>OX235267.1:35595447-38485583 GCA_944472135.2 Trichobilharzia regenti
CAAACAAACAAAACTGACTAACTGAAACAGTATGTTACATATGCCAAAATATGAATTCAAAGAAGATAAGCTGTAAATGAACATGAACATTGAACTCTGGTTCATTGGCCTTGGTCGCCATTGGCGGACAACTCGAAGTCGCGAACGGTTCAATCGTGTACAAGTTGGAAGAAGACAAAAGAATACGAATAAAAGTATAGTACATTCCTTGTAAAATATTTGTTTATAGACTTTTGTACGATAAAGATTTTAACTGCTGAACAATACAAGTTTTTATGGGTCCTTGTGTTTTGGAGTTAAAGTCGATAATCGTTCCTAGTATAATTATCGATTTGGAGCATCTTCTCAAATAATAGGAACTTAGGGTTAAGTTGCTTGACATAAGCATTGGTATACATATTGACTATTTGAAAGAACTCCTATTGAGATGTACTCCAAATATCCAGTTCTCTTAAGATAACGAAGTATACCGGCAAAGGATGGTGTAGCTATGGGTTCACCACTGGGCCAATTGCTTACAGATTTTTTTCATATCAAAGCTAGAAAATACATATGTTAAGAAAATGATTGACAGCTATGGGTTTTACAAGAGATACGTGGACAACACTTTCATTATCTCCAGTAACGGGGGGAATTAGAGGGTATCCTGAATTTTTTCAACAGTTGCCATCCTACTACTCAATTCACATTAGAGAGTAAGTCTGACACAAAATATATATTTCGGATGGTTAGTTAACAAGACGTGAACAAGGTGGAACACTAAAAAGATCCATCTATAGAAAGCCAACATGAAACGGACAACTCACTCAGTTTCATAGTTGGCTGCTTCTATTTACGAAACGAAACCTGATCCGTTCACAGAGCCAAAGAATCCTCAGAATTTGCAGCCCTGATATTATGGGACAAAAGTTGAACACTTTGAAAAGAATCCTCCTCAAAAATGGCTACCCAGAACAATTCATTTCACTATCTGCTCTCAGAAAAAGTTTCTACCTGAATCTACAATTCAACAAAGACTCATCATCAGAAATATTGCTAAACTGCTTGTCGCTCTCATTGAATAAAATCTTCTTCGCAGCCGAACTTAAAATAACTTTCTCTACGAAACCAGTGATTCTCATGAACGTGAAGACTAATATTAACAACTATTAGAGGATGGATGCCCCACCTACGGCAATGATTGGGGTCACGCTAAATCACGAATTGATAGAAGTTAGAATTCATTGGCTGACCATTGAATTGGAACCCAGTGGCTGAATGATATACGAGCCAGCTTGCCTTGTAACCGGAAGGTCCTGGGTTCGAACTCCGGTGGTGGATGCGTACTGACGATGATTCCCAGACTAGTTAGATGAAACAGCTGTTCAGTACTCCCTGTGGCTGGTTTACAATGGTTCTCTAACTTATATCAATCCATGATCAACTCGTAAAAATTATATGTGACAACTCATCACTTTTATTGTCCCTTTCTTTCATGATAAAACTGTACATCAATGCGATCGTACAACCAAAGGGAGAAATAAATGTCCCTAAGAGAACGTCTTCACCGAACAAACTGTTTTATTTTCAAGATGCTTGAAAGGAGATTATTCGTGAATTGAACATTGACTGCTGTTCAGATGACAATTTATACAAATAAATAAATAAATAAATCTTACAAGGGATCCTTTTGGAAGCAGAATAACCTGACAGTAATACATCTATCTTTGACACTAAGTAAGATTCGATCAAATTTCGGAGAGGACATTTTCCCTGAAAATTAAAGATATGCGTAATTTTGATAGAGAAAGAAAGACCAGATTTGCAGTATAAAATGATATCATTCTATTTCACAGGTTCTCATCAGCTGCAAACTACCTGAAATTACAATGGTTATAAATAATAACATTTCATACTTCATTGTTTGAAAGGTAATAGAGAAAACATTATAAGGTGAACGCATCTGGAATATAAGTATTATAATCTAAGTCAATCACCATCAATTTATATACTATCAAACTATGAAAGAAGAAAAAAAAGGGGGGATGAGAGAAGACAGAAAACAGAAAAATCTAATAAACAGTGTCAACATAGCAACTCAAGAAGGTCAAGGTTCATCAATTTGAAAACTTGCTTAGTGAGTTGAGCTCACTAGTGTGTATGACTAATCAGTGTAATGAAAGTGATATGGTTACCAAGGGAGTGAGAGATTGACCACACTCTCTTTCTGTATGCATAAGTTTGGTCTGTGACGTTTGATTGCAATTGCTTCAGCAAATCGTAGTAGATTCGCTGTCCTTTGTATGTTTAATATTTTGAAGGATTTAGAAATCTCGACAAAATGACCCGTATCCACAAGGTGTCTGGTAATTGAACTTTGTAAATATCTGCTTCCTTTTAGGCATAAGTTTCTTGGAATATGCTCTGAAAACCGGATAGAAGCCCTTCTTTCTGTCCTTCCAATGTACTTGCTGCCGCAGGTACACGTAAATTTATAAATGCAGTTGGAGGTAACATCAGCAGGGTACTTATCCAGTTTCGATTGCCTTATAGAGCACGTAGTACTGTATAGTGTCACCAAATTGGCTGCAGGGAAGCATCTCTTTATTGCTCCCTTCATCCTCTTTTCAATCTTTTGCGATACGGTTTCTCCTTTGTATGGGAGGCAAATGAACACTTTCTTCTTCTCAACTGTTGGAGATTTCTCTTTCTCATCTCTTTCTTTGCTGTACTTTAGGATAAATCCTTTTGGATACCCGTTTTCTTTAAGGCATTTTTCGACAAAGCTTAATTCTTCTTCTACTTTGTTAGGCGAACATAACTTCCTGGCCCTGTCGTAAAGTGTTCTCACTAATCCCCGCTTGTTATAATGAAGGTATTGTCCGGTCCAAGTTTCTTTCCTGTAGATGGACTTTTCGACCGTTCCATCGTTTCTTCTTTTTACATTTAGGTCCAGGAAATTAAACTCATCGTTGTGTTCGTATTCCATGGTGAATTTAATGTTTGGGTGGACCTCATTTAGGCGGTCAAATATTACGGATGCATGACTCATGTCGTTACAAACAACAAAAGTATCATCGACGTATCGACGGTAGTATGTTGTTCCATTGATAGCGTCACTCAGTCTTGTCTGTTCGAGATAGCCCATGAAGATGTCTGCTAGAATGGGTCCTAGGGGTGAACCCATGGCGACCCCGTCAATTTGTCGGTAAAATTGGTTATTGAATCTAAATTGGATGTCTTTTGTGCAAAGAATTAGTAGCCGTTTCATCTCTGACTCCGGTAGTGGCAATAGATCTCTTTGCTTACAAATGATATCTATTGTTTCCATCACTGGTACATTTGTGAATAAGGCAGTCACGTCGTATGACACCATCAGTTTATCTGATATGTCAACGTGATCGACTTCTTTAGAAAATTGGAAGGTGTCATCCAAGCTATGACTTGAAAATTTTTGTCGAATTGGCTTCAATGAATCAGCTAGCCATCGGGCTAGTTTGTGGCATGGTGAGTTTATCATTGATAATATCGGCCTTAAGGGCACATTGGCCTTATGGATTTTTGGTAGACCGTACATAAATGGGAGTCGTCCACCCTTTGATTTGAGTTCATTGTACGTTTTGTTGTCAATCAGTTTCTTGATGAGTAGTTCTTTGAGGCATTTATTTACTTTATTTTCGAATGACGTTGTTGCATCCTTCTTGGTTTTGTCCACTTGGAATTTTCCGGAGTCGTTAAGAATTGTCAACATTTTATGTACATAATCAGTTTTATTCATTATAACAATTCCAGAGCCTTTGTCGGGTCTAAACATGACGATATCATCATTTTCACATAGTCTCCTTAGTGCCGCTCTATGCTCCTCAGTAAGCATATTTTGTTTTCCGGACGGTGATGTGTGATATTGGTTGGCTATATCAACCAGTTTGGACTTTAGCCATCCTCGTTTGTCTTCATCCACAGGTTGCAGGTCAGAAAGTTGATAGTATAGGTATTCAAACTGTGTTTCTGTATCTATACGGTTTATGTGCCTTTTAGGGACGTGAAACTTGAATTCCAAAGATAAGGCTTCTAATTCAATTGCTATGCTGACACTGTTTATTAGATTTTTCTGTTTTCTGTCTTCTCTCATCCCCCCTTTTTTTTCTTCTTTCATAGTTTGACAGTATATAAATTGATGGTGATTGACTTAGATTATAATACTTATATTCCAGATGCTTCCACCTTATAATGTTTTCTTTATTACCTTTCAAACAATGAAGTATGAAATGTTATTATTTATAACCATTGTAATTTCAGGTAGTTTGCAGCTGATGAGAACCTGTGAAATAGAATGATATCATTTTATACTGCAAATCTGGTCTTTCTTTCTCTATCAAAATTTATCAAGGGAACCAAATGTATGAAATATGGGTAATTCGTTATTGCCATTAAATTCCAAATCTACCGGAGGCAGAGTTCTCCACCGACCAACTTCCTCTAGTATATGAAAAACGCCAACAATGCGCGGCAGTAAAACAACGGTCTTAATGAACTGTTATTAGTTAAGATAGGCAAAGTTACAGAATCCCATCACGATCGCCCTCCATATAGCGATAAGTATGGAGTGTTTGGTATCTCTAAATACCGAAACTGAGTACACCTTATCTTCAACGCACCATTTGCACAGATCTTTCATGTTGTGCTACTTCTAGCCTTCATACCGTGTTTCTTTGTGCTCCTTTCACATCTTCCAAGTACCTCCGCAACACTGAATCATTCGCTTTCTCTGACATCAAATCTATCTCTCTGCTATTTGATATTTCTGTCTGCCGATGAACTTCTTTTTGTATACTACTGATAAATGTTATCAGTAGCACATGCCACAGCAGTACTAACAACCACTAGAAAACAAACACATCATCTGAATCTTACTGCTTCTTATTTTGAAGATGAAAGCCTATTTTAAGTACATATCGTCAATCTTAATTTAAATTGATTTACAGACCAAAACGATCATTCCACTAAGTCATGTCTGAGGCTTCTGATCACTTTTAGCCAGCATCCCGTTATAGATCATAAGCAAATTCTGTGTTAACTATACCTGCGTTTAGTCAGTGTAATATGTCACAGTATGGAGTAAAACGTAACTCCTGTGGATAGTGTGATTATCACTGTGAGTATGACTAATGTTTACTGTCTTCGAGGAGTTTACATAATCAGGCCTGCTGACATATTCAGTAATGACTTCATTAATGCCAGGAAGCAACCTCAAACCATCTTCATCCTTATCACTGACTAACAATCTTCTCTGTTATTTCACCAATAGCAATCCCAACACTCTCGTTATTCCTTGGACAGCGAGGTAAAAGTGTATATGTGGCGTGTGGTATATACATGCAGACTGATAGGAAGAGGCCAAAATTGAAATCAATATTTTAAGTCAATAATAGCAGTGATAAAAGTGTTTACTCCTCAAATCTGGAGTTAGTTTCCATTCTAGACATAAAGCAACCTCACTGGACAAATTGTTTAACCTTGGGTCAATAGCCAACCAATCAGAACAGTTTATTGACTGCTGACGTTGCCAACCTTTAATAAAAAGTCCGTTAACAATTTTCTTATATTTCGACGTTACAAGACTAATATCTAGGCGTTGTGCCAGATGAGGGATGAGAGGTCAAAACATTCAGTGATCAAACGAAGCCCATCGCTATCCTAGGTAGATAGCCACATCGTCAGTCGACAACCTACTATACTCTTATTATTATTATTATTATTATTATTATCCACTGCGATTATAACTAATACGAGAAGATATTCACCCGACAGCTGGGCATTGCTTGCAGAGATTGGTGTGGGATAACAATCTTATTAGCAGCTGTACCTCATAGCCTAGCTGATGCTGTGCCACGCCAGTAATCTGGAGGCCACTATTTTTGATTGCACACTAGTCAGTAACTAAAGTAATGTGTCTAGTCCTATCTTCGGTGCTGATGAGTGCCAACTAACACGAAACCTAGGTCCAAGGTTGGGCTTCCCGTCGATTGCCTCCAACCATCTAATACCAACAACTCACAGGAGACCACTATGTCGAATCCCACCCCACCACTAACCACGAGACAGAAGAAGATAAAACGAAAACCGCTTTGATGTGTTTTATGTGGCTGATTATTGGAATGTCATTGGATGAGATCATAGTATTAAATTACAAAAGAAGATAAAAACAAAGAAAACAAGCAAAATTTGAATTAAATTAAATTAATAAGTATACAATTTAAAAAAACGATTCAATGTGTTCAATAAATCACAATAGGATAAGTGAAAACAAGCAAAGAAAGGTACACAAGCACACACGGGCACCAAAGTATTGTATATTCTTTTGGAAGTTATACATATATATATATATATATATATATATATATATATATATTATGGGATAATTATCTTTAATAGGCAAATATGAAATAAGTTGGGGAAGAAAAGTGTCATCTTGTCTCCAAAATACGAAACTTTGTTTCTTTTTCCTGAATAAAAGAGAAACAAGTGGTAATACTTCAAAAATTTATTAGTACGTCTATTCATCGTTTAACTCTGAATAATTAATAGTCTGGAGTGACTGACTGTTCATCCGCCTCTCCTTCCTCTTTCTTCCTTGACGGCGTCGTCGTTGTTATGCCTGCTGATGTTGATGTTGACGGTGGAAACCATGAATTCGTTTGATGACCATTGATTGTTGTTGATGTTTGATTCATCATCGGAAAGCATGATCCAATCATTAGATTCGATGTATCCATCAAAGAATTGATTGATCTACTGGCGTAATTTGAATTTAAATTAATATTATTATTATGATCAATCGATGCAAATGATGAAGATGATGGCGATGAAGAAGATGGCGAAGAAGTTGTTAGGCTTGAATTAACTGGATTTGTTAATATGGATCTATTAGCCTCATTATTATCACTATTGTTATGCGAAGTTTGATTCATATTTGTGGTAACCGCTGTAAACACACTCGATACACTTAAACTATTGCTAGGACTACTATTATGATGAATGCTTTCATTGTTCAACTTGTGTTTTCTTATTACCTCATCTGATGTGTACTCATCAGTCATAGGAAATTGTTGTTCCTGTGATAAATTTAAACTTTTTCTCAGCAATGCTTTATGTTGTATATCATTGAATGTAGTAGATAAATGAGTTAATTTTTCTTGATCAAATTGTAATGAATGTTGGTCTTGGTGTTGATTGTGTTGGTGATGGTGGTGATGATGATGTGTATCCTGTTCTTGATGCTGTTGTGAAGATCGGTGGAGATTTGACGGTGAATTGAAATCGTTATGTGAATATCGATTTCCTGTTAGCAAATTGTCTGTATTCATCATTGTAGTCATCGTCATATTAAGTCTATTGTTTATACTCTCATCATCACCATGGCGACCGACACTACCAACCGCAATGGTGTCACTCTCTCCATCAGGTAGACAGTTACTGTTCAAAGCCGATGGTACACTATGACTTGTGCTTGTATTATGATTGACTGGTGAGATTAAACAACACGCTGCCGCAGCAGCCATTCTCGCTGAATGCAGTACTTCTTGTGTGTATAGGCCATTTGAGAAGGAATATGGCATTCCAGTCGGTTTATTCGACACGAAATTACCATAGTCGAAGGAATCGAGAGAATAGTCTGACCTGAGGCTACTGCTGTTATTATTATTAGCCCCACTGGCATTAGAGGCGGTTGTAACACTGTGCTGCTGTTGTTGTTGTTGTTGTTGTTGTTCATGATGGTGATGACTTGATCGGAAATCAATTGGACCAGTGCCTAATCTTGGATTATACGGTGGTGATGAACACGAATAAGGCGTATTAAAGTAGCTTGATGGATTTGTTGGATAGGGGAATAAATCTGATGGGGCAGGATTGATTGCATTATTGATTAATGAACGAGTATTGAAGGATGAACCGAAATCATTTCTTTCACTATTAGTACTAGTACCACTATTATTACTATTGCTTATGTTATTAGCTCCTGTATTATTATTGCCACTAATATTATTATTATTACTACTGGCACTGTTTGTAGTAATGTCCAGATGAGGTGAGGTTTGAGACAGTTGTGTAGACATTAATAGATTAGAGTAGTGTGTTCCAGCATTTGAAGTTAATGGATAATTTAAATTAGCCTGTGATGGTGAATTCATGATACCCAGACCGTGACAAACACTTGGTAGCAATAATGACGATAACATTTGTGAATTCGCATTCATTGTTTCAGAGCCGGAGGAATTTCCGCATGTTGGCGGTTGCATAGCTTGTGCTAGGCCGGTAAAATCAAATTTGTAAGCGTAACGTTTTCCATTTATCTAAAAGAATTTAAGAGAAATTCAAAATACAAAATTCAAAGGATTCATTATTCAAGTTAAACTTGATGACAAACCATATCAATTAAAGGATCATTAGAATCCAAGGAGTAATGGGCAAGCGTTTCTCCCTATTTCTGGACTCATCAACAGCCCTCACATACAACCCCACTGAGGACCAAACCAAGGACCTTCCGATTAGTGAACTTAGCCCGCTGACTGTTCAGCCACTATGAAGATTATCTATTCATATCGGTTCATGATAAAAGCTAACTACAACAAATTCTCAATTATTAATTTGCGAGGATATGATTGATTTAAAGTTAAACCAAGTACTGACTTCAATTAGAGAACCACTGAATACCAGGATAAATTTGCCTGAAGTTCTAGTGAGGGGTCGTGACCAGATGGGTCCACCATGTTGGGTATGAGAACAAATAACTCATGGATGATACTAGCTTTACGATTGCACCACATATCGTGAATCAGCTGAAGTTAGAACTCATGAGCTATTGGATTTCGTCTTGGTAGCCGGTGGTCAACAGACTGGCCTCGTAATCTGAAGGTCCTGGATTCGATTCCTGGTTGAGTCCTAGGGGCGTACTGATGAAGAGTCCCAAACAAGGGAAAAACAGCTTTCCACTATTCCATAGGTTTCAATGGTTCTCTGCTGGTGTCGGTTAGTGAAAAGAATTAATATCTATTGTTAAGTTTACGACAGCACACACTTATACACACGCTATCCATTTACTAAACAGTATTCAATTAAATGTATTGTCTAGTCTCAAAAGATGACTAGCTTTTTATACAGCAAGCCTGCTGGTAAGGTCACCCGACATTATTTTAGACTGTTGGAAAATACCTAGAGTGTTTTGCTTTGTCAACGGAAAACCAGTTGATATTATTTACCCTTCAGTTGTAAAACCGGCAAAGCTCTAAAAGTTGCAAATGGTGGTTATTATGCCAGTTTACGCCGTCTCTGGAGTAGACATGATATCCGGCTATCGACCAAAGGGCGGGTGTACTGCTCAGCAGTCCGCTACGCCCTCCTTTATGGCTGTGAGACTTAACCATTGAAAGTGGAAGACATGAAAAGGCAGGCTATCTGTCTTTGATCATAGGTATCTGCGTTCTATCTCCCGTGTTATAAGGCGATCAATATTGAGGTTAGGCATCAGTCGAGTGCTAGGTGAGCTGGAGGGGAAGTCAGTAGATGGGGCTGTAAAGTTACATTGATTGAGGCAGATGGTAAGACATGTCTTACGCATGCTTCTCAAGCCATCCAACGTCTTCCTCGACAATGGACAATGTTAGTTGACGTAGGATAGATCAGGTTGGGAAAGAGTTAGCTAGTAGGGTTAAAGCAAAACATGGCTTCATCAGTCAATCCATAACAGTTATTTTAAGCTAGCCATATAGGGAGGTATCGATTTCCTGGTTGAGGTCATTCGGATGATAAGAACCAATAAATGCTGGAGACTATAGGTGATATGGCTGGAAATCGTTCTCAATGGCTGGTGCAGATGCATTTACTTGTAACTTATAGTACTCAATAAAACTGTAACAACAGAAGACAAGGGCTGGCAACAGATCGTTTTATTACGGAAATCAACACGTATTTATATATATATTTCACATACATTATTATAGCTTATTCAAGTAGACAAACGCAGTCTTCTGATTGGTTGTTTCTCGGAAGTTAAGCAGACAAACGCAGGCTTCTCATTGGTTGTTTCGGGTAACCATCGAAAAGTGGAGCCATCTATCTGCGAATCATATTTGCCCACGTTAAGTTTGCTGTGATTGGTTGTTGAATCAGCCTTGCTCATATTTTCTCACGGCCAATATTAGTGACCTTGACAGTGACGTTGATCAATGCCTACCGATTGGCTACCAGCCTGCTCTCACCACAAAACTAAATTTTTCTTCCATATTACTATTCTTTTTGCCTTGTATCTCTATTTACTGTCCCTATTTTGCATTTGTTTTTATTTTCTTCTCTTGCTTTAGTGCTAGGTGAAGTGTGGTAACTGGAACTGCTGTACATTGGAGCAAAGTTCTATGTTGAAACCAGTCAGTCAGTCAGTCAATCAGGCGGTCACTATTATTTAACAGTAAGACCGCTGATTATAACATCCTGGAAGGGTATTATTTCCATATAGTTTAGCAAACCACCTAAATGATCACTACCAATGAACACGATAGGAACTAAGGGACTTGATTTTCTGCTGGTTGTTAATACAATCTAGATTTCATAACCTTCCCTCCACAGAGTCTTATTGGTACTTCTAGAACCCTATGTGAAATCTAGACATAAATTTTGTTGCATTGTTAACTTTGCAGGAGATCAAGCTCTTCGGTGTTTTATGGAAATGGAGGTCTGTCACGATATGGATAAGCATAATATTGATCAGGCGTTCATTTACCTTTGTCTCACTTTTATTGTGTTAGAAAATCAACACGCAGCAACCAACAAATTCTATGGTGTGTGTGTGTATACAATTAATTCTCTTATTGATCCCACTGTTTACTACTTCTCACAGAACTCCGGGTAACTTCCTCCATAGGACCAGCTATTAGTGAGCATCAGTGTCATCGTAACCTGTTGGTTTGTGGGGGATTTTGATTAGTTACAGGTGTGGTCACGAGGTTAAATGATTCAGAGGACCATTGGAAAACCAAGGAGTACTAGACACCTATTTTGTTCTAGTTCGGGACTCCTCAACGTTACGCACTCACCACCAGTGTTTGAATCCAGGACCTTGGGGTTGCGAGGTGAGCTCATAGACCATTCGGCTGCTGGGACGCTATCCAAAGGCCCACGAGTTCTTCCATTTCGTGATTTATGAAACAACCGCAACTGATTTCATCTCATCATCAAACCTGTAACCAATCAATAAAATCCCTAAAAACCAACACTTGAATATCGATAAGATGCTCACTGGCGACTTGCCCTATTCACCTGGAGTTTTGGTGAGAAGTAATGACCAGTAGGATGCTACAGTTTGGGTGTAAGGACAACACTCGCCGAAGACATTGGCTATGGTCGCGCTAAATCGTGAACTGACAGAAGTTAGAATTCATGGGCTGACCATTAGGTCGGTTCCCAGTGGCTTAATGGTCTACGAGCTCGCCTTGTAACCAGAAGGTCCTGGGTTTGATACCTGTGGGAGGGTGCGCACTGAGAAAAGTCCAAGACTATGACGAAACAGCTGGTTTTCCGATGGTTCTCTAACTGATGTCAGGTCATGATGAAAGTTTGTAACTTGGTAATTAATCTGATGCCCACTAGCAACTGGCTCTATATGGGAAGTTGTGCCCAAAAGGTAAAAGAACAGTTACTCGCCATGACATTGGTCGGTGGTTGAGCTATATGTACGGGAATTTAAAGAAGTTGGAATACAGCGACCTTCGGATTGGGTCTCAGTAGCCAATTGGGTCTACAAGCTTCTATCGTAGCCGACAGGTCCTTATTTCGAAGTCCAGTGGGTGAGTGCTGATGAAGAGTCTCGAGCTTAGTTTCGATACATCTCTCCAGTACTCTGGTTTCCTAATGGTTCTCTGAATCATTTCATCTCGTAATCACACCAACGCTTAATGAAATCGATTCATTTCAAAGGAGTTTTTTAAGTCACAGATCAGCATTAACTACAGGACAGTTGAAAACCAAGTGGACTTTGAGGATACTTCATTTTCATTGACTTTGGATGACAATTAAGCATTAGAAGGAAAAATTTGACGAAACGGTACCTGTATTGTGACATTATGACTAACTAGTAACTTAATTTCTATGACATATGAATGCGCTGAGTCCAATTCTATAGGGGATCGTGGTTGCTGAAGCTCTAGTATCATGTCGAACTAGGGCACAAAACCTGTCAAGTGTTTCATCTTTCTTTGGATGACTTTTATTTTCGACAGGTAGGAGTACTTCTCAGTGTACAAATTCTCCTCAAAACTCTCCATAGAATAATTGTGATGCAGATAATGATGAGCGGCAGTTGGAATAGTGACTCAGAGTGTGGAATATACTGTCATAAGTGGCTTACAATGTTTACTGATGTCAGTATCATCATTGTCATTCCAATAAAACAAAATAATCATACCGGAACAGTGGGGAAGATTTGCACCATACGTGAATGTTTTGGGCACTGCTATATTCTCTGAGCTGGATGGTTTAATTGCGAAGCTTCCGCTTCACTTGCTGATAATATATATCTTCAGTGGAGACTTCAGCAGGAAGTGAACATTAGGAGTCAAAGAAAGGATCAATAACAATATAAGTAAATTCAATTATAAAATACTCCGAAAGAGACCGATCACACTCATGTTCATCAGGAAGGATGGGTATTCCATCCGTGGAGCATCTTGAGCACCCACTTTACAGTGAATTTAGCACAGAAAATGTTGTCTAGTAGAACAATGAACGCTAACCACCAATCAAATCATCCAGCTGAGAGATCACAATAACAACCTCAGCAACAAAAAAAAACAACAAACAACATTTGAACTTACCTTACTCATAATATTTTTATCATAATAATAACGTAGTGCACGACTAAGTTTATCATAATTCATATTTGGTTTTGATTTACGTTCACCCCAACGTCTAGCCACTTCATCTGGATCGACTAGTTTAAATTCACCATTAGTACCTTCCCATGTAATACAGGCTAAATTTTTCGAATCTGATAATAACTCCAGTAGAAACTGCCACAGTTGTATTTGTCCAGAGCCTGTTTTGATTTTGATTTTGTTAATGAAGTAAATATTGTTGGTAAGGCATAAGGAAAAGAAGAAAAGAAGGGAAAAGCGATGAGGTATTAGTTAAACTTTAAAATGAAACGAATTATATCTCAGATGTTAGTTTTTTAATAGAGGTTCGATCGCCTCGAAAATAGATTTACTTTGAACAACCTGAGATAAGTTAAATAACTATTAAGGATCAGGAGGCAGTGTTTTGGTCCCAGTTCTCACCTCGCTAGCGGTGGCTTCCGACAGGGGTCAAACTAAGGTACAATCAGGTTATGACTCGACTGTGATACTATTCAGCCTTTTGGTGAAAAAGTCAATCAGCCGTTAACTCAAACTTCTTTCAATTAGTGCTATAACCATGCTGCCATTCAGTAGATTGGGCAAATGTTACAGATTACAATTCTTCGTCAAATTTCTGGAAATCGATCCAGATATTAGATGTGTTGTACCTCAAGTTGGTTTTCTTCACCAATGGTAATGCACTCAGTTCTAAAACTGGTAAGCCTGAGTTCACTCCCCAGTAGTGCAAAGAGTCAGCACTTCTGAGCAATCCCAAGTTAGAACAAAACAACTGTCAATTCACTCCACTGTCTTCAAGTATCACCAGAGAGTATCTTTCCTCGCATCTAGCTTGGGGACCCCACAGATCACAAATTCTCATTAGAACTCTAGGAAATTCATCCCAGAGTCTGTTAGTTATAAGTAGCTAACTAATTATAATGTGTTGGATGATAATGGGCTGCATTTCAAGCTAACGGAAGTTCGGTTTCAAAAGCCGTTAGATTTCGACGTTTTGGGTGGAGGGTGTAGTGTTTAAGTCCTTGCACGAAGTTCACAATTTCAATCTATAATATTATGATGAATATGTACCGCTGATGAGTCCAGCACTCGGAAGAAACACATATCCAATGCCTCTTGACTCTCGCTGGTTCTCAAATTAGTATCACTTAGTGATGAAATTTACCAAGAGGTTAATCAAATACCTACAAATCAACACTTGAAGTTTGTCACAAATTTTCTGTTTAATCTCGGAGAATGTTTTCGTCCTTTCTCTCTCTCTCTCTCCGGCTATTTTGTTTTCTTATATCCTATATTCTACTAATTTTTGTATTCTATTAGGTTTGTTTTTCGAGTTTGACCACGGATTGATTATATCATTTAGAGAACCATTGAAAACCAGCACTGGGGTACTGGACAGCTGTTTCATTCTAGTTTTGGGAATCTTCAGCAGTACTCATCCACTAAAGTTCATCTAGTCAAGTGTGAGGATAGATTTCCCGCCGATGATATTAGTTGGTGATCGCACTAAATCACGAATGGTTAGAAGTTAGAATTCATGGACTGGCCAATGAATCGTAGCCCAGTGGCTGAATGGTATACGAGCCAGCTTGCCTTGTAACCGCACTTACACTTCAGCTACCTTCTCGTTCTGATCTTTTTACCTCACTAAAAGTATGCTAACATTTTACTCTGACTTTTAAAGATTATGGGTTGTATGCAGCAGATGATGAGAGGCAACGAAATAAAATGGACTCATGTTATTCTGCACCCACATTTGTTCTTTGTTTGCTCAAATGCATAAAAGGGGAATTCTTATATGAAGTACCCTAAATTAGAAAGATTGCAATGTCACACTCAAAATCTTATTAATTCATCCACTGAGGAACGTTTCAGCCACACAGAAAGAAGCATGTCACAGGAATCTTCTAATCTAGGCGACTGATCATCAACCGAATGGCCACTGTTTACCTTATTCTGTTATTATCATGAAGAAGAAATGAGCTGAAACTGTTCGATTAAAAATAATAATAATAATAATCTGCTTTATTCCAGAAACAGTACTAGTGGTACAGTGTGGAATTTTCAGCACTTATCTACAATATTGCATCTAATTTTATCAAACATTTAAAAGGAGTATTTCAAAAAAATATAAAAAACAACAAAAAACAAACACAAATATAACAAAAAAAATGCGAAAAAATATCAAGAAGTAGAATGGAAAATAAACAACATAATAAATAATATCTCAGTATTGTGTAGTGGAAGCTATGATATGTTTATGCATGGTGAACAGTAACAGCTATAATCATACAAGAAGTTCTGAAATGATATTCAAGAATGTTTATCGCCAAGATGATCAGTTAATTTGATTGAACAACACTAAACAATCATAAAATAAACATTTCAGGGTTTTTATTGTCTGCTCTAATGCGGTGTTTGTTGTGGTAGTGTGAGTAATCCTGCATAATACAAAATTTTTAAGATGGTAATAATGGCATCTACAACCAAGATTGTCAGTTAAATAGTGCCGAACAAAGAACAACCACAAAACTAATATTACATGATGGTTAATGACAGGACAATTTTGTAATACTCATAGTGCTAATATAGTCGGAACCAGTAGATACATAAAAGAAGGAATAGAATAAAGTACAAAAAAGTAAGCCACTGGTAATAATTTAGGCAGCTAAGTAAGTTTAAGAAGGTGTTCACTATAGAATACAAATAAGAGAAAAAAATAAAAGAGCCAAAAATTATGCTATTAACAACAAAGCAAGTTATAAGTTTCGCGCTTCACATTGTCTCTATCACTTAGAACACCGGCCAAATATGGTATCGTTGAGTTCCTATACTTGGTTGTACGAGCATATATTATTTTGTACTGATTTCTGGTTCTACCTGATGAGATACAAGGAGACAGTTGGAGTAGAGGCGGTGTTGGGAGTCGGAGAGTATAGTTTTAAACCATTTTTCGCATGTATTCACATGCCTTTCTACTAATGTAGTGACGGGCTGATTGAGTTATATACACCTTTAGTCCTACTAACTACCTTCAACATCCTTCTCAGAATGGTATAGTCCTTTATCAGTAATCCAGGAAAGACTAATGGAGAGCAGTAAAGTAGAATAGATAAGATACGAGAGTTGACATATTGTGAAAGCAGAGATTGGGTGATTCCAGATAGTCTAAGTTTCTTAATGCAGCAGGTTAGACGAAACACTTTCTTAGAAATCGTCAGGATATGAGATGACCATGTAAGGTCAGAAGATAGAACCAGTCCAAGGTATTTTGCATTAGACTTAGTTTCAGTTTTAGTTCCTTCAATACTACAGGCTTCATGAGTACTTACTAGCGTTTGTCGATCTCGTTTATGTCTAAAGGAGAAGTCAGTGTGAACAAAACTATTTTATTCAATGATTAACTCTCCTGCGCATCCTCCCCTCCCCTAACATTATTTTCAGTACAATATTATTCACACTTGTTACATCATTAACTAATTCGACATGTTGGTTTTCTCCTATAGTTGTAAAAGAATAAATAAATCTCTGTTTTTCTAATGTTTTCGATGTATATTCCAAATTCCAAATTGCTACATTCCTTCTGATATACTCAGTTAACTTGTTTTAAAGAAAATAGTAATAGAGAATATTCTAGAATAGGGGACACAAACACATCAGTACACACGGATGTATATTTCCCTACTCAACTAACCATTCACCCCCCCTCCACACACATACAGGCAACACACTTGTAACCCCACTATAACATTCATTGTTTTGATTAACATTTTTCAGAGAATACGGGCAAGAAGTTCATTACCAGTACGAATATATTGTGAAAAAAAAAATCTATAAATATTTTTTATAGAAAAATAGAAACTGTATTGAAAAAAGAAACAGAATGCCTCCTTCACTATGACTTCCGCCAATTGTTCCTCTGTGTGTATGTGTGTACGTGTGTCTTCTGTGGGTGTGGGTGTGTGTGTATTATTGACCCTTACCTTTGAATCTATGGGAGTATAGAAAAATCACCTTGTTACTTGCTCTACAGGTATAATAGTTTTATTGGATACCATCAGTATAATACACAGAAATATGAATAAATATAACCCGTATTTAAAAAAAAGTTTTTTGGTATGCATCATGTAGGAAAGTGACAATAAGATTTATGCTTTTCATAGAACATTTATCAGCATTTCTGATGATTTCATTTATACCGCCACATATAAAGATGTGATTTTCTATAATTAAAGTGGAAATTTATGCTACAGTGATCAAAAATTACTTCTAGTAAATGAGTAGTAATCATACATCAAGTTTTAGACTTGTAATCATAATCTTGGTGGCTACTAACTAATTTCTGTGACTGGGGTTTATAAGTTTTCTCATTGCCTAACTTAGTTCCATAGTAGAATTTACTATGGAGAATGAAAATGATGTGAAAGTTTTATTTGCTTGATATTGCCATGAAACACCTGGAAGTTGGTAGTCTCCAGAGGCGGATTTACCGAAAGCCAACACAGAATGGACAATACTTACATCTTAATAGTTTTCGTCCAAGTATTTACAGAAGATCACTGGTCAAAACTCTGTTCTACAGAGTCAAGGAAATATGGTCGACATAGAAATTAGAGGGAGAATTTATGATTCTTGAAAAGATGTTGAAAAAAATAATTACCCTCAAAGATTCATTAACAAGTATGGAAGATGTTAAGACTGAAATGTCAAACAAATCATATTGAGAAAAAGGTCTGTTTATCGAAAAACATGCTCTTTGGTGCAGTCAAAAGTCGGCAGATACCTTTCACATCTTAACTGTAACTGTGTGCACAAATTTACCTGTATCTCAAGGAGTAGTTACATTGGGAGAACAGAAGGAAGGACGCACCTCCAACTTTCTCAACATGTACTAAAACTTCTACGTTTCAAGGGTAGAAACGCTTTAAATAGTGTCATTGCCAGATATCTTATTATTACAGGTCACGGGATAGATATTGCAAGAGCCTTCAAATTATCAATAGACAAAATGGCTCACTTCTACACAAATTTCGCTGAAGCAATCTCGATCAAACTGCTGAAACCTAATTTCTGTGTTCAGAAAGGAGCAGTTATCAATCTTTTCTTAATCATCCTGGTAACTGGATGTCTTTATTCTCTCTTCCATTTAATGATTACATAATCTTGAGGAGTGAAAATTGCATTCTGTATTCTTATTCTTGTTTACAATTATTATTATTATTATTATTGTATCCTTTAGTTTCTAGAGGAACATAGGGCTTCAGCTGCGCACCTCCATTGACTTCGGTTTTCTGACAACTTTTTCACCCTGTTCCAGGTCTGTCCACATGCTTTCATCTCCTCCTCGCATGACCTCTTCCAAGTCACCCTTGGACGACCAACTCGCCGCCTCCCTTTCGGCCTGGTTCCACTCGAGGGCTTGTCTAGTGATGTCACTTGATGGTTTCCTCAGCGTATGGCCAATCCATCTCCATTTCTTTCTGCCTATTTGTTTCACAATCGGTTCCTGATTGGTTCGCTCCCAGAGATCCCTGTTGCTGATCTTTTCTGGCCATCTGATCTTGAGTATTGAGCGGAGACAGTTGTTAATGAAGGTTTGAAGTTTGTTTGAGATGCTCTTTATGACTCGCCAAGTCTCTGATCCGTATAGTAGCACTGACTGACTTCACATTGGAGTTGAAAATCCGGATCTTATTTTTGATGCTGAGTAGGGCTGTTGACCTCCACACAGATTCGAGAGTAATGAAAGCTTGTCTTGCTTTTCCGATTCTGGCTTTGATGTCCTCGTCAGTTCCGCCTGTAGTTGAGACGATGCTTCCCAGGTAGGTGAAGGAGGCTGTTTCTTTCAGGTTCTTTCCACTTATGCTGATTGTTGTCTGTCACCATACACCAATTAAATTCTAATTACATGCCCAGACATCGTCGAAGCATCTGCACAAGAAGCCGACATGTCAACCACCTAAGGCCGAGCACTTCGGTCCAATCAATCGACTCGGAAATCTGAAATTCAATTATTGGTCTATTTTCTCTATGTTTTCAGGTTAATTTCACCTCACCTGTTAATTTATTCTGTCGGGCTGAAATGTTCAGCCTCTGTCGGTGTATCGGTTTCTAGTACAGATGTTGTGACTATGTCTAAGGATTAACCAGAAGTTATTCTAGTGGTGATGACTTGCAGCTGAATCCACGATATGCGATTCGTCTTATTTGAGACTCACCAACTCAATAATTAATTAGTTATACACATTGCACAAGAGTTGGCTCTAATGGCCTAGGGGATAATGCTTCAGGGTTTGGGTCGATGGGTGCAGTGTTCGTATCTTAGTGGGAAAATCATTACTCACTGGGAATGCATGCATATCCAGATGACAAGTCCCAAACAAGGTGAAATGTGAAACTTGGATTCCCCTCATGAGAGTTACTTTTGTTGTATAAAAAATTTGTTTATATCAACTGATTGTTAGTTGCCATGGTAACTTATTGCGACATCATATCAGATTCTTCAGTCTCTACGTTTTGTACAGCGATTAATACCATTATTGACAAGTAGTAGTAGTAGTAGTGTAATGCAGAGAAATTCTATGGTGTGAAGAGATTAACTCTAGATGACACTGGGTAACTGGAAGATATACGACAACCATTAGGTATTTATTCATCAATCTGCCTTTTAACTCAATTTAACTTGGATACGATTTGACTATGCGGTCAGAATCCTGATGACACTGGTAAGATTTGTGTCCAGTAGGGAAAATTGTAGGTTGACATTGTAATTAATGAGTGAAGATTTCATAACCGAATGTCCACCTTGAAATCCGCTTGTTATTTATTGACATAATTATTAAATCGACTAGTATACTAAGAAGTCTGACTATTTTATCGATTGCAAACATACTATCCGCTGTTAATGAATTAAATGTAAGGTGAGCTGCATTCTAGTATTTACAATACTGATTAAATTAAATTTCGAATTCAACGCCCATCCTTAAAAAGAAAGTGGAAAATATCCTGTTCATTTCCTGAGATCTATTTACAGATATTATTTGAGATAAAATGTGTCATACTACACTCTGAACAAATCTCAACCTCAGCCTCATCAACTCTGGAAAGGCATTCAACAGCTTCGACTATGAAGTAATATTGAAACTATTTCAATACTATGGCGTGCAGTGCCTCAAATCATTATCAACCTCATTCAAAAGGTAACTGATGAAGACAAATGTCAAGCGATGCACAACGGAAACCTCAGAGAATAGTTTGGAATGAAGATGGGAGTAATGTATGACTGTTTACTATTATCGATAATACTTCTGGTTGTGGTGGACTGAATGATAAGGTGGACAGTGTGTGTGTGGCGGGGGGGGTGGGGACGGATGACAAGAATATACTGGACCGATAAGAAGATTCTAGAAGATCTGTCTAATGTCACAAACTCAAAGATCTACAGGCGAAAACACACCAGCTAACAGAAGAGGCAGAGAGCATAAGACATCAGTTGAACTTTAGAGAAGATGGAAATGATAAATACCGTCAGCGAGAGAAATCTAAAAGAAGACACTTCTTTCGCTTATCTTGAAAGCTGCATCTTGACTACCGGCTGCACGTCTGAGGATGTCAAAACCAGTCAGATGCAGAAAAGCATGACAGACCTTCATTAATCCAAAACCAATGTGGAAACCAGCTGCACTCAGCAGAAGGAACAAGATTCGAACTTTTAACACTGATGTAAATCAGTGCTTCTATGCGGTTCAGAGACTTCGAGTGTCACGAGAAGCATCTCCAAAAGGCTACTGCAGACTTTTTATCAAAAGATGCCTTCGCTAAGTTCTGAAGATAAAATGGCTGGTCAAGAAGGATTAACAATGAAGAAATCTAGCAAAGACCTGTTCGTCTCAAAGAATAGACCCGAAGGAATTGGAGATGGATTGGACGCACACTGAAATGAAAACGATAATATATAATACTTATAAACTGATATAAGTAGTACACTGAGTGAAGTATTGGCAAAAGCAATGATAATTTATGTGTCACCAGGAAAAGTTAATACTGAGCAAGCTCGAGAAGATGGCAACAGCACTGAGAAGCAATCCAATAAAAGACAAACAAAGAGGATTTGCAGATTGTGATATCGATGTAAGTTTTATGGTTTTAATATGGCGAAAATATTCATTCAGACATCTATAAAAAACCCAAATAATTTAGCAGAGAATATCCTTTTCGATAATTTCCTTTTCTGGCTCTACAATTATATATACATGCTTATATACATAGAATACTCTAAAATAGCAACCAATAACATTATTAGTGTTTTAAATAATATCGATTTGTTAAGTAAGATCACAATGGAATTACAGTCCACGAAAGATGTATAAATACTAATAATAATAATAATTAAGATATAGTAGCAAATAAAATATTAAATAAAATTAAGGGAATTTTCACAACAAACTGAAGATCATTCGAATCTAGATGACCAAAGTAAGCACAGCGTCTGAACTAACTTCTTTTAGACACATAAATTAGGTATTCAAGTGATGGTTTGTAGGGATTTGATTGGTTTCGTGAATTGGCAGAAGTTAGAATTCCTGGGCCATTGGATCGGGTCCTAGTGGCTCAATGGTCTACGAGCTCGCATTGTAACCAGAAGGTCCTGGGTTCGAATCCCAGTGGGTGTGTACTGCTGAAGAGTCCCAAACTAGGACGAAACAGCTGTCCAGTACTCCCAGGTTTTCCAATGGTTCTCTAACTGATGTCAGCTCATGATGAAATCCTAAAACATAGATTAGGCTTCTTGATGTGGATCCCAATGGCCTCAGTACTATGTAGTAGACGGACTCTTAAGGTGAAGTTAGGATTAGTTAGTATGGGGTAGATGACTTTGAAAGCCCCCTTGTTTACATCAATCAACCTTGTTTTCTGTATCCACAAGATGAGATAGAGTAGAGCTATGAATGGATATTGTTTGTCCTTGACATAACCACGCAGTATGAAATTCAGAAATCTGACAAACAACACGCCTAATTGTGCGGCCTATGTAACTGACTCCACAAGAACAGTTAAATTGGTAAATACACATGGAAGAGGCGAAATTAGGCAGTTATATAAAGGACAAACAATATCCATTCATAGCGCTACTCTATCTCATCTTGTGGATACTGAATATAAGGTTGATTGATGTCAACAAGGTGGCTTTCAAAGTCATCTACCGCATACTAACTAATCCTAACTTCACCTTAAGAGTTCGTCTACTACATATTGCTGAGGTCATTGGGTTCCATATTAAGAAACCTAATTTATGCATCCAAAAGAGGTTAGTTCAGACACTTTCCTTACCTTGGTCATCTAGGTTCGAATGCTCCCTAGTTTGTTGTGAAAATTTCCTAAATTGTATTTGATATTCTATTTGCTATTATATTTTTATAATTACTATTATAATTTAAGCATCTTTAATGAACTGTAATTTCATTGTGATCATATTTTACAAATCGATATTATTTAAAAAACACTAATGTTGTTATTGACTACTAATCTAGAATATTCTCTGTATATAAGCATATATATATATAATTGTAGAGCCAGAAGAGGAAATTATCGAAAAGGATATTCTTTGCTCTATTATATTGTTTTTCATGGTTTTGTTAATGTACATCGAATTTTATCCTAACCGACATTATTTCTGCCGTCATCCGTCTTGTTCATTTACAGGGAACTGATACCACCTAGTCATGTCGATTTTCGGATTAAATTATTCTGCATTGTTCTGAATTAGGTCAAGGAAGCTGTAAGTCCCCACATCCTGTGGCTAACAGGAATCTTGTAATTAAAAATAAACATCAAGTAATCTGGGCGTCGGTGGCACAGGGTTAATACTTTCACCGACCATGCACATGGTCCGAGGTTGGATCCCCTGCCGACGCACATCTGATATCTATGGTCGGCCTTCGAAATTCGGGCTACCGATATCCATCCTGAATATTCCATACTTGTACCAAAAATACGGTGTGGAATCAAGCTGTAAATCAAAAAAAAATTTTTTTTTAATTAAAAAAATTGTGACCACTGCAACTGGTTTAGTAGAGAAGTCTTCATAACACAATAGGTCACAGCATTTACATCGTGTTCACTTAAATTAAATACATAAGTAATCTGTCGAAATTATTATTATTATTATTAATAATACAATATATTCATAAATGATTACTTACACTGTGGTCTCCATTGATTTGTAGGAAGTGAAGAATTTGCGTGTTTTGTATAAAACGACAAATTTGTATAATCATAATCATTCATGTGTACAGGAAGACTGATTTCATTGTCCACTGGTGTTTTTATAAATTTTGGCCCATATTTTGCAATTAATTCACTATCATTATTCGTATTCATATGACTATTGTTATTTGTTAACCTCATATTGCTCCCCTTTGACAGATGATCATTCTCATTATGCTGAAGGAGTTCAGTGAAATGGGATTTACCTAAATGATGCGTGATATCCAAACTATTCGATGTAGTATTTCCATACGGTGTAAAAATACTACTTAATTCAAAGTTATTTTTGAAAATATCACCTTTTTGAGAAATTGTATTCGGTGAGGTTTGATGGCTTGATAGTGGAAAGGTGGAATTAGAATTAGGACCAGTTATACTCTTATTATTATTAGTATTATCGTGTATACTAGTAATGCTATTACCACCATTATTGTTAACATTGTTATTGGCGCTGTTATTATTATTATTATTGTTCAAGGAAGAACGTTTTCGTTTCGTTAAAGAGTGCAATTCTTTAGTATCACTCATTTGTTGATGTTGTTGATTATTCGATAAACGTGATTTATAAATTTGATCATAATCATTATTTGAAGTGTATACTCTATTTGATCGATGTGATGATGATCTACTGTTCCCGTGATTACTTCGATTTTCACTTCTATAGCCTCCAGTCACTCGATCGTATACTCCCGAGGAAGCTGATGTTTTAATGTCATCATTGGATTTCATTGTCTGTGATGAGTAGACATTTGTATTGGTCAGATTAATAGGTGGTAGACGGAAACCTGATGAAATACTATTATTATGAATCAAATTTCCCTGGGATTCTTGGGTAGTTTCTTCACCATGGTGATTATTATTATTATTAGTAGTAATAGTAGTACTGTTATGTTTATTTATACATTCATTCTGAGACATTTTATAGGCTTGATGCTCATTGAATAGACCAGTGGGTAGAAAATCTTCAAATTTTTGCGGCTGTTGTAGTAGTAGTTGTTGTTGTTGCTGCTGGTGTTGTTGTTGTTGTTGACTCCTATGTAAAGATAAGAAGCCTTTCGAATACTTTTTTGGCGAGGACATACCCATAAGCGAAGACATTGATGAGATTTCATCACATTTCGATGTAGTTTTCACCCCTGCTGTCATTGCAGTAGTACTATTAGTATTAGTAATCACTGAAAGACGTTGAGACTTATTACCTAACTCTGAGGTTGTTATTACTCCAGGATTATCCAACGAAGACAATGAAGATATCGATGTTAAAGGAGATGATGATGACGACAGATCTGTCGATGAAGATATCGATTTCGAAAGTGTTACTGGATAATTCATTGAATGATTCATATTCATCCAAGTCCATGGATCTAAGTGTTGGAATGACTTCGATAGGTCTGATCCGTTAACACTATTATTATTATTATTATTACTGTTACCGATATTAGGATTATTGTTGTTAGTCGAAGTATTATTGTTCATATGATGTGACAAAAGCATATCTTTATAGGAAGGACTGATGTCTGTCAGTCGTTCAGTAGTCGAATTCGGTAAAATACCATGAAACATGCTATTTGAAGCCTCTGTAGTTAATGGTAAATGTGAATCAGATGTCAGAGTTGAATGTGTTTCACTCTGCGCTGCAGCAATACATGAAGGTATATAGAATCCATCTATCTGATTACTAATGTTTATACTACTATTACTGCTGTTATTGTTGTTGTTGTTAGTAGTATTATACTGACTAACATGATTCGATGAAAACGGGAGTAATCCATAATTCATAAATTCATGTAATGCATTTGTGTCTGGTTGCAATGACTGAAGTTGTTGTTGTTGTTGTTGCTGTTGAGGTTCTTGTGAATGTTGATGTTGATGATGTGGAGGCGGAGGAGGTAGAGGATGAGAAATAGAAGGAATTGGCGCCGGCGGTGGTGAAGAAGAAGATTGAAGTTGATGACTGTGCAGACTATTACTGCCTACAGAACGAGGCTTTTCATATAGATCTGTTGTACCACTATTGAAAGGAAACATCATAGGCCAGTTTGTAGATTGTCTTGTATAGAATAATTGTGCGTCTGAAATGTTCATTTCGTAGAGTTTTTCTAATTAAATCAAAATTAGATTATATAACGTTGGAGTTAGCATAAATCAGTACACCATTTAAAAAAAAAGTGGATATTCAATTAAATGGTTTCGACTGGTTAGAGGATTTTATCATAAGTTGACATCGGTTAGAGATCCATTGAAAAATCTGTAGGGAATACTTGACAGTTTGTGACTCTTCAGTACTCACCGACAAGGGTTCGAACTCAGGATCTTCTGGTTACAAGGTGAGCTCGTAGGCCATTAAGCCTTGTGTGACCCAATGGGCGCGTACTGACGAAGAGTCCAAAACTAGGATGAAACACCTGTCCGGCACTGCAAGGTTTTCCAGTGGTTCTCTAAATGATGTCAGTTTATGATGAAATCCTCCAACCAATCAGACAGAATCCCTACAAAAGGAAATCAATACTTGAAAAATAAATGGTTTTATTGAAAATGGATGACAGAATCTTCAACCAAGTGACATAATATTAACTGTTAAACTAAATAGTATACTACATCTGAGTCGGTGGTACAGTGGTTAGGATACTCGCCGACCATGCTCATGGTTCGGGGTTCGACCCACAGCCGACGCACACCTGATATCTATGGTCAGCCTGCAAAATTTGGGCTACCGATGTCACATGCTGAAAATTTCATACTTGGACTAAAAATACAGTGTGGAATCAAGCTGTAATAAAAATAAATAAAGCAGCCTTATGTACCCTTATGTTATATGTTTTACCGAAAATTGGTTAACTACAATTATACTCGTGCGTCGGTGGCATAATTAGGACGCTCTCCGACCGTGCACATGGTATGGGGTTCGATCCCCGGCCACCGACGCACTCTTTTACCTCGCTAAGCCAGAAATAATGCTGGTAAAGAGGAAAGGTGGGGCAAGAGGCTAGCAACCCCGTCCTGTAAAACAAACACTGCTACAGAAACTTCAAGCCACTAACTTGAAGCCCTATGTTCCCCTGGGAACGTGAAGGAAAGAGAAAAAAAAGAAACAATTATACTCAAGTTGAGATAAAAAATATGGGTACAGATGAATGAACATGAATGGTAGCCACACTGAACTGAGTAACAGGCGGTCTGTTTGAAAACTAGTCTACCAAAATACTCCATCATTACATATTGCATATCATTCTCTTGTTCACTTTGTTTTAATCTACTAAAATATGACCTTTAATGGTGTTTTATACTCTCACGAGTATTTAAAATGTTTACAACTTGCTGATTAGCAAGTTTCTACTAAATTTGAAAGAAAAAATTCAGAATCATGGCTGGAAACATATCTCCGTGTATGAGTTAGATGTCTCCAAGATGTTTATTACAAACTACCACTGCCTAGGAAACAAAACGAATTGCCTGTAGCCTTCAATGATTCAGTTATTATTACGTCTTAAGGTCAGAAAAAGTACTCCTCTACCTTAATTGGCTTCAAACCACCAAATGTTGTGTATTTCTCAAAGGAGATAACGAAGAAGTATCGTGATTGACTGGTTGACGCTTCAGGCCAGACAGCAGTATGTCGTGCAATTTACTGTCACTTAATATTTTACCTGAAGATCCTAGACAAAAAGTAGGTATTATGCAACAATTTCCGCCTAGAATTCTATACATTATATGAACACTGTTTAGAATAAAGCTATTATTATTAATTATTTTAAAAGCATGAACCACATGACACTGTTTCCAGTGTTAGCCTGTAAGAATTTGGTTGGTTTCAAGTTAGACTTTAACATGAATGCAAAACACTTGGAGAATTATTAGATCCCAGCCCGAACAGCTCAGTAGTAACGTCTCTGACTGCAGCACTCGGTGACGCGGATTCGAATCTCATCAGGGACATGATTTCCTTCAAGACGGTTGCAGATACGCCTTGTTGACTGGTGAGTAACGACTAACACGAAACCTAGGTCAAGCGGGGCTTCCCGTAGATTGCCTCCAACCATCGAACATCAGTAGTGCGTCTATGCCGACAATGTCTGCTCCTAGTGCCAACACTTCGAGATGAACATAACTTTATTTTGTTGATTGAGGCTGTTAGTAGTGAAATCGACAATGTGCATTGCATCTACGTGCATCGTTGGCACAGCAGTAGAATGCTGGCCAATCACACAGATGGTTCGAGGTTCGATCCCCGGCCGATACATTCCTAAGCCTTAATAAGCCAGTAATAAGACTTGTAAACAGGGAAAGCTGGGCATGAGGCTAGCAATACAATCCCCTAAAAATGAATACCAATGCTACTAAAACTTCAAGCCTCTAATTTGAAGCCTTATGTTCCACTGGGAACGTAAAGGAGTGAAAATAAAAAAAAACAACTGAAGAATTACAAACTTGGACGAAATCAACTTTCCAGTGTTTCCTGTTTCTCAGTGATTCACTAACTAAATTGAGTCTGTAATTAAATAAAATTCTATTTTATTGGCTTAATGTGTTTACTGAAAATCCCGCGAGCTTTAGTCTGAATTCAGTATACACTTCTGGATGTGAATTTCTTTCAAACCATTAAACTTGTTATAGTGATCAGGTTTTCTTAGCCTTCTTGGAATAAGTAGATCTTTCAAGTATCATTCAAATGAAAATTTAGCAGTTTCCAGGTTGGTTTGGCAAGTTGTTTGACAGGAAGTCTTCATGGATGATAGTACTTATAAGTACCATGAATGCAATTGTATAAGTGTTCATTCTATTTTAAAGAATATCCACCCTCAAAACAAACTGGCCTCTAGCCTACAATGCCAGTCACTGAATCAAATAGTACTGCTTAAATGAAATGGCAGCTTGTCTGATATGCGGTGAGTGTTTTTGGTATGGATTGACATAAAGAAATCTCATTCTCCGGAAACCACCATTGCTGTCACCGACAACATCAATAAAGTAAGCTGAACATATAACTTTAAGATAACTAATAATCTCAAGGTAGATTTAGTCACACATACTGACATCAGTTACGGAACCGTTAGTTGTTTTGACCTAGTCTGGGACTCTTCAGCACTGACCCAATTATTATTATTATATTGTTATTATACCCTTGGGTTCTGAGTGGAACATGGGGCTTCAACAACACATGTCCCCTTTGTTATATTTTCTGATGTCTTCTGTGAGCCCACAATTGCCCAGAATCTCTCATCTCCATATCATCCTCACACTGACCACTCGCTCTTCGCTTTCCACTTGGATTCCATGTGAGCGTTGACCTGCATTGAACGCTGTGTGTGATTCAACGGTCTCATCAACGTATCTTCAGTCTATCCATCTCTGTTTTCTCCTACATTTTCGTCGGGCAATCAGCTCTGCGTTGGTTCGTGCCACTGCAGAGTTTCTTGTTTCTAATTCTTTCCGGCGGGTTGGCCATTTGATCTTCAGTGCAAAACCAACGAAGTCGGTTGTTGATATAAGTCCACAGTTACCTGTTGGATTTCCTCTTCGTGACAAACGCTCATTGCAGGTGTCTGACTTGTATAGAAGAAGTGACTGACTTCACATTTGTGTTGAAAATTTCGAATCTATTTGTTGTTTATCCTGGCTGAGTGAAACAGAAGATTCCCAAACTGGTTTCCGATTCTGCCTGGCTGGTTGGGTTTGACATCTTCATCAGTTCCGCCGGCATGTAGTGGGAACCATGCTTCCTAGTCAGATAAGTTAAGGAAGTAACCTCTGTCAAACGTCTTTTCTGCTGATGGTGACTGGGTTCTAACCTTACCAATGACCGAACCTAGGATATACATTGGAACCAATCATACTACTGTAAACCCAATAATTAAAAGGGGGAGGAAGGAAACTCATAAAAATTATACTGTTCAACATAATGAAGATGTAGGATGACTAAAGAGTTGCTAAATTTCTCAAGAGGATAGTTTTCTGTCTGCCCACAAAGACAGTTGTTCTAGTCTGTGCTCTCGTGCTTACACTGAGAAATGTTGTGATTAACTTTTATTGAGAAAAATACTGATCATAGGAACTATCTTCAATCAAACTAACTGATTGCAGTTCATTGGCACACCTGTACTAAATTCAAATAAATTTCAAAAACATTTAAAAATTTCAATATCTCACTTTGACTAACGAATATTCATATAATTAACATATGCACTAGTGAGCGTAAGAGTATCTCTGCAAAAATGAGCTGTCATAGTACACACTAATAGATATTTTGAAGTAGTTATTGGTATCTATCAGTGTTTATGAACATTAAATGAATAATAATATGGTTTGTTTATTCGAAATGATCCATGTTTGGCGGGAAACAACATTGGTGGCCATTTTACCTAATCGTAGGCTAATTGGAAGGAGATTGGAGGAAAACCATCAGAAGTAATATGGTGCTTTATGTTGACGTTTATTCATAGACTTTATGCTTTGTAACTCTGTAACTCTGGCTTATTGCCATTGAAGAAATAAACAGTCGTCGTAGTGACATCGGTTATCGCACATAGTATTCTGACACACAGATTAGTCTTTTGAAATCAGCTCTGGCTTCAGGTTCTTTTCCGATATGGACATCTGACAGTGTCATTTCAAAATTAACACGGAACAAAATAGATATTTAATGAATTCATTCAATTTTCAATGGATCAATCTATCTTTAAATATTGTTTCGTGTATACCAATCTATTTCCTGACCACAAAATGTCTTACGAGTTGATCACGGATTGATATCAGTTAGAGAAACATTGAAAACCAGGGAGTACTGGACAGCTGCTGTTTCATCCTAGTTTGGGAATCATCGGCAGTACGCACCCACTGGGTTTCGAACCCAGGACCTTCTGGTTACAAGGCAAGCTCGTATACCATTCAGCCACTGGGACCCGATTCAATGGCTCGTGAATTCTAACTTCTACCAATTCGTGATTTAGCGCGACCCCAACCATTGTCGTTGGTGGGACATCCATCCACACACGTGACATCTAATTGGACCTCACTGGTCACGACTTCTCACTAGAACTCAGGAAACTCCAACCTGTAGCAAGTCACTAGCGAGCATCTCTAACTGATATCAATCCGTGATCAACTCGTAAAACATAACTAATCCTTACAAACCAAAACTATAGAAACACAAAATGTCTGTTTCAAAAAATAGCCTCTGTTTGAGTAGTGAAAGGAACTGTCTCATTTAATTAATAGAAACTGTTGGCTTATATTTAATGAGTATCTCCATTATCCAGAAATAAAAAGAAAAAGAGGGAGACAAAGAGTAAAGATCATATCTAGTTAAGTCGAACTCTCTACAGTGAATTCAAACCGGTACCCGTTTCATTATCAAATCCACAATCGATTGGTAACTGAACTACTTAAATCCAAAATTAGTAGTATCCGACTGATAAATGAAAATCGTACATGAAATCAGTTGTATAGGATAACAGTAAAATCTGAATAACATATCAGGTCCCGCATATTATTTGGTTTAAAATGACCATACCATAATGATAAATTCATAATCACATAGATTTGAAATATTTAGTCATAATTGTACTGCATAAATCATTTTACTGATCAAATGTTTAGTCAATAACAAAACACTTGTTCTTTGTTTTAGTTTGAATTTCTCGCAATGGAATCCAGCATGCACATTTCATCTCATACAGACTCTTTAGCCGATCACACTTTCTTCTTCAGTGAATGGGTTTTAGTCTCGGTGGGAATACTATCTCTCATTGGGGATGCATTTACATCCAGTTGATGAGTCGCATTCAGAACGAAATGTGCATAGTGGACTCTACCAGTAGTCACAATAAGCTAAGTTAAAAACAAAATTATTATTCAGTAATATGGACGTCTAAAGTACCTCTAAAATTGAAGAAACTTAAAAATTTTATGTTTGAATATGTATGACTGAGAAAATATCTGAATAATTGTATGACTAACTACCTGCCAAGAGTAAGAGTACTAAACATGCTCTCCAACTGTTTGAATTTAGCTAAATGTATTGAATTTCCGGACGTAGAATTAAGTGAATGAAATCCAGTGGTAGAAAGAGTACTCAATCGTTCTGATGAGTTTACAGAAATTAACATAATTTATAGGTATGTGTCAGCTGTTCACCTGATGTATTGATTGGCGATGAAGCATACTGACGATTAAATGCCCAACCAATGAATGACTGAAGGGTTACCTACTGGTAACTTCTATTAGTAAGTTTTAATAGTTGTAAGGTTCTGAAATTCTTCTCAACAGAGGTAAATAAATGTTCATAAATGGTCATTTCTGCTGCCTGTCTGAAAATTTCACCAAAAATGGGTAGTTATGTAACTCTAACAAGCAGAAAATGTCGACTTATTTTAATAGCAAATATCACCTGACAGTCACCTCAGGTGGATCAGACAGATACGGAGGCGACCATCGGTCGATATCGCTCGCCAGGACATAGCTCGAGTGGAATCCAAATGCGAATTGGCGAATTAGGCGTCAGTCCGAAGGTGACTTAGAGAAGGTGATGTGAAGAGGAGATAAGGATTTATGGATAGTCATATTATCTGCTGAAGAAGACTCCAGAAAACAGAACAAACTGGAGATGTACTATTGAAGCCATGTGTTCCACTAGGAACCCAAGGGAATAACAATGACATATATATATGACTATTACGAAGAAAGAATAAAATATATGGAAGTAGATGACTGGTTGTAATAATATCAGTAGTTTAAGCAATCATACATACCCTTTGATAGATTTGAACAGCGTTCATAAAAGACGGAGTTTAACTCCAAAATATATGGTATTTCTAAACAATACATTTCCGACAATCCAATAAAATCTTTACTTGTCAATTGAATGAAAGAAAGGTCTAGGATAGTAAGTGATATAGCTAGATAAGGATTGCCCCTAGGTGAGATAAATTTAATGAAAAAATTGTTTTTTCATGCATAATGGGTGTGGGGAACTTAACTTTATGAATACATGGATCAGCCGGCCTTTTGTATAAAATCTTGAAAACTGTTTTATCCCTTTACGTTCTTAGTGGAACATAGGGCGGCTTCAAGTTAGAGGTTTGGAGTTTCGGTAGCAGTGGTGTTTATTTTTACGGGATGGGGTTGACAGTCTCTTAATGCTGGCTTAAAGAGGCTTGGAAGTGAGTCTGCTGGGGATCGAAACCCTGATCATCTGCGTGGTTGGCGAACATTTTACCTCTGTGCCACCGACATACAATCTTATGATAGATATCAATAATATACAGTATTATTATTATAGACGAATCCGGTAGTCTATCGAATGGATTTATCAAGGTTTTATAGTTGAATTGAGTTTTCTTTCAAGCCAGCCTTATTTTAACATGAACTGAATTGACAACTGCAATGTTTGATCAGACCCTTTGAAACTTACTGTGCGAATGCATGGCAACGTTTCTTTTTTTTTTCAGATAAACTCTATCTTTCAATAACAATGCCATGTAAAAACGTCAGCAATACTACTTAATCGTACCACTGCTACCTGCAATAATGATAATGAATGATATTTTACTTCAGTTTCGTGTTAATTAAGTGAATGGTTGAAACACCAAGACAAGGGCAGTGACCACCTTAATTCAGCCTTATTTTGTATACAATGAAGGTTACATCCGTATCAGATGCCTAAACAGAGGGTAAAATAAAATCAAGCACAATCTATCACAAGGTAGGGAATGGATGAGATAGGATTTTTGTCATAAATTAGGTTTGAATTTGCATACCAAAGAAAGATAATGGGAACGATGTACGAACTGAACTGGACACTAGGAAATGATTAGATTTAACGTAGTATTTTTCGATTGATTAGTGTTTAGTTTATTGAATTCAGGTCACCTTTTGTCATCAGTGAAAGCTCAGTCCATCTACCCATCCAACTCGATTAGTGGGTACATTTTGAAGCCATGACTTTTATTCTTATTGAAGAAATCTCAATACATAAAATGATTTAATAGTGTAAATTATTCCCATATCATGAATTAAAAGTCAGTCTGAACGAAGAATATTCTTTTCAATTCATTTCTCCTCTTCAGGTTCTTACAATTATAAAATATAATTTATTCGTTGTCGTTACAATAATGAGAGCCAGTTATGCGGTGGATACATTTTTTACGTTGAATGACAGATTAGCTATGGGATGACAAAATAAATACTCGTATTTGTGTGACAATTTTCAATTTATGATTTTCAACAAACTGGAAGATATGCAAATGAAAAGTAACAAGTTGGCAGAAGCAGCATCCAGAGAAGATAGGCCTTCAGGTGAATATAGAGAAAACAGAGGTGATGAAGATTCCTGGCCAACAGCAACTGCCACAACAACAGACAACAATCAGCATAAATGAGATAGATCTGAAAGAAGCAACCTTCTTTACCTGCTTACCTGGGATTTTCAACTCCATTGTGAATTTAGTGCTACTTACAATACGGATCAGAGACTTGGCGCGTCACGAAGGTGACTTCAAACAATCTACGGACCTTCGTCAACAGCTGTCTTCGCTAAATACAACTTAACATCAAATAGCCAGAAAAGATCAGCAACAGGGAGAGATCTCTGACAGTGAACGAACCAACCAGAATGAATTGATTGTGCAACAATATACAGAATGAAATGGAGGCTAATTGGCTGGCCATACTCTGAGAATACAAACCATCAGGTGACATCACACGACAGGTCATCACTCGAGTGGAACCCGAATGGGAAGTGGCGAGTTGGTCGTCAGTGCGAGGGTGACATGTGGAGGAGGTCATGTGAAGAGGAGATGAAAGTATGTGGGTAGACGTTGAGCTAAGTGAAAACGCTGGCAGAGAACCGAACGCAATGTAGACCTGTGGCTGAAGCCTTATGTTACTCTAGCAACTAAAGGAAACAAAAATAATAATAATTTGTGTGACAAAGATGCTAGGCTGAAATCGATTACAAAATACTGTGAAATGGGAGACAATGGTCGTGATGATTAGTCGTAATAGATTCGTAGAATATGGGTAACGACAACAAATACATTATATTTTATAATTGTAAGAATCTGAAGAGGAGAAGTCATTGAAAAGAATATTCTTCGTTCAGATTGACATAAATTGATCATTATTTCCAACAAAGTGTCTGGATATGAGTTTTTCAATAAGCTCACTGTGTACACTTAACTCTCAGTTTCAAAATAAGAATATAATTTCAGCGTTAAGTGGTGACAATCGATTGATGCAGAAGTCTGGTTGTAGTATTGGTGGTTTTCATAACTTATCACGACATATATATCTACAATATAGAAGCAAATATTGTCCCAAGTGAAACCGTGGCTCGCGTCATTCATCGCCTAAGTCGTATTCATGTCGAAATGGTCGCTGGTTAACGCGATGGGCCTTAAATATATATATTTATTTATTTAAGAGAGAGAGAGGGAGGGAGAGTATATATTTCGGAAGCAATTACGGTGATTTTTTTATTCCTTTATGTTCCCAGCGGAACATACAGTTTCAAGCTACAGGCTTGAAGTTTCGGTAGCAGTGGTATTTATTCTTGCGGGATGAGGTTACTAGTCCCATGCCTAACCTTCCCATTTCACCAGTCTTATTACTGGCTTAGCCAGGTTTGGGAGTTTGTCGGCCGGGAACCAAGCCCCTGACCACCTGTGTAGTTGGTGAGCATTATACCCGTTGTATCACCGATGCACGAGTACGGTGATTAGAAATCAATAAAAAGAGAATATTATCACACTAAAGGATGACGATGATAAATTTATCGTTAATCAAGTGACTGAAGTAAGCGTTATAAATATTAAACAAATGATAAGAGAGAATGTAAGGAATCCGCTTTTATGCTGATTACCTAGCGTAAGCAAAAAAAAACAGTCTGTATGGAGTGAATGCTGTACTTTGAAAATCGAATTCGACAATTTCATTGTTTCATCTCTTCTCCTGCTATCTCAATTTTGAGTAGTCAGGTTATAAGTAGTTACAATAGCTTCAACAGCCAATCAATTAATTATCAAACACTCTCACATATATTCAACCTGTTAACTTATTGTAAACTCAATGGTGTAGACTATTGTTGGAGTAATTATGAATTTTTAAAAAATGTTCTATGGAGCATGTTTTTGAGCAGACTGACAGTTTTTGTTAGTTTGGAGCACTGAATATTTCTTCATAGTCATATTTAGGTAGAAGATCTCAAAGCTAAAAATATATGATATCCTCGTTTTTACTCGTATCCTAGTGTTATACTTTCATACTGAGTTATTTAGGTGTGACGGTATATCATCACTACATAAAGGATAATGAATAAGTGTGGTGATTGACTATTTCTATCTCTGTATTGTTTAAATACTTACTGTTGATTGTTAATATATTTCTTATATGAATTGCATTATAATTCCGCTAAATACAAATTCCTGAATTCCGCCCTCTCTGTATTTTGGTTGGATTCGTGTAATTCGGTCATCTCGAAATACTAATACTACGATTACAATTAATTACAACAAATTGGCGTCGCGATGGAACTAAATAACCTTGGAAAATTTCCTATAAATGGTTCTCCGCGGGAGATTGCTGATTACCTTGAATGCTTCGATGCATGGTGCATTTCAAAGAACGTTCGGGATGACAAAATACCAGCACATTTCATCACTGCTATTGGGCTAGATGCATATAGCCTAGTGAAGACTCTGGCGTTTCCAGATAAACCAATTTCTCTGTCATATGTCAAGATTCGTGAACTTCTGATAAATCACTTTCATGTAACTACATTTGAGACCAGAGAGAGGGCTCAATTCAATAAACTGGTTCGTGCTCCCAACCAGAAGATTAGAGACTTTATTCTTCAACTCCAAATACAAGCTTCAAAGTGTAACTTTGGAGATCAGCTGCATACTCAACTACGTGATCGTCTAATTGCTGGAATCAATATTCCTAAGTTAGAGAAAGAGTTAATTCAGATTCCTTCTTGTACCTTTCAAACTGCTAAAGATTTATGTATTACATATGAAGATGTCAATAATGAATACTCTGCTCCCACTACGTCAGTATCTGATGTCATGCTTTCTAAAGTCGAAAATACAAGTGTTCATGGAAAGCAATCCAAACTGTCGTCCACAGGTAATAGAATGCAGCCAGAGATCAAAAACATTAAACCGTGTTTATCCTGTGGAAAGTTACATCTACGAAGCACTTGCCGTTTTCGGGGTGCTAAGTGCCATAAATGTGGTAAAGTTGGACACATCAAGACTGTTTGCAGAAGTTCGAATACTTATGTTGCTCAACATTCTTATAATTCTCCCAATCTGTCTAGTAAAATGGAGTCAATGTGTCTTTCAACTTTTCAAAATACTCAATCTCATCCAATGAAAACCTCCACTACAAGTTCAGCAACTCAAGCGTCAACTGTTTTCAAAAATGTGGTAGCCGAGTTACAATGCGAACTGTCGAAAACACGAGAAAAACTGAATGAGATGAGAGAGCAACTGATTAAAATGGAGGAATTGTTGCATATGCATAGACTGCGTCTGTTGAATGCAGAACATACAAGTACCCATGAAAGTCCTGCAAAACTGTTCAAATCTCGAATTCTCAGAAAGCATCTGATGTCCACGACTTCTAATGTACATTATTACAAAGGGAATGACTATAGACCTTCTGCTGGAATTATACTACAAAAAATGGGAAATCGAGTGGTGAAGATATTAGACATCAAAGATCACTCAGTTCATAACAGACACCTGGACAAAGTGACAATAAATGAAGTAGGTCGTTCCAATTATTATTTTAATGATTCCGCTACTAATCCTGATTTTGTAGATAATTCAGAAATAAGTCCAGATAATACTGATGAAAATAATATCACAGAATCAGTTAGAAGGTCGCAGCTACTTGCAAGCAAACCGAGACATCGTTATAAATACGCAAGGAGATATTCGACGTGTGGCGGATGTGGTGATTGACAATTTCTATCTCTGTATTGTTTAAATACTTACTGTTGCTTGTTAATATATTTCTTATATGAATTGAATTGAATAATAATTCCGCTAAACACAAATTCCTGAATTCCGCCCTCTCTGTATTTTGGTTGGATTCGTGTAATTCGGTCATCTCGAAATACTAATACTACGATTACAAAGAATTACAACAATAAGGCTGAAAGATCTACAACTCTTTTGAAAGCTTATCTACGGAACCGTTAATAAACATTTAAACGATGTCATGATATCGCAGTAGATCTATTCCAGCCTCTCTTTTTTCAAGAAGTTGTTATCTGCTGAAAGATATTCTTCCTAAAGACGAAGAAGATGAAGAATAAGAAGATAAGACATCAAGGGATTATTACATTCCTGATGTGTTTCTTCTCCGTTTATAGATATATTTTTTTCAAGAGTTGAGTGGTAAGGATTAGATTTGTTTATACGAATGTGACCACGGATTGATTGAAAACCAGTAGGGAATACTGGACAGTCTTCCCATCCAGTACGCGCCCACTACCATGGTTCGAAACCAGGACCTTCAGGTTATAAGGCAAGCTGGCTCGTATGCCATTTAGCCACTGGAACCTGATTCATTGGCCAGCCCATGAATTCTAACTTCTACCAATTCGTGGATTAGGGCGACTGGCAGCAACCAATGTTATTGGCGGGAAATCCATCCTCACGCTTGACTGGATGGATATGTCTAAATCAATATATGCATATATATATATATATATATATATATATATATATATATATATATTCATTAATAATAATCGCTTTATTCCAAACGATAATAATCATACAGAGCAGAATCTTCAGCGGTTTTACACATATTGCAACAATTTAGCTCCTTTTATCAATATCTACATACATAAAATATAAAGCAGTAATAATGGAACCACTGTGAACAGAATGCTAGTGGAAACATAATGAATTATAAGTAGATAATATCATGGATAATACATGGAGTAATAATAATAGTCTCTGTTGATACTTTGCAGTTCAGTTACTAATTTTAAAAGGTTTATAAATTCTTTCCTGACATCTGACTCTCTGTTCACACAAAATCCTAACTAAATATGGTGGTATGGTAGAATTTTTGTACGACCATAAATTCCTATAAAGCTTCTTCTGGTTTTACCCGAAGATATACAAGGAGAAAGTGGGGGAATAAAGAGGATGTTCACTATCAGATAAGATAACTTTAGCCAACTGCTTGCAAGAATTGAAGTGCCTATTCACAATAATTTCAGTTAGTTGAGTCAAAGGTATGCCATTAGCTCTACCTACAGCATTCAGTGTTCTACGTAATATGGCATAGTCGTTTTTGAGAAGTCCAGGGGAAGAATAAGGGCGGGCAGTCAAGAAGACTGGGTAGAATACATGAATTAAAAATAAACTGTAAGAGAAGAGGTGATGTTGAGTTGTGCTAGCAGCAGGAAGTCTTAACTTCTTTATGCAGTAGTAAGTCAAACGAAAGATATTTGTCTTATAAAATCAACAGGATATGAGACGACCAACAGAGATTCGAAGAGAAACTGATTTACTTCCTATCACAGTTCTGTAGAAATTTCTTCTGAACACACAAGTTTGACTTCTTCAGGCGAATTCCTATTGTTTCAGTTGTATATAGAAGACGAACTCGTAAAGCAAAATTAAGAATAGAAGGGATGCGATAAATAATTTTAAATGTAGTATTAACGTCAACCTTATTTATGCTCACTATCCACAAGGTGGGTTAAAATAGGGCTAAGAATAGATTTTGTTTGTCCCTTGCTCAACTATGTTGGATGATTTTAGGAAATACGATGATGGACCTGCCTAATTGTACACCCGATGTAGCCGGCTCCGTAGTTGCAGTTAAACTTGTGGATACACATAGAAGAGGCGAATTTAGTAGTTTATCCTTATTACTCGAACGTAGAATAGGGGTGTAGTTGTGAAGAGACAACGTACCTCTGCTACATAATAAGCTCATTCCTAGACGTCTGATTCCTAGACGTCTTCATGGCAAGGAAAGAAGATGGCACACTAAGAAGGAGTGTGTACAGGAAACCTACTACAACAGGTCAATACATTCATTTTTTGAGTTTTGTACTTTGGAATATAAACGTAACCTGGTAAAGTGTCTGGTTCATAGAGCTAGGTTAATCTGTTCGGACGACTGCTTCAATGAGGAGCTTACGATTATTAGAGAATTACTTAGAAAAAATGATTATCCAGATAAGTTCATTAAGAAAAATATGAATTCATCACCTAGGACACTCACTATGGCCACAGTTCCGAAAAAACTACTGTTCATAAAACTGCAGTTCCTCGGTGAAAACATCAGCGAAATAACAACACAACGACTGAAGAATGCAGTTAAAAGAATTTATTATGCAGTAGAGGTACGTTGTCTCTTCACAACCACACCCCATTCTATGTTCGAATAATAAGGATAAACTACTTAAATTCGCCTCTTCTATGTGTATCTACCAGTTTGACTGCATCTGCGGAGCCAGCTACATCGGGCGTACAATTAGGCAGCTTCATCATCTTATTTCTGAACATCATCCACCACATAGTTAAGCAAGGGATAAACAAGATCTATTCGTAGCTCTGTTTTAGCCCACCTTGTAGATAGTGAGCATTCCTACTAATCTTAATTTTGCTTCACGAGTTCATCTTCTACATATCACAGGAATCATGGAACTGAATCAGTCAGTCTAAGGAAGTCTTGTTCGTATCCGAAACTAAAATCGACAAAATATATAACATTTAGATGCATCTAGTTTAAGATCATTTAGGTGAGACGACTTGTTAACTTCAGCAGATAAGAATATCTATCCATCATATAAGAACTTCATTTCTCTGTATAAGTAGAACGTCCATGTTAATTTCATCCATTCTTTACTTAGACAACGCATGACAGAAAGTTGATGATAAAATAGATCTTGCCGCTTCATTCCATTGAAATATATTTACACCTCTCTGCAGAGACACACACTGATGCGTGAGCACACACATATATATAGAGAGAGATTGTCAAAATTGTGAACACATATATCATAGATATGCAATACAAACGTATAACCATTACATTTTTTAAATATAAATATGAGTACATATATGTATAACTGATGTAAACTTACTTTGAAAGTTATTTCCGATTTCGCCACGTGATGAATGATAATACTCCACTTATTGTTAAAGTTGTTTAAAAATTATTATTATTCTACCTCTTCTATATCACAGTGTAGGCACCGTTGTTGTTTCAAGGAGGAAGGAGAAAGCTGGCAAAAAAGAAAGAAGGGAAAAAGATTAGATTGTAATGGCAGGCGCGTTGAAGCGGAAATCGTCAAGGAACTGTTATAATTGTGTGCATATGTATATGTATATAGATATATTAACAAATACAATTTATTATATGTAGTAATATCCTAAAAGCAATCAAAGTGAACATAATCACATTCTACGCATCTATTACTACAACTACTGTATATGTGTTGTCAACTTGTTGTTATGGTGTACAATATATCCGGAGTGATAAATTCAAACACGCACCCACAAGCACACACGCACACGGAAATAGTAGTCGTAGTGGTCATAGTGGTTGTATGAATAGTAGTAATCAGATGTAATCTTGTTTATTTCAATTTTGGTGACCGGATGTAGATCGTTACAGTGTAGTAACTAACTAATCAAATCGGGCGGAACGAATCACAGTTGTGTGTATTCATGTAGTCAGTTAGTTAGTTAGTTAGTTAGTTAATTAGTTGTATTCTATTGGAAATCCGGATCTTTGAGGTAATTTGAAGATGTAGAAAGAAAATGAGAGGTGTTGTACTACTATTTCTATTAGTAGTACTTCCTTTACACCAAATTGTACACCTTTCTTTTTCTTTTTGATTTACTTCAGATGATGTTATTGTCGTCGTCCATTTTTTTTGTACTCCTTCTTTTTGATGAAAACTAGAACGGAACAGGAATCCAAGTCTAGACGGTGCTTCAGTGAACATTGAAGACAGAGAGATAGAGAGATGGATATGCAGAGAAGTTGAACACAAATTTCCTTCCGTTAGTGTTAACATTAATTTTGAAAGAATGAGAGAAAAAAAAAGAGTTTCCTTTATTCGCTCAATACACACACATAGTAGCAATATAGTAGTAGTAGTATTACTATTACAATATTAATATTTATTATTATGATTATCATAGAGAGTGCTTTTACCTTCAGGAAGATCAAGAATCTGTTCTGTATGCGCAAAATCTATCAACTTCCTTCCGTCCAACAAAGACAGTGATTTTCTAATAATATTATTATTATTATTTAAAAATTGAATGAGTTTAGTGATTATAGAAGTGGAACATTCAGTTTCCGCCCCAAAAATAACACACTAACCTATCTATCTAAGTGCGATTGGATAAAATGCATGACTACTCACAAATTTCTCTATCCATTTGAAGAGACGATATCTGTCTGTCTGTTTATGTGTGTACGTTTCCTTTGAGGTGGAAACATTGCTACCCACTCACCCATACACACACACACAGGCGCAAACACAAATACACACATAAGTATACATTAACACTTTGATACATCAAAAAAAAACACGGACAAGACGTCAAAGAGACACAGTTTCCCTTTGAAAAGATAAGATAATCTTGTTTCGTGAAAAGGCAAAAATTTCATTCCATCTAATGTAATATACCTAAATGGAAAACTCACAAGCGGAACAGAATACACCCCCTTTGTTGTGTCATTGTTTAATTTAGTTCAGAAAGCATTCAACGCCTTCAACTGCTTATTGGTTAATTTGTGTTATGACTTCCGTTCCCTTGTTCTTTCTCATATATATATGTATATGTACTCACCGCTGGCCAATCAATTGCATATTTGATTACTGCTTACTGTCATCCCATTCTACGCTAGAGACATACAATCTTAAATATCCTACTGTTCTGGTTCAGTGAGTTATGAATTTGAAGGGTAGAAGTTTTGAGTGGTCTTCCAACTCACTAGGATGAGTAGACCAATAAAAGAAAGGGAGAGGAAATTATTTAAAAAAAAGAAATTCAAGTATGCTTCTATTCTTCAGTAACCTAAATTTCAAACACCCCTCACCACCCTTATCAATTTGTAGTGATTGTTGTAGACCATATCAAATTTTTGAGTATGTAATGCAATTGAAAGTAAGGCAATCAATGAGCAAGTTTATTGATTTCTATCCTTTGTATATGCAGGTTACATATAAAAGTATAGAGAGTTTTGCCGGGGTGGAGGTCCTACAATCAGTCATTCAACTATAGGCTGTAATGCTGACTTCTATTCAATAGACAATAGATTCAATGTTCAACATACAGAGTCGCGTAATAATTACAAAAATATCTAACTAACTAACTAACTAACTAACTTTGAAGGTAGAAGCTTTTTTGCACAGCAAAAATTGTGAATAATTATACACTATTATTACTAGTAGTATTTATTATTAATAATTTCGTTTTGTTTTTCTCTTTAGTTAAGTTAATTGATAATTTGAAATATTTTCAGACAATTAGGATTTCGTTGATCAGTTAAAACAAGAAACCTGTTCAACGTATATTGAACATGAACAGATTATATATTGGTTACTAAAACTACTATTATTATTTTGCAGAATTTTATATCGTTCATGCAATGATATCATATTCAAAAGAGAATTTTTTTGAAAATGAGATCAGCACGCGGATCTGATCTAGGATGAATAGAGAATACAAGTAAGTGTATGCATGATAATTCATCATAAAACCGTTTATTGTGATCCATATCTTTTTTTTGTTGTTTTATACTCTGTTAATCAATTTATATGGAATAATGATGGTATTTGGTTGATGCTGATTAACAGCAGAATCCAGCATTTCGTCCTAATTTGGACTCGTCATCTGGATGTGCTTGAAATCCCCAGTAAGTGATGGCGTACCCTTTGACATCGTGGATTCAACTGCTAGTCACTATCCATCAAACACCGTCAGTGTTATTCCTCAGTGGTTGTTAGAACGTTCGTACTAGGAGACGAAATGTCAGCAAAGGTCGACCATTTCGGTAGAATTCATCAATGGGGAAAATGAAGAGATTAACCTAGGCAAAATATGTGGAATAATGTAATGACACTTATATTTTGACATCAGAGGCATAGATGCGATAAGTAGACAGGTTTGTTTTTCTCTTGGTTCCATCGCTCGTTAGACTAGTCATTTCGGTGAATCTGTTATCTTTGGAAAGTGGGGTATGTTTACGAAATGGCAGAAGTCAGTGGATTTCTTCGCGTTATACTGGTCAGGAATGCATCAATCAAACTAATTATTGTCCAACAGTTGTTAGTGGTATTGTTGGGAGAGTATTTATATCCTGGTTGATATTTCCCCATTATTCGGAAGGATTACATATTATTGAATAGATGTTCTTTCTACATAGGGTAGCATTTTAAGTGGTATTTAGGTGTAGCGTATCACTTTAGTGGAAACAATTCAGTAGATAAGGTTGTGAATTCTGATACATTTAGACACATGGAACGCATACTGCTTCAGCATTGTCATTGACAAGCAGTGTGAGCTAGATTAGGATTAGAGTTAGTGATGATCAGATTCACTTCATGGCACATTTCATGCAAATATTGTTTTATAGGAAGGCTATCTAAGATAGTTGTTATTAGATATTCGGAGGCAATTGTCAGGAAGCCTTGCTTGACCTAGTTTTTGTGCTAGTTGGCACTCATCAGCAAGGCGTATCTGCAACCTTGAAGGAATTCATGTCCCTTTTGAGATTCGAACTCGCGTCAATTAGTGAGTGCTGCAGTCAGACGCGTTACGACTGAGTTATTCGGGCTCGCAATTGACCTCATGTAGGACTGTATTAGGTGCTTTGATTGGACACTGGTTATTTACTAGTGCAATGGATCTACTCTTTTATTTGCTGCAGACTGAATTCTATCAGTCTGGTAACGTCTCTGTCTTCAGCAATAGGTGACATGGGTTCAAACCTCAGAAGAGAAATTAGTTCCTTCAATATTGTAGGCACGCCTTGTTGACTGATAAGTGACAACAAGCAGGAAACCAGGGCACAGCAAAAGCTTCTTGCTGAATCTCTCCAACAGTGTTGTGGCAAGCCACCTAGTGGTGTGATAGTAGCTAAATTGCAAACATAATTGATGAAATTCAGTCTGTAGCTAACAAAAGGCTAGACGCATCACACTAGTTAGTGTCTACTCAAAGTATCTGAGTTAGCATTACATTGACAGACTGATATTGATGTAGTGGGTGATGAACGTAGGTCAAACGAAAGACTGGGTAGTGACAGTGTTCAAAGCAGTGTCCTCTGAACTGTTAGTCTCGTGAACTACCATCTAATCTACAAGGCCCAATCACTAATTAGGCCGTCATTTCACTGCAGTCATCACAGGTTATGGCCAGACGTCACTTGAATGAATGTTAACCTAATGTCAGTATATCACTACATCAATTATCTAACTAGGTCTTCCCTTGTCAGTCCTAATTAAACTGTGTTAAAAGGCGTGAAGCAGGTTGTCAGTTGACAGTGGGACTGATTGTCTAAGATACTCTTGGGTCAGCAAACTACTACTGACTTGATGGATAATGATTTGGGTTAAAATGAAAATCTTAGTTTCTACATCTCGTGTTCGAGAGCCTGACTAGCAGTCTGGATGTCTATTGACTTAAGAATTTCTCCAATTGCCAGGTAGTCACGACATGTTCCACACATTCTAAATAACTATGATTAGGATTGACAGGAGCGAACCTAGCTCGATGTGGCGAGTGTAATGATTAACGGACAATTTCCTTCCACTCAAGAAAATAACATCTGGGTAATACTCATGTCAGGTGAATTTGTTATATATTGACTTGAAATATGTATGGAGATGTAGGCTGTCTGGTTAAGTTCCTCTTGATACTAGAAACCAACACCTGGAGACTTAGTGACGTCGTTATATATATAACACTTTCTTCAAGTTTATCGGATGTCTTTACTGATCTTACAAGGAGTCATTGTATCTATCATACCCATGTTCAGGTGCTTTAGTATCATGGCATGCTTATTGATTTTCTTTATATCTGCCACTTTAGAGGTATAGCGAACTAAAATGATGCATTTGTCTGCGCAAAGGCTTGTACTGATTTGTCAACCTGTCTGTCTTTTTTTAAAAAAAACAGTTATTGTCTAACAGTATGGAGATACTGATTTGTCCAACGATTACACACAAAATTGTTACCAGTCAAACTACGGGATCTATCCACTCAGATATTAGCGGTAAATTACTCACCTGCTACATTTAAATTGTGTTAGTGTAGCCGTAGTAGGCAAGAAACTTAGTAACGAAATTTTAATTTATAGTTTGATCTACAAATATAGGGAAATTATGTATACCTTATATGAAAACGGCCATTTGCACAGATTTTCCATACTGTGCTAATTCTGCACTTCGTGTTGTGTTTGTCTTCTTTTCGTGTCCCCCCATATTTTGCCACATTACTGGTTCAACTCCTCTATCTCTCTCTGACGTCAGATCTATCTCACCACTATTTGATATTTTTATGTACCGAAAAACGTCTCTATATATACTACTGATAAATCTTGTCAGTAATACATGCCACATTATGACTCAAACATCTTTCAAGGTTATTTATAATGTTTGTGTCTAAACAGACAAACAAATAAAGAAAGCAACTTGTTTACTGGATAACAGCGGCTCGTTTCATTTCATGGATTCTTGCCAACTGCGTACAACCTAAAGAATGTCACAGTATAAGTCAAAAAAGGTCCTAAAATACTTTTACCTGTCACTCGATTTCATTGTGATAAAAGTACCTTCATACCTTTTGTAACTTATATTTTGGCATTTATTATTATTCCGTTTGAATGGAACGTAGGGCTTCAACAACACGTTTCCACGTCGTTCTGTTTTCTGCTGTCTTCTTCTTCTTCACCATTACCTATAATCTCTAATCTCCTCCTCTTCGCTACACAATCTCCTCCATGTCACCCTCGCACTGATGACCCACTCGTCGGTTCCCATTGGGATTCCACCCTAGTGACAGCCTGGCGAATGATTCAATTTGACTGCCTTCTCAACATATGCGCGATCCATCCATCTCCACTTTCTCCTGCATATTTGTTGAGCGATCGACTATTGTTTGGTTTGTTGCCACAGTCTCTTGTTGGCCTGCCAGCTAGCCATTTGATCTTCAGTGTGTGGCCAGTGAAGGGGGCGGCTGTTGATAAAAGTTTGAAAATTGTTGGAAATCCTACACGTGATACGACAAGTTTCTGACCCATACAAAAGAAGTGATTGACTTAACAACTGTGTTGAAAATCCGAATCCATTTCGGTCCTTATGCTGACTGAGTGCAGAAGATTTTCAAACTGTTTTCAGGTTGATGAAGGCGTATCTTGCCTTTCCGATTCCGACCGGCTTTAACATCATCCGTTTCGCCGGCCTAGTCAGATAGATGAAGGAAGTAACCTCTGTTAAGTCTTTCCCATTAGTGGTTATTAGTGCTGTTTGCTGTTTCTGTTGGTGATGGTTGGTTACCTTCATGACCTCCGTCTTCTCTATGTTCACTCGAAGTCCTGTCTTCTCTGCTTCTTCAGACAGTTTGTTAGTTTTCGCGCGTAATTCTTCGAGTTTGTGTGACACTAGACATAAGTCACCTGAGAAATCCACATCTTCTACCGGCTTCTTATCAGTGATCCAGCGTATTCTTAGCTTCTCTCTCCCCACTCACGTTATTTCGCATAATCCAGTCGAATTCCAGAATTTGGAATGTCATCCTGAATGACAGTAGACAGTCAGCCTTGATGAAGTTAAGCTACAGGTTTAACCGCCATTCCATGTTTTGTTTGATCTGATTATGATTTGTCTTTCCTGATTCGAGCTCGTTCCTGAAATGTACTTCTTTATTCAGTACTTCTTTTCTTCTTTCCAGGATGACACGACTTAGTATTTTATTTGGTGTGGATGAGAGCATTATTTCACGCCAGTCCTTTCATAGGCCTGAGTCGCCCTTCTTTGGTAGCTTGACAAGACTATCCTTCTTCCAATCGGTAGGCACCTTTTCTTCTTTCCAAACCTTCTGGAATAATGGCGTGAGCATATCCACCCCAGTCTCTGGATTTGTTTTCAGTTCTTTAGGGGGAATTTCAACTCGCCATGCTGCTTTCTCTGACTTCAGTAGCTTGATGGGATTCGCGATTTCTGATTTCGTTGGTGGACTGGTGCTCACTAGTATTGCGGTGGGTGCTGTTGGTGGTGGTATTTCTGGGTGAGCTGCAGGTGATGGTCGATTGAATGATCATCCCATTGTTTTATTTGCTTCTTCCTCTTGGTGATCAGGTTCCCTTGAACATCTTTTATTGCTTTCATCATCTGGTTTGATCTCTTCCCCGATAGAGACTTGGTTATCTGATGTAGTGTCCTGATGTCACTTTTGCCTGCAGCCTGTTATGCTTCAGTTGCTGGCCAGTGTGTCGTAGAATTGTCGTTTGTCTTTCCTAACACTCTTCACTTCTTTATTCAGTTCAGAGTACATTGAACTCAGCTTCTCCTTGTCTTGCCCATCTTTGCAGTGAGCCATCTTTTCTTTCACCATCCTCGTCTGCTCGATTAGCTCGAGCAGGTATCCCTATAGAAGGAGTGAAAACTATGAGGCAGTGAACAGAGATGTCTTATCGCATTTCGAAATTCTTGAGCATTTCTCACCGGCAACAGCATCAAAGGTCGAAACAAGTACTTTTGGGTTACATGGACAGTTCCTCTTTATTTTATGTGCAATATACATACTACTGATGGATATGAGTAGTCAGAATTAATCCTGTGAGTTAGTAGTTTTCTGTAACCAGACTGATATGACCAAATTAATTAAACTGGCGTTTTGTTTATAGGAATTTGGACTGATTAGCACAATGTCTTAATCACAGTTCAGTTTTAGTAGATTCTACTCGAGTACTACGGCGTACAGTGACCCAAATATGCATCAGCCTTATTCAACAGCTGTACGACAACGTCACACGTCAAGTGATCCACAACGGAAAACTCAGCGAGGCGTCTGGAGTAAACACAGCAGGCAGACAAGGGTGTCTGCCTATTATCACCAATGATGTTCCTAACTGTGGTGGACTGGATTATGCGTCAGACAGTGGGTGGGAAACGAGAAGACAGGAATATCCTGGACCGACCGACGTGAAGAACCTAGAAGACCTGGATTTCGCGCGTTGATGATCTATGTTTGATGTCACACAAAATTGAAGACTTACAAGCGAAAACCGACAAACTGGTCGAAGAAGCAGCTGGCGAAGACAGGACTCCAGGTACACAGAGACAAGACGGAGGTTATGAAAATAACCAACCACCAACAACAACAAAAACAGCAGCAACATCCAGCGCCAATCACCATCAACGGGAGAGATTTGAAAGAGGTCACTTCATTCACTTATCTAGGGAGCATTGTCCTCCTCAACTACAGGCAGTTGGAACGGATGAGGATGTCAAATCGAGCGAGAATCGGGAAGCCGAGAAACACATTCATCAACCAACCTGAAACCAATCTGGAAGGAAATCTTCGTCACTCAGCCAGCATCAACAACGAAATTCGGTAGGATTTTCAATAAAAACAAAGTCAAGTCAGTCAGTTCTTCTTTCTATACGGATCAGAAACTTGACGGGTTGGTCACAAAGAATATTTCCAACAGGCTATTGCAGACCTTTATCAACAACTCTTTTCGCTAGCTCTATACTGAAGATCAGATGGCCGGGCTGGGGCGGAAAGAATCACCAACAAGAAACTATGGGAACAAACAAAACAAGAACAAATCGCCAACCAACAAATATGCAGGAGAAAGTGGAGACGGGTTGGACACTCGCTGAGGAGCCGGCTGGGTGACATCGCGCTCGCGTCAGGCTATTGCTTGTGTGGAACCATGCCAAAAGGGAAGCGGCGAGTGTGACATCAGTGCAAGGGTGACATGGAGGAGATCGTGTGAAGAGGAGTTGAGACAGTATTGACTAAGATGGATGGAGGTGAAAAGTACAGCAGAAGACAGAAGCAAGTGGGGACGTGCAGTTGAAGTCTTATGTTCCGCTGACAACCCAAGGGAACAATAATAATAATTCAGTGAATTTTTTCCATTGCTACCTATACTAGTCAGTCGTAGTATATACCATGTATTTCTTCAGATTAATAACTCATTGTTTTTCTTAAATACAGACTTCCATGGAGTTTTAAATAATCACAAGAGGTAGCGAAAATGAAATTTAGTATCTAATGTAATTTGTAAACTGACTGTAAAGTGAACAATGAAGAAATTTATGATGGCATCGGTGATCAGATATTACTGGCTACTGTCTCTAGTTTTTTGAGGACTCCATTAAGAGACTACCATTTGATCTTTAGAAAAATAGGCTAACCAACAGTCATTTTCCTTCGGTTGATTTTAAAAAGAAAAAGCAAGCCCGGAGCGGTTTTCTTCACGGAATTGCATTGGCCGAAAAACCGTTTCAAGCCCAGGACCTTACGGTCAAAGTCAAGTTCATACACCATTCAGCCAATAGCATCTAATTCAGTGATCAGTCCATGAATTCTAACTTCCACAAATTCGTGATTTTAGAGCAATTGGCACCAGCTACTGTTATTACTGAAGAGTGTGTATCCACGCTTTAGACCTGGTGAACCCTACTGATCACGACTTCTGACAAGAACTCCGGGCGATTCCATCCTGCAGTGAATCACCAGAGAGAGTCAGATTAATTTCCAAAAGTTCGTTTGTAGGGATTTGATTTTTTCCAAGTTTGGTCAATTAGAGAATGACTGAAAACCAACAGAGACAATGGACAGCTGTATCGTCCTAGTTTAGGCCCAGTGCTCGCTAGTGACTAGCTAAAGGACGAAGGTGCCTGAACTTCTAGTGAGAAGTCATGACCAGGGGGGGCTCACTCAGTGAGAAGTAAGGAAAAACACTCTCCGGCGAAGACACAAACTGATGCAAGTCGCTCTAAAATCCTGAATTGTTGGAATTTAGAGCTCTACGAGCTTTCCTTGTAACCGGAAGCTCCTGGGTTCTAACCATGGCGGTAGGTGCGTACTACCGATGAGTCCTAAACTAGGATGAAAGACTACTTGTTGCATAGGATATGATTTCCTCCTCCTGTGGGGCACAGTGGTTAGGACTCTCGCCGATCATGCACATGGTCCGAGATTCAATCCCCTGCCGGCGCACATCTGATATCTATGGTCGGCCTGCAAAATTTGGGCTACCGATATCCATGCTGGAAATTCCATACTTGTACCAAAAATACAGTGTGGAATCAAGCTGAAATGAAATACACTAGAACGCTTAAGTTCCATAGTTATAATATTCACCCCCTTGTTCCCATAATCTCTCATCTCCTCCTCCTCCTCGTCCTCCTCGCCACACGATATCCTCCATGTCACCCTTGCACTGACGACCCAATCGTCTCTCCTTTTTTGGATTCCACTCGAGGTTACACATGGCGCGCGATGTCGTTCGACGGCCTTCTCAACGTGTGTTCCATCAGTCCATCTACATTTTCTTCTACATATTTGTTGAGTGATCGGCTCTGCGTTGGTTTGTTCCCCACCAGAGTTTCTTGTTACTAATTCTCCGTGGCCGGCTGGCCTTTTTAATCTTCAGCATGAAGACATCGAAGGCAGTTGTTGATAAAAGTGTGCAGGAACTTGCTGAAAATCCTCTTCGTGACGCGCAGTACAAGTTTTTGACTAGTATAGAAGAAGTGACTGACTTCACATTTGTGTTGAAAAACCGAATCCATTTCGGTGTTTATGCTAGCTGAGTGCAGCAAATGTCCAAACTGGTTACAGGTTGATGAAGGCATTCCTTGCTATTTCAATTCTGGCCAGCCTTAATATCTTCATCCGTTTCGCCAGCCTGTGGTTAAAACCATGCTTCCTAGCCGGCTGGATGACGGAAGTAAACTCTATTAAGTCTCTCTCATTGGTGGTTATTGGTACTGGTTGTTGGTGTTGCTGTTTCTGTTGGTTGGTTATCTTCCTGACCTCCATCTTCTCCATGTTCACCTGGAGTCCTGTCTTCTCTGTCTGCCTGCTTCTTCTGCCAGATTTTGGTTTTCGCCTGCGATTCTTCGAATTGGTATGATCCGGATCTTTTAGAGTCTTCTAATCAGTGGTTCAAAGTAAATTTCTGTCTTCTCAATCCCTATAGTTTAACTCATAATCTAATCGATAGAAGTTATGAATTAGAAGCTCCTGCTTCTATCCAGTCAGCCTGAGAAAATATGTTCTTCGTCTTCTAATCTAATCACCATTTATTCAATCGGTCAGTATATTCTGAGTGGTCACCGGTGAAAAATTCTAATTAGTGTCGAAACGGCTATCCAGTAGACTTGCTGTTTTGTTTCTTACTGATTTCATTTTGTGAGAAAGAAATCTACCATGTTACACGAAATCGATCAAAACTTCAAAATCAAGAAGAGAATATGTTACAGAAAAAAATATGCAATCACAAACCGATGTCAATCAGGGGAACACTAAAGACCAGGAAGTACTGCACAGCTATTTCGTACCAGTTCTGGGCTTCTCAGCAGTATTATTTATTTTAATTTTAGAAAACTTTTATTCATTTACTTTCCAAGTGGAACATAAGGTTTCAAGGTGGAGTTTTGAAGTTTCGGTAGGAGTGGTTTTATTTCTACGGGTTAGGGTTACTGGCCTTATGCTCAGTCTTCCTACCGTCTTTACTTGACTTACTACCGTCTTAGCGATGTTTAGCAGTGCATCAGCCAAGGATCAAACCCAGGGCAACATGTCTGGTTGGCGAGCATTCTACCACTGAACCACCGACTCGACTTCTCAGCATTGCCTACGCATAAACTCACAAGAGGTCAATCTCAAGACCTTTAGGCTATGAGATGATCATATTACAATTCAGCCGCTTGGTTGGGATCCAATGGTTTGTGAATTATAATCTCTACAAACTCGTGATGCTTAGTACCACCAATGTCGTTGGCTAACATCTGTCCTCACTCACAACTTGATAAACCTTAAAAGCCATGACTTTTTAATGGAACTCTGTGAATTCTATCCTGAAGTGGATTAATTTTCAAAAATTTAGCAGATAAAAGCTAAAGAATAAACTACTCCAAAAAGGCTATATCTTCCTGAATTATTAGCTATCGTAAATTGAATGATTTTTAAAAAAATTACAAGATTTACAAGTAACTTTTCTAATATTTTGAGCTGGCTTTATTGACAACCTTTCTCTACACTCTCCTTCTATTTGAAATAATTCATAGTTTTAGTCAACTGATTGTTTTGTAAAAAATAAGGATAACAGTAAAAAAAGTGTTAACTCTCAAATGTTGATAGAAATGTGTTGCAATTCAATTCTCCGGACCATATGTTTTATGTACCAGACATTAAACTACACTCGTTTTTTGAAGGCTTATGGCACTACCGGGTTAATCAGGCTGAATTATGCAGAGCAGTATTCGAACCTGTAATCCGTTAGTTTGAAATCCATTGTTTAAGCCAATAAGCCATAATTGCAAAAAGTCTGGCAATCAGCTGTGGTATTTGTCACAAACAGTCTAATTCAGACAATAGTGTGCTCTAGAAACTTGATTTTTCGTGCTCTCGAACACCTCCCACTATGGCTAAGTAAAGGTGTAGTTAAAACCATTAACAGTTTGATATTGGACCATCTAGCCACAAAACCAACGTGGAAGAATTCTCCTCTATCATCATCTACCGTGTGCCTAATAAATTGCCGAAATCATCGAAGCACCGCATGCTTCAAACAGTAGAGGCTATTGCAATTCAACTCAAACAACCAGTGCTCTGTGTTCAAAAGAAGCAACTCCAGCCCCTACTGCTGCCGTGGCCTTCAGTAGAAACTATAAATTCATGAATTTGTAATATTATCTTTCCTAATTGTTTCTGACATTCAGCTTATTTTATTTTGGTGCTATTTAGCTAATTCATTCATTCACTATAATGAAGTTATCGAAAAGCGTACTCTTTGTTCAGTATCCATTCTTTTGAAGCATACTCATTTCTGTACCTTGACTATGCATATATTCGGACTTCCAACACTGTCCATGGTTTACAATTTGATATGAATGAAAGTTAAGTGTATTATTTATAATTAACCCGACATCTAAACTTTAGTATATCTTACTGTAAGTGCATAAGTCATTCAGTAAGAATACTTAATTCACATATATTTTATGCTTGTTGAAAAATTTCTAAAGGATAAATCTGTTCCCCTGAGATATATCATGGTTTTCTTGGACGCTGAAATGCACTTTACTCATTGGCGAAATAACTGTCGCAAAATGAAGTGATTCTGTTTCATCTCTGATCATGGAGTGTACTGCTCATCAGTCCGCTCTGTCCTCCTGTATGGTTGTGAGACCTGGCCACTGAGAGTGGAAGACATGAAAAGACTAGCTGTCTTTGGTCCTAGGTGCCTGCGCTCTATTTCCCGTGTAAAGTGGCATAATAAGGTGAGCAACATTGAGGTTAGGCGTAGAGTTCTAGGTAAACAGGGGAAATCTATCGACGAAGTCGTGAAGTTACAAAGACTGAGATGGTTAGGATATGTGTTACGTATGCCTAGTCATCGCCTCCCTCGACGAGCAATGTTAGCGGATATAGGGTCAGGCTGGAAAAAAGCTAGCGGTGGTCAAACAAAAACTTGGCACCAGTTAATGAAATCCACAACAGTTGGTCTAAGCCACGTAGGAAGGTGTAGACTTCCAGGCTGGGGTCCTCGGGACGGTAAAACTCTATGGTTGGAAACAATTGGTGATATGGCTCAAAATCGTTCTCAGTGGCTAGCGCAGATTTATCCACTCCTTGTGACTTATGATCTCCAATGAAACTGTTTTGTTCTTCGTTATTACTCCTCCTTTGTCTCACACCTCTGCTCACTGTTTCTATTATGCTTTTCTTGTACTTTCTTCTCCTGCTTCGCGTGCTACACGGAGTGTGGCGACTTGAACTTCCGCACATTTGTGCAAAGTTCTATGTCGAAAACAGACAGACAGACATGGAGTGATCTCAGTTAGAAAACAAATTAAAACCAAGGAGTATTGGACAAATAATTCATCTTAGTTTGGTACTCTTCAGCATTGTGTACTCATGAAAGTCTGGATTCAAGACCTTCCCGTTACAAGGAAAGTCTGTATAACATTTGGCAATTAGGATCTGATCCAATGGTCTATGAACTCCAACTTCTAAAAATTCGTATTTTTAGCGTGACTGGCATCAGTTAGTGTCATTGGCTGAGAGTACTCGTCCCCAACCCCGATCTGGGGATTCCATTGGTCACGACATCCTACTGGGATCTCAGGCAACTTCGTCCTATAGGCTGTTACTCCCTGGTACCTGATAGTTATCTAAATGATATCAATCCATGGGTGGACTTGAAATCAATCAAATATCCCTGCACACTAACTCCTGAAGTGATTCTGGTTACAGTTAAACTCCTGTGATACTGGATTACTGATACGTACAGGTTACCTGACAATAAACGAATTAGATACTTATTCCTGAATATTCACCGAAATAATTATATGAAGAGTTAATATTATGACTGAACACTAGTAACTAGTGTGATGCGTCTAGTCCTCTGATTGGTGCAGACTGAATTCTATCAGTCAGGTTGTAATGTGACCACCATTCTAGGTAGCCCGCTTTATCACGGCGCACATTGATTTGATGATATTAGATGGTTGGAGGGAATCAGCAGGAAGCCTTGGTTGACCTAGGTTTCGGGCTAGTTGGTACTCATCAGCAAGGCGTATCTGCAACCTTGGAGGAAATCATGTCCCTTCTGAGATTCGAACCCGCGTCACCTAGTGAGTGCTGCAGTCAGAGACGTTACCACTGAGCTATTACTCAGCATTATGGTGATGTATGCATAGATTAGTCTCTATAAGTCTTCCATTTAAAGCAATTCAACTTTGAATAAAACAGTCAGTATTTCTTTCACCTTCTTCCACTCTGTATGTTTATTATTATTATTGTTCCCTTGGGTTCCTTCCTTTTGATTTGAACCTGGCTGTCATTATCCTGGAGGAGATTGGTTGCCACTGCATGAGAGCTTTGGCTGCTGTTGGTGACATTATGATGGCCACTCCCTCGGTGTGCTCGTGATTGCCCTCTGGGTGATCGGAATAGATTATTGTCTCTCCGGTTGGCAGTTGGCATCTTCCACATCCGTTCCTTCTCCTCTCGCAGATTCCCAACACTTCTATTCTATATCTCCTCATTTCTGCGGCCACCTGGGCAGCCTTTCCAGTTTCGTACATTGTACGAACATTCCACATACCCATCCTTATTTTTGCTTTCATCGAAAGAAGGCAAATCGGCTGACTGGCTTCCCGAAAGCTTTCACCAGCGTGCGTCATTTCACTTCCCCGATTCCAGCGAAAAATAAGGTTATCGTTTATATTTTTAGTATTTTTAATATATTTATTCGTTGAAGTTTCTGTAGCGGTTTGGTTGAGTTTTCGGGGTGGAGTTGCTAGCACCGCGCCCCAACCCTCCCTCTTTATCAGGGCTTGGACCGGCTAGAAAACTAGCGAGCTAGTAATCTAGGCGAGGTTCTGTATGTGTTTGCGCATATAATATCTGGTGCAAAGATAGGTTGAAATGAAAATAGTGTTATTATTTTTGTTCACTTGTAACGTCAGATCGTTTTTTGAGAAAATCAAGAGATACCTATCCATAGATTTTTATGTACATTATTATTAGGGTTATTGTGAGTGGGGAAGCAACGTCTTCTGATTGGTTGTTTTCCTGCTGAAGGTTATTCTGTATTGCTTGTAACCGTTTCTTAGAAAGCTAAGCCATATATCTGCGAATCGAATTTGCACACGTTAAGTCTGCTGTGATTGGTTGGTGATTTTCTCAAGATTAAGCTTTGTCATTGTTTTTTCTCATGACCCCGATTCGGGACGTGAACATTGACGTAAGTTGTTGTCTACAATTTCGGCTCGCAGACAGCTCTCATCCCACACTTAGAAAGAAATCCTACTGGCAACAATTATAAGTAAGTGGTGGTAACTTCAACATTTTGTGTTACACTCACACACACACACACTTCTCCCCTGAAGTTAATGGGTCCATGCAACCTGCTCATTGATTCATCAACACATCAGTTTAATGAGGACAGTAATTTGGTCTAGTCTTCTGGACACCATTAATCGATGTGACAATGAGCATTTCTCTTATGAGTTAATTTTTAACGCAAAATGTTACAAGCAGTTTTGTAAGAGACTGGTTATCAGTTACCAACACTGAAACAGAATACTACTGTTTAGTCTGTCGTTTAAAATGCTTGATTATGTAGTGGAATTGATAATTACTGGTGACTACTAAATTATCATCTGATGCTCACTGGCAACTGGCCCTATTCAGGAAGTTAACCTGGGGTTCTAGTGGGAAGTCATGATTATTAGGGTACAGAATGTTGAAGATGAGGCAGTAACTCATCGAAGAAGGCATTGAGAAACGGTTGCACGATGTCATGGATTGGCAGAAGTTAGAATTCAAGAACTGGCAATTCGATCTGGTCCCAGTGGCTCACTAGTCGACGAGCTCACCTTGTAACCAGAAAGTCCTCGGTTCGAACCCTGGTGATGGGTGTGTACTGCTGAAGAGTCTCAAACTAGCCTGATGAAACAGCTGTCGACTACTTTCTGGCAGGTTTTCCAATGGTTCTCTAACTGATGTCAGCTCACGATAAGATCTTCCATGCAATTCAATTATCAAAGCTAGTAAATAGAGCTCGTCTCTTCTCTAGTGAGGTTTTATCAGAAAAGTTCAAATATCTAGTTATCAAATCCACAGATTAAATATCTGATTTACTTTGAGCTTATTGTCATTTGTACAATGAGGTGAATACCGGAAGTTAATGAATTCTTATCATTATTAGTGGGAGACAGTATTCATCTTAATTATTAGCAGTAATTTGAAGGAGATCTAACAAAGTGTGCATAAGAAGTAAATCCTTATTCAATTTGTTATTCATTATTTGTTTGAATTCATTAATTAATTTGTTTGCTTTCCTTTTTTTTGATTTTATCATTTTGTATCCTAGAGACTAAGAAAAATGATTAAGAAGGCTGAAAGAGACCCTATTACGGAAGTCATTATTATTATTATTATTATTCAAAGAGGCAAAGGAAGTAAGGTATCGTGTTTCTTGATTTCTGTATAAATGAAAAAATTTTAAATAATAATAATAATAAAATTATTGATGTTTCTGTGTGGAAATTTATCTAATCTCCACATAATATGACTTCAATTAGCAAAGGAATGTTGGATGTAATACTGGTTCGTAAACGTGGATGCACAAGCATAAAAGGGATAGAGAAGTAGATGGAAAGACAGTGTTACCAGAACGAATTGGTAGGGTAGTAGTCATAGAGTATTGTAAATGATGGTTGAGATGATAGGAGAGAAAAGAGGCGGCGGGGGTGGGTTCGAATCTCAGAAGAGACATGAGTTCCTTTAAGGTTTCAGGTATGCCTTGCTGACTGGTGAATGCCAACTAGCACGAAACCTAGGTCCAAGGCTTCCTGTGGCCACTTGCCTCCAACCATCTAATACTACTTTAATTTATATGAACTGTGGTCAAGATTTGACCGTATACTTCCTCAATAATTGGGTACCGAGTGAGAAGTTGACACATGTAAAAATTATATTTGTATGATCTCGGCAAAATTGAAATAGGCAATTCTGACTTTTCGTTCGGTAAATTGCTCCGGACTTCTCCAGAGAAATTAATCTGATCCTTAAAAACATTATCCACTCATGTGAGCCATGAACAGACATCAAAACACCATAAAGAAGATTGCCTGAATTGTAATTGAAATCTGACCACAGACTTACAAATATTAGTTATAGGATTTCATCATGAGCTGATATTGGTTAGAGAACCATTGGAAAACTAAGGAGTACTGGACACCTATTTCGTCAGTCTAGTTTGGGACTCTTTAGTGTTATGCACCCAGCTGCGCGACCACTAGCTATTGTCATTGACGAGTGTCCGTTCTCACACCCCAGCCAACCTGGTGTACCCCACTGCTCACAACTTCCCATTAGAACCCAAGTAACTGCCTACCTAAATAGAGCCAGTTGCCAGTGTTGGTTTGCCGATGACATTGGCTAATGGTCTCGCCATATCGAGAACTGACGGAAGTTGGAATTCTTGGGCTCGTCTTTGGATAGGATCCTAGTGACCTTCGCTGTAACCAGAAGGTCCTAGGCTCCAGCCCCACTGGGTGCATAATATTGATGAGTCGTAAACTAGACTGGCAAAAACAGCTCTTCAGTACTCTTAGGTCTTCTAGTGGTTCTCTACTCGACGTCAGCTCATGATGAAGTCCGGTAACCAATCAAATAAAATCTCTGCAAACCAACACTTGAATTAGAAATAGTATTCTACCTTTGTTAAACACTGTAAACACCAAAGTTGAATATGAGAAATATGTGTGTATGCGGTATCAGTGATATGTCTGTGTAAATAAGGAAACAATTATAATCCATTTATTAGTTTTCCACAAGAAGATATAGACAATCGAAGAATTTAGATTAAGCACAATAAATTAGTATTACATATCCATTCTTATTTATTAATCAGGATTTCCCATACATCAGCTAACATCACACCACGCCTGCTCAAGCTTTTAGGATTCACCTATCTATGTAGGGCTTCTGCAGTTAGTCTTTCTCTATGCGAACTAAAACCTTTCTGTAGAACCTTAATTCTATTAAAGTCGATCCTGTATCCCGTTTCTGTTTAGTCCGTTGCATTCGTCGATCTGTTTTCTAGCTTTTTCAAATCTGCAAAGGTTTTTGGAATCACCTTTAGACAATGTTTATACTCCTTTACTCTTAACTTTACCTGTCTGAAAGTTTTTTCTACATATAGACAGCCACATTGCCCTCAGTTTTGCTGGTACACGCAATGTTGTTGGTAGTGTTCTTCTATATTATCCTTAACTTTGGCCAGTGATGAGCATCGGATGATTGTCGCACGAAAATGCACTCCAATGTCATGAATGTTAAGAATTCGCTTTTATTTCATCCAATGTTTCCTTGAGATAAGGAATCACCACTGTACTAACTCACTTCTTATCAATAGGCTTTGATTCATTCTTATCTTCACTTTTTAAATATTTTTTGATAAAGGCTTTTGGGGGAATTATTCGATTCAAGAGTAGACTAAACCAACTTTAATGTTATTTCTACTTCCACTTGTAAACTAACTTCTATCCTGGAGTGTCTTTTCAGCCATTACGTAGATGTACACTTCATTTCATAACAATTATTACTCATTGTAAGACATACAGTGTAAAGAGGTTTGTTCGGGAAATCTTTCACTCCATCAGCCCGTTTTGCCGACACGGTAGTACAGGGTTAAACAAAGTCGGAAAGGCAAATACACACCAAAAGTAATATCACAGGGCTTCAAGCCAGAGTCTTGAAGTTTCTGTAGCAGTGGTGCTAACTTTTAAGGGATGGGGTTGCTAGCCTCATGCCCAACCTTCTCTGGCTTAGCGTCGGCCAGGGATCGAACCCCGAACCACATTCATGGTTGGCGAGCATTTACCGCTGTGCCACTGACGCACACAGTACAGTAAGATAATGGCTGGACATTTTCAACAAATTGATTGTATCTTTTTATATGGATGACTGACCTGATTATTTGAGAATCTTTCACCTTGATAAGTTTAACAGACGCTTAGCGCTCTTTGGCTTTCAACGATTCTTGTGGACTGAGAAACGTTGCATTTCGTAGGTCACTACATTTAAATCCAATGGCTGAATGGCTGATGTATCCCAAAGGCACTAGATTCGATCTCTAGTCTGCAATTAAAAGGAAACAACTGTCCATTGCTGCTTGATTTTCACTGGCTCTCTCATTGATATCGATTTATGAGGAACTCTACGTTGAATTTAACTTCACGTGATCTTTAATGACAAAATGAATATTTGACATGAAAAGAAAAAACAGGTCGATTATTCGGCATTAAACGCATGTTCAAGAGCCTTTGTGAAGTTATTACAGAAGGTTATTTCTAAAAAGGCTATTAGAGCTTCACAATTGAACCATGCTGCGCAGAGAACACAACAACACTAAATATAACCGTACCAGCTAAATATTTTCTGCATAGAATGTAATACTTCCAAAATAAAGAATTACGAGGAGTCCAAACCATAGAAAAGACTATACTTTGCATTCCACTATACCACTCCAAAGACTTAAATTATGAGTCAGTGTAAACCAGTCCTTGGGCATTATCTTACAGGAGGCAAATCAAGTGTCAGACACATTGAAATTTCTGTTAAGGGTCTTCATAAGACCCCTCATTATTTCAACGTCTTCACTTAAAATGACTGAACCATCTGTACACTCTGGATTAACTAGACTCTTTTTCCCATGCCAGTGGGCTGGTCACTGAAACATCGCAGTCGACCAGAGAACCATCCATCAGTACATTCGATGTCCCCAGAATTATCCAGTGGTTGTCGTTACTTAGTGCGACAATTCTATTTGAGCTCAAACATGGTTATATGAGTGGGATTAGCATACCTTAATTAGCATTTAAATATGCATCAGCACTCCCTCTATAGCCAGGCTTTACCCAATATCTCTCGATCGATGAAATTAAATATATCTTTTAGGCAAAAATACGGCAGTGGTTGGACACTGGTAAGTATGTCTGTGCTCGAAAAGCTGTCTACAGTTGAACATTCAACCAATGGACCATCACACGGGCGTGAAAACTGACTGGTTCCCTTGAGTTTGTTTTATCCTAGGCTCGACGTTTCTTTGTAGGACAATGGATCCGAATGGCTTAGATTTCAAAATATTCAAGCTCCCTCCCATTAATTTGGCAGGAAATTTTGTCATTAACCGTTAGTACAGATCACTCATTAAGTCTTATTTGGAGATCACCTTTTAAGACGTATGTATTGCACCTGGATTACTCTGCGATAAAGAAAAGTAGCCCATGTGTTTGATCGTTGCACAGATCGGTTAAACTTTGGTAGATTTCAAGATAATTCAAAGTGAAAATCGATTGGTTGAAAGATATCATAACGAGCTGACATCGATTAGAGAACCTTGGGAAACCTGGGAGTACTGGACAGCCGTTTCGTCAGACTAGTTTAGGAATCTTCATCAGTACGCGCCCACCGGAGTTCAAACCCAAGACCTTATGGTTACAAAGCGAGCTCGTAGACCATTGGATCGGATCCCAGTGACTGAATGACTGATATTTAGACCACTCTGGTCTGTCTTAAAAGCAATGTGAGATGATATGAGAGGTTTCCAGCTACTAACATCAGTCATTAGTATATTACTAATGTCGATCAGACTTTTTTTATTGTCGACAGACTCTGATGCATACTGCTAAATATTTCCCCATCTCTGTCTGTAAATATATATATATATATATTTGTGGTATATGCTGTCTAGATGCAGATCGATAGAAAACGTCCAGAAAATTGAAATCAACATTTTAAGTCAATGACTGCAGATGTCGAAGTGTTTATTTACGTTGTAGTCTTGAAATAATCTCATTGGTCAACTTTACGTCCTTTTGTTCAACTTTGAGCCAATCGCCAACCAATCAGGACAGCTTGTTGTCCACTGACCTAATTGGCTTCACTTTTGTTAAAAATGTATAGATAAGATGCGCTTTTTTCTTAATTAGTGGAATCCGTTACCAATTCTCTTATCTTCTACTGTTACAAAACTTCATGAATTTCATTCATGCATAAATTATCATTTTCATCAATTACATCAACATTGTTTTATTCCTCTTTAGACTGAACAATAAAATACAAAATGGCAAACTGTTATCTATTGGATACAGATGGGATTGAATAATTAAATGAAAAGCAGAATCAACAGTGAACTTTTAATTTTTACCATCTCTAATAGCAATTATTGTAATTTGTATCACTTCTAAAATATAAGTGCATCTATTGTTATTATCATGAGTTTATTTATTTCGTTTGTCTAATTAAAGTTTCAAGTGATACAATGATGCTCTGTCGTTTCACAATTCTAACACAGAAATCAATTTAACAAAACAAGGACTCTAATTTCCAGTTTGTTCATTGACACTACTGTGATCACTAGTTCGGATAGCAATAACCTTATTCATGTATACTGGGCTAGTAAAGGTGAATTAATGAAATAAGATCGGACAAACACTGGAGTTTCATAAGTGCTAATACTCCGATATATATATATATATATATATGTATGGTAACAATGGAGCTATTTCTTCATTGGTATGTCAACATTCTAAGAACCCAATCTTGATAGGGTGTACACACTATAAATTATGATTCACTTTCAAGTATTGGTTTGTAGGGATTTGGTTGGTTTGAAGTTCAATTGAATTGATATCATCTAGAGAAATACTGAAAATTAAGGAGTACTATACAAGAGTATCATCCTAGTTCGAACATCTTCAGTAGTACGAACCCATTTCCCTATAGTTAAAGGTCGAACTCAGAGTCGTCAGGTTATGAGATGAGCTTATCAGTCATTCATCCAGTGGCCCGTTGATGGATTCTAACTCTCGAATTTGATACCCAACGAGGTGTGCGTCGGTGGCACAGCGGTAAAATGCTCGCCACACACACACACACAAGTGTTTCAGGGTGTGATCCCCGGCCAACGCACTCCCAAACCTCGCTAAGCCACTAATACGACTGGTAAAAAGAGAAGGTTGGGCATAAGGCTAGCAACCCCATCCCGTAAAAAATAAATACGACTGCGACAGAAACTTCAAGCTTCTAGCTTGAAGCCCAATGTTCCATTGGAAATGTAAAGGAATAAAAAAAGAGAGAGCCAACAAGTGGCTACTGCTGAAGGCTTTCAACAGCTGTCCAGTACTCCATGGTTTTATAAATAATATCAGTCCTTGGTCCGAATAACCCTGTTTCTTGTTAGTCTCAAAGCTGCCCATTGAACAAATTATGTTAGGGATTCAGTTATGTCTCACATCTACCATCTTTAAGTTCCAAGGCAAAATATATAAACAAACAGAAGGTGTAGCAATGGGATCACCAATATCCCCTATTGTAGCAGACATATTTATGGACAGCTGGGAAAGTAGTGCTCTTAATACGTTTAACCCCACTCCAAAAATATGGTGGAGATATGTGGATGACACTTTCACGGTGTTAAAAACAGAACATATCTCTAGCTTCCTGACACATATAAACTCACAAGTAGAAGGAATTAAATTCACATTTGAATCAGAAAATGAACTAGGAGAATTAGCTATGTTAGATTGTAAAATAAAACGAATAGAAGAAGGCAAACTACACACTAGTGTTTATAGAAAACCAACGCATTCTAATAGATATTTAGACTTTAATTCGTCTCATCCGTTAACTGTTAAGGCAGGCTTAGTAAAGTGTCTAACAAATCGAGCCATAGCACTAAGTAGCACAAAAAAAGACCTAAATGATGAAATAAAACAGATAGAAGAAGCGTTGGTGTTGAATAACTATCCTATAAAATTCATTAGGAAGATCACCAAAAACCAAAAGCAAAATAAAAATAATGGTGAAACTATTAATGATAACACAAATAAGAAAGAATATAAGTCATCCACTGTTATACCATATAAGGAAAGCACATCTGAGGCCCTACGTAGGATTCTTAATAAAGCAGGAATTAGGGTGGCATTCAAACCTACAAACTCACTCAGAGACAAGCTCTGTAGGCTAAAAGACCCGGTGGATCCAATTAAACAAAATAATATAATTTACAAAATACCCTGCAATAACTGTGAGGTCAACTACATAGGTCAAACTAGTAGGTCAGGGATAGTCAGATTAACAGAACATAAGAATTTAGCTAAGGTAAGAATGGTTGACCCTAAAAAGATAAGTAATTTAGAAAAAAGCTCAGCTATTGCACTTCATGCAATAACAAACAACCACACAATAGGGTGGGATAGGGTTAAAATTCTAAAAAGTAATATAGCTAAGTGGAGAGAGAGGTTGATTACGGAATCCTTATTTATCGAGTCCACACCCAACACATGCAACAAAAATGACTCAATGCAAATACCAGAGATATGGAAGATATTATTACCGCAGGTCAAATCAGAAGAGGGTAATAAATAATATTAAAATTCTATTTCAATTCAAACACATCACAACATCCTAACAAAAAACTTATTATGACTATTAAAACACTCGTCGTATCTTCCATCTGATTATAGTAGATCAATAACACTCGTATTAATGCCATCAGTCAAACCAGAAGAAGATAATAAATAATCTTAAAATTCTATTTCAATTCAAACACATTCTAACAAGCAGCTTATTATGACTGTAAAAACACTCGTCCAATTTTCCCATCTAATTGCAATTGATCAACAACACTCGTACGATTATTTCTGAATGTACATTATCTCACATTGATTTTTAATCCAATATCTAATCCATTCCACATATGTATATAAATGAGAGATCAAAGTTGTGTGAGTAACTTGATATGATTATGAGCAATAGTTTGTGCTCGAAACGTCATCAGTTCATATAACTGTAAACACTGTGCGATTTATCAAAATAAAATCTTATCTATAATGGAATTATACTCTACCACAGTGCCCAAGTTTTATACTTATATCAATAGTCTCTTATGTAGTCTGTTGCTGAAGTTAGATAGAGAGCAGATCTACACAGCGTAGAGTCTAGTATATTTCCTACATGAAAACGGACCGGTAAATCTTCAAAGGCAAGAGAGACAAAGACAAAGAAGACAGTGTATTTGCTTCCCTAGTTTTAAGTGAAACATATTACTACTAATTATGTAGAGTAGGAAACAGCTTTATTTACTAAATGAAATTTTTGATCAAAATACCTTATTTGTAGTCATGTAACGTTACTGATATATATATATTCTCATGTCTGTCAAAATAAATCTTAACAAGTATGGAATTATCCTCCATAACCTTGAAAAAAAGCTCTTCGTGTGGAATTTAAAATAAAATATTACATGACACTCGGTGAGAACCATTCACTGATTTTTTTTCCTGTGAAGTAATAGCTAATAAAGTTTTGAAGGGAATGAAATGAAAAGTATGCAGTGCCGACATTTGAGAATGATTTTTATCATATCTTGAGAAGGACTAAAGTAGGCAAACGTTGACAGATGGACTCTCAGTGTACATTGTGTCGATTATGCAATGATTATAAGACTCGACAGTGTCAAAAATGTATTAGTTTGGCTATCTAAAAAGGTTCAAGGTTTAAACTTAGTGTTATCGCAGTGATGAATGACTTCTGAGTTGGTCGGCAGTCAAATTGGTCCGTGAAATTCGTACACATCTATGGTTTGCAAAAGAACTTATAAATTTTAGTTTAATTTACAAGATGAAGAACCATTCAAAGTCGATGAACATCCTACTATTATATGCCTAAATTGATGTTATTCAGAGAAAAATATGACATCTAAGTTGATCAGTTTTATATACCGAAAAACAAAGACATGGTTCCAATAAACTTTTCAGTGCTTAACTGTTGGTTAATGAAAATACCACTCCACTAAAATGATAAGAGCGTGATGTAAGCAAGCAAACACATCTCTCTATTCTGCTACATTCCTCGTGGAACATAGGGCTTCAAGCTGGAGGCTTGAAGTTTCGGTAGGAGTGGTTTTTTTTACGGGGTGGGATTACTGGCCTCAGGTCCAACCTTCCCTCTGTACTGGGTTTACTACCGCCTTAGAGAGGTTTGGGAGTTAGTCGGCCGGGGATCGAACCCCGAACAACTTGCGTGACTTTTATTTTTATTTTTTTATTTCCTTCACGTTCCCAGTGGAACATAGGGCTTCAAGCTAGTGGCTTGAAGTTTCTGTAGCAGTGTTTATTTCAGGAGGATGGGGTTTCTAGCTCCATGCCTAACCTTTCTTCTTTACCAGCATTGCTTCTGGCTTAGCGAGGTAAAGGAGTGCGCCGACCGGGGATCGAACCCTGGACCATGTGCATGGTAAGCGAGCGTCCTAAGCGCTGTGCCACCGACTTGCGAACATTTTATATTTTCGCCAGTTACGCAGAACATATATATATATATATATATAATAGAATAATAAGAAGGCAGTATAATCACGAACTGATTTCAGTTAGAGAATCACTAAGTACCAAGGAGTACTCTACAATTGTTTCGTCCTAGTTTGGGGCTCTTCATCAGTATGCACCTATAACCCTTCCAACAGGGATTGAATATAGGAAATTCAGACTACCAGGGCTGGGGGCATTTACCATTCATAAACTGGGATGGAGTCCGGTGGTCCATGAATTCTAACGTCTACTGATTCCCGGGGAAGTCACTGCTGTGTACTGATGAAGAGTCTCAGACTAGGCCGAAACAGCTGTTCAGTACTCCTTAATTTTCAGCGATCATCTAACTGAAGTTAATCAGATTTCTACAACCCAGAAAATGTGGTAAACAATACAACCCTGGTTTCAATTAGACCATCGCTATTATTATGTTATTATTAGAGGCATGTTAACTTTAAGTGCCTTAGATAGCTTAAATTGGTTAATCAATAATATTTAGAACAACACATTTAAATTTTATTATGGGAATATTTGATATATTGAAATCAGTAAAATATTTATTATTTGATTTAGAAAAGAAAGCCTGAACCTCATTAGAACTCGAACTAGCTATCTCAGGAGTCATTTACTCCCACAAGAACTACAATCGGTGTGAAATTTCGCCCAAAAAGTTTCTAATTTATACTCCCTTTAACTTCAACTTTTACATGCTATAATTCTTGATAATAAACAAGGAGAAGCGCTTCAGAATTAGATATGAACGCAAGACAGTTTTAATTTGGTGGTTGATAATTAGCACTGGAATCCAGAATGTGCATTTCGTTTTGCTTGAGACTCGTCAGCCAGTGGATGTATTGGCATTCCCCAGTAGTAGATAATACTTGTCCCAATGAAGCTCCAATCCAGCGCCTATCGTTTCAAATGCCAGAGTGTTACCTACTAGACCATCTAGGCCACAGGAGCCACCTCTTGTGCAATCGGTACCAGTTATTATTTGTTTTTATTTCACTAGGTTGGACCGAAAGAAATGTTCGGCGTCTGTTGACATATCGACTACTCAAACATCGTCGAAGCATCAACAGAACGTTTTATGAGGAATTATTGAGTATGACACACAAACATACATGCATTGATAGACATACTTCGTGGGAAGTTTTTGTCCGTGCTCATTGGCTAACAATTGGATGTTTTAACTCACGGAAAGTTCCCATTGTAACATATAGAAAATCAAAACAAGTGATTCAGCGAAGAGACTCTTTTCAACGAATTTATTATCAAGCTGTACTATCGATATATATATATATATATATATATATATATATATATAGGTTTTTAAGAAGTTATATCCAGTGAGGGAATGCATGTGAATGCATAAAACAATGATAATAATAGTAGTATGAAATGCAATTAAAAGCTAAAATGTTTGTGATTATGATCATAGTTAAATGTTAAGTGGCAAAGCAAATTAATGTCATATAGCGAATAATTCATAGGATGGATAGAACTTGAAAAAGGGTGTGCAATTATAAGATTAGTAGACAAATCGAATCAAATAAAAACGTAACGTAATATTTTGTGAAAATTAATAGCATAGAATTTAATGTTGCAAAACAGAATTGATTTAGAATGACAAGTGGAACAAGTGAAATAATACCGGGGACAGTTCAAAGTGAGAGTAGTAATAGTAACAATTAAAGTAATAAGGAAGAGTATACAAATTGAATAGACAAAATGAAAAAATGAAAAATTTGCAGAGCTAAAATATGATTGGGGATTACCCTATTTTAGCATAGAGGGATTAGGACCACACTTTTTTTCCGAGCACAGACATCTGGCTTTTCTGTTTCGATAGCCAAAGCTTCAGCAATACAAATGAGTCGGGTACGAAGGAGTTTGGGTAAATTAATCTTTGCCTTGTTGATGACTTTAAAGGCGGTGGCTATAGAGATAGGGTGATCATCATCGACCAGATGTTAAACGATCACGCTTCTTATTACTCCACTTCCACCTCTTCGTAATCACCAAGCAGGATAGTGTTCTTGCACCCTCTTGGACAAAACTCGAGTCAAACGACTGATATACCTAGCTCCATACGAGCAGGTGAACGGATAAACACACACACACATAGAGTTGGTCAACAGCAGGATCTTGTCCTTCAGGTTATTGAACAGTAAGGGTTGACTAGTGAAGGATATTTTCAGAGATGCAGCATGTGAGGAATATTCTTTCTAGGGACTGTGTGATATCCTTCGTTTCATGATATCGGAATTCCAAGCTCATGTAAACTGGATGTTTCTCGATAATTTTTTTTTGTAAAATATCTTTATTCATATGATGAAGAAGTCAACCTTACAGTAATTAAAATTAAATTAATTAATTTATTCTTTAGTATCGTAGATACTATATCCTTTATTATGAAATTTTTATTTGCTTTCATGATATCGAAGAGTTGGCTGACTTAAAACACGCAATACATTTCATTAATAATGCCCTTTTATAATAACTCATTCTAGCAACCCATTTTATCTCATAAATGACCCTGATTAAGTACAGAAGGAATGCATTGATTGAATAAAAAGCTGAGCGAGGAAAGGGCGAAAGACTTGTCTCTAAAACAATAACAGTACATATATTGAGTTTTGAAAATAGTGAGAAAGATGGAGAGTAGGTAGGCATGTAGGCATATTTGTGTGTGTGGAGGTGTGTGTGTGTGTGTGTAGATGTATGTTTCTACGTCATTTTCATAAGGTGAATAGCCTAAGACAATATGAACAATACAAATATCTACAAGGACATAACATTTCTGTGTTAATATGTTTTTGCGTATGTGTATGTGTGTGTAGGTGAGTAGTATGTTCCAGTATGGAGAGCGTGACCATCATCTACATCACGAGGGGAAAAAGGAAATCATAACAGTCAGTCAGTCATTCAGTGAGGGGAGAAACAAAATTATACGTGAACCGGAAGCCAGATAGAACATAGTCGCTTATTATTACTATTACTATTATAAATATACACATATATTATCATGTATAGACTTTTTATTCCCTTTTTTTATGCTTGTTTTATACATACTACTACTCCAACTACTACTATTACAGACAGGAAGAGAAATTCAAAAAAATAAAATGAGTATAACCTGAGTGGACAAAAGCCTGAAGGTCAGCTCTCCTCTTTTTGGAAGCGATATCTATAAAAACAACAACATCAACCCTGTTAGCCGAAGAACAAGAAGAAGGAAGTGAATACTTTTTAAACGATGCTGGAATGTTAACATTCAAACACATACACACAGTCTTCTGTCTTAGCGACAACCGGAACTCACCTGACTATAGAATAAAGAGAAGGAAAAAACAGAAAAACAAGCTGGGAGAGAGGGGTGGGGGAGAAAGAACGTATTTCTTGTAATTCTGACATGAAAGCAAAAATCTATTTATAATAAATATATGAATATTATTCATATTGTTGTATTTATTGATGAAGCTTGAAAGCAAACGCAGACGAAAACAACCACAGCAGTAGAAGCAATATAATATACTTACAAAAAAGAAAAAACACTTCAATATTTATATTATCATTATTATTATATCCTTTAATTCCTAGAGGAACATAGGGCTCCAGCTGCGCATATCCATTCATTGCCTTCGGTTTTCTACCAACTTTTTCACCCCGCTCCAAGTCTGCCCACACGCTTTCATCTCCTCTTCACATGACCTCCTCCAAGTCACCCTCACACTTGGACGACCAACTCGCCGCTTCCCTTTCGGCCTGGTTCCACTCGAGCAATGGCTTGTCTAGTGATGTCACTCGATGGTTTGTTTCCTCAGAGTATGGCCAGCCAATCCACCTCAATTTCTTCCTGCCTGTTTGTTTCACAATCGGTTCCTGTTGTGTTGGTTCGCTCAATGCCAGAGATCCCTCCCTGTTGCTGATCTTTTCTGGCTGGCCATCTGATCCTGAGCGAAGTATTGAGCGAAGATAACTGTTAATGAAGGTCTGAAGTTTGTTTGAGATGCTCTTTATGACGCGCCAAGTCTCTGATCCGTAGAGTAGCACTGACTTCATATTGGAGTTGAAAATCCCGATCTTATTTTCAGTATAAAAATGAAAATGAAATTTCTCACAGTTGGTTCCCTTGATAAATTTTGATAGCGTTATTAGAAGACAGAGACTATCTGAAAAATGTGATGTATTAGCGCTATACATTTCGAACAATCTGATCCCTCACACATTTACTTGTCAAGTCGATATATATATGAAAATGTTAAATTAAACAAAGTGAGAGAAAAGGAATTAAGAATAATTAACACGAACGTTTGGTTTTTGAATACACAAGGGGGGCGCTTAAGTTTATGAATAGCTATAGCCTCAGCGTATTTCAGTAAACGCCCTTGACCGTTTTTATAGATAACCTTAAAGGCTGAGTTAACATCAATCTTATGGTTCATCTCGATTAGATGTTTAGCTATAGAGGAAATTGGTAGTCTGACACCTGCATCTATTGGCTTGTCACAATTCCTTTGTTTTTCTAATCATTTTGGGATATGCTCTACCACCGTCATGTGCAAAGCGCGATTACTCCTCTCTATGTATGTATGTATGTCCACACACACACACACACACGAAAATTGTTAAATTGTTTGGGATGTGATATAATCACTTGTGCACTTTTGAGGTTTGCAGTAGAGCATACTTTTAGCTTTTTCCACAAATACAAGCTCGGCTGCATAGCAGGTTCTACGGATGGATTGAATTCAACCTTTGTCTCACAATCCTACTGTTTATTTCTCCGTTATATGGTAATTTGATGAAAACCTTTTTCTTAGGGACGGTATGGATTGTAGGTTTAGAGGTTAGTTGACTTCTACACCTGTTGAAAAATTTTAAAGGATATCCGTTTTCGACAAGAGTATCCATTAATATTTCGTTTTCTCTGTCCATAACATCAGCCGTGCAAATACGCTGAATCCTCTACAATAGACACTTCACCAAGCCTCTCTTATACTGTAATGGACAAAAGCTGTGAAAATTAAGGTATTGCCCTGTCCAAGTGGGCTTTCTATTCATAGACCGTCTTTAACCTTTCTATATATATTGACCTGACAAGTAAATGTGTGAGGGATCAGATTGTTCAAAATGTATAGCGCAAATACATCACATTTTTCAGATAGTCTCCGTCTTCTAATAACGCTATCAAAATTTATAAAAGGGACTAATTGTTTTAAAATCGCTTGATAAATCTCGATAAAGAAAGGAAGACAAAATTTGCAGTACAGAATGATATCATCATTCTATTTCACAGGTTCTCTCTCATCAGCTGCACACCACTACCTGAAATTACAATGGTTTTATAGATGATAATAAACATACTTTAATGTTTGAGTGGTAATAGTAGAGAAGAGATACTATAAAAGTGACACATCCAAAATGAAAGCAGCATTACAATTTTTAGTTCAAGTTTTCGTCATCAATTTATACGCTTTTAAAGTTGAAAAGAGGGGGGAGAGGTAAGACAGAAAACAGAAAAAACATGATTAACTGAACAGTGTTAGCTTGTAGGTTCACATAGCAACTCAAAAAACAAAAGCGGTTACAGTTTATGAGATTAAGATTTGTTCAGTGAGTTGAGATCACTGAATTAGATGACTAATTATTAATGTAATCAAGAAGAAACTTGTGTCTGAAAGGAAGCAAATATTCTCAGAGTGCAATTACCAGACATATTGTTGATAATGGACATCTCGTAGAGATTTCTAAATCCTTCAAAATATTAAATAGACAAAGGACAGCAAATTTACTACAATTTACCGAAGCGGTCGCAATCAAACGATTTAAACCAACCAGACTTATGCATAGAGAATGAGAGTGTGACTAACCTCTCACTTACTATCTTGGTGATTCAATTTTGATTTTAATTACATTGATAATTAGTCATCTAATTCAGTAGTCTCAACTCACTGAACAAATCTCAATCTCATAAACTGTAATCGCTTTTGTTTTTTGAGTTGTTATGTGAACAAGCTACAAGCTAACATTGTTCTCTTAATCAATACTTTCTGTTTTCTGCCTTACCCCGTTTGCGATCTGGGCAGCTTTGCCAATCTCGTGCATAGTGCGGACGTTCCATGTCCCCATACAGACTTTTTCTTTTGGCGCAAGGACATTCATCGGACTGAAGTTTCTGTAGCAACTTTGTTTACAGGGTGGGGTTGCTAGCCTCACGCCTGAGAAAGGGATTGTTACATTAAGATATAGTTTAGAGAGAAGCGACCTTGTGGATTGCTCCCCTTGAAACCGGAAAACAAGGAATAAAACAATCAGAACAACACCAGCAAAGGAAAATAATTCACAGCAAAAAGGGCCACAAGCGACAACAACAATAGAAACGTCACAATTAAGCACAGTTAACCAGAATGATACCAAAATCATAGATGCCCTGACTTGAGCCAACTTGAACATGTAAATCCAAAAATATATACAGTTATAGATATTAGATAGTGATAAACAGTCACAATACATCAAACAGATAGTTATAGGTATTATCTGTCAACAAGATTATATCCACAGATTCAATGTTCGCAGTTCTTTGTTAAGGAACTCAACAGAAATAAGAGTTTTATATAAATACGTTAATGTAACGTAGTAATCGAAAAGCGCATCAAGATCCAAGCCTTACCAAGTCTTACCCCTCCACCACCTTTTCTACTTTAAAAGCGTATAAATTGATGACGAAAACTTAAACTAAAAAAATTGTAATGCTGCTTTCATTTTGGATGAGTCAATTTTATATAGTATCTCTTCTCTACTACTACCACTCAAACATTAAAGTATGTTTATTATCATCTATATATAACAACCATTGTAATTTCAGGTAGTGGTGTGCAGTTGATGAGAACCTGTGAAGTAGAATGATAACGTCATTCTATACTGCGAATTTCGTCTTCCATTCTTTATCGAAAATGAAATTATTGCCACGAGTGTATGTACTCTCTGAAAGTTAATACTCCTACTATGCGCTACTAGTTCTCACACTACTATTATTACTACTATTACAGCATCAAAAATAAGATCCAGATTTTCAACTCCAATATGAAGTCAGTGCTACTCTACGGATCAGAGACTTGGCGCGTCATAAAGAGCATCTCAAACAAACTTCAGACCTTCATTAACAGTTATCTTCGCTCAATACTTCGCTCAGGATCAGATGGCCAGCCAGAAAAGATCAGCAACAGGGAGGGATCTCTGGCATTGAGCGAACCAACACAACAGGAACCGATTGTGAAACAAACAGGCAGGAAGAAATTGAGGTGGATTGGCTGGCCATACTCTGAGGAAACAAACCATCGAGTGACATCACTAGACAAGCCATTGCTCGAGTGGAACCAGGCCGAAAGGGAAGCGGCGAGTTGGTCGTCCAAGTGTGAGGGTGACTTGGAGGAGGTCATGTGAAGAGGAGATGAAAGCGTGTGGGCAGACTTGGAGCGGGGTGAAAAAGTTGGTAGAAAACCGAAGGCAATGAATGGATATGCGCAGCTGGAGCCCTATGTTCCTCTAGGAATTAAAGGATATATTAGTAATATACTGCATTTCACTGGAAAATTGATTAACATTATAATTAATATAAAGGATTTAATCGAAAAATAATTTCACTACCCAACTTCTTCAATACCTGTCTGTCTCTCCACTTCCCTTGGATTTCCTGCCCTAAGTTCTGTCACCCTCTCGCTGCCTCTATCCATCTACATATATATATATTCCTTATTGTCGTTGTATTTCATTCCCTTATCTATATATTCATCCAGGGAAAAGATAAGGGCTACAAAATAGGTTTCTATCTCCTTTCTATTGTTCGTTCATAATTCACCCTAGGAAGGGTGTGAAGAAAATAGAAAATGATAAGGTGACGAGGGATGATGAAGGAATTCGCAAGGGGGGGGGGAATGGGTTAAATTATTGTTACTAATATTATTAAGGCAACATAAAAATAACTTGCTCGGGGAATATAGTCATAGTAATAATAATAATAATCACCATAGTGATATAAGTGATTATCATCTTGTGCGTGTCTTCCTTCCAATTCTGCATAACAGAATCAATTGCTTAACCAATTCATTTCTACTGACGAAACTTGTTACATATATATATATATATACAAAGTGTTTGAATAAAATTAATGTAGATTATCACGGATTTACTGGTAGGGGTATTCGAATTGCTCAGGGAAAGTCACTCACGCTTCACGCATTGTCTTAACACCAGTATCCTTCAAGTTTTTTTTAACTCGATAACAACCAGAGTAAAATGTTACAATAAGGTCTTGTTAAGTTAATCGAATGAAATGTATATCCTTAAGGGTAAAATTTCTAGCTGTAGAAATAAGGATGGTTGGTTACGAATCAATAATCGGGATATAGGAAAAGATAATAATAATAATAATAATAATAATGATAAAAGCACATTTATTTGGCACAATACGTTATATGTATCCTACGGGAATATCACTCTCATTAACACCGGCTTTCGTTGATATTAGAAGGTTGGAGGCAATCGGTGGTCATAGAAGGCCTTAGCTGAACCTAGGCTTAGTGCTAGCTGGCACTCACTTGTCAGTGAAGCGTGTTTTCAATCTTGAAGGAGATCATATCCTTTCTGAGATTTGAACCCGCGTCACCCAGTACTGCAGCCAGAGACATTGCTACTGGGCTGTTCGGACTTGCGGTTAGCTGTAACAACAGAAGACAAGGGTCAGGCAACAGATTGTTTTATTACGGAAATCAACAAAAAACCTGGTTTTACTTGGTACTGAAGGCTAGATGGTTGACTGACGAGAATGGATCGACAACAAGAAACTTTGGTAACTGGGCAATCATGAAACTAATACCCAAAGGAATACATGCAGAAGGAAATGGAGAAGGAGTACATACAATATGAGGAGACCGTTGAGTAATGTTGCACGCCAGACTGTCAAATGGAATGAAACATGTTGAGCCTTTCAGAGTGGAATGTAGGAAGTCATGGAAAGAGTAAGTGAAATACACATTGGTAATTTTATAAGCGTTTGAAGGAGATGGCGAGGAGAAACCAAATGGAATTCATATTTGCCATTAAATTCCTATTCTGCATTTGAAATACAAGGGATGAATAATAACAGTGTAGGAATCTTAACGTGTTTTATTTCAAAGACACTTAAGTCTTATAAGCAATTCAATCTCCCTACTATGGTTCTCCTTCATTTCTTTCCAAAAAATCCTTAGTGTTAAACGGATACAGGCTTAGAAGTATATTTGGCGACCAAAACTCACTGGTTATGTAAGCAAGAAATCGAACTCTGTATCCTACCGTATAGCTGTCGATAACTTCCCTGAGAAACGTACTGTCACAAAACGCTCAAAAGACAGTAAAAAAATGATTATTCTAGAATAATTTGCTGCTCCGTTCAACAATAGTAATAACATCAAAAAGTCAAAATTACCTAAATAGTGCTGTTAGGCAGCACTGTACAACCAAGGCAACTTTCCAAGTATAAAATGTGCAATTAGAATCCAGTAGAATATTCTCAACGAGGTGGAATCAAAAATTATGCCCACAAGAATCACATATCAGCGTTTCCTGTGGACAGTCGAAGGTAAGAAGTGACCTTGATTCATTCAAACAAAATCACACTGTACAATATATTATCAGTTTACACATTATCATCAAGAGAAGTATTAAAATTAAGGAATAAACAGCGATAATGACAAATAGTAAAGATCGAATCAATATGCGATATTTTAAATGTCAAAATAATGATCTACAGTCTAGGGGAAAATAATATGTGATCACTTCATGTCACCCTTGTTTTGTTAAGCCTTTCCTTTATAGAAATTACTATTATTACTGTTTCCTTTAATTCCTACAGGAACGTGGAGTTTCAGCCGAACATCTCCATTGCGTTCGGTTCTCTGCCAACCTTTTCACCTGACTCCACATCTGCATGCATGATTTCATCTCCTCTTCACATGCCCTCCTTCATATCACCCTCGTAATGACGATCAACTCGCCTCTTCCCATTCTGGTCCCATTCGAGCGATGGCCTGTCATGTGATGTCACTTGATGGTTTTTTCAGAGTATGCCCTCCAATTCACCTCCACTTTTTCCTACAGATTTGTTACACAACCGGTTCCTGGTTGGTTCGCTCTCTTCCGGCCATATCATCTTGAACATTGAGCGAAGACAGCTGTTGGTGAAGGTCTGTAGTTTATTTGAATTAGCCTTCGTCACTCGCTGGCCAAGTCTCTGATCCGTATGGTAAGTAGCACTGACTTCACATTGGAGTAGAAAATGGAGATCTCATTTTCATTTTCGTGCTGAGTACTGTTGACTTCCACACACACTTGAGAGAAGTGAAAGCAGGCCTCGATTTCCCGATCGCTGTTTGTATATCCTCATCAGTTCCGTCCGCCTGTAGTTGAAACGATGCTTCCCAGGTAGGTTAAGGAGGTTGTTTCTTTCAGATTTCTACCATTTACGATGATTGTTGTTGCTGTTGGCCAAGAATCTTCATCGCCTCTGTTTCCTCAGTGTTCACCTTAAGTCCCATCTTTGTTGCTTCTTCTGCCAACTTGTTGCTTTTCACTTGCATATCTTCCAGTTTGTGGGTATATTAGACATATATCGTCGGCGAAGTCCAGATCCTCCAAGGTTTTGTGTCAGTCCATTTTATGCCTGTTTCCTCGTTCTCCGGCCCGCTATCTGTCGCATTATCCAATCTACCACAGTCAGGAAAATAATTGGAGGTAGTAGGCAGGCAGCCAGCCTTGTCTTACTCCCATCTCCACTTCAAGGTATTCCATGAGTTTCCCGCTGTGGATTAGCTGGTATGCAGAATTGTCGTACATCTGTTGGATGAGATGTATAATTGTTGGCGGCAGCCCATAGTAGTTAACAAATCACCTATCGACCGACACTGTTGAATGCCTTTTCAAAGAAATTACTATTATATGTAAATCATTCAACTGAACAGCATTAGTGTGCTGAGTACTGCTGGGAGATGATTTTCATCTTGGCTTTTAGTTATATTCCTTTTTTTTTACCAGCCGCGATCAATACACTGAGGCGATTCCTGGTCAAACTGTCCAATTGTGACAATTCTTCTTATTGCACTAATCACTTCTCACTCTTCACCTGTGGCTTTCTTTATTGATCAGAGGTACTCTGTTAATTCATAACTAAGAAATGACTTTCAGTGTTATCAGTTTTGATCATGGATTCAGGTCATTTAGAGAACCACTGGAGAAGTATGGATTACTGGGCTGCTATTTCGGCCTGGTTTGTGACTCTTCAAAATTACGCACCCATGACCCTTTCAGAGGTCAAATCCAGAACTTTTAAGTCACTAGGCGAGTCCGTTGACCATCCAGGCACTGAAGTGGGACCAAAGGTCCATTAATTCTAACTTCTGTCACTGTGCGAATTTTACTGATACCTCCATTGATTGACTGCAGGATCAAGTTACCTGAAATTCTAGTCACAAGTTGTGTCCTGTGATGACCACCAAGCTGAATAACATGGAAAACGCTCTCCAATGACATTGGCTGCCGGTTGCACGATGTATTGCAAATTGGTAGAAGTTTTAATTGGTGGAATTGGATGGAATTTGTCACAGTAAACGAACGATTCTGGGTTCGATCCCCGATGAGATCACGGGTGCGTGGTGCGGAAGAGTCCCAAACGAGGCATAAATTCGTAAAAGAAAATTTAAAATCAAACAAATCTCTACAAACTAACACTTAAATTTAAATGGAATTCATTAGTTCCCTTGTGCTTAGAAAATGGTAAAAGCATTATTGTATTAATGGCGAAGTTCACCAATATCGTCCCAGGAGTAGGAATTCTCCGATGACCTTGAACGCATGCCAGTCGTTAGCTAATGGCACCAATCATTATCATAGCTGAAATATCAGCGTTATTCAACAACTAAGGAGCTTATTTCACCCAGATCACGTTTTTAAGTACTATTTGAACAATGTGCTAATGGCTCATTAGGGTTAGGACTAGGTTTAAGGTAAATATTGGCGTTAGGGTTAGGATCAGGGTCATAATTAGGATAAGATCTACGGTTAGGATAAGGGTTGTAATTAGGGTTAGCGCTACGATTAGGGATTTGTTTATTATCCACACTTTCCTGGTAAGTAGTCGTCGGTGCTCTTACTAGAAGCCATAGCAATTCATCAGAAGGCTTTTGAAGAAGACTGCACAACAAGATATGAGAAATAAAGGATTCACAAATACAGCTCATCTTCAGTCCCCTCGGTAATTACATGTACAGCAACTAGTCTAACTTAAAAATTGACACACATCATTATAACTAGGGTGTATTTTTAAGTCATATCAGAGAAAGATATCCTGTTTAATGTGTTTTCATGCATTTTCTTGTAAACATACGTCATTTTTTTTTGTGCAAAAACGCTTCATTTTTATGATTGGCCGGCTCAAAATCACTCGTGTGTTCGCGTCTCTTGGAACGGTATTGTTGAACTTTGCCGTATTCATTCATATTGAAGTTGGATGGATAAAGGAATCCATTTCGACGTATCCAAACTGATAGATTCCTAGCACAAAATTTTACACTGCAATGCATTTCATTAAATACTGACCGAATGATATTATTGTCGACATGCTTTCCTCGCAGTATATAGGTAAGGCAGCAGCTATTCATTGTAAGAAAGGCTAACTTTTTGAGCAACCAAAGAAAGGCGAATTAAGCCTGTGAAGAAACTGTCAGGGGATCATGCTATTGTCCACGCGAAGAAAAATATTAAGTCACGTTATGCTGGAGAGAATAAAAGGTGTACTGCATGCAGAACTCTGACCCATACTGACAAGCTGGATTCAGAAAAGGCGAATCGTGTACTGATCAAATTGCAACTCTTCACATCACCATTATCAAAGAACAAAGCGCAGAATGTCAGTCAAACATCTACCTTAACTTCATTGACTTTGAAAAGGTCTCCACCAGACAGCGTTGACCGAGAAGTAATACGGAAACTGTTTTAACACTATGGGGAGTCCCAAATATGCATCAACCTCATTCAGCAGCTGGCTATATGACAACGCCTGCCACGTGTCAGGTGATCCAAAAGGAAAAGGGGTTTGAAGTGAAGACAAGAGTAAGACAAGGCTGAACACCATCAGCCACAGTGATATTCCTAATCGTGGTGGACTCGAATATCCGGAAGGTGAGAAGACAGGATATATCTTGAACCGATAAGAAGACATTAAAATATGTGGATTTCTCTGATGATCTATGTCAAATGTCACTCACAAAAACCCGAAGACTTACAGGCGAGAACCAACAGGTCGTCAGAAGAAGCTGGCTATGCAGACAGGACTTCAAACAAACACAGAGAAGACACAGGTGGCGAAAACAACTAACCGAAGAAAAACAACGGCAAGCACCAATCATTATCAATGATGGCTTTTTGAAAGAGGTCATTTCCTTCACTTATCTGATCAGACAGCATCGTTTTGAACTACAGACATATGTCATAGATAAGGAGGATATTAGAGTTGACCAGAATTGGAAAGACAAGGCAGATCATTCATCATTCTGAAATAAGTTTGTAAATATATTCTGCACTCCACCTAAGCATAAACAATAAAATTCTGATTTTCGATAGCTTTTCTACATGGGTTCGATTCTTGAAGGTCATCATGTCAAGGTCTCTGTGAACAACTTAAAGATTCCTAAATTCTGACAAATTAGCTTTCTAACGCTTACTGGTCCTCAATGAAGTTACCACAATGCTATGTACTACCTTATTGATTAACTGACTCATAGGAGTATTTGGATACTGGTTATATCACACATTCCACAAGAAAAAAATCAATAACAACAACTTGAAAAAAAACAGAATAAAACAATCAATAAATCGATAAGTGGGATAAGTGAAGTGAAGTCACAATCTGTTGACGAAAACAAAAAACAAACAAAAAAAATGATAATAAATCGCATTTCTCTTCAAGTTGTTCAGATTAAATCTAAAAATTTCATTTATTTTTATATATTATTAAAATAAGGGTAGTTAACTTGAATTTTGATGAATCAAAAGATAGAGAGGGAGACACAGAACAATTCAGAATATTTTTTTTAAAAAAAAACAAGCAACTAATAGAGAAGTTTACAAAAAAAACATTCACCGGAAATCATATTGGTCGAAGAGTGAATGTTTCAACAAGGAGCAGGAGGATTTTGATTAACCAACCTTGATTGCTATTAGTACATGATGAGATATTCCCTCCCTATGTGTGCTTCAGTGAGTGAGTGAGTGGGTGTGTGTGTGAGTGAGGGTGAGTGAATTCATGCTTGTATTTGGACAAGCGTGTATTATTAATATAGACAAGGTGTGATATTTATTGTCATTGCTTTCTTTCTTTTTTTTTTAATTTTTGGTACTTATGTGTACAGTGGAAGCTTCCTGTGTACACAAGGCGGATAGCTGTGTTAATATGCTTTCTACACACCTCACATACACATACATACACACACACACTTGTATACGTACCTACTACACCTATTTATCGACATCAATGTTTTATCTAATGCTATATGAGATACAAAATTGTAGAAGACAAGAAAGAAAGAAAGCAAAAAAGAAACACACTCATACTTTAGTACTTGAGAAGAAAAATGTCTGCATACTCACACTCACTCACACTTATAACAGTAGTAATATAGGTAGGGGGTAGTTGTAGAAAGAGTTATAGGTAATAGTAAAGAGAAGAATCAATCAAAATTCTACGAAAATTTAGAAGCAGAGAGAGAGAGACAGTAATGAAGAAAACAATTCATCTCACAGTGAACTATACTACTCTACGACCATTTGAGACAATAATCCGGAAATTTTAAATTTGCTCTGTCTGTGTGTGTGTGGGGGGGTTGTACGTGTTTCTCCACCCAAAAACTGTGCACTCATATTCATCAAAACAGGAAATGAAAATTCCTCATTCATTTCTAAAAAAAGGAAGGGATAATTTTATTCTCATTCTCCCTTCTGTCTATTTATTTCATTAGGGTCATAACTTCTCTCTCTCTCCCTCCAACTCTTTCTCTCCTGGTTCTGTAAAACAAAATAGAGAAAAAACTACAAAACAAAACAACAAAATAAAAAAAAAACTAATGTTTAAAAAACTAAAAATTTATTACACCGGAAAGAAAAAGAATCAAATGTATATATAATAATTTTTTGGGAAAACTGGAAAACAGAATCTTTTATAGGAGTATAGTTTTACGATAATATGTGTGCGTAAACTCTGTGCAGATATTTATTTCCCTGTCTCCAAAAATGATAATTTAACATTTAACTGCTTTTTTAGAATCATCTTCGTTTAGTATGAGATCATTAATCATTCCTACATTTTTTTGCTTTGTTTCTGTCTGTCTCTGTCTCTCTGTTTCCCTATTTTGTTTGAATGTTTGTGTTTTTAAATGATACGCGCGCGCGCGCGTTCAAAATTAATGTTCACTATTCAATATTGTTTATGATTTGATTTGATTCTATTCCATTTAATATTAATTAGTTAATAATAATAATTATTATTATTATCATATTTAATGTTTGCATCTATGTCAGCACTACTCATAAATCATGCTCAACTGAGAGAAATTCAGAGGCAGAGAGAGAGAGCGAGGGAAACATTCAGTCAGTCAGAATAAATATTTTCGGAGAAAAATAAATAAATAAATTGTGCATTATTTTGACAAATTGTTGGATAATTACTTCGCGTTGCCTTTTTTATTTTTATTTTTTTGAAATAAATGGATTAAATATTTTAATTTTTTTTTAAATAGTGGAATAATAATTACACTGATCCTATTCGTTATTAAGTACTACGTCATTGCTGTTTTCTATACACATTGAATGAACCAGTACACAATGAATTGTACTGTACAGTAATTCTGATCTTCTCCCGCTTCCAGTGTACCATGGATGTACAGTTCCAGTTTCATAATACTGTTTACCACCAAATAGATGGTATAGCTATAGGTAGTCGAATTAGCCTTGTTTCAGAAGACGTCTTCATGCACAACCTTAAGAAAACAAAGCTGAAGCATGCAATCGACAAAACAACTTCTTAATGTCGACATGTAGATGTTACGTCTGTAGTGTGCAAATATGAAAGTCATGCTTCCTGCCTACCCACTTGGATTATTCACATACAAATAGTGAATTTACTATCGAATATGAAAATGATGGAAAGTTTTATTTCTTTGACATTGCCACATAAAGCCTAGAAGTCGGTAGTCTATAGAGATCAATTTACCGAAAAGTCTACATGGAATGCACAATACTTACATTTTAATAGTTTTGGTCCAAGTATTTATAAAGGATCATTGGTCAAAACTCTGTTTTACAAAGCCAGGGAAATATGCTCGATACAGAAATTAGACGAAGAATTTATGATTCTCGAAAAGATGTTGAAAAACAACAGTTACCCTTAGAGATTCATTAACAAGTACGGAAGATGTGAAGGCTCAAATGTCAAATAAATCATAGTGATAAAAGGCCTGTTTATTGGAAAACATGCTCTTTGGTGCAGTCAAAAGTCGGCAGATACCTTTTACATCTTAACTGAGTATACAAATTTACCTGTATCTCAAGGAGTAGTTACATTGGGAGAACAGAAAGAAGGGCACACCTCAGACTTTCTCAACATGTACCAAAAAGTCTACGTCTCGAGGGTAGCAAAGCTTTAAATAGTGCCACTGCCAGACATCTCATCAATACGGGTCATGGGATAGATATCTCAAGATCCTACAAAATTATTAATAGATAAAATGGCTCAGTTCTACACGAATTTTGCTGGAGCAATCTCTATCAAACGCCTGAAACCTGATTTATGTGTTCAGATAGAAGCAGTTATCAGTCTTTCCTTGCTCATTCTGGTAACTGGATGTCTTTATTCTCTCTTCTATTTAATGATTACATAATCTTTAACGCTGAAAATTCCATTCTGTGCTTATTCTTGTTTGGAATACAGTGATTATCGTAATTATTATCACTGGGAGCATACATTAATTTCCTGCTTACGCATGAACTCGCTGTACAATGTTAAAATTGTTTCTCTACATAAACTTAATAATTTCTTTAGGCTGTATGCAGCTGATGAAAAGCCAACGAAATAAACAATGATGATACTATCTTATTTTGCACAAACTATTGTTCTTGCTTTATTCAAATTAATATAGGTGAATAAATGTTTGAAATGGAGTACTTATTTGCTAATCACCTGATGTTTATCAAATCACAAACCATCTTAAATGATTTATTTGGTGTATGGTGACTAGCAGTGGAATCCAGCCAGGATGCGCATTTAGTCCTATTTGGGACTCGTCAGCTGGATGTACCTGAATTTCTCAGTGAGTGATGATATTCCCATCGAGGCTCGAACCCAGTGCCCATAGTTTCAAACACCACTTGGGCCACAAGAGCCACCTCTTGTGCAACGGGTCATATTAACTATTTAATTGAAGGTACATCCAGCTGACAACCATCCAGTTTGACAACCACTGAAAACAAGCAAGGAGTCCTGAAAACAAAAACACCTGAGAATTAATCTATTGAACACTAGTCCCTGACTATAGGAAAAAGCTGCCCGAATTTCTAGTGAGAAGTCCCTACCAGCGGAGTTCACAAAGTTGGGTGTGAGAACTGATACCCGCCGATAATCTTGGCTAGCGGTTGCACTCTATATCGGAAAGTGGAAGGTGTTAACATTTATTTGCCCGCCTCGTAACTTACAGATCCTGAGTAGGACCTCTGGTGGGATTATGAATGTGCACCGCTAGAGTTCCAAATAATAATGAAACAACTGCCCAGGACTCCATTCACTTCGTAATCAAAGTCAGCGATATTTCAGCGTAGATCTCAATACCACATAATTTTTATTAGGGAATCATTTTAAACCCCAGAGGAGTTTTATGCCTATTTGGAACTCTTTAGCAAGGATCACGAATTGAAACCAAAATAAGTTGTTTGGATTCTACATGGTTGCGAAATGCGACTTCCATCACTTGGTGATAAAATGCCGACACAATACACTGTCATCTGGAGTTATCCTGTTTCGGTGCTTGATATAATAGACTCCATGGGTTGATCAAAATAGTATTGTTAAGTTCTGCTGCTGAGTGAATTAATTGAGTTTTCCCCGTCGCCAAGTTATTATGTACTCGTCGCCAAATTATTGTTATGTACTAGTCGAGAATTTAATAGTCCTGACTCAAGAAAGACGGAAATCAGAAGACCACTAGGTTTGCGATGATACTTCTATTTTCCAAACACAAGGAGAATCAAATCACACAAGAGTGTGAGAGCAAAATATATATGAATGTCCGAACAAGTGTGTGAACAATCAATAGATAGTCTTAACATGATTGGCTAATTATAATGGAGTATCGATCCATATATACATAGCGAAATATAGCAGACATGTCAACAAACACACATATTATATGGATATATGTCACCAAGAACGGACTGTCAACAAACACACATATCATATATAATATAAGGGGAATATACATTGTTAAAGGAGACAGGTTCATCAAAGTGAAATGGTCACAGACTAAGAGAACAACAGAAAGAGAGACCACCATATATATCTATGGTTGCATATCAAGTATCTAACTGAATTCGGTGGAGTATTTATTTATTTATATCGGAAAGGATGTAGAAGGTGATAGGAGTGGTTTGAATGTCAAGGAAATTCTGATGGATAGTAAATGATTAAGCTAACAGATCAGGGCCAAAAACAGAGGACAGAAGAGATGAATGTCTCTTGATTAGGTTTAATTCAAAGCAAAAAAATGGTTTGGTTAAAATTTTTTTATTATTATCATTGTTTCCTTTACTTCCTAGAGGAAAATAAGGCTTCAGCTGAACGTCGCTTCTTCGCCAATGTTTACACCTGGCTCCACGTCTGGCCGCATGCTTTCATATTCTCGTCACAGATCCTCCTCCGCCATGTCACCCTCGCACTGACGACTGACTCACTGCTTCCCATTCGAGTTCCACTCAAGTGATGGCCTGTCGTGTGATGTCACTTGATGATTTTCTCAGAGTATGGCCAATCCACCTTCATTTCTCCCTGCATATTTGCTTCAAAAGTGGCTTCTGCCGGGTTGGTTCATTCCCAGAGATCCCTGGTGCTGATCTTTCCTGGCCATCTGATCTTGATTAATGAGCAAAGACAGCTGTTGATGAAGGTCTGTAGTTTGTTTGAAGTGCCCTTCATGACGCGGCACTAAGTCGCTGATCAGTATAGTAAGTAGCACTGACTTCACATTGGAGTTGAAAATCCGGATCTTATTTCCATTTTCGTGCTGAGTGTTGTTGACCTCCACAAAGACTTGAGAGAAATGAAAGCTACACTTGCTTTCCCGATCCTCGCTTTGATATCGTCATTATTTCTGTCTGTAGTTGAAACGATGCTTCCCAGGTAGGTGGATGGGTAAAGGAGGTTGCTTCTTTCAGATTTCTCCCATTTATGTTGATTGCTGTCTGTTGTTGTTGTTGTTGCTGTTGGCCAAGAGTCTTCATCACCTCTGTTTTCACAATGTTCACCTGAAGTCCTATTTTCTTTGGATGCTTCTTTTGCAAAGCATATCTTCCAGTTTGTGGGAAATCAGATGTTTATCATCGGCGAAGTCCAGATCCTCCAAGTTTTTTGTGTGAGTCCATTTTATGCCTGTCTCCTGGTTGCCCGGCCAGCTGTCTGTCGTATTATCCAGTCAACCACAATCAGGAAAATCACTGGAGGTAGTAGGCAGCCAGCCTTGTTTTACTCCCATCTTCACATCGAAGGATTCTGTGAGTTTCTCATTGTGGATTACTTGGCATGCAACGTTATCGTACAACTGTCGAATGAGGTGAATAATTGTTGTTGGCACCCCGTAGTAGCGATGATGATGATGATGACGACGACTAAATTTTAACGATTAAGCTACTAATTTAACCAAGAAACTTATTCTTTATCCTTGAAAGGGTGTCAATTCAATTTAAACTACTTTCTCTGCAGTTGGATATAGGCATTAGGTACACACTTTAACACTCTTACCTAATATCCAAAATTAAAGTATGAACAGTATTGCATATAAGATGATCGTAATCTATACAAGTGATTATATTATACATGATATGACGACTAGGTGACTGTATGGACTTACACAAGGGAAATCGTATTAACTGATGCAGAAGTTTTACAAGGTCGCCTGAAATCTTTATCAACCTCATTCTAAAGCTATATGAAAATGCTTCCTCCTTTATGGCTGTGAGACTTGGCCATTGAGAGTGGAAGACATGAAAATGCTGGTTAGCTGTCTTTGATCATAGGTGTCTGCGTTCTTTTTCCAGTGTGAAGTGGTATAATAAAGTGAGCAATATTTAGGTTAGGCGTCGAGTTCTAGGTAAGGAGGGGAAATCAATCGACGAGACTGTGAAATTACATAGACTGAGATGGTTAAGACATGTGTTACGCATGCCTAGTCATCGCCTTCCTCGACAATGGGCAATGTTAGCCGACATAGGATGGATTAGACTAGAAAAGGACTAGCGGCGGTCAAACGAAAACATGGCACCAGTTAATGAAATCCACAACAGTTAGTTTAAGCCATTCACGTAGGAAGGTGTAGACTTCCTGAGTGGTTGGGGTCCTCGGGACGATAAAAACCAATGGCTGGAAACAATTGGTGATATGGCACAAAATCGTTCTCAATGGCTGGCACAGATACATCCACTCCTTGTGACTTATGATTTCCAATGAAAAAGTTTTGTTCTTCGTTATTACTATTCGTTTGTCTCACACCTCTATTTACTGTCTGTATTATGCATTTCTTCTACTTTCTTCTCTTGCTTTGTGTACTACAAGGAGGGAGTGTGGCGACTTGAACTGCCGCACATCGGTGCAAAGTTCTATGTCAAAAACAGACAGACATTTGAAAATACTACATGTCAGGTGATCCACAAAGGAAAACTTTACCAGGTGTTTGAAGTGAAATCAGGAGTAATACAAAGCTGACTACCGTCACCATGGTGATATTCATAAATGTGAGGGACTGGATTATGCGTCAGACTGTGCATGAGGAGTGAAAAGACAGCTTCTGTCAAATCACGACTGTCAGGAATCGGTTACTAGGACATTCATTTTTACTGTGTACCACTAAGATTTAATTCTTGCTCGGACATTCATCTTATATTTTATGTTATTCGTTTGCATTCTCAGTGGGAATGAACATAGGGCTTCAAGCCTTGATTTTATTTTTAAGGGGTGAGGTCACCTATCTCACCCCCCACCTTCTCTCTTTCCCAGTCTTTCTAACGAGGCTAAGCGAGGTCTAGAAGTGTGTTAGCCTGGAATCGAACCCTGAACCACAGCCATTGTTGCTGAGCATTCTACTGTTGAATCTACGACACACCCCATAGACACTAACCACCTTCAAATATTTGTCCAAATTAAAAGAAAAACAACTTTATAAATCAATAAGCAGCATAGTAACTAAATCAATCGACAGTCGACAAACACCTGGAGTGAAGACAGAGACTAGTATAACCTCAACTATATGAATTCATTTAACACATTAAGTGATTGAATATTCATTCGGTCAGCCTTTAATTTCACATGCAAATATCACATCCATACAAAAGCATAAACAAGTTCTAATCATGTAATAATAATAATAATGACAACAATGACGACAAGTCATTTATGTGATTATGTAATCAAAAGAAATTGAAGGCGAATGGTAAGCAAATCAAAAACAATAACTGGTTGACGAGAAAAAAAAATACAGACCACTACACAGGTTTCGAATCAAGTTATCTCTAGGTAAACAAAAACTAATATTCAAACTAATTTTCATTACAGATTAATAAATAACATTGGACATTGAAATACTTTTTAATCAAAGAACAGTATGAATTTGTGTTTCTAACTTGCTGATAAGTTAATTACTATTTGTTATAAAATGTGAAGAGGTTAGTTATTCTGTTGTCAATTTAGTTATTGTCATTATCGTTGTTTTTTTATAGCTTCCTACTGTGAACCAGTGAACAGTGTTCAGAATAGATTGATGAAACTCTCTCACTTTGAGTTATTATGAATGCATCAGTGTTCACCATTGATTATAGTTGCAAAACCGAATGACCACGTGGTACGACAGAGAAAGTTCGTTATTGAATAAATGGAGACGGGCATAAGCTTTTGACGTTAAGGTTAACTTGCTTAATTATCGCAGTCTATAGTTTAACTCTGAATGTCAGAAAGTAAGTCTTCTTCTCTGTATTCATTTGAAATCTTGTCTTTACACCCTACTTCTTCTGAAAACCTGTTGGTTCTCGTCTGTAAGTCTTCGAGTTTGGGTGATGTTAGGTATAAATCATCGGTGAAATCCACATGTTCTAGTGTCTTCTTATCGGTTCAACATATATCTTGTCTATAAAAAAAAATGATTGAGCAAAGAATATTCTTTTCGATAAATTCTTCTTCCGGCTCTACAATTATATATATTCAAGTATTGGTTTTGTAGGGATTTTGTTTGATTGCATGGAGGATTTAATCATGAGCTGACATCAGTTAGAGAACCATTGGAAAACCTGGGAGTACTGGACAGCTGTTTCGTCCTAGTTTGGGACTCTTCAGCAGTACGCACCCACCGGGATTCGAACCCAGGACCTTCTGGTTACAAGGCGAGCTCGTAGACCATTGAGCCACTGGGACCCGATCCAATGGTCCTTGAATTCTAACTTCTGCCAGTTCACGACATTGCGCGACCACTTCGCAATGTCTTCTTCGATGAGTTACTGCCTCATCTTCAACCTGCTGTACCCTACTGGTCACGGCTTCCCACTAGAACCCCAGGTTAACTGCCTGAATAGGGCCAGTCACTAGTGAGCATCAGATGAATTTTCAAGTATTGGTTTTGTAGGGATTTTGTTTGATTGCATGGAGGATTTCATCATGAGCTGACATCAGTTAGACCATTGGATCGGGTCCCAGTGGCTCAATGGTCTACGAGCTCGCCTTGTAACCAGAAGGTCCTGGGTTCGAATCCCGGTGGGTGCGTACTGCTGAGGAGTCCCAAACTAGGACGAAACAGCTGTCCAGTACTCCCAGGTTTTCCAATGGTTCTCTAACTGATGTCAGTTCATGATTAAATCCTCAATGCAATTATATATATGTTTAATATACACAGAATTTTCTAGATTAGTAGTTAATAACAATATTAGTGTTTAGCTTTGACACTAATAACTAGTGTGATGCGTCTAGTCCTCTGATTGGTGTAGACTGAATTCTATCAGTCAGGTTGTAATGTGGCCACCATTCCAGCTAGCTCGCCATCACGGTGCACATTGATTTGATGGTATTAGATTGTTGGATGTAATCGCCCACAAGAAGCCTTACTCGACCTAGGTTTCGTGCCACTTGGCACTCATCAGCAAGGCGCATCTGCAACCTTGGAGGAAATCATGTCCCTTCTGAGATTCGAACCCGCGTCACCTAGTGAGTGCTGCAGTGAGAGACATTACCACTGAGCTATTCTGGCTCGCGATTGACATCCTGTAGGACTGTAGTGGATAGTTTGCTTTGACACTAGTAACTAGTGTGATGCGTCTAGTCCTCTGATTAGTGTAGACTGAATTCTGTCAGTCAGGTTGTAATGTGACCACCATTCCATCCAGCTCGCCATCAGAGGACTAGACGCATCACACTAGTTACTAGTGTCAAAGCAAAATATCCACTACAGTCCTACAGGATGTCAATCGCGAGCCAGAATAGCTCAGTGGTAATGTCTCTCACTGCAGCATTCACTAGGTGACGCGGGTTCGAATCTGAGAAGGGACATGATTTCCTTCAAGGTTGCAGATACGCCTTACTGACGAGTGCCAAGAAGCACGAAACCTAGGTCCAAGGCTTCCTGTCGATGCCTCCAACCATCTAATATTAGTGTTTTTTAAATAATATCGATTTGTAAAGTATGATCAATGCAATTTTTTTTCTTTCCCTTCACGTTCTCAGTGGAACATAGGGCTTCAAGCTAGAGGCTTGAAGTTTCTGTAGCAGCGTTTACTTTTACAGCATGAGGTTGCTTGCCTCATACCCAACCTTTCCTCTTTACCGGCTTTTTTACTACTGGTTTGGTGAGGTAAAGGAGTGCGTCGACCGGGGATCGAACTCCAGACCATGAGGATGGTCGGCGAGCGTTCTAACCACTATACCACCAATTTAACTGCTCCCGTAGAGACAGTTAGTTGCATAGGCCGTACAATTAGGCGTGTTTCTCGTCGAATTTCCGAACATCACCCTGCTTGGTTAAGCAAAGGACAAACAAAATCTATTCACTGAGCTATTCTATCTCATCTTGTAGATACGGAACACAAGACTGACGTTAATCATGCTTTCAGGGTCATTTACCGCATACCTACGAATCTCAATTTTGCCTTAAGAGTTCGACTACTAAATATTGCTGAGGTGTGGGAATCCATATTAACAAGCCTAATTTATGCATCCAAAAGAAGTTAATTCAGACATTATCATTACCTTGGCCATCTAGGTTTGAATGATCCTCAATTTGTTGTGGAAATTTCCCCAATTTCAGTTGATATCCTATGTGATATTATATTTTTATTATTATTATAATTTAAGCATCTTTAATGAACTGTACTCACGGTGTTCCGCATAATCCAGTCAACCACAATTAAGAATATCATCGTCGGTGATAGTGTTCAGCCTTGTCTTATTCTTGTGTTCACTCCAAAAGCCTCACTGAGTTTTCACTTCTGGATAGCCTGACACGTGGCAGGCGTTGTCATATAGTCAGCTGTTGAATGGGGTTGGTGAATATTTGGGACTCCACACAGTGTTGAAATAGTTTCCAAATTACTTCACGGTCAACATTGTCGAAGTCATTTTATAAGCCGATGAAAAATGCGACAGAGGTTTGACTACCATACGACAATCTGTTCGATGACTACGTGTAGATTTGGAGAAAGTTGACTGTGGCCAAACAAAAACACGGCATCAATACATGAAGTTTCTGGCTATTGGTTTGGGCTGCACACAGAGGCGTTGATAACTTTACTGGGTTCTTTACGTTGCTTATCATATTGATGAATAGAGACAGTCATCAGTGGGACTCAACATCTCATCTAAACTAGTGAAGCTGTATTCCTCTGCGATTCTTAAAGTCCTCAGTAATTTTTATTTAACCATTCGTTTTCTCGTACAGCTTCGTTTACTGAAGACTCATTCCTTCTCGGAAATGTGGCAACTTGAAACGCTATATCTTTGTCCAAAGTTCTATGGTGAATGGTATCATCTAATACGAGTATTATTATAATTAATTTTATTCCTTCACATTCCCAGTGGAACATAGGGTTTCAAGCTGGAGACTTGGAGTTTCGACAGCAGTGGTATTAATTTTTATGGGATGGGGTTGTTAGCCTCATGCCAACCTGCTCTCTTTACCCGTTTTATTACTGGCTTAGTGAGGTAAACGAATGCATCAGCCGAGGATCGAATCCCGAACCACCTGTGTGGTTGGCGAGTATTCTACCACTGTGCCACTGACGTACTGCAAGAGTAAATGCTTTGACTGAACACTAGTAACTAGTGTTATGTGTCTAGTCCTGTCTTTGGTGCAGACTAAATTCTTGGACCTTGGATCTAGGTCCAAGGCTTCCTGCCGATTGCTTCCAACCATCTAATATCAAAAAGACTACATATTTACAGAATTAAAAAAACTACGATTAGCCATTTATTATGAATATAAATCGACTAACAGAACTCTAGTATTACACAAATATTTGAAGAATTCTACTAACCACAGAACATCACTACAATGCTTTTTACTGACACGTCGATAAAACACCTCCACTTAAACGTTATCCACGTATGTCAATACTTTGTTTGTCTTAATACATTTACTTTGTTTTTAAAAGTGTTAGTTTGCAGAAGTTTAATTTCAAGTTAGATGACGAACTGACATTAGTTTCGGACCAAGGAAAGCCATCAGGGAGTATTGGATAGCTGTTTCATCTTCAATTGAGGCCTTTCAGTAGTAAACATTCCTGACCCCACCGCCAGCGATTGAACCCGAGGTCTTTTGATCACAAGAGCTTTCCCACCATTCAGTTACTCGGCTAGCAGCCTCCTCGCCAACTACGTCTAGGTTTGATTCAGAGGTGACGCATCCCGAAACCTCGCCGGTAGTACGTTCGGAAAAGAGGTGAGGTGTGTATGGCATCGGGCTGGTAATCCCACTCTGTAAACAGAGCACAACAGCCATCATAACCTTGAAGCACAAAGCCCTATGTAGCACTCAGAACAGAAAGAATGAGTTTAAAAAAAGCCTGTCTGGAGCTACGGAATCACTGTTTTAAAACAAGGTATTAACGTCACCTCACTGTACCTGTGAATAGCATTTTTGGAAAACAGATTCGCATAAGCAATCGATATTTTCCCATAATAAATCACTAGTCAGTGGTGAATGATAACGGAAATAGTAGTTTTGACAACCTACTTTCTCTACTGGTGAGATTTGTAAGTTGAGGCTTTAAATTTGATAGGGAAAATGAAGCTTATTCCCTATGAAATGGCTTTTATTGACGTAATAATGTCCTAGAGAATTGAAAAAAGGGATCACAAAGCTTTTGTCTGCTAAATATTATAACAGCTTATGATGCATGTGTTTATTTTGTGAAGGACTGCATATTTAGATGATTTTCCAGCAGCTTATATTGAATTAGTTGTGTACTCTGAGCTAGCTGGTGATTTAATTGAGAAGCTTTCGTTGTCCACAATCTGGACAACATCTTCAGTCAGGTTTTAGTATAAAATGGACTAATTTAAATTCGTCATGAATGATGATATAATTGTATCTCCTGACATACACCCTTTGTCGTGACTGGTTACTTGTTAATTGACGTCTTTATTGATCACATTTTTATTGAATTGGAATTCGAACTCTTTTGTCATGTGATTTACTTTTAGCAGCTGGTAAATTTGGTCTATAGAGAGGTAATGTGTTTGTTAATCGCTGGCTGACTCACTTGAGTACTAGGTTTCTAAAGAATTCTCTGATTCCAGTTTTGGTGTTTCTCCTTTTATTTAAAATTTCTACATTATCCCGATCAAATTCGTGTCCATAATTATCCACATACATTGATTGATATGAAAGAATATATATATCATGTCTATTTACAGCTAATTTGTGTTCTCGGATTCGGATTCGAAGGTGACGGCCACTTTGACAGATGCAATGTTTATTGCAGTTCATACACAATTTGTTTTGTAAATGGTGTTAATTTTATCTTATTTTCCTGTGGAATCCTTCCTTCGGTTTGCACAATATCGGATGAAGTGATTGTGCTAGTTTGTGTGATATATCTACTTCAGATGGTCTCATTATTCGAGCTGTTATTTCAGAGATATTTTTCTATATCAATGGTAAGATGAATTTTCTTGTAGTCTTTGATGATGGTTTTCTTGTTGGTGTTGTCTGTCTGTCTGGATTCAACATAGAACTTGCACCGAAGTGCACCAGTTCGAGTTGCCACGTTCCAAATACCACACAAAGGTAGACAAGAAGATGAGTGAAGAGAATCAATAGAGTTTGACAAGTATAAGAGTGAAACAGAATGGGTAATGGTAGAAAGGAATATGAAAGATTACAGAGACTGAATACATCTGCGCTGGCCATTGACAACGATTTTGAGCCATGTCACCTATTGTCTCCAGCCATTGATTCCTAGAGTCAGTCCCGAGGGCCCCAACCCGGGAGTCTGCATCTCCCTACCTGGCTGACTCAGTTTAACTGTCAAGGATTACATGGGTTGATGCCATGTCTTTGTTTGGCCACCACTTACCCTTTTCCAACCTGTACCTATATCAGCTAGCAATGCCCGTCGGGGGAGGCGGTGGTTAGGCATGCGCACCACGTGACCTAGCCATCTCAGTCTATGTAACTTTATAGCCTCGTCGATTGATTTTCCCTCTTTGGTGTTGTGACTCGATTTTAAACACTTTTTGATGAAATTATGAGGGTATCCATTCTTTTTGAGGACAGTTAGTAGGTATTATTCTTCTATTCTCTTAAACACCGAAGTAGTGATACAATGTGTTTGAATTCTTTTAAACAACGTCTGCACACAGTTTCTTTTGTGAGTGCGTAATTGGGTTATTTCTACTATAGTTGAGTATTTGGTCTGTGTGTCGGCGTTGATTTTCTGTATACTTGTGTTTCTAAATTTCCTGTGTTAGTTCTCTTGATTAAGACATCTAAGAAGAATGGGATTTTGTTATCTAATTCTTCTTCTCCTGCGGTGAATTTAATATCCTCAAATATTTTGTTTATTAATTTGTGGATATATTCAAAATCATTTCTTTTAATTATTACAAATGTATCATCAACGTAATGTATGTATACTTTTGCTTTATTATATAGGTAGGGCTAATAATTCCAATCTTTGCATAACTGCTTTCCAGCTATTAATCCTGATATGGGCGATGATCCCGTTGGTGTTCCTCTTATCTGTTCGTATATTTGATTATTGGATTGAAGTATGTTGTAAGATATAATTCTATGAGGAAACATCAAAACTGTAGTCATGAAATTCTTAGAAGCCTAGTACTCAAGTGAATCAGCTAGCGATTAACAAACACATTAACTCTATAAACCAAATTTACAAGCTAATAAAACGTAAATCACATGACAACAACCACAGGGGAATTAGAAACTCAAGTTTATAGCAAATCAACTCACACAGACCAGCAACACACAAAAAAGGAGTTGTATACAAACACTATTCAAGAGGGCAAGGACTCATTGCAGCAATCCCACCTTAAGGAAAATTGAAGAAAAATATCTCATGGACGTCTTCCAAAAGAATGGATATCCACGAAATTTCATCAAAAGACATATAGCCCCAAGCCAACCTACCAAAGCAAAGGCCACCAAGGAAAGCACAAAGAAAATCGCCTTACCATATATAAAGGATATCTCAGAAATCACTACAAGACTTTTCAAACCTTCAGGAATTGACGTTGCACACAAACCAATAAAATCACTACACCCAACTGGCTCTATTTCGACCAAAAGACTCAACAACGAAAGAAGATAAAACCAACATCATCTACAAAATAAATTGTAACAACTGCAAAAAACACTACATTGGCAAAAGTGGACGTCCCCTTCGTCTTCGTATCCATAAACATAAGCTAGCAGTCAAAAGACATGATATCCACTCCCTCATATCGCACAGCATACAAACAACCACGGACATCAAGTCAACTCAGACAACGTTCAAATATTAGACAGAAGAAACAACAAGAATGCTAGAGAATTTTTAAAAGCCTGCCTGGTATTCCAGTGAATCATCAATCAATAGACACATAGAGATAGACAAAATTTATCAACCGATAAGAAAGAAACCTCACACACAAAGGGTCAAAGAAACAATCAGTTCCAATACAAGTAACCTAAAAGGTGTGAAAACACACAAAAATAACCAATCACGTTCAAGGTCACCTACCAAGAGAGATGATTAACAAACTCGTGTAGAAATTTAAAGGCTGACTTCAAATTGAAGTATGCGCTGAAGATGTCACCTAGTAGGGCGATGAAAGCTTCGCAAATTAACCATCCAGCTCAGAGAACACAACCACATCAAAATCACATGACAAGAGAGTTAGAGTTCCAAGTCAATTAAAATGTGATCAAAAGAGACGTCAATTAACAGGCAACCAGTCACGACAAAGGGTGTATGTCAGGAGATAAAATTATATCATCATTCATGCGAGTTTAAATTAGTCCATTTAACATTGAAACCCTACTGACTATGTTGTCTAGAAGGTAGGTGGACGACAAAAGCTTAGCAATTAAACCACCAACCAGCTCAGAGAACACAACTAATACAATTTCATCCACACAAGCTACAAATCTTCTCCATTAATTTTAGAGCTATATTGCTTATACATTCAATATTATTCCGACTGCTGGTAGATAGTTGAGGGCGATAGACGGGTAGCCTCGGATCAACTGCTAGAATGTAATCAATGTACTGATTCTGATGAGAAGAAGGGAATATACACATAAAAGTATACTCCGTTTTACTACAGAAATGACCACATTTTACTCACCAAAGGCAAAAAAATGTGCGTGATAACGTACTGTGTGCGCTAATGACAAGATTTATCAGTGGTGTATCAAGAGACGTTCTTCGGAACAAAAATATTAAATGGGGGGGGCAATAGATTTGAAGTGGAAGAGAGGAAATTGATGAGTATTGCGGCAAAACATGGGAGATACGAAAAAAAATGCGCAATAGGAAAGGTTGTACCTGGTTGCGTACGCTTGGAATCTAGCTACTTGGAGGCTATGAATTTCTAGTGCTCATTGTTGACCGGGAGTTCACACTAAGCTTGGTGCTGATATGTATGACCTTTCGGAGGGTGGACTGTCTAAGTCAACTTTACAGACGGAGTCCACGCGCCAACCGATCGGTCTGCATGTCCGCCGCTCACAGACGCTTTCTCGTGACTGCACCACGAGAGGAGTTTTGTCTGTTGGGTTTCTTCCCTGGGCCGGTCCGCCCACCTTCCAACAGGTCATCCATATCAGCGCCATGATTAGTGTGGACGCACGGTCAACAATCAGCATCCATATACCGAAAATCCCTGGCCTCCAAGTAGCTAGATTCTAAGCATACGCCAACACGCCCCAGCCCTTCGTATTGTGTTTCTTCGTCTTCTTTTCGTAGTAGTAGACAATACCAACAGAGAAAAAGCCATAATATTTCTAGTATAACTGTAATATTGTAACTGAAATAATAGCAGTAATAATAATAATAATGTACAATCTCTGTGACGAACAGGAAACACTCATCACAAAGAAGCATATGCATGCATACTAGGCATAATGAAGACAAAAACCAAGTGTACATAGGCATGTATATATGTGTGAAGATGAATATCCACAAGTTAGCAGAGAAATGAAAAAAAGAACACTATTTGGTCACAGAAACAATACTTCCCGAATTAATCAATAACACATTCACATAAATATCAGCTGTGTGTCAAACAACAAGCCATGGATGAATTGTATTTCGCGCGGAGGGGGGGGGAAGGGGAGGCAAAGGAAAGGAGTTGTTCCACTACACAGGGAAATGATCTCTCGCAGAAGAAGGCAAATATGAACAAAATAAAAATATATATGTACAATAAATGATGGCAGTAAATTCTATCATTCTCGTTATTGTCCCCATTTTCGGTTATTATTATTATTATTATTATATAATCAACCAATAATCAGTAGGGAGGGAGGGGTTATAGTGAAATAAAGAATAACTATGTCACCATCGAAATTGTAGGAGACTAACGGATCGACAGATTCAGTTTATCAGCTAGAACTTGACCAATAGCTTCATGCAATGGTCGTACTTCATCCATTGTCAGTGTTTTATGTTGATCACGATAGATGAAACGATAACAAAGACTTTGTCGTCCTGTTTTTGAATCAGTGTAGGAATCCACTAAACGAATCTGGATGAGAAAGACGTAAAAACACGTAAACAAGACCGATTGAGAGGAATTAACAATCAATTATTTATTGAATTTATAAACACAAAATAGACAGTGCAGGCAAGAAACTCTTCTCCATGAAGTTTCTCATAGTTGCCCTCAGTCATATTTACATATTCACATGAAAACTCATTTACTACAGTCTTTTCTTTTAGGAAACTATTTTCTTCAAAACACCAAAGCTACTTACCTACAGTGTTAGTAGTACGAAAACATTGCTTTAAATATTGTCACCTTCGGTCATAAAATACTCCGTACGGAAAAAAATTTCATCAAAGCTAGATGTTCCTTAGAAAAAGTATTTACCGGTTAGATACATCAAGATGTCGTAAAGCTTTTGAAATCACACGTTCAAAGTCCTAAATGAAGGATACTCACTTGCTAGAATTTATTAATATCACAAAAATTGTGTATTTTATAACACCATTTTCCCGATAGGTATGCTGCTATTTCAAGGACGTTTAGGCAGGATGGTGGACCATGTAAGGTAAATCTGACTGTTCCTTGGTAATTATAGGAAATAGAAACTGTTATGTTGCTGCTGCCGAGTGGTTAATACTAGTTTCCCCGTCGCCAAATTGTTATGTACTCGTCGTCAAATTATTGCTATGTATTGGTCGAGAATTTAATAGTCCTGACGCAAAAAGGCGGAAATCGGAAGACCACTAGGTTTGCGATGATCCTTCTATTTTCCAAACACAAGGAGAAGCAAAAAGTGGTATCACACCAATGTCGTCACACAAGGTTGTGAGAGCGAAATGTATATGACCGTCCAGACAAGTGTGTGAACTAATCAATAGACAGTCTTAACATGAATGGCTAATTATAATGGAGTGTCGACCCATATATACATAGCGAAATATAGCAGACATATCAACAACCACACATATAATATGGATATATGTCACCAAGCAACGGACTGTCAACAAACACTCATATTATATATAATATAAGGGGAATATACATTGTTAAAGGAGACAGGTTCACCAAAATGAAATGGTCACAGACTAAGCGAGCAACAGAAAGAGAGATCACCATATATATATATATATATATATATATATATATATATATATATATATATATATATATATATATATATATATATATATATATGGATACATATCAGAAACACAGCCTTACATCTGTTGATAAAAATGCGCCGAATGTCTAATCATCCTAGGAATTACTCGTGGTGGACGACTTGCAACGTGTTATATGATCGATATTCAAAAGTTAGTTTGTAGAGATTTGGTTTGTTTCAAATTTGACCACGGATTGATATCAATTAGAGAGCCAGTGGAAACTAGTAGGGAGTACTTGGCAACTGTTTCGGTCGAGTTTTGGAGTCATCAGCCGTACGCACCCATGACCCCGCCCTAGTGGGGATCGAACCTAGGACCACTCTATTACTGTGACGAAATCCAATGCCCCATCAGTTATAACCTTCTACCACTTGGGCCACAAGAGCCACCTCTTGTGCAACGGGTCATATTAACTATTTAATTGAAGGTACATCCAGCTGACAACCATCCAGTTTGACAACCACTGAAAACAAGCAGGGAGTCCTGAAAACAAAAACACCTGAGAATTAATCTATTGAACACTAGTCCCCGACTATAAGAAAAAGCTGCCTGAATTTCTAGTGAGAAGTCCCTACCAGCGGAGTTCAAAAAGTTGGGTGTGAGATTTGGTACCCACCGATAATCTTGGCTAGCGGTTGCACTCTATATCGGAAAGTGGAAGGTGTTAACATTTATTTGCCCGCCTCGTAACTTACAGATCCTGAGTAGGACCTCCGGTAGGATTATAAGTGTGCACCGCTAGGGTCCCAAATAATAATGAAACAACTGCCCAGGACTCCATTCACTTCGTAATCAAAGTCAGCGATATTTCAGCGTAGATCTCAATACCACATAATTTTTATTAGGGAATCATTTTAAACCCCCAGAGGAGTTTTATGCCTATTTGGAACTCTTTAGCAAGGATCACGAATTGAAACCAAAATAAGTTGTTTAGATTCTACATGGTTGCGAAATGCGCCTTCCATCACTTGGTGATAAAATGCCGACACAATACACTGTCATCTGGAATTATTCTGTTTCGGTGATTGATTTAATAGACTCCATGGGTTGATCAAAATAGTATCTAACTAAATTCGGTGGAGTATTTATTTATGTCGGAAAGGATGTAGAAGGTGATAGGAGTGGTTTGAATGTCAAGGAAATTCTGATGGATAGTAAATGATTAAGCTAACAGATCAGGGCCAAAAACAGAGGACAGAAGAGATGAATGTCTCTTGATTAGGTTTAATTCAAAGCAAAAAAATGGTTTGGTTAAAATTTTTTTATTATTATCATTGTTTCCTTTACTTCCTAGAGGAAAATAAGGCTTCAGCTGAACGTCGCTTCTTCGCCAATGTTTACACCTGGCTCCACGTCTGGCCGCATGCTTTCATATTCTCGTCACAGATCCTCCTCCGCCATGTCACCCTCGCACTGACGACTGACTCACTGCTTCCCATTCGAGTTCCACTCAAGTGATGGCCTGTCGTGTGATGTCACTTGATGATTTTCTCAGAGTATGGCCAATCCACCTTCATTTCTCCCTGCATATTTGCTTCAAAAGTGGCTTCTGCCGGGTTGGTTCATTCCCAGAGATCCCTGGTGCTGATCTTTCCTGGCCATCTGATCTTGATTAATGAGCAAAGACAGCTGTTGATGAAGGTCTGTAGTTTGTTTGAAGTGCCCTTCATGACGCGGCACTAAGTCGCTGATCAGTATAGTAAGTAGCACTGACTTCACATTGGAGTTGAAAATCCGGATCTTATTTCCATTTTCGTGCTGAGTGTTGTTGACCTCCACAAAGACTTGAGAGAAATGAAAGCTACACTTGCTTTCCCGATCCTCGCTTTGATATCGTCATTATTTCTGTCTGTAGTTGAAACGATGCTTCCCAGGTAGGTGGATGGGTAAAGGAGGTTGCTTCTTTCAGATTTCTCCCATTTATGTTGATTGCTGTCTGTTGTTGTTGTTGTGTTGGCCAAGAGTCTTCATCACCTCTGTTTTCACAATGTTCACCTGAAGTCCTATTTTCTTTGGATGCTTCTTTTGCAAAGCATATCTTCCAGTTTGTGGGAAATCAGATGTTTATCATCGGCGAAGTCCAGATCCTCCAAGTTTTTTGTGTGAGTCCATTTTATGCCTGTCTCCTGGTTGCCCGGCCAGCTGTCTGTCGTATTATCCAGTCAACCACAATCAGGAAAATCACTGGAGGTAGTAGGCAGCCAGCCTTGTTTTACTCCCATCTTCACATCGAAGGATTCTGTGAGTTTCTCATTGTGGATTACTTGGCATGCAACGTTATCGTACAACTGTCGAATGAGGTGAATAATTGTTGTTGGCACCCCGTAGTAGCGATGATGATGATGATGACGACGACTAAATTTTAACGATTAAGCTACTAATTTAACCAAGAAACTTATTCTTTATCCTTGAAAGGGTGTCAATTCAATTTAAACTACTTTCTCTGCAGTTGGATATAGGCATTAGGTACACACTTTAACACTCTTACCTAATATCCAAAATTAAAGTATGAACAGTATTGCATATAAGATGATCGTAATCTATACAAGTGATTATATTATACATGATATGACGACTAGGTGACTGTATGGACTTACACAAGGGAAATCGTATTAACTGATGCAGAAGTTTTACAAGGTCGCCTGAAATCTTTATCAACCTCATTCTAAAGCTATATGAAAATGCTTCCTCCTTTATGGCTGTGAGACTTGGCCATTGAGAGTGGAAGACATGAAAATGCTGGTTAGCTGTCTTTGATCATAGGTGTCTGCGTTCTTTTTCCAGTGTGAAGTGGTATAATAAAGTGAGCAATATTTAGGTTAGGCGTCGAGTTCTAGGTAAGGAGGGGAAATCAATCGACGAGACTGTGAAATTACATAGACTGAGATGGTTAAAACATGTGTTACGCATGCCTAGTCATCGCCTTCCTCGACAATGGGCAATGTTAGCCGACATAGGATGGATTAGACTAGAAAAGGACTAGCGGCGGTCAAACGAAAACATGGCACCAGTTAATGAAATCCACAACAGTTAGTTTAAGCCATTCACGTAGGAAGGTGTAGACTTCCTGAGTGGTTGGGGTCCTCGGGACGATAAAAACCAATGGCTGGAAACAATTGGTGATATGGCACAAAATCGTTCTCAATGGCTGGCACAGATACATCCACTCCTTGTGACTTATGATTTCCAATGAAAAAGTTTTGTTCTTCGTTATTACTATTCGTTTGTCTCACACCTCTATTTACTGTCTGTATTATGCATTTCTTCTACTTTCTTCTCTTGCTTTGTGTACTACAAGGAGGGAGTGTGGCGACTTGAACTGCCGCACATCGGTGCAAAGTTCTATGTCAAAAACAGACAGACATTTGAAAATACTACATGTCAGGTGATCCACAAAGGAAAACTTTACCAGGTGTTTGAAGTGAAATCAGTAGTAATACAAAGCTGACTACCGTCACCATGGTGATATTCATAAATGTGAGGGACTGGATTATGCGTCAGACTGTGCATGAGGAGTGAAAAGACAGCTTCTGTCAAATCACGACTGTCAGGAATCGGTTACTAGGACATTCATTTTTACTGTGTACCACTAAGATTTAATTCTTGCTCGGACATTCATCTTATATTTTATGTTATTCGTTTGCATTCTCAGTGGGAATGAACATAGGGCTTCAAGCCTTGATTTTATTTTTAAGGGGTGAGGTCACCTATCTCACCCCCCACCTTCTCTCTTTCCCAGTCTTTCTAACGAGGCTAAGCGAGGTCTAGAAGTGTGTTAGCCTGGAATCGAACCCTGAACCACAGCCATTGTTGCTGAGCATTCTACTGTTGAATCTACGACACACCCCATAGACACTAACCACCTTCAAATATTTGTCCAAATTAAAAGAAAAACAACTTTATAAATCAATAAGCAGCATAGTAACTAAATCAATCGACAGTCGACAAACACCTGGAGTGAAGACAGAGACTAGTATAACCTCAACTATATGAATTCATTTAACACATTAAGTGATTGAATATTCATTCGGTCAGCCTTTAATTTCACATGCAAATATCACATCCATACAAAAGCATAAACAAGTTCTAATTACGTAATAATAATAATAATGACAACAATGACGACAAGTCATTTATGTGATTATGTAATCAAAAGAAATTGAAGGCGAATGGTAAGCAAATCAAAAACAATAACTGGTTGACGAGAAAAAAAAATACAGACCACTACACAGGTTTCGAATCAAGTTATCTCTAGGTAAACAAAAACTAATATTCAAACTAATTTTCATTACAGATTAATAAATAACATTGGACATTGAAATACTTTTTAATCAAAGAACAGTATGAATTTGTGTTTCTAACTTGCTGATAAGTTAATTACTATTTGTTATAAAATGTGAAGAGGTTAGTTATTCTGTTGTCAATTTAGTTATTGTCATTATCGTTGTTTTTTTATAGCTTCCTACTGTGAACCAGTGAACAGTGTTCAGAATAGATTGATGAAACACTCTCACTTTGAGTTATTATGAATGCATCAGTGTTCACCATTGATTATAGTTGCAAAACCGAATGACCACGTGGTACGACAGAGAAAGTTCGTTATTGAATAAATGGAGACGGGCATAAGCTTTTGACGTTAAGGTTAACTTGCTTAATTATCGCAGTCTATAGTTTAACTCTGAATGTCAGAAAGTAAGTCTTCTTCTCTGTATTCATTTGAAATCTTGTCTTTACACCCTACTTCTTCTGAAAACCTGTTGGTTCTCGTCTGTAAGTCTTCGAGTTTGGGTGATGTTAGGTATAAATCATCGGTGAAATCCACATGTTCTAGTGTCTTCTTATCGGTTCAACATATATCTTGTCTATAAAAAAAATGATTGAGCAAAGAATATTCTTTTCGATAAATTCTTCTTCCGGCTCTACAATTATATATATTCAAGTATTGGTTTTGTAGGGATTTTGTTTGATTGCATGGAGGATTTAATCATGAGCTGACATCAGTTAGAGAACCATTGGAAAACCTGGGAGTACTGGACAGCTGTTTCGTCTAGTTTGGGACTCTTCAGCAGTACGCACCCACCGGGATTCGAACCCAGGACCTTCTGGTTACAAGGCGAGCTCGTAGACCATTGAGCCACTGGGACCCGATCCAATGGTCCTTGAATTCTAACTTCTGCCAGTTCACGACATGCGCGACCACTTCGCAATGTCTTCTTCGATGAGTTACTGCCTCATCTTCAACCTGCTGTACCCTACTGGTCACGGCTTCCCACTAGAACCCCAGGTTAACTGCCTGAATAGGGCCAGTCACTAGTGAGCATCAGATGAATTTTCAAGTATTGGTTTTGTAGGGATTTTGTTTGATTGCATGGAGGATTTCATCATGAGCTGACATCAGTTAGACGTCCTGGGTTCGAATCCAATTATATATATGTTTAATATACACAGAATTTTCTAGATTAGTAGTTAATAACAATATTAGTGTTTTGCTTTGACCCTAATAACAAGTGTGATGCGTCTAGTCCTCTGATTGGTGTAGACTGAATTCTATCAGTCAGGTTGTAATGTGACCACCATTCTAGCTAGCTCGCCATCACGGTGCACATTGATTTGATGGTATTAGATGGTTGGAGGTAATCGCCCACAGGAAGCCTTACTCGACCTAGGTTTCGTGCTACTTGGCACTCGTCAGCAAGGCGTATCTGCAACCTTGAAGGAAGTCATGTCCCTTCTGAGATTCGAACCCGCGTCACCTAGTGAGTGCTGCAGTCAGAGACATTACCACTGAGCTATTCTGGCTCGCGATTAACCTCCTGTAGGACTGTAGTGGATATTTTGCTTTGACACTAGTAACTAGTGTGATGCGTCTAGTCCTCTGATGGCGAGCTAGATGGAATGGAATCTCAGAAGAGAAATGACTTCCTTCAAGGTTGCAGATACGCCTTGCTGACGAGTGCCAAGAAGCACGAAACCTAGATCCAAGGCTTCCTGTCGATGCCTCCAACCATCTAATATTAGTGTTTTTTTAAATAATATCGATTTGTAAAGTATGATCAATGCAATTTTTTTTCTTTCCCTTCACGTTCCCAGTGGAACATAGGGCTTCAAGCTAGAGGCTTGAAGTTTCTGTAGCAGCGTTTACTTTTACAGCATGAGGTTGCTAGCCTCATGCCCAACCTTTCCTCTTTATCGGCTTTTTTATTACTGGTTTGGCGAGGTAATGGAGTGCGTCGACCGGGGATCGAACTCCGGACCATGAGGATGGTCGGCGAGCGTTCTAACCACTGTACCACCAATTTAACTGCTCCTGTAGAAACAGTTAGTTGCATAGGCCGTACAATTAGGCGTGTTTCTCGTCGAATTACCGAACATCACCCTGCCTGGTTAAGCAAAGGACAAACAAAATCTATTCACTGAGCTATTCTATCTCATCTTGTAGATACGGAACACAAGACTGACGTTAACCATGCTTTCAGGGTCATTTACCGCATACCGACGAATCTCAATTTTGCTTTAAGAGCTCGACTACTAAATATTGCTGAGGTGTGGGAATCCATATTAACAAGCCTAATTTATGCATCCAAAAGAAGTTAATTCAGACATTATCATTACCTTGGCCATCTACGTTTGAATGATCCTCAATTTGTTGTGGAAATTTCCCCAATTTCAGTTGATATCCTATGTGCTATTATATTTTATTATTATTATTATAATTTAAGCATCTTTAATGAACTGTACTCACGGTGTTCCGCATAATCCAGTCAACCACAATTAAGAATATCATCGTTGGTGATAGTGTTCAGCCTTGTCTTATTCTTGTGTTCACTCCAAAAGCCTCACTGAGTATTCCCTACTGGATAGCCTGACACGTGGCAGGCGTTGTCATATAGTCAGCTGTTGAATGGGGTTGGTGAATATTTGGGACTTCACACAGTGTTGAAATAGTTTCCAAATTACTTCACGGTCAACATTGTCGAAGGCATTTTATAAGCCGATGAAATATGCGACAGAGGTTTGACTACCATACGACAATCTGTTCGATGACTATGCGTAGATTTGGAGAAAGTTGACTGTGGCCAAACAAAAACACGGCATCAATACATGAAGTTTCTGGCTATTGGTTTGGGCTGCACACAGAGGCGTTGATAACTTTACTGGGTATATATATATGGTGGTCTCTCTTTCTGTTGTTCTCTTAGTCTGTGACCATTTCACTTTGATGAACCTGTCTCCTTTTACAATGTATATTCCCCTTAAATTATATATAATATGTGTGTTTGTTAACATGTCTGCTATATTTTGCTATGTAAATATGGATCGATACTCCATTATAATTAGCCAATCATGTTAAGACTGTCTATTGATTGTTCACACACTTGTTCGGACATTCATATATATTTTTGCTCTCACACTCTTGTGTGATTTGATTCTCCTTGTGTTTGGAAAATAGAAGTATCATCGCAAACCTAGTGGTCTTCTGATTTCCATCTTTCTTGCGTCAGGACTATTAAATTCTCGTCCAGTACATAACAGTAATTTGGCGATGAGAACATAATCTTTGCGTTGCTTATCATTTTGATGAATAGAGACAGTCATCAGTGGGACTCAGCATCTCATCTAAACTAGTGAAGCTGTATTCCTCTGGATTCTTAAAGTCCTCAATAATTTTTATTTAACCATTCGCTTTCTTGTACAGCTTCGTTTACTGAAGACTCATTCCTTCTCGGAAATGTGGCAACTTGAAACGCTATATCTTCGTCCAAAGTTCTATGGTGAATACAAGTATTATTATAATTAATTTTATTCCTTCACATTCCCTGTGGAACATAGGGTTTCAAGCTGGAGACTTGGAGTTTCGATAGCAGTGGTATTAATTTTTATAGGATGGGGTTGTTAGCCTCATGCCAACCTGCTCTCTTTACCCGTCTTATTACTGGCTTAGTGAGGTAAACGAATGCATCAGCCGAGGATCGAATCCCGAACCACCTGTGTGGTTGGCGAGTATTCTACCACTGTGCCACTGACGTACTGCAAGAGTAAATGCTTTGACTGAACACTAGTAAGTAGTGTGATGTGTCTAGTCCTGTCTTTGGTGCAGACTAAATTCTTGGACCTTGGATCTAGGTCCAAGGCTTCCTGTCGATTGCTTCCAACCATCTAATATCAACAAGACTACATATTTACAGAATTAAAAAAAACTACTATTAGCCATTTATTATGAATATAAATCGACTAACAGAACTCTAGTATTACACAAATATTTAAGGAATTCTACTATCCACAGAACATCACTACAATGCTTTTTACTGACACGTCGATAAAACACCTTCACTTAAACGTTATCCACGTATGTTAATACTTTGTTTGTCTTAATACATTTACTTTGTTTTTAAAAGTGTTAGTTTGCAGAAGTTTAATTTCAAGTTAGATGACGAACTGACATCAGTTTCGAGACCAAGGAAAGCCATCAGGGAGTATTGGATAGCTGTTTCATCTTCATTTGAGGCCTTTCAGTAGTAAACATTCCTGACCCTACCGCCAGCGATTGAACCCGAGATCTTTTGATCACAAGAGCTTTCCCACCATTCAGTTACTCGGCTAGCAGCCTCCTCGCCAACTACGTCTAGGTTTGATTCAGAGGTGACGCATCCCGAAACCTCGTCGGTAGTACGTTCGGAAAAGAGGTGAGGTGTGTATGGCATCGGGCTGGTAATCCCACCTGTAAACAGAACACAACAGCCATCATAACCTTGAAGCACAAAGCCCTATGTAGCACTCAGAACAGAAAGAATGAGTTTAAAAAAAGCCTGTCTGGAGCTACGGAATCACTGTTTTAAAACAAGGTATTAACGTCACCTCACTGTACCTGTGAATAGCGTTTTTGGGAAAACAGATTCGCATAAGCAATCGATATTTTCCCATAATAAATCACTAGTCAGTGGTGAATGATAACGGAAATAGTAGTTTTGACAACCTACTTTCTCTACTGGTGAGATTTGTAAGTTGAGGCTTTAAATTTGATAGGGAAAATGAAGCTTATTCCCTATGAAATGGCTTTTATTGACGTAATAATGTCCTAGAGAATTGAAAAAAGGGATCACAAAGCTTTTGTCTGCTAAATATTATAACAGCTTATGATGCATGTGTTTATTTTGTGAAGGACTGCATATTTAGATGATTTTCCAGCAGCTTATATTGAATTAGTTGTGTACTCTGAGCTAGCTGGTGATTTAATTGAGAAGCTTTCGTTGTCCACAATCTGGACAACATAGTCAGTAGGGTTTCAATGTTAAATGGACTAATTTAAATTCGCCATGAATGATGATATAATTGTATCTCCTGACATACACCCTTTGTCGTGACTGTTTACTTGTTAATTGACGTCTTTATTGATCACAGTTTTATTGAATTGGAATTCGAACTCTTTTGTCATGTGATTTACTTTTTAGCAGCTGGTAAATTTGGTCTATAGAGAGGTAATGTGTTTGTTAATCGCTGGCTGACTCACTTGAGTACTAGGTTTCTAAAGAATTCTCTGATTCCAGTTTTGGTGTTTCTCCTTTTATTTAAAATTTCTACATTATCCCGATCAAATTCGTGTCCATAATTATCCACATACATTGATTGATATGAAAGAATATATATATCATGTCTATTTACAGCTAATTTGTGTTCTCGGATTCGGATTCGAAGGTGACGGCCACTTTGACAGATGCAATGTTTATTGCAGTTCATACACAATTTGTTTTGTAAATGGTGTTAATTTTATCTTATTTTCCTGTGGAATCCTTCCTTCGGTTTGCACAATATCGGATGAAGTGATTGTGCTAGTTTGTGTGATATATCTACTTCAGATGGTCTCATTATTCGAGCTGTTATTTCAGAGATATTTTTCTTATATCAATGGTAAGATGAATTTTGCTTGTAGTCTTTGATGATGGTTTTCTTGTTGGTGTTGTCTGTCTGTCTGGATTCAACATAGAACTTGCACCGAAGTGCACCAGTTCGAGTTGCCACGTTCCAAATACCACACAAAGGTAGACAAGAAGATGAGTGAAGAGAATCAATAGAGTTTGACAAGTATAAGAGTGAAACAGAATGGGTAATGGTAGAAAGGAATATGAAAGATTACAGAGACTGAATACATCTGCGCTGGCCATTGACAACGATTTTGAGCCATGTCACCTATTGTCTCCAGCCATTGATTCCTAGAGTCAGTCCCGAGGGCCCCAACCCGGGAGTCTGCATCTCCCTACCTGACGACTCAGTTTAACTGTCAAGGATTTCATGGGTTGATGCCATGTTTTTGTTTGGCCACCACTTACCCTTTTCCAACCTGTACCTATATCAGCTAGCAATGCCCGTCGGAGGAGGCGGTGGTTAGGCATGCGCAGCACGTGACCTAGCCATCTCAGTCTATGTAACTTTATAGCCTCGTCGATTGATTTTCCCTCTTTGGTGTTGTGACTCGATTTTAAACACTTTTTGATGAAATTATGAGGGTATCCATTCTTTTTGAGGACAGTTAGTAGGTATTATTCTTCTATTCTCTTAAACACCGAAGTAGTGATACAATGTGTTTGAATTCTTTTAAACAACGTCTGCACACAGTTTCTTTTGTGAGTGCGTAATTGGGTTATTCCTACTATAGTTGAGTATTTGGTCTGTGTGTCGGCGTTGATTTTCTGTATACTTGTGTTTCTAAATTTCCTGTGTTAGTTCTCTTGATTAAGACATCTAAGAAGAATGGGATTTTGTTATCTAATTCTTCTTCTCCTGCGGTGAATTTAATGTCCTCAAATATTTTGTTTATTAATTTGTGGATATATTCAAAATCATTTCTTTTAATTATTACAAATGTATCATCAACGTAATGTATGTATACTTTTGCTTTAATTATATAGGTAGGGCTAATAATTCCAATCTTTGCATAACTGCTTTTCAGCTATTAATCCTGATATGGGCGATGATCCCGTTGGTGTTCCTCTTATCTGTTCGTATATTTGATTATTGGATTGGAAATATGTTGTAAGATATAATTCTATGAGGAAACACCAAAACTGCAGTCATGAAATTCTTAGAAGCCTAGTACTCAAGTGAATCAGCTAGCGATTAACAAACACATTAACTCTATAAACCAAATTTACAAGCTAATAAAACGTAAATCACATGACAACAACCACAGGGGAATTAGAAACTCAAGTTTATAGCAAATCAACTCACACAGACCAGCAACACACAAAAAAGGAGTTGTATACAAACACTATTCAAGAGGGCAAGGACTCATTGCAGCACTCCCACCTTAAGGAAAATTGAAGAAAAATATCTCATGGACGTCTTCCAAAAGAATGGATATCCACGAAATTTCATCAAAAGACATATAGCCCCAAGCCAACCTACCAAAGCAAAGGCCACCAAGGAAAGCACAAAGAAAATCGCCTTACCATATATAAAGGATATCTCAGAAATCACTACAAGACTTTTCAAACCTTCAGGAATTGACGTTGCACACAAACCAATAAAATCACTACACCCAACTGGCTCTATTTCGACCAAAAGACTCAACAACGAAAGAAGATAAAACCAACATTATCTACAAAATAAATTGTAACAACTGCGAAAAACACTACATTGGCCAAAGTGGACGTCCCCTTCGTCTTCGTATCCATAAACATAAGCTAGCAGTCAAAAGACATGATATCCACTCCCTCATATCACTACATACAGACAACCACGGACATCAATTAGAACTGGGACAACGTTCAAATATTAGACAGAAGAAACAACAAGAATGCTAGAGAATTTTTAAAAGCCTGCCTGGTATTCCAGTGAATCATCAATCAATAGACACATAGAGATAGACAAAACTTATCAACCGATAAGAAAGAAACCTCACACACAAAGGGTCAAAGAAACAATCAGTTCCAATACAAGTAACCTAAAAGGTGTGAAAACACAAAAATAACCAATCACGTTCAAGGTCACTTACCAAGAGAGATGATTAATAAACTCGTGTAGAAATTTAACAGCTGACTTCAAATTGAAGTATGCGCTGAAGATGTCACCTAGTAGGGCGATGAAAGCTTCGCAAATTAACCATCCAGCTCAGAGAACACAACCACATCAAAATCACATGACAAGAGAGTTAGAGTTCCAAGTCAATTAAAATGTGATCAAAAGAGACGTCAATTAACAGGCAACCAGTCACGACAAAGGGTGTATGTCAGGAGATAAAATTATATCATCATTCATGGCGAGTTTAAATTAGTCCATTTAACATTGAAACCCTACTGACTATGTTGTCTAGAAGGTAGGTGGACGACAAAAGCTTCGCAATTAAACCACCAACCAGCTCAGAGAACACAACTAATACAATTTCATCCACACAAGCTACAAATCTTCTCCATTAATTTTAGAGCTGTATTGCTTATACATACATTCAATATTATTCCGACTGCTGGTAGATAGTTGAGGGCGATAGACAGGTAGCCTCGGATCAACTGCTAGAATGTAATCAATGTACTGATTGCGATGAGAAGAAGGGAATATACACATATATGTATACTCCGTTTTACTACAGAAATGACCACATTTTACTCACCAAAGGCAAAAATATGTGCGTGATAACGTACTGTGTGCGCTAATGACAAGATTTATCAGTAGTGTATCAAGAGACGTTCTTCGGAACAAAAATATTAAATGGGGGGGGGCAATAGATTTGAAGTGGAAGAGAGGAAATTGACGAGTATTGCGGCAAAACATGGGATACGAAAAAAAATGCGCAATAGGAAAGGTTGTACCTGGTGGTTGCGTACGCTTGGAATCTAGCTACTTGGAGGCTATGAATTTCTGGTGCTCATTGTTGACCGGGAGTCCACACTAAGCTTGGTGCTGATATGTATGACCTTTCGGAGGGTGGACTGTCTAAGTCAACTTTACAGACGGAGTCCACGCGCCAACCGATCGGTCTGCATGTCCACCACTCACAGACGCTTTCTCGTGACTGCACCACGAGGGACTTTTGCCTGTTGGGTTTCTTCCCTGGGCCGGTCCGTCCCACTTCCAACAGGTCATCCATATCGCCGCCATGATTAGTGTGGACGCACGGTCAACAATCAGCATCCATATACCGAAAATCCCTGGCCTCCAAGTAGCTAGATTCTAAGCATACGCCAACACGCCCGGCCCTTCGTATTGTGTTTCTTCGTCTTCTTTTCGTAGTAGTAGACAATACCAACAGAGAAAAAGCCATAATATTTCTAGTATAACTGTAATATTGTAACTGAAATAATAGCAGTAATAATAATAATAATGTACAATCTCTGTGACGAACAAGAAACACTCATCACAAAGAAGCATATGCATGCATACTAGGCACAATGAAGACAAAAATCAAGTGTACATAGGCATGTATATATGTGTGAAGATGAATATCCACAAGTTAGCAGAGAAATGAAAAAAAGAACACTATTTGGTCACAGAAACAATACTTCCCGAATTAATCAATAACACATTCACATAAATATCAGCTGTGTGTCAAACAACAAGCCATGGATGAATTGTATTTCGGGCGGAGGGGGAAGGCAAAGGAAAGGAGTTGTTCCACTACACAGGGAAATGATCTCTCGCAGAAGAAGGCAAATATGAACAAAATAAAAATATATATGTACAATAAATGATGGCAGTAACTTCTATCATTCTCGTTATTGTCCCCATTTTCGGTTATTATGATTATTATTATTATATAATCAACCAATAATCAGTAGGGAGGGAGGGGTTATAGTGAAATAAAGAATAACTATGTCACCATCGAAATTGTAGGAGACTAACGGATCGACAGATTCAGTTTATCCGCTAGAACTTGACCAATAGCTTCATGCAATGGTCGTACTTCATCCATTGTCAGTGTTTTATGTTGATCACGATAGATGAAACGATAACAAAGACTTTGTCGTCCTGTTTTTGAATCAGTGTAGGAATCCACTAAACGAATCTGGATGAGAAAGACGTAAAAACACGTAAACAAAGACCGATTGAGAGGAATTAACAATCAATTATTTATTGAATTTATAAACACAAAATAGACAGTCCAGGCAAGAAATCTTCTCCATGAAGTTTCTCATAGTTGCCCTCATTCATATTTACATATTCACATGAAAACTCATTTACTACAGTCTTTTCTTTTAGGAAACTATTTTCTTCAAAACACCAAAGCTACTTATCTACAGTGTTAGTAGTAAGAAAACATTGCTTTAAATATTGTCACCTTCGGTCATAAAATACTCCGTACGGAAAAAAAATTTCATCAAAGCTAGATGTTCCTTAGAAAAAGTATTTACCGGTTAGATACATCAAGATGTCGTAAAGCTTTTGAAATTACATGTTCAAAGTCCTAAGTGAAGGATACTCACTTGCTAGAATTTATTAATATCACAAAAATTGTGTATTTTATAACACCATTTTCCCGATAGGTATGCTGCTATTTCAAGGACATTTAGGCAGGATGGTGGACCATGTAAGGTAAATCTGACTGTTCCTTGGTAATTATAGGAAATAGAAACACAGCCTTACATCTGTTGATAAAAATGCGCCGAATGTCTAATCATCCTAGGAATTACTCGTGGTGGACGACTTGCAGCCTGTTATATGATCGATATTCAAAAGTTAGTTTGTAGAGATTTGGTTTGTTTCAAATTTGACCACGGATTGATATCAATTAGAGAACCAGTGGAAACTAGTAGGGAGTACTTGGCAACTGTTTTGGTCGAGTTTTGGAGTCATCGGCCGTACGCACTCATGACCCCGCCCTAGTGGGGATCGAACCTAGAACCACTCTATTACTGTGACGAAATCCAATGCCCCATCAGTTATAACCTTCTACCGATTTGCGACGTACAGTGCAACAACCGAACAATGTCACGGGCGAGTATTATTCATCATACCCAACTTAGTGGACAGGTAATAACTTCTCATAGACGACTTCATCCTGTAGTCAGTCACTGAGGGGGTGTTGCGAAAATTGTGAAGTGACAGAAGTTAGACTTCAAAGGTCTAACTGATATCAATGAGTGGTTAAAATGAAAACAAGTCAAATCCCTAAAAACTATTTCTTGAAAATTTATCTGATGCTAGCTAGTGACTGACTACAACAGAACGAAGTTGCCGGAGTTTTACTCAGAAGTCGTGAACAGTGAAGTCCACATCCGGTTATAAGTGAGGAGACAAATACTCGTCAGCGATAAAACTGGCTGATGCCAGTCGTGCTAAAATCACGGATCGGTAGAAGTCAGAATACATGGGCTAGCCATTGAGTCAGGTCACAGTGGCTGAATAGTCTACGAGCTTTCCTTGTATAACCAGAAGGTCTTGCAATACAACACCAACACCAGTAGGCGAGTACTGACGACGAGTCGTAAACTAGACAGACAAAACAAACTGTCCAGTACTCCCTGGTTTTCAATGCTTCTCCAACTGAAATAATTAATACCTAAATAAAAGAAAACCAGAATTTCAGAGGAAATATCTTTCTGGAGATATCATTCTCTATAGCTGCAATAATAACGCATTTAGACAAAGATACAGAATGGAAGTATCTGTTGAAGAATGTCGACTTTCATTTGAAATGATAATAAGAGTTCCCTAAACTAGCCGGTATAGAGGATAAGACTGAGTCAATTAAACAGCAACCTACGGATGTCCTTAAAAGTTTAAAGGATGATGGGTTAGTGTCAGTGAAGAACAACTTTACAAACACCTAAAAATTAAGAGAACCAAAACCTGTTGACTGTCAATCATTAGCCAGTTCGGGATCACTCTAGCATACAACTGCAAAATGGCTTTAAGAAAACAACTATGCAGTTACATGTTTGAATTTATTGACTATATCTGTCCCATTTTTCCTTCACCTTTGACATTTCATCACTACTTGCATATACTCCTTGGATACATCCAAATTTCCACAAATATACTGCGGAAACGCTTCTCAAAGTTCGTAAATATTTTTTAGCTTCTACCTTTTTTTTTGTGATTACCACTATTCACTACTATTTATGACATCGGTGATTTTTAAACCAGCTCTAATACTATGCCCCATTAGAAATCGTTCAAACTCTAGATTAACTAATTCATATGAGATGAAAAATAAACTAAATGACATTCAACTAGCGAATGATGAAACAATGGTTAGTTTTGATATAACTAGTCTTTATACTAATATACCAGTTAATATGGCCTTAGAAGCAGTTAAAAAAGAATTAACTGCGGATCCGGAACTCAGTCATAGGACAAAGCTGTCCATTGAAGAAATTATTTTAGGGATTCAGTTATGCCTCACATCTACTATCTTTAAGTTCCAAGGCAAAATATATAGACAAACAGAAGGTGTAGCAATGGGATCACCAATATCCCCTATCGTAGCAGACATATTTATGGACAGCTGGGAAAATAGTGCCCTCAATACATTTAACCCTACTCCGAAAATATGGTGGAGATATGTGGATGACACTTTCACAGTGTTAAAAACAGAACACATCTCTAGCTTCTTGACACATATAAACTCACAAGTTGAGGGAATAAAATTCACATTTGAATCAGAAAATGAACAAGGAGAATTAGCTATGTTAGATTGTAAGATAAAAAGAATAGAAGAAGGCAAACTACACACTAGTGTTTATAGAAAACCAACGCATTCTAATAGATATTTAGACTTTAATTCGTCTCATCCTTTAACTGTTAAGGCAGGCTTAGTTAAATGTTTAACAAACCGAGCAGTGGCACTAAGTAGCACAAAAAAAGATCTAAATGATGAATTAAAACAGATAGAAGAAGCGTTGGTGTTGAATAACTATCCTATAAAATTCATTAGGAAGATCATTAAAGGCCAAAAACAAAATAAAAATAATTGTGAAACTAGTAATAATAACATAAATAAGAAAGAATATAAGTCATCCACAGTTATACCATATAAAGAGGGGACATCTGAGACACTACGTAGGATTCTGAATAAAATAGGAATTAGGGTGGCATTTAAACCTACAAACTCACTCAGGGACAAGCTCTGTAGGTTAAAGGACCCAGTTGACCCAATTAGACAAAATAATATTATTTACAAAATACCATGCAATGACTGTGAGGTCAACTACATAGGTCAAACTAGTAGGTCAGGGGTAGTCAGATTGTCAGAGCATAAGAATTTAGCTAAGGTAAGAATGGTTGACCCCGAGAAGATAAGTAATTTAGAAAAAAGCTCAGCAATTGCAATGCATGCGCTAACACACAACCACACAATAGGGTGGGAGAGGGTTAAAATTCTAAAAAGTAATCTAGGTAGGTGGAGAGAGAGGTTGATTACTGAATCCTTGTTCATCGAGTCTACACCCAACACATGCAATAGGAATGACTCGTCACTCATACCTGAAATATGGAAAATACTATTACCAATCAAATCAAGTGAAAATCAAGAGAAAAACAATGGAACTATATAAATGAATTTAGGAAGTCGTGTGATTACCTTGATATGATTATGAGCAATAAATTGTGCTCGAAACGTCATCAGTAAACATTACTGTATAACACTGTGAGACTTTATCAAAACAAAATTTACCCATAATGGAATTACACTCTACCACAGTGCACAAGTTTTATTCTTATATCAGTGAATGAAAATTATTACCACCTCTATTATCTATTATTGCTATATTCAGTTAAATACATTTTAGAATAAAACTGCATAAATTTACTATTGTATAGCCTTGTTTATTCCTTTTGCCTTCTTTCGAGTGGAACATAGAGCTGCAAGCTTGAGCTTTGAAGTTCCAGTAACAGCAGTGAGGTTTATTAGCCTTACTCTAAACCTTACCGCTTTTTATCGACCTTACACTATCGGCAAAGCGAGGTGTAAGAGTACGCTGGTCGAGTGAGTGATCGAGTGGTCGGGTGAGTGCATTATCACAGCGAAGACAGTTGTTGATAAAAGTCTGCAGCAACTTGTTGGAAATCCTACACATGACAAGACAAGTTTCTGATCCCTATAAGAGAGCTAGCTGACTGACTGCCTTAACATTGGTGTTGAAAATCCAAATCTATTTTGTTCGTTATGCTGACTGACTGACTGAAGCAGAAGATTTTCAAACTGGTTTCAGGTTGATGAAGGCATATCTTGCCTTTCCGACTCTGACCACCGGCTTTAACATCTTTATCCATTCCGACTGTGGTCGAAACCGTGCTTCCTAACCGGATAACTGAAGGAAGTAATCCATGTTAAGTTCCTCCGACTGATGACGATTGGTGCTCGTTGTTGTTGTTGTGTTGGCTGGTTATCTTTATGACCTCCGTCTTCTTTATGACCACTTGCAGTCTTGTCTTCACTGCTTTTTCAACCAGCTAGTTGCTTTTAGCCCTACAAGTCCTTGAGTTTGTGTGACATTAAAATATAAATCATCTACACGCGAAATCCAGATCATCTAGAGTCTTCTTATCTATCCAATGTATTCCTGTCTTCGCGTTCCCCATGCACAGTCTGACGCAAAATGCAGTTCATCACAATTAAGAATATCATCGTTGGTGATAAATAAGCAACCTTGTCTTACTCATGTATTCACTTCAAATGCCTCTTTGAGTTTTCCTCTGCAGATCACCTGACACGTGTGTGTTGAATGAGGTTGATAAAGATTTAGGCCACGCTATAGTCATTTCATATTTTCTGTTTTTTCCTCATTTTATCAAATGTCTAAACCTACACACTGAATTAATATATGAACAACTTGATACATTTGTGTATGTGTGCGTGTCCGTGTCCGTGTGAAAACATCATAACATATCTCAACAAGTACACTACAAAGTGAAATTGTCTACCACCAGCTAACGTTTCATTGTAACAATTGTAACTATTGTATTCAAAGTGGCGCCTTTTTTCTTTTAAAACGGAAAAAAAAGTCATTGTACATTTAAACAAATTAATAGATTTAAATGGGATATAACTTCCAATCTTACTTGTTCAATTAAATCACCAGCTTCAGAGCGTACAATGTCAAAAATATTCCTCTCGATTACTTTTACATTATCTGAACCATCAGGACCAGGGGATGATGAAGACGGTAACATATCTGATTTATTTAACCAAAATGAAAGATCCAGTATACACGGAGGAAATATACTGACTGGCTAATATATTACATAGAAGAAGAAAGTGGCAAAAACAATGGGATTTACGAAAGGCTCAAAATAATAATAGTAATTATTATTATTATACGTCAACAAATTATCATAAACTTAGATTAATTTTCCATAAGTTTGATGGCGATTTGACGCCGGTTGGAGAACTATTAAGAAACCTGGGTGACTGTTTCGTCCTAGTTTGGGACTCTTCAGTAGTAGACACCCATGGGCGTTTAGATCTAGGGCCAAATGGTTACGAGGCGGCGAACTCGGAAAGCATTCAGCCATTGGAACCCGTTGAAATGACCTGACTTACTGTACCCCGCTGGTCACGATTTCTCAATAGAAAAATGACTGTTACTCACATTTTTATCGGTGTTGGCGTTTCAAAGCCCCATATACAACCTGTCTAGTTAATTTTGACTAATCAAGCGCGTGTCTATGAACACAATTAAAATAGAAGGCAAGGGTTCGTGTTTGTGTGCTGGCGACGTAAACAGTTGAGAATGAATTTTTTTTCGCTTGGATTTCAATAACAGCTTTGCATTCATAAATAGTATATATATATAGCATAATTTAAATATGTTACTTCTGATATGAATACTTTCAATGGGGAGCAAGTACACGCATTGCATAAATTCAATGACTATTAATTGTTGTTAGCCATATTATAAAAATACAGTAATGCGCAACTCCAAGTTGTAATATATTTTTATCATAACTGATTTTAAAAATCTTATAAAATTTATGAGGTAATTAGATGCAATATATTGTAATGCACGCTGAAAATTCCATACCTGTACCACAAACACCGTTTGGAATAAAGCTGTTGATATTAAAAATTAAAAAATGGAAACAGGTGAATAGCCACTATTCCAGTTCTATTTTCATGGGACTGAATATAGATAATCAGGTGCAATTTTAGGGCAAGAAGGGGAAGTTCGTCCAGCATTAGAGATGCCTGGGACATGTGATATGATATACCTGCAAAGACGCCAACCTTTTGGATTAATATTATCTCGGATTAGGTTAGAAAGGGTTGATTGTGATCAAACGAAAACAAGGCATCATCATCATCATCAATACATGACGTTTCTGACTGTTGAATTGAGTCAAACAGAAGTGTAGATAGTCTTGCTGGGGTTCTTCATAATGCCAGTTATCGATGGATAGACACTCAGTGTACTATAAGTCAGCATCGTCTAGATTGGTACACATGTTTACACTTTTTGTTACGCATTACTGATTGTTATGAGCAGTTGAAGATTACTCGCGAGAAACCATATTACTGGTTAGCTAGACCAAAGTGATCTAAACACTGGATCATTGATTCTAGATCGAAGTATTTAAGAAAATGGAATCGCATTGAGCACACACTGAAGAGACCATCGAATGAAATCGCGCGTTAGCCAGTTCATTACTTAAGTGGAACCTGAATGGGAAACTACTAGTTCGCTGTGGCTCCGAGGATGACATGGAGATCGTGCAAAGAGACCATAGGCAACCGTAGAGTCAGCTAAAGGGGACCGCAGCGAATAGCATAAAGTAGAGGTGTACAGTTGAAGCCGTATATTTCACTTGGAACTCAAGGAAAACATAACATGATGATGGTATATTATTCAACTGGATACATGTGTCAAAATTTGACGGTGCATCGAAATTCCAAGTTAAAGGCGACGACACTTCAATCAAATTTCATATAAGTCACTTAAATGGACTAGGTTAGAAGACTCTTTTACAGTGTTCAACAAAACAACGCTAAAATCAGGAACTTAATCCAGCTGTATGACAATAATTCTGTATAATTCATTAGTCGAAAGACACAAACAAGTAGGTAATAACCTTGGTTCTAGTGGGAAGTTGTGACCAGTAGGGTAAAACAGGTCGAGCATGAAAATAAATACTCACACCGACGATGACATTGGCTAGTGCTGGGGGGCTATATCGTGAATTGGCAGAAGTTGGAATTCATGGGCTGGCCAATGGATCGGGTCGCAGTGCCTTAATAGTCTACGAGCTCGCTAGCCTTGTAACTAGAAGGTCCTGGGTTCGAAACCCGGTGGGTGCGTACTGACAAACAGCTGTCCAGTACTCCTTGCTGGTTTTTCAATGGTTCTTTAACCAATGTCAACTCCTGATGAAATCCTCCAACCAAATCAAACAAAATCCCTACGAAAAACAATATTTATTATATTTTGTTAAAGGAAAAAGCATCAAACGCATAGACCATTAGTAAAGACAGCTAAAATAACGGTCAGCACAGTTAATCATCTATTTCTAATTTCCATAAATTCTACAACTAAGCATAATTTTCAGGGGTAGTAAACTTAACAACTAAGTGCAATTCTGAAGAAATTGACAATAATAATAATAGTAAAACAGTGTTAATTACCTTGTATTTGATTGGCGCATGAATATCAGCTGTTCTAAACTGATTCAAAAAGCCTTCATCTTTTGACCAGAATAGTCGAATATCCGGGATCTGATACAACTGCATAGCCCATCTCTCCAGGCCTAAACCAAATGCATAACCAACTTTGTTGGGTATCCCAGCTATATAAGAATAGGCATAAAAGTAGAGGTGAACAACAACTTTGGACACTAAGAGGGCAGTTGTCAGTATCACACACAATGACACTAACGACAGTATTCCCTCAGTTACCACAGAGGATCCTACTCTCAAGCAGTAGATAAGTGTCTTAGACTTATGAATGTTTTACATGGCTATGCACCTGACCACCAAATGTTTATGTAAATGTCTATGTAAATGGCTATTCAATACGATTACAAGTCAATAAAGCATCAGATATCACATTTACCTCCAGATGGTTATGGTGTAAAATCGGACGACCTTGTATTCAGAAGACTTTTCAAACTGTAATTAGTACATGCATCGGACAAATGTCACTAGCAGGAAGATTTTTATTTATTTAAAATCATAAAAACTTGGTACAATATGGCACCAAGAAGGATGCGCCACACAGTAATAATAAAACAACATAGATCAAAAGAAAAAAGAAGGAAAAGAGAAAATATATATAAGTAGAGAACGGAAAAAGAAATTCATCTGGAAGGAAAACAGTCGTGCTTAACAAGTTCAAAACAGTATTCATTAACTATCATCGGGAAGGGAAGAAAGAAGGAAATTGCAACACACTCGCCATTGATTACGATTCTTGGCCACATCCGATAACGTTTCGAGCCATCGATTTGAGCTATCTCTCGGACCCCAACCAGGGAGTCGTGACACACCAACCGATGCTAATCTAGCACGAAAATCCTTCATCCCACGACGCCACGTCATGGACTGACCATCTCTCCGCCTTTTCCATCCCATCCCAGGGCTAGCGAACAGAGACCTGTACGGAAGCCTCTGGGATGACATTCGCAGCACATGTCCAAGCCACCGGAGCCGGTGTTTCCAAATGACTACACTCAATGAATGGTGATCTCCACCGTGTTCAAGCACACGCTGCCAAACCTCAGAATTACTCACGCGATGATGCCATCCATCGAACGCAAGCAATCCTGCGGAGACAGCGATGATCGAACATGCAGAGTCGCCGTACATCCTCAGCTCGGAGAGGCCAGGCTTCACAGGTGCCCGTCAGCACCGAAGCATTGTATACCCGACCTTTGACAGCCAGACTGACGTTGCAATGGCGCTATAGGTGGCTCAAGTTGATGTATGCCACCCTGGCCTTCATTATACGGTTGGAAATCTCGTCCGTCACCCCTCCGCCAGCACTCACACAACTACCCAGGTACACAAACTTATCAACAACTTTAAGCGGTTCGCCCGCAAGAGTGAGTGCAGGTACAGGCTCCTGCCAATCACGTAACAGTACTTTGCACTTAGACGGCGCAAAGCACATACCATACTTACAGACACTGATCGCCAACTGGTTAAGTGCGATTCGGGCAGCCTGCATGCTATCACACAGTAAGACGATATCGTCTGCATACTCGAGATCGAAAAGTTTATCTCCAGGTAGCAGATCTACACCACCTTCACGCAAATCCTTCACAGCTGACTCCAGAATGTCATAGCAGGAAGAACTTGTCGCTTAGTTTAGTTTCGTAATGTTACTCTATAAAAACAGTTTGCTATATTGCCGATATGAAAAAAAGTCTTCTGGGTCTTTGTCAGTCGGAGGGTCTTGTATTACCAGAGTTATCATCAGGTACTCTACACAATCAAATCCAGAATTCATGTACGTTTGATAGAATAAGTCAATGTTTCCCGAATGTTCTCAAGCATGATCTTGGTTGTACCAGAGATACTGACGGGGAAGGTCCTCGAACCATCGCCCATGAAACTTTTGATACCTAAGCTATCTGTGGCTAAGCAAGATTAGAAAAGAAAGTATTTAAGATTACACACTATTCGATTTATTGTGAAGCATTAAATGAATATTCTGCCTTCGCTATATCCTGAAGATCAGATGGCACACCGGAAGCAATGAGCAACAAGAAACTCTGGAGGGCAACGAATCAACCAAGGGACTACCTCCCAACAAATATGTAGAAGAAAATGAAGATGAATTGGATACACACCAAGGAGACCATCAAATGGCATCATGCGCCAGACACACCAGTGGAACCCGAATGGGAAATGAAGAACTTGACGTGGTTATGAGAGCGTTATGCAGAGGTCTTGTGAGGAAGAGATGACAGCTTACGGACAATCATAATAATAATAATAGCTTTACTGTGGACAGTGTTTTTTATAATGCACACCATTTTCACCGAAGTTTATTGTATGCTATTTTCCCTTCATACAGCATCTTCAAATAAAATATTAACTTGTGATGAGAGCTGGCTGCCACCCAAAATTGGTAGACAGTAATTTACGTCCCCAATATTGGTCGTGAAAAAATTAAGAACAAAGACTGATTCAACAACCAATCACAGCAAACTTTGCGTAGGCGGATACAATTTGCAGACAGATAATCTGAACTTCAAGAAACGGACACAAAGAGATGAAAGATTAACGTTCAGTGAGAAACCACCAATCAGAAGACTATGTTTGTTTGCTTACAATAACCTATAACAATGTACATGAAAATCTATAAATATGTATTGATTTCCCTAATAAACGATCTTTTGCCCGGCCCTTGTCTTCTGTTTTTACGAACTGACTCATCAGCAAGGCGTATCTGCAAGCTCGAAGGAATTCATGTCCCTTGTGAGATTTGAACCCGTCTCTCAGTGCTGCAGTCAGAGACGTTACTACTGAGCTATTCAGGCTCGTGATTAACCTCCTGTAGGAGTGTATTGGATATTTTTGATTGGATACTAGTCAGTAACTAGTGTCCAATCAAAAACACTAACTAACCGTAGATCCTGTGACATAATGCTCTCTGTACTGAAGCTCAAACTAATCCCACTAAGATATTTCTGTTTTATCTCCTTTAAGTAATCCACGGCATTTGATTGAAAGACAACTATAAGAAGTTCAGAAGTGCATCTTTAGACCAGAGAACATAACTCATGTACTGGAGACACGTTGTCACCTACGATCAGGCCCTTTTCTCAAGTTTAGTAGAAAATCTGTGAATCAACAGGTTGTTAACATTTTATATACACGCAAGAGTAAATAATACCCATTAGAGGTCATATCTGATCCAATTAAATCAAAGCGAGTGAGAGAAATTACACGCAAAATAGGTATGGAAGTTTTTGGTAGTCCAAGTTTTAAGCAGACCGCTGCACTCCTCCTATTGCAACAAACCTAGTGAGTATAACTCCTGAGTGTTTGAAATGAAAAAGTTGATTACGGCATTTCATCATGGACTGATATCGGTTTAAGAACCACTGGAAAGCCAGCAAGGAGTACTGGACAACTGTTTGTCAGCCTAGTTTGGGATTCTTTATCAGTACGCACCCATCACCACTGTGGTTCTAACCCAGGACCTTTTGGTTACAAGACGACCTCGTAGACTATTAAGGCGATGGGACCCAATCCAATGGTCAGCCCATCAATTCCAACTTCTGTCAATTCACGACATAGCCGGAGAGTATTTGTCGTCACACTCGACCTGCCTTACCCTACTGGTCACAACTTCCCACTAGAACCCCAGGTAACTGCCTACCTGAATAGGGCCAGTCACCAGTGAGCATCTCATGATATTCAAGTACTGGATTGTAGGGATTTGATTGATTGGTTACAGGATATCATCATGAGCTGACATTGGTTGCGTACCGATGAGAGTCCCAAACTAGACTGACGAAACAGCTGCCCAGTACTCCGGGTTTTCCAATGGTTCTCTAACTCATGTCATCTCATGATGAAATCCTGTAACCAATCAATCAAATCCCTACAATCCATACTCGAATATGATAAAGTTGGCTTGGAGTCCCAAAATAAAATATGCTTAACAATTGCTAGAATGAAAGTATATTTTCATCAGTAGAAAAATGACAGCTGAAATGAAATACGTATTTTTGGATGTTACCATAATCAAACATGTCACAGGTAGGCCGGTAGATATACAAGTTTTGTTCTCCATCAAGCGTTTCGACTAGTACACATCCCTCAAAGGACAAGACAAAAGTTCTTGAATATATTCAGAAGCGTATGCGCATATTTAAAAATTGTGTTATTCGAATTTTTGTCAATAAAACTAAATTTAACTAGAAATATAAAAAAATAATAGGGCTACTATGGCGTGTGCTACTACCGACAAGAATTATCAGCAGTAGATAGATGCAGATGAAGGAGGTAGCCAACACTGAAAACAACAACCAATCAGGATAGTTTTAACTCACAGAAGCTCAACAACCAATCAGGACAGTTTTAACCTTCAGAGAATCAACAACCAATCAGAACAGTCTATTATCCACTGACCCAGTCAACCATACACATGGCTAAAAATGTATGAATACGATGTTACCAAATCTCTCGTTTTCCCCGTTACACTACAAGTTTTCAATACCACATCTTTTTGATCACTTAATAGGAACGAGCAACTTCGATCAAAAAAATAAAGATAAACTTACAACGTTCTAATAATTCTTGACGCATTATACCACATCCTAATATTTCAGTCCATTCTTCAGTGCCACCATCACCAGAGTAACCAGATTTTGTTTTGATTTCTAATTCCCATGATGGATGTGTGAATGGGAAATATGCTTCAGTCCAACGATATTGTATGTCTATGAGAATAAAAACAACAACAACACCAGATGACGTGAGAGAAACAAAAAAAGGTTGAAATTATTCATGCAATGATCTTTGAAGGTTTCAATTTGGACGATTGTTAAGTCATTGGGGATGCTAAATATTAGAAATATTTTTAAAAAATACGTAGTTTAGCGAAGAGTCTCTTTTCGTCGGCGAATTCATTCACTTAGCTGTACGGTCGAAATTATATATAATTATTTGTGTGTGTACATTAGGTGAAGCTGAAGCCTTAGCCATTCAGTTGAAGAATCCAGAGTTATGCATACATAAGACAACCATCCAACCACTTCTACTAGCATGGTGACAACCGTATTGATTTCTACTGAGTTAATGTTTGTGTGCTTGATTTTTTCTTACTCACTATAACAATTTTAGTTTTTAGAACTCTTACGTAACTCCATATTCTCCTTTGCTTCCATGTACATCCTAATCACAACTCACTCACTAAACTATTCATCTTATTACGTAACTCTATTACACTTATTCAGTTCCTTTTAGTTAGCCTTAATAACTATGTTTTTTTGACAGCGCATAACCACTGCCTTCTTACTACTCTTCACCCCACCCCCTAATTACAATCTGACTACTCATCACATTTGAAGACTTACAAGTGAAAACCGACAAACTGGTCGAAGAAGCAGTCGGCGAAGACAGGACTCCAGGTGCACAGAGACAAGACGGAGGTTATGAAAATAACCAACCAACCAACAACAACAATGACAACAGCAGCAACATCCAGCGCAAATCACCATCAACGATGGGATTTGAAAGAGGTCACTTTATTCACTTATCTAGGGAGCATTGTCCTCCTCAACTACAGGCAGTCGGAACGGATGAGGATGTCAAATCGAGCGAGAATCGGGAAGGCGAGAAACACATTCATTAACCTGAAACCAATCTGGAAATCTTCGTCATTCAGCCAGCATCAACAACAAAATTCAGTCGAATTTTCAATATGAACGTCAAGTCAGTCAGTTCTTCTATACGGATCAGAAACTTGGCGGGCGGGTCATAAAGAATATTTCCAATAGCCTGTGGCAGACCTTTATCTGATTTCCCATAAACTGGAAGATATGCAAATGAAAAGTAACAAATTGGCAGAAGAAGCATCAAAGATAGGACTTCACGTGAACATAGATAAAACAGAGATGATGAAGATTCCTAGCCAACATCAACAGCAACAACAGACCACAATAAGCATAAATGGGAAGAACCTGAAAGAAACAACCTCCTTCACCTACCTGGGAAGCATCGTCTCAACTACAGGCGGAACTGACGAGGACATCAAAGCCAGAATCGGAAAAGCAAGACAAGCTTTCATTACTCTCAAATCTGTGTGGAGGTCAACAGCATTCAGCATCAAAAATAAGATCCGGATTTTCAACTCCAATGTGAAGTCAGTGCTACTATACGGATCAGAGACTTGGCGAGTCATAAAGAGCATCTCAAACAAACTTCAAACCTTCATTAACAACTGTCTCCGCTCAATACTCAAGATCAGATGGCCAGAAAAGATCAGCAACAGGGATCTCTGGGAGCGAACCAATCAGGAACCGATTGTTAAACAAATAGGCAGAAAGAAATGGAGATGGATTGGCCATACGCTGAGGAAACCAACAAGTGACATCACTAGACAAGCCCTCGAGTGGAACCCGAAAGGGAGGCGGCGAGTTGGTCGTCCAAGGGTGACTTGGAGGAGGTCATGTGAAGAGGAGATGAAAGCATGTGGGCAGACCTGGAGCAGGGTGAAAAAGTTGTCAAAAAACAGAAGTCAATGGAGGTGCGCAGCTGAAGCCCTATGTTCCTCTAGGAACTAAAGGATACAATAATAATATAATAATAATCTTCGCTGGCTCTATACTGAAGATCAGATGGCTGGCCCGGAAAGAATCACCAACGAAAAACTATGGGAACATGGAGGAGATCGTGTGAAGAGGAGTTGAGACAGTATGGACTAAGATGGATGGAGGTGAAAAGTACAGCAAAAGACAAAAGCAAGTGGGGATGTGCAGCTGAAGTCTTATGTTCCGCTGAGAACTCAAGGGAACAATAGTAATGATATACTCATCACATTTTTAAAATGTCTTGATAACAATAACCCTAACTTATTTTTATTCTTATTGGACAAGCCTAATATATACACACACATACAAATAGGTATATATATAATTGCGACTGTATAGCTAAGTGAATGAATTCACCGGCGAAAAGAAACTCTTTGCTGAACTACATGCTTTGTTTTCATTGATGTTTGGGTGGGGATTATTCATGAATTCGAAACATGAGCAGAGTAAAATATACTGCTTGGTAATGTATCTAGATATGACCAGCATAGAGTACTCTCGACCACTTCACTTTCGAAGTGATTTTATTGGACATCATCACTATAATTGTAGAATCGTAGTCCGTTGATATGGTGGTTTGATGACAAGTTATATTTTTCGTATGCTTTTGAACTGAAATTTAGTATTAGAAAATTTATTTTGACGTACACATTATCAGTGGTATTATCCTCCTGAATTGCGTTACATTTGCAATACGTTTTTCTGAAAATCTGGCTTCAATACTGATATCAATCTGCTCTTCGTAATAGATCAAAGAAGGTGGTAGTTTTAACAGTTAGATGTATATTACTGAACGTTTGTGAAATCATTCTGGTATATTTTGGCCTATTTATTGAAACACTCTAATCCCCACCGGAAAAGCTATCTGTAATTTGAAACGAGGCAAAGCGGCAGGACCCGACGGAATTATTCCGGAGGTGTTTAAATATGGGGGTGACATACTAGTTTGTAGATTAACTGAGGTACTAGGCAAAGTCTGGGAATCAGAGACAGTGCCATCAGACTGGGGTAAGTCACTTATTATACCGATATTCAAGAAGGGAAACAAGTCCTCGTGTGATAATCATAGGGGGATCAGCCTAACGAACATAGTCTCTAAAATCCTAGGCTCAGTAATCATGCATAGACTAAGCAGAACTCGGGAGGAACAGACGAGGGAAAATCAAGCAGGCTTTAGACCAGGTAGAGGGTGCATAGATCATATCTTCACTCTTCGACCGATTCTAGAACATAGACACACTTTTCGGCGTCCAACAATTGTCATATTTCTTGACTTGAAGGCGGCCTTCGACTCCGTGGATCGAAAGGTACTATGGCAATGTCTGACTGTGAAGGGAGCGCCAAGAAAGTACATTGCACTAATCAAGGCACTCTATTCAAACTCACGTAGTCATGTAAAGGCTTATGGGGAATTGTCATCTGAATTGGTAACAACCAGTGGTGTCCGACAGGGATGTCCACTCTCCCCATTTCTGTTTAACTTCATCATAGATATCCTGATGGAAGTATCCTTAACTGAAAGTAACGACTTAGGAATCGACTTGTTACCAGGGAATAGTCTTATGGACTTAGAATATGCAGATGACATAGTCCTGTTAGGGGAGGATGCTGAAAAAATGCACAGTCTTCTGAACACCTTGAGCAGCAATCTTCGTATGTTTGGCATGCGATTCGCCCCTACAAAATGTAAGATGCTGCTACAGGACTGGACCACATCAACTCCTAACTTAGTGATAGGGAGTGAAGTGATAGAACATGTTGACCACTTCACCTATTTGGGAAGTTGTATCAGCACCAACGGACTGATTCTCGACGAAATATCAGTACGGATCCAAAAAGCTCGAGCTGCTTTCGCTGACTTACACCATCTCTGGCGTAGGCGTGACATCCGGTTATCAACCAAGGGACGTGTGTACTGCTCATCAGTTCGCTCCGTCCTTCTCTATGGCTCTGAAACATGGCCAATACGCGTTGAAGACATGAAAAGGTTGACTGCTTTCGATCATAGATGTCTGAGATCCCTTTCTCACGTTAGGTGGTTTCACAAGGTACGTAATGTTGACATTAGGCGTAGAGTGTTGGGCAAAGAGGGAAAATCAATCGACGAGGCTATAAAGTTACATAGACTGAGATGGCTAGGTCACGTGCTGCGCATGCCTAACCACCGCCTCCCCCGACAGGCATTGCTAGCTGATATAGGTGCAGGTTGGAAAAGAGCCAGTGGTGGCCAAACAAAAACATGGCCTCATCAATCCATGAAATCCTTGACAGTTAAACTGAGTCAGGTAGGGAGATGCAGACTCCCGGGTTGGGGCCCTCAGGACTCTAGGAATCAATGGCTGGAGACAATAGGTGACATGGCTCAAAATCGTTGTCAATGGCCAGCGGAGATGTATTCAGTCTCTGTAATCTTTCATATTCCTTTCTACCATTACCCATTCTGTTTCACTCTTATACTTGTCAAACTCTATTGATTCTCTTCACTCATCTTCTTGTCTACCTTTGTGTGGTATTTGGAACGTGGCAACTCGAACTGCTGCACTTCGGTGCCAAGTTCTATTTTGAATCCAGACAGACAGACCACCGGATAAATTAGTGGCGCCACTTCAAAAAAGGGATACGTCATATAATTGCCCCGTCCTCTGGGGTGTTAAAATCACAGCACGGGGAAGTCACTGATAATACATGAAGGTATATTTACGCAATCAACATTGATGTGTATAAGTGTCTAGGCATCAAACATTAATTTATGAAATATCATCTGTCTCAACCTGTTTCACTTCGTACACTGGAGATGTCCCCACAGTTCTGAGGTACAATAACTCGTTTTCTTTGTTTCTCTAGTTTTGATTAGAACATAGTGGGCTCTAAGCTTCAATAGCGGTGTCATTTTTACAGGGTGGAGTTGCTAGCCACATACCCAACCTAACCTCTTTTCGGGTTTACTGACGACTAGTAAGCTCTACACGAAGTTTAGAAGTGCATCAGCCTGGAATCGGACCTTGACCGCCAGTGTGGCTGGTGAGTATTCCTACCACTGAATCATAGTTCTAAAGCACACTAACTACCTACACTTGATTCTCATACACGCAGTAATGCGTCCGTTAAATCAACCGCTGTTGCTGAATAACTACGTTGAAAGCAGAATCTTAGTGCATTACTTACAAAGACAAATAAGTAGTATGTCGGGTGATGTCTGAAGAAACCCGAGAAAGTGACAATGCTGAGAAGAGATTAATAAACGAAAAGAAAATGACGAACAAAGCATTCCCAGCGGAGAGAATGATGATGATGATGTTATAAGCAAATTGTGAAATTGATGTCAGTTTTATAATATTCAACGATCCAACGGTGGCACGCTCGACAGCCACGCGGGAAGTTCGGCTTTGACTCCTGGCCGATGCACTCCTAAACCTCACTCGCCTACTTTACTAAACCGCACGTGGTAAGCCAGTAAAAGAGTAGAGGTTTGACGTGAGGCTGGCAACTTCATCCCGTAAAAATAACACAAGAGTTACTGAAACTTCAAAGTTCTTAAAGCTTGAAGCCCTATGTCCCACCCCACCACCTAATGAATTTGAATAACAGCAACACAATGTAGAGATTATTTACCTGAACCAAATAAAAATTTAGCCATTTCTTGTAGTACAGTTTTCAATTCGAATTCCAGTAGCATTTTTGTCTCTGTTGTATGCCCTGGTTGTTTATCACACGGAAGTGTATATGATGGATACACTTTGAATGGATGAATCTCTGGTTGATTATACGGTGAAGAGGATGGAATATCTTCGAATAGACGAAGACAATGACTTGGATCAATAGCATTTCGAAATAACTACAAAGAAGGAGACAGATCAATAGACATAAATATATTCAATTAATTTATTAGTAATTAAATTGGAAAAATAATGCCAATGTTATATGGTTGATGATGGTTATAAGTGGAAGAATGTAGGACATGCATTTCGTCATATTTGGGGACTCATCATCTGGCTGCGTCTGCACTCCAGTGACAGACGCTGTTGGTACTGTCTTACAGTAATTTTAATAATGCAAGCATAACTACAAAGCATTCAGCGATTTTAACGTATGCGCATATATGGTGTGTACGCCACTTTTGTGAAATGCTGGGACACACAGGTGATGTAATGCCCAGGCGAGAAAAGCTGACCAAAAGGATGACATTGGCTAGTAGTTGCGGTATTTCGTGAATTGGCAGAAGTTGAAATTCATGGGCTGGCCATGGAATCGGTTCACAGTGGCTTAATGGTCTAAGAGCTAGTCTTGTAACCGAATGTCCTGGGTTCAAACCTCTGAAGGTGCGTACCGGTGAAAAGTAGCAAATCTGAGAGAAACATCTGTACAGCACTCTCAGGTTTTCCATATGGTTCTCTAACCGATACCAGCTCATGATTAAATCCTGTAACCAATTAGATCCCTGAAAATCAAAAGTTGAACATCTTTTCACTTTGATTTCCCTCCCTCCGAGCCACAATACACTGAAACTCGATTACCTCAAAATCAGAAGTGGTTATAGATAAGCTGAAATTAAACTGAACCACAATTTACCGACAGACTGATCAGATATTGTTTTTACACTTTTTTTCAAACTGAGAAGCAGTTGACAAATTCCATTAAGGTTTTTCTTTTTAGACACCTAACATGTTTACACCACTGACACCAATCACAATAGTGCTTTCTAGCCCCCTTCATACTGAATTAGTCATACATATTGTACAGTTTTTGAATGACAAGAACAGAATACATGTAGATATGAGTATTTTATATCTTTCACGAATAAAACCACATAAATTCAACCGCGCCTAACCTAACCGTGTGATTTTCACTTTGGATATAGAGTAAATGACAAGACTGTGCAGCATAAATCGATGCATGCAATCCAGCTGGGGTTGATACGATTTGGACATTTCATTCAGCTGTGGATGAGTTGACGGAGGGGGTGGGGTGGGAAGATAGATCAAGAGGAAGGACTGTCTAATGTTTACACATTATCTTGATGTAACTAACTAGCTAGCATTATTAATTGATTTCAAGTTATTTATATAGTAATGCAGAATATACTGGTACAGTGATAAATGAAGCTTACGGACAGTTTTTGAAGCAAAGTCAGCAGTTTAATTAAATACACTCAACATTTTATGACATATGTTTCAGGATAGATTTGTGACAGTTAAATTTACAAACTTCACTTGAGTATCCAATAGGTTAGTAAAATGTATAGAGTGCATATTATTACTGTCATTCCCCTTTGGGTTCCCAGCGCAACATAGGGCTTCGACAGCACATATTCATTTTACTCCGTTCTCTTTAGTCTTTTCTAACTGGCCCCACGGTTGTTCATAACCATTCACTTATTGCACACACGCTCTCCTCTGTGTCACCCTCCGACTCATTCACTTTCCACTTGAAGACCCTCTTGTGTGATGTTATTCAACGGTTTCCTCAGAGAGTATCCAACCGGTCTATATTTCCTTCAGTAGATTTGTTGAGCGATAGGTCCCCGATTAGTTCGTTAGCAGTGTTCCGTGTTTTTTATTCCTTCTGATGGAGCATCTGATCCTCAATATCGTGTGAAGACAGCTGTTGATAAAAGCTTGCAGTAGTCTATTATTGCAAATGCGTTTCATGACATGTACCTAATTCTCTGGTACTGAAGACCAGAATCATGTTCCTTATGTTGAGTACAGCACATTTCTACGCTGATTTCGGATAAGTCAGTTTGTCTTGCTTTTCTGATCCTGGCTTTGAGACATTCATATCTGCGCTGTCCGAATCTGTATCCAGAATGACGATGATCGGTCAGGTACGTGAAAGAGATGACTACCTGCACATCTTACTCGTCGACGTTAGACAAAACAGCATTTTAACTATCTTTTAAATAACTAATTCGTCTATAAGACATTGGAAACTACAAATTACTACTACGTAGGAAGGTGTAGAATTCCTGGTTGTGGTCCTCGCGACGGTAAAAACCAATGAAGACTGAAGACAATTGGTGATATGGCTCAAACTCATCGTTCTCAGTGATGGCGCAGACGCATCCACTACTTGTGACTTTAAATACCAAATAAAACTGTATTGTTCTTCGATGGTACTATTCTTTTTGCTTCATATCCCTGTCTACTGTCTCTATTTTTCATTTCTCTTTACTTTCTTCTCTTGCTTTGTATGCTACATGGAGTGTGATGGCTGGAACTGGTGCACATCAGTGCAAAGTTCTATCTTGAAACCAGTCCAGTCATAAACAAAATACTTGAGGAGTGAGATCAATACATTTAGGCACAGCAGAAGTCAACATTATGTATCTCAGGGAAAAAAGCAGCTATAAAATCAAAATATTTACAGAGATTAATTGAGAAAAAGAAAGAAGACGGGGGGGGGGTAAAAAAGAGAACAATAACTTCTCCCCTTACTTCATCTGATGTGAACAGTCGAACACCTTCTAGTTGATGAAAGACAGGATAATGCAATGAATCGATATCATCACGTCGATAAACATCACCGACAACAAGAAAAGCATTTAAACCGGAACTGAGTAAATCCAGTTGATGCGCTGATGTATGACTACGTAGGACGGTTGTCTCGTTCAAATAATAAGTATCTGTACGCAGTCGACTTGGATGATCTGGTGGGATTAGAAGACTGTCGAAATTCTGTCGTACTGTTACCACTGGTGATAGATGATCATATAGACTGAATAGCGGTGTCCCATTATGACCATCATCGCATTTATGACGAACATGACGCTAAAATGTATGGGGAGGGAGAAGGAAGGGAGTGTGTGATTATTAATAACAGCGTTATGTTTTGATTTGAAGTCGAATTGTATCAGTAATGATGAGTATAAAAGGTAAATTATAATATTGATAAAAAAAACCGGTTAAACACAAATAAGCTCAGAGATATTTCAAAAATAAAAAAACTATTATTTTCACTTAAATATAAAGGCTTAATCCCTGTCAGTCTCATTCACCGGTTGAACTGTGGGAAAAAATTGGAACTTCCGAGTATTTAGGCGACCACATCATTAGTTCGCCGAGTGGAACATCCGGGGAAGAGCTCCAATGTTCAAGCTTGAATTTTCAATAGCACGGGTGTTCTCTTCACTCAGTGAGGTTGCCAGCCTCATGCCCGACCTTTCTTCTTTACAGTGGTAAATGCCATCTGGTGAAGGAGGCGAGAATTAGGAGTACGCCACCCACCCCTAATCCAACCCAAACCACAAGCGTGGTCAACGAGCATTCTACCCTTAAACAACCAAGAATGTGCGAGGATTGCGTGTTTTTCAATGCTATAAAACACATGCAGTTTAAACTAAAGATCAAGGGATTAGTTCAAGAGAACCAGTTTTGGGCGCTCTACATTCGACTGTAACTCAGGCCTTGTATCATTTCACAGCACAAATAAACACATTAAACACAAATGAATAAGAGATACACAGAATGGTGAATACTTCTTTGATATACGATGACGATAGTGTTGGAATATCCACCAAAACATATTCAAGAAGCATATAGTCACAAATAGTTAATATTGGCAAATGTGGATCATACCAAGCAAGAATCGATGCCAGGGAAAGCGAATCGATCTCCCTCTTTCTTTGAATGTTGAATGGCCCATAAAAACAATGTCTACATTCCCCCTATCTGATTACATCATTTTACTTTGGAGAACTGAATAGATGACTGTACGAAAATATAACTTCAAAAGTAACTGAAGCTTCTTGAATTAATCTCACATTAAGTTGTAGGTATACCCGCTGCCGGATACAGACAACCGTTCACTAGCCTCTACTCGCTGACTACTAATGAAAACGACCTTGAAACAAATCATTCTGAACAGAATAGGCGGTTGTCAATTGATCATTATTACTATCACAATGTATCAGTTACTTTGAGGGTGAAATTAACTGGCCTGAGTGGTAGCCATGCCACCGATGATGATCGGTCAGTTGGTTTGAACCTTGTCTCCACACCAACCATGAATTTGTGGCTAACACATATGATCACCAAAAAGTATGGTGTTTGGTACTTAGTGTAAGAAAATGGACGATTTTTCTAATATGTGAGATGCACTACCTGACTATAACTGTTTTAAGCCATTTGAGCACTAGATGTGTGTGTGTGTGAGAGAAGCAGCTAAAAGTCCAACAAAATGCACGTTAATTAAGTAATGTAAATACATTAGCATTTCCATAGTCATGAAATTGAGAAGTTTAACATTTACCTAAACCCGGTCAACAACTGGTATTCCTATTGTGAATACTATGAAGTATATACACACAAACGGATGACCAAATAGTAACTTGAGTAAAATAATTTAGTCAGTACCAAACAATGGAGACTAGACACGTTACATTAGTTGCTAGCTAGTGTCCAATCAATGTACCTAATACAGTCCTGCGGGAGGTCAATCGCGAGTGCGAATAGCTCCTTAGTGGTAACGTCTCTGACTGCAGCACTCACTGGGTGACGGGAGTTCAAATCTCAGAAGGGACAAGAGTTTCTTCTAGGTTGTAGAGACGACGCCTTACTGACTGGTGAATGCCAACAAGTGCGAAATCTAGGTTCAGCCATCTAATGATAACAGACATTATGGTCAATGCATTAACTTTGGCACTGAATATTAAAACTTCCTTATGACTAACAACCAATACCTGACACCTACATACCGTAACGCTATGAAAAAGCGTTGATTAGTACTAACACAATTACTGTCTGGTGATCAGTTTGCATTTATACAAACATTCTCTAAAAAAATCTACATGGTGTTTTGGAAATTGTTTGACATTGTCTGAGCTTTATCATTTTTTCATCGTGGATGTATTCTATCCATCTGTGGTTGGCTTGGTGACAATCAAACCAAAGCTCAGACAACACATAAGACAATTTCGATTCTTCTCCTCACCATCAGCATTGGTTGAAAATCTCCTCCATTAATTCAAACAGTTTCACTTCATTTAAAAAATATTAATAATTAAAACTTTTAACATTTTTCACCTTATATATGAAGTCGACAATACGCTGTTTAATTAAATTCAATGGATGATGTTGTTGATTATGCAATGATCGTTTTGTTAACTCAGTAATATGCGGAGTTAAATTGGACCATGAATCTTTTACTGTAGAATGTCCACAAACAGAAATCCAGTTGGGAGCTGCATTGTCCACTGTTGGTTGTAAATTTTGTCCTGTCTGTTGGATAGACAATAAGCAAAAGAATAATAATAATAATAAAACGAAGAAAGGATCATGTACCTAGATACTCAAACTACATACACGATTTCGAAAGTAATATGTTACTGTGTGTCACGTGTAGTCCATTTAGAAACATAACTGGAGTAAACTGTTAACTACCAAACAATTAATTCCAAATTCCAGCTTCGTTTTACCCACTTCTGTTTCGACACACAGTTCAGGCAAAGGATAAATTTTATCAAATTAGTTTATTGCTAAAAGAATTGAAGGCAACAATGCAGTCGTATACCGAGGAAGTGACCACCTCTGGTACTCATTTCAAAGATAGGAAGAGTTATCTCAACTGGCGATCGCCAACACAGAGTCTTACATTTTCTTAACAACCTCATCTGTGAAGGCTATGTTTTTTGCATACTCTAAACCAGTGAGGATTTCAAACAAACCAGTCGCTAAAACCTTGAGGTCAGTCGGAGTCAAATTCATCATTACACAGAGCGGGAATTTCAGGGACGCTATTGCTTTTCATAGGTTTACACAAAGATTATCCATAAGCTCTGACACGAATACTTCAATTTTGTCACACCGTAACAACCAGATATTATGACAGCACTGAAGGATAGAAGGAGATAAGTGCCGCCTTCAGTTCATGGAACTATGCTGTGTTGTAAATTCGTAACACTGCCCATGTCGAGAAACATTCGGAGGTTGGATATGCCAGAAAAACGCACTAGTCTCCGTCTAAATTCAGTTTGGGCCCTTCCAATCCTCACTTAATTTAATCACAAAAATAGGTGCCTTATTATTCAAACAATCAATCCACTTATAAAGCGGGATGATCAACGATTTACACCAGCCTACTCCAACTAACTCGAATTAACATACGCCAGCTAATACCTTGGTTGATCTACTCAAGAATTTATCACCACCATCCATTAACACTTATGAAGGTCATATTATGAGGTGGTCATGCTTGCCTCGTTTCAGATAGAGGACAGCATTTGCAATCCTGGATATAGTTGGAGGACCAATGTATACATTCCATTGAGGTTAGAGTTCAATAAAGGGCAGTTGTAATATATCTGTAGCACAACTGAAATCTTCTCTAAAGTGCTCTGCTAAATGTTGTAGTTGTCTTTCCTGAGGAATTATTTGTGACGGTTTCATTCTTCTCGGCGATTGTTTCAGTCACTACAGGTATTAACTGGTATATGTTAATTCGAGTTAGTTGGAGTATACTGGTGTAGATCATTGATCAGCCCAGTTTATAAATAAGGGGAAAAGTTTTGCTGTCTTTGGGTGGAAGTGTGGTGGGTGAAGTGATGAAGAACCCAAAAGCAGGATGAAACAGCCGTGCAGTACTCCTAGGTTTTCCAATCGTTCTCTGACTGATATCAACTCCTGATCAAATCTGGTAAAGTAAACTAAATTTAGACGGGAATGAAAGTTGATTGTTTTTGTGCTAAGCAAGCTAATTTAACCTGACTTAGTCTTCGGTTACAAGGTGGTTGTGTCCCTAATTTTCAGGTAGGAAACGGCACACAGATCATAATGATAAGTGCTGTTCTGAGTATAAAGAAGCTGGTGTATCTGAAGGTGCTTCTCCTTGTATCTCTTCGAGTAGATAGATATAAAAATAAAAATTCAACTATGCCGTATTTAGCACGGGTTATTTGCGACAACATGAATATTAGAAAAGAGTTATAAACCAACTTTTTAAAATTTAAATAAACAGCAAATTATAAGCAACATTATTACTACACATGTTATTCTTTTATTAACTTTCAGATCAATCAGTCTTAAAAGTCTTCGACTGTTGACCACACAGGAAGGTGTGGATTGTCTAGCTAAGAGCCCTTAGACATTAAGCACCAGTGGCGTGATACTGTTGGCAATAAGGCTCAAAAGTGTTCTCAATGATTCGGATGCATCTGCTCTTTGTAATCTCACAGATACATCAAATCCTCATGTTTCTCTGCGTTATCACTCTTTCCTGTCATTATAGTTCCGCTGAATTTTTTATACTTTTGTGGGCTATGTGAAGTGAGGCAACTTGAACTGATGCTGTTCTGAGTTAAAAACCCAGTCATCAGAAAAATGAATGTAACAAATGATAATAGGAAGACGTTTTTGAAGGGATTTCATATAATCTGTTGGGTATTTCCAAATAATAACTTTTGATATATCTATCACATTACGCAAAAATACATAGTATTACTATGGTGGAGGACAGGATGGCTAGAAATCCAACTGGCTATCAGTTAGGCCAACAGGAAAACTTTCTCCCTAAACTTGAAATAGCGTAAACTGGCAGAAGTTCCACCAAGTCTTCATGAAAGCCAGTGATTTTATATATTGAATATCAGTAATAAGGAAGAATAACTTACAGAAAGTAGTTTACATGATTGAACTTGTAAATTCTGCGCCAAACGAATAAAACATGGATAGGAACTCAAGCGCATCAGACTCAACTGAAATAAAGTAGATTATCACATCAATATGAAAGTGATAAAATAAAGATGTGGGGAATCACACCTAGTATCATTAGAGGTGAATGAGATGAACAAGTTTCCAAAAGGATACTTATTAAGCAAAAGGGGAACATTTACTCAGACAGCATAGCTTTTGTTACAGAAGTTTCAACCACTGTCTTCACTTAGAGGATTGTCCAAAAAGTGGCAAAAATCTGAGGTATACCTAGAGATGTCCGTCAGATTGTGTTTCAGATAAATGGTGAATTGGACTTCACGATAAGGACAGAATGATTAAAATATGAAAATATTTTGAGTGCCTACAAATAAGATGATTAAAGTATTGGTATCATCTAGGACCTTAAGAATTAGGACTTGGTCGGAATTCGCTTTGTCCAATTTATTATTTGAAGCCCAACAAAAGTGTCAAGCTGTATATTTCTAAGTCAATTAATTTTGACTAGTGATGCATAGTTAACTCAAACATTGAGAGCCAGATATGGGTAACAAAACAGATAATAACTACTGATACTATAGTTCAAAAAGACGAAAACCTGACAACCCCTGAAAATATGTGAAGAATATTCACGAATAGATTGGTTTACTTACTACCGTGTTTCAAATTTCTAATAGTGAGTTCTACTCCTCTTATTCTAGATTTTAAGGCGCATTACTTCCGGAAATCCTCAAGAATGTTCCTATTTACCACTTTACTAAACTAAATACACTTAATTCCAGTTTCACTGTTTGTATGATCAAATCAAGTTGGCACTACTCCGAATAAAACCGTTTAAAGCATTCCCATTTATCTTATTCAGATGGTTATGTTGAGCTTTCTTTGAAGTTCAAGTGCTGACGACATTTACATTTCTATGACTGTTTTTTTATTACAGATTGATTCCACACCGTATTTTCGGCACAAGTATGCAATTTTCAGTATATAATATCGGTATCCCAAATTTTGCAGTCCCATCGTAGATATCAGGCATGTGTCGGCTGGAGATTGAACCCCGGGCCATGTGCAAGGTTGGCGAGAGTCATAACAGCCGTATCACGGACTCACAGCAATTATCAAGAAAGGTGTTTAGCGCTACTGCTTTTTCGCGTCATACTATCTGGCATGTGGTGACCCTAAATGTCTAACTGGGAAGAACGTTGTACATTCGAGTTATATTGTTCGATAAGCAATGACAGCTGAAGTATAACAAGGCTAACAAGAATTATGAGTGGTGGGACTAAGAGATGTCATGAATCTACCGATTCCGTGGTCAGTAGTTTGAAGAGTGTGGGGGGACGTAGGTTACATAGCTGAGGTTTTGGAAGCGTTAAGATTGTCCTCATACTTAAGAGCTATTAGAATCATGCTGACATACATGTTTAATTTTGGTCAGACAATCTCACAAGTTGTTATTCTCCTGTTCTTTACTTCGTATTTCTTGCAATAATATTCCAGTTTTGTTCGGGCGCCATACTGGAAATCGAAGTGACATGCTTACGTGACGTTTATCTGCCACTAAAGTATGCTGTTTCACAAAAGTACCAGCAGAATATACAGTACAAAGAACAGTGACACTGACAAAACAGTATAGGACACTGATGGAGGACCAGTCTCAAATACAACAGGTACGGACTATTACTTGGTGCATCACGTGTACATGATGCTGGGTACATACTGCGTGTATTGTCATTACTGATTAGAATCAAATTAGAAGGATTGATGCAAGCCAACATTATTCTGATATGCTTCGCTCGCAAATTAGTTGTAAAAAATGTGCTGAATTCCAGAGATTGTGGCTTACTGATAAGAAAAACCTATCACATTTTACTCCCAACAGTACTGTTATGGCAGAGTTAGAAAACCCACCACTTATTTCCTGACTGAAATTATGAGGATTGAAGACTCTTGTTGCCTATGTTGATCCTTGCGATATACATATCTAGAAAATCAAAACAAGTGATTCAGCGAAGAGACTTTCAACGAATATCTACATCAATACATATCTACAGAGATTTAGTTTCTCTTTGACAGCGTTCACCGATGGACCTGCTACTACTGAATTAGGTGAGGGGCTGCAGTCGTTGGCCATTCTGTAAAAGAATCTAAATTTCACAGGTATTTTGTTCGACCTTGGTTTGAGCACCTTTCACACCCGAAGACCTATTTAACAGACCACATTCGAACTTAAATATTATTTTGTTGTCTTTTAGCGAAAGATCTGGCGGACAATATCATTCCCTCGGTTGATGCACACTTTTGTGAAAATCTGCAATCTTCTCTATGTATAAGTAGAACACTTGGGCGGACACTTCTCGATACTTTCAAAAACATGTCGTGCCATCTGGACGGAATTTGCAATGTTCGATAGTATTATGGCCAACAAGAGGCACCTATTAGGTATGACTTATGGCTGGAAAAATTGATCCAGTCCGTGAGAAGGCATTTCCTATGCGTAATCTTTTTCAATCAAAAATCCAATTACAACACATTTTGGAACAAGACAGATCATCTTGGCCTTCCGTATTGTCGACGCGCCCAAACGTAAGACTCTGGAAGCAAACTAGTGTAGTAATTTGGAGCAAAACAATTCCAAAATCACTGCCGTATTCCATGAAACAGAGACACGTAACTCAGTACTCCACAAAATTTTAATATGCACATTGAAATCGTTTGCATGCAAACGATTGTGAATCATACGCGGACTTTTATTGAAATGATCTTCGGGTGGCTTTTATTCAAAAAATTAAGTTAAAACCGAGTCTTGCGATAAAGAAGCTATTTTAGTTTTATTGTAGTGCTATGACAAAATTCGCTGGTATGGGAGGTGAGAAATTCCATGAACATATATCTAGGAATATTCTGAATTTTATAATTCTTTAGAAATAAAATTATTTGGGAGAGAAATGTGGCGAATAAACCTTATTATACCTAAAACCGTATACTCACATGCAATGTCTTAAACGCCTTTGCTAAACTCTGGGGTAGCCCAATAATTTAAGTATGCACTGAAAACTGTCGTTCAAAGTTCAATTTCACGGTTTTGTGAAGTTGAATTAAAATCTTACTTCTAACCCAGGAATCAAGTTAGCCTTCACAATTAATCAATACCTGAAGTGCTGAAGAGGCTCATATGCAGTGATTTTTGTCAGGGAAATTACATGAGGTATGGCCCTACTTAGCTTTGCAAAAGTCGGCGCTATCAGCGTGCATTCATCTACACGTTTCATTAGTCAGTGTGAGCTTGAAGGATGACAAATAAAACATTACCTGTTTACAGGTGGGCCGACACTGTAATACCCTTCGTTGTTTCAGTAGAAATGTGTTGTTAAAAACCCTGAGACAAACGTTTTCATCATCACGCACTGTCCCGCGTTATTTTCAGTACATTTTATAAGAACAATACTTTCGCGCCCCGGTTTGAAGATTGAAATCTTTAACCATATTGTTCGTCCTTAGTGATAAAGTTTTTTCCTGCTTTGTCTTCTCAGCTAGGTCTAGCCTCGTGGTTTATGAGTGCAAGTGGGACTAATAAAATCTTTGTAATGTGCTGTGTGTTAGGAGTATGTTGTCACTGTGGATGGAGTTGATCCTTTCATCAGTTGGTCCTTCAATGTCGTTGAGAAAAGAGAACGGATAATAACAACGGATATAATTAGTGTAGGTTCAGCAGACTAAAAGACAGAGAAAGAAATAAAGAAAACGTAAAAACAGACAGCTTATTAAATTTGAAGTTGATATATATATATATATATATATATGTAAATCCATATGTATATAATAGTAGTAATAATAACTGTAAATGTAGTAGTTGGAGTAGTCAGGAAAGTAAGACAAGAGAGAGAGTGTAAAGAAGTAAAACTATGAGTTTATGTGTTAACGCATTAACAGTGTATGAGATTTTAAAGGGATAGGCTGTTTGGACGCAGTCCTTCTGTCGTTGCGTGATTGTCTAGGCTTCTTTTAAGCCTGTACACAGACGGTGTTGTAGCTACATCTGCCGGTGAGGAGTTCCAGGGACGGCAAACCCGCAGTGAAAAGAAGTGGAAGCGCACTCGAGTCCTTGCCCTCTGGTGAGCTATCTTCCGGGGATTTCCACGACGAAGCCCACATGTTCTTAATTGCAAAACACCTTTGTTTGGGTGGTTCTGGTCATTTGCAATCCTATAGGCAGTAATCAAGTCGCCCTTAAGCTGACTGCAGCTAAGTGTGAAGAGACCCGTTTGCTTTATCCCTTCCTCATATGGTTTCTTTCAGAGATCCTTCATCCTATTTGCCACCAGTCTCATGTCGCCTTACAAAAAGATTGTGTTTACTGTGAGCAGTTGCGTTGCAACGATAATGTGCACTTCAAGGTCTGGTTTGATTTATTTGTTCTACAACATTAGAAAGAGCTCAGGAGTGAGTCTACTTCGTTGTATGTGTGTAAAGTATATGGTAGTATATTCGCTCGCTACATTCCTCTTGTAATTCACGCTTGTGTACATTTTCTCATTTGGAACTAGACCAAATTCACACTACGACCTAGTGTAGGACAAGTTTCCATTGCACAGGGTGTAGCTTGCATTCTGCAGCCCATAGGTTTCACTACTTTGCATCTTTTCAGGTTGGAAGTCATACCACTGGCCACCGCCCATGTCAATGCAGTTGAAGATTGAACGATCAATTCATGGTTGTTTGCTCAAACCAACTCCCCCAATTTTCGCGGAGGCATCAATACGACAGTCATCGTCTCATCGGTCGCTGTTCAGAAAGAAGTCAGCAGTAAACCATCAGAAGTAATATTGTGATTTATTATTGTAATATTTGTTCACAGACCTTAGTCATACGTGATTTATATGTTGGTGTAACAATAAAGAATCCTCGAGTCAACAATTGGTGTTTTGGTTTTTTCGTCCGTTATTACTAAGCGTTTCTGAGAAACTTCAAGCGACAGCGTGAGCCCGAGCGTAGCAAGAGCTGGGCATTAACGGTTTACGAGACGTGGCTGACAGTTTCTGACAGTAGAAACAGATTCTGGCGGATTCAGACAGTTGGTGAAAGTTTGGATAGTCACCGTTCATCTTTCCTGGTGCCGGTCAAGTCCTCTTTGAACAAGCAATATCTGGAACTTTTTGGAATTGGGTCAAGTTCAACAATGCCTGGGTCAAAGAAGGGACAGAGTGTCTTGGATGCAAACAGGAAAGTAAGTCATGGTGACTTGTCTGTTAATTGTAACGATGTGTCTGATGTTAAGCATGACATGGTTGATGTTACTGTTTCGCCGTTCAGGGATAATAGGAACATCAAACTCCCTAAATTTGAACCACGGTGTTTTGATGGAAACCCGGCTGATTATTTACAATTTGTAAAGGAGTTTGAGATCATGCTGAGTAGCTTTTTATTAAGTGATGAATTGAAATTGATGTATTTGATGAGGTATTGCACTGGAGATGCTTCAAGAGCTATACAGTGCTGTAAGCTCATGCCTCCTAATGAGGGATACGCTGAGGCTATGAGCATATTACGTCAAAGGTTTGGAAGACCTTCAATGATTGTAAGGAACGTATACGAAGCTGTCAAAGGTAACGGCAGTCAACTTCAAGATGACTCCAAGGCACTTACTGAGTTTTTAGATAATCTTATGACTTATAAGAATACCTTGATTTCGATGAATTGCATGAGTGACCTCAACTCGAGTTTTATACTAGAAGTAATAGCAAGACGCCTACCTACTCGACTGCAAAGGAAGTGGGTGAAGATAAGCTCCCGTATGGAGGATGAGGGTATCGAGCCAAAATTTGATGATATCCTGAAACTAGTAAAAAATAGTGTCAATCAATCTATGAGCAAGTTTGCCAGTATATTGAATCTCACCCCTAGAATAGAGCAGTCTGAGGGTAAAATGCAATCATTGATGACGAGTAGGCCTCAGAGAGGTGGATATCGAGAAGGCTCCATGATGTCTAGTAATGCATATAGACCTAGTGAGTGTAACAGGTTTCGTAGTACATCCTCAACAGATAAGTTACAAGATGCAAGACAAACACGGTTGTGTTTTACACGTTTGCAAGAGGTGCATACAGTAGTGAACTGTGAACCAGTGAGCAAGTTCAGTGATAAGCTAAATGTAAACTCCAGGCCTGACTCCGAATTGTGTGACGATAACGGTGCGGTCAAGAAGTCTGTAGTTGCAACTGGTAAGCCATTGTTGAATAGAGTGTCACAGAATAGAGTTACTGCTTCAGAGTGCAGTTCTGACCCTACAAGTTTACAAGGTATTACTAGTCAGAGTGAAGTTATAAAACCTTTTAGGATTTGTGAGGAGGAACCAAAATTGTCTACTTCTGTTATTAAAGAGTTTGAAAATGATGAAGTTGACGGTAAATTGAATATTTGTGATAATGATCATGATACTTCAGATTTGTCTTTGGTTGATCATGATGAGATGAGGGATATGCCTACTACTGCTAAGTTGAACAAAGGTTCTGTACAACTTGAACGTGAAGTAGAAATAAATGCAGATGCAGTTGCAGAAGGCATGCATACTTGTGAGACCGTCAGTGTGAGTGATCAGCATGTAGCCCACCTATCATCAGATGCTAGTGCTAAACCTGAGCTGATAGTAAAAGACAGCAGTGGTGGTGGTCTTGCAGGTAGACAACTTTCTGAAAGTCGAGCAACAACAGCTTCTGATCCACCGCTAACTTCATCAACTGGTATCAATCGGTCGTCGTTGGTGTTGTCATCCACAATGAAACAGTCGCCCATCAACTCAAGTATCTTGTGCAATGACTATAATAGTATTGGTGCATTTGAAAGGACGAAAGATATTGTTCAGTTTAGTGAGGATAAGCCAAGTGTAAACGAGAGAGTAATTGTTAAATTGACTTGCATGAATAAAGGCATTTCTAGTTTCAAGTTACTATTTGAATGTTATTATCTTTGGTGTAAATTACTCTGTTTCTACGCTTGGTTGACCAGATACGTCGTGTGTTTGTTCGTCATCTATATTCTACGATACAATGACATGAGCGTGTTACCGTTCAGATTTGAGGATATAGCTGATAGAAGGAAGTCAGCAAATGAACTCTGCAACGATTTTCCAACCTAGGGCGTCAACCTGAGAAGGGTTGTAGGCGTACTGCTGTAAGTCCTACAATTCTTCAAAGGGTAGCGCATCAATGAGCAGTCCAATGTGCTTGGTGTGTGATTTTGTACATATGTTCATATTGTATATACTGAATTGATATCATCTGTCATCTAGCTGTTGGTAATTCTGTTTGTGTCCGGACGACTTCCACTTGGATCATCAACCTGAGAAGGAATGTAGGCGTACTGCTGTAAGTCCTACAATTCTTCAAAGGGTAGCGCATCAGTGAGCAGCCCAATGTGCCTGGTGTGTGATTTTGTACATATGTTCATATTGTATATACTGAATTGATATCATCTGTCATCTAGCTGTTGTTAATTCTGTTTGTGTTCGGACGACTTCCACTTGGATCATCAACCTGAGAAGGAATGTAGGCGTACTGCTGTAAGTCCTACAGTTCTTCGAGGGTAGTTCGTCAGGGCAGAATCCACCATTTTGATGTGTTGATTGTACATATGTTTGTGTTAAATAATTGTGTGAGTTCCAATTATTGTAATTGTTGGTTAATCTTGTTTGTGTCCGGACGTTCCACAACTTACAATCGTCAACCTGTGAAGGGTTGTAGGCGTACTGGTGTAAGTCCTGCGATTCTTCAAAGGAATTCCATCAAGACATGAACTGCGAGTTTGTGTGTACTGTTTGTATATACGTGTGGTGTGTCATATCAATTGGTGTTTTTGGATCCATTGTGTTTACTTGTTGTTTTCGTACCTCGTTGTTATCACGTAATTTTGTTAAAATTTTCGTCGTGATTACTTCTGAAGTTGTGTCCACTCTTCTACATCCATGAATGAATTGATTGATGTTAGAGACAGCAGATGGGTCGTATACGCCGGGGAGGCTAGGCTATTGCCGAGAATGAAATGCATACGGAGATAATTGTTAGCTGTGGTCCCACACGCCGGGGAGAAAGAGTGTAAACGACTGAGGCTCGCATACGTCATCGTTACTAGAATTGAGGCAGAATGAGTGACAAGCGATTTCAGTGGTAATTGGTAGTGAGTAGATAAGAGGATGAGCGTAGAGTATCGTGAGGTACTGCCATAGTCACGTTGTATTCTGCAAGAGTCATTCTAGCAGGTGGCGATTGCGTTGCAAGAGGATGCCTTTAACTGGAGGGCGCAGGTCGTCATTGATGTGTGAGATTGTGCTGTGAGTATGCTTGTGGTGTGTTGGCTTTTCTGTTTGTTTTCCATTTCAGCTCTGTCCGTGTGACCCAGGTTCTCGCAATGGCATCCAAGTCAACGTGTATTGGTCGTGAAGGAAAAAAGGGATGGATCCCTTTTCTGCCGGGGAGTGTCAATGTAGTTGAAGATTGGACGATCAATTCATGGTTGTTTGCTCAAACCAACTCGCCCAATTTTCGCGGAGGCATCAATACGACAGTCATCGTCTCATCGGTCGCTGTTCAGAAAGAAGTCAGCAGTAAACCATCAGAAGTAATATTGTGATTTATTATTGTAATATTTGTTCACACACCTTAGTCATACGTGATTTATATGTTGGTGTAACAATAAAGAATCCTCGAGTCAACAATTGGTGTTTTGGTTTTTTCGTCCGTTATTACTAAGCGTTTCTGAGAAACTTCAAGCGACAGCGTGAGCCCGAGCGTAGCAAGAGCTGGGCATTAACAATTTACGAGACGTGGCTGACAGCCCAGTATTCCAGAAATGTTAAGTCTGCCTGAGACCTGGGTCTTTCGAGCACTTTATTGCTCTCCACTTCTTAACATCGTCGGAGCGAAGGGGAGTCGGGCAGCTTAGGAGGCATCGTAGGTCACTGATAAAAATCAAAAATATCAACGCCCCTAGGATAGGGCCCTGCTACTCTCCTGATGATCACTTGTGCCAAGATGACTGGACTCGATTGACCTTAGTGCAGAATTTCCTTTCAGCAAGGCAGAAGTCGCTCACATATACTGCCTGACTTATTTTGTAAAGGAAAGGGTCATGATTAACTGTGTTAAATGCCTTCTCAAAGTCTAGGAAGATCATATGGACTAGAACATTCATATCCCAGCCTGTTGTCTAATCGTTCCAGTGTGACAGTAGGTTTGTTACTTAGGACTTGTATCTCCTGAAATCATGTTGTACCCTATTAATCATGTCAAGATGTTCCCTGATGTGATAATTAACTATGCTTTCCAGTACTTCTGATACCATTGGAAATAGCACTATTGGTCTATAGCTGGTGGCATTTTGCGTGTCTCCACCCATGACAATAGGAGAAGGGATGGTCCTTTTCCACTCTCTTGGGAGTTTCTCTGAATTCATTGAATGTTTAGACAGATCGCCTAATGGCCTACAGGGTGCTTCGGTGCACTGTTTCCGAACAGATGGCGTAATGTCGTCACATCCTGGGGACTTTCCCGATGCCACTCCCCGTATTTTCCCTGGTAGCCTTGCTGATTTTATTTCGAACATAGCCTCTAGGTTTTCTTTCGGCGAATAGTAGTGTCACCATTTTGCCAATACGCTGCTGTTTAACTGATTTTTAATGGCTCAACTGAGTTGTCAGCCACGTCTCGTAAACCGTTAATGCCCAGCTCTTGCTACGCTCGGGCTCACGCTGTCGCTTGAAGTTTCTCAGAAACGCTTAGTAATAACGGACGAAAAATCCAAAACACCAATTGTTGACTCGAGGATTCTTTATTGTTACACCAACATATAAATCACGTATGACTAAGGTGTGTGAACAAATATTACAATAATAAATCACAATATTACTTCTGATGGTTTACTGCTGACTTCTTTCTGAACAGCGACCGATGAGACGATGACTGTCGTATTGATGCCTCCGCGAAAATTGGGGGAGTTGGTTTGAGCAAACAACCATGAATTGATCGTCCAATCTTCAACTACATTGACACTCCCCGGCAGAAAAGGGATCCATCCCTTTTTTCCTTCACGACCAATACACGTTGACTTGGATGCCATTGCGAGAACCTGGGTCACACGGACAGAGCTGAAATGGAAAACAAACAGAAAAGCCAACACACCACAAGCATACTCACAGCACAATCTCACACATCAATGACGACCTGCGCCCTCCAGTTAAAGGCATCCTCTTGCAACGCAATCGCCACCTGCTAGAATGACTCTTGCAGAATACAACGTGACTATGGCAGTACCTCACGATACTCTACGCTCATCCTCTTATCTACTCACTACCAATTACCACTGAAATCGCTTATCACTCATTCTGCCTCAATTCTAGTAACGATGACGTATGCGAGCCTCAGTCGTTTACACTCTTTCTCCCCGGCGTGTGGGACCACAGCTAACAATTATCTCCGTATGCATTTCATTCTCGGCAATAGCCTAGCCTCCCCGGCGTATACGACCCATCTGCTGTCTCTAACATCAATCAATTCATTCATGGATGTAGAAGAGTGGACACAACTTCAGAAGTAATCACGACGAAAATTTTAACAAAATTACGTGATAACAACGAGGTACGAAAACAACAAGTAAACACAATGGATCCAAAAACACCAATTGATATGACACACCACACGTATATACAAACAGTACACACAAACTCGCAGTTCATGTCTTGATGGAATTCCTTTGAAGAATCGCAGGACTTACACCAGTACGCCTACAACCCTTCACAGGTTGACGATTGTAAGTTGTGGAACGTCCGGACACAAACAAGATTAACCAACAATTACAATAATTGGAACTCACACAATTATTTAACACAAACATATGTACAATCAACACATCAAAAATGGTGGATTCTGCCCTGACGAACTACCCTCGAAGAACTGTAGGACTTACAGCAGTACGCCTACATTCCTTCTCAGGTTGATGATCCAAGTGGAAGTCGTCCGAACACAAACAGAATTAACAACAGCTAGATGACAGATGATATCAATTCAGTATATACAATATGAACATATGTACAAAATCACACACCAGGCACATTGGGCTGCTCACTGATGCGCTACCCTTTGAAGAATTGTAGGACTTACAGCAGTACGCCTACATTCCTTCTCAGGTTGATGATCCAAGTGGAAGTCGTCCGAACACAAACAGAATTAACAACAGCTAGATGACAGATGATATCAATTCAGTATATACAATATGAACATATGTACAAAATCACACACCAGGCACATTGGGCTGCTCATTGATGCGCTACCCTTTGAAGAATTGTAGGACTTACAGCAGTACGCCTACAACCCTTCTCAGGTTGACGCCCTAGGTAGGAAAATCGTTGCAGAGTTCATTTGCTGACTTCCTTCTATCAGCTATATCCTCAAATCTGAACGGTAACACGCTCATGTCATTGTATCGTAGAATATAGATGACGAACAAACACACGACGTATCTGGTCAACCAAGCGTAGAAACAGAGTAATTTACACCAAAGATAATAACATTCAAATAGTAACTTGAAACTAGAAATGCCTTTATTCATGCAAGTCAATTTAACAATTACTCTCTCGTTTACACTTGGCTTATCCTCACTAAACTGAACAATATCTTTCGTCCTTTCAAATGCACCAATACTATTATAGTCATTGCACAAGATACTTGAGTTGATGGGCGACTGTTTCATTGTGGATGACAACACCAACGATGACCGATTGATACCAGTTGATGAAGTTAGCGGTGGATCAGAAGCTGTTGTTGCTCGACTTTCAGAAAGTCGTCTACCTGCAAGACCACCACCACTGCTGTCTTTTACTATCAGCTCAGGTTTAGCACTAGCATCTGATGATAGGTGGGCTACATGCTGATCACTCACACTGACGGTCTCACAAGTATGCATGCCTTCTGCAACTGCATCTGCATTTATTTCTACTTCACGTTCAAGTTGTACAGAACCTATGTTCAACTTAGCAGTAGTAGGCATATCCCTCATTTCATCATGATCAACCAAAGACAAATCTGCACTATCATGATCATTATCACAAATATTCAATTTACCGTCAACTTCATCATTTTCAAACTCTTTAATAACAGAAGTAGACAATTTTGATTCCTCCTCACAAATCCTAAAAGGTTTTATAACTTCACTCTGACTAGTAATACCTTGTAAACTTGTAGGGTCAGAACTGCACTCTGAAGCAGTAACTCTATTCTGTGGCATACTATTCAACAATGGCTTACCAGTTGCAACTACAGACTTCTTGACCGCACCGTTATCGTCACACAATTCGGAGTAAGGCCTGGAGTTTACATTTAGCTTATCACTGAACTTGCTCACTGGTTCACAGTTAACTACTGTATGCACCTCTTGCAAACGTGTAAAACACAACCGTGTTTGTCTTGCATCTTGTAACTTATCTGTTGAGGATGTACTACGAAACCTGTTACACTCACTAGGTCTATATGCATTACTAGACATCATGGAGCCTTCTCGATATCCACCTCTCTGAGGCCTACTCGTCATCAATGATTGCATTTTACCCTCAGACTGCTCTATTCTAGGGGTGAGATTCAATATACTGGCAAACTTGCTCATAGATTGATTGACACAATTGTATACTAGTTTCAGGATATCATCAAATTTTGGCTCGATACCCTCATCCTCCATACGGAAGCTTATCTTCACCCACTTCCTTTGCAGTCGAGTAGGTAGGCGTCTTGCTATTACTTCTAGTATAAAACTCGAGTTGAGGTCACTCATGCAATTCATCGAAATCAAGGTATTCTTATAAGTCATAAGATTATCTAAAAACTCAGTAAGTGCCTGGGAGTCATCTTGAAGTTGACTGCCGTTACCTTTGACAGCTTCGTATACGTTCCTTACAATCATTGAAGGTCTTCCAAACCTTTGACGTAATATGCTCATAGCCTCAGCGTATCCCTCATTAGGAGGCATGAGCTTACAGCACTGTATAGCTCTTGAAGCATCTCCAGTGCAATACCTCATCAAATACATAAATTTCAATTCATCACTTAATAAAAAGCTACTCAGCATGATCTCAAACTCCTTTACAAATGGTAAATAATCAGCCGGGTTTCCATCAAAACACCGTGGTTCAAATTTAGGGAGTTTGATGTTTCTATTATCCCTGAACGGCGAAACAGTAACATCAACCATGTCATGCTTAACATCAGACACATCGTTACAATTAACAGACAAGTCACCATGACTTACTTTCCTGTTTGCATCCAAGACACTCTGTCCCTTCTTTGACCCAGGCATTGTTGAACTTGACCCAATTCCAAAAAGTTCCAGATATTGCTTGTTCAAAGAGGACTTGACCGGCACCAGGAAAGATGAACGGTGACTATCCAAACTTTCACCAATTGTCTGAATCCGCCAGAATCTGTTTCTACTGTCAGAAACTGTCAGCCACGTCTCGTAAATTGTTAATGCCCAGCTCTTGCTACGCTCGGGCTCACGCTGTCGCTTGAAGTTTCTCAGAAACGCTTAGTAATAACGGACGATAAAACCAAAACACCAATTGTTGACTCGAGGATTCTTTATTGTTACACCAACATATAAATCACGTATGACTAAGGTGTGTGAACAAATATTACAATAATAAATCACAATATTACTTCTGATGGTTTACTGCTGACTTCTTTCTGAACAGCGACCGATGAGACGATGACTGTCGTATTGATGCCTCCGCGAAAATTGGGGGAGTTGGTTTTGAGCAAACAACCATGAATTGATCGTTCAATCTTCAACTTCATTGACATGAGGGTTTTAACCTTTTCCAGACTAGTGAGATACTGATTGTTCAAACTGTTAAGGCGTATGCCCCCAGTTGGTTGGTTCACGTGATTCTGTATTGCGTGCTACAGAAATACTGTGATCGCGTTACATGTTACTTTTAGCCTATTTAAACGCGGTTCTTGAACGTTTATACGCAGCCAAAATATTTTTTGCCGCGTTCGCTAAGCTGTATGCGAAAACACCACGTGACTGTTTTCTATTCCCGTCCCACCCCTCTGCCTTCTCACTAAGGAGTGTCGAAGAGGAATGGAATAGTTTTAGGCAAATGCTTACCCGTGACCAGTTGGCGTTGAGTGAACTTTACCTTGTTGATTATGTATAGCTCATGAGATGGGTTTCTGTAATTCTTATAGGAATCCACTTGTTTAAATACACTTTAGACGGGGAAATGTGTAAGACGTGGCGACGCAACAAGAGCAAAAAAACCTAGTCATTTGCCTACGATCTTCACTTTGGTGTGCACAGCCAAGGATTATGTTTCGGCAATATTCAAAAATTCCGGACTTGAAAATTCTGTGGTTTCGCTATTAATTTATAGATTATATGGAAAGTAGGGAAGCACCTCAACAATGCCGGTTGACAATTATCAGCAAATGTCTGCGCTGTGTGATAGATAGTTTACAGCAGAGATAGTCGATTTAATACAAATGTAAGTTGTCTCATAATCAATAGGAATATTCCCAGCAGAATAGTATCAAAATTCTATTTGCAAGAATCATATCAGGCAACAAGCGTTTTTATCTGACGGACTAAGAACATGCAGTCACCTCACGATCCTGCCTTAAGTTTAAAAGGAACAAAATGTCGTGATTACTACATTAGCACTATGTTCAAAGTCCAGCGTGATGCACCAGAAGAGTGGATTGTTGGATGCGCAACTTAAACTAGTCAAGGAAAAATAGTGAGAGTTAAGTTTAAATCAAAATGCCGTTACACAGGTCATGGGTAAAAGATAGCATCTGCAAATTGGGATTATCGCAATGACCACCTATATTATAAAGTTGAATTGTTATCTTTCCCTCGGGTTCCAAGCGGAATATAGGGCTTCAACAGCATATCTCCGCTTTGTCCTATTCTTTTTAGTTCTCCTTAGCTCGGTATACAGTCGCCTATAATCTCTCATCTACTTTCAACACGATTTCTCCGATGTCACTCTCTAAATTACACCTAGCCCATCGCCTCCAATTAGGATCCCAACTGAGTGCTTGGAGAGCGATGTCACTCGGCGGTCTCTTCAGTGTATGTCAAGCTCAGCTCTATTTCACCCAGCACATTTGTTGGGCTACAGGTTGATTGGTTCGTTCTCAGAGTTTTGTGTAGCGACTCCTTCCTGTCTGCCCATCTGATCTTCCCTATTGAGCCAGCGAAGGAAGCTTCTGATGAAAAACTTCAGCAGCCTGTTGGAAATGCCTTCGTGACCCGCGTACATAGTTTCTGGCCGTCAAATAAAACAGCTGATTGACTTAGCACTGATGTTGAAAATCAGAATCCTCCTTATGTTATGGAGTGCAGAAGATTTGCAAAGTGATTTTAGATTGATGAAGGTCTGTCTTGCCTTACCTAATCTGACTTTGACGTCTTCCGTCCCACAAGTGGCTAAAATAGCGCTGCTTAGCGAGATAAGTTAGTAAAGTGGCCTGTTTCAAATACCTTCAGTGGATAGTGACCGGTTAGTTGTCTTTATCACATCCGTTTTATCTATTTTCACTTGAAGTCCAGTCTTCATAGCCTACTTCTTCTACCAGTTTGTTGGTTTTCGCCCGTAGGTCTTCGAGTTTGAATGACATTAGACATAAATCATCGGTGAAATACAGATTTTTGACAGTCTTCTTATCGGCCAGAGCATTCCTGTCTCCTCGTTCCCCACAGTTCGAAGCGTACTCCAGCCCACCAAAATTAGGACTATCATCGGTGGTAATAGGCAGCCTTGTCTTACCCCTGCATTCACTTCGAACGCCTCTCTGAGTTTTCTTTTGTGAACCACCTGGCATGTGGCATTGTCACATAGCCAACTGTTGAATGATTTTGACAAAGACTTGAGGTACGCCATTGTGTTGAAGTGGTTTCCAAACAACTTCTCGGCCAAAGCTGTCGAAGGCCCTCTCGCAGTCTATGAAGCTGAGGTATGGCTTTGATTGCCTTTTTATGCTCTGTTCAGTGGCGATGCACAGAGTTGCCATTTGATCAGCATATAATTTACCTTTACTGAGTCAAGCTTGTTCAGATGGCATCGGAGTTCTGCATCGGTGCATCCTTTATTCTCTCCAGGATAACGCGACCTAGTATTTTACTTGGCGTCGACAAGAGCATTATTACACGCTAGTTATTGCATAGGCCTAAGGTCTGGGGTCTCTTTTACCTGCAGTCAGCCTGCTTGTTCTGCTTCACTTGCGGGTGTGTCGAGGAATCCTTTCTGTCTCTCCTGACACTCTCCTTCACTTCTGTATTCAGTGTAGTGTACATCGAACTAGGTTTCTCCTTCTGTTATCTAGCTTCTCATCGGTTCATCTTCTCTTTCACCATCCACCATTCCTAGAGCAATTGTTCACGTTTCCTTGAACATCACCTTCCGAATGTTGGTTCCAGTGTTCTTCCATTCAGGTTTTCGCAGTGGTCTCACGTAGTGTATCCGAATTCGCCCTGATGGATATACTCAAGGTATCCCTTGTACTTCTGTCCTTCAGCTTCTGGATGTTGCACATGAGTTGTGGCCTGTCTCCAGTTGTTCTGAAGGATTTCATCTCACCTTGACGGTTCCTTGAACTAGATGATGGCCTGAGTCCACATCTACCCCTCTTCTCGTCTTTGTGTCCAGCAGGCTCCGTTTCCGCTTCCTTGAACAGCACTGAGTTGAAGCCTGTTTGGTCTGTGGTGTGTCCGTTGGACAAAATCCATGTCACTCTGTGTTTATTGATGTGATCAGACACTCAAGCATCGCAGTGTCGTTGAAATAGGCTTAAGTTAACCTAGTGACATAACATTTTTTGAGCAAGTGGCATCAGGGACAAGAAAGTCGAGAACGCTCTTAGGATGCACACTCAGGAACTTTCATGACAACGAAGCCAAGTTCGTAGTAAACATAACGTGTAAGGCCATCATTAGAATACTGTCCATTGGTTATTAGCGCCACTCGCATATGTGACAAGCTGAAGATGTAAATATCCAACAATATTTCACGTCCAAACTGCCTGGGTAAGACTGTAAGAAGGACTGAATCTCATAGTGTATGTCTCTAAATCTTGACCTACTTTGGACGAGAAGACTTATTACAAACCTAGTATTTTTCTTTAAGGTCCTGTGCATCGGTGACACAGTGGTTAGGAGTCTTGCCGACCAAGCAAAAGTTGCAGGGTTCGATCCCCAGCTGATGTAAGCCTGATATCAGTCGTCGGACCGTAAAATTTAGGCGCAGGATATCACATGCTGAAAATTTCATAGTTGTACCAAAATACTGAGGAATCAAGCTATATTAATGGTATACTTACGCAAAATGCCATTCTCAGACAGTTAGAACATACTATTCTCACCGCAAGGCCATTACAGTCTACGCTAGCAAGCGTGCACATTGGCATTAAAAGCCTTAAAACCATCACTCCGCAAAAACTTCTTCACATACCTGTATTTTAATATATGCAACAAATTACACCTAGAGATCAGAACCTGCCTCTTGGTTATAGGCTTAAGTTCTCTCTATACGGACAGTTTTGGTCTACTGCTTGTGTTAAAAACTATTTTTCTTTTTTCGATTTACAGCTTAATTCCACACTGTATTTTTGGTACAAGTATGCAATTTTCAGCATGGATATCGGTAGCCCACATTTTGCAGACCGACCATAGTGATCAGGTGTAAGTCGGCGGGGGATCGAGCCTCAGACGATGTGCATGGTCGGCGAGAGTCCTAACCAATGTGTCAGAAGGAATTAAGTATTACCAGATTTGGACGCATAAATTGGGACGTAAAACTCCACTAATTACTGTGCATGAATGATAAAGACCCTAGTCAGACAGATACATAAAAACAGTAAGAGAATATCGGTGTATATGCTTACTAGAAGGCACCAAATATATACATGTAAATATACAGATATTCAAGTTCTATATGTGTCCAGATACTGTATCTGGTGCTCTGCTGCTGATTTCGTAGCTACAGTTTCCTAAATCTGCAGTAAGGTTGAAGTCAAACAGGACTTGGAGACACTCACTTATATATACGACATCATCCTTCTAGCTGTTGTCTGATAATAGCTCAATGTCCTTAAAAACTACCGTATCAACAAATCGGAACGCCAGATAACATTCCGTGAGGTATCCATGACCTAAAATGAAGACGCAACTGGTTTACAAATAGTTTCCTACACCTTAATCAACTTACATGCACAAAAGACGAGCAAGTGCAAATGGCGGTAATGGCTGACCTCGGTGCATTGAAACAAGTCTGTCTGGCTATGGCTGATATTCGCCTGCATGGAGAGCAGTTAACTTCTGGTATAATTCTACAGTGACACTGTTGAGAGAATGATGCAAAAATATCACTCACTTTAAATCAATACATCATGTAACTATAGATCAAGAATAAGATTCGATGCAGTCCGGAACGAAGTTATGTGGGAGAACTTTCCCCTAGCATTTGTAATCCATCCAACACAGACTTGGAGTTTTTGTTAATGTGAAAACAATATCCCTATATTTGTCAGTGTGCTCCATTAAATGAATAGTTAGCAGATTGTCCCCACAAACTGAAGACAAAACACAGCAACCATGTATTATTATTATTATTATTATTGTATCCTTTAGTTCCTAGAGGAACATAGGGCTTCAGCTGCGCACCTCCATTGCCTTCGGTTTTCTGACAACTTTTTCACCCTGCTCCAGGTCTGTCCACATGCTTTCATCTCTTCCTCGCATGACCTCCTCCAAGTCACCCTTGGACGACCAACTCGCCGCCTCCCTTTCGGGTTCCACTCGAGGGCTTGTCTAGTGATGTCACTTGATGGTTTCCTCAGCGTATGGCCAATCCATCTCCATTTCTTTCTGCCTATTTGTTTCACAATCGGTTCCTGATTGGTTCGCTCCAGAGATCCCTGTTGCTGATCTTTTCTGGCCATCTGATCTTGAGCAGTATTGAGCGGAGACAGTTGTTAATGAAGGTTTGAAGTTTGTTTGAGATGCTCTTTATGACTCGCCAAGTCTCTGATCCGTATATTCACCATAAACCAAATTTATATAGTTTAAATAGTACTTACCCATGCCTGTACAACCGGTGTTCTCCTGCGTATACAGGAATAAACACATATTATTATCGCTGAATCATTGAAGGAGCAGAAGTCGGCTGTAAACTAAGTAAGTCTTTAGCTAAACAAATTGACATTAACAGTGCAGGTCAGCATCCACTGCTCAGTAATAAATGCTGTGGCTAATAATTCTGGGAAATTACCTACCGCTACAACATCAAAAGACTTACTGAAGTTGAATCAAGTAATATCCAATTTTGGAATACAATGGCAACAGCCACCGACTGAATGACGAATAATGAAAATTATTTACTAAAATAAACAATTTTATCGTCTAAAGTTATTTTTTTGGTTTTATTTCTTGAAGGCTTGCAAGGAAACGTTGACGACACAAAGTTTCTGTGAGAATGAAAATCTGGACAGCTCTCAGATAGTTTTAGATGAGAGTGTGTTACGCAAACATTCTGGCAGTTTACCGACGACGCATTTCAAGTGTGTATTTTACGCGTGTTTGGATTCAAGGCTGATTCATTTTAAGTCTGTATAAAGTAGATCTCCCTAAACTATGGGGTCCCGGATTTTGCAAATCCCAGTAAAACAGCATTGCCATCAGTGTCCTTGAACATAGTATAATTTTTTCCATTGGGCAACTAACTTCAAGTTAGTTGACACATAGACTGGAGCATATCATGGATTATGTGAAACCAGCTATCATCAGGAAACATACGCTTATCAGAGTGATTGGACCAAGGTTTTTCCTATTTAAAGTTACCAAAAACTTGCTAAATATACCTCTAATGACAGGATTAAACCTGCCGTAGTCTAGGTGTCACTGGTAAGTGTTTCTTTACTAGGAGAGGAATGTAGTCGCAATACTATCAGTAGATATACCACAACCTACAGTTGTTTCCGAATTTTGCTGCAGATACGTCCAATTAAGCTATAGGTGTACCCCAAGTAACTATTAGTAGACAGTTATCTAGTGAAGAGATTGCAATCAGTTGCAGAAACTTAGTGCGTTACCTTCGACAAATGACTAGGATTTACCAACCGAATGAATTCGTCCCATTCCACATTTTACCTCAAAATTTTGAGAAAATGTTCCAAGTAATGGCAAATACATACCCATTTTATTAGGTCGAGCCCGCTTTCATTCCTGGTTGAACAACCAGTGCTTTCACCAGTCTGTTTGGAGGTGTTTTGACATGTCTTTTTAACTCACAATAACACAGTAACGCTGGCATGTTGGTTAAATTTAATTATACGTAAATCATATTAGCCAGTCGCAATGTACACGGTTGGCAGATTGCGGTGCAATTTCATCAAGATTTCTTTTCTGAAACCGAAATTATTCAGACCACAATATGTAATCTGCTTCATACCATAAATGGTATTCAAGAGACAACATAAATGCACAAGACTATATACTTATTGACGAAGAATAAGTAGTTGTGTATAACTTACATCAACCAGCAGTGCTTGCTAGCCAGGTAAGCCCCAAACGAGCAAAATAGCTTTTAGATCACTTCGATCTGGCTAGCAAACACTACTTTTTGATGTGAGTAGTATACTACAAGTCCTCTCAGTGAAACTGTGCATAGTCATAGGGCATGAGGGAGAATTCTGCACTTTATCCTGAATTTTCTATTGATGGATCATAATGAACTGAAAATTTCGGTCCCTGTTGAAATGTACGCTGTCTTGAGATGTTATTTAGTTGGTGAAGGCTGACAGTGGGATTCAGGACTCGTGTCTCCTCCCAACAATTTGAAATGTATCTAGTGGTACACAAGCTTGCAAATCAAGCGATCTCAACCGGCATTCAGTGTTGGTACCATGCCTAGTACCACTATCATTAAGCTGAAAGTCTTAGTTATTTTTGACAAATAACTTTTACAGTCATTTTACAGTTGATCGAAATTATCTGTCTTTCGTCCTCAGAAACTAGGAGACAGCACACTTCAACAACACTGACTATTGAGATTGTATATATATATATATATATATATATATATATATATATATATATATATGCATGAGACAGCGAATCACTTAGTAGTCATTCGAGAAATATTATCGTCCTCACGCGAACGATCTAGAAGCTTTCTCTCACAACTAGCCTTCTGAAAATTTGATTAATTCTGTATTTTATTTGAATGACACTTAAAACCCATAGGAATATGTTGGAAACATTTGACTGATTTCCCATCACTCAAATCAGATTCTTGAGGTTTGTAATGTAACATTATTAGTGAAGTAAATTGGTCACACTTAGTGAAATCACCTGTCTCTTTTGTTATAGGAATATTTATTCAAGCTATCTCCATAAACTAATGTTTTTTCCTTAAATTGAGTATGTTTATTTGTTATGCATGTTTTCTTTTGGGTTTATTCCTCATTTATACATGTTGGTTGATTTTACTGTAGGTGATAGACGTGGTAGCTGAAAGTGTGAGAGTATATGTGATTGCGGTTGACTCTGTGTGAGCGTACTCTCACTGTACTGGTGTTGCTTATGATGTGACTCAAGAAGATCTACCAGTGTTTCGGTGTAGCACAGGTTACAACGTAGAGGAAGAAGACAAGTGACTTGGTAACGGACATTTTTTGCCGAGGAACAAGACACCATATTTACACATTTTTAACCACATTCATGGTCAGCTAGGTCAGTGGATAATAAATTGTTCTGATTATTTTTTGGTTTTCTAAAGGTCAAACCTTGAGATTATTTCCTAACCACAACGTAAGCTAAATCCAGATTTGAGAAAAAAACACTTTTACTTCTGTAGCCACAGACTTAAAATGTTATTTTCAATTTTGGTTACTTTATTTCAGTCTGAGTCTGTATGCTGCTAATTAATCAATCTTATCATTTGCATTAAAGGGCATCAATCTGATGCATTTACCGATACATAAACGCAACGCTGCATTGCTGCGCCTTTTTATTACTTTTTGTGACTCTGCACAAGGTATGAATTTTGTATATTTGTATAATTCCGTTATCTTTTAAATGATGACAAAACAGCATTTTTACGAGCCATTACTGATCCCTGGCTTTGTAGATGTCACTGTTATCAGCTTATATGGAAATCCATCTTGAACCTAGTAACTAAGGTGAAGTTATTATTTACTGAATGATCAATCTTTCCTGAAATTCATCTTGTTTTATCACATATTTCACCACCATCATGAAAGTGTAACTTTCATTCTTAGAAAATGTCTGGATAGGTCCCAAGTTGGATTACACACCACTGAAAACCAGATAGTACTGGACAACTGTTTTGGATAGATAGAGTTCTAGTTTGAAATTTACTAATTTTTCCCCTAAATGAAGTCATTGATGACAATAACAATCATGTTTTTTTTCGAAAACTTGTTACTATACTCATAAGTAATATAGCGGAATCAACAACAACCATTACATTGGCATCAGAACAAAGGTATTTATTATTATTTTTTAAATTATAGCTTGAATATACATCATATTTTTTTGGTACAGGTATGGCATTTTCAGCAGGTGATATCGATAGCCCAAATTTTGCAGGCCGACCATAGATATCAGGTGTGCGTCGGCAGGGGATCGAAACCCGGACGATGTGCATGGTCGGCGAGAGTGCTAACCACTGTGACACCGACGCATAAATATCCAGACGAGAAGCTCAACATCATTCATCGGTTAATGCACTTCACGGAAGAAGTGAAAATTTCATTTTCACGGCTGAAAGTAGGATCAGATTCGCGAATATAAACACCAGTTTTCAGCACACAGATTGTAGTAATTTATTGTAATCGTAGTATTAGTATTTCGAGATGACCGAATTACAAGAATCCAAACAAAACACAGAGAGGGCAGAATTCAGGAATTTGTATTTAGCGGAATTATATTTCAATTTATATAAGAAATATTAACAATCAACAATAAGTATTTAAACAATACAGAGATAGAAATAGTCAATCACCACATCCGCCACACGTCGAATGTCTCCTTGCGTATTTATAATGATATCGCGGTTTGCTTGCCAGTCTCTGCGATCTTCTAACTGATTCTGTGATATCATTTCCATCAGTATCATCTAGACTTATTTCTGAATTATCTACAAAGTCAGGATTAGTAGCGGAGTCATTATAATCATAATCGGAACGACCTACCTCATTTATTCTCACTTGATCCAAGTGTCTGTTATGAACTGAATTATCTTCGATGTCTAATATCTTCACCATTCGATTTCCCATTCTTTGTAGTATGATACCAATAGAAGGTCTATAATCATTCCCTCTGTAATAATGTACATCAGAAAAAAAAAAAAAAAAATGCTTTCTGAGAATTCGAGATTTGAATAGTTTTGCAGGACTTTCATGAGTACTTGTATGCTCCGCATTGCGATATTGAAGTAAGAAGTTATCCACACATCTCTCTAGCTCATCAAGATTTTGAGGACTCATTGATGCTATAGCACTCTTTAATGTTCGTACAAAATTTTCTGCCAACCCGTTTGACTGAGGATGACGTGGTGCTGTGTACAAATGACGACAACCTATATGTTTGAGCCAATCATTGAAGTTCTTCTCCGTAAAATGAGTACCATTGTCAGTAACTAAGACATCTGGAATTCCTTCTCGACTAAAAATCTTTCTCAACGCTCTGTGAGTGAATTTGGCATTAGGACTATCTGTAATGATGACTTCTGGCCATCTAGAATAAGAATCCACAATAACTAAAGCATAATATGAATTTAAGAATGGACCACAGTAATCTGCATGAATACGCTGCCAAACCTCACAAGATGCAAGCCACGGTGTCCACGATGACTTCCCATAGGACATTTTATGCAAACAGCTAGAACAGCTCTTTGATCTTTTGTTAATGTCAGCATCAATTTCCGGCCACCAGCATGTTAGGCGTGCTAATGATCTCATCTTATCAGCTCTTAGATGAGCAGAATGTAGATCATCCAAAATCGCAGATCTTAATGTTGGAGGAATAATAATTCTGTCATTCAGACATAGAAATCCTTCAGGATGGACTGAAATTTCATCTCTTTGCTTATAAAAGTCTGGAAATCTTCGCTTACACTGAACATTCCAACCTCTTTTTGTTGCATTTATAACGCATCCGTAATATTTCCGAGTATCATTTATAAGTCGAACTCGATCCACCGGTAACGGCTGGACTAACAAGCAATCAGTATCATTAGCAGCATTTTCAAATAATGAATAATGAGATAAGAAGTCTGCATGAGGTATATCCTTTGCCGATCTATGTTCAATAGTGTAATCATATGCACTTAGTTCTAAACTCCATCTTTGAACCATAGCAGTAGATGATTTATTCAAAGATTTTTCTGGATTGTAAATGAATTTCAAGGCTTGATGATCAGTAACTATGTGAAACTTAGTACCGAAGAGATACTTGTGCAAGCGTCTTATCGTCCATACAACTGCTAGAGTTTCTTTCTGGGTTTGTGAGTACCCTTCTGCACTCTTACTTAGACGTCTTGAAATACAAATAACAGGTTGTCCATTTTGCTCAAGTACTGCAGCTATACCCATACGAGAAGCATCTGTAGTGAGAACAGACTTATCTTTCGATGAAAAAGGTCTTAAGAAAGCTTGTTTATTAAGAAACTCCAAAGTTTTTCGCAAGATATTCTCATGTTGTTGTTCCCACTTAAACTGTTTACTGGAGACAATCTCAAAAAGTGGAGATAACCGTTGAGTGAAGTTGGGAATGAATCTGGAGTAAAACTGAAGAGTACCTATCCATGATCTCAATGATGACATATTATTAGGTGACGGTGCTTGAATTAGAGGTGCCAAACGACTAGCATCAGGTCTGAAACCTTCGGAGTCTACTGTGTATCCCAAGCATGGTACAGACGACAAATTGAAATGACATTTAGATGGATTAACAAGAACATTATTCTCACATAAACGCCTGAACAGTTTCAAAAGACATTCATTATGCAATTCGATATTAGGACCATGAACTATAATGTCGTCTTGGTATGACTCAACACCATCTAATCCATCTATCATCTGATTTATTACATTTTGAAATATTGCGGGTGAAACCTTTAAACCAAAAGGCAAGAACTTATACTTGAACAATCCAAATGGAGTATTAATGGTTGTTAATGCACTAGACGCCTTATCAAGAGGAATTTGAAAATAGGCATCTTTTAGATCTATTTTTGAAAAGTATCTTGAGCCATGTAGCTTGTAGAGAATGTCTTCAGTTTCTAGAGTAGTGCAACTTTGCTGTAGTAGACGACCATTGAGTGTAAGGCGGTAGTCACCACAAATTCTGGGTGTTTTTCCATCAGCCTTTAGTGGCGTAACAACAGGAGTAGCCCAATTTGAAGACTCAACTGGCATAAGTATGCCTTGCTCAACCAACTTGTCTAACTCTTTCTTAACTGCATCTCGCAATCCATATGGAATTAGTCGGCGTTTCAGGAAGATAGGATCACCCTCTATTTCAAGATGGATGGGCTGAATCTTCATAGCACCTACACTCTTTGAACATTGGAGAAGTAATTCTCTGAACAAAGATTCATCAAACAACTCAGTACAAAGTGAGATTTCGACACTTAACAATCTAAGGGCTTTTAATCCCAATAAAGATGGACCATATTCACTAACAAGAAAGGGAATATTTACAAAATTACCACTGTCTGATTTCAAAGAAATGTTAGTAGCACCGATAAGAGGTAATTTATGACCAGTTATGCCTGTAATTGAACTAGTAGTAGGGTCTATCTGGACATTCTTACAAATCGATTGTAAATCTTTCTTAGAAATTATAGATTCAGTACTCCCAGTATCAATTATAAAACAATGGGACTTGCCTGAACTTGTAGTGAAGGTTCTCATTAGATGAGATTGAGTATTGGGAAAAGTTGAAAGAGACATCGACTGCATTTTACCAGATAAATTGCAAGAATTATCAGGATTCTGAGTAACACAAGTATTCGAACTTCTGCAAACAGTCTTCATGTGTCCAACTCTACCATATTTGTGACACTTAGCACCCCGAAAACGGCAAGTGCTTCGTAGATGTAACTTTCCACAGGATAAACACGGTTTAATGTTTCTGAACTCTCTCTGCATTCTATTACTTGTTGACGACAGTTTGGATTGCTTTCCATTACCACTTGTATTTTCGACTTTGGACAACATGACATCAGATACTGACGTGGTGGGAGCAGAGTATTCATTATTGACATCTTCATATGTAATGCATAAATCTTTAGCAGTTTGAAAGGTACAAGAAGGAATCTGAATTAACTCTTTCTCTAACTTAGGAATATTGATTCCAGCAATTAGACGATCACGTAGTTGAGTATGCAGCTGATCTCCAAAGTTACACTTTGAAGCTTGAATTTGAAGTTGAAGACTGAAGTCTCCAATCTTCTGATTGGGAGCATGAACCAGTTTGTTGAACTGAGCCCTCTCTCGCGTCTCAGAAGTAGTTATATGGAAGTGATCTATCAGAAGTTCACGGAGTTTATAATATGGCAGAGAAATAGGTTTATCTGGAAACGCCAGATTCTTCACTAGGCTATATACATCTAGCCCAATAGCAGTGATGAAATGTGCTGGAATTTTGTCATCCCGAACATTCTTGGAAATGCAACACGCATCGAAGCATTCAAAATAATCAGCAATCTCCCGCGGTGAACCATTTATAGGAAATTTTCCAAGGTTATTTAGTTCCATCGCGACGCCAAATTGTTTTGATTATTTGTAATCGTAGTATTAGTATTTCGAGATGACCGAATTACAAGAATCCAAACAAAACACAGAGAGGGCAGAATTCAGGAATTTGTATTTAGCGGAATTATATTTCAATTTATATAAGAAATATTAACAATCAACAATAAGTATTTAAACAATACAGAGATAGAAATAGTCAATCACCACATCCGCCACACGTCGAATGTCTCCTTGCGTATTTATAATGATATCGTGGTTTGCTTGCCAGTCTCTGCGATCTTCTAACTGATTCTGTGATATCATTTCCATCAGTATCATCTAGACTTATTTCTGAATTATCTACAAAGTCAGGATTAGTAGCGGAGTCATTATAATCATAATCGGAACGACTTACCTCATTTATTCTCACTTGATCCAAGTGTCTGTTATGAACTGAATTATCTTCGATGTCTAATATCTTCACCATTCGATTTCCCATTCTTTGTAGTATGATACCAATAGAAGGTTTATAATCATTCCCTCTGTAATAATGTACATCAGAAAAAAAAAAAAAAAAATGCTTTCTGAGAATTCGAGATTTGAATAGTTTTGCAGGACTTTCATGAGTACTTGTATGCTCCGCATTGCGATATTGAAGTAAGAAGTTATCCACACATCTCTCTAGCTCATCAAGATTTTGAGGACTCATTGATGCTATAGCACTCTTTAATGTTCGTACAAAATTTTCTGCCAACCCGTTTGACTGAGGATGACGTGGTGCTGTGTACAAATGACGACAACCTATATGTTTGAGCCAATCATTGAAGTTCTTCTCCGTAAAATGAGTACCATTGTCAGTAACTAAGACATCTGGAATTCCTTCTCGACTAAAAATCTTTCTCAACGCTCTGTGAGTGAATTTGGCATTAGGACTATCTGTAATGATGACTTCTGGCCATCTAGAATAAGAATCCACAATAACTAAAGCATAATATGAATTTAAGAATGGACCACAGTAATCTGCATGAATACGCTGCCAAACCTCACAAGATGCAAGCCACGGTGTCCACGATGACTTCCCATAGGACATTTTATGCAAACAGCTAGAACAGCTCTTTGATCTTTTGTTAATGTCAGCATCAATTTCCGGCCACCAGCATGTTAGGCGTGCTAATGATCTCATCTTATCAGCTCTTAGATGAGCAGAATGTAGATCATCCAAAATCGCAGATCTTAATGTTGGAGGAATAATAATTCTGTCATTCAGACATAGAAATCCTTCAGGATGGACTGAAATTTCATCTCTTTGCTTATAAAAGTCTGGAAATCTTCGCTTACACTGAACATTCCAACCTCTTTTTGTTGCATTTATAACGCATCCGTAATATTTCCGAGTATCATTTATAAGTCGAACTCGATCCACCGGTAACGGCTGGACTAACAAGCAATCAGTATCATTAGCAGCATTTTCAAATAATGAATAATGAGATAAGAAGTCTGCATGAGGTATATCCTTTGCCGATCTATGTTCAATAGTGTAATCATATGCACTTAGTTCTAAACTCCATCTTTGAACCATAGCAGTAGATGATTTATTCAAAGATTTTTCTGGATTGTAAATGAATTTCAAGGCTTGATGATCAGTAACTATGTGAAACTTAGTACCGAAGAGATACTTGTGCAAGCGTCTTATCGTCCATACAACTGCTAGAGTTTCTTTCTGGGTTTGTGAGTACCCTTCTGCACTCTTACTTAGACGTCTTGAAATACAAATAACAGGTTGTCCATTTTGCTCAAGTACTGCAGCTATACCCATACGAGAAGCATCTGTAGTGAGAACAGACTTATCTTTCGATGAAAAAGGTCTTAAGAAAGCTTGTTTATTAAGAAACTCCAAAGTTTTTCGCAAGATATTCTCATGTTGTTGTTCCCACTTAAACTGTTTACTGGAGACAATCTCAAAAAGTGGAGATAACCGTTGAGTGAAGTTGGGAATGAATCTGGAGTAAAACTGAAGAGTACCTATCCATGATCTCAATGATGACATATTATTAGGTGACGGTGCTTGAATTAGAGGTGCCAAACGACTAGCATCAGGTCTGAAACCTTCGGAGTCTACTGTGTATCCCAAGCATGGTACAGACGACAAATTGAAATGACATTTAGATGGATTAACAAGAACATTATTCTCACATAAACGCCTGAACAGTTTCAAAAGACATTCATTATGCAATTCGATATTAGGACCATGAACTATAATGTCGTCTTGGTATGACTCAACACCATCTAATCCATCTATCATCTGATTTATTACATTTTGAAATATTGCGGGTGAAACCTTTAAACCAAAAGGCAAGAACTTATACTTGAACAATCCAAATGGAGTATTAATGGTTGTTAATGCACTAGACGCCTTATCAAGAGGAATTTGAAAATAGGCATCTTTTAGATCTATTTTTGAAAAGTATCTTGAGCCATGTAGCTTGTAGAGAATGTCTTCAGTTTCTAGAGTAGTGCAACTTTGCTGTAGTAGACGACCATTGAGTGTAAGGCGGTAGTCACCACAAATTCTGGGTGTTTTTCCATCAGCCTTTAGTGGCGTAACAACAGGAGTAGCCCAATTTGAAGACTCAACTGGCATAAGTATGCCTTGCTCAACCAACTTGTCTAACTCTTTCTTAACTGCATCTCGCAATCCATATGGAATTAGTCGGCGTTTCAGGAAGATAGGATCACCCTCTATTTCAAGATGGATGGGCTGAATCTTCATAGCACCTACACTCTTTGAACATTGGAGAAGTAATTCTCTGAACAAAGATTCATCAAACAACTCAGTACAAAGTGAGATTTCGACACTTAACAATCTAAGGGCTTTTAATCCCAATAAAGATGGACCATATTCACTAACAAGAAAGGGAATATTTACAAAATTACCACTGTCTGATTTCAAAGAAATGTTAGTAGCACCGATAAGAGGTAATTTATGACCAGTTATGCCTGTAATTGAACTAGTAGTAGGGTCTATCTGGACATTCTTACAAATCGATTGTAAATCTTTCTTAGAAATTATAGATTCAGTACTCCCAGTATCAATTATAAAACAATGGGACTTGCCTGAACTTGTAGTGAAGGTTCTCATTAGATGAGATTGAGTATTGGGAAAAGTTGAAAGAGACATCGACTGCATTTTACCAGATAAATTGCAAGAATTATCAGGATTCTGAGTAACATAAGTATTCGAACTTCTGCAAACAGTCTTGATGTGTCCAACTTTACCACATTTGTGACACTTAGCACCCCGAAAACGGCAAGTGCTTCGTAGATGTAACTTTCCACAGGATAAACACGGTTTAATGTTTTTGATCTCTCTCTGCATTCTATTACCTGTGGACGACAGTTTGGATTGCTTTCCATGACCACTTGTATTTTCGACTTTGGACAACATGACATCAGATACTGACGTAGTGGGAGCAGAGTATTCATTATTGACATCTTCATATGTAATACATAAATCTTTAGCAGTTTGAAAGGTACAAGAAGGAATCTGAATTAACTCTTTCTCTAACTTAGGAATATTGATTCCAGCAATTAGACGATCACGTAGTTGAGTATGCAGCTGATCTCCAAAGTTACACTTTGAAGCTTGAATTTGAAGTTGAAGAATGAAGTCTCCAATCTTCTGATTGGGAGCACGAACCAGTTTGTTGAACTGAGCCCTCTCTCGCGTCTCAAAAGTAGTTATATGGAAGTGATCTATCAGAAGTTCACGGAGTTTATAATATGGCAGAGAAATAGGTTTATCTGGAAACGCCAGATTCTTCACTAGGCTATATGCATCTAGCCCAATAGCAGTGATGAAATGTGCTGGTATTTTGTCATCCCGAACATTCTTGGAAATGCACCACGCATCGAAGCATTCAAAATAATCAGCAATCTCCCGCGGTGAACCATTTATAGGAAATTTTCCAAGGTTATTTAGTTCCATCGCGACGCCAAATTGTTTTGATTATTTGTAATCGTAGTATTAGTATTTCGAGATGACCGAATTACAAGAATCCAAACAAAACACAGAGAGGGCAGAATTCAGGAATTTGTATTTAGCGGAATTATATTTCAATTTATATAAGAAATATTAACAATCAACAGTAAGTATTTAAACAATACAGAGATAGAAATATTCAATCACCTGACAGATATTTCCAATAATGTACTTAATATTTGAAGTATGGGTGTACAGAATAACAGCGAGCGGGCTTAGTAATGAAGATACTTTTGAAGCCTACCAGTGTACGTACTGTGAGGGAGTATCTTATTTGAGATACAAACGTTATATATGTATAAAGTATTTAGAATTCAGTGGCTTATTTTAATGTGTTGCAAAATCGCTGACAGTAATTGAAGACAATATGTACGATGGCCTGTAGAATTCTCAAAAATCACGTACTCTGATAAGATGAAAAGATATAAATTTGTTTAAAATGCTTTAATCTAATGGGTGAATTGAGTTTTAGCTTTAATGATTAGCAAAAGTTTATATTTCCCATTTTATCTATTGGAAGTCAGTACTAAGAAAGGCCTATAATGCCCAGTGAAATCCAGTTTTAAGAAAAGTTGAAAAAGTTCATTTTCAGTTCAAGGGATGTAAATTTTAATATATGTGTAAAACTTGGGCACTGTGGTAGTAATTAATTCCATATTAATTCGTTTATTAAATGTATCACACAGTGAAACCTTATTATTTACTGGACGACACAGTTTCGAACAAAATTTATGATATCAGTTGTAATCACACGACTTCGAAACTTGAGTTTTATAGTTTTCTTTGTCTTCTCCTAATTGCCGTCGTTGGGGTAGTAGAATTTTCCAGATATCTGGTTGGACAGGTGTTGAATCATTCCTATTACATGTATTTGCAGTTGATTCGATAAACAAAGCTTCTGTTACCAATCTATCCCTCCACCCTGCTGTTGCATTAGATTTCAAAACTGTCATCCTATCCCATCCTATTGTATAGTTGTATGTGATTGCATGTAAAGCTATGGCTGCACTATTCTCTAGATTTCTTATCTTATTTGGGTCAACCAATCTAGATTTTGCTAGGTTTTTATGTTCGGCCAGTCCGACTGACTGCCCCTGTTCTACTACTTTGACCTATGCATTTGACCTGACAATTATTCCAGTAGGGTATTAGATAATCTAAATTGTTTTATTTAATTGGCTCCACAGGATCCTTTAGCCGAAAAAAGTTTGTTTGTAATTGAGTTTGTGGGTTTGAATGCCAGCCACTATAATTTCTGCCTTGTTAAGAATTCTGCGTAAAGTCGTTTCCGAGGCTCCTTCCTTGTACGGAATTACTACTGATGATTTAGATTCCTTATTGTTGGTGTCGTCATTAATGTTATCACCATTATCACTACGGCTACTATCATTATTTATTTTTACATTTCCTCACATATTTCCTGACTAATTTATCCGGATAGTTATTATGTCTCAAGGCTTCTTTTATGTGCATCCCTTCCTGTCTTAGAATTTCCTTGGTACTACTTAGTTTTTGTGCTCTGTCACTTAAACATTTCACCAGTCCTATTTTTACTGACATAGAATGGGATGCTTGGAAGTCCATATATCTGTTTGAATGTGTTGGTTTCCTTTTAACACTAGCGCTTAACTTCTTAGCTTCATTCATTTTTACGTTGCCATGTAACATTGGAAGCTCCAATCAACTGCAAATACATGTAATAGGAATGATTCAACACCTGTCCAACCAGATATCTGGAAAATTCTACTACCCCAACGACGGCAATTAGGAGAAGACAAAGAAAACTATAAAACTCAAGTTTCGAAGTCGTGTGATTACAACTGATATCATAAATTTTGTTCGAAACTGTGTCATCCAGTAAATAATATTGTTTCATTCACTGTGTGATACATCTAATAAACAAACTAATATGGGATGTAAATTTTGCTACTTACAGTGAAATGCTTGTATTTTGTATGAAGACAGAGCAATGAAATGATTATTCTGTTGTTTATTATTATTATTCTTCTCTTGGGTACCGATTCGAACATACGGATTCAACAGCACATCATTATTTCAATATGTTCTCCGTTGTTTTTAAAAGAAAAACTGGTTCCACCACTATTCACAAGCTTTCATTCATCTTCTTGATGACATAATCCTTTCCAGGTCATCCTCAGAAGCTCAACACACTATCTTCAATTCGGGTTCCATTAGAGGGACTTTTGTGTAATATTGTAACGACAGAAGACAAGGGCCAGCCAACGGATTGTTTATTCACGAAATCAACACATATTTATATATTTTCATATACATTATTATAGATTATTGCTAGCAGAAAACCACAGTATTCTGATTGGTTGTTTCTCACTGAAAGTTTATCTTTCATCTCTTTGTGGCTGTTTCTTGAGTGTCAGATCATCCATCTATATGCTGATTGTATCCGCCTACGCAAAGTCTGCTATGGTTGGTTGTGGAATAAGTCCTTGTTCTTACTTTTCTCACAACCAATATTGGGGACGTAAACATTGACGTAAATTACTGTCTACCAATTTTTCTAGCAGCCAGCTCTCACCACAATATCATTTGAATGTTTTGTCAGCATATGTCTTATCCATCTCCATTTCTCCTCTGCATATTTGTTGGGTGATAGAGTTTTCTTCTAGAAGTTGGATTATATTTGAAAATCCTTTGGTGATAGAATTAAGTGGATGTGTAGTTATTTACTGATTGTTAACAAAAAACTTTACTTAACACGGTCCATGCCTATAGAATAGTGCACCTCATTGCAGTGTGTTGAATATCCATGCAGTTGCAACTTTAATGTTATGAAATTATTAACTGTTACAAATGTATCAATGTGTGTGTAGCATCAAATAACCGTAGAACTAGACGAGGAAGTCATCGAAAAGAATATTATTTGTTCAATGTTTTTGTTATCTAAGTAAACTGATACGACATTAAATTGGGGCTAGGAGTTTCACAATAATTTTGACCCAATCAAGATGGGGACAGAAAAGGAAGTTTAGTGGATATAAGGATATGACACGGTAGACTTTTATCGACAACTGCCTTTTCTGGCTCCACATTGAAGATTAAATGGCCAGAAGGAATTGGCAACAATAAACTATGGGAACAAACCAACAAACCAAACCCCGTTACTTAACAAATATTTAGAAAATTAAAACAATTAATCCCTTTGTTAAATTTGAATAAGGCATTTAGAAGACAAATTTCGAGAGATGATATCGTCATTTCATAGTTTCTTTACAACCGCTTTACAACTAACGTGGTTAACAATAATAATACAATAGAATGCATGACAATTACTCAGTTATATATGATAGAGAAGATTTGTAGCTCAGGTGGATAATTTTGATGTGGTTTTGTTCTCTGAGCTGGATAGTTAGTTTGCGAAGCTTTCATCACCTTACTGGGTGACATCTTCAGCGCATACTTCAAATTGAAGTGGAGAAACCTAAAAGCTCACTTCAATTTGAAGTATGCGCTGAAGATGTCACCCAGTAAGGTGATGAAAGCTTCGCAAACTAACTATCCAGCTCAGAGAACAAAACCACATCAAAACTCAGTTATATAAAACAAAAGTACATACTGATGACCAATCATATTTAAATAAGTCAGGTAGTCCATGGTAGGCGAAGGTTGAAGTCTGTTGTTGTTTTTTTTGTACACACAGTTTAGGCTGTATGTGATTAATCCAGATAAGTGCTTCCATCACCTTTAATCACCAACCATGAATTAGAGTTATGTGAAATAATTGTGAAACAGTCATTAATATTTAATTTTATGACCTGACATTAATAAGTGTTTTGCAATGGATGATGATGAACTTCTATTCAGATTAATTGCATTGGGATTTTCTATATGTTTTAATAACCACTTTAGAAGATGTTCTTTTCGATGACATCGAAACATTCTATTGGTTCTACCTAAATAGGTGTCACCGCAACTGCAGGTGAACTTTTAGATACAGTTTGAAGTGCATTTCATAGAATTTAATCCTTTAATAGTAGGTACCGGGGTCGAAAATGTTCAGCATGTGAGGGAAAGAGATGCGGCATAGAATGTGCGTTTAATGGTTGACCGAAGTCTTTTAACCTTCAACTGCATTATCTGGTCACCCTTGAATGGTAGGTAGGTTAATAAAGATAGCTTTCTTTGTTACAGAAGCTGTCTTTTCTAGATGTGGTCTATCTTTACTGTGACAATCGATAAAGTTTTCTGGATAAGCATTAACTAATAAAACTGAATGTATATGTCGAAACTCACCCATCAATGTGTCACTCGTGCATATTTTTCGGGCCCTTGAGAACAAACATTTCACTAGGGAACGTTTGTACTGGATGGGAACAAAACTGGTAAAATGAAGATAATGTCCACTCCATGTCTGTTTACGAAAAATTGATCGCCTAATCGTTCCATCGTCTCTCCTGGTTATTGTAACATCCAGGAAACCGATTTTGTTATTCGATTTGAGTTAGGAAGTCACTCGGATATTTGGATGCATATTGTTAAATAGAGTAATAAAGTTTTCAATAGACTTACTACTATTACCAATAATGAGTGTATCATCCACATTACGTTTATATAGCATAAATTCTCCAAGCATACCTTGCTATTGTCTCTCTGATTTCTACATGAATATATCTGCTAACAGGGGCCCAAGAGGGCTCCCCATCGCAACACCATCGATTTGTTTGCATGCCTTTTCTTGGAAAGTGAATCTAATATTTTCTGTACACATTAAGATGATGTCTCTGATGAAAGTGACAAGAATAGGTAAGTTTATCCCACTGCTTGTGATGTAATCACAAATGAAATCAACAGTTTCATGAAGGGGAACATGGTGAATAAAGATTCTATGTCGACTGAGCACGCAATCTTTTCTTTAATGTTCATGGTGTCTAGCATATCGGTCAGATCAAATGAACTTTTTACAGAACGGTTTGATTATGACTCTCTTACAGGAGTAAGGACCTGTGTAATCAATTTTGCGATTTTATGAGATGGAGAATTTAAGATGTCTAAGATAGGTCTCAGTGGGTTACCAGTTTTGTGGATTTTCGGAAGGCCTTATAGCCGATTAGTATGTGATCCAATAGCTTTAAGTTGTTTATAAAGTTTTTTATTTATAAAACCATGCATCAATAAAATCTAAAGCTGATGACTGACATACTGTTCTATAAGCAGCACATTATCAGTAGTATTATCCACCAGAAATTTGAAATGGTCTTTGCCGATTTCATTCATTTCACAATTATTTCACATAACTCTAATTCATGGTTGGTGATTAAAGGTGATGGAAGCACTTTGGACTAATCACATACAGTCTAAACTGTGTGTACAAAAAAAACAACAACAGACTTCAACCTTCGCCTACCATGGACTACATGACCTATTTATATATGATTGGTCATCAGTATGTACTTTTGTTTTATATAACTGAGTAATTGTCATGCATTCTATTGTATTATTATTGTTAACCACGTTAGTTGTAAAGCGGTTGTAAAGAAACTACGAAATGACGATATCATCTCTCGAAATTTGTCTTCTAAATGCCTTATTCAAATATTTAGAAGAAAGTGGAGATGGGCCGGACAAACATAGAGCAGATCATCGAATTACGTCTCGCCCTTGGCATAACCTCGAGAGGAATGCGAATGGGAAACAGTGAGTGAGGTATCTGAGGGTGAGAGATCAGGGGTTATAGGCCATCTTGAGGCAGCTAAAGAGGACTGTGGAAAATAGGGGAGAGGGGAAATATGCTGGTGAGGCCCCATTTTCCACTCGGAACCCAAGGGAACAATAAAAATAGCAGTATGGTACGAATGCTGCATACCAATGCAAAAATGTTTTAGGAGTTCTGACTTTTTTCATTCCGTGCGTTCCCAGTGGAATACATGGTTTCACTCTCTGAAGTGTCGATGACTGTACTGTTGCTTTTACGAAATGCAGTCCAAATCTTCCCTCTTTTTTGGGCTTACTCTAGGATAGACGAGGTTTAAGAGTGCGTCTGCTAGGAGTCAAATACGAATCTCCTGTTTGCCTGGTGTTTATCTTGTCATTTAGCCCTCAATTCATAAGAGTTCTGATACTTCTTATAAATTATCAGAATCATTATATTTTCCTCTTTCATACTGGATACTTATTTTGTTTTATTAATTACACAAAGGTCAATAGGAGAACTCCATAACTAATCAGCCATTTTGAAAACTACAACTTAGCACATTGTAACTGCTTGTCAACCTGTTTATTACTTATCTCATACAGTGAAACAGTAGTATTGTTTCCTGGATGACAATGTGTCGAACACAGTCTAGTATTGTTCATGATCGTATCAATTATTACTACACAACTTCAAAACCCTATGTCAGAAAAACTGGATTGGTGAAATGTCTAGGTGACAGAGCACAAAACCTAAACAGTACCAAGGGAAAATCTAAGACAGGAAGTGATACACGTAAAAGAAGCCTTGAAACTTAATAATTACCCAGATAAATTAGTCAAAAAATATGTAAGGAAATGTAAAAATAAAATAAATAATGATAGTAGAGATAGTAATAATAATAATAATGATAGAAATAATAATCATAATAATAATATTAATGACGACACCAACAATAAGGAATCTAAATCATCAGTAGTAATTCCGTACAAGGAAGGAGCCTCGGAAACGACTTTACGCAGAATTCTTAACAAGGCAGGAATTATAGTGGCTGGCATTCAAACCCGCAAACTCAATTAGGAACAAACTTTTTTCGGTTAAAGGATCCTGTGGAGCCAATTAAACAAAACAATTTAGATTATCTAATACCCTACTGGAATAATTGTCAGGTCAAATGCATAGGTCAAAGTAGTAGAACGGTGCAGTCAGATTAGCGAATCAGGAAAATCTAGCAGCAAAATCTAAATTAGTTGACCCGAATAAGATGAGAAATCTGGAAAATAGTCCAGCTATATCATTACATGCAATTACACACAGCTATATAATAGGATGGGATAAGATGACTGTTTGAAGATCTGACATAACAGGGTGGGGGAAGAGATTGATAACGGAAACTTTACTTATCGAATCAAGTTAAAACACATGTAATAGGAATGATTCAACACCTGTCCACTCTAACATCTGGAAAATTCTACCACCCCTACGGAAAATAGGATAGAATAAAGAAAACTGTAAAGGGAAGTTTCGAAGTCGTGTGATTATAGTTAATATGATTATGAACAATACATCGTACTCGAAACACTGTCGTCCAGTAACACAGTAATACTGTTTCTTCACTGTCTAATATACCCGGTAAACAAATTCATATGGAATTACATACTAGCCAGAATTGGAAAAGCAAGACAAGCTTTCATTACTCTCAAATCTGTGTGGAGGTCAACAGCAATCAGCATCAAAAATAAGATCCGGATTTTCAACTCCAATGTGAAGTCAGTGCTACTATACGGATCAGAGACTTGGCGAGTCATAAAGAGCATCTCAAACAAACTTCAAACCTTCATTAACAACTGTCTCCGCTCAATATGCTCAAGATCAGATGGCCAGAAAAGATCAGCAACAGGATCTCTGGGAGCGAACCAATCAGGAACGATTGTGAAACAAATAGGCAGAAAGAAATGGAGATGGATTGGCCATACGCTGAGGAAACCATCAAGTGACATCACTAGACAAGCCATCGCTCGAGTGAAACCCGAAAGGGAGGCGGCGAGTTGGTCGTCCAAGGGTGACTTGGAGGAGGTCATGTGAAGAGGAGATGAAAGATGTGGGCAGACCTGGAGCGGGGTGAAAAAGTTGTCAGAAAACCGAAGTCAATGGAGGTGCGCAGCTGAAGCCCTATGTTCCTCTAGGAACTAAAGGATACAATAATAAAATAATAATACAGTGCCCAAGTCTTACACACACACACACACACATGTTAATGAGCACGTTGTAATTCAGCTGGATAGCTAAACTACTGCAGCAGACTACTATTACTTTAAAAGCACCGAGTGCTGGCTTTAAGTTACAATGCATAACTATACAAATTATTGATACACCAGTCTGAGGAGTTGTTAGGGTGAAGAAACAAGCTCTTTTTTTACTTCACATGAAGCTGCTTGCTATCAGTACAATGAAGTCTGTTTACTGTCAGAAGGATAGAAAATAACCCCGGAGTATATCAATCTTTTATTTCTAGAGTGAAAACTGTAATGAACCAAAATGTTTTTATAAAGAACATATTTAAGGAAAACGTTTTATGATTTTTATTATTATTATTATCATTGCTATTTCCTCTCTAAAGTGTTAAATGTTAAAAATAAGGATACAATAAAATATTTCTGTTTTATTTTTCTTGTTATCGTAATTATTTATACGTGTTTGTTTTTTGTTTTTATTCGAAATCACAAAACACCCTTGTCATCTTTTCATTCTAGTTTGGATTACAAAACTGCTCTAGGTATTTTCGTGTACAACCGATGCAACAGCATTGGGTAACAACTTGATCTGGTTCGTAGATTGCGTATAGAGTGCAAAGATCATCGAAACGTTTATTCCGATGTAGTAATCTTTCTATCTCTAAAAACAGAACGGAAAAAAAAATGCGCAACGAAATCGAATTTTAAGGAATTAAAAAGTGAAAAATATTGATATTAGTAGTTTTCAGAAATTGGGAACATTTATTTCCTGATAAGAATTTAAAACAAGCAACAAAAATAATTGAATCCTTACAAATCAGCTCTTAAAAATTAATCTGATGCACCATATTGACTTCCTGTGGGACGGAGTTTCATCGAGAAGTTCTAGTGAGAAGTTATGACCAATGAGGTCCATCCAGTTAAGTGTAAGGATGGATTTCACGCCTATGACATTGGTTGGTGGTCGCGCTAAATGCATCACGAATCGGCAGAAGTTAGAATTCACGGACTGGTTATTGAGTCGGGGGGTCCCAGTGGTTGAATGGTATACGAGCTTGCCTTGTAATTGGAAGGTCCTGGGTTCAAAACATGGCGGTGGGTGTGTACAACCGATGATTCCCATACTAAGATGAAACAGATGTCCAGTATTCGCTGGTTATCAATGGTTCTCAAAAAAAAACACATAGATAAAGTAATCAGAACACCAAGATCCACTCTCCAACTCACCGTTAAGAAGGGCGTGTAAATCAAGCTTCCCTGTATGGGGAATCATAGCAGCTTGATAAGTAGACAAAGATTGAATGCTGCTATTAAAAAGACTTTTTATGCAGCTGATATCATAATAATTAGGAATGTGAAGCCAATATATCCATCTAAGCTATTTGAACATGCGAAAAAATGATGTCACATCCCAATGTATTTACCAATTCGAATGTACGTGTGGACACACACATGTATATAGGGAGGACTCATCGATCTCTGCAAGTAAGGGCTTCAAAGCGTATTCCTAAATGGCTCCAGAAGTAAACAGAATCCTCAGAACCCATTTATGGTGAGAACAGGAGACTTAGAGATCTCTATTGCGAAGCATATTACAGAGACAGAATATAAAATTAATGTTTACACATCTCTTAAACCTCTCTATAAAACGCTTTTGTGGAAGTCTTAGCAATTAGAAAGTTTAAACCACCTTTATGCGTTCAAAAACAATTCGTCATCACACTAAACCTTCATTGGTGAACTTTGTTTTGATACCATAACAGATGTACTATTACCTCTGTTATTTGGCGTAGTGATCTTCATTGTTATTTTGACCTTCAATATGTCCTTTAAACTTGACCGAAGTCTATTTTCTCACCTCTTAACTCTTTATTAATTTCACATATATTCCTATGACACGTCTAATGTGTGATCAGACTGTTCAAAATGTGTTTTGCAAATGCTCATTACACAATTCAGATAAATTGTCTATCTGTAGTTTGGTTTGTGAGGATTAGTTATGTTTTACGAGTGATCACGGATTGATATCAGTTAGAGAACCATTGAAAACCATCAGGGGGTACTGGACAGCTGCTGTTTCATCCTAGTTTGGGAATCATCGGCAGTACGCACGAATTGGTAGAACTTAGAATTCGCGAGCTATTGAATCAGGTCCCAGTAGCTGAATGGTATACGAGCCAGCTTGACTTGTAACGGAAGGTCCTGGGTTCGAATCCCAGTGGGTGCGTTCTGCCGATGATTCCCAAACTAGGATGAAACAGCAGCTGCCCAGTACTTCTGGCTGGTTCTCAATGGTTCTCTAACTGATGTCAATCCGTGATCAACTCGTAAAACATCAGATAAATTATGCCTTCTTATTACTTTGTTTAAAAAGTACATACATTATAGAAGTTTTGTTCCACTAGAATGTAAAGATAACTTAGTCAGAAAACTACTCAAAAGAATACGAAAAATTTGTTCTAACAGTACCACTGAACATGAAATAAAGACTCTGAAGGATGGATATCTTGGAAGATTCGTCAAAAAATACGCTAAAGAGATGAGCACCAGTGAAAATATAGAAACAGTTTCAAAGAAAGCTTTTTCTTTTTCAAGTATTGATTTGTAGGGATTTGACTGATTGTTTACAGGATTTCATCATGAGCTAATATTGGTTAGAGAATTATTGAAAAATCTGGGAGCACTGGAGTACTGGAAGTCCTAGTTTGGGGCTCTTCATCAGCACGCACCCACCACCAGGTGCGTGGTGGGTGGTTACAAGTCCAGTTGGTAGACCATCAAGCCAATGGGAGCCGATTCAATGGCCCATGAATTCCTATAAGTATAAAACTTGGCACTGTGGTAAAGTATAACTCTGTTATAGAATAGATTTTATTTGATAAATCACACAGTGTTATGCAGTAGTATTAACTGGTGACGTTTGGAGCACAAATTATTGCTCATAATCAGATCACATCACTCACACAACTTTTTACTTCATTTATATACGTGAGCGAAATTGATTAGCCCATAGATTCCAACTTCTGCCAGTTCATGGCATAGTGCTACCGCTAGCCAATGTCTCCGGCGAGTACTTGTCTTCACACTCGACCTGCTGCGCCCTAGTTGTAATACTGTGTAGCGTCTCAAAATAGGACGAAACACCTGTCCAGTACTCCCAGGTTTTCCAGTGGTTCTCTAACCAATGTCAGCTTATATATCAACTTGCCATTTAAAGAAGATGCTGTACAAGAATTAATCAAACGAACACTCGATAAATCTATCAAGATAACTTATTATACTGCAAAACTTGTCTTCTTTAACACCACTAAGCGGATGGTTTAACATTCTTGGAAAGACCCGTCGCTAATCCCAACACTTCAAAGTGAGTATATCAATTTGAGTGTGTTTGTTGAAGCAAATACATAGGTCATACAGCAAGACAATTTTCAACTCGCATGATACATCGTTTACTAAAGTGATTGCAAACAGCTGAAATCAAAGCGCTAAAAAGCCCAATAACAAAGCATCTTGTAGACTGAGGACACGGAATTGACTCTGTCGATTCATTCACTACTGTAAGAGGACAAAAAAAGAGGAGGATTCTTTTTTTTTTGATTATAGCTTGAAACCACAGAGTATTCCTGGTACAAGTATGGAATTTTCAGCATGTGATATCGGTAGCCCAAATTTTGCAGGTCGACCATTGATTATCAGGTGTGCGTTGGCAGGGGATCGAAACCCATACCATGTACATGGTCGGTGAGAGTCATAACCGATGTGCCATCGACGCACAACAGAAGATGATTGCAGTTGCTCAGCCTTATGCAATTAGAGTTTATAAAGCAGGTTCATGCGTACGAAAGGCATTATGGTGGTCACTATGAATTTAACGTAGAGTAAAATGTTTAACTTATTTACTCTTATTATTATCATATTATTAATAGTTTATTCTACCTCTAATAATTACTATTTCTGATTAATTTAAAACTCTTTTATCATTACTTTAATTCTTTTTAACATTTTCGATTGTTATTATCGTTATTATTATTGGCATTACTATTATTATCAATATTACTTAGTTCGCGATTCTCGATGTATTCAAGTGCTTCCACTGACCTATAACTAATTTCCAAGAGTTGGTTTGTAAAGATTAGGTTTTCGTTTACGAGTTTGACCACGGATCGATATTAGTTAGAGATTCTTTGAAAATCAAGGAGTACTAGACAGTTGTTTCAGCAGCCCACTTTGGGAATCATCAGCAGTACGCACCAACAGACATGGTTCGAACCCAGGACCTTCCGGTTGCAAAGCAGGACCCACTAAGGGAATTCTAAGTTCTCCTACCTGTTATTTAGCGTACCCAACAACCAATATCGTCGCCTGGAAGTCTATCCTCACACTTGACTAGATAGACCTCACTGGTGACGACTTTTCACTGGAGTTTGTGGAAACTCCCGAGGCCCTGTGTTCGAACCCCGGTTGGCCAGTACTGCCGATGATTCCCAAATTGGGATGAAACAGTTGTTTAGTACTACCTGGTTTTCAATGGTTCTCTAACTGATGTCAATCCGTGATGAAATTCGTAAAACTATAACTTCTTGTTTATTTAAGTGATGTAATTGAACTATAATACATTTTGTTTAAATTTTATATCCCTGTACGTACAGCATCCAGCAGAAGAGTTCTGCTGAAATTCGATGCATTCATTTAATCCTGGTTTATTAACTAACTAAATCGGGAAGTCACATCTCTCAAACTACTTTAGGTTTTGTACGTGGACACATTCCATTGGACTTTTGGTAATGTGGTGTGTGCCACATGTGTGCAGATTGATAGGAAGTGGCGAAAAATTCAAATCAACATTTTAAGTAAGTGGCTGGAGAGGGAGGTGTTTATATCGCAAATCTAGATTAAGTTTACGTTCAAGTCATGAAGTATTTCCACTGGACTGTTTTTCGTCAGATCGTTTAACCTTGGCCTAGTCAACAGCTAATCGGAACAGCTTATTCTCCACTGACCTGGTTAAAAATGTATAAAAAATATGTGGTTTTCCTTAACGAATGCAGTCCCTTCCCAGTTCTCCTACCTTCTACCGTTACACTTCTACTATCAGAGGATCTTTTAACTCGGTGAAATTATGTATAATGATGTCAAAATATAAGAAAATTTACATTGGAGGTTTCATTTTATGATAGCCACTTGCATTCTGATTCTTTTATCTTTATTTTATGAATCCTGTATGTTTTTCCCAGTAGTCTTCATTTCTTCTCTTCCTTAATTAATCCGTCGCACCTCTACTCAAGATCATTGCAGAAAAATTGCAAAAAGTCCTTGCCAGTAACACATGCCACAACACTACAACGACAGTTACCACTACTGTGGCGTGTGCTACTGATAAAATGTATCAGTAATATATATAAAGAGACATTCATCGGCACAAAACACATCAAACAGCAGGGACACAGATTTGATGTCAGAGAAGGCAAATGATACAGCGTTGTGGAGACAGACACATGGGAAACATGAAAGGAACACAAAGAAAAACAATATGAAGGAAGGCGAGGAGTAGCACAACACGGAAGATCTGTACAAATGGTGTTTTGAAGATAGGGTGTGACCGGAATAGGCTGGGTTCAGGAGAAACAAGTCGTGTATTGATCAAATCGCCACTCTACGGATCATCATTGAACAAAGCTTGGAATGACAGTCACCTCTCTATCTCAACTTCACCGACTTTGAGAAGGCCTTCGACAGTGTAGCGTCGATCGAGAGGTCATTTGGCAACAACTTCGCTACTACGGGGTGCCATCGACAATTATACATCTCATCCAACAGTTATACGACAATGCTGCATGCCAAGTAATCCACAACGGGAAACTTACGGAAGCCTTTGAAGTGAGGATGGCAGTGAGGCAAGGCTGTCTATTATCGCCAATGATCTTCCTGATTGCAGTAGACTGGATAATGCGACAGACAATGGGGAAATGAAGAAACAGGCATAAAATGGACTCACACAAAAGACTTGGAGGATCTGGACTTCGGCAATGATATATGTCTGATTTCCCACAAACTGGAAGATATGCAAGTGAAAAGCCACAAGTTGGCAGAAGAAGCATCAAAGATAGGACTTCAAGTGAACATAGATAAAATAGAGGTGATGAAGACTCCTGGCCAACATCAACAGCAACAACAACAACAGACAACAATCAGCCGGAATAAATGGGAGGAACCTAGAAGAAACAACCTCCTTTGCCCACCTACCTACCTGGGAAGCATCGTTTCCACTACAGGCCGACGGAACCGACGAGGATATCAAAGCGAGGATCGGAAAAGCAAGACAAGCTTTCATAACTCTCAAGTCTGTGTGGAGGTCAACAGCACTCACCATCAAAAATAAGATCTGGATTTTCAACTCCAATATGAAGTCAGTCAGTGCTACTCACTATACGGATGGATCAGAGACTTGGCGAGTCATAAAGAGCATCTCAAACACACTACAGACCTTCACTAACAGTTGTCTTCGCTCAATACTCAAGATCAGATGGCTGGCCAGAAAAGATCAGCAACAGGAATCTCTAGAAGTGCACCAACCAACCAGGAACCGATTGTGAAACAAATAGACAGGAAGAAATGGAGATGGGTTGGCTGACCATACTCTGAGAAAACCATCAAGTGACATCACTAGAAAAGCCATTGCTCGATTGGAACCCGACAGGGAAGCGGCGAGTTGGTCGTCCAATTGTGAGGGTGACTTGGAGGAGGTCATGTGAGGAGGAGATGAAAGCATGTGGGCAGACTTGGAGCGGGGTGAAAAAGTTGGCAGAAAACCGAAGGCAATGGAGACGCGCAGCTGAATCCCTATGTTCCTCTAAGAATTAAAGGATAAAAGAATAATAAATAATAATAAGATAGGGTGTACATAATTTGGCCATATAATAAGGTAATGGTAGCAGACAAGATCATTACATAACGGGATTATTTATTAGCAACTCGATTCACAGATATGGGCAAAACACATCTACTATATATATATATATATATATATATATATATATATATATATATATATATATATATATATATCAAAATTCGCAACTCTCTCTGGTATTGTGCTGCTCTGTCTTCCCCTCTTGTTTTCCGTATTGTCCACAAACATCTCTCATCAAGTACACCTCTCCGCCATTCCATACTCTTGATACTGATATTCATATTTCTGTCTTAATCTATATACTACTCATAAATCTGTCAATAATACACACCACAATATTAATTCTACTACTAATAATAATACCAATAACAAGAGCATTCAGCTTGACCACTATCCAGCTAACTGATCAGACAAATAAATTAAATGATATAGACAGATTTAAATCATATTTTTAGGTAAACATATTGAAAATCTTTTTTTTTTCTATAATAAAAATGACGATGATGGTGAATCTAATATCTAGAACATTCTCACTTTTATCTTTTGAGGAATTTAAATGATCCCCATCGTGTGTGTGTGTGTGTGTCTGTGTGTCCAATGTTTTATTTTGACAATCTAATTCAGACCAATATATTAAAAAAACCAAATAAATAAATAAATAAATAAGGTCAATGTGCACTTAAATAACATCTTAGAGAATGTAAACAACAAAAGTGGAGCAATGACATTCTGACGAGCAGGTTTTTTCATCCGTCTGAGTGGTGTTCGTTTTTTTTAAGGAGAAAACCATCCTATTGATTGACTGATTGATTGATTGAATGCCTGACTGACCGACCGACCGACCGACTGACTGACTGACTGACTATCTGACTTAATCTCTGATTAACCTTTGATGGTAAACAGTACACACACACATACGTTTTTGAACCGAACGATGAAAACATAATATATCGTAGGATCAGATCACTTTAACGACCTATTTTATGAAACTAATAGAAAATAAAAACAAACAAATCTGATCATGTTCAACTTTCTAGTATGAAAACAAAATTTGTCCTTATTTATGCGTACTTTGTATTGTGACCATTATCTATCATCAGTGTCATGTCGATGTTATTGTTGTTGTCATTCCTCATTTGTTTTCTCTACTAAAGGTCAAGGTAGTATGAAGTTCGACTTTTTATAATGGCAAAAGTAAAAAATGGATGTATACGAAAAGTCGGATTTGAAATTTGAAGGACAGATGGTTGAGTCAGTGAGACTCAACTAATTAACAGGTTTAATTCAATTTTAGATTTTCCCGTCGTTTGATTGGACCTAAGTGCTTTAGTCTCAGATTGATACGTTAGCTTCTTTTGTAGATGACGATTCCTAAATAGGACAAAAATGAGCATCCTGGATTCCACTGCGTGTCACCATCCACCAATATATATTCCTATGATAAGTCCGTGTGTGTTCAGATTGTTCGAAATGTTTTGCGCAAATAAACTTCTAATTAAATGCCCAGACATCGTCGAAGCATCTGCACAAGAAGCCGACTTGTCAACTTGAGACCGAGTATTTCAGTCCAGTCACTTGATGGAAAAATCTAAAATTCAATTCAATAATTAATGTAACCCGTTGCACAAGAAGTGGCTGGCTCTCGTGGCCAAGTGGTCTAGAAGATAACGCTTTGACGTTTGAAACTATGGGCATTGGGTTCCAGCCTTGGTGGGAATATCATCACTCATTGAGGGTTGCAGGTACATTCGGTGACGAGTCCCAAATAGGACGAAATACGCATCCTGGATTCCACTGCTAGTCACCATCCACCAATCAATTTCTCATAAACAGGTTTGCTTTGAATTTCATTTTGGTATTTTCATTTTACAGTCAATGACTCATGTAAAAGAGTGGCTTTATTGTACATCCTAGCTAAGTGTAGCGTTAAAGTCCGATGCTATAGTGATTAAATGACATTTTTTAAATGCTTTATAGATCGAAATTTTGCATCGAAACAATTTTTTTCTGGAGTACATTTATACTCTCGAACTGCGCTACATTTACTGCAATTTTTTTTAGAAAATGTTGCTTGATACTGATATTTGCGCAATACAGTAGATTAGAGGAGGTAATAATTTCAAAAGTTAAACATATATTATTGAATTTTCATGAAACCATTATTTATTTATTTTTATTGCATGGAGGATTTAATCATGAGCTGACATCAGTTAGAGAACCACTGGAAAATCTGGGAGTACTGAACAGCTGTTTCGTCCTAGATTGGGACTCTTCAGCAGTACGCACCCACCGGGATTCGAACCCAGGACCTTCTGGTTACAAGGCGAGCTCGTATACCATTAAGCCACTGGGACCCGATCCAATGGTCCTTGAATTCTAACTTCTGCCAATTCACGACATAGCGCGACCACTTCTTCGACGAGTTACTGCCTCATCTTCAACCTGCTGTACCCTACTGGTCACGGCTTCCCACTAGAACCCTAGGTTAACTGCCTGAATAGGGCCAGTCACTAGTGAGCATTAGATTAATTTTCAAGTGTTGGTTTTGTAGGGATTTTGTTTGATTGTATGGAGGATTTAATCATGAGCTGACATCAGTAGCTTGTAGCTTGACTCCACACAATATGTTTGATACAAATATGAAATTTTCAGTATGTGATATCGCTGCCCAGAATTAAGCAGGCCGACCATCAGTATCAGGTGTGCGTCGGCCGGGGATGGAACCCCGGACCATGTGCGGGCTCCGTGAGCGTCCTAACCTCTATACCACCGACGCATGTTGGTATATTTAGCTTTATTTGTTGAAACAGCCTAATACCCACTGGATATAGCAGGTGACGCCACTTCAAAAATGGGATATACCATATAATCGCCCCATGTAAAATGGTGTCATTAGATTACGGTAATAAATACTGTAGAATGCACATTATTACAAGTGATGTTCGAACAGTTTTGGAGTTTTACTGTCGATTTTACGACGAACTGACATTACCTAGAAAAAAACCAAAGAAAACTGGACAGCTGTGTCGACCTAGTTTAGGGTTCTTGAGAGATGTGTACCCGCGACCTCACTAGGTAACGAGGCGGGAACTTTCAGGATGCGAGACCATTCGGCCATGAGTTTGGAATCCTAAGTGTAGTACTGCCACAACCATTATTTAACATCATAGATGAATATACACTTCTGCCTGGTATGTTGCACCCGACCACTAATCGGGATCACTCGTTTCAACTTCAGGATATACATCCTGTAGACAAAATCTATATTGACATGAATCAAAATCCATGCAAAACTTCAAATCTAAATACCAGTTACACATATTTATTAGGCCAAGTTATATGCAGGTATCAACTGAGAGATTTAGCTATTGATTTGTTAATTAAGATTGAAGATAAGTACCACTTCACTAGCTGGTTATGATTTATCTGCTATTGAGATACTCTTTAATATCATACATTCCGAATTATAGTACACTGCTGATAACGTTTTACGGGTTGTGGCCGCTAAACTCACATCCAACCTTTCATCTTTACCACGGTGACTACTGACCCGTTAAGGTTCAGGAGTGCATCGGCTGGGAATCGAACCCGGTCGATCATGGACATGGCAGAAGAGTAGTCTGTTATGAAGATAGCTTATGCGAGTGGACTGGAATGTGAAAGAAAGTAACGATTTATTTTAAAATTGAAAAGTATTTTAATCGTAACTATTATCATGTCATTGTAGATATCTTAATTTCACGTCAGATACTCATAGATTTTCACGGGCGAACAGAAATAAATAATATCGAACCAATCTATTTATCTGCAGGTATATATTTACGAGAATATGTTCGACTGGTGTGAGAGTAATTCATATATGTTGCTTTTTGTTTGACATCATTCCAAAAAAGGGAATGTTATTCAATTTACGGGTAACTGGAAGATATTTTGAATTAAACTTCTGTCCAATTTACTCATTGTTTTGTTGATTTTATACTGTACCATACTAGTATGGACTGCTAATCAATGTAATCAAAATACAATCACTAAAGCATTGATAGACTGATTGTACACTGTCCTTTTGTAAGCATAAGTTTACTTTGAGACGTTTGATTGCGATTACTTCAACAAATCGTCGTAAATTTCCCATCCTTTGGATGTTTAGTATTTTGAAGAAGTTGAGAATCTCGACGAAATGAAACGAGGTATCTACAAGGTGTGTCTGGTAATTACACTTTGCAAATACCTGCCACCTTTCTGGTATAGGTTAATTGGGATATTCCACAATGGATAAGTTTGTTTCAAACATCACACACTGGAGGATCCTAAAGGCTATACAATCAATCTGATATTGATTATCTATTTAAGGTTAAAATTTCCGTGGATGTGTAAAATACATTTTTATGCTTTGCATTGTGAATAACAAAGGTAGTTGTTCTTGTTGGCGTAGTCGCAGTCACCTCTGAAATTTGTGTCTACCCGAGTGTAGAGGAGTATTTTCAAGTGGTCAGCTGTTTGGTGGCTCATTTCAGTCAAGTTAGACAAGAACCATTAAAAAAAAATAACACTCCATTACAACACAATAAAATCATTGGAAATTCAAAATTACCTCAAAAGTGCCGTTAGGCAGCTATGCAGACAAGGTGAAATTTCTAAGTTGATATAAGAAAAAACTTGGACACTGTGGTAGAGTATAATCCCTTTATGGGTAAAATTTATTTTGATAAGGTCACACATTGTTATACAGTAATATTTACTAGTGACGTTTCGATCAGAATATATTGCTCATAATCATATCAGTTAGTCACACGGCCATATGATTTGCTTTATATATATATATATATATCCCAGATGTTTGTTGCGACTTTCCATATCTCTGCTGTCGACATCTCGTCGGGTGCCGCGTACCCTGCCGACGCACACCTGATATCTATGGTTGGCCTGCAAAATTTGGGCTACCGATATCCATGCTGAAAATTCCATACTTGTACCAAAAATACAGTGTGGAATCAAGCTGTAAATCAAAAAAAAATATTTCTGCTGTGCTGTCAAAATGACTAATAAATTCTGCTGGCAACATCATTCAGTTACTGATACTGCATCGCTGTGTGCTATTTGAAATATACTTATGTATTAGGAAATTCCATTCTACTATGGTGGCCGAATTCTACACCTGCATCTCTCAGGATATGCTCAGACAACCAGTTGGAAGTCCTTTTTTCTATCCTTCCAGTATACTTGCTGTCGCAAGTGCAGATAAATTTATAAATTCAATCTGAGATGATATCGGAAGGGTAGTCATCCAGTTTGGATTGGTTTATAGAGCATGTGGTGCTGTATAGCGTTATGAGCTTACCTGCAGGAAAGCGCTTTTTGATTTCTCCTCTCATTCTCTGGTCAGTAGTTTTGGGTGGAAGATAAATGAACTGTTTAAAAGTTGGGTATTTCTTTTCCTCGTCTTCGACTGTCAAGAAAGTCACTGAAGTCATTTCTCTACAAAGTCTAGTTCTTCTTCCATCTTTTTGGGGCGAACATAGCTTTATGGCTGTGTCGTACACTGTCGTCATTAATCCACGCTTATAGGTTACAGGACGGTCAAATAATACAGGCAGTTGTGACCCAAACAGCAAAGGTATCGTCGACATGTCGGCGATTTTTGGTGTCACTACATATCTTTCTGAATTACCACGATTCATATCACACCACTCAGTTAGTCGATACACTTTTTACAGGTTATTAAATAAAATGAAGAGTAAATAACGAAAGGGGAGTAAATTTATTAAAATAATATTGTGTAGATGAACTACAACTATTGACTTTCATTTGCCTTTATCATTTTAAACTTTATAATATACCAATTGAGTTATTTGTTCGATTATTAAGTTTGCAATTTATTAAGATAAGTTGAAAGGTGTACTTCTAGTGAAAGTACTTGCATTGTTTTCACCTTATATAACAAGAACATTCACTTAGTAAAAGTAATTCGATTCATTTGGCTAACAGTACATTAAAATTAAAATATTATTCATCAGAAAGTAATAAAATAATTGATCAAATTTGCATAATAAAATATCACTTGATTTCTCAGGTTCTTATCAGCTGAAAGCTCTCTGGAAAAGTACACAGCTGATGTTACCTCAAATTTACACTGGCACTTGCAAGAGTAAGTACATTTGAAGGACACAAAGAAGCTCTTCTATAGCGTTTTCTAAGCCCATGCTGATAAACTAATTTCTAAAGAGAAGCAGAGATTCGCAAAGTGCAATTACCAGATAGCTTGGGTCATTTCGTTGAGACTTCTAAATCCTTCAAAATACTAAACACATCCAAAGGATGGGAAATTTACGACGATTTGTTGAAGTAATCGCAATCAAATATCTCACAGTGAAGTTATGCACACAGAAGGAGAGGGTGTGTAATCAATCTGTGACTGCCTTAGTGACTGTATTTTGATTACATTGATGAGTCATCCATATTAGTGATTTCAGTTCACACTGAGCAAGTTTTTAACCTTGTGAATTTACAGGCTAACATTGTTCATTAGATCCTTTCTCGTTTCTGTCTTCACCTCCCCTTCCATTTTGAAAGCATATAAATTGATGGCAAATTAAACTTAAAGATGTAATTTGAAGTCAGTTGGTTGATGGTTACTAGCAGTGGAATTCAGGACGAGCATTTCGTCCTATTTTGGACTCGTCATCGCCAACCAGTTGACTTCAAGTTATATGACCAGACATCGTCGAAGCATCTGCACAAGGAGCCGGCATGTCAACCTGAGACCAAGGACTTCATTCCAACCAATCGACGGGAACATCTAAACTGAATTAAATAAGAAAAACTCTTATGCTTATATTTCGGATGCGTTGATTTTATAATGTTTTCTATGCTGGTATTCGGACATTGAAGTGTGTTATTGTCACTTTTTAAAAGTATTGTAATTTTTTGAGGTAGTTTGCAACAGGTGACGAGAACTTGTGAAATCAAGTGATGATATCTTTTTATACTGCAAGTTTGGTCTTTCTTTCTTTGCTTGTTGATGGAAATTTATCAAGGGAATAAAGCGCATGGGAAAAATGATATCCTTAATTTTGATAGTGGAGGAGATATAGTTTAGTGATTTTGAAGTAGGAAGTTTAAAATATCTCGTTGAAGGTAACTGAATATTGATCACAGAATGCAAGTTTCTTAAATACTATTTTCAGTACTCTATGAAATGTATGATCTTTTCAGTGATTTTTCGGTTTTAATGAAAACAAAACAGGTAGATCAGCGAAGAGACTCCATCGGCGAATTCATTTTCTTAGCGGTACGTGCGTCGGTGGCATAGCGATTAGGACGCTCGCCGACCACACACATGGTCTGAGGTTCGATTCCTGGCCGACGAGGCACTCCTTTACCTCGCTAAACTAGAAACAATGCCGGTAAAGAGGAAAGGTTGGGTATGAGGCTAGCAACCCCATCCTGTAAAATTAAACACTGTTACAGGAACTTCAAGCCACTAGCTTGAAGCCCCCGATGTTCCACTGAGGAATGTGAAGGAAAAAAAGAAGAAGAAAAGAAGCTGCACAATTACAATTGGTTATGGTTACTTTAACTGAACAGGTGAAGATTGGTAATACAAGTCAAGAAAATTAAGTGTTAATGAAATTAGGATAGTAACAAAGGTGATGAGTTGTCACAAACAGTTGTTAAAAGAAGCTATGTAATAATATGCATAGTTTGATGAGTGAGTTTTACTCAGGATACACATAGAAACAAAGTAGATAATACGAAATTAGGTAAGAATTCTAATTAAATACAAGAATTATAAGCAATGAAAGAACAGGCTAAGAAACAAAATTAAGTCATCAAAATAAAAAAAAACACAAATCAAATCAAAACAAAAAAAATGTTACCATGACAGTAGAAGTGGTTGAGTAATCTTCTTTGGTATGCCTCTTCTTTGTTACCACCTTAATATCATTCACACTTAATTTTCTTGACTTGTATTACCAATCTTCCCCTGTTTAGTAAAAACAACCGTAACCAATTGTAATTTTGTTTGGTAAACTTAATGTACACATACATACATAATAACACATTTATATTTGCGATTGTACACCTAAGAAAATGAATTCTCCGGCGAAAAGAGACTCTTCGCTGATATACCTGTTTTGTTTTCATTAATGCCTTAATGGGGATTATCCATGAATTTTTCGGTTTATTTTATCAAATTGACAATAGTTTTAAGGTTCAAATTTTAAGGTTACTGATATAGATGACTTTGTGGATTACTGTCTACAGAGCAGAATAATTAAAAGTTTGTATATCTGCTGATGGTATAAAATGGTTTTTCTGTCATTCATGTCGAAATAGTGACCGAAGTTTATGTCTGGATAATGAATATATAGAATGAACACAATGCACCGTGCATCCATTCATCCCTTTGATTGAATCCTCAAGGCGGTAGAAAAGATTTAATTGACTGACTCTCGGAATCGGAAAATCGTGTGAGAGTATCTCTCCGCTAGAGGTCATAATAGATTCTAAGGTTTATGCATTTTCTATCAATGTCTAAATTTACGGCCTACTATCGACAGTTTCCATCTGTGCCAAAGATATATGGATGATACTTTCATCATATGTGACGACAATACCGAAATCGAATTGATAACTAAAGAGTTCAACAGCTGCCATCATGCCATCAAGTTCACGTCGGAATCAGAGATTAACTCGGAATTCCAGTTTTTTGGATGTTTTTCTAAAGAGGAAATCTGATGGTTCTCTTCAAAGATCGATCTACAGGAAACCAATATAGAATGGTCAGTACACGAATTTTCATAGCTGGGTCCCTTTGAGAAGAAAGAGAAATCTGATCCATTCCTTATGCTCAAGAATAAGGAGGATATGTTCAAATGATACAATCGATGGGGAACTGGGGTGACTTAGACAATTTCTCATAGAGAATGGACATCCTCCAAGATTTATAGAGAAAAACATGAAGTTAGGGGAAAAGCCCGAAAGAATACAGACGGTGCCAAAGAAACTGCTATTTATGAGTGTTGAATTTAAATATGATACTGCAGCTGAGATCCTGAGGAATCGCTTATGCAGATCACTGAGGAAATCCCTCTTTATGGCTGAGCTACGTATCAATTTCCACAGCCGACAAATGATCAACGGATATGTGAAGGATAAACTGCCACTTTGGGTCACCTCAATGTGTGTTTATAAATTCACCTGCTCGTGTGGAGCTAGTTATATTGGCCGCCCACACAAAGCGCTCACTTTCCAAACGCATCTCTGAATATTATCAGGCATGGTTAGAAAAGGGACAATGTAGGATAATTACTAGCTCAATTCTCGAGCATTTGGTGAAGTCAGGCCACGTAGCTCCACCAGAGTCGTCTTTCAAGATCATCTACAAAGTGAAACCAAATGGTACAAAGGGCGTCAGGTTTCGGCTTTTGTGTATGGCAGAAGCGCTGGCAATTCATCAATACAACCCTCAACTCTGTATGCAGAAAAGTTTGTCCAGTCTCTTATTCTCCCTTGGTCTTAACCTCTTCAATAATCGTTCCCTGCAAAAAAAAATTTCGATTTTTTCTTTTCTTTTTTAATTTTAAATTTTACTTTTAGTTTGCTTTCGCTTTAATAATTAATTCACTATTATCACTCTCATATGCTCCTTCTGTACATTTCACACCCTCTTCACACCTGTTAAATTGACACTCAAATACCACCTTTATTCTCATTCAAGAGCAATTTTAACCTTATCAGATTTCTAGCTTTGTTCCGTTGAGTACCACGTCATTTACAACTTTGTAATTTTCACTTCTAAAGCCACTTCTGAGTAATTATATCAATTATGTCACCCCATATTACTCAATAATAAACCAGTATATATATTTGTAAGTATAAATACGACTGTACACACTCTGAAGATGATTTCGTCGATAAAGAAAATTTTCTTCAAGTATTGGTTTGTAGGGATTTGGTTGATTGGTTAAAGGATTTCATCATGAGCTGACATCAGTTAGAGAACCACTGGAAAAGCTGGGAGCACTGAACAGCAAGCTGTTTCGTTCTAGTTTGTGACTCTTCAGAAGTACGCTCCCACCCTCACCGCTCTAACCCAGGACCTTCTGGTTAAAAGGCGAGCTTGTATACCGTTAAGCCACTGGGACCCGGTCCAATGGCCCATGAATTCTAACTTCTGCTCACTGGCGACTAGCCCTATTCAGGTTTCAGTGGGAAGTCGTGACCAGTAGGCTGCAGCAGGTCGGGTGTGAGGACAAATACTCGCCACCGAAGACGTTGTCTAGGGGCCGCGCTACGTCGTGAATTGGTAGAAGTTAGAATTCATGGGTCATTGGGTAGGGTTACAATGGCTTAATTTTATACAAGCTCGCCTTGTAACCAGAAAGTTCTGGGTTCGAGCCGTGAGGGTGAGTGCGTACTGATGAAGAATCCCAAACTAGGACGAAGCAGATGTCCAGTACTCCCAGGGTTTTCCAATGGTTCTCTAGCCACTGTCAGCTCCTAATGAATTCCTGTAAGCCAAATTTTCTTCGCTGAATCTGTCTTTCATTTTCTTTATGACTCAATGGGTATTTTTGTTGAATGTCTAAATTACTTTTTACTGAAAGGGATCTTTTATTACATACAATTTAGGAAATCATTGAGTACTTTCAGTATAATTAATTATTGGATAGTCTTCAGAATTCAGTAAATTAAAAATTCTCATTACACATATATTCAGAACAAATGGTTTAAACCGTGCGTTGTTATAAACCCAAAAACACCAGCCTACATTAGTTGTGAGAAAGCAACAGCTGAACTACATCGGAATTCAGTTAATGCAATGCATGGAATAGTATGATGAAGCCTGTATTACTTGTAATTCAAAATGAGTACGAAGGGCAGACAAATCAATAAATACGGCTGAATTAGGTAGACAATTGATAAGATTTTTAGAACATTCATTCTCACCATGAATAAGTGAAATTTGGGGATTATACTTTATACATATATATTTAAGGCTTACATTGATATTGATTTCAACAGTTAAGTAAATTGGATTGATGCAAATCAAACTTCATCAAAGTGAGCTGTGTGTTAGTTTTGTAACGTTAACATACAATTAAAAATAATCAATACATATCAATATAAAATAAGTTGTGATTAAGCTTGGAATAATGACAAGTCATCAGTTCGTAAGATCTCTTCATTTATAAGATAAGTACTCGGCGACAGTTGAAGCTTCTTTTGCACTCTTAAACCTACATCATCTATGAAATCTGGAAGACTGTTGGCAGTTTACTGAATGGTGAGTCGACTAGCAATCAGTCGTCTCGGTCCTCATTTACTCCTGTAAGATATGGGCTGTAAGACAACTTTTTCACCCTTCAGAACATAGCCTAGTTGTTTATAGTCAAGACTATTCAAAAATATACACGAGTACAGATTGTTCTTCAATAGTGTAATTAGATCGTTAAAACAAAATGTAATAGATTAAATTTGACATAGTATGCTCTTTGGAAATCTAGGTGGCTCAGTAATTTAAACTGACCACCAGCTTTTCAGCAGTGATGGTAGAAGAAAGTTATCTTACGCAATGTAGAACTCATTTTTTGTTCTGAATTGTGGCAACTTAGACTGATGAGTACATAAATTGTACATTGTGAGATATGTGTATTATTGTTGTTCAAAATATATCAAACTTGAGAATTAGATCCAGGCTGACTATATAAAGTCGGCTTTTGTCGGCCACAGCGTCTGGTACTCAGAAAGATTCCAACAAATACCATCAAAATACAACCCTTAAAGGATATATAAATGCTATCAAATAATTCTGTCCATCAGTTGGTCTGACTGTTATTCCTTCTTTTTACAGTAAGTCACTGAATAATATAAGAGTGGCATTATCACTGACAATTTCATATTTGATACAATTGGGAAGGCAGTATACTCATGAGAGACGATAGTCTGAATTTTTGTATGCGTTCACCCCACACACTTTTGTCATTGTTTTTGTCTTCCGCGTGGAACATGGACCTTCTGGCTTGCAGCCTCATTAGCGATAGTTGTTTTTTCTTAACCGAATGGGATGAATAACCTCACATTGGATACTTTTTTTCTTTTCTAGACTTATTACGGCCTAGTAAAATAGCGGCATTCTGGGTAATGTCGGTAGGGAATCGAATATCAGCCTTCCATGCAACTGGCCATTATCTTACCACTGAGTCAGCAATGAATTCCCCCCTTCCCCAAGTATTTTCTAACATAAGTTATACAGCTATTGGAAAACCAGCTGGGAGTACTGGACGGCTGTTTCGTCCTAGTTTAGAACTCTTCATCAGTGCGCACCCACCCTCGCGGCTCGAACCCAGGACCTTCTGGCTACAAGGCGAGCTAGGTCGACCCGATTCAATGGCCAGTTAATGAATCCCAACTTCCACCAATTCATCACATAACGCGACCACTTCGCAATGCCTTCTTCGATGAGGTACTGCCTCACCTTCCACCTGCTGTACCCTACAGATCACGGCTTCCCACTAGGACATCAGGCCACTGCCTGAATAATTACGGTCGCTAGTGAGCATCAGATCAATTGTCAAGTATTCGTTTTTATAGGGATCGCATTCCAGTGGCTTAATGGTCTACGAGCTCGCCTTGAAACCAGGAGGTCCTGGTTTCGAACTCCAGTGGGTGCAGACTGATGAAGAGTTCAAAACTAGGCTAACAAATAGCTGTCCAGTACTTCCAGGTTTTCCTATGGTTCTCTAACTGAGCGTCAGCTCATGATGAAATCCTCCAACCAATCAAACAGAAAAATCCCTACAAAACCCAATACTTGAATATTTTCTGATAAAAAGTTATGCAACTATATAAAATGTTAGACAACATAATTGTTTTGTTATCGTTATCGAAACTAATCATGATAATTTCAGTCCACTGAATTGAATGAATGTTGACAGAACAGGACAATGTGTTTGATTCTGCGGCAGAAATCTTCATTTTTGATGAGCAGAATTTAACTGAGTGTCTTTCAAGTCATCTAGTTGAATTATTGTTACATCCTGGATTTCGTTTTTCTTTGTCTGCACTTTAACTGCTGCATTATTAATATTACTGAATAAACACAATGCATAATGAAGAAATTTCTATTGTGTTGTGACACAAAAAGTCACAAGGGTGATATATTTCTAGTTGGCTTTATATTTATAACACCAGACTGTGTAGAAGACAAAAGTACAGACAAAGTTTTTTTTTAAAATTAATTTTCTAATGAAATTGAGTTTTTTTTTATATTGTTTACTTACTTATTTTTCTGAGGTTTCAATAATTCATGCATATAAAATTGTCAGGTGAATTGTTATTTATATGGCTATTATTATTATTATTACTATTATAGCTGCTAGTCTCAACTATAAACATGTTATTATGAATTTAAATTTTATTGACTTAAATGAAACATACTCTCTCTTAGAGTTTGATGATGATGATGCTGAGAAGTTCTCCGTGTGAGGATAGTCAAAGGTCAATCAGATATGATTAAAAGTATACCATTATTTGATAGGCATTTTTAAAAAAGGAAGTATTTTTATTCCTTTGCGTTCTTACTGGAACATATGGATGGCTTCAAACTAGAGCTTTGAAGTTTCTCCAACACGAAAAGTGCTTATTTTTCACTGGGTGAGGTTGCTAGCCTCACGCTCTACCTTCCTTCTTTCTGGGCTTTAATACCATCTTAGAGGGGTTTAAGAGTGCGTTGACGAAAATCGAACCCCGGACCATGTGTGTGCGTGTGGTAGGCGAGTATTCTACCTACCGCTGAACCTCCGACGTGCTCTGTGATACGCATGCAGAGGATTCATTCGTCGTAGAAGTAGGTAATTACCTTGGACGCATAGTCTAAATAACATCGAAGGACTTCCTCACTTATAAATAGAATTTACAGTTGGTTATAGGCTTTTATCAACAACCACATTTGCTGGCTCCATGCTGAAGATTAAATGGCGAGACAGCCAGGAAGAATTAGTAACGAGAAACTGCGGAAACAAACCAGTCAAGAACTTACTGCCCAGCAAATATGTCAAAGGAAATGGAGATAGGTTGGACACACGCTGAGGAGACCGCTGAATAACGTAGCTTGCCAAGCCATTGGTCTAGTGAAACCTGAATGGGAAATGACGAGCTGGACATTGGTCCGAGGATGAAATGGTGGAGGTCGTGAGAGGAAGGAATCAGTGAATATGGGTAATCGTGGGGCCACAGAGAATAGCACAAAGTGGATGAATGCTTTTGACAACCTATGTTCCACTTGGAACCCAAGGGAAGGATAATAATAATAATAATAATAACGATTCAGATCTCTATTAAAATGCATATCTGTTAACAGTACACTGCCATAGACGAACTTCATATCCATTGCTTTCATAGAATGTTGCAAGGGAATACACACTGCTTTTCACAAAACCAGAAATACCCATTGAGTCATGGTGGAAATAAACAACAATTCAACGAAGAAAAATTTCCTTTATCGACGAAGTCATCTTCAGAGGCTTTACAGTCTTATTTGTATTGACCAAAAAACGCATAGTAGTCCATTCTTGAGTAACAGGGGTGACAAAACTTCTATAATTACTCAGAAGTGGCATCAAATTAAAATTTGAAAAAACTTAAAAATTACTCAATGTTCATTGGCACAAGAGAAAGTGAGTGTTCATTTAACAGGTGTGAAGAGAGTGTTCTGGTTTTGATTAAAAACCTTCTGCCCTAAACACTTATAAAACATCATAATATAAAAAACTTGTAATACGTGTTCATTTAACAGTTAATGAAATATGGTGAGTCAGTAACCTATCGAAGAAGACATTACGAAACGGTAGCGCTACGTCATGAATTAGTAGAAGTTAAAATTTGTGGGGTATTGGATCGGGTTTTCAAAGGTTATCTAACTGATGTCAGGTCATGATAAAATCCTTCAACCAATCAAACTAAATCCCTTAAAAAAACCTATACTTGAAAGCTCATGAAATACTCAGATTTTCAATTCCCGCTTCTTTTTCAAATATATACTTAGTAGCTATGGTTAGAACAGGTTTACACAAATGCCGTTTATTCATAGTTATCTAGCTCTACGTTGATCGGGAAATAGCTGATCAGGCGTATAGTGTGATCTCTACGCTTAGGCTTTTTCGTTCAGTGAAGTTCGATAATAGTTGTAAGAAAGATTTGATCGTATTGTAAATAACTAATTGGTAAATACTTTGACTTCAGCAAAGAGTAACGTACACCCAGAACTAGAGAGGAGGGTACTTTTGCCGACGTTTCATATGTGCTTCACCGATCACTTAAAACACATATAAGACGACTAGGCTCATGACTTTTTGTCGACTTATGCATGCTGACATTTAGACTAATATCTGTTTTAAGATAAAGACGTAAACGGCGAAGAAAATTTCTTAATCGACGACATATTTTCATAAGCTGTACAGTCTTAATTATCAAATATTGGTTTTTGTAGCGATTTTTTATTTTGAGGAGGTTGGAGGACTTCATGATGAGCTGACAACAGTTAGAGAAACATTGATGAAATCCACCAAACAATCAAACCAAAAAATCCCTACAAAAACCAATACTCAAAAATTCATCTGATGCTCACTAGCTACTGGCTTTAATCAGGCCGTTAACCCGTTGTTCTAGTGGGAGCCGTGACCCGTGGGGCATAGCAGATTGAAGGTGAGGTAGTAACTCATCGAAGAAGACATTTCCAAGTAGTCGCGCTATGTCATGAATTGGTGGAAGTTAGGATTCATGGGCCACTGGGTCGGTCCTAGTCGCCTAATGGTCTACGAGCTCACCTTGTAGCCGGAAGGTCTTGGGTTGGAACCCCGGCGAGTGTCTAAAGCTGAAGAGTCCCAAACCAGGACGAAATAGCTGTCCACTACTCTCAGGTTTTCCAGTGATTCTTTAGCTGATGTCGGCTCATGATGCAATCCTCCAATCAATCATTCTTAATTATATTTAATAAAGAATTCATAAGACGATGAAAGCATGTGGGCAGACTTGGAGCAGGGTGAAAAAGTTGACAGAAAACCGAAGGCAATGGAGACGCGCAGCTGAGGCTCTATGTTCCTTTAGGGATTTATAGGATATAATAATGATAATCATAAGACCAATCAGACACTGGTAAAATTTGTCCTAGATAATATATTGCATAATATAAGGTGTTATCCAAAGGGGATGACTAACTGGAAATTAGGAAGTTGGGGTGACATAATAAGTGTGGGAAAATGACTAATATCTGTTAACTTAGTCTTCAAGTAGCCATATTAACTAAAAATAACTTGGTTAATATACAATATTTGACTTATATTCTATTCTACCCAACTGGAGTCTGAAAAGAAGCGAATGATCGAGTGTCCACAGGGGGGGGCGACTTGTAGAAGTTCATGTAAACAGGTAGCTGGGTAGCCAGTTGGATGAGCTAGAAAATAAAATCCAGAGTACTACTGAAGTCCTACATTCCACTGGGAATGCAGGCAACCACTAAAAATAAGAATTACATTCCACTCAGTTTCTCAATGTTATTTTAAATATGACATTGAGAAATGATGCTTCTTTTTTCAAGGTTCTATTTGCTTATATCTACCTGTGTAAAAATATTTCGAGGATAAAAAAGTTCGCGTAATTAAGGTGTATAATAATCTAGTAGTTTCGCTTAGAAAACTGAAGAATGTGGCACTAGCTAAGTGGGGTTATATGAAAGTGCTTACAATAAACACAGTGGTATAATCGGTTAGATCAATGTGATACAAACAAATGATACTTGTTAAAAGGCTAAATCATGCATTTTGTACATGTAAATGGTTTCATTTAAATTTATTGAGCGGTTAATAAGTATCATTTTAACTCTGGTCTGATATTTACAATTAGACGAAAATACTTTCAGGATTGACACATGCGGTTTAAAAGAGCCATATTCGACTAATCGATGCTCTGTGTGTGTGTTCGCTCTTGTTCTGAGGGAGTGACTTTAGTGCATATCCCCGCTAATTGTGGCGTCATAGTTCAATGCTATGGTGATCAAATGATGATTCAAATTTTTCGTATACTTTTAAATGAAATTTTGCTTAGCGCACATATTATCGGTGACTGTGCGTCGGTGGCACAACGGTTAGGAGGCTCGCCGACGATCCACATGGTCCGGGGTTCGATCCCCTGCCAACGCACACCTGATATCCATGGTCGGTCTGCAAAATTTGAGCTACCGATGTCACATGTTGAAAATTTCATACTTGCACCAAAAATACGGTGTGGAATCAAGTGATAACCAAAAATTAAAAAAAATAAAATAATTCTCGGTGACATCATACTCTCGGACTGCGTTACAATTGCTGCACTTTTAGCAGGAAATGTTGCTTGATATCGATGACATCTGCGCAATGTGATGGATTATGGGAGGCAGTAATTTCAAAAGTTAAACGTATATTATTGAATTTTCATGAAATCATGCTGGTGTATTTTGGTTTATTTATTTAAATACCCTAATATCCACTGGACAGAGCGGGTTGCGCTACTTCAAAAAGGGGATATGCCATATAATCTCCCATTCGAAGGTCGGTTTAAGTTTACAAAGTCTTAATACAGGCGGGCATTCTATTTTTGAGGTGATTTAAAATCACTAGTTTCAGTGACTTGTATGTGTAGGTATTCACTGATCTGCTGCAACGACTTCCATATCTATTCCTAATCTTCAGCCGTGAAACTAGAAGCTGGAAGACAGCAGAGAAGGCTACTGCGACTCAATGAGGTGAAGCAAAGTTTTACTAACTCTATATCTGATCAGGTTGAATAACTCTTCAGTGCTGTTTACAAGATAACAGAATTATCCAACGTGGAGCATTAATAGTTTCAGTTCATAACCGAAACCATTGGAGAATTTTGTTGATGTTAAATTGTTCATTGTAAGCGGTGAGTAAAACCTTCTCACTTATGCACATTTTAAGGACATTATTCCTGTGATCATCTTTTTTGTTTATCTTTCTTTTTGCACTAATTTTCTAGCGGCCTATCCTGCAGTGCAGTTCATATTGAGTGTTATTCATAACTAAGTCAAAAATGTATCGTCATTTCGCCTAGTACAAAATGAGACGTCTTATAGACTTACAGGAATATTTAGAATAAAAACAGTGACAAAGCTGAACTATTAAATTACCAACATCTTAAATTCCATGTATTTCTGGGAATTTCTGGAAGTTTTAATTTCTTGAAAATCGAAATCTTTTGTTCATCAACTCAGGTATGCTAAATTGTTTTCCAGTCATTTATATCCATTAGGTAAATAATTCACTTTTGAACAGCATATTAACAGTAAGGTAATAAATAAATTGACTATCTTTAGGGGTACAGCCAAGTGTTTATCCAAAATTTCCCTGAGACTTCACCAAATTAGATAAAAAGTTTCATAAACACTGTCCCGCATTCTAACAGAAAGGCAGTAGTGACTGTATAAGGAGTGCAATATAATCGAACACCTTGTCAACAGTCGTCATTCCACTTCAAAAAACGCCTTCTTCAAATTAATTTACAAAGTGAAGAACAACCTGCCAAAGACAATACGCTTTCGCTTCCTCTGAGTATTGTTGAAGCTTGAGTCATTTACTTAGGGAAACCAGAGCTATGCATACAAAGAAGAACTATAATATAACCATTTCTGCTGTCATGGTAACAGTCTTGTTGATTTTTAATGACTTCATTTTTGTTTGTTTGCTTATTTTTTTTGACTCCTTATAACTCGTGGATTTCTTTGGAAATCTTACTTGATTCCATATTTTCCTTAGTTTCTATGTGCATCATGATCACAACTCATCCATTAAATTATCCGTCTTATTATGTAACCCTAATACACTTACTTATTCAAATGCTCTTAGGCATTGACGACTGTGTTTGTAAAAAACTCGTCATTTTTATTACTATCCTCTTTCATGAGATTGTACAGCTAAAGAGTAGAATGAATTCTCCGAAAATAGCCCCCTGGCTGAACTATGTGTTTTATTTTCAAATTAGATGAATCATGTCTTTGGGATTACAATATACCTGGATTTCTACATACCATTGAAAGCTTGTTATTCACTGTGTAAACATGATTGGCTGACTTATGCAAGAAGGTTAAAGCTTTAATTACCAAACCTTGGTTAATTCAAGTGCATCATTTAATCCTAAAACACGTTGATTGTCAACTAAATGGCTTAGAAATTGATTCTTCGCACTAAGTACTCGCAAGATGTATTGACCTTGCCTTATTATTTCTAAGAATGCTTAGCATCCTTTTATCATTGTCAAAAGAGGAGGGAGGATCTACTTGAATACTGGACACTCTTTAATTCTAAAAGGTAAGATACAAAATCCAGGACTATGTAAAATCAAAAATCGGAGGACTTATTTTTGTCTACTATCTGTAAATTACATTAAGAGATGAAATCTGAAATATATTCTTTCCTGACAACATTCATTTAGTCCAGTAGAAGGTGCTAAAATGTACTAGAGATATAACTTGTTTGATGGTGGAAATAGTAATGGAGTGCGATTTTCATTTTATACGGAATTTGGGTTTTTGAGTGGTGATACTTCTACTGCAACTCGAACTCAGCGCCTATCGTTTTATACACCGATATAAATATATATATAGGTAGAATGCCCACCAACCACACATGTAGTTCAGGGTTCGATCCCCGGCTGACAAACTTCCAAACCTCACTAAGCCAGTAATAGGACTGGTGAAGAGGGCAGGTTGTGCATGAGGCTAGTAACCCCATCCCGTAAAAATAAACACCACTGCGACCGAAACTTCAAAGCCCTAGCTTGAAGCCTTATATACCACTGGGAACGTTAAGGAATACAATTAAATTGGGAAATTAAACTTCATATTTCCCCTTTGAGTCTGTCCGTAGAAGACTAGAGCGGAAATAGATCTGCACACCCTTGCAGGTGAGTAATTTTTACAGTAGGAGACTGTTATGCAATGTAATCATTACACATGAATTTCACATACACTGAAATTGATAGTAAGTTCCATCCATAAACAGGTGGAGGTGATGAAGATTCCTGGCCAACGTCAACAGCAACAATAATAACAGACAACAATAAGCCAGCATAAATGGGAGGAACCTGAAAGAAACAACCTCCTTCATCTACCTACCCGGGAAGCATCGTTTCAAGTACAGGCGGAACTGACGAGGATATCAAAGCCAGAATCGAAAAAGCAAGACAAGCTCTCATTTATCTCAAGTCTGTGTGAAGGTCAACAGCACTCAACATCAAAAATAAGATCCGAATTTTCAGCTCCAATGTGAAGTCAATGCTACTCACTATACGGATGGATCAGAGACTTGGCGAGTCATAAAGAGCATCTCAAACAAACTTCAGACCTTCATTAACAACTGTCTTCGCTCAATATTTCGCTCAAGATCAGATGGCCGGCCAGAAAAGATCAGCAACAGGGAGGATCTCTGGGAGCGAACCAACACAACAGGAACCGATTGTGAAACAAATAGGCAGGAAGAAATGGAGATGGATTGGCTGGCCATACTTTGAGAAAACAAACCATCAAGTGACATCACTAGACAAGCCATCGCTCGAGTGGAACCAGACAGGGAAGCAGCGAGTTGTTCGTCAAGTGTGAGGGTGACTTGGAGGAGGTCATGTGAAGAGGAGATGAAAGCATGCGGACAGACTTGGAGCGGGGTGAAAAAGTTGGCAGAAAACCGAAGGCAATGGAGACGCGCAGCTGAATCCCTATGTTCCTCTAGGAACTAAAGGATATAATAATAATATAATAATAAACAGAAGACCAGCAGTTCAGCGAAGAGTCTCTTTTTGACGAATTCCTGAAAAATTCACCGAAAGACTACTATGAGTTCTGAAGGAGAATTCCATTCCAATTTATTGCTCATAATCATATCAAGGATATGATGATGAGCAATAAATTGTGCTCGAAATGTCATCAGTAAACATTACTGTATAACACTGTGAGACTTTATCAAAACAAAAATTTACCCATAATGGAATTATACTCTACCACAGTGCACAAGTTTTATTCTTATATTCTGAACGAGAACTTATGCTGCAAAATGTATTTCAACTGTATTGTACATTACAGAAGTCATTTAGCTACTGAGCAGACAATCATACTCAGAACATTTTGAGCTGTTTACATCACAGTCTCTAATTGTTTGGAGAAAAAAGTTTATGCGCAGTGAAGTGTCACAATTCATGAAAAAAAAGAAGATTGACACTCACTTAGATTGCATATCATCCAAAAACCAGTTGTGAAAACCTTTGAACAGTATAAAAGAAGCTGAGAAATGTAGACTATTCTACACGAAACATTACTCAAGCTGATCACTCATCTTAATAATAATAATAATTGTCTCAAAACAAGTTCAACTAAAATACCTTTCAAATTCAACTAAAGATAACCAATTAAAATAAATATAAGGTGACAACTAACACTCGATTTGAGTAATGCTGTTTAGAACCAAAAAAAAAAGAATTCAAGCTGTTTTTGATTTCAACTATTCAGACGGTTAAAGTACATTCTTGAATTTTTGACATAAAGTGCAGTCACGTAATATTTAATCATACCTCATAAATCAAAACCCATAATAGTGTTTAGTAACATGACAAGAATATGAGATAATTTAAATGTCTATTGACTTATATTGTGAGGTTATTTGACTTATGATGGATATTCAGGACTCGTCAGACAGATGAACCGATATCCTCATCACTAACAGACATGGATGCAGGAACATCCAGTGGACTAGTCCTGGACAAGACGAAATGTGGATCCTGAATTTCACTCGCTGCTATCCATCATCGACTAAAATGACATCAATGTCAGTCATCAGATATCATTGTAGTCTGTCCATACTAGGATGCACAACGGCGACGCCAAGACTTAAGTCCAATATAAAGGAGTCAATAAGAACATTACAATCGACTTCAACAAAAAATATTTGAAGTTGGTCGATTTAAAGTTTTAAACTTGTATTATATGAATATCTTCACAATTTTGGAAAGATAAAAAAAAGATTAACCAGATATCAGACGATTGGAAACACTTTCAGAAGAGACTGATTAATCTATGTGCGGAAAGTGTATGAACTATCTGTTCAAACGTCAGATTACTTGTGTTTACTTTCATCAAACTGTAGGACTTGTCAAGTGATCCGTATGGACTAAGTTCTAAGTCAGTAACATTCAGAGTGTTGTAAATGTTTGGGTGATTATCCCATATGTTTTTATCATGCTTTGAAACGAAATCATTTCTATGGTTTTATTTAATTTGGTTTCTAACTCCTTCACTTTCCCAGTGGAACATAGAGCTTCAGCCTAGAGGCTTGGAGTTTCGGTAGCAGTGGTGTTTATTTTTGTTTTACGGGATAGGGTTGCTAGCCTAATGCCCAACCTTTCCTCTTTACCAACTTTATTTCTGACTGAGGAAGGTAAAGAAATGCGTCCGTGGCCGGGTATCGAATCCTGGACAGTATGCATGGTAAGCGAGCATCCTACCACAGCACCATCGACACCTATGGTTATATTTAATAATGTATACAAATTCTCAAGACAAAACTCTCAGATATTTGTTTTATTTCTTCAGTCATATACCGAAAACGCACCCAACAAAACTCAAAGTTTACATAAGCATGCAGTTAGAAAGAAAACTTTATGAAGTAATTTGAAATTCTATTCTATACAGAGGAATGAATGAGTGGTGAAGACAAAGTAACTGCATTATTTGTTGAAAATGAGTCCGTAGTCAAAAGATGACTAGCTGAACTAAACATCCCTTTCCTCTGACTGCTTACCTTTCTTTATTAGAATACTTCTTTTACAACATTTAATTTAACACGCCAAATGTTTGAAAAAAGAGGGATTTTGAAGTTATTCAAAACTTCAAACAACTTTATCCATTCTGAAAAGATCAGAAACGTGTAGTCTGTTTGGGAAATATTTCGCTAGATGCTCATATGACGATTATATTGATAAGGCTTATTATTGGACGTCTACGCCGTATTGATGAGTCAGCACTCCCAGTTACTTCCTGTTATCTGTTCATCGATGCGCAGAACAACTCCTGACAGCCATGTAAATAAAGGTTACTCTTGTTTTGACCATATATATATATATATATATATATATAAATCCAGTCAGTAGCACACTCTGTATGAATACACCACTGTGCCAATACATTCATCAGTACCATTTAAGTTAGTCATGATTCTTTGCGTCTTCATCAAGAAAGCTAATATCGGCATTCACTACATAGAGTCTGGCAAAACAGAACAAAACAGAACCCCATTGGATTCATTTACTGTCATGTGGCTTTTGACAATTTCAGTTCATGTTCTTCTTGATCTACATGACTTCCTAGCAGCAATTAACTTAATTCTCAACATTTCGTTTATTGTTATAACAAATGGCAAGCAAATTACAAAGAAGAAACCTTACATGGAAGGCAACAGTCAGATCATCAGTGTACTTCATCAGCACGAGGCGAATGATGTAAGAAGAAACTGCAAAAGAAGAAGAACGGAACCTTGAGGGACACTAGATACAGTAAGGGAAGCAGTTGAAGCCTCTCCTTGATAACCAATGTACTGCTTCCTATCAGAAAAATAAGAATGCAACATTATTTATTAATCTAGCACCCAGAACCAACTTATAGTGGCGGTCTGGCGGTCTGATTGAATCACGAAGCGGTCTAAATTTCCATCCGGTACAATGCATAAAATTGTCTCCATTAATTATTTTATTAATCATCTTACTGTGTTTCTGGATGCCTACAAGAACTCGCATGGAGTTTACTGTAATACAGAGCACTTTCAACACAAATTAAAAAAAATATCCCAGAGATTTGGATATTGCTTCAGATGAAACAACGCAGAGTCATACGATATGCTGTCGAATACCATTTTAGCTGAATATCCTCTACGAAGAGTAGATATTTTGCAACTTAAATACTCTGAAAATTCTGCACTGTGTGTTAAAAAGCTGTTTAGAGTTAAGCTATTACTAGCATTATTTTTACGGGTTTGATCATTGATCGATATCAGTTAGAGAACCATTGAAAACCAGGGAGTACTGGACAGCTGTTTCAACAGCCTAGTATGGGAATCATCGGCACTACACACCCATCACTATGGTTGGAACCCAGGACCTTCCAGTTAAAAGGCAAACTCGCATACCATTCAGTCACTGGTCCCGATTCAATGGCCACTAAAGAAATTCTAACTTCTCTGACGTTTTATTTAGCGTTACCACCAACCAATGTCACCGGTGGGACATCCATCCCCACACTTGACTGGATGGACTTCAGTGGTCATGAATTCTCACTAGAACTCCAGAGAACATTAGATTAGTTTTAAAGAGTTGGTTTGCAAGGATTAGATTTGTTATTTTTTGAGTTTGACCACCGATTGATATCATCTGGAGAACCATTGACAAATGAGGCCTAGATATGGAATCAAAGGCAGATGTGTAATCTAGGAGGGCACACCGAACATGTTTACCACTTTTATCTAAACTGGAGACAACAGCCGTACCTAAAGTACATCTGTCATGTTTTTAGGCAAATTATTTTGGGTCATCAAAAGCCTTCAATGAAGGTTCAAGGTTAACTTAGTGTAATGTTCCCATTATTTATCAAAATGTTAAGGTGTTAGCAATAGGTCTAAGCTTAATGCATGATCCACTTGTTAATTTGGGCATCGGAACAATTTTAATGTCATTCATTCTATAAATTTATAAAATACTTGATAAAGCAATTCAGTGATTATTGTAATAAGTGGATTTAAAGTTCTATAGGTTAAAACTTCAGAATTATAATTCACCCGTCAAATATAACATCATTTCTTTTGATTTAATTTCTTTTAAGAATACAGCCTTTTCATCACCTCTCGATGTGATATGAATGTCCATCTCTCAAAGCCTTTAAATGTTATAGTACTTTAGGGGTAGTTGCTAAGTTCAAGTGTTAAGCGAATAATGAAAAAAAGGTTTAAACCATTTTTCGAAGACAGAGGTGTGGAAGCTGTAAAAGAGGATTTTGAAAATAGTTTCGTTAGGAATTTAAGCAAGATGGAATAATCTGTTCTATCGTCCATCATTCTGAATTAATATTACTGCAAGCCACTTGTCGTCTTATTCCTTAGAAACAGCAATGTATCCAGTGGTTTATGATCTCATGTAGTTTTTTCTCGGCGAAGTCGTCCTTCAGACAATAATATTGATTGAGGTATGTTGTGTGTGAGTGCAACATATATGTAAATTATGTTATATCACATTTGCTGACAGTCTCATAACCCATTAATCCAGTCTACTTATTAATTTTACTGTTAACATATTTAGAAAATCAAAATAAGTGATTCAGCGAAGGGGCTCTTTTCAACTGATTTATTACCAAGCTGTACAATGGTGTATATCATGAGAAGAAGGACATCATAGTCCCTGAAAAGAACATTCCCTGCTGTATCTTTGAGAATAGTCTTTACCAGTCGACCACTACTGTTCAATAACTCGAAGGACAAGATCCCACTGTTGACCAAATCTATGTACCTTTATCAATTCATCTGGTCGTGTGGAGCTAGGTATATCGGTCGTTTGACTCGAGTTTTGTCCAAGAGGCTGCAAGAACACTATCCTGCATGGTAGTTACGAAGAGGTGGAAGTGGAGCAATAAGAAGCATGATCATTGGACATCTGGTCAACCCTGATCACCCTATGTCTACAGCCTCCGCCTTTAAAGTTATCTAGAAGGCGAAGAGTAATTTACCGAAATCCTACGTACCTAACTCATGTGTATTGGGGAAGCTTTGGCTATCGAAACAGAAAAGCCAGATTCTGTGTACAGAAAAAGTTCGCTCAACCTCCTAATCATAATTTGACTCTACCTATTTTTCATTTTGTTTATTCAACTTGTATACTCTTCCTTTATTACGCCACTTGTACTTTCGACTGTCCCCTGCATTATTTCTCTTGTTCCACTTGTCATTCTAAATCAATTCTGTTTTGCACTGTTAAATTCTATGTTATCGATTTTACACAATGTTACGTAACTTTTTTGTACTTATTTTATTTGCCTACTAGTCCTATAATTGCACACACTTTTTAAAATTCTATCCATCCTATGAATTATTCTATATATGACACTAATTGTTTTGCCACTTGACATCATTGAACTATGATTATAATCATAAATATTTTGATTGCATTTCTTACTACCATTATTATTATCATTTTATGCATTCACACCTACGATTCAATTCCCTAACTGGATTAATTTCTTAAAAAAGAACCATGTGTATATACGATTGTACAGCTTGACAATAAATCATTGTTGAAAAGAGTCTCTTCCCTGAATCACTTGTTTTGATTTTCTACATATCTCAATGGGAATTTTCCATGAATTTCCGTATTGATCGTTTATCCAAAGATTCGGGTGAATGTCAGTAATAGTTCGATGCACTGGTACTCAAATGTCAGCAAACTTTATATGTCTCTCAATAGATAGTTACTAGCCATACGTAACTTTTCCATAGGAAACTGACGACATTTGGTCTGTTGCCTCATTTGCGCTGAACAAAACGTTGTGTTAAATAATTTAAAAAAATATACTTACAGTAAGATAAAATGCATGTATAAACAATATTTTCATTTACCATAGACTTTTTCTGATGATCGTCTTTGACGTGTTATTGGTGTATAAATCCCACGCATTGCACAAACACGTTTAAGATTTTGTAAGAAATCATCACCACACATACGTATTGAACGCTCTTGTATAGGGAATCCACCGCCAAATTCTGGTAGCATACGTGTAGCATAACCGAATTCAACTTGTACTGCATTCTTTATTGAAAATAAATATACAAATGTATAAAATAGTATTGTCCAAAAGTGTGTAATCATCTTTGTCTATGAATGAAACGGTAAAAATAATAATAAGGTTTAGAAATTGTTATTCAACTATTTTGTTTTAAAAAACAATGAAGATCTTATTGAATGTTTCAATGTTCTTTGTTATTTTTATTTTTTTTTTAATGAGGAAATAATGTTCTCTAAGAAGGGGAAGAAAATAAAAATTACTTCTCGTTGCAGAATACGTTTTAATTATATATATATATATATATATATATACAGGAAACTGAGTTAATATTATTCTTATTTGTTGTAGAATTGTTTTACTTACTCAAAAGCATTTATTAGTAGAATAAATTCGAGTGTGTGCAATTAAATTAACCAATCAGATTCCAGATTGTTATAATTACCTCAAAATGATGTTAGAGTGAAGAAAAATCACTGGTATGTATGTATTAATAGATAAAATATATAGTCTCACGTGATACGCTAATGAAAGTCCATCTGAACTCTATCTAGGTGAGAAGAGTAGAAGGCTCATTTTTGACGATTTATTTTAGTTGGAATTATTCTGAATTAATCATATATAGATGTACATAGAAATACTATGAATCCACGCAACTAAGTTTAAATCATTAATGGTTTAATATTTTGTAAAGATTGTTCTGGCGTTTTTTGTCTACAATATTCCATGTAATCAGAAAGTGACCTAACCTTGTTTTATTTTATTAAACTGTTTTCATAATTTTGTTTGTGATGAATTCGATGCTATTTATTAACAATTTGGTGAAGTTTAATTGAATTTTTGATTTTCCCGTCGATTGATTGGAGCGAAATGTTCGGTCTCAGGTTGACATATCTGTTGGCTTCTTGTGCAGATGCTTCGACAGTGTCTGAGCATTTCATTAGTATTTAATTGGTGGCAATTGGTGACTAACAGTGGAATCCAGGATAATGCGCATTTCGTTCTATTTGAAACTCGTCATCTGGATATACCTGCATTTCTCAGTGAGTGATGATGTTCCCACTGGGGCTCGAACCCAACGCCATCAATTAAATACTAATTAAATGCTCAGACATCGTCGAAGCATCTGCACAAGAAGCCAACAGACATGTCAACCTGAGACAGAACACTTCGCTCCAATCAATCGACGGGAAAATCAAAAATTAAATTGATATGACCCGTTGCACAAGAGGTGGCTCTCGTGGTCCAAGCAGTCTAGTGGATAACGTTTTAGCGTTTGAAACTATGGGCACTGGGTTCGAGCCTCAGTGGGAACATCATCACTCACTGAGAAATGCAGGTTCACCCAGATGACGAGTCCCAAATAGGACGAAATGCGCGTTATCCTTGATTCCACTGCTAATCACCATCCACCAATTAAATTTGGTGAAGTATATTAGTAATCCATTAGTACATGTCTATTTCTTTCTGTCTTGTGCAGTTTTGATGACAAAGATTTCGTTATAAGCTGACATAAGTTAGAGAACCATTGAAAAGCTACCTGGAAGTACTGGACGGCTGCTTTGTTAGCCTAGTTTGTGTCTCTTCAACAGTACGCACACTTACTGGGTGGGGTTCGAACCCACGACCTATAAATATTGCCCCAATCGATATTGCATCATTTGTCCCAGTTATAGATGATTTTTTTTGTCTGAATTCTTATAAGCTTATATGTTCTTGTGGGATGACGTTTAGTCGGGCTTTTACATACATCCCCTCTTATTTTTAGTCATCTGGACGTTTGACTCACATATTTAGACTGGAAACTCGGCCCAAGCTATTTTGTAAATTATATATTGTTTTTATTGGAGCATTGTGAAGTATTCATGTGAGGGGGGGGGTGCTCGATGTTCAGAGATGATAAGGTGTTCGAGGATGGAGCTGTTGCTATTCTTCTTTTCTACTCTGGCTAGTGATTTAATTGTTAAATATAATTACGAATGTACAGCTGATTAAAATGAATCGTCGTAAAAGAAAATTTTGCTTCTCTGTTTACATCTTTTTCTTATAAAAGATGCATATTTTCAAAAATTAGTCTGTGGGGATTTGATATATTTCAGGTAAGACCACACACAGATTGATATCGGTTAGAGAACCATTGAAAACCATCATGGTGTACTGGATAGCTGTTGCATCTTAGTTCGGGACTCACTGGCAGTACGCAATTACTGTATTTCGAACTGAGAACCTTCCGGTTACAAGTCAAGATCGTATACCATTCAGAGTTTCAATCTAGAACAAAACAGCTGTCCAATGGTTCTCTAACTGATATCAATTCGTGGTCTAACTTGTAATATATATATATATATATATATATACATTTAATGAATCGTCATTTCACTGTTACAGGAAGTGTTTAAGTAGAATATCTCTGTTTTACATTCAAAGGATTGCCGAAAATCTCGTTTTATCCGTCACTTACAAATAAAGACTCATTATTATTATTATTCATTCATTGAATGGAACGTAGTTCTTCAGTGACACTCCTCCATCGTTATCATTTAAAGGTAGTTCGACTATTGCTCATAAGCTTCCACCTCCTTTTCACATGATATGTGCGTCGGTGGCATAGTGGTTAGGACTCTCGCCGACCATGCATATGATTCGGCGTCCGATCCTCTGCAGACGCACACCCGATATCTATGGTCGGCCTGAAAACTTTGGGCTACCGATTTCACATGCTGAAAATTCCATACTTGTACCAAAAATACGGTGTGGAATCAAGCTGTAAATCTAAAAATCTAAAAAAATAATTTACTGGATTGCTGAAACAAAATGGCTAGCTGTTGTACAGCTAGTATCGGTTAAAATTTGTGAAAAGTTTTTTATTTGCAAGAGTTAGTTTGTAGAAAATGGATCTGTTTCATGTTTGACCACGGTTTAATGTCAGTTGGATAACCATTGAAAACCATCAGAGAGTACTGGACAGCCGGTTTCGTCCCATTTTGGGACTCACCAACGGTATGCAAAAACCGCCATGGTTCCAACCCAGGACCTTTCGGTTACAAGGAAAGCTCGCAGATCATTTAGTCCTTGGGACCCAACTGAGTAGCCATCGCATGATTTTTTAACTTCTACCAATTCATGATTTTAACGTGACTGGCACTGTCATCCACTGTCATCCGCGGCGAGTATTTGTTCTCATTCCCGACCGAGTGCACCCCACTGCTCATCATGTTTCACTAGAACTCCAGGAAACAACAAACTCAATTTCCCATTGTTTGATTTCATTTAAACGAGATGCTGGATCTCTCTTGGTATATATCAGCTGCTGGGGGGTAGGGATGCTTCAATGATGCCATGAAAACAATTTGATAACAGATTTCGCTGCTAGCCAACGCCAATCGTAAAACATCAAAATGAGGCGTATCAGCTCTCTGTTGAGTTTTTCAATGAAAAGAAGATTTCTTGTAATAGTCTAGTAATGAAATTCAGTTTTTCTGATAATCCTTAGTGTAACTCCTCTTTTGAATACCAGAAGAAAATATCTTGTTCTAAGAACATCTTATTCACTGTGTGGCTGAAGGCAGTCGGCAAGAAACCTTGGACCTAGGTGCTTTCGTGCTTTCTGGCACTCATAATCAAGGTATACCCGGAATGTTAAAGGGAATCACATCCCTTTTGAAATTTGAACCCAGGTCACCCAGTGTTGCGGCCAGAGACGTTACCACTGAGCTATTCGGGCTCCTGATTTAGCCTCGCTTAGGACTGTAACAGACACTTTGGTAACACACCAGTGAGTAATCAGTGTCTTGAGTCTAGTCTTTAATGTGGACTGAATCCTATCAGTTTATTTAAGCATAACAACCATATATATATACACATATAATTAATTTTCACTGTAGCACACCACAGAGAAATGTGGATAAATTCATATTTCGCTAGTTTTCCCTCAGAAAATTAGGAATCTCTGCGAGTATTTATGTTCTGTATAACTTTTATCTGTAAGACAGAATATAGGCCCATGTTAAATATGCTTATTGATAAGATATATCAGAACGGATTACGATCATTATTACTTTAACTTCTGAGTGGAACATAGGGCTTTAGCAACATATCTCCACTTTGTTCTGTTCTCCACCGTCCTCTTCAACTAAGTCCACGACTGACGAAAATCTCTCATCTCTTCCCCACATTATCTCTCTTCCACGTCACCCTAGAACGACCCACTCATCGCTTCCCATTTGGATCCCACTCGAGCGCCTGACGCGCGATATCATTTAACGGCCTCCTACCCAATTCACCTCCACTTTCTCCTACATATTTGTTGAGCGATCGGCCCTTAGTTGGTTTGTTCTCAGCCAGAGTCTCTTGTTGCTAATACTTTCTAGCCAGTCGGCCATTTGATGTTCAGTATGTAGCCAGCAAAGGCAGGTGTTGATGAAAGTCTGCAACCTGTTGTAAATCCTTTACATGACACAGTGGTCAAGTTTATGACCCGTGTAGAAGGATCGACTTCACATTTGTGTTGAAAATACGAATTTTGTTCCTCATGCTAAGTGCGGAAGATTCCTAAATTAATTTTAGGTTGATGAAGGCATATCTTGCCTTTCTGATTCTGCTTGGATTTGTCATCTTCAGCCTGTCCGCCCACCTGTAGTTGAAACTGTGCTTCCTGTCGAATAAGTGAAAGAGTTAACCTCTGTTAAATCTCTCCTTTTGATGGTGGTTGGTGCTGGTTGTTGTTGCTGTTGGTTTGTTGGTTGGTTGGTCAGTTTTCTGCATCGTCTCCGTCTTCTGTGTTCACTTGAAGTGCTGTTTTCACTTCCTCTTCAGCCAGTTTGTCGGTTTTCGCTTGCAAGTCTTCGAATTTGTGTGACATTAAACATATATTATCCGCGAAATCCAGATCTTCCAGAGTCATTTTATCGGCAGTCCACCGTATTACTGTCTTCTCACTCCCAACAGTTTGACACATAATCCAGTCCACCATAATTAAAAATATCAGCCGGGAAAATGAATCGAATTAGTTCGTCGTTATTCCATAGTATGTATATGTACTAAATATCCCTTTTATTTTCCACTAGTATATTTTAGAAATGGAAGGCGTTTTGAAGACCTGCTTAGTTATATTTTATTCTGTCAAAGATAACGTGTAATACCTCTTCACTATATATACCTATGAATTCACATGATATTAAATCCGGGATTACTGATCTTATGATGATCACTGTAACGACGGGAGCCGACCAGTTATTTATTTATTTTTGATTACAGCTTGATTCCACACTGTAATTTTGGTACAAGTATCGAATTTTCAGCATGTGTTATCGGTAGCCCAAATTTTGCAGGCCGACCATCGATATCGGGTGTGCGTCTGCAGGGGATCGAACCCCGAATCATATGCATGGTCGGCGAGAGTCCTAACCACTGTGCCACTGACGCACTGGACTGAAAGCAGGAAGTTGAACTTTGCGTCCTACTGTATAACTGGCCGAAACTTCCTTGAAACGCACAGAGTCACAAAAATCTTCAGTGACAGCAAAAAGACATTTAATCCTGGTAAGATATGTATTTATCCTTATTTATTCCTTCAACATCACTATCCGCAGAATATGGATCTAAACGCCTAGTGTTGTGTGTGTTACTGACAAAATTTATCAGTAGTATATAAAGAGACGTTCATTGGCACACAAAAGTATCAAATAGTGAATAGAGAGATTCAAAATCAAAGAGAGGACATGAACCAGTATTGCAGTGAAACATGGGAGACACAAAAATAAGACAAAGAAACACAATACGAAGGTCAGAAGCAGCACAACACGGAAGACCTGTGCAAATAATAATAAGAATTTGCTTTATTCCGAAACAGTACTTGTTATACAGAATGGAATTCTCAGCATTTCACTACAGTACTGCATCCAGTTTGTACATTAACAATTAATAAAATTCTACATAGATTAAGGTTATCTCAGTCAGTTTTGACAACAACATATTAGCATGTCGGTAGCAAAGCCAAAACTAAACAGAGTGTTTGAAGGTGTTAGAAAAGTAAATGCTAGCATATTTACTGGCGTAAGCAGAAGAAAGAAACAAAGCAGCACATAACAGAGAAAAAAAGAGAGAAAAGGAAAAGAAAGAAAGAAAACTTTGTACCTATAAATGATATGAGTTGGAAAGACGAGATCCAGTTGTTCTACTGACTATTTAATAAGTTATAGGTTTCACGCCTAATGCTTTCTTTATCCCAGAACAGAACACGAGCTAAGTAGGGTATGGTTGAGTTTTTGTACTTGCTAGTGCGGGCATATAGTTTCCTATATAGGCTTCTGGTTTTCCCTGAAGAGATACTTGGGGAGAGTTGTAAATGCAGAGGGTGTTGTGAGTCAGATAAAATGGGTTGAGCCCATTTTTCACATGAGTCCATGTGCCTGTCGACCAGAATATTAACCAGCTGGCTAAGTGGCAAACTGCTTACCCTGCTGACAACCTTTAACATCCTACGTAATAAGGTATAGTCTTTCTTCAGTAGCCAGCCCAGGAAAAACTAAGGGGGAACAATAGAGAATAATAGGCAGGATGCAAGAGTTAACGACTGTCATACAAGGTGTACATAATTTCCTTATATATCCATATCGCATAGCCAACAAACATTCCGTTACGAAGTTTCTTATCTTCTACTGTTGCATTACCTCTTGAATGACCTGAACTAATATGACTCGAAGTATCACTTGGATGATTTATTTGAACATTACTAGCATGATTACTGTTGTTAGTTGAATGTTATACATTATCAGCTTCTGATTTTTATGGGACAGGGACTTTTATTATTTGCGACTAACTGCATTATCTTTATTTGTAGTTATACATCCTATATCAGCTATTGCGTTATGTCTTTTACATTCTGCTGAACAAACAGTTTTCAGTAGAATCGAAAGATTTACTCTTTGTAAGCTCATCATAAAGCAGGCTACTTCTCTTGTAATTTTCTGTCAGACTGTTTGTTTGTGAACTTGACTTGAAACTGTAGGACTGGAGCAAGAACTTTTCGCCTCTAGGATCCTTTCCGAGCATATAAATACCTGGACTGGATTCATTCAATTCTAATTTCCACCACTTTGTCATTAATGCTTTTTTTGAATCTCTGTATGACTTTTTAGTAACTTGTGTTTTTCTTAGCCTACCCCTTATTTACTCTTTCTACCTATTACATAACTTATTTTGGACACTTGTCCCCATGCGCTTTCATCAGCATCTTATTTTTCTAGGTGTTTTTCATATTATGAAATCCTTGTCAATACTTAAAAATCCCTCCCCCTCCCTACCTTGTTACAGTTTGATTATCCACCACATTTTTGAGACATTTTGATGGTATAAACAATAAACCTAACTAATTTTTTATTTTTGTTTGACAACCTTAATGTACACATACATACCCAAAACAATTATATATAAGTGCAAGTGTACAGCTACTTGGATGAATCCACCGAAATGACAGTCTTCTTTAGACGTTTTATTCTTATATTAGTGAGTTGGTTTCAATTTCTCACAAAGCTGCCATAAATTGTAGGTTCGACTTACGCTCCAGGCATTATTTCTCGAATTCTTCACAGGCGACAATATTCATAAGAGTAACAAACGATATCTGATTCGTTTCGTAGACGAATATTGGCAGTTTTATTTTGGGTATCTGAACATCAGGAGGTAGGGGATTGACACTTGCAGGTTAAGTGGAAAATCCTCTTATTTTAGTGAACACTTTATCGCTAAGAGAATGACAAACGCTCAGTCAAGTCTACTAACACAAGTCTACGACGAACACCGTCTCTATAATGATATTTATTAATTTACTGCAGACAGTCAGTGAGAATAAGAATATGAGGACTTATGGTAAGAATTAATGGAAGTCTGAGATTTAAGCGCGAACACTGAAAACGTAGGCAGGTAATAATAGCTACGAGCAAATTTTCCATGATCGATGTCTATGTCATTTTATCACAAGAATATTAAAGTGTATTTAACAAAGCTAGAGGCAGATTATTAGTAAGCTCTGTGAACAGAAATTTTAGGAGAAACTGTGTCCATTTATTTTGAATTTTGTCTTAAAAACTCATGAGATTAGATGTGAATATCCAAATATCAATCTAAGTAAAGTAAATAGTTTTCATTCCTGAAAAGTTTACTAACACTCACTATGTAATTTAGACAAGTTCAGAAATTATTTAGTTTGGTTTTGGTGTCAAATTGAAATTTCCTCGATGAAATTCATACCAGGCAGAGGAAATAAGATGAAGTTGACACCCGTCAAACGGGAATGAAACCGTCAAGATGTTATGCACTGACAGTTTCAAAATAAACCCATTTAACTGGTGAAAGTGAAGTCAAAGTCCTGAGGAGTGACTTTTTGCCATCTTTGATGTAGGATCTATATACCGTTATAAACCAGTTCATAGAAGTATCTTTGACAGAATTCTATTTATTTATGTCAACGCTTATCTATCAATTACTATATTCAAAATATACGCCATCAAGTGCAGTTACCTATTTCTGAAGTCCCTCGCGTCTCACCGACTGAGACATATCAGGAACATCAATATCTTGATCACTGAGTGGAATATGGAGCTTTAGTCTTGAAGTTTCGGTAGCGGTGGCGTTGTTTTTCACTAGTTGTAACTGATAATCCCACACCAATTTATCCTTCTATTTACAGGCTACTACCGACTAGGCTGTGCCCAGGACTGAAACTATATAATGTGGAAACCGAGACCAAGCACGTGGTTGGCAAACATTCTACTGATGAACCACTGTGACACTATTTTACGTTGGATAAGTCTCCTTTGGGAAGTCATGAATCATTTCAATAATGCATCAGTGAACTTCTGTTCTTCCTTCTACACAAAGTTTATAACAACTGACAATACACCTTTGGGATCTGTTGTATTTAGCGGATTAAAGTTTCCGTAGCAGTTTGATTAGTTGAAAGAGGTCACTTTCTTCACCTATCTGGCTATGCAGCATCCTTTCAACTTCAGCCAGTTGGCACGGATGAAGATGTTCAAGCTGGCCAGAATCGGAAAGGCAACTTACACCTTCATCTCTCCTAATTCAGTTTGGAAATCTTCGGCACTCTGCCTCAGCACAAACAATAACACCAGTGTTAAGTCGGTCAGTTCTTCTATGTGGGTCAGAATTTTGGCGCGTAACGAATAGCATTTCCAGTATGTTGCAGACTTTTATCAACAACTGTCTTTGCTGTCTCCATACTGAAGATCAGATAGCTGACCAGGAAGAATCGGCAACAAGCAACTCCAGAAACATACCAGTCAAGAACCTGTTGCCCAGTAAATATGCCAAAGGAAATGGAAATGGATCGAACACATGCAGAGGAGATTGTCGAATGACGAAACACCAGGTGGGGCATCTGAGTGTGATGTGGAGGAGGTCGTACGAGAAGGCGGTTGGAGACTATGGAGAGTTGTAGGGCCAGCTAAAGAGAACCTCAGAGAATTGGATATAGTGGAGAAGTGTTGCTGAAACCCTATTTTCCAATCACAGCCCAAAGGAACAATAATAATAATACTGGATTTAAAATGCTCCTCATTACTATACTTTTACGTCTTCAGATATTTCTCTCATACATCTTCATTTAATTTTTTATACTTATAAATGTATTAAACCATGCTTGTTCTTGTTTCCTAGTAATTTTTACAGATTTCCCATTGTAAATGCATACTAAAACTACTTTTTAGAGTAGCATTACCATTATTATTACTCATCTCTTGCTTTCCGAGTGGAATATTGGCCTTCAGCGAGACGTTATTACGGCAGTCGACTCTTCGACATAACTTTCTTTGGCTCCACACCCGTCTACAATATTTCCTTTCATCCTCACATGATTTTTTTGATGTCATTCTGGACACTCAATGCTTCACATCAATATAATCTAACAGGTTCAAATTAATTTTTAATGAAAATACCTTAAAAACACAATAATGATACAAGGATTCGTTCTTTTAGCAGGAAAATCATCATGTTTTTAGTTACCATTACTAAGCTCTTCCTAAACTGAGCATAAGAATAAAAGGCGAAATGCATTCTGTATATCTACTCATTTTATGCTCAGTAAATTGAGTTGTTGACGGTTTTATGACAGAATGCTCCCCAGGTTCGAGTCTGATTTTCTAGCCAACACCACCAGACAGTTATGGCCTGAGAAATGAGCAAAGATAAGGTTTAAGGCTAGCAACTGTTAAGCCATATGTTCCATTTGAAGCCCAAGGAATAAAAAAAAAGCTATGCTAACTGTAATCGGGATTAAAAAAAAATAATGACCACTTCTTTAGGGCTTTTTAGTTCACGTTCAGTGAGAAATTCTCATTAGAAAGATTTTGTTCTCTTGATTTAGTTGTGTTCTTTGAGATGGTTAGCGAGTTAGTTACGAAGCTTACGTTGTTCTCCTAGACAACATTGCTTCAGTGGAGGTTTTAGTATTAAATGGACTCATTTGAATTCTCCATGAACGGTGATATAACTGTATCTTCTGGCAACCATTGTCGTGACTGGTAGCTTGTTAATTGGCGTCTCTAGTGATCATTTTTATTGACTTAGAATTTGAACTTTCTTGTGATGTGGTGATTTATTCTTAACTAGTTGCTAAATTTGATCTATAGTAATGTGTTGGTTAATCGTTGACTAATTCACTTGAGCACCAGACTTCTAGAAATTCCCTGGCAGTATTTTTGATGTTTCTGCTATTTAAAATTTCTGCATTCCCCCAAACAAATTGGTGTCGATAATTATCTACTTGCATTGATATGAATGAATAAATATCATGTCTTTTTACAGCCAATTTGTGTTCTTTGATGTAATGTTTATTGCACTTCATACTACTAATTTTGTAAATGGTATTATCGCCTCTTTCTCTTCGATGTTTTTGTCTGCACAATATTGAATGAAGTAATTGTGCTAGCTTGCTTACATTCTATATCTTATTTCTTTATATTTGGCAGAATGAATTTTTCTTTAGTCTTTGATGATTGTTTCTTGTTGGTGTTACGATTTGAGTTTGAAAACTTCTTGATGAAAATGCAAAGGTATTCCATCCTAGTGTGGTACAATGTGTTTGGAACTCTTTTAAACAATATCTGCACACTGTTTCTTATATGAGTTATCGGGTTATTCCTAATATAGTTGAGTATTTTAATGTATGTGCATCGATTTTCTGTACACCTATGTTTCTAAACTTCCTGTGTTATTTCTCTTGATTAGGACATCTACGAATGGTATTTAATACTAAAGCCTGCGCTGAAAATGTTGTCTATGAGGTGAGCAAAGAATACTTCACAGTTAGGTTGGACAATTCACGGAAAATAACTCAATCCCACCTCCATCATTTCGAAGATTAAATCTTTTATTGATGTAAGTATAAAACTTGGGCATTGTGGTAGAGTATAACTCCATTATAGATAAGATTTTATTTTGATAAAGTCTCACAGTGGTGTTATACAATAATATTAACTGATGAGGCTTCAAGCACAAATGATTGCCGCTCATAACCATACCAAGTTACTCACACAACGTTTTACTTCATTTATATACATGAGTGAAATTGATGATTAGATATTTGAATAAAATCAACATAAGATGATAAAGTACATTGGGAAATAATCTTAGTGTTTTCAATGAAATACAATCAGATGGGAAATAGAATAATCTTAAAGTCAGAGACAAGCTCTGTAGGCTAAAGAACCCTGTTGGTGGACCCAATTAAACAAAATAATACAATTTACAAAATACCTTGAAATGACTCTGAGTGGAGTCAGCTACATAGGTCAAACTAATGGATCATGAGTAGTGAGATTGTCAGAAAACAGGAATTTGGCTAAGGTTAGAATGATTGATACCATGAAGATAAGTAATTTAGAAAAAACTCAGTAATGGCACTGCATGCATTAACACACAACCACACAATAGGGCGGGAGAGGGTTGATGTACTAAAAAGTAATATAGGTAGGTGGAGACAGAGGGAGAGATTGATCACTGAATCCTCGTTCATTGAGTCTACATTCAACACATGCAACAGAAATGAATCAACACCAATATCAGATTTATGGAAGATATTATTACCACTAGTCAAATCAGAGAAGGATAATAAGTAATTCTAAAATTCTATTTCAGTTCACGTACATTCTAACAGTCTAACAAGTTACTTATTATGACTATAAAAACACTCGTCACATTTCCCATCTGATTGTATTTGATTGATAACACTAATATTCTTTCTGAATGTACTTTATCTTATATTGATTTTTATTCGAATTTCTGATCAATTTTATTCATGTATATAACTGAAGCAAAAGTTGTGTAAGTGAGTGACCTGATATGTTTGTCAGGAATAGTTTGTGCTCAAAACGTCATCAGTAAGTATTACTGTATAGCACCATTGTGTGACTTTATCAAAATAAAATCTTATCTATAATGGAATTAAACCTTTTAATTTTCATGTTATAGTAATAATAGTAATAATTTACTTTATTCCAAAAACAGTACTTGTGATACAGGATGGAATTTTCAGCATTAATCACAATATTGCATCTAGCTTCCTCAAATTATAAATAAAATTATTCACACAGAAAATTTTCCACATTTACAATACAGGTAGTGTCAGAAACATGCAGCATATAAAATGGAAATAATAAAAATGATAACCGCTAAGGTGATAATAATAATGCAATTGAAAATTACCGTGGGTTTGTTTCACACAGTATTGTCAGCGCGGTATAGAAATCCTGGCATGTTTAAAAATATTGAATATAATGTTCTCTTTACATGATATGGTGAGGGGAAAAACAAATATTACAGCAGTTATAGAGATAAGTTGGTGCTTGCAATTATGAGAGTAAAACAAAGAAGTAACAGGACCATAAGTATAATAGAAATAATAAAAGTAAAACTTGAAGGTATATAAGGATGGATGGATGGAAGAGATTGTTTATTTACTAGATGAAAAAAGGGGTTAGTTAATTCTTGCCTGACACTATTTTCATCACATAACAGACGCGCCAAGTATAATATCATAGAATTTCTATACTTAGACGTGCGAGCATACAGTTTTCTGAAGTTACTTCTTGTTCTACCTGAGGAGATGCAAGGTGAAAGTTGAGGGTAAAGTGGATGCCCCAAGTCAAACAAAATCCCTTTAGCAAATTTAATGCACGAAGTCAAGTGCCTATCGACAACGACGTTAACTATGTGGTTTACTGAGACACCACTCACCCTACTGACAGTCTTCAGCATTCTACGAATTGTGACATAGTCCTTTTTAAGCAAACCAAGAAAGTATAAGGGTGAACAATAAAGAAGATAGGTAGGATACAAGCAAGAGTTTATGAACTGTAAGAAGAGGGGTTGAGTTATACCCGAGTGCCTTAACTTCTTAATGTAAAATGTCAGGCAAAATGTTTTACTGGAGATCGCTAAGCCATGGGAAGACCAGGAGAGATCAGAAGAGAGAATAAGTCCAAGATACTTAATTTCTGATTTAATTCCTATATCATTGTCGTCAATCTCATAACTGTCATGAGAATAGACGTCTGCTTTCAACTGACTTTTACATCAAGTAAAGAGAAATCTATGTTATGAAGTAATGTCATAATTCTTGAAATAACCGCCTTTCATCGAAATGAAATTTGTCGAGGTTACACCATACTTACACCATACGCCAACTACTTCGCTACTACGAGGTCCCCTCGACAATTATACATCTCATCCAACAGTTATACGACAATACTGCATACCAAGTAATCCACAACGGGAAACTTACGGGAGTGAGACAAGGCTGCCTACTATCACCAATGATCCTCCTGATTGCAGTAGATTGGATAACGCGACAGACAACGGGCAATGAGGAAACAGGCATAAAATCGACCCTAACGAAAAACGTGGAGGATCTGGACTTCGCCGATGATATATGTCTGATTTCCCACAGACTTGAAGATATGCAAGTGAAAAGCAACAAGTTGGCAGAAGAAGCATCAAAGATAGGAATTCAGGTGAACATAGATAAAACAGAGGTGATGAAGATTCCTGGCCAACACCAACAGCAACAACAACAACAGACAACAATAAGCCAGCATAAATGGGAGGAACCTGAAAGAAACAACCTCCTTTATCTACCTACCTACCTCGGAAGCATCGTTTCAACTACAGGCGGAACTGACGAGGGTATCAAGGCCAGAATCGATAAAGCAAGACAAGCTTTCATAACTCTTAAGTCTGTGTGGAGGTCAACAGCACTCAGCATCAAAAATAAGATCCGGATTTTCAACTCCGATGTGAAGTCAGTGCTACTATACGGATCAGAGTCTTGGCGCGTCATAAAGAGCATCTCAAACAACTACAGACCTTCATTAACAGATGTCTTCGCTGAATACTCAAGATCAGATGGCCGGACAGAAAAGATCAGCAACAGGAATCTCTAGAAGTGCACCAACCAACCAGGAACCGATTGTGAAACAAATAGGCAGAAAGAAATGGAGATGGATTGGCCATACTCTGAGGAAACAAACCACCAAGCGACATCACTAGACAAGCCATCGCTCGAGTGGAACCCGAAAGGGAAGCGGCGAGTTGGTCGTCACTGCAAGGGTGACTTGGAGGAGGTCATGTGAGGAGGAGATGAAAGCCTGTGGATAGACTTGGAGAGGGGTGAAAAAGTTGGCAGAAAACAGAAGACAATGGAGGTGTACAGCTGAATCCCTATGTTCCTCTAGGAACTAAAGGATATAATAATAATAATAATACACCATAAGGTTTATTTAAATGCTGAATGCATCAAAGTCTTTAGTACCGATGCATCGGAATATCTTCTATTTTCATATGATCCGTGAATTATATATACATATACATATATATATGCATATATATGATATTCTCTGTAAGTACAGATTGTGAAATCAACGTGGGATATTCACCTTTTTTATATCCAGTTTCATGAAATAAACAACTCGTAGAATGAAATCTACCCGCCTCTTTCTTTCCCCTTCCAACATAACTATTTATTTGCGTGACAGTAAATTGTTCTATTGTCAATTATTTAGCATTACTATTATTATTGCTAATATATATGTATTCACATTGGAGGAGCGTTTTACACGACAATACTTTATGAAAGAGTGTGGGAGCTTTTTTTTCAATTAGTAGAATGGTGATGTAATCTATTAAGGTATTTTTTTCTCTCTCTATTCTTTTTGTTTTTGCTTAGCTTTAGGTATCTTTAGATATTCATTGTAAAAACGTGTCGGTTGTTTCTGAAAGAATTGAAAAAAGTGTATAATGTGTTATTTCATGTGTGTGTGTGTTGGACGTAATTTTTTTCTGTCTGATAAAGATGACCATTTATTAAGAGATATTAATAACTTAGTGGGGGAAAACAGAAGTTGTCGAAAAAATTATTATTCTATAGAATTTATTTTGATGCTTTACAGCTTTGAATACTGTTCACGTATTTTTGAAAATCCTGTGTAGAGTGAAGCAAATAGTTGATGATCATTATTATTATTATTACTGTTCCCTTGGGTTCCTAGTGGAACATACGGCTTCAACTGCACGTCTCCACTTGCTTCTGTCTTCCTTCGGCTGTACTTTTCACCTGCATCCATGTTAGTTCATACTGTTTCAACTCCTCCTCTTCACACGATCTCCTCCATGTCACCCTTGCACTGACGTCCCACTCGCCGTTTCCCTTTCGGCCTGGTTCCACTTGATCAATGGCCTGACGAGCACGGTGTCACCCAGCGGCTTCCTCAGCCGCGAGTGTCCAATCCATCTCCACTTTCTACTGCATATTTGTTGGTTGGCGATTGGTTCGTGTTTTGTTTGTTCCCAGCCATAGTTTCTTGTTGGTGATTCTTTCTGGCCCGGCCATCTGATCTTCATTATCGAGCCAGAAAAGACAGTTGTTGGTTGATAAAGGTCTGCAACAGGCTGTTGGAAATATTCTTTGTGATCCGCCCGCCAAGTTTCTGATCCGTATAGAAGAACTGGCTGACTTGACGTTGTTTGTATTGAAAATACGACCGCATTTTGTTGTTGATGGCGAGTTGAGTGACGAAGATTTCCAGATTGGTTTCAGGTTGATTGATGAATGTGTTTCTCGCCTTCCCGATTCTCACTCGATTTGACATCCTCGTACGTCCCGACTGCCTGTAGTTGAGACGATGCTCCCTAGATAAGTGAATAAAGTAACCTCTTTCAAATCCCTCCCGTTGATGGTGATTGTCGCCGGATGTTGCTGCTGTTGCTGTTGTTGTTGGTTGGTTGGCTAGTTATTTTCATAACCTCCGTCTTGTCTATGTTCACTTGGAGTCCTGTGTTCGCCGGCTGCTTCTTCAACCAGTTTGTTGGTTTTCGCTTGTAAGTCTTCGATTTTGTGTGACATCAAACATAAATCATCCACGCGCGAAATCCATGTCTTCTAGGTTCTTCACGTCGGTCGGTCCAGTATATCCCTGTCTTCTCGTTTCCCACTGTCTGACGCATAATCTAGTCCACCACAATTTAAAGTGTCCATCGTGGATAGCGCCACTTTTGCGAATGTACATCTGTCAAGCTTAAAATTACTTATGTTTCGTTGTAACTATCCCCTGTGTGTATGTGTCAGTTTTTCATAATGAATGCTGTGCTATAAGGCTTCTCAGTTAATCTCTTTGGTGGGAAATTATCATATTTATTTTAGTCAATTTTGGTTATTCGCATCGATTCATTGGATTGAAATGTTTGGCCTTTGTTAATATGCCGACTTCTAGTGCACAACTCTTCGAAGATGTTTAACGATCAAGATGGTGTTGTTTCGTGGATGGTGAAGAGCAGTTGAACTCATAATGCTCCTTTTCTGATAATTAAAACTCACCAGCTGGGTGTACCTGCAATCTTCAGTGAGTGATAGTGTTCCTTGGTGCCCCAAGGGGTTGAGTGGAGAACAGTTAGACTTTTGAAAGTATGGTGGTAGGTTCAAGTAAGAGGGGAATGCTGATGACGAGCCCCGAATGGGATGAAATGCCGATTGTTTATTCCACCACGTAAAATCATCATACTGTCAGGTGTTTTCTGATGACTGTTTAAAAGTGAAACATCTACCAATGGATCACTTTATCTATAAACCATGAAACCTATTTAAATAGAAATCATGGATAGAAAAGTGGTTCTTTTTAGAGTTTCAGTACCGTTAAGTAACGCATATATTTCCAGTCGACCAATAATGAACCTGTTTACCACTATATAAGTTTTGAAAGTATTCCCACGTCTATTTATGTTGATGTTATTCTACAATAACTAGGTGATTTTTGTGATATTTGTACTAAAAGTTAACAGTGACAGAATAATCTATGTAAAGTTAGGTCATTAACTAAAGTGTGGGTTAAGAAAGTCTGTGCAAAATAATTTCTGTGAACTACACATTATACTGAGTGAATTTATTAGCTTTCTAGTTTCAACAATGACTTCTGTGCACAAGCATATTTGATCGAAATGACCTCCTTTCCATATTCTAACTAGAATTTCATATTCCTTTACATAACTTCGAAAATGTCCATTTTGGTATCAATTAACTTATCCGCAGATGAACTAGGCTTGCTCAGCATCCTCCACAGTAGTGATATGGATATAAAGTTTCGTTGCCAGTGGAAATATCCCCAGATATCCCTCTTGCTATGCATTTGAGAAGACATAGAAAATATATAAATATATACAAAATGCGTGTATTATTATTATTTTCTTGGCTTCCGTACGGAACATAGGGCTTCAGCAACACATCCCCACTTTCTTCAATTTTCTATTATCCTCTTCAGCTGGGTTCATGATCGCCCATCGTATCTGATCTCCTTGTTGCTTACCATGTGGATTCCACTCGAATGGTGGTCTTGTTAAAGCGCGATGTTATTCTACAGCCTCCTGAATGTATACCCGAACCATCTCAATTTTCTTCTATATATTTATTGAACGATCGGCTCTTCCTTGTTGGCTTGTTCCTAGCCAGAGTTTCTTGTTACTAAATACTTCTGACCATTTAATCTTCATTATGGAGCTAAGGCGCCTGTTGATAAAGTCCGTTGTAGCCTGTTGGAAATCCTTTTCGTGATACGCCAAGTTTCTGACTCTTATAGACTGAATGAATGTCTTGACATTTGTGTTGAATATCCGAATTCATTTTTTTATTTATGCTAGCTGAGTGAAGCAGAAGATTTCCCAGCTGATGACAGAGTAATGAAGGTCTGTCCATCTTTCTATCTTGTCTTTCCAACGCTGATTGGCTTTAACATCTTCATTCATTCCACCCGCCTGTGGTTGAAACGATGCTTCCCAAATAAGTGAAGGTAGTCACTTCTGCCAAATCTCTCCCTTTGATGGTGATTGGTGAGGGCTGTTGTTACTGTTGCTGTTGGTTGGTTAGTTGGTTATCTCCACCACCCTCATCTTCTCTATGTTCACCTGGAGTGTTGTCTTTTCTGGCTACTTCTTCAGCCAGTTTGTTGCTTTTTGCCTGCAAGACTTCGATTTTGTGTGTGTGACATTAGACATATATCATCCGCGAAATCCAGACCCTCCAGAATTTTCTTATCGGTGTTCCATCGTATTGCCATCTTCTCGCTCTCAACGGTCTGGCGCATAACCCATTCCACCACAGTTAAGAATATCATCACTGGTGATAATAGGCAGCCGACCAGCCTTGTCTAACTCCTGTATTCTCTTTGACGTATGCGCTGAATTTTTCGCTGTGTGGATCATCTGACGCGTGGTATTAGCATATAGCTGTTGAATGAGGTTGGTAAAGACTTGGGCACTGCAAGTACTAGTGCCAGAAAATATTCATTTTTACAGCTTAGCCAAATGCCTCATCCATAAAATACAAATAAAGTGTTCTAATCACTCTGCTAAAAACACTCATTATCTCAATAAAACGTTAGATGTTAACAGCTGTCAATAAAACTACATGAAAAAGACGATAAAATGGAATGTAAACGAGAGAAATTTATGTGTTATACTGAATTAAGAATAGTGAAATTACCTGCAGTGTTTTAACACATAAACCAAAATAAATCTTTCTCTAAAATACTCCCAGTTATCGAAGCTTATCGTTAGCTTCCTAGCAAAATCCCATTTAGGACACAGTGGAACGGAGAGGAATGCCTCTATTACTTCTTTGAGGTGGTGACACGGGCTGCACTCACAGCTCAAAAGAACTAGACAGTCGGTTGTAGCTACTTTAAGACTAAGGATTATGCACCCACAAGTTGGAATCAATGGCACGTTTGATTCCAGTTTGCTGACCGAATAGACAACGTGCTCTGGTAACCTCAGTTCTAAGTCAGCTTAAATCATGGGTACAAACGGCTGAACAACTGTAGTTTATTTCGCAATGGAATAAAATACCGTTTGGATCAACCGATTCGGTGTTTTATAATTAAATATCAAGATTGCGTTAATCTGTGATTGAACTTGAAACTAAACCAAACCCTACGAACTTCCACTTGAAAATCTATTTACTGCTCACTCCCTGTTGACTGACTGCAGGAGGAGGTTGTTTGAAATTCCAGTGAGAAGACAAGACGAGAGGGGTCAGGCAAGTTCAGCGTGAGGGAAGATACTGGCTGATTACATAGTTTGGCGGTTGCGCTGCTTACCTGAAATTGACAAAAGTTAGAATTCTTAGGCCATTGGTTTCCTTTCCGGTGACTGATTGGTAAACACTCCCACCTCCTAACCTGATTTGGACACGTATGTGTACTGATGAAGGGCCTAAAACCAGGAGAAAACAGCTGCACAGTACTATCTGGTTCTCAATGGTCCCCTAACTGAAATTAATCTGTGATTAAACTTGAAGTTAAATATCAGCTTAACCACCTTAATTAGTTAGTTTCCATTAAACAGTTTTGCTACTTATACATTTAATAAGTAATACAGTGGTAAACATCGTAAAAGCCACTACAGAAAATTTTCTCAACCTTTTCATTTATATTTGTTATTAAAAACTCTGTTTTAATTCCCAAGTAAAGCTTTCATTAAAAAGATTACTAAACCACTATAAGTTAAATGACTTGATGATACAGGAATTTTTACCAGTGACGCTTTCGACATAGATGTTACCCTTAGAACAATGCACAGAATCTCAGAGGCTTGATAGAATATACAAACTAGGATTAACTTACTAGACAAGTGCTCCATGATACTGCCACAAACGGAATGCATTACCTCAAATTGTATCGATGTGTACTGCCCAAAAAGATTTGACCGTTTTCTCCTTCTCAACTGCAAAAGCTTCATCGAGAATAGGAAAGACCCTTTTAAAATGAAAGATAGCTGCAGTGTGAGAACGATGAACAGTTTAATCAATTTGAAAATGCAGAGACTGAATATAATCTGTAGCCAAGAATTTCTACTATTCAAAACTTCTTTAAACGTGTGAAAACTACTCGCGCAAATTACCTTTAGGAAGCAGATAAATAGTGATCCATCTTCATTGGATGCTGGTACGCTTGATAAGTCTTCACATGTCGTCCAGCAGATACTATGGTTTCTGATATTATGGTCGTGACCTCTGATGTAATTACAGAAGAAGTTCTCAAACGTTTCAAGTCCCTGAGACCTTCCCAATCCCTTGGGTCCAGATGTGATATGTATCCATATATATATATATGGTGGTCTCTCTTTCTGTTGCTCTCTTAGTCTGTGACCATTTCACTTTGATGAACCTGTCTCCTTTAACAATGTATATTCCCCTTATATTATATATAATATGTGTGGTTGTTGACATGTCTGCTATTTTTCGCTATGTATATATGGATCGATACTCCATTATAATTAGCCAATCATGTTAAGACTGTCTATTGATTGTTCACACACGTGTTCGGACATTCATATATATATTTTTGCTCTCACACACTTGTGTGATATTGATTCTCCTTGTGTTTGGAAAATAGAAGTATCATCGTAAACCTAGTGGTCTTCTGATTTCCGTCTTTCTTGCGTCGGGACTATTAAATTCTCGACCAGTACATAACAATAATTTGGCGACGAGTACATAAAAAGTTGGCATATCTGAGAATATCCTCAGTAAATGTGCGGATATTTTGTCATGCTGTTGATGATATATTCAATGCATCACTTTTCAGTAAGGTTATGATGCCTACTTCTTGGAAAGACATCAAAATTGTTCTGGTGCTTCAGTTATCAATTGCATCATGCATTAAGTTTAGACCAGTCTCTATTATCTAATTGTTTTTAAAAACAGAGGAAAGACTGTCCTACTTAAACTTAAACCTTCATTGAAGGCTTTTAACTCATGAAACGATTCGTTTCAGATCGTATAAGGGCAGAACGTTAGCACAGTGGTAGAGTATGAAATCATCACAGGGTTAAAATTTAGCTGATGAAATTACACAATTAGTGTCCTGAAAGGTGCTGGTCTTTCTTCTTACATGATTTGTCCTATTCTGATGAAGCCAATTTTGTTGTGTTTGTCAATGATCTGACTATCTTTATCCCAGTTTCTTCTCAATCTGACTGTTCCAAAATTAAGAGCGTGCTATTAGAGTTTGTTCAGCCGAATCTCTCCAAATGTCTGATTACTGATTTCATTTACAGACACAAACGTAGTTTAAATGAGCCAGTTTATTTCCATGATTCTTGTATCATAGAAGAAACTGAAGTTGAAACCAAGTCGATTGTTAAATACTATGGATTATGTCTTTCCTCTGATCCTTTCTGGTCTTCTCAAATCACATTGATTCCTGGAAAGATACTTCGTCTAGCGCCCTACTTTAAAAGGTCTAGACAATCTGGTATCACTCAGGCTATAATTCTGCAGTTTGTTAATTCTTGTATCTACCAATTCAGCTGCGCCTGCGGAGCGAGTTATATTGGCCGTTGCTCTAGGAACTTGATTTTTCGTGCTCGAGAATATCTTCCACTATGGCTAAGTAAAGGTGTAGTTAAAACCACTAACAGTGCGATATTGGACCATCTGGTGCAAACTGGCCACAAAGCTAGCGTGGAAGAATCCTTCTCTATAATCTACCAGGTGCCTAATAAATTGCCAAAATCATCGAAGCATCGCATGCTCCAAACAGCAGAGGCTATTGCAATTCACCTCAAACAACCAGTGCTCTGTGTTTAAAAGAAGCAAGTTCAGCCAGCCAGTACTACTGCTCTGGCCTTCAGTAGAGACTATAAACTCATGAATTTGTAACATTATCTTTCCTAATTTTTCTGACATTCAGCTTATTTTATGTTGATGCTATTGAACAGTAGTCTATTGATATTATTGATTCGATGTTATTTAAACAGCATTAATGTTGTTCATAACACTAATTCATTCCTTCACTATAATGTATATATAACTGTAGAGCCTAATGATTAAGTTATCGAAAAGAGTATTCTTTGTTCAGTATCCATTCTTTTGAAAAATTCTTGTATTCTACTTATTCTTATGTATTGTTCACCCATAATATTCCCTGGGATTCTTAAGTAATATTTCATTCCACTGTGATGGGCGCTAAAAGCTATTGATTGTGTGGACAGACACTTGAACCCCTTTCAAGAGATTAACGGATGTCATCTTGTTAGACCTTGAACATCCTATCTATACACAAATTTCCTCTTGCATCTCACCTAGTAGAACTAGAAGCAATTATAATAGACTTTATTCTAGGGCGACTAGATATAAAAATTCCATATTACAATTCATTTGGCACATATTTTATTTGATGAGAAGAGAGTAAGGCGAGGGTACTACTGTGGTGAGAGCAGGCCGTGAAAAAATATGTACAAGGCTGATTCAACAACCAATCACAGCTGACTTAACGTGGCAAAATATGATTCGCAAATGGAGAACTCTATTTTTCGAGGAATCCCGAAACAACCAATCAGAAGCCTGCGTTTGCCTGCTTAACTTCTGATAAACAACCAATCAGATGACTGCGCTTGTCTACTTACATAAGCTATAATAATGTATGTGAAATATATATAAATACGTGTTGATTTTCGTAATAAAACGATCTGTTGCCTGGCCCTTGTCTTCTGTTGTTACACTACTAACTTACTGAGAAACAGAAAATAAACGGCCCCTTTCTCTCAGTACTTTAGAGTCATTTTTATCTTGTTTTCGCATTATTACTGAATAGTATTGCCGGCATCAAATGTCGTGTTAATTATTTCACTCTTACTAGACATTGTAAGTAGAAAATTAAGTACAGTATTGTACTAACAACATTCTCAAAATTCCACACCGTATTAAAATCTATTGTTTGGAATAAAGTCGTTCATCATTGTATTAGACTTTAAGTAACTCACTAATTCTGTTGTTATATCTGCATTGATTTCCTCTCCTCGTTTTTATTCACTGTATCACAAATGTATCATTTGAATGTGTTATGTCACTGCCAATTATAAGAAATGTGTGTTGATTTAGTGAGGAATGTTTAGGTCATCACATTATACGTAACTGTGTGAAATTCTAGAAGTGTTACCCATCCCACTACATTGTGCGGTAGTTAATTATTTCATGTACAGTTACGACTGGCTTTTTTCCCTAAGATACATTAACTTGGTGATACCTAACATAATGAACTAACTGAGCGATTGGATGATTTGTCTTCACCGTCCGTGGAGGTTATTTGATAGGACAAACCAATTTGTTCAAATGGTTCGCCGTAAAGCTCTATGGCTATAAAATTTATCCCCGAATATCACTATATCTTCAGCCTTAGTAATGGCTTCATATAAGGCAACTAATGATCATTCTTTTTTCTTTGGAAACATTAGAGAAGTTTTCAATTCCCTTTTCATCTCTGTAGTTTTCTTGTTGATTCCTAAGAAACATTTGAGCGAATTCCGGAGAATATTTGTTGAGTAGTAGTCATTGCTTTTATGATTTGGTTCTTGATTTAGGTTTTCAGTAGTTATACATTTTTGTCACTTAATGGTGGACTGCAATATGCGTCAGATTGAGGGGAGCAGGAAGACATAACGCTGAACCAATAAAAAGACTCTAGAAGGTTTAGATTTCGTGGACGAACTACGTTAGTGTCACATAAACTCGAAGATATACAGGCAAAAATCAACCAGCTGGCACAAGAACAGGCTGTGAAGATAGTTCTTCAAGTAAACATAGAGAAGACGGTGATGATGAAAATAACTAACTACCACCAACGAAAACCAGCACTAATCACTATCAGCAGAATAAATTTGAAAGACGTCGTTTCCTTCACTTATTTAGGAAGCATCGTTTGAACTGCAGCCAGAATGGACGAGAATATAGACGCTAGAATCGGTTAGGAAATCCTCTGCACTCAGCATAAACAACAAAATTTAGTTTTTCAACACCAGTGTTAAGTCAGCTAGCTCTTTTAAATGAGTCAGAAACTTGCCTCACGCGTCCGGAAAAACATTTCCATCAGACCACTGCAGACTTTCATCAACAATTACCTTCACTGGTTCCAAATTGAAGATCAGATGGTCAGAAAACCATTAATTCTGGGAACAAACCAATGAAGGACCTATTATGCAACAAATATACTGAGAAGAGAGGAAATGTATCGGACAAACTCTGAGGAGACTGTCAAATTACATCACGCACCAGGTCATTGCCCGAATAAAACCGGAATGGGAAACAACGAGTTAGGCACTCGTTCACGGGGTGTCGTGGAGGAGATCGTGCGAGAAGAAGACCACAGACTATGGTAAATCGTGATACCAGATGGAGAGGACTAGAAGGGATAGGAAGAAGCTGACATGTGCTGTCGAAGGCTTGCGTTTCACTTGGAACCGAAGGGAACAGTAAAGCAATAATAAACATGTTGGAAACAATCCGTTATATACCCTTTATGACCAAACGTAACTAAAGAGAATTCATGCTATTTGTTTTTAAGTTAATTTTGAATTTCCACGTGGTTGGTTCTTTTCGACCGATATGCTCGCTCTCTGTTGACACGTTGACTCCCAGTAAGAACGCTTTGATTCATGGTTAATATGATCCATTTGGTTGGTAATATAATAATTAACTTGAATTTTCTCGAGGTGATTGGCTTAGCTTTTGCAACGACAGGTTCAGGGTTCGAGTTCAGTGGGGAAAACCATAGCTTCCTGGAAATACAGATACATCCAGCTAACGAGTCAAATATTGGATGAATTGCGAATTCTGAATTCCACTGCAATTCATCATCAATTGAAAATAGATATTTTCTGACAAGAGAATGGATTTCTGTTCAGACGGAAGGCACATGAATTTACTATGGGATTTAATGACCACTTAGCGATGCGTTATTCTAGGTAGTGTTGTTATGCATAACTACTGAAGGTTATTTTTGCGCTTTGAAGTTTCATTCGGCATAGTGGCAGAAACATGGAGTGGGTTTGTCAGTTTATCACTTAATCTTCATTATTTTCTGGCCTTAGGACTGACTAATAAAGTGAGCAAAGCTAACAATAAATATTCAAAAGAATGGTTACAGAACAAAGAATACTCTTTTCGATAACCTGCTCTTCATCAGATTCTACAGTTACATCTGCATAATAGTGAATGAATTAGTGTTAATAACAACATCATTAATGTTGTTTAAATAACATCGAATCAATAATATCAATAGATTACTGCTCAATAGCATCAACATAACAATAAACTGAACGTCAGAAAAATTAGGGAAGATAATATTACAAATTCATGAGTTTATGTTTCTACTGAAGGCCAGGGCAATGGTAGTGTTTGGACTTGCTTGTTTTGGACACAGAGTGCTGGTTGTTTGAGGCGATTCACGATAGTCTGCGCTGTTTGAAGCATGCAGTACCTTGATGTTTTTGGCAATTTATATGGTAGCCGGTAGAGGATAGAGAAGGATTCTTCAATTTTGTCTTTGGGTTCGGTCTGCACCAGGTGGTCTAATATCGAACTGTTGATGGTTTCTACTAAACCTTTATTTAACCACACTGGTAGATGTTCCCAAGCGAGCACAAAAAATCAAGTTCCTATAGCAGCGGCCAATACAACTTGTTCGAATGCAAGCGAAGTTTAATCGGCAGATACAACTGGAATTGGTTAGTCTAGGTACTTCATCTTTCAATAGAGGAATCACCATCTGTCGTGTAGAGAATAAGACGTGTAGGCGAATCCTCGTCTGCTGTGCTCACTGAAGCGTGTGTCCCTCAAGGGGCTGTATTCTCCCCACTTCTCTTTTTATTCTTCCTACATGACCTACCATCTTCAAATGACATTAACTTTGTCAAATATGCTGATGACCTAACTGTATCTTTACCTGTCAAATGTCAAAGTGACTACTCTAAACTAAATGGCTTCTTATCCGAAATCAGCCAATGGTCCAAGGAAAACGGTCTCACCTTAACCCCCCCAAATGCCAAACAGTTAATTTCACCTTTAGGCACAAATCTGACCTAAACAAACTGGTTAGGACTCACGAGATGTGCAACATAGATGGCACTGAAATTGAAACCAAGTCGGAAGTTAAATACCTAGGCGTCACTCTATCTTCTGATCTTTCCTGGTCGTCTCATATCTTGACGATTTCCAAGAAAATATTCCGTCTTACCTTCTACATCAAGAAGTTAAGACTTTCTGGTGTAACCCAACCCTTACTCATACAATTTGTTAACTTCCGTATTCTGCCTATTATTCTCTATTGTTCCCCCTTAGTCTTTCCTGGGCTATTGAAAAAAGACTATACCTTATTACACAGGATGTTGAAGGTTGTCAGCAGGGTAAGCAGTTTGCCACTTAGCCAGCTTGTTAATATTCTGGTGGACAGGCACATGGACTCATGTGAAAAATGGGCAAAAACCATTTTATCTGACTCACAACACCCTCTACATTCACAACTCTCCCCATGTATCTCTTCAGGGAAAACCAGAAGCCTATATAAGAAACTATATGCCCGCACTAGCAAGTACAAAAACTCAACCATACCCTACTTAGCTCGTGTTCTGTGCGATAAAGAAAGCATTAGGCGTGAAACATTTAACTTATTAAATAGTCAGTAGAACAAATGGATCTCGTCTTTCCAAGTCACATCATTTACAGGTACAACGTTTTCTCTCTACTTTTTTTTCATTCTGTATTTATTTTTGTTATGTGCTGTTTTGTTTCCCTTTTCCTTGCAAACTCTACTTAAAACATTCTTGTTCGTTCTTTCACACTCTGTATACCTCGACAATTTTGGTATCGCTTACGCCAGTAAATATGCTAGTGTGTGTCGGTGGCACAGTGGTTAGGACTCTCGCCGACCATGCACATGGTCCGGGGTTCGAGCCCGCACCGACGCACACCTGATATCTATGGACGGCCTGCAAAATTTGGGCTACCGATATCCATGCTGAAAATTCCATACTTCTACCAAAAATACAGTGTGGAATCAAGCTGTAATCAAAATAAATAAATAAAATAGTATCTACTTTTCTAACACCTTCAAACACTCTGTTTAAATTTTGGCTTTGCCACCGACATGCAAACTTGTTTTTGTCAAAACTGACTGAGATAACTTTAATCTATGTAGAACTTTATTTATTGATAATGTACTAACTGGATGCAATATTGTAGTAAAATGCTGAGAATTCCATTCTGTATCACAAGTACTGATTTGGAATAAAGCTTATCTTACCTTATCTTAGTTTACCAGTATTAAAAGTTCTTTCAAATTGATTTCCTCATTTCACTTGGTATATTGCCTTTGAATGGCAGTCGTATGTATAATGGCTTCTTGTTTATGAATAGTGAGTAGTCCTTTTCCGCTTATTTTGCCATGTGTTTCTTGATAATTTTGTCGGGATAGCTATTTTCGATCAAGATATCATATACAATCCTTAGTTCACCATCACTTACCTCTTCTGAGCATATAGCTTTAACCCTGTGGTTGAATATCTTAACTAAATTTCGTTTTTTTTAATGCCGCTTTTGATAATAACATTCCTAATTGTTTCTCAAAGCTTTGATTTCCCTAGCCTGGATTTTTTTCAGCAAGAAATCTGAATATTTTGACTCACTGTTCCCTAATAAGTGAGAAAAGCCGCAGAATGATATGCTCTGGTTTTGCACTGATAACTAACTCAGACCTTTTCTAAAAGGGAAGATATTTTAAGTCAAGAAGATGCAAAACAGTAGAAGATATAAAACTTTATTAAAAGCAGTCAGACAGACAGATTATACATATATAGTTTAGTATGAGTTAAGTTGTCGAGATTCGTTTATGACAGGGTGAGGTAACTCTATCCTAGAGATTATCAAAAATACTCAAAGTGTCATATTTCATTCAGTGAATTAACCTAAGGCTTTTCTTCTTCACAGTCGACACTAAACTAACATGGTAATAACAAAATTAAAATATTTGGTAGTATAAAGTGATGATGACCCAGAAATAACAAAATGTCTTAGTTGCTTTAAAGGAGATCGACCTTCAGAACACTTGAAGAAAGAAATCCACATTCCTGAAATGTCATTCATTCGCATTATTACCCTCAGGTTCTTATGACAAGAGGAATCTTAGAAATTCTTATGACGGAACTTTGTATTCGCCTTTACCAGTTGACTAGTTTGAAGTTAATTTTATAAGTTGGAGGATTTCAGCATGAGCTGACATCATCTCGAACAATCAAACAAAATCCCTACAAAAGCCAATACTTGAAAATTGATCTGATGCCACTAGTGACTGTCTCTATTCAGGTAGTTACTTAGGCTTCTAGTGGGAAGCTGTGAGCAGTCGGGTAAAGCAGGTTGAAGGTGAGGCAGTAACTCATCGAAGAAGATATTTCGAAGTGGTAGCTCTATGTCATGAATTGGCAGAAGTTAGAATTCATGAGGCGACCATTGGATCGTGTCCCTGTAACTGAATGGTCTACTGGCTCGCCTTGTAATCAGAAGTTTCTGGGTTCAAACCCTGGCAGCGGGTGCGTATTGATGAAGAGTCTCAAGCTAGGCTCACCATTACTGATGCCAGCTCACGATGAAATCCTCTAATCAACCAAACAAACAAAAAATCCCTACAAAACCAATACTTGAGTGTCCATTTAACTTGCAGTAAGGATTGAGAATTTTAATAATCAATTTCAATACAAATTACAATAAATTTACAGTAATGAGCCAGAGGGCAGTGCATATCGTTTTATTGGTTTATTAATGTATTTCTTATCAGCCACTATAATAAATCTTAGTGTTTTAGAGAAAAATCTCAGGATTACTCCTTTCTTCTCAGATGCTACTTATGTCGAATCTTCAAAGAGAGAAGTGATTGCTTTCCTCAGATTGATTCATGTAGTGCTGAAGTTGGTCAACATACATGAAATGCATTTTTAAGAGTTTCCTTGAAAATGAATTTCTATGTGTAACACTGATCTACTCCTCAAGATAACCTGGTGAATAGTAAATTTATGTAATTAATTTTTTAATGATTTGTGATGCTTGTATCCACAGAGATCAAAGTTACCGCTTCCAACAGTCAAAATGATGATCCTCAAACTCTTCACAATGATCCAGTAGCTAGAATGACAAACATATTTCTGAAAAAAGAAGACGTAAGAGTGAACAGTAGACTTGTATTTACATTTAACAAGGAATTCATAAAACAGTCAGATACTGGTAACTATGCCCTTGAAAGTGTATTACGTAATGCGAGGGGTACTACACGGTAGGGTGTATGTATGTCCCTTTTTCCTCCTCTCCACCTAGTCATTCGCTCTAGATTGCGCTTTATGTTACGCAACACATTTTGGAAGAACACAGTTACGAGTATCTGATGGCTTTTATGAATTCTTCATTAAATATAATTACGTTTGTATAGCTATTGAAAAATGATTCGTCGAAACGAGAATTCACCCTTCTGTTATGCCTTCTTTTATTTGTCACTCAATATGGGACTTTTCTGTCCGTTAAACGTATTCCTGTTGACAGTAGTCGCAACTAAATTCGCCCCTTTTTTAAATACTATTAAAACGTTTTGCTTCCATCAAACTGAGGCGGTCAACTCATTATTTGTGTTCCCTGAAAGTAAAAGCGATAACCTGAAACTCTGCGAAATATTGCCCTCAGTACGAAGAATTTACTAGTACGAACATTTACTAGATAAATTAATAAATATAAAGGGAATTAGCAGCAAATTTGAAGATTTGAGGACAAAAAATGTTGCCATTTATAGCGGTGTTATGAGATTTAGGCTCATGTTGGTCAAAAGGCTTTTCAGTCATTTACAGTTTTGTAACTCCCAAGGTCAACAATAATTACTAATTAAACATTCATGGGTAACGAAACTCCTGGAATGTTAAGTAGCTTTGAAAGCCACAACTCAACTCTACGGAAGAATTGTATCCCTTTTGTATCCCCTAATCAAAACAGAAGCTCTAAACCAGTGCCCATCGTTTCAAACGCGATAGCATTGTCCACTAGATAACTTGGGCCATATAAGCCACTTTTAGTACAAAGGGAGCTTTCACCATCCCCCGAATTGCTTCAAGTTAATCGTCAGACATCTTTGAAGCATCCTCACTAGGAAGTGACATATCAACAGACACCGAAAATTCTGTTGCAATCAGCCAGTGAAAAATCGAAATTGAATTGGGAATAGTAATACATATATTTGTAAAAACATATTAGATATTTGTTAACAAGAGAATATCATTTTTTTGAAATATGAGGAGAGAGAGAAAATATTTATTGCACACCAGTCGGTAAATAGTGTAATGTGTCTTGTCCTATCTTCGGTGCAGACTAAACTCTATCAGTCAAGCTTGCAATGTGGCCACCATGCCACTAGGTGGCTCGCCATTACAGTGAACTGTGAAATCCTGGTATTAGATCGTTGGAGGCGATCGGCAGAAAGCCTTGGACCTAGGTTTCGTGCAAGTTGGAACTCAACAGTCAGCGAGGCATACCTACAACCTTGAAGGAAGCCATCTCCCTTCTGAGATTCGAACCCGCGTCACCACCGAGTGCTGCAGTCAGAGGCGTTACCACTAAGCTATTCAGGCTCACATAAGTCAAGAAGGCAACTATAAGGTAAGACTATCTTTGCATAATTATACAGTTGACCTTTGGTAATTATTAGGCAATCGGTAGTTCGTAAGATTATGTCATTTAAGAAGAATAAGTGAATGAATACATGGAGTCTTAATAAATACTCGGGAAAACCTGGTCCTGAAGTGGTCAAAGTAAACTTACTACCGCTAATAATAATAATATTATATTGTAAGATACATGGTGAAGGGGAGGATAGTTTCTCATCTTACATAGCTAGTCACAACAAGCACATGGGCTGTGTCGACTTCTTTTAAGCGTACGGATTTCCCATGTTTAGGCTAATTCCAACCGAACCTGCTGTATGTTGACTTACGCCTTGTAGAGCGTGACTGTGATGAGATGAATTGCTGTAGGTAATTCTGAAAGCTCTATTAGTTAGTATCCAATTAATGTCCCCAATCAACAGGGTGAGATAGTATAGGGCTGTATTTAAACATACTGGATGGAGTTCCGAAATTCAACAATCAACTCAGCTATTTGAGAGTCGTATGTCATTAGCTCTGCAGGAGCAGCTAAACTGGGGAATGTACACATAAGGTAGGTGAATTTGTACATTTTTCTTTCTTTCAGAAATACAGTATGGCTTCTCTAAGAAAAAAGAAATTAGATGCATCCAAAGTTGTCTGACAGTTGACATTTTGTGATATATATATATATATATATATATATATATATATATATATATATAATTCCGCTGTGAACACCGCCCACAAAATGCTACCTCAAGAAAACTGTTCTCTCACTAGTCTTAAATACATGAGTCTAAGTGCTGATTGAAGTAAAAAGCTTTTATTTTCTGGAATTTTACGGCATATTTCTGTCTGTTGAACAGCGCGTGAATACTTTTCAGCTCCTTGAGGAAAACAACTCAAAAAGTAACTCTGGCATTCTTATCTGGACACCTCATGAGACTGTAGTTATATTGCAAAGCAAGGAAACGGAACAAGTCAGTATACCGACCACCTGTTATTGTTGTTTATAGTTTCATCTAGTTTTTCTGTCATTGTACTTCAGATAAATATTTTCGAATGTTTTAAAAATTATCACACTCATCTCGTAATACATACTTTCTTTATAATCTCTGTCTTCGTCTAATTCGTCATCCGTGATATCTTGTAACTTGAAGCTTTCTTAATTCAACTTCCTATTCCCAAAGTGATCTATGTAGAGTAGAAAAGCAGATAGTTTGTTTTTCAGTGCGATTTATATTATGTTCCAGTATTGTAACGATCAAGGATTATATGTTCAATTCATCTTACTAAATCGAAGAAATCATCTTCAGAGACCGTACGGTCATACTTATATTTACCAAAAATATATAGTAGTCTACTAGTGAGTAATAGAGGAGTTGACTTAATTGATATAATTACTCAGAAGTGGCTTGAGAAGTAAAAAAATAAAAGTTGTAAATGACGTGGTACTCAACGGCACAAATTTAGAAATTCGATAAGGTTAAAATTGCTATTGAGTTAGAATAAAGGCATTTGAGTGTCAATTTAACAAGTGTGAAGAGGGTGTGAAAATATACAAAAGGAGCATATGAGATTGATAATATTGGATTACATCGAGGATTTAATCATGAGTTGACATCAGTTAGAGAACCACCGGAAAATCTGGGAGTACTGGACAGCTGTTTCGTCAACCTAGTTTGGGACTCTTCAGCAGTACGCACTCACCGGGATTCGAACCCAGCACCTTCTGGTTACAAGGCGAGCTCGTAGACCATTGAGCCACTGGGACCCGATTCAATGGTCCTTGAATTCTAACTTCTGCCAAACTAGGACGAAACAGCTGTCCAGTACTCCCAGGTTTTCCAGTGGTTGTCTAACTGATGTCAGCTCATGATTAAATCCTCCATGCAATCAAACAAAATCCCTACAAAACCAATACTTGAAAATAGTGGATTAATCATTAAATTGAAAGCAAACTGAAAATAAAATTAAAAAAGAAAAAAATCAAAACTTTTTACAGGGAACGATTGGTGAAGAGGTTAAGACCAAGGTAGAATAAGAGACTGGACAAACTTTTTCTGTATACAGAATTCAATGTTGTATTGATGAACTACCAGCGCCGCCACCATACACAAAATCCGAAATCTGTCGCCCTTTGTACCATTTGGCCTTACCTTATAGATGATTTTGATACACGACTCTGGTGGAGCCACATGGCTTGAGTTCACCAAGTGCTCGAGAATTCAGCTAGTAATTGTCTTGCATTGTTCTTCTTCAGTATTTGTGTTATCTTTCCTTCAATTTGTTCCGTTTAGCCTTTCTGGTTACTTTTCTTTGAGTATTTGTTTTAATCTGACATGACGGATAACATTTTATCGATTCAGTCTTGGCTATTCATCAGGACAATGACAGCACCTTAATCGGGGCCGGTCAGAACCAAGTCTTTATTCCTTAAAAGCTCACGTAGTCGCTTTCTACGCTCGGCTGCAATAAATCCTTTTTACTTCTAATGCTACTTCGGAGTAATTTTATCAATTATTTATTATTATTATATACATTATTGGTAAATATAAATACGACTGCACAGTCTCTGAAGATGATTTCGTCGATAAAGAAAATTTTCTTAGTTGAATGTGTCTTTTATTTTCTTCATGACTCGATTGATATCGTTGTACTATCTGAATCAGCCAATTAAAGAGATTCCATCACAAACTTGGGCTCATTCTTGGCCTTACACAAAACTTCAAGAGCTGAGAGATCCCATTATATCTCATCTCCTTCATTCTGCCCTTAAACACCCAACTCATCATTTTTCCATTCAGGTTTCACTGGAATGGTGGCCTGAAGAGTGATGACACGCAACGGTCTCCTCGGCATGTTGAAAAATAGGTGCTCGGTTAGTTCGTTCGTATAGTTTCAAGAGCTGAGAGATTCAGAGCCTTCACCTTATTTCACTATGGGTTTTCAAAACATACTGACTTCCTTTTTTATTTTTTTATGCTGTAATTGATTTCTGCGGAACTCGTATTTTGGTTATCATTTCAAATTGGACGCTCAGCTCACTACACGCATCTTTCCGCTAAACTTAGTGTTACTACTAATATGATACTTCTGTATTAAGATACTTATCGCTAACACGGATGGATCAGTGATGCCTTCAGTCAAATTTTGATGCTAATTCGTAAGTGATGACTAATAAGTTGGATCCAGGATACATGTCCCCTCTGTGATACCAGCATCACCTGCTGGTATGCACACTTGTCTGACTGACGAGTGTCACGTATAACAAAAGGCGTCCTAGATTCAGTCTACAGAAAACACCTACCACCTTTATATATGTCCAAACCAAGTTTACTTTTAACAGTTTGAAAAAGTTTAGGCATTGGGTTAATGATATTTATTATATAATAAAGGTTTTTGTATTTTCCAATGAATGAAAAACAAAATAACATTTCGCTATTTAATGCTAATAGCTTTATCAAAGTAGTATTATCAAACCGCAATCAGCTCGACATTAGAATTTTCTTCAAAACATCAGACACGCTACGAAATAACTTTGTCCATATAAAAGATCAAATCACTAAAGATTCTCTATCTAATTGTGTCTATAAAATAAAATGCTTGGAATGTGATATGATATACATCGGACAAACGTCTTGAGAAATTAAAATCAGAAGAAATGAACAGCGTAGAGCATCTCTTCGACCACCAAGAAATCCAGTTGAACTAGAAAAACTTCAAAAATCATCAGCCATAGGTCTACATACTATAGAATCAGGCCACAAAATTGATTTTGACAATATTGAAATAATCCAGAAAAACTTCAGAAATCACAAAGAACGTCTAATATCAGAAACACTTCATATCAAGTGGAATTCGAATTGCCTGAATAGGAATGACGGACTAAAACAGAATCTGACCTGGTTACAATACCTCCCTCCCCCATGAAGTGATAAAATCAACACGAACGTGATAAGCAAACTCACTAATGTAAACACACACTGCTTTTAAAATTTTACACAATGATCAAATCCAACAATCTACACTTGATTTTGTTATCTTTACCAATTCACCAACTTGAAAACGAAGCATGACCCCACACTGACGAATGATGTTCAAGTTAGTAAACTTTGTTTCGATATCATAACAGATGTACTATTAACTTTTTTATTTGGTTTGAGTGATCTTCATTGTTATTTCCACTTTCAATGTGTCCTTTTAATTTGACCTAAGTCTATTTTTCTCACCCCTTAACTCTTTGTTATTATATAAGCTGAGTCGATTTTGTAAATTCCGGTTTAATAATACTCGTGAACTGGCAGAAGTTAGAATTCAAGGACCATTGAATCGGGTCCCAATGGCTTAATGGTATACGAGCTCGCCTTGTAACTAGAAGGTGCTGGGTTCGAATCCCGGTGGGTGCGTACTGATGAGGAGTCCCAATCCAGGTTGACGAAACAGCTGTCCAGTACTCCCAGATTTTCCGGTGGTTCTCTAACTGATGTCAGCTCATGATTAAATCCTCCATGAAATACAAAGACCTTTATTATAATGAGGACCTACCACATTTGTCTCATGAGTGCAGGTTACAAAAAAAAAAGAAATAAACAGCTAAATGTCAACATTATATTTATCATTTTTAAACACTAAATAATTTGAAAGGAATTCAACATGGATTAAATATATTGTCAACAATCGATAAAATATCGTTTGCCCATTTCATTCAGCCTTTTTACAGTTTTCCAATCGTTTCAAAGTTTGACTGTAAGCTATAGGCATCAAAGCTTCACCAACTTTCGCCAATAATTGTGGAAAATAGTATATAAATGGATTGATTACTATTGGATTGGACAGTAAGGCGTTTAACGTCAGTACACCAAATGGTAACCATGCAAGTATAGTGATCAACAGGATTGAATTATTCAGCTATTTGTTGTTCAAAGTTCAATCCATTTTTAGTTGTTGTGTATAGAAAAACCAAAATAGAGATAAGAAGTAGTTTGAACAATTAATTGAGCAAAAAAAATGTGTTTAGTAACTAAATCTACAGGGATTCACAGGTATATAGACAATAACGAGGTTCTCAAAAGAATGGATACTGAACAAAGAGTACTCTTTTCGATAAATTCATCATCAGGCTCTACAAGGTTGTTCATGTTGCTAGGCAGCTATCTTTTATATATGCGTTCAGTGCCCATTTCTATGCGTTATGAGTCGCACATAAGGCTTCAGACATGAACTTTAGACGTTTCAATAGCGGTGGTGCATTTTAACGGGGTGGATTTGCTAACCCCACTCCCAGTCTTCCCTCTTTATGGGCCTTAATACCGGTTTAGAGAAATTTAGAGGTATACCCACTGGGACTGAACGCGGATCGCATCCATGGTTGGCAATCATCTGTCATTAAAGCAGTGATTCACATCTTGGGCATACGGTGAGTATATATCCTTGATTGTGACTTCCCCTTTTTTGAATGACTTTCAACCCTCTCAAGATAAATTATCCAATAAAAGTCTTTTTGAAATAAACTAAGTTTTTCAAATTATGTATTATGTAACATTAAAAATAACCTAGTTTTATGCATTGTTTCAAGTTACATAAGGGATTTCCGTTTTACTGTAGAGCCCCTAAATAGGAGGGCTGCGTGCGGAATAGCACCATTATTATTTCAAAGTACTTCTGTGAAGCAGCCGTTCATTTCCACTGGCGATTGTTTTCTTAAATCAAGGTAGGAAGAAGGGAAGTTTGAATTCGGTTGAAGTCAAATTGTAGGCGAAAACCAACAAACTGGCTGAAGAAGCACTCTGTGAAGATAGAACCCCAGATGAACATAGAGAAGACGGAGGTAATGATGGTGATCATCACCAACAACAGCAACAACAATCAGCGCTGATAGCCATCAAAGCGAGAGATTTGTCGAGGTAACTGCTTTCATCTATCTAGGAAGCACGGTTTCAACCGTACGGATGAAGATATCAGAGCCAGCCAGCCAGAATCGAAAAGGCAAGATATGCTTCATCAACCTGAAACCAGTTTGGAAATCTTCTGCTTCACTCAGTCAAAATAAAGAGCAAAATAGATTCAGATTTTGGAACAATAATGTTAACTCAGTCAGTCAACTCTTTTCTATATGGGTCAGAAACTTGTCTTATCACGCGTGAGATTCCTAACAAGTTACAGACTTTTGTCAACAGCTGTCCCTTTCGTTGACTGCATATTGAAGATCTAATTTCCAGTTGGCTAGAAAAAATTAGTAACAAGAAACTCTGACTGGGAACAAACTAACCCTGAGCCGATCGCTCAACAAATATGTAGGAGAAAATGGAGATGAACTTGGTATATGTTGAGGAGGCCGTCGAATGATGATATCACACTCCATGCCATCACTGGAGTTGAATCCCAATGGGAAGCGACGAATGGGTCGTCGGTGAATAGGTGGCATAGAGAGAAGATCGTGTGAGGAGGAGATGAGAGATTATGGCGATTCGTGGGCCCTAATAAGGAGTACAGCAGTAAACAGAACAAAGTGGAGGCATTGTTAAAGCTTTACATTTCACTTGGAACCCAAGAGAATAATAACAGTAATGAAGTCAACTTTCTATCGAAATGGGATGCTGAAGTTATTTGTAAACACGAGGTTACCTTTCAAGGACATTGTCTGTGATCAGTTTGGAATACATGCAAAGGTTATTCACAAGAAATTATATTCAGACATAATTGAAATCAAATGTAAAGACTAGTTTTGAAAGATGATTCCTATATTACTAATCGCTACGAAATATATTAAAAATAATTTATCCTGAATCGCTTATTTTGTGGCCGTTGTCCTGGCTCGAATTCTGGTTGACGGACTCCTTAGCTTCATTTATTGTAGATGAATGTGAACACTGAACGTTGGTTCGTTGGCTTAGTCGCCATTGGCGGGCAACTCGAAGGCGCGAATGATTCAGTCGTGTACAAGTTGGAAGAAGACGAAGGAATACGAATAAAAGTACAGTACATTCCTTGTAAAACATTTGTGTATAGGCCTTTGTACGAATTATCGATTTTAATTGCCGAACAATACAACTTATTACAATTCCTTGTGCTTTGGAGTTAAAGGCGATAATCGGTCATAGTAATTATCGATTCGGAGAGTCTTCTCAAATAATAGGAACTTAGGGTTAAGTTCCATGACACCTATTTTACTAGCTAGTAGCAATCCGGGAAAAAAGAGAGAGTTTGGAGTAAGAGTAGCAACTTCAACTCGTAAGCACGAAAAACCAACGCTATGGAAACCCCAGGTTGCACTAGGAACACAAATAAACGAAACACATATTGTGGCAATTTATGCCAACAAATCCAATTCATGATACGCTCACATCTACTGAAGGCATATACATTAATAAACAGAACTCTGTAGTTCAGTTACTTTCAGGTTCTGCATAGAATACATACTACTGAAGATTCGGATGAGTAGTTGCAATCCCCTCATATCAACTAGTAGTGCTTGCAAGAGGTGATCTAACCATCGGACAGCCATTTCCTTCGTTTGGGACCGAGCTCACTAGCGGTGTACCAGGTAAGACTTATCTCAGACAGCCGAACTAGTTCAAACCACCAGATTTTGGCTAAGAAGCTCTATCGATTAACACGTGTAGTATGCAACTGCTCATTTCAAACAATCAGTAGTTTATAGTTTGATGCAAACATGCTTGCTTTCTTGGTTGCCATTTGTGATATCAAGTAGGTCACATATTATGACCTGAATAATTCCGGTTTCCACAAAAAGTGTGATGAAATTTCACCCTTCGAACTATGTACATTACAGACTGCTAACCAATTCGCTGATTGTGGATTACGATTTACTTCCAGATTCTGTTTCAAGTTTCACCATCTGCTATCACCTCATAGCATTTTCATCAATCTACTAAATTCAGATTTCGTCACTGTCCACGGAATTCTTGGTTCAAGTATCCAAAAGCCCTCTTTTCCACCCCTACTGAACTCCTAGTGTTGACACTGATCTACACATAGGTTAGAATATATAGAAAAGTATATAAATCTGTGGATGGTGGCTAGCAGTGGAATCCAGGATGCGCATTTCATCCTATTTGAAACTCGTCATCTGAATGTACCTGCATTTCTCAGTGAGTGATGATGTTCCCATTGAGGCTCTGAGACTGAGCACTTCGGTCCAATCAATCAATCGACAGGAAAATCAAAAATTCAATTCAAAGTATATAAATCCCCAAAATATAACGTCAACTTTGTTGATGTGCGTCGGTGGCACAGTGGTTAGGACTCTCGCCGACCATGCACATGGTCCGAGGTTCGAACACCTGCCGACGCACATCTGATATCTATGGTCGGCCTGCAAATTTGGGCTACCGATATCCATGCTGAAAATTCGATACTTGTACCAAAAATACAGTGTGGAATCAAGCTGTAAATCAAAAATTAAAAAAATGATGGGCATCAAAAGTCCCGAAAAGCAAATGTTAGAGTTTCTTACTACTTGGCTCAGTTGATTTTCTGTCACATTAAACACTAGTAGAATAATGAAAGTATGCAGGAGGTCGGGTGTGAGGACAAATACTCGCCGAAGACATTGGCTAGGGGTCGCGCTATGTCATGAATTGGCAGAATTTAGAATTCATGGGTCATTGGATAGCGGCCCAGTGGCTTAATGATCGAGGAGCTCGCCTTGTAACGAGAAGGTCCTGGGTTTGAACCCCGATGGCTGCGTAGTGTGAGGAGTCCCAAACTAGGACGAAGCAGCTGTCCATTAATCCTAGCTGTTTTTACAATGGTTCTCTAACCAATGTCAGCTCATCATGAAATCCTGTAGCCAATCAGTCAAATCCCTACAAACCAATACTTGAATGAAAATATAAATGGATTGCATCAGAAAGTATGGTCACCTTTGTGAGCATTTTAATTTTGTCAACATTCTTCTCAGTCTTCTTTGGACTACTCATTGATTGTTGCGTTATCATCATATACTGAGACCAGATTGCCATACTCACTGGAAGTACATAACCAATTATGCATAAAGCATACAAATATGTCCTATTATGATTTTCATTCAAATTATTCCAATCAAGTAAGCAGGATGTTTGATGGGGTTCAAGTGTATATCTAAAATTGAAGAAGGTTTTAAAATAGGTGGCATCAAGTTAACCAACTTTAAGAAAACTACAAATATGGATATGTTGCTTGGTTGATGATGGAGAGCAGTTGAGTACAAGATGTGCGTTTCACTCCGTCCGCGACTTGTCAACTAAATGAATTTGTATCTCATTGTGTCGCGGTGTTCTGAATGACTATCTGACCTAGCAGGCATAATTTGATATTTCAAGTAGTCCCCTAAAGAAGGATGATTTCAACTACTTCAAACGTGTGAATTTCACGTTGTTCGTAGCTGAATGACCAGTCTATCGTCGTCTTATAAGTCCGTCAACAATGAACTGGTGTAATGTTGAAATAAGTACTGAAAATGTAAAACATCACATTTGGGAAACTATATTTAAATGTATTAAGCCTTTCCCAATGGCTTAAAATCAGTTTATCAGCAGTTTACATAAGCTGCTTCTGTCAGTGTTGGTAAACATTGAATGGTTGAATTGTTTATTCTAACTGGTCTCCATTTGGTGGGAGACAACATTCGCAACCGTTGCTTAATCATTATTGTACATTTTAATAATGCTTACCTGCAGACTCTACACATAGTAACCTGTTGTCCTGTTTCCTAATCGATGGAGCAATAAACAACCGTATTGTTATCCCGTTTTTGATATTCCACGTTAGTTAGTGTGCATAGTATTCAGAACGTTAGGCGTAGTCTTCAGAAATCAGAGATATATTTAAAATCTTTTGCAATCTAGACAACCGACAGCTTTATTGATTAATTTTATTAAATTATTATAAGATTTATAAATATTAAGATTTTAAATCACTACCTTCGAGGTTGAAGATGAACTACGCTAACGAGTGCCAGCAAGTGAAATTTGCTACCAGCCACATTCATTTACATAACATAAATGGTAAGCTCATTGCAGTAGTAAATCACTTAGCTCAGTGCACACGTTCAAAACCTGATTGACATAATCCAGCCGGGACTATTTACAGGACAGCATAACTATGCTTATTACCCAGTAACTAGACAAAATATCAGTCAAATAGTACAGAAGAGGAATGTTTATTCCTCCTAGTTGATAAGTTGCACCTCAGTTACCCGAAATGTTAGACTATAAGCTGTACATTGAACGATACTCGAATTTCGGTCTCAATGGCCGAATTTGGAGTTGCGAAGCTGAAGTATCACTCACCTCAATGTTGTGTTTAGTTTTAAATCTGACCGCTAGGTTGAATTATGAAATGATCAACTTTGTTTTCACATTAGTATTTAAAGAAGTGTGAAGAAAGGAATCTTGATGAATATACAAATTTCAGTGGAAGGACTCTTCAGCTGAACACTCCACAAACATTATTATTTATACAACTTTTTACGGTTAAATACACACAAACACATGAACATAATGACAGCAGGTGTACGATCTATAAACTGTGAGTGATAATGTGAAGGGAGAAGGGAAGTAAAATTGCAAACGTAAAATAAAAGTATGCTGCCAAGGTAGTTTCAGCTAACTACAGTCTCCCTCTCTGTGAACAGATCCGGCTATTTTAATCTGATTGCTTCAACAAAACCATGAGCTTTTTTGTTACTTTGTTTACCAGTAACTATAAAGCTTTTATTCAGCATTACCGCAGTTTTTAACAGCGCTGGTTGAAAAAACATCTTTCTTTATGCCCAGTATATTTGCTTCCACAAATTCATGTAAACTGATATAGACAATCTGATTTAGCGAGGACCGATGTCTTATCTTTCCCTGCTGTCTTCACTATCCCCTCCTCTTTGTTGTGCGTCTATGATCAACATATCAGGTACACAATAGGTTCTTTTAATTGCTCTCTTCACCATTTAAGTGACATTATCTCTCTTGAAAGCTAACTTTACGTAAACCTGCTTTGCCTTTGCTGTCTTTTGAGTGCTTATTCATAAACCTTTCTCAATATCTATTTCTCACTGGTGTCTCCCTCAAGAATTTCTCCTCTTAGTGTAGGCCGCTACTTAAACATATTCTTTTTGCTCTATTGAACCATGTCCTAATCAGACTCCCTCCATAAGGAACCAGGACGGCGCTAAGAAATGTATAAATTGTCCAATCCAAGTTGAATTTCTATATAAAATCTCTCTACAGTTCCATCAGCCCGTTTGGAATTTGGATTTTAGATTTTCCTGTCGATTGATTGGACCAAAGTGCTCGGTCTCAAGTTGACATGACAGCTTTTTGTGCACATGCTTCAACGATATCTGGGCATGTAATTAGAAGTTAATTGGTGGATGATGATACGCGGTGGAATCCAGGACACCACGCATTTCATCCCATTTTGGACTCGTCATCTGGATGTACCTGCATTCCCCAGTCTGTGGTGATGTTCCCACCGAGGCTCGAACCCAGTACCCATAATTTCAAACGCCAAAGCGTTATCAACTAGACCGCTTGGGCCACGAGAGCCAGCCACCTATTGTGCAACGGCTCATATTAATTATTTAAATGAATTTTAGATTTTCCCGTCGGCTGACTGGACCGAGTCCCAAATAGGACTAAATGCGCATCCTGGATTCCACTGCCAGCCATCATTTCCACCAATTAATGTTTGGAAAATTGTTTAAATAACGATCTCTGTAGGGTATTCAACTGACTAGTCCTTACACCGAAATTTATGAACTCATTAAATGCTCGTTTTTTTAACGGTTGTTGCTTGTTTTAAATTTGTCACAGGAAAGAAACTTTTTTCAATATTTTGAGAGTTAGTCTGCTGGAAATTTCCTGATGAATACACCTCAGTATTTGATGTAATCAATAGTTTTCTCACCAAGTTAACTTGGTATCGACAATTCTGGTAATTTTTATTCATTTTATTTGTAATTAGTTTCAACGGGTGAAATGAATGCCACATTGCAAGACTGACTTTTTTACATTATTACGAGGAATAGCTATACACAAAGCTAACTACATCCCCGATTATCCCCGCCATCTAATAGAAATTTGAAATTTTGTAATAATGTGAAGTTCTCTAACAGACTAATAAAAGGTGCATTAGTGATTGGCAGCATTTTTAACCTGATGAACAGTGAATTTATAGAGTAACATGATTCCCTATAAGACCAGCGATTTACGTAGAATCGTAGTGACAGTCACAAGCAGATACGTGGGATTCCTAGAGAACCCGAGAAATATCGACACTAAAGTGTAGGACACTAAGAAACACCCACTGTATCTTCGTTTAACCGGGGAACTATGAAAGGCACTCTGGAAAAGGTAGTTACAATGCTTACCTTCCAATGGTTTGTCAATCATTATAGCATTATTATGGGTAAATAGGCAGGCAAAGATTACGAACACAATTTTGCAGACGTACATGAGGAAAAAACACATCGAACTCACTTGCTATATCCAAAAATTGGTAAAACAGCCCACAGCAGTCCGATTGCCCAAATTCCATAAATGACGCAATTACATCTTTTTGATGTTAGCCATCGAACTGTCGATATGAAGGAAAAGAAACAACAGCGGTCATGGCCTTCAGCTGCCACTTTACCTTCATTATGGGTAAAAATTTATTTTGATAAAGTCACACAATGGTGTTATACAGTAATATTTACTGATGAAAACGTTTCGAGCACAATTATTAAAGTTTTATAGTGTGAACTGAAATACATTTTAACATTATTTATTATCCTGTGATTGGACTGATAATGATATCTTCCATATCTTGGTATTGACGTTGAGTCACTTCTATTTTATGTGTTAGGTGTAGACTTGATGAACAAGGATTCAATAATCAATCTCTCTCCCCACCTACCTATATCACTCTTTAGAATTTTGACTCTGTTCCCCCCACCCTATTGTGTGGTTGTGTGTTAATGCATGCAGTGCTATTACTGAGTTTCTTTCTAAATTAATTATATCTTTTCTGGACGTGCAACTAGCAAGACGCGAACAAGATGGGACACTCAAAAGATCCATTCACAGAAAACCGACATGGAATGGACAACTCATCAGCTTTCACAGTTGGGTGCCTATATATACAAAACGAAATCTGATTCGCTCACTGACTCACAGAATGCACAACATTTGCAGTCCGGAAACTATAGAAGAAGAGCTGAAGACCCTGAAAAGAATCCTCCTTGAAAACGGTTACGCGGAACGTTTCATCACAAAAGCTATGAAGCCCAAAACACAAAAACCATCCATGCTTACTGCTCCCAAGAAACTTCTCTATTTGAATCTACAGTTCAACGGAGATTCTTCAGCAGAAATACTGAGAAACCGCCTGTGCCGTTCACTGAAGAAAACCTTCTTCGCAGCGGAACTCAGACTAACTTTCTCTACGAAACCAATGATTCGCACGAACGTGAAGGATAAGCTTCCACTGGGGGCCTCATCAATGTGCATCTACCAATTCACCTGCTCATGTGGAGCTAGGTATGTCGGCCGTACCCAGCGTTTGCTATCCAAACGAATCAGCGAACACTTACCTTCATGGTTTTATAAAGGAGAAAGAAGATCCCCCCGCCACAGCTCTATCCTAGAACACTTGATCGAATCCGGACACCAAGCAAACCCACAAAACATCTTCTCAGTTATCTACACAATACGTGGGAATCTTGCCAAAAGAGTACGAATTAAACTTCTTCAAACTGCAGAAGCAATGGCAATTCACATATTGAATCCTGAACTCTGCATACAAAAGAAGTTTGTTCAGTCACTAAATCTACAATGGTCCTGATCTATCTTAACACCAAATACGTAATTTTGTCTTACCTCTTTCTTCTTTGTTTGTCTATTTCTTAATTGCATTATTTTCTACCCCCACCCTCTATTAAATCTCTACGCTCATGACGACTGTTGCTAACTCGATTTTCGTTTATTTTTAAGTGAATTCTACTCAGATTATTAACTTGACTCTCATTCATTTTTTCATTGAACCCTATCAATTAGATTACGTCACCCAACCTACTTTTGTAACTTTATTTTAGTTTCTAACCGATTAACGCCTTCTAAATTACGTAATTTGTTTGTCAAAAATTAACAATTGCATTAACACATCTTTGGAAATATTCCTTTTGTTGCCAAGACAAATTACTATAAATTTGCGATTTGTACAGCTTGAGAATGATATCGCCGAAAAGAGTAACTCTTTGCTGAACACCTTTTCTTTTCTATAAATTAATTATCTTCGTGGGGTTAATCATTCTAACCTTGGCTAAAATCTTATGTTTCAACAATCTGACTACCCCGATCTACTGGTTTCACCTATGCAGTTGACTTCACTCACAATCATTGCAAGATATTTTGTAAATTATATTATTTTGTCGATTTGGGTACACCGGGTTCTTTAACCTACACAGCTTATCCCTGAATGAATTTGTAGGTTTGAGTGCCACTCTAATTCCTGCTTTACTGAGAGTCCTACGCCGGCAGGGCCTCAGATGTTCCCGCCTTATAAGGTAGGACTGTAGATGCTCTATATTCTTTCTTAATTATGTTATCATAATAATGTTTCACCATTTGTTTTGTTTTGCTTTTCACCTTTTCTGATATTCCTAATGAATTTCATAGGATAGTTATTTAACACCAACGCCTCTTCTGTCTATTTCATTTCATCATTTAGGCCGTTTTGTTAGACACTTAACTAAGCCTGCCTTCACAGACAAATAACGGATGAGGTGATGAATTATAGTCTAAATATCGATTAGCAGAATACGTTGGCTTTTTATAAACACTTGTGTGCAGTGCAGTTAACCTTCTTCTGTTTGTTTTATTTTACACTTTAACATAGCTAATTCTCCTTGTTGATTTTCTGATTCAAATGTGAATTTTATTCACTTTACTAGTAGGTTTATATATGTGAAGAAAATAAGTAATTTAGAAAGAAACTCAGCAATAGCACATATGGTGCATACTGAAGTACGCGTTTCAGTTAACAGTGTATTTTGCAAATAAACGGCCTGCTGAAATTATATGTTACTGGAAGAAAAGTGTCCCATCTGAAATAACCAGCTGTCACTATTTTAGAGGCTGAATCTTCTTTTAATTATTGTTACTACCCTTGTGCATAATTTTCAAACACTGAAATAGCAGAAAGGTTAAGCTTGTCGATTATGTTTTATGTTAAGCAATATTCAGACGATATCTCAAATGAAAACAGCAACCAACTAAGTGGGTTTTAATTGTGATTTTAATGTTATGTTTTGAAGAAAATGTGAAAAACTGTCCAAGAGGCAACATGAAACTGATGAGCTGTAAGTGAAATGTATCCAAGATAAAGTTAGATTTCATTGAAAAATTAAAATCCCTTCAGAGAACCATTAAAAACAAGGAAGCAGTGCATTGCTATTTGGAACCGTTTAGAAGTATGTACCTATAATACCAACAAGACTGATCCCAGGATGAACACGTTACCATATAGCCACTGGATTAAAATTAAATAGCCTATAAATACTAACTTCTGACTGTCTCTAATGCATAACACCACAACTAGTCAACACTACTGGTGCGTGTGTCAGCCTTCATACCCAAAATGATAACTTTCCCCTATCAGAACTTCTCACTGGAAGCCTATGCAACTCATCCATTCTATCTACACTTACCGTGTTTCAAATTTAGTATATCGACTGCAGTAAAGAAACAAATGAAACAGGAGAGATAGATTGATGTCATTCCAAAAAACATTCCATGAAATCCATATAAATGACAACCAAAATTGCCAAAAGGCCATCTAGAATAGGATAATGAAAACAAGGAAAGAAAATGGTAAGATATTTGTAGGAGCATGCATACAAAGAATTGCGCTTCTGTTGATTTATTCTATTTATTACCACCTAATATTGTAATTTACAATTTTCGAAGCCATCTGATGAAACCATAGTCCAAAACTTGCATAAAAGTAATTTCATAAGAGAAATCGACTTGTGCTTTGGTAGTTTTATGGATTATACGTTCATTTTTCGTGAAAATGATTTGGACAGGAACGTTATAAAATGTCACTTCAACGAAGTACGCTCAGCTATCTAATTCACACGTGAAGAAGAATCTCCAAGTACACTTGTCTTTTTAGACGTACTACTGACAAGAAAACCAGACAGTAGCATGAAAATGAATGTGCGTAAGAAAAGTACTTGGGTCGGTCAGTATTGGCATTTTTATAGATTTTTTCCTCTCCGGTATAAAAGAAATTCTGTAAGGACCCTCAGGTATAGAGTCAGAGTTACTTGTTCAGAAGATGATATCGAACCAAAACTGAAGATAGCCGTCTTGAAGAGTTCATCGCTGAACACATGATGACGAAGGCAAAAAAGAATTCTTTTGTATCTGTTAACAGGTAGCCTCTATTGATACCATTATAAATCCAAAAAAGATATACCCGGTGAAATAATAGCCAACAAGTTGGAGAAAATCGATTCGAAGAACGCATAATGCCTGAAAACTGCAGCTTGTATTTTCCACATAACCAGTTTTAATTCCGAAAGTAAAAGATGAAGTGCCTAGGCGAGCTATCTCTAGTTGTATCTAGCAATCAGTTAACTGCTCCTGTGTAGCCAGTTATATAGACAATTGCTCTAAGAACCTAAATTTCCGCGTGACTAGACATAGATGCTGCTAAAACCGTCAGTAGTTCCCTATAGAACCACTTCATGCAAATAGACCACAAAGCCAACAATGAGGAATCCTCTATCATCTACCAGCTATCAAATATATTCTCTAAGCCTCTGTATACCGAACGCTACGAACAGCAGAGTTCATTGTAATTTGCCTAAAGTAACCAGGGGTCTGCGTAGAAAACAAGGTTGTCCAACCACTGTTGCTACCCTTGCCTGCTGCTAAGCCCATAAATTCGTAAATTCCATGTTATTATTTATGTAGATGATACTCTCATTATTGGTAATAATAGTAAGTCTATTGAAAACTTTATTACCTTATTTAATCATATGCATCCAAATATTCGAGTGACTTCCGAACTAGAATCGAATAACAAACTCGGTTTCCTGGATATTACAATGACCAGGAAAGACGATGGAACTATTAGGCTACCTATTTTTCATAAACAGACATGGAGTGGACAATATCATCGTCTCACCAGTTTTGTTCCTATCCAGTGTAAACGTTCCCTAGTGAAATGTTTGTTCTCAAGAGCCTGAAAAATATGCACGAGTGACACATTGATGGATGAGTTTTAACATATACACTCAGTTTTATTAGCTAATGGTTATCCGGAGAACTTTATCACGTCACAGTAAAGAAATACCACATCTCGAAAAGACAGCTTCTGTACCAAAGAAAGCTATCTTTATTAACCCACCATTCAGGGGTGATCAAATTATGCAGTTGAAAGCTAAAGGACTCCCGTCAGCCATCAAACACACATTCTACGCCGCATCTTTTTTTCTCATTTGTCGAACATTTTCGATCCCTGTACCTACGATTAAAGGACGAAATTCTGTCGACTCTACTTCAAACTGTATCTACAAGTTCACCTGCAGCTGTGGTGACACCTATATAGGTAGAACCAACAGAATGTTCCAATGTCGTCAAAAGGAGCATGTTCCAAAATAGCTATTAAATCATATCGAAAATCCCAACGCGATTAGTCTGAATAGAAAGCCATCATCAGCCTTTGCAAAACACTTATTAATGTCAGGTGACAAAATCAATACTCATGACTGTTTCACAATTATTTCACATAACTCTAATTCAGGTTATGAGGTGATGGAAGCACTTATCTGGATTAATCACATACAGCCTAAACTGTGTGTAAAAAACAAAGACTTCAATCGCCTACCATGGACTACACATAACTCTAATTCATGGTTGGTGATTAAAGGTGATGGAAGCACTTATCTGGATTAATCACATACAGCCTAAACTGTGTGTACAAAAAAACAACAGACTTCAACCTTCGCCTACCATGGACTACCTGACTTATTTAAATATGATTGGTCATTAGTATGTACTTTTGTTTTTATTTAATTGTAATTGTCATGATCTTTATTTTATTATTGTTAACCATGTGAACTGTAAAGCGGTTGTAAAGAAACTACGAAATGAAGGTATCATCTGGCGAAATTTTTCTTCTAAATGCCTTATTCAAATATTACTTATTTATTTTATTTTACTCTGTTACGTTCCCAGTGGAACATAGATCTTCAAGCTAGAGCTATGAAGTTTCGATAACAGTGATGTTTATTTTTACGGGATGGTGGGCTTGCCAGTCCCATGTCCAACCTTTCCTCCTTACCAGCCTTATTACCGGCTTAGAGAGGTGAATGAGTCAGTCACCCAGAGATCGAACCCCGAACCACATGAGGCATAGTTGGCGAGCATTCTACCGCTAAGCCACCGACATCCATAGCTTCTATGTTACTCCTCTTAATTTACCTGATATTTAGTTTGGTCTTATACATTAATTAACATTATATCTTACTGACGCTTTATAAGTGTAATCTATCGATCCGATGTAATTCGAAATACTGATGTTGGTAATAACAATATTTCTATAATTATTACGGTCATATAAATTTACAACCTGATGAAGAATACAATAGGTTATCGAAATAATTGTTCTTTGGTCATTAATCGGTCTTTAAGTTTTTACTATCCTTCAACTGATGTCCAAGACTCTGAGGTCATCAGAACTGTCAGAAAACTCACAATATAGGTTGGAAAATTCATCATCGTTATTGTCTACTTTGCATCAAGTACTGTTGTGACAACAGAAGGCAAGACACAGAAGACAAGGTATATTTTTCATTTGATCGAACCGCTGTTTATATATATATATATACAGTTTATATTCTTCAGCCAATCACTGAGCGTGGGATTTCGGTTTACATCAAACGAAATGAAAGAGAATGTTCAAATATACATGGTATTCTGTTATTAATGCGCAGCTGAACTGTGGGAATATGACAAATACTAAAATTCCACTGAGAGTCTTAGTATATTCCAGACAGTATATAAAGCAAAATAACTGCGGAATTTCGAACAGATTTTTATTTTTATTTTTTTTATTTTTTATTTACAGCTTGATTCCACACTGTATTCTCGGTACAAGTATGGAATTTTCAGCATGGATATCGGTAGTCCAAATTCGCAGGCCGACCATAGACATCAGGTGTGCGTCGGTGCGGGCTCGAACCCCGAACCATGTGCATGGTTGGCGAGAGTCCTAACCACTGTGCCACCGACGCACAGAGTAGTTTCGCAGTTATTTTCACTTCTATGAATTATGAGACAGTCATTTCTGGCACAGCTTTGGATACACTATTGTTCGTATATTCCACTTTTATTGGTCGAGTTTTACTTTGAATCTGTTAATTTTTACAGGTGTGTATCTAAAGCAAAAGGATTTCCTGAAATGGCCTTTTTGTAGGCGAAAATCGCAAATCCGATGAAAACAGTCTTAAATAGTAATGTAGGAGGAATATAAATTAAGTGAAATTTAAATATCAGGTTGATCAGACCTAGTGTTGACTTTCAGTGGGACTCAAAAGTCAATTTCAGTTTGACTTCTTCTACGGTGATTCAAACATTTTATGCATTGCAGCTTCAGTTTTTGTTTTGGGTGTCGAGAAAGGTTTTAGCTGTAATCCTCTTATCCTCAGTCACAGACTTTATATAGCGTGTATCTTCGTACACTCAAGATATTCTATGTCCTGCTTATGGTTAGTTATACAAAATAGTGGCTTTTTTTTTAAATTGCTTTAATTCAAATATACAAAATTTTAAAATTTGATAGGAAATGCTTATTAACAACTTAATAAAACAGATTATTTATCTCTTACCTTTTTAGATAAGCACCAAGTGCAGTGAATGGAGACGGCGAAATACTACCCAAACACGCCACAGCTAGGCAATAATGCAATTTCACTAGATTACGTGGTAAGATTGAATTCAATGCTGATAAGCGTAGAAGATTCTTCAGGTGAAGCCATAAACCCACTAAACCTGAAGTATAGAGCGAAAAAATTCAGACTTACAGAATGTATCGTGTGTTCAGAATGCTTGCTTACTGAAGAGATTTAATTAAAGCAAGTGATTAAATAAGGTTACAGAGGGATTTAAACAAATGTTATACAACTGATGATCTGTCCTTTTCGATATTCCATCTTGAAAAGGCAATAAGTAATCTATCTTTTGTTTACAGGGTTTCATCATGAACTGATATTGGTTAGAGAACTATTGGAAAACCAGCTAGAAGTACTGGACAGCTGTTTCGTCGGCATAGTTTGGGACTCCTCATCAATGCGCGCCAGCCGGGGCTCGAAACCAGGACCTTCTGATTACAAGGCGAGCTCTTAGACCATTAAGCTAATAGGACCCGATCCGATGCCCCCCCATGAATTCCAAATTCTGCCAATTCATGATATGTAGCAACCGATAGCCAACATCTTCGGCGAGTATTTGTCCTCACATCCGACCAGCTGCATCCTACTGGTTACGACATATAGGTCTACGAACTCACACTGTAAAACAGAAGACAAGGCGAAGCAACAGATCGTTTTATTATGAAAATCAACACGTGTTTATACATATTTCACATACATTATTATAGACAAGCGCAGTCATCTGATTGGTTGTTTATCAGAAGTTAGGCAGACAAACGCAGGCTTCTGACTGGTTGTTTAGGGATTCCTCGACAAATAGAGTTCTCTATCTGCGAATCATATTTTGCCACGTTAACTTTGCTGTGATTGGTTGTTGAATCAGCCTTGTTCATATTTTCTCACGGCCATATTAGTGACCTAGACATTAACGTAGATTAGTGTCAACCAATCGGCTAGCAGCCTGCTCTCACCACAACACCTTGCAACCAGAAGGTCCTAGGTTCGACCCCCGATGTGTGGGTTAGTACTGATGAGAAGTCTCAAACCAGACTAATGAAACGGCTGTCCAGTGCTCCTGTATGGTTTTCAGTGGTAGTGTAACCGATGTCAACTCATGATAAAATCCTGTAACCAATCAATCAAGTCCCTACAAACCAATACTTGAATAACAATATAATAAGTCGTGTAATCGGCATTTAATTCCTCTGAAGGGAATTGTGGGCTTTAAAAACTTACGTGTACGTTCGCAAGTGAATACCGTACACAATGAATTTTAGTATTGCTCAAAAATATCCAATATGTTAGCTGGTAATGTTTTCCCTTTTGCCATCCATCTAATTATCAAACTTATTATAATGTAGATACAAACATCAAGCCGATTTTATTATTTTGTTATCGGTATTTTTTGTTTTATCATCATCGGTAAGACAAACTGATTTCTGTCGTAAGAGTCAATGATTCTAATGAGAATAAAAATGGTTATCCCCATCTGTTTTTATCCCTTTACGTTCCCGTAGAGCATAGGGGTACAAGCTAGAGGCTTGAAGTTTCGGTAGCATTGGTGTTGATTTTTACGGGATGGGGTTTCTAGCTTCATGCCCAACCTACACTCTTTACCAGTCTTATTACTGGCTTAGGGAGGTACAGGAGTGTGTCGACAGGAGATTGAACCCCGGACCACTTGCGTGGTCGGTGAGCATTCTACTTCTGTGCCACCGACGCACTGTTATCCCCATGGTATCGGTCTATCGCCTCAAATTTTGTGGCTTACCTACCCTCTACCCTTTATTTTGTGAAAAGTGAGGCATCATTTTTCTCTATTGAAGCTGTTTCCGAGCAATGAAAACTAAGCCGAACACAGTTTAATCGAACTGTCGTCGCTTTTAATAATGATTTCTTTGAAGAGTGTAACAGTAATTGTTTTGCTTCCAATTTCATTAATTGAAAAGAAATGAAATACAGGTTCATTGATTTGTCAATGTATCCACTCTACTTTTGGTCAGTTCCACAGTTTCCCCAAATAAATAAAATCTTGAACAAACATAAGTCACTATTCTACTCAAGATAAATGAGTTTCAGCCAGAAGTGTATTTTTAATAACAGTTGAACAATAAACCAAAGACGAAGTCGAGGTACAAATTGTCTGGCTTTCCATCTAGTTATATTACCTTTTAATACTTTCCCCCTATCATACCCCACTGTATGGTTACATGCAAGTGAAGGAATAGTGATGGTAGATCTTTTTGTAAATGATTTAACTTAGCTGGATCAACCTAGTCTAGATCTGGATAAATTTCCGTATCTTGATAATCTAATTGACTCCAGTCAACTAGTCTGATCTATACAACTGATCTCATAGTTATTATATGATATTCGTTAAGTTTAACTAGGTTTATTGGATCCTTAGGATGAAAAAGTTTGTCTTTGAGTGAATTGGTTGGTTTAAATTCCACCCTAATTTCGGCCTTGTAATGTAAGAAAAAATAAAATATAAACAACAGTGGATTCGAGGTCTCGATATTACTATCCTGTAATGAAGGGACCACAGATGTTCTTGGTGGAGCTTTTTACAAGGCCAGAATGAAGTTGGAATTTCAACCAGCCAATTCATCCTGAGATAAACTTTGTCGGCTTAAAGATTCGATAAACCCAATTAGACAAAATATCATAATTTAAGAAGTATCTCTACAACTAGAAGGAATGATGACAATAATAATAAGGTTTAATAATTGATTAATTATATTCAATAATAAAGGGAACATTATTAATCCATCTTATTTTAGTTATTCAGGTAGATCACAGTAGGCTAGGGTTGAAGTCTCTTGTTTTCTGCACACAATTCAAGATGCAAAGTGCTTTAATCACCTTCAGTATCTTGGGCTGAAGTTTATTATTCATGAAAATTTATCTATTGCTATCATTTGGAACCATTAGAATTTTATTAACAACTATTATTATTATTGTTATTACAGAGACGAACCACTCATAAATTTTGTAGGGTAAAGATGGGTTATCGGTTCGATTCTCGGAGGATCACCGTGTAGTTTTTTCAATATTCTCATAAGTTGTTTAGAATAAAAGTGGTCCTAAAGAAGAAGTAGTTCCAATTGATTTTAAAAGTCAATCTGAACGAAGAATGTATGCTTTTGAATAATTTCTCCTCTTCAGGTTCTTACAATTATAAAATATAATGCATTTGTTGTCATTACAATAATGAGAGCCAGTTATGCGGCGAATACTTTTTATAACGTAGAATAACAGATTAGTAGTTATGTGGTGTCAAAATGAATAGTCGTATTTGTGTGACAAACGTTGTGCTTGGCTGAAATCGGTTACAGAATATTGTGAAATGGGAGACAGTGGTGATGATTAGTCCTAATTGATTTGTAGAGTGTAGGGTGGGAAAATTAACAAGTCAGTTCAAGGTTATAAAAGGTGTCAGGTGAGTGGCTAGTACAAAGTGGTATGTATTAAAGATTGACTTTTAATTCATGATGAGGGAATATTCCACACTATAAAAAAATCCAATAGATTTCCCTTTAAAGAAAGAGTTATAAATCCACAAATTATACGGCAAGGCGTGTGAAGAATACAAGATTCAGCCTGATGGATCATTTAAAATATTTCGTGGTCAAATTAGTCAGTGTTATATGGAAGTGAAAATCGGATTAAGTAATACAGAATTCTTGAAGGTGGGTTAGTCATTTTGATTTTGCTTGTAAACTAAACTCAGTATGAAAACTATGATAATCATTCAATTACACATGAGATATGAACGTTTACGTTTCTCCCTTAAATGTGTATTAAATGTTTACGGGGTAGTAACAAAGAACAGGTTAGTTCAAAGTCGTTATATATGTTCAAACCAAGTTCACTTTGAAAAATTTGGGCATTGGGTATATGATATTCACTATAATAAAGGTTTTTGTATTTCCCAATGAATGAAAAACAAAACGATATTGTTATGTTTACTGACGTTTCGCTATGTAATGCTAATAGCTTTATCGAAGTATTGTTAAACCAGAATTTACAAAATCTCAGCATGTATATAACAGAGAGTTAAGAGGTGAGAAAATAGACTTTGGTCAAGTTAAAAGGACATATTGAAAATCAAAATAACAATGAAGATCACTAAACCAAATAACAAAGGTAATAGTACATCTGTTATGATGAAACAGGCCACAAATCTGATTTTGACAATATTGAAATAATCCAGAAAAACTTCAGGAATCACAAAGAACGTCTAATATCAGAAACACTTCATATCAAGTAGAATCCAAATTGCCTGAATAGGAATGACGGACTAAAACAGAATCTGACCTGGTTACAACACCTCCCTCCCCCATGAAGTGACAAAATCAACACGAATGTGGTAAGTTCACTATGTAAACATACACCACTTTTATAATTTTACGCAATGATCAAATCCAACAATCTACACTTGATTTTGTTATCGCTACCAATTGACCAACTTGACAACAAAAAATGACCCCAGACTAACGAACGATGATCAAGTTAGTAAGCTTTGTTTCGATATCATAACAAATGTACTATTACCTTTGTTATTTGGTTTTAGTGATCTTCATTGTTATCTTGACCTTCAATATGTCCTTTTAAGTTGAACTAAGTCTATTTTTCTCACCCCTTAACTCTTTGTTATATATAAGCTGAGTGGATTTTGTAAATTCCGGTTTAATAATACTTTGATAAAGCTATTAGGAGCATTAAATAGCGAAACGTCAGTAGACAGAACAATATCGTTTTGTTTTTCATTCATTGGGAAATACAAAAACCTTTATTATAATGAATAGTTCAAAGTGGGTTGACCCTGTTTTAGGCCAAAGCAAACAAAAAAGATGCATGGTTTTATCTTTGAATATGTAGATCTGTAGTGCATCTTCAATGTTTTCAATCTTCGTTTTAATGTGTACTTGTAATATGGACACCATTACGTTTTCACGCTCCTTCGCTGTGCTGTCTATAAGCACACTTTTCGAGCCGGCTATTTTGCATCACTTTAGATAAGTTGTAAAATATTCTTATTCATTAAATTTGATATTTTATCTATGCTAAAAAATACAATTCTTATCGGGGTACACTACCAAGTTGCAAGCCTTTTTACTTCGAGTTAGTTAATCGGTACTTAATTACACGTTAGGTAGAGTACTGATTAGGGCATTAAGACGAGAAATCTTTAGTAAGTGCGGTTAATTAAAGTCTACCTTAAGTACAACCAGTAACTTAGAGATTAACCTGGTCATACTGACTGTTGTTCCCTCGGTTACCGAGCTTTAGTAGGACTCTTTTTTAAAAGATCGATAGTCAAAGGATATATCATAGGACGGCCTATTAACCTGGATCTACAGAGGAAACTAAGATCGGATTCGTCGTATGGATATGGATTTCGATCAAAAACATAAACAGTTGTTTATTCGAGTTATTCTTATTCACTTACTGCTTACATAATAGTTGAATTGACAAACAACTAAAATAAGATAACTTACCAGTACAGATGAAAGCTGTAGCGATAGAATATTGGTAGACATCAGTTTGCTCAACGTTATCCTCTTTAAACATAGTCGTTTCTTATGCTTGATGATGACTGACGATGAAGGCGATGATGACGATAATGCAAAGCTTAAATCTAATTGACGAGTTTTTCGTTCGTTTTACAATCCGTCTATCAGTATAGTTTGATTAAATTGCAGGATATTTCATTGTATCACAAACCGCCAAATTTGATTGGTTCAAATATATCAGGGTGAGAAGGGGATTGGAAAGAAAAGCGTTTATCATTATGTGATGAATAGGCAACGCAGAAAGTAACGAGTATGAAATGTGAAATTGATTAGTTGAAACAAAGGAAATTATGCTTACTTAATTGGGTGAATTAAGGTCAAAGGTTGATAAAAGAGAATTAACCAATTTCATCCTTATGAAGTAAAGTGTTATCTATAATACAGAGATATTTAGCTAAATACAGTCATTCATTTAAAGAAAAGTTTCCATCTCAGCAGATGGTTTAAGCTGTTTACAGTAGAAATTATTAGATTTATGAAATCAGCCGACGGCAGTCCTCTAAACTAGATTTCATACTTGTTTGAAGGAGTCACAGCGTTGTATCTGGAAGAGATCCACATAACCTGAAAGATTTTGATATACTTTACTCCAGTAAGACGCCGATATCCCTGTTTTAGCTTATTTGCATCATGAATAACTTGCTTAAGGATATGAAGAGGCGTCAGAAGTTAGTCTACACCTGGAAATATTCAGAAACTTCTCCAATGAGAACCAAAATATTCTGATGACTGACCAAAAATATTGATTTAAGAATAGACCTCTACGGTGAGTCCCCTACACTGGTGACCATATTGTCAGTTGACCCATAGTACTCATTTGACACCGACACTGTTGATCAGATGTATAACAATAGCCAATGGTCATTTGCGGATACGAATAGCTCAGTGGTAACGTCTTTGCTTGCACAAATGAGTGACATCAGCTCCAGTCCCATTCACTCTAAATGACCCTGAAATCCTAAAGTTGTGAGTTCACCAAGGTAGCTAGCCAGAAGTCAGATGGATTGAACTAAATCCAACCAGACTGGATATACCATTGAAGACCTCAGCATCAAACAAGCGAAACCGCCATCCTGTGTTTACATAACTTCCATCTGGCCGGCATGCACTTTTGAACTTTTGAGTCGTAGTTGTTCAGTATAGTAAAATAACTGTTAGGTTATACTTTTGTTTCTGTCAGAACGATGTCTGTCTGCAGTCATATTTCGTTCTGATTGATTTATCGTTGTCAAGTTAATCAATAATAAGTGTAAACGTAAACTAAAACCATACTAGAATGATCTATTGTCTCTATCATTACATTGTCAAGTGTAATAGTAATACGACATAACACTATTAGTTTTCCACTTCAGTTTTGATTTTCCCATAGTATGATTAGACCAAAACGTTCCTCCTATTTTGGCATCTCAGTTCCTATTGCGGATGCTTCAACGATGTTTGAGGAATAACTTTAGGTAATTTAATGGATGGAGACTAGCAGTGAAAGGCAGGATGAGCATTCCGTCCTCTCCAAGACTTCTCAGCTAGTAGGTGTGCCAACATTCTTCATTGAGTGATTATGTTCCCAATGAGGCTGGAGTTCAGCACCCATCGTTTCAAACGCTGGAGAGTCCTAAATAAATGGAAATGTATGTTATCCTAATTTTCAGTGCTAGTCACCACCCAACAAATTACCATAAGCCCTCTAGGTTGAACAAAAAGTTCCAACTCAAAAAAGATGAATTTACTTTTGGTAAATTTTATCTCAAATAAATTAGTCCACCTATTTATAAATTTAAATTTGTGTACTTAAATTCAAGAGGTCAATTGTAACGAGAATAAAGTGAACAGATGAAGTAATTCTGAAAAATTTCAAATATCTAAATTTAATTCCACTAACTTTGAACTTATTTTTAAATTGTATTTTGTTTGTAGTACACAGCTTCACTCCCGATCTGTGAATAATAGAGAATAAGCATTTAACAGTATACGGTATAACTTGATTTCAGGTTAATTACGAGTTGAGTCGTACTGGAACGCTCCATATTAATAAGTCTGAGCTATTTAGTGATTCGAAGATAAGGACAGAAGGTTTGTTCTCCACTAGGCTATAGAGAAAAGCAACTACTGAGAAAGAGAGTTTTGTAGGGATCTGGATTAATTTCCAGTTAGATTCTGTCAGAAACCAACATTAGTTGAGGCATCATTGAAATCCAAGAAGAACTGGACAGCTGTTTCGACCTAGTTCATGACTCTCCAGCTTTGCACACCCATGACTCATCAAGAGGTTAACCCCTTATACAAGTTCATCCCCTTGACTGTTCAACCACAGGATTGGAACTGCAACAGTTTGCGATTTTTAACTTCCATCTGTTAGTGATATAGTGCTGCCACAAACTTATGACAGATTTACACAGAGTGGTTTGATCAGTTAAGTGACCACTGTTTTACGAACAATACAGAATGTTTGGATGACAGTTTCTCAGGTCTACAATAATGCAATATCACAATAATACTTCATTTTTGACAGGAACTACCCACCAAGAGTTTGTTGACACGTTGAATTTCTCAAGTGGCGAATTCCGGTTTTCATCAAGAAACTTTTATATATGTATATATTATTACAAAAGTCTTAAATTCAACGTTGAACTAGTCGTTTGAGTAGATTACGCTAGTATGGCGTAAAAAACAAGTTACTAGGATATTTGTGTGTCCCAAAAGTACAAAGCTCAGATTATTCTTCTATCTTAGCTGGATTTTTTTTAAAATTTCCATTCACTTTCTGAGTCATCAAGAAAGGAAATACCGTCGCTGCAGTATTTCCAGATGCTAAAAAGAACCACTAAATATGGCTTATTACGTTTGCTTAGCGCATTATTGATATAGGTATAAAACTTGGGCATTGTGGTAGAGTATAACTCCATTATAGATAAGATTTTATTTTGATAAAATCACACAGTGGTGTTATATTAACTGATGATGTTTTGAGCACAAACTATTGCCACTCATAATCATATCAAGTCACTTACACAACTTTCTACTTCATTTATATACACGAGTAAAAGTGATGATTAGACATTTGAATAAAATCAATATAAGATAAAGTACATTCAGAAATAACTACATTAATGTTATCAATCAAATACAGTAAGATGGGAAATATGACGAGTTTCTATGGTCAAAATAAGTAACTTGTTAGAATGTTGTAATATGCTTGAATTGAAATAGCATTTTAGGATTATTTATTATCCTCCTCTGATTTGAGTGGTAGTAATATCTTCTATATCTCTGGCATTTGTGTTGAGTCATTTCTGTTGAATGTGTTGAGTGTAGATTCGATGAAAAAGGCAGGATTCAGTAATTAGTCTCTGTTTCTGTCTCCACCTGCCTATAGTACTTTTTAGAATTTTAACTCTGTCTCACCCGCCCTATTTTGTGATTGTGTGTTAATGCATGTGGAGCAATTGCTGAGATTTTTCGCTAAATTACTTATCTTCGTGGGTTCAATCATTCTTACTTTGGCTAAATTTTTATGTTCTGACAATCTAACTACTTCTGATCTACTAGTCTGACAAAAATAGTTAATCTCACTCACAGTCATGTCAAGGTATTTTGTAAATTATATTATTTTGTTGAATTGAATCCACCGGGTTTTTTAGCCTATAGAGCTTGTCCTATCTGAGTGAGTTTGTAGGTTTGAATGCTACTCTAATTCCTGCTTTATTGCGAATCCTACGTAGGCAGGGTTTCAGATGTCCCCTCCTTATATGGTAAAACTGTAGATGCCTTATATTCTTTCTTATTTATGTTGTCATTTTTAGTTTCACCTCTTATTTTTATTTTGCTTTAGTGCAGTCATTGCATCATTATTGTTCTTCAGAAACAAGAATATTTCATCGACGTACGGGTTATAAAATCCCTAAATTGATAATAACAATTCTGAAATGTTGTGGGATGTTTGAGGGCAGTCGGTAGGAAGCCCTTAACTTAAGGTTTCGTGTTTCATGGCATATCTGAAATCTTGAAGGAACTCATTTCCTTTCTGAGATTCGAACCCAAGTCACTTCATGCTGTAGTCAGAAATATAATTATTGTGCTGATGAGTGCCAGGAAGCACGAAATCTAGGTCCAACCATCTAAAAATAATTCAAAGAATGACATACTAACAAGCCACTAAGCATATTGGCCACATTCCAAACTTGTGTACACCTATGCGCAGGACTACACGCATGACAGTAATTACTTACTATCTATTGTTCAGCGTCTCTGACACAGCGGTAGGATGCTCGCCAACCTCCTGCCAACGCACTGCTTTACCTCGCTAAGCCACTAATAAGACTGGTAAAAATGGAAGGTTTGACATCAGGCTAGTAACCCCATCCCGTGAAAATAAGCACCACTGCTACTGAAACTTCAAGCCTCTAGCTTGAGGCCCTATGTTCCACTGGGAACTTAAAGGAATAAAGCAAATCTAGTGTCCAATCAAAATAACATCTTCCAACAGTGTCGTGGTGACTTTATAGTCTAGTGTGGTTCACCTATGCTGTTTCTTCTTCACTGTTAAACAAGTTCTTTTGCAGAGGTTATTCAAATTGTAATTCTTTAACTACCAAAAGACTAGTGATTAATTTTTTGATCAAATAACACTTCTTTCTTCCCCTTTGTTTTTTGTTTAATAAATAATTACTGAGAGATAATTTCTCCCATCATCTTATTAAACCGTGATACAACCTTTTTACCTCAACTAGAATGACTCGTTGGTTACGCAGACTATGTAAAAGCAACTATGTTTATTCGTCATTTTCACTATTACCGCTTATTGATCTTACTGTTAACTAATTCATACAGTTGACCTGAAATCCACTTAAACATAGCAGTATAAAATGTCTCTCAGCTGAATAATTTTAGTAATTTAATTTTAAAGCCTAATAAGAAATTATCAAAATGTTAATTATTCCTCACATCGAAGTAGACACAAAAGTCAGATTTAGCTGCGACAATAACTTTATAATTGGCATTACAGGAAGTTGAAAACACAGCTTAGATAATCAATATCCGACTGAGTGCATGACCTTAAAGGTCCATCAAAATAAGCCAATCAAAAATTACCCAATCAGTTTATTATATCTGGCTATGTATCAGTCATAACCTCACGTCTAACAAAGATAGTAAATGCTTTCTAACACTTCCTGTCTTTAATAGATCTTCAGCTGGGGAACCACTAGAAGATATTTGTAGGTTTGAGTACTCTCCGTCTATGATACCTTCCCTTCGAAATATTGTGAGATCTTTGCTTGGTGCATACACAGTTGATTTTACCGGCAAAAGAAAGGAAGTTACCACATTGTTTATTTATTAAATATTTATGACATATTGAATACTGATGCAACTTTCCAGAAAATTTTACGAAGAATTTGCATTGTTTCATCAGAATCAGTATCATGAAAAAGAATTTCCAAAAGGGATGGTTTATCTGTTGAGTCAATGCCGAATAGGTCAAAATCATGACTGTTGGTAAGATAACATAAATCTTCGAAATTCTTTGAAACGAATCGAACATCCAAAGAAGTTTCATAAACTAAGCTCAAAATATCTCTAGAAGGTTATTGTTACTATGGGTGTCGCAGCTAAATCAGACTTTTGTGTCTACCTCATTGTGGGAAATACTTTCAAGTTATCAGCTGGCTATAATGTCGTGTGTGGAGGCACACTGCAGCCAAGTTAGACAAAAACCAACAAATCACAATCACTGAAATGAACAAAACTGTCGCCACAATTTATTACGTCTGCACTGACACGGATAACCCCTACAAAATGGGTTATGACCCCATCACCAAATATGTTAAAGTAGAGTGTTACAGTTTTTGAGGTTGTTGTCTAAAGTGAAACAGCATTATGGCCAGCTGATCACTTAAGAATATCGTTTATACACCCACGGAAATTTAAACCATAAATCGATAATGATAATCTGACTGATTACCTGACCTTGAAGATCCTCTAAAATAAACCATTCAAAAATTGTCCAGTCAAATTATTATGTCAGGCCATGCATTGATCACAGCTTCAAGTCTAAAAAAAAGGCATTTAGTGCGTCCCAAAACTTATCAGCTTAAATAATATTCTTTGAGGTAAAAAAAAGAACCTGAGATGATTCATTGGACTACAGATTCTTTAGTTTTCTTCACTGAGGTATTCATTGAATTCAAATGTCGGAGAACGTTGTCAAAAACCACTAAAAAATTGGGTATTACTGTCCTCGTTTGACACCGTTCTCCTACTTCTTAATCATCACAGACAGAAAAGAGAAACATTAACTTAGGAGGTAACTATTAATTTCTAGCTGGAATCAATGAATAGCTGAGATTTGATTAACACAGTGATATCTGCTCACCAGAAACATCAAACTAGTAAAATCTGCTGTGGAAAGGATGTGGTCTGTGAAAAAAATCTTTTGCGGGGAAACAATCTACTCAAGGAGATTATTATGATAAGATGGTAATTCCTCACGGTTACTAATTAAGAATTGGCTAGTTTCATTTGAATGATGATTCTGTTATGTAAAACAAAAAATAAGTTGAAGTGTCCACTGGCAGTCATTGCAAATCAACAATTAATTTCTAGGAATTACTCGTATTTGATACATGTTTAATATCCTAAGACTTTGATTTATTTCTCTTTGTAGATCATACTGAACATTGCTGAACTAATATAAAGATTTCAGGATTTCATCATGAGCTGACAGTAGTTAGAGAACCATCGGAAAACCTGGGAGTACTGGACAGCTGTTTCGTCCTAGTTTGGGACTCTTCATCAGTACGCATCCACCGGGATTCGAACCCAGGACCTTCTGGTTACAAGGCGAGCTCGTATACCATTACATTGGCTAGCGGTCGCGCTATGTCGTGAATTGGCAGAAGTTAGAATTCGAGGACCATTGGATCGGGTCCCAGTGGCTTAATGGTATACGAGCTCGCCTTGTAACCAGAAGGTCCTGGGTTCGAATCCCGGTGGGTGCGTACTGATGAAGAGTCCCAAACCAGACTGACGAAACAGCTGTCCAGTACTCCCAGGTTTTTCAGTGGTTCTCTAATTACTGTCAGCTCATGATGAAATCCTGAAACCAATCAAATCCCTACAAACCAACACTTGAATAATAAACATAAAGATTGTTTTGACTCATAATTACAATTCAAATATGTATGTTTGATTTCCCATACTGGGGTCAGATATAAATCAAATTTCTGAATAGTTAGCTGAAACTATCTGAACATCACTTAGAGGGTGAAAACTCCCAGTGGGGGATTTAGGCTTTTAGAGTAATTAGAATGATAATTTTTCAAGAGTTAGTTAGTAGGGACTTGATTTGTTTTTAGTTCGACTAAGGATTGATGTCAATTAGGGAACCACTGAAAACCAACAGGGAGTACTGGACAACTGTTTCATTCAAGTTTTCGACCCAAAGGACAGTACGTGTCCTACCAATAAACTATTGAAAATTAATCTTACGCACCCTGGTGACTGACTACAGGACGACGCTGTCTGTAATTCTAGTCAGAAGTTGGGATCATTTGAGTCCACTGGCTTGAGAGTGAGGACAAGTACTCGCTACGGATGACACTTGCTGGCACCGGTCGCGATAAAAACACGAACTGATAGAAGTAAGACTTCATGGGCTGGACATTAAGTCGGTTTCCAATGGCTGGATGATCTACGAGCTTCCCTTGTAACCGGAAAGTCCTGGGTCCTAACCTTATTGGTGGTTGCATACCATTGATTGTATATGGACATGCATTCATTGTATTTTATGCCCTCTTCATGTTCCTTTTGAACGGCTAAATGTAAAATATGCTTTATAAGTACTGTGAATCTCTCACTCTTTTGAACAATTTTCCCGATTTCAAGAGCTTGTGATTTTTATTGGTAATTATTTCTGAGCTTCAAATCAGAGGAAGTTCTCACCCTGAATTCTACTCAAATGAACCATAATCAAAGGATATAGAAGTGAAATTCAAAACAATACCGAGTAATTCATTCATGAAATTCATGTGTCTGAAGAAAGCGCTTAATGTGGTTCGGATAAACAAACCGGAGATTTTAAGCTTGAATACCGAACCTATATAAACTTTTCGACCAAAAGGTATTTATAAGTTCGGAGAAATGATCAACCGAAGACTTTAACTGATTGATCACTAATGAGTAACCAGTGTTGTGTGTGTATTATTCAGTGTTGGCGAAGACTGAGGAACTAAGGGAGAAGCAAATATTTCTTCGCTCAATTCTTCTGTCTTCTAGATTTCTAAATAGTGATTCTTTCTGTGGCTAATAAATTAGGTGGCTCCACATCGCAGTGCACTCTCAGCTGACGTTAGATGGTTGGAAGCGATCGGCAGGAAGCCCTACATCTAAATTTCATGTTTCCTGGCACTCGTCAGCAATGGTGAATCTGAAATCCTGGAGGGACTGATTTCTGTCCTGAGATTTGAACTCTTGTCAACATAATGCTGCACTCAGGAACGTTACCCCTGAGGTAATCAGGCTTACGATTAACCTCTTTTAGGAATACGGTAGATATATTGATTTTTCACTAATATGTAATCAGTGTCATACGTCTAGTCCTTGGAATTGGTGCAGACTGAATTCTAACATAGTCATCAAAACATGAGTCGAGCTATCTTCGACCAAATAAATTATACTCTAGCTCTATTTTTTATAAACCGGTGTACAGTTTATGAAGATGTACAAGAAGCAGAATGGTCCAAAAAGAACATTTAGCGATACAGACAGCTGAAAAGATTTAGTACATTAGGGGTGGGTTTAGACCTTAAGAAAATAATATCAACTTAGATTATTTCATGTGATTACGTTCACTGGCTTGGGTGTCTTTATCCTAGCCTGATAACAGGTGAGTACCCTTCAAAAAGACAGATCTCTCTGCGTTTATAGATACTTTGCTCACAGTCAATAGCATATCTAGATATATATGCAGATAATGAAGAATATTTACAACTGAAATTATGGAACTCTTGCTCTGAATTGAAGTTTATGTCAGCAAATGCTCTACTGTTGTCAGGGACATATTTCTCAAGGCAACAGTGCTTAGATTTCTAGTGAATGAATACAAGTGAAACTGCACTTGAGCGGATATGCTAATTTGATGATCCACTAATCACCGTCTCATATTTTAATGTCCATGAACAGCAAGCAACTATTCTCTGTGAAAAATATGAACAGAAGGATGACTATAATAATACTCTGTCATCGTAATTTAATCCAGAAGTTCACTAGTTCGCTAGGTTTCCCACTGGCCCTAAGCCGGAGGTAAAGAAGAAAGGTTGGGTGTGGGGCTAGTAATCCTACTCCTGAAAAGAAATCCAATCGTTCCAGAAACTTCAAAGCATAGCAGAAAATATCAAAAATAAAAGTATTCATCGTTGGACTCAGGGGAATGAAATGATTCAGACTGATGAAAGCTTTCGAGACTCCATTCAGCCGATATGTCTTCTTTCGTTGAAAGCAGAACTAAGCATGGGGACACGGTATGTTCTCGAAATGTCTGCAGCTGGAAAGGCTGTTCAGATTGGAAAAGAAATGAGGAAACATGAAGTAGATGTGCTAGGAATCTGTGACGGCAGGTTTAATGAATGTGGATTGTCCAAGTTAACAACTTGATAGTTAATAATCTACTCTATTGACCCAAACGACAACCTCGAGCACAGTGAAAGAATGGCTGTCATGGTGCCAATAACAGCAGCCAAGGCTCTTATGCAGTGGTAACCATTCAGCTCCTGGATTATAATAGCAAGATTCTATTCAAAAGGTAGGAATGTTATTATTATCTGTAGCTATGTGCCTAAAGATAATGCACAACAAAAGAAGAAAGAAGACTTCTACAGGCAGCTATAAGGCCACAAAAAATTCCTCTAAAAGCAGTAAAAACGAATCCATAGACCCTATTGGGTATTCTCACGGCACTATCACAGTAAGTCCAGGAGAATGAAAGTTATTTAAAGATTGGAAGAAGGGCTACATTGTCAAACTGACAGAGAAGGAGGACTCAGGCCTCTGATATATTTTGCAGGGAATCATGCTGATATCTGTTCCAAGAAAATATTAATTCGTATCATCCTGGAGAGGCTGTTGGAGAGGATGCACTGGATGCAGAATTCAGACTGTGATAAGCTGAATTCGGGAAAATAAAATTACCTAAGAATCAAATTGCAATGCTTGTCTTCATCATTGAACAAAGCATAGAATGGCAGTCAAAGCTGTACCTCAGTTTCATCAACTTTCGAAAGGCTTTTATCACAGTTGGCCACGAAGTAGTTCGGAAAATGTTTCAAAAATATGGAGTACTTCAAATATTTATCAACCTCATTCAACATTTGATTGATTATGTCATACGTCAAGTGATTTACAGCGGAAAAATCAGAGAAACCTTTGAAGTAAACACAGAAGTAAAACAAAAATGTATAGCTACTATCACCTATGATATTCCTAATTGTGGTGGACTGGATTATGCATCAGTGAGTGGGGGGACTGCAAAGACAGAAATATGCTGGGCTGATAAGAAAACTCTACAGGATCCAGACTTTGCGGAAGATTTGTGTCTAATGTTACATAAACTTGAAGTTATCCGGCAGAAAAAGCAGGATGTGAAGACAGGAATTCAAATAGACCTAGAGAAGACGGAGATGATGAAAATAACCGACCAACAACAAGAGTTACCAATCACTATCAACAGAAGAAATTCGAAGGATTTTACTCTTTTTACTTATTTGGGCAGCTTCGTCTCAACTACAGGCGATGCTGTGAATGAGGATTTCACTAAAAGGATTAGAAAGGGAAGAGGAACCTTCACTGCTCTGAAATCAATGTGGTATTCTGTTACAGTCGACAGCCAGTCCTTTTATACGGTTCAGCGACTTCACCTGTGCATTACTAATTGCATTTCCAACAGGCTACAGATTTTCATCAACAGCTGCCTTCGCTTCCTATTGAAAGTAAAATGGTCATGAAGAATATGTAGGAAGGAACCCTTATAACGAACCAACCAAGAACCTATCGCCCAACCTACATACCGAAATTATGAAGATAGATTTGGCACATGCTAAGAAAACCGTTGAGTGATATCACACGCTAGGCCGTCGAATGAAAACCGGTGAGTTGGATATCCGGGGGTGACATGGAGGAGGTCATGTGAGGAGGAGATGACAGCTTATGGGCAATGCGAGAACCAGATAAAGGGGACTGTAAAGAACAGAAATGAGTTGAGACGCGCTATTGAAGACCTACATTCCGCTTGGAGCCTAAGGGGGTAATAATAATTGATTCATAAATTAATTTGAGGATTTCATCATGAGCTGACATCAGTTAGAGAACCACAGGAAAACTTGGGAGTACTGGACAGATGTTTCGTCCTAGGCTGGGACTCTTCATCAGCACGTAGCCACTGGAATCCAAAACCAAGTCCTTCCGGTTATAATGTGAGCTCGTACATTGCGATTCTATACTGATCATTACAAGGATGAGTAGGAATATATAGCCCTTAAAGCTTTATAATGTGGAAAAGTGAATTTTTCAAAGGCAGGAATTACTTTTCCTTTCTAAGCTACAAATTCATTCCTAGGAGAATGGTGGATTACTTATTCTAATGACCTAATCATGAAGTTTTGTCGTCACCTTCATTTCCCTTAAGCCATAACTTTCATTGGTTGAACTGAAATTTAACTGATAATAAATCGTACTATTATAATTATTATTAGTAGTAGTAATAGTAATATATTGAATCACTACAGAAATCATTCATACGTGTAAATAAATAACGTGTCCTCATTTATTCTTCAAATTTTTAACTCATTTTATATATGCAGAATAATAACTAGGTAAAAATGCCACTGTATATTTTATAAAAGGTGAAAATTACAGAAAAATGTGTAAGCGAAATCTGAAAATTGTTGCAATGATAACAAAATTGCAGATGGTCGTTTTATCCTCATGAGGTAAGCTATTTTTATTGGACGCTAGTAACTAGTTTGATATGTCTAGTCCTTTGTTTAGTGCAGACTAAATTCTATCAGTCAGGCATGCAATGTGGTCACCACTCTGGTTAGCTCGCAACCACAGACATGAGTTCTTTCAAGGTTGCAGACAGGCCTCGTTGATGAGTGCCAACAAGCACGAAGCCTAGGTTAGCCAGGGCTTCCTGCCGATTGCCTCCAACCATCTAACATAAACTAGTTTGTAGTAAATGAGGTGTTGAATAATGATGAAATGAAAATCTCGAGCATATCAGCTTATCGATTTGAATGCTTCAGAGAGTCAGATTTGCGCTTTATTGTGAGTTACCGGTAGATAATATATAAACATATATAAGTATGTTTCATATATTTGGTTCCTTTGATAAATTTCGATAAAGAAAGAACAGCAGGTTGAAGATGAGGCAGTAACTCATCGAAGAAGACATTGCGAAGTGGTCGCGCTATGTCGTGAATTGGCAGAAGTTAGAATTCAAGGACCATTGGATCGGGTCCCAGTGGCTCAATGGTCTACGAGCTCGCCATGTAACCAGAAGGTCCTGGGTTCGAATCCCGGTGGGTGCGTACTGATGAATAGTCCCAAACCCTGACGAAACAGCTGTCCAGTACTCCCTGCAGGTTTTCCAGTGGTTCTCTAACTGATGTCAGCTCATGATTAAATCCTCCATGCAATCAAAGAAAGAAACATCATATTTGCAGTATTAAATGATATCATCATTCGATTTCACAGGTTCTCATCAGCTGCAGGTCACTATTTGAAATCACAATAGTTATAAATAATGACAATAACATACTTCACTGTTTGAGTGGTATTAAAGAGAACATTGTAAAATCTAACTCATCCGAAATATATGCATTCCAATTTTTAGTTTAAGTTATCATCAATTTATATGCTTTCAAAATAGAAAGGGAAGGGAAATGAGGGAGGTGAAGACAGAAGACAGAGAAATCTGATAAAGAAGATTAGCTTGTGAGCTCACAAAGCAACTCAAGAAGTTTATAGTTCATAAGATTGAAACCTTTCCCGTGAGCTGAAATCAATAAAGCGGACTGCTATGCGGTGTTATCAAAATACAGTCACTAAGGCAGTGAGAGATTGATTACACCCTCTTTCTGTATGCAAAAGTTGGCTTTGAGACTTTTGAATCTGACCGCTTCAGCAAATCGTAGAAAATTTGCCATCCTTTGTATGTTTAATATTCTGAAGAATTTGGAAATATCGATGAAATGACCTGGGGAATCCACAAGGTGTCTGACAATTTCACTCTGAGAATATCTGCTTCCTTCTGGGCATAATTTTCTCAGGATATGCTCAAGTAACCGGATAGAGGCCCTTCTTCCTATCCTTCCAATGAACTTGCTCCCTCAAGTGCACATGAATTTATAGACGCAGTCTAAGGTAACATCAGTAGTGTACTTGTCCAGTTCATATCGACTTATAGAGCATATGGTTACGTTTCATTCTTTAGTTAATCTTTTGTGATACTGCTTCTCCTTTGAATGGGAGACAAATGTGAACACTTTCTTCTTTTCTACCAGAGTTGGGTGTTTTATTTTCTAGACCTTTTCTTTGCTATACTTTTGAATAAATCCTTTTGAATACCCATTTCCCCTTAGGAATTTTTCAAAAAAGCCCAATTCTTCTTTCATCTTTTTAGGTGAACATAGTTTTATGGCTGTATACTGTAGTGTCTTTACTAATCCACGCTTATAGGATAGACGTGGTTATGGTAAAGATATTATCCAGTCAGGGTTCATTTTCTGTGGGTGGATTTTTCAACCGCAGCATCGTTTCTCCTTCTTACATTAAGGTCTACGGGATTGAACTCATAGTTATGTTCATATTCTATGGTGAATTTAATTTGTGTGTGGATCTCATTGAGGTGGTCAAATAATACAGATGCGTGATACACGTGGTTACAAACAACAGATGTATCACCGACATTTCGGTGATTCTGTGTTCCTACGTATCTCTCCAAGCTGGTATGTCTCATATCAGACCACGTTATAAAGATTATTATATAAAATGAAAAGTACGATACCATTAGTTCATTTGATACATTGACATGGTGTACTTCTTTTGAAAATTGAATTCCAAGCTTATTTCGAATCGGTTTCAAAGAATAAGCTGACCATCTGGCTAGCTGGTGGCACGGGAGTTGATCATTGATAATATGGGCACATTACCCTTATAGATTTTTAGTAGGCCGTAATTAGACCGTAGATTCGAGTAATTTACAGAGCCAAATTCGTGTTTTATTATGAGTCACCAGTTAATTATATATATATATATATATATATATATATATATATATAAGGTTTGTGGCGCAGGTGAATTATTTTGGTGTAGTTGTATCCCATGAGCTGGGTAGTTTAGTTGCGAAGCTTTCATCACCTAGTGCGTCGGTGGCATAGTGGTTAGGACTCTCGCCGACCATGCACATGGTCCGGGGTTCGAGACCACACCGACGCACACCTGATATCTATGGTTGGCCTGCAAACTTTGGGCTACCGATATCCATGCTGAAAATTCCATACTTGTACCGAAAATACAGTGTGGAATCAAGCTGTAAATCAAAAAAAAAAATAGTTGTCTAGTAAGACAATAAAAGGTTCGCAACTTAACCCTACATCTCAAAGAACAAAACTACACCAGCATATATATACATATGGACAGGAAAAGTTATTATTGCATAAAGCATAGGTTATCCACATATGACCGATGTATACCAAATCTTAACACAACAATTACTGAAAATTAAAAATGTTTAATCCGCATGCTACTTTTCTTAACAATTAGTAGAACAGTTTTCCCTTCAGAAAAATTCTGCATACGTCATATACTTATCAGTATTTTTGATTGTGAGATTGTGCTAATATGTAGATTTCATATGTGAGTGCTTAGTTTCATGTGTCCTGCTAAGGTATCCAGTTTAGTCTTCAGCGGAATAGTAATAGATAAGTGAAAAATAAGATTAATAACGAAATTGGTGACAACTAAGGTATACTACTAATGTCTTTAAAAACACTTTCATTACTAAACCACGTGTATGAAATACAACTCTAATAAATAAAACTATATGAGGTCAATGTGCGTGTGTGTGACACAGTAGTAGAATGCTCGTCAACCACGAATGTGGTTCGGTGTTCGATTCCCGGCCGTGTCACTCCTTTACCTAGCTAGGCCAGTAATAAGACTGGTAAAGAGGAAAGGTTAGGCATGTGGGGCTAACAACCCCATCCTGTAAAGGTAAATACCACTGCTATCGAAACTTCAAAGCTCTAGCTTGAAGTCCTATGTTCCATTGGGAACGGAAAGGAATAAATAGGATGTGAGATCAGATACCATGTAGTATCATTTGATATTTCTTTAGTTCACTTTATGATTGAAATGAGAGTTGTTTGTCACGATTAAGGCTTTCTAGAATCCATGCTAATAATCCTGAAATTCTAAACTATAGAAAAGTGTGTTCCATTTCTTAACCCATATCGATTCTTTAAGAAAATATAGATATAAAGCTCTGAAATAAAGTTTATGTTCCTGAATTCTCTAAAACGGTTATGCAAAAAATTTGAAATTGGAGAAGTTGACGTTGGAAGATCTCTGTGATTAAAAATACAACATTTTCTATAGTGATAAAAGCATGTTTTAGTGTACTAATGCAACACTACCTAATCGGATGAAATGTGCTTCACGACAATTCGTTTTCACCAATAATAAACCTGGCCAAATTGTTGAAAAGTGATGTAATCATAGAAGAGGATTATTTAAGAGATCATGTTTTCAAAACAGGATGTCCTAGAGATGTCAGTTTTTAAAACTAGGCAATGAGGGACAAAGAGACCACGCTTAATGGGATGTCGTGCTATTGTATTGGGTTTATAAAACTACTAGAAATGTAATGGCTTCAAAATAGAAATTAAGAAACATACTCACTAGATAATCAGTTGAGTGAATAAAGGTTATTGTAATTGCATGGAGGATTTAATCATGAGCTGACATCAGTTAGAGAACCACTGGAAAACCTGGGAGTACTGGACAGCCGTTTCGTCAACCTAGTTTGGGACTCTTCAACAGTACGCACCCACCGGGATTCGAACCCAGGACCTTCTGGTTACAAGGTGAGGTCGTAGACCATTGAGCCACTGGGACCCGACCCAACGGTCCTTGAATTCTAACTTCTGCCAATTCACGACATAGCGCGACCACTTCGCAATGTCTTCTTCGATGAGTTACTGCCTCATCTTCAACCTGCTGCTCAATGGTCTACAAGCTCACCTTGTAACCAGAAGGTCCTGGGTTCGAATCCCGGTGGGTGCGTACTGATGAGGAGTCCCAAACTAGGTTGACGAAACAGCTGTCCAGCACTCCCAGGTTTTCCAGTGGTTCTCTAACTGATGTCAGCTCATGATTAAATCCTCCATGCAATCAAACAAAATCCCTACAAAACCAATACTTGAAAGTTATTGTAATTCATGAGCAAACAGAAGACTGAATATACACTTTGCCTCATAATCTATGATGTACGTCTATTTCATTTTCAATAATAGCATGTGGGTATAAGTGGATGGGATTAGGATTAGGCTCTCATCTATGTTATTTCCTAATGGATATCCTCTTATGAAATTCATCTAGTTAAGTGAGACAGAGAGAGAGAGAAATAAACAAGCGGCTTTGAAAATTTCCCATAATATCAACGAAATGTAGATTTTCTTTTGTAAGCAGGAGCATTCTTAGATTTTCTTCTAATCTCACTTACAGAAAGATATGAAATGATTATAAATCTATAAATAACGCATGTGTTGGTCTAAAACACTCAGATTTACAGCTAACATAGATGTCTAAGCCAGCAGTTACCAATAAATCATTATAATACCTGTGCAAAAGATGTTGGTGCTCTTCAGGAGCACATATCCTGTTCACACTTTCCGCCTCAGTCTTTGTTAGTAGGCCTCACAATTGGCGACAAGCTTTCATTCCCTTCCTACACTACCTCTTCATCACCTCCAGATATCGAATTAGTCTTTTCTCACCCGCGTCCCGGCTGAAAGCCTGGCGTGCGATATCACTCAACGGTCTTCATAGAATGTGTCCAGTCCGCCATCATTTCTTTCGGCATTGGTTTCTGTTGGCTCGTTCTCAGAGTTCCTCGTTGCCTATCCTTTCCAGCCAGGTGTCTGTTATTCAGCATCAAGCAAAAACAGCTGTTGACGAAAGTCTGCAGCCTATTGTAAATGTCTTTCGTGAGAAGTCTATGAACTATGCAGAAGCACTGATTAGACATTGGTGTTGAAGATCTGAAACTTGTTCTTTATGCTGAGTGCAGTAGCGTAGTTTAATACTTTACTTATTAGCCTTCTTTTCCGCTTGTGTATAAAACTATTCCATGATTTAACTCTTTTTCATACCTACAACGTGCTATTTATACAGTCTCAATTTTTAATTCTCTTACATTACCAGTGGAACATAGGGCTTCAAGCTAGACCTTTGAAGTTTCGGTAGCACCCGTGTTTATTTTTACGGGATGGGGTTGCTAATATCGTAGCTAACCTTCCTACTTTACTAATCTTATTGTTAGCTTACCGAGGTAAAGGAGTTAATCGTCTTAAAGCGAACCCAAAAACACATGAAGTCTGGTTGGCAAGCATTCTACCACTCCAAAACCTATGCATAAAGCAATGGAATCTACGAGATTTAAATATATAAGGAAAGCATTCAAATAATCGGTTCACAGTGTACACATGTGTTTAAAAATCGTTCAAGACGGAAATCTAAACAAAATCTTCTTTACTATCTGTACTCACTTTAATGTGTGATAATCTTTCTGTTATCACTTACGAAGAAGATCAAGGAAAGATCCATAATCACACCACTGTTTGCCCCTCTAGATGAACAGGCAGCTAGCGATGCAGCAGTTCCATGTCGTGAAGCTGGGACCGGACATAGACCCGCCAATGTTGGAGCTGAAGCTGACGAATCTATCGGCCTGCTATTTAACTTTGTTATGACGATGAAGGTGTCTACTACTGAAAAATCTTATCAGTAGCACACGCCACATTCAAACTGGTGGGAAAGGTGGAATGTTCTGCCTCATCCTCATAGTATAGTGGTGGTGTGTGGATGAAACACTAATCGTGTTGAAAATGCAGCATATATGAATCAATTTCTTGAACACACCAACTCAACACTAAGTAAAATTCCATTCACTTATGATTTGGAAAACCACGAAGAGGTACTTTCAATTTCTGGGTTGTATCATGAAAAGAAAAGCAAGTTAGGAAAGTAAACTTTTGTGTTTGTGGGAGACCCAAACATTCAAATACACATCTCCACTTCGCTCTCTTTTCTGATGTCCTCTTCAGTTGGCCCCCCGATTAGCTATAATCTCCCATCTCTTCCTCCTCGAATGATCTCCTCAATGTCAACCTCACACCGACGACCAACTCGTCGCTTCCCATTTGATTTCCATTCGACGGCCTGGAGCGTGATATCATTAGATGATCTTCCCAACTTATTCCCGGTCAATCTATCTCCAAATTCTCATACATATTTGTTGAGCAATCGGCTCCTGGTTGATATGTTCCTAGAGTTTCCTTTTACTACTTCTTTCTGGCAGGCTGGTCATTCGATCTTCAATATGGAGCCAGCGGAGAAAGCAGCTGTTGATCAAAGTCTCCAACCTGTTGGAAATGTATTTCGTGATGCACTGGCCAATTGTCTCACCCACATAGAAGAGCTGACTGACTTCTCATTTTTGTTGAAAATGCTCATTTTGTTCTTCATGCTGAGGCGAAGTGCAGAAGATTTCCAAACTAATTACAGATTAACGAAAGTCTGTCTGTCTTTCTGTTTTGTCTTTCCGATGCTGATCGGTCTTTATATATTCATCCGTCCAGCATGAGGCTGAAACGATGCTTCCTAGAAAAAGTGAAGGAAGTAAACTCTGACAAATCTCTCCCGTTGATAGTGTAGCGGTAAATAATTCCCCAAAATTATTGACCACAGCAATCACTCATTGGATGCTGACCACCACTGTTTAAGTCGACTTGTTTAGCTGAAGGCTTCCGGTCAAGCATCCCGGCCATTTGGTACCTCGTCGTGTCACGTGCACGATCACTAGCTAGCTAAGCGTTCGTCTAACGGCTTGTTTTGGTCCCAAAATATATCTCTTGGTTTGGACGATCAATTATTGGCTTTTGCTTTGTTTTTGGTACGCGAGAATAAATTAATTAGAAGTTGCTGAACGAGATATCCGTCAACCCTTAAACTGGTGAGCCCAACCGCGAACTTCATCCACGATAAATCCGCAGATAACCCCGGTGAGTTCGTTCCATTTTGTATTTGTTCTTGTACCATATATTATTCGACATAATTTTCGTCATGAGTGATCTTAGTCCCAAGGTCATTCGTATCCGCTCAACTCCTAAAACCATTCAGCTCGTACCATACTGGCCAGATAATGCTGAAACGTGGTTTCTGCTAGCTGAAGCAGATTTTTGTGAGCATGGGATAACCGATCAACGTTCACAGTTACTTGCAGTTATTCACGCCCTACCGCGGGAATTCAGCAAGTACGTAACATCACAGATGTTCAGTCCCGAGGTAAGTAACTCGTACGAGTTGCTCAAAGCATCCCTCCTCAGGAGAAACGTTCTCACGGACCGACAACGTCTAGATGAATTATTTCGTAACATCGAGTTAGGAGATCAGTCAGCCGTGAGCATGCTGACAAGAATGAAAGAATTTGTTGGCCAAAGTCAGTTCGACGAAGGACTATTTAGAGAACTCTTCTTAACCAAGCTGCCACAGTCTGTACAGACCGTACTTGTGACACTTCAGGGTACTAGGATTCTAGAAATAACTAAACGGTCAGTTCCCGAAATATGCTCGATGACTAAGCAGACTTCGAGTAAGGATCCTGCAATGATAGAGTTATGCAACTCCATCCAGCAGATGTTTAGGTCGAACATGCATTCTAACTCCTCCGACCGTCGTCCTAAATCTCCTCAACGCAGGAACTCACGTGGTCGATCTAAGTCCAAACCACGTTCACTGAAAAACCCTGACTGGTGCTGGTACCACAACACCTATGGCCAAGAAGCGAAGTGTTGCCGTAAGCCTTGTAACTTCGGAAATGTCTCAAAGTCTGCGGGAAACTATCCCGCCGGCACGCGTTAGCGGCAACCGTCGCCGGTGGCACTAGCCGCCTACTTTACATCCATGATGTGATAAGCCAGACTCGATACTTAGTCGACACAGGCGCCGAAGTCAGCGTCCTTCCTGCTACAGCAGCAGATCGACAGAAGGAACCTACCTTCAACTTACAGGCTGCAAATGGAAAACCAATCGCAACCTTTGGTAGGAAATACGTCTATCTGAACGTAGGTTTACGCAAACCTATTCGGTGGATTTTCCTTCTCGCTGACGTTACAATGCCCATCATTGGCACGGACCTACTTAATCATCATGATTTACTCGTAGACGTCCGCCGAAAACGACTGATTGACAATACTACTAGTCTGTCTATCAAAGGCATCAGCTACATAGGCCCTAGTTTGTCACCCGTTAAGATAAAGGCAATCTTTGATCCAACTTTTCAACCTATGGTTGACAAGTATCCGGAACTTAATTGCCCGTCGAACGACCTACCGTGCATAACCAGCAATGTTATGCACCACATCATTACCACAGGACAACCTGTGACATCTAAAGCACGACGATTAGCTCCTGACAAACTGAGAATCGCCAGGAATGAATTTGACCATATGCTTACCCTTGGCATCATTCGACCTTCGAATAGCCCATGGGCATCCCCACTTCATATGGTTCCGAAAAAGGATAGCAACGATTGGCGACCCACCGGTGATTACCGGCGAGTGAATGCCAAAACAACCCCTGATTGCTACCCGTTGCCTCATATACACGACTTGACGGCAACCTTATCCGGCGCGACTATATTCTCCAAAATCGACTTGGTTAAAGCGTATAACCAAATCCCGATGGCAACAGAAGATATCCCGAAAACGGCTATCATTACGCCTTTCGGACTTTTTGAATTTCTACGTATGCCATTCGGTCTCCGGAATGCAGCCCAAACATTCCAACGCTTCATTGACGAAGTATTTCGCGGTCTCGACTTTGTATACGCATACTTAGACGACTGCCTCATTGCCAGTCCAGACAAGGAAACTCACCTTAGGCACTTGGACTTGGCATTTGAAAGGTTACGCCAACATGGTGTTACCATTAATATTCAAAAGTGTCAAATCGGTGTTGACTCACTCGACTTTCTGGGTCACACTATTGACTGCAAGGGCATTCGCCCACTGGCTACTAAGGTCGAGGCTATACTGAACTTTCCAGAGCCACAGACGGTGAAAAGTCTCCGCACTTTTAACGGCTTAGTAAGTTATTATCGACGCTTTATTCCCAACTGTGCCTCTTTGATTCAGCCATTGACAGACCTCCTTCGAGGGAATAACAAGTCCATAGAACTTGACGCGTCTGCTCGAAATGCTTTTACCCAGATTAAAAAAGCTATTGCGAATGCCACACTTCTGATGTATCAGGATCCAACGGCACCGTTAAGTATCTCGGTTGATGCATCAAACACTGCAATCGGCGCAGTTCTACAACAGCTAGTTGACAATGAGTGGCAACCACTCGCCTTTTTCTCGAGGCGCCTTCAATTAGCTGAAACGAAGTACAGCACATTCGGCAGAGAACTTCTGGCTATGTACTGTGCTATACGACATTTTAGACATTCGGTAGAGGGTCGTGAATTCATAATTTTTACGGATCACAAACCTCTGACGTACTCTCTGAACTCACCTTCAGATAAGTATTCACCCAGGGAATCACGACAACTGGATTACGTCTCACAGTTTACATCAGATATTCGCCATGTATCCGGAGTAAACAACACTGTGGCAGATGCCTTGTCGCGCGTTTGTTCCCTCACCCAAATCGACGGCATAGACCTTGTAAAACTGGCTCGTCTTCAAAAAGAAGATACCGAGCTTCAACATGAGTTGTCGAAAACAACTCTACAATTAGCTGAGAAACCCTTAGGTATGGGAAGAGATACTATTCTATGTGACATTTCCACGAGTACTCCTCGCCCCATCGTGCCTAAAAGTTATCGCCGTAACGTCTTCAATACGTTGCATGGCTTATCTCACCCAGGTATTCGAACTACTGTCAAGCTCGTAACTAGTCGGTTTTGTTGGCCTGGCATTAATAAAGAAGTAAGGGAATGGGCACACACGTGCTTAGCTTGTCAAAAGTGCAAGGTGATAAGACACACCAAAAGCCCACTTGGCACCTTTCTTCTCCCTGACGCTCGTTTCGAACACGTCCATATAGATTTGGTTGGACCCCTTCCTGAATCACATGGATATACCTATATTTTAACTTGCATCGATCGATTCACACGATGGCCGGAAGCAGTACCCATCAAGGACGTATCTGCTGAAACAGTCGCACGCGTCTTCGTAGAAAGATGGATCGCTAACTTTGGATGCCCATCTTCCATAACAACTGATCGCGGGCGGCAATTCGAAAGTGGCTTATTCTTCGCCCTGACTAAAATCATAGGTTGCATGCGATTTCGAACAACAGCCTACCATCCTCAAGCTAATGGTATGGTAGAACGTCTACACAGACAGCTGAAAGCTGGTCTGTCAGCTGCAAACACCACCCATTGGACTGAATCCCTTCCGTTAGTTCTCCTAGGGATACGAAACGCCTTGAAAACCGATGCTGGTTGTACTAGCGCCGAGCTAGTATATGGCACGACACTGCGACTGCCTGGTGAATTTGTTTCTCCCTCGAGCTTCCCACCAGTGGTAGATCACGCTTCATACGTCAGCAGGCTTACAAACGCAATGCGTTCAGTTAAACCTGCTCCCCTTCGTCCACAGTCCATTGATGTTTTCGTTCATCCGTGTTTGAAAACTTCTTCACATGTATTTGTTCGTCGCGACTCTGTGCGCAGACCCCTGGAACCCCCATATGACGGACCTTATAAGGTAATTAAACGTTCTGATAAATTCTTTGTCTTGGACAAAAACGGCCGCGAGGACACCGTCAGCATTGACCGTCTGAAACCGGCTTACTTGGAGGGTAATCCTATTAGCATAGAGCTGAACGTACCCCAAAATCCACAAGTAACAGAAGATCGTTTAGACATCGATGAAGTCACTAGCACAGCGACAGCTACCGAACCTTCTATCGAGCCTCCCAAGAAAACCCGTTCTGGACGCACCGTAAGGTTCCCAGAATATCTGCACACTTATTTGACTTAACGAAGTCGTGTGATTCACGCAACTCACTCGTTTGTGGTACTAACTATTTTTTTTGACGTATCAATTTTTTTTATATATACAGTACCACCGAAAACAAAAATTTTTTTCAACAGTTCATGTAACATACACAAAAAAAATTAATTAGATGTATTTTTTTTCGATGTTCTGAACTTAGCATTATTTTACTGTATAGTAAATGCACATCATATTTTTTAACCAAAAAGCTCATTTCGTACATTTTCCTCGACATGGTTCTTAGCGTTCTTGTTTTCTTTTCCAGGTGCGACGGGCACTGGACAGGAAACAAACGAAGCACGGAATCCAACGAACAACAACAAGGAAGCTATGTACAAACACCCTATTAGCATAGGCAGACAAACCAGTAGGCATACCACCAAGCCGCTCGGAAGATTTTTTTCACCCGAAAGGGAACCATCGAGTTTTTTTACTTCCGGCTGGTTCTGTCTTAGGGTCCTCACGACCCCACTAGGGGGGAGTGAGCTGTAGCGGTAAATAATTCCCCAAAATTATTGACCACAGCAATCACTCATTGGATGCTGACCACCACTGTTTAAGTCGACTTGTTTAGCTGAAGGCTTCCGGTCAAGCATCCCCGCCATTTGGTACCTCGTCGTGTCACGTGCACGATCACTAGCTAGCTAAGCGTTCGTCTAACGGCTTGTTTTGGTCCCAAAATATATCTCTTGGTTTGGACGATCAAATATTGGCTTTTGCTTAGTTGTTGGTACGCCAGAATTAATAAGTTAGAAGTTACTGTACAAGATATTCCGTCAACCTCTAAAATAGTGTTTGGTACTGGATGTTATTGTGGGTTGTTGGCTATCTTTCTCAATTCTGTCATTTATATGTTCATGTGTACCACTGTCTTCGTGTTTGAGAATTCTGCCAGTTTGTTGGAATTTCCATACAGGAATTCAGATTTGTGTGAAAACTAAAACAATCATCTGCGAAGTTCATACCTTCTAGGGTCTTCTAATTGGTCCAACATATTCCTATCTCATCGCTCGCCACAGTCTGATGCATAATCCAGTACACCATAGTTAAGAATATCATCGTGGGTAATAATATGTAGCCTTGACTTACTCCTGTATTCACTTCGAAGGCTCAGTATTCAGTACTTTGTGAGGACTACATCTGGCCCAGCTCACTTCCCGGCAGGATTCCAAAAGGTTGATTGAATTCAAGATTTCTGCATTCATTGGAGGATTATGTCAGTGTTTTGGCCTATTCACGTTCATTCGTGATTGCATGATATGTGATTGTGTGTGCGTCTGTTTTGGTATGTGTGTGTGTGTGAAATGGATTTCCACTTACCCCCTCATACATTCACAGCATTATATATTAATTGATGCAGCCTAACATACGTGAATATGGAAAGATATTTTATGCTGACATATTGACTGACATGGATATAGAATCAGGCATCTATGTGCGTTATAGCGCACCACAGATAATTCCGTAGGCTGTGATGAAGGTGCTATGTGATATGGAGCGAATGTTTGTGTGTGTGTGTGTATAGACCGACAGACAGGATCTATCAATAAATCAATGGATAAGTCAATCGGCATGATTGGATTTGGTGATTGATTGGAGGAAAGAATTTGCCCTGCTTGTCGGTGGTTGAATGCGCGTAGAACGTGTGAAGTACAGGTGTGAGTTGATCGGAAGCAGGCTGACACTCAATGGTTATGGTTGTGCATCAATATGCATTGGGTTTGAGTGTCGATCAAGTGGATAGGGGGAAGGTGTCTACTTGTCGTTTAAGACCGACTGATGACAATCACCGACACAGTTGGTGAGTGTTGATCAAATCGTCCGAGTGAATGGAGTAGGCCTCGCCGAGACTCGAACTCGGGTCGCTGGATTCAAAGTCCAGGGTGCTAACCGCTACACCACGAGGCCGACATCCCGCCGACCAAACACACATTATTCCCGAGCAAACTCTAGTAATTCAAACGTCATCAACACTGTCGCGCCACCATCCACACACACAAACACACACACAACCACCCACTCTTCCACTCAACCTCTCACACACAATCACATAAATAAAACGTCACACAAACACATCGAACTGTCCTTCATTTCAGTATTCCAGTAGACAGATTTTAAATGATGCTCCACCCTACCAACAAATTTCGCTATCACAGCTACAAGAGCAATGACAGCAAAACAACAACAGGGACAACACAACCTACAATAACAACGTCACAAAAACGACAATACTCATTTTTCCAGGAGTTTCTCAACCTATGATGAATTCTCTTCTTGTATTTTCTGTTCCCAATGTGGCATTCATATCGCCCATATGGATTTTGGTGTCACCGTGCAGAATATTGTCCACTATTATTTGTAGTTGTCTGTAAAAATCTTCCTTCCTCTCTTGTTCCGCCATGCATGTAGGTGCGTAGGATTGGATTATTGTGACCTTCTTTCCTTTTTACTTTAATCTTGTTGTCATAATCCCATGAGATATTGGTTCTCGCTGCATCATGGCTCTCGCGGTCACTGGCGACATCATGATAACCACTCACTGCCTAAGTGTGATTGTAGTCGTCCTCTGGGCGGCCAGACCGGAGCAGATCACTCAGTCTCCAGTTGACAGTTTCGACAATCAACTTCTATTCCATTTGCTCTCTCAGATACCCAGCACTTCTTTGCCATATCTCCTGATTTCTTTGGTTACCTGGGCAGCCTTCCCAGTCTCGTGCATTGTAAGTAAACTCCACGTCCCCATTCTCATTCATGCCTTTATTTTCATTTATTTATCAAGTGAAACTTTCGAAAGACTTAAATGCAGCCTTTCTTAGCATCTATTTGGTTATTCAACGCTGCTTGTCATTTATATGGAAACATTGAGATGGTGAGTAACAATCTCTTCTATTTAAGCTGTAGTAAGCACATAACACAGATGCACTTCAGTCCCACAAATTGAACTAAATGATTCACTTGATGATTGTCAATGTATCTTCAATGACAGTTTCTCAAACAATAATCTACATTGCCAGATAATTGCGTATGTGCAGGTAGGCATCAGACAACACTGTGACAAAATATATATCAGTGATATCGAATTTTCGAGTTTCCCTAGAGAGAATGAAAGACGCTGTCAATGTAGTTGAAGATTGAACGATCAATTCATGGTTGTTCGCTCAAACCCAACTTCCCCATAATTTTCGCGGAGTCATCAAACCAGCAGTCATCGTCTCACCGGTCGCTGTTCAGAAGGAAGATTAAAAACCTATCAGAAGTAATATCGTGATTTATTGTTATGACATTTGTTCTTAGACCTCTGTAATAACAGTATTGTTGGTTATATGTTGACGTTAGAATAAAGGATTCGTGAGTCGCCAAGCAGTGTTTTGGTTCTTGCGTCGGTAAATACTAAGCCTTTCTGAATGTCGTCGAGGGACATCCTGAGGCCCAGCGTAGCAAGAGCTGGACACTGACAGTTTATGAGACTTGACTGACCGTTTCTGATAGTTTGTGAAAATTTCTGATAGTGTTTGGATAGGTTCCGTTCGTCTTTCCTGGTGCTTGCCAGTCTTCTTTGGACAAGTATTATGTTGAACTTTTCTGGAATTTCGGTCAAGTTCAATGATGCCTAGGTCAAAGAGGGAACGAAGCGTCTTGGAAGCAAGCAGGAAGGTAAGTGATGCTGAGCTGCTTGTTAATTGTAATGACATGTATGATGCTCAGCATGATGAGTCTGTTGTTAATGTTTCTCAGTCTAGGGATAATAGGCCTAAATTTGATCCTGAGTGTTTTGACGCAAACCTAGCTGACAATTTACAGTTTGTAAAGGAGTTTGAAATCATGTTGAGCAGTGCTTTATTAAATGATGAAATGAAGTTGATGTATTTGATGAGGTACTGCATTGGAGTTGCTTCAAGAGCAATACAGTGCTGTGAGTTCATGCCCCCTAACGAAGGATACTCTGAGGCTATGACTTTCGATGATCGTAAGGAACGTATTCGAGGCTGTTAAAGGTAATGGTAGTCAAGTACGAGATGACTCCAAGGCACTCTCTGAGTTTTTGGATAATCTGTTGACTTACAAGAGTGCATTGATTTCTACGAATTGCATGAGTGATCTGAACTCAAGTTCCTCTCCATTCTACACAAGCTTATTGGTTAGTCATTATCTCACACCTGTTAAGATATGCTAACTTCTGTCTCCTTTCTAACTCACAATTAGTCATCCCTTCTTACACCTTACATTATGTAGTACAATTTTTAAAGACAAAGTTTACCAGTATCTGATTGGTCTAAAGACTTCTGTGTTAATTTGAATTACGATTGTACAGCTCATGAAAATGAATCGTTGAAGGGGAGAAATTTTCTTCGTTGTTTGTGCCTTTTTTCTTATAAGGAACGCTTTCAAATAATCGGTTCACAGTGAACACATGTGTATAAAAATCGTTCAAGACGGAAATCTAAACAAAATCTTCTTTACTATCTGTACTCACTTTAATGTGTGATAATCTTTCTGTTATCACTTACGAAGAAGATCAAGGAATGATCCATAATCACACCACTGTTTGCCCCTCTAGATGAACAGGCAGCTAGCGATGCAGCAGTTCCATGTCGTGAAGCTGGGACCGGACATAGACCTGCCAATGTTGGAGCTGAAGCTGACGAATCTATCGGCCTGCTATTTAACTTTGTTATGACGATGAAGGTGTCTACTACTGAAAAATCTTATCAGTAGCACACGCCACATTCAAACTGGTGGGAAAGGTGGAATGTTCTGCCTCATCCTCATAGTATAGTGGTGGTGTGTGGATGAAACACTAATCGTGTTGAAAATGCAGCATATATGAATCAATTTCTTGAACACACCAACTCAACACTAAGTAAAATTCCATTCACTTATGATTTGGAAAACCACGAAGAGGTACTTTCAATTTCTGGGTTGTATCATGAAAAGAAAAGCAAGTTAGGAAAGTAAACTTTTGTGTTTGTGGGAGACCCAAACATTCAAATACACATCTCCACTTCGCTCTGTTTTCTGATGTCCTCTTCAGTTGGCCCCCCGATTGGCTATAATATCCCATCTCTTCCTCCTCGAATGATCTCCTCAATGTCAACCTCACACCGACGACCCACTCGTCGCTTCCCATTTGATTTCCACTCGAGAGCCTGGCGCGTCATGTCATTAGATGATCTTCTCAACGTATTCCCGGTCAATCTATCTCCAAATTCTCCTACATATTTGTTGAGCAATCGGCTCTTGGTTGATTTGTTCCTAGAGTTCCTTTTAACTACTTCTTTCTGGCCAGCCGGCCATTCGATCTTCAAAATGGAGCCAGCGGAGAAAGCAGCTGTTGATCAAAGTCTCCGACCTGTTGGAAATGTTTTTCGTGATGCACTGGCCAATTGTCTCACCCACATAGAAGAGCTGACTGACTTCTCATTTTTGTTGAAAATGCTAATTTTGTTCTTCATGCTGAGGCGAAGTGCAGAAGATTTCCAAACTAATTACAGAGTAATGAAAGTCTGCCTGTCCTTCTGTTTTGTCTTTCCGATGCTGATCGGTCTTTATATATTCATCCGTCCAGCATGAGGCTGAAACGATGCTTCCTAGAAAAAGTGAAGGAAGTAAACTCTGACAAATCTCTCCCGTTGATAGTGTTCGGTACTGGATGTTATTGTGGGTTGTTGGCTATCTTTCTCAATTCTGTCATTTATATGTTCATGTGTACCACTGTCTTCGTGCTTGCGAATTCTGCCAGTTTGTCGGAATTTCCATACAGGAATTCAAATTTGTGTGAAAACTAAAAAAATCATCTGCGAAGTTCATACTTTCTAGGGTCTACTAATTGGTCAAGCATATTCCTATCTCATCGCTCGCCACAGTCTGATGCATAATCCAGTACACCATAGTTAAGAATATCATCGTGGGTAATAATATGTAGGCTTGACTTACTCCTGTATTCACTTCGAAGGCTCAGTTTTCAGTACTTCGTGAGGACTACATCTGGACCAGCTCCCTTCCCGGCAGGATTCCAAAAGGTTGATTGCATTCAAGATTTCTGCATTCGTTGGAGGATTATGTCAGTGTTTCGGCCTATTCACGTTCATTCGTGATTGCGTGATGTGTGATTGTGTGTGCGTCTGTGTGGGTATGTGTGTGGTGAAATGCATTTCCACTTACCCCCTCATACATTCACAGCATTATATATTAATTGATGCAGCCTAACATACGTGAATATGGAAAGATATTTTATGCTGATCTATTGACTGACATGGATATAGAATCAGGCATCTATGTGCGCTATAGCGCACCATAGATAATTCCGTAGGCTGTGATGAAGGTGCTATGTGATGTGGAGCGAATGTTTGTGTGTGTGTATAGACCGACAGACAGAATATATCAATAAATCAATGGATAAGTCAATCGGCATGATTGGATTTAGTGATTGATTGGAGGAAAGAATTTGCTCTGCTTGTCGGTGGTTGAATGCGCGTAGAACGTGTGAAGTACAGGTGTGAGTTGATCGGAAGCAGGCTGACACTCAATGGTTATGGTTGTGCATCGATGTGCATTGGGTTTGAGTGTCGATCAAGTGGATAGGGGGAAGGTGTCTACTTGTCATTTAAGACCGACTGATGACAATCACCGACACAGTTGGTGAGTGTTGATCAAAACGTCCGAGTGAACGGAGTAGGCCTCGCCGAGACTCGAACTCGGGTCGCTGGATTCAAAGTCCAGAGTGCTAACCGCTACACCACGAGGCCGACATCCCGCCGACCAAACACACATTATTCCCAAGCAAACTCTAATAATTCAAACGTCATCAACACTGTCGCGCCACCATCCACACACACAAACACACAGCTAGGAGTCAACAACACACACACACACAACCACCCACTCTTCCACTCAACCTCTCACACACAATCACATAAATAAAACGTCACACAAACACATCGAACTGTCCTTCATCTCAGTATTCCAGTAGACAGATTTTAAATAATGCTCCACCCTACCAACAAATTTCGCTATCACAGCTACAAAATCAGTGAGAGAAAAACAACAACAAGGACGACACAACCTACAATAACAACGTCACAAAACGTCAATACTCATTTTTCCAGGAGTTTCTCAACCCATGATGACTTCTCTTCTTGTATTTTCTATTCCCAATGTGGCATTCATATCGCCCATATGGATTTTGGTGTCACCGTGCAGAATATTGTCCACTATTATTTGTAGTTGTCTGTAAAAATCTTCCTTCCTCTCTTGTTCCGCCATGCATGTAGGTGCGTAGGATTGGATTATTGTGACCTTCTTTCCTTTTACTTTAATCTTGTTGTCATAATCCCATGGGATATTGGTTCTCACTGCATCATGGCTCTCGCGGTCACTGGCGACATCATGATAACCACTCACTGCCTAAGTGTGATTGTAGTCGTCCTCTGGGCGGCCAGACCGGAGCAGATTACTCAGTCTCCAGTTGACAGTTTCGACAATCAACTTCTATTCCATTTGCTCTCTCAGATACCCAGCACTTCTTTGCCATATCTCCTGATTTCTTTGGTTACCTGGGCAGCCTTCCCAGTCTCGTGCATTGTAAGTAAACTCCACGTCCCCATTCTCATTCATGCCTTTATTTTCATTTATTTATCAAGTGAAACTTTCGAAAGACTTAAATGCAGCCTTTCTTAGCATCTATTTGGTTATTCAACGCTGCTTGTCATTTATATGGAAACATTGAGATGGTGAGTAACAATCTCTTCCATTTAAGCTGTAGTAAGCACATAACACAGATGCAGTTCAGTCCCACAAATTGAACTAAATGATTCACTTGATGATTGTCAATGTATCTTCAGTGACAGTTTCTCAAACAATAATCTACATTTCCAGATAATTGCGTATGTGCAGGTAGGCATCAGACAACACTGTGACAAAATATATATCAGTGTTATCCAATTTTCGAGTTTCCCTAGAGAGAATGAAAGACGCTGTCAATGTAGTTGAAGATTGAACGATCAATTCATGGTTGTTTGCTCAAACCCAACTTCCCCATAATTTTCGCGGAGTCATCAAACCAGCAGTCATCGTCTCACCGGTCGCTGTTCAGAAGGAAGATTAAAAAACTATCAGAAGTAATATCGTGATTTATTGTTATGACATTTGTTCTTAGACCTCTGTAATAACAGTATTGTTGGTTATATGTTGACGTTAGAATAAAGGATTCGTGAGTCGCCAAGCAGTGTTTTGGTTCTTGCGTCGGTTAATACTAAGTATTTCTGAATTTCTTCGAGGGACAGCATCAAGTCCAGCGGAGCAAGAGCTGGACATTGACGGTTTATGAGACTTGACTGACCGTTTCTGATAGTTTGTGAAAATTTCTGATAGTGTTCGGATAGGTTCCGTTCGTCTTTCCTGGTGCTTGCCAGTCTTATTTGGACAAGTATTATGTTGAACTTTTCTGGAATTTTGGTCAAGTTCAATGATGCCTAGGTCAAAGTGGGAACAAAGCGTCTTGGAAGCAAGCAGGAAGGTAAGAGATGCTGAGCTGCTTGTTAATTGTAAAGATATATATGATGCTCGGCATGATGAGTCTATTGTTTATGTTTCTCAGTCTAGGGATAATAGGCCTTAATGTGAAACTCGGTATTACGACGGAAACCCAGCTGACAGTTTACAGTTTGTAAAGGAGTTTGAAATCATGTTGAGCAGTGCTTTATTAAATGATGAAATGAAGTTGATGTATTTGATACGGACTGCATTGGAGTTGCTTCAAGAGCAATACAGTGCTGTGAGTTCATGCCCCCTAACGAAGGATACTCTGAGGCTATGACTTTCGATGATCGTAAGGAACGTATTCGAGGCTGTTAAAGGTAATGGTAGTCAAGTACGAGATGACTCCAAGGCACTCTCTGAGTTTTTGGATAATCTGTTGACTTACAAGAGTGCATTGATTTCTACGAATTGCATGAGTGATCTGAAGTCAAGTTCCTCTCCATTCTACACAAGCTTATTGGTTAGTCATTATCTCACACCTGTTAAGATAAGCTAACTTCTGTCTCCTTTCTAACTCACAATTAGTCATTCCTTCTTACACCTTACATTATGTAGTACAATTTTCAAGGACAAAGTTTACCAGTATCTGATTGGTCTAAAGACTTCTGTGTTAATTTGAATTACGATTGTACAGCTCATGAAAATGAATCGTTGAAAGGGGGAAATTTTCTTCGTTGTTTGTGCCTTTTTTATTATAAGGAAAGCTTTCAAATAATCGGTTCACAGTGAACACATGTGTTTAAAAATCGTTCAAGACGGAAATCTAAACAAAATCTTCTTTACTATCTGTACTCACTTTAATGTGTGATAATCTTTCTGTTATCACTTACGAAGAAGATCAAGGAATGATCCATAATCACACCACTGTTTGCCCCTCTAGATGAACAGGCAGCTAGCGATGCAGCAGTTCCATGTCGTGAAGCTGGGGCCAGACAAAGACTCGCCAACGTTGGAGCTGAAGCTGACGAATCTATCGGCCTGCTATTTAACTTTGTTATGACGATGAAGGTGTCTACTACTGAAAAATCTTATCAGTAGCACACGCCACATTCAAACTGGTGGGAAAGGTGGAATGTTCTGCCTCATCCTCATAGTATAGTGGTGGTGTGTGGATGAAACACTAATCGTGTTGAAAATGCAGCATATATGAATCAATTTCTTGAACACACCCACTCAACACTAGGTAAAATTCCATTCACTTATGATTCGGAAAACCACGAAGAGGTACTTTCAATTTTGGGGTTGTATCATGAAAAGAAAAGCAAGTTAGGAAAGTAAACTTTTGTGTTTGTGGGAGACCCAAACATTCAAATACACATCTCCACTTCGCTCTATTTTCTGATGTCCTCTTCAGTTGGCCCCCCGACTGGCTATAATATCCCATCTCCTCTTACTCCTCGAATGATCTCCTCAATGTCAACCTCACACCGACGACCCACTCGTCGCTTCCCATTTGATTTCCACTCGAGGGCCTGGAGCGTGATATCATTAGATGATCTTCTCAACGTATTCCCGGTCAATCTATCTCCAATTTCTCCTACATATTTGTTGAGCAATCGGCTCTTGGTTGATTTGTTCCGAGAGTTCCTTGTAACTACTTCTTTCTGGCCGGCCGGCCGGCCATTCGATCTTCAAAATGGAGCCGGAGAAAGCAGATGTTGATCAAAGTCTCCGACCTGTTGGAAATGTTTTTCGTGATGCACTGGCCAATTGTCTCACCCACATAGAAGAGCTGACTGACTTCTCATTTTTGTTGAAAATGCTCATAAATGCTCACTAAAAGATTTTTGGCTCATAGCTGCTAGGATACACATTAGACACAACCTACCTTGCTTATAATTATTTTCACTTGTGACCTCGTCTAAACTGAATTGTAGTCAAATTCAGGGACGCGCTCCACAAACGATCTATATTATTCCTTACAATCTTCATATGTTATCACTTCACATTCCCCTACTCCCCTGTTGAATTATGTTTTCGTTGTATTCTTATTTATTCTCACACCTATCGTCAAATAGACCAGAATGGTTGGTTGGTCTCAATAGACGATGTCGAGAGAGAGAGAGAGAGAGCGTTCTATTTTTCAGTATTAACCGCAGCAGTAAGGCATGCAGTGCTTATTTTCGGCACTTAATGCATTATTTCAGATGCTGATCTTATTTTTAAGAATTTGTCGCATTAATTAAGCACCCAGCTCTCTTTTAAGCACGACCAGCCTTATTTCAGAATATAATGGGTAGACAAAATATTCATTTACCAAAAAAAGGCATTATCAACGCATAGGTTAGAATAAGTTTAGAATTTTTGTAAGCTTGGGTGCGTTTTGGCGTATTCACGTTCATTCGTGATTGCGTGATGTGTGATTGTGTGTGCGTCTGTGTGGGTATGTATGTGAGTGAAATGCATTTCCACTTACCCCCTCATACATTCACAGCATTATATATTAATTGATGCAGCCTAACATACTTGAGTATGGAAAGATATTTTATGCTGATCTATTGACTGACATGGATATAGAGTCAGGCATCTATGTGCGCTATAGCGCACCATAGATAATTCCGTAGGCTGTGATGAAGGTGCTATGTGATGTGGAGCGAATGTTTGTGTGTGTGTATAGACCGACAGACAGAATATATCAATAAATCAATGGATAAGTCAGTCGGCATGATTGGATTTAGTGATTGATTGGAGGAAAGAATTTGTTCTGCTTGTCGGTGGTTGAATGCGCGTAGAACGTGTGAAGTACAGGTGTGAGTTGATCGGAAGCAGGCTGACACTTAATGGTTATGGTTGTGCATCGATGTGCATTGGGTTTGAGTGTCGATCAAGTGGATAGGGGGAAGGTGTCTACTTGTCACTTAAGACCGACTGATGACAATCACCGACACAGTTGGTGAGTGTTGATCAAAACATCCGAGTGAACGGAGTAGGCCTCGCCGAGACTCGAACTCGGGTCGCTGGATTCAAAGTCCAGAGTGCTAACCGCTACACCACGAGGCCGACGTTCCCGCCGACCAAACACACATTATTCCCAAGCAAACTCTAATAATTCAAACGTCATCAACACTGTCACGCCACCATCCACACACACAGCTAGGAGTCAACAACACACACACAACCACCCACTCTTCCACTCAACCTCTCACACACAATCACATAAATAAAACGTCACACAAACACATCGAACTGTCCTTCATCTCAGTATTCCAGCAGACAGATTTTAAATAATGCTCCACCCTACCAACAAATTTCGCTATCACAGCTACAAAAACAGTGACAGAGAAGCAACAACGATATCACTGCCGATAAAGACGACGAGCAGGATGAGGATGGGCGTCACATATCTGTTAGTCAGACAAGCATCGCCAGAGTATTTCAATTTAAGCAACACAGAAGAAAATGTAATTCCATATTGACTTGTTTATTAAATGTATCACACAGTGAAACAGTATTATTTACTGGATGACGTTTCGAACAAAATTTAATATTGTTCATAATCATATCAATTGTAATCACACGACTTTGAAACTTGAGTTTTATAGTTTTCTTTGTCCTCTCCTATTTGTCGTAGGGGTAGTAGAATTTTTCAGATATCAGGGACAGGTGATGACTCATTCCTATTACATGTACTTGCAGTTGATTCAATAAACAAAGCTTCTGTTATCAATCTCTCCCTATACCCTGTGATATTAGATTTTAAAACTGTCGTCCTATCCCATCCTATTGTATGGTTGTGTGTGATTGCATGTAATGCTATGGCTGAACTATTCTCTAGATTTCTTATCTTATTTGGGTCAACCAATCTAGATTTTGATAAGTTTTTATGTTCAGCTAGTCTGATTGTCCCTGTTCTACTAGTTTGACCTATGTATTTGACCTGACAATCATTACAGGGTAATAAATAAAACTAAATTGTTTTAAAGGCTCCATAGGATCTTTTAACCGACAAAGCTTGTTTCTAACTGAGTTTGTGGGCTTGAATGCCACTTTTATTCCTGCCTTGTTAAGAATTCTGCGGGAGGCTTCCGAGGTTCCTTCCTTGTATGGGATTACTACTGATGATTTAGATTCTCTATTGTCGGTGTCGTCATTAGTTTATTAATTATTATTATTATTATTAATGTTATCATTATTATTATCACTATCGCTACTATCATTATCTATTTTATTTTTACATTTCCTTACATATTTCCTGACCAATTTATCCGGGTAATTATTAAGTTTCAAGGCTTCTTCTATGTGTATCACCTCTTGTCTTAGATTTTCTTTGGTACTACTTAGTATTTTCTGTTTCCAATGTGGCATTCATATCGCCCATATGGATTTTGGTGTCACCGTGCAGAATATTGTCCACTATTATTTGTAGTTGTCTGTAAAAATCTTCCTTCCTCTCTTGTTCCGCCATGCATGTAGGTGCGTAGGATTGGATTATTGTGACCTTCTTTCCTTTTACTTTAATGTTGTTGTCATAATCCCATGGGGTATTGGTTCTCACTGGATCATGGCTCTCGCGGTCACTGGCGACATCATGATAACCACTCACTGCCTAAGTGTGATTGTAGTCGTCCTCTGGGCGGCCAGACCGGAGCAGATTACTCAGTCTCCAGTTGACAGTTTCGACAATCAACTTCTATTCCATTTGCTCTCTCAGATACCCAGCACTTCTTTGCCATATCTCCTGATTTCTTTGGTTACCTGGGCAGCCTTCCCAGTCTCGTGCATTGTAAGTAAACTCCACGTCCCCATTCTCATTCATGCCTTTATTTTCATTTATTTATCAAGTGAAACTTTCGAAAGACTTAAATGCAGCCTTTCTTAGCATCTATTTGGTTATTCAACGCTGCTTGTCATTTATATGGAAACATTGAGATGGTGAGTAACAATCTCTTCCATTTAAGCTGTAGTAAGCACATAACACAGATGCAGTTCAGTCCCACAAATTGAACTAAATGATTCACTTGATGATTGTCAATGTATCTTCAGTGACAGTTTCTCAAACAATAATCTACATTTCCAGATAATTGCATATGTGCAGGTAGGCATCAGACAACACTGTGACAAAATATATATCAGTGTTATTCAATTTTCGAGTTTCCCTAGAGAGAATGAAAGACGCTGTCAATGTAGTTGAAGATTGAACGATCAATTCATGGTTGTTTGCTCAAACCCAACTTCCCCATAATTTTCGCGGAGTCATCAAACCAGCAGTCATCGTCTCATCGGTCGCTGTTCAGAAGGAAGATTAAAAAACTATCAGAAGTAATATCGTGATTTATTGTTATGACATTTGTTCTTAGACCTCTGTAATAACAGTATTGTTGGTTATATGTTGACGTTAGAATAAAGGATTCGTGAGTCGCCAAGCAGTGTTTTGGTTCTTGCGTCGGTAAATACTAAGCCTTTCTGAATGTCTTCGAGGGACATCCTGAGGCCCAGCGTAGCAAGAGCTGGACGCTGACAGTTTTAGATCCTGAGTGTTTCGACGGAAACCCAGCTGACAGTTTTTAGTTTATAAAGGAGTTTGAAATCATGTTGAGTAGTGCTTTATTAAATGATGAAATGAAGTTGATGTATTTGATACGGACTGCATTGGAGTTGCTTCAAGAGCAATACAGTGCTGTGAGTTCATGCCCCCTAACGAAGGATACTCTCAGGCTATGACTTTCGATGATCGTAAGGAACGTATTCGAGGCTGTTAAAGGTAATGGTAGTCAAGTACGAGATGACTCCAAGGCACTCTCTGAGTTTTTGGATAATCTGTTGACTTACAAGAGTGCATTGATTTCTACGAATTGCATGAGTGATCTGAACTCAAGTTCCTGTCCATTCTACACTGGCTTATTGGTTAGTCATTATCTCACACCTGTTAAGATATGCTAACTTCTGTCTCCTTTCTAACTCACAATTAGTCATTCCTTCTTACACCTTACATTATGTAGTACAATTTTCAAGGACAAAGTTTACCAGTATCTGATTGGTCTAAAGACTTCTGTGTTAATTTGAATTACGATTGTACAGCTCATGAAAATGAATCGTTGAAAGGGGGAAATTTTCTTCGTTGTTTGTGCCTTTTTTCTTATAAGGAAAGCTTTCAAATAATCGGTTCACAGTGAACACATGTGTTTAAAAATCGTTCAAGACGGAAATCTAAACAAAATCTTCTTTACTATCTGTACTCACTTTAATGTGTGATAATCTTTCTGTTATCACTTACGAAGAAGATCAAGGAATGATCCATAATCACACCACTGTTTGCCCCTCTAGATGAACAGGCAGCTAGCGATGCAGCAGTTCCATGTCGTGAAGCTGGGGCCAGACAAAGACTCGCCAACGTTGGAGCTGAAGCTGACGAATCTATCGGCCTGCTATTTAACTTTGTTATGACGATGAAGGTGTCTACTACTGAAAAATCTTATCAGTAGCACACGCCACATTCAAACTGGTGGGAAAGGTGGAATGTTCTGCCTCATCCTCATAGTATAGTGGTGGTGTGTGGATGAAACACTAATCGTGTTGAAAATGCAGCATATATGAATCAATTTCTTGAACACACCAACTCAACACTAAGTAAAATTCCATTCACTTATGAGTCGGAAAGATATGAAGGAGGATTTTCAGTGTTAGGGTTGTATCATGAAAAGAAAAGCAAGTTAGGAACTTAAACTTTTGTGTTTGTGGGAGACCCAAACATTCAAATACACATCTCCACTTCGCTCTATTTTCTGATGTCCTCTTCAGTTGGCCCCCCGATTGGCTATAATATCCCATCTCCTCTTACTCCTCGAATGATCTCCTCAATGTCAACCTCACACTGACGACCCACTCGTCGCTTCCCATTTGATTTCCACTCGAGGGCCTGGAGCGTGATATCATTAGATGATCTTCTCAACGTATTCCCGGTCAATCTATCTCCAATTTCTCCTACATATTTGTTGAGCAATCGGCTCTTGGTTGATTTGTTCCGAGAGTTCCTTGTAACTACTTCTTTCTGGCCGGCCGGCCGGCCATTCGATCTTCAAAATGGAGCCGGAGAAAGCAGATGTTGATCAAAGTCTCCGACCTGTTGGAAATGTTTTTCGTGATGCACTGGCCAATTGTCTCACCCACATAGAAGAGCTGACTGACTTCTCATTTTTGTTGAAAATGCTCATAAATGCTCACTAAAAGATTTTTGGCTCATAGCTGCTAGGATACACATTAGACACAACCTACCTTGCTTATAATTATTTTCACTTGTGACCTCGTCTAAACTGAATTGTAGTCAAATTCAGGGACGCGCTCCACAAACGATCTATATTATTCCTTACAATCTTCATATGTTATCACTTCACATTCCCCTACTCCCCTGTTGAATTATGTTTTCGTTGTATTCTTATTTATTCTCACACCTATCGTCAAATAGACCAGAATGGTTGGTTGGTCTCAATAGACGATGTCGAGAGAGAGAGAGAGAGAGCGTTCTATTTTTCAGTATTAACCGCAGCAGTAAGGCATGCAGTGCTTATTTTCGGCACTTAATGCATTATTTCAGATGCTGATCTTATTTTTAAGAATTTGTCGCATTAATTAAGCACCCAGCTCTCTTTTAAGCACGACCAGCCTTATTTCAGAATATAATGGGTAGACAAAATATTCATTTACCAAAAAAAGGCATTATCAACGCATAGGTTAGAATAAGTTTAGAATTTTTGTAAGCTTGGGTGCGTTTTGGCGTATTCACGTTCATTCGTGATTGCGTGATGTGTGATTGTGTGTGCGTCTGTGTGGGTATGTATGTGAGTGAAATGCATTTCCACTTACCCCCTCATACATTCACAGCATTATATATTAATTGATGCAGCCTAACATACTTGAGTATGGAAAGATATTTTATGCTGATCTATTGACTGACATGGATATAGAGTCAGGCATCTATGTGCGCTATAGCGCACCATAGATAATTCCGTAGGCTGTGATGAAGGTGCTATGTGATGTGGAGCGAATGTTTGTGTGTGTGTATAGACCGACAGACAGAATATATCAATAAATCAATGGATAAGTCAGTCGGCATGATTGGATTTAGTGATTGATTGGAGGAAAGAATTTGCTCTGCTTGTCGGTGGTTGAATGCGCGTAGAACGTGTGAAGTATAGGTGTGAGTTGATCGGAAGCAGGCTGACACTCAATGGTTATGGTTGTGCATCGATGTGCATTGGGTCTGAGTGTCGATCAAGTGGATAGGAGGAAGGTGTCTACTTGTCATTTAAGACCGACTGATGACAATCACCGACACAGTTGGTGAGTGTTGATCAAAACGTCCGAGTGAACGGAGTAGGCCTCGCCGAGACTCGAACTCGGGTCGCTGGATTCAAAGTCCAGAGTGCTAACCGCTACACCACGAGGCCGACATTCCCGCCGACCAAACACACATTATACCCAAGCAAACTCTAATAATTCAAACATCATCAACACTGTCGCGCCACCAGCCACACACACAGCTAGGAGTCAACAACACACACAAAACCACCCACTCTTCCACTCAACCTCTCACACACAATCACATAAATAAAACGTCACACAAACACATCGAACTGTCCTTCATCTCAGTATTCCAGTAGACAGATTTTAAATAATGCTCCACCCTACCAACAAATTTCGCTATCACAGCTACAAAAACAGTGACAGAGAAGCAACAACGATATCACTGACGATAAAGACGACGAGCAGGATGAGGAGGAGCGTCACATATCTGTTAGTCAGACAAGCATCGCCAGAGTATTTCAATTTAAGCAACACAGAAGAAAATGTAATTCCATATTGACTTGTTTATTAAATGTATCACACAGTGAAACAGTATTATTTACTGGATGACGTTTCGAACAAAATTTAATATTGTTCATAATCATATCAATTGTAATCACACGACTTTGAAACTTGAGTTTTATAGTTTTCTTTGTCCTCTCCTATTTGTCGTAGGGGTAGTAGAATTTTTCAGATATCAGGGACAGGTGATGACTCATTCCTATTACATGTACTTGCAGTTGATTCAATAAACAAAGCTTCTGTTATCAATCTCTCCCTATACCCTGTGACATTAGATTTTAAAACTGTCGTCCTATCCCATCCTATTGTATAGTTGTGTGTGATTGCATGTAATGCTATGGCTGAACTATTCTCTAGATTTCTTATCTTATTTGGGTCAACCAATCTAGATTTTGCTAAGTTTTTATGTTCAGCTAGTCTGATTGTCCCTGTTCTACTAGTTTGACCTATGTATTTGACCTGACAATCATTACAGGGTAATAAATAAAACTAAATTGTTTTAAAGGCTCCATAGGATCTTTTAACCGACAAAGCTTGTTTCTAACTGAGTTTGTGGGTTTGAATGCCACTTTTATTCCTGCCTTGTTAAGAATTCTGCGGGAGGCTTCCGAGGTTCCTTCCTTGTATGGGATTACTACTGATGATTTAGATTCTCTATTGTCGGTGTCGTCATTAATATTATTATTAGTATTAGTATTATTATTATTAATGTTATCATTATTATTATCACTATCGCTACTATCATTATCTATTTTATTTTTACATTTCCTTACATATTTCCTGACCAATTTATCCGGGTAATTATTAAGTTTCAAGGCTTCTTCTATGTGTATCACCTCTTGTCTTAGATTTTCTTTGGTAATACTTAGTTTTTGTGCTCTGTCACTTAAACATTTTACTTATCCTATTTTTACTGACATAGGGTGGGATGATTAGAAGTTCAAATATCTGTTTGAATATGTGGGCTTCCTGTAAACACTAGTGTTTAACTTCCCATCTTCCTTTCTTTCTGCCTTGCAATCTAACAATGGGAGCTCCCCTTCCTGACTTTCCAATTCATAAGTGAATTGAATTGTCTCTACCTTCGATTTGATGTGTTCGAAAAATCTATCTATATCTTGTGTTCTGAGTACAGTGAATGTGTCATCTACATACCTCCACCATACTTTTGGGATGGGGGTGAACGTTTCAATCTGTATCTTTTCCCATCTATCCATGAAGATATCTGCTACAACCGGGGATATTGGTGATCCTATGGCAACTCCCTCAGTTTGTTTGTATATTTTGCCTTTGAATTTAAATACTGTGGAATTCAGGCATAGCTGCACTCCCAGCATTATGTCCTCGAGTGGCAATTTTGTCCTAAGTTCGAGTTCTTGGTCAGAAATGAGTTCGTTTCTGACTGCCTCTATAGCCATATCTATTGGTATTCATGTATATAAACTGACAATGTCAAAACTAACCATTTTTTCTTCAATACCTAATTTTAAATTATCTAATCTGTGTTTTAGTTCATAAGAATTAGTTAGTCTAGATTTTGAGTGGCTTTTTAGGGGATTTAATACCATGGCTAAATATTTAGATAAATCATAAGTAGGTGTATTTCTAAAATCAACTATAGGCCTAATAGGGTATCTTGACTTATGAATTTTACCACTCTGCCTCAACGTGAAGAATAAATGTGAAGTCAGTTAGTTCTTTGATATGGGCAGAAATTCACAGTGTGTATCACGAAAAGGTCTTCAAACAGATCACAGCAGACTTCCATCAGCAGCCGCCTTATGTGGCTCCCCAGTGAAGATCAAGTGGCCAAACGACCAGAAATAATTAGCAACAAGAAACTCTAGCGATAAACAAACCAAACAAGGGCTGATTGCTCGGCAAATATGCAAGGGAAAATGGAGATGGACCGAGCATATTTCGAAGGGGGGTGGTCAAATGATATCGCGTGCCAAGCCATTACTGGAGTGGAATCCGAATGGAAAGCGATGAAAGGGTCGTCCTAGAGTGACATTTAGGAGGTCGTGTGAGGACGAGATGAGAGATTATGGGAAATCTTGGACGCAGCTGGAGAGGACGGTAGAAAGTAGAACAAAGTGGAGGTTTGTTGTTGAAGCTAACGGAATAATTATAATGCCACACGCTCCAAGACACGTCGCTTTGATTTGGTCGAGCAATATAAGATCAGACACTCTGAGTTCGAGAATGTTGCTGGAGGTTATGTTTCATTTACTAACTTCATTTGCTATAAAGCCTAACATATGCTCAGACTTCAGTAGACTATCCATGTTGGCGTCGCCAATCGGTCACAAAGAGGCAGTAATGGCTTAATGGTATTCATTTTAGCATCGAATTCCTTCTCAGAGTTTCCCAGGGAAATAAGGTCCAACATAGCACCTTCATCACAGCCTAGGAAATTAACTATAGTAAGCTGTAGTGCACATAGATGCCTGATTCTATATGCATGTTAGTCAGTAGATCAGGATAAAATATCTTCCCATACTCATGTATGTTAGGCTGTATTGATCAATATGTAATGCTGTGGATGCTTGATGAAATAAGATAATTTGGACAATTATAGTTTTTACAGTTTTATAGTTTTATTTTTCTGACTACTTCATCTTTAATTACGTGTTATCCTTGTAAAAATTATTTTATTCTTATGACCACTTCAACTTTAGTTACAAATTATCTTTGTCCAAATTGTTTTATTTTCTTTAACAATCTGTTACGTAATCAACCTATGCACACGCTTATTCCTTAATTGCTCTTCATTTTTCCAAAATTATGCATTATGCAATCCACTTGTTGTAACCATTTCCACCTTTTAATTATATATATTATTTTTCTTCGTTAATTATCACTCCATTGACATTTTGACACCGACTAATTATTGTTAACAAACATATCGCCACTTGATTGGTAAATTGTTGTGTATTGTAATTAAAATGCTATATATATTAGAGTAGAGCCAGAGATGAGGATCTAATTGAATTATTAGAGTTTGCTTGGGAATAATGTGTGTTTGGTCGGCGGGATGTCGGCCTCGTGGTGTAGCGGTTAGCACTCTGGACTTTGAATCCAGCGACCCGAGTTCGAGTCTCGGCGAGGCCTACTCCGTTCACTCGGATGTTTTGATCAACACTCACCAACTGTGTCGGTGATTGTCATCAGTCGGTCTTAAGTGACAAGTAGACACCTTCCCCCTATCCACTTGATCGACACTCAAACCCAATGCACATCGATGCACAACCATAACCATTGAGTGTCAGCCTGCTTCCGATCAACTCACACCTATACTTCACACGTTCTACGCGCATTCAACCACCGACAAGCAGAGCAAATTCTTTCCTCCAAGCACATGGATGCCTGATTCTATATGCATGTCAGTCAATAGATCAGCATAAAATATCTTTCCATATTCACATATGTTAGGCTGCATCAATTAATATATAATGCTGTGAATGTATGAGGGGGTAAGTGGAAATGCATTTCACACACACACACATAACCACACAGACGCACACACAATCACACATCACGCAATCACGAATGAACGTGAATAGGCCGAAACACTGACATAATCCTCCAACGAAAGCAGATATCTGGAAATTGGTCAAGCTTATGATGTCCTGTCGGGAAGGCAGCTGGTTCAGGTTTCCCCACGAAGCAGTGTAAACGGACCGAGAGACTGTGGCAGATTCGCTCACACCACTATTTCAGATGTTTTGGAAGGAAGGAAAGTGTCTTGTAGAGGGCTTTCCTGTCAAGTTGCCAAAGAAAGGCGACTTTTGCTTCTGCAAGAACTGGCATGGAATCATGCTCTCATCCACGCCAATTAAAATACTAAGTTGAGTCATCCTTGAGGGGACAGAAGATGCACTGCATGCAGAACTCCACTCCACCGGAACAAGCTGGATTCAGGAAAGGCATATCATGTGTTAATCAAATTTCAACTCTACGCATCGTCATCGAAAAAATCCTAGAATGCCAATCAAACCTGTACTTCAACTTCATTGACTTCGGAAATGCCTTCACCAGCCAGCGATTACGGAGAAGTAATTTGGAAACTACTTCAACACTACAGCGTGCAATAGTCAAGTCTTCATCAACTTTATTTAACAGCTGGTTATATGACAATGCTACGTGTCGGGTGATCCACAAGGTAAAACTCAACGAGTAGTTTGAAGTGAATACAGGAGTAAGACAAGGCTGCCTACTATCATCGATGATACTCCTAATTATGGTGGACTGGATTATGCATCAGACTGTGGCAAGCGATGAGACAGGAATATGTTGGACCAATAAGAAGACTCTAGAAAGTCTGGATTTAGTCGATGATTTATTTTAGTTTTCACATAAATTTCATGTCTTGAAGGCAAAATTTGATAAACTGGCAGATGTTGCATTCACGAAGACAGTGGTACACATGAACATATAAATGACAGAATTGAGAAAGATAGCCAACAACCAACAATAATATCCAGTACCAATCAATGTCAACCGGAGAGATTTGTCAGAGTTTACTTCCTTCACTTTTTCTAGGAAGCATCGTTTCAACCACATGCTGGACGGATGAAGATGTCAAAGTCAGAATCGGAAAGGCAAGGTGCGCTGTCATCACCCTGAAGTCAGTCTGGAAATCTTCTGCACTTCGCCTTAGCATGAAGAACAAGATTCACATTTTCAACGGATATATCAGGCCAAACAACTCTTGTATGTGAGTCAGAAACTTGGTGCGTCAATATGGGGATTTTCAGCAAGTTACAAACTTAACTGAACCACTGTCTTAGCTCTATACTGCAGATCGAATGGCTGGCGAAAAATAGTGACAAGCAACTCTGGAAAATAGTCAACCAAGAACCGATTGCTCAACAAATATTTGAGAGAAAATGGGGATGAATCAGGCATTCGATGAAGAAACCGTCGAATGACACAGAGTTCCAGGTCATCACTGGATTGAAGTCCCAATGGGAAATGACGAGTGGTTAGTTAGTGTAAAGGTGACAAGGAGGTGATTGTTCGGGGAGAAGTTTGACAAAGCATTCGTTTTGATATGGTTGTGTTCTCTGAGCTGGATAGTTAATTTGCGAAGCTTTCATCACCGCATACTTCAATATGAAGTGAGCTTTCAGATTTCTCCACGAGTTTAATAATCATCTCTCCTGGTGACCTTGGACGTGATTGGTTGTTTTTGTGTGTTTTCACACTTTCTAGGTTACTTGTATTGGAACTTGTTTTTTCTCTGGCTTGAACTTTGACCCTTTGTGTGTGAAGTTTCTTTCTTATCGGTTGATAAATTTTGTCTACTTCTATGTGTCTATTGATTGATGATTCATCGGAATGCCAAGCCTCTAAAAATTCTCTAGCATTCTTGTTGTTTCCTCCGTCTAATATTTGAACGTTATCCCAGTCGAATTGATGTCCATGGTTGTCTGTATGTAGTGAGCCGATATGAGGGAGTGGATATCACGTCTTTTGACGGCTAGCTTATGATCATGGATACGAAGACGAAGGGACGTCCACTTTGGTCAATGTAGTGTTTTTCGCAGTTGTTACAATTTATTTTGTAGATGATGTTGGTTTTATCTTCGTTCGCTATTGAGTCTTTTTGTTGACATAGAATTGAGTGAAGTGACTTTGTTGGTTTGTGTACGACGTCAATTCCTAAAGGTTTGAAGAGTCTTGTAGTGATTTCTGAGACATCCTTTATATATGGTAAGGCGATTTTCTTTGTGCTTTCCTTGGAGGCTTTTGGTTTGATAGGTTGACTTGAGGGTATATGTCTTTTGATGAAGCTCCGTGGATATCCATTCTTTTGGAAGACGTCCATGAGATATTTTTCTTCAATTTTTTTAAAGGTGGGATTGCTACAATGAATCCTCGCTCTCTTAAATAGTGTTTGTATGCAATTCCTTTTGTGTGTTATTGGATTGTTGCTGCTGTAATTCAGGTTTGGTCTGTGTGAGTTGATTTTCTATAAACTTGAGTTTCTAATTTCCCTGTGGTTGTTTGCTTGATGAAGACGTCCAAAAATGGGATTTGTTCCTCGGATTCCCCCTCTCTTGTGAATTTGATGTCGTTGAAGACGTTGTTTATTAAGTTGTGAGTTTTATCGAACTCGTTTCTTTTGCTTATCACAAATGCGTCGTCGACGTAGCGCATCCAAATCTTGGGTTTGATTGTTGGTAGAATTTTGTTTTAGAGCCTTTGCATCACTGCTTCTGTAATCAAACCTGATATTTGTGATCCTATGGGTGTTCCTTTGACTTGTTCATATATTTGGCCGTTGAATTGGAAGTATGTTGTTAGGCATAGATTTATGCATTCCATCCAGCTTGTGTGTTGCATTTTTGATTGTTGTGGCAGTTGTTCGTCGTTGCTAAGTAATTGCTCCATCGTTTCTTTTGTTAGTTTTTGTCCGATAGAGGTATATAATGCTGTGACGTCGAAGGATACCATTATTTCTTGTTCATCTGTTTGGATACCTCTGATTTTCTCCAGGAATTGGATAGAAGAGTTGATGGAGTGATCACAAGATTCCATTAGGTGTTTTAGTTTCCTGTATAATTCTTTGGATAAATTATATGTCGGAGTTCCTGGGAGTGATACAATTGGTCGTAACGGGATATTTGGCTTGTGTATTTTGGGTCGGCCGTAGAATCGAGGTAGGACTGGTCCATTGGATTTCATTCACCATTGGTATTGTTTTGTGATCTGTCCAGTTTCGGTGGGTTTGTTTAAGGTCCTTTGGATGCGGTTGTCCAATTTTCGTATGGGATTTGTTGGGAGTTGTTGATATACATCCTCGTCTTTGAGTAGTTCTTCAGCTTTCTTTGTGTATTCTTCTCTGTCCATGACTACTGTTGTTCTTCCTTTGTAGGCTGGTGGAATGACGATGTCCTCCCTATTTTTCAGCTTTTTGTGGGCCTTTAATTCTTGAGAGTTGAGTTGTGTGTGTTGTTTTTTCTGTTTGAACATTGGTACAATTGTTTGGCATATCTCTTCCTGTGTTTCCTCGTTCAATTTTGATGATTTCAGTAATGACTCAAGGGCAGCGAAGACATCAGTTTTCGAAGCATCTCCGGTGTTGTAGTTTAATCCTTTTTGTAGTAGTTGTTGTTCCATTTTTGATAGTTTTTGTTTTGATAAGTTGACTACGCAGTCTATAGGCGTATTGTCTGGTTGTTGTTTTCTAATCTTGGCTAGCTTGGCTTTGAGGATTCTTCGTCTTTGTTCTGTGTGTTTTCTACTTGACAATGTAATTGCGGTGACTAGCGTTGAGAGGTGTTCCTGGTTGAGGTTTTTCTCTAATTTTGCTTTTTGGACATCTATTATTTGTTGATATTTTTTGATCCGATAATGTGCGTCTGTTATCATTAATTTGACCATTCGTCTTCCACATTGTTCGGCCAATTTCCATCCCATTGGGCAGTTGGGATAACTTTCTTTCCTCTTCCAATTGATTACGTAAGATTTGGCCTTAAACTCTGCCTCTTTTAAAAAGTGTAACTCTGGTTATCCCTTGTTTCTATGATTTGATGTGAACTCACTGTATCTTTACACAATCTATTATTTACCCGTCATCTTACTTACCACTTCTCTTTATTGTGTAACTTACTTACCATACTATGCAAATATTTATTTTTGTTTAAACTTAAACTCTCTGGTTATAGACTGTATTGACATAATTTTCTGGACATAATTTATTGAATCTCGAAAAATACCCATTTATTCATAAGTAAAAACACAGTTTTTATTCAGCGAAGATATTTCTTTTCAACGACTTCATTTCCAAGCTGTACAGTCGTATTTATATTACAGAAAAAGGGATATTAAGTGGCACTAAATAATCGCTCAGTCAATGTAAGTATATATATGTGGAGTCCTCAAAAATAAACTTATCCAAATTTTACTACTATGTAAAAAATGAACATATTGTACATCACTTTGTTTTAACCATAAACTCTGTACTTTGAACTTTACCTCGGGTTTTGAATAAATATATAGTTCTGCCTTCGACTCTCTGTCTTCTCCACCATCTCAACTGCCGTCGATCAATTTTAATCACCTGCTTTCTATCTCAAATTTTTGCAGGAGCACCGTAGTTTCTTCCTACGTACTTTGGTCGACCTCCGGCAACGTCAACATTGGAGAATTAGTACTGGAGCAGTCTTCCCGCAGCACCTGGAGTCTATTACGTTTATTGTGGACTTTGGATCTTTGTAAACCCAAGTAACCAAACTTTAATACATTCTTCCCGTAACTAAACTGATTTGGTACTTTATTTTCTATTTGAATTTGGGTAACTAAGCTAACAGAGTAAAAGGTCCACCACAATAATTGGTGAGCCCGTTTCGAACCTTTTTGTTTCGATAGTTAACTCGTTTTGAACATTTTTGTTGCTATTTTGGCCTTATAAACTCGCATTGCTTTAATTTTTGTTACCACAAGTTTTGCTATTTTGTATATCTCTATACTTATATATTATATGACAATGGCTCCACCTAAACGTACCACTGTTGCTGAAGAAGGTAATAAAGGCGAAGAGACACAGAACTCTGCTGTTAACGCCTTGCCGGATTTAAGACTACCTCAATTTGATCTGGCTGAACCACGTGTCTGGTTCACAATCATTGAACAGTTGTTTGCAGCTCGAGGTATTACGTCGCAGATCGCCATGTATGGTTGCGTATTAGCAGCAATTCCCACGGAAGTACTACGAGAGGTTATCGATGTCATAGACAGCAAACCTACAGACTCTCAATATGACAAACTAAAAGCTGCACTCATCCAGCGGACCACTCTCTCCGATGAGAAACGCATACAACAACTACTTACTTCGTGTGATCTAGGTACAAAAAAGCCATCTCAACTACTTAGACATATGCGCCAGTTGATTGGGTCACACAAAGTAGATGAGTTAATTCTACGTCAGATGTTCTTACAACGTTTACCACAAAATGTTCAACAAATCCTAACAATATCTTCTAGGACGACAGACCTTGAAGAATTAGCTAAAATGGCAGACGATATCATGGATGTGTTATCAAATAATGGCATAAATAGCGTGTCTACAGAGGCAGTACCACCAAGCCCTTCCACATCTATGAAGGACGCACCAATGTTTTGGTTACTTTCCCAGTTAACATCTCAAATGCAAGATTTACGACTGGAAGTGTCCGAGCTTCGAGCACAAAGGAACCAGTCACATACGGTATCCAAGCAACGGCGATCAAGATCTAGACGACGTTCTAGAACACCGTCTCAAAGCCGTAACATTTGTTGGTATCATAGGAGGTATGGGCATAATGCCCTGAAGTGTATTCGACCGTGTATGTACAACAGTAGTAACTCATCTCAGGGAAACTCCCCAGCCAGACAGTAATGGCGACGGCTGTTAATGGCAATCACCCCAGTCGCCTTTTCTATGTGAGGGATTTGACTACCGGCACATTATTCCTGGTAGATACAGGCGCCGAGGTCAGTGTTATTCCCCCCTCACTATCCAGGCGATCAGCCAAAATACCTGGAAAACTTTCACTCCGTGCTGCCAACCAAACCAACATACAGACGTATGGCGAACAGTCAATGATTTTAAACTTAGGACTACGCCGACGTTTCACATGGATCTTCATAGTAGCTGACGTACGTCACGCTATACTAGGTGCAGACTTCCTAAGTCACTTCAATCTGTTGGTTGATATCAGCAAGAAAAAACTGGTTGACAATTGCACCCAACTCAAGATCCATGGTATTACATGTGACTACTCTGTTCATAGCATCTGTATAGAAAAGCCGGAGAGTGAAATGTTCTCTGCTTTATTGCAACGATTTCCTAAAATCCTTAAACCATCATACAACGTCGAAGATATATCTCATACAGTTACGCATAAGATCATCACAACAGGACAACCTGTGAAGGCACGTCCACGACGGTTACCACCCGATAAACTAGCAGCAGCTAAGTCGGAATTCGAACATATGATGCAGCTAGGTATCATACGACCATCTAACAGCCCATGGTCTTCACCTTTGCACATGGTACCTAAAACTAATCATGACTGGCGACCATGTGGAGATTATCGCGCTTTGAATAACGCTACGGTCCCAGATCGTTATCCTATACCTCATCTCCACGACTTCTCCTTGACCTTACATGGAAAGACCATTTTTACTAAAGTTGACTTGGTCAGGGCATATCATCAAATACCAGTCGCTCCAGAAGACATTGCAAAAACAGCAATTATCACGCCTTTTGGATTATTCGAATTCTTGAGAATGCCTTTCGGACTAAAGAATGCTGCTCAAACATTTCAGCGTTTTATGGACCAAGTTACCCAAGGTCTTGATTTCGTCTTTGTATATATCGACGATGTCTTAATTGCCAGCTCATCGATGGAAGAACATATGCAACACTTAAGCCTGTTATTTCAAAGGTTTGAACAATTTGGAGTTGTTATCAATCCAAAGAAATGTATTTTTGGTTCCCCTTCCATTGAATTCTTAGGACATCGAATAACTGCCGAAGGCATCAGACCTACCGAAGATAAGATAAAAACTATTAAGAACTTTCCCGAACCTGATTCCTTAAAGAAACTTAGACGTTTTCTCGGGATGTTCAACTTCTACCGACGTTTTATTCCATCATGTGCCTCCATAGTTCAGCCACTGACCGACCTACTTAGATGCAATTCGAAGAAATTTCAGTGGTCTGAAGAAGCAAAAGCAGCATTTAATAATGCAAAAGATGCCTTATCCAACGTTGTAATGTTATCTCACATCAACCCAGAAGCTTCACTCATTTTATGTACAGATGCATCGCAGGTAGCAGTGGGAGCAGTTTTACAACAAAAGTTCAATAATGACATCACTCCACTTGCTTTCTTCTCCAAGAAGTTGGAACCTGCGCAAACTCGTTACAGCACTTTTGGCAGAGAACTGTTAGCCATCTACCTAGCAGTGAAACATTTCAGCTTCTTACTACAAGGTCGACATTTTACTATCTTAACCGACCATAAGCCTCTTTGTTATGCTTTCACCACTTCGTTGGACAGACACTCTCCGAGAGAAGCCAGACAACTGGATTACATCTCACAATTCTCAACAGACATCCAGTTCATCAAAGGAGATTCCAATATCGTAGCCGATTCTTTGTCTCGATGTGACGTTAATCACCTATCTTCGATAGATATTAGCTTAGACAATATTGCCAAGCTGCAGAAAAATGACGCCGAACTCCATACTTGTAGACGAAACTCCTCCCTACAGTTGCAGGATGTACCTATTCCCCTGTCTGATACAACTATCGTCTGCGACGTTTCAACGGGCGTTCATAGACCTTTTGTTCCACTAAGTTGTCGAAAACCTTTGTTTGAACATCTACATTCATTGTCTCATCCTGGAGTGCGTGCTACAGTCAAGTTGATCAGCGAGCGTTTTGTTTGGCCCAAGATGAACTCCGATATTCGGAAATGGGCCCGCCAATGCTTGCAATGTCAAAGATCCAAGGTACATCATCATACCGTCACACCTCCAAAACAGTTCAATTTACCGGATAAACGATTTCAACACGTTCATATAGATATTATTGGACCATTACCGCCATCCAGAGGATTTACTCATATACTTACTGCGATTGATCGATTTACCCGATGGGCTATTGCTTGTCCACTCAACGATATATCTGCAGAAAATATCGCTTTGGTTTTCTTAGATCGCTGGGTGTCAAACTACGGAGTACCCACAACTATTACAACAGACCGAGGAGCTCAATTTCAATCAACTCTGTTTCGAGAGTTTACGAGACTCCTTGGAGTGAACCATATCTCCACTACAGCTTATCATCCTGCAGCGAATGGTCTGGTGGAACGTTTCCATCGACAACTGAAAAGCTCGCTTATGGCACAAGCTGACTCATCTAAGTGGAGTGAACACCTACCATTAGTTCTTCTCAGTATCCGATCAACTGTAAAAGAAGATTTGGGATGTACACCAGCTCAACTTGTGTATGGTACTACCCTCACATTGCCTGGTCAGTTAGTTCCGTCTAATGATTCAACTGAAGTAAATATCTCCGACTTCACCAACCGCCTTACCCAGCAAATGCTTCAGCTTCGACCAGTAGCCCCTCGCCAATCACTTCAGAAAGCTCAAGTAAATAAGAATCTACTCACTAGCAAATTTGTATTTGTTCGCGTCGATGCCATTAGAAAAGGTTTACAACATCCATATGAAGGTCCTTTTCTAGTACTTAAACGCACCGATAAATACTTCACGCTGAACAAACATGGTAAACCGGAGACTGTTTCTATCGACCGTCTTAAACCAGCGTACACCGACAGCGAACATGAAACACTAGCAACGCCGACACCAATAAACAATCAGAAAGTCAATGCAACTCCAACTCTCCCGCTCTTCACACTTCCCCCTGTACAGACACGCAGTGGACGGCAGATCTGTAAACCTGCCCGCTATGTTCATTTCATTGACTGACATAAAACGTTAACCTCATTTAGACATTCTTCTCATTACTATTGTTCGAGATTCATTTCATTATAACCATAAATATTTATTAGTATTATTGTTTGCTGTTCGTTAACTGTACTGCAAGCACACGCATTCACCAAGTATATGTATATATCTATTTATATATGAATTTCACAAATGTTAACGAACATGTCATGGTTTATTATGTACATAAATTTTTTATTTAAAATTATAACAAGTTTTGATTTTTTTTAAATTCCTGTATGTGCTTGTATGTGCTAAACTTTATACGACACGGATGCATTCCATACATCCTGATCTACCTTTGTATCCTTATTGTTGTCGTTGCTATTTTTTGTTATCCTTATTGTTGACATTATCCATTATTTATATTGCTTATATTCATGTAATCGTCCACGAGGACAGTACTGGTAGTCCTCCGGACCTCTAAGAGGGGGAGCCCTGTGGAGTCCTCAAAAATAAACTTATCCAAATTTTACTACTATGTAAGAAATGAACATATTGTACATCACTTTGTTTTAACCATAAACTCTGTACTTTGAACTTTACCTCGGGTTTTGAATAAATATATAGTTCTGCCTTCGACTCTCCGTCTTCTCCACCGTCTCAACTGCCGTTGATCAATTTTAATCACCTGCTTTCTATCTCTAATTTTTGCAGGAGCACCGTAGTTCTTCCTACGTACTTTGGTCGACCTCCGGCAACGTCAACATTGGAGAATTAGTACTGGAGCAGTCTTCCCGCAGCACCTGGAGTCTATTACGTTTATTGTGGATTTTGGATCTTTGTAAACCCAAGTAACCAAACTTTAATACATTCTTCCCGTAACTAAACTGATTTGGTACTTTATTTTCTATTTGAATTTGGGTAACTAAGCTAACAGAGTAAAAGGTCCACCACATATGTGATAAAAGTTATGAGGGGTAGAGTTGAAGTGGATAAATTACAAAAATATTAAAGATTGTTCTATAACAAAAATGTGAAGTGTTGTCTAAAAATTTTGAAAATTAGGAGTACGATTACGATAAGAATGAAGATGTGAAGTGAAGTGGAAAGAATTCAAGTGGTAAAATAAAATAAAACTAGAAAGAACATTATTATGATCAAGGTAAAGAAAGGGGTTCGACAAAACGCTTTTGAACACATAATTTAGGTTTCTGTTGATGTATAGATAAAGCTTCGGCTATGCATAAGTGAAGAAAACGTAAACTTTTGGATCGATTCGATTTTGCCATGTAGGTAACTTTGAAATATGAATCACGTGGGGTTAAATGACCAGACTCTAACAGTTGATCACAAATAGACGACTTTGCAGTCCTACGTTCGTCTTTCATTAACCAAACCGGATAGTGTTCAGCTACACGTTTTTGAGTTTGAAGCTTTCTGTCAACTGCTAACATGTAACATTTGTATGTTAAAATTGTTCTGTTCATATACTTAATTTATTTAGGTTGTAGGTAGTTGATTTGAAGCCAACTAGATAAATAATGGTACCATGTGATTCTGTACAAACCAGTGTTGTCCTTGCTTTTTTCGAATTGATAAGGTGAGGAATAAATGTAACGAAAATGTCTTCGTTTCTTGTCAATGTCTTCTTTGTTCACAAATTTGTACTACTTACTACTGGTAAATAGTATATTTTGTTTACGGTACTACTCTATAGGCATAATTAATATACTTCAATTGAAAGTTATCTCATTTTTATGTGTCAACATTCTATTCGGTATGTAGTAATTATTTTTTTATGTTTGGAAAGTATCTGCTGTACATATTGTATGTTCCACTCTCCGGTGGACGTTGTCGAATTCCTTCATTCTTGATTTGTATACTAGCGCGTTGTATATTACTGACCGTAAATCGTCGTTGACAGAGTTTTCTGTTTTTCAAAAGAATGGATACTGAACAAAGAGTTATCTTCTGTTTTTCCTATAAATAGACAATAACAGGGCTTTTGACGGAATTCAGCCCGGGTACCTCACAATATAAGGCTTGTGCATTCCATTCATTATTGTATATGTATAATACAGTACCGCACAGATCATGTATTTTCGATTTTCGTGCGTCACTCAAACATTTGGTTTATTTATAAGAATGCTCAGTTTCCAGTTATACTACGATTCACTTTTAATTCACAGTCTTGTCATCATTCAGTCATTCTCCCATGAGATCACTCGACTTAGTGCAACATGTCTGAAGTGAGTTACCCTCATTAGCAGACCAAAACTTCAGATATCCAGGAAACACTTAACACTGCTATTGTTGGCGTGATCGGTTTATTACTGTGATGTGAAAGTAACCAACAGAATATGTGCAAAACAAATTGTGAAAAAGAAATCGAAAAATCCACCCACCACTTGATATATAAAACATACGTTGAGTGAGTATATTTTTCAGTACACAGATGAGCAATTCATCTCTTTGTGACTGGTATTACTGTAATTATGTAGGTGAGGTATCCTACATACTGACAGCAATACCAGTCACAAAGAAACACTTATCGACGATGTATCATTTAAGTTGGTTCATTAGTGGAAGAAACGTCATCACCACCTTCTGTGTATCATTTTCCAGTTGACCGATCATCAATGCTAGGTAAAAGGTGAATAACTCATCTGTGTGTTGAAAAATGTACTCAATCAACGTGTTTTTTATATTTCAAGTGGTGGGTGAATTTTTCGATTTCTTTTTCACAATTTGTTTTACACACATTCTGTTGGTTACTTTCAAATCAGAGTCAATGAACCGATCACGCTAACAATAGCAGTGACTAGACACTTTAGATTTTTAAGTGTTTCCTGAATGTCTGAATTTTTTGTCTGATTATGGAAGCATAAATTAACACGTAGAGGATTTGTCGTATGAATGTTCTAGGTGGGTAGCTATCTATATTTCATTGTTTCGTCTGCAGCACAAAAAGATTTCCAAACAGGAACTGGTGATATTACTCACTACATCTGGCTCCCACTATCACCAGTTATCCACCTCTGCATTAAACACTATTTCGACAGGCAGGTGTCCACAGAGATCAAAAAGTGAGTGCAAACTTTGCTAAGAAGCAGTGCAAGTACATAGGAAAAGTCAGGATGGATATGCTAGACGGTATTATCCTTACGTACAGTGGCTAAATGAGCTGTGGTGATTGACAATTTCTATCTCTGTATTGTTTAAATACTTACTGTTGACTGTTGATATGTTTCTTATATGAATTGCATTCTAATTCCGCTAAATACAAATTCGTGATTGCTGCCCTCTCTGGGTTTTGTCTGGATTCTTATAATTCCGTCATCCCGGTATATTAATACTTCAAGTACAATAAATTACTACAAATTGGCGTCGCGATGGAGCTAAGTAACCTGGGAAAATTCCCCATTAATGGGTCTCCGCGAGAGATTGCTGATTATTTGGAATGCTTCGATGCGTGGTGCATTTCAAAGAATGTTCGGGATGATAAAATACCTGCTCATTTCATCACTACTATTGGGCTTGAGGCATATAGCCTAGTGAAGAATCTGGCGTTTCCAGATAAACCCATTTCTATGCCATATGCTAAGCTCCGTGAACTTCTTATAGATCACTTCCATGTAACTACTTTTGAGACCAGAGAGAGGGCTCAGTTCAACAAACTGGTACGTTCTCCCAATCAGAAGATAAGAGACTTTATACTACAACTCCAAATTCAAGCCTCAAAGTGTAATTTTGGAGATCAGCTGCATACACAACTACGTGATCGTCTAATTGCTGGAATCAACATTCCTAAATTAGAGAAAGAGTTAATTCAGATTCCTTCTTGTACGTTTCAAACTGCTAAAGAGGTATGTATTACATATGAAGATGTCCATAATGAATACTCTGCTCCCACTACGTCAGTATCTGATGTCATGCTGTCTAAAGTCGAAAATACAAGTGTTCATGGAAAGAAATCCAAACTGCCGTCCACAGGTAATAGAATGCAGCGAGAGATCAAAAACATTAAACCGTGTTTGTCCTGTGGAAAGTTACATCTACGAAGCACTTGCCGTTTTCGGAGTGCTAAGTGCTATAAATGTGGTAAAGTTGGACACATCAAGACTGTTTGCAGGAGTTCGAGTACTTATGTTGCTCAACATTCTTATAATTCTCCCAATCTGTCTAGTAAAATGGAGTCTATGTGTCTTTCAACTTTTCAAAATACTCAAGCTAATCCAACGAAAACCTCCACTGCAAGTTCAGCAACGCAAGTATCAACTGTATTCAAAAATGAGGTAGCTAAGTTGCAATGTGAACTGTCGAAAGCACGAAAAGACCTGAATGAGATGAGAGAGCAACTGAATAAAATTGAGGAATTACTGCATATGCATAGACTACGTCTGGTGAATCCAGAGCATACAAGTTCTTGTGAAAGTCCTGCAAAACTATTCAAATCTCGAATTCTCAAAAAGCATCTGATGTCTTCTACTTCTAATGTACATTATTACAAAGATAATAACTACAGACCTTCTGTAGGAATTATACTACAAAAAATGGGAAATCGAGTGGTGAAGATATTAGACATCAAAGATCACTCAGTTCATAACGGACACCTGGACAAAGTGACAATAAATGAAGTAGGTCGTTCCAATTATAATATTATTGATTCCGCTAATAATCCTGATTTTGTAGATAATTCAGAAATAAGTCCAGATAGTACTGATGAAAATAATATCACAGAATCAGTTAGCTCGAAGCTACTTGCAAGCAGACCGAGACATCGTTATAAGTACGCGAGGAGATATTCGAGGTGTGGCGGATGTGGTGATTGACAATTTCTATCTCTGTATTGTTTAAATACTTACTGTTGACTGTTGATATGTTTCTTATATGAATTGCATTCTAATTCCGCTAAATACAAATTCGTGATTGCTGCCCTCTCTGGGTTTTGTCTGGATTCTTATAATTCCGTCATCCCGGTATATTAATACTTCAAGTACAATAAATTACTACATGAGCATAATTTTCAGTCGTACATCATTTGACTATTTGTCGAATAACAAACAAGAAAGAAGAGTGGCCTGAATGAATGAATGTGAAACTTATTACTGATTTGAGACGGTGACAGATACCTCCAAAGTGAACAACACTTGTGAATGCTTGCACGTTTTGTCGTGAAATATTTTAGGACAGTATATCACTGAGACACTTCTAATTCAATCCTTTGAATCACACAAAATTAGAGGTCACAATTTCATCCCTATCGTTAATAATATATTTTCGGAGTAGAATAGTCTGCACAAGGCTATTCGCAGAATATTTTAGGGTGTTGATCTACAAAAAACATTTGATCTTTTCAAATCATCCTGTCGGAAACTGATTCTATTTACTCAAAGAATTTCACTGAAATGTGAGGAATTTTAACCTAAGCCTAGGTTTCTCTGTGATATGAACGAGTTACATTTATAATACGAACACGGCTGAGAACGATTTCATTGATACGTTTCACATCAGTACTGTTTGATGAGAATTCAGTAAATCAAGGACTTCTTTAGCTATTTTTTGGTTTTTCAAATGCTTATAAAAGTAATACACCACGAGTTAGATACTAATGTTAAGGCTGGACACTTTCTTATCACCAGCGTCTCATCTGTAAACCATCACTTCCATTCGTATAGCTATTTTTTACAGGTGAAGTTTAACAATAGCATGCCAGGAGTGCGAACTCTCCAGTGACTTTGAACGCATGCCAGTCGTTGGCTGACGGCTCCTGTCATTATCATAGCTGAAATATCAACGCTGTTGACCAGCTTAGCTGCAAATTTCACTCAGATCACATTTTTAATTACTGTTTGAACAATGTGTTAATAGCTCGTTAGGGTTAGGATTATTGTTACGTTAAGTGTTGAGGTTAGGGTTAGGATCAGGGCCAGGTTCATGGTTAGGATAAGGGTTGTAATTAGGGTCAGGATTAAAGTTAGGGTTAATGTTAAGTTTAGGGTTACGACTAGGGATAGATTTAGACTTGCTGTCATTTATTTTAATTTGTATTCTTATCCACATTTTCCTGGTAAGTAATCGTCCATCCTCTTCAAGAAACCATAGTAATTCAACCGAGGGCTTTGGGAAGACTGCACAAAAGGATAAGAGAGATTAACGATTCATAAAGGCAGCTCATCTTCAATCATCTCGGTGAATACATGTACAGAGACTAGTCTAACTTAGCAACTGAAACTCTTCATTATAACTTGGATGTATTTTTAAGTCATGTCATGTAATGTGTTTTCATGTATTTTCTTGTAACAGTACATCATTTTTGTGCAAAAATTCGTCATTTTTATGATTGGTTGGCTCAAGGTCAGTCATGAGTTTTCACCCCTTGGACGCTATTGTTGAACTTTACCTTCTTGAATATTTCATAGCTGATGACGAGACTGTCTGAGGTATTGTTTATTTTAAGACTTCCACAGATATGAGAAGTTATGATTAAAGTTCAGTTGAAGCGCCGCTTCGATTCAGAGTGTGCAGCTATAGCCTAACATTCAATAACCCTTGTTGCTTGACTGGATACTAATGTAAGAACAAACTCGTCTTAATAATCAGTGTATTGATGAATTTCATAAACTGAACTGTCAACAATTTACTCACTATCCATTTCATTTATAACTATGAAAATAACCCTACCATATCTAGAACCAGTAAGCAAAATTTTCCTCAGAGAAGATTGAAAAAAACCAGGTATTAATTCATATTACACATGTGATATAAGATAGATTCTTTGCTAGCATAGATAACAGCTTACAGTTAGGATACAGGATATTTGTTCACCCAAAACATATACAAATATTTTGATGTGGTTTTGTTCTCTGAGCTGGATGGTTAGTTTGCGAAGCTTTCATCGCCCTACTGGGTGACATCTTCAGCGCATACTTCAATTTGAAGTAGGGCGATGAAAGCTTCGCAAACTAACCATCCAGCTCAGAGAACAAAACCACATCAAAATTATCCACCTGAGCTACAAATCTTCTCTATCATATTTATATACAAATATGCCTGATTATCACATATGTATCTCTCAGAGTATGCTCTATCCAAACGATCAACTACCCGGACTATCACCTCTCAACCTACATATAATTACCAAGTCTAACAAAAGTCTATCCAAAGATTCGGACTGATGAGTTCGAAGAGAACGGCATGTAATGCAGATAACAGTCACAGAATACCTTCTTACAATCGTGACCGTGCAACTAGAGTCCACCTATCATCCTCATGAATACTAGATCATTTTGAATAAAATATTTGATGTTAGGTACACTAGCTTCCATATACAAACCGTCATTGATAATGACCACTGCAGGCTGATGCACAAGTGAGATGGTAGTACCCTTATACCAACTGTAAACATGTTTTTTAATCTTATTTGTATACTTGTATTATATGTGTACACAGACCTATTTTATATGTACTTCGCAAACATTTGTGAATTTACTGTTGAACATTACCTTGACACAATTTCGAAATTTGACTACTGCTATAATACACGATCGTACTCTTCGCAAGTGCCTTTTAGTTTTACGTTGTGGGCGTCGAGTAGCCACAACGTCTGCGCACATTAATAAAAGTGAAGAAGTACTAGAATATACGTAGAGACAAGTTTAGTCAAATAACGCACGCAACAAGATCACTAACGTCAGCCTAGGAATTGATAATCACACCTTCGAGGAGACAAAAGAACATGCCGTGGGGGTGGAACACAAATTTATACAGAGCAGTCCATATGCGCAACGCAGTTCAGTCACAACACAATGACTTGATTTGAGTTGAAATAAAAGTTATCAGAAGTAAAGGTATACTTACGTTTGTACAAACCGACCCCCTTCATCTAGCCACGAGTAAGACAGCATACTAAGCAACATTTTTAATGTTACATTTATTCTCCTCTTCAATTATAGTATTATTAGAGGTGATTTTAACATGATAGAAGTAAAATGGAGTTCACTTCGAGAAGTGCTCCTTATACACTATAATCTGAATTCCATCGTTAGAGGAGAGTGAATACAGCATACAAATTCACCCACTATATCTGTAAATATAACAGATCCTACTCCGGAGAACAACACAGAATCACATACAATATATAACATATATTTCGTATAAACGGGTAAGTTTACATGAAATGCATGCTATTTTTGCAGGCAAGAAAAATTATGTTACAAATTACAATTGTGAATTACCGTAAATTATCCCTTTTTCAAAAGTTCAAATTGTTGAATTACAGTACAAGTAATCAGAACAGATTCTTATAAATGTTAATTTGTAAATCTTCCACGAAGGTCATCATCGAAGCTGAGCGACAACCCAAACTTCGTTCTATTTGCTGACGATAGTTATGACCAATCGATAAACAACATATATTTGAGTGAGTGTTATGCCCCCCCACGTGCTTGAATGCTATTCCAGGAAGAGAATAAAATCTTGCGCAGCTGCATAATGGTATAAAATGCAATTATGAATGATACTTTATTGGAAGTATATTTACAAGAAAAATACAAGAAGAAGCTATATAATACTTGAAACGATAGTGCACAGTCCAGCGACCACCGGGTTTTGAACTGACGTCTTCTTTGGAATGTGAACCATAGAATGATATCGAGATTTCATCGGCATAACTGATGCTTATATGTGAGCGAAAGTTATTATCATGGATGAGGACAAGTTATTTAGAAGCTTCCATATGACTTTTTGAATGAGAATGAAGAATGTGGATATTTGACCGCTCACAATGACAAATGATCTGCAACACATTATTGGTCCCATATATTACAATTGCCTCGTGAATTACGCATTACCTTCCCCCACGACGCAACCTGGATTACAGCTGTGGAATATACTCCTATACCAATGAAAAAGTATTAATTCATAATACAACCTCGCGATTGTAACTTATAACATAACTAATCCTAACTGTAAAAATACTTTTCATTTCTTGAAAACACTCATGTATAAGAAAATATGTACTATCATTCATGTTGTTCTACATTGAGTACAATTCACTCGTGATGTTACGATGAAAATTCTGACAAAACTATACAACTGTATCATTTATTTTAAATTATTACCAAATTTGGATATAAATCAAGAATAAGACTCGATGCCGTACACACTAAAGTTATATGTGGGGGAATGACTTCAAGCTTTATATCCTTTTCCCAAGCATTTGTAATCCATCCAAAACATACTTGGGTTTTCTTTTTGTTAATGCGAAGACTATATTTCTACATTTTTTGATGTGCTCCATTGAATGACTAGTTATCATATTGTTCACACAAACCAAGGACAATAACGACAGCAACCATGTAATTTAACCATAAACTTGTTTTATTTTTTTGATTTACAGCTTGATTCCACACCGTATTTTTGGTACAAGTATGGAATTTTCAGCGTTGATATCGGTAGCCCAAAATTCGCAGGCCGACCATAGATATCGGGTGTGCGTCGGCGTGGGCCCGAACCTTGGACCATGTGCATGGTAGGCGAGGATCCTAACCACTGTGCCACCGACGCACATTAAAATAATACTTATCCATGCCTGTACTGTACAATTGGTGTGTCCTACACAGGTAGGAAAAATATGTATTTTATTAAATCATAATTATTAAATACGCTTACTAATGGTATATGTAATTTATCATATTGATGATGCCTGTAAACTGGCGTCCCTCAAGGGCAAAATGACAATATATTATTATTATTTGCATTGTATGATGCTAACCATATTGGTCTTACCATGGCAAACTATGACGTTTTCTATGAAAATATAGTTATTCTCAAACATGGGTGTTGTTGTTGTGTTTTTTTGCGTCATCAGAGCAACCGAACTTTATGCGAGGGAAGAGTGGGAATGAAAAGATTAAATTTCAGCTTTATTAAAGGCCTAGGGAGCTGAGATAAACTAGGGTATAATAGTAATTAGATAGAAGGATTTTCATGGAGTATATAAGTGACATTTCAGAGAGAAGTGGCCTGAAGGATTAGAACCTGTCGGATATGATGACCTGTAAGATGTCTGGCGAACTTGTGTATGGCCCATGGGGTAGCATCTTGACAAAAAACTGAGCAGGCTTGTAGATGTTAGGAGCAAAAGCATTATTTTTTTATTAGATCTGTGCAGTCATTATTCTTTCAGTTGTTTTTTTTTAAATTTTTGAAGTTAATTTTTTTTATATTGAGGACCTCAACTCATGTTTAATTCTCGAGCTGTCAAAAAATGTATGTAGGAGTGTCACAGTTTGTCTATGAATCCATTGAGATGATTTTCAGGCTCACTAGGAATCCTCATTTCATTGAATTCTGATGTGACCATCCCAAGTGTATGGTTGAATTTATTCGGGGCATCATTAATGGATGAGTCACTACTGACCAATCACTCTACAGCTAAAGCTCACTGTGGTGATTGACAATTTCTATCTCTGTATTGTTTAAATACTTACTGTTGATTGTTAATATGTTTCTTATATGAATTGCAATATAATTCCGCTAAATACAAATTCCTGAATTCTTCCCTCTCTGTGTTTTGTTTGGATTCGTGTAATTCGGTCATCTCGAAATACTAATACTACGATTACAATAAATTACTACAAATTGGCGTCACGATGGAACTAAATAACCTGGGAAAATTTCCTCTTGATGGTTCTCCGCGGGAGATTGCTGATTATCTTGAATGCTTCGATGCGTGGTGCATTTCAAAGAATGTTCGGGATGACAAAATACCAGCACATTTCATCACTGCTGTTGGGCTAGATGCGTACAGTCTAGTAAAGACTCTGTCATTTCCAGAAAAACCAATTTCTCTGCCATATTATAAACTACGTGAACTTCTTATAAATCACTTTCATGTAACTACATTTGAGACCAGAGAGAGGGCTCAGTTCAACAAACCGGTACGTTCTCCCAACCAGAAGATTAGAGACTTTATTCTTCAACTTCAAATACAAACTTCAAATTGTAACTTTGGAGATCAGCTGCATACTCAACTACGTGATCGTCTAATTGCTGGAATCAATATTCCTAATTTAGAGAAAGAGTTAATTCAGATTCTTTCTTGTACCTTTCAAACTGCTAAAGATTTATGTATTACATATGAAGATGTCAATAATGAATACTCTGCTCCCACTACGTCAGTGTCTGATGTTATGCTTTCTAAAGTCGAAAATACAAGTGGTAATGGAAAGCAATCCAAACTGCCGTCCACAGGTAATAGAATGCAGCGAGAGATCAAAAACATTAAACCGTGTTTATCCATATAGTAGCACTGACTGACTTCACACTGGAGTTGAAAATGGGGATCTTGTTTTTCATGTTGAGTAATGCTGTTGACCTCCACACAGACTTGAGAGTAATGTAAGCTTGCCTTGCTTTCCTGATCCTCACTTTGATATCCTCATCAGTTCCATCCGCCTGTAGTTGAAACGATTCTTCCCATGTAGGTAGGTGGTGAAGGAGGTTGCTTCTTTCAGATTTCTCCCATTTATGCTGATTGTGGTCTGTTGTTGTTGCTGTTGGCCAGAAATCTTCATCACCCTCTCCGTTTTCTCTATGTTCACCTGAAGTCCTATCAAGTACTGAATTATTTTTAGCGGTTCTCTCATTGAAGTCAATTCATGATCAAACTTTGAACCAATCAAATTCATTCAAAGCAACACTTGAAAAATAACCAGATTTGCATTCTAACAACTGGATGTTTAAAAATTCCATTGCAAACTTCACTGTTGTGTTCTATGAGCTGGACTTTTTAGTTGCGTAACAATTGGCTGTCTACTATTGCCATTGATTTTCCTGATTGCAGTAGATTGAATATGCCGACAGACAGCGTGCAATGAGGAAACAGGCATAAAATGGACTCACACAAAAACTTGAAGGATCTGGACTTCGCTAGTGATATATGTCTGATTTCCCACAAACCGGAAGATATGGAATTGAAAAGCAACAAGTTGGCAGAAGAAGCATCCAAGATAGGACTTCAGGTGAACATACAAAAAACAGAGGTGATGAAGATTCCTGCCCAATTATCTCGTCCAAAGATAGTAAGAGGTGTTCTTTATGTGAAGACTCTGAATGGAGAGATCATCTCATTTGCCTTAAGTTTGATTTACTGTAGGAGAGTTTAGAGGCTGACGGTATAGACGTTTGCGAACAACACGGAGTATATTAACGCAAGATCCTATACCAAGAAGGCAATGGATAAAGGCACACACGACCTTATGGAGAGGCTGAGCACCTCAAGGTCACATATGCATACTGTGATTGGTAGATTTCACTTTGCGTAAACGCTGCGGCTAATACGTAGCTCACGTTACTGAGGCGGGCTTTGAAATGATAGTAATAAAAGTCGCATAAACATTACATTTTTTCAGCTTAAGGACACAAGTTAACGTATGTATAGATTCTACAGATGTGATATGCATGTGGACCCACTAAAAAAGAGAATATTATTGGGTAACTTAATCAAAGAAGTATAAAGTTTGAAGATTTAGTCTTTTTCAGTTGATTGTAACGGACAGAGAGTAGAGGCATTTGTGTAACATTTGCATTTTGCAGAAGACAAAGTGTGAAAGATAAATCTGAAGTTTTAGGATTCTTCAAGTTTATTATGGGATATATGGACTGTTCATAACGATCCTACTATTGTTCCCTCCCTTGTTCACATATCCATTGTTGCTAAGATTAGGGTTTGTTCACCTGAGGTAAGATTAATTCATCTGATATGTATATATCCTTAGATATTTCTCAGTGTGGCCGGAGGTGGTCAAAGGAATACAATCTCAATCTTTGCATGGAAAGGTCATAACCAGTTTCTTCTGAAGGATCAGGTGGTGCTGAAAGTTGTAAAGACTGGTCCAATGTCACAATCACCTATGGGAAACTGATCCACATATAGTGGATAAAACGATTAGTGGACTTTAATTTGACAGTCATGTACCCATAAAAAATCTACAACTGTGATTTTTTTCCACCCTTTTTAATGTGAATATGTACTGTTTAACTGTTTTTATTTTGTAAATATATGCATTTATGTTGACTACATGTATCTCTCTTAATTATCATTTCGAGGACATTGCATAGTTAACGAAGTTGATAGGCAGCGTAGTAATACTTGTGTGAAATGCGTGATAATCGTAAGCCGTTATTATTTCCTCAGTAAGTCATCAAGCCTTCCATGAAATGTTTCAGCTACGCTCAATACGGCTACGTAAAAGATTATCTTTCATCAAGGCTTGCGAAAAAATGTACGTTGAGCTTAGGTTTGTTTTGCGATTACTACATATACATAATAACAAATGTAGGGCGGCTACGTACATCGAAATTAACGCGTTATAAGTATATCCTATTGAAGGAAATCCTAGTATACTTATGCTGCGTAAATTATCACTCCTTCAGATTAAATCACTACGCATTCCGAAACCGCCTACATCACTATTCCTTCGACAAGCAAAGAGAAGTAGTAGTGAATTCTTTAAAGAACACCGTTAAAACATTAAACGGATATTTATTTTGATAAATAATTTTATAATATCACAAAGATTCCAACGATAACGCGCAAATTCTTCAATTGCACTTCATTAAAGCCTCCAAATAAAGTGAACCACTCCGTAAATTACAATTGCAATCTGCAAATCAACAATAGTATGACATCCGTTAACAAATAATTAGCGAAACGAAAATACTCCAAACCAAAGTAACTATTTTAAAAAATTTGTTTATTAACTGTTATCTTGCGAATAAATCAACTAACACTCCTTTATAGCTGTAGACTCTTCTGAATGTTATCAAGTTTTCATGTCAGAGATTCAGAACACCCTTTCAGAATTTCGCAAAATATGCATCAATGGCCTAATCGATTTCGTTTTCCTTACCGTAATCAACAATTTACACAGAGTTTTAACATTCCACATGGAAAGAAATAACGAAATTCAATGACAGATACATGTTCACTCAAACTGCTGAAATCGTCTACTTTCCTCCATTTTTCTAAGTTTTTTCGTTAAAATATGGTATTTATAATGTATTTCAGTTGAAAAAACACCTGAAAACAACGTAGAACAACCCGAACACAACATCGCGATAACACATAACAACACCCCGTGTGCGCCTTTATCCATTGCCTACCAAGAACTTCTATCTTATTTGATTCTCGTGTACCAAAGGCGAAGCAAAACACCACAATTGATTGTCCAAATTACGAGATAGATTTCGGGACAAAATCACGGACTTGAAGCGGGAGCTAGGCTAGCTAGTTATCGTGCACGACAGTGACACTACGGAGTACCAAATGGCGGGGATGCTTGACCGAAAGCCTTCAGCTAAACAAGTCGACTTAAACTCTAAGGGTCAGCATCCAATGTTCACTGATGATTCTTATGGTCAGAATGTAATTCTTCTCTTAGACATAATCTATTCTTATGGTCAATAATTTTGGGGAATTATTTTTCGCTACAAGAGAATTTTTCCTATTGCACTCATTCATAATAACCAGGTCGAACCCATCTGTTGAGACCTACTAGTAAATCCCCAGTGAACAGGTTATTGTTCATCAATAGTGTGGATTTTATAGTTACGATTCTCCCTTGAAATATATAGACACGTAATCACAAAATAAGTTGTCAAAAAGAATATTTGCGACCGTTAACCAAAATAAGTTCGACCTTATTTCCCTGGGAAATTCGGTGAAGGAATTCGATGCTAAAATGAATACCATTAAGCCATTACTGCCTCTTTGTGACCGATTGGCGACGCCAACATGGATAGTCTGCTGAAGTCTGAGCATTTGTTAGGCTTTATAGCAAATGAAGTTAGTAAATGAAACATAACCTCCAGCAATGTTCTCGCACTCAGAGTGTCTGATCTTATATTGCTCGACCAAATCAAAGCGACGTGTCTTGGAGCGTGTGGCATTATAATTATTCCGTTAGCTTCAACAACAAACCTCCACTTTGTTCTACTTTCTGCCGTCCTCTCCAGCTGCGTCCAAGATTTCCCATAATCTCTCATCTCGTCCTCACACGATCTCCTACATGTCACTCTAGGACGACCCTTTCATCGCTTTCCATTCGGATTCCACTCCAGTAATGGCTTGGCACGCGATATCATTTGACCCCCCCTTTGACATATGCCCGGTCCATCTCCATTTTCCCTTGCATATTTGTCGAGCAATCAGCCCTTGTTTGGTTTGTTTATCGCTAGGGTTTCTTGTTGCTAATTATTTCTGGTCGTTTGGCCACTTGATCTTCACTGGGGAGCCACATGAGGCGGCTGCTGATGGAAGTCTGCTGTGATCTATTTGAAGTCCTTTTCGTGATACACACTGTGAATTTCTGCCCATATCAAAGAACTAACTGACTTCACATTTATTCTTCACGTTGAGACAGAGTACAGAAGATTTTCAAACTGCTTTCAGGTTGAGGAAGTCGTCTGCCTTGCCTTTCCGTTTCTGGCTGGCAGACTTTGACATCTTCATCCATCCCACAGTTGGCTGAAACGATACTTCCCAGATAAGTGAACGAAGTAAACTCTGCTAAATCTCACCCTCTGATGGTGAGTGGGGCTGGTTATTGCTACTACTGCTGTTAGTTGGTTATCCTGGTCACCTCCGTCTTGTCTTCGCTCACCTGGAGTCCTGTATTCGCTACCTGCTTTATCAGCCATTTTGTTGGTTTTCGTCTGCAAGCATTTGTGTGACGTCAAATATAAATCATCCATGCACGAAATCCAGATCTTCCAGAGTTTTCTTATTGGTGGTTCAGTGCGTTCCTGTCTGCTCGCTCGCCACAGTCTGACGCATAATGCAGTCCACTATGATTAAGAATATCACCGATGACAATAAGTAACCATATTTTACTTCTTCATTCACTTCTAATGGCTTGCTGAGCAAATCGCCACCTGATCAGACAAAGGAACGAATCAGAAATGTATACCTGTCCTCTGCTGTTTAGATTCAGTAATACCAACGATGCTATAAAATTCCAATCGCCAAACAGGCTTATTAGTTCATCCACACCCTATGGTAAAGTTAAATATGCTCATCCAGTATCCGATATCCAATATCGTTTTTACTAGCTAGTATAAACCAATTCGATTTCTTTGTGCTCGCCTTTTGATTGTTAGGTAAAGGTCCCTGATCTTCGGTAAACTCCCGCACAGTTCGTCACGCCACTGGACTGTCGTAGCTTCAGTTGACTCCAAAAGGAGTAGTTCTGTGATCAATTATATGTTGGTTGAAGTGTGCGGTGTGTTAAGACTGTTACTACTGTGAATGGAGTTGATCCTTTCATCAGTTAGTCCCCCAGTATCGTCATAAAGAGAAAAGAGATAATAGTTATAACACATATAATTAGTGTAGATCATTCAGACTAAAAGGCAGAAAAAGAAATAAAGAAAACGTAAAAATAGACAGCTAATTAAATTTAAAGTTGCTATATATATACAATGTCAATAATAATAATAACAATAATAAGTGCAGTAGTTGGAGTTGCCAGGAGAGTAAGACGGTAGAGGATGTAAAGAAGTAAAATGACGAATTTATTTGTCTAACCCTGTTTGGACGCAGTTTTTGTGTCGCTTTAGTGAGCTAATTTTCTGGGATTTCCGCGAGGAAGCCTATATCCACTCAAAGGCTTGGGTTGGCGTCTCTTCCAAGCAGTGGGGGTGCAGTAATATCATGTACTTCAGAGTGTGCTCTGACGCATGTTTTGTACAACCTTAGGAAGAGCTTTGGAGTGCACCTAACTGTCTATGTGCGAAATGTATGACCGCATATGCCCTCGCTACGTCCCCTGTTTAACTTCGGCGTGTGTCCATTTTCTCCGTTAGGACTAGACCTAAGTCACGCTCTGACGTCGTGCAGGACGAGCTTTCGTTGTATATGGTGTAACTTGGATTCCGCAGCCTACAGGCGCGTGATTTCACTACTTTCCACCTTTTCAGATTTAAAATCTTGCCACTGGCCACCACCCGCTCTTCCAGAAGTTTTAGGTCTACCTGCAGCCTGAGTCTTCTGGACACTTTATTGCCCTCTATATCTTTTCGTCATCAGCGTATGGGGGAGTCGGGAAGCTTAGACGGCATGGTAGATCATTGATAAAAACCAAAAACATCAGTGGTCCTAGGATAGAGCCCTGCAACACTCCTGATGACGAGCAGTGTCAAGATGATCGGACTCAGTTGACATTAGTGCAAAACTTCCTTTCAGCTAGCTAGTCCTTCAAACATGACGGAAGTGGCTTGTCTATACCTGCCTGACTTGTTTTGTGCATGAGAAAGTCATGATGAACTGTGTCAAATACCTTCTCAAAGTCTAGGAAAATCACATAGATTGGAATATCCGTATTTCGGCATGATGACCAATCGTCCCAAGCTGATAATAGGTTTGCTACACAAGATATGCCTTCCCTCAAACCATTTTGTGCTTCATGGAGCGTATTAGTCCAGTCGAGATGCTCCCTGATATGATCATTTATGATACTTTCCAGTACTTTTGATACCAGTGAGAGTAGTAGACCAAGCCCTCCTCTTTGCTTGCAGAACACGTTGCGTACCACTCCTCAGCCATGATGACTTATTTTTGGGCTGTGTTGTGACTAAATCGACGGTATCCGAGATTGCTGTGTGAATAATCTCTTTAATCACTTTCCAGTGTTCATCTACAGATAACTCATCCCATGATAAGGACCATTCAGCGTCGGACAAAAGCCTCCGCATTTCAGCATAGTTCTCCTTGTTACAGCACGGACATGGTCTCGTGACGTCCCACCACACGTGCCCACGGAAAACAAGGTCTAATCCTATGGCTGCACGGTCAGTACTTCGTAGATGAGTCATGACCTGGACCTTTTCAATGAGTATTAGGTCACTAGTTGGAATATAATCCAGTTTCGATGACTTTCCACTAGGGACCCACCCAGCGTCGTCTCCAACATTCCCAGACAGTCATGTATTTCGAATGGTTTGCAGCAGATTTCAATCAAATATTCTCTGAGCATACCCCGAGCCGAGGTTCAGTGATGGGCCATTAGAATCCGTATTAATGGCGATTCGTTCATAGCTCAAATCCCGTATCCCTGTGATGGTGCTGAGCAGCAGCTGGATGTGCGAGTTCAATAAGTTGTGGGTTCATTCCTGGTACGCATTTCAGTTGCTTGTCAAAGTACATGGCAAATCCTCTGTCAATGTAGTTAAAGATTGAACGATCAATTCATGCTTGTTTGCTCAAAACCAACTTCCCCTATTTTCGCGGAGGCATCAATACGACAGTCATCGTCTCATCGGTCGCCGTTCAGAAAGAAGTCAGCAATAAGCCATCAGAATTCACAGACCTTAGTAGAAATATTTTTTATATGTTGGTGTTACAATAAAGAATTCTCAAGTGGCCAATCGGTGTTTTGGTTTTTGCGTCCATTATTACTAAGCGTTTCTGAAAAACTTCAAGGAACAGCGTGAGCCCGAGCATAGCAAGAGCTGGGCATTGACTGTTTACGAGACGTGGCTGACAGTTTCTGACGGTAGAAACAGATTCAGGCGGATTCAAACAGTTGGTGAAAGTTTGGACAGTCGCCGTTCATCTTTCCTGGTGCCGGTCGAGTCCACTTTGAAAAAGCAATATCTGGAACGTTTTCGGAATTGGTTCAAGTTCAACGATGCCTGGGTCAAAGAAGAGACAGAGAGTCTTGGATGCAAACAGGAAAGTAAGTCATGTTGACTTGTCTGTTACTTGTAACGATGTGTCTGATGTTAAGCATGACATGGTTGATGTTACTGTTTCGCCGTTCAGGGGTAATAGGAACATCAAACTCCCTAAATTAGAACCACGGTGTTTTGATGGAAACCCAGCTGATTATTTACAATTTGTAAAGGAGTTTGAGATCATGTTGAGTGGTTTTTTATTAACTGATGAAATGAAATTGATGTATTTGATAAGGTATTCCACTGGAATTGCTTCAAGAGCTATACAGTGCTGTAAGCTCATGCCCCCTAATGAGGGCTACTACAAGGCTATGAGCATATTACGTCAAAGGTTTGGAAGACCTTCAGTGATTGTAAGGAACGTATACGAAGCTGTAAAAGGTAACGGAAGTCAGCTTCAAGATGACTCCAAGGCACTTACTGAGTTTTTAGATAATCTTATGACTTATAAGAATACCTTGATTTCTATGAATTGCATGAGTGACCTCAACTCGAGTTTTATACTAGAAGTAATAGCAAGACGCCTACCTACTCGACTGCAAAGGAAGTGGGTGAAGATAAGCTCCCGTATGGAGGATGAGGGTATCGAGCCAAAAGTTGATGATATCCTGAAACTAGTAAAAGATAGTGTCAATCAATCTGTAGTGCACATTGTACCTTTGAACTTTTGTTTAAACTGACTCACCCACGGTGATCCACGTTTTACCTTTTGACTTGTGAGTCTTCCTTACGTTCATAGGTTCGCTCTCTTGTTGTGCTCTCCTTCTGCACACTCTCCGAGCCTACCTCCAGCAACGTCTGCAGATAAGTTGTACGACTTCTTTATTTATTGAATTTTATATTTCGTCGAATAAAATATAATTCTCCCAGGTACTCTTGTCACATCAAGTCTTTTTACAACGATACAGTTCGTCAGTATTTGCGCGTCCAGTAGTGTACTGCTAAGCTTAGTAGGTCGCCAAAACGGTGAAGAAGTTTGTAAGGGTGTTTAGAGTATAGGTCCACTCTAAGCCGTAGTAGAACTCTTACAAGTGGTGAGCCCGTTTTCACCGTTTTCCGCCATAGCTTAACGTGTTAACAATTCTTTTTACGTATCGTTTATTTTGTTATTTTTTTTCTTTTTCACGCACGGATATAAAGATTTGATTTGTTTTCTTTGTACTTATATTGTTTTTTTTATCACCTTGTTAATATTGTGTCCTGTGTGCAAGATGGCTGATGGGGGGTCATCAAGCTTTGACGTGGTGGCCCATATTGCCAAGCTATACGAGGAGATCTGTAGTATCCGACAGGAGATGAACTCCAGGAGTCGTGGACGCAGTCCCTCAAGTTCGCGCAGTAGTAGACCCTTGCCACGTGCTAGCAGCAAGCGCCGACAGTCCCGAAGTAACCAGCCTGGAGTGTGCTGGTATCATCGACGTTACGGAGCAAAAGCCCAAAAGTGCACTCGCCCGTGCACCTTCGATGTTCAACAGTCGGGAAACTAGCAAGCCAGCACGTACTGGCGACTAACGTCGCTGGCGAACCACTCTCATGTCGCCTCTTCTATGTTACCGACCGTAACACTGGGATACGCTTCCTAATTGATACCGGAGCAGAGGTCAGTGTAATCCCACCCACAGTAGAGGAGCGCAGGCGGCCAATGTCTCTTCAACTACGAGCCGCAAACGGTTCGCCAATTGCTACGTTCGGCAGGCGCTTTATAGATCTTAACATCGGTTTGCGTCGTTCACTTCGTTGGGTCTTCCTGGTGGCAGACGTTACCACAGGTATAATTGGCATGGATCTATTGCAGCACTACCAATTACTGGTAGATACAGGTAATCATAAGTTAAAAGATCCTGTCACAAACCTCTCCGTCAGCGGTATCGTCACACAAGGCCCAGCCCTCAGCCCGGTATATGCCACACCCACTAGCACTGGTCCTTATTCGCATATACTGCAGTCTTTTTCAGATTTGTTCAAACCTAGCAGCGGCCTGCCATGTGCGACTTCCAACGTCAAACACCATATTGTCACTACTGGCCCGCCAGTTTTCGCAAAGCCGAGGCGACTATCCCCAGAAAAACTAAAGGTTGTCAAAGCGGAGTTTGAGCATATGCTGGAAATGGGGATTATTAGGCCATCCAGCAGCCCGTGGTCCTCACCGTTGCACCTGGTACCTAAGAATAACGGTTTAGATTGGCGTCCTTGTGGCGACTACCGCAGACTAAACGCACAAACTGTTCCCGATCGCTACCCTGTCCCGCACATACACGATTTAACCGCCTCACTCAAGGGAGCTCGAGTATTCAGCAAACTGGACCTTACACGGGCTTACTACCAGATTCCCGTCGACCCCGAAGATATACCTAAGACTGCTGTGATTACACCGTTTGGCCTGTTCGAGTTTCTTCGAATGCCTTTTGGCTTACGGAACGCTGCACAAACCTTCCAGCGTTTTATACATGACGTTTTGCGCGGGCTTGATTTCGCCTTCGCCTATCTGGACGATATCTTGGTAGCTAGTCCAGATGAAGCCACTCATCAACTTCATTTGCAGACAGTTTTCCAAAGACTTGTGACACACTCCCTCACACTCAACTTGCCGAAGTGTCAGATTGGAGTCACTTCCCTGAAATTTTTGGGACATAGGATAGACAAAGATGGAATTTATCCGTTACCTGACCGGGTAGAAGCTATTCAAAACTTCCCTCTACCCACTTCTCCCAAGGCACTACGCACTTTTCTCGGGATGGTTAGTTACTACCGTCGCTTTATCCCACAGTGTGCTCATATCGTGACCCCCTTGACTGACATGCTTAAAGGGAAATGCAAGTCTTTGGTGTTCACTAAGGAAGCCTCGACAGCTTTTGCAGCTATCAAGAAAGCTATTGCTGACGCCACAATGTTGGTCCATCTAGATGTTCAACTTCCAATCAGCATCTCCGTAGATGCCTCTAATACTGCGATCGGAGCCGTCCTTCAACAGCGTATGGCTAATGTATGGCTACCGATTGCTTTCTTTTCACGTAAACTTACCGCATGCGAATCTCGATACAGCACATTCGGTAGGGAACTTCTCGCTGTCTACGCTGCTGTCAAGCATTTTCGTCACTTCGTGGAAGGCCGGCAATTTACGGTATTTACCGACCATAAGCCATTGACGTACGCCCTCCACACTACTTCAGACCGGTATTCACCGCGAGAATCACGCCATTTAGACTATATTTCCCAGTTCACTTCTGATATCCAGCACGTTTCTGGATCGGATAACGCGGTAGCAGACGCTTTGTCTCGCGTATGTGCTACGTCCGTACCACCAACCATCGATCTTCATAAAATGGCCGAACTCCAACTGAACGATTTGAACTTAGAACACCTGTCAAATAAAACCTCACTGAAAATAGAACGCGTCCCCTTGCTAAACAGTGAGGCAACTATACTTTGCGATATGTCAACTGGTACTCCTCGACCGATTGTTCCCACGTCTTTACGCCGAACTGTGTTTGAGTCACTCCACAACCTCTCCCATCCTGGCATACGAGCAACGGACAAGTTGATTTCTGCGAGATTTGCGTGGCCCGGTATGAACCGTGATGTGCGTCAATGGACACGTGCTTGTGTGCAATGCCAACGTGCTAAAGTCACCAAGCATAACATCACGCCGTTGGGGACGTTTGCGACCCCAGACGCTCGGTTCCATCATATCCACCTGGATATAGTAGGGCCTCTGCCCCCGTCTAACGGCTGCTCGTATTTACTCACATGTGTGGATCGTTTCACACGTTGGCCGGAAGCCATTCCGATACCTGATGTAACGGCTCAAACCGTCTGTCGTGCCTTCATGGATGGCTGGGTTGCCCATTTTGGATGTCCCGCAACTGTCACTACCGACCGCGGACAACAGTTTGAATCCACAAGCTTCAAAGAATTGTTAGAGATGCTGGGATGCAAACGCATTCGCACAACCGCGTATCATCCCGCGGCAAATGGCCTAGTAGAACGTTTCCACCGTCAACTCAAAGCTGCGTTGATGGCAGTGGACAACAGTAAGTGGACAGATTCGCTACCACTGGTCCTGCTTAGCATCCGGGCTACGCTTAAGGGGGATCTGCAGTGCTCGCCAGCTGAATTGGTGTACGGTACCACCATGCGTTTACCAGGCGAGCTAATCGCTCCCGAAACTTTCGAGCCAAATTTCCCGGATACCACCCGTTACGCTCAGCAACTTAAAAGTTTTATGCAGCGACTCCGACCAGTTTCCACACGCACTCAGAACCGAAAGGTTCAGGTTGATCGGCGACTTGATGACTGTACACACGTTTTCGTGCGTCACGACGCCATACGAAAGCCATTACAACCACCGTATGACGGGCCTTTTAAGGTCCTTAGTCGTAAAGATAAATTTTTCGTTATTGACCGATGCGGCCGCCCAGACACTGTCAGCATAGACAGACTTAAAGCGGCATACACTGAAGAACCTTCACCCTCCCCATCGGCTCAATCAAATAGCCCCACTGAACCTAGTCCTTGTCCAGACTCAACTACTTCACCTCCGGTGGTGAATGATGATTCTCCTACCGTCACCAGTAAGACCCCTGTCACACGTGCTGGTCGACGTGTTCACTGGCCCAAGAGGTTCGTAGAATTCTTTCACTGAACTAATCCATAGGTAAGGCTACTAGTGATTTTTTATTCCTTGTCACAATTTCTTATTCAATTCTGCTATATTTAATCTATTTGGTCCCGCTTCTGGGAGTAGTCGTTTTAACCCTCACTAATCCTTTTAATCTTTATCTCTCGTTACAGAGGACCAGCAGCAGTTTGTTTTTACCCCTAATTTTTCATATCAATCTACTCGCTAGATCAGTTGGCGTCTCATGTCATCTTGTAACCCACACCAAAAGAGGAATTATGAATAGTATATTACCTTTCCAAAAAAAAAATTTAATTATTATGTAAAAAAAAAAATTTTATAAAATATATTTAAAAAAAAAAGTAAAAAAAAATGTAAAATAATAATAAATAAACAAAAAAAATTATTTAAAAAAAAAGATTATAAAAAAACAAAAAAAAAAAACTTCCACTGTATAGTTAAATGGACAGATATACATATTTTTTTTTGCGCATAAATGCTTCACTTCTATGCTGTACATAGTAATTCGCTCAATTTATTTTCACAGCCTGTACTATATTCCTTCGGGTTTATGCCCTCCCGCAATTCATTTATTTTGTGAACCGTACTTATAAACATTATGCATCATCTTAGTTATGCACTTAGCAACATGAACAAAGTAATTTTGGTAATGATAACTACTCATAGCTATGGGTTATGTACTAACTTCTCTGTAATTTTATAAGTTCTCACAGGGTAGAAACTTCCTTTGTTTTATCTCATTCTAACGTACTACTTCCAAGTTGCACCACTTTTCCTCGCATTGATTTCGCACAAGCTTTTGTAGTACCTTTACACCGATTTTGAAATCTTAACCTTTCTTTCCCATTTTCTTCTGTTTTTTTTTACCCTGCTCCTTATCATACGCTGGTATAATGATTGCCTTTAACATGACTGCTAGGTTCTGTTGAAGCGGAGGAAGGGAGCATTGGTCTAATATGAAAGTTAGACATAATGAATCACCTTCTTGCTACGACAGCCTCGGCGCCAGAGGTTTACCATCAAACCTCCACATAAGTAAGCTTGTAATAGTGCGGAATTAAAAAAAAAAGAATGAATCGATACAATAAAAAAATATATAAAAAAAAGATTAATAAAAATATGAAAGACAAAAAAAAAGAAAAAAAAAAAAAAAACATCAGACCGCAGAAGCTTACAACCACACAAGGCACCAGCGTCATTTCTTATCATATTCCGTCTTACTTCACTAATCATGTACATACCACTTCCAACTTACCTTAATTTTTTTCTCTTTTCTTTTGCTTTCTTTCCTTTCGGTAAAATTTTTTTTTTTTACTATTGCTATTTTCAAACCTTCTCATTCACCCATTGCTACTGTGCCAAGCCATCCTACTGTTGTATATCGAAGCTTGCTGGTTTCCCACCAACCTTCTAGGGGGGGGATAACCTGTAGTGCACATTGTACCTTTGAACTTTTGTTTAAACTGACTCACCCACGGTGATCCACGTTTTACCTTTTGACTTGTGAGTCTTCCTTACGTTCATAGGTTCGCTCTCTTGTTGTGCTCTCCTTCTGCACACTCTCCGAGCCTACCTCCAGCAACGTCTGCAGATAAGTTGTACGACTTCTTTATTTATTGAATTTTATATTTCGTCGAATAAAATATAATTCTCCCAGGTACTCTTGTCACATCAAGTCTTTTTACAACGATACAGTTCGTCAGTATTTGCGCGTCCAGTAGTGTACTGCTAAGCTTAGTAGGTCGCCAAAACGGTGAAGAAGTTTGTAAGGGTGTTTAGAGTATAGGTCCACTCTAAGCCGTAGTAGAACTCTTAAAAATCTATGAGCAAGTTTGCCAGTATATTGAATCTCACCCCTAGAATAGAGCAGTCTGAGGGTAAAACGCAATCATTGATGACGAATAGGCCTCAGAGAGGTGGATATCGAGAAGGCTCCGTGATGTCTAGTAATGCATATAGATCTAGTGAGTGTAACAGGTTTCGTAGTACATCCTCAACAGATGAGTTACAAGATACAAGACAAGCACGGTTGTGTTTTACACGTTTGCAAGAGGTGCATACAAAGGTGAACTGTGAATCAGTGAGCAAGTTCAGTGATAAGCTAAATGTGAACTCCAGGCATGACTCCGAATTGTGTGACGATAACGGTGCGGTCAGGAAGTCTGTAGTTACAACTGGTAAGCCATTGTTAAATAGAGTGTCACAGAATAGAGTTGCTGCTTCAGAGTCCAGTTCTGACCCTACAAGTTTACAAAGTATAACTAGTCAGAGTGAAGATATAAAACCTTTAATGATTTGTTAGGAGGAGCCAAAATTGTCTACTTCTGTTAATAAAGAGTTGGAAAATGATGAAGTTGACGGTAAATTGAATATTTGTGGTAATGTTCATGATAGTGCTGATTTGTCTTTGGTTGATCATGATGAAATGGAGGGAATGCCTACTACCGCTAAGTTAAATAAAGGTTCTGTAGAACTTGAACGTGAAGTAGAAATAAATGCAGGTGCAGTTGCAGAAGGCGTGCGTACTTGTGAGACCGTCAGTGTGATTGATCAGCATGTAGGCCACCTATCATCAGATGCTGGTGCCAAACCTGAGCTGATAGTAAAAGACACCAGTGGTGGTGGTCTTGGAGGTAGACAAACTTCTGAAAGCCGAGCAACAACAGCTTCTGATCCACCACTAACTTCATCAACTAATATCAATCAGTCGTCGTTGGTGCTGTCATCCACAATGAAACAGACGCCCATCAACTCAAGTATCTTGTCCAATGACTATGATAGTATTGGTGCATTTGAAAGGACGAATATCAATGGTCAGTTAAGTGAGGATAGGCCAAGTGTAAACGAGAGAGTAATTGTCAAATTGACTTGCACGAATAAAGGCATTTCTAGTTTCAAGTTACTATTTGAATGCTATTATCTTTGGTGTAAATTACTCTGTTTCTATACTTGGTTGACCAGATACGTCGTGTGTTTGTTCGTCATCTATATTCTACGATACAATGACATGAGCGAGTTGCCGTTCAGATTTGAGGATATAGCTGATAGTAGGAAGTCAGCAAATGAACTCTGCAACGATTTTCCAGCCTAGAGCGTCAACCTGAGAAGGGTTGTAGGCGTACTGCTGTAAGTCCTACAATTCTTCAAAGGGTAGCGCATCAATGAGCAGTCCAATGTGCTTGGTGTTTGATCTTGTACATATGTTCATATTGTATATACTGAATTGATATCATCTGTCATCTAGCTGTTGGTAATTATGTTTGTGTCCGGACGACTTCCACTTGGATCATCAAACTGAGAAGGAATGTAGGCGTACTGCTGTAAGCCCTACAGTTCTTCAAGGGTAGTTTTTCATGCCAGAATCCACAACATTTGATGTGTTGATTGTACATATGTTTGTGTTAAATACTTGTGTGAGTTCCAATTGATGTAATTGTTGGTTAATCTTGTTTGTGTCCGGACATTCCACAACTTACAATCGTCAACCTGAGAAGGGTTGTAGGCGTACTGGTGTAAGTCCTGCAATTCTTCAAAGGAATTCCATCGAGACATGAACTGCGAGTTTGTGTGTACTGTTTGTATATACGTGTGGTGTGTCATATCAATTGGTGTTTTGGGATTCATTGCGTTTACTCGTTGTTTTCGTACCTTGTTTTTATTGCATAATTTTGTTAAAATTTTCGTCGCGATTACTTCTGAAGTTGTTTCGAGTCTTCTACATCCGTGAATGAGTTAATTGATGTTAGAGACAGCAGATGGGTCATATACGCTGGGGAGGCTAGGCTATTGCTGAGAATGAAATGCATACGGAGATAACTGTTAGCTGCGGTCCCACACGCCGGGGAGCGGGAGTGTAAATGACTGAGGCTCGCATACGTCATCGTTACTAGAATTGAGGCAGAATGAGTGACAAGCGATTTCAGTGGTAATTGGTAGTGAGTAGATAAGAGGATGTGCGTAGAGTATCGTGAGGTACTGCCATGGTCACTTTGCATTCTGCAAGAGTCATTCTAGCAAGTGGTGATTGTGTTGCAAGAGGATGCCTTTAACTTGAAGGCGCAGGTCGTCAGGGATGTGTGAGATTGTGCTGTGAGTATGCTTGTGGTGTGTTGGATTTTATGTTTGTTTTCCATTTCAGCTCTGTCCATGTGACCCAGGCTCTCGCAATGGCATCCAAGTCAACGTGTATTGGTCGTGAAGAAAAAAAGTGATGGATCCCATTTTTGCCAGGGAGTGTCAATGTAGCTGAAGATTGAACGATCAATTCATGCTTGTTTGCTCAAAACCAACTTCCCCTATTTTCGCGGAGGCATCAATACGACAGTCATCGTCTCATCGGTCGCCGTTCAGAAAGAAGTCAGCAATAAGCCATCAGAAAATACAATGATTTATTATTGTAATATTTGTTCACAGACCTTAGTAGAAATATTTTTTATATGTTGGTGTTACAATAAAGAATTCTCAAGTGGCCAATCGGTGTTTTGGTTTTTGCGTCCGTTATTACTAAGCGTTTCTGAAAAACTTCAAGGAACAGCGTGAGCCCGAGCGTAGCAAGAGCTGGGCATTGACGGTTTACGAGACGTGGCTGACAGTTTCTGACGGTAGAAACAGATTCAGGCGGATTCAAACAGTTGGTGAAAGTTTGGACAGTCGCCGTTCATCTTTCCTGGTGCCGGTCGAGTCCACTTTGAAAAAGCAATATCTGGAACGTTTTTGGAATTGGGTCAAGTTCAACAATGCCTGGGTCAAAGAAGGGACAGAGAGTCTTGGATGCAAACAGGAAAGTAAGTCATGTTGACTTGTCTGTTACTTGTAACGATGTGTCTGATGTTAAGCATGACATGGTTGATGTTACTGTTTCGCCGTTCAGGGATAATAGGAACATCAAACTCCCTAAATTAGAACCACGGTGTTTTGATGGAAACCCAGCTGATTATTTACAATTTGTAAAGGAGTTTGAGATCATGTTGAGTGGTTTTTTATTAACTGATGAAATGAAATTGATGTATTTGATAAGGTATTGCACTGGAATTGCTTCAAGAGCTATACAGTGCTGTAAGCTCATGCCCCCTAATGAGGGCTACTACAAGGCTATGAGCATATTACGTCAAAGGTTTGGAAGACCTTCAGTGATTGTAAGGAACGTATACGAAGCTGTAAAAGGTAACGGAAGTCAGCTTCAAGATGACTCCAAGGCACTTACTGAGTTTTTAGATAATCTTATGACTTATAAGAATACCTTGATTTCTATGAATTGCATGAGTGACCTCAACTCGAGTTTTATACTAGAAGTAATAGCAAGACGCCTACCTACTCGACTGCAAAGGAAGTGGGTGAAGATAAGCTCCCGTATGGAGGATGAGGGTATCGAGCCAAAATTTGATGATATCCTGAAACTAGTAAAAGATAGTGTCAATCAATCTATGAGCAAGTTTGCCAGTATATTGAATCTCACCCCTAGAATAGAGCAGTCTGAGGGTAAAACGCAATCATTGATGACGAATAGGCCTCAGAGAGGTGGATATCGAGAAGGCTCCATGATGTCTAGTAATGCATATAGACCTAGTGAGTGTAACAGGTTTCGTAGTACATCCTCAACAGATGAGTTACAAGATGCAAGACAAGCACGGTTGTGTTTTACACGTTTGCAAGAGGTGCATACAAAGGTGAACTGTGAATCAGTGAGCAAGTTCAGTGATAAGCTAAATGTAAACTCCAGGCCTGACTCCGAATTGTGTGACGATAACGGTGCGGTCAGGAAGTCTGTAGTTACAACTGGTAAGCCATTGTTGAATAGAGTGTCACAGAATAGAGTTGCTGCTTCAGAGTCCAGTTCTGACCCTACAAGTTTACAAAGTATAACTAGTCAGAGTGAAGATATAAAACCTTTAATGATTTGTGAGGAGGAGCCAAAATTGTCTACTTCTGTTATTAAAGAGTTTGAAAATGATGAAGTTGACGGTAAATTGAATATTTGTGGTAATGTTCATGATAGTGCAGATTTGTCTTTGGTTGATCATGATGAAATGGAGGGAATGCCTACTACCGCTAAGTTAAATAAAGGTTCTGTAGAACTTGAACGTGAAGTAGAAATAAATGCAGGTGCAGTTGCAGAAGGCGTGCGTACTTGTGAGACCGTCAGTGTGATTGATCAGCATGTAGCCCACCTATCATCAGATGCTAGTGCTAAACCTGAGCTGATAGTAAAAGACACCAGTGGTGGTGGTCTTGCAGGTAGACAAACTTCTGAAAGCCGAGCAACAACAGCTTCTGATCCACCGCTAACTTCATCAACTGATATCAATCAGTCGTCGTTGGTGCTGTCATCCACAATGAAACAGACGCCCATCAACTCAAGTATCTTGTCCAATGACTATGATAGTATTGGTGCATTTGAAAGGACGAATATCAATGGTCAGTTTAGTGAGGATAAGCCAAGTGTAAACGAGAGAGTAATTGTTAAATTGACTTGCACGAATAAAGGCATTTCTAGTTTCAAGTTACTATTTGAATGCTATTATCTTTGGTGTAAATTACTCTGTTTCTATACTTGGTTGACCAGATACGTCGTGTGTTTGTTCGTCATCTATATTCTACGATACAATGACATGAGCGAGTTGCCGTTCAGATTTGAGGATATAGCTGATAGTAGGAAGTCAGCAAATGAACTCTGCAACGATTTTCCAGCCTAGAGCGTCAACCTGAGAAGGGTTGTAGGCGTACTGCTGTAAGTCCTACAATTCTTCAAAGGGTAGCGCATCAATGAGCAGTCCAATGTGCTTGGTGTTTGATTTTGTACATATGTTCATATTGTATATACTGAATTGATATCATCTGTCATCTAGCTGTTGGTAATTCTGTTTGTGTCCGGACGACTTCCACTTGGATCATCAAACTGAGAAGGAATGTAGGCGTACTGCTGTAAGCCCTACAGTTCTTCAAGGGTAGTTTTTCATGCCAGAATCCACAACATTTGATGTGTTGATTGTACATATGTTTGTGTTAAATACTTGTGTGAGTTCCAATTGATGTAATTGTTGGTTAATCTTGTTTGTGTCCGGACATTCCACAACTTACAATCGTCAACCTGAGAAGGGTTGTAGGCGTACTGGTGTAAGTCCTGCAATTCTTCAAAGGAATTCCATCGAGACATGAACTGCGAGTTTGTGTGTACTGTTTGTATATACGTGTGGTGTGTCATATCAATTGGTGTTTTGGGATTCATTGCGTTTACTCGTTGTTTTCGTACCTTGTTTTTATTGCATAATTTTGTTAAAATTTTCGTCGCGATTACTTCTGAAGTTGTTTCGAGTCTTCTACATCCGTGAATGAATTAATTGATGTTAGAGACAGCAGATGGGTCGTATACGCTGGGGAGGCTAGGCTATTGCTGAGAATGAAATGCACACGGAGATAACTGTTAGCTGCGGTCCCACACGCCGGGGAGCGGGAGTGTAAATGACTGAGGCTCGCATACGTCATCGTTACTAGAATTGAGGCAGAATGAGTGACAAGCGATTTCAGTGGTAATTGGTAGTGAGTAGATAAGAGGATGTGCGTAGAGTATCGTGAGGTACTGCCATGGTCACTTTGCATTCTGCAAGAGTCATTCTAGCAAGTGGTGATTGTGTTGCAAGAGGATGCCTTTAACTTGAAGGCGCAGGTCGTCAGGGATGTGTGAGATTGTGCTGTGAGTATGCTTGTGGTGTGTTGGATTTTATGTTTGTTTTCCATTTCAGCTCTGTCCATGTGACCCAGGCTCTCGCAATGGCATCCAAGTCAACGTGTATTGGTCGTGAAGAAAAAAAGTGATGGATCCCATTTTTGCCAGGGAGTGTCAATGTAGCTGAAGATTGAACGATCAATTCATGCTTGTTTGCTCAAAACCAACTTCCCCTATTTTCGCGGAGGCATCAATACGACAGTCATCGTCTCATCGGTCGCCGTTCAGAAAGAAGTCAGCAATAAGCCATCAGAATTCACAGACCTTAGTAGAAATATTTTTTATATGTTGGTGTTACAATAAAGAATTCTCAAGTGGCCAATCGGTGTTTTGGTTTTTGCGTCCATTATTACTAAGCGTTTCTGAAAAACTTCAAGGAACAGCGTGAGCCCGAGCATAGCAAGAGCTGGGCATTGACTGTTTACGAGACCTGGCCGACATCCTCCTTCGTTTTTATCTCTGTCTCTCCTGGCCTGAAGCATATCACTTGTAATGAATTCTTTGTCGGCATTTGTGGGGTTAGCCAGGTTTCAGTGAGAATGATTATTTTAAGGTGCAGGTGCGACTGGAGCTTTCTGGGCTCGCATACTTTTCCTCTCAGTCCTCTTACATTGCTATATAGGCAGCTGACAGTGAGTCTCACAACCGCAGCGTGTCGCGGAGTAGTTGATGTTACGTTGTTTGTTGGTAGGCGGCTTAATATTGGAACTAGTTTACTAATTACGACGGAACTGGCCCTGTGTAGTTTTTTCCTTCGATTTGGGTAGAGCACTTGTGTGACACTGACCGTTATTCTAAGTACCGCATCACTGTAGTGTAGCTGAGGCTCAGGGACGTATTAAGACCTCAGTTTTCTGCCTCCTTATGGTTTGGCGTCTGCTTTCGTGGCATCAGATGTGACCTCCCAACATACCCTTGGTCTCGTTTCACCTTTGAAGTACTAGGTTCAACTGTTCCTGGGAGTTAAATTTGACACTTAGTAGCTTTAGGGAGCCGGTCAATATGAGATGAACGGGACGAGGTAGTTTACAAACCGAGATTGCCTAAGAAGCACCAAGAGCCATCTAAGATGACAGCAACCTCCATTGCTGTGCGTCATGAATGTTTCTCTAAGACAGTGGCGGCTTTCAGCTCCGGAACACCGTATACGAACATAGAGGTAGAAGGCATCCATTCTGGTGACTCTCTCGCCATGGCTTATCATGTCTCACTCTTATGCTAGGACTCCTGTCGATGGCTAGTACCTGAGTCAGTAATTGTATCATTTCAGCCTCTTCGGTAGAGCGCAGCGTAACCCTCAATGGGGGCGACTTACCCTGAGGTGCGTAGAAACCCCAATACAGCCTGCAAAATTTCGCTGAACTGATGCTCAGACCTAATTTACTGCACGAATGTACGAAAGTTCCTGATCAACTAGGGCCCGTTGTTCAAGCAAGCTGTCACTGCACACGGGTGAGTTAAACAGGGCAAGGTAATCAGACCGACTGGCCTCAGACTTAGATTTGGCTTTTGGCTGCTCGTCCTCATTTTCAGGGCTTTGACTAGCCTTTCCTACGTTGCCAAGCTTCCTAATGGATGAAAGTGTTTCTTTGGCAATTCCACCTTCCCCCGACGTTGTAGGTGTAACCTTAGGACTCTTCACTTGATGAAGATTGACGCTTCCTGTCAATTGGGCCGGGGTATCCTTCTTACTGTTTTTAACAAGTTTCAGTAGTGTGTTGTTAGCAGGCGGAGAGCTGCATGAGACTCTGTCGAGGCACAAAAGTAGCGTGCTACTTCTGCTATCCACAGACGCGCTGTGTGGGACTGTGCCAGGGCGATAAAGTGGGCAGATGTACCAGAACCATGGGCACGGACTATTTCGCATGAGCTCATAATATGGTTCTGGCACCCCTTTGTCACATTCAAGTAAAGCAGCCGCCACAGACGCTCATGAAAATAAAATGCCCTTAAACTATAGCGCTTCTCCCAGTGAACCCAACAACGAAGGAACCACGGTCATAGTCTTAGACACATCATCGCCAGTTGCTAATTGTTCCCTTAGTAATGCCACTACGAATTTTCAACACAAAACCAACCTAGAGCATATGCTGATAAATAGAACGTTCCCGACAAGCACTCAGAATAGTTTGCATACAAAATGAAGTAACGTAACCCTACTATCCAGGATCTTAGCAGCAAAACCAATACCCTTAATTTTGAATATTCCATGCCTGCTATTAACTTGGAAATGTTGAATAATTCTTCATACTACTGTAAATACAGCATCAACGGAAAAGAGAGACAGCTCACTGATTCGTCCAACACTAAACAACTCTGCACCCAATAGGTACAACAACCGATAATCCTCTGGGTTCTGCGAGACTAAGTCTAAAGCTTACCGGCAGGAATTCACCTACCATGACACAGCTCCCCTATCTATGGCTTATACACATCGAAATGTAATCCAGGGACCTCTGCAACAAGGAACAAGTGGGTTAGGCTTCTTTCTAGGGGTGGCCGCATCCGTGAAAACCACCTGATACAAACTAATCAAGATCACTTAAGGAATAATATTTACAAAAACAACTTAAGCACACAAACTGTTAGTCATGACTGCAATGATCGTTTATTTACTCCAGCACATTATCCACAGGAAATACCCGCCTCCCATTAATTCAATCTAATTTTTCGCAGCCAGCACGAAATCTCGGCCACAGTAATGACACAAATAGTACGCAGACTGTTAAACCACCTATAATAATAATTCATATTTCGTATAAGCAGTAAGTTTACAAGAAATGCATGCCATTTTTGAGGCAGAATCATTTATGTTATAAATTACAGTTTTGAAGTATCAGAAATTAATATTTTTCAAAATTTTAAACAGTTCGATTGTTGTACAAGCAATCGAAACAGGTTCCTGTAAGTGTTAGATCCTTCAATAAGGTCACCACCAAGGTTGAGCGCTAACCCAAACTTTGTTCTGCTTCTTGCTGAGTGTTATAGTCAACCAGTGAACAGCGTATATTTTGGTAAGTCCTATGCCCGCACATGAATAATAGCTATTTCAAGAATAGAAGAACGTCCTGGGAAACTGCGAAATAGTGCAAAATACAATTATGAATACTACATAAATGGAAATACATTTACAAGGTATGTACAAGAAGGAGCTGCAGAATCCTTGAAATGATGGTATACATTTTCAGTGTTTAATGCTATCCATATTGTTCCTACCATGGAAACTGTGACCTTTACGGTGAAGATACAGCCTTGCGCATACATTGGTGTTGTTATAATTTCTTCCACCAAAGCAAACCAGAGTTTAGGCGAGCGAAGAATGTGAATGAGAAGAGTAAGTTTTAGCTTTATTAGGGACCTAGTTAGTTCAGATAAAATGGAGTATAATAGTGCGTAAATAAGAAGGCTATTGCGAAGTGTATGTGATATTTCAGTGGTAAGTGAATTCAAAGATCCGAAAGATCAGCACCCGTGGGATATGCCATTCTGTAAGGTATCTCGCTAATTTCTGTAGGGCCTATGGGGTAGCATCTTGGCAAGAAGGGAGGGCGCTGCATTTCAGCCACGGTACTATGACACTCCACACCTCCTAAGGCAACCGACGATAGCACCTCTCTCTCTGATGACACTGATGCAGTGCACTATCGTAGCACTGCCATTAAGTCGCCACCGTCTGAGTCGTCGCTCATCTAAGAAGCTATTCCAGACGCTATAAACCTTAGGGACAACGTTTTTAGAGATATGCGCGATTTCACCTCCATTCCTAACTCCCTGTCACTCTATTTGACCTGTGCTCGCTTCTAACTCAAAAAAATATGTTTCCTCAAGACGCCATCCTTAATTTGGAAACCGTACCTCATAATGATTACTGAAACATAGTTCACTCCTCGGACAAACGATAGGGATATTTCTATTCAGGGGAGACAGAAACCACTGCAAAGGGAGGATTGCGCCATATAGATCAGGTCTGATATTAAGGTCACACAGTGAATCTACCCAAGGCTCACCACAGATAACGACTCAGTATGGGCTACTCCAAGGCTGTCTCACTCCACTTTCTAGATTAAATCTGTCATCTCCCATGCCCAACTGTCGAAGGCTATATGAAGCTTGCTAACACGTTCGCCCACGCCACTTCACTGTCTCGCATGGATAAAATTATATGTGAGGACTTTAATATGTCTGGTGTAGTCTGGCAACCACCTCGCTCACCAAAACGGTATGATGGAATTTCAACACGACAGAAACAAAAGACTGCAAACAACATGTAAGGCATCCTATCCAGGATTTAGGACCCAGTTTTCTTTGATAGTATCACCCCCATGGCTCTTCGAGTAGGTAAACAGTTTGCTGACAGCGACCACAGAGAAGCGTTTGGTACATTTATATTTATACCTGGGTGAGTTCAACAATGTTTGACAAAAAAGTATTACTTAGGGGTGACAGACACGCTCAGTGGGATGACCCGAAACCACACCTACGTACTCTAGACCTGGAGCCATAATTTACGTGCAGCTTGGCTATAGAGACAAACAACTTACTCTACGAGAACCCAGGATTCGCACTTAACTCCATCGCTCCAGCAAGACTTGTGAAAACGAGGCCAAAACATCCCACCCTCATCCTGTAAAGATTCGAAACCGACTGCATAAGCATGCTAGGCAATTATACAGATGAAGTGACTTCTCACAATTCCTTATACCCAAGCGAACTTATAATTCATACGTATCCAGTCAGTTATCTGGGCCCACCAAACTAGAACGCATATTCTACTTGTAACCTGATAATACGGAGGTACTGGTAAAACTAGCTAAATAACGAATCAGTAACAACAGAATAGGTATCCTTAACTTATTACTAGATGGAGAAAAACTGTACGAAGACCCACAAGAGATATGCGAGATTTGCAGCTCCCACTTTGCTACCCACTTTACTAATGAAGACACAGTAAGTATTATTGAAGTATTGGTGCTAACATTTCACTTTTTGGGTGAGAACATACATGACGCAAAAGATTTCGTTCCCCGTAGCACCTCTTCGGATGTCACAGAATGTTGGTCTTGGTGGAATTCCACCTATCCTTTTGAATCGGGGTGGTGAAAACAAGCCTACTATCCTCCTGGTTTTTTAGTCTGTAATTAAACAACGGCAGTTACCCAGAGCTCTGAAAACTATCGTTTGTAACCCCTAGGCATTAATCGGGACCAAATTCTAATATCGAAAACTGCCGACCTATCAATATCACGTCACTAGTTTCCAGGGTTGCGGAAAACGTTATGGGGCAAGATATTGCCTCACACCTCCATTTTCACACAGCATTTACTTCAGCACAACACGGGATCTTGAAAGGTCCATCATGCTACACCTTCCAACCTGACCACTTTGATGTTGTAAGTGCTAAGCGTGATCATGATTTGCCTCTCACAACTCCCCTCTTCGACTTCAAAGATGCTGTTGATAAATTCCCACACAAGAGACTATTTCTTAAGCTAAATTTGTACAGGTTCCAAGATGCGCTGTTATCTTGGTCCAAATTCATCTTGGAAGACTGTTCCAATGTCGTGAAATTACTTGTGATATACTCGTTACTCAGACCCACACATAGTCGAGTGATTTAGGTTGGCTCCATTATGGATAAGATTTTATTTTGATAGATCACACAGTGTTGTACAGTTTTAAGATTCAGGTTGGTGTACCAGGGCCATTATTTTTCGTCATTGAAATCAACGATATCTGCAGCGTAATCAAGCATATATATCCCATACTTCTTTGCTGACGACCTAAAGATTGTATACAGCTTCCCCCTTTCCACCCTCATCGAAGGATCCGCATATTCTCAGGACTATCTGAGCAGATTATATAACCGGAGCAATGCCTGGCAAGTGCCATTCAATTGTGATAAATGTGGCATCCTATACTTCTTTAACCCTCGCCCTAATGCCAGTTTACACCTAGGTGACATTTCTCAAATGCTTAGTTCCATAACAGATATCGGTGTTCCTTACAAAACTTAACACTTTCTCGGAACACAAAATAAGTCGTTTCTGAATGCCGAAAACTCACTGTCTTGTCATACCGGAAAATGTACACAGCTGAGGTTAAAGACCTTGGATACAAAGTTATGGTTCATCCAGTACCTGAATATTGTACAGTCGTCTTCGCTTTTATGCATGGGTATCAAAGGGTTCGTGCCGAAAGTATCCAGCGAAGTTTTACACAAACGTAAAGGACTTACGGGGATAGGTGCGAAAAATATAGATTTCAGACACTTTGTTCAAGACGCCGGAAACTCGAATTAACATTCCTCTTCCACCTTTTACACGGCTATATCAAAAACGGCAATCCAATGGCCTCCAAAATAAAGCCAAATATTCTCTTATAAATCAAAGACATGCTCTATCCATAATTCAGTACCAGACAAAACTGCGTTCAAGTTTCTTCAAAATACAGTAAAGTGCATTAAGGAACGAACTCCTACTATCTATACTTGTTCGCTGATCCCCTACTGAATTCGGACGCCTCCTTAGCGAGTTACTATCAACAACGTTGCTTCGGTCTCCTTATTCATACTTTACTCATATAGGCTTTTCAAACGACTGTAATACTACAGACCCCAGCGCAACAGCGTTAATTTAAGGAAGTTCACTTGCCCCAGCCATCGTGCGGCATCTAAATGTGACAAAGCTCACACAATTTTCCCTCAGTACTTTACCTTAGGTCAAGTTATTCAGCTTACTTAAATCCCACCAATATATCATCAAAAAGGTTTACAGAGCTACAAGACTATCTGCAATTATCCTAAACGTATAGTCTTAAGGTATTCCATAATATTTTCTTAATAATATAAATAAACGGGAACTTTGAAGTGTCTAAGTCATGCCATATAAAAAAGGTCATTAAAAATTAGCAGAATAAGTCCTGCAAATAGATTGTTTTCCTTAAGTTCATCCTGCTTACCTTTGTCCCTAATTCTATCACTATTTATTTCACTCTGCTCAATAGACTATGGCCTAATTTCCTCCAGCAGTGAACGCCGCTTTACCTTATATTGCTTAAAAACATATTGCCTAGTTTCCTTTGATGTATATATACGTATATATTCACTGAGGCAATACGGCTAAGGATGTCCTAATATATCCATGTATCTTGTGACCAAATAGCAAGCACTTGTGTCAACCACGTTACGTAAACCGTCAATGCTCAGCTCTTGCTAAGCTGGGACTCACTGTGTTACTTGAAGTTTCTCAGAAACGCTTAGTAATAACGGACGCAAAACCAAAATACGGATTGGCTACTCGAGAATTCTTATAATAATAATTTTTTATTTCTGTAACAGAAACCAGCCATTTTTACAGGCATGAACATATGTACACTTATGAAAACTTATAGAATATATAATATGATTTGTTAATTTAGAAATAAGTTGAATACTGGTAAATGTGAGAGAAACATTTTAAATGAAGTGTACAAATAAGGAAATAGATATAGCGTCAAATCTGAACTGTGATTGAAAAAAATACATGTCAATTCCACGCGGGAATCATAAATGATTGCGTTAGTTGGGAAGGTAAGTAGCATTTTTGTACAGGTGCTGACGTGGTACATAAGAGATGCAGAATAAACAATAATTATCAGTAAATCATTCAGAGTTTTAAAGTCTATTAAATTTTAAATTCACCTGTAAGTACATCATATTTGTGACATTTCCAGTTGTTTATGAGACCCACTTTGAACTTGTCAGCAGATTTTATAATACCGATGATCCCGTTATTCACCAGATGAGCTAGCAATATCACGAATAAGTAGAGAATTGCAGCGCTGTATCAGTACCTTCGTTGAAAGCAGTGTGTTTGAAAAGAGAAGAAGACACAAGAAAACCGGCAGACAGGTGCAGAAGTATATAAAAGGTGTTAATAATTCAAAATATATAACAGGCATGGGGTTCATCATTTTTTATTGTTTTTTTTCAAGAAATATTATTTTCCCGATATTTTACAGTCTTTTCTGCGAACAATTAGTTTAAAGTGAAAGACAGGAGATAATTTCACCTACTTACGAGGTTTAAAAGGAATTAAACACAAAAGTCAGAGTGCGTGAGCTATGTAAAAGAAAAGCGAGGGCCTAGTAATATATGTTTTTCTGAAGTATACAGTTCGGTGTCCTTCTGAAGTAGCGGACTCATACCATTTACTTTCATTGGGGAGTTTGCGTTTAAACTTCGGCTCTTGGCAATTTTCAACTTCTATTTCTTTTTTCATTATTTTTTTAGTTTTTACTTTTTTATTTATTCTCATTTTGCAGAAGCCATCCGAACTCAGGAGCCTTAGCAATAGAGTGCTGTCCCACAGATAAGGGTGGTTCACATATGTCCCCACCATCATATCCGCTGACTAGCAGTCACCACCCTCCCACCTTTTTTGTGCAAGGCCCTGGCGGAATGCTTCATTTTTTTTAAATTATTTATTTTTATTTTTTTAAATTTCTGTTGCAAAATGCCACAAACTTTTTGTTTTCCAAATATTCATTCGTCGACTTACTCAAATTTATGGTATGAATGACTACTTTCAGAAGAACATCATGTATGTTTCATCTTTTACAGCATTTTGGAGACAAAAAATGTAAGGAAAACGGACTATCGGAGTCTACATTTTAGATATAAACAAATGTAGTTTAGAAAATCAGGGAATAATCGTGCAGCATTGAGCAGATAAGTGGTGGTAAGTTATAATATGTTGTTCTAGAAAATTTGAACATACAGGATTATAGTTATAGAATAATAGGATAAGAGTCACTACTATTGAAAACTCACCGTTTATTTGAATATTTAGACAACCACCATTTTGGCCTTAATTTGCGTAGAGCTAGACGTATAGCACTAGGCAGGCTCCGGAGATATTTTAATACCAGTCGTCTTCAGTTGATTTGCATCTGGAATTTGAGATTGAACCTTAGCATACTGAAATACTCATAATACAATATTATCAGGGATATATGCAAAAATATTTGAAGAAATAAAAAAAATTTAAAATTTAAGGCTGATTAAGAATAGGTGTCTAGGGTTGTGAAAGCAATCATAGTGAAAGTGGTGTCAAACATAGGGTTTACAGATTTCAGGAGCTAACAGTGAGGAAGAGGAGTGCCGTATTAGATCTCTAATTTTTAGTTTGTCACATACCCCTTCTAACCCGTTGTTAATGAAATATTTGTTCAGCAAAGATGAGAAAGTTTTTGGGGTAGGACTGTCTCTAATTTCAGTTGGAAGACGGTTCCAAATGCAACGGTATCTCACAGTGAAAGAGTTTGATCTGTATTTTGTATGACAGCGGGGAACTTTAAAAGAAGAAGATTTATTTCTCAGGTTATATTTCTTAGGTGAACTGAAAGTAAAGTCATTGTGGGGGAAATATATAAGCCCTTTAGCAATCCTAAATGTAATTTTTAGGTTGAACTTCAGTCGTCTAACCCATAAGGGTTCCAAGTCGAATAGATTACATCTGTCATAGTAAGAAATGCAAAGATTTTCACCTACTAGACGTTTAGTAAACGCCCTTTGTAGACTTTCTAATTTGCATCTGTCTTTTACGGAGACACTGTCCATGATAGGGGGACAAAATTCAAGTAAGGGCCTTACGCACAACTTGTACAGCATAATTTTGGATTCACTGGTCTTAAAGTTTCGGAATAAAAATCCAAAGAGCCTTTTGACCTTTGATACTTGTAATTTAACGTATTCAGTCAGGCTAAATTCTGGAGTGTATTTCAGACCCAAGTCTGTTGTAAGCGGCAGACGAGGAATATGTTTGTTGTGTAGGGAGATGGAAAGTTCAGATGAAATGCTTTTGGAGCATAGCACACCACATTTTTCAACGTTAAACTTCATTTTCCATGTGTTACACCATAATTGGACGCTCTCAATATCATCTTGAATCCTACTAAATACACATGACACTTCATTTCTGAGTGAGTGATACACTATTTTGATGTCATCGGCGAATAGGAAAGGTCTGCCATGTTTAATAACGTCGCAAATGTCATTGAAATATAACAGGAATAGCAGTGGACCTAGGACACTACCTTGTATAACTCCACTTGTTATCCGAACGGGGTTGGATGTGTGGGAACCTAACCTGACCATTTGCATCCGGTTGCTTAGAAACGAACTGAGCCAGCTTAACAATGAACCTTGTATCCCATAGGACTGGACTTTTGATATTAACAGTCGGTGGCTTACAGTGTCAAAGGCTTTACTAAGATCTAAGTATACGATAACTGTGATCATACTGGAATCTTTAAGTTGTGAGATGTGGTCGAAAAATTGTAAGTGGCATGTCGTACAAGAACGTGACTTCATGAAACCGTGTTGATAAGGAGTGATAAGTTTCTCTTGAGAGAGGAAGTCAAAAATGGCACTTTTCACGATCTTTTCCAGAACCCTTGAAATAACAGAAGTTAGGTTAATGGGTCTGTAACTCATGACACTTGAACGGGAGCCTGACTTATACCTAGGGGTAATGTGCGTGGTTTTCCATGCATCTGGATATGTTCCAGTTGATAGAGAGGTAGAGAACAATTTAAGAAGGAGAATAGGAATGTCTTCACCACCGTATTTTAAAAAAGTTGAGGGAATCATATCAGGACCTGGGTTGTTTGAACTTTTAAGAGAAGTGATTGCTTTCTTAATATTATCTAAAGAAAAGCTGATAATTTCTAAGGTTTTTTGTGAACGTACAGGGAATAGAGGTTGTGGCAACGTATTATCATCATAGGTATATGACTGTGAGAAATAGGAGTTTAGAAGCTCACAAATTATTTTAGAGTCACTAGTGGTTTCGCCATTTTCTAAAATGAATTGTATATCCGTTTTACGGGAGTTTAGCCTTTTGCGATAAAGCCTACAGATTGCAGTGTATTTAGAGCTATCTTTAAGAGCTGCATGTTCTTGTCTGAGTAGGGCTTTGTCGTTATTTTCTTTCAAAGCTAGATAAATGTTCTGTATATTTAGAAGGCATGAGAAGTCGTTTTCTCTGTGGTACTGTCGGTACAGCTTTCGCAGCTTAGCCTTTACTTTTATAGGAATGAAATTCTTTATGTTTTCTCTTGGGTTTTCTTTACATTTAGGAACGAGATTATCAAAGCAAATAGATACATTCTGGTAAAAGGCTAGTAGGATAGTGTCTAGGTTGCTATTAGAAAAGAAAAGATCCCAGTCTAAGCTTCTAATGAAGGAGTTAGATACGTCCCACCTAGCTTTTCCGAAGCACATGAATGTCTTGCGCAGGGTAGAGCGTTTTGATGAGTGGAGCTTGGTATCAAGGGCGCAGATTACTGTGTTGTGGTCACTACCAGGGAATGGTCGGCTGATGTCTATGGTAGATAAGGCGATGTCTTTCAAGAAAACCAAGTCCAGTATATTTTGGTTTCGGGTGGGCCTTAGAATACTTTGTGTCCACCCACATAATTCAACTGCATCTAAGAATTTGCTGTAGCGGGGAGGAGCACTGATGGGCTCCCATGAAACTTCTGGCATATTGAAATCACCTCCAATCACTTTATAAGTAAAGTTCAATTTCGAAGTGTAATGGAAGGCTGCAGTTATCTGGCTTAGCAGTTCACTGTCGTGGTTGGGTGGGCGATAAATGCAACCTAATAATAGGGTTTGCTGTTTATTTATGTAGAGTGTCACCCATAATGTATCACATATATCCAGGTTGGGGTCATCATAGTGCACAGCTCTGCAGTCAGATTTAACATAGATAATGCATCCTCCACCCCTCCCAACTGATCTGTTCTTCCTGAAAAATGAGTAGCCTTCGCAGTGAAAGAAATCATCATTTATTTCACTTGTGCACCAAGCTTCAGTGATCATTAGTGCTGTAGGTTGGCTAATCAGTAGTAGGGATTGGACGTACGCCATTTTGTTTACAGCTGACCTGGCATTAATAAGGACTATGTTAGGATTAACCGAGTCATATCTTAAGATTTTAGCCATGTCTTGAAGTAGCTGGTGATGAGATTCAATCATAGTGTCCTCAGACGACAATGAAATATCTATGTCTGTAGATGCCCTAGGAAAGCTAGAAGTGCAGAGGGGGTCAGTTATATTTCCGAGTTCAAGTAAGTTCGGATGTAAAGAAGATTGGCTATCAGAAGAAAAGGATATAGAGGGTTTTTGACGAAGAAGAGAATTGTCTGAGTCATGTAAGGTGAGCTCTAGGCAGTAATTAGGCATTGCTGTATGAGCTGTCATATCTATATTGGGGGGCGAAACCTGTGGAGAGTGGTGAGCATTTGTAGTATGTTTGAGGTCATGTTGTGAACCTGAATAAAAAATGGTAATGTCGTTTCAGCGAAATTGCTGATCGTTGGATGGTCAGTCCCGTTGAGTATGGGCATGTAAATAGGTGGAGGTGGCCTATCAAGCAAGCTAAACTGACTCGAATTTTTGCGATTTACTTCACCACTATTCGACGTCCTATAGTTAAGTGTATCGATCTTTCGGTTTAAAGTGGTGGGAGGGTTTACTTTTTTGGACAAGTAGCTACGAGGTTCGGGCTGCGTTTTACGGTTTTTATCCCTTTCGGCTTTGTGAGTATTTGTTTCTGGAGAGAGGTGTGTTATCAAACTGTGAGTATCTGAATTAGTGTGTGGCAATAGTCTCTTATTATGCACTGTCTTTGTGGACGAACTGGTAGCCCCACTTTTCAACTTCCTGGAATTGAGGCTGCTTGGATTGGGGAATACTGGGCGTGATGTACCGCAGTTTGTCACCGGGGTACAGGGATCGTTATCAGAGGAGTCTAGATCCACGGTGGATTTCCTTCTTAGTCTGTGGTTATACATCGAACCATTTTTGGACCTTATATTTCCACAAAAGTTCGTTTCCGGATACGATGTGCTTTGTACAGAAAGGTTCACACCCCTTTGCTCTGCCTCTACGGAATTGTGGGTGCTCAGGGGTGTTGTAGAGGAGTTGGGATTCACAGTTTTAGCATCGGTCATATAAGTCATTCTTTGGATCGGCGTTTTGTCACGAGCTAACTTAATCGTGTGGTAACGCGTATTTTTTAGTAGTGTTTGCCTACTGTAAAAGATGTCAGCATTGGAGGACGAGTCAAATTTCAACGCAAGTGGGCAAGATTTGTTTTTCTGAGACTTTCTTAGTCGATGGCAGCTGCATGGGACGTTATTCATAGAGCATGCATTCAAAAGAGTGCTTTTGACCTTGTTGATCTGTGCATTATCCGGTATATTATACACAATTATGTTCTTCTCGCGCACTACACGTTGATATACTTAAGTTGCAACGTAGTTTATAAGGTTTGCAGTTTGTGGTAACTTTCTAGGTGAAGTACTACTACTGCCAGTTTCACTAGGCAGTGCCAGTTTTGACATCTTAACTTCAAGCCCCCTAATTATAGAAAATAGTTCTTCGAATTTATCTTCACAACTAAGTGTAGAACAAAAAACTGGATTAGTGATGGGAGTAAGAATGTTTGCCGTGTGATTCTTATCGCAAGACGCTTTGCAGGTGTCTACGAGGCCTAGATCATTACATGTAGTATCACTGTGTATACCATCCATGATGTTGTTTACTACGCAAGCAAGTGAGGGGAGTTTAATGTCCGGACTTGACGTGTCTACCGCAGCAGACGTATATGTAGTTGTTAAATCAACAGATGTAGTGCTCTCACTTCCTGCAGGGCTACTTATTCTGTTTGGTTTGATTTTTTTACTGGGATGTGGAGCAGACAGTGGAGTTAGACGCTTAGTTTGGACCATTGGTATTTAGAACAAAGTTAAAATTCTTAATTGTAAGAGAATGAGCAATGTGTCTGTAAGGTCCGTTTTAGAGTGTTGGGGATTTAAACTGTCTAGTTCTGTATGCAGTTAACAGTTTATAGGAATAAGAATATAGAAATAGAATATTAAGATACCCTATACAAATACTCTAAATGCGAAGATGCTATAACAGTAGCACTTAGATGGACACTATCTATAACGGATAATTTTAACCGTAAAAGTTATATTCTGTGCAAGAATAGAACTAAATATTTAATACTATCGTCGAGAGACCTGTTAAAAAGTCGCCTATGGAGTAAAAAAAGAATTGAGAAATAACACGCGAAAAAGTAACAAAGCTTTTATTGTAACACCAACATATAGGCAACTTTAAAATTAAATTTTAACTAAGGTCTATGAACAAATATTACAATAATAAATCACAATATTACTTCTGACGGTTTTGTCCTGACTTCTTTCTGAACAGCGTCCGATGAGACGATGACTGTCGTATTGATGCCTCCGCGAAAATATAGGGAAGTTGGGTTTGAGCAAACAACCATGAATTGATCGTTCAATCTTCAACTTCATTGACAGGAGTGCTTACCTAGATAATGATTTTTCACTTTATGACTGGAGCTGCCAGCATGAAGGAAAACGAAATAGACAAATTTTGATTGGCCGTTAGATAGGTGGCCTTCTATTGGTCTACAATACGGGTCAAAGTGAGAAGTTTTCTATCTTCACACGTATAGCAAGAAACAGATGGACAGTAGAATTGAAGGATTATCATATTATAATGGGGTGGAAGCGGAACAAAATTTTAAGAAGGCGATTGCAGCGAAAAACAAAGTAAAATGCTGTCTACCATTTTTGGTTAGCCCGCTCTCACCATATGCGTAGGTGGGGGATGTATGCGACCTATTAGGATAGTTTTCTGTTTAGTTACTGAATGTCACTTATTGTGTGCTATACATCCAGGTTGTGATCTGCACTTGAAACAGACATGCACCTTCCAGTTGGTCCGCTCTTTTAAAAAGACTAGCAGCCTCCTCATTAAAAGTAGCCGTGTTTATGTTCATATGGGCGCCGAGCATCAGCAATCATAGTGATGTAGGCTGGTTTACCAACAAAAGGGATTGGATGTGTCACATCTTGCTAACCGCTGAGGTAGCATTGGTAGGAACCACACTAAATTATGATGAGTTATGTCGTGAGGGTTTTGTCGCGTCTTGAATATGCTGATTCTAAGATGCAATCATATCATTCACAAGCGGCAATTCAGTGTCTGTGTCTGCTTAAACGCTAAGGAAGCTATAAGTGCAAGGTCGGCAAACAATATCTGTGTCCCAGTAAAACAGGACGTTTTCTGGCAGAGGAGACCACTGCCACCTCCGTGGTCTTGTTGTCTACAAAATGCCTTGGTTCAAGTCCAGTCCACCTGATAGGATCCCACGCACTTTGTTACTGATCAATTATTTCAACGGCTGTTAAACTCGCATAAATGGTATATCATCATTTCTCACGCACTTTGTTATTGACTGTTGCGATCAATTATTTCAAATGCTGTTAGCTGTCTATATTGTTGTAAAAATGTATAAATACCATAGGTTTCTTGTCGTAGATGTTGTGTACTACAATACACAGTCACAGGCCAGCTTTTGTCTTTTGATATTTGCGTGGTTCACTGAATCGGAAGGTACGACGAGCAGACAGGCATATTAGTCAGGAGCAGACAGAAAAAGGCGACAACGTCCTCATTTGATTCCCTACCATTATAACAAATCGGCGACGGGGTTTACCTTAATTCATTGCAGTTATAACAAGCAAGCGACGAAGGATTTTATTCTGTTCGGTGCAGCTATAGAACATTTTTGACTGTGTTGATTACAACCAATTAAAATGTCTATCTCTCTGGACGATCTCAAATCTATCTTGCAGCAGCAGCAAGTTCAGAATGAAGCAGCTCAAGTAAAATTAATCGAAGCTCTCACTCAGAAGCTGTCCATTCAAGTTCCATCAACATCTCATTCAGACAGATATGAAAGCATCTCAAATTCCATTAGTGAGTTCAACTACGACCCAATATCTGGTCTCGTATTTGATGCATGGTTCAATCGTTACGAAGACGTTTTCCGTATTGAATGCTACATGTTTGATGATGCTGCCAAAGTCCAATCGTTACTAAGAAAACTTGGTACTGTTGAGCACAACAGATATGTTAACTTCATTCTGCCTAAGAACCCACGTGAGTTATCATTCGATGAGACAGTCACCGTTTTATCACAAATCTTTGGTGAACAGTCATCCATGTTTAATATTCGGCATCAATGTTTTCAGTTAACAAAAATGCCTTCCGATGATTATGTCACTTACACTGGCAAAGTGAACAAGGAATGCGAAAGGTTCAAACCACACGAAATGACAACGGATAAGTTCAAGTGTTTGATTTTTATTTGTGGGTTGAAGAACCCAGAAAATACTGACATTAGAACTCGACTTCTGACACTCGTGGAACAAGACCCTAAAATGACTTTACAAATGGTGACAGCAGAATGCCTACGTCTAATCAACTTGAAGCACGATACTGCTATTGTGGAGTGCAAACGACAGTCGTCTGAATTTGGTTCATTTAACACGGTGAAAAGTCCTCCGATCACCGTTAAGCACACAGCACGTCAGTCTCAGAATTCGGCTAAACCTCCTTCAGTGTGCCGGCACTGTGGTTCGTGGCATTTTGTCAAGTTCTGTCCTTTCAAGAAACATAAATGCCGTAATTGTCATCGTTTTGGACATAAGGAGGGTTACTGTTCACCGCAGAAAAATTCTTCGGTGAGGAACAGAAGTAGTCGTTTCAAGCCGAAACAACCTCCTCGAGTACGGACCATTTCGCCAGCAAACGTAAGTACATTACACTAGGTATTAACGGCAAACATATTCGTCTTCACTTGGATACGGCATCATATATCACCTTAATTTCCCGAACTACGTGGCGCAAACTCGGGCACCGACAGATTCTGCCGACCGAGCATGTCGCTAAGAATACCTCTGGAGATATACTGAAACTCGTGGGTGAGATAAATTGCCAGGTTCAGTTTGGTGAGCATCAGTTCAGTGGTGTCTGTTATGTCACAAACTACCATGATTTGAATTTGCTTGGTCTTGACTGGTTAGACAAGCTCCATATCTTCAATGTACCATTAAATTCAGTATGCTCTAATGTTTCGTCCTCACCACATAACGTTGTTACCGGACATGTATCTGATCAGTCTCTCTTGCAACGCCTGCGTCAAAAGCACGCTTCTGTCTTCCAGGACAAACTTGGTTGCTGCAAATTTACCCAAGTTGTTTTGTCTCTAAAGCCAAACGCGAAGCCAGTTTTTCGTCCAAAACGTCCAGTTCGGTATGCTGCTGTCACATTGGTTGAGAATGAACTCGACAGACTGGAAGCATTGGGTGTCATCAAACCAGTAACGTATTCGCCCTGGGCTGCCCCCATAGTTGTTGTACGCAAAGCGAATGGTTCCATTCGCCTGTGTGCAGATTTCTCAACTGGGTTAAATGATGCTCTAGAGGATCATGCTTATCCGTTACCAATTCAAGAATACCTATTCGTCAAACTTAATGGTGGTAAATGTTTTGCAAACATTGAGCTTGCTGACGCTTACCTTCAAATAGAAGTTGAACCAAAGTCTCGAGAGTTGCTAACAATCAACACTCACAGGGGTCTCTACCAGTTTACTCGCTTACCATTTGGTGTGAAACCAGCACCCGCAATTTTTCAGCAGATCATGGATACTATGCTATGATGAACCCCATGCCTGTTATATATTTTGAATTATTAACACCTTTTATATACTTCTGCACCTGTCTGCCGGTTTTCTTGTGTCTTCTTCTCTTTTCAAACACACTGCTTTCAACGAAGGTACTGATACAGCGCTGCAATTCTCTACTTATTCGTGATATTGCTAGCTCATCTGGTGAATAACGGGATCATCGGTATTATAAAATCTGCTGACAAGTTCAAAGTGAGACCCGGGTCTCATAAACAACTGGAAATGTCACAAATATGATGTACTTACAGGTGAATTTAAAATTTAATAGACTTTAAAACCCTGAATGATTTACTGATAATTATTGTTTATTCTGCATCTCTTATGTACCACGTCAGCACCTGTACAAAAATGCTACTTACCTTCCCAACTAACGCAATCATTTATGATTCCCGCGTGGAATTGACATGTATTTTTTTCAATCACAGTTCAGATTTGACGCTATATCTATTTCCTTATTTGCACACTTCATTTAAAATGTTTCTCTCACATTTACCAGTATTCAACTTATTTCTAAATTAACAAATCATATTATATATTCTATAAGTTTTCATAAGTGTACATATGTTCATGCCTGTAAAAATGGCTGGTTTCTGTTACAGAAATAAAAAATTATTATTGTTACTATGCTTGCTAACCAACCTGATGTTGCTCTCTACCTCGACGATGTGATAATCACAGGGAGTAGTAAGTCTGAATTGTTTGATCGACTTGACGCTGTGCTATCCAAAATGTCAGGGTTTGAGTTTTACTTTAAAGAGGATAACTGTACATTTTTATGGATTCAGTAAAGTATCTTGGGTTCATTTTTGATGAACATGGACGTCGACCAGACCCATAAAATGTACGTGCTACTCAGAATATGCCCGCTCCCACTAATGTTGCCACTCTGCGATCTTTCCTTGGCCTCATCAGCTATTACAGTCCATTTCTACTAGAGCTTCATCGCATACGTGCTTCACTGAATCGCCTGTTATCGAAAAATGAAAAATGTAATTGATCATCTGAACGTCAAAATGCTTTTTAAAAAGTAAAATCGTTACTCCAGTCAGACATGCTGCTTACATATTATGATCCAAGTCTTGAAATCATCCTTGTTACAGATGCATCCGAATATGGTATTGGTGCTGTTATATCTCATTGTATTCCTGACGAAAGCGGGAAAGGTATTGCACATGAATTGTCAATGGAGTTGAAGATTGAACGATCAATTCTTGGTTGTTTGCTCAAAATCAACTTCCCCAATTTTCGTGGAGGTATCAATACGACAGTCATCGTCTCATCGGTCGCTGTTCTGAAAGAAGAGTGAAACATCGTCAGAAGTAATACAATGATTTATTATTGAAATATTTGTTTTCAGATCTTAGTTCACTTATTCCTTTTATATGTTGGTGTAACCATAAACAAATAACAAGCGGCAGATCGGTGTTTTGGTTTTTGCGTCCGTTATAACTAAGCGTTTCTGAGAAATCTTCGAAGAACAGCGTGGGCCCGAGCGTAGCGAGAGCTGGGCAATAACGGTTTATGAGACGCTAAATGTGAACTCCAGGCATGACTCCGAATTGTGTGACGATAACGGTGCGGTCAGGATGTCTGTAGTTACAACTGGTAAGCCGTTGTTGAATAGAGTGTCAAAGAATAGAGTTACTGCTTCAGAGTGGAGTTCTGACTCCACAAGTTTACAAGGTATAACTAGTCAGAGTGAAGATATAAAACCTTTAATGATTTGTTAGGAGGAGCCAAAATTGTCTACTTCTGTTAATAAAGAGTTGGAAAATGATGAACTTGACGGTAAATTGGATATTTGTGATAATGATCATGATAGTGCAGATTTGTCTTTGGTTGATCATGATGAAATGGAGGGAATGCCTACTACCGCTAAGTTAAATAAAGGTTCTGTAGAACTTGAACGTGAAGTAGAAATAAATGAAGATTCAGTTGCAGAAGGCATGCATACTTGTAAGACCGTAAGTGGGAGTGATCAGCATGTAGCCCACCTATCATCAGATGCTAGTGCCAAACCTGAGCTGATAGTAAAAGACAGCAGTGGTGGTGGTCTTGGAGGCAGACAAATTTCTGAAAAGCGAGCAACAACAGCATTTGATCCACTGCTAAGTTCATCAACTGATATCAATCAGTCATCGTTAGTGCTGTCATCCACAATGAAACAGACACCCATGAACTCAAGTATCTTGTGCAATGTCTATGGTAGTATCAGTTCGTTTGAAAGGACGAATATCAATGGTCAGTTTAGTGTGGATAAGCCAAGTGTAAAGGAGAGAGTTATTGCTAAATTGACTTGCACGAATAAAGGCATTTCTAGTTTCAAGTTACTATTTGAATGCTATTATCTTTGGTGTAAATTACTCTGTTTCTACACTTGGTTGATGAGATATGTCGTGTAAGTAATAAGTAATAATAGTATATTCTCATTTTGTACATGAGAGACGCCAGTTTACAGGCATCATCAATATGATAAATTACATATACGATTAGCAATCATAATTAATAATAATGTTTTAATAAAGTACACATTTTTTCCTACTTGTGTAGGACACACCAAATATACAGGCATGGATAAGCATTAATTAAATTTCATAAATTTGGTTCATGGTTAAGTTACATGGTTGCTGGCGTTTTTGTTTTAATAATAATTATAATAATGTATATTCTCATATAAACATATAAATTTACATGAAAATGCATACCATTTTTTTAGGTCTGTGGGAACAATATGATAACCAGTCATTCAATGGAGCACATCATGAAATATAGGAATATTGACTTCGCATTAACAAAAAAACCCAAGTAAGTTTTGGATGGATTAAAAATACTTGGGAAAAAATAAAGCTTGAAGTAATTCCTCAATATAACCTGGGTGTGTACAAATCCGAATCTCATTTTTGATTTGATTTATATCCAAATTGGGTAATAAGGAAGCTATTTTTACAGATACGATCAGTTATGTTATAAGTTTTCCATTGGTATAAGAGTATATTCCACAAATGTAATCCAGGTTGCGTCGTGGAGAAAGTTAATTCGTTATTAACCAGGCAACTGAAAGATACGGGACCAATAATGTTTGCAGATCATTTGTCATTGTAAATGGTCAAATATCCACATTATTCATTCTCATTCAAAAAGTCAAATGGAAGCTGAAATGGTGAGAGAAAAAAGAAGACAAACAACAGCAACGCAAAAGAAAGCAACGGGAGTCCTTAAGGAGTGATTAATAAATATATACATATATATTCTGTTTAGTAACTGTGGTTATTTTGGTACACAAACTAACTAGTCCCGTTATGCTAACTTTTATATTATGTGTAAACTAATATTACTGTCCTGTGTAGAAATGTTAATCATCTAGTTCCAATAATATTAAAATTTATAATTGTAGTTTGTTGTAACTACACGTTTAAAGAACTTAAAATATCTATGTAGGGTGAAAAAGAAGGTGTAAGAGTCAGACGTAAAAGTGCATTGTCATCTTTGAGCAGTCTGGTGACTGAGGAGATGAACACTGGAAGTGTGTTTGCATCGCGCACATTAGCTGGTAGTCTATTCCAAATGACTGAAAACTTATTTAAGAAGAAGTTGTACCGCACGTAAGTCTGACAGTGCTCCATAGCAGCTAGGTTGTGATGATTTCTAAGATTGTAACTGATGACAGCGGTAGGTTTAGTTATTGGCTCGGAGGAATGCAAGAGAAGATTAGTTAGCTTATAGTAAAAGATAAGGTTTAGCTTAAGGCGTCTTTTCCAGAGGGGTTCTAATCTTAGTCTTACGCATCTCTCATGGTATTCCAGACTACTTTCTAAACCAAGAGTTCTTGAGGTAAACTGCCGTTGCACTCCCTCTAATTTAAGCTTGTCATTTTGTCTTAGTCCGCTAAGAATAAACGGGCAGTATTCTAAGATAGGTCGGACACATACTTTGTATAATAAAACCCTAGTTTCACAACAAAAGAAATTGCGTGTTATGCATCCTATCAGCCTTCGCGTTTTACGTCTGGCATAATCAGTCTGTTCAGCGAACGTTAGGTTACTAGAGTATCTAATACCGAGATCTACGACTGAATTGAGCTTAGCTAGTTTTCGCCCATTTATTTCAAGGTTTAGATCAAGCTTACTGTTGCCGATACAAATCCAGCCGCATTTGTCAATGTTAAAATTTAGACAGGATTCAGCACACCACGTTGCAAGGCTACTTAGTTCAAGATGTATTTTATCTACCATATCGCTTAATTCATGAGTGTAGCAGGAGTAGACGACTTTGAGGTCGTCAGCATATAGGAATGGTTTACCTGAGGTGAAGCACTTGCAAATGCTGTTAATGTAAACTGTGAATAAAAGTGGACCTAGGACACTACCTTGCACGACCCCACTTGAGATCTGCCTAGGATGAGACAATACAGATCCAACTTTGGTTATTTGTACCCTGTTGCTTAGAAATGATTTTAACCAGTTCAGTAATGGGTTGCGAATTCCACAAGAGTACAGCTTCTCAAAGAGAATACTGTGAGATACCATGTCAAATGCCCTAGATATATCGAAGTATAGAACAACGACTAGCTTACGTGCTTCGCGATTACTAGTGATGCAGTTGAAAAAGTCGAAGTGGCAAGTAACGCAGGATCTATTTTTGAGAAATCCGTGTTGAGACCTTGTAACAAGATCTTCCCTAATTAGGTAGTCTGACAATTGATCCTTTACAACTTTCTCCATGATTCGTGAGATAACTGGGGTTATATTTATGGGTCTGTAATTGCGGACGTTTGCCCTATCACCAGATTTGTAATGTGGAATTATGAAGCTAGTTTTCCACTCACTAGGGTAAGTGCCAGTGTCCATAGATATTGAGAAGAATTTAAGAAGTAACAGGGGTATATCACACCCACTGTTTTTGAAAATTATCGAAGCGAGGCCATCCGGTCCCGTACTAGTGGAAGGTTTAAGGCTTTTAATTGCTTGTACTATTAACTGATTAGTGAACACAATGCTTTCAAGGGAAGAGATAGTAAGGGGAGCGGTTTCACCAGGCATATGTGTTTCTAAACTAAAGTTTGCAAACCAATCACTGAACAGTTCACAGATAGTGGCAGGTTCATTGTAGATTACTTTGTCGTGAAGTAAGTATGGGATTTCCCTCGCTGACTGCATTCGTTTTTTAAGAAGTGCCGTTAAGTTATAAACTTTGGAGGTACTTTCAAGTGCCGTTAACTCTTCGTCGAGGTCCTTTTGAGAGCGTAGGCGCTTGATAGATTCAAGAGACTCGTGGATTGAGAGCAATAGTGATATGTCCTTAGTGGAATAGTACTGTTTCTTCAGTTTCCTTAACTTATTACGGTGTGCCCTTGGAATATATTCAGTTCGGTGTCTACTTAATTTCACTATTTTATTTGGGGCAACTGTATCTAGACAAAGGGTAACATTCCTGTAAAACAGGGTTACTAAGGCCTCCAGGGAGTCAGTGGTAAAATAGTCATCCCATTGACAGAGTCGAATAAGTTCTTGGACTAATCCCCAGTCTGTATATTTGTAACTACGACATATTGTGCTTCCTGAGTCTTGTTTGTTTCCTGTATTTAGTGGTGAGAAAGGCAGAGAGCAGAGTACCATTCTATGGTCACTACTGGAAAATCTATTACCAACATAAGTGGATACTGGGATTGTGTCATGACAAAAAACAAGGTCCAAAATGTTGTCCCCACGAGTAGGTGTCTGGACGTGTTGTTGCCATCCATAACAGTCTATAGTGGCAAGTAATTCGTCGAAGCGTTGGGGGCCGGAACTAGTTAGCCAATTGACTTCTGGAAGATTGAAGTCCCCTGCAATTATTTTGTAATTAGCACTAAACGAGGATGCATGTGCAAACGATTTAGCTAATAACGCATCAGTTTCTTTTGTTGCGCTTGGTGCTCGATAAACACAGCCTATGAGAAGTTTGTACTTATCTCCATGTAAGACAACCCAGAGTGAGTCAGGTACATTATTCATTGTTTCATCTTCCACCTTACTGACTACAAATGAGTTATGTATATATATGAGACATCCTCCACCACGCTTGCAATCTCTGTTTGCACGGTGTACAGTGTAATCATCGATACCTATATGCACATCAAGTACAGAGGATGAGCACCATGACTCAGTAATCAGAGCTACAGTAGGCTTGGCGACTAATAATAATGTCCTTAGTTCAGATATCTTATTGATTAAGGAACGTGCATTAATTAGCAATATCGTGAATAAGTCACGGGATACTACAAACTGGCTTAAAATGTCACCATAACCTAAATCTATTTGTGCGTCAGCACCGCAAGAATTTATGAATGAAAAGGAGGTCGGACTGGGTGTCTGCACATCGGAGTTGGTGTGCAATGAGGTGGTCCTAGGTGCCATGGGTCGTACCAGTGATTCGGGACACCTGGAAAATTTACCATGTGTTCCTGGATATAAGGGTAGTACAGGTTGGGCCTAGGTTGACGGTTAAAAGGCATAGCATCAGAAGGTCTACCCATCCAACTGCTATTCGTCATACCGGTATACACCTTCGGGTTGTTTTTATAACTTAAAGGGAATTGTGAAGGAAGGTGCTTTGGCTGCAAGACTTTAGGAGTCTTGGAGCCTGACTTTCTATAAGGTGGAGCATGCGGAACACCTCCAGATGTACTTATGTTTCGAGAGGAGTTTTTCGTAACAAGTGATGGTTTGTTGGCATTCTTACTCTCAGCAGGCTTATTGAATACAAAGTATTCTTCCCCATCATTAGTCTCAACCCTGCGAAATTTGTTCATCGTGGTGAGGTTACTACGTTTGGGGGGAAATTTCTTAGAACAACTTGCAGAAGTTCTAGTCATTTTAACATCTTTCGATGAGGCTTTGTTTACAGGGGTACTGGTATCTAAATCAGTTCCTAGTTCCATTGGCAGGTGTGGTTGTTGTGTAGTTTGCTGAATGCTAGTTTCAGCACTAGGTGTCTGTTGCTGTGCACGATCCTTATTTGGTAAATCAAAGCTAGAGCTAGAGGAGGTGACCAGGTTATTACTACGCATTATTCTGCGCTGACACGGTGTTTTATCCTGAGCTACGGTTATAGACTTATAACTGCTATTCAGTCTTAAGTGATCCTGACATTTAGTAAACTTACTAGCATCAAGGGAATTACTGAATTTAAAAATGATTGGGCAATTAGCCTGGTTAGACTTTTTACGAAGTCGTTTGCATTCACATGGAACACTAGCCATGCCGCAACAAATCAGGATTTTGTGTCTTACAGTTTTCAGGGGCAGAGAATCTGGGACGTTGTAAACTATAGCTTGGTGAGAAGAGGTTATACGCTTCATCACCTCCGTAGCCAAGCAGTCAATCAGATTTTCAGCTTTATTTAGGTTGTCTGGAGATATTTTAGGATGCCTTTCTAAAAGACAGGCTATTGGGTCTAAATTCAAAAGCTTATTTTGAGTTACATCCAGTAAACACTTAACCTGGCCAATATCAGAACGGCTCTCCGTGGTATTTGAGATTGGCAGTGACATACTATCAAACTGATCTAATTTTTTCTGAATTTCACTTACTTGCCTCTGCATATCTTTCAAAAGGAGGTTTAGTTTACAGAACTCAGAGTTCTCTAACAGAACATCTTTCACCTGTATCACAGGAGTGAGATCTGCACTCAAACCATTTTGAGAGCTAGTAGTTGATACTGTATTACGAGGCGGTAATGCAGTTATAACCGAATTTAAGCCACTATCTAAAACAATTGTGTTTCTACGAACACGTTTTTTAGAGATTTGGACCATAATTTCAAGAATTATATGACAATAAGCAGTAAATAAATTTCAGAGCAAACACGTGCAAAAATGTCACCAATTTCGAACGTACCGCCTGTTTATGCATAAGACGGGGAGGACGTGGCACCAAATGGATGCACTGTCATCCTATATTCTGACACCTTACCACAAGGACCGTCATCAAACCACAAGAACCTTAAGTGATCTCTGTCACTCTCTGGCACCTTCACTTGTAGGAACATTTCCTCAATATCCGCAACGACAGAAACTGTAAACTTTCTGAATCTTAACAGCAGTCCACTTAATGAGCTCACGCAATCTGGGCCACTGTACAGACTATCATTCAAAGAAACTCCTACATGTTTCGCAGAACAACCGAACACCACATGGAGTTTACCTGGCTTCCTCGAGTTATAGATAGGATGATGGGGCAAATACAATTTCCTTGACTCGCTCTGATCAACTAGTTTTTCAACGTAACCCTTCATTACATGTTTGTCTACGACATCCTTATATTTGGTCCAGAGGTCTGAATCCGTCAGAAACTTCTTCTTTAAATCCATTAATCTCTTAAGAACAACTTCTCCGTTACAAACCAACTGTCTGTCTTTAAATCTCCATGGTAAACCAGCGCTGAAACACACATTTTCATATTGACAAGACTCCTCAACCATTTTAACTCCCTTTAAGTCTCCCACAGAACGACCCTTCTCTGGGACACTGCAGTCACAAAACTCCTTATCATACATATTTCTAATCATAGTTCCCAATTTGTCCCATTCTTTGTAACCAATGATGATATGTGGACTATGGGTATAGGTCTTCTCACTGCCATCGCAGTGGTGTTTTCGTCGCGAACAGATCATCTCTACCTCCTTATCTCTCTTCTAATACCTTGTGAGGTTCTGGTACACTACATCCAATGAGTATTCTCACTCTACCATCTTGCAGTGTTGGAAACGGTATGTCACTCAGGTGTGGCTTACCGACAACTGTTTCGTGACCAGGTACTATAGCTTCGCCGAGTTTCATACTGGAAGTAGTGTAAGCAGTACCTACTTCAACAGTTCCTCCAGTAGTCAAGGATTCTAACTGGAATGACACTCGTTCACACACTACCGCTTTCGAAGAATTGAGTGTTTAGGACCAAGGGTTGTTTTAGGCCCTTAATACACAAGCACCCAGCCAGCTTAGCATCTATCAATGTAATGTCAGAACCATTGTCTAGTAACGCATATGTATCGACACATGACCTTGGCCCTCCTACTCTTACTGGCACGACCCCCAAATAGACCTTCTTGAAGTCATGCGGTGCAATACTGCTACTACAATTAATAGAACTCCCTTATTGTTCGATCCCAAAGAACCACTATCACCATTCTCAGCTGTCCCACAGTTAAGTCTTGTGTGTCCGTCCTTTAAACAGCAGAAGCATAACCGTTTCCTTTTCACAATTTGTAGCCTTTCTGAAAGCCGAGCAACAACAGCTTCTGATCCACCACTAACTTCATCAACTAATATCAATCAGTCGTCGTTGGTGCTGTCATCCACAATGAAACAGACGCCCATCAACTCAAGTATCTTGTCCAATGACTATGATAGTATTGGTGCATTTGAAAGGACGAAAGATATTGCTCAGTTTAGTGAGAATAAGCCGAGTGTAAACGAAAGAGTAATTGTCAAATTGACTTGCACGAATAAAGGCATTTCTAGTTTCAAGTTACTATTTGAATGCTATTATCTTTGGTGTAAATTACTCTGTTTCTATACTAGGTTGACCAGATACGTCGTGTGTTTGTTGGTCATCTATATTCTACGATACAATGACATGAGCGAGTTGCCGTTCAGATTTGAGGATATAGCTGATAGTAGGAAGTTAGCAAATGAACCCTGCGACGATTTTCCAACCTAGGGCGTCAACCTGAGAAGGGTTGTAGGCGTACTGCTGTAAGTCCTACAATTCTTCAAAGGGTAGCGCATCAATGAGCAGTCCAATGTGCTCGGTGTGTGATTTTGTACATATGTTCATATTGTATATACTGAATTGATATCATTTGTCATCTAGCTGTTGGTAATTATGTTTGCGTCCGGACATTCCACAACTTACGATGGTCAACCTGAGAAGGAATGTGGGCGTTCTGGTGTTAGCCCTGCGATTCTTCAAAGGAATTCCATCAAGACATGAACTGCCAGGTTATGTGCACTGTTTGTATATACGTGTGGTGTGTCATATCAATTGGTGTTTTTGGATTCATTGTGTTTACTCGTTGTTTTCGTGCCTTGTTTTTATTGCATAATTTTGTTAAAATTTTCGTCGCGATTACTTCTGAAGTTGTTTCGAGTCTTCTACATCCGTGAATGAATTAATTGATGTTAGAGACAGCAGATGGGTCATATACGCTGGGGAGGCTAGGCTATTGCTGAGAATGAAATGCATACGGAGATAATTGTTAGCTGCGGTCCCACACGCCGGGGAGCGGGAGTGTAAATGACTGAAGCTCGCATGCGTCACCGTTACTAGAATTGAGGCAGAATGAGTGACAAGCGATTTCAGTGGTAATTGGTAGTGAGTAGATACGAGGACGTGCGTGGAGTATCATGAGTTGGTGCTATGGTCACGTTGCATTCTGCAAGAGTCATTCTAGCAAGTGGCGATTGTGTTGCAAGATGTCAAGAGGAGGTCTCTGTCTGGAGGCGCAGGTCGTCAGCGATGTGTGAGATTGTGCTGTGGGTATGCTTGTGGTGTGTTGGCTTTTCTGTGTGTTTTCCATTTCAGCTCTGTCCGTGTGACCCAGGTTCTCGCAATGGCATCCAAGTCGACGTGCATTGGTCGTGAAGGAAAAAATGGTTGGATCCCTTTTCTGCCGGGGAGTGTCAATGGAGTCGAAGATTGAACGATCAATTCTTGGTTGTTTGCTCAAAACCAACTTCCCCAATTTTCGTGGAGGCATCAATACGACAGTCATCGTCTCATCGGTCGCTGTTCTGAAAGAAGAGTGAAACATCGTCAGAAGTAATACAATGATTTATTATTGAAATATTTGTTTTCAGATCTTAGTTCACTTATTCCTTTTATATGTTGGTGTAACCATAAACAAATAACAAGCGGCAGATCGGTGTTTTGGTTTTTGCGTCCGTTATAACTAAGCGTTTCTGAGAAATCTTCGAAGAACAGCGTGGGCCCGAGCGTAGCGAGAGCTGGGCAATAACGGTTTATGAGATGTGATTGACATGCATCTAGAACACTGAATACAACCGGACTCAAATAGAGCCAAATTGAGAAAGAATGTTTGGCGCTTATCTTCGAAGTCAAAAAGTTTCACAAAATGCTTCATAGTACGAAATTCACCCCATTTACTGACCATAAACCCCTGTTGTATATATTTGGTCCGAAAAGGGTATTCCAGTGTACACAGCGAATCGGCTTCATAGGTGGGCTGTCATGTTACTGGGATATAATTTTGATATCAAATACAAACCTACCTCTGAATTTGGCCAGGTAGATGCATTATAATAATAATAATAATTTTATTTTCATATAAACATAAATTTACATGAAAATGCATGCCATTTTTACAGGCACGGTCAAGTATGTTAAATGTCAAATCTTAAATTGTCTACAAGTTAATGATGTTTCAACAGTTAAATATTTGATATATATATATAATTACACTCATTGTCTGAACCAGGCCGTATAGTTATTGAATTGTACAGTTGTCCTCCAGGTTGAGCGGGAAAATCGACTTCGTTTCGTTTTCATCCCGTGGTTGTAGGCATACGATAACCAACCAATATTGAGGTAAGTACAACGTTTACAAGGGATTGGAAGCTGTTTTAGAAAAGTTAAAGTGCTAAGGTGAAACATTAAAGTGTAATAGATTAAGTGAGTGAAATATATCATTAATAAACACATTTATATAGAAAACAGAATGGGGTAGTAATTAATCCTTAGGCCGACAACGTTCATTTGCAATGTATAATAAAACCAATATATTTTGTACTATCATGATGTCCACTTTTGGCTTTAATACAATTATTTTCAAGCCAGTTGTTTTTGTTTCATGCCTTTTTGTCTATTTGGTGCACAACCGTACCCTCCAGAGAATAGGAATAGAATAAGTCAAATCAAATTCATAAAGAGCTATAAAATGTTAGGTTTAATGGAATATAATGAGGATCAAGTAAAGACGTTATTAGAAAATAAGTGAGACAAGATATTGTGAAGTGGTATTTAAAGATCTGATGATGGATAGCAAGTTGATTTATAAGATGCCCCATAAATCTGTGCAGATCCCGCGTGGTCGCATCTCAACAATAGGCTGAGCGAATGGTATATATTTAAAAGTAGAAGCATGATCTGTCAAGGCGTTCATTATTATCTTTTTCAAGATAAAGATCTAAGCCCTCATAAAAATCAGAAATATCTCGATCCTTCAAATTGCATATTGCTGTTCCTGCAGAATGGGGTGATTCACCTTTGTGACCACCACCATATCTACTGATCAGCTAGCGCCACCCTCCCTCCTTTTTTGATGTTAGGCTCTGAGACTATGATTATTATGGCTACCGCAAATATATTGCTTGGTACCAGGCATGTTCGTACCCCATATTCCATCTCCCTAGCTTTCTTAATGAGTGCTTCCAATAGGTCTCCGCGTACATCTTTATGAACATATTATATATGTGTGCATGCACCCTAATGAACAGATTACTTTATAAGAAGTTAAAACCTTAAAGAGTAAAACGAATAGGTATTGTGAATAGTGGAACAAGATTTAGCAGAACACTATAGTTAAGGTTCAATTTAGGTAGTATGGACTGAAGGTAAGGTCGGTTGGCAGGACTTAGAGTACTTATATATAGTAAACATCTGACATTGCAAAGTAACGTGTCTAGACATATTATAAAAAGATATTAACATAGAACCAACAAAATTTTGGCATTTGGTTAACAATACTGCAGTGGGTGTATACTGAAGAATGGTAATTAGTCTACAGGGAGCCGTAGAGTAAATCAAACCATATATGATAAGAGTATAATCAATAATATAATTCGTATATCAATAATACACTAGGCTCAATAATTGAGTGTTATAAGGTAAACAAGCGTGGTAAGGCAAGAGAACATGTGATGCATTAATATTTTAAGTATTTTAATAACCATCTTATTTAAGAATTGAACATGCATGATTAATAAGTATTGTTATATTAGTATATACAAATGTAAAACGTTAAAAGGTGTGGATGCTATTACAATTATTTCCAGTACCTTTTACCAACACAACTTAGTGAAAATTATAGAGAATAGAAATCAGTAAATTAGTTAACGTTCGCTGCGTGAGTATTAGAGTCGAGATATACGTATGTGACTATACTGAAGACTGAACTGGCCTTCAATTTCCGTTCTACCAACAGTTGTGGTCTTTTAAACGAGCTAGGGTGGACATGTAATATAATGGACATGTAAATAAATAAATTTAATTATTTATTTATTTATATTAAAGTGTCTTTCTAGGCTCCGCTTGAACCCATCAGGGTTTTCACAACATCTTATTTCAGGTGGTAGTTGGTTCCAAAGAGTGCAATATTTTATGGTGAAAAAGTTTGCCCTAATGGATTTTCTGTGGGTAGCCACCTTGACAAGGTAGTCGTGGTTTTGCAGCTGATATGATTTAATATTTTCCCACGTTATGGATGAGTTACTGTAGCAATGTTTCCTAATGACTTTGAAGAGTAGAAATAGGTTGCACTTCACTCTCCTTAACCACAGAGGCTCTAATTTCAGACGTACACACTTGTCAACATATTCCACTTGTTGGTCGAACCCTATTATGCGTTTTTTGAGGAATCTCTGGACACTTTCGATTTTTTTCTGTCCACAGACCTGAGGTTACTAAATAGGAGAGCACAATATTCAAGTTTGGGACGGATACATGTCCTATATATAGCTAATCTTGCTTCTTGGGTGTAGAAGTTACGCAGTACAAAGCCAGTAAGTCGTTTACAGTCAGATACAACCTTGTTTGCATGATCGGAAAAGGATAAATCTGAGTATGTTATCCCGAGATCTGTGACTGTGTTCAGTTTTGAGAGGAGCTTACCGTACATATATAGGCACATTATCGGTTTCCAGCGTCCAAGGTGGGTTATACCGCACTTGTCTGGGTTGAAAGTCAGTTGCCACTTTTCTCTCCAATCGCCTAGATCGTTTAAGTCTTGGTGGATCTTGCTTTCGACGCTCATATCACCGTACCCATAATCATACACTATCTTGAGATCATCTGCAAAAAGGTATGGCTTGCCATACTTGATTACAGAGACTATGTCATTTATAAATAAGAGGAACAGAACAGGGCCAAGAACACTACCTTGTATTACACCACTGGTTATCGGCTTTGAGGAAGACAACTGGTGGTTGATTTTGACTAATTGCTGTCTTTCTGTGAGAAAAGAACTTATCCATTTGTGAAGCTTTCCGGTTATTCTGTATGATTGGAGTTTTGTTAGGAGTCTGATATGTGGAACTTTATCGAAGGCCTTGCTAACGTCGAGCAACAATGTTGTTACCGAAAGCCCATTATCAATGCTTTGTGTAATGTAGTCAAAATAATCTAAGTGGAAAGTTATGCGCGACCTTCTACTTAAGAAACCGTATTGGGATGGGGATAGTAGGTCATTTGACGGCAAGTATTGAATGAATTGAGTCTTAACTATCTTTTCCATTAAAAGCGAAACCACAGACGTTCTCAGTCACGTCTCGTAAACCGTTAATGCCCAGCTCTTGCTACGCTGGGACTCACGCTGTTCCTTGAAGTTTCTCAGAAACGCTTAGTAATAACGGACGAAAAAACCAAAACACCGATTGGCCACTCGAGAATTCTTTATTGTAACACCAACATATGAAAATTGTTATCACTATGGTCTGTGAACAAATATTACAATAATAAATCACAATATTACTTCTGACGGTTTACTGTTGACTTCTTTCTGAACAGCGACCGATGAGACGATGACTGTCGTATTGATGCCTCCGCGAAAATTGGGGAAGTTGGTTTTGAGCAAACAAGCATGAATTGATCGTTCAATCTTCAACTGCATTGACACTCCCCGGCAAAAATGGGATCCATCACTTTTTCCCTTCACGACCAATACACGTCGACTTGGATGCCATTGCGAGAACCTGGGTCACACGGATAGAGCTGAAATGGAAAACACACAGAAAAGCCAACACACCACAAGCATACCCACAGCACAATCTCACACATCGCTGACGACCTGCGCCTCCAGACAGAGACCTCCTCTTGACATCTTGCAACACAATCGCCACTTGCTAGAATGACTCTTGCAGAATGCAACGTGACCATAGCACCAACTCATGATACTCCACGCACGTCCTCGTATCTACTCACTACCAATTACCACTGAAATCGCTTGTCACTCATTCTGCCTCAATTCTAGTAACGGTGACGCATGCGAGCCTCAGTCATTTACACTCCCGCTCCCCGGCGTGTGGGACCGCAGCTAACAATTATCTCCGTATGCATTTCATTCTCAGCAATAGCCTAGCCTCCCCAGCGTATATGACCCATCTGCTGTCTCTAACATCAATTAATTCATTCACGGATGTAGAAGACTCGAAACAACTTCAGAAGTAATCGCGACGAAAATTTTAACAAAATTATGCAATAAAAACAAGGCACGAAAACAACGAGTAAACACAATGAATCCAAAAACACCAATTGATATGACACACCACACGTATATACAAACAGTGCACATAACCTGGCAGTTCATGTCTTGATGGAATTCCTTTGAAGAATCGCAGGGCTAACACCAGTACGCCTGTCAATGGAGTTGAAGATTGAACGATCAATTCTTGGTTGTTTGCTCAAAATCAACTTCCTCGATTTTCGCGGAGGCATCAATACGACAGTCATCGTCTCATCGGTCGCTGTTCAGAAAGAAGAGTGAAACATCGTCAGAAGTAATATTGTGATTTATTATTGTAATATTTGTTTACAGACCTCAGTTTGCTTAGTTCGCTTATTCATTTTTTATGTTGGTGTAACAATAAACAAATATCAAACAAAAGATCGGTGTTTTGGTTTTTGCGTCCGTTATAACTAAGCGTTTCTGAGAAATCTTCGAAGAACAGCGTGGGCCCGAGCGTAGCGAGAGCTGGGCATTAACGGTTTATGAGACTTTGCTGACAGTTTCTGACGATGGAAACAGATCTGGCGGATTGAAACAGTTGGTGAAAGTTTGGATAGTCGCCGTTCATCTTTCCTGGTCCCGGTCAAGTCCTCTTTGAACAAGCAACATTTGGAAATTTTTGGAATTTCGTCAAGTTCATCAATGCCTGGGTCAAAGAAGGGACAGAGTGTCTTGGATGCAAACAGGAAAGTAAGTCATGTTGACTTGTCTGTTACTTGTAACGATGTGTCTGATGTTAAGCATGACATGGTTGATGTTACTGTTTCGCCGTTCAGGGATGACAGGTACATCAAACTCCCTAAATTAGAACCACGGTGTTTTCATAGAAACCCGGCCGATTATTTACAATTTGTAAAGGAGTTTGAGATCATGCTGAGTAGTTTTATATTAACTGATGAAATGAAGTTAATGTATTTGATGAGATATTGCACTGGAGATGCTGCAAGAGCTATACAGTGTTGTAAGTTTATGAAGCCAAAAGAGGGCTACTACGAGGCTATGAGCATATTACGTCAAAGATTTGGAAGACCTTCGATGATTGCAGGGAAAACATTTGACGCTGTTAAGGATAATGGTGGTCAATTACTGGATGACTCTCAGGCACTCACTGAGTTTTCAGATAATTTGCTAATTTACAAGAATGGAATGATTTAGATGAATCGCGTGAGTGACCTCAACTCGAGTTTTATACTAGAAGTAATAGCAAGACGTCTACACACTCGACTGCAAAGGAAGTATGTGAAGATAAGCTCCCGTATGGAGGATGAGGGTATCGATCCAAAAGTTGATGATATCCTGAAACTAGTAAAAGATAGTGTCAATCAATCTATGAGCAAGTTCGCCAGTATATTGAATCTCACTCCTAGAATAGAGCAGTCTGAGATCAAAATGCAATCATTGATGACGAGTAGGCCTCAGAGAGGTGGATATCCAGAAGACTCCATGATGTCTAGTAATGCATATAGATCTAGTGAGTGTAACAGGTTTCGTAGTACATCCTCAACAGATAAGTTACAAGATGCAAGACAAACACAGTTTTGATTTACACGTGTGCAAGAGGTGCATACAGAAGTGAACTGTGAACCGGTGAGCAAGTTCAGTGATAAGCTAAATGTAAACTACAGATCTGACTCCGAATTGTGTGACGATAACGGTGCGGTGATGAAGTTTGTAGTTGCAACTGGTAAGCCGTTGTTGAATAGAGAGTCACAGAATAGAGTTACTGCTTCAGAGTGGAGTTCTGACTCCACAAGTTTACAAGGTATTACTAGTCAGAGTGAAGATATAAAACCTTTAATGATTTGTTAGGAGGAGCCAAAATTGTCTACTTCTGTTAATAAAGAGTTTGAAAATGATGAACTTGACGGTAAATTGGATATTTGTGATAATGATCATGATAGTGCAGATTTGTCTTTGGTTGATCATGATGAAATGGAGGGAATGCCTACTACCGCTAAGTTAAATAAAGGTTCTGTAGAACTTGAACGTGAAGTAGAAATAAATGAAGATTCAGTTGCAGAAGGCATGCATACTTGTAAGACCGTAAGTGGGAGTGATCAGCATGTAGCCCACCTATCATCAGATGCTAGTGCCAAACCTGAGCTGATAGTAAAAGACAGCAGTGGTGGTGGTCTTGGAGGCAGACAAATTTCTGAAAAGCGAGCAACAACAGCATTTGATCCACTGCTAAGTTCATCAACTGATATCAATCAGTCATCGTTAGTGCTGTCATCCACAATGAAACAGACACCCATGAACTCAAGTATCTTGTGCAATGTCTATGGTAGTATCAGTTCGTTTGAAAGGACGAATATCAATGGTCAGTTTAGTGTGGATAAGCCAAGTGTAAAGGAGAGAGTTATTGCTAAATTGACTTGCACGAATAAAGGCATTTCTAGTTTCAAGTTACTATTTGAATGTTATTATCTTTGGTGTAAATTACTCTGTTTCTATACTTGGTTGACCAGATACGTCGTGTGTTTGTTCGTCATCTATATTCTACGATACAATGACATGGGCGTGTTGCCGTTCAGATTTGAGGATATAGTTGATAGTAGGAAGTTAGCAAATGAACCCTGCGACGATTTTCCAACCTAGGGCGTCAACCTGAGAAGGGTTGTAGGCGTACTGCTGTAAGTCCTACAGTTCTTCAAGGGTAGTTTTTTCATGCCAGAATCCACAACATTTGATGTGTTGATTGTACATATGTTTGTGTTAAATACTTGTGTGAGTTCCAATTGATGTAATTGTTGGTTAATCTTGTTTGTGTCCGGACATTCCACAACTTACAATCGTCAACCTGAGAAGGGTTGTAGGCGTACTGTTGTAAGTCCTGCAATTCTTCAAAGGAATTCTATCGAGACATGAACTGCGAGTTTGTGTGTACTGTTTGTATATACGTGTGGTGTGTCATATCAATTGGTGTTTTGGGATTCATTGCGTTTACTCGTTGTTTTCGTGCCTTGTTTTTATTGCATAATTTTGTTAAAATTTTCGTCGTGATTACTTCTGAAGTTGTTTCTTGTCTCCTACATCTGTGAATGAATTGATTGATGTTAGAGACAGCAGATGGGTCATATACGCTGGGGAGGCTAGGCTATTGCTGAGAATGAAATGCATACGGAGATAATTGTTAGCTGCGGTCCCACACGCCGGGGAGCGGGAGTGTAAATGACTGAGGCTCGCATGCGTCACCGTTACTAGAATTGAGGCAGAATGAGTGACAAGCGATTTCAGTGGTAATTGGTAGTGAGTAGATAAGAGGATGTGCGTAGAGTATCGTGAGGTACTGCCATGGTAACGTTGCATTCTGCAAGAGTCATTCTAGCAAGTGGTGATTGTGTTGCAAGAGGATGCCTTTAACTTGAAGGCGCAGGTCGTCAGCGATGTGTGAGATTGTGCTGTGAGTATGCTTGTGGTGTGTTGGCTTTTCTGTTTGTTTCCATTTCAGCTCTGTCCATGTGACCCAGGCTCTCGCAATGGCATCCAAGTCAACGTGTATTAGTCGTGAAGAAAAAAAGTGATGGATCCCATTTTTGCCGGGGAGTGTCAATGTAGCTGAAGATTGAACGATCAATTCATGCTTGTTTGCTCAAAACCAACTTCCCCTATTTTCGCGGAGGCATCAATACGACAGTCATCGTCTCATCGGTCGCCGTTCAGAAAGAAGTCAGCAATAAGCCATCAGAAAAAAAAAAAAAAAAAAAAAAAAAAAAAAAAATTCACAGACCTTAGTAGAAATATTTTTTATATGTTGGTGTTACAATAAAGAATTCTCAAGTGGCCAATCGGTGTTTTGGTTTTTGCGTCCATTATTACTAAGCGTTTCTGAAAAACTTCAAGGAACAGCGTGAGCCCGAGCATAGCAAGAGCTGGGCATTGACTGTTTACGAGACGTGGCTGACAGTTTCTGACGGTAGAAACAGATTCAGGCGGATTCAAACAGTTGGTGAAAGTTTGGACAGTCGCCGTTCATCTTTCCTGGTGCCGGTCGAGTCCACTTTGAAAAAGCAATATCTGGAACGTTTTCGGAATTGGTTCAAGTTCAACGATGCCTGGGTCAAAGAAGAGACAGAGAGTCTTGGATGCAAACAGGAAAGTAAGTCATGTTGACTTGTCTGTTACTTGTAACGATGTGTCTGATGTTAAGCATGACATGGTTGATGTTACTGTTTCGCCGTTCAGGGGTAATAGGAACATCAAACTCCCTAAATTAGAACCACAGTGTTTTGATGGAAACCCAGCTGATTATTTACAATTTGTAAAGGAGTTTGAGATCATGTTGAGTGGTTTTTTATTAACTGATGAAATGAAATTGATGTATTTGATAAGGTATTCCACTGGAATTGCTTCAAGAGCTATACAGTGCTGTAAGCTCATGCCCCCTAATGAGGGCTACTACAAGGCTATGAGCATATTACGTCAAAGGTTTGGAAGACCTTCAGTGATTGTAAGGAACGTATACGAAGCTGTAAAAGGTAACGGAAGTCAGCTTCAAGATGACTCCAAGGCACTTACTGAGTTTTTAGATAATCTTATGACTTATAAGAATACCTTGATTTCTATGAATTGCATGAGTGACCTCAACTCGAGTTTTATACTAGAAGTAATAGCAAGACGCCTACACACTCGACTGCAAAGGAAGTGGGTGAAGATGAGCTCCCGTATGGAGGATGAGGGTATCGAGCCAAAAGTTGATGATATCCTGAAACTAGTAAAAGATAGTGTCAATCAATCTATGAGCAAGTTCGCCAGTATATTGAATCTCACCCCTAGAATAGAGCAGTCTGAGGGAAAAACGCAATCATTGATGACGAATAGGCCTCAGAGAGGTGGATATCGAGAAGGCTCCATGATGTCCAGTAATGCATATAGACCTAGTGAGTGTAACAGGTTTCGTAGTACATCCTCAACAGATGAGTTACAAGATGCAAGACAAGCACGGTTGTGTTTTACACGTTTGCAAGAGGTGCATACAAAGGTGAACTCTGAATCAGTGAGCAAGTTCAGTGATAAGCTAAATGTGAACTCCAGGCATGACTCCGAATTGTGTGACGATAACGGTGCGGTCAAGAAGTCTGTAGTTGCAACTGGTAAGCCATTGTTGAATAGTATGCCACAGAAGAGAGTTACAGTCTCAGAGGACAGTTCTGACTCCACAAGTTTACAAGGTATTACTAGTCAGAGTGAAGGTATAAAACCTTTAATGATTTGTGAGGAGGAGCCAAAATTGTCTACTTCTGTTAATAAAGAGTTTGAAAATGATGAAGTCGACGATAGATGACGGTAAATTGAATATTTGTGATAATGATCATGATAGTGCAGATTTGTCTTTGGTTGATCATGATGAAATGGAGGGAATGCCTACTACCGCTAAGTTAAATAAAGGTTCTGTAGAACTTGAACGTGAAGTAGAAATAAATGAAGATTCAGTTGCAGAAGGCATGCATACTTGTAAGACCGTAAGTGGGAGTGATCAGCATGTAGCCCACCTATCATCAGATGCTAGTGCCAAACCTGAGCTGATAGTAAAAGACAGCAGTGGTGGTGGTCTTGGAGGCAGACAAACTTCTGAAAGCCGAGCAACAACAGCTTCTGATCCACCACTAACTTCATCAACTAATATCAATCAGTCGTCGTTGGTGCTGTCATCCACAATGAAACAGACGCCCATCAACTCAAGTATCTTGTCCAATGACTATGATAGTATTGGTGCATTTGAAAGGACGAAAGATATTGCTCAGTTTAGTGAGAATAAGCCGAGTGTAAACGAAAGAGTAATTGTCAAATTGACTTGCACGAATAAAGGCATTTCTAGTTTCAAGTTACTATTTGAATGCTATTATCTTTGGTGTAAATTACTCTGTTTCTATACTTGGTTGACCAGAAACGTCGTGTGTTTGTTCGTCATCTATATTCTACGATACAATGACATGAGCGAGTTGCCGTTCAGATTTGAGGATATAGCTGAAAGTAGGAAGTCAGCAAATGAACTCTGCAACGATTTTCCAACCTAGGGCGTCAACCTGAGAAGGGTTGTAGGCGTACTGCTGTAAGTCCTACAATTCTTCAAAGGGTAGCGCATCAATGAGCAGTCCAATGTGCTTGGTGTTTGATCTTGTACATATGTTCATATTGTATATACTGAATTGATATCATCTGTCATCTAGCTGTTGGTAATTATGTTTGTGTCCGGACGACTTCCACTTGGATCATCAAACTGAGAAGGAATGTAGGCGTACTGCTGTAAGTCCTACAGTTCTTCAAGGGTAGTTTTTCATGCCAGAATCCACAACATTTGATGTGTTGATTGTACATATGTTTGTGTTAAATACTTGTGTGAGTTCCAATTGATGTAATTGTTGGTTAATCTTCTTTGTGTCCAGACATTCCACAACTTATAATCGTCAACCTGTGAAGGGTTGCAGGCGTACTGTTGTAAGTCCTGCAATTCTTCAAAGGAATTCCATCGAGACATGATCCGCTAGGTTATTTGTACTGTTTCTGTATACGTGTGGTGTGTCATATCAATTGGTGTTTTTGGTTTCATTGTGTTTACTCGTTGTTTTCGTGCCTTGTTTTTATTGCATAATTTTGTTAAAATTTTCGTCGTGATTACTTCTGAAGTTGTTTCTTGTCTCCTACATCTGTGAATGAATTGATTGATGTTAGAGACAGCAGATGGGTCGTATACGCCGGGGAGGCTAGGCTATTGCTGAGAATGAAATGCACACGGAGATAATTGTTAGCTGCGGTCCCACACGCCGGGGAGCGGGAGTGTAAACGACTGAGGCTTGCATGCGTCACCGCTACTAGAACTGAGGCAGAATGAGTGACAAGCGATTTCAGTGGTAATTGGTGGTGAGTAGATACGAGGATGTGCGTGGAGTATCATGAGTTGGTGCCATGGTCACGTTGCATTCTGCAAGAGTCATCCTAGCAAGTGGCGATTGTGTTGCAAGATGTCAAGAGGAGGTCTCTGTCTGGAGGAGTAGGTCGTCATTGATGTGTGAGATTGTGCTGTGGGTATGCTTGTGGTGTGTTGGCTTTTCTGTGTGTTTTCCATTTCAGCTCTGTCCGTGTGACCCAGGTTCTCGCAATGGCATCCAAGTCGACGTGTATTGGTCCTGAAGGGAAAAAGTGATGGATCCCTTTTCTGCCGGGGAGTGTCAATGGAGTCGAAGATTTAACGATCAATTCTTGGTTGTTTGCTCAAAACCAACTTCCCCTATTTTCGTGGAGGCATCAATACGACAGTCATCGTCTCATCGGTCGCTGTTCTGAAAGAAGAGTGAAACATCGTCAGAAGTAATACAATGATTTATTATTGAAATATTTGTTTTCAGATCTTAGTTCACTTATTCCTTTTATATGTTGGTGTAACCATAAACAAATAACAAGCGGCAGATCGGTGTTTCGGTTTTTGCGTCCGTTATAACTAAGCGTTTCTGAGAAATCTTCGAATAACAGCGTGGGCCCGAGCGTAGCGAGAGCTGGGCATTAACGCTTTATGAGACTTTGATGACAACGCCTACAAACCTTCACAGGTTGACCATTGTAAGTTGTGGAATGTCAGGACACAACCAAGATTAACCAACAATTACAATAATTGGAACTCACTTAAGTATTTAACACAAACATATGTACAATCACTATGTCAAGTGTTGAGGATTCTGGCATGAAAAAACTACCCTTGAAGAACTGTAGGACTTACAGCAGTACGCCTACATTCCTTCTCAGTTTGATGATCCAAGTGGAAGTCGTCCGGACACAAACATAATTACCAACAGCTAGATGACAGATGATATCAATTCAGTATATACAATATGAACATATGTACAAAATCACACACCGAGCACATTGGACTGCTCATTGATGCGCAACCCTTTGAAGAATTGTAGGACTTACAGCAGTACGCCTACAACCCTTCTCAGGTTGACGCCCTAGGCTGGAAAATCGTTGCAGAGTTCATTTGCTGACTTCCTACTTTCAGCTATATCCTCAAATCTGAACGGCAACTCGCTCATGTCATTGTATCGTAGAATATAGATGACGAACAAACACACGACGTTTCTGGTCAACCAAGTATAGAAACAGAGTAATTTACACCAAAGATAATAGCATTCAAATAGTAACTTGAAACTAGAAATGCCTTTATTCGTGCAAGTCAATTTGACAATTACTCTTTCGTTTACACTCGGCTTATTCTCACTAAACTGAGCAATATCTTTCGTCCTTTCAAATGCACCAATACTATCATAGTCATTGGACAAGATACTTGAGTTGATGGGCGTCTGTTTCATTGTGGATGACAGCACCAACGACGACTGATTGATATTAGTTGATGAAGTTAGTGGTGGATCAGAAGCTGTTGTTGCTCGGCTTTCAGAAGTTTGTCTACCTCCAAGACCACCACCACTGCTGTCTTTTACTATCAGCTCAGGTTTGGCACTAGCATCTGATGATAGGTGGGCTACATGCTGATCACTCCCACTTACGGTCTCACAAGTACGCATGCCTTCTGCAACTACATCTGCATTTAATTCTACTTCACGTTGTAGGTGTACAGAACCTTTATTTAACTTAGCAGTAGTAGGCATATCTATCATCTCATCATGATTAACCAAAGACAACTGTGAAGTATCATGATCATTATCACGAATATTCACTTTACCGTCAACTTTATCATTTTCCAACTCTTTATTAACAGAAGTAGACAATTTTGGCTCCTCCTCACAAATCATTAAAGGTTTTATACCTTCACTCTGACTAGTAATACCTTGTAAACTTGTGGAGTCAGAACTGTCCTCTGAGACTCTAACTCTCTTCTGTGGCATACTATTCAACAATGGCTTACCAGTTGCAACTACAGACTTCTTGACCACACTGTTATCGTCACACAATTCGGAGTCATGCCTGGAGTTCACATTTAGCCTACCACTGAACTTGCTCACTGATTCACAGTTCACCTTTGTATGCACCTCTTGCAAACGTGTAAAACACAACCGTGCTTGTCTTGCATCTTGTAACTCATCTGTTGAGGATGTACTACGAAACCTGTTACACTCACTAGGTCTATATGCATTACTGGACATCATGGAGCCTTCTCGATATCCACCTCTCTGAGGCCTATTCGTCATCAATGATTGCGTTTTTCCCTCAGACTGCTCTATTCTAGGGGTGAGATTCAATATACTGGCAAACTTGCTCATAGATTGATTGACACTATCTTTTACTAGTTTCAGGATATCATCAAATTTTGGATCGATACCCTCATCCTCCATACGGGAGCTCATCTTCACCCACTTCCTTTGCAGTCGAGTGTGTAGGCGTCTTGTTATTACTTCTAGTATAAAACTCGAGTTGAGGTCACTCATGCAATTCATAGAAATCAAGGTATTCTTATATATATATATATATATTTCTTCCTGTTTATGCAGGAACATACCAATTGTACAGGCATGGATAATTTATTATATAAATTACACACAATTTAATGTATAATGAATTTACAGTTTGGTTGTTCTTTCTGACATTAGAGTCAGTAGGAACAGTCTGCTATAAAGTCTGTTTGTGTAGCACATAAAGAGATATAGAAATATTGTCTTCGCATTAACAAAAAACCCAGACATCAGATGAATGTAATACAGATATCTGGGAAAAATAAAGCTTGAAGTCAATTCTCTTATATAACTTTGTTGTGAGCAGCACCCAAGGCCTAAAGATTATTATAAGTCATAAGATTATCTAAAAACTCAGTAAGTGCCTTGGAGTCATCTTGAAGCTGACTTCCGTTACCTTTTACAGCTTCGTATACGTTCCTTACAATCATTGAAGGTCTTCCAAACCTTTGACGTAATATGCTCATAGCCTCATCGTAGCCCTCTTTTGGCTTCATAAACTTACAACACTGTATAGCTCTTGCAGCATCTCCAGTGCGATATCTCATCAAATACATTAACTTCAATTCATCACTTAATAGAAAACTACTCAACATGATCTCAAACTCCTTTACAAATTGTAGATAATCAGCCGGGTTTCCATCAAAACACTGTGGTTCTAGTTTAGGGAGTTTGATGTTCCTATTATCCCTGAACGGCGAAACAGTAACATCAACCATGTCATGCTTAACATCAGACACATCGTTACAAGTAACAGACAAGTCATCATGACTTACTTTCCTGTTTGCATCCAAGACGCCGTGTCCCTTCTTTGACCCAGGCATTGCTGAACTTGACGAAATTCCGAAAACGTTCCAGATATTGCTTTTTCAAAGAGGACTTGACCGGGACCAGGAAAGATGAACGGTGACTATCCAAACTTTCACCAACTGTTTGAATCCGCCAAAGTCTGTTTCTACCGTCAGAAACTGTCAGCCACGTCTCGTAAACCGTTAATGCCCAGCTCTTGCTACGCTGGGACTCACGCTGTTCCTTGAAGTTTCTCAGAAACGCTTAGTAATAACGGACGAAAAAACCAAAACACCGTTTGGCCACTCGAGAATTCTTTATTGTAACACCAACATATGAAAATTGTTATCACTATGGTCTGTGAACAAATATTACAATAATAAATCACAATATTACTTCTGACGGCTTACTGTTGACTTCTTTCTGAACAGCGACCGATGAGACGATGACTGTCGTATTGATGCCTCCGCGAAAATTGGGGAAGTTGGTTTTGAGCAAACAACCATGAATTGATCGTTCAATCTTCAACTGCATTGACACATGTTATCTGTAGTATTTTATTGAGTGCTTTCGTAGACTTCTTCTAATCCGTGTCGGAATATAATCACTTTGAGGCAATCTGAGGTTATGTATCTTCTCGGGCGCAATGACGTCGTGAATTGAGTTAATATTCTTATAGAATTTGTTAAGAATTGCATCTAAGGACTGGTTCGAAAAGTACGAGTCCCAATTAGAACATCTAATTAGGTGCTGATACAAGTCCCAGTCAGCATGTGTGTACAATCTCATATGTATCTGGCCAGCTTCATCTCTGCGTTTTCTTTCAGGAAAGATATCAAAAGAACAAACTACTATTCTATGGTCACTACCTGGAAATTCCTGTCCCACATGTACTGTAGATGGCGTTATGTTGTTCGTGAAAATAAGGTCTAGGATATTTGCGGATCTAGTGGGTGAATTTATGTGCTGTGTCAACCCTCCTGTGATGATGGAATTTATGAGATTATCATACCTTTGGGGTCCTCGGAGTGAAGACCATGATACTTCTGGCAAGTTGAAATCGCCTCCGATAATTTTATAACTGAAAGGAAGATTGGCTGTAACATTAAAGATATTGCTAAGCATATTATCATATTCCCTGCTGGATGAAGGGGCCGGTACACACAACCCACAAGTATGGGTTTACTTCTGACAACTTTTATTTCGACCCAGATCGAGTCATTGAGTTGTGACAGAATTGGGTTACTAAACTGGGTTGCACACATGGATTGTTCACAGTAAATTAGTGTTCCACCCCCACGACCTGTCCGTCTGTCCCCTCGAAAAAGGTTGTATTTCTCAATCCTTAGGCTGTCATTGGAGATTTCACTTGTGCACTATTACCACGGCTGCTAAGCCAACAGAAGTTAGAAAGCGAGGATTTTGTTAATGCACCCATCTCTGTTGAAGATGATGTAAACAGAGTTCTGGTAGGCGCAACTCAACTTCTTCCGGTGACTGCAGTTGAGGTTGCCAGCCACACACTGCGTGATCCAGTTTTGCAGAAAGTATCAAAGTTCATCCGATTTGGCTGGCCTCCACTTGTTCATTCAAGTGTTTTAAAACAGTTTTACCAGCGACGCCAATCCTTATCCATCGTTAATGAATGCATAATGTTTGCTGATCGTGTTGTGGTTCCAGCTAATCTTCGTAACCATGTGCTTCGTCAGCTTCATACATCACATCCTGGCGTTGGGAGAATGAAGTTGATCGCTCGCAGTTATGTTTACTGGCCCAACATCGATGACCATATCGAAGACCTAGTTCGCAAATGTAGTAAATGTGCCCAAGCATCAAAGTGCCCACGCAAGACAGAACTATGTTCCTGGCCACGACCGGAATAACCATGGTCCCTTGTTCATGTTGACTTCGCTGGACCGTTCAATAGTATGCATTTCTTAATATGTGGCGACGCGTTTTCCAAATGGCCAGAGATATTTCCTATGCATACTGCCACATCAACTGCAACAGTGTCCCACCTACGTCAACTATTCTGTCGTTTTGGGATGCCTGATGTTCTGGTGTCCGATAACGGATCGCAGTTCACCTCATCACTGTTCTCAGATTTCTGCAAACTGTTTGGCAACCAGCATATTCGTAGCCCCCCGTATCATCCCCAATCGAATGGACAGGCTGAACGTTTCGTCGACACCTTTAAGCGTGCTTATGCAAAAGCGAAGGGGAGAAAACAACAGAAGAAATTTTGGATAGATTCTTGCTGCGTTATCGTACGACGCCAAATCCTTCCACCCCAAATCAGTTATCCCCAGCGGAAATTATGTTTGGCCGGAAGATCAGAACTGCCCTTGACTCAATTAAGCCTAGGCAAGTAAAGCAGGGCTGCAGAAATACAAAAATGGAAAACCAATTCAATCGCCATCACGGAGCTAAACGTCGAGTTTTCAAATTGTATCAGCAAGTTTATGTACGAGATTTTCGCTATTCACCTCCGAGATGGATTCGAGGACAAATAGTGGGCAGAAAGGAAGGGTTTTATACAAAGTGAATGTAGAAGGACAGTTATGTGTCAGACGCACGAATCACATACGAGATGCGTCAGATAGACCTGACAATGGGAGACGAGACCTCACGTTAGAATCATTAGTAGATACATCTAATCTTCCACAGCTGGAAGCACGGGACACAGATCACACTCTATCCAGTACCACGCGAAGGTCAACTCAACAAAGAAGAGCTCCGAAACCTTTTCAAATAGATCCAAAAAGCAAGTCCTACACTTTTCATGGGAGAGGTGATAGGATCCCACGCACTTTGTTACTGATCAATTATTTCAACGGCTGTTAATCTCGCATAAATGGTATATCATCATTTCTCGCGCACTTTGTTATTGACTGTTAATCTCGCATAAATGGTATATCATCATTTCTCACGCACTTTGTTATTGACTGTTGCGATCAATTATTTCAAATGCTGTTAGCTGTCTATATTGTTGTAAAAATGTATAAATACCATAGGTTTCTTGTCGTAGTTGTTGTGTACTACAATACACAGTCACAGGCCAGCTTTTGTCTTTTGATATTTGCGTGGTTCGCTGAATCGGAAGGTACGACGAGCAGACAGGCATATTAGTCAGGCGCAGACAGGACAAGGCGACAACGTCCTCATTTGATTCCCTAAAGTTGTAACACCATCAAACTCCTCTGTCCTGTTTGGCGCGAAAATAAGCAGTAACAGTTCTTTTTAATAAATAAATTATTTTATTTTCATAGTACAGTATATGAGGGACGCCAGTTAACAGGCATCATCAGATTGTTACAGAAACAGAACCATATTATTCAGTCACAATTTACAGGCGGTAGCAAGATATGTTATACATGTAAGCTGGAGATTACACATACACTTGATAAATGTTAATCCCAATAGTATAAAACATCCTCTTCACTTATGTACAATCGTTTCTGTGCATAGTTGGAAAAATCCGCTAGATTGTCAGTGAGTGCAACACATCAGGAAATACAGAAGTATTGTCTTCGCATTAACAAAAACACCAGGTCTTTGTTGGATGTGTTATAAGTGCCTGGGAAAAAATAAAGCTTGAAGTCATTTTCATACATAATTTTGTTGTGTACAGAATTCTTGAACTATAGTTCATTGATGTGTTATTTGGAAATCAGTGATTTGCTTATCTCATTTGATCTGCAACGTCATTGTTGGGAGCAAAATACATAAGCTTTGGACGCATTAATTAATGGATTTCTACTGCTTGTGGGTATTTACTTCTCGTGAAGAAGGTTTTTGAATTTTAGTTGTTCCGACAGGAGTTGTGGATATTAACTGCTCAGCAACATTACGGATATAAGTTCATCACATTATCTTAGGAAAGTTGAGTTGTAGTTGGTGAGGTATATATGGCGCCCAACGAGCGTACATTTGTCCATATGGTGTTGTGGTGAGCTATACCCTTTTCATGTTGTTGGTTTATGCCCATTTCATTCCACTTATTGTGTTGGGTAGAAGTTTTACAAACGAAATTTTTTTCTGTTTGAGGGTAAGTATCTTAATCGTTAATGTCTCATCCAAAATTATAAATATAGGCAAAAAACAGCAGGTGTAGTATTTAGGCTTATACATTAAATGGACGTATAATTTTGGAGGCTCTCAGATAGGAACTAGAAGTACTATCGTTTGCAAACTCTTGTAGTTTATCATTAAGCACTTTTTTGAAGGAGGCCAATGTACTTGCTTGACGCATTTCCATTGGTAGTTCATTCCGTATTTGTGCATGCCTGATCGAGTGAAACTTTTGCCTTGTGGCTGTTTTACATTGTTCGATATCTACTGTACCCTTAGTGTGTCTTAGTTCGTAGCCATTGTCATCTGAAAGTCGAGTGCCATTGGTAGAGGTAAAAACTAAGGGGTTTGGAAGCTTATGGTAAAGTGTTAGGTTTAGTCTCAGGTGTCTTAGCCATAGCGTTTCTAGTCCTAGGGTATCACATCTAGTGGAGTAGTTCGCACCATTTTCGGTTCCGAGTAATTTTGGGGTGAAGTATCTCTGCACTCCCTCGACTTTCAATTTGTCCTCTTTGCGTATACTACTACACATGAATGAACAGTAATCAAATAAAGGACGCACATAAACCTTGTACAACAGAATTCTGGACTCATTTCTGAGTAGAAAGCCGATAAGTCTGCGTGACTTTGACACTTGTTTGGAGATATGTTCAGAAAATGATAAGTCATGTGAGTATTTCAGTCCTAGGTCCAATACAGATTCCAGTCGTAAAAGTGCATGGCCTTGAATTGTCAGGTCAAGTTCTAAATTGTTGCAACCTATGCAGAGCCAGCCACATTTGTCGACATTAAACTGGAGTTGCCAGGTGTCACACCATCTGTCCATTTTTTCTAATTCTTGCTGTATGGCGTTTACTGTTATTCCGAGATCTGTGTTCTTGCATTTATAGGTCACTTTTAAGTCATCTGCATATAGTATTGGTTTACCAACACTAAATCATTCACAGATACTGTTTATATATATTATGAATAGGAGTGGGCCTAATACACTTCCCTGGATTACACCACTACTTACTGGTTTAGGCCTTGAGATTATCGAGCCCACTTTCATTATCTGACTTCGGCCACAGAGAAATGTTTTTATCCAGCTGAGGATGGCATTTGTGATAGGCGACAGTGGTATGCTATGTGTAGCCATGGCTGCTTTTTTACTAGGATTTATCAGAAGCCAACACACTGTTGAATATCTGAACTTTAATTCAACACATAGAGCGTCGGTAAAGCTATAAACCTAGTTGAATCCCGTATTGTTGGGCCAGGAGCACAAATAGCGGGTCAGAGGTGTCAGTCACGTCTCGTAAACCGTTAATGCCCAGCTCTTGCTACGCTGGGACTCACGCTGTTCCTTGAAGTTTCTCAGAAACGCTTAGTAATAACGGACGAAAAAACCAAAACACCGTTTGGCCACTCGAGAATTCTTTATTGTAACACCAACATATGAAAATTGTTATCACTATGGTCTGTGAACAAATATTACAATAATAAATCACAATATTACTTCTGACGGCTTACTGTTGACTTCTTTCTGAACAGCGACCGATGAGACGATGACTGTCGTATTGATGCCTCCGCGAAAATAGGGGAAGTTGGTTTTGAGTAAACAACCATGAATTGATCGTTCAATCTTCAACTGCATTGACACTCCCCGGCAAAAATGGGATCCATCACTTTTTCCCTTCACGACCAATACACGTCGACTTGGATGCCATTGCGAGAACCTGGGTCACACGGACAGAGCTGAAATGGAAAACACACAGAAAAGCCAACACACCACAAGCATACCCACAGCACAATCTCACACATCAATGACGACCTACTCCTCCAGACAGAGACCTCCTCTTGACATCTTGCAACACAATCGCCACTTGCTAGAATGACTCTTGCAGAATGCAACGTGACCATAGCACCAACTCATGATACTCCACGCACGTCCTCGTATCTACTCACTACCAATTACCACTGAAATCGCTTGTCACTCATTCTGCCTCAATTCTAGTAACGGTGACGCATGCGAGCCTCAGTCATTTACACTCCCGCTCCCCGGCGTGTGGGACCGCAGCTAACAATTATCTCCGTATGCATTTCATTCTCAGCAATAGCCTAGCCTCCCCAGCGTATATGACCCATCTGCTGTCTCTAACATCAATTAATTCATTCACGGATGTAGACGACTCGAAACAACTTCAGAAGTAATCGCGACGAAAATTTTAACAAAATTATGCAATAAAAACAAGATACGAAAACAACGAGTAAACGCAATGAATCCCAAAACACCAATTGATATGACACACCACACGTATACAGAAACAGTACAAATAACCTAGCGGATCATGTCTCGATGGAATTCCTTTGAAGAATCGCAGGGCTAACACCAGTACGCCTACAAACCTTCACAGGTTGACCATCGTAAGTTGTGGAATGTCCGGACACAAACAAGATTAACCAACAATTACAATAATTGGAACTCACTTAAGTATTTAACACAAACATATGTACAATCACTACATCAAGTGTTGAGGATTCTTGCATGAAAAACTACCCTTGAAGAATTGTAGGACTTACAGCAGTACGCCTACAACCCTTCTCAGGTTGACGCCCTAGGCTGGAAAATCGTTGCAGAGTTCATTTGCTAACTTCCTTCTATCAGCTATATCTTCAAATCTGAACGGCAACTCGCTCATGTCATTGTATCGTAGAATATAGATGACGAACAAACACACGACGTATCTGGTCAACCAAGTGTAGAAACAGAGTAATTTACACCAAAGATAATAGCATTCAAATAGTAACTTGAAACTAGAAATGCCTTTATTCGTGCAAGTCAATTTAACAATTACTCTCTCGTTTACACTTGGCTTATCCTCACTAAACTGACCATTGATATTCGTCCTTTCAAACGAACTGATACTACCATAGTCATTGGACAAGATACTTGAGTTGATGGGCGTCTGTTTCATTGTGGATGACAGCACCAACGACGACTGATTGATATCAGTTGATGAAGTTAGCGGTGGATCAAAAGCTGTTGTTGCTCGGCTTTCAGAAGTTTGTCTACCTGCAAGACCACCACCACTGCTGTCTTTTACTATCAGCTCAGGTTTAGCACTAGCATCTGATGATAGGTGGGCTACATGCTGATCAATCACACTGACGGTCTCACAAGTACGCATGCCTTCTGCAACTGCATCTGCATTTATTTCTACTTCACGTTCAAGTTGTACAGAACCTTTATTTAACTTAGCGGTAGTAGGCATTCCCTCCATTTCATCATGATCAACCAAAGACAAATCTGCACTATCATGATCATTATCACAAATATTCAATTTACCGTCATTCGACTTCATCATTTTCAAACTCTTTAATAACAGAAGTAGACAATTTTGGCTCCTCCTCACAAATCATTAAAGGTTTTATACCTTCACTCTGACTAGTAATACCTTGTAAACTTGTGGAGTCAGAACTGCACTCTGAAGCAGTAACTCTATTCTGTGACACTCTATTCAACAATGGCTTACCAGTTGCAACTACAGACTTCTTGACCACACCGTTATCGTCACACAATTCGGAGTCAGGCCTGGAGTTTACATTTAGCTTATCACTGAACTTGCTCACTGGTTCACAGTTCACCTTTGTATGCACCTCTTGCAAACGTGTAAAACACAACCGTGCTTGTCTTGCATCTTGTAACTCATCTGTTGAGGATGTACTACGAAACCTGTTACACTCACTAGGTCTATATGCATTACTGGACATCATGGAGCCTTCTCGATATCCACCTCTCTGAGGCCTATTCGTCATCAATGATTGCGTTTTACCCTCAGACTGCTCTATTCTAGGGGTGAGATTCAATATACTGGCAAACTTGCTCATAGATTGATTGACACTATCTTTTACTAGTTTCAGGATATCATCAAATTTTGGCTCGATACCCTCATCCTCCATACGGGAGCTTATCTTCACCCACTTCCTTTGCAGTCGAGTAGGTAGGCGTCTTGCTATTACTTCTAGTATAAAACTCGAGTTGAGGTCACTCATGCAATTCATAGAAATCAAGGTATTCTTATAAGTCATAAGATTATCTAAAAACTCAGTAAGTGCCTTGGAGTCATCTTGAAGCTGACTTCCGTTACCTTTTACAGCTTCGTATACGTTCCTTACAATCATTGAAGGTCTTCCAAACCTTTGACGTAATATGCTCATAGCCTCATCGTAGCCCTCTTTTGGCTTCATAAACTTACAACACTGTATAGCTCTTGCAGCATCTCCAGTGCAATATCTCATCAAATACATTAACTTCAATTCATCACTTAATAAAAAACTACTCAACATGATCTCAAACTCCTTTACAAATTGTAAATAATCAGCCGGGTTTCCATCAAAACACCGTGGTTCAAATTTAGGGAGTTTGATGTTCCTATTATCCCTGAACGGCGAAACAGTAACATCAACCATGTCATGCTTAACATCAGACACATCGTTACAAGTAACAGACAAGTCACCATGACTTACTTTCCTGTTTGCATCCAAGACGCTGTGTCCCTTCTTTGACCCAGGCATTGTTGAACTTGACCCAATTCCAAAAACGTTCCAGATATTGCTTTTTCAAAGAGGACTTGACCGGCACCAGGAAAGATGAACGGTGACTATCCAAACTTTCACCAACTGTTTGAATCCGCCAGATCTGTTTCTACCATCAGAAACTGTCAGTCACGTCTCATAAACCGTTAATGCCCAGCTCTTGCTACGCTCGGGCCCACGCTGTTCCTTGAAGTTTTCAGAAACGCTTAGTAATAACGGACGAAAAAACCAAAACACCGATTGGCCACTCGAGAATTCTTTATTGTTACACCAACATATAAAAATAATAACTGAACTAAGGTCTGTGAACAAATATTACTATAATAAATCATAGTATTACTTCTGACGATGTTTCACTCTTCTTTCTGAACAGCGACCGATGAGACGATGACTGTCGTATTGATGCCTCCGCGAAAATTGGGGAAGTTGGTTTTGAGCAAACAACAATGAATTGATCGTTCAATCTTCAACTCCATTGACAAGAGGATTTAAACAGTGAAGTAAAGCACGTAAAGAAATATTAATGGTGAATAATTACCCACCAAATTTATTCAGAAATGTATGAAGAACCACTGAAAAAACGAGATTAGTAATGAAAATGGTAAAAATAACACAAATATTACAGAAGTCAAACATTCAGCAGTACTTTCGTATAAGGAAGTAACGTCAGTGGCCTGACGTAGTATTCTCAGTTATGCTGGAATTGGGGGAACATTTAAACAAATCGACCAACTACCCCAGAAATTAACTTTTTTGGCTTAAGGACCCGATAGTTGCAAATAAGGAAAGTGATATCATATACTAGATGCTTTAAAGGTTGACGGTATAGACGTTCGCGAACAGTACTGAGTATATTAACTCAAGATCTTGCACCAACAACTTCTAACGTATTTGAATGTCGCGTGGCTAAGGCGAAGCAAAAGACTACAATCCGTTGTCCAAATTACGATATATATTTTGGAACCAAATCGCGGATTGAAGCGGAAGCTAAGCTAGCTAGTTATCGTGCACGACAGTGACACTACGGAGTACCAAATGGCAGGGATGCTTGACAGAAAGTCTTCAGCTAAACAAGTCGACTTAAAATCTAAGGGTCAGCATCCAATATTCACCGATGATTCTTATGGTCAATAATTTTGAGGAATTATTTGCCGCTACAATGCCATGTAATGACTGTGGTGTCAATTCAGTTACATAGATCAGACTAGTAGATCGGGGCAAATTATTTTATTGAGACATACGAATTTGGTCAGATCTAGAACGACTGACCCTGCTAAGTTGGATAACCTGAAAAATGCACTGCAATGCATTCGCTTGGTATGCACTCACACAATAGTGTGGGACAGGGTGAGAGAGTATTGTTAGATGGACAGAGAGTTCAGTCACCGACTCTTTGTTTATAGATTCAACCCATCACACGTGTAGTCGAGGTGACGCACAGCCTATACCGGGGATATGTGAATGGCGGCAAATAACAAAGGGAAGATAAATACACATGTAGAGGAAATCACGAAGCATCATGACTAAACTTTTGATAAGAAGCAATAATTTGTGCTCGAGACATCATCCAGTTATTAAAATAGACTTATCCAGATGAAAATATTATATGCTCGCACATCTGAGTGCAAAAACTCAATTACACCCCTTTAGCTTCGCATGATAAAGAAAGTGTTAAAAATTTTACCTATACCTTGCTATGTAATTAACAAAATAAACGGCCCTTCTATCTTCTTGTTATTTAAAGCGGAAACATTTCAATTCTCCTGTAAATTTAGCTACTAATACTATTATCACTTTATACTCTCTACACATTTTCAACGTTATTTTTACTGCTAATGCCAAGAAGCTGTTATCACCGATTTCGGTTACCCACTCTCTATATAGCGTTTTTGTTGTTCAGTAAATCAGATACAGTACTGTACCAAATGCTAAGAACTTCACAATGTATCGTAGGTACTACTTTGGAATAAAGCGAATCATCATTTTTTAACCACACCTGGAGCTCAAAATACTATCACAGAAGCCTGGCCGACAAGGAATTCAGTGTAAACGATATCGTTCTGAGCGGGAGAGATGGTAATCACAAGGTAGGGTGTAAGGTTTTCATATACGTTGACAAACCTCCATCATTTCCGTATTTCGAAAACAAATAAAGTCACCTGTGTTTTAACTATAGCACGACCTAGACTCTGTTGTCACTAATGATAGTGAGAACTAGGATTTGTATGCGAATTTAAATCTACAAACAGAAAAACACGAACAAATATCTTTGCTGGATCACTCGTTGCAATTTCTTTTTTTGACCTTATCGGACAATTAACGAGTGAAAGGATCAACTCTATTTGCAGCAGCGACAGTCTGAGCACGCCGCATGTTGGAAATCGTATATAACCAATCCCAACACCGCTCAATAGTGAGACATACTCCATATGGAGATCAGGAGTTTTTGCCAGCTGAGTCAAACTATCATCACAGTCTGTCAGGATTCAGATAAAAAGGTCGTATAATCGCTGAAAAATGTACCAAAATCCACCGCAAACATGAAATTAAACCATACAATTGTCGTGAATATGTTGTAAGAATGTCTCTCAGTTACTACGCAGATGATCTATAGGGAAATCATACCATGTCCAATACGTGCATTCATTGGGGGTGATTTTAGGCTATTGTACTTTATTGACATTTCCGACACTGTTCTCTGACCTACTCCTAACCCTAACCATAATCCTAAATTTAACCGTAGTCCTAAACTTAAGCCTAGACCTTTATCTTAAAAACCGCGACCCTACCTAACAGTACAAATTTTTAGAAAAAGCACTGGGGAGTAATTAGAATACTGTATGTTCTTTTGCCAAATCCATAAAGGGGAGGCATTGTTTGATTGGAAGTTATCTCTCATAGCGTTCGCTAATGGCTCACCTCGCTGATGGCTCTTGAAGGTCAGCTTTTGGCGAACGTTGACTTTGGCTATGTTTCTTTAACTTCACCTGTTTACCTTAGAACTAGGAAGTGAGCACAAAGAAATAAGTTTGGTTTTCACTAACTATTGGACGCATAGAGGTACATTCAGCCGTTGCGCTACCTTTCACGTGAGTAGCGTATGGTGTTTGAACAAGGTTTATAGGTATCACCACCTACCGACGAACCAATGGCCTCCAGTTCAGAGTCAGAAAATGGCACAAGGTGTGTTTGTTCTAGGATTTAGAGCAATATTCAGTGCGTTGACAAAGCCAAATAAGGATATGTTATAATGACTTTATTCTTTGCCAACATGGCAGAAATAGCACTTAAATTTGTGGATACTAGTGTTTGGAAAGACCGATTGAATATGTGCTTGTAAAATCTAATGTTCGTTTTTAGAAAATTTAGTGTCAATTTATTTGGAAATTCTGAAGCTCGAATTCTAAATCATAGCCCCTTTGTGTTGCTTCTCATACCCTCAGTGTATTTCAGTAAAATGTTTCAGCGTTAAACCTATAAGCATTAGGGAAATTTTAAATTTTGTTGCTTTGAAAGTTAATGTATCTTCTTCGTGCACATCATTCAGATCAAGGGTTATAGCTTTACTCAACAGTTCTAAAATTATAGAAGGATACTTCCGTTTTGATGTATGTAGTTGGCATTATTTGCATTCACCAACGAATTTGTCAGGTGTATCTCATTAACAAGATTAATCACTTCTATAAATTTATAGGAGTAATTAGTATACGGTGTGTTCGCTATTTTTTATCTTCATAAGGTAAACAGAAAGACCTAGATCAGTTTTGTTTTCATATGGTGAGGCAGTCTTAGATTCGGCTGTAGAATACTGTCTGGGATAGAAATTAACTAATGAATCCATTGGATAACATTGCAGTACAGGTATTCTTTGTGGGGTTGTTGTTATTACCTAGTGCAGACTGGTATTAGCGTCAAATAGATCCATTCACGGTAGGGGCATATATTCATTCTCGGTCTTCCTTGGAAATTCAAGTGTTTTTACCCAACCACATAATTATTCCTTTCCTGCACTCATTTTCAATCATTGTTATGTCGTCCTACTAACCTCGTTTTGTTTCGTCAAGAAGTATTGGTATGACTGTATCTTATACACGTAGAATATGCTGTGTCCTAAGTTATTGTACTGTTTTAGTTGGTTTCATTAAGTGTGGCTACCATCAATCTATAAATACCAGTTTTGCCGTCCTGCACTTGAGTATCTATTGTTTTAAAGTCAGTATCATTATATTTGAATTTTCTTTATCCATGAACAAATTATCAGAATGTTTAATTTCTCACCACAAGTTATCCTTCACTCAATTTTTGTTTTCCCGCTGAGTGGACCGAAATGTTTGACCTCTGTTGGCGTGTCGGCTCCTACTACAGACGCTTAGACCATGCCTGAGGATTTAACTTGTGAATGGATTTAATCTTGTGAATGGTAAATAGCAGTGAGGGGAGGATCCAGCATACACATTTCGTCCTATGTGAGACTCGGCATCTGGGAGATGCTGGTGCATACGGTCAATAAGTCCTGAATAGGACGAAACTCGCGTCCTGAATTCTACTCCCAGTCGCTATACACCGAATTACTTGACACGAATATTCAGTACTAAAGTCAAACTGAGAAGTCCCAAGTAGGCTACAGTACGGGACAGAGATAAGCCTATTAATAGCTGACGATAAATGAAAGCACCTTATTTGATTCAAAGCCAATGATTTGACTGGTGTGTTACTTGTTTGCCAGACCTTGATGGGCTGAGGGATTTAAAACCCTTGAAATTCAAGTGCTTGCGTCAACAAACTACAGTTCCACTTCCCAAGGAAAAATTACTATCAGTAACTATTAGCTCAATATACATTGTGAAGATAGAGCCCCAATAATTGAGACATTGCACTAGTTGTATCCTGGTCAACAAGATTAGAACTCAAGGTAAATATCTGTTTATCCATGTTCAAAGAAGCACTTGAACGTGTTTAGATGCGGACTGTTGACTTCGATCATGCTTAGCCTCTATTTACGAATATTCAGTGTCAGTTGGCGTGTTTTCATAATCTAATATAGACTATTAAAAAGTACTGGTATTTGTGTTACAGCGCAGTTGGTGATTGAAGATTAGATACATGAATATAGTTAATAATGTCAGTCTGTCTGTTGGATTCAACATAGAACTTGGCAGCAGCAGTTCGAGTTGCCACGTTCCAAATAGCACACAAAAGTAGACAAGAAGATGAATGAAGAGAATCAATAGAGTTTGACAAGTATACGAGTGAAGCAGAATGGGTAATGGTAGAAAGGAATATGAAAGATGTTAATAATCAGCAGTAAATAACATTTGCTTTTCATCGTGTTTTGACTATTGGTATTAAAATTGCCAAACGTTTCCATTCCACGTATTGTCTCGTGCCTTTTATATTCGTTTTCTATATCCTCTGTTTTATTCTATTGCTATGTCGTTCTGAAGTGTGGCGACTTAAAGTTGTATGCAATTATATTACTCTGTGTTTCATCGCTTGTAGTCTTCATGAAGCCTCAGTGGGAATCATTTGTTTACGAATCTTTTAAAAAACATTTATGCTTATACAATACTAATGCCTTTATTATTATTTTTTAAATTTTAGCCAAGAAGTTTTCCATAAAGATGCACCAAAAGTTAGCAGACGGCAAAAGGTACCAGTTCATTTGATTGTTTTTCCTTAAATTTTTGATGTTATTTGAAAAATGTGTAGAATCTCTATTAAACAATGTAGTAAATAGGTCTTTTGGTTATCAAGTCTTTGGTTGAGATGGCTAGGACACCCATTACACATGCGAAGCACTGTCGTCCTTGTGGAGCAATGTTAGCTGACATAGGATTTAATTAGGGAAATACTTAGGGGTTTCAGGATTTCATCATGAGCTGAAATTAGTTAGAAAACCTGGGAGTACTGAACAGCCGCTTCGTCCTAGTTTGGGACTCTTCATCAGTACGCACCCATGGGGATTCGAACCCAAGGCCTTCTGGTTACAAGGCGAGCTGGTATACCATTAAGCCATTGGGGTTTGTCAAATCAAAACCTGCTATCACTTCTTGAAGTGCTTGACAATTGGTTTGTATCAGCCACGTAGGGAGGTGCAAACTGCATGGTTGGGTTCCTCAGAGTGCCAAAAATCCAATGTTTTTTTTTTGTTGACTTGTTTTTATGGTTCGAAATCGTTCTCAATGAGTGGCGCAGATGCATTCACTTTTTGCAATCTCTCAGATCCATCAAATCCCCATGTCTTTTCATGTTACTCTTCCTTCTTCCTGTAAGCTTCTACTCGTCACACTTCTTTTGAATCTGTTTCCTCTCTCCTTTTTTATGCACAATATAGAGTTTGGTAAGTTGAATTGCTGCTAAAACTCAGTTAATACCAAGCCTTTGGAAGTATAATTCACCGAAACTTCATGCTTATATTACGGTATTCACTGTAACCGCTTTTTCATGTATTAAATATGCATCTTTTGTAGGCTAAGATTGGTGTTATTATTTCAGTAATTATTTAAACGCACAAGAGATGCGCCACTCAGTGTACTAAAAATAACCTTTTATTATCTCATATATGTCCAAACCAAGCTCACTTTTAACATTTTGAAAAAAATTGGGCATTGGGTATATGATATTTATTATAATAAAGGTTTTTGTATTTCCCAATGAATGAAAAACAAAACGATATTGTTTTTACTGACGTTTCGCTATTTAATGCTAATAGCTTTCTCAAAGTATTATTAAACTGGAATTTACAAAATCTCAGCATATATATAACAAAGAGTTAGGGGTGAGAAAAATAGACTTAAGTCAACTTAAAAGGACATATTGAAAGTCAAAATAACAATGAAGATCACTAAACCAAATAACAAAGGTAATAGTACACCTGTTATGATATCAAAACAAAGTTTACTAACTTGATCATCGTTCGTCAGTCTGGGGTCATTTTTCGTTGTCAAGTTGGTCAACTGGTAGAGATAACAAAACCAAGTGTAGATTGTTGGATTTGATCGTTGTGTGACATTATAAAAGTAGTGTGTGTTTGCATAGTGAACTTGCTCATCATATACGTGCTGATTTTGTCACTTCGTTGGAGAGGGGAGGGAGGTGTTGTAACCATGTCAGATTCTGTTTTAGTCCATCATTCCTATTCAGGAAATTTAGATTCAACTTGATATGAAGTGCTCTGATATTAGACGTTCTCTTTGATTTCTGAATATTGTCAAAATCAATTTTGTCGCCTTATTCTATAGCGTGTAGGCAAGCTATGGCTGATGATTTTTCAAGCTTTTCTAGTTCAACCGGGTTTCTCGATGGTCGAACAGATGCTCTACAGTATTCATTTATTCTGATTTCGATTTCTCGAGATATTTATCCGATATATATCGCATCACATTCCAAGCATTTTATTCTGTAGACACAATTGGATAAAGAATTTTTAGGGATTCGGTCTTTTATATGGACAAGGTTGCTTTGAAGTTTGTCTGATGTTTTAAAAAAACTGTAATGTCGAGCTGATTGAGTACTCTTCTGATGTTGTCTGATATCTCTGCTCTATATGGAATGACGACTGTTGAGTTCATTTTTTTGGAATGCGTTTTCGGCCATACTTAATTTCTGTGTTGATTTAGTTGATGAAGTTCCTTGGGTAGTTGTTTTGCTTGAGGGTTTCAGTAATGTTTGATATTTCTTCTTCTTTTCTTGCTCATCCGTTATCAGAGAGTGTGCTCGTCTAAGAAGACTTGAAACAACTGAAATCTTTGCACTGATGGAGTGTTATGATTTGAAGTCTAAATATTTATTGTAGTGGGTTTTCTTCCTGAATATAGATATACTAAAATGTCCGTTTTCCCTCCTCTTAACTAGGCAGTCTAGAAATGATAGTTCACCGACGTCTGATTCTGCCAAGTAAACTGAATTCTGGGAGATACATAGTTAATTTTCTCCAGGAATGAATTGTGTAGATCTTGTTTAAGTACTACAAAAGTATCATCTAAATACCTTAACCATATTTTAGGAGTGAATATGCTTGAAAAGATGTTATTTTCGAACCTATTCATGAAAAGATCTTTTATCAGAGAGTTGATAATTCTATATTTGGTTACAGCTTGAGTAGTCACATTGAGGTGTGACTTTTATTAATTACTTAGTCGATTAAAAATATCAGAATACAAGATTTTGATGGAAGTTAACCAAGTGTACTTGTGATTTTGTTTTCTCTGCTTATTAAACAAATACAACATAGATAGTGTAGCATATATAAGCTGTTCGTCAGTGCACAAAGCTGACAAATGAGAGTATACAATTTTATTTATATCCATTGTAGTGCGTTTAAAGTGTTCTTAAAAGACAAAAAAAGAAAAAGGGTAAATACCCTAATCCTTAGCATAAATGATATTTTTTGAGAAGTTGAAACGACTGGTTTGTTACTGAATTCAACCTTTGTCTCAACTATCTTACAAAGTGCAATCATAAGTTTATTTCTGTTGAATTTGTAAATTACTTTGAAAAAAATCAGTTGACATGTTGTGGGAGGTGTTGATCAGATGTTCAATAATGGCATTTCTGATTAAACCGATGCCTACTGTTTGTAGCCACGCTAGGTAATGTTCTCTAACACATTCAATTCGAGAATCTCATAAGCCAAACTCATGAGCAATATTACTCCAGTTTCCGACGAAGAATTCCTATACTTTTAGTCAACAATCTTCGATTGCTGTAATCAACTGTAATCTCAGCTTAAAAACTCAAGCCCGACGTCTACTGACAAAAGAACATAGACAACAACTCAAAGAACTGAGAGACAATAAAGATTTAGTAATAACACTTCCTGACAAAGGTTCAGGAGTGGTCCTAATGGACAGATATGTATATATGAACAAATTGACAACACATATCAGATGACAAGAAATACGCGTAGCGCAATAACGAGAAAAACAAGACAGAGCTGATTGAAAAACAACTAACAGATGTTCTCAGAAGAATGAAGAACGACGGTCTGATATCTGAGGACCTGTTTGATCGCCTGAAACCAACAGGATCAACCATTCCCGACTCTACGGCTTACCAAAGATGCACAAACCTGGCTTGCCACTTCGACCAATTCTCGACATGTCAGGGTCACCATACCATCCAATCGTCAAATTGTTGTCCGAAATGTTGGAGCCGGTAAGACAACACTATGCAAACACTCCCTTCGCGATACTTTTGAGTTCATTGAATGCTTAACAGTTTTGAATGTAAATGATAGACGAATGTTATCACTAGATGTCGAATCTCTCTTTGCCAACGTGCCACTAACAGAAACAATTTGCTTTCTGTGCAATTATATGGAGAAATCAATATAAGCGTCGGAGTACCAATATCATATCTGAAGAATTGTTGCTGAGATGCACGCTGAATGTACAATTCACCTTCAACGGTGACATCTACAGACAGAAAGACGGAATTGCAATGGGATCTCTCTTGGCCCGCTTTTAGCAGACTGCTTTATGGCCGGTTTGGAGAGTGGAGTTTTAAAATCAACAATCAACAAATTACTACTGTACGAAAGGTACGTTGACGATACCTTTATAGTCTCCACACTCCATATGTACTACATGGAGTGTGGCGACTATAACTGCTACACGTATGTGCAAAGTTCTTTTCCAAAACAGACGGCTACGATAACTCGGACCTCAACTGCATCTGACAAGAATTTAACAATTCCCATCCTTCGATTAAATTCACAATGGAATTAGAAAACGATTCAAAGATTCCATTTCTAGACGTGGAATTAACAAGAAGAGACGACGGAACTCTGAAGAGGTTCATCCACGAAAACCGACATGAAACGGCCAACTAACGCATTTCCATAGTTGGATACCTTTGAGCCAAAAACGAGCTCTCATCATCGCATTAGAAAAATCTGCTGCAGCGATTGTATGGAAGAGGAGCTCCTATTCCTCAAAATTATCCTGGCTCAAAATGGCTACCCGATACGTTTTGGTCGAAAAGACATGAAACCTAAGCCCAAAAGAGAAGAATGTGATTCAGCGCCAATGAAAACACTGTATCTGAATCTGAATTTCAGGGAATATTTGGTAGCCGATATCCTGAAGAGAAGAATGTCCAGCTCTGTAAAGAAGACCTTCCCTGCAGCAACACTAAGAGTGACATTCTCTAGCCGTCCAATACTTCAAAACAACGCGAAGGACAAACTCTCGCATATGACCAATTCACTGTGCATATACCAGTTCACATGCTCGTGCGGAGCTAGGTACATAGGTCGTTATATGCGCGTCCTTTAAAAACGTGTAAGAGAATATTACCCAGCGTGACTGCAAAGAGGAGGCACTGGTTCAATCAGAAGTGCCATCATTGAACGTCTGATCAACACCTCCCACAACATAAGTTTATTGTATATGAGAAAGTTTCATTAAACCTTCTGGGTGATTTCAGGTCTAATGGCATTAGACAGATAGATAGATAATAAATTCGAGTATAAATATAGTTGTCTAGTCTGAGCGTTATATATTTATTGCTTGAAATGTGCTATTAAAGTCACATTTCTCTCTCTCTCCCTCTCGCTGGTTATTTCGCTTGTCAGTAGGTATTATTTAGTAAGTGCTATACTTACTGCTATGAATACCTGGATTTACTAATTTTTTTTGACAATGTTTTACGTGTCTTAGTTCCGCTTTTTTTTCTAAACAGTAAGACTGATTTTTGATAGTTTCCGGACATTTTTTTTAACGGGTGAATTGAAAATAGGACAAGTAATAACCTAACTTACTAATAATTAGGTGTCACATTTATAGCATACTATTGATTGTCAATGTAAATAATACGATTTATTGCCTATGCCATATTATTCTCGAAAATTCAACTTGTTAATTACAAAATTACCAACCTACTTCACGTCTGCTTACATACATACATATTTCAGTTTGTTTCTGTATCATCAACCACCTGGGGATTACCAGAACCGGTTCTTCGTGTCGGTAATCGAACTATATTTACACATGGACGTCCACCATGGTATAATGTTGAAGGACAAACTCAACAACCACTTGTAATTGGTATATGTGGTGGAAGTGCTAGCGGTAAAACTTCAGTTGCACGTGCAATCATTGAAAGTTTGGATGTACAATGGGTCAGTTTGTTAAGTATGGATTCATATTATAAGGTTAGTTTGTTTTGTTCATACTTACTTACTTACTTTACTTTACTTCGGCTATCTCCTACGGGAGGATGAGTCGGCTTCATGAACGTCTCGAATCATCGCTGCCCAGGCGCGGCAATTTGTAAGAGAGTTCATGAAGTTTTATGGGAATTTGGTACGAGTGATGTCCCCAGAATCGCTCGGCCTTTTGTTTGAGAGTGCAGCTCTAGCCTTTACAAAACCAAGTGTGACCTACAAGGCAGTAGGAGTGGAGTAAGGAGTCCACTATCCATTGGCAGCCGATGACCGGAGTTCGGTTCATATGCCTTTTTGAAGGGGGCCAGACATCCAGGACATCCAACAAGCCCTTTGTCCATACGTCTGCCGGTGAGCTCCAGTGAGCTTCATACGCCAATCGTTGGAGGTTTGGAATCAGGGTTTAGCCATCTCCCCTAGACTGTCATCCAATGGACAGTCAACCCGGTGGAGAGCGCCAGGCATCCGCTTTCGCCCTCTCACTTTGGTGAGAAACACCTCCGCCACGTGAAGGCAGTGAGTAGGACTTCCTCAGGAGAGGCTATGTAAGACGCCTGGTCATATGGGAGCATTTCAAGAGGTGTGCGGAGGGGTGGCCGACCCGCAGCGCAAGGCACTCACCCCCGACCATCCTGAGGCTTTGTTCATACTTCTACTTGTATATAGTTTGCTGGTCATACTGTATAGAACTAAGGAAATGAGTCAGGCCAGTGGACTTTTATATGACCTATCACTGCATTTATTTTAAAGTTAAGGATAGTAGAAGTTATAATTCATGCTGTGGCCATTATTGAGTCGGATCCCAATGACTGAATGGTCTGCAAGGCTGGCCTTGTAACCGGAAGGTCCTGGCTTCGAACCCTAGCGGTGAGTGCTTACTGCCGATGAGTCCCAAACTAGGACGTGACAGCTATCCAGTACTCCGTGCTGGTTTTCAATGGTTCTCCAACTGATATCTATCTGTGATCAAACTTGGAACAAATCAAATCCTTATATATTAACTCTTGAAAGTTAATTTTGCATTTCTTTTCGAGTGGTTGTATTAGACCGACATGTTCGGTCTCTCTGGACATGTCAGATACCAGTTACGACGCTTCGACGATGTCTAAGGATTAACATGACGTTATTCATTAGGTGATAACTAGCAGCGGAGGAGGGGAATCCAGAATGTGCATTTCTTCTTATTTCGGGGATTCTAGGTACATAGAACTCACAAGTCCAAAATAGAACAACATGCGTTTCCTGTGAATTTCATTGCTTGTAACAATCCACTAAAGAACCTTAAACTTTTCTCTAAACTAATCTAGCTTTGATCACAGGTACTACGGTTTGTACAACCCAGTGGGGTATCATTGTCCCTCACACATATTTTGTATGTTATATGCACACTTAAAAGTACTCTGTTGGGTAACTGAGTCGCATTATTTAATCGTTTAATCACGATTCACCTACTGACTTCAGGTGTGAAGAGTTTATCATGAACCAGGCGATGAGCCATACTTTTTATGTTATAACTGATTATATGCTATCCAGGTCTCCAGGATGGAGTAGGTGGAACGGGATCCGAATCTAATAGTAAACTCATTGACTTGTGGTGAGAGATGTCTACAAAACAAAATTGTAGACAACAATTGACGTCAATGTTTGCGTCCCAAATCGAGGTCATGAGAGAAAGTAAGAACAAAGCCTAACCTTGAGGAACTCAACAACCAATCATAGCAGACTTAGCGTGTGCAAATACGATTCGCAGATATATGGATAACTTTGTAAGCAACGGTGACAAGCAGTACAGAATAACCTTCAGCAAGAAAACAACCAGCCAGAAGACGTTGCTTCTCTGCTAACAATAACGAATAATAATGTACACAAGAATCTATAAATATCTCTTGATTTCCTAAATGAAGTATTGTTGCCTGACCCTTATCTTCTGTCGTTACAGACTGACAGATAGGATTGTTTAAGCCAGTCAAACACATTCAATTTTGGCCTCAAACTATTGACACCGTCAACGTGCATGTGTGTGAGGTGAGAAAATAAAACTTACCTGTACCAGGATCCGTTTTACGGCTGATCCACAAGTTCAGCGTGCAAAACTCAAACCTAAATTCTATTTATAAGATTAAAGATGTGTCATATTCCATTCACACAAACACATACACACACTTCATCAAGGAATTAAATAAGATGAGAATTGAATTATATATATGTTTCCCCTGCAGTATTGATATTTCAGAAACAGTTGTGGTAAATCTACGATTTTTAGCAAATTTCGATGAGAATCACATTCTGTGTTTGAATTCTCCGTGCCTTGCAATCTGTTTTGGTGACATATTAAATTATTTGAAAGAAGCTAGCTAGCCAGTCGGTTACCTGACTACTAAACTGTAACATCCAACTTTTAAACCATTTGTTTCAACCGTTCACTCTATACTGACCTTGGAGAATCAAATTTTAAATCGATTTCGGCTGTTAACTGCTTCTTTTCTCCACCATTCGTGATTATGGCAGGTGCATTTCTGTTCATCATGTAACGGAAGAAGATAAGAAACTTGGTAACCTTTATTGGGGAAATATAAATCATATTTATACATTTTTAACCACACTAAAACTCTGCTAGGTCAGGAGGGAATTAATTGTTCTGGTTGGTGGTTGGCGATTGGCCCAAGGTGTTATAGGAGTTGTCCAATGCGGTTATTTCATGTCCACAACGTAAACTAAATCTAAAATAACACATCTACTTCTGTGCAGTCAATAACTTAGAATGTTGATTTCAGTTTTTGATCGCTTCTTATCAGTCTGCATCATGCCAAAATATTACTCATTGTCAAGTGAAGTAAAGCCGCCAGAACTATTCATTGCAATACTGCATTGTTATTTATCTGTTTTATTTTGTTCCTGTGTTTTCTGAGTGGAACATACGGCTTCAAGCTACAGGCTTGAAGTTTCGGTAGCAATGGTATTTATTTTTTATGGGATGAGGTTGCTAGGCTCATGTCCAATCTCCCCCCTTTACTAGTCTTATTATTAGCGTAGCTAGGTAAAAGAGTACATCGGTGGCCGGGGGTCGAGCCCCGAACCACATGAGGCGTGGTTGGCAAGCATTCTATCACTGTTATTTTATTTATTTTATTTGAACGCATAAAAAACTTGGCACAATATGGCACCAAGAAAGATGCGCCACATAATAATAATAAAACAACATAGATTAAAAGTAAAAATATAAGTAGAGAACGAATAAAGAACTTCATCTGGAAGAAAACTAGTCATGCTTGAAAACTTAAAACAGTATTCGTTAACTATCATCGGGAAAGAAAAAAAGGAGGAAATTGCAACCCGTTCGCCATTGATGACTGCGATTCTTGGCCATATCCGATAACGTTTCGAGCCATCGATTTGAGCTATCTCTCGGACCCCAACCAGGGAGTCTTGACACACCAACCGATGCTAATCTAGCACAAAAATCCTTCATCTCACGACGCCACGTCATGGACTGACCACCTCTCCGCCTTTTCCGTCCCATCCCAGGGCTAGCGAACAGAGACCTGTACGGAAGCCTCTGGGGTGACATTCGCAGCACATGTTCAAGCCACCGGAGCCGGTGTTTACAGGTGACTACACTCAATGAGTAGTGATCTCCACTGTGTTCAAACACACGCCACCGAACCTCAGAATTACTCACGCGATGATGCCATCGAACGCAAGCAATCCTGCGGAGACAGCGATGATTGAAAACGCAGAGTAGCTGCACATCCTCAGTTCAGAGAGACCAGGTTTCACAGGCGTAGAGCAAGACAGCCCGCACCGAAGCATTATATACCCGACCTTTGACAGCCAGGCTAACGTTGCGACGGCGCCATAGGTGGCTCAAGTTGGTGCATGCCACCCTAGCCTTCATTATACGGTTGGAAATCTTATCGGTCACCCTTCCGCCAGCACGCATACAACTACCCAAGTACACAAACTTAGCAACAACTGCAAACGGTTCACCCACAAGAGTGAGTGCAAAGCACATAGCATAATTAAAGACACTGATGGCCAACTGGTTAAGTGCGATTTGGGCAGCCTGCATGCTATCGCACAGTAAGACGATATCGTCTGCATACTCGAGGTCAAAAAGTCTATCTCCAGGTAGCAGATCTACACCACCTTCACGTACATCCTTCAGAGCTGACTCCAGGATGTCATCGATGGCAAAGTTAAAGAGAAATCGAGAGATTGGGCAACCCTGTCTAACCCCACTGTTGGTTGGGAAGAGTGATGATAGTTGGTTGTATGCCCTCACTCTACCTGACGAGGTGTTTCTGTGTAGGGCTTTCTACCACTGTGCCACCAACGCACTGTATTATCTGTAAAAGGGATTTTTTTTCTTACGCGATACTACATACATTTATTCTGTACAAAACAAAACAAAAAATTTTTATTTCAGGTTCTCAATTCAGAACAAAAACTTCAAGCCGCTGCGTGTAAATATAACTTTGATCATCCGAATGCATTTGATTTTGATCTGCTTGAAGCTCATTTACGGAGATTAAGAGAAGGCAAAACGATCGAAGTGCCCGAGTATGATTTTAAAACGCACTCGCGTACTTCAAAAACGGTAATTTTGATTTGTTGTTATTCTTTGTTTTATAATATTTAAAAACAAAAAAAATTAAGAGTCGATTATATTGTTAGACAGATAGATAGCTGGTACTAATACTGAGACTGTTGACATGTGCGCGTATACACGTTTATGTTCAGGTCGATTATCCGAACCTTCAATGCTGCCATCCTACTGGTGCAATCAATCTCTGTACTGCTGCAGCCAATTTATTTTTCCTCTTTATTATTATTGATTTTTACAAGGATTTTGGCGAAATGTGCGACAGCACACAGCCTTCGTTGCAATAACTCAGTGCCGGTTCAAGTATTGGTTTGTAGGGATTTAACTGAAATCCTGTAGCCAATCAATCAAATCCTTACAAATCGATACTTGAATATCAATGAGATGCTCATTATCGGCTGGCTCTATTCAGGTAGGTAGTTACCCTAGGTTCTAGTGGGAAATCGTGACCAGTAGGGGATACAGCAGGTCGAGCGTGAATACAAATACTCGCCGAAGACATTGACTATTGGTCGCGCTATGTCGTAAATTGACAGAAGTTGGAATTCATGGGGTCGCCATTGAATCTAGTCCCAGAGGCTTAATGGTCTACGAGTTCGCCTTGTAACCAGAAGGTCTTGTTTTCGAACGCTGGAGGTGGATGTGTACTGATGAAGAGTCCCAGACTAGGACGAAACACCTGTCCAGTACTCCCTGGTGGACTTTCCAATGGTCCTCTACCTTGTACTTTCTTCTCTTGCTTTGTGTGCTACATGGAGTGTGGCGACTTGAACTGCCGCACATATATGCAAAGTTCTCTGTCGAAAACAGATATACAGACAGACCTCTAACCGATGTCAGCTTACGATGAAATCCTGTAATCAATCAGTGCAGACTTTTTTGATTCAGAGCTTCTTATTTTTTCATCTCAATTTCATGCAACATAACTGTTATCATGTGTCTTACATAGCAGTATCATCCGTACACATCTGTCAGTAAGACAGTGGCTTATTCTCAGAATTCTCCGATGTCGTCCGACTTTACCATATGGACAGTTAGCTGAGTAATCATTGATAATATGCGTTAGGAATAATTTGATCAAGAATTTCGTTTTTTTGTTGTTAAAAATGTATCATTATTTTTTGATTATTATTCTCTTGGGTTCCAAATGGAACATATTTGGCTTCAGTCATTTTTAACTGGCTCCACGATTGACTGACTGTAGACTGTGTCATCTACGCGCCACACAGTCCCTCCCCCTCCATGTTGCCTCATGGAGTCATGTTCAACTTGACATTTCCCATTTTGGGTTCCTCTCAAGGACTAGGCGTGTCCTCAGAGCGTGTGTCTAATTCATCCCTATGTGATTAGGCATATTTGTTGGCTGATAGGTTTTTTAGTGGGTTCGTTGCCCGTCAGAGTTCCCAATTAGTTGATAATCCTTTCTACGTATCTGATCTTCATTATGGAGCCAGCGAAGATAGCGGTTGGTAAAAGTTTACACCAAGCTGCTGGGAATGCTTTTTGTGACACCGTATAGAAGCGTCGGTGGTATAGCGGTTAGAACGCTCGCCGACCATGCACATGGTCCGGGGTTCGATCCCCGCCCACCGACTCACTCCTTTACCTCACTAAGCCAGAAATAATGCTGGTAGAGAGGAAAGGTTGGGCATGAGGCTAGCAACCTCATCCTGTAAAATTAAACACTGCTACAAGAAACTTCAAGCCACTAGCTTGGAGCCCTATGTTCCACTGGGAACGTGATGGACAAAAAAAAATAGAAGCATTGAGTGAATTGACATTGGTGTTGACAATTTGAATCTCGTTCTGTGTACCTAGTTCCAGGTTGATTCTCAGATTATTGAAGGTCTGTGTCATCTTTCCGACCTTGTCTTTAACATCTTGATCTGTGCCTCCTGTAGTTGAAACGATGCTACCTAGATAAGTGAAAGAAATTCGAAATGTATAAAGGATACAAATAAAGTAGTATTTGATGTGTTTTTTTCTAGTAATTTAGGCGAGAACTTCAGGTGAAGCGCGTTTGTTTGTCTCGATTAGTAGTATCAACCTTGCCTGCTATTTGTTCAATTATTTTTTGTATTCGTGTCCTTCTCTTTTTTTTAAACAGAATACAGTTTATGGGGCTAATATAATCATTATTGAAGGAATATTGGCGTTCTATTCGCAAGGAGTGACTAAGGTATGCTCTATTTGCAGTTCCTCAACAGATTTTCTACTTCCCTTATTGCTGTCCTACTGTTTTATTTTGAATACTTTCATATAGTGTTATAATTAATAATTATTTCCACACTACTGAAGGTATCTGAATTCCCATTCGGATGTCCGCTGTATCTGCAAGGGCATAGTGTGCTTTATTGTCGTCGGTGTTGACTTACAGTCCCACTTTGGGACTTGTCAACTGGATCTAGATATATCTCTGCATCCCCAGTGAGTGGTGGTGTTCCCATTGAGATTTGTTCTATGCTCACCTTTCGTCAAACAAACTGGAGTAGTATTCAGCTACGCGTTTACCGAGAACACGCTTACAACGTCCAATGTAATCAGCTCCACACGAGCATGTGAATGAGTCTATGCACATAGAGGTGGACATAAGCGGTAGTTTGTCATTAACGCATTGTCGAGTCATATAGTGACACAATCCTCTGTCTTGCACACACACACACACACACACACACACTCACCAAGACTAATATTCGAATATTTCCCACCCTTTAGCTAAATTGGCATCCAAACATTTTATTTAATCAATCTCTTTTCACTGTGGTTTTCACTCAACCCAATATAGATTTTTAAAAATCTAAAACTTATCTAATTCCTCTATTATATGTCTCTGTTTGTTTTCTTTATGCACAAATAGTTGATGGATTTGAAGGTGTTTGTTGATACTGACGCTGATGAACGCTTAGCTCGTCGTCTTCGTCGTGATATCACTGAACGTGGACGGGAGTTGAATGATGTCCTTGTACAATATTCACGTTTTGTTAAACCATCTTATGAACAATTTATTGCTCCAAGCATGGCTCAAGCAGATATTATTATACCAAGAGGTAGTGTATTTTTCCCTCCTTTTTCCCTCGTCATCTCTCTATGATTTTTCATAGCGTAGATTTATTTCTGCAAAAGTGAGTGTTAACCACTAGCAGAGCTACCTTGATGGTCTGTGGTAGGGCTTGCATATCACAATAGCTGAAAGAACTATACCAAGAGAAGCTAACATCATAGTGGAAGTTTTGTACACTACGTTGGGTTTGTCGGTGTGGGCCAGTTACTGGCGGTGTTTCCATCCGGCGACCAGCAGCAAGACAAATATGTCTGCCTAACCACCACTATGCGGAGAAAGGGTTAAAAAATATCAGCCACGAAAAGTGTACATCCTGACTTTTACTTGATGTCAGATCTACAGCTGACGATAAAATCTTTCTACAGACTGAACTCCACAAATCCCTCTAAACACCGGTGTGTGTCATCGGCCGGGAGCAGTTATCTCTTGGGCTTTGCGGACATCCAGCACTAATGCTGTTTCTCTTTCATGTACTTTAAGAGGAAATCAGTTGGGAAGTTAATAACTACCACCGACACACTTTCATAAACTCATTTCAAACGGCAATTGTTGGATCGATGAAGCTTTATCACAATTTGTCGATTTGGAACACTCATTTAAGTGTGTTAACCTACAACGTATTTCACTGTGATGATAAATTATGAAATAAAAACAGGATAAAATAAGGTTAAGATCTTCGGAGACAGTGAGAATTTGTTATCCCAATACTTCCAGGGTCATTCATTATTCACAATTTATTAGGGCAATTACTGGTATCTATTCTCTTCATATCAGTATAGGTCGTGAATAGATGTTATTGATGCCTTTGAATTTATTTCTTGTTAATCCTTAGTTCGATTTTGTTTTATTAAGTCCTATTACTATTGACAGCGACAGATTTATATATAAACTCCATATTGTGTGTTTATCTATCTCTGTTTTGCGGTAACGGTCAATAATATGCTACAAAAATAATAACGTAAATAATAATCACTTTATTCGATCGACTGAGATTTTGCAACATTTTCTTATTGCAACAAATGTGTACTCTTTTTACAAATAAAATCAAAAGAAATAACCACGAATTTTGAAGTTAATACTGACTATTTAATTCACGCCTTAGACTTTCAACAACCGCTGCTTTGTTTGGTTCCATACCGAAGATCAAATGGTTAGAAAAGATTAGCAACAAGGATCTCTGAACCTATTGCCCAACATATGTGCATAGTGAAATGGAGATAAGTAGGACGCAATCGCAAGCCTGGTCGTAGAGTGGAACCCGAATGAGAGACGATGAGTCGAGCATGGCTCTGAGGGTTACATGGAGGGAATTATGTGAGGCGGAGATGAGAACTTACGGTCAGTCATGGAGCCAGTTAAAAACAAACTGAAAGGAACAGGCTGAGATGGAAATGTGCTTCTAAAACACTATGCTATTTTAAGAACCAATGGGAATAATAATGGTAATGAAAAATTCAGGGACAATTATTTGATTTGTGTTGCTTGTTGCCATCCATTATGATATTTGCCCTCAAATTTATAGGATACATAAAAAACGATGAATTGAAATGTTTGAAAACTGCGCTAGTGAAAATATTACAATTTAACGGAACGTGGCTGATTAAAACAAAACAAAGTGGCGTAATTTGTGAATGAAGTTCAACAAGGCCACTCAATTGATATTTCAACTGGTGTTTAGGAAATCAAATTGACTTTGAAACATTTCATTGATGTTTTAAGTAATATCGACACTACTCGTCTGTGATTTGTAAAAGTATTCCATCTTAGTTGAATGAAAATCTCAGTTCCCTACTTAGGAAGTGATATGATGGTTGATGTCCAGTCTGGAAATAAACCAATCAGAATTTGGCCCATCTAAGTAATCAATATGCAGTCTAGAAATAGACCATTCAGGATTGGCCAACATAAAATAACGCTAATATTTTATTGATCATGATTACAGACTGATTGACATATCCGGGGTGATATTTTGAATTATACATCATTGCATGAAATATACTATGCATCTTACGTCGTTGTGTGTTCTCGTTTAAGTAACACAGGCTGGGGAAACAGCTAGTTGTCGTATAATGTTTTTGGCGAAGTCAAGTGACAGTCATCGTCCAACTCGGTGTCCTTTATTTCAGTTTCGACATATTGTGAAACATAACTGAAAGTTTCCGTGTAGTCGAGAAATTTTTCATCATTTGAGGTTGTAATTTAATCTTTAAATGATTCTGATGGTGTATTTTGTACACTTAGTTACAAGTAGGGAAAAAGAGTAACTTTGATTTGTTTCATTTGTGCCAAAATCACTATTTTGTGATTTATTCTTCGCATTATTATTATTATTATTATTATTATTCAGGTGGACAGAATATCGTCGCTCTACAACTGATTGTCCAGCACATCAATAAACGTTTAAAACAGGTAATATTCTTTGTTACATCTAATGTTTGTACCATTGTAGAATAAATTTGTTTGATAAAAGCACTCACAGGGATATAGTATTATTTACTGATGACTTTTCGAACATAATTTATTACTCGTAATCATATCAAGTCTCAATCACACAACTTCCAAACTCCATTTATAAAATTGCATTATTTCTTATTCGTTGATTTGATTGGTAGTAATATTTTTTAAATCTATGGTATTGGGGTTGCATGCTTCCCACTGCACGTATTCGCTGTAGATTCGATAGAAATAGATTCAGTGACCAATCTCTCTGTCTCCACCTACCTGTATTACTTGTTAGAATTTCAGTTATGTTCCACCCTATTGTCTGATTGTGTGTTATTGCATGCTCTGAGATTACGGAGTTTCTCCTTAAAGTATTCATCTTCATGGGGTCAATTGTTCTATGCCTAGCTAAATTCTTAAGTTCCGATAATCGAACTACCCACAAATCTACTGGTCGGACCTATGCGGTTGACCTTGCAGTTATTGCATGGCATTTTTTTAGATAACGTAATTGTGTCTAGTTAGGTTAATAGGATCCTTTAGCCTACAGAACTCACCTCTCAGTGAGTTTGTAGGTCTGAATGCCACCTTAATTCTTACTTTATTATGAATCCTAGGTAGAGTTTCAAATGTCCCTTCCTTAAAAAAAGTCATTATTTCCCAGTACAATTTTCTTCTCAGCTTTTTTGATCTTTTTGACGAGTTTTATCGATCAGTTATTTAACACCAATACTTCTTTTATCGGTTTTATTTCTTATATACTAAATCTTTGTTCATCGAATCTACACGTAAGGCATGTAATAGGAATGACTCAACGCCAATACCCAGAGATATGAAAAATGCTACTATCAATGAAACCAATGGACAAGAAAATAATGGAGTTATATAAATGAATTTGGAAAGATATGTGATTGACTTGATACGATTATGAGCAGCAATAAATTGTGCTGGAAACGTCATGAGTAAATAATACTGTTTAACACTGTGTGGTTTTATCGAATAAATTTGCTTTATCACGGAATTATACCCTACAACAGAGCCCAAATTCTATCCTTATGTCTAATATTTGTATTTTGTGTCACTAACAGACATGTCCTAAGAATATTATTATCAGTGTGGTAAGTGCTAAGCTTACTGAGGCTGGTGTTCCTCAGGGTGCTGTTCTCTCTCCTTTTCTTTTTTTCTTTTTTGCTACACGACTTACCTCTTCCTAATGAAATCAACCTCGTTAAATACGCTGATGGTCTGACCGCCGTCTCGTTTCCTGTCAAGTCCCAGTCAGACTGTTGCAAACTTAATAACTTTTTGTCGGACATCAGTCAGTGGTCTAAGCTAAATTGTCTTACGTTGAATCCCTCAAAATGCCAGACTATTGACTTCTCCTTAAGGCATAAACGTGATCTACAACAACTGATCAGTACTTATGATGCCTGTAGCGTAGAGGGGGATTAGAAACTAGGTCTAACACAATACCTTGGTATAGTTTTATCCTCTAACCTAACTTGTTCATCCTATATTTTATCGATCTCCTGCGTTAAGAAGGTAAGACAATCTGGAGTCAATGAACCCCTACTTTTTACCTATTGTACTTTACTGCTCCCCCTTAATCTTTCCTGGTCTACTGAAGAAGGACTGTCATTTTGAGAAGGGTATTCTGTCTGTTTTCGACATAGGACTTTGCACAAATGTGCGGAAGTTCAAGTCGCCACATTCCGTGTAGCACGCGAAGCAAGAGAAGAAAGTACAAGAAAAGCATAATAGAAACAGTGAGCAGAGGTGTGAGACAAAGGAGTAATAAAGAAATACAAAACAGTTTCATTGAAGATTATTAGTCACAGGGAGTGGATGCATCTGCGCCACTGAGAACGATTTTGAGCCATGTCACCAATTGAGAAGGGTATTAAAGGTTATCAGTGGGACAAGTGGTGTGCAACTTAGTCAGCCGGTCACTACATTAATTGATAGACATCTAAACTTATGCGAGAAGTGGTTTACATGCATATTGTCTGACCCTCAACACCCCCGCCCCCTTTATTCCCAAGGCTCGCCTTGTATCTAATCTGGTACAACTAGAAGTCAGTACAAAAGATTGTATGCTCGTATTACCAAGTGTAGGAACTCAACGACACCGTATTTGGCAAGGCCTTGTTCTGTGTGATAGAGACAATGCAAAAATGTGAAACTTATGAATTATGAATGTTGTTAGCTAAATAATTGACCCTTTTGTTATCTCTTATTTGTAATCTGTGGTGACACCACCTCAATCAACCTTATTATTATTTATAATTATATATATATATATATATATATGACTTCACTGTCACTACTAATACCAAATAAGAACTGTCATTAATAATCCTGTAATACTATCTTTATAATCGTTTTTAATATTATTCGACAAAATTAGATGCAATAATTTACTAAAGGCTGAAAATTCCACACTGTAACATCAGTACTGTTTTGGAATAAAGCGTATTATTATTTTTACGAGTTGATCATGAATTGATATGGCTTAGAGAACCATTGAAAACCAATATGGAGTACCGGAGAGCTGTTTCATCCTAATTTGGGAATGAATCATCGGCAGTACGCATCCACCGCCAAGGTTCGAACCCAGGAGCTTCCGGTTACAAGGCAAGCTGGCTCGTATACCATTCAGCCACTGAGACCCGATTCAATGGCCAGCCAATGAATTCTAACTTCTACCAATTTGTGATTTAGCGCGACCCCAACCAATGTCGTCAGTGGGATATCCATCCTCACACTTCACATTTGGATGGACCTCACTGGTCGCGACTTCTCACTAGAACTTCAGGAAACTCGGTCCTATAGGAAGTCACTAGCGAACATTTCTCACCAACGACATTGGTTGGGGTCGCTCTAAATCACGAATTGGTAGAAGTTAGAATTCATTGGCTGGCCATTGAATCGGGTCTCAGTGGCTGAATGGTATACGAGCCAGCTTGCCTTGAGACCGTAAGCTCCTGGGTTCAAACCTTGGCGGTGGGTGCGTGCTGCCGATGATTCATTCCCAAATTAGGATGAAACAGCTGTCCGGTACTCCCTACTGGTTTTAAACGGTTCTCTATCTCATATCAATCCGTGATCAACTCGTTAAAACAAAACTAATTCTTACAAACTAACTATAGGAAATTATTATCATTATTAATTAGTCCTTCTAAGCTTTGGTTTACAGTTTAGAAATCCATACTCAACTGCATAGAGTGATTGGAAACGATCGACAGGGTTGCCTGCCTCTTATCAGTCAAGTTATGCTGCTAATTATTATGTGGATTTAGTCAACATAATTTGTATTGTGCTTATTATTATTATTATTATTGTATCCTTTAGTTCCTAGAGGAACATAGGGCTTCAGCTGCGCACCTCCATTGACTTCGGTTTTCTGACAACTTTTTCACCCTGCTCCAGGTCTGTCCACATGCTTTCATCTCCTCCTCGCATGACCTCCTCCAAGTCACCCTTGGACGACCAACTCGCCGCCTCCCTTTCGGGTTCCACTCGAGGGCTTGTCTAGTGATGTCACTTGATGGTTTCCTCAGCGTATGGCCAATCCATCTCCATTTCTTTCTGCCTATTTGTTTCACAATCGGTTCCTGATTGGTTCGCTCCCAGAGATCCCTGTTGCTGATCTTTTCTGGCCATCTGATCTTGAGTATTGAGCGGAGACAGTTGTTAATGAAGGTTTGAAGTTTGTTTGAGATGCTCTTTATGACTCGCCAAGTCTCTGATCCGTATAGTAGCACTGACTTCACATTGGAGTTGAAAATCCGGATCTTATTTTTGATGCTGATTGCTGTTGACCTCCACACAGATTTGAGAGTAATGAAAGCTTGTCTTGCTTTTCCGATTCTGGCTTTGATGTCCTCGTCAGTTCCGCCTGTAGTTGAGACGATGCTTCCCAGGTAGGTGAAGGAGGTTGTTTCTTTCAGGTTCTTCCCATTTATGCTTATTGTGGTCTGTTGTTGTTGTGCTGTTGATGTTGGCTAGGAATCTTCATCATCTCTGTTTTATCTATGTTCACGTGAAGTCCTATCTTTGATGCTTCTTCTGCCAACTTGTTACTTTTCACTTGCATATCTTCCAGTTTATGGGAAATCAGACATATATCATCGGCGAAATCCAGATCCTCCAAGTCTTTTGTGTCAGTCCATTTTATGCCTGTTCCCTCGTTGGTTGCCGTTGTCTGTCGCATTATCCAATCAATTGCAATCAGGAAGATCATTGGTGATAGTAGACAGCCTTGCCTCACTCCCGTCCTCACTTCGAAGGCTTCCGTAAGTTTCCCGTTGTGGATTACTTGGCATGCAGCATTGTCGTATAACTGTTGGATGAGGTGTATAATTGTCGATGGGACCCCGTAGTAGCGAAGTAGTTTCCAAATGACCTCTCGATCGACGCTGTCGAAGGCCTTTTCAAAGTCGATGAAGTTGAGATAGAGAGGTGACTGCCATTCCAAGCTTTGTTCAATGATGATCCGTAGAGTGGCGATTTGATCAATACATGATTTGTTTCTCCTGAATCCAGCCTGTTCCGGACGAAGTTTTTCATCTAGGGCTTGTTTGATTCTCTCCAGGATGATGCGACTTAGTATCTTGCTTGGAATGGACAGAAGCATAATTCCACGCCAGTTTTTACATTGACTTAAGTCTCCTTTCTTTGGAAGTTTGAATAAGTAACTGTTCTTCCAATCCTCGGGTACTTTGCCCTCTTTCCACACCTTCTCCAGTAGTGGTGTCATCAAGTCCGCTGTTGTCTCTGGGTCTATTTTCAAAGCCTCTGCTGGGATTCCATCTGGTCCCGGTGTTTTCCCAGTTTTAAGCATCTTGATTGCATTCAGGACTTCTGATTTCGTCGGGGGGTCAGTGTTCACTGGTAGTTCTGCTTCCGTTGTTGGTATTGCTGGACGTGTTGTAGGTGGCGGACGATTTAGAAGTCTTTTGAAGTGTTCAACCCAGTGCTTTCTCTGTTCCACCTCTTTGGTGATTGACTTTCCATTGTCGTCCTTTATTGGCTTAATCTGTGTCGAACGTTTGCCCGAAAGGTTCCTAGTTGTTTGGTAGAGTGTGGCGAGGTCTCCTTTGCCTGCAGCTTGTTCTGCTTCGTTTGCCATGGTTTCATAATATTTTCTTTTGTCTTCCCTGGCACTTTTCTTCACTCTTTTGTTCAGTGTATTGTAGCTTGCATTCAGCTCCTGTTTTTGTTGCTCGTCCGTGCACTGGATAATCTTTTGCTTCACTGTCCTTCTCTCTTCTATTAGTTTCCAAGTGTCCGTAGTGAGCCACTGTTTGTCCTGTCTCTTTTTTCTGCCTAGAATTTCTATGCAGGTTTGGCTCCACACCGTTTTCAAGTTGTTCCAGTGCTTTTCAACGCCGACCTCTTCGCTAGTGTTGATTTGTGTCTCGGCTTTGTCCTTTATGCTTGCAATGAAGATGTCCTTTGTAGCCTGGTCCTTCAGCTTTTGAGTGTTGAACTTGGCTTGTGGTCTATCTGCAGCTCCTGATTCCCTGAAAGCTTTTAATTTGATTTGGATTGTCCCTTGTACGAGATAGTGGTCTGAGCCAACGTCTGCTCCTCTTCTTGCTTTTGTGTCCAGTAGGCTGCGCCTCCACTTCCTTGAGATTGAGATGAAGTCGATTTGGTTTTTGGTTTGCCCGTCTGGTGACACCCATGTAGCCTTGTGGATATCTTTGTGCTTGTATACACTGCCACCAATCACCAGTTCGTTGAAGGCGCAGAAGTCGGCGAAGAGTTCTCCGTTTTCATTCATTTCTCCTAGAGCTTCTCTACCCATGATGAGTTCCCTTCCCGTATTGTCTGGTCCCAGTTTGGCGTTCATGTCTCCCATTAGTATTTTCATGTCGCCAGCTGGAGTATTGTCCATTGTTGCCTGTAGTTGCCTGTAGAATTCTTCTTTCTTCTCGAGGTCTGCGTTGTTTGTGGGTGCATAACATTGTATGATTGACACTTTCCTTCCTTTGGAGTTGAACCTGGCGGTCATTATCCTGGACGAAATCGCCTCCCATTGTATCAGGGCTTTCGTTGCCGTTGGTGACATCATGATAGCCACGCCCTCGGTGTGCGTGTGGTTATCTTCTGGGTGACCGGAGTAGATCACTGACTCACCTGTTGACAATTTGGTGAGTCCACTCCCATTCCATCTGCTCTCACATATTCCCAGCACTTGTATTCCGTATCTTTTCATCTCGTTGGCGATCTGGGCAGCTTTCCAGTCTCGTACATAGTTCGGACGTTCCATGTTCCTACACAGACTTTTTCTTTTGGTGCAAGGAGGTTCACATACTGAAGTTTCTGTAGCAATTTTTGTTTACAGGGTGGGGTTGCTAGCCTCACGCCTGAGAAAAGAATGATTACATTAAGTAAAAGTTTAGAGAGAAGCAACTTTTTGGGTTGCTCCCCTCAAAATCAGAAAATAACGGACAAACAATGAGAACAACATCAACAAAGGAAACAGTTCACAGAAAAAAGGGCAAAAAGCGACGACAACTATACAATAAGACAACATGCAATATAGTTCAGTACATTTAACTAAAATGATATCTTAACCATAAACTCACTGACTTGGAGCAACTTGAACATATAAATCCAACAATATATACAATTATAGATGTGTTTATGTTTAAAAATTCCACAAATCCAAACAGTGAGTTATGTGTATTATCTGTCAATAAGATTGTATTTTTTGGATTCAGTGTTCGAAAGGTTAATAATTGTGATAATTTCCGCAAACACTTTGCATAAAATTTTAGAGTAATAAGAGATTTTATTTATGACCAAAATGTAGCGTAATAGTATTGTGCTTAGGAAAGGAAAAATACACCTTCATCACTCTGTAATCGGCATGAAAATCTTCTGCCGCTCCGCAACATAAAGAAAAATGATTCGGATTTTTCAGCGCCAATGTCAAGTGAGTTTTTCTTGAATTGATCACGAAAGGCATTTGCAACAAGCTGAAGACTTATCAACAGCTACCCTTCGCTCCATATTGAAGATCAAGTGGTCGGCCAGAAAGAATTTGCAACAAGAAACTATGCGAACAAACCAACAGGCAAGAGCCGATTGCTCAACAAATATGTAGAAGAAAATGGAGATAGATGGATCGGGGATACGTTGAGGAGACCGTCGAATGACATCGAGCACCAGGTCATCACTCGAGTAGAATCCGAGTGGCAAACAACGAGTGGGTCGTCATTGCGAGGGTGACATGGAGGAGGTCGTGCCAGGAGGAGATGACATTATGGGTAATCGTGGGCTCAGCTTAAGAGGAGAGCAGAAAATTAGAACAGAGTGGAGATGTTTTGTTGAAGCCCTGTGTTCCACTCGGAGCCCAAGGGAACAATAATGATATAATATAATATTAGGACTAGACAATATGGTATTCGTAACTCATGAATTGGCTGATCCGTTTAATGAAGTGTAGTATAGAGTTGCTTATTGTAGGATGACATAGTTGTTGAAAGTCAATATATTATTGAAATAATTGTCTGTCTTTGAACATTTTGTGTAATTAATATATATAATATCTCAACTCACGTCTTGTGCTTTTTAGTATCACGCTGAAATGCTAAAGTAAAATTTTTGAACGTTCGAGAGAGATAACCATGTGATGCCGGTCTTGATGTTTACCGCTGTAGGGTTTCTTTTTCGTCTCCTTTGTAGGGATCTGGACAATAATTATTAACTTTAATTGAATTTTAGATTTTCCCGTCGATTGATTGGACCGAAGTGCTCGGTTTCAGGTTAACATGTCGGCTTCTTGTGCAGACGCTTCGACAATGTCTGGGCATTTAGTTAGTATTTACTTGGTAGATGATGACTAGCACTGGAATCGTCCTATTTGGGACTCGTCAGCTGGATGTATCTGCATTTCTCAGTGAGTGATGATGTTCCCACCGAAGCTCGAACCCAATTCCGATAGTTTCAAACGCCAAAGCGTTATCCATCCTCCAATTAAATACTAAGTAAATGCCCAGACATCGTCGAAGCGTCTGCACAAGAAGCCGACATGTCAACCTGAGACCAAGCACTTTGGTCCAACCAATCGACGGGAAAATCTAAAATTCAATTAGATTAATATGACCCGTTGCAAAAGAGGTGGCTCTCGTGGCCCAGGTGGTCTAATGGATAACGCTTTGGCGTTTGAAACTATGGGAACTAGGTTTGAGCCTTGGTGGGAACACCATCACTCACTGAGAAATGCAGGTACATCCAGTTGACGAGTCCCAAATAGGACGAAATGCGCATCCTGGATTCCACTGCTAGTCACCACCTACCAAATAAATTATTAGCTTTACTCAATCGATGTAACTTCACAACCTCGTCAATTGATTTTTTCTCCTTTCCTAGTACTTGACTAAAGCCTAATCTCAATATTACTCACCCTATTATGCCACCTGACGGTCTCTTCTACATCATTTGTTTGTAAATAATCGATAGTTCAAGAGGGAGTTTAATCGTCTTCTTCGGTTTCATGATGAATACCTTTAACTTGTTACTACAAATGGGCTTCTATTTTTATTTATTTGATAGTTATTCTTATTACTATAATTTTCTTTTCTTCGTTTCTGTACAGTGTGGACTATGCTCTCGACATGAATTAGCCAAATTTCCACCTGGACAAATGAATGGTATAGTGTCATCAGCTGATTCAAATGGTGGTACAAATTGGGAAGGTCATTCCAAGGATAAAAGAGATGGTGATGTTGATAATGCTACACATGATTGTCATCGTCTTCGTAACAGTAGTAGACAACAATACCTTAACAATAGTATGTCTGATAAAATATGTCTTCCACCACAATTACACGTCCTACCAACTACACCTCAACGACTTGGCTTGCATACATTAATACGTGATCGAAATACAGACCAAGATGCATTTGTCTTTTATTCTGAACGGTTAATGCGACCTCTGTGTGAAGCTGCAATGAATTTACTTCCACATATGGTAATGCCTAAGTATTTATATATATATATATATATAATTTAAATATGAGTTTAATTGAACTTTATGAGAAGCTGTTTGCCAGTATTAGCCTGTAAGTTATGGCTTGTTGATCTGACTTGGAACTAATATTCCATGCCAGGAAGATTGTTTGGATAGCTGTTAGACTAAAAGCAGTTACCAGCATGGTGTAAGACGCCTTTTAACTCTATGGCAGGGGTCTGTGGGCAAATTCGTACTTCTGGGGAACAGAAATGTAATAGCGGTAAGGCGTTTCCCTCAGATGAGCAGCATGCCAACTATGTTGTCTCTCCACTCTGGAGAGAGGGGGGTTAGAAAAGGTCGACTCCACAAATTGTACACCCCAACTTACTCTACTTTGGTCTTTAGCCGGTGATAAGTTGCTAACACGAAACCAAACCAAAACGCCAGTTCATACAGGCCATGTGTGACCGGCCTCAAGCAGTTGTCCCCTGGGACCTGCGGTCACGCAACACTAAACCTCTTTCTGTTTCAGGTACCCGAGGAACCAAGCAACTTCCACGATGTTGCCAATCGGGAAGTAACAACCGCCCACACACTTCCAAAGGCAAATGAGGCTTTATTGCTCATATTACTAACTAACATCATCTAGGGAGTCAATTAGCACCATGGAATACTTGCCTCCTGTTTTTGGTCGAGAACCTTCAGGTTTTAAAAGAAAAATACGCCATATATGGTTCAGTTGCTAGCAAATACACTACCCTCCAAGTGAACTGTAGTTAAAAATCATTGGTCATGTATATATATATATATATATATATATATATCGAAAGCTATAAAAATAATATTGACTCTGAACCGATTGACAGATTGAATTTCAACATAAAACCTCGCACAGAATGTACTTACCACACCCACAAAGCACACAAATGTAGATAAAAGAAGGAAAAAAGAAATTCAAAGGAACTTTCATGAGTAAAGATGTACATGACAGAGAAAATTAGCTTGGTAAAACATGAGGATTTAATGCATTTATGAGATTAGGAAGAGTGAATGCATTCGCACCACCGAAAGCGATTTTGAGCCATTTCATTAGTAGTCTCCAGCCACTAGTTCTTAGCATTCCTTAGAACTCCTACTACGCAACCGACACTTTCCTACGTGTGTTTACCTTAAACCACTAGTAAAATATTTCCTTCCCAACTTAGTTCTATGTCAGCTAATACTGGCCGTCGAGAAAGCTGATCGCTTGGCATGCATAACAGGTGTGTTAACTTTCTCAGTCGCTTCACCTCCACAACCTCATCGATTGATTTCCCCTCCTTGCCTAACACTATGCCTAACCTCGATATTATTCACCGTATTTTACCAGTTGATATATCAGATAAAACACAGACACCTATGGCTACGTTTCACAGCCCTAAAGGAGCACAGAGTCAACTGGTGCGTAGTACTTGTCTCCTTTGATCGTCAGATATCATGTCTGCGTCGAATGTGACATAAATTAACAAATGACACATGAGCCTTTTGTATACGTCCTGAGATTTCGTCAGCAGTTAATCTATTGGGGCTGATGCATCTTCTTAAATAAGTGAAGGAGTCAAAACCCAGTCTTACATCATCATCGTACATTTGGCAGGAGCTAATTGCTTGCCAAATATCTGAAGATTTCTTCTCAAGGTGTTCAGAAAGCTCTTCATTGCATCAGCATCTTTACCTGGGAGGATAATATCGTCCGCATACTCTAAGTTGAGAAGACTGTTCTGTGGTAGCAAGTCACTCCCTAAGTTGCTAAATTTAGTTGGCGGTGTCAGTTGTATTTGTACACCTAGGATGATATTCAACAGAGATGGGAGCTGTGGACATCTCTTACAGACACCACTGGTTGTCCTCACTTCAGATAACAACTCTCCATAAGATCTTTAACGACTGTGTGAGTTCGTGTAGAGCGCCTTGATTAGTACGGTAAGCTTTATCGGGCCAGCCTTTGAGAATAAACACCTCTCAGTTGACAGAGTTGAATTCTGTCTTCAGGTTGAGAAATATGCGAAGTGTTCGGCGCCGGCGATTATGCCTATGTTCCGGAGTCTGTTGGAGAGATGAGATTATTTATTACAGGAAATAACGACTGCTGACAGTCTATTACAATTGTATATTTAGCACAGTTTATGTAAATTAAATCTGTAGTTTGCTTCAACCTGCAGCTTTTCCTCAGTTTTGTCTTTGTATTTCCTCATGACTTTCAATCGATATGTCCTATGGTTCTAGTCCTATTCCGTCTATCTTAGCCGGAGAAACTGTTTGCTTATCATTAGTCCTAACACAATAAATACCACTCATAGCTGCTCAATGCATAAAAAGTCTGTCCTGGGTAACTGTGGTAGTCAGATGAGGAAATGCCTTGGTGACCATTTTTGTTCCTTTCTACTAATTGAATCTCGACTTTTCTTACTTTGTCTAGTTTTCTTTCATGATGTACTTATTATATTTATTATTAAAAACACACTTGGTACATTATGGGGCACCAAGGAATGTGTCACACAAAATCTCACAGTTTGTGCGAGGCTGAGATACTACCTGGATGCCCAAACCGAAGCGAGTGGTTGTCTTCAAAGGCCACTCCTCCCCCCCCCCCCCCGAGTTTTTAGCTTGAAGCCTGATCCACAAGACAGTGGGGCAGTTCGAGGAGCTGCGTTTTGATGGTTGGCGGTGACCAAAATAAGTTCATAAGCCATTCTACCCTTTCGGAGTCTGAAGCCCATGTACATCAGTTAGTCCAGTTGTAAGCGCCAGACATCCTCATTCGTCCTTTCATTTTTATGGAAGGAGGTGATAATAAGACATACCTGGTCAGATGAGAGTATTTTGAGAGAAAGACCTGAGTCTACTCGCCCTCAGCCGTACCTGCTACTAATATATTCTTGTAAGTAACAAATACTACACACTTGAATATTGGAGCCTCTGGGGAAAGCTTAATGTGTTTTGATAGGAAGTGGTGCATAGCTAAAATCATTAATTACTAGTCACATAGCTACAGGTATATAAACCTGACTTCTAGTCAGATTAATTACAGGGATCACCATACTATTTCCCTGTTGTACTGCTGCTTTTTTGTACTTTCATGTTGACCAATACTCATCATTCCTGCTTTAAGTAACAAAAGAGTTGATTACTTAGTATATGGAAGAGTTGTCTAGTTACAATTGATGATATGGTTATGAATAACAGTAAATTGTGTTCGGAGCGTCATCCAGTAAATAATACTGCTTAATACTGTGTGATATATTGAATAAACGGATTAATGCGGAATTAGTCGCTACATCACAGTGTTCAAATTCTAAGTATATTTAGTAGGAGAGTCTTTTGCATCGTTTCATGAAATTCACTTGGTTTTTTTGTGTTTAACTTTTTTTTGTGTTTTTAAATGAAGGATGTGGATATTGAAACTCCTCAGGGTATTACTTATCGTGGTCGACAGTTAGCTACAGGTACTCAGGTATGCGGTGTATCCATTCTGAGAGCTGGTGAAGCCCTGGAACCAGCATTATGCGCTGTATATAAAGATGTTCGTTTGGGTAAAATTTTAATACAAACTAATCCTGACACCGGTGAACCAGAACTACACTATATTCGTCTACCTCGTGATATAAAGGTAAAAATGTCCTTTCTATATAATTTCCCCTTTAAATTATGTTCTAAACTTTATAGTTTTTCTGTTGTTTATCAAAATATTTAACGCGCTGATAGGTAGGGATTTATAGACAAATTATTTTTCCCATGTTGATCATTATTTTCAAGATTGATCACGAACCGACTTCTGCTAGAGAACTAGGGAGTACTAGACATGTGTTTCGTCGTTTCCCGGGACTCTTCAGTACCACGCACCTATAAACCCAGGAACTCTTTATATGTTACAAGGTGGGCTCGTTCAGCAATCAACCACTGAGATGGAATCCAATGGCCCATCTATTATAACTCCTACCGATTCATGACCACCGGTCACTGTCATTGGCAAGTATTTATCTTTACATCCAACTCGGTGGACCCAGTTAGTCATGACTCCCCACTACCTTCCTTCTGTAGTCAGGCACTAGTGTGTTGTAGATTAAGATGAGCTGCCTAGTTGTGCCGCTTCTATGTGGATTTATAAGTTGTGCTGCTCCTGTGGAGAAAGCCTATATACAGCTGACAACTAGACAGCGTAACAAACACATCTTCTTTCCTGGTTCGGAAAAGGCCGTAAAAATCCATAGGAACCTCTGTTTTGCCTCATTCGATTGATAACAATCATCCAGTAGATAGAAGAAGCTCCTTCAAGGTTATCATCTGTCATATTCAATTGAGCGGTTCGAATGCGAATTAGAACTGGCCGTTTACACACACAGTGCTATAGGAATCCGAGAGTACAGTCCTAATCTTTGTGCACAAGAGTAGTTTGTTCTACCTTTGTCTCCACCTTCGGCTATTCCATTAATTTTTCAGTGTTGGTTATTTAGGGATTTTATTGATTTTAAAATTGATCTCGATCTGGCTTCAATTAGAGAACCAGTGAAGCCAGCAGTTTAGTCTTTTAGTACTAGTCACTAACAGTATTATGCAAGTATCAGCACAGCAGTTCTTCTTTTCATTTATTCGCCAATCTTCTCCTTTCTCTAAAATAATCAGGGACATATTTATCCAGAGGTATATGACCATGCTCTTAAGCTCACTTCATCTACTCTGATGTGGACACATGTTTCCTTCTCATACCATATAAGGACATAAAATTCCTGTAAAGTAATTGGAGACAATTGGCAGATAGTCATAAGCGTAGGTCACGTGCTCATCGGCTCTAGTTATCAAGGAATTTATGCATAACCTGGAAGTGACTGGTTGATATCCACTCGGGGATTCTAGCTCGAATCAATCAGCGTTACATTCTGAGATGTTATCATTAAGTTATTCATACTCAGGTGGATTTGACTGATAGTCAGGATCATAGCTTTGGTTACTCCTTGTGTGTTTACGTTGTCTTTACTGCTTATGGAAATAACACCGTTCGAATCAATACAGTGTGCTATCTTGCTATCATGCTTTCCAAAAATATTCATTTTGCGTTATCAACAGACAAATTGGTCAATCCTTAGTGACAAATAAGTTATTTTGGTAGATTTTATGGTTTTACGATGGTGTTAAGTGGCATTGGGATTTGATTTTTAATGTATGATAAATAAGCACGTATAAGCAATTAATTAGTTGACATTTTGGAGTTTCAAATGTTGGGTGATAGATTCAAGTGTCATTTGAAGCCCCATCAACTACTAAAAGTCCTACAGATTCAGATGACGAGCCACAAATGGGACCAAAACTTGCATCTTGAATTCCACTTTCTTATCCACTCCAACATTTGATATGTTTAACATACTGACTTGCTATCCCAGGTGAAATCAAACACCGAGATACATTGTTTTATCGATTTTCATTGAAAGTATTTTTTAAATTTTGTTATTGTTTTTCAAAATTTCTTAATCTTGACCCAGACAACCAAAGGGGAGAGTTCTTATTGTGCTTGCATAGTGTTGTTTAGTGAAAATAAACATTGTAGTTCAGCGAAGAGGCTGTTTTTTTAGTGATTTCATTTTCCTCTTTAGCTGTACAATCGCATTTGTATACAATTTTTTTCTCTCATGAAAGAGGGGAGTAGGAAAAGTGATGAGTTGTCACACATACAGTCGTGTTAATGTTAGTCATTGCATAAAAGAAGTCGAATAGATGAATTGGAGTTAAGTAATAAGATATAATCTGTCTGTCTGTCTGTTTTCGACATAGAACTCTGCACAAATGTGCGGAAGTTCAAGTCACCACACTCCGTGTAGCACGCGAAGCAAGAGAAGAAAGTACAAGAAAGGCATAATAGAAACAGTGAGCATAGATGTGAGACAAAGGAATGGTAATAACGAAGGACAAAACAGTTTCATTAGAGATCATAAGTCACAAGGAGTGGATGCATCTGCGCCACTGAGAACGATTTTGAGCCATGTCACCAATTGTTTCCAACCATAGATTTTTACCGTCCCGAGGACCCCAGCCTGGAAGTCTACACCTTCCTACATGGCTTAGACCAACTGTTGTGGATTTCATTGTCTGATGCCAAGTTTTTGTTTGACCGCCGCTAGCTGTTTTCCAGCCTGACCCTATATCCGCTAACATTGCTCGTCGAGGGAGGCGATGACTTGGCATACGTAACACATGTCCTAACCATCTCAGTCTTTGTAACTTCACGACTTCGTCGATTGATTTCCCCTGTTTACCTAGAACTCGACGCCTAACTTCAATGTCGCTCACCTTATTATGCCACTTTACACGGGAAATAGAGCGCAGCCCTCTATGATCAAAGACAGCTAGTCTTTTCATGTCTTCCACTCTGAGTGGCCAGGTCTCACAACCATAAAGGAGGACGGAGCGGACTGATGAGCAGTACACCCGCCCTTTGGTCGATAGTCGAACATCTCGTCTACGCCAGAGTCGTCGTAAACTGGCAAATGCGAAACGAGCCCTCTGTATTCGTGCTGAGATTTCGTCAGAGATCAACCCGTTGGGGCTGATGGTACTTCCTAAATAATTGAAGCGGTCAACGTGCTCTACCACTTCACTTCCTATTTGTAAACTAGGCGTCGATGTAGTCCAGTCCTGTTACATCATCTTGCATATAATAATTTAATAAGGAATGAGTTGTAATCACGACGCACATTGAAACGAAGAGAGATATGAAGTTGCGTGAGAGTTCTAAGGAAATACAAGAGTTATGAAGAATTGGTTAGGAAAACGAAAAACCAATTCAGTAGAAATCAATAGGTTTGTTTAACAATGATAGTAGAAGTGGTTAAATAATTTTCTTTTTTTTTGTATGCATCGCTTTGGTTTCTCTAACCGAAAAATTAAAGCTTCAACAAAACAATGGAAACGAATGCACATTTCCTTCGGTAGTTTCTGTACTTTGGTGAGATCGACTGTGACCAGTATTGACAAGGTTTTCGATTATTGCACTCTTTTTGGAGGCATTACTACATTTTTTGCAACCACTCGGGATAGTGTTCTTGGATCCTTTTTAGACAGACAGACAGACAGGATATGCATTGAACGATCAATGTAGCTGGCACCACAGCAACGGATGAACTGATATATGCACATAGAAGTGGTCAGATGCAAGATCATATCCTTTGGACTTCTGAGGATCAGTGGATAACTAGAGAACACTACTCTTAGCATTGCTTCGGAGAATGTTTTTCTCAAAGATGCTGAAATTCTTCTCTTGAGGATATCACAGGTTATCTCTACTTTGAAATCCAGATTCATGTAAAGTTTCAGTTTTGGAACAAGTAGTGTAGTAAGGTGCCTCTTCAGTAGAATCCAACGAATATGCAGTGAAGACATGCTTGATGAAGAAGAGAGAAAATTGACACAAACTCTGGTTGATAACAATTATCCAGACAAGTTCATCAGGAGATATAAAGTAGTCAGAACACCAAGAGCCACTCTCCAACTCGCCCCTAAGAAAGACGTGTACATCAAACTACCCTGTATGGGGCATCAAAGCAGCTTGATAACTAGACGAAGACAGAACGCTGCTGCTAAAAAGACTTTTTATGCAGCTAATATCATAATAATAATGTAAAGCCATTATATCTATGTAAGCCCTTCGAACATACGAAAAATGACGTCACATCCCACTGTATTTACCAATTTGAATGTATGTGTGGACACACATATATAAGGAGGACTCATCGATCTCTGCGAGTAAGGGCTGGCTTCAGAGCATATTCCAAAATGGCTCCAGAAACAAGTGGAATCTTCAGAACCTATTAACGGTGAGAACAGGAGACCTAGCTCTTCTATTGCGAAACATATTATAGAGACAGGATATAAAATTGACGTTAACACATCTTTTAAACCTATCTATAAAACGTGTTTTGGGCGTATCCTAAAGTTTGCACAAGCCCTAGCAACTAGAAAGTTCAAGCCATATTTATGCGTTCAAAAACAATTCGTCATCACATTAAACCTTCCTTGGTAAATTTTGTTTTGATACCATAGCAGATGTACTATTACCTCTGCTATTTGGTTTAGTGGTCTTCATTGTTATTTTGACCTTCAATATGTCCTTTTCACTTGACCTAAGTCTATTCTCTCACCTCTTACCCCTTAATTAATTTCATATATGATTCCTATGACAAGTCCGTGTGTGATCAGATTGTTCGAAATGTTTTGGGCAAATACATTACACGATTCAGACAAATTACGTCTTCTTATTGCTTTATCTAAATTCATAAAGGGAACTAATTGTTTTAAAGTAATGTTTCATTGTGACATAGAGGAAATCGTGTGAAGAGGAGTTGAAATAGTATGGACTGACATGGATGCAAGTGAAAAGTACAGCAGAAGACAGAAGCAAGTGGAGACGTGCAGTTGAAGCCCTATGTTCCACTAGGAACCCAAGGGAACAATAATAATAATGTTTCGTTCCTCTGCACTCTTGGTGTGATCTTCTTGTCTATGAATCTTGGTGGATTCTCCTTCTTGGGCATCAAGACTGCATATGCGTCGGGTCCGAGTGGCAAAGGTTTAATTTAATCTCGTTTTCGTCCAGTTGACACCAAACTAACTGTAGAAACTTGTTGGTTAACCCAAATGAATTTCCTAATGTTGTACAGCTAAAGAAAATAAATGTGCCGAAAATAGCCTGTTCACTGAACTATGTGTTTGTTTTCTTTAATATCTGGATGGGGATTACTCATCAATGCACAGTGTTAATCATCATTGCATAATTTCATTTGTTTTTTTTTTCATCCAGGATTGTTTTGTTATCCTAATGGATGCTACTGTGGCCACCGGAGCTGCTGCAATTATGGCTATGCGTATTTTAGTGGAACATGATGTCCCAGAAGATAGAATCATTCTTATTTCATTGATAATGGCTACTCAAGGTGTACATTCTGTTGCTTATACATATCCAAAGGTAAGCTTTCTCTTATAATCGATACATATGTAAAGCTAGATTTCTTCGCGAACTGTTGTTATTTAAAGAACTTTTAAAAGCTAGTGAGCACAGGCCTCTCCATCCTATGACAGAGTTAAACTAAGGGCCTTCCGGTTATATGCTAAGCACAGTAGCATTCAGACACTGATTGTGAGTGTCCACACAGTCTGAAATTCAAGCTTCTGCCAATTCGCTTTCCATTGTAATCGATAGTTCTGTGTTCCCATTTTTGTTATGACGTTTTATTAGAACTAGAGAAAGTCCATTCCACGGTCAGTCATTGATAAATAATAGTAGGCCGGGAACTGATTAAAGTGTGAATTCCTAGGCTATTGGATTCTAACTGAGTAGTAGTTGAAGGTTGCAACCAGACAGCTCTGGATATTCGACTGCTGATAAGGACATACGCTCTGATTTCTGAATACTTTTAAAACAAGAATACAATGACTATTCACTGTCTCTCTTCTAGTTCTTTAATAACTCTTTTTCAATTGATATTGACTAACGATGAAATCTGCTTTGAATTCATCCAATCAAGTGTGTCTATAAACCAAACATCTGAAATATCGACCCTCTGTTTATTCAGAAGTTTTCGACACTATTGCCAAAAAGGCTTTCAACTTTCAATATCAGTGCAAAAGGTCAACATTATCCAAAACCAAGTCATCATTTGAAATTTAGCTTTAATTTATCAGGTGTCAAGGAACTTATTCCTAAGATCCTATTATTTCTGAAGACCCTCCGAATCGACAACCACTAAGCACGGATATCGACTTTAATTCGAAAACACAATAGATGACGAGAAATTGTATTCATCGATTGTTAAAGTCAATATTCTGTACCTAGGTCTATAAACAAATGTGTTTACATGGAATGTATTGAACTTTTATTTGTATTCTTTCGTCTTCGTCTAACTTGTACACGATCGAATCACTCGCGCCTTCAAGTTGCCTGCCAATGGCGACCAAGGCCAATGAACAAACCTTCAATGTTCATAATCATTGACACCAGGGTTGAATCAATAACCGTCATACAACAGGTTATAATTCACTGTATCTATCATCACGTCAACATCCGTGTTTTTTTGTGTTGTATTATTTTCACTATTCTATTGATGATTGGATTTATTCCCAACTGCTGCTACATTTAAAATTTTTAATGCAGTAAGTAAGAAATGTTATTCTTAAATCTATAAGCTTGCAGCACTATTGGTATCATGACAGTTCAGTTGTATGATGTTGTGCTACATAAAGGAGTCGATTGGACAGTGAATGAATTTTGTGTCGTTAGTCTTCTGTGCGTTTGAGGTAGATCATTGGTCATACTGGCGTCGGTGGCATAGCTGTTAGGACGCTCGCCGACCATGTACATGGTCCGGGGTTCGATCCCCGGCCACTGACTCACTCCTTTACCTCGCTAAGCCAGAAATAATGCTGGTAAAGAGGAAAAGTTGGGCACAAGACTAGCAACCCCATCCTGTAAAATAAACACTGCTACAGAAACTTCAAGCCACTAGCTTGAAGCCCTATGTTCCACTGGGGAACGGGAAGGAAAAAAAATGATCATACTGTTTCGCCTCATTTCAGTTTCATAATCTTCTGTGAAGTAGGATGGTGTATAAAGTGATCTGTTGTATTTAACAATATGTGGTAATTTGTTTTTCTCTACAGAGTCAGACAAAAGGACTTTTGCTCACCCGTGGTTCCACCTAACATATATATCACGAGTTGACAGAAGTTGAATTCACGGGTTGGTCATTGGATCAGGTCCCAGTGGCATAATGGTCTACGGGTTTGTTTGGTAACTGGAAGGTTTTAGGTTGGAACTCTGACAATGGGTGTGTAACTTACTGACTGACTGGTTTCAGCGTAGAACTTTGCACCAATATGCAGCCGTTTGAGTTACCAAACTCCCTCACTGTAGTACATAAAGCAACAGAATAAAGTAAAAAGAGATTCAAAATAGAGATAATGAACAGAAATATGAGGCAAAGAGAATAGTAATATGTAAGAAAAATAGTGTTTTATTGGATATAATAAGTCACAAGGATTGGATGCATCTGTGCCAGATATTGAGAACGATTTTGAGCCATATCACTAACTGTCACCACCTATTGGTTTTCACCGTCCCGAGGACTCCAACCGGTCAGGAAGTCTCCAGCTTCCTTCGCGGCCGGCTTGAACTAACTGTTGTGGATTTTATTGGCTGATGAAGCCATGTTTTGGTTTGACCACCGCTAGCTAACTCTTTTCTAACCTGACCTATCCAATGTCAGCCGACATTGCCGATTGTCAAGGAAGGTGATGGCTAGGCATATGTAACACATGTCCTAACCACCTCAGTTGATGTAACTTCATACTTCCAAAAGCACACAAAGCCCTGCTGATCATCATTCTCCAGTGGATGCGTACTGATGAAGAGTCCCGAAATAGGCTGACGAAACAACTGTCTCTAGTATTCCCAGTTGGTTTTCCATTGGTTCTTTAACTAATGTCTGCTGGTGTTCAGTCCTGTAAGTAAGAAAACATGACTACATGTCTCCTATTTCCTTACACTTTGGTTCTCTTTAAACACTTTTTTAAATATATTTTCTCTGTTTCCACTTTCAGGCACATATTGTTACTACAGCTGTTGATCCTGGTCTAAATGAAAGTTATCATATTATACCGGGTGTTGGAAATTTCGGTGATCGATATTTTGGTACTACACTGGATTGTCTCCCAGAAACTAGGTGATGAATTTTCCAGAAAAACAAAGTATAAATAAATATTTTGTTTCTTTGTCTGTCTGTCTGTCTGTTTGTCTTGTCTTGTCGTCTCTTGTCTTGCCTAACAAAAAAAGATAAATAGCCCAGGAAACAGACAGTTTCTGTATGTTTCATCTCAACTTCATTCTCTAACTTGTAACTATCATCTTTGATGACTCTTGCTTGCATCTGTTGCAATTTCTGTTCAAGTTATCTTGTATGAAATAATATCTCTGTCTTATATGGATATATATATATATATATATTTTAGGAGTCCATAGTGTTTTTATTATTATTATTATCATGATCGATATTGACTACCCTTTTGTGGATTATTATTTTTTGAAGCTCTAAACACGAGGATGAAAATCAGACCACATATAATTGTTTTATTTTTCTGTTGCATTTTAGATTTTTATTTGCTTGTCACTCTTCAAACCTACTAATACTACCTAGTCCTGTAGTGTTTTAATCAAGTCTAGTCCCATTCTATCCATCCATCTATCCAGCATTCAAGCATCCATCCACCCATCCATCTATGTCGATTTTAATCCATCCATCTATCTATCTCTGGGCTTAATTATAATATCTCTTTATTATTATTACTACTACTTATTTTTAATCCCCCCTCCCCCCCGGCAAACAGAATATGTATACAAATTAACGTACAACATTCGCTCCCCTCCCACCGGGTTTTTTTGTTCCATAATGTGTACCATTGTGTTTTCTTTTTACTTTAATTTACACCTTATTTGTTTTTTTCCCTACTAATATGCTTTTTATTTTAAATTGAATCATGAGTTGACATCAATTAGCGAAGACTAGCAAATTGTTGTGAGAACCACTGTTTCGTCCCGTGTTTGGCGATGACTGACTCTTCAACACTACACACGCATAACTCTACTGTCAGAGAAAAAGTGAAACCAAGTTGTTCAGCTATGGAAGAGTCATTTGAAGAGTCATTTCCAAACAAGGATGCAAGATAATATATCTGTCCACAATACACTAACCTTGTTGGGTTTTTTTTTCTTCACTGGATTGATTTTCCTACAAACTAACCTTTAGAAATACTACTGTTACGTAATCACTTTTATTATTTATTAATATTATTATTATTATAGTTATTATTATCATTGATTTCGCTGTCCACCTTGTCTTCTTTCTCAATCTCTTTTGCTGTAAATTGATCTGAAAGGCTTCTCTGTTTGGAAGCATGGTGTGCATATGTATATATACACATACATGTATCTATGTATGATATAGGAATATTGGATTATGAAAACGGGATTATAGTAGAGGGTAGATTGTATAGAAAGGTATTTTTTTCTCAATCTATCCTCTTAGTGATATATTCTTTTGCTTTTCTCTGTCTTATACTGATTAATATTATTGTTTAATTATATCTGATCCGATTCTAGTTTATATATATATTACATGTTGTTGTGTGTTGGTTGCAGAGTGAGTGAGAATTTGTTTTTTCTTGACTTCTCAAAACTTTCATTCTATTGTATTGTCTTGTATGTATGTGTTTGTGTTGGTTTGATTTTTTACTCATGATTTTTAGAAAATAATATTATTTCAAACAATTAGTCTCTTTTGAGCAAGCTTGGAGTAATAATGGCGTTATTAAAAGACAAAGTTTATCTGAGTAAATGTGGCGTGATGTATTTGCTCAATACCATTTCGAACAACAGTCTGATCACGTGCGTGTATACGCATTTATTTGTTTAATCCGTTGAATGAGGAAAAAAGAACGGCCAATTGATGTAAACCAAATGATGGTAAAGTATCTGTAACTAAGAATTATTTACACTACGTTTGGGTAATATAATTGACTGAAATTAACCGAGCGTAGATGTGATATCCGGCTGGTTGTCGACCAAAAGGTGTGTGTACTGCTCAGCAGTTCGCTCCATCCTCCTTTATGGTTGTGAGAGTAGAAGACATCGAAAAAGGCTCGCTAGCTGTCTTTGATCATAGGTGCCTGCTTTCTATCTCCCGTGTGAAATGGTATAATAAGGTGAGCAATATTTACGTTAGGTTTCAGTCGAGTGCTAGGTAGTTGGGAGGGGGAGTCAATAGACGAGGCTGTGAAGTTACATGGATTGAGATGGTTAGGACATGTGTTACATATGCATGTCTAGCCGTCGCCTTCCTCGACAATAGGTAATGTCAGCTGACATTGGATGGATCAGGTTGGAAAAGAGTTAGCTAGTGGTGGTCAAACCAAAACATGGCTTCATCAGTCAATGAAATCTACAACAGTTAGTGTAAGCCAGTAATGTAGGAAGGTGTAGACTGGTTTCCTGTTTGGGGTCCTTAGGGGACGGTAAAAACCAATGAACACTGGAGACAGTTGGTTGATGATATGGCTAAAAATCGTTCTCAATGTCTGGCACAGATGCATCCTCTTCTTGTGATTTATCATATCCAATAAAACACTATTTTTATTTGCCGTCCACTTATCTGTGAAATGTGCCATTAAAATGGAAATTCACATTCATGGTATACCTTAATAACAATTCTTTTAGGATTTTCATTGGGATACCAATATTTATCGACCGGTTATACACTTGTTCACATATGTAGTTAACTGTTTCAACCAGAGGTACATTTGTGAATAAAGATGTTATGTCCACAGATATCATACTTTTATCCTTGATATTAATATGTTTGATTTTGTCCACAAATTCAAATACATCTTTGACTCTATATTTCACTATCTGCTTATGCAAAGGTTTGAGAATATTCACTGACCATCTAGCTAGAGCATGGTAAGGCGAATTTCGCATACAAAGTATCGTTCTTTACGGGGCTCTCCCGGTTTATGTACTTTAGGTAGGCCATACCATCCTGGCGTGTATATGCTTGATTTCCTCATATAAACTTCCAGAAAATATCTGCACCTCCCTCAATGTCTTCAAACGTCTGGTTGATTCATTTTCTATTTTGTTAGTGAAATCTTTCTTCTCCTTAAGTTTTTGAAACTTATGTGTCTTTCAATGTATCGTTCATCTTTTTTTAATACGGTGACTTCTATCAGAAGATTGATAATTACAAAACCTGACAAAGGATCAGGAGTACTTCTTCTCGAGCATTCCACGACTGTTTTGTCCTAGTCTGAGATTTCTCAGTGGTATTCACCTATGACTCAAATAGCAATCAAACTGCGTATTTACCCACTGGGTTTTTATGCAAGAAGCTGTGAATTATAACTTCCATTGATTTGTGCTGTGCACTTCCCGCCAACACTAACCAAATCAATGGATGAGCATCCGCTCCAACCTGACACCATAGACGAAGTTTACATTAACATCAGTCACAATCCCTATTAAATCCAAAGTCTGAATTATCAATCTCCGGTTCATTAGTGGATACTGGATGCATATCCTGAGGTGCTAAAAAGAAGGTGTTATTTGGAGTCCACCAGTCCAAGTGAGAAGCGGATGCTTACTGATGGGATATGGTTATCCGTGCCTTTGCATCACATGAACTGACAAGATTTAGAATGCATTAAGTCATAGGGTGATCAGATAACGGGCTGGCTTCGTAATCTGAAAGTCTTGGATTCCCTCCCTAGTGGAGTCATGCTAATGAGGAGTCAAAAACCAGGATGAAGAACCTGTCTAGGTGTTTCTTGGTATTCAATGATTCTCTATAGGACGCTCGCCGACCATGTACATGGTCCGGGGTTCGATCCCCGGCCACCGACTCACTCCTTTACCTCGCTAAGCCAGAAATAATGCTGGTAAAGAGGAAAGGTTGGGCACAAGACTAGCAACCCGATCCTGTAAAATAAACACTGCTACAGAAACTTCAAGCCACTAGCTTGAGCCGTATATTCCACTGGGAACCTGAAGGAAAAATTATTATTATTATTTTTCTGTTCGATGTCAGTTCATGATGAAGTCCCCATTTTCATGACATTTACATCGCATTCCGAATGGAGCATATGGCTTCAAGCTATCAAGTTTCCATAGCCGTGGTAGTACTGTTTTTAGCAGCAATGGGAGTACTAATCTCAGGGCCAACCTATCCTACTTTCTAGGCCTAATATTAGAGAGACCTACAGAATGCACTGGTCAGCAGTCGAACTCTGGACCAAATGCATTGTTGGCGCCATCGCACCAATGAAACATAGTCATAATCCCTACGAAACCGTAAAATCTGTATACAATTATTGCTTCAGTAAAGCATCTTTCTTTCAGTGCTCCATCTACTATTCATTTTAACTGTTTTACGTGATATTTCATTATTTATCAATATTATTAGAACAGAAAAATATTGTTTTAATTCTCTTCATTAATAGTATGTATGATCATGACTATTATACTCATATGACCTAATGACCTTTTAAGATTGTTTGAAAAATGAAAATGTATTGCATATAACTAGGTATCATTGAAAGTAGCTAGTATATATTGATTACTTATTAAAATGATCATAAAGATATAATGAAATGAACACTGTTGAATTTATATTTGGGAGATTGGGAAAAGAATTGGTTTATTAGCTAGCGATACTAAAGGATATGAGTGGTTTTCAACTATACTTGTATCAGTCAATAATATATGCTATCGAATTGACTTATAGTTTCTTTTTGTTGATGGTAACTAGTAGTAAATTTCGTCCTAAATTCGGGACTCATCATCTGGATGATATTAGATGGTTGAAGGCAGTTGGTCATAGGAAGCCTTGGACCTAGGTTTCGTGATAGTTGGCACTCATCAGCAAGGCGTATCTGCAAACCTTGAAGGACTAAACGAAAGGAAGAAAGAAAGAACTAGACGCATCACACTAGTTACTAGTGTCCAATCAAAATATCCACTATAGTCCTACAGGAGGTCAATCGCTAGCCCGAATAGCTAGCTCAGTGGTAACGTCTCTGACTACAGGCAGCACTGAGTGACGCGGGTTCCAATATCAGAAGGGACATGAGTTCCTTCAAGCTTACAGATACGCCTTGCTGATGAGTGTCAACTAGCACGAAACTTGTGTTCAGGCATGGCTTTCTGCCGATTGCCTCCAACCATCTAATATCATCAAATCAATGTGCACAGTGACGGTGAGATACCTGGAATGTTGGCCACATTACAAATCTGACTGACTGATAGAATTCAGTCTGCACCAAACAAAGGACTAGACAGATCACACTAGTTACTGGTGTCTAATCAAAACCATCATCTGGATGTTGATTTCAGTTAATCCACTTTTGACTGACTATACTGGACAGAAATGTTGATGAACCGGCTGAAATAATAATATTTAGTACCCGTTTCACAAGAGGTGACTTTCGTGGCCCAGTGGATTACACCCTGGCATTTGAAACAATCAGTGCATGGTTTAAGTCTCAGTGAGAATACTGGCAGTAACTGGGGGGGGGGAGCGCAGGTACGTGCTGGTGGTGAGCCCCAAGTAGGATGAAGTGGGCGTTTCGGACTCCACCGACGTATCATCATGTTAATCTACAGACATCATCAATGCGTCCATACTCGGAGGCTAGACATTTCGATCTAACACAATTGATTAATGGGAGACGCAATTTAACTGAAATAATGAATTGTACTCTTCTGCATTTGAGTTAAATGCTTCATGTATTGAAATCAGTTGGTTCGAGAAAATCGTCAGGAAACTCTGGAAGTAGGTTTCGTGATAGTTGGCACTCACTAGTCAGCAATGTGTATCTACAAACACCTTGTCTCCCAGTGCTGCTGTCAGAGACCACTGAACTATTCGGGCTCGCTATTGACCTCCCGTAACACTATTGGATAGTTTGATTGGACACTAGTTAATTGGTGTCATGCGTCTAGTCGTTTTTTTTGGTGCAGACTGAAATCTATGAGTCATGTTTGCAATGTAGTCACCATATTAGTTGGCTCGCCGCGAGTCCATATCTCAGAAGGGAAATCCTGTGACCAATCAATCAAATTCCTTCAAACTATTGCTTTTATATGGGTCAAAGTCTTGATGTATCATGAAAAGCATTTCCAGCAGGCTATCACGGAATTATGTCAACAGCTGCCTTCGCTAGCTTCGTAGTGAAGATCAGATGGATGTTCGGAAAGGATTAACAAACGAAGAACCCTGACAAGCAATGAGACAATCAAAAACCTTCCATCTAACATATATATTGAAGGAAATCAGGATGAGTTGGAAACACTGAGGAGACCGTTGAGTGAAATCCCTAGCCATGCCCTCTTGTTTGGTGTGTCTCAGTAGCACAAACACGAGGGAGCCAGGCAGGCTTTAGACCAGGAAGAGGGTGTATTGATCATATCTTCACCCTCCGACAGATTCTAGAACATAGGCATTCCTACCGGCGTCCAACAGTCATTATATTTCTTGACCTAAAGGCAGCATTCGACTCTGTCGATCGAGAAGTTCTCTGGCGATGCTTGGCTGTAAACGGAATTCCGAGAAAATATATTGCACTGATGAAGGCACTCTACTCCTACTCATACAGCCAGGTGAGGGCTTACGGCGAGCTGTCATCTGAACCGGTGACGACCAGTGGTGTCGGTCAAGGATGCCCATTATCTCCATTTCTATTCAACTTCATCATAGATGTGTTAATGGACTTAACCCTAAGTGACTTCAGCAACTCAGGGATTGACTTGCTACCGGGGAATAATCTCGTTGACTTGGAATATGCAGATGATATAGTCCTTCTAGGCGAAGACGCTGACGAAATGCAGAGTCTTCTAAACACCTTGAGCCGCAATCTACGAATGTTTGGCATGCGATTCGCTCCCACCAAATGCAAGATGATGTTACAGGACTGGACTACATCGACGCCTAGTTTAAAAATAGGAAGTGAAGTGGTAGAGCACGTTGACCGCTTCACTTATTTGGGAAGTACCTTCAGCCAGTGCCAACGGGTTGATCTCTGACGAAATCTCAGCACTAATACAGAGGGCTCGTTTCGCATTTGCCAGTTTACGACGACTCTGGCGTAGACGAGATGTTCAACTATCGACCAAAGGGCGGGTGTACTGCTCATCAGTCCGCTCCGTCCTCCTGTATGGTTGTGAGACCTGGCCACTGAGAGTGGAAGACATGAAAAGACTAGCTACCTTTGATCATAGGTGTCTGCGTTCTATTTCCCGTGTAAAGTTGCATAATAAGGTGAGCAACATGGAGGTTAGGCGTAGAGTTCTAGGTAAACAGGGGAAATCAATCGACGAAGTCGTGAAGTTACATAGACTGAGATGGTTAGGACATGTGTTACGTATGCCAAGCCATCGCCTCCCTCGACGAGCTATGTTAGCGGATATAGGGTCAGGCTGGAAAAAAGCTAGCGGCGGTCAAACAAAAACTTGGCATCACCAGTCAATGAAATCCACAACAGTTGGTCTAAGCCACGTAGGAATGTGTAGACTTCCAGGCTGGGGTCCTCGGGACGGTAAAAATCTATGGTTGGAAACAATTGGTGACATGGCTCAAAACCGTTCTCAGTGGCGCAGATGCATCCACTCCCTGTGACTTATGATCTTCAATGAAACTGTTTTGTATTTCTTCATTACTCCTTTGTCTCACACCTCTGTTTACTGTCTCTATTATAGTTTTCTTGTACTTTCTTCTCTTGCTTCGCGTGCTACACGGAATGTGGCGACTTGAACTTCCGCACATTTGTGCAAAGTTCTATGTCGAAAACAGACAGACAGACAGATGCCCTCTTGTAAAACCTGAATGGAAAATTACAAGTTTGGCTGAGGTTTGAAGGTGACGTGAAGGAGATTATGTAAAGAGGAGAGGAAAGCTTTTAAATATTCGTGGAGGCAGGTACAGACAACTGCAAAGAATAAGATGAAATGGAGATGTGGTACCGAAGCCATATGTTCCACCATGAACCGAAGGGAATAATAAGTTGTCGAAATGAGATATGAGCTTGGCTAACAGGCAGCTCATGAAGGAGCATTTGAATATGTCATAAAACTAGGTTAGATGATTGTAGTGTCTGACTGAATGCCTTTTAGCCTAACGAAGTCACAAGGACAGTGGAGGTCGACTCTGAAGGTCTGTGCAGTGGTAGTGATTTGCACTTCTGTGTTATATTAATTGAGGTAAAGGGCAGTATAAAAAAATCGCAAACTCACCTAACCCATGTCTGTCTGTCTGTCTGTTTTCGACATAGAACTCTGCACAAATGTGCGGAAGTTCAAGTCGCCACATTCCGTGTAGCACGCGAAGCAAGAGAAGAAAGTACAAGAAAAGCATAATAGAAACAGTGAGCAGAGGTGTGAGACAAAGGAGTAATAAATAAATACAAAACAGTTTCATTGAAGATCATAAGTCACAGGGAGTGGATGCATCTGCGCCACTGAGAACGATTTTGAGCCATGTCACCAATTGTTTCCAACCATAGATTTTTGCCGTCCCGAGGACCCCAGCCTGGAAGTCTACACCTTCCTACGTGGCTTAGACCAACTGTTGTGGATTTCATTGACTGATGCCAAGTTTTTGTTTGACCGCCGCTAGCTTTTTTCCAGCCTGACCCTATATCCGCTAACATAGCTCGTCGAGGGAGGCGATGACTTGGCATACGTAACACATGTCCTAACCATCTCAGTCGATGTAGCTACACGACTTCGTCGATTGATTTCCCCTGTTTACCTAGAACTCTACGCCTAACCTCCATGTTGCTCACCTTATTATGCAACTTTACACGGGAAATAGAACGCAGGCACCTATGATCAAAGGTAGCTAGTCTTTTCATGTCTTCCACTCTCAGTGGCCAGGTCTCACAACCATAAAGGAGGACGGAGCGGACTGATGAGCAGTACACCCGCCCTTTGGTCGATAGTTGAACATCTCGTCTACGCCAGAGTCGTCGTAAACTGGCAAATGCGAAACGAGCCCTCTGTATTAGTGCTGAGATTTCGTCAGAGATCAACCCGTTGGGGCTGAAGGTACTTCCCAAATAAGTGAAGCGGTCAACGTGCTCTACCACTTCACTTCCTATTTTTAAACTAGGCGTCGATGTAGTCCAGTCCTGTAACATCATCTTGCATTTGGCGGGAGCGAATCGCATGCCAAACATTCGTAGATTGCGGCTCAAGGTGTTTAGAAGACTCTGCATTTTGTCAGCGTCTTCGCCTAGAAGGACTAACCCATGAGTCGTTTTCGTTCAAAATTAGTTTCTTTTGACGGTAATCACTGTAACCATCGAGATATAAGGGCTAATATAAGCCAATCAATCAAGTTTGTAATTTAGTTGGGTCATCGAACTATCTGATATGAAATTACTTTGGTAAGTATTAAAAGTCACTGGATTTGGATAATAATTTGGGATTCTTGGAAGGGTATGAATGTCTTTACAGTTTCAAATGTCTTCCTCTGTTTACCACCGATCAGGTTGGAGTAGAGCTGCCCGCTGACTGATTGACTGTCATCATCCTCATTAGTCATATTAGCATAACTTTAGTATTCATCTCATTAGAAATTAGTGTGTCAGCTATGAAATTAAGATAAAACGATTTGGATTTGGATTAATTAATCACCAATTGCATATTTTCTCAAGGTAATAATTTAATCGATGAGGTAAGCAGTTCCATTCAGATTCCAAATTGTTTATTTTCCAAAAGCTGTTTCAACATTCACTTATTGGTATAGTAGAAAACGTAAATAAATAGAACAATTATTCTGATGTCAAATAAAAGGTTTTAGATTTCTTATCAACATTACTTGTATAGTAATATTGTTTAAATTTCAAGTATTAGTTTTTTAGGGATTTTGTTTGATTGTATGGAAGATTTCACCATAAGCTGGGTGCGTACTGCTGAAGAGTCCCAAACGGGGACGAAACAGTTATGCAGTACTCCCAAGTTTTCCAGTGGCTCTCTAATTGATGTCAGCTCATGGTGAAATCCTCCATACAATCAAACAAAACCCATACTTGAAAATTAATCTGATGCTCACTAGCGACTGGCAGTTAACCGTGGGTTCTAGTGGGAAGCCGTGACCAGTAGGTCGAAGATGAGGCAGTAACTCATCGAAGAAGACATTGCGAAATGGTCGCGCTATGTCGTGAACTGGCGGAAGTTAGATTTCAAGAACCATTCGATCGGGCCCTAATGGCTCAATGGTTTACGAGCTCACCTTGTAACCAGAAGGTCCTGGGTTCGAACCCCGACGGTGGGTGAGTACTGATGAAGAGTCGCAAACTAGGACGAAGCAGCTGTCCAGTACTCTCAATTGGTTTTTCAGTGGTTCTATAACTGATGTCAGTTCATGGTGAAATCCTCCATATAATATTGTTTAAGTTTGGAAGAATAAGTGTCTGAGTCATGAGAAAGTTAGGCATCGAAAGCTGTTCAATAGAATTGAGACAGCTGTTGGAGTCATACAGTTCAGTACTATGGTATCTACATGAATTCCCTGTGATAGGAATACAAACAGAGTTAGTACTGTTTATATTCAGTGGTAACACCTCTGTCTATACCAGTGAGTGACGTGCATTCGACTGTAGGAGGCGGGGGGGGGCGGAGTAACAAAGAGTTCTGTCACAGATGTAGATACATATTAGGTTAGGACTCTCGCCGACCATGCACACGGTCTGAGGTTCGATCCCCTGCCGACACAAACCTGATATCTATGGTCGGCCTTCAAAATTTGGGCTACCGATATCCATGCTGAAAATTCCATACTTGTACCAAAAATACAGTGTGGAATCAAGCTGTAATCAAAAATATAAATAAATATAAAATATGTGATGAATGCCCATAGGCACAAAACATAGATTTATGCAGTCTTGGTGTTTACCTCCAATCATCTGACTGCTTTTCCATGAAAATGTGCGTGGAGATTATGGTTTCCTGTATGCTCACACCATGGAAGTTGATTTCTTCTTCAGGTATCTGAGATAGAAGGAGTATTAATGTTGTGTGACTGTTTGAGTCTGGTCACATACGGCCTGTATGAACTGAACTGACTTTTGGAATTGTACCCGGCTATATACCACCGCTAATTAGGTCGGCACTTACAATTTTCGGGGTCAAATTTTTCGAACTTTCCTTATCTCTAGAGTGCAAAGGCAGCATAGCTAGCATTCTATTCATCTGAGGGAGACACCTTACTGATATTACATCCCTATTCACCAAAAGTACTGTGGTGGTGTGATACAGATATTATCTGACAATGGAATATTATTTTCACATATTCACACAGTCCAATGAGGTATTAGCAACGGAATACAATCAATCTATTTGAACATTCGATTTGATGTTAGAGACGGAATACTTTCCTACAGCTATATAGTGCATTAACAACAGAATACTATGTATATTTGAACATTCTATTTCATGTGGTTTGATGTAAACGGAAATTACACGCTCGGTGATTGGTTAATGAATAGAAACTACATATATATAAACAGCAGTTTGATTAATGAAAAATATACCTTGACTCCCGTGTCTTGCCTTCTATCGTTACAGTACGACGTCACCCACAGACCCTCAACCTAGTGTATACGACTATCCTATTCAATGATAGTAGCTACTCTTAGTTTAATGTGCTTCCAGACAATCTTTCTGGCATGACAGGACCTGTAGGGAAACTAGTTCCTCCCGGTGTAGCTGGTTTGGTCATTGACGTGTGGAAGCCCGATCACCATGTCAAAGTAGCAGCTCCTGGCGGGCTTTAATCACCTAACACCAATTCAAAGTTTACTACGATGGTGGTGGAGGAGAGTCATCTAGCTTGGTGACCACGGTGTGCACGCTTAAATGGTAGAATTAAGTTTAGACGACCACTGAGGACTATACTCAAGACACCACTTACATCCCAGTGATTAATTAATATATTGTTCAGGTCTTGTCAGCTGCCGCACAAATTAGCGTAATCAGGCAATTAATCTTTAAATTAACAACATCATATCATATGATGATTTGGGCAACTAATTGTTCTTTCGAAAAGACAAAAAGTTACAATTATGGTAAATTTTAACCATATATTACAACAGTGTTAGCAGGTATTTCTAGGTATATAATGTCTAAATGCAAACCTGTGTCTACTTCATTGTACGTGGTTTTTTAAAATCCTAATTCCTTTACGTTCCCAGTGGAACATAGGGCTTCAAGCTACAGGCTTGATGTCTCGGTAGCAGTAGTGTTTATTTTAACGAGATGGGGTTGCTATCCTCATCCCTAACCTTTCCCCTTTACCAGCTTTTATTACTAGGTTAGCGAGGTAAAGGAATGCGTCGACCGGGGATCGAACCTCGGACCATGTGCATGGTCGGCGAGAGTCCTAGCCGCTGTGCCTCCGACTCACTTGTACCTGGTTACTAGTTGTTATTTATTGGGCCAGTTACAGGTTTTTAAAGTTTTCCCAGTAGAACCCAACGAAGCTTATCAATTTAGGCTTGAATTGTGCAAATGTTTGTCTCAGGCTTACACTTGTCCAGTATTGTTCACATAGTATTTTTCAATCCTTTGCATTCCTAGTTGCACATTGAACTTCAAGCATTGAGCTTTGAAGTTTGACTAGCGGCGGTGTTACAATTTTTACAGGTCAGGGTATGTAACCTCACTCCCAAAGTTCCCTCTTTTCCCGGTTTACTATCGACCTGTAGTAAACTAAATCGGGTCCCAGTAGCTTAATGGTCCACGAGCTCGTCTTGTAACCAAAAGGTTGCGGGTTCGAACCTCAGTGGGCGTATGATGCTGAAGACTCCCAGACTAGGGAGAAATAGCTGTCTAGTACTCCCCGCTGGTTTTCCAATGGTCCTCTAACCAATGTCAGTTCATATTGAAATGGTGAAACCAGTTAAATCCCTGCAAACCAACACTTGCACTGGACGGAGATCGAACCCAAACCACCTGCATGACTGGCAAGCATGCTTCTACTGAATCACTAGCGAACACGTTTTCTTCGTACCAAAGATATTTCACTCAGGATTGTTTGTTTATCAAAACAATAATTTAATTCCTTGTTATGTCTTTTTAACTGCATCTATGTTTCTTACAAGTTATGTAACGTGAAAGCACTGTCAAGTGTGTGCGTGTATGTATGTGAGCTGAAAATTGATTAGTGTTACCTTCTGAACTTCATTTATCGATGAACTGATCTCTTTACTAACTGATTGACTGACTGACTGATGATGACAGCTTCACTGAATAAATTATTTCATAAAAATCAGCCCCTTAGACTAGAACTCTTTGGAAGCGATATCAACCTGCAGATTTATTGAATACATGGCTTCTGTAAGGTGTATACGTTTATCTGTGAGGTCTTGCACATCATTCCTTTTCGGTGGTGTGATTGAGTATTCCTGGAGCAGAATAGTGCTTCCTTGAGTGATGTCAGTTTCAAGACTGATTGCCGACTGATCTCACTTAGAGAACCATTAAAAGGTAGCTAGAAATGCTGGACAGCTGTTGCGTCCCTGTCTGAGACCCTTCAGCACTTCACAACTGGGGATCCTCAGGTAACAAAGTGAGGAATTCGAATGGTCGATCAACTGTTAACCCTGTTGACTCACAATATATAGCACTATCGCTAGTCACCCCTCACACTCATGACTTAGTCTACCCTTGTGTTCGTGAATTTTTTGAATAAAGCAAGAACAACAGTGGTTTGTGCAGAATATAATGTGGTATCATCAATTATTTCGCTGGTATACTGCCCAAAGAAATTATTAAGTTTGTGTACAGAACAATTTTAACAAACCTGCAAATGTTACGTGGTATCAGTTGACAGGAGGCTACGGACTTAGTACATTTTTTACCCAGACAGTTCATTTTCAAAAAAACTACGGGTTTGCACACAACAGCAAGGGAGTTACATAATAAAGACAAGATGATGTAAGATGATGAGTAACCAATAGATTGAGTAACAGTACAGGGATTAGTATTTTATTTTATTCCTTCACGTTCCCAGTGGAACATAAGGCTTCAGGCTAGAGGTTTGAAGTTTCAGTAGGAGTGGTTTTTATTTTAACGAGATGGGGTTGCTAGCTTCATGCCCAACCTTCCCTCTTCATCAGTCTTGTTACTGGCTTAGCGAGGTAACGGAGTGCGTTGGCAAGGCATTGAACCCCGAGCCACATGAGGCGTGGTTAGTGAGCATTCAACCATTGTGCCACCGACGCGACGGTACAGTGGGTTCAACTCAAATCATAGAAGCAAGAGACAAGCAAAGTTACACTGCATAAAAAGGGGGAAGAGGTAAAGGCCGAAGATCACGCAATCAAATATTACAGGGAATAAAGACATCCAGTTACCAGGTCAAAGAAAGACTGACAACTGCTTCTTTCTGAACACAGAAATCAGGTTTCAGGCGTCTGATGGAGATTGTTTCGGCAAACTTCAGGGGGATTGAAGCATTTTTTCAATTGATAATTTCAAAAGATTTCGCGATGTCCACCTCATGATTCGTATGAATGAGGTTTCTGGCAGTGGCACTATTGTAAGCATTTGTTCCTTTTTGGAACATGTTGAGAAGATGGGAGATGTAGCCTTCTGTCTCTTCTCCCAGTTTAGCTGCTCTCAACTTTTGATTGAACCAAAGAGCATGCTATCCGATAAATAGGGACAAACTTAGATGCAGAAATGGTTCTGACTAGTGAGGTATCCTGTCTTCTGTTAACTATTCCTGCAGTAGTGTTGCCTTTAAAATCCAGTTGAGTGAGACTGACTTTCCTCCCACTGTGATTTACTTGTCACCTGAGCCTTCAAATCTTCCGTACTTGTTAATGAATTTCTGAAGGTTAACTGGTGTTCTTTCCTCCAATTGCTCTATAGCCACATTACAATTCAGCTAGGTCAGTGGACAATACATTCTTCAGATTGGTTGGTAGTGCGCGAAATGCTAAACAATCAGACGAAAAGTTATCCACATTACAAAAGTAGATCCAGATTTGAGGAATAAAATGTTAATTTCAATTTTTTTTTATTTTGCCCGCTTCCTATTAACCTTCAGTATATATTACTTATTAATTTTGACAGTAGCACACACCATACATCTACTTCAATGCATCTTAGCATGTCCTAAAGCATTTTTTAATATACTCATTGATTTAAAAATACTAATAAGGAGTAAAAAGTAAGAAAAAATGTTTTATAGAATTATTAGAATATTTTTTCAGTGTTCATTTGCTGATCTGCTTGTGTCACATTGTGTGTGTGTGTGTGTGTGTGTGTACAAAATGAGAAATGCATGCACAGAAGGTATGTTGTGTTATGCATTACAACACAGAGAAAACATTTCATTAAAGTTACAAAAAATAGACAAATTTTATTTTAACTATTCATATTGTTTATCTTTTAGTATCGACCTTTGGCAGTCAGAATATAAAAACATTCTAGGGTCATAACATTTTTTCATCTAAGCCATTTGGTGCATATATCTGTACGTGGTTTACAGACTAGGATTATGTTGTGAAACTATTAGCCTTTGGTTTTTCTTTGACTATAGTCAAGAGTAAATAAACATCTGCTGACAAGTACACAGTAGTTCGTCTTTTTTTCGTCTTTCAGTATTTTTACTATCTTCATCTGTGTAGATAGATTTGATTGGATAAGCAAAGTGCATTCTGATTGGTGAATATTTCAGTGGTTGTCAGAATACTGATTATATACAAAAGGAGTAATCAATGACTTTTATTGGATATTTTTATTCTTTTTCTCATTCTAACAAATTCAATTAGTTTCTACTTCTCATATCTTGTATATTCTTTCTTACTTTTTTTTTTATTAAAGAAGATATTGATCCAGTATCATTATAATAGGCTAGTCAATTTATTTATGGACTTTAATGAAGGAAATTTTTGTCCTGCTACGTAGTGGTCATTATAGGCGTTTAGTTAGGTAAACGGCTGAGTTGAATGAAACCAGTTGTGCTGATCTACTACTACTATTGGTAGAATGTGTTCTTCATCCACTAATTTGGTCCGGTCGTCGCACCTCAGGCAATGCGCTCTTAAACTTCGCCTAATTTTCTAGTTGAATCTGGTGGTCATTATCCTGGGCCTTTGTTGCCGTTGGTGACATCATGATAGCCACTCCCTCGGTGTGCGTGTGGTTATCTTCTAAGTGACCGGAGTAGATCACTGACTCACCCGTTGACAATTTGGAGAGTCCGTTCCCGTTCCATCTGCTTTCATTTATTCCCAGTACTTGAATTCCGTGTCTTTTCATTTCGTTTGCGACCTGGCCAGCCTTGCCAATCTCGTACATTATGCGGATGTTCCATGTCCCCACACAGACTTTTTCTTTTAGCGCAAGGAGATTCATTGGCCTGAAGTTTCTGTAGCAAATTTGTTTACAGGGATCTCCGGGAGCGAACCAACCCAACAGGAACCGATTGGAAAACAAATAGGCAGGAAGAAATGGAGATGGATTGGCCATACGCTGAGAAAACCATCAAGTGACATCACTAGACAAGCCCTCGAGTGGAACCCGAAGGGGAAGCGGTGAGTTGATCGTCAGTGTGAGGGTGGGGTGACTTGGAGGGGGTCATGTGAAGAGGAGATGAAAGTGTGTGGGCAGACTGGGAGCGGGGTAAAAACGTTGGTGGAGAACCGAACGCAATGGAACACGCGGCTGAAGCCCTATATTCCTCTAGGAATTAAAGGAAAAATAATAATTTTCTAGTTAGTATCAAATTCGGATTAAGATAGATTCTGAATCGGCTGCATTATCTTAGTGCTGTTCAGCAGTAGAACATCCGCCAACCACTCACATGGTCCTAGGTTCAATCTTCACTTGATACACTCCCAAACCTCACCAAGCAGGAAGTAAGGCCAGTAATGAGGGAAGGTTAAACGCACGGCTATCAACCCCAATCCGTAAAACATGAAAACTACTGCTACAGAAACTTAAAAGCTGTAACCTAAAGCCCTTTATTCCACTTGGAATGTAAAGGAGTAAGAAGAAAGAAAACACTGTATCTTCAGCAGGAATACACAAGCACTTCTAGTACCTGGTAGATGTTATCATTACATGTGTATTGATTGCTGTTTAGAGAAAATGCCCCGCTAACAAACTAAAGATTTGTGCGAGTTGCCTACAACTTTTTGATGTCGACTGGTAGATTCTGTTGGAGGAGAGATTTATTCTTATAGGTTAGGCATTTAAGTGTGATATTTCACAGTGTTCAAAAGTGGGATCACAAGACTTAAATGTCATAATGCACAAGTGAGATGCAAGTGGTAATTACATCTGACAACACTCGGGAACTTTTTAATTCCCATGCCGGCTTAGGAAAGTAACGTGATTTTAGGGGTGTGATACCACAAGAGAAGTGGGTGATATAATGCCTAAAAGAGTAGGAGGTATGAAAGAAACTCTAAGAAATGAAGCACAAAAATGACAGGAATGTATGTGGGAATCGTCAAGGTGTTAGTCTGTTATCAGTCCAGTTAAACTTTTGGGAACATGTTGACACTTGAGTAATTAGTTGTATACCATCTATGTATTTATTTTTGTTGTTGATTGACTGGAGATCCTAAAATTTTTGTAAGTCTTTTAGGACTTTTCAGTTGATTTACTGTACCGAAACGTTTGACCTGTGCTGATTTATGGTCTGCTAGTATGGACGCTACGACGATGTGTGCGTGTGTGTGTGGGTAACGCGATCGTATTTGCTAGATGCTGAATTGCAGTGAGGGAATCCAGAATGCTGGTTTCGTCCTATCTGGCACTCGTCATCTGGATATATCTGCCATTCGCAGTGAGTGATTGTGTTCTTATTGAGGCTGGAACCCAGGACCATCGTTTGAAATGCCAGATGGTCACCCACTATACCACTTGAATTACGAAAGCCACCTGTTGTAAGACAGTCATCAGGTAGCATTTATTTCAGTCAAGTGTGCGGTGTCCGTACTGGGAACTAACATTTCAAAAGAGATTAAACATTTTGGCCCAGCTAATTCAACCAACAAGAAATGCAAAATTAACTCAAATGAACAATAGCACATACCCCTAGCACAAGAGGTGATTCTCATGACCTAATTGGTTTAGTGGATAACAGTTTGGTGTTTGAAACCGTGAGTGCTGGGTTCCAGCCTCAGCAGGGATGCCACCATTCATTGGGAATCCAGGTATATCGAGGTGATGAGTCCCATGTAGGACGAAATTAGCATCTTGAACTCTACTTCTGGTTGCCATACATAAAGGATATACAAAATGACTGAAATCTTTAACTCTTGAGACAACTGAATGGTGAGTTCACAGCATGTGATCTGACAATGAAGAAGGCAAATGCAACAGAATTATACTACTGATGTGATGCGAATGCTTGGAAACCAAATTAAGTCAACCAGTAATGCTTGTTGCCAACCTGATCAAAGAGATTCAAATGCAAGATGGCTGTTTCGCTCGTTCGAGGATGAATATTTTTGGTTTGCAGAAGAAATTAGGGTAATTTAGAAGTAACGAATTTGATTGTTACATTTTTTACTTCACCTAAGTGGATAACGTGGGTTTTGGTGTGATTAGAATTGTTCCCACTTGTTCAGCTGTGTTTAACTGAGTACACATCACTAATGTACTAGTCCACAATTGAGTGACACTGCCGATTGATGTTTATATCTTTGATCATCCTAGGAGATAATACTGCCTGATATGAGTGGCTGTGAACTACTAATATTAGTTAGTTAGTAGTATATACGAATAATAATCAGAATTTAATAATTAATCAATAAATGTTTTACACTTTGTGCGAAATACTAATCTACACACCATATATTTAACTACAATGAATTTTAATCAGAATTTGTGCTTAGAATTTCCATTCCTCTACTAAACGTATGAAGAGCTAATTGACCTGGGATAATTTTAGTAATGTTGTGATGATAGGTGTCTGCTAGCCAAATTTATAGACAGTAATTTACGTCAATGTTTACGTCCCCAATATTGGTCGTGAGAAAAATAAGAAAAAGACTGATTCAACAACCAGTCTCACAGCAGGCTTTGCGTAGGCGGAAATAATTTGCAGATAGATAATCTGAACTTCAAGAAACGGTCACAAAGAGATGAAAGATTAACTTTCAGTGAGAAACAACAAATCAGAGGATTGTTTTTGTTTGCATACAATAATCTATAATAATGTGCATGAAAATCTATAAATATGTGTTGATTTCCTTAATAACCAATCTGTTGCCTAGCGCTTGTAGTCTTTTGTTACAATGTGACGCTGATACAACTTCTGTTATGTGTTATTCTACAGAATCTTTGAAAAATGACAGAATGAAAAGTTTCAAAGTGCGATATTTCGCCTTGTATAGTATGTTCTTCTCGTGGAAATGTGGATTTTATTGGCCAAGGCGCTTGACTTTCAGGTGGCCCGCATCAGTACACTAACATAGGAATTCTATACTCGTAGGATGGTTAAAAATCAATTTTAAATGTGTTGACTATTTACATTATTCACTGGACAATTTCTAACCTTTTCTTAATTCGTGCATTTCATGAGTTTGGTAATTGAAAAGGCGTTTAGAAGACTAACTCCAACAATCAGTCACAGTAGACTTTGCGTGGGCGGATACGATTCGTAGATATACGGTCTGAACTTCAAAGAAATAGCTACAAAAAGATGATAGAATAACCTTCAGAAAGAAAATGACCAATCAGAAGACGCGGTTTTTCTGTTAATAATAACGAATGATAATGTACATGGAAATCTATAAAAATCTGTTGATTTCCCCAAAATAAACAATCTGTTGCCTGACCCTTACCTTCTGCCGTTGTATATATTGTCCATTTTCATAACAACAACAATTGTGGGATACAGAGAATAGTAATTCGGTACAAACTAAAAATGAAATAAATAAATGAATAGATTGATTAATGTTAGACAACTAACAGAATTTAATAGAGTTCAACTAGTATTGAAAAGGTTCAAGTTAGGATTAAGTGTCACGAGGACTGAAGATGTATTAGTGGTAAAAGAGAAGAAAAAATGTTTTAAAAAAATTAGGACTACCAACAATTACTTTACAAATGTTGAGAAAGATTAGGTCCATTGTAGCTTCAATGACTGAACAAACTTCCCTTGTATATAGAGTTCAGGATTTAGCATACAGATTGCCGTAACTTCAACTGTTTTAAAAAGTTTGATACATATTCGCTTGAAAAAGGTTCAACGTAGTCTGTAGATGATTCTACAGTTGATTTGAGAGTTCGTATGGTGTCCAGAATCAATCAAGTGTTCGGAAAAAGAGCTGTGGGAGTTCTTTATTTCATCTCTGTAAAACTACGACAGTAAACATTAAACTGCCGAGTATGGCTGACATCTACAGGAGCAGGCGAATCAATAAATACACATAGATGAAGCTGGAAGTTGTAGTTTATGTTTCACGTTCATACTAATCATTGGTTTTGCTGAATGAGTAATTCTAAGTTCAGCTGAGGAGGTTTACTCCCATGATTGGGAAAAAAGGTCCGTCAATGAATCTTGATAGAGTTAAAAATTCAGTAGAGGAAACTCCTAAGGAACAGATGGTGTGCACAGTTTTGTTGATGTAGACTTCATAGATTTTGTGACGATGCTTTCAGGGTAACCAGTTTCAATGAGAACCTTTTTAGAGTGCTTAGATCCTATTCCATTATGCCTAGACTGCTCCACTTTGACTTTCTGTGGATGAACGTTTTCAATGTTTCAATGCTAAATTTTGTGAGTTAAACATTTAGAAATGGTATTTTTGAAACAAGCTCCTCCGATTTGAATTGAAATGCTAGGTAACAGTGGATGAAAAAATCTTGGATAACTTCCTAATGCTCTTCATTATTGAAAAAAAGGAGCGTCATTCACGTATCTTTTGTTGAACCCAAATATGTCGATTATTATCTCTAAGTATATGTTTACCAACTTTAACATGAAATAATCTGCAAGCAACGGGCCTAGTGATGAACCCATAACAGTACCATCCTTTTGTCTATATATCTCACTATTTTAAGACAAGTGGCATTAAGGGTGCATCTTAACAGAAGTTCTGTCAAATAATAAGTAAGTATTCCATTTTTGAATCCTCTAAGTCATTAATGCTCACGCATGCAACATATCGTTTCAGTTAATGCAAGGTTAGCAAAATAATTAGACGATAGCGTTATCTCATTAAGCAAAATGTCAAAACAAATCTAAGAGTCAGTGATAGGAGAATCCCTTTGTGAATTGTTCCAGTAAGTTTACTAACCATAGGGTTACGCGATAATAAAGTGAATTTGTCATGCTAAGAATAGGATAACTATGTATGCCTTTTCTGTGCACATTCAGCAGTCAATACACTAGAGGTATATTTGAAGCAGACTTTATCAGGGATTCGAACATTTCAGCGTGGGTAAATAATTCAGTCTGCAGTTTCTGGGGAGAATGTCCATTAACTTTTGTTCGGTTTTCTTTATCGTAAACATTTCAGTGATTGGTTTTGTAAATTTAGATTCATAAAATAAGATATTTTTAAAAATTAATTTTATTATTATTTTTCTTATTACAGCTTGATTCCACACCGTATTTTTGGTACAGTTGTGGAATTTTTAGGATGTGATATCAGGAGCCCGCATTTCGCAAGCCGACCGTAGATATCAGGTGTGCGTCGTCAGAGGATCGGTCCCGGGACCATGTGCATGGTCGGTGAGAGCCATGACCACTGTGCCACCGATGCACTTTACTGACTGTTATAGTCACATACTTGAAATGTTTAATCAGTGAATGCGTGTTCATTATAATCGTGAACTGTAACTGTTTCGTGATTTAACAATTCCCATTGCAGCATTGAGTACAAGATATTCTGCGAAGAGACTCGTTTCAAAGAATTTATCATCAAACTGTACAATCGTATATATATATATATATATATATATATACGACTATTTATAAGGAATTATGTCCGGTGAGGGAATTGAATCAAAAGTGTGGATACATGAAATAATAAGAGTATGAAATGCAGTTAAATATTTGTGACTCTTCGGCAGTACGCACTAACCGCCATGGTTTCAACCCAGTACCTACTGGTAACATGGCTAGCGAGCTCGTAGACCATTAAGACACTGGCCAGCCCCTGAATTCTAACTTCTGCCAATTCATGATGTAGCGCGACCAATGTCTTCCTCTATGAATAACTGTCCTCACTTTCAGCCAGCTAAACCCTACTGGTTACGGCTTCCCACTAGAACGTAGGTCAACTGCTTGAATAGGGTTAGTCACTAGTGAGCACCAGATTAATTTTTCAAGTATTGGTTTTTGTAGGGAATTTGTTTGATTAGCTGAAGGATTTAATGAGTTAGGTAATCAGTGGAAAACTTGGCAAACTGGACAGCTGTTTGCCTAGTTTGGGACTTTCCAGCAATATGCGCCCACCGGGGTTCGAACCAAGGACCTCCCGGTTACAAAACAAGCTCGTGGACCATTCAGCCACTGGGAAACATCTGTCCAGTACTCTCAAAATTTTCATTGATTCTCTAACTGATGTCAGTTCATGATAAAATCCTCCAAACATCCAAACAAAATCCCTTCCAAACCAATACTTAAAATATTTGTGATTATAATCATAGTTAAATGTCAAGTGACCAAATAATTAATGTCATATATAGAATAATTCAAAACGTGTATAGGTGTTTGAAAGGGGTGTATAACTATCGGATTAGTAGTCTTATATAAAATGTCACAAAGTATCGTGTGAATTTTGATAAGATAGAATTTAGTATTTTTAAAAATGTTTGGATTTAGAATGGTGAGTGGGACAAGCGGAAACATACATTGTAGGCAAAGACTTCGGTAAAACACAGTCTTTGTAACACTTGGAGATGAAACTCAATATATACTTAGAATGCTCTTCGTCTCTGTGTTATAACTGCACTGAATTAAAGTAAACCCCTGTCGCCAATTTGTTATAACTGTGGGGGATTGAATGAAGACGTTTTCACCTTATTCTGTCTGAGCCTGAACTAATCTGCCTATCTGCTTGTCGTACCTTCCGACTTAGTAAAGCACACAAATATCAAAAGACAAAGGCTGGACTGTGACTGTGTATTGAAGTGCAACAACGATAAAGAAAGCCATGGTATTTATACATTTTACAACAATATGGACAGCTAACAGCATTTGAAATAATTGACCTTAATAGCCAATAACAAAGTGTGTGAGAAATGATAATATGCCATATGTGCGACATTGACAGTCAGTAACAAAATGTGTGAGAATGATAATATACCATATATACAAAATTAGCAGTCACTACCAAAATGTGTGAGAATGATAATATACCATATATACAAAATTAAACTGTCAATACCAAAATATGTGGGATCCTATCACCTCCCCCCGTAAAGAGTGTAGGACTTGCTTTTTGGATCTATTTGAAAAGGTTTCGGAGCTCTTCTTTGTCGAGTTGACCTTTGCGTGGTACTGGATAGAGCGTGATCTGTGTGTCTGACACATAACTGTCCTTTTTCATTCGTACGATAATGCAGCAAGAATTTATCCAAAATTTTTTCTGTTGTTCCCTCCCCCTTCGCTTTTGCATAAGCACGCTTAAAGGTGTCGACGAAACGTTCAGTCTGTCCATTCGATTGGGGATGATACGGGGGGCTACGAATATGCTGGATGCCAAAAAGTTTGCAGAAATCTGAGAATAGTGCTGAGGTAAACTGCGATCCATTGTCGGACACCAGAACATCAGGCATACCAAAACGACAGAATAGTTGACGTAGGTGGGACACTGTTGCAATTGATGTGGCAGAATGCATAGGAAATATCTCTGGCCATTTGGAAAACGCGTCGACACATATTAAGAAATGCATACTATTGAACGGTCCAGCGAAGTCAACATGAACACGGGACCATGGTTTGTCCGGTCGTGGCCAGGAACATAGTTCTGTCTTGCGTGGACACTTTGATGCTTGAGCACATTTACTACACTTGCGAACGAGGTCTTCGATATGGTCATCGATGTTGGGCCAGTAAACATAACTGCGAGCGATCGCCTTCATTCTCCCAACACCAGGATGTGATATATGAAGCTGCCGAAGCACATGGTCACGAAGATTAGCTGGAACCACAACACGATCAGCAAACATTATGCATCCATTAACGATGGATAGGGATTGGCGTCGCTGGTAAAACTGTTTTAAAACATTTGAATGAACATGTGGAGGCCAGCCAAATCGGATGAACTTTGATACTTGCTGTAAAACTGGATCACGCAGTGTGTGTCTGGCAACCTCAACTACAGTCACCGGAAGGTCGTCCAGAGAGATAGACATTATAATTGGGTTGTAATTTACACAGTCAAAAATGTTATATAGTTGCGCTGAACAGAATAAAAACTGTCGTCGTTGCGTGCTATAACTGCGATGAATTAAAGTAAAACCCCGTCGCCAATTGTTATAACTGCAATGAATTGAATGATGACGTTTTCACCTTATTCTATCTGAGCCTGAACTAATCTGCCTATCTGCTTGTCGTACCTTCCGACTTAGTAAAGCACGCAAATATCAAAAGACAAAGGCTGGACTGTGACTGTGTATTGAAGTGCAACAACGATAAAGAAAGCCATGGTATTTATACATTTTACAACAATATGGACAGCTAACAGCATTTGAAATAATTGACCTTAATAGCCAATAACAAAGTGTGTGAGAAATGATAATATGCCATATGTGCGACATTGACAGTCAGTAACAAAATGTGTGGGAATGATAATATACCATATATACAAAATTAAACAGTCAATACCAAAATATGTGGGATCCTATCACTCTGTCACAAGTATATCGATGCTATGGTACTTGTACGCAGTAATTACCAAACTAAAGATAAATTAATAAATAATAGAGAAGATTTGTAGCTCAGTTGGATGATTTGCAATTATTAGCGTTCTCTGAGCTGGTTGGTTTAAGTGCGGAGCTTTCTGGATAACATCTTCAGCGCAATTGTTAGCATAAAGTGAAATGATTTAAATTTCTTCATGAGTGATATAATTGCGTCTCCCGGTAATCATCTTTACTTATGTATTGATCAGTTTCTATTGACTTGGATTTCAAACTTTCTGGTCACCTGATTTACTTTTTATTAGTTTGTATATTTCGTCTATATTAACGTGTTTGCTAATTGCATATTCGTTTGAGTACCAGGCTTTTAGGAATTCCCTGAGACTTTTGGTGTTTCCTCTGTCTAAGATTTCGACATTATCCCAATCAAAATGATATCCATAATTGTCTACATGCACTGGTATAAAAGAACATATATCATGTCTTTTCACGGCTGATTTGCGCTTTTGGATTCTGATTCGAAAGAGGATGCCCACTTTGGCCAAGTTAATGCCTGTTACAGTTCATACAATTTATTTTGTAAATAGTATTAGTTTCATTTTCTATTTCTGTTGGATCTTTCACACTTATACCAACCAGCTCAGAGAACATTGTTAATTGCAGATAAACTAATAAATGAAAGAGTTTGTTTGGGTGCCCTAACTAAACAATCGGTAATGGTAGTGTACCGCCGTAAGTCAATAGTATTACCGAAGGAATTATTTTCCTAAGTAAAAACACAGATTTTGTTCAGCGAAGAAATTTCTTTTCAACGACTTCATTTTCAAGCAACTGTACAGTCGTATTTATATTACAGAAAAAGGTTATTAAGTGGCACTAAATAATTGCTCAGTCAATGTATGTATATATGTGATAAAAGTTATAAGGGGTAGAGTTGAAGTGGATAAATTACAAAAATATTAAAGATTGTTTTATAACGAAAATGTCAAGTGTTGTCTAAAAATTATGAAAATTAGGAGTACGATTACGATAAGAATGAAGATGTGAAGTGAAGTGGAAAGAATTCAAGTGGTAAAATAAAATAAAAACTAGAAAGAACATTATTATGACCAAGGTAAAGAAAGGGGTTTGACAAAACGCTTTTGAACACATAATTTAGGTTTCTGTTGATATATAGCTAAAGCTTCGGCTAGCTATGCATAAGTGAAGAAAACGTGAACTTTTGGATCGATTCGATTTTGCCATGTATATAACTTTGAAAGATGAATCACGTGGGGCTAAATGACCAGACTCTAACAGGTGATCACAAATAGACGACTTTGCAGTTCTACGTTCGCCTTTCATTAACCAAACCGGATAGTGTTCAGCTACACGTTTTCGGAGATTACGCTTACAACGCTTATTATATTCTGACGTTATAAAGAAACGATCTGAAGATGTTAAAATAAATATACTGAAAAGTTGTAAAACAATCGAATCTCACTTTAAGTTTCCGGATTCGCCAGAGAAATACGTTTTTAACTATTCTAATTTAACTTTGTCGGATATTCAAATGCAAATCCTATCTCTGGGTCTTAAGTTCTCTACTGTTTCGTCCAGAGTCAACGAATTAGACACAAAAGTTCAGTTTGAAAATCTCATGAATCAAACACATGACTTGAGTCCAATGTCCAGCGAAGATGTTGAACAATTCAAATCTTCATTACTTCATTGTTATTACCAGTACCAAAGAACGCAAGGCAGACAACGACAAATGTTATCAAAAGAACACAAAAGACAACTAAATGAATTGCTTAACAACAAAAACATAATACTGATTCGTCCAGACAAGGGATCAGGTATTGTTATTCTTAATCGTGATGATTATGTCAATAAATTATGTACCATCCTGAGTGATGAAGAAAATTTCTAAAATCACCTGATCAAAAGGACAAGACAGATAATATTGAGAAGGAATTATCTAAAACTTTGACGAAATTGAAGCAAGAATGCATCATTACTCCATATATGTATGAACAGCTTAAACCATCTGGTTCAACTATCCCTCGTTTATATGGTCTCCCAAAGGTGCACAAAGATGATGTCCCTCTGCGACCTGTATTGGATATGCTGAATTCACCGTATCACTCTACCGCTAAATGGCTTGCGGAAATTCTGGAACCAGTTAGATTGAATCTATGTAAACATAGTCTTTCCGACACTTTTGACTTCGTCAGTTGTGTTGATGAAATTAATGTGACTGGTAAGCATATGATTTCGTTAGATATTTGTTCATTGTTCACAAATGTACCACTAGTAGACACTATCTGCTATCTATGCGAGTATATTGAATCAAATAGCATGAACATTGGCTTACCAACTGATTATCTTAAACAACTACTATTGAGATGCACACTGAATGTGCAATTTAGATTTAATGATGTCATCTACAACCAAAGGGATGGAGTCGCCATGGGGTCTCCTTTAGGACCGCTCTTAGCGGACGTTTTCATGGCAAGCTTAGAGAATGGCCCACTAAAGGAAACCATCGATAGTCTGTTTATGTATAAAAGATATGTTGATGATACCTTCATTGTATGTGATGAAAACACTTCAACTGCCGAACTTCTTAGAATATTTAATGGTTCTCACCCATCTTTGCTTTTCACGATCGAAGAAGAGTCGGATTCTTCGTTTCACTTTCTTGATGTTAAGCTAGATAGAAGAGAGAATGGAACGCTTCTAAGGTCGATTTACCGAAAGCCAACATTCACTGGGCAGTACACTAACTTCAACAGTTGGGTACCTTTAGGGAGAAAGAGAAATCTTATTCACTCCTTATGCTCCAGAATTCGTAAAATCTGCTCTCCAGAGACAATCGATAGGGAACTAGATAACCTTCGATCAAATCTCCTTAATAATGGTTATCCCACAAGGTTCATTGAACGTAACATCAAGAAAGAATCCCCCGCGAGACAAGTCACAGTACCAAAGAAAAAGCTGTTTATGAGTCTTGCATTCAAAGGTGACACCATTTCAGAATTGATTAAAAATCGTTTATCTAAATGTATTAAACGCACTTTTCCTGCAGCTGACCTGCAACTAGTTTTTACCAGCCGAAATATGATCAGACAATGCGTCAAGGATAGATTACCGCTTTTGTCCACATCTATGTGCATTTACTCTTTTACTTGCTCTTGTGGAGCTGTTTATATTGGACGTTGTAAGCGTAATCTCCGAAAACGTGTAGCTGAACACTATCCGGTTTGGTTAATGAAAGGCGAACGTAGAACTGCAAAGTCGTCTATTTGTGATCACCTGTTAGAGTCTGGTCATTTAGCCCCACGTGATTCATCTTTCAAAGTTATATACATGGCAAAATCCAATCGATCCAAAAGTTTACGTTTTCTTCACTTATGCATAGCCGAAGCTTTAGCTATACATGAACAGAAACCTAAATTATGTGTTCAAAAGCGTTTTGTCAAACCCCTTTCTTTACCTTGGTCATAATAATTTTCTTTCTAGTTTTTATTTTATTTTACCACTTGAATTCTTTCCACTTCACTTCACATCTTCATTCTTATCGTAATCGTACTCCTAATTTTCATAATTTTTAGACAACACTTGACATTTTTGTTATAGAACAATCTTTAATATTTTTGTAATTTATCCACTTCAACTCTACCCCTTATAACTTTTATCACATATATACGTACATTGACTGAGCAATTATTTAGTGCCACTTAATAACCTTTTTCTGTAATATAAATACGACTGTACAGCTTGAAAATGAAGTCGTTGAAAAGAAATTTCTTCGCTGAACAAAAACTGTGTTTTTACTAAGGAATAAATGGGTATTTTTCGAGAATTATTTTCCTGCAACTCGTACACAGATAAAGGTAAAATACGTCTAACATAGAGTAGAATCACAATTCGCAAAAATCTTCGGTCTTGCACTGCTTTATCCCACTTTCATTTTTCTCAAGCATCCTTCATTGAATCCATCTCTCCGTCATTCACTATTCTTGACACCAATGTACATATTTATATTAGCATATATATAACATACTACTTACAAACGTTTTAGTAGCATAAGCATAGTTAAAATGAATGCCAATAAATCTAACAATTCATAGAAATATACAAACCGTAAGCCAAACACCGTACACTCATTATTAGTTGACATTAGAACAATTACACTTTTGTCCGAATAACACCATTCAGTCAGTTATAACGTTTAATGCCCAGTTTATTTTGTCTGCAATAACTAATCTCAAGGTCAAACTGGTGTTCATAAAGTCAATTAGTATTTCATTCATTGACTTTCGAAAATTCAGCTAACTTCTAGTGAAAAATATAGGCGATTAGATGGCAGATCCCCTATTTGAAGTGGAGCCACCTGCTTCACCTTGTCGGTCTTTGCGCGGTTTATTTGATTCGAGTTGGAGCTAGTTCTTCAGGCAGATGGAGTTGACGTGATTTTGATGCTCATTTTGCTCTTGTTGGATGAATTTATCTGAAAATTGTTGTTCTATATTGTTCTCGAGCCTTTACGTGTAGTTTGCGCGGCAGGACTCTTAAATATATCGTTCATGCAATGATTATTTTGTATGCTGAGTATGCTTCGCGTATATTTCGACAACTGTCTTTTGACAAATGTCTTTGCAACTTGCTGGCAACCTGTAGTCGGTTGTAAATTTTCCGATCAGCTGTTGAGCAGTGCTTATTTCTGTTGCAGGAACGGAAGAACGTGGCTGACATCGAATTCGTGCATGCTTCTGAACTATTGTGTGGCATTTTGATTGCTAAACGTCAATGGAATCCATAGATACAAGCGAAGATAAGTGTTCTCCAATGGGTAAAAACTGCAGTATATTTTACGGTCACTTGCAGCATTCGCTGTTTTCTGTCAAAATTTTTAACTGAGATAAATGCACATTACAACATGTTCAAGTACTTAGCTGGATATGAATACCATCCTCGTGATCAGGTACGTAAGGGCATCTGAGATGTACGTCATTTTGTCCTATCATTGAGTTTGATTTTATAAACTTCCCGCTTTCCGCTATTATTCTGAAACCATATTATGTGCGTTTGTACAACGTCATTTCTCAGAATTATTTTGGAATCATGTGGACCTAGTGTCCGACATCTATTAAAGCTATAGACGTAAGGTTTAGAAGCGGTTGTTATATCCACTTACGGAGGACTCATTGATGTCTGCAAGTAAGGACTGGCTTCAGAGCATATTCCTAAACGCCTCCAGAAGCAAATAGAATCCTCAGGACCCATTAATGATGAGGACAGGAGACCTAGAGCTCCTCTATTGCGAAACATATTACAGAGACAGGACATAAAATTGACGTTTACACAGTTTTCAAACCTAGCGATTAAACGTGTTTGGATTGCATCCTAAAGTTTCTGGAAGCCCAATTGTGATTAGGAAGTTTCATTCACCTTTATGAGTTCCAAAACACACACACATCACACTAAACCTTCCTTAGTAAACTTTTTTGATAACAGTCAGGGTAGATGTACTGATGTTATTTGGTTAAGTGATCCTCATTTTTATTTTGACCTTCAATATGTCCTTTTAATTCGGCCTAAATTTATTTTCTAATCTCTTAACTCTATTAGTTTCATTTATACACATTTCTGTGACAAGTGCTTGTGTGATCAGATTGTTCGGAATATACTGCGCGAAGATATTACACGATTCAGATTAATTGTGTCTTCTTGGTGCTTTGTCTAAATATCCAGTTGTTTCAACAATAGTGACTGATGTAATCGCACATTGATATAAACTTCTATTAATTCTTACTGTGCTAACTCGTTAATTATTATATTAGTAGTTATATTTTGTGAACCTTTGTTTTCAACTTTTAGCTACCCTATAATTCCGGTGACGTCATGGGATTCGTTACTGAAGAAAGTAGTTTCCGGTGTTGATTTTGTATTCTGCGTAGAATCACTACTAAATGTATTCCCTATACCTCAAATGGACATTCCACTTGTTAATAGTGAATACTAACTTTATCGAATGTTGTAAGCTACAGAGTTTGGGAGATTAGGGTCATATGTTGTATTGAGTAGTGCATTTGGAAGAGATGTCCACCTCTGGAGTTGCATTGTCGTCAGTATGCAGTACATTCTTGTTCTCATGATAAATTTTTTAGCGGTAATTATTATCAGTACCTATATTTTGTAAGGATGGTATATAAGGAAACGTACTAATTTAGTAGTCACAGATTAGAGCTATCCGTTAAAATTGAAACAGGTGCACATGTAAGGGAAAACTGATTAATCGAAAAATAAAATAAGTGATAAAGTTTATAGCATTGTTTACATGCGAATAGTTAAGGTTATTTATTTAGAGTTGACGGTAATTTGTTGATAGTTTAAGAGATGTTTTGCTTGATAGGAGCATAGGTGGGACAGTGTAACTGATTTACAGTATAACTGATTTACAGTATAACTGGATAAGCAACGTCAACTGGCCAGTATAAACATATTTTGAAGTAAAACACGATCGGGAAAAGTACTTCGAAGACAAGAGTAGAGCAGTCTCCTGAAACTACTAATTTAATGGGTAACTAAATTTGTCTTTGAATTAAGACTGAAAGTAAATGGTATATTGGTAGGCTAAATGATTATCATTATTCAGTTACGTTAGAATAAGTGTATCCGAGTACACTATTTCACTCATAATTCAGTCTTTTGAATAACTTAGAAACATGGCGTTTACTTTTAGTTTTTAATTACTAAGTAACGGTTGATATCCCTAAGGGTTTCTTGATAAAAACATTAAATTGCCGTCAAAGTAAGTAAATATATTCATGTCTAGAAAAAACTTAGGTTTGAAGTTGTTTTTTCTACCACCACAACACCAGGTGATTCACCAATCAGTCAAAAAGTAAGGCTAGATCTGCCAAAGACAGTGTGCTCCTAACTTCCAGATATCGTGAAGGAAGAACTATATCCATAGGTTGATAGGATTAGACGCATAATATCAATTCAAAACTGGGTAACTACGATTCGCAGCCGCAGAACACACCACGTTACAATCTATTCCTTTAATCGTGTCAATCAATATGACATCAGTTAAGACTAGAGAAGGAACACCATTGGTTTTCAGAAAATCCATTTGTATTCCTTAATATTATGTACACTCCGTAATTATAGGCAAATTAGGAAATGCACCAAGTCATTACATATATACGAACGATAATGGATCGTACAATGGAGGGTCGATTTAAAGGAATGCCTACTGGATATCGCCAAGAGTTCACGTGAGGTAACACATGCCTACATATGAAGGTGTACGTGTAAGGTATCGAATTCTACTTGTACCTGCAGGAATTTTACACCACAAAGAATACCCTACCGAAATGTGTTGCTGCGTTACACTAGAGTCCCTCAGTTTACAGATAAATAACACTTAATAATATCAGTATTGCCGCTGTTAGTTGAAAAAATTAATTCGACTGTGTTGCAGATGCTTTTGGCTGGATTCCTCGGTACCAAGTATTGTTCTCTATGAGAGTGCATTGAAAAAATCCTGTAGGGAGATATTGCAGGTTCGCCGAAAACTGAATAGAAGCATTTCACTTATACAAGATGTCTACAGTAATGAATACACTCTCAACTCATTGTGCTAAGCCCTACATTACTCTATAAAATTTTGCTGTTTGAAAATGAAACACGGACATACATATTATGCCGGTAAGTGCAAATACACATTAACATATAAATTTCATTCGCCTTCTGTCTCACTACTCCACATAATAGTTTGATAGTTATTTACGAATACAGTAAAGTATTTTATGCATCATGGTACTAACCAAAAGTGTAGGCACTTAGCTAAAGTATTTTCGAGAACTAATATGACAAGATTAGCTTTTTTCTAATGTATACGCACCTATCAACTCAATGAAAAGATAATGACGGATTGTTATCATAAGTATTGTATTTACTATGGAGGGAAGGACGACAATGGAAAGTCAATCACCAAAGAGGTGGAACAAAGAAAACACTAGGCTGAACACTTAAAACGACTTCTAAATCGTCCGCCACCTACAACACGCCCAACGATACCAACAACGGAAGCAGAACTATTAGTGAACATTGATCCCCCGACGAAATCAGAAGTGCTGAATGCAATCAAGATGCTAAAAGCTGAGAAAGCACCAGGACCAGATGGAATGCCAGCAAAAGCTTTGAAAATAGACCCAGAGACAACAGCGGACTTGATGACGCCACTGCTGGAGAAGGTGTGGAAAGAGGGCAAAGTACCCGAGGATTGGAAGAACGGATACTTATTGAAACTACCAAAGAAAGGAGACTTAAGTCAATGCAAAAACTGGCGTAGAATTATGCTTCTGTCCATTTCAAGCAAAATACTAAGCCGCATCATCCTGGAGAGAATCAAACAAGCCAACCTGGATGAAAAACTTCGACCGGAACAGGCCGGATTCAGGAGAAACAAATCATGTATTGATCAAATCGCCACTCTACGGATCATCATTGAACAAAGCTTGGAATGGCAGTCACCTCTCCACCTCACTCAACTTCTTCGACTGCGTCGATCGAGAGGTCATTTGGCAACAACGTCGCTACTACGGGGTCCCATCGACAATTATACATCTCATCCAACAGTTATACGACAATGCTGCATGCCAAGCAATCCACAATGGGAAACTTACGGAAGCCTTTGAAGTGAGGACGGGAGTGAGACAAGGCTGTCTACTATCACCAATGATCTCCCTGATTGCAGTAGATTGGATAATGCGACAGACAACGGCAACCAGGGAGGGAACGGGCATAAAATGGACTCACACAAAAGACTTGGAGGATCTGGACTTCGCCGATGATATATGTCTGATTTCCCACAAACTGGAAGATATGCAAGTGAAAAGTAACAAGTTGGCAGAAGAAGCATCAAAGATAGGACTTCAAGTGAACATAGATAAAATAGAGGTGATGAAGATTCCTGCCCAACATCAACAGCAACAACAACAACGACAACAATCAGCCTGCATAATTGGGAGGAACCTGAAAGAAACAACCTCCTCTACCTACCAACCTACCTGGGAAGCATCGTTTCAACTACAGGCGGAACTGACGAGGATATCAAAGCCAGAATCGGAAAAGCAAGACAAGCTTTCATTACTCTCAAGTCTGTGTGGAGGTCAACAGCACTCAGCATCAAAAATAAGATCCGGATTTTCAACTCCAATGTGAAGTCAGTGCTACTATACGGATCAGAGACTTGGCGAGTCATAAAGAGCATCTCCAACAAACTTCCGACCTTCATCAATAGCCGTCTTCGCTCAATACTGAAGATCTGATGGCCAGAAAAGATCAGCAACTGGGATCTCTGGGAGCGAACCAATCAGGAACCGATTGTGAAACAAATAGGCAGAAGAAATGGAGATGGATTGGCCATACTCTGAGGAAACCATCAAGTGACATCACTAGACAAGCCATTGCTCGAGTGGAACCCGAAAGGGAGGCGGCGAGTTGGTCGTCAGGTCGAGGGTGGGGTGACTTGGAGGAGGTCATGCGAGGAGGAGATGAAAGCATGTGGACAGACCGGGAGCGGGGTGAAAAAGTTGTCAGAAAACAGAAGGCAATGGAGACGCGCAGCTGAAGCCCTATTTTCCTCTAGGAACTAAAGGATACAATAATGTAAATAATAAATATAATGGAGGGAATGTTATTACAGGCAAACTTCACAGTAACATGTACAAGTTTTGCATGTCATTGCATCAGTAATATAAGCGTACTAATTGTGCTACGGCCAGAAGTGAATAACCTCAAGGCATCATACCAATAACTTTGTGGGAGGTGGATATATTGAATGACTGCTTGCAGACACTATGTATGACGACATCTAGTAGAATATCTACTAAGACTGACAACCTGCAATGAGGAAAACAAAAATGGGACAATTAGGAGACAGGTAATACATAAGATAATTATTTTAGATAAGCATACTACAGGGATATAAATATCACTCATCTCATTCACTTCTATTCACACTATTTCTTACATCCGTGTTACTGACTTTTAGTTTATGTTTTCTGCTTCGGGGCACTTTATCTGGACAATTTAAGGAATTGAGAAAATGCATACAGTACTTAGAAACGGTATTGATAATTGTTTAAGCCAATTAGCCAAGTAGTGTGTGGTGACACTAGGCAGCTGCAGTGATAAATACTGACTGACTGAGTTTTAACATAGAACTCAGCACACAGAAGTGCAGCAGTTCTATTTGTTACATTTCGCACTTGAAAAATATTGTGCGTCGGTGGAACAGTGGTTAGGACTCTCGCCGACCATGCACATGGTCCGAGGTTCGATCCTCTGCCGACCCAGACCTGATATCTATGGTCGGCCTGCAAAATTCGGGCTACCGATATCCATGCTGAAATTTCCATACCTGTACCAAAAATACAGTGTGGAATCAAGCTGTAATCAAAAATAAATAAATAAAATAAATAATATATCCAGTTGGTAATAAGAAAAAAATATTTCATCAGATTTATTTCGCCTTAGCATTTAGGCTATGCGATAAAATAAACTAACTCATGAGATATAACGAGACAGAGAACAAAAGTTATCTTGGGTAAGAGTGTGGTGACAGCTGACTGTTAGTGAAAAATTGATGGACAGTAATTTACGTCAATGTTTATGTCCTCAATATTGTCATGAGAAAAATGAGAACAAAGGCTTTGCGTAGGCGGATACAGTTAACGTATAGATATGATCTGACATTCAAGAAACAGCCACAAAGAGATACAAGGTTAACTTTCTGTGACAAATAACGAATCAGAAGGCTGGGCTTGTCTGCTAACAAAAATCTATAATATGTACATGAAAATTTACAAATATGTGTTGATTTCCTTAATGAATGATCTGTTGACTGACAGTTGTCTTCTGTTATTACAAGAGGAGAGATTATTGTAAGATAACTCTTGTTTTCAGTTAGACAAGAACCAAATGAAAATATACGATTATCATTTGTTGGCATTTCGGTGATTGTTGTACATTTTTTTAACATTTCGTTATACCTAGACTATATGACATTCTGACTAACTATCAACATAGAAGCTTGCACATCATTGCCCCTGTTCAAGTTATCACATTCCATGTAGCACACAAACGTATAGAAAAAAGATATTAAGTGGAACTCTAATAAATATAAATGTGAGGGAGATTGTATTGTGATAAGAATGATATATAAGGGTTGTTTAGATACCTGAGATTACACAAAGTGAATGCATCTGTGTCATTGACAGTGACCTGGAGTCACATCTATACCCGACGCTATACGTTTAACCCCATCATTTATCACCATAGTATACTGCTTAACACAGGAGATACGACACAGACATCTACGATCAAACACCAGCAATATTTTCATATCTTCGAAATTCAAAGGTCACTGCTCAAAACCTAGGTGGACAATATCATCAGCATATACTAAGTTGTCGCGATTGATCCCTGATAAATCCGCAAAGTGAATGACAGACAATTCTATTAATACATGTATGATGAAATTCAACTAAAATAAGGACGACAGTTCTAGAAATGAGCCTTGTATTACATCCTTCTTGGAAATATAAATCCCCTTATAGTTTAGTTTCAATACTAAGTGAATAGAATACAATCTGTAGAATTCATGAAATTCACAAAATAGCGTACTGTCTTTTCAAAAAACCCAGTTAATAACTTCCCAGTAAAGTGAGAAATGGGTAGTGTGGTTGTGTAAACACAATAGACTGTGAACTGCTGCCAGGGAAAATGACAACAATTCTCGGAATTAAAAGTTATAATTTTAACTTAATTGCAACATTCAGCAGTTGATTGTTAAATGACCACTTGATGAGCATAAAATGTATACAGGAAGTGCATAAGATTCAGTAAAACATGTACACTTTTGATTTCAAAGTGAAGTCTCCTTGCCAAGTGTATTACCATTAAAAGCCTACACAGTTCACAAATTAACTCATAAAACTGAAGTGGAAAAACTTCTATTTGTCCTTACTGAACTTAAGATGGAGAGTCTTGCGAAGTAATTCCTGTGTTGTTAACTTTCTTATACAGAAGAGAGGCTAAGGGATTCATAATCTCTTGCTTCATGTGGAATTGCAATACAACTGGAGGCGCAATAGTATTTTTTATGAATGACAATGAGAAATAAAGTCTTCCTCACCTTCTAAACAACTTGTCCCTATTCCAAATAATAAGTAATAAGCTTCTTTCAGATATAAGCCTAAGGGTTTCTCTACAGAAAACCCTCAACAAGGAACACCTCTCAACTCTGATCACCGCAATTACATTGTCAAGCAGAAAACACAGCGAAGAAAGACGAAGAGTCCTCAAAACCAAGCTAGCCAAGATTAGAAAACAACAACCAGACAATACGCCTATAGACTGCGTAGTCAACCTATCAAAACAACCACTATCAAAAATGTGACAACAACTACTACAAAAAGGATTAAACTACAACACCGGAGATGCTTCGAAAACTGATGTCTTCGCTGCCCTTGAATCATTACTCAAATCATCAAACTGGAACGAGGAAACACAAGAAGAGATATGCCAAACAATTGTACCAATAGTCAAACAGAAAAAACAACACACACACACAACTCAACTCTCAATAACTAAAGGCCCTCAAAATCTAAAAAATAGGAAGGATATCGTTATTCAACCAGCTGACAAAGGAAGAACAACAGTAGTCATGGGCATAGAAGAATATACCAAGAAAGCTGAAGAGTTACTCAAAGATGAGGTTGTATATCAACAACTCTCAACAAATTCCATACAAACACTGGACAACCGCATCTAAAGGACCTTAAATAAGCTCACCAATACCAGATAGATCACAAAACAAAGGCCACTTGAAACACGAAAACACAACAATGCCACATATTATGACCATAGTGCCAATGCTTCTTGTCTTAAAGTGAAAAGCTGGTTGTTATGAGTACGTGAAAACTGAAATTAATGCTGAAATTGAGCTATGAAAACCAACAACTACAAAGTATTAAGGCCTAATATACCAGTATGATTCCATGCAGATTCAAAAATACACGTTTAAATTTTGAACTTTCTACCTTATTTAATCCATCATATTCCACAAATATTAGTATCAAACGACATTTTCTCATAGAATTGCTGCAAATGTAATGCAGTTGAACTACACATTATGCCAACGATATTATATGAGCCAGAAATACTTTTTTTGAATGCAAAATTTCATTTAAAAAGCCTATAAAAAACATAAATTGTTACTAAACCAACATAGCAACGGACATGAACGATACAATTAGCGGGATATGCAATAAAGCCAGTCAAAAGCATTAACAAATATTCATTTAAAAGGCTTTAGTGTGAGAAGGAGGCAAGTCAATACAGATCAGTTTATTGTATACATTACAAGGAATTAGGCCTTTATTTGTGTTAAGTTGAACAGAGATAGAACAACTACTGGTGAAGAATAATACGAATCCATCTACTAGATTTTCTGAGAACATTCCTAAGAGCCTCCATACAAAAGGAAGAAAAGTGTTATCGAGTGCAATCGCCAGACATTTAATTGACACAGGACACTCAGTAGAAATCAGCTATGCCTTCAAAATAATCAATACGCAAAGAAACCATGGCTACTTCGTTTCGCAGAAGCCATCGCTATCAAGAGACTTCGACCAGACCTCTGTACACAGAAAGATAGTGTGACTAATCTTTCACTACCCTGGTAACCCTAATCCTATTTTATTTATTTTTGTTTTTTGTTACTTACTTCACTGTTACTTCACTATTCACCCCCACCCTCTTAAACTCTCCACCATTAGATGTGTAAATTCACTCTGTTCTCTGACCTTGACCCTATAATATGCCTCTAACCAATCTGCGGTTCCCAATAGTAATCTGAACTCTAAACCCTCTTATCTAATTCCACTATATATAATTAGTTGTTTTTTTGACACTGAATAATCTGTCTACCTACATCAAATTCCGGAATTATGTTCCTTATACCTTCCATTTATAACTCCAAGTAATTATGAAAAAGTATGTTCCAAAACTTTTTTTTTGAAACTTATAATTTGATTTTGTTTAGAATGTATGCAGTTGATGAGTATCCACGAAATGAAACGAGCTCGTATTATCCTGCAAACATGTTCGTTCTTTCTCTCTTCAAACTAATAAAGGGAACCGGTTGTATGAATCCATTTTATTTCTTTTGTCTTCAACAGCTGCGTATAACTAGTAGCATTAGATTAAACCGCTTATCATACAATTTTAACAATACACTTTGTTTATCAAGAACACAGTATTCAGCGAAGGGACTCTTTTCAACGAATCCATTGTCAAGCTTTACAATCGTATATATATATATATATATATATATAATACATTAGATAATAATAGTATGAAATGCAATTCAAATATCTGTAACTCTTCAGCAGTACGCATCCATCGTCAGCGTTCGAACTCAGGACCTTCTGTTTACAGGCCGAGCTCGTAGACTATTTAGTCATTAGGGCCCGACTCAATGGCTAGCCGATGAATTCTAACTTCTCTCACCAATTCATGACATAGCGCTACCACTTCGGAACGTCTTCTTTGATGGATTACTGTCTCACCTTCAACCTGCTGTACCCTACTGGTCATGGCTTTCCACTAGAACGCAGGTTAATTGCCTGAATAGGGTCAGTCACTAGTGAGCATCAGATCAATTTTTCAAATATTGGTTTTTTGTAGGGATATTTTTGTTTAATTGGTTGGAGGATTTCATCATGAGCTGACATCAGTTAGAAAACTATTAAAAAACCTGGGAATACTGAGCAATTGTTTCGTCCCAGTTTGGGACTCTTCAACAGTATGCATCCACCACCATGGTTCCAACCCAGGACCTTCTAGCTACCAGCCGAGCTCGTAGACCATTCAGCCACTGCGAAACAGCTGTCGAGTGCTCTCAGGTTTTCCAGTGGTTCTCTAACTGATATCAGTTCATGATGAAATCCTTCAACCAATCGAACAAAATACCTGGAAAACAAATACTTAAAATATTTGTGGTTATAATCATAGTTGAGTGTCAAGCAGCAAAACAATTAACATCATATGTAGAATAATTCAGAAGACGTCGAGATGCTGGAAAGGGATGTGTAATTATAGGATTAGTAGACTAATATGAAACGTTATATGACATGTTGTGAAATTTGTTAAGATAGAATTCAATATTGTAAAAAGTGTTTGGATTTAGAATGACAGGTGGGACAAACGAAAACAATTCACAGTTAGAACAGTAATAATAGTAATCATAATAATAATAATAGCAGTAATGAGTGAAAGGCACATAGATTAACTAACTAAGCAAAATAAATAAATCAGTGTCTATCTCTCTACGGCCAAGGCAGAAGTAAGGATTGTACATACTTCTTTAGTGCACAAAGGTTTGGTTTAAAGTCATGACTGGACAAGGCCTCCGCTGTCTCTAGAAGTCTATAACGAGGAAAACGCGGCCGGTAAGTTAACATGGATTCGATAGATGATCTTAAAATCCTGGTCAGGGTTGGTAGACAGTGACAGGATTTGATCATCAGAAATCAATCCTCTAGTAAGGATTGATCTAAAACAGTCATAGTGCAACAGTGCAAAACACAAAGATGATAAGTTTATCTCAAATCATTAGTAAATATACATTAAAAGAGGGAAGTTTCTTGTAGAACGGTGAACAGTTTTGTTGTTAGGGTAGGATGATGGTGGCGGTGTGTATCAATTCACATGTAACCTTGGGGAAGCAGTTACATTTGGGGAAGAGAAAGAAGGGATTAGGTTAGATGCTTTGAATATGTACCAAAAGGCCTTCGACTGAAGGGATCTTACAGCTTAAACTCATCAATTAGTAAGCATGTGATTGATACAGGACATCGAGTGGACGTATTGAGAACATTTAAATAATTAACAAACAAAGACAGTCCAAGTATTCTCTGATTTTCTGAAACAATCTCAATAGAATGCTGAAGTGTGACCTATGCATTCGAAGCGAATGCGTCGTACGACTTCATTTCCTCTGATTACTGTCACCTTAGTAATTCTTTATCTTCTGACTTCATCAGTTTGTCTTCCTTCCTTCGCGCTTTTCCCTTGACTTTTATATTAGACTTAATTTTCGATCCTTCGTATTCTACTCACTGTATTACATCATCACCATCTTTTTATTGACTTCGTACTCAATAATTTTTGATTTTCCAGTCTTATGAATTCAATGTGCATATATCGGTTTACCTGCTGGTGCAGAGCTGGGTACATAGGTTGTTCTATGCGGGTCTTATCAAAACGTGTTAGAGAACATAATCTAACAGGGCTGCAAAGAGGAGGCACTGGTTCAATCAGAAGCGCGATAACTGAACACCTCGTCAATGCCTCTCACAGCGCTTCAACTGACTCATCATTCAGAGTCATTTACAAAGTAAACAAAAATCTACCAAAGGAAGTGTGTTTCCAACTGCTTTGTACTGTGGAAGCTCTCGCCATATGCGTCGAAAAGCAGGAGCTGTGTGCTTAAAAAAACTAGTCAGCCTTTACAACTACCATGCGCCTATTTCGGTATGTTCCATTAGCCCTCAGATTTTGTTTTGTTCGCTATGTGTGTATTTCTCTCTCCTTGTCTTCATTCAATTCTAAAGCATTGATTTTGTAGGGATTTTGTTTGATTGAATGAGGATGATGAAATCCTCCATTCATTCAATTCATCCCATTTTTTATCAGTTATAAAATCAGTTATTTTAAGTTTGTTTCCATGCTCCTACTGTTCATATTTGTAATTCGTTTAGAACAGCTATTACAATTATATTCTAATCCTGTGTAATGTTTTGTTTCTAAACCTCGTGTAATCTATATTCACACCTCCTAACTTACATTTCAAATTTAAAAAATTATTATTTCAATTTGTTTCCATACTCATTTTGTTCATACCTGTGATTCGTTCTATCCCTACATAATTTTCGTTTTTAAGCCTTTTGTAATTCATATCAAGTTGAAAATGATTGTCACCTTTTATTCGCCTTTAAAATTATTTCTCCAGTTATCAAATATTAATTTTGCATACGTTGTAACTGTTTTCTAATCCTATGTAATCTTGCCTCTAAGCCCGTTGTAATCTATACTCATATCTTTAAACTTTCATAGCAAGTTGAAAGTTGTTATCTCTTTTGGTTACTATGTGGAATTCCATAAATAATAATTGTATCCATGTAAACTTATGTATATAAGTGCGATTGTACAGCTGCTTTTGAGAATGAAATAGCCGAAAACATATCTTTGCTGAACTTCTTGTTCTTTTCCCTCTAATGTCCCGATGGGTATTCTCCACGATCACGAATTCCAATCATTTGATTTACTAACCCTAGTTACACAGGAATCACTGACCTATCATCCATCACCCTAACAACAGAAATTCTCTTTTAAAAGTGTATTTACTAATAACATCAGATAATCGAATAAAACTTGTGCACTGTGGTGAGTATAATTCCATTGTGGATGTTATACAGTAATATTTACTGATGACCACGTTTCGAGCACTATTTATTACTGTAGCTCGAAATCATATCAAGTTACTCACACAACTTTCTAACTTCGTTTATATAATTCCACTATTTCTCATCTCTTGATTTGATTGATAGTAATATTTTCCAAATTTCTGGTATGAGTCATAAGTCATTCCTATTCCATGTGTTGGCTGTAGACTCGATGAATAAGGATTCAGTAATCAACCTCTATCTCCACCTGTCTATATTACTTCTTAGAATTTTAGCCCTCTGCCGCCCTGTTGTGTAGTTGTTGGTTAATGCGTGCAGTGTAATTGTTGAGCGTTTTTACAAATTACTTATCTTCTTGAAGTCAACCATTCTTACCTTCTCTAAATTCTGATGTTCAGACAATCTGACTACCCCGATCTACTGGTTTCTCCTATGCAGTTGACTTTACTCACATTCATTGCAAGGTATTTTGTAAATTATATTATTTTGTTTAATTGGGTCCACTGGGTCCTTTATTCTACAGAACTTGTCTCTGAGTGAGTTTGTAGGTTTGAATGCCACCCTAATTCCTGCTTTATTGAGAATCAGATGTCCCCCCTCCCCTAATGTGATGCCTTATATTCTCTCTTATTTAAGTTATCATTATTAGTTTCACCTTTATTTTTATTTCGCTTTTCACATATTCTGATATTCCTGATGAATTATTTAGGATAGTCATTTAGTTATTTAACACCAAAGCCTCTTCTATCTGTTTCATTTCATCATTTAGGTCTTTTCTTGTACTACTTAGTGCTACTGCTCGGCTTGTTAAACACTTAACTAAGCCACCTGCCTTCTCAGATAGATAACGGATGAGATGAATTAAAGTCTAAATATCTATTAGCAAAATACCCTGGCTAATTATAAAAGCTAGTGTGCAGTTCACCCTCTTCTATCCGTCTTACTTTACAATCTGAAACCATGCGTAATTCTCCTTGTTCATTTTCCGATTTAAATGTCAATTTTCATCCCCTTAGTAGTGAGTTTATATGTGTATGAAGTAGCCGGAGATACATTCTGTTTTTCAACTCTGTGAATGTGTCGTCTATCTATCTCCAACCTATTTTTGCAGTAGGATTAAATGTATTAAAAGCTATATTTTCCCGAAACGTCATCAGTAAATATTATTGTATAATGCTGTGAGACTTCATCAAAATAAATCAATCAAATGTCATCTACAGTGGAACATCGGATAACCTTGTCACCCTTATGTGTTTGTTTCAGTATAACTACCTCACAAAAATCCTTACTAGAGGACCTATTTTTGATGATAAACCAAAAGTATCCTGACACTGCATGATTATTTGGTTTATTAAACGCTACCGGTTGTATTCAGATAATGAAATTCGACGAAATAAAGTGGATTCATATTATTCTTCACCGACGTTTGTCCTATCTCTCTTCAAATTTATAAAGGAGAATTCGTATAACAAGTTGTATAGTTCGCCTGTATAGGACTGGTCAACCTTAGAGGGAGTTTTAATCAATTTGACTGATAGTCACCACACAATGACAGTAAATCTAGGTACAATGTATAACTGTTTTTCTGAAGTTTGTAGGTTTATTGCATTCTTTTTACGTTACCTCTATTGTAATAAAGTCGAATTTCAATACAGCAGACTACTGTTTTCTGGTGGCTGATGATTAGCATTAGAATTCAGGATGAACACTTCGTCCTATTCGGGAATCCCCATCTGAATGTACTTGCAAATGAAAATGAGTGATAATGTAATGACAGAAGACAAGGGCCAGGCAACAGATCGTTTATTGAGAAAATCAACAAATATTTAAAGATTTTTATGTCAGTGGGGAAGCAACGTCTTCTGATTGTTGTTTCCTTGCTCAAGATTATTCTGTACTGCTCGTGACCGTTTCTTAGAAAGTTAAGCCATTTATCTGTGAATCCTACTTGCACACGTTAAGTCTGCTGTGTTTGGCTGGTGAATTCCTCAAGGTCAAGCTTTGTTATTGTTTTTTTCATAACCCCGATTTTGGACTTAACATTGCCATAAATTGTTGTCTACAAACTTTAACTTGCAGCCAGCTTTCACCACAATAATGTTCCTAATGACACTGGAATCCTGAACGCAACGTTTCAAACGTCATGATAGCCAATTCTTGTGCTAAGGGGGTCGGTGATTATTTGGTTAAGTCAGTTTTGTTTTGAGTGCTAGTTACCATCAAACAAGTAACATCATGCTAATCCTCAGATATCCTCATAGCTTCTGAACTAGTAGCCAACAGGATGGCAGAGATCGAACTTTTCAGTCCTATGTATATAATCAATCAACTATAAACACAAGATCTTCCATGTGACCACTTCTGTGTGCCTATATCAGTTCGCCTGTTCATGTGGATCCAAGTGCATTGGTCATTCCACATGTATTCTATCAAAAATGACTCAACAACACTCTCCTGTATGGTTGTAGAAAGGTAGCAGTGCAATGGCTCTATAAGCAGTGTGACATCACTGGTCATTCCTTGTCAACAATCTTCTCCATTGAAGTAGTCGAAAAAGTGAAGAACAACCTCAGACAATTCACTTTCCTCTTTTTTTCATTTTTGTAGCTGCAGTCATTTATATAGAAAGACCAGTGCTTTGCATGCAAAAGAGAACTATTCAGCTACTATTTCTGTTACTATAGTAAAAATCTCGTTGTTTTCTACTAATTTGATTTCGATTCTCTGTTTTTAACTCTTTATAACTATTTGTATTTCTTGCGCGATTTCACATTCTCCATGTGCTCCCCTATTACAACTCATTCTCTGGGCTACTTATTGTGTGGCTATAACACTCTAGTTCAACTTCTTCTATGCATTGATTAGTATCAAAAACTATGATTTTGACAATTTATCACTTTTGAAACTATCGTCTTTTTTTGTGAACAGTTGTATGTAAATGTAACTGATCACCTCGATTATTATCATTTCCTTTAATTCCTAGAGGAACATAGGGCCTCAGCTGCACGTCTCCTTTGCGTCCGGTTCTCTGCCAACTTTTTCATCTGGCTCCACGTCTCCCACATGCTTTCACCTCCTCTTCACATCACCTCCTCCATGTTAGCCTTGGACGACCAACTCACTGCTTCTCATTCGGGTTCCTCTCGAGGGCTTGTCTAGTGATGTCACTTGCTGGTTTCCTCAGAGTATAGCCAATCCACCTCCATTTATCCTGCATATTTGTTGCCCAATCAGTTCCTGCTGGGTTGGTTCGCTCTCAGAGATCCCTGTTGCTGATCTTTTGTGGCCATCCCCTCGATTGTTATCCATTAATTAACATACCTGAACTTTGATCTTATAAACCACATTAATTCAAAATGTCTATGATTAGTATTTTATAATGTAAGTGTAAAGCCTGATGAGAATTTACCGAAAATACATATTCGCTTGAATTGCGTTCTATAATCATGATTATAGGAATTTTTAAATTATTGAAAATAAATTCGTCGAAATTGGCCTCTTCGTTGATCTCCTTGTTCTGCTCTTTCCATTAATGCCTGGATGGATATTTAATTTATATCCATTACACAAGAGATGGATTTCGTAGCCAAAATAGTCTAGTCAATAATCTTCTGGTGTTTGAAACAATGGATGTTGTGTTCTGGTCTCAGTAGGAACACCATCATTCACTCACTGGGGATTGCCGGTACATCCATCTGACGAGTCCTGAATAGGGCGAAATGCTCACTTTATGTACATGAGGGATGCCAGTTTACTGGCATCACCATCCTTCGAGGTTACAGATAGGCCTTGCTGATGAGCACCAACTAGCACGAAACCTAGATACGACAGGACCTCTTGCCGATTGCCTCCATCGATTTAGTACCAAAATTCAAGATCTTTTGGCTTTAGTGTCTATTCTTTGGTGTTGCCACTTCACTATATAGTAGCACGCCACACTTCAACCTATAATTGTATTGACATCTTGATTTAATTAAGTTTCGTGCTTAAACGATACTCTACTTTATATATAAGACAGTGTTTTAACCCCTTAGAGTTTCTGTGTCAGCCATTAATAAAATTTATCACGTAAGACTATACTTATACCCAGCATTACCCTGAATTATCGGTCGACCTTGAGGCTAGCCAATAGCTAATATATATATAATCATGTGAATCAAAACAAGTGAATTACTTTGTCTTTTTCAGTGTTCTACTACCTCAAATATCATTTTTATCTGACAGTATGTGGTGGCCGGCAATGCCTCTGTTAGCAAGAGCACCAGTCGATTATACTGATTATGGTGAATTGATAGAAACGAGTAATAATGTGAGTGTGAAGAAAATTCCCCAAAGGTCGAAAAGTCAATCGGATGTGAACTATTCTCCGTAAGTGAATATTTTTAGTTTACAGTTTAGCAAACTTGGAAAGAACTTGAAGTTGACATACACTACACTTTTCAAGGGTTATCCTACAGCTCAGTGAATACTAACTTCTGCCAGTTAGCTAATATTTAGTACCCCTGTGTTAACCAGTGTCATCCGCGAGTAGATGTTCTTAATCCTCAACTTAATCGAATCAATTGGTGAGGTCTTCTCAATGAAATTTGGTTGAATAGTCTTATATAATTTAAAAAGTGATGAGCACCACACAGAAATAACTGTTTTCTGAGCCTCTTTCTTTCTTTTTGAGCAATATCCTCGTTTCTGAAAGACCGATGTTCGTCATTCAGTGTTTTAAGGTTATGTAGGACTACCACCCAAAAAAGTTTCACAATTTAGCCATCTTTTGTTTCCTCACATGTCTTTTTGTTTTACCAACCAACAATAAGAGCTGGTATTTACAGGCATTTTCCAGACCTTTTTTGGAATACTGTATAACTTTACAGTTTTGAAGAGAAGTTATGAAAGAGTATAGTCTTTGCTGGCTGATGTATTTTTAACTTTGACATAACTTAAGCAAAGATCATGAATGAATAAATTCATTCATTTTGGACTTTCTTGTTGATTGATTGGACTGAAGTGCTCGGCCTCAAATTGACATGTTGGTCCAGTCAATCAAAGGGAAAGTCCAAACTGAAATAAATGATTGTTGACACCCGTTGCACAAGACGTGGCTCTCGTGACGTAAATGGTCTAGTGGATAGTGGTTTGGCGCTTGAAACTCACTCAATGGAGATTTCAAGTACATCGAGATGATGAGTTGTAAATAAGACGAAATGCTCATCTTCGATGGCTTTCACTGCTAGTCACCATCCACGAGTTTACTTAAAGATCATGAATACTTGGTGACACGAAAAAATGGTAACGATGAAATTCTAGCGGTCTTTTATATCTTACGATATTTCTTGAAAAGATATCCCTTCTTCCTGTTGTCTGACTTCTTTGATTATAAGAATTAAAAAACAAAATAACTGAGCAAAGAATATCCTTTCCGATAACTTCCTCTTCTGGTTCCATTATAGGTAAATTTTGTTTTCATAAAGTCTTACAGTGTTATACAGTAATGTTTACTGATGACGTTTCGAGCACAATTTATTGCTCATAATCATATCAAGGTAATCACACGACTTCCTAAATTCATTTATATAGTTCCATTGTTTTTCCTTGATTTTTACTTGATTTGATTGGTAATAGTATTTTCCATATTTCAGGTATGAGTGACGAGTCATTCCTATTGCATGTGTTGGGTGTAGACCCGATGAATAGGATTCAGTGGTCAACCTCTCTCTCCACCTACCTAGATTACTTTTTAGAATTTTAACCCTATCCCAACCTATTGTGTGGTTGTGTGTTAATGCATTCAGTGCGATTGCTGAGCTTGTTTCTAAATTACTTATCTTTTCAGGGTCAACCATTCTTCCCTTAGCTAAATTCTTATGTTCCAATAACCTGACTTTCCCTGACCTACTACTTTGACCTATGTAGTTGACCTCACAGTCATTGCATGGTATTTTGTAAATAATATTATTTTGTCTAATTGGGTTAACTGGGTCCTTTAACCTCTGGCTCTACAATTATATATTTATATGTTTATATACATAGAATATTCTAGAATTGTAGTCAATAACAACATTGGTCTTTTTAAATAATATCGATTTGTTATGTAAGATCACAATGGAATTACAGCCCACGAAAGATGCATAGATTATATAAAGCATAAAATGTAATAGTAAAAAATAGAATATCAAATACAAATAAGGAAATTTCCCCCAACAAACTGAAGTTCATTAGAACCTAGATGGCTAAGGTAAGGACAGTGTCTGAACCAACTACTTTCGGACACATAAGTTAAGCTTCTTAATGTGGATCTCAATAGCCAGCCTCAGCAATATGTAGTAGACGAACTCTTAAGGTGATGTTAAGATTAGTTGGTATGCGGTAGATGACTTTGAAAACCGCCTCGTTGACATCAATCACTCTTTTGTTCAGCATCCACAAGATGAAATAGAATAGCGCTACGAATAGATTTTGTTTGTCCTTCACTTAACCATTTAGAGTGATGTTCGGAAATCCGACGAGAAACTCACCCATTAGTATGGCCTATGTAGCTGGTTGCACAGGAGCCAGTTTTTTTATAGACGTCTGAATGAATATTTTCGCTACATAAGAATTCAAACCAACTCTTTATTTTCAGAAGCCTTCTCTTCCGACTAAATGATTTCTACTGTCTGAATTAATAGTGGTTAATTCGTGACGAAAGAAATTTGACGATAACTTGTTTGAATTACGCACGAATCAGCTGACTTCCCAATGTTCATAACATTTTAGATCGAGGAGATTCTCATTTTAGACTGGCTTTATCTTGATTAAAATAATGTTCTGTGACTATGAAGACAGAATAACTATCCATTCTGTTATCATGATAAGTGGATAATGTCAGTATTTAAAACGTGGTGTTATCGTGTACTGATTCAATTCACTACAGCTCATGTCGTTGCGTGGAACAGGGTGATTGATAGTTGGAAAGACAAAGCAGTGAAAGTGAAATCACTGAAGTTTTTAGGCACCTGACTGAAGGAAGAAAGTAAAAACAGTTGCTTGGAAGTAAAGACATGCATCAAAATGACTTCAGTGGAAGTAGGTATATTAGGAATGAGTGTGACTCGTTCATTTCTGCCAAGTAGACGTGAGTTTGTATTTCTTCATAGCAGTCAACCAGTAGGCATTCGAATAAAGAGCATTGATAACAAAGAGTCCTTATAAGTTAATACGATAACTTGACTTTATTACAGTCCAGTCTTACACTCTGTCTAACGCTTGAGATATTTAACAAACTTAAATGTAATTCATAACACATATCCCAGTTACCTTAGACTGAGGAGATTTACACTCTATCCTACCTCATATCATACCCTTGTATCTACATATATTATATAGTGATGGTGTTTCCTGATTTCTGTTTTGGATGGTTCCACGAGTGACCGTAAACTTTCACTTCCTTTTCACACCATCTCATCCATGTCATCCTTGGACCCCAGCCCAACTCATCTTTCTCCATTCTCATTCTATTCGAGGCCTAGTCTAGCTCATGATGTCGCTCAAAGGTCTCCTCAGGCTTTATGTCCAATTCACCTCCATTTTCGTCTGCATCTTTCCTGCGCGATAATTTCTTGATTAATAAAATATGAATATAAAAAGGCTATTTTGAAATCTTTGTGTCTGACTGTTGCATTAGCGAGTTGATGTCAATTTCCGCTTAGCTGACATGTATATATATATATATATTAATAAAATGGTGAGTCTTAATTTTTCTGATTACAACCTGATTCCACACAGTACTTTATGGTACAAATATGGAATTTTCAGCATGCGATATCGGTAGCCCGAATTTCGCAAGCAGACCACTGATATCAGTCAGGAGATGGACACCCGGACCATATGCATGGTTGGCGAGAGTCCTAACCGCTGTGCTACCGACACACGCAACTTCTCATGACAATTGTGGCAAGTTCTAGGTCGAAAAACATTCTCCACTCCAATTGTCGGAATAAATTCTCACAAATGGATATGACTGAAAGACTATAGGACTTCTCCCAATGCCCATTTCAAACAGCTGCACGAAGACCCATTTATGTATAGATGAGTATAGCTTAAGTCGCCAAGAATATGAGTTCTAGAAACTATCTGAGATTAAAAAGCATTATATGAGGCTTATGGCATATAAACTCTTTATTTCTGAAAGTAAAGTGATTGTTTTTCACACATGAGCCTCTCTAGACAAGAAGTATAATTAAAACTCACATATGTTATGGATTCATTCTCTTTCAGTCTTTGCCTTTTGTTTATGTTTCCGTCGTAAACGAAATATAGGGCTTCAGGTCTGAGGCCTTGAAGTTCCAGTAGTGAGGGGTGATGTTGCTAGCCTTAGGCTGATTCTTCTCTCTTTCTCAAGCTTACTATCTGCTAGGTGAATGATATGTTGGTCAATGTCCAGTCTGGAAGTAAGACAGTCGCTCACATCAATCGACAGGACTTGCTGACTATCCATATCAAGGGGATCGAGCTGGAACTGTGGATATTAGACGGTTGGAGGCAACTGGCATGGAGCCATACCGGACCTATGTTTCGAAGGAACTCATGTCCCTTCTGAGATTTGAACCCACGTCACCTAGTGCTGCAGATGAGTGCCAACTAGCACAAAACCTAGGTCCAAGGCTTCCTATGACCGACTGCCTCCAACCATCTAATGCCAACAATTCACAGTGCACCGTGATGGACAGCCACCTAGTAGTGGCATGGTGGCCACATTGTAAACTTGACTGATAGAATTCAATCTGCACCGAAGATAGGACTAGACACATTACACTAGTTACTGACTAGTGTTCAATCAAAACTAGTATATACGACCATTTAAAACGAGATCTTACTAAAATTAGCAACTAGGCTTAGGTTACATTCACTTAAGGAATGTATAAAATGTTAATATAGTGGGTTTTGATTCTTTACATTTAGAGGAAACAAAGTTACTACTTTTGTCTGAAGTTGTCTAGCAGTGGAATCTTCGATGTGTATTTCGTCCTATTTGACACTCGTCTGCAGGATGTAGATGCATTCCCCAGTGAGTGAGTGAGTGAGTGAGGAGTGAGAATCATGTTCTCACTGAGAAACAAACTTTTCACCGATTGTTTCAAACACCAAAGCGTTATCCACCTCCAGATAACGAGTTTCAGACAGAACACAAAGTTTGCACTCTAGATTCAAATTAACCAAAATATAACATCACGCTAATCTGTAAACATTGTCGAAGCATCTATACTGGGAGCTGATATGTTGACGAAAATGGAATATACTTCAGTGCAACATAATCAAAATCAAGTTAGGAAATTAACTTAGGAAAAACTAAATAACGTTTATCTATTTTCACAGATTTCAACAATTTGAGACGTGCGCATTTTCTTTAAATTTAATAATCTAGGTAACCTACTATCGAGATTTTACAGTAAAAAAAACATGAATTTATTCTATTGACCACATGATATAATAGTGTATTATTGTCATTGTCACGGATCTACTCCAGTGACATTTAGTCACGTAGTAGAAAGTTTTGCGGTCATAAAGATCAAAACACTGATAACCACCGTGTGACTTTAATTACACGTATAAATAACCACAAGGCAAGTAAGTAACTAATTTGTAACAAATTGGCTGCTTCTCTTGAGCCAGTTACATAGGCCATACAATTAGGCGGCCTTATCGTCGGATTTCCGAACATCAATCTAAGTGGCACTTGGTGGCATAGTGGTTAGGACTCTCGCCGAACATGCACATGGTCCGAGGTTCGATCCCCTGCCGACGAACACCTAATATCTATGGTTAGCCTGCACAATTTGGGCTACCGATATCCATGCTGAAAATTCCATACTTGTACCAAAAATACAGTGTGGAATCAAGCTGTAATGAAAATTAAGTAAATAAATAAAAGACAAACAAAATCCATTCATAGCTCTATTCTATCTCATCTTGTGGACACTGAACACAAGATTGTTTGATGTCATAGAGGCGGTTTTCAAAGTCATCTACCGCATACCAACTAACCTCAATATCAACTTAAGAGTTCGTCTACTACATATTGCTGAAGCCGTTGGGTTCCATGTTAAGAAATCGGACACTGTCCTTACCTTAGCCATCTAGGTTCTAATGAACTTCAGTTTGTTGGGGGAAATTTCCTTATTTGTATTTGATATTCTATTTTTTACTATTACATTTTTATACTTTATATAATCTATGCATCTTTCGTGGGCTGTAATTCCATTGTGATCTTACATAACAAATCGATATTATTTAAAAAGACCAATGTTGTTATTGACTACAATTCTAGAATATTCTATGTATATAAACATATAAATATATGTAATTGTAGAGCCAGAAGAGGAAATTATCGGAAAGGATATTCTTCGCTCAGTTATTTTGTTTTTTAATTCTTATAATCAAAGAAGTCAGACAACAGGAAGAAGGGATATCTTTTCAAGAAATATCGTAAGATTTAAAAGAACGCTAGAATTTCATCGTTACCATTTTTCGTGTCACCAAGTATTCATGATCTTTAAGTAAATTCGTGGATGGTGACTAGCAGTGAAAGCCGTCGAAGATGAGCATTTCGTTCTATTTACGACTCATCAGGTGGATGTGCCTGAAATCTCCAGTGAATGAGTAATGGTGTTCTCACTGAGGCTCGAACCCGTTACGCATAGTTTCAGATGTCAAAGCCTTACCCACTAGATTGCTTAGGTGACGAGTGTCAGCAGTTATTTAATTCAGTTTGGACTTTCGCGTTGATCGATTGAAACAACATCTCAATCTGAGGTCCGGTACTTCAGTCCAATCAATAAACAAAAAAGTCCAGATTGAATTAATTAATAAATGATCTTTCCTGAATTGATATTTGTATAAAACTTGGGTACTGTGGTAGAGTATAACTCCATTATAGATAAGATTTTATTTTGATAAATCACACAGTGTTGTACAGTTATATTAACTGATGACCACGTTTCGAGCACAAACTATTGCCACTCATAATCATGTCAACTTACTCACCCAACTTTTTACTTCATTTATATACATATGTGGAATTGACTAGATATTTGAATAAAAATCAATATAGGATAATGTACATTCAGAAATAATAATAATAATACGAGTGTTATTGATCAATTACAATCAGATGGGAAATAAGACGAGTGTTTTTACAGTCATAATAGGCTACTTGTTAGAATGTTGTGATGTGTTTGAATTGAAATAGAATTTTATGATTATTTATTATCCTCTTCTGATTTGACCGGCGGTAATAATATCTTCCATATTTCTGGTATTTGCATTGAGTAATTTCTTTTGCATGTGTTGGGTGTAGTCTCGATGAATAAGGATTCCATAATCAACCTCTCTCTCCACCTACCTATATTACTTTTTAGAATTTTAACCCTATCCCGATCTATTGTGTGGTTGTTTGTTAATGTGGAAAGTTCAATAGATGAGCTTGTTTCTAAATTACTTATCTTTTCAGGGTCAACCATTCTTCCCTTAGCTAAATTCTTATGTTCCAATAACCTGACTTTCCCTGACCTACTACTTTGACCTATGTAGTTGACCTCACAGTCATTGTAGGGTATTTCGTAAACTATATTATTTTGTTTAATTGGGTCCACCGGGTCCTTTATTCTACAGAGCTTGTCTCTGAGTGAGTTTGTAGGGGGTTTGAATGCCACCCTAATTCCTGCTTTATTAGGAATCCTACATAGGGCCTCAGATGTCCCCTCCTTATATGGTATAACAGTGGATGACTTATATTCTCTCTTATTTATGTTATCATTACTAGTTTCACAATTATTTTTATTTTGTTTTTGACCTTTATTGATCTTCCAAATAAATTTAATAGGATAGTTATTCAACACCAACGGTTCTTCCATCTGTTTTATTTCGTCAGTTAGGTCTTTTATTGTGCTGCTTAGTGCTATGACTCGGTTTGTTAGACACTTCACATCATCAGTTAATATAACTGTACAACGCTGTGTGTGATTTATCAAAATAAACTCTTAACCATAATCGATCTTTCCTGAAGTTATGTCGAAGTTAAAACTACATCAGCCATATTTGTAACGACGTCGTTGACGAGAAGAGCATGCGTATTAGTTGTTTAAGTGTTCTACAATTCTATGGATTTCTATCAGAGTATATTATGAAACCATTTTATTTGGTTTAATAGGTACAAGATTTGATTAGCACTTACAGATTTCAGCGCAACGATTAAATGACCAACAGTATATGTCCCTAATCACAGATAAGCTATAAGAAATGAAGACGAGTTTAGACATACTTATAATATAAAACTTCACACTGATTCAACCGATGAAGTTTTTTCCACTCCTTGAGTACTCACTATCAGTGTTTTTGAAATCTCACTAGTGGCTGTGTTGCATTTATGGAGCGAAGCCACTAGCCTCATGTACAACTCTTGTTTTTCTTAGGGATTAACATCAAATAGTAATCTAGGTGATGTGTAAGAGCTCCTTGGATGGGAGTCTAACCTAGAACCACATATATCAATGAAGGATATTCTACTGCTCAACCGCTGATGTAAATGTTTCAACACTAATAACGGTTGTAAATTTTTACAAGTAAATCAAGTCCTACAGGGGATATCTCATGATCTGAATCAGTTGATTTATTAAACCTTCGGTTTCGTTACTGAATGGATCAGGTCTTAATCTACATTTGACTTGTTTAATATAACTTTGTCAACTATGCACAAACATATTCAGTTGTATTACCTCATTCAAAGTATTGGTATTTCATGGCACTCATTCATAGCTTCGCTAATTCACACTTCAAATCTTCAGATTTCTGTTCCTATTCGTTTGACTTCGGTGTCTTTATTGCGGCTTCTGTTATGCTTAACAGCTGTCTGGTCACCTTCACTAGCTCACGATTTCCATGAGTTGTGCAGCGCTAATCAGTTTTAGTTGCTGAGAAATGTGATCTGGAAACTCGATGAACCGGGATGCCAGTAGTTGTAACTCCCACTCTTCATCCAATGTGAGAAGTGCACAATGTAGCAGATCCGTCAGCTTCACCTCCAACACTAGTTGGTCTCTGTCCATTCCCAGCTTCGCAGCACGGAAATGCTGCATCGCCAGTTGACTAATTGACGGGCTGTCGAACTCTGCCACCAACAGTCCAACCTATACATTCCAAGTCTCCTTCTCACCTGACCACTCACACTGTCATACACAGCCTTTGTATGATCTTTCAGCAGCTTCCCTAGCACAACCGCCTTCGCTATCGGATCATCGACGGTAGAAGCTCCTAATGTTTTCTTCTCCGTAAACAGCCGGCCATAGGATCTTCATTGTCTGTAGGCAGTGACACCAATTGTAACGATAGAATATGAAAGACTCGATAAGGTATGTTTATTTCGAATTAAATATCTCTATGTACGGAAATTATGTACACCTTATCTCCAAATCATCATTTCTACAGACGTTCAGTGCTGTGCTACTTCTGCCCTTCCTCCTGTGTTTCTCTGCCTTCTTTTCGCGTCCCCCATGTTTTGCTGCAGCAGTGGTTCTTTTATTCTCTTTGAAGCGAAGTCTATCCGTCTACTACTTGGTATTTTTGTGACAAAGAATGTCCCCATATATACTACTGGTAAATCTTGTCAGTAGTACACTTCTAGTTTAGGGCTTAGCAGTAGAGAATGTCGTCTTCACCAATAACTTCAGCTTATGAAGATCTCGTAATGTAACAACAGATGGCAAGAGTCAGGCAACAGATCACCTATATGCTACCTGTATCCGCCTACACAAGCCTTTGTTCTCATTTTTCTCATGACCAATATTGGGACATAAACATTGATGTGAATTACCGTCCACCAATTTTGACTAACAGCCAGCTCTCACCACACTTGTCCCCCTGTCAAAGACCTGCGACTGAAGTTGGTTCGGTCTTCTTGGTTCTAGGGGATTTGCTGGTTTGTGTTGCTGTCTGGAATGTCGGCACTCACTGATGTCCACCTGTTTCTCTTTGTTTGCCATTGCGATTGTGTCTGCGTAACCCCATCTCGAAGTGACCATATGTGGTCCTTCCAACTTTGGAAACTGTTTGCCTGACCCTGTCGAACATTCGTCTGTAATTCGCCTCACACTTTCATATGTTGCTTTCGCCCAACCTCGCAGCAGCGTCCCAAGTAGCAGCCTCATCGCTGACAGATCTTGGACGCCACTCAACTGCGCAGAAGCCTCGAAGTCCTGCCCAAAGATCCATATGTCTCCATCAAAAACTGCAGGTCATAGGCTTTCCATTTGTCGGTAGTCAGCGACACTAACTGTAACAAAAGAAGGCAAGAATCAGGCAACAGATCATCTATATGCTAACTGTATCCGCCTACGCAAAGTCTTTGTTCTTATTTTTCTCACGATCAATATTGGGACATAATCATTGACGTAAATTACTGTCTACCGACTTCGGCTAGCAGTCAGGTCTCACCACAGTATTAATGACATCCACCATCTACGAGAAAAGAAAACATTAATAATGGCTTCTTTCATCATTCATGCGTGCTAAATATTCTTTCAATTAAATTATCCATCCTTGATATATTTTTGCATTTTATTCGGATATTTGTAGAATTAACTCCCGAAAAAAACAAAGTGTAGAAATTAAAAGACAGCTCAGCTTCAATATTCAAGGGTTGAAGCTAAATAAATTTCCTCGCTTATATCCTGAAAGAAGATCACCTGAAGAAATCAAGAGTATCTTAGAACCAGGATGAAGAAGAAGGTAAACAGGTCACCTGTTGTTCCTTTGATTCCTTCAATTACCGTACAAAGCATCATTGAAGCAGGTTAACTCATATTTGTGTCATTTTATTATAATACATACACATAAGTAGTCTGTGTAAATTAACTACTATAATCCAATTACTAATATTCTTACGAACTTACTTATTTTACTTGTGTACAATCGATTAATTTTTTAAACCTTTCGTCAATATTTCAATCAACTACTGATGAGGTTAAGCGAATCAGAGACGACAAAACCACAAATGGAATGGATAACTGCAAGGCGTGAACCACTGTTTCAAAATTATCCTTTATGTATTAACGATAAATATTTCGCACAAAAACTAGATTTTTTTCCACATTTTCTCCTTAAAGTTTCATAACTTCGTATTTCGCATTGAACCAACTGACACGACTTCAATAGACACTTCCTTTTTCCAAGTGGAAAGTATTTTAATCAAGACTGGTACTTTGCTTACATCAGATGTATTGCATTTTGTACTTTGATCATTTAATTTTATAGTGTTTTGGTCTATTAAAACACTTTTCATGTAAATGTTCAATGATTCAATGGTTAGTTACAATGATTACTGTTTAACTTCATCGAATTATCATTGTGTTAGTTAAGGAAATAATTGTGTGAACTTTTGTTAACACACAACCGAAATAAATAAATAAACTTCTTAAAAATAACCTTTGTTGGCTTTGTTCATCATTTTGACTACTTTTACTAAAATAAAATAGCATTTTAAATCAATAATAATAATAACAACAACAACGTTGAATGTTATGTTTTTAGAAAAAGATGTTTTGATTTTCAACTATTGGTTTGTAGCGATTTGATTGATTGGTTAGAGCATTTCATCATGAGCTGGCATCGGTTAGAGAGTCATTGGAAAACCTGTAGGGAGTACTGGACAGCTGTTTTGTCCCAGTTTGGGACTCTTCAACGGTACGCACCCACTGGGGTTCGAGTCCAGGACCTTCCGGTTACAAGGCAAACGAGCTCGTAGACCATTCATCAGTTAGTGGGATTCGATCCAATGGCCGATGAATTCCATCTTCTTGATTGTCTGACTGAGTTTCACCTAGAACTCTGTAGAGAAGAACATCATTTCAAGTTGCCACGTTCTATGTTCTATACATTCAAAGGATTTATAAAAAGCAAAAGTGTGTCAGAGAAGGTAGAATAACATGGAAGAATAAGAGCGTCTGATAAAATCATAAGAGACCACAAGTGAGAATGAATAATCTTCAGGCATTATTTCTTTGAATCCCAAGGACTTCAACAACGCATTCTATACCTGCCTCCCCAAGTGGATAAGTGGATAAGTTGTCAGACCCAATGTCAAAGATTTTATAGGCTGAAGAAAATTTTTCTTATCGACGAAATCATCTTCAGAGGCTGAACAATAGTATTTATATTTACCAAAAATGTATGGTAGTCCATCAGTGAGTATCACGGAGTGGGGGTGGTAAAACTACTCAAAACTAACTTCGAAAGTGAAAATATAAGTTCTAAATAAAGTAATACTCAATGGCACAAAGTAAGGAAGTGTCAGGAATTTTTGTAATCTTTTACGTTCCCAGGGCTTCAAGCTACAGTCCTGAAGTTTCGGTAGCAGTGGTGACTATTTTTACAGGATGGAGTTGCTAGCCTCATGCCTATCCTTCCCTCTTTACCAGTATTACTACCGGCTTAGCGAGGTAGAGGAGAACGTCGGTGGAAGAGAATCGAACGACGGACCACATGAGGTGTGGTCGGCGAGCGCTGTACAGCCGTGCCACCGACGCACGTTAGGAATCCAATAAGGTTAAAATTGTTACTGAATGAGGAGAAAATTAGTTGAGTGTTCATTTAACAAGCGACCACATTTCATATAATGTAAAACTTACCACCTGACTAGTTAGAATTCAGCCTTCATTGATCCACGTCAGGACTTGCATTATTGTGTGGAGTCCGAAATTGCGAGTCAGGTAGTTAAAGCATATTCATTCATTGGTGCTGAACTTGTCTAACACACTAATGACCACATGAATCAAAAATCTACTTGCCTTCCAATTTCTTGACTACTGTGTTTGTTAAACAAACAGTTCGTGTCATACTTATTGAGTTAGGAAAAATCGACCAGGCTGAACACCACATCAACTTAGTCCATTCGAGTACGAGCTGATTAGGAAACCACGAGTAGGGTGACAAGGAGATCATGTGAACAGATAGTGCCAGATTATTAAGGGGAGTGATGTAGTCATTCGAAGGTTATGGTATAGAACTGAGGTGTGACGCTTAATATCTGTTATCTACTGGGAAGTGATGGAATCAGTGATAAACAATAATTTATCCTTGAAATTGTAAGGTGCCTTTAATTATACTGTTTATGAGACAATTTATTTTCCGCACATATAAACTGTTTACTTAAATGCATTGTAAGTAGCAAAAGTCGATAAGAGAAATTATGAGTGGCTTTATACTATATCTTGATTTGACACTAGTAACTAGTGTGATGCGTCTAGTCCTCTGATTGGTGTAGACTGAATTCTATCAGTCAGGTTGTAATGTGACCACCATTCTAGCTAGCTTGCCATCACGGTGCACATTGATTTGATGGTGTTAGATGGTTGGAGGCAATCGGCCACAGGAAGCCTTGGACCTATGTTTCGTGCTAGTTGGCACTCGTCAGCAAGCCGTATCTGCAACCTTGAAGGAACTCATGTCCCTTCTGAGATTCGAACCCGCGTCATCCAGTGCTGCAGTGAGAGACGTTACCACTGAGCTATTTATACTATATTCCCGGAAATTGTAGCGTCCTGGTTCGGTGCTATACTGGTTTAATGACGAATAGTAATTTTTGCACGTATTTTAAGTATATATATTATTTATATGTATAATATATATTTATATATTATTGGCGGTATTATATTCTTGAACTGCATTACATTTGTACCACTTTCATCAGGAAATGTTTCTCTATAATGATATATCTCCGCAATGTAATGGATTGTAGGAGGAAGTAAATTCAAAAATGAAACATGTACTCCTAAAATTTCATGAAATCATGCAGGTATATTTATGCCTGTTTTTGAAACGCCCCAATGCCCACCGAATAAATTAGGTAGCACCTATACAAAAAAGGGAAATACCGTAAAATTGCATAACATATATGAAAGGCAATAAAGTGACTACTTGTGTAGTAGTACTAGAACAAAATATGAATTTAATATTGCCAGATACGCTAATACTATTGCAAAATAATCCTAGCTATGTACAGCAGCTATCACAGCATAATAACCTAGCATGGTATTCAAGTGTCGGTTTGCATGGATTTGATTGGATACAAGAATTCATTATGAGACAATGTCGCATAGAACAAGACCAAGTGACTAGCAGGAATGAATTAAGAGTAACAAACTCTGAGAATGAACCAACCGATAACCTACCGCTCAAGAAATGCTTTAAAGAATATGGAGACTGACAGGCTACACGCTAAGGAGACTGTCGAATTACAAAGCATGTAATTCAGGAAATCATCAAATGAAGGACGACCACAGAGTCGTGTGAGGTGGGTATGAGAGACTAAGGGCGATTATTGAGTCAGCTAAGAAGGACAGCAAAGAAGTGGACCAAAATGCAGACGTACTATGTTTTAATGTAACAAATTAGAATGGAACGAAACGGTGCACACTTCAGGCGATAATTAATCATTATTTACTATTGGCAACATCACTGTCCAGTAAATTGTTCCTTAAGATACAAATTCTGTGTTTGAAATATATGTAATGATTGCGTCTCTTGGGATTCATCTTTGACTAAAAAATAGTCTGTTCCAAAGAAATAACATCTTATCTGTAGTTCAGGTTTAAGTGCGGAATTCCGTTTGTAGCTCTGTAGGCTAATGTAAGTAGGTAGAACAGCAGAAGACAACCTCATGTATGGCTTGTAATAAATATTAGTTTCTACACCAAAGGGTAAAACGCCATGGATATGATAACCAACAAAATAATATAAACACGTCAGGCAACAAGTACAGTAGATTAACGTGAAGAAAAAATCTCTCAGAATATAGATACGTAACAAGGAAGCGATGCTGCATATCGACAGAATGATATGCGATATTATAGTAAGAGGTTTTATGAAGATATTGGTGTCCTGTGAGACAGCAATTGACAGTGCACTAGTCATTACCTTAAATGATGTGTGGTTTTCAGATTAGAGAAGCTTTAAACGTTTTAGTCATTGATTTACTTATGTTTAAAGAGTAAATCCTTTCAGTTAATTGATGGATGGTGACTAGCACGGGAACCTACAATATGCGCGTTTCATCCTATTTGGGACTCGCCGCCTGGATGTACTTGCATTACGTAGTGAGTGATGATGTTCTCAGTGCCCATAGTTTGAAACGCCAAAGCGTTATCCACTAGCGCCACGAGAGAAACTCCTTTGCGATTGGTCATATTAATTATTTAATTCAATTTTAGAATTTCCTGTCGATTAATTAGACCGCAGGTTTGGCATCATGATTTAGCATTGTTTGCTATTTTTCCTCTGCCATGAGGATAGCAACCCTATCCCGTAAAAAATAAACATTAATGCTGCCGAAATTTCAACGCACTAGCTCGAATCCCTATGTTCCACTAGGAACGTAAAGGAATTAAAAAAAAGCAACAATATATCTAAATATTGAGGGGGAAGGAAACATAATTACGTAATTCAAAATCAATTACTTCGTAGGGGTTAGCAACAACTTACTATATCATAATCAAGACATTTGTAAAATAATGATGACTAAACCGAATTACGCGTAATATACAAACAAGGTAGTAGAATTGGCTAGAATTCTAAAATTAACACAGTTAAGAGATATGGCTACAAGAGGAGAGGGAAAATGGCCATTAAGAACTTAGTACATATTAAGCAAATAGCCATGGCAAAGAAAGGGGCTGTAAAAATTTCTTTTGAACACACAGATTTGGCTTGTTCAGATGTATTCCGACTAATTTTCGTGTATATAAAAGTTTCACTCGTAGATCATGCGAATGATTCATACCCATTCACCTCCTGAATACCTAAAAGAGATCAATCTTATCGACTAGAGTAACAACATGACTGGTAGAAAGTACAATGACACAATTTAGCCGATTCTCAGTGCTATTGAAGCGGTAAAAAGTTTCGATAAAATGCAAACTCGAGAATACGCATAATGATTACTGAAAACGTTGATAAATTTGGTCTGTGGCTTAAATTACTAGGCACCCAAGCCCTGGGAACAATTACTTTCACATTCATTCACATTAGAAACACGTATTCTAGTTTGTTTCAGCACTGTCACTCTGAACATATGTGGAATTAAGTAATACTGATTGCACCTTGATATGTATCCATTTATATATATATATGTGCGTGTATGTTGGTCTCTCTTTCTGTTTGCTCGGTTAGTCTGTGACCACTTCACTTGTATGAACTTGTCTCCTTTAACAATGTATATTCCCCTTATATTATATAATATAATATGAGTGTTTGTTGACAGTCCGTTGCTTGGTGACATATATCCATATATGGTGGTTGTTGACATGTCTGCTATATTTCGCTATGTATATATGGATCGATGCTTCATTATAATTAGCCATTCATGTTAAGACTGTCTAATGATTTGTTCACACCCTTGTCTGAACATTCATATATATTTCGCTATCACAATTTGTGTGACTTACACTTACCTCTTTTGGTGTGATACCACACATTGCATTCTCCTTGTGTTTGGAAAATAGAAGTATCATCTCAAACCTAGTGGTCTTCTGATTTCCGCCTTCTTGCGTCAGGACTATTAAATTCTCGACCAGTCCATAACAATAATTTAGCGACGAGTACATAACACACCTAATATAAACTTATGTAATATAAATGCGATTGTACAACTGCTTTTGATAGTGAAGTTGCAGAAAAGATATCTCTGTTGCTGAACTTCTTGTTCTTTTCTATCTAATGCCCTGACGGGTATTTCCAATGATTTGAAAAAAATAAAGACTTGTTGTTTTAGTAATCTAGCTCACCAAAAGACTAGGGCAAACCTTTACCAATAGCCAGCTGCTTTTGATTCAGTCAGCCAGAGATTAAACACAGCAAGGAACTCTTGCAATAAAACCATCCAGGGACCTATTGTCCAACAAATATGCAGATGGAGACTGAATACAGGCTGAAAGGACTGTTAAATGACATCACGTGCCAGACTATCGCTCAAGTCAAACTCGAGTGGGAAACGACGGTTTAGGCGTGGGTTCAAGGGTCACATGGAAGGCATGAAAACTTATGAGCAGTCGTGGAGCAAGCTAAAGAGGAAGGATTGCAGAGAAGAGGATGAAATACAGATGTTCTGTTAGCGCCCTGCCTCCCACTTGGAATCCAAGGGAACAATAATGATAATAATGGAACATTCGAATACAAATTTCAACCAGTAATAAATTATTGGCTACCCCTTAAGTTAGTGAATAAATTTAATGCCTTGTAAGTTCGATTAATCTATAACGAAGTGTCACTGATTTGTGGATGTCGTCTCACTTGACTAGAATTAGTCTCCAGACACGACACTACAATCACATGGAAATATTTTTCACAATTAGATAGACACAAAAGTTAGATTTAACTACAACAACCGCTACAACAGCTTTGTTATTCAAAATACAGGATACATATATGCATCATTTACACAACGACGAGAATTTACATCTTATATATATAATCAATATTTGATTGACTGCGTGACCTTGAAGATTCTCCAAAAATATACCAATCAAAAACTTCCCGATCAGATTATCATATCATTGTGGGCATCAATTTTGACTTCACGATTACAACGATAGGTTGTCCGTCCTGACAGATTGTTATAAAGAAATAACTGGCATCTTGTCGACAATGTATGGATATACCAAGTAAGTTGTCATCACCTTTGTCTTAACAAGATGATATATTATTTATTAGACAGGCCAGTACCAAGTCTAAAATAAAATTATTGCATAGTAACCAAGTAACTGTATGAGACATTCGGTACTTTTAGCCTAAATCCCTTTCACAGTATGACTTCGTGATTACAGCTGATGAAATTAAGTCTTTCCAAAACTCATAGCTACAGCAACTGTTGCTCGACACGAAAAACCACTCCCAGGATTAAACTCCATCGCGTTTCGAGTGACACACAAGTGCTGAGATTTCGTCAGCAATCAAGCCGTTGGGAATAATGCAGCAACTAGCTCATCCATTTCGCTTCCTATACTAAAGCCAGGAGTGATTCGATGTATTCCAGTACTGTAGCCTCATCTTATATTTGAAGGGAGTGAATCACATGCCAAGCATCGGAAGATTGCTACTCTTCTGAAGACTCTGTATTTTGAGAGACTACTCAGGACGAAATGTTTTTGGATTCCACAATTCGCACATTATTTTTGCAGTGTTGTTTCATATGTTTTGTTGCCAAAAGATATTAATCACTGACATTTATGGACATCTTCTTGACCTTGTCGACTACTAATTCACTGAACAGCACTGCTCAGAAGCAACTAGAAGTACGTCATTTGCTGACCTATATCCCCAAATTTATGTAACATCGGTATTTTTTGACGTGCAAAGCATTTAACTACATTGGATTTTACACCATTATGGACACAGTATTGCCTTTCAAAAGTATATCTAACAAATAATAACATGTGCATACGCTATGAGATATTCCAAATTCGAATGAATACGGAACCATAAAGTAACGCGAAATGACCCTATACTTCTTTCATGTATCATTGTATACTACTTGTAAGTAGTCACAATAATTTGCAAACATTTTACCTACAAAGCAGAATTTCTTCAAATAACTAACAGATATTATTTGAAGCTCTTGATGAATCAATTAATCTGCATATGTCTTATGCGATTTGTCATTCATTTCAAGCTATAAATCTATCCTTGTGATGATTAGAATTTAATTCAGAACTTCTACCCAAACAGCACCTACATCCCTAGCCACAAATACCTTTGAGGTTTTGGACATTTTCCTTTATTTTTTCTCCTCTGTATGTTTCAGTGATCACACCAGTTTTTTAGCAGTGACAATAAGTCAGTATTGATTTATTTGTCCGATGAATATTGGTAAAACATTTGGCTGGTTATTGCTTATAGCCGCAGCTCAAAGTTTAGGCACTTCAGTAAGAGGATGTCGACCTGGCTTAGCACGTGCAATCTAACTTGGGTAACCAGATCACTCCTACTATTTATCTGGTATACTGTTCGTTACCCTAGGAGTATATATCAATCATTATGCTTTTAATAAGTAACGCAAAGCTTAATTTTAATTTAACTTGTGGATTTGCAGTTGGTTGGCAAGTAGGCATACTGATAAAACAAGGGTGTACAGGATTACGAACATTATCTACAGCATCCGCAGTCTTCAATGGTCTGATATGCATGCCAATGCTTAGAAAATGTGTACGTGCGCCAGGTGATTTAGCGGCTTTTGTCGCACTATGGACAATATCTTTTGCACCTATTCCACTCGCGTATCATGCAGCACTTAGAATTATGCAGGTAAACTTTATTCTCCTTATCGTGTTATTACTATTATATTTATTATATTATTGTTCCCTTGCTTCTGCTGTACTTTTTTACTGCATCCATGTTAGTCCATACTCTTTCAACTCCTCTTCACACAATCTCCTCCATGTCACCCTTGCACTGACGTCCCACTCACCGCTTCCCTTTCGGCCTCGTTCCACTCGAGCAATTGCCTGACGAGCGCGCGATGTCACTCAGCGGCCTCCTCAGGTAGTGTCCAATTCATCCCAATCCACTTTCTCCTACATATTTGTTGGTTGGCAATTGGTTCTTGTTTTGTTTGTTCCCATAGTTCCTTCTTGGTGATTCTTTCCGAGCCGGCCATCTGATCTTCACTATAGGGCCAGCGAAGACAGTTGTTGATAAAGGTCTGCAACAGGCTGTTGCAAATATTCTTTGTGACTCGCCCGCCAAGTTTCTGATCCGTATAGAAGAGCTGACTGACTTGACGTTTGTATTGAAAATCCGACCGAATTTTGTTGTTGATGCTGAGTGACAGCGGAAGATTTCCAGATTGATTTCAGGTTTATGAATGTGTTTCTCGCCTGCCTTCCCGATTCTCGCTCGATTTGACATCCTCGTCCGTTCTGACTGCCTGTAGTTGAGACAATGCTCCCTATATAAGTGAATGAAGTAACCTCTTTCAAATCGCTCCCGTTGATGGTAATTGGCGCTGGATGTTGCTACTGTTGTTGTTGTTGGTTATTTTCATAACCTCCGTCTTGTCTATGTTCACCTGGAGTCCTGTCTTCGCCGGTTGCTTCTTCTACCAGTTTGTCGGTTTTCGCTTGTAAGTCTTCGATTTTGTGTGACATCAATCATAAATCATCCACGAAATTCAGGTCTTCTAGATTCTTCACGTTAGTCCAGGATATCCCTGTCTTCTCGTCTCCCACTGTCTGACGCATAATCCACTTAGTTCACCACAATTAGGAATATTACTGGTGATAATGATATGAAGAGAATAGATACCAGTAATTGCTCTAATAAACTGGGAATAATGAATGACCCTGGAAGTATTGGGATAACAAATTCTCACTGTCTCCGAAGATCTATTCAGATTTTAGCCTTATTTTATCCCGCTTTCATTTCATTTACCATCACACTGAAATATGTTGTAGGTGAACACACTTAATGAGTGTTCCAAATATGCATATTATGATAAAGCTCCAACGATCCCACAATTGTAGAATGCCTGCCAACCACGCCGCATGTGATCCGGGGTCCGATCCTAGGCCGAAACACAACTTTCCCTCGCTAAGCCAGTAATAAGACTAGTAAAGAGGGAAGGTTGGGCATGAGGCTAGTAACCCTATCCCTTAAAACTAAATACCAATGCTATCGAAATTTCACGCCTTTAATTTGAAGCCCTATGTTCCACTGGGAACATGAAGGAATAAAACTAACTAACTCGCAAATACGACTCTATTTCTTTACTTTGCTCTGAGAAAACCACTTACTCAATTCTTTTCAAAGAAATAATCGATATATATATATATATATCTTCGGTGGAAAAGTTTCATGAAATGACTAGTAATGTTCATTGATTGTAACAAACTTCACTAGGAAATAGTTGTTTGAAACAGATTTGGCATATAATCGTCTTTTTACCGTCTTCACAGCGTTTTCTAACTGTAAGTCTGTCAATGAAGTTTCAGAAGGCTATAGACTAGGACACAGAGATCAGTTCCATGCGGTGATACCTCAACCAGCCGGTTTCGGTCGCTAAAATATTCGTCTAGAGAATCGAAGCCTTAAAATTAGACGCTGAACAAAGACAGTCACTTAATAGTACTGTTTGGACGAACTGCCGAACATCCAACACCTCCCTGAATGCGATATAGACACAGGTCCTCGATCCCTAACTAAGGTTATTAAAGTTGTCACTAATCTGAAACAAGGCAAAGCAGCAGGACCTGATGGAATGACTCCAGAGGTATTTAAGTACGGTGGAGACAGTTTACTGTCTGCATTAACTGAGGTACTAGGTAGCGTCTGGGAATCAGAGGAAGTCCCGTTGGGTTGGTGTAAGTCACTAATCATCCCGATATACAAGAAGGGAGACAAGTCTTCCTGTGATAATCACAAAGGGATTAGCTTGACTAATATAGTATCTGAAGTCCTAGGCTCAATAATCATGCGTAGACTAAGTGGTGCTCGGGAGGTACAAACACGAGGAAACCAGGTAGGCTTTAAACCAGGAAGAGAGTGTATTGATCATATCTTCACCCTTCGACAGATTCTAGAACATAGGCATTCTTACCGGCGTCCAACAATCATTATATTTCTTGACCTGAAAGCGGGATTCGATTCTGTCGACCGAGAGGTTATCTGGCGATGCTTAGCTGTAAAGAGAATGACGAGAAAATACATTGCACTGAATAAGGCACACTACTCGTATTCATGCAGTCAGTCAGTTGAGAGCTTACGCCAAGTTGTCATCTGAACTGGTGACGACTAGTGGTGTCCGTCAAGGATGCCCATTATCCCCATTTCTATTCAATTTCATCATAGATGTACTAATGGACTTAACACTAACTCACTTCACCGACTCAGGGATTGACTTGCTACCAGGGTGGGAATAATCTCGTTGACTTAGAATATGCAGACGATAAAGTCCTTCTAGGCGAGGACGCTGAAAAAATGCAGAGTCTTATGAACACCTTGAGCTGAGCTGCAATCTACGAATGTTTGTCAAGCGATTCGCTTCCGCCAAATGCGAGATGATGTTACAGGACTGGACTACACCGACTCCTGGATTAGAAATAGGGAGTGAAGTGGTAGAGCATGTTGACCGCTTCACTTATTTGGGAAGTACCATCAGCCGACGCCGATGGGTTGATCTCTGACGAAATCTCAGCACGGATACAGAGGGCTAGTTTCGCATACGCCCGCCAGTTTACGCCGTCTCTGGCGTAGACGTGATATCTGCCTGGCCATCTACCAAAGGGCGGGTGTACTGCTCATCAATCCGCTCCGTCCTCCTTTATGGCTAGCTGTGAGACCTGGCCATTGAGAGTGGAAGACATGAAAAGGCTGACTAGCTGTCTTTGATCATCGGTGGTATAATAAGGTGAGCAATAGTGAGGTTAGGCGTCGAGTTCTAGGTAAGGAGGGGAAATTGACGAGGTTGTGAAGTTACATACCGATTGAGATGGTTAGGACATGTGTTACGTATTCCTAGTCATCGCCTTCCTCGACGGTCAATGTTAGCGGATATAGGGTCAGGCTGGAAAAAAGCTAGTGGTGGTCAAACCAAAACATGGCACCAGTCAATGAAATCCACAGCAGTTAGTCTAAGCCATGCAGGAAGGTGCAGACTTCCTGGATGGGGTCCTCGGGACGACTAAAACCAATGGTTGAAAACAATTGGTGATATGGCTCAAAATCGTTCTCAATGGTGCAGATGCATCCACTTCCTGTGACTTATGATTTCCAATCAAACTATATTGTTCTTCGTTATTACCATTCCTTTGTCCCACACCTCTGTTTACTGTCTCTATTATGCATTTCTTCTACTTTCTTTTGTGTGCTACAAGGAAGAAGTGTGGCGACTTGAACCGCCGCACATCGGTGCAAAGTTCTATGTCGAAAACAGAGAGACAGACGACCTAATGCAGCACTATGGAATTCAAAGACGGAAATATATGACACCATGTGTTAGGCAGGCTCTCGAGTGGAAACTGACTGGGGAACAACGAGGTAGTTGTGGCTCCTAGTGTGATATGGGGAAGACATCATGTGAGCATGAGTAGATAAGAATTTATGGAAAATCACCGAGCCAACTACGGAGGACTACAGAGAACAGAGTGAAGTACAGATATGTCGCCGATAAATATCTGCGCTCCACTCGAAACCCTATGGAATTTATCTTTTTATTCCTTTACGTTCCCAGTGGAGCATAGGACTTCAAGCTAGAGGCTTGAAGTTTCGGTAGCAGTGGTGTTTATTACTTTTAAGGGGGAGGGGTGGAGTTACTAGCCTCTTATTACACTGGCTTAGAGAGGAAAAGGAGGAGTGCATCGGTGGCCAGGGATCGAACCCCGAACCACTAAGGCGTATTTGGCGAGCATTCTACCACTGTGCCACCGGTGCACGAGTCCTATGGAATACACAGACAGACATCCACAGTATAAAACATCGACACACATCACATCTTATCACACAAAAACTGAAAATAAAACAACAGAGTGTGAATACAGTAATAGTAGTAGTAAAAGTAGTAATTGATAAATATTTTATGTAAAAAATAAATCAAATTCATCTGATTTTACACACTTTTTTATATCATTACAAAGAGATTAGATTACGTAAGACGTAGTAATAATAGTCATAGTAGTAAGCAATAAAAGATGTGCCTTTTGCATAATACAGCCTGTTTTATGAGTCACTCACACTCACTCCACTCACATATACATAATAATACTACTACTAATAATAATAGTAAGATATGGAAGGAAGATTACATTACAATGAATGATTCAAGGAGACAGAGGGCAAGAGGGAGAGAGAGCACACAGAACGTTAATGTCCACCATATCATTGAGAAGATTAACAGGAGGAAGAGGAATACGTATTAATGGTAATAATAATAATAATAATGGTAATAATACTTATTCATAAACAAATGCCACACATACACCTTTTTAACTTCAAGTAATAATAATGAATAAATGAATGATTGACTCATAGACTGAACGATTTGATAAACGAAATCCTAAAGTTAACACAAATGAAGAGTGAAGATTAAATTTCACACTCTCACGGAGACAGAGAAAACAAAACTGAAGAGAACACTGCCCACTCATTGTTATTACATAACTAGACAGAATTTTTCAGTCATTAATAATCTTCTCTTTCTTATTGTAAATATAAAGCAATAACAAATGCGAATAGGAAAAAAAAAGACCAAATGTTTGTATGTGTGTGTGTGTATGTGTGAGCATGTGTGTACATAAATGTCCACACACAATACAACATAAGACAATGAAAACAAAAACTGTACTAAACAAAGTGGTTGTACAAAAGGAACTGGAAGAGGAGGGGTCGACGAAAGAGTGAGACAGGATGGAGATCTGAAGAAATTGACAAAGATTACAATGATAACAAAAATCAGTACAACATGATGACCATTAACCAACTGACTAACTAACTATGCCTCATTAATGAAGGCAACTACCTCTACGGTTTCTGAAAAATCACAAAGGATATCGAAAACAAAATGTATACAGAAGTCATACAGTAGTGTGTGTGTATATATATATATATAGACGATGAAAGTTCACAAAACAGAAGACAAACCATTCAGGGTAAGAAGGAGAAGGATGAAGAGGAGGAGAGGGAGAACCGCTCGTGAAAGGACCTCCCACAGAAACAACATATATATATATATATAATAATACATCACAAGAGATAAATAAATACACACATAACCGAACACTGTTAAACAAAACACTACTCTACAGGTAGAATTAGATGAAAGATAATGCATCATTCGGGCGGAGGGGGGCGGGCACGGAACAATAATTCTGATTTTCACTCCACCAAAATTCTGCTATCTCTTCTAAGTATGCGAAAAGGGAAGAAAAAAGAGGATATCTATACGGGAATAAAAATATGCTCCATAGACTTGACAAGATCAAGACACGAAACAAGGAGGGAAAAACCCAATGTCTAATCTATTTATCCATGTAAGTAAGTATCCACCTATCCAGAATGCTAATTAGTAGAAAATAGAAGGAACAGCAAGTGTCGTTATTACGTAACAGTACTAGTGGTAGTTCTTGTTGTTATCATAACGGCAAGATAAGAAATAAGAAGCGAAAACACAATTTCCTCATAGTAAATAACTGTAAATAAATAAATAAATATATATAAAAAGATAATCACATAATCAAAACAAAAGAAGGTTTTGATAACTAAAATTACAATTTTATGATTGATTGCTGGCAGCTGGCTAGATAATAGAGATCCACGGATAACAAGAATAACCAACATGAAAAAATAGGGAGTAAGGAAATTTGAGACTTGTTGAAAAAATATACGGTGAAGGGAGACGGGGGGTGGGAGGTCGACAGTCCTACGAATAAATATATCACAAGAATAAAGATATTTGTATATAAATATATATGAAGTAATGCGTTTCCAGTGCATATTTGTTTTAAGCGCATCACTAATTTTCTAGTCTTCTCTCTGTTCTTGATGGCGGTAGCAGGTAGGAGGAGAGTACAGTGGGACAAAAAGCCATTTTATAAAATGTTAGAAATCACAATACGCTTATCATAAATAAGTAAATAAGTAATCATAATAGTAAATGAGCAAATATTTCACTATGTTGTTGTATACATACATATATATATATATATAAGCAGCTTTGTTCATGAGTGAGTCAAAATCTCAAAGGTGAAGAAATTGTAGCGTAAATATTATAGTGAATTTATGATGGTATGTCGAATAACAGAAGAGAGAGGGGGACGGCAGGGACGGAGAATAGTATCATTCGGTTTCAATTTGACGATTGAATTGTTACCAATTTTTTATTGAGAGATTTTGAGACTGGTTTCGGTTCTGGCATTAGTATTTCTGTTGGCTTCATGATAATATTCGATCTAGGTGTAGACGGTATCCGACGTACATAATCATTTACAGGCTGAATATGAACGGATGAATCAATGAATAAAATATTTAACGGGGAAGGCAATTAAATAATAATTATTGACAAGAAATACATATAAATAAATAAATATAAGAGGGCGATTCAACTTTTACTTTGATGAATTCATCCAGGCATTGAGAGATGCATACAAAACATGTCCCAACGGATAGCCGATACCTCTTAACTTGGTGGTCGGAGCTTGTATAGACTGTTATGACCTAACATGGGTAAATTTGTTGGAACAGGGTTCTCCCAGGTAAAATGCCAATCTAAAAAAGGTTGCTTGGAGAGTGAGTGATTAAACTGTTGTGGGGTGAACAGTAGGGTGACAACAGTCATTTAGTTTAGTTAAAAAAAAATCACTCCCAAAAGTTTTATATCCCGACTTATTATTCTGGAAAGGTTTTATAGCCCATGGTAAAGTCTTCTCAAAAACGTATGTCTAGAAACTAACTTGTCAAGTGACTTGTCTCATAGACTGCTTTTGGACGGTCATGAAACACTATACCCTTTCCGATTTCATTTACTGAAAGAAGAAACCGAACTACAACAGGGTGTGTGCAGGCCTGGAAGTAATAAACGCTTATAAACACACACATCAACTGCCGTCATATTGGTGTAGTTTAACTGTCATGCAAATCACTTGTAAAAAAAATTATCAAAGCAGACTGGCTGCCATAGAGTTGTGTACTTATTTGTCAGCTTACACAAAAATTTAGATTATGTCATAGATGTATTGTGACAAATTCTATTCGAGGCATTTACTTTTTCCATGAAGAGACTTAGTATATAAGGCTATATTTGTATCACAGACAGTTTATCAAATGTTCGTTTGAGGCATTCGATTGGTAACAGGATTTCATTATGAGCTAACATCGGTTAGAGAAGCATTGGAAAACTTGGGAGTACTGGAAAGCTGTTTCACCAGCCTAGTTTGCGACTCTTCAGAAGTACGCACTCACCACAGGGGTTAAAAGCTAGGACCTTTCGGTTACAAGGCGAGTTCGTAAACCAGTGGGGTACAACAGGTCGGGTGTGAGTAAAAATACACGCCATGGATGACATTGGCTAGTGCCAGTCGCGCTATATCGTCAATTGGCAGGAGTTGGAATTAATGTGCTGGTTAGGATCGCACCCCAGTGACCTTGTAACCATAAAGTCTTGGGTTCGAGCCTACTGTGGTAAGTGCCTAGTGATGAGGAGTCCAAGACTAGGCTGATGAAACAGCTGTCCAGTGCACCCAGGTTTTCCAATGCTTTTCCAACCGATTTCAGCTCATGATGAAGTCCTGTAAACAGTCAGTGTTAGTGTGAGGGCAGGTGGCTGCCATAAGGGACCACAACCCACGAGCCTTTCACTTGGCCTCTCATCCTCAAGGCAGCGAAGCAGCATCAGTAGCTATGTTCCCATAGTTGCTGGTGACCAATACAGGTTGATATGCCATTTGATCCGATCGGACTCTAGAGTCTGTGTACACCGTAGTGACTGCTTTTAGTTCAACCGCTATACAAACAATCTTCCTAACATGGTAAAACCTGCAGGAACACAATTCTCAGTTAGCGTTGGGTCACTGCAGTATGCGAACCAGATCACAGTGTCAAGGTAGCACTTATTGACTGGGTAGTAATAATGTAGTATACAATCTATTTGAAATATAATAGATGAGGTTAATGAAGCATTCTTGTGTATTGTATCTTCACAGAACATGAAATGACGCTTTAAAAACGTAACTATAAAATGTGTTGCATTAAAAATGACAACTAGAGAAGTATGAATGTTCATAAGCGTTTTATGACAAAGGTGTTTTACAGATGATAAGTTTACAACAAGTTCATTAATTTTAATTTAGACTTCGTCACGAATCAATATAACTAATAGAAACTAGCCTCCGCTGAACAACTTTTACTTTTCAACAAAGGACTGAACCTGGCAATGGAGACGCTGATAGGTGAGAGCATTAAGCTATGGTTTGCTAGCTGCTATGACAAATTCAATACTGAAAACACTAGCTCGACTATTATTATTATTATTATCTAACATTGACGAGCTCAGTCAAAAAATGTAAGAAAAAGCGTTGAGCTGTTAAGATCATCTTGAATTCTTTACTGTTGGTCGGTTGGTGGCAGAGTCTAGTTCTTGACTACTTATATCCCTCGCAGTTTTTTTTATTTCTTCACGTTCCCAGTGGAAGATAGGGCTTCAAGCTAGAGGCTTGAAGTTACTATAGTAGTGGTGTATAATTTTACCGGATGGGTTGCTAGCCTCATGCCCAAACTTTCCTCTTTGCTAGCTTTATTACTGGCTTACTGAGGTAAAGGAATGCGTCGGACGGGGATCGAATCTCGGACTATGTGCATGGTCGGCGAGCGTCCTAACCGCTGTGCTACCGACGCTATCTCTCGCAGTAGTTAACAGCAAATAGTAATATAGACTTAAGGAGTGATATAATTCAATAGTGTTGTGAGTATAAATCACAGATACCAACAACAATTGTCTTCCTTAAAAGCCTTATGCTACTTTATTTGATATTACGTGTTGAATTAGAGGATGGCTTGAAATTTCCACCTATCATATTCCTCGACGAAAATTAATAACCTAATTAATTGATTCCCTTCACTTACCGTATACTATGTGCTCAAGCTATGTCCCTATCATTGTCAACCTGGTACGTCCGCAAGTGGGTAAACTTCAGCCCACCTCTCATAATTCTTTCATGTGACCACGCATTCATAGCCTCTATTCGGTAAGTCTTATTCGGACTGCTTCATGCGGCAGGGCTGTAACTCATAGAAGTGGAAGGCTGAATGAGGACGTCTGGTACTTACAATCGGACTGTTGGTTATGCAGGTGTGCCTATCTAGAGAAGCTGGTAAGCCATGATTCCAAACCTATATGGTGTATATGTGATCCAGAATCAGAAAGGATCTGGGTGTGTGGGTAGCATCCTAGCTCTCGTACAAACTATGATTTTACGTGGGGAATTTCTTGGTGCCCATAATGTCCCAAGTTCGTATCTCAGCATGGATAGCAATAATAATACTAATTACAGATTAATATAAGTAATTAGAGCATAGCTTCACACATTTAACAATTAGACATTCAATTGTTTACCTATTGTGAGTTTCATTCGATTACCACATGAATAAAGTCAGTAATATCAACTTCAAACAAAGTAGAATTGGTGATGTTCTGTAAGAAGGTATGAGAGTATATGATTCTCCAAACTTAGATGGTTGAGGGTGGATTATAGCCAAAACCCAGTGGTTGAGAGTCATGAGCCTACACTAGAGTAAGCTATCGCTTCTAATCATCGAAGGTGGTTTAGTGTTTCTAAAGAAATTAGGGTACGTTGTGATCTTCGTACTCATTATGAATCATATACACAACTATTAGAATAAAATGTAGAGAAAAGTGTTATGAAATACTGTCCAACCTTTAAAGCTGTCAATAAAGTGTCAATTTCCCTGAGTCGAATTCCATATAATCTCCATATATATATAAGAAAGATTAGTGTTGTCATTTTACCTACTCGTTCCCCAGTTCATTCTTCTGGGCGTTTCAGCCCTCGCGATTTTGTGTGACGCATCTGTTTGTGTCCATCATGCGCCATCTTTGTGCATCAATGGTTCAGTGGCAGAACACTCTCTTCAACCACACACACACACAGCTGGCCCAAGATTCGGTTGATCCCCAGCCAACAAACTTTTTTACCTCGCTAAGCCAGTAATAAGACTGGTAACGACGGGAAGATTGGATATGACGCAAGCAACCCGAATTCTCAAAGCTCTAGGCTGATGCCCCATTTTTGTCTTGGAAGTTTGGCTGATCTAATCAACCAAACATCTTATGCTGACACAATAAAGGAAATAATGAACGCAATTAGGAAAATAAATACCAATTAAAAGAATTTAACTGGTGGATGGTGACTAGCAGTGGAATCCAGGATAATGCGCATTTTGTCCTGTTTGGGACTCGTCAACCAGTGGATGTACCTGCATTTCCCAGTGATGATGTTCCCATTGAGGCTCGAATCCAGCGCTCATAGTTTCAAACGCCAAAGCATTATCCACTAAACCACTTGGGCCACGAGACTCGGGCCACCTCTTGTGTAACGGGTCATATTATTTTAATTTGAGATTTTCATATCGATTGATTGGACCGAATGGCTCGGTCTCAGGTTGATATGTTGGAATAAAGATGGATCGGACATACTCTAAGGTAACCTTTAAGCGGCAGTGTACACACGCCAGATCCTAAGGTTGAACACGAATGAGGAGCAATAGGCTGCGTATGTGACAGTGACATGCAGAAGATCATATGAGGCAGAGGGAAGTGAGGGCTTGTTGGCAGTTGTGCAGAGAGAGAGAGAGAATCGAGTGAAATGAAGACACATTACATTACACTACACTACACTAGTACTACTTACTTGCATAGATTCATAATAAGGTTTCTTAATAGTAATACCAGAACGATAACAACTTGGATCTCTTCTGCTGTTGTTGTTATTATTATTATTACTACTATTATTCTTTTTCGTATTGTCTAAATCATCTGATACACGGATAATTTGAACTCTTTTAGAATTTGGTGACAATGATGACGAAGAAGTGAATATAGTATTAGAATATTTAGTGTCTTGAGAACCAGTAGATAAATCTGGACTGACTGGTGAATGCACTGCTGTATTCATCCGTTGATTTCGGTTATTATGATTGGCTGCAACAACAGTGTTATTGCCAGCAATCCAAATTTCTGTTGTCAGCGGTAGTGGTAGTTGAGCTGATTTCTCATCGCTGAGTTTATTGATACCAGCATCATAAGAAGAGGTGATATTTTTGATAGTAGATGTACGTGATGATATAAGGATTGGTGATTTTGTTATCATATTCGACTGGTGATCATATTTCGACGGGGAAGCTTCACGTTTTTGCCAAGGTTGTTGTTGTTGTTGTTCAATACTGATTTCAGAACTGGTAGTTGAAGGTGGACGATTGGTTGTATCATATGATACAATTTGTTCACTTGTCCATCGACCTAGACGTGATGTTGCCATCTGTGGAGTTAGTGTTGCTGTTTTTGTTGTTGTTGGTGTTGTTATTAAGGTGCTAGGCAATTCAGGTCGTCTGGTTACCTTGTCATCATATGCTGTCAAAAAAAATAATTCAAAACAAACAATACATAAGTGAATAATACTTAATGTGAAGAAGAAATAGTTCATGCAGTAACATGTGAGAAGGATTTTTGATTAGACACTAGCAACTAGCGTAATGTGTCTAGTCGTATCGTCGGTCCATATTGAATTGTATCAGTCAGGTTTGCAATGTGGCCACCATTCTACGTAGCTCGCCATTACGGTGTACATTGATTTGATGATATAAATTGGTTGGAGGCAATCGACAGGAAGCCTTGGCTAAACATACGTTTCGTGTTACTCGGCACTCACCGGTCAATAAGGCGTATCTGCAACTGACTTCAAGGAACTCATGTCCCTTCTGAGATTCAAACCCCTGTCACTCAGTGCTGCAGTCAGAGACGTTACCACTGAGCTATTCGGATCGCGATTGACCTCTTGTAGGACTGTAGTGGGTATTTTGATTGGACACTAGTAACTAGTGTGATGTGTCTAGTCCTTCTAACACCTATCAATTCATGATAGAGCTATACCCTCCATCCAATGTTATAGGCTACTATCTGTCCTCATACCTCACATGGTGAGTCCAACCAGTTATATATAATATTTTCTAATAATACCGGACAATCTGTCTTCCAAGTTAGTCATTGATGAGAAGTTGATTAACTTTCAAGTATTGACTTGTAGGGGAATCGAATTGATTTCAGTGCTCTTCAGTTTGCAACAATTCTGAAACTGATATATCGATTCGTGAAAAATGTATCCTGAAAGCGATGAAAGTACTCCTCGCCCCCCCTCCTTACAATCAACACTTGCAAAAACAAAAATATACTTGACCAATCTTATTTTATAAGGCAACCACTTTTAAGATGTGTTACCCTCCCTAAGAACCAAAAATCCAACTTAAAAAAGGGGAAGGCTAGCAAACACAAGTAAATTTCAAGTTTAACCACGGATTAATATCAGTTATAGAACCCCTGAAAGCCAGCGCGAAGTATTGAACAGCTGTTTCGTCTGCCTAGTTTAGGACTCATGAGTAATACGTACCCACCGAGGTTTGAACCCAGAAGTTTTAGACAAGGTCGTAAATCCCCACATCACAAGCAGGATATGAACCTGCACGGGGAAACCCCATTGGATAATCTAGTTCAAGCTTGCCTTCTAACCGGAAAGTCCTGGGTTCAAACCCTGGAGGTGGGTGCGCGATGAGTCCCGAAATAAGCTGACGAAACAGTTGTCCAGTACTCCGTGCTGGTTTTCAATGATTATCTCTAACTGACAACAATCCATGATGACAAACTTGGAATAAATCGTATCCCTATAAACTAATCCCCGAAAACATGTGGATTTATTCACTTATTATTTGTTTACAGGTAGAATCTAAATTTAGCCTAAAGTTTATGTATATATGCCGATTAATTCATGGAATTCAAATAAAATTTACAGATAAATGATACTTTAATCCCCTCAAGCTAAGTGGGTTCACTTGAATATTCTGTATGACAATCGCTTTGAACTAGGCCATCTTCACGTTAATCGAATTGATAAAGTGAATAGATGGTTAGAGACAATTGGTAGGAAGCCCTCCCACCTAGGTTTCGTGCTAGTTGGCACTCACCAGTCAGCGAAACGTATCTGTAACCCTCAAGGAGCTCATGTCCCTCTGAGGTTCGAATCTGCATCACTCAGTACTGTAGTCAGTCAGAGGTGTTACCACTGATCTAATAGGGCTTCCGATCGACCTTCTATAGGACTGTATTGGATAGTCAGTAACTAGTGTAATGTGTCTGGTCCTACCTTTGGTGCAGACTCAATTCTATTAGTCAAATTTGCAAGGCACATATAACATTTAAAGTCTCATAGGAGGTCAATCACAAGCCCGAATAGGTCAGTGATAACGTCTCTGGCTGAATGCAGCATTGAGTGACGTAAGTTAGAATCTCAGGAGAGACATGAGTTCCTTCAACGTAGTTGCAGATGCATTTTGTCGACCCGTGAGTGCCAACAAGCACGAAACCTATGTTCAGTCAAGGCTTCCTCCTGTCGATTGCCTCCAACCATCTAATACCAACAATCCACAGTGCAGCATGAGGGCGAACCACCTAGTGGCATGGTGGCCACATTGTAGACTTGACTGATAGAATTCAGTCTGCACCAAAGACAGGATTAGACACATTACACTAGTTACTGACTAATGTCCAATAGAGAAAGTAGATTGTAAGAAATCTAATTATCAACAGTTTGTCTGTAGAGGTTTCATTTGTTTCAAGTGGAGTCCGGGCATTTGGAAGTGAGGAAAAATAATCGCTACTGATGACACTAGCTAGTGCCAGTCGCGCTGAAATCACGAATTGATAAAAGTCAGAATTCCAAGGGGCTGCTGATTGTGCCGGTCGGTCCCACTGGCTGAATGGTCTACGAGATTGATTTGCAACCGAAGGCCTGGGGGTCCGAAACCTGAGGGAAGCGTACTATCGATGAGGCTGACGAAACTCGAGACTGTCCGGTATTCCAGTATTGGTTTTCAATGGTTCCTAATTAATATCACTCCGTGATCAATACTCGAAATATAATTCTACTTAAATATTTTTTTGATTATAGCTTGATACCACGCAGAACCTTTTGGTAGAAGTAGAATTTTCAGCATGTGATTTCGGTAGGCCGACCATTGATATCAGGTGTGCGTTGGCAGGAGATTGAACCCAGGACCATGTGCATTGTCGACAAGAGTCCTAACCGCTGTGCTACTGACGCACACAGTGATAATTCTATTAAAGGGAATATACACATATATTTCTTTTGCTTAGAGAACGACTGATCATAAAAAAAAGTGTTCACAGTCGTATGTGACAGCAGAAAAACTAAATACTTATCACACACACACATACTACTGTTGTTTCAAGATTTAACCCATCAGTATACCCAAATGCTACTTCATATCACTAAAGGAAAATCTCTGTCAAACAATTAACAAATCTTAATATATTAAGGGTTCACAAGAAGCATCAAGTCTAGGTCCACCTATATTTATCCAATGATTCCATCAACTACACTGGATGTACTCCTGACTAACATACTTATTGGAAAACAATCCATTGATGATAAATCCCATCGCAGAAAGCCGAACTACTTCTTCAACCTACCATTAAGTCTAATCAGGTATTTATGCTAGGCGGTATGGTAGACTAATCGATTTGACTGACTGACTGGTTTTAACACAGAACTTCTCACAGATGTGTTGTAGTTCCAATTGTCACATTCCATGTAGCATACACACAAGGGAGATAGAAAGAGGACCAACATGGAAAAAACATCGATAGGAGAGATCGTAAAGAGTGAATACGTCTGCATCATTGAGAACGCCTCTGACGCATATCACTACTAACCTTAAGTCATTGTTTCTACACAACTTCGACGACCTTAATCAGGTAGCCTACATTCTTCCTAAGTGGCTGGCTGGCTGACTAGCTGGCTTAAACCAGCAGATAAAGATATACATGGATTGATTCCACGTTTTCCAACTAATCCAGTGTTGTTACAAATTTGATCACGGATCGGTATCAGTTAGAGAATCATTGAAAACCAGTATGGAGTACAGGACAGCTGTTTCATCCTAGTTTTTAGGAACCATCGGCAGTATGCACTCAGCACAGGGAGTTCTAACCCAGGACCTTCCGGTTACAAGGTCCAACCAGTCATGTGTGTGTGTGTGTGTGTAAGAATGGATTTCCCCCAATGACACTGGTTGGTGGTCGCGCTAAATCCCGAATTGGTAGAAGTCAGAATTCATAATAATGTTGTCATCCAAATTAAACTAGAGAGATAGAGAACACTATCAAAGACAGTTAGTCTTTTCATATCTTTCACTTTCAATGAGTATGTCTCACAGAGATAAATAAAAAAAAAAGATAGAGTGAAGTGCTGCGGCACAGTACATATGAAGGGATAGGTACAGAGCATTGAATCGATTATATATAACACTGGACAATTATGAAGTGGAACATTTTACGAATGAGTTAATACAGTCATGATTAATGATAGGAATCAGATTAAAATAGTAACCATCTTGTAATCAAATGACTGTAAAATTTCATTATCTATTTTTCTTTACCATAGCCTTAGGCTAATCGCCTATCCAATTAGAAAAATCTACTTTCCACCGCCCTAGACAGATTTTAATATCCTAAGAAATAAAGTTGTATTGTAACAGTCGCAGGCCAGTCTGTCTCTCTATCTACTTTCGACATAGAACTTTGCACCGATGTGCAGCAGTTCAAGTCACCACACTTCCTCCTTGTGGCACACAAAGCAGGAGAAAAAAAAATGCATAGTAGAGACAGTAAACAGAGAGGCGACGCCAAAAGAATAGTACTATCGAAGAACAATATAGTTTTATTGGAAATTATAAGTCACAAGGAGTGGATGCATCTGTGCCAGCCATTGAGAACGACTTTGAGTCATATCACCAATTGTTTGCAACCATTGGTTTTCACCATCCCGAGGACCCCAACCAAGAAGTCACACCTTCCTACGGGGTTGGCTTAAACTAACTGTTGTGGATTTTATTGGCTGATGGGGCCATGTTTTGGTTTGACCACCATCGCTGGCTCTTTTCCAGCCTGACGCTATGGCAGCTAACATTGCCCGTCAGTCAAGGAATGCAATGACTAGGCATGCTTAACACATGTCCTAACCATCTTAGTCGATGTTATTTCACGGCCTCGTCAATTGATTTCCCCTCTTTACCTAGTACTCGACGCCTAACCTCCATACTGCTCACCTTATTACACCAGGCCAGTCTGTGTCTTTTGATATTTACATGGCTCAATGAAGTGGAAGGTAGCATAGACGAATAGACGGATTTAGCACATCAGTTAAGCAGTCCATTTCATCAGTATTTTTATACTTTCACATGCATAAATTCCACTCGTCCATATCAAATGTCGACGCAATAATATCAATTGACGAAAACCGGTTAGGACATGTGTTAGGCATGCCTAGCCATCTCATTCCTCGACGGGTAATGCTAGCTGACATAGGGTCAGGCTGGAAAAGAGCCAGTGATGGTGGTCAAACCAAAACATGGCTTCATCAGTCAATGAAATCCACAAAAATTTGTTTAAGCCAGCCATGTAGGAAGGTGTAAACTTCCTGACTGGTTGGGGGTCCTCGGGATGGTAAAAACCAATCACAGCTGGAGACAGTTGGTGATATGGCTCAAAACGGTTTTCAATGGCTGGCTAGTGCAGATGTATCCACTCCTTGAGACTTATAATACCAAATGAAACTATATTGTTCTTTGATATTACTATTCTTTTTTGCCTCATCTCTCTGTTTACTGTCTCTATTTTGCATTTCCTTTTACTTTCTTCTTCTTCTTATCTGGCTTTGTGTGCTGAGTTAAGTGTGGTGACTTGAACTTCTGCACACCGATGCAAAGTTCCCTGTTGAAACCAGACAGACAGAATTGACGATAAGCATAACAATTAATGAATACAAAAGTGTATGCAATTTACAGAGTAAACTCTAAACTCAAATCTCCATCTTTAAGAGTGAAAATAAGAGGCATTAAGTTTGCGAAGTTAGTATATCAACTGAGAATCCCCTCTACATACACACACACACACATAATTTACAATATCTTTCAAAAAAATGTGCCACTGAGAGATAAAAACAACCTACCAGCACTTTGACGATGTATACTAATTTCTTTATTCCGTGTAAATCTTGATTTATTCGGTGGATGATAGGATTTATACATTACAGGGACTGCAGATGGGTTCTCCTCCTGCTCCTCTTCCCCTGTAGGCTTTCTTGGTGTAATAGATACCAGCATAACATTATCATTATTTAATTCATATCGACGTATAATTTTATAATCATTAGAGTTTGCAGTGGGTAATTTCATCGGTGTACGATAATGACGACCACTTGTAGTTGCATAACTTTCATCTTGTGAACTTCGATAAGACTGACCTCTTGTTGTTGCTGTTGGTGTTGTTGTCTAATAAATGGTTTGGTATAAGAGCAAAATTATTATTAGAAAAAGAAGAGTTGGAGTATAGAAAAGAAACATTGAGATTAGAACTATACACATATGGGAATGTACAGTTGGTGAATAAGTCGATGAGAAGAGTTGCTCCTTGTTTTATGGAATAATCAGTGAATGATTGACCTGTTACATCTATGAAGTTTTATTCTCGCTCTCAAGCACACCAACCTATACCCTTAAATCGATTAGCTTTTCACAGAAACATAATCTGAATCTTCACTGAACATTACTATTATTGTTTCGTTTAGTTCCTAGAGGAACATAGGGCTTTATTTGCACATATCCATTGCTTTCGGTTCTCTGCCAACGTTTTCACCTGGCTCCACATCTGCCCACTTGCTTTCATATCCTCTTCATATCACCTCCTCCATGTTACTCTTGGACGACCAACTCGCTACTTCCCATTCGAGTTCCACTCGATCGATGGGCTGACGTGTGATGTCACTTGATGGTTTGTTTTCTCAGAGTATGGCCAGCCTACCCACCTCTATTTCTTCTGCATATTTGTTGCGCAACCGGTTCCTGGTTGGTTGATTCACTCCCAGAGATCCCTGTTGCTGATATCTTCTGGTCGGCCATCTGATGTTGAGTAGTATTGAGCGAAGACAGCTGTTGATTAAGATGAGTAGTTTGTTCGAAGTGCTCTTCATGACACGCCAAGTCTCTGATGCATTAAGTAGCACTGACTTCACATTGGAGTTGGAAATCCGGATCTTATTTTCGTTTTCATGCTGAGTGCTGTTAACCCCCACACAGACTTCAGAGTAATGAACTCTTGCCTTGCTTTCCCGATCCTCGCTTGTTCTTGGCTGAAGCAATGATTAATACAGGATGTTCGAAGGTTTGGAGCTACATCGATTTTCCTTTAAAGTCTTAAATATACCTCAGACAAAAACATCAAATTCATATTCATGAGTGTGAGTAGAAATGACAAATTAATTTGTTAAAGAAAGCCATGGGTATCAAAAGATCCAGTTTGTATATTTATTTAACAACTAGTGAGATTAACATTATTTTCATTTCTATGCAAATTGTGTCCCCATGTATTCCTGTGATTTTCGGAGACATTTCACACGAGAAACTTTGGCTAAACAAGAGACTATCTGATAAGGGTTAAATTTAATCTTAGACACCCAACAGGTGTAAATACACCAGTGACTTTGGAATGTTGATTCAGAGCACAAGGCAGTGAAACCAAATGAGTAACACTACATTAGTGAAAGAATAACCGTTGAATAAAGAACGTTCTTTGCTGTATCTATACGCCTCACCTTCTCCACACATGCTTTTACTTGCCGAAAAGTCAAAGACAAGATCCCACTGTCGGCAAATTAAATGTACACTCATCAATTTGTTTGTTCCTTTGGAGCTAAGTACACAGACCGTACAAGCAGGACATTGTCTAGACGTACCCATGAACACTGACACAGCATAATTGTCAAAAGAAGAACTTAGAAGAGTCAATGGCTCCATTCTTGAGCATATTATTACTTCTAGTGATGCAGCATCATCAGAGACTGCTGCTTTCGGAGTCATAGACAAAGTACGACAGAGTTGTTCGAAAGGATTTCACCTACATTTTCTTCATGCAACTGAAGCCTTACCAATCCTAATTTTTGCGTTTTTTTACCTGGCATGGCCTCAGTCCTACTTTTTCTATTTTTTCTTCCTTTCTTGTCTTCTTGTATAACTGTTTAATAAGCCCTATGTATTCCGCTTTATGTTTCCAACAACTCCTTTTTCAAAATTTTCCCCTTATCTCTTGCCAATTATTTCAAGGATTATCTATCAAACAAGTAACTAGTTTTTGATTATATAAGGTCGGGTGTGAGGACAAGTATCCGCCGAAGAATTTGGTTAGTGGCTGCGCTATATCGTGAATTGGCAGAAGTTAGAATTCATGGGCGATTGGATCTGCTCCCAGTGGCTTAATGGTCTATGAACTCGCCTTGTAAACAGAAGGTCCTGGGTTTCAACGTCGGTGAGTGCGTATTGGTGAAGGCTCCAAAACTAGGACGAAACAGCTGTCCAGTACTCCCTGGTTTTCCAACGGTTCTCTAACCAATGTCAGCTCATGATGAAATCCTGTAGCCAATCAACCAAATCCTTACAAACAATACTTAAACATGCATTCGCTTTTAATTAGTTCCTCATCATCCGCTGGCTCTACACTAATATACACTTTATGCATCAAAGCTTTATTTTACTAATCAAATGGTTATTTCAGTCAATCAGTTTCAGGTGTATAGGCGTGGGTGGGTGTGAAATTAACAAGTTAGAAATCATCAAAACATCAGTTAACTAATAGATGTTAGTAATAAAATATCGAAGTTTTGAAGGGGGAGGGTGAGAATTAATTACGGAATTAATTCGTAGGCGCTAGCAATAAGTTATCACATAAACAAGAAATTTGTAAAACAACAATTATGACTCAGAAGAATTACGTAAAATGCAAACAGGTCAATAGAATTAGCAAGAATTGTAAAACTGACACTGAGCGAAGGACTAGGTAATATTCATGATCTACTGAGTAGAAACGAATATCGACTAAACTTTTGAGAAAATACATGAACTCATCAAGTAGAAAGTTGAAAGTGTTGTCGACTGTTCCCAAAAAATCAGTCTGCCTAAGATTACATACAATTCATGGCTGATATCAACAGTGAGTGAGACTTTATTAAAACGCCTGAGAAAGGCCTTTAGAAAAAAACTTTCAACGCAGCTATAAGTTATGCTGCATATTCACTAGCCAATTAATACTTATTTCAAGAAATAAAGACAAACTGTCTTGTGTCACGTCTTTCATGTGTATTTACCAGTTTAACTGACTTATGCAGGTGTACGATCAGGCTAGGTCATCGTCGAATAGCTGAACACTTTCTATATTGGTTTGGTGAAGGTCCGAACAAAACTAACTCATTTAGTCGATACTGGACATTAGGTCAACTCTAATAAAGCTTTCTAAGTTATTTATCGTGTTTTACCCAACCTCTCACATGGTCTACAAGTACGACTTTTACATGCAGCAGAGGCAATCGGAATTCATTTGAACAAGCCAACTAGGTGTGTTCAGAGGAAATTTGTACGGTCCCTTTCTTTGCCATGTCTAACTACTTAATATGTATTAAGTTCTTAATAGCCATTTTTCCCCTTCCCGTTGTAACTATCTTTTGACTTTGTTCATTTTTACAATTCTAGATACATCTGTTAACTTGTTTGCATTTTACGTAATTCTTCTTAGTCATCACTGCTGTTTTACAAATTTCTTGACCATGTAATAACTTGCTGCTAACGCCTACGAATTAGCTAATCTTGAATTCCGTAATTAATTTTCACCCCTCCCTCCTTCAAAACTTCGATATTTTATTACTAACATCTATTAGTTAACTGATGTTTTGATGATTTTTAACTTGTTAATTTCAAACCCACCCACGCCTATACACCTGAAACTGATTGACTGAAATAACCATTTGATTAGTAAAAATAAAGCTTTGATGCATAAAGTGTATATTAGTGTAGTGGATGACGGTGGATGGCGAAGAACTAATTGTGAGTGAATGCATAGTTCTTCACTCAACCTGTTATTGTTTTTGTCGAATTTCGGATTAGTCTTATGTAATCAAAAGGGTTGACAACTTAATTACTTGATTGATGGATAATCCTTTGGAAATAGTCAACAAGAGACAGCGGGGACAAAACATTGAAAGATGAGTTGTGAAAAACAGCAAGTGAACTACATCGGGTTTATTAAGCAGTTATTCAAGAGAGAGAGAGAGAAGGAAGAAAACAAGAAAATGTAAAAAACTGGTACTGAGTCCATGGTTGTAAAAGACTCTGGGTGAAGCGCTTCTAAACACAAAATTCAGGTTTCTCCTTTAGGACTGTTAATGCTTCAGCTACATGAAGAAGATGTAGGTGAAATCCTTTCGAACGACTTGGTCGTACTTGATATATGACTCTGAAAGTAGTCTTTGATGATTCTGCATCAACAGAAGTAGTAATATGCTCGAGAACTGAGCTGTGGACTCTTCTAAGTTCTTCTTTTGACACCCATGTTGTTAAGTGTTCATGAGCACGTCCTGATAATGTCCTGCTGGTACCGTCTGTGTACTTGGTTCCAAAGGAGCAACTGAATTGGCAAATGTATAATAAAGTTACAGAGAGCTAGATCTTGTCCTTGACTTTTTGGCAAATAAGAGCATGTGTCATGTGACATTTAGAAAAGAAGGGGTCTCTCTTTTGGTGGCTCGTATTATCTTAATTACAAAAAAAACACTATTTTGATTATATAAGCACAATTTAATGCTAGTTATATACACATTGACATACCTGTGATGGACTGTACATATTCGATGCAATTCTTAATCGATTTTCAGCTGATGCATAACCCCCACTACCACCACCACCACCACCACTAAGTACACCGCTACTACTGCTGCTATATGTCGGTGAATAGGGCAATTCAGATTTCGACGGGAGAACTTGATTCATTTTCATATTTTGATTACTTACATATATGTAACTAGGATTATTTGTAGACTTTGTAGAGAGTTGACTAGTTGATATATTGTAACGTCGACCACCACCACCACCAGTTTTCATTGCAGCAGCAGTTATTATTGAAGCTGATGTCGCTAGACTAGGCGAATAATTTGATGATTTTGATAAGACAGATGATAGACTGACTGGACTCATTGAAGAGGTTATTGGATTAACTGATATCGTTTTAGGCATCTGGGATGGAGAGACTCGAGACCGCTAGAATAAATATACATTAAACAAAGAAAAACAAAGATGACGAAGGTAAAAATGCAAAAATAAATACAATGTCAGATGGCTGGAGGCACCCAAAAGGAGGTCTTGTCTGACCTAAGATTCGTGCATGTTGTTTCTATTCGCCCTCTCTTGTTAAATCAAACTACGAATAATTCATATGATCTATAATCAAGATTTGACCGAATTGTTCCAAAGTAATTGAGCTGAGATTATACAAAAATAATTTTTAAGTATGTCAAAATATAAATACTTAGTCTTTTAACACTGATTAATTTAGTCACTTTGTAACGACAGAAGATAAGGACCAGGCAACAGATCGTATTTATATATTTTCATGTACATATTATAGATTATTGTTAGCAGAAGAACACAGTCCTCCGATTGGTTGTTTCTCACGGAAAGTTAACCTTGTATCTCTTTGTGACTGTTTCTTGAATGTCAGATCATCTATATGTTAACTGTATCCGCCTACGCAAAGTCTGCTGTGGTTAGTTGTTGAATCAGTCTTTCTTCATATTTTCTCACGACCAATATTTGGGACATAAACGCTGACAAAAATTCATGTCTACCAATTTGGCTAGCAGCCTGCTTTCACCACAATTTCAATCATTTGTGTATTTATAATGAATGGGTGAGAATGTACAGTTTAGTTGATAACTTCGTCGATGAGAAAATTCTCTGTGCATGGTTTTTTCTTATCCGGACTTTCATCATTTTTTGGAATTATGTTGCTTATACTTCGTATGAACTTATACTTTCTATTTATAACTAAAAATCACTGTGAAAAAGTGTGTTCAGAAATATCTTGGATCTTCTGCTTAGGGTGTACACAGTTGAAGAAAATCCATGGAATTAAACGACCTTGTATTATCCTGCAAATATGTTCGTTCGTCCGTTCGTTCTTTCTTTGCTCAAACTGGACAGTTTTCCCGTTCTAGTCTGGGACTCTGCTGGAGTATGTATCCACAACTTTAAGACCTCCAAGTTACGAGGATAACCAACTGAGACAGAATCCAATGGTCTGTCAAGTCTAACTTTAACCAATTTGAACCCGGTACCTTTTGTTTCAAACATCAAAGAATTATCAACTAAACTTTTTATAAAACATACAAAGAAAAATTCTCCTTTTTTAATAGTAAAAACAACATTAATTACTACTTACCAATTTTCCATTATAACTTGAATGATCTTTCAATGGAGGTTTTATAGGCGGAGTATAGTCTGTGATAGTCTGTTTTGTCAGTGTCGGTGTATTATTACTATTATTTGCCGTTAGTGTATCATTACGATTACGCCAAACTTGATCAGGTGTATACCCAACACCAAGTCGTTTCGGTAGCATATCAGATGCTGTAAATTTTGAAGAAGAAGAAGAAGAAAAACAAGAAAACCAAAAATAACAGAAGATATTATTATTATCATTATTCAGTATTAAATATTATTCATCTTTTGGTTTCCCAAACGCGAGTATCAGAGGCACATCATCCCCTTTTCATTCTGCTTGGGACATAAGACAGCAAGCCTTGAGCTTTGAAGTTTCGGTAGCTGGACGAGTCCGCTAGCCTTAAACCGAACCTTCACTCTTTCGCAGGGGCTAACAACAGTCTGGGTTAGGTTTAGGAGGACACCAATCAGAAATCGAACCCCGGACCACATACATGATGCTTCCTTATTTTGAAGCAAACATTAATTAAGATATAATCAAGAAAATTTATCTACGAGGCGCAGACGAAACTAGATTGCTGATCATTGCTGAATTCAATTTTGAATACAGACTGATAAGATTTCGGATAGTTCTTGTGATTGGAAAAGAAAAGAAGAATTATAATAATAATAATAATAATAAGCCTCAGTGGGGACATCATCATTCACTGGGAAATGCAGGTCCATCCAGATGACGAGTCCCAAAATAGGACGAAGTGCGCATCCCGGATTCTACTGCCAGTTAATATCCACCAATTAAATCCTAAAGGAAGACGTAGTTTATCTCAGCAACAAAAGGACTATCAATGTGTCTATTACAGTTCAACACAACAACAAGTCAATTGATAGCCCGAACAGCTCTCACTGGTGATGTCTTTTATTACTGACGACAGCTGATATTCAAATGGAAACAGATTCCATCTAGGTTTCAGGTAGGCCATTCCTGATGAGTGTCACTAGATATGAAACCTAAGTGTCTACAGCTTCCTACTAATAGCGCCTTAAATCACTTTAGATGAATTCAGAAAGTTTCTCACCACAATGGGTCACCTACCTTGGTGATTAACTTATCACATGAATTTCATCAAGTATAGGTATTTGCAATACACATATTATGTCTTCAGAATTTATTCTGTAAAGCGAAGTTAAAACTACAGCAGCCATTCCCCACCCCCCAGTAAATGACAATCGACGGCCAATCAGACTTAAAGATGGTATAACCGAATCAAAGCCTCCAAAGCCTCAGGATGGTCGGGGGTGGGTGTCTCGCGCCGCGGGTTAGCCACCCCTCCGTACACCTCTTGAAATGCTCCCATATGACCGTGCGTCTTACATAGCCTCTCCTGAGGAAGTCCTACTCACTGCCTTCACGTGGCGGAGGTGTTTATTTCACCGAAGTGAGAGGGCAAAAGCGGATGCCCGGCGCTCTTCACCGGGTTGACTGTCCATTGGATGACAGTCTAGGGGAGATGGCTAAACCCTGATTCCAAACCTTCAACGACTGGCGTATGAAGCTCACCGGAGTTCACCGGCAGACGTATGGACAAAGGGCTTATTGGATGCCCTGGATGTCTGGCCCCATTCAAAAAGGCGTATGAACCGAACTCCGGTCACCGGCTGCCAATGGATAGTGGACTCCCTACTCCACTCCTACTGCCTTGTAGGTCACACTTGGTTGTGTAAAGGCTAGAGCTGTACTCTCAAACAAAAGGCCGAGCGATGCTGGGGACATCACTCGTACCCAATTCCCATGAAACTTCATCAACTCTCTTACAAACATTCGAGATGTTCATGAAGCCGGTTCATCCTCCCGTAGGAGATAGCCGAAGTAAAGTAAAAGTAAGTAAGTAATCAAATTACACCTTGACTACTGGAATTGATTGTTGAAGCGTGCATATATGCAGATGAGGTTTGACAAGGTAACTGGTGTTTTAGAAGGATTCAGATTTTGAGGTAGACTAATGAACACTATCAGAAATATCAAAGGATTTCAGAGTACCAGGATCAGCAGTTAAGGAACGCACCCATGACCTATTCACTTTCAATCAGACCAAGGTTGTGAAACAGGGTTAAAAAAAACACCATATTCGCAAAGAAATTTCGTAATGGGGCGGGACATTAATGCTAAACAGGATACCTTCATACTGTTTCTTTTCTTTAGAGCGAATGAACCGCGCTAATTCAATCGATCCTTTCGAGGTCATATTGATGTGCGTTAGTTCTCCTTGAATCGTTTGTTATTCTTTAACTTTGCTACTTTTTGTTTAACAAGTTTACGACTTTTGTTGTTCTTTATTTCTAACTAGTCGCTTAATTAGTAAGGTCAGTGGTAAGATCCTTCAAGGGTGGCTGTTATACTTTACCTTAATCTTTAGTAGTTAAATTCTAAGAGATGTGACCGGAAATTATCACTTCAAAAGGTACCGCCCAAAATCGAATTTAACAGAGAGAATATAAAACACAAACACTAATTGTCCAACATATAAATGAACAGTATGAAGACTAGCTATCTCAATTCCTGAAAAATGACAGTGTTTGTGAATCACTACAAATATTTATATAGTAATATTTCCCCAAATAGACAGTATTACACGGACTGTGGCGATAGTACAATTTGGAAGAAAATGCAACTCTGTAAAGTTATGAAAAGCCGCTAAACAAGGAACTCATTAATCAGTCGAGTAAATTTGTTAGCTGGATATTGCACAGTTCAACATGAGTTGTAATTACAGGTTTCTTTAGAAATTAAAATACTTTTAGATGACAAAGTGTGGTGATCTAGTAGATGCGATGAATAGAAATCAAGAAATGAAGTAAAATATAGTGGTCACCTATATACACACATACTACTGATTGGGATGAGTAGTTAATAACTACTCACATTGGCCAGTAGTGACTCCTACCTGGATATTTTATTTGCTTTTCTCCTTAACTTGCATTCCAAGTGAAATAAATGACTTCAAGATTGAAGTTTTCAGTCGCGGTAGTGGAGATGTCAGCCTAAAGCCAAATATTTTCCTCATTTCTGAACTTACTATTGAGTAACAAAATTAGACGATGTTAGGGAGTACAGAGGCTGGAAAGAGAACCCAACGTAGCCATCTGTGTAGTTGGCGAGCATTCTACTACTGAACCATAGATACATCTATTTCTTCTAGTTCTCCTGCCTCAAATCGTACTAATATGTTATGTGTCATGGATTTTGATTATACGCTAACCATCCCATAAAGAACTACAGAGACGTATGATGATTACATAAAAACTACTGATTTAGCAAGTAGTAGTGTGTACATATGAATAGAAAAGGCAATGTACACCTTCATCAATCTGAAACCAGTTTGCAAAACCTTTTGCACTCAGTCAGCATAAAGAACGAAATTCGGGTTTTCAACACAATTCTTACGTCAGTCACTTCTGCTATATATGAACCGACGCGTTACAATAAACATTTCAAACAGCCAACTGAAAACTTTTATCAACAGCTGTCTACGCTGACTCCATATTGAAGATGAAATCGATGGCGAGAAAGAATTAGCAACAAGAATATCTGGAAACGAACCAATAAAATGTGATGAAAAAAATGGAGATGGATCGAGCACACGCCACTTAGGAGACCGTCGAATGACAGCACGCATTAGCCAGGCTATCGCTCGAGTGGAACGCGAATAGGAAAAGACTAGTTGGTGGTGAGTTCGAGGATGACATGCAGGAGATCGTGTGGTGAGTAGGAGATGAGAGAGTATGGGCAATCATGTGGTCAGTTAAAGAGAAGGGCAGAAAATAGAACAAAAGAGGAGACGTGCTGTTAACGCCCTATGTTTGACTCCGAACCTAGGGGAACGATAATAATAATAATAAAGCGGTCAGAAAGTCGGGAAGCTTTCTTATTAACCTATTCAAGCTATGATTGACTGGCATCTGTCTGTTTTCGACATAGAACTTTGCAAAAATGTGCGTCAGTTCAAGTCACCACACTCCGTGTAGCACGCGAAGCAAGAGAAGAAAGTACAAGAAAAGCATAATAAAAACAGTGAGCAGAGGTGTGAGACAAAGGAATAGTAATAACGAAGGACAAAACAGTTTCATTGGAGATCATAAGTCACAAGGAGTGGATGCATCTGCGCTAGCCACTGAGAACGATTTTGAGCCATGTCACCAATTGTTTCCAACCATAGATTTTTACCGTCCCGAGGACCCCAGCCTGGAAGTCTACACCTTTCTACATGACTGGCGTAGCCGCTACCGGTAAGTTCCTCTTCAAATGTCATAAAAATTAAAAATATTAGCAATGTAAGTAGCTCTACAGGAGCGATTCAACTGATAAATACACATTATTATCTTCGTTTCATTAAGCAATTATTATCGCTATTAAAATTATCACAAATGACTAGTACTCATTATTAGAATGAATTAAGGAATGGTACAATTGACGCCGAGAAGAAAATTAAATGACAGTGATCTCTAATCAAATCTCTGGAGGTAATCAATTATTTTTATCGATTAATTTCACTGTCTTTCTTTCTCTCTTCAAATTTATTTTGTTTATCATTCCCCCTGTCAAGTTTTCATTTATTAACTATCAAAATAGGCATGCGCATCATATAGAGAAGTGTAAAGTTGTCAGATCACAACCAATTAATAGTTCAGACAGTTATTGACATCGAATAGTTTCAAATAGGAAATTGATTCAAGATACCCATTAGAAATCTTAAAAGATTTATCAGTGAACAAAGAATATTCTTCTGCTTTGGCAAACAAAACGATTCTGCAATTCAAAGATTATGTATGTGTACTAGGCGAGAAAAATAACCAACAAATTGAGAACTGCTAATGTCGGTAAGGTGTAAATTACATTTTCCATACGATTGGATTTGATTCCAAATTGTAAAAGACAAAGTAACTAGGCTAGCCACTTCAACTTGCATCTATCAATTGAACTACTCCTTTGGAGCCAGTTATATATCGCTCTTCGCTCTAGGAAGTTATATTTCATGTGCCAGGGAACACCTACCAGTGTGTGGCAAAATAAACGCGAAGGAAAAACAACATCAACAGTTCGCTATTGAACCACCACCTTGTGCAAACAGACCACAGTGGTAACACTGAAGAATCTTTTTCTAACATCTATCGGGTATCAGATAGATTGCCAGAAGCTTCTAGGTCAGAGTGCATGAACCATTGGATCGAGTCCCAGTGGCTTAATGTCTATGAGCTCGCTAGTCTTTTCCCCAGAAGATCATGGGTTTGTAGTGTACACTGAACCTTTGAACTTTTGTTTTAGCTCACTCACCCACCTTTTTGGCGCTACTCCACTTGATTTCACAGCACTTCGCTCCCTGTACCTTTTGTCGCTTACACGCTTGCTCTCTCGCTGTGCTCTTATACAAGCACCTCTTCGAGCTCGCTACTCCTAAATGTACAGATAAGTTGTAAAACTTTTTATATTATTAAATTCTGTCACATTGGTTATAAATATACTTGTGGTTACGGTCACGGTGTGAACCCTTTTTACTTCTGCTATTCACTGGTTCCTCAGTACTTGCAGGATAGTCAGAGTACTGATTAAGATGTTAGATTAAGAAGTTAGTCTTTTTGTAAGTGTGACAGCCAAACTCACCTAAGGATAAAATTTCACACCTACAGGTTCAAACCCTGTCGGTGGGTGCGTACTGCTGAAGATTTCAAAACTAGGCTCACGAAACAGCTATCCAGTACTCCCTGCAAGTTTTCAAATGGTTCTCTAACTGATGTCAGTTCATGATGAAATCCTCCAACCAATGAAACAAACGAAATCCTTACAAAACCAATAGTTAAAAAAAAAGCCTCTAGGCATTTAATACTCCAAACAGCAGAGGTCATTGCAATTTGCTTAAATCAACTGGAGCTATATGTGTACGAAAGAAATAGGTTCAGTCACGCTCGTTACCTTAACCTGCTGTTCAACTTATAAATTCACTCGTAAATTCTGTCTTACTTCCCCTAATTTCTGTGATATTTAATCAGTTTAGTGTTATATTAATGCGTATTACCTTCTCACACAGATGCTTTTGAAATGTATTCTCGTGATACTCACTACTGACCTAATGTGATTTAAAATAACATTGATGTTGTTAATAACAATAGTTCTTTAAATATTATTTTCATTAAAATGTAGAACCTGACGACGAATTTATCGGAAATTTGAATATTCTTTGGTCATTAATCTACGTCTTTTAAATTTCCAATGGGCAACTTCAATGAATTACATACTAAGCGATACGTGGATAGGTTTTACAGTCTTAAAAAAAACAGACTGAGTCACCGTGTGTTGTAAGATAGTCTCGATATGTTTGACAGTTATCGAAAAAACGTGAGATAGTAGTGTGCGTCAGTGGGTTCAGTGGTAGGACACTTGTTAAACAATCAATTAGGTCTGGGGTTCGATCCCCAGCCGACATACTAGTTTACCTCACTTATGACTGACTGGTTTCAACTTTATTTATTTATTATTTAAACCCTGGTACAATATGGCACCAAGAAAGATGCGCCACACAATAATAATAAAACAACATAAATTAAAAGTAAAAATATAAGTAGAGAACGGATAAAGAACTTCATCTGGAAGGAAAACAGTCATACTTAACAAGTTCAAACAGTATTCGTCAACTATCATCGGGAAGGGGAGAAAGAAGGAAATTACAACACGTTCGCCATTGATTACGATTCTTGGCCATATCCGATAACGTTTCGAGCCATCGATTTGAGCTATCTCTCTGACCACAACCAGGGAGTCGTGACACACCAACCGATGCTAATCTAGCACAAACATCCTTCATCCCACGACGCCATGTCATGGACTGACCACCTCTCCGCCTTTTCCATCCCGTCCCAGGGCTGGCTAGCGAACAGAGACCTGTACGGAAGCCTCTGGGGGTGACATTCACAGCACATGTCCAAGCCACCGGAGTCGGTGTTTCCAAATGACGACACTCAATGAATGGTGATCTCCACTGTGTTCAAACACACGCCACCGAACCTCAGAATTACTCACGCGATGATGCCATCGAACGCAAGACATCCTGCGGAGACAGCGATGATCGAACACGCAGAGTCGCCGCAAATCCTCCACTTGGAGGGTTACTCACTAACATCTCGAAACAACACAAATAGGCTAGGAATCCAGACAAAGGTGAAAGGCTATCGAAGGTTAAGAAGTCAAGGTTAGCATAGGTAAAATACAGGAATCTAAGTATAAAAATGAAGGTAAGGTTGGAGGGACATAAGTAGCTTGAGGTATCGTTATTACTTGAAATCATTTTTTCGAGCGTGCGGAGAGTTTCAATAACAGTTTGTTGTTTCATTTCATCTGTTGTGTGACGGCTTAGATACTACCCGGGCGCCCAGACCGAAGCAGGTGGTTTTATTGAGGTACCACCCCCGAGCCTTTGACTTGGAGTCTAATTCTCAAGGCAGCGGAGCAGCATCGGGAGCTGCATTCCCATGGTTGCTGATGACCCATATGGGTTCATACGCCATTTGATCCAATTGGATTCTGCAGCCCATTTGCCCTATGGTAACTGCTTTTAGTCTAACCACTATCCAAACAACCTTCCTGACATGGTAGGACCTGCAGGAACATGAGTTCTAGCCAGTCTAGCTTGTTGGGTCACTACGGTATTCAAGCCCGACCACCACGGCAAGGTAGCAGTTGCCGGTCGGGGATTTCAACGTAGAACTTTGCACACATACATGTACAACAGTTCAGATTGCCACACTCTACAACCCACTTAGTCGGTAGTATGCTAGGTAAAGAGCAAAGGTTAGGCATGAGGCTAGCAACTCCATCCCGTAAAAATAAAACTACTCCTACACATAGGCACCTTGTATGCACTCGAAATTGTTTTGGTTATATAAAGTAAGTACAATACGAGGTTATTATTATCGTTGTTCTCCTGTATTCCGAGCGAAACAAAGGGCGTCAACAACACATATCTACTTGATTCTATTAGCTGAGCCCACGACTGCCTATAGTCTGTCATATACTCTCCAAAAGATCCCCTCTACGTCACTCGCGGACCCCAACGTATCTCGCCGTTTCCTACTCAGGTTCCACTCGATCAATGACCTGGCTAACTCAAAATGTCATTCGACGGTCTCCTCAGAGTGAGTGTATCCTATCCAACCCTCATTTTCTTCGCTATATTTGTTGAGCAACAGATTCCTGGTTGGTTTGTTCCCGATCAGAGTTTTTTTTGTTGCAAATTCTTTCTGACCAGCGACTTGTTCTTCAATATGAAACCGGCAAAAGCAGGCCACTTTTCGTGATGCGCTCGCCAAATATCTGACCCATACAGAACTAAAACCTCGCAAAGTCTACTAACTCACTAGTTTACTAGTCGGTCGCAAGCCTGAGGAAACACATAGGGTCGAGTTTTGGGGACAACCAACCTACCACGGAAAATCAACCAACCAAACTGCTACAAAAACTTCAACTGCACACCAAAAACACCAAAAAAACTTCGAAATATATATAAAAAAGACACAATAGGAGATATATGACCCAGATGCATTAAATCAAATACTAAAACACAAGCATCAGCGAAACCCATCGCACACACACACACACATACAAGCACATACAAACTGTGAAATAGTACGCTTACTAACATTTGAATAAATAAATAAACGAATAAATAAAAGGAAGGCGTAAACACCTTACTTAATGGTGGAGGTGTATCCAGTTTATTCTTATGCAGTAGTTCTAAACAATCCTTCAATGAATCAATAACATCATCATCATCGAACATGAAGTCTTTAGCTAATTCATCTTGAAAAAATGATGTCATCTGCATTTGATCCATAAGTAATAATCTTTCTGTCAAACAAAAAATTAAAAAAAAAGATAATAAAATAAACATTTGTGTACTGTAGGGTAAACAATGTGACAAAAGTTTATTGTGAACTAGGGTGCTGGAAGGGGGGTAGCGTTGAGAGAGAGGAGAAAGAAAACAAGAAGAAAGAGAAATGACCAAGTTTATATTACATGGACGAAAGGTAGGGCGCTTCTTTATCACTCGTTTGTTTTTGGCATTATTATTTCTGATTTAGTCAACGAAAACATTTAGCCATAGTATCAAGAATATGAACTAAGGTAATGTGGAATAAATTTTTCATATACTTACTTACTTACTTACATACTTTGTCATTGATGAGGCTGGTATTACTCACCCAGTTCCCTAGGTTCATATTAGGTGGAGTGTGACTAGAACATGGAAATCAGTGGCTGCTGCAAGCCGAATGCTTACTCCATCCAGTGAGCCATTTCCCTACTAATTACATATTATTCAAGTGTTGATTTGCAGGGATTTGGTTGATTGAGCTGACATTAGTTAGAGAACCATTGGAAAACCAACTGGGAGTACTGGACAGCTGTTTCATCCTAGTTTGGGACTCTTCATCAGTACGCACCCACCAGGATTCGAACCCAGGACGAGCTCGTAATACCATTAAGCCACTGAGACACGATCCAATGGCTCATGAATTCCAACTAGTGCCAATTCACGACATAACGCGCCCCCTAGTCAATGTCTTCGGAGAGTATTTGTCCTCACACTCCACCTGCTGCACCCTTGTAACCAGAAGGTCCTGAGTTCGAATCCTGGTGGGTACGTATTGATGAAGAGTCCCAAACTAGACTGACGAAACAGATGTCTAGTACTCCCAGGTTTTCCATTGGTTGTCTAACTAATGTCAGCTCATGAAATTAGTCAGATAAGTCCCCTTGTTATTCATTCGAAATTTCCATATATCAGGTATCGGTGTTATGTTGAGTGTTGATAATAGCTTTATTCTGAAAAATGTTTAAATAATGTACTGAATTCCCAGTAAAGTTTATTACACAATATTTTTTCTCTTCTTCTAGGACCTTCAAATACACGACCTAGTTGACAGTAGATCGTGTGACACAGTTCTATCTGACCTGAAGCGCAAATCAATCCATCAAATATGACATCTCTTCTTTTTATCATTCACGCAATACACGACGACATTCGGTTGAATGCCAACCATAAGAACTTCAGCAGTATATTTTGTGAACCAAAGACACGAATCAGAGGGTTGTAAGTGTTTTAAATACTCAAGCGGGGTAAACAATACTATTCAAGATCATATTTTACCAAACTTAAACAGACTGAATGAGTAGAATAATATGCAGTATTTTGATTGGACACTAGTCAGTAACTAGTGTGACGTGTCTAGTCCTTCCTTTTTGGTGCAGACTGAATTCTATCAGTCAGTCAGGTTTACAATGTGGCCAGCATTCTATGTAGCCCGCCGTCACGGTGCACATTGATTTGCTGATATTGGATAGTTGGAGCCCGAATAACTCAAAGGTAACGTCTCTGACTGATTGCAGCGCTCACTGGGTGACGCAGGTTCGAATCTCAGAAGGGAAATGAGATCCTCCAAGGTTGCAAATACTCTTTGCTGACGTGTGCCAACTGGCACGAAACCTACATATAAGGCTTCCTGTGGCCGATTGCCTCCAACTATCCATTATATGCAGTATAACTGGTGAAGGTCTTCGGTAGTCCAGTTTCTAGGCAGGCCGCCATATAGTTGATTCGATGAACACACACTCAGTGATTAACCTCTCTCCGTCCACTTAACTTTATTACTTTTTAATACTTTCACCCTGGTCCCCCCCCTCCTATTGTGTGATGATTACATGCAAATGAATTCATTTCAATGGTCAGGCTTTTTTCCAGGTTATTTAACTTAGCAGGGTCAGTCATCCTAGGCCAAGCTAAATCCCTATGTTCCGATAATGTAACTGACCTCGATCTACCAATGTGACCTATGTAACTGACCTCACTTACAGTCATTGCATGTTATTTATGATATATCATATTGTTTTTCATCAACTGCATCTATCTATCCGACAAAGTTTATCTCGGAATGAGTTGGTTGGTTGGTTCAAATACCATCCTAATTCCAGCCTCATTAGGAATTAATTATCCACACAAAGGAATTTAGTTAGATCTAGAATAACTGCTGGTACTAAGTTAGATAAAGTAAAAAAAAAAAAACTCAAGCACTGAAATGCATTCACACAATAGGGTGGGACAGCATGAAATTATTAAAAAGGAATATAGACAGATGAGGAAAGAGGTTAATCACTGAATCGTTGATCATCGAATCAACGCCAAACACGTGTAATCGAAATGACGCAGCGGCTTTACCGGATAATATGCATGAACAAACAAAAGTTATTTTCAGTTGGTTTACGCGCGAAATTTATTCAAAATGGTTATTCAGTTCTATCGTCTAGTTTGTTACACCCCAATTACTCCCAATCTGAAATTGATACATTACAATGATGGTGTTAAAATTACATTCCTGATATGAAGCTTTTTACTAGAACAGGCAAAAAGTTAAATATAATGGTAGAGATAAGATAACAATTATATAATACTCAGAGATACGACAAATGAGGGAAAACCTTCAGTGATCAGAATAGCAATTGAGGCATGTCCAAGCAGCTAAATGCCACGGTTGTGAGCGGTCGGTCACTAGTTGCAATTCGTCAAATAAATATAGCTATATACAAACAGCAGATCCACTTATCCATCATTCATTGATGGATTAAAATTCACACACGAATATCAAGTAACTGAAAGCTATCTGACCGACCGTAGGCTGCTATCTTCATGGAGTGGTCAAGCTTCTACTCTGTGTAATGACCCTATGAACTACAGTGTTTTAAACTAATCTTCCTGTAGGTTGTAACATGCCAGAAAGGCCGTTTGAATAGGGATTAGACTAAAATAGTTGCCGTTACACTGTACTTCGGGTGTTTGTGATCGAAGTAGTACTGTTTGTGCATAGGGATGAACCGGTAGTAAGGTGTTTACCTCAGAGGACACAAATACCAGCTGTGTATCCTTTCTACAAAACAACAGAATAATTGAGTAAAGAATATCCTTTTCAATAATTTCCTCTTCTGGCTCTACAATTAAATATTGATGTTAATATAAATAGAAAATTCTAGAATTGTAGTCAATAACAATATTGCAAACAAATACAAACGCAAACTGATAAAGTGCTTGGTTCACAGAGCAACGGCAATCTGCTCGGATGAATGTCTTGATGAGGAACTTGATAATATTAGACGGTTTTGGAGTAAAAAGGGTTATGCAGAAAAGTTTATTGATAAGAATATGAATCTAATTTCGACGCAGACCAAGATATAAACAGTTCCTAAAGAGGCCTTATTCTTACAAATTCCGTTCCTCGGGGATAACATCAGCGAGATACTAACACAATGCCTTAGGAATGTGGTAAAAAGAGCATTCCCTGCTGTTGAATTACGCTGTGTCTTCAAAACCACCCCTATTTTGCTTTCGGGAGTAACAGACAAACTGCCTGATTTCGCCTCTTCCATGTGTATCTACCAGTTTAACTGCTCCTATGGAGTCAGTTACATAGGCCGAAAAATTAGGCGTGTTTCTCGTCGTAATTCCCGACATCATCCTGTGTGGTTAAGTAAAGGACAAACAAAATCTATTCGTAGCGCTATTGTATCTCATCTTGTGGATACAGAACACAAGATTGATGTCAACGAGGCGGCTTTCAAAGTCATCTACCGCATACCAACAAATCTTAACTTCGTCTTAATAATTCGTTTACTAAATATTGCTTAGGCTGGCTATTGGGATCCACATTAAGAAGCCTTATTTATGAGTGCAAAAGACATTGTCCTTACTTTGGCCATCTAGGTTCGAATGATCCTCAATTTTAGTGGAAATTTCCTTAATTTTATTTGATATTCTATTTGCTATTATATCTTTATTATTATTATTATTATTTAAGCATCTTTATTGAACTGTAATTCCATTGATCTCACTTAACCAATCGATATTATTTAAAAAGCACTAGTATTGTTATTAACGACTAATCTAGAATATTCTATGTATATAAACATGCATATATATATATATATATATATGCATATATAATTGTAGAGTCAGAAGAGGAAATTATCGAAAAGGATAATGTTTGTTCAATTATTTTATGTTTAATAGATGTCTGAATGAATATTTTGCTATATCCTTTCTAATCTGGAGAAACGGTCACCCCCGAGAATTGTACATCCCAACTTACCTTGTAATGGTTTGTACCTGGTAGTAAGGTTTCATCCGCGACAGTTTAAATGATATATATATATGACAATGTCGAAATTACTATCGTGTCATTTCATACACATTTTCAATCAAATCCAATCGTAGACGCCATTTTACTGCTATTTCCATAATGTAATTAGTTCTCAAGCGTTATTTTTTTAGAGGTTTAATTTATTTCAAGTTTTGTGACGGACTGATATCAGTTAGAGAACTACTGGTCAGTGAATTTGGCTGCATGATCCGTATGTCCAGAGTTCGATTCCTGGTGGGGTCATGAGAGCACACTCCTGGCGTGTCTCAAACTAGGACGAAACAACTGTCCAGTGCTGCTTGCCTAGTCTCCACTCATCTTTAACTGATGTCGGTTCGGGAAAAATCAGCATTTCAATTGTAGTTATTCCATATACTCAACGGAATATTTATAAGAGGAGTATCCTTCCTGATGTGTGTGTGTTAATAAAGACAAAACCTAAGTGTATGGCTTCTTATTCATTGCCCAATAACCATTCACAGTGTATTGCTGTATCAGGTTGACTAATTTGGTGGCCAATTTGAAAAACTGACTGAATGAACTCAGTTACTCATAAAGCTTAAGGTACTACAGAATTATTTGATGCACAATACAACCTAATTATCACTATTGAATTTCAAGCATTGAACTCAATACCTAGTATAGTAGAAAATTCTTACTGCCTGCTTGACTCTTTTCGCTTCAGAAAAGTAGAACACGTGATCCGACGATACACACACACACACCGTGTAGACAATTCCCAAACAAGTGCATCTTCTCAGAATTATCACACTTATTTCATGCTTAACTTATTTAAAGGTGACACTGTTTTATTTCCACTAGTATCGCTTCTTGTTGATTTCTTTTAAATTTCATTAAATTATAATTTTTCGTGCCAGTGACAGCCAGTGTTATCGGCGAGTATCAGTCCCAGTGAGCCGCACTTCTTACTAGAATTGCAGACACCTTTATTTTGTGATAAGTCACTAGTAAGCACACGATTAGTTTTCAGGCGTTGTTTTGTGGGATTGGGAGGAATCGGTTGATTGATTTTGAGTTTAATCACGAAATGACACAAGCCAGAGTTAATGAACCAATCGGTTGTGTCCTAGTGTGACTGAATGGTAAGCGAGCTTGCCTCTAATCTGTAGGTCCTGAGATTTATGAGTACTTACTTCTGACAAGTCCCAAATGAAGACGAAATGGCCATCCATTACTCGAGGATGTGAGTGTTTTTAAAGTCAATTGTCTTTTTATCTTCACTAATTGACTTCAAGGTTCAAATCATTGATGAGATTTTTTAAAAAGTACAATTTGCAAGGTCATAATAATGAAAACAGCCAATCTCAGTGAAGGTCACCTAATTTACTCAATCCAATCAATTAACGAATCATAATTGTTTTCAATGACAATATTTAGATGAAAAAAATGAGTTCATACTAAACAGTAAGGGGGGGCAGACACACACACACTCAAAATGACAAAAATATTGTTTAGAAAAACCTGTTTCTCTGTAAAATATTCAAATCTAAAAAGAATAAATATCAGGGATTAAGAAAAGTGTGAATATTCTCGAAAGATAGAAATATCCTCTCCGCCTTGGTACACAGATTTTTCGCTTATATTATATTAACGTAAACATAAGATAATATACTCAAGGATAAGTGAACCCATTTAGTCAATAATGAGTAGATACAAAGACAAAACCAGAAAAAAAAAGAAAATTCTGTAAATTACGAAAAACAAGTCAATGTGATATCCTGTTCAGTGATTAGAAGACAGTTCAATATATCTTATTAAACAGAGAAGTTTATTTGAACTCATCTAACTGGAACGAATCTTTCGAGAAACACAATTAAACAAGTCACGTTTATATTGAGTGAAGACTTTCAACTATGCTAAAGTCAGGTAGAGCCGGATTCTAAACTGAGGGCTAGTGAGTATAGAAACGAAGTTGCTGACCAACAATGGAATCCAAGATGCGGAATGCACCCAATTTGCATGGGACTCATCGATTAGATAATCTTGCCTCCTTAGCTAGAGCTAGTATTCCCACTGAAACTCAGACCCCTCAACCATCCATGGTTTTCAACGCCAAAGTGTTATTTAATAGGCTACTGAGTCACAATGACCACCTCTATTGTATATAAGAAGTTGATATAACAATAGACACCAAGCATTCCCATCCGGAATGAGCAATTCACAGGAAGGGCAAATTAACATAAAAAAACGAATAAAAAGAGGAAAAATGTTGAATGTGCTTGGAGAAGCACGATCTATTAATCTAGCGTGATCGATCCTGATGGGTAGAAAGGATCAACAAAAAACTAGATGACTTACTATCCTTACAGAAAATCACTGGGAACCACAATTATTGCTATCATAGTTGCAAAAAAAAACACCTCAGTGACAATTATAAACTACCTGACTCATCGGTACTAAAGTTCATGAAAAATTTCCTATTGAGCGATAACAGTACACAATCCCTCAAGCATAGTGTTTACGTCTCCCTAGCAGTGGTATTGTTTTCATGTGGTCAAGTTGCTAGCCTCGCGAGCCCAATCCTCTTTCTTTACCGGGCTTACTACTGGCTTAGCGAAGATTAAAAGTGCGTTAGCCGGAAGTCAAACTTCAGACCATGGATGGCATGGATGGCGAGCATTCTACCGCTGAACCACCGATGCACACTGATGGCATAGCAGTATATCAGTAGAGTTGAATGAAATTTTAAAGGCGGTGTGAACAAATGTTCAAAATGTGAAGCCAATAGTTAACGCACACTCTTAACTTAGACAGCGCCATAGGGAGACGGTTTATCAATCGAAGCATTGGAAGTACTGAAAATGCGATTCTGCACCTCCATTAGTCAGTCATTTCTCACAGCAACAAAGGATAGAGTGAATACTAACTTTGTATACGGGCTGAGATCTATTCAGTGAGAGAGAGAGAGAGAATGGAATCCTAGGTTCAACAACAAAGCGATTCACTTTCTTACAATATACGCATCAAAGGAATGGCTTTTGAAGGAATTAATTCAACGATATGCAGTAGCTATTGCATAAGGGGCTTAATGGCAAAACGCTAAACAGTCAACCACACAAGCACTTCGCGTTCGATTCTCGGCTGACACATTTAAACTTCGCCTAGTCTACCGGTTAGCGGTACGCCTTGAAAATAGGGATCGTTGGATGTGAAACTAACAACCTCAACCAATAGAAAACAACACACTGCTAGTGAAACTTCAAATCTTGAAGGCCTATGTTTCCCTCGAAATGCTTAAGAATGCATAAAAATCGCACTAAACACATTCATGAGAGAGAATTATATACAGTTTGACTGTCAAGTTGTTTAAGATCAATATCTTCACTGAGTTAAGTGATTCTGTCTTCTTAAATGATAATCATTTCTCTGAAGTATCCCTTTGACTGTGCTTTTTTTCTAGCTCCTAATTGATGTCCATGATGAGTGAATAATGACGTCATTTCGATCTAATAATAATCCTATCCAGATGTGAAGGTTATCACACTTACTCTTGGCTTCGGGTTGGTTTATTTAACGCATTGTTAACTGGCCATAAAGAAGGACGGAGCGGATTGATGAGCAGTACACACGCCCTTTGGTCGATGGCCAGCCAGATATCACGTCTACGCCAGAGACGGCGTAAACTGGCGGGCGTATGCGAAACTAGCCCTCTGTATCCGTGCTGAGGTTTCGTCAGAGATCAACCCATCGGCGTCGGCTGATGGTACTTCCCAAATAAGTGAAACGGTCAACATGCTCTACCACTTCACTCCCTATTTCTAATCCAGGAGTCGGTGTAGTCCAGTCCTTTAACATCATCTCACATTTGGCGGAAGCGAATCGCATGCCAAACATTCGTAGATTGCAGCCCAAGATGTTTAGGAGACTCTGCATTTTGTCAGCGTCCTCGCTTAGAAGGACTATATCGTCTGCATATTCTAAGTCAACGAGATTATTCCCTGTTGGTAGCAAGTCAATCCCTGAGTCGGTGAAGTGAGTTAGTGTTAAGTCCATTAGTACATCTATGATGAAATTAAATAGAAATGGGGATAATGGGCATCCTTGACGGACACCACTAGTCGTCACCATTTCAGATGACAACTTGGCGTAAGCTCTCAACTGACTGACTGCATGAATACGAGTAGTGTGCCTTAATCAGTGCAATATATTTTCTCGTCATTCTCTTTACAGCTAAGCATCGCCAGATAACCTCTCGGTCGACAGAATCGAATCCGCTTTTAGGTCAAGAAATATAATGATTGTTGGACGCCGGTAAGAATGCCTATGTTCTAGAATCTGTCGAAGGGTGAAGATATGATCAATACACTCTCTTCCTGGTTTAAAGCCTACCTGGTTTCCTCGTGTTTGTACCTCCCGAGCACCACTTAGTCTACGCATGACTATTGAGCCTAGTACTTTAGATACTATATTAGTCAAGCTAATCCCTTTGTGATTATCACAGAAAGACTTGTCTCCCTTCTTGTATATCGGGATGATTAGTGACTTACACCAACCCAACGGGACTTCCTCTGATTCCCAGACGCTACCTAGTACCTCAGTTAATGCAGACAGTAAACTGTCTCCACCGTACTTAAATACCTCTGGAGTCATTCCATCAGGTCCTGCTGCTTTGCCTTTCTCGGTGACTGCTAAATCAGGCTCTAAATTGTGAAGACAAATACTCGCCAGCAATGAAATTGGCTAGTGGTCGCGCTCTATCGTGAATTGTCAAAAGTTGGGATTCATAGGCTGGTCATTTGGATCAGGTCCCAGTGGCTTAGTGGCCGACCGGCTCTCGTTGAAATCAGAGGGCCCTGGGTTCGAACCCCTGTGAAGGATGTGTATTGATTCAGAGTCCTAAACTAGGACAAAGCGGCCGTCCAGTACTCCCTGGCTGGTTTTCCAATGGTTCTCTAACTGGTGTCAGTTCATGATAAAATCCTGCAACCAATCAATCAAATCCCTACAAACCAATATGCAACTAAAGTTATTGACAACATTAGTGTTTTAAATAACATTGAATCAATAAGATCACTAGATTATACAATCCAAAGAGCATTTGTAAGTGGTAACATGCATAAATTTATAGGTTCAACAGAAGGCCAAGGTAGTAATAGAAGCTGGACAGACCTGTGTCTTTACCACACATACACACGCACACAGCTGCGGTTGTTTTAAACGAAATGTAATGGCCACTGATGTTTTTAAATGTTCGGTATTTAGATACTTTTAGCAAATTTATTCGCTATTCGATAGTTGTTAGAAAAACACTCTTCACTGCTACCTTTATCATCTATTTAAACTAGATGACCTAATATAGAACTCTTGACTGTCTTAACTACACATTTATTTAGCCATAGTTATATGTGTTCCCGAGGAGGAAATATTAAATTGCTAGAGCACCGAACGATAGATAAACTGTAGAACCTAGTGGGTGTGTACTACCGATGATTCCGAAACTAGGCTAATGAAACAACTGTCCACTACTCCACTACTGGTTTTCAATGGTTCTTAACTAATATCAATCCGCGATCGACTTTTAAAAACAAATATTATCCTTATAAACCAGAGATATAGAAAATTAATCTCATGCCCGCTAGTGACTTGCTACAGGACGGAGTTTCCTGGAGTTTTTAATGAGAAGTCATGACCAGTGAGGTTCATCCAGTCAAGTGTGAGGATGGATGTCCCACCGATGACATTGGTTGGTGTTCGCGCTAAATGCATCACGAATTGGTGGCAGAAGTTAGAATTCGTGGGGGCTAGCCATTGAATCTGACGGGTCCCATTGGCTGAATGGTATACAAGCCAGCTTGCCTGGTCTTGGGTTCGAACCCCACTGTGGTGGATGCGTACTGCTGATTCCCAAACTAGGGTGAAACAGCTGTCCAGCACTCCCTTCTCGTTTTCAATGGTTCTCTAACTGATATCAATCCGCGAACAACTCGTAAAAACAGATATAATCCTTAGAAATCAACGATAGAAAAGAAATTATCGTAAAGAATCGTTTTTGTTCACTAATTAGTCTTTCACATAACAATTGTGTATATGTGTAGTAGATAAGGGTAAGTGATGCTTATAAGACTGGTAAAAGAAGAAGAAACTCTGCCGACTGTCTTTGAATTAGCACTTATACAACGGCATATAAACTACTCTGAAGAGATGATAACTTTGACAAAGATTATGTCAAATAGACTAACAAGTAAAGGGATCGGAACATTCTTCTGTCAAATACACTCTATCCAATATATTATACATACATTCTTATTGATAAAATCGAATATAACATTCCTAAGTAAAACTAAGAATAATAATTATAACAATAATGATAGCAGTGAAAGGAATTCAATTCACTCAAATTGCAATTAGTCAATCATTTATATCAAAGAAAAGCTTTGCATATATGACAGGCAAAAGAATCCGTGTTTCATTTCATCTTCAGTGAATAACACAACATAGATGTCATTAAAAAAAAGAGGGAGACATACAAAAATTAACTAACTACAAAAATTTATAAAAATTATCCAATGAAAATATTGACGATGATGATGATGGTGATGATAGATATAATTGCCTGCATTACCAATCAATGTCGTAATGCAGACAAAAGTTGTACCTCACACAAACCGCACCCATCCACCCACCCCGGTATATAGTTGAGTCTGATGACATGTCTCAGGTGTGTGTTTGTACAATAGTTTTTCTTCTTCTTGTCAATCAAATCTATACAAAATGTGACTGTGCTGTATTGTGCTAACTCAAGGTGTAAGGACAGTTAGAATGACACATTTTTATTCACACAGTATTTTTGTTTCAAAAATGCATTACAATTGCTGCAAGTGGGCGTTATTTCTCGAAAATGCTTAAAAGAATCTTAAGAGGAAACGCGTGTATAAGCCTTGAGACTAGATTTAGTGCATACAGCCATCACATAAGCAAAGTGTATCAGTCATAGCAAGGTTTCGTCCTTGTTTACGACTCTTCATCAGTACGCATCAATGATCTCCCCAGGGATCGAACCCAAAACTTTCAGGATACAAGACGATCGAGCTACATACATCGTGGATCGGTGCAAGTTAGAATTGGCGGACTATTGGATTCCATCCGAGTGGATCCGTGGTCAATAAGACCTCGCCGCCTGCTAGCTTGAATATATCCTGAGTTCGATGGCAGGGGGAATCATGGTTGTATACTGCTGAGGAATCTTAAATAAGGAAGAAACAACTGCTCACGACTCCAAAAATGGTTTTCGACAGTTTTTGCTTTTTAACTAAAATCAGTTCCGCTATCAAACTTGAAAACGATCAAATCCTTGAAAAACAGCACTTGAAAAGTTGTCTAATTATATTATGACTGGAAGTGTCTCAAACAGAGATAATGTCAGGTTCTTAATATCGATTTTGCAACAGATCGAAGGTTAGACAAATATTCTCAATTAAAAGTTCTCATTCTAATATATATATAAGAAAATCAACACACAGAGATCAAATACTCAACTATACTAGCAATAATCCAATTTCTCACAAAAGAAACCGTGTGCAGACATTGTTTAAAAGAGCTCAAACACATTGTAGCATTCCACAGTTGAAAAGAATGGAAGAAAATTACCTACAAACGATCTTCAAGAAGAATGGTTATCCACAAAATTTCATCAAAAAGTGTTTAAAGTCGAATCAAAACACCAACAACAAAACAATCATCAAAGACCACAAGAAAACTCATCCTACCACACATGAGAAATATCTTTGAAATAACAGCTAGAATACTGAAACCGTTTGGTATAAATACAGCACACAAAGCAGCCAATCAAATCGCTTAATTCGATATTATGCAAACCCAAAGACCCATCCAACAGAAAAAGGAGATAAAATTAATACCATTTACAAAATAAATTGCATCTATGATCTGTAACAGGCATCACATCGGCTAAAGTGGGCGTCCCCTTCGAATTAGAATCCAAGAACACAAATCAGCCGTGAAAAGATACGATATATAATCTTTAGTATCAATGCATATAGACAATTATTGACATCATTTTGATGACTGGGATAATGTAGAAATCTTAGACAGAGGAAACACCAAAAGTGCACCCAGAGAATTCCTAGAAGCCTGGTACTCAAACGAATCAGCCAGCGATTAACAAACACGTTAATATAGACGAAATATACCAACTAATAAAGCGTAAATCAGGTGACCAGAAAGTTTAAAACCCAAGTCAATAGAAAATGGTCAATACATATGCGAAGATGGTTACGGGGAGACGCAATTATATCGCTCATGGGAAAAATTTAAACCAGTTCACTTTATGCTAAATATTGCGCTGAAAATGTTGTCCAGAAGGACGACGAAAGCTCCGCAACTAAACCAACCAGCTCAGAGAACACTATTGATTACAAGTTCACAATTCTAGGTTTAGATTATGCAACATTGTACGTTTATAGTCTCATAAAGAACGAAAACCAGGACCAAATCAGCTCTCACAGCGACCAAATTAGCTGCTAGTTAGAAGGTCAACAGCTGTAGAATGACTCAGTGGTTGAAGATTTAACCTTAGCCTAACCCTATTTAACTACACCACCAGACACCAGTCGAATAAAGTAAAACAAAAACGAAGATGAATCAATGTTACATTTAACTATTTACTATTCAATACAACTTGGCGCCAATAGTATGTATGTATCATCTGGCGTTTTGCCACTACATACTACTGATCGATTCATATAAGTAGTTGCACACTACTGATATAAGTCAGTAGTGCTTGTTAAGATCACTTCTGTTTGGCTAGCAAGCACTAAAACGTTGGTGTGAGTAGAATCAAACTGTTCAAATGAATCGAACAGTTTTAAATAGCAGCATGCAATTATGCTCCAGCACTGATCCCCATCAACGGAAGAGACTTGACAGAGGTTAAGGGTTACTTCCTTCACTTATCTAGGAAGCATCCCATCAACTACGGCTAGTGGCACGAATGAAGAGATGTCAAAACCAGTCAGTCAGAATCGGAAAGACAAGCTAGATACACCTTCATCAACCTGTACTGACTCAGCATAAACAACAAGACTCGAATTTTCAACACAAATGTGGCGGTGCATCACTGAAAGGATTTCTACCAAGGTTACAGACATTGATCAACAGCTGCCACCTACCTACTGAAGATCGAATGGCCAGTCAGTCAGTCAGTTAGCCAGAAAAAATTAGAGACAAGAAACTCTGTCTGGGAACAAACCAATCAAGAGCCGATTGCTCTATAAAAGAAAATGGAGATAGATCGGGCATATGTTGAGGAGGCTATCGAATAACATCGCGCGGAATGCATGCCATTGCTCGAGTAGAATCCCGATAGGAAGCGAGAAGTGGATCGTCAGTGTCAAGGTGACATGAAGGAAATTGTTTGTGGAGGAGGAGATGCGAGATTATGGTCAATCGTGGGGCCAGCTGAAGAGGACAGCACCAAAATAGAAGAAAGAGGAGATGTATTGTTGAAGCCCTATGTTCTACTCGGAACCTAAGAGAATAATAATAACAATAACTATGCTTGATTTCCATTTATAGTATCAAGCAGATCACACATTCGGATTTAAGTAATTTCTCTATCACACAGAAAACTGTGATAAATTTTCACCTTGAATAGTGTAAATCGCAAATTGCGAATGAATGCGCAAATTACAGGTTAAGTCTTCTAAAAAAATAGATTCAGTAGTTTGAATGAGACGACGATGTTTTCAGTGTAGCAATCATTTTTTCTATTTATTTCCATATATATATTTATGTGTGTGTGTGCATGTTGGTCTCTCTTTCTGTTTGCTCGGTTAGTCTGTGACCACTTCACTTGTATGGACTTGTCTCCTTTAATAATGTATATTCTCCTTATATTATATTATATATAATATGACTGTTTGTTGACAGTCCGTTGCTTGGTGACATATATCCATATATGTTTGTTGGCATGTCTGCTATATTCGCTATGTATAATTGGATCGACACTCCATTATAATTAGCCATTCATGTTAAGACTGTCTAATGACTTTTCCCACGCTTGTCTGAATTATTTTATATATATTCGCATTCACAATTTGTGTGAACTACTTTACAACTACTTTACTTACTTACTACTTTGGTGTGAGACCATTTATTTTCGTCTCCTTGTGTTTGGACAATAGAAGTATCATCGCAAACCTAGTGGTCTTCTGATTTCCGCCTTCTCGCGTCAGGACTATTAATTTCTCGACCAGTCCATAATAATAACTTAGCGACGAGTACATAACAATTTGGCGACGGGGAAAACTAGTACATAACACTATTCCTTCAAGTTCCCAGTGGAACATAAGACTTCAAACTACAGGCTTGAAGTTTCCCTGGTAGAGTGGTGTTGGTTTTTACGAGATGGGATTGCTAGTCTCATGCCTAACCTTGCCTCTTTATCAGTCTTATTACTGGCTTAGCGATGTTTTAGAGTGCGTTGGTCGGGGATCAAACTCCAGACCACATGAGGCGTGGTTGGCGAGCACTCTACTGCTTTGCCACTGACACGCGTAGCAATCACTAATGAATCTAATTTCAAAAATTAAAGACATAACGAATAATGTTTTGTTCATCAAGGTATTTTTATTATTTCCTGCGGGATGTAATTGACTACCATATGTGCACCATATGTGCGTCGGTGGCACAGTGGTTAGGACTCTCGCCGACCATGCACATGGTCCGAGGTTCGAGCCCGCACCGACGCACACCTGATATCTATGGTCGGCCTGCGAAATTTGGGCTACCGATATCCACGCTGAAAATTCCATACTTGTACCAAAAATACGGTGTGGAATCAAGCTGTAATCAAAAATAAATAAATAAAATAAATAAATAAGTGTTACTTGATTTTCAGAGTTTCACATATTGACTAGAATGATATCGAAACTTTCGCAATTAAATTACCTGTTTACGAGAAAAGTAGGCATTATAATGTGAACATTCATATCAGATACAGATCCATCATCTATCATGGAGGGAATAATGTCAGACATCATGTTATTTGATTGATAGGGGGCTTGTAGCTAAATCAGACATGCTTGTTTCGTCTTATCTAGGACTCGTCAAATGGATGAAACTATTATGGGTGGGAAAACCATTACTCATTGGGAAACAAGCTTAATCCAACCAACCACTTATCAATAGGACGAAACAAGTAGTTTGTATTCCCTGATGCCCTTGTCACCATTAGATTATTAGGCTTTAGGTATCATGTTTGGCTAAGTAATAAGCTGATATTCGGAGGAAACCACCCTCCAACTAGTTTAACACTTCACCAGTTTTCTAGTCAGTCCTAAAAGCCCAGAAAAAGACTGAAGGTTAAGAGTGAAGCTAACCACTGCACCCTGGTAGATCAATCCAATCTCCACAGATACTTCAGAGCACAACAAAACTATAAAACACAAACTCATTCTTCCCTGGAATCTGAGAGACAAATTCACGAGGGCTGGTGAAAGACTTCGGGACGCCAGTCAATCAGTCAGTCATTCAGCCGGTGTATCTTCTTTCGACAGAAACAAAAATAACGATGGGGATGTGAAATATTCACTTTAAATGCTGTGCTAAATTGACGACAGAAGAACGACAAGGTTGCCTATTATCGCCGATGATACTGCTAACTGTGGTGGACTGGATAATGCAGAAGACCATGGGGAGCGAGATTACAAGAATAAATCCAACCGACAAGAAGACTAAAGAAAACCTGAATTTCGAGGACTTACAGACGAAAACAAACAATTTGGCAGAAGAAGTAAGGTGTGAAGACAGGACTTCAAGTGAACATTGAGAAGACGAAGGTGATGGAAATAATCAGCCAAGCACAATAACAAGCAACAATCGCTATTAACGGAGTAAATTTGAAAGAGGTTACTTCCTTCACTTATCTACAAAGCAAAGTCTCTACTTCGGGCGATATAGCGGATGAGGATGTCAAAATCAGGCAGAATCGAAAATACAAGGGAGACCTTCATCACTCTGTAATCAGCTTGAAATCTTCTGCACTCCACAGCACAAAGAACAAAATTCAAATTTTCAACGCCAATGTTAAGTCATCCGGCTCTTCAGTATGAGTAAGAAACTTGGTGTTAGTGTAATGGGAAGAATTTCCAACAACTTACTGCAAACTTTTAACAACAGTTAACTCCACCGGCTCCATAGTGAAGATCAAAGGGCCGGAAAGAATTAGGAACACGTTACTCTGGAGATAAACCAACCTAGAACCTATTTCTCAACAAATATGTCAAAGAAAGCGGAGATAGGATTTTCATCATGAGCTGACATTAGTTAGAGAACCACTGAAAAACCTGGGAATACCGGACAGCTGTTTCGTCCTAGTTTGGGACTCTTCATCAGTACGTGCCCACCGGGATTCAAACCCAGGCTCGTGGACCGTTGAGCCACTGGGACCCGTTCCAATGGCCAAAGAATTCTAACTTCTGCCAATTCACGACATAGCGCTACCCCAGTCAATTTCTTCGGCGAGTATTTTTCCTCACAACCGACCTGCTTCACCCTACTGGTCACGACTTCTCACTAGATCCCCAGGTAATGGAGATAGATCGCTGAGGAGACCATCGGGTGACATCACGCATCCAGGCTTCGAGTGGAATCTTAATGGAAATGATGAGCTGAGTATCCAAGGATGACATGGAGGAGACTACGTGAGACTATGGTCAGTCGTGCAGCCAGATGAAGACGACTGTGGAGAACAGGCTGGTGTAGAAATGTACTGTTGAAGCCTTATGTCCCACTCGAAAGCCAGTGGGACATACAATATTTTTTTCCTTTACGTTCCCCAGTGGAACATAGGGCTTCAAGCTAGAAGGCTTGAAGTTTCTGTAGCAGTGTTTACTTTTACAGGATAAGGTTGTTAGCCTCATGCCCAACGTTTCCTCTTTACCAGCATTATTTCTGGCCTAGCGAGGTAAAGGAGTGCCTCTGTGGCCGCGGATCGAACCCCGGACCATGTGCATGGTCGGCGAGCGTGCTACAATATTACTATATAATAAATTATATTGCAGTAAAGCCAGAAACCAGTATAGCTCAGAGTCATATCAATTATAATTGCATTCCTCTACACCTGCAACCATCAGTTTTACTCGCTTTAATGTTATAATTCAAGTTGCAATGTGGTATAGTGTGTGAAAATGTGAATTAATTAACTAATCAACTAATCGCCTACTGAGCAACTCCAGACAAATATTAATCGATATATGTTAGTAATACTCACATAAATACCTACATATATACACACACAAAATCAAGTGTTAATATTAGTCACTTAATAAGTTAAGTGTAGAGCACACAATTAGAAGTTACAAGTTTCTGTGATTATCAAGTATTTTAAACTAAATAATATTAACTTCCCTTGATGCAAAACAAGTACTTTGATATGTAATCAATTGTGTGCAGAAATAACAGAAAACCACAACAAGGTGTAGATTTTTTACATTAGGCACTGGTAAAGATTTGAAGAAATTAGAGACATGGTGACTAGCAGTGAGAATCTAGGATAGTGTGTATTTCGTCCTATTTTGGACTCGTCAGCTAGTGGGTGTAACTGCCTTTCTACAGTGAACAATAGTGTGCCAACTGAGACTTGAAATCAACACTCATTGACAGGGAGAATCGCAAGCCAAACACTCAAAGGTTTCTGCATAATGTGCTCAGAAAAGTCCACATTTTTGTCAGCGTTTTCACTTTATTACCACCTGCTGTTGTACCAATGGTTTCCCAGTGGAAAACAGGACTTCTTACAGTCCTTTTCATCTGGCCCCAAGGTCAACTATAACCTAAAATCACCGCACAAAAATCTCTTCTATGTCACCCTTGGACTGCTACCCAACTCATAGGTTCCCATTTAGGTATCACTCGAGAGATGGCTTGAAGTGGAATGTGATTCGACGGTCTCCTCAGCGTGTGTCAAATCCACCTCCATTTCCTTCGACATATTTATTAAAAATAGGTTCTTGATTGGTTCGTTAGTTGCCATAGTTGCTTGTTAATGATTCTTTCTACCTAACCATTTCATCTTCAATATGGAGCTGGCGAAGGCAGGTGTTAACAAAAGTCTGTAGCTGACTGACTGTTGGAAAGGCTTTTCATAACCCACGCACCAAGTCTCTGATTCATATAGAAGCACTAGCTGACTTAACATTTGTGTTCAAAATCCGAATCTTATTCTTTATGCTGACTGAATGCAGAAGACTTCCAAAGTGATTTCAGCGTGATCAAGGTGTGCCTCACCTTTCCGATGACCCTGGAGAGCTTTGACATCCTCATCTACACTGTAGCATGTAGTTAGAATAATGCCTCCTAGATAAGTGAATGAAGTAACCTTCGTTGTTGATCGTTGGTTATTTGCATCTCTTCAGTCAGTCATCTCTCTGCTTACTTGACGTCCTGTCTTTGTTGCAAACCCCTTCTGAAAGTTTGTTAGTTTCCGCCCGTTGTTAGTGTGACTTTAGATATAAATCGTTCACAAATTACAGATCTTCAAAAGTCTTTCAGTCAGTTCAATGTATTCGTGTCTTGTTGATCCCCACAGACCAGCACACTTTTCCCTTAGATGGAAAATATCATCATCCGGATACTTTGTGTTGATACAACTGTCCCCTGATAAAAAAACACAATGCCTAATTCACTGAAATCAGTTAGGATGAATTCCAGTAGTACATCTGTGGTAAGAGCTGTCTGTGCTAGCCAAAATTGGTAGACAGAAATTTACGTCAATATTTACGTCCTAAATCCTAATCATGAGAAAAAAACACAGACTAAATCAACAACCAATCACAGCAGACCTTGGGTGGGCTGATTCGATTCGCGGATATATATGGTCTGACCTTGAAAGAAACGGCCACAAAGAGATGATAGATTAATTTTCAGCGAGAAAACAACCAATCAGAAGACGCCGTTTCTCTGTTAATAATAACGAATAATAATGTACATAAAAAATATATACATAAACATCTGTTGATTTTCTCAATAAACGATCTGTCGCCTGGCCTTTGTCTTCCGTCGTTACACACTTACCGTTTTTTGTTAAACTAAACAGTATACATATAACCAACAAATAAATACTAATTACTGTTATTATTATGATATTATTATTAACTTACTGTTATGCATTTTCAGTATATTATACGCCATAGCTAAAAGTAACTTTTCACCTTCTAACAAGTATATATCCCATAATCGAAGTACCAATGTGACAGGTAACTATAGCAACAAAACAGTGTAAACAATTCAGTGGTTAGTACTTCAATATTAAGCGAACATGAATCACTATACAGAGTTTTTAAAAGGAGAAAAAAGAGATAAAATACTTCCACAGTTGAAGCTATATAGATAATTTCAAAGTGTAACTCTTTTTTTGACTGGAAAAAACCAACAAACCAATGAGACAAACGGAAAAACGATACAAATTTATTACATTTCGATACAATTTGATACGATGAATTACGTAATCAATAAAGTAATAAAATGACTAAAATAGGAACAATAATTATTGAGTGAAAGTGGATACCGAAAAACGTTTAGTGGTAGAATTACGAATGTTACTCTCAGGTAAGCGCGAAAAACACCATGTCCTAAGAAAAAAAACTGAAGCTCCTTGGTGGTATGATCGATTCAATGATAATGAATGCAGTAAAAAGAGGATTCAATGAAGCATATGTTCACAGTCTCATCACATCTATTACAACTTTAGGTTTTGTGAATTAAAAATAAACTACTTCACTTTCACTTCCTGTATATGTGACTGCTAGTTCTTCTATACGGATGGATCAGAAACTTGGCGGGCGGGTCACAAAGAATATTTCCAACAGCCTGTTGCAGACCTTCATCAACCAACATCTGTCTTCGCTGGCTCTATACTGAAGATCAGATGGCCAGGCCGGAAAGAATCACCAACAAGGAACTATGGGAACAAACAAAGCAAGAACCAATCGCCTAACAAATATGCAGCAGAAAGTGAAGAGATGGATTGGACACTCACGGCTGAGGAGGCCGCTGAGTGACATCGCGCGCGCGTCAGTCCATTGCTCCAGTGGAGCCCGAAAGGGAAGCGGCCAGTGGAACGTCCAAGGGTGGGTGACATGGAGGAGATCGTATGAAGAGGAGTTGAAAGAGTATGGACTAACATTGATTCAGGTGAAAAGTACATCAGAAGACAGAAGCAAGTACAGACGTGCAGTTGAAGCCCTGTGTTCCGCTAGGAACCCAAGGGAACAATAATAATAATTAAAGTTTAACTGCTCGTAAGAGGATATATAATTAGGGATGTTCAAGGATATGCGAATGATTTAGTCCTCCTCCTAGGTGAAGACGCTGATAACATAGAAAGTCTACCGAACATCTTAAGCAACAATCTTTTATTGTTTGTCAGGAAGTTTACTATTGTCAAATGTAGGACATTTCTACAGGACAGGACGACATCGACTCACTCCTAGCTTAAAGACAGGGAGTAAAGCGGCAGAGAATGTTGATGACTTCATTTATTTGGGCAGTTGAATCAGCCCCAATAGGTATTTGCCAACCTATGTCATTTGTGGTGTTAACGTGATATCCGGCAACCAATCAAATGATGTATGTACTGGTCAGCAATTAGCTCAGTCCTCATTCTTGGCTGTGAGACGTGGTAATTGAAAGTAAAGACACGTGTTACGAATGTCTAACCACCAATCACCTTCCTCGACGGGCAATATTAGCTGACATAGGATGAGTCAGATTGGAAAAGAGCCAGAGATGGTGGTCAAACCAAAACATGGTTTCATCAGTCAATGAAATCCACGACAGTTAGTTTAAGCCAGACACGTAAGGAGGTGTAGACTTCCTCACTGGTTGGGATCCTTGGAATGCTAAGAACCAATAAAGGCTGGAGACAATTGGTGATACGGCTCAAAATCGTCCTCAATGGTTGGCGCATATGCATTCACTCCTCGCGATTTATCATACCTAATAAAACCCTTGTTGTTTCTCTGTGTTCTTATTCTTTCTTCTGTACACTTCTGTTTATTATCGTTTTTAGAAATCTCTTTTTTTCCTTTTTTTGCCCTCCTTTGTGTGCTACATAGAGTGTGGTAAGTAGGACTGCTGCACTTCTGTGCAAAGTTCTATGTTGTTGTAAACCAATCAGATAGGGATGTTCATCATCGGATTTCTGAACACCATCAACTCAATGACCAACCAACGAATTCCAACTTCTACCAATTCGTGGTTTTAGCGCGACTGGAACCAACAAACGAGTATTTGTCCTCACTCCCGAAGGGTTGGACTCCACTGGTTACAACTTCTTACTAGAACTCCAGGCGACTTCATTCTGCAGCCAGTTACTAGGAAGCAACAGATTAACTTTCAAGAGTTTGTCTTGTAACAGGAAGATTCTGAATTCGAATCCCGGTGGGTAAGTACTCTTGATGAGTGGCAAACTACGACTAAACAGCTATCCAGTACTATGGATCTATTTAGTTTTTCTGAAGTTTTTAGTATGGTTATTTCATCTTAATTTTTATTGATTAACTCGAAATACTTGGTGTCTTTATTTAGGCATGTCAGAGGCTCCTAGTATAGATCCTTTAACGATGCTCTAACATGGTTAACAAGATGTTATTTGGTAATTAATACTTTTGGTTAGCAGTGAAATTCAAAATGTAAGTTTCTATCCTATTCAAAATTCACCAATGTTGCGCACGACTCCAGCTAGGAATATCAGCATCATCCCACTGGAAATGTAAGTACACTCAATTGATGAGTTCTATGAAGGACAGATGAAAAGCAGCAATCTGTTTGAATCACTGGATTACTAAAATCTTTTTTGCATATATCAAAATGTATCTTATTTGCTGTATTTCAAATTGTTGCAACTATCCGACTGCGCTCACAAATGGTAACCTATTCCCAGGCATATTTTCAATACGGTTTCAACCAAATGCTACGGACTTTTTGAAGGAAATGTGAGAAAATTATCTCCGTTGTCTCCCATTTGTCATTCCAAATCTAAAATTAGTATACAATTGGTGGATGGTGGCTAGCAGTGGAATCCAGGATGCGCATTTCGTCCTAATTGGGACTCGTCATCTGGATGTACCTGCATTTCTCAGTGAGTGATGTTCCCACCGAGGCTCGAACCCAGTACCCATAGTTTCGAACGCCAAAGCGTTATCCACCAATTGTATACTAATTAAATACCCAGACATCTTCGAAGCATCTGCACAAGAAGCCGACATGTCAACCTGAGACCGAGCACTTCGGTTCAATCAATCGACGGGAAAATCAAAAATTCAATTCAATAACTAAATCTAAAATGTCTTAAAATACTGGATTCTATCTTATCAAATTTCACACTATACTATGTAACCTTTTATATTAGCCTACTAATCCTATAATTACATACCTCTTTCCAAGACCTATACACATCTTACGAATTATTCTGCAAATGACATTAATTGTTTCGCCACTTGAAATTTAACTATGATTATAATCACAAACATTTAAGGCTTGGTTTTGTAGGGATTTTTTTTGACTGATTGGAGGATCTTACATTGAACTGACATCAGTTAGAGAACAATTGAAAAACCTGGGAGTACTGGAGAGCTGCTTCCTAGTAGTAGCTGAATGGTCTGCAAGCTCGCATTGTAACCGGGAGGTCCTGGGTTCCAACCCCGATGGGTACATATTGTTGATGATTTCCAAACTGAAACAAAACAGCTGTCCAGTACTGCCAGGTTTTCCAATGATTCCCTAACCCACGATATCCTTCAACCAATGAAACAAAATCCCTACAAAGACCACTACTTGAAAATTAATCCGATGCTCACTAGCGACTGGCCCTATTCCGGTTGGTAGTTACCTGGGGTTCTAGTGGGAAGCCGTGACCAGTAGGGTGCAGCTGGTTGAAGCTGAGGACAGTTATCCACCGAAGAAGACATTATTAGCTAGTGGTGGCGCTATATCATGAATTGGCTAAAGTTAGAATTCAAGGGCTGGCCACTGGATTGGATCCCAGTGGCTTAATGGTCTACGATTGTACAGCTTGACATTAAGTTCATTGAATAGAGTCTCTTCGTTGAATATTATGTTCTTGATAAACAAAGTATATTCTTAAAATTGTGTGATAAGTGGTTTTATCTAATGCTACTTGATGGTTGTTGCACGCAGCTGAAGAGAAGAGACAAAGTAAAATACCTCCATGTCATTCTACGCTAATGTTTGTTCTGCCTCCCTCTTTTCAAAGTGACTACTGTTCTTATTACATTGAAATATTACACTTTATCATCTTTATTCATGAAAGGAGAATAAAGCTACCATTATTATTATTATTAAAGATCATTTTCAACTTACCCGATCTAAAAAACACTGCATATACCATTTCAGTGCATATGTACTAGTTAACATATCATGTTTAGTGAAATGTTTATCTAAGATAGGCAGTAATTTTCGTACAATCCGTTCATGATGAGCAAACAGACGTTTGAGTCCAGGGAAATCAGCAACATATACACTATGCATATTATGTCGATAACCGGTCATCAATTGATTCAATGCCCAAAATGCATCTTCTTCATCTTCAATATAAATAAGAAATAAACCAGCCAATTCACTCATCCCCTGAAATAATAATAAGGAGAAAAAAAAATAAAACACATTATGAAGTAATTGTGAATACTTATACATGGTTTAAATTAGTGCTTATAGGATAAGGTTGGAAAGGGGTTAGAGGAGCGGGGGGGGTCAAACCTTAATCCGGAGTTAATCCAGGAAGTATTTAGTAGTCATGTAGTAAACTGCCTGTTTGGGGATCTCGAGGTATTAAAAATCAATAGTTTGTAGTTGTGCAGGTGAATCGATTGAGATGGCTAGGAAACGTGTTGTGTAACCTGAGCCACCAACTTCCTCGACGAGCAATGTTAGCTGACACATGATGACATTTGGAAAAGGGTTAAGGATGGTCAGACCGAAAATTGGCATCAATCCATACAGTATTTGACAGCTGATTTGAGACAGCCACACTAAGGAAAGTGTAGACTGCTTGGTTAGGGTCTTCTGGATGCTACGAGCCAATTAGCTACAGACTGTCAGTGATTTGGCTCAAAATTGTTGTTAATGGTAGAGATGCATTCACTCTTGTAATACCCAAGACACATTCGGTCTGTATATTTGTCAATGTTACTATTCTGTCTTTCGAACATTCCCGCTCGTTATAGTTCTCTTCAATATCTTTTGTCTCCCTTTGTGTGTTACATGAAGTGTGGCGACTTGAACTTCTGCAGCACTTCTGTGTAAGAATCCATGTTGAAACTCAATAAGTTAGTAAATCTTTGTATTTTAGTTGAAATATTTAGTGTGCAACAACGGTTATCGATAGATAACTCCACACTAACACGAGTTTTATCCATCTACATTATTCACGGTTAAAGAAATGAGTAAAAAAAATGCCTTTTATGATGAACTGAAGGTGGCAAATTCAGTTAGTGAAAAATTGAAGAGTGTATACATGCACTATTCCTTGAAGACTTTGCAGCAGTGTGTAGGAACCAACCCAGGATTGCCACTCAGTTAACCACTTTGAAACTTGATATTCGACCTTTTCTCATACTCGCTGATTCATAAAAGGGTGGAACTGTCATTCAAAAATGACATCACTGAGTCGTTATCCACACAAACAATACATACACACTATACCGAACTGAACAAAACGTAGACAAGTGTATGGCGGGAATACTACTCTGCTAGGGTAAGGAGAGTATACCTAGTGCTATTGAAAACTAAAACTGAGTTTAAAACCCCACACTGGCAGTGATTTAGCTATGTACAAATAGCGTATTCGAAGTAATCTAGTAGAGCATCAAGAAACTCCATAGACTACAGAGACAAAGTTCTGAAGAATACTGCTACCAACATTGTTTTCTTCTCCCCGAGCTACCCAAATTGGATAATGTCTAGAAATGCGACTGGTTTCATAAAATGTGTTTTTCAGAGGTGTGGAAAACTAGTCTGCTGAGACTTTCTGCTAAAGTGTTACAGACTGAACTCCAGGTTCATGAGATTTTTCTTAGGGACAATCGGGACCATCTTCATTGAAGCTATTTGCTGACATTGTGGTTGATAAATTCTGGGTGGATATCTACTCTGTAACAAGCTTTCATGTAGAGATTTCAATTCACCTCCTACTGTATCGTCAAAAAAATTTTCCTAAACTGTGAACATCATAAACTTGTTCACATTTTTTCTGATCAGTGTGTATGTATCACTGAACAGATTCACTGAATTTTAAACCGATAAATTTGCGCAAAAATACGGCAGTAAAAGTTGTCACACTTCATAATGCACACATTAAAGTAGACAGTAAGAAGAAATGTCATCTTGGAGAGAATAAAACGCCGAATGGATGCAGATCTCTGCCAGCCCAGCAGATGACACTACTAACTGTGGAAGACTTTGACGAGCAACAAGACAAGAATATGTTGAACTGATAAGAAGACCCAAGAAGATCTGAACTTCGCGGAGATTTATGTCTGTCTCAAACTCGGAGATCTAAGGGCGAAAACCAACAAGTAGATATAAAGTGTGGACAGCAAAGACAGAACTTCAAGTGGACATGTGGAAGACGGGGGTGACGAAGATCACTAACCAACCAATAATAACAAGCACCAATTACTATCGACCGGAGAAACTAGAAAGAGGTCACATTGTTCGCTTATCTAGGAAGTATAGTTTCAACTACAAGCCGTGGAATGGCTCAGAATGTGAAACCAGAATTGCAAAGGCATGACAAACCTTCTTCTCTCTGAAATCAGTTTGGAAATCTTCTTCAGTCAGCACAAAGAACAAGATACTAATTTTCAACACAAATGTTCACTCACATTTTCTACATGGGTCAGAAACTTAACATGCGCATCACGTACAGCATTTCCAACAAATTACAGACTTTTTGTCGACAGCTGTCTTTGCTGGCTCTATGATGAAGATCAAACGACTGGCCAAAAAGAATTAGCGGCAAGAAACGTTGGGAACGAATCGATCAAAAACCTACTGTTCAACAAATAGAGATGGATTGCGTACACACTGAGGTGATCATCGAATGATATCGCGAACCAAGTGATCGATAGAGTGGGACCTGAATAGGAAAGGATGAGTTGGGCTGGGGTGTGAGGGTGACATGGAGGAGATCGTGTGAAGGGTATATGAGAAACGATGGGGGCCAGATAAACAGGACCGCAGAAAACAGAACAAAACGGAGATGTGTTGTTAAAGTCCTATGTTCCACTCCGAACCCAAGGAAACAATAATAATAAAGAACTGCAAAGAAACTATAATAAACCAAAATGTACAGGAGAAAGAATAACTAAATGAATAATAATGAGAATTCAGTGCATCTTGAAAGTGATAACGAATGAACGAATCTTAGCTATATACCTGCAAACCAACACTTGAAAATTAATCTGATTCTAACTGGCGACTGGCTGTATAGAGAAAATTTCCCAGAGTTTTATTGAAAAGTTGTGACCAGAGCAGTCCACCAAATTAGGTGAAGGGATAGTTACTCGTCGATTGCTGGTGGTTGCACTGTATATATTGCGAACTAGACGATAAGGTTTCCATCACAGTGGGGGAATGGTCTACAAGCTTACCTAGTAACCGGTAGATCCTAGGTTCGAACGTCAATGGGTAAATACTGCCGAAGAGTCCCAAACTAGGACGAAACAGCTATCCAGTATACCCTGGTCTTCAGTCATTGGTTCTTAAAGTCTCGATGACAGTCTGCACTTTCCTACCTGGCTTAAACTAGCAGTCGAAAACTTCATAGATTGATTTCACTACTTCTAACACCTTGTCAACCAAAATTCTAGGATAGCTAACATTGCTTGACGATGAAATCAATAACCTGGTATGCATACCACGTGTTTCTTTGTTTACATAGAAGGCGACTTCACCCTTATATGCTTATATTAACAGCATAAGTCTTTATAATACACTTAAATTTTTATATTACTATAAATAATAATAATAATACTGGCAAAATGAATGTGCATATAAAATTGAATCTCCAGAATAGAATAAAAATAAAAATTATTTGAAAGTTGACATTTTGGACATATCACAAGTATGAAAGCAATTAATTTTGACAGTAAAAAGAAAAAAGATTGAAAAAAATAGAATTTTAATCTATGCAAAAAGTTTTGAATAGGTAGTAGTAGCAGACAGGTGGATAGGAGAAGATGAAAAGTAGAAAATAAGCGTAGAAATTGAAACAGAAAGTTAGAAAAGGAAATAAATAAGTAAAGCAAAAATACTTTACAACGAAAACTACAACAAGGTGAATTAAGATGGAATGTTAGATGGTTGGAGGCAACCGGCCACAGGAAGCCTTGGACCTAGACTAGGTTTCGTGCTAGTTGCCACTCACTAGTCACAGCAAGGCGTATCTGCAAACCTGAAGAAACCGATGTCATTTCTGGGATTCGAACCCAAAGAAAGGAATAAGCACACTACTACACTAGTTACTAGGTAGCGTCCAATCAAAGTATCCAATACAGTCCTACAGAAGGCCAATCGCAATCCCGAATAGCTCAGCGGTAACGTCGCTGACTGCAGTGCTCACTGGGTGACGCGAGTTCGAATCTCAGAAGGGACAAGAGGTCCTTCAAGGTCGCAGACACGTTTTACTGACTGGTGAGTGCCAACAAGCACGAAAACTAGGTCAGGCAAGGCTTCCTGTGGCCGATCGCCTCCAACCATCTAATTTCATCAAATCAATATGCACCGTGATGGCAACCTGCTTAGAATGGCGGCCACATTGCAAACCTGACTGACTGATAGAATTCAGTCTGCATCAAAGAAACAATTAGACACCTCACACTAATTACTAGTGTCCAATCAAAGTAAATGGGATGTATTCAACAGGTAGCGTCGTATACACACAAGTGAATAATAGGAAGAAACATCATTCAAAAGAGACAGGACTTACTACAGAACTCCTGTCTTGAGAAGAATACAAGAGAAATATTTTGTCAGTGTCGGTAAACACGGAATCATTTGTCTGTTCAAAATGATCTCTATTTTGCTAGAGACAAGAAGAGGGCTATCGTTGCTTAATCGTATACTGGTTGGCAGAGGACTGCAGAATTAGGATCAGAAGTTTTCATAGACTTGGAACGTAGTCAATTGTAATTCTGTTTCTTAATCGGCGGAAGAATAAAAAATCGTATTACTCTACCGTATTCTGTCGTTCCGCGTCGGTTGCTGTGTATGGTACTCTGTGTATTAAGCGATAGGTTCAGGATCTCTGAGATCTGGATAATTAACTTATAACAGGAATTCAAGTGAACACAGAGAAGGCAAAGGGGATGGAGATAACTAACCAACGACAGCCGCAACAACAACAACAAGTACCAACTTAACTGACTAAGAAGCATCGTCTCGACTATGAGGCGACAGAGATGAGAATGAGATGGCCGGCCAGAAAGGATTAGCAACAAGGAACTCTAACAACGAAGTAACCAAAGAGCTATCGCCTAACAGCTATGTAGAAGGAATTAGAGATGGATCGAAGACACACTGAGAAGACCGCTGACTGACATCGCTCACTAGACAGACTATCGAATGGAACCCAAAACAAATAGTTGGATGTCGCTTGGAAGGTGGCAAGGTCAGGATGCAATGGGAGATTGTGGGCAATCGTGGAGCCATCTAGAGAAGACTCCACAAAACGGGATGTGCAGCTGAAAACCTCGGAACCGAAAGAAATAACAATAATAATAAAAATAACAAAACTTATGATCACCTTCCAGAAGAGTGGATATCCACAAAATTTCATCTTAAACGTGCCTATCCTCAAGCCCAGCCAATGACATCAAAGGTATCCAATGAAAGCACAAAGAAAATCATCCCGACATATCATGAAGAATACCTCTGAAATCCCTGTTGATATTTTGAAACCTTTTGCAATAGATGTCTCCCACAAACCAAAAAATCATTTTAATCTATACCATCTCAAACAAAAGTGGCAACAATGAAAGAAGACAAAAACAACATCATCTACAAGATGACTAACTTCAGGAGTAGTGATATACTTTACGTTTGGTCAAAATAGATGTCCTCGTCAGCCTCGTATCCATAGACGTAAATTAGATGGCAACGTGCAGACAACTGATGGAACCAATTCGAGTGGAATAGTGTGTAAATCCCAGACAAAGGAAAAAAAACAGAAATGTCAGGGAGTTTCTAAAGGCTCGGGCACTCAGACGAATCTATGATCAACAAACCCAACGGCAAATAGTTTCCATTCTATGACGAGTATTTCACCTCCTTTGGAACTCATCATCTAGACGTGCCCTCACTGTCAAAATTACTCTTTAAATCAACGAAGCAGACCACAAGTAACTGGAACAATAATCCCATTAATAAACACCATCAAAGTACACAATTAGGTCCTGTAGAGAAGAGTTTAAAGGTAATGAAATTGGTGAAATAATTGTCAGGTGACTAAAAGACGCAGTATCAACGACCAACCCAGCCACCCCCCCCCATCTAATTCCCCTAGATAAAACAAACTGTTCGAATACACAGTGCAAACCAGACTAGTTTTCGCCTCTCATTTAACTCCATCACATATATGCAACCAGCAGATATGTAGGAAAATTGGAGAGACAGTAGTCGTCTACAAGGATCGTTAAACATGCGCCCAAGAGAGTCAACCTCCTAGAGATCCAACTTCATTTAATAACCCTATAGCTCTGCACCTCACTGATACAGGACACTAGATCAACCATAGTACAATCTTTTAATGTGGTGATCAGACAAAGCACTTCAAGACTACATAGAATCACTGAAGCTGTGACCATGTGAAGAGTGAATGCCGAATTATTTTGTGCAAAAGAAGTTTGTAACTAACTTTATTACCACCTTGATTAGCAGTGAATCTTTCACCTTGCCCTGATGAAATTTCACAAATTCATTCATCTATCACCTAACTAATTCTTAATAAAACTTTTATGTCCCTGACCTCTTTCATCATATCGGTTGAATAACTCTGCACATGACTAGTGTAGCTGTCTCTACTTATGCGTGAATTACCCTTAAATTCAAAAAATTTACAATATCCATCTGTCTTTATTTTATTTAGTTGTAATTGATTATTTTAACTTCTTTTATAGTGTGTAACTCGTATCCACCATTTTTGGCATGTTACTCTACTCCTATTAAAAATGAACTGGCTATTCACAGTGAAAGTATGTTTAAATTATATCGCATTCATTGCTTATAATATTAGTTTATTATTCAGGTTGTATACAGGTGACGAAAATCTTATGACTTAATATAAATTCATCTTATCCTACAAAAAAGTCGGTATTATTGAGTTATTCAAATTTACACGTTTGATCACGAGTTGAACCAACCGAGAGTACTGGACAGGTATTTCGTCCTAGTTTGGGACTCTTCAGAAGTACCTACTGACTGAGATTCGAATCTAGCACCTTTTGGTGACAAGCCGAACTAGCTTGTAGACTATTAAGCCACTGAGACCCGATCCAATGGCCTGCTCATGAATTCCAACTTCAGCGAACTCATAATATGGCGCGACCACTAGAGAATGTCATCGGCGAGTATTTGTCCTCACATACAACCTGCTTGCTGAACCCTACTATTCACGACTTCCCACTAGAACCCAGGTAACTGCCCACCTGAATAGGGGCCAGTCACTAGTGAGCATCTCATTGATATTCAAGTGTTGGTTTGTAGGGATTTGATTTGTTTCATCAGGATTTCACTATGAACTGATATTAGTTAGAGAACCATTGGAAAACCTGCAGGAAGTATTGGGTAGCTATATCGTCCTAGTTTGGGACTCTTCATCAGTACGTATCCATCCACATGGAGTTCGAACCCGGACCTCCTGGTTACAAGGAAAGCTCGTTGATAATTCAGCCACCAGGAAGAGATCCAATAGTCCGTGAATTCACAATTATGTCGATTGGCTCTATTCAGGAAATTTCCTGGAGCTCTGTAGTGAGAAGTCGTAACCAGTACGCTCCTTCAAGTCAACTGAGAGGACAGTTACTCGGTGATGACACTGGCTGGAGGTTACGCTGAATATATATATATATATATATATCAAAAATTGGTAGAAGTCAACTTTGATGGGCTATTGGATCCGGTTAGAAGAGACTGAATGGCCAAAAATGTAGCCTTGTAACTGGAATGCCCTGGGTTCGAACCCCAGCGGGTGAGTACTGCTGAAGCATCGTAAACTAAGCTGTTCAGTATTTCTCTAAATGACGTCAACTTGTGATTAAACTTGTAACCAATCAAATCCCTGCAAACGAGCACTTGATAATTATTTAAATTTGTCAAGTGAACCAAATTATATTATGATCTTTCTTATTCAGTATGATTAATATTGTGGTGAGAACTGGCTATTAGTCAAAATTGGTGGACAGTAATTGACGTCTATGTTTTTGTCTCCAATATTGGTCGTAAGAAAAATGAGAACAAAGGCTTTGCGTAGGCGGATACAGTTTACATATAGATGATCTGACATTCAAGAAACAGCTACAAAAAGATGCAAGGTTAACTTTCTGCGAGAAACAACCAATCAGAAGACTGTGTTTTTCTGCTAACAATAATCTATAATAATGTACATGAAAATCTATAAACATGTGTTGATTTCCTTAATAAACGATCTGTTTGGCTGGCCCCTGCCTTATGCTGTTACTATATTATGATAAAAGAAGACCTAGCTGAGCAGCTGAGGTGTGACGCTGTTGAATGAGTGACAATGTGTCATTCATGCATTCATTCATTCATTCACCTGACAGCATGACATTACACACCACCCATGATGATGTCAATGAAACAATGATCTGGTTAGCAGTCTCAAATGTTGTAGCTCAACATAAAAAAACCGTCAAATTAGTAATTCAATGATCTGTTTTGTGAACTGAATACAAAAATGCCCTAACAAGGATACAAAGGAAGAGAGTAATATAAATATGACCAAAAAAAAAAAGAAACATGATCTTTCGAATGACATTCAATTCAATGATATTCTGTAGATTGATAAATAGATAACTTAAGAAACAATGCAAATTTATACAGTCTACAGTTTCGTTTCTCAGGTCACTGAGTCATTTGATACTCATGACTCCACACTATGGAGTAATTCACACGTACATATTCGTTATCCCCTAGGTGTGTGAAATCAAAACTGATCACAGTATCAAAAAAAAACCTTTAGGATGACACGAAAAAAAATATATTGAAACTACTGAATTCAATTACTTAAAACATTTATTTGCCGATACAAATTTAAAACAAGCAATAAAGGATTTAATGAATTCATCGAAATTCGGTGGAACTCTAAATAAATTAGCCCCTATAAAACAATCCGAATAGTTCCGAAGAAACCTGTCTATATCAGTTAGCTGTTCAAAGACGATGACGTACAGGAAGTAGTCAAACGAAGACTCGATAAAGCCATCAAGAGAACTTATTGTGCTGCAAAATGTGTTTCCCTTAACATCACTAAGCGAGTGCTTCAACAGTCTGGGAAGGACCAGTCGCCAATCGTGACACTTCAAACTGCGTATATCAATTTGAGTGTGTTTGTGGAAGCAAACACATAGGTCGTACAGAAAGGCGATTGTCTACTCTCATGATGGAGCATTTGCCAAAATGGTTGAAAACAGCTGAGTGCAAAGTGCCAAAATCCTCAATAAAAAAAACATCTTGTGGATTACGGACATGTTATCGACGCGGTCAAGTCATTCACTATTGTCAGCAGACAAAGAAACAAGAAGGTGCTTGCAGCTGCAGAGGCTTGTGCAATTCCAGTTTATAAATCAGGTCTCTGTGTACAAAAGGAAATGGTCGTCACTCTGAATCTACCATGGTAATACGTTTCACTCATTATTCTACCTATTATTATTATTATTCTTGATTCATTTAAAACTATCCTTTATCAGTAGGATTATCTTAACTCACTTCAACACTATTATGATTGTTATTATAACTATTACTATTGATATTACTTGTTTGCCATTCTTGTTATATTCTCTAATGTCTAATTGTTTATGTAAGTGACGTAATTCAAGGGTAACGCATTTTACCTTAATTTTAATCTCTCATACTCCCCTTATCTATTTGAACATGACCTGGAAAACATTCGCACCTGTCTTTCTGCATGACTAATTCAATGTAGTTTGTTTACTGATCAGTCTTATATCACCCAATGTAATTTCAAAAGTATATATATCCGTGTATATAGAGTATTCAGCTGACGAGTTCTACAGAAATCTGATGAATTCATTAAATCCTGCTTTATTAACCTCAATTGCTTGTTTTGAATTCAGCTTATTTGACCGATAGTGACCACTGGTGTAGGGTCACAGTATCTACTTCGCCGTATTTACGACTCCTCAAGTAAATGTTTCTAAATCCTATTGAGTGATAGTAATGGTTTTTCCATCAATACTCATAGTTTCAAACACCATTACAACAGCCAATGAATTCAATATGTTTTAAGATAAACAGACCACTTAAATTTTCAACTACTTAGTATCAGTGGGGGAATCCACAATGAGTATTTTGTCCTACATGGAACTCTTTACCTGGATATACCTGTGAATGATGTTCGTGTTCCAACACTCAGACTCGAACCCAACACCTATCGTTGCAAATGTTGATTTGTAGGTATTTGATTGGTTACAGGAATTCATTATGAGCTGACATTGACTAGAGAACCATTAGAAAACGTTCGAGGAGTACTGAACATCTGTTTCGTCTTTATTTGGGACTCTTCATCAGTAAGCATCCACAGAGGTTCGAACCCAGGACCTTCCGGTTACTAGGCGAGCTCGTAGACTATTAAGCCACTGGGAACCGATCCAATGTTTCTAGAATTCTAACTTCTGACAATTCACGACATAGCGCGACCACTAGCCAATGTCTTCGGCGAGTATTTGTCCTCACACCCAACTTGCTAAACCCTACTGGTTACGACTTCTCACCGTCGTTTCACTTCTCACCTATCGTTTCAAACGTCATAGCGTTATCTCCACTAGGCCATTCGGACAAGTCCTAAATGGGACGCGATGCACACATCTTGGATTTTGCCACCCCCCCCACTGCTAGTCACCATCCAAATCAAAATAACATCACATTAAAATCTTCAAAACATCATCAACGAAGCGTCCATACTAGAAGCCGACATGTCAATGAAGACCAAAACAAATATTATTTGACATGTGTTGGATAGCTACCGTAGATTACAATCGATTGCACCGAAGAGTATTTATTTTCCGATATTGCTATAAGATTTTATATTTATTATTTACTTCAACTATTTTAAAAAATCTAAAAAGATTTGATTTTATAAAAGTTATTTCTACACAACTGTTTACTTATATGCCCACTAAAAAAATTGAATATCTTTCAGTGGTATAATAAACAAATCAGTGTCGTTGGCGCTTAGATTATTTGTTGGTTTGTTTTTATCAAGTCCAAAAAGCAGAACCTTCGAAATAAAACAGTTTGCAGTGTATGCATAGGCAAAAGATAAAGTGTTGATATTAACAGTGTACCAACAACATGGATTTCTGTATGCACAATGTTCATTTAAGCTTCAAAATTCCAATAGTGAATAGTGGTGTCATGTGCCTAGTTTGGTGCAGGCTGAATTCAAGCAGTCAATAGCTAAGTGGTAACATCTCTGACTGACTTACTGACTGGCTGACTGTAGCACTGGGTGATATGGATTCGAATCTCAAAAGGGATATGAGTTCTTTCAAGATTGAAGATACGAACTGTTGACCAGTGAGTACCAACAAGCATGAAACCTAGGTCCGAGTACCTCCAATCATCAAATAACAACAATTTACAATTATTATTATTAGTATTGCTCCCTTGGGTTCCTAGTGGAACATACGGCTTCAACTTCACGTCTCCACTTGCTTCTGTCTTCCTTCCACTGTACTTTTCACCTGCATCCATCTAAGTCCATACTGTTTCAACTACTCCAAATAACACGATCTCCTCCATGTCACCCTTGCACTGACGACCCACTCGCCGCTCCCCTTTCGGCCTGGTTCCACTCGAGCAATGGCCTGACGCGCGCGCGATGTCACCCAGCGGCCTCCTCAGCCACGAGTGTCCAATCCATCTCAGTCCACTTTCTCCTGCATATTTGTTGGGCGGCGATTGGTTCTTGTTTTGTTTGTTCCCATAGTTTCTTGTTGGTGATTCTTTCCGGCCCAGCCATCTGATCTTCAGTATAGAGCGAAGACAGTTGTTGATAAAGGTAAGGTCTGCAACAGGCTGTTGGAAATATTCTTTGTGACCCGCCCGCCAAGTTTCTGATCCGTGTAGAAGAACTGACTGACCTGACGTTTTTATTGAAAATCCAACCGAATTTTGTTGTTGATGCTGAGTGACGAAGATTTCCAGATTGGTTTCAGGTTAATGAATGTGTTTCTCCCCTTCCCGATTCTCGCTCGATTTGACATCCTCGTCCGTTCCGACTTCCTGTAGTTGAGATAATGCTGCCTACATAAGTGAATGAAGTAACCTCTTTTAAATGTATTTATATGCACAAACCTACATTGACTGTGTCAATCAACTCTTTAACTGAAATATAAACATTTGTAACTGTTAGTTTGTAGGGATTTGTTTGATTTCAAGTTTGATTACCACGGATTAATATTAGTCAGAGAATCATTGAAAATGATGGAGTACTCGAGACCTGCTTCATTCTAGTTTAGCACTCCTCCAACAGTACGCACCTACGAGCCTACCAGGAGGCAAACCTAGGCACTTCAGTGTAACAGCTGGTCACGATTTTTAGCATCACTGCTAGCCAACGTTATCTGAAGTTCTAGTGAGAAGCTGTGACCAGAAGGATCCACCAAGTTCCATGTATGAGAACAAATACTATCAAATGACACTTCACGGAAGTTGCGCCATATATCATGAATCAGCTCAGACAATCGATTAAATTCAAACCACATGAATTCTAGTTAAGTACTTGGGTGAACTGGTCAAATAACATTAAATCGGATTCAAAATTTGAAATTTATGCAGTTCGATGAGGTGAAATTTCATCTTTGGAAACAGAAAATATTTAGATCACGATAGATGACAATGAAGAAAGCAACCTATAATCACAAGAAAGTTATACTACTAGTATATACTACTAATACGCTGGCGATGGAAACTAATTATCAATAATAAGGATGAAAAATTGAGGCAACCCGTGATAACAAGAATAATGGAAAAACAACATGATTAAACAAACAATTGTTCAGGTGGAAGTATTCGATAAAGGCTAATAAAAACAAATGAACCGATTAAGTAATGCTAGACTGATTGTAAGGGAAGTAAATGAGACACGTTTATAATGAAGATGTGATAAGATTAAGGATGATAAGAAAGGGGTTTAAATATAAACAAGGGGTGGTGTAGAAGTCATTAGTTGGTTATGTCTTAATGGGCCAAGGGAGGTATAATGGCTGTACGAACTTCTTTTAAATTCATAGTTTAGGTTTAATAGTTCGAATGTCTATCGCCTCAACTGTGTGCAGTAGACGAATACAAAGTCTATTTAAAAGATTCGGTGGGATAAGATGAATCAATTACTTTGAAAGCTTTCGTTTTCTCCACTACACGACCACTATCAATTAAACGTGATAAAATTGAGCTGCGGATTGTTTTCGTCTGTCCTTTGCCAAACCACGATGGGAGATGTTCACCAACACGTTGGCTCAGCTGTCTAGTAGTACGCCCAACATAACTGTCACCACAGGTGCAGTTGAATTGATAAATGCACATAGATGTGGCAAAACTATCTAGCTTATCCTTCGTTTGCTTCCCAATCATTCGTCGGTCAGAAAATGACAAACATAGGTATGCTGCGTAAAACGTTCTCCGTATACTCCTGGATAGTCTCTGGAACAAAGTTTCACTAGATAAATCACCATTAAATTGTAACTTAATAAATAGAGGCTTTTTACAAGCAGTCAGAGTCTCAGGTTTTCTGTCTGATGTTTTCATATGTTTCTTTATGTCTGATTTATTTGCGAAGCTTTCTTTATCCTTCGTCTAGACAACATCTTCAGTGCAAGTGGTTAGTGCGGAGTGAATTCATTTGAATTCTTCATGAATGATATGATTGGATCCCGTGACAACCACTGTTGTGATTGGTTGTTAATTTAAATCTGTATTGATCATGTTTATATTGACTTGGAATTTGAACCTTCTCGTCATGTGACCAATTCTCTATTAGTTGGTTAATTCGATCTATAATAATGTGTTTGTTAATTGCTAATTCACTTGAGTACTAAGCTTCTAGAAATTCTCTGACATTTTTTGGTGCTCCCTCTCTGTTTAGAATTTCCACATTCTTTCAATCCAATTTGTGTCCGTAATTTTCGACACATGTATCTACATGAAAGAATATATATGTCGTGTCTTTTCACTGCTAATTTATACACGTGGATTCGAATTCGAAGGGGACACCCACTTTAACCGATGATGCAATGTTCATCGCGATTCATGCAATTTATTCTGTAAATGGTGCTAGTCTTATCTTCTTTTTCTATCGGATGTTTCGGGTATGCACAATACCGAGTGGTACTCAAAGGAAGACTCTAGATGATCTGGACTTCGCAGACGATATAATATGCTTAATGTCATACAAACTCGAAGATTTGTGGGCGAAAACCTACAAACTGGCAGAAGTGGCTGACAGGCACCGCTGATAGGACTCCAGATGAACATCGAGAAGACAGAGGTGATGAAGATAACCAATCAACAGTAACAACAACAATAACCAGCACCAATCACCATCAACCGAAGAGATTTAACAGAGATTACTTCCTTCACTTATTTAAGAAGCATCTTTTCAACTACAAGTGAAACATATGAAGATGTCAAAGCCAGTCAGAATTGGAAAGGCAAGACAGACCTTTATCAATCTGAAATCGGTTTGGAAATCTTTTGCACTCAATATAAAGAATAAAACTCAGATTTTCAACATAAATTTGGAGTCAGTCATTTTTTCTATATGGGTCAGAAACTTGACCTAGCGTATCACGAAAAAGATTTCCAACGATCTACAGACATTTACCAACAGCGTCCTTCACTGGCTCCATATTGACGATCAAATAACCAGAGAGAATTGGCAATAAGAAACTACGGGAACAAGCTAACCATGATGCCATCGCCCAACAAATATATAGAAGTAAATAAAGATGGATCGGATACACGCTGAGGAGACCGTGGAGTGACATCACGCTCCAGGCACTCGCTCGAGTGGAACCCGGGTGGGAAACAACGAGCGGTTCATCCTAGGGTGACATGGGGGAACTCGTGTGTTGGGGAGGAGGAAATGAGAGATAATGGTCAGTCGTGAAACCAGCTGAAGAGGACAAAAGAAAATAGAACAAAGTGGATATTTGTTGTTGAAGCTCTATGTTCCACTCGAAACCCAAAAAAACAATAATAGTAATAATAATACTCAAATGAATCAACGATTAACAAACACATTATTATAGATCACCTTTACCAACCAATAGAGAACACGTCACATGACGAGAAAGTTCAAATTCCAAGTCAATAAAAATGTGATCAATACAGAAGTAAATTAACAACCAATCATGACAGCGGTTGTTAGGAGATACAATCATATCATTATTCAAGTATTTTTTTTTTGATTTTTTTACTTTTGATTTACAGCTTGATTCCACACCGTATTTTTGGTACAAGTATGGAATTTTCAGTGTGGATATCGGTAGCCCAAAATTCGCAGGCCGACCATAGATATCGGGTGTGCGTCAGCGTGGGCTCGAACCCCGGACCATGTGCATGGTAGGCGAGGATCCTAACCACTGTGCCACCGACGCACTGACGGGAATTGATTGATTGGTTACAGGAATTCATCATGAGCGGACATCGGTTAGAGAAACATTGGAAAACCTGAGAGTACTGGACAACTGTTTCGTCAACCTAGTTTGTGACTCTTCAGCAGTACGCACCCACCGGGATTCGAACCCAGGACCTTCAGGTTACAAGGCGAGCTCGTATACCATCAAACCACTGGGATCCGATACAATGGCCAACCAATGAATTCTAAGTTCTGCCAATTCACGACATAGCGCGACCGCTAGCCAATGTCTTCGGCGAGTATTTTTCCTCACACCTTACCCGCTGCACCCTACTGGTCACGACTTCCCACTGGAACCCAGGTAACTCCCTACCTAAAAAGGGTCGATCGCCAGTGAGCATCTCATCGATATTCAAATATTGGTGATGAGATGCTCACTGGCGATCGACCCTTTTTAGGTAGGGAGTTACCTGGGTTCCAGTGGGAAGTCGTGACCAGTAGGGTGCAGCGGGTAAGGTGTGAGGAAAAATACTCGCCGAAGACATTGGCTAGCGGTCGCGCTATGTCGTGAATCGGCAGAACTTAGGATTCATTGGTTGGCCATTGTATCGGGTCCCAGTGGCTTAATAGTCTACGAGCTCGCCTTGTAACCAGAAGGTCCTGGGTTCGAATCCCGGTGAGTGTGTACTGCTGAAGAGTCCCAAACTAGGACGAAACAGCTGTCCAGTACACCTACGTTTTCCAATGTTTCTCTAACCGATGTCCGCTCGTGATGAATTCCTGTAAGCAATATATCATTATTAATAGAGAATTCAAATAACTTCACTTCATATAAAAACCTATGCTGAAGATGTTGTGTAGGAGGTGGATAATGAAAGCTTCGTAATTAAATCAACCAGCTCATAGAAAACACCACTAAATCAAAGTATGTAACACCAAGCAGACCACATATTAAAGATTTAAATATTTTCGCTTTCCGAAGGAGACTGTTGCAAAGTTTTACATGGAATCGTTAAATTTGTAAATTACGAATCGCATACTACTATTCAATCGAATTTTAGATTTTTCCGTCGATTGATTGAACCGAAGTGCTCGGTCTCAGGTTGACATGTCGGCTTCTTGTGCAGCTGCTTCGACGATGTCTGGGCATTTAATTAGTATTTAACTGGTGGATGGTGACTAGCAGTTGAATCCAGGATGCGCATTTCGTCCTATTTGGGACTCGTCAGCTGTGCCCATAGGTTCGGGTCTCGGTGGGGACATCGTCGTCACTCACTGAAAAGTACAGGTACATCCAATGGCTGACGAGTCCCAAATAGGACGAAATGCGCATCCTGGATTCCACTGCTAATCACCATCCACCAATTAAATACCCATACTACTTTGCATATATTTCATGATTCTTCTTCTACTAAGCGGCACTGGAGACTGTGTTATTGCCTTAAAGGTAAATGTGTTCATCAACACTATACTATGACACGAATTATTTTTACCAATAATAATTATAATAATTTATAGTAAGTCAGCTGATTAACAATTACTAATCTAAAATTTTGCATAACTGTTCTCTTCTCGTTGTTGTTGTTGTTGAGTTGTTGTGTCGTTGTTTTATGTTGTCAGTTTTCGCTCAACTCACACGTGAGCAAATACATTTATTGTCTTACACTACTGAGTCAAGCATGCACACAAAACACATAAACCAGTTGTCAATTGATTGAGTATACATTTCTTTTCTTTTTTGCATTTAATCGAACAAAGCGGCCTCTCATAACAAATATCTAGTTTATGGATATATACACACAAATGCGCACACACACACACATACACACAGAGGCTAAATAATTCTGAAAGTGTACATATATACACAAGAATTAAGGATGAGGAAACAAGAAGAAGAAGAAGCTTTGATCAGATCAATGATCTACTTTCCTCTTTATTTTACTCATGCCTAATTTCTTTACTCAATCCCTCTCTCTCACTCGCTCGCTCTCCCGCTTACTTTCACCTTACTTTCATAATCTGATATGGAGGGGGATAACCAACCGGAGTATTGAAAACAATTGGTAAGAAGTTGAACGGAAAGTATTCCATCCACGTAACACTAATGATCATAATCTACACTTCAGTGTCATTCAAATGGAAAAGAAATCCTAGGATGAGAATAAAAAGAAGTTCAGATAAACAAAATAAACACAATTATCTCTGGATGAATTAACAATAAATGAAGAATGAAGAAAAGAGGGAGAGAGGATTCAATCAAAGAAGTAGAAATAAGAAGAGGAACAAGGAGATGTAGGGAGGTTTAATTAGGTCTAAAGTGAAGTAACCAGATTTAAAAGCTTTGAACAATACACATGAAACCCGAACCATTAACTATACTGTTAATGATAGGGATTATTACCTAAACCAGTGACTGAAGTCGATACCTACATAGAGACACACAAACATACACAAAAGATTCTATACTGCCTATTTGTGTCCCCTTAGGCAACCGTGTACTGTCGTTGGTGGTAGACTTCTGTCTTCCTCTCAAAATTCTGCCACATGGCCATACGTTCACATAGTCTCTGTCAGGTAAGTCTTATTCACACTGCGAAGGTGTTTCTCACATAGGGGAAACGGCTAGTGCGAATGTTTGGCGTAAACAGCCGGATTGGTGAACATCCATGTTTACTTAAGGGAGCTGAAAAACTCTCTAATAATCGAATGGCATTATTATCCTGGTTAAGTCACCGTGAACCATCGGAACGTGGTTCCTGAGATTGCTCCACTGCCTTATGGATGAGACGTCAAGTCAAAGGCTCGAGGGTGGAGTTGGTCCATTAAGACAAACACCTAGTACAGTCTAGACAGTATCCCAGCCCTCGTACAAACTATGAGATTTTCTTTGGCGCATCTCTTCGTGCTCATAATGTACCAAGTTTTAATTTTTAATAACAATAATAATAAGAGTAATAGTAGCAATAATGCTTATTTTTCTCCTAGGATTGAGATGATTGGTAGATTGGTTTGTGTAATTTATGGTCTGTCATGAAATCGATATAAAATGGATCCATTAGATTTGGTACGTCATGGAACCTTTCTATGTGATTTCGACTGATTTGATGCGTTAACTTAAGGTGCTTATGATACAATTGTTGAATGTTTATTAAGAAAGGGGGTTTGTCATGAGTTCTTGGTATACATTACTATTTTGAACATACTGTGGTCCGTTTTCTCCATGAACACTATGCTTCTTTTATGTTTAGCCTAGAATTAGTAGTGCAACAATTTTCTTTCTACCTTTCAAACGTTTTACTGTTTTCATGAGATTTTGCTGGGTTCAAAACGAACAAATTCCAGTATTGATTTTTTCGGGATTTTGTTTGATTGCATGGAGGATTTCATCATGAGCTGACATCAGTTAGAGAACCACTGGAAAACCTGGGAGTACTGGACAGCAGTTTCGTCCACCTAGTTTGGGACTCTTCATCAGTAGGCACCCACTCACACGGTTCGAACCCACGACCTTCTGGTTACAAGGCTAGCGAGTTCGTAGACCGTTGAGCCACTGGGAACCGATCCAATGGTTTTTGAATTCTAACTTCTGCCTATAAAAGACATAGCGCGACCATTTCACAATGTCTTTTTCGATGAGTTACTGCCTCATCTCATGAATTGGCAGAAGTTAGAATTCGTGGACTGGCCACTGAATCGGGTCCCAGTGGCTCAACGGTCTACGAGCTCGCCTAGTAACCAGAAGGTCATGGGTTCGAACCGTGTGGGTGAGTGCCTACTGATGAAGAGTTGACGAAACAGCTGTCCAGTACTCCCAGGTTTTCCAGTGGTTCTCTAACTGATATCAGCTCATGATGAAATCCTCCATACAAACAAACAAACTCATCAAAACTGGCCACTGAGTTGGGTCCCAGTGGCTGGATGGTCTACGACCTTGCCTTGTAACCGGGAGGTCAAGGGTTCGAACCGTGGCGGTGGGTGAGAACTGCTGACGAGTCGGAAACTGGGCTGACGAAATGGCTATCCAGCACTCTGGCATTGGTTTTCAATGGTTCTCTAACTGATATTAATCTTTGATCAAAATTTTTACCGTATATTGCTCTGGAAAATTGAGTAGTGTGAAACTCCTTTTGTGTTTGATAACAGATAAGACAAATTGACATATTTCATGTGTGCTGAAATTTATCATTTGAAATTCACTATCTCTTCTTTAACTGATTCAATGAAAATGTTTCTTTACAAGAGTGAACAATTGATAAGTCAACATGTAAAACGAATATGAACAGTTTTCATGAAACATTATCAAACTGAGAGTGTTAATAATACATGAAGAAGGAAAAAAGGAAATGAACAGACAGATGTTACGACTACTGATGTTTTTGTTTATACATACTACTTAAGGTAAATCCTAATTATGAGAAGAGAGACAACTGAGGTAAGTCTATAAGTGAAAAGATGAATATATGTACTTAGGAGACTTGGAACGTCACGAATAACATTTCTGAAAGGATACTACCCACTTCACTCCATAATGAACATCAAATAGCCAGTGAAGAAAGGACAGGCAACAAAGGACACTGTAAACGAACCAACCAAGGACCAATCGACACACAACTTTTCAGAAGGAAATTGGGATACATTGGGCATACACCGAGGAGACCGTTGAGTGACATCGCGCACCTGGCTCTGGAGTGAAACACGAATGGGAAACCAGTTGGTCAATGGGTTCGTGGCTGATATGGAGCAGGAGATCGTATGAGAAGGAAATGAAAGCTGACGGACTGTCACGAAGTCAACTAAAGAGGAGTGCACAGGACACAATGAATTGGAGATATACTTCTGAAGACCTATATGTTCCACCTGGAGCCTAAGGGAATAATAAATAATATTATAAAAACGAAAAAGTATTAGCAAGTTATTCTTTCTCACCCAGGACCTTCCGCTTACAAGACAAGCTCATAGACCATTCAACCACTAGGACCCGATTCAATGACCAGCCCATGAATTCTAACTTCTACCAATTGGTGATTTTAGCGCGACCACTAACCAATGTCTTCGGTGGGACTACATCCCCACTCACGACTGGATGGACCCCGCTGGTTATCACTACTTACTAGAACTTCGTCCTTTAGCCAGGTAACTAGCGAGCAGCAGATTAATTTTTAAGAATTTGTTTGCAGGAATTCCATTTGTCTCAGGTTAGATCATGGATTCATACCAGTTAGAGAATCATTGAACTGCTGATGAGTCCCAAACTAGGATGAAACAGATGACTGTCCAGTACTCCCTAACATATTTCATGTTAGACAGATTCTCTAATAATAATAATAAAGCTTGTTTTTAACGGCTTTTAAATATTGAAGTTTAAAAAATAATTTTTATTTATGCTACACTAAACAACAGAGAGGGCTGTACGATTATTAAACATGACATATTACTAACGCCAGACAATTACAGAAAAACTAAGAATAAACTCAAGGGTGTGGTTAAGTCACTGAGGGCTAACAAATTCCCCATCCTATTTAATAGGCATTATATTTACTCTACTACTATTCTATTATATGGATTGTTTTCAAAAATAATTCAATTATGCCACATAACTATTATCCTCATGAATATTGTTAATTCTTTGTCAATGTGCCGTTGATTTGTCCCCTCCTTTGAAAGGAACAAAAGGAAAGTGTAGAGTAGGTAATAAATAGATAGATAGAGAGTAGGTAGTCGTATGTTTGTAATTACATCAATGACATTCTTTCAGTTACTATTACTATCAATGAATTTTTTTTTCCTTCACGTTCCCAGTGGAACATACAGCTTCAAGCAGCTAGTGGCTTGACGTTTCTGAAGCAGTGTTTATTTTTAAAGGATGAAGTTGCTAGCCTCATGCCCAACCTTACCTCTTTACCAGCATTATTTCTGGCTTACAGAGGTAAAGGAGTGCGTCGGTGGCCGGGGATCGAACCCCGGATCACGTGCATGGTCGGCGAGCGTCCTAACTGCTGTGCCACCGACGCACACTATCAATATATCCTTTGAGAAATTATTACACACGTTCTGAGTGGAACGAACATAGTGTTTAAGCAGAACATGCCCATTGAAACTGGCTTCACAATTACTCTCAAGCATTCATTTCTTCTTTACATGATCACAACCCATCCATATCACACCCAGACATTCTACCCGCCACTTCCATGGCATGTGATGTCTCTTGAATATCTGTCCTCAGTATAAGTCCAATCCGTCCCCATTCTCCATATTGGTTTGTTTATTAGATGTATCACACAGTGATGAAACAGTATTATATACTGGATGACATTTCGAACAAAATTTATTACTGTTCATAACCATATTAATTGTAATCACACGACTTTGAAGCTTGAGGTTTATAGTTTTCTTTGTCCTCTCCTATTTGTCGTCGTAGGGGTAGTAGAATTTTCCAGATATCTGGGTGGACATGTGTTGAATCATTCCTACTACACGTATTCTCTTCAGTTGATTCGATAAACAAAGCTTCTGTTATCGATCTCTCCCTCCACCCTGTGACATTAGATTTTAAAACTGTCATCCCCTCATCCTATTGTATGGTGCTATTGTAGTGCTATAGCTGAAATATTCTCTAGATTTCTTATCTTATTCGGGCCAACTAATCTAGATTTCGCTAGGTTTTTATGTTCGGCTAGTCTGACTGCCCCTGTTCTACTACTTTGACCTATGTATTTGACCTGACAATCATCGCAGGCAGGGTATTAGATAGACTAAATTATTTTGTTTTAAAGGCTTCACAGAATCCTTTAGCCGACAAAGCTTGTTTCTACTTGAGTTTGTGGGTTTGAATGCTACTTTTATTCCTACCTTGTTAAGAATTCTGTGTAAGGTGGTTTCCGAGGTTCCTTCCTTGTATAGAATTACTGTTGATGATTTAGGTTCCTCATTGTTAGTGTCGTCATTAATATTATTATCATTATTATGTGGCGTCGGTGGCACAGTGGTTAGGACTCTCGCCGACCATGCACATGTCCGAAGTTCAATCCCCTGCCGACGCACACCTGATATCTATGGTCGGCCTGCGAAATTTGGGCTACCGATATCCATGCTGAAAATTCCATACTTGTACCAAAAATACAGTGTGGAGTCAAACTGTAGTCAAAAATATAAATTAATAAAAAAATATTATTATCACTATCGCTACTATCATTGTTTATTTTATTTTTACATTTCCTTACATATTTCCTGACTAATTTATCCGGGTAATTATTAAGTCTCAAGGCTTCTTTTATCTGTATCACTTCTTGTCTTAGATTTTCCTTAGTACTACTTATTTTTTGTGCTCTGTCACTTAAACATTTCACCAATCCTACTTTTACTGACATAGGATGGGATGATTAGAAGTCCAAATATCTGTTTGAATGTATGTGCTTTCGGCAAAGCGCGTGTTAAATATCTGAAACATACGTAGAAGCACTGAATGATTTGACAATAGTGTTGAAAATTCCGATCCTGTTCTCCTTGCTGCACCAAGTATCATGAATCTCCACATCGATTTTTTTACATGGATGAATATCCCTCTTGTTTTCCCGATACTGGACTTTGAGCTCGCCTAGTTTACTATCCTCCCCGCCCCCCTAAAACTGGAAAAAAAGGGCAAGATTGGGCATAGTGCTAATAACCCCACCCTGTAGGAATAAAACAACAATTCCATCTCTACAGAAACCGCATAAGCACAGAAAAAGAGAATTAATCGACAATAAAATATTCTGAGAATTCGATGTCACATATCAAAGAAAATATAATCCAGAATAGAGCTATTTAAAAACAAAAAAAAGAATATTGTTATCACTAACCTGACAGTAACCAACATCTGCGTTGTACACTGAATAGGCGGCTAGAACACGAAACAATGCACATTGTCGTGGACCATAACGATCACGAAAGTAAATTGTATTTCGAAACGTTCTATTGACATCCAAGTCAATTTGATTTAGGGAACGTGATGAAGAAAGCGCTTGATTTAGCATTTTCTGTAGGAAGACAAAAGAGACAAGTGAAATAAAATTTACTATTAGTGAATAAGCAAATAACACAAAAAACTAGAAACTTATGTATGAGGGACTTGTTGCCGGATGATTTTGTCATTCTAGGTGAAGACACAATGACAAATTCCAGAGACCTCTTTAACAACTTGAGTAGAAGTATTAGAATGTTTAAGCGTGAGATTCGTTTCTAAGAACAAACGGTTCAGAGAAGAGTTTCTTTCTGGCGGCGAATTCATTCACTTAGCTGTACAATGGCATTCATATATAATTATTGTGTGTGTGTGTGTGTGTACATTAGGACTGTCAAAAAAATTAAAATTAGTTAGGCTTATTCAAGTGTTGGTTTATCGGGATTTTGATGGGTAGAAAGAATAAATAAAGGGTTGGTTAAGGAAACGTTTTTACTAATATGTCATACAGAAATTCAAAAAAGCATTATTAACAAAATAGTAGAACTTGGAATTATACCCAGGGTAGAAGGAGAGGGTGGACAAGGTTCTTCTATGTACATAAATCAGGGCTTTCTAACCGGAATTCTAAGGCCTTGGCAATGCAAAGTATACGGAAGCTTACCGTATTCAGGAGGCTTCTTTTTACTTTGTAGATGACTTTTCACGAATTCTTCTTACATATTGAGTGACTAGTGTTGAATGTTCAATTATATCACTCTTTATTGATCTACTGTCACCTTTTCGCAGCCAAACGAATATAATTCCAAGTTCTACTTTTTTTTCCTTCACGTTCCCAGTGGAACATAGGGCCTCAAGCTAGTTGAGGTTTCTGTAGCAGTGTTTATTTTTAAAGGATGGGGTTGCTAGCCTCATGCCCAACCCTTCCTCTTTACCAGCATTATTTCTGGCTTACAGAGGTAAAGGAGTGCGTCGGTGGCCGGGGATCGAACCCCTGACCATGTGCATCGTCGGCGAGCGTCTTAGCCGCTACACCACCGACGCAGAATGCTTTTTTTGAATTTTTGTATGACATCTCAGTAACATCTTTTTCTAAACCAACCCGTTATTTACACTTTCTACCTATCACATAATTTCTTTTGGGCACGTTTCTCCATACTCTTTCATTAACATCCTATTTCATATTACGCACACCTTGTCAATACTTACTTATCTTCACTCAACCAACCCCTTCCTCTACTAGTTACAATTTGATCACTCATCACATTTCCGAAACATCTTGATGACGTAAACAATAACCCTAACTAATCTTCATTTTTGTTTGATAATCCTGATGTACACAGACACACACATACGAAATAATTATATATGAATGCTACTGTATAGGTAAGTGAATGAATTCGTCGCCAAAAAGAGACTCTTGTCTTAGCTTTTTGTCCTTATATTCATATCTGTCTGGGTAAATTCGTTTCTGAGAAGCATAAGATGATGCTGCAGGACTGGACTACATCGACTCTGATTTTAAAGATTGGAAGTAAAGTGGTAGAGGGTGGGAAGCTGCCTCATCTCTAATGGATTGATTGCTGATGAAATCTCAGAACACGTACAAAAGGCTTGTGTGACACTTGCCAAATTACATAATCCGACCACCGATCAAAGGACGTGTGTATTTCATAGCAATTCGTTCCTTCCTTCTTTAGGGCTGAAACATGACGATTGAAAGTGGAAAATATGAAAAGGTTAGCTGTCTTTTACCACAAGTGTTTGTGTTCTATCTCTCGTGTTAAGTGGTATAATATGCTGAGTGATATTCAGGTTAGGTGTAGAGTTGTAGGTAGGAAGGCCAAGTGTCATACGATGAGGTTATTGAAGCTACATTGATTGAGATGGCTACGAGATGTGTTACGCATTCCAAGCCCCCCCCCTCACCTTCTTCGGTGAGTAATGTTAGCTAACATAGAATTATGTCGGTAAAATCAAGACCTGGCATCATTCCACGAAGTCTTTGACAGTTAATCTGAGCCACGTAGGGAGGTGTAGACTGTCTGGTTGGGATTCTCGGGATGCTGAGGAGCAATGGCTGGAGTCAATTGGTGGTGTATTTCGAGATCGCTCTCAGTGATGCAGATGCATTCACTTTCTGCGATCCTCATATCCACTAAACCGTCATATTTTTCCAGGTTACTATTCTTTCTGCTTCACAAATGTGTTTATTAGCATTCTTTTGAGTCACTTTTTCTGTCTTTTTTCTTCCTTTGTGTGGTACATGGAGTGTGGCAACTTGAACTGTTGTACTTCTGTATAAAGTTCAATATTGAGGCTATCAGTCAGTCAAAACAATTGAAGTGAGAGTGAAAACATTCATAATAAAGCTCAGGAGGCTTCCACCTTTTTAGCAACAGACAACCGAAGTGGATTCAAACTGTACTTTATATTGAATACTTCAACCTTCTAACGTCATACTTTGTACTAACTAAAAAATGAGAGATTGACGTGTTGATAGCTATTCAATCGTCTTAAACTTGACTTTCTTTAGATAAATTAAATAAAGTAAATAGTTAGCCAATCTATTTCTCTATCCTGTGCGCTTACATCGATTAGTTCAAGTGAATGATTACATGTACATCAATGGTTCACAATGGCAAGATACTTGCCAACCATGCACGTTGTCCATGGTTCGATTCCCCACTGATGCACTCCTAAATCTTCACCAGTCTGTTGGTTGATAGTAAGCCCAGAAAAAAAGGTAAAGATTGAGAGTGAGGCTGGTAAGTAACCCCACCACTTGAAAAAACAATACCACAACGTCTACTGAGACTTCGGGGTTTAAAGCCTGAAGTTCTATGTGGAACTAGGAATACAGAGGAATTGAGAAAAAGCAAACAGATTTTATGTACTTTCAAGTTGAATGACATTTTTGGCATTTATCTACTGTGTATCACTGAATGAAATTTAATTAATCTAAAGATATACCAACCTTAAATTTCAACAGAGAGAAGAAAAGGCGTGATCTTGAAGAAAGATAAAGCCTTCATTGTTATACTTATTCTTAATAAGATTACCTAACTAATCTATGGAAGAGTTGTCTTTCCTGAGAAATAAAATTAAATAGGATAATTCATTTAAGTAATCTCGCGTGTAATGAACTGAGAACTGTACAGTACATGTATGCGTGATCGTGTGTGTGTGTGTAACACGAACAATAATGACTTTAACTTTAACAAAGTAACTCACTAAACAGTAAACAACAACGGTAAATAATCATTTTCAGTTAAATTTGAAATAATTAACATTCATATATGTATAGGGGAATCAGCTCATTGTGATAGAATAATTTTATTCATTATACATATAACACACAAAATGATACAGTAATATTTGTCAGTGCATCGATAGTTCCATGATAGAATGCTTGCCAGCCACATATACGATTCGGGTTCGAATCCTAGCCGATGCATTCCCAAACCTCTGTGGTAATAAGCCTGATAAAGAGGGAGGATTGAGCGTGAGGCGTAGCGACTCCAGCTCATAAAAAGAACACTACCTCTACACTGAAACATTGAGGCTCAAGATTGAAGCCGGTTATATGTTCCCATCGGAACGCAAAAGAATGAAAGAAGAATAAGAATGATTTGTTTACTAATGATATTTTTAAATATTCCCACTGTTAAGAATTAGAACAAGACATATAAGCGAACAATATTGTTGTTTTCAATTATATCTTCTTCAGGTTTTACTCTAAATTACATAGATTTATATATAAATATGTTAAACAATGACAGTGAGTTTGTGGATCAAATAATAATAATGTGGTAAATGTTTAGACCGTCAGTAATAACGATGATTATAGTGATAACAAAATATGCAGGAGAAAGTGGAGATGGATTGGACACTCGGGGCTGAGGAGGGCGCTGGATGACATCGCGCGCGCGTCAGGCCATTGCTCGAGTGGAACCAGGCCGAAAGGGGAGCGGCGAGTGGGTCGTCAGTGCAAAGGTGACATGGAGGAGATCGTGTGAAGAGAAGTTGAGACAGTAAGGACTAACATGGATGCAGGCGAAAAGTACAGCAGAAGACAGAAACAAGTGGAGACGTACAGTTGAAGCCCTATGTTCCACTAGGAACCCAAGGGAACAATATAATAATAATAATAAAATAATGATAAGGTTTATGCAGGTGGCGATAAAAATAACAAAGGTAGTAATATGTGTATATGTAGACGATTCAATAAATAAAATAGGTCAAATCTTAGAAGTTACGCAATACTAAGGGTGAAGTGGACAGATAATCAGAGTTCAAATAAATATCATAAAAGTACAAAGGAGATGGAAAACAAGAAAGGGTGGGAGGGTTTTAATTAGACTTTACCTAGGCCAAAGGAGAGGAAGGCAGAGCAAACTTCTTTTGTCGTATGCAAAGACTAGGATTGTCCTCTCGAATTAGCTATACATAAAAGGCGGATCCGAATTCCGTTTAAAAGGTTCAGTGGAATGCGATAGATAACTTTGCAAGCACTTTTTCCGTCCACTTGGTGACCACTACCATCAAGCATATGAGACAAAATAGAACTTCTCATACATTTTATTCAGCCTTTTCCGAACCACGAAGGAAAATGCTTGCCAACACATATGTTGAGCTGTCTAGTTGTTCACCCTATATAGCTTTCTCTGCAGGAGCAACTAAATTTGTAGATACAACACATAGAAGTGGTACAGCTATGCAGCTTGTCTTTCTCTTGAGAAATCATAATTGGTCAGCTAGAAAATGACAACCAAAGGGTGATGGTGGCAGTATAAGTCCGTTTTATTGCTCTCGATAATTTGAGATGTAGGTCTTCACTAGCCAGTCACGTTTCCATTAAACTGCAAATTTAGGGGCAATTATTTCTTTATAACTGTTGTCAGTTTCTCTTTATTATACCTGGTGTTCATGTGTCTGTCTCCTTATACATCTACTAGGATAACCCATTTGGACCAGCATAATATATTGTTCACTTATATGTCTTGTTCTAATGACATTTCATCACAGGCACAATTTATTGCTTATAGTCATATCAAAATAGTCACATTTTTTATCGAATTTTATTAACATCACATCATTAGTCCTAACTGCTTTAATTTCACTGGCAATACACATAAGACAGGTTTAAACATTTTTGTGGCTAAGGCTTCAATGAATTTAAGTATGTGAACCAACCTCATTTTTTTACATATGAGTTTAAAGGCATTATTGAAATCAACCTTATGACCCATCTCTATAATATGCTTCACCATAAATGATGTTGGACATCTATTTCCACGATCATTTGTATCCGGCGATTTTACTTATCCTTCTTACCTTCTACATCATGAAGTTAAGACATTCTGGTATAACCCAACCCTAACTCCTGCAATTCGTTAACTCTCGCATTCTGCCTATTATTCCTTATTGTTCCCCCTTAGTTTTTCCTGGGCCGGCTACTGAAGAAACACTATATCTTATTATGTAGGATGTTAAAGGTTGTCAACAGGTTAAGCAACGTGCCACTTAACCAGCTCGTTAATATTCTGGTCGACAGGATCATGGACTCATGTGAAAAATGGGTTAAATCCATTCCATCTAACTCTGACCACCCTCTTCATTCACAACTCTCCCCTTGTATCTCATCAGGGAAAACCAGAAGCCTATATAGGAGACTATATGCTCTCACTAGCAAGTACAAAAACTCAACCATAAACTACTTAGCTCGTGTTCTGTGCAATAAAGAAAGCATTAGGCGTGATACCTATGACTTATTAAATAGTCAGTAGAACAACTGGATCTCGTCTTTCCAACTCATATCATTTATAGGTACAACGTTTTCCTTCTTTCTTTCTTTTCCTTTTCTCTTCTTTTGTTATGTGCTGTTTTGTTACTCTCCTCTTTACAAACTCTATTTAAAACATTTGTCTTCGTTCTTTCACACTCTGTATATCTCGACCTTTTTGTTACCGTTTACGCCAGTAAATATGCTAGTAGCATCTACTTTTCTAACACCTTCAAACATTCTGTTCAATCTTGGCTTTGCTACTGACATGCTAATATGTTGTAGTCAAAACTAGTCTGAGATTACCCTTAATCTACGTAGAATTTTATTTATTGTTAATGTACAAACTGGATGCAATACTGTAGTAAAGTGCTGAGAATTGATAAACACAATGGGATGTGACACTATCGTTTGGATGCTGTAAGGGCTTACAAAACAGTATAGATATCGTTTTGTCTATGAAAATAAGTTTAGCTGCATAGTAAGTTCTATTATTTGCCATCTTGAGTCTTTGTTTAGTGACCAGACTTTGTTGATCACCTTTGAACGCCAAAGATACATAAACATCATTTCTGAAAGCCGATTGAATAGGCGGAGCTTTTGGTTGACACTTCCGTAATGCCTAATAAATATCAGCGGGTGATTGTTATCTAACAATATTTCAGTGAGGTGTAGTGTTTCTTCTTCAATTGTGTCGGCAGTACATATACGGTAAATGCGCTTGACCAACACCTTTTATATACTGTATTAAACAGAAACTATGATAATTTAGATACTGTCCCGTCCATGTGGACTTTCTGTAGACAGATCGTTTTACTGCTCCGTCTTGTCAGGGGATTATATGAGTACATCTAAAAATGGCAAACAATCATTATTCTTTTTAACGTATGTTAGCGATATGCTGTCAGAACTCTATGGCTGACTGACTGAGTGATGAAATGTTAAGGGTTTTAACCAACAACAACAACTAAATATAATGCCATACATTTATTTTTCCGCTTACACTCTTTTGTAGAAAGTCTATTCCTTTTACCATTAAAATTTATCACAAATTTTCAAGTATAAGTTTCGAAGGGAACTTTTGTTTGATTGGTCGGAGTATTTCACCATCGGGTCGCAGTGGCTAAATGGTTTACGAGCTAGCTTGCCTAGTAACCAGAAGGTGTTGGGTTCGAATCTTGGCGGTTGGTGAGCACTAATGAAGAGCCCCAAAATATTAGGACGAAACAGTTGTTCAGTACTCCTAGGTTTTTTCTAATGGTTCTCTAACTGATGTCAGCTCATGATAAAATCCTTCAACTTATATCACAAATTCGTAATTTGCAAATGACGCAATTCTATAGTGAGAATTTACCACAGTTTTCCCTTGAAAAACTATGACCATCCACATCACAAAAACATCACCTGCTGCATGCCAGACATGTCAATCAGGTAAGAAAGCATAAAAGCACGACAGAATATACTACTCACTGATATATAAGTAGCTGGAAAAGTCATCCATGTCAACCAGTTAATTTACAAACTGCATAATACTAGTTCATTATTCAATGTTGATTTAGACCACATCAATCAAGGCAAGTAGGTTAGTAGGTAAGCAATTATTACTGGCTGACACGTGAGTGGTTTTCAACTTATTCAGATCAATCAATAATTTCTTTCTACCCAATCTAACTGACACCTATGAATACATATCTATATATCTGCATTGTATTTCAAAACAGTAAATAGTTATGACAAGAAAAGAGTATACCTTAAGGTATACATACACACCAAAATGATTACTAAGACTGACTACAGTTAGTATTTAACTTTTACTGATATATTTGACTTTAAATGAATGAACAATAATAACAATGGTATTAAAGTACAGCTTTAACTAACAGTCGATCACAAGAAAAAATTGCTTATTTACACAACTATATATATATATACTGTCATAGCTCTATATACAAGCATGCACACATGTATAAATAGTAAACATTATATTGAATGTAGAGTGAACACTTTATCAATAGACTCAGTCATCGATTGAAGGATTTCATCATGAGCTGACATCAGTTAGAGAAACATTGGAAAGCCAACCAGGGAGTACTGGACAGTTGTTCATATCATCTTCAACATTATGCACCCACTACCACCGTTCGAACCCATGACCTTCTGGTTACAAGGCGAGTTAGCTCGTAGACCATTCACCAGCCACTGGGAACCGATCCAATAGCCACCCCATGAATTCTAACTTCTGCCAATTCATGACATAGCGCGACCATTTTGTAATGTCTTCTTCTTGGATGAGTTACTGCCTCAGGAAGGCTTGTGTTCTTTTGGAAGTGTGTGGGCGGTTGTTACTTCCCGGCTGCCCACACCGTGGAAGTTGAATGATTCTTCAGGTAAGTTGAAAAGAAGGAGGGTTAGTGTTGCGTGACGGCAGAGCCCAGGGGACAACTGCTTGAGGCCGGTCACACAAGGCCTGGGTGAACTGGTTTCTGGGATTGGTTCCGTATTAGTAAACTTACCGCCAGTTATGGACCACCGTAGGGTAAGTCGAGATGTACAATTCTTGGGGTCGACCTTTTCTAACCCTCTCTTTCCAGAGTGGAGAGACAGCATAGCTGGCATGCTGGTCCTCTGAGGGAAACACCTCTGTTACACCCCTGTTCCCCAGCAGTACGACTTCGCCCTCAGACTCCCAGCAAAATGTAAGAAAGATTCTTACACAATGCCAGTAACTGCTTTTAGTCTAATCGCTATCCTAACAACCTTCCTGGCATGGTAGGACCTGCAGGAACATTGGTTCCAGCCAGTGCAGCTTGTTGGGTTATCGCGATATGCAAGCCCGACCACCACATCAAGGTAGCAGCTATCGGTCGGGACTGCCTTACCTTCCACCTGTTGTACCCTACTGGTCACGGCTTCCCACTAGAGCCCCAGATAACTACCAACTTGAATAGGGCCAGTTGCCAGTGAGCATCAGATTAATTTTCAAGTACTGGTTTTTGTAGGGATTTTGTCTGATTGGTTGTAGGATTTGTTCATCAGCTAACATCAGTTAGAGAGCCATTGGGAAACCAGCCAGGGAGTATTCGACAGCTGTTCGTATCGTCTTAGTTTGGGAAACTTCAGCAGTAGGCAGTACGTATTCAGTTATCGTTTACTACAACTTTACAAATCATTCAGAGTTAATTCAAGTTCAATTTTCTAAATAGAAATAACACACACACACACAGAGAAACACACACGCGTAGGTCTAGTCTTAAATATTGCGCTATACATACAGTTCATATAAAGAGATAAATACACAAATACACACACACAAACCAAGGTACACATGACTATTAAGTCATGCTTATTGTTTTGTTTATCAGCAATATATATGTGAATGATTAACAATTGACGCCAGTATCTTCTTATTTTAAATACAACTACTAAGTGAAAGTGGATATCCAAGTTTACAAATAACTTTTATCGAGATTACCTACGTATATGCAACGGCTTTGATCATGTGCTGATATCAGTTAGAAGATCAGTGGAAAACCACAGAGTATTGGATGTGGGTTTCGTCCGCCTACTCTGAGACTCTTCATTAGCACTTACCCACCAGGGTTCGAACCTTGAACTTTCCGGTTACAAGGCGACCTCGTAGACAATTCAGCCATTAGGACCAGATCCGATGGGTTATAAATTCCAAGTTGTGCCCATGAAAATAGTTAACACTTAAAATACTCCTATCTCATTCACTAAAAGATTAATAATGCAACAAAAGATTTTTTATTTCTTGACTATGTTTTCTGTACATTTCTGATGTTCCGAGTGAAACATAGCTCTTAAGGTTTTGAAGTCCTGAGCTTACTAACAGGGACAGGCAAAGTTTAGGAGTAAATCGGCTTGAAATCAACTCCGAACGAATATCCAGCCACCAACTTAGCCGACTATCTCTTTTCACGTACACTAATTTGTAGAGTGTGGTAAATCATTTTAAAATCAAATTATTTTTCGCAAATATAACATACGGAGGCCTGTCTAAAATTGCATATAATTTCTCTTGTTCAATTTGTTTTAATCTATCACTATATGACCTTCAACGGTATTGTTTGTTCTCGCGCGTATTAAAATGTCTACAACCGGATATGACTTGGAAGTTTCTACTGAACTTGACAAAAAGAATCATTGTGGGTGACAATATATCCCACCAATAAATGAATGAGTACAAACTGCCTCTGTCTGAGAAATAAAGCTAACTATCTCCCTGCAGTCTTTAACTATTCAGTTATATCCTTGGTTTTCAAGATGTTCACGACATCAACCAAATGTCGTACATTTCTTGAATGAAATAAAGAAGAAATATAACAATAGGGTATTGGTTGGAGTCCTTCAAGTCAGACAGCACGGTGTGTCAAGAGATTCACTGTCATTTTCTACTTTACTTAAAGACACCCCAGGAGAAGAGTAAATATATTAAGCAATACACTCTGCTGAAAACTATGCATATTATATAAACACTGTCAGGGATAAAGTTACTATTATTTTTCTTTTACTTTCTAAACTAAAACACTCACTTAAAATTCTTCTATGCCATGTGATTTCTCACCCCTCCCCCAAAGGTACAGCAGCTATGGCAATAAACTAGAGGTTAACTTTTTTTATTCGGCAAGGAACACATTTAAGAATTCTTCTTCTGTTTTTATAACCTCAAATAGACTAATTATTAATTTTTTTTGTAATTGTATATCATTTTAACTGAATTTTTGATTTTCCCGTTGATTGATTGAACCGAAGTGCTCGGTCTCAGGTTGACACGTGGGCTTCTTGTGCGGATGCTTCGACCATGTCTGGGCATTTAATTAGTATTAAATTGGTGGATGGTGACTAGTAGTGGAATCCAGCCAGGATGCGCATTTCGTCCTATCTGAGACTCGTCATCTGGGTGTACCTGCATTTCTCAGTGAGTGATGATGTTCCCACCGAGGCCCGAACCCAGTACCCATAGTTTCAAACGCCAAAGCGTTATTCACTAGACCACTTGGGCCACGACAGCTAGCCACCTCTTGTACAACGAGTCATATTATTTTAATCAAAAATTCGATTAAATTAACATGACCCATTGCACAAGAGGTGGCTCTCGTGACCCAAGTGGTCTAGTGGATAATGCTTTGGCGTTTGAAACTATGGGCACTGGGTTTGCGTCTCGGTGGTGAGAACATCATCACTCACTGGGGAATGCAGGTACATCCAGATGACGAGTCCCAAATAGTACGAAATGCGCATCCTGGCTGGATTCCACTGCTAATCACCATCCCCCAATTAAATACTCGTATATCATGTTTAAACACGACCACTGGCGAAGAAGTTGACTCCATCTTTCTGTAGGTATATTTGACCACTGAATACGTGATATGTCATACTTTTCAAAGAAGTATTCGATAGTCAAAAAAATTCAGCACACGTACGACTTTAGAGCTAAAAATAGGTATAATTTTTTTCTAGATTCCTCTGTATTCTGAGTGGAACACACAGGGCTCCAGGCTTGAGCTTTCAAATTCCAATAGCTGTGGTGTTATTTTTTCTTTACGAGGTTGGGTTGCGGTGAGGACTGGCTGCTAGCCGAAATCGGTAGATAGTAATTTACGTCAATGTCTACGTCCCCAATATCGGTCATGAGTAAAGCAAGAACAAAGAATAACTCAACAACCAATCACACCAGACTTTGCGTAGGCGGGTACAATTTGCAGATAGATAATCTTAACTTCAACAAACGGCCACAAAGAGATGAAAGATTAACGTTCAGCGAGAAACCACCAATCAGAAGATTGTGTTTGTTTGCTAACAATAATCTATAGTAATGTGCATGAAAATCTATAGATATCCGTTGATTTCCTAAATAAACGATCTGTTACTTGGCCCTTGTCTTCTGTTGTTACAGAGTTACTAGAATCCCTTCCAACCTTCCTTCTTTACCGGAGTCACTACCGGTTAAGTGAGGGCTTAGCTTGCGTCAAACATCAGGGAAATACAAACTGACTAGTGATCTTCACATTAGTGAAAAGAGTCACAGTCCCAAACCTTTTCACACTACATTATAGAAGTTCTTTCCAATTGCTAGTTTGTAGGGATAACGGATTGATATCAGTTAAAAAAAGAAACACTAAAAACCGGTAATTACTGGATAGCTGTTTCGTCCATGGTTGAAACACTTCATCAGTACACACCCATAACCACACAGTCAGGCATCGAACCAAAACCTTTAGACTATGAGGTGACTTCGTCCCGTAGTCAATCGGTAATTCTTCTGTTAATTTCTTCAAAAGGAATTCACTATAGCTAAACTGACTGATTGACTGACTGACTGACTGGTTTCAACATAGATCTTTGTACCGATGTACAGCAGTTCCAGTCGCTACACTTCATGTCGCATACATACCAAGAGAAGAAAGTAAAAAGAAATGCAAAATAGAGACAGTAAAATGAAATATGAGACAAAAAGAATGGTATTATCGAAAAAATATGGTTTCATTGGGTATTATAAGTCACAAGGAGTGGATACATCTGCACCAGCAATGGGGAACGATCATTTTGAGTCATGAGTCTAATTATCTCCAGTCATTGGTGTTTGCCGTCCCGAAGACCTCAACCAAGAAGTCCACACCTTCCCACTTGGTTGGTTTAAACTACCTATTGCGGATTTCACTGACTGATGGGGCCATGTTTTGGTTTGACCAACACTAGGTCTTTTCCAGCCCTTACCCTATGTCAGCTAATACTGCCCGTCGGTCGAGGAAGGCGATGGCTAGTCATGCATGCCCAACACATGTCCTAACCATCTCAATCAGTGTGTAACTTCACAACCTCGTCGATCGATTTCCTCTCCTTACCTAGCTAGCACTCGACGCTTAACCTCAATACTGATAAACTGACCTACCAATCCATTAAGACAGACAGATAAAAGTTATCAAAATAGGAAATGATATTACTGAAGTATTGTGTGTGAGAAGGAAGAATAACCAAATTTGAAACTAAAGTGAGCTAAACCACTTCTTTTCAATCGCTTACAATAAACATTTAGTAGCTTGTAAGATAACGCTAATCAAGTTCATTCAAAACAAATATTCACCTAAAAACATAGATAGGCAAATACAAAAATGAGTGTTACACAATTAAGGGCAACAACTGTCAGGTTAAGCTGGTCTACACCACCACCTTTGAAGCGAATAGTGTAGTGAAAGACAGAATAAAGACTTGTGACCCAACACCACCTTTTATAAGTAGCAATAATAGTAGTGGCAGTAGTAGTGCTACTTAGTAGATAGACAAACAAATCAAAGTAAACCCACAGGTATACTACTACAAACACCGAATAATATCGAAGGCTTTGTTTTTGGCAAAAATTGTTGTACAAATAAATACAACCACAATTCAAAGCTTCTTAATTTATTCCATTCTATATCATAGATTATGATGTCATCATAGGCGATGATGATGATGAGTCGGTAATCGGTATCCATACCTAGTCGGTTGAAAGGAAGAAGAAGTAAAATTTGCACACATCGACACACGCAGACACACATTTTTATCAGTCAAAAAAAATCTAGCACACGTACGACTTTAGAGCTAAAAATAGGTATATTTTTTTCTACAATCCTCTGTATTCTGAGGGGAACACACAGGGCTCCACGCTTGAGCTTTGAAGTTCCAGTAGGTGTGGTGTTTTTTTTTCTTTACGAGGTCGGGTTACGAGCATCACTTCAAACAATCCTTCTTTACCTGGGTTACCACCGGTTAAATGATGCTGGAGAAATGCAACTTGACTAGTGATCTTCACATTAGTGAAAAGAGTCACAGTCCCAAACCTTTTCACACTACATTATAAAAGTTCTTTCCAAATGCTAGTTTGTAGGGATAACGGATTGATATCAGTTAAAAAAACAACACTGAAAACCAGGGAGCACTGGATAGCTGTTTCGTCCGTGATTGAAATTCCTGATTCGTATGCACCCATGACCACACCCCCAGGCATTAAACCAGGACCTCTAGATTGCAACGTAACTTCATCCCGTAGTCGTCAGCCACTTGCACTTACTGGTGACAAGTACCAAAATACAAAAAAACCAACTGTCCAATACTCACACTTCCTTCTGGTTTTTAGTGATTCTATAGCTGATTATCAGTCAGTAATTCTTCTGTTAATTTCTTCAAAAGCTAAAATGACCTGCGAAGCCATTAAGACAGACAAATAGAGGTTATCGAAATAGGATATGATGTTATTGGTGTAGTGAGAAGGAAGAATAAACAAATTCGGAACTAAAGTGAGCTAAACAACTTCTTTTCAATCGCTAACAACAAACATTTAGTGCCTTGTAACCGGAAGGTCCTGGATTCGAACCTTGCCGGTGGGGGTACGTACTGTCAATGATTCCCAAACTAGGATGAAACAGCTATCTGACAGTACTTCCTGGTTTTCAATGGTTCTATAACTGATATCAATCCGTGGTCAAACTCGTAAAAGCATTTGGTGGCTTATAAGATAACGCTAATCAAGTTCATTCAAAACAAATATTCACCTAAAAACATAGATAGATAGATGGTAGATGATAGTAAAATATAAAAAGGAGTGTTACACAGTTAGGGGCAACAACTGTCAGGTTAAGCTGGTCTACACCACCACCTTTGAAGCGAATAGTGTAGTGAAAGGCAGAATAAAGACTTGTGACCCAACACCACCTTTTATAAGTAGCAATAATAGTAGTGGCAGTAGTAGTGCTACTTAGTAGATAGACAAACAAATCAAAGTAAACCCACAGGTATACTACTACAAACACCGAATAATATCGAAGGCTTTATGGCAAAAACACAACCACAATTCAAAGCTTCTTAATTTATTCCATTCTATTTCATAGATTATGATGTCATCATAGGCGATGATGATGATGAGTCGGTAATCGGTATACACACACACACATAGTTGGTTGAAAGGATGGAGGCAAAGTGAAATTTGCACACACGCAGGCACACATACACACACGTTTCTATCAGTTTTTGTTCCAGTAAACAACCAAGACCTGTAAAATGATGACAGATGAATGAAAGAAAAAGAGATAAAATAGAGAAAATATACAAGAAAAGATAAAAGAATTGGTGAAAAAGTAGAATAAAAGATAGATAGATAGATAGATATTTGACCTCACCTTTTCAACACGCGTGCGCGTGCACGCACACATATACACACACGCATACACAGAAAGATACATCCACCAATCAGTACACATAAGTAGGTATATTTTCAATAAGAATAGTAAATGACTGCTCTATCATCATGATATCTACACTACATGCCATAGACAAATAGAATCAATGCAATGCACACCCAATTCACTTTACACTTTACCAAAATAAATCAGATCAATAATAATAAGAAAAATAAAAGGCTAGGACATGAAATTCGGTTATATTATCTTTAATTGAAACAATCATAATAATATAAATAATAATGATAATAACAATAATAATCACAAGCAAGCAAAATTAATCCTTAGATAGATAGATAGCTTTTGTTGACAAGTGATTGGTTATGATTGAATACAATGTAAAAGTATGTCTCCGTTGTTATTGTTGTTGCTGTCTCTAGCCAGCTGGCTTGGTTGGTTGGTTGGTTGACTGGCTGGCTACGTGTACACAATCGTAACACCAATAGTAATAATCATAATAATAATAACAATAATAATAATTCAGTTAAAGCATACAATTCATTAGGCCTATATAACACGAACGGCGACAATAATTACACACAAACACACACACAAACAACGATTATGTAATCAATTGTGAATAATTTTCAATCAAAACATTGAAATAAATGAAAGTTGACGGTGACTGGAGCTATTTCTACATAGGTAGGTAGGTAGCTTAACGGATTGATTACAAGTATAGATAAAAATGTGATTTCCTGATCTAACCTAGAAATATCAGGCAAACCCCTTTTGGAAACCAAACCCTTTTGAAAAGTAATCTAATGCTCACACTAGTGACTGATTGACTGACTGACTGACCATAGGGATGCAGTTGCTAGGGGAGTTCTAGTGGTGAGAAGTAATAATCACTTACTTGGGAAGTACCATCAGCCCCAACGGGTTGATCGCAGACAAAATCTCAGAACGGATACAGAGGGCTAGTTTCGCATATGCCAGTTTACTCCGTCTCTGGCGTAGACGTGATATCCGACTATCGATCAAAGGACGTGTGTACTGCTCATCAGTCCGCTCCGTCCTCCTTTATGGCCAGCTGTGAGACCGGGCCACTAAGAGTGGAAGACATGAAAAGATTAACTGTCTTTGATCATAGGTACCTGCGCTCTATCTCCCGTGTGAAGTGGTATAATAAGGTGAGCAATACTGAGGTTAGGCGTCGAGTTCTAGGTAAGGAGAGGAAATCAATCGACGAGGTTGTGAAGTTACATAGACTGAGATGGTTAGGGCATGTGTTACGTATGCCTAGTCTTCGCCTTCCTCGACAATGGGCAATGTTAGCTGACATAGGGTAAGGGCTGGAAAAGAGCCAGCGGAGGTCAAACAAAAACATGGCACCAGTCAATGAAATCCACAACAGTTGGTCTAAGCCACGTAGGAAGATGTAGACTTCCTGACTGGTTGGGGTCCTCGGGACAGTAAAAATCTATGGTTGGAAACAATTGGTGACATGGCTCAAAATCGTTCTCAGTGGCGCAGATGCATCCACTCCTTGTGACTTATGATTTCCAATGAAACTGTTTTGTTCTTCGTTACTACTATTCCTTTATCTCACACCTCTCTATTATGCATTTCTTCTACTTCCTTCTCTTGCTTTGTGTGCTACACGGAGTGTGGCGACTTGAACTGCCGCACATATGTGCAAAGTTCTATGTCGAAAACAGACAGACAGACAGTAATGATTAGCAAGTTGAGTGTGAGGATCAGACAGATACCTGTCGATAACAATGACTGGTGATGGAAGAAGTTAGAACTGGTGACTGAATCACTAAAGGAATTTCCTTGTGATTTAAGGGGTGTTGGTTCAGTCATCATTAATGGGGGGGGGAGTGGGGGAATGAGTGAGTACTGCTGAAGAATCGTCACCAGCTGAGACAAAACAAGTGTCGAAAATTAATTCCCTGATTTGCAATGGTTATCTAGTTGACGTTACTTCATGCACTTATTCCCCTTGATGAATTTGAATAAAGCACGAACAACAGTGTGGTTTGTGCAGAATAATATGACGCCATCATTGCTTATTTCGTTGGCTTCTCATCAGTTCAACTGCTTACAGCCTAAATAAATTATGAGGTTTATGTACAGAAAAGTTTTAATATGCTTGCAAATTTTTCATAGTATCAGTTGACAGAAGGTTCCACAATTAGTGAACAGTGCTCAGAAAATTGAGCTTATATAGTTTTTACACAGGCAGTTCAAGTTTAAACAAAATAAATGTATGTATACATTGGTAAAGAAGTTACGTTATAAAGACGAGAGAGGCGCAAGATGCTGACTGACTAATAAATTAGGTAACAGTGTACTGAGTTCAACTCAAATCATAGAAACAAGAGACAAGCGAAATGGGGTAAGTTTAAAGACAAAGATTACGTAATCAAATGAAAGAGGGAATAAAGACATCCAATCACTAGAGCAACGAAAACTAATAACTGCTTCTTTCTGAACACATAAATCTGGGTTCAACCGTTTGATAGATATTGCTTCGGCAAACTTGAGGAGAATCGAGCTCCTTTGTCTATCGATAATTTTAAAGGATTACACCATTTTCACCTCATGACCCGTATCGAGGAGATGTCTGGTAATAGCGCTATTATAAGAGTTTGTTCCTTTGAGACGTAGGCTTTGAGACGGTAGATGTCCAAAAAACCGGAGGTGTGTCCTTCTTTCTGTTCCTCCAATGTAACTGCTCCCGAAGATATAAGTAAATATGTATACACAGTTGGAGAAGGGTATCTGTCGACTTTTGACTGCACCAAAGAGCATGTTGTTCGTTACTTTGTGAATGAACTTTGGATATACATGAGTAGAACTTTTCATGAAGTATATTACTCAAAGTTACCATAACTCTGAAACAGCTACGAAAGTGTTACTCAATAATCACTTGTACTTCTATGCGGTTAATAATTAGCCAGACCTATTGTGTATCAGAATTATGGTAGTTGGTGAGGGGAATTTATAACCAATAACCCAATGTAACTGATAATCAGGAGCCTAGCCGAGTGAATCGTAAATCGATTGATTTACAGAGTAATACTATCTTTTAATTTAACCATCATTAGTTAGTCAGTTAGAGCTGAGTTGTGTGCAGTGAGTTTTCATGTACCATACCATGATCTACACTTTTCGGATGGGAACTTATGATATCGTTCATCTGACGCCTAAGCTGAAGTAGGCAGAGCCGGATTTGAACCCTAAACCTTTCAGTTGAACATCGAGTGATTAGTCCAATAAACCACAACTCTACATCTGTCATTAGCTATCTACCTCAGTCCACATCATGTAGTAAAGTTGACAAGAGCTCAGCAACTCCACTCAGCGTAAGCTGGTAACGATCTACTCTTAACCAGCTCAGAGAAAAGTATTAAACACCTAAATATGTATCATATCTGACAACCCTAATGCACAAAAACAATTACACAAAGTCAATCAAAAACTTGACAAGAGATCAACTGGCAAAATCAAAATATGCATAATTTAAAAGAATGCAGACAATAGAAATTATATCATAGTTAAATCTGATTTAACCCACTTATAAAATAAAAAAGCCACAATCACAGTTGCAGATTGAATAATGAAGATCTTATTTTTGCCGTTTCAATTACATAACTAAAAAACTTGGAAATCAACTTAAGAGGAAGTACAGTTCTTAGACGGTTGGACTCAATCGACACAGGAAGCCCTGGCTAGCCTAGGTTTCGTGCTAGTTGGCACTCTCACTAGTCAACAAGGCGTATCTGCAACCTTGAAGGAACTCATGTCGCTCCCCCTGAGATTTGAATCGTGTCACCACCCAGTACTGAAGTCAGAGACGTTATCATGTTATCAGCTATTCGGGCTCACAATCGACCTCCTGTAGGACTAGACATACGATAATAGTTACTTTCTATCTAGTGTCCAATCAAAGTATCCAATACAGTAAGTCCTACGGGAAGACGACGGTGAGCCCAAATAACTCAGTAGTAACATCTCCGACACACTGTAGATCTAGATGGAATGGGTTCGAATCTCAGGAGGGAAATGATATGCCTTGTTGACTGGTGAGTGTACCAACAAGCACGAAACGTAGGTTAGGTCAAAAGCTTCCTGCCGATTGCCTTTAACCATATAATACCAACAATTTACAATGCACCGTGACGGCTATCCAGACACCTAGTGGACATGGTGTTCACATTGCAAACTTAACTGTGATAAAATTCAGTCTGCACCAAACAAAGGACTGGTGTTCAGTCAAAAAAGTATAGTTCACTCAAAGGATTACCAGTAAATAATATTGGGAGAATGTGAATCGATGGTTAAGGAGTAAAATGCTTGACAGCCACGCACGTGATTTGGGATTCGCTTCACAGCCGACACACTCCTTTACCACACCTGATAGGTAACAAGCGTTAGAAATAAGATAGGTGGAGCGTGAAGTTAGCGGATCCACCTCGTAAGTAAATACAAGCGCTACTGAAACTGCATAGCTTAAAGCTCTATATTCCACTCGGAACGATAAGGAACACAAAACGTGAAATACAGACTCATTACTAAAAGCCAACTGTATTACTTAGTAATGTTGCAGCAATGATCAACAGAAGGCTGAATACATCACTAGCCACAGCCAATCCTGCAGCTCAGCTCGTCCCCGTCTATCGAACAATTGGCTCTTTGGTGCAATTAAAAATCGATAGATATCCTTCTCATATTAACTCCAACTGCATATACAAATTTACATGCATATGCGGGAGCAGTTACATTGGAAGGACAGAAAGAAGGGCATATCTATGATTTTCTGAACATGTACCGAAAAGCCTATATCTAAAGGGAACAAATGCTTTAAACAGTGCCATCGCCAGGCATCTCCTTGACACGGGTCATGAGGTGGACGTTGCAAGATCGTTCAAAATTATCAAAAGACAAAACAGCTCAATTCTCCTCAAGTTTGCTGAAGCCATTTCCATCAAGCGCCTGAAACCTGATTTATGCATCCAGAAAGAAGCGGTCATCAGTCTTTCTTTGTCAACCCTGGTAACTGGATATTTTTATCTCTCATCGGAATGCGTAATGCTGAAAAGTTTCGATTTTTTCGATTGATTTTTGTTTAAAATGAACTCCGTGCAAGTAGGTTAAAATTATTTTTGTAGATATATATTCAATAATGTCTTTGGCCTGTAAGCAGCTGACGAGAAGGCAACGAAATACACAATGATGGTAACACTTTATTCTGCAAAAACTGTAGTTCTTGCTTTATTCAAATTCATTGGAGGGAATAAATGTATGAAAGCTGAGATAATCAGCCGAAGAACATGAGATGTAATTCTTATACTGTACTTTGAATATATTCAATTACATTTTTTTCAAAATTAACAATTAGGTACAAGTACACAGGTAACCATAGGCATATGGACCAGACCGACAACTTATATACATAAGCTTGTAACGTGTTTGTTTTAAATCACACTGGTAACGATGACCGCCATAATTAACAAGTTAAAATCAATGTAGTATGAACAGAATATAGTTAAACTCACTGTATAAATATCCTTATTTCTATTCTTAGCATCTGCTACACAAAGGAGGAGAGGCCAAACAGTCACACGAAATCGATCAGGGATTCCCTTGAAAATTCGTCGGGTTAGCTAACGAAATAGAAATGGTTTAATAAAAATACTTTTTTTAGAAAACAACAGGATTATATATGGGTAGCATGCAAAATAAGCTCAAGGGATTTTGTATCAAAATTTCCTAGATCTTGAAATAATAGAGAAGATTTGTAGCTCAAGTGGATGATTTGCAATTAATAGTGTTCTCTGAGCTGGTTGGTTTAGTTGCGGAGCTTTCGTCGTCCCCCTTCTGGACAACATTCCTATTCAGCGCAATTTCTAGCATGAAACAAATAATTACTGAAGATAGCAAGTTTACATTCGAATCAATCAATATAAGATGTGTGACTGGGATCCTCAAGACACTATAAACCAATGGCTAGGAAAAATCGTTCTCAATGGTACGGATGTATTCACCCTTTGCGGTCACCCAGATCTATTAAATCGTTATCGTTCTTTCTCCTGTATAGCTTGATCCATTATGGTTTCTCTACATGTGTTTGTTTTTTATCCTTCACTATCATAAACGGGGAGTAATCAGACCTACAAATATCTTCTAGTGGTTCCCTGATTGAAATTCTATTTTAAAAAAGGAGGTGTTAGGACGGATAACCTATCGTTGTTAGCCGTGAAGTTACAATTGGTGCGCGCACTGACATGATAACCTGATTGGACAGTTTCCGATTGATATATTTTTGGAGGATATTCAAGGTCACAATTCAATCAGATATTGATTATTTACGTGTGGTTTAAATTCCCGTCGATTTGTAAGCAATATGTATATCTTGTATTTTGAAGAATGGAAGTGGTTGCTGTTGTCGCAGTCCAATCTGACTGTTGTGTTTACCTCAGCGTGGGGAATATTTTCAAGTGGTCAGTTGACTATTAGTGTCATATCTGGAGAGGCATTATGGTCAATTCAGGCTACAACCACAAAAACAGTAACACTCCCTTATAACATCACTTATGCGTGATTTTATGTTAAAAGTTCGACGTTGAAAAATCATTTTTAAAAGATAGTGAACTGAATGTCATTATCCTCCTAAAGTAACTACAAAAAGAATACCATGTGTATAAGGAAGAGGAAGTGTGTTCTCCACCATCGGTATACATCAATTCGTAGTATATGACCGTGTGCCTTACTTACTTTTACTTTACTTCGGCTATCTCCTACGGGAGGATGAGCCGGCTTCATGAACGTCTCGAATCATCGCTGCCCAGGCGCGGCAATTTGTAAGAGAGTTCATGAAGTTTCATGGGAATTTGGTACGAGTGATGTCCCCAGCATCGCTCGGCCTTTTGTTTGAGAGTGCAGCTCTAGCCTTTACACAGCCAAGTGTGACCTACAAGGCAGTAGGAGTGGAGTAAGGAGTCCACTATCCATTGGCAGCCGGTGACCGGAGTTCGGTTCATACGCCTTTTTGAATGGGGCCAGACATCCAGGACATCCAACAAGCCCTTTGTCCATACGTCTGCCGGTGAGCTCCAGTGAGCTTCATACGCCAGTCGTTGGAGGTTTGGAATCAGGGTTTAGCCATCTCCCCTAGACCGTCATCCAATGGACAGTCAACCCGGTGGAGAGCGCCGGGCATCCGCTTTCGCCCTCTCACTTTGGTGAGAAACACCTCCGCCACGTGAAGGCAGTGAGTAGGACTTCCTCAGGAGAGGCTATGTAAGACGCCCGGTCATATGGGAGCATTTCAAGAGGTGTGCGGAGGGTGGCCAACCCGCAGCGCAAAGCACCCACCCCCGACCATCCTGAGGCTTTGGAGGCTACCGTGTGCCTAGAACTAATCCTAAATATTTAACTAACCAGTCTCTAGTATTACTGCTTACTTTCAACCAGCAGTCACTCAGTAGGTAATTATCAATTATTGATTATGATTATTCCTTTAGGTTTCGAGTGGGACACGCATTCTGTGTCAGCTAGCATTATTCCGTTTAGGAAGGCGATAATTAGGCATGCGTGACACATGTCCTAACCATCTCAATCGATGCATCTGCTTCACAATCTCGTCGATTGATTTTCCCTCCTTACCTAGCCCTCGACTGAATCCTAACGTTAATATTGTTCACCTTATTATGCCACCTAACATGGGAGATAAAACGCAGGCACCTATGATCAAAGACAGATATCATCAACATACAGTCTAGCACAGAGAAAGGTTAGAGATAAGTGCCATTAAATCGAAAACATAAGTTTAAAGTTTTATGTTCATTGGTTGCTAATATTTTACGAAAGGGTTAAAGGTGTAACTCAAGGTACAGAAGTACTATAACATGTAGATCAATGACCAATCGACTGTAATTAATACTCACGACTAGGTGTGGAACATTAGCCCAAGCACCTGACTTTTAAATTATTGATTTAAAACCTGGTACAGTACAGGTATCAAGAAGACGCTCCAGACAACAATGATAAAACAATATATACAGATATTGGGAGTATGAATATAGGACGTCATCCAGAAAGGAAGCAAGTATCTTTGACAACATCAAACAACATCTGCCATTGATGCCATCGGAAGCTAACAATTCTAAACGAAGACAGCGATGATTGAATAAGCAGAATCATCGAACATCTTCAGCTCACAGAGGCCAGGTATCACAGGGCGTTGAGCAACACTGAGCATACTAAAGCACTGTAAGTAGACCCAATCCCTTTGACAGCCAGGCTGACGCGTCGTGACGGTGGCTAAAATTCGCGTTAGCCTTAGATGTTGATTGGATCATTGAGTCTTAGTCTGACATATAAATACAAAGGAACACTTAGTTGGAATCATAAACTATGAAGACGAATATTTCTGCTGGTAAGAGGAAACCAAAAGTGATAATAATTTCGGTGAATTTTCATCAAAAGTACAAGGTGTATGAGACATCTTTTTTGTCTTTCAATAGACAGAGACAAGGAGAGACATAGAGAAATCAACATACCAACAGATTACAAAATATGTTATGATTGCCAAATAGCTATGAAATTGTTAAATATTTTATTCCTTAAACTGTTATATCATGAGCTTTTATCTTCTTAAAATTGATTTTCTAAATACCTAAATTTTATTGTGAGGAGTTTCAATGTTAACCCGCATATTTTCAGATAAAAATTAATCATAAAAAATCAACAACAAGAAACTGTGGTATGCTAATGATGATGATAAGAAGATGATAAAGAAACTTTTTCTCAAAAGAGAGAAGAAAAATCTCAATTTTTATTTCTTGGCCTTTAAGATGAATGTAACGTTTTATAATAGAGATTACTTATTTAGATTGAATGTTGTCTTGTATAATATTTAATGTAATGCTGGCGTGAATGTGAGAGGCGTTTGGGAGAGTTGGTAACAGCCAACACAATGCAAGCTAACTAACTAGCTAGTATCATCATCTCTCCTCGAGTAGATGTTCGCAGATATTCAACTATCGATTATTCAGTGAGTCTGTACTGTGCAATAGTTCGCTCTTTCCTCCCTTTTGACTGTAACACATAGTCATTGAAAGTGGAAGGCACGAAAAGGTTGGTTATTTTACACCATAGATATCTGCATTCTATCTCCCGTATTAATTGATATAATATGGTGAGTAGTATTCAGGTTAGTTGTCAACTGGTAGGTAAGATAGGGAAGTCAATGAATAAGGTTATGAAGGCATATCGATTGTGATGGCTAGGACAAGTGTTATGTGAATACCGAGCCACCAGCTGGTTTCTCAACGAGCAACTGTTAGCTGACATAGAATTAGGTTGGAAAAGATTGAGAGGTGGCCCATGAAAACTTGCCATCAATCCACGGAGTCTTTGATAGCCGATTTTAGCTTTGTAAAGAGGTGTAGACAGTTTAGTTGGCAACCTCAGGATTCTAAGAACCAATGACTGGAGACTGTTAGCAAGATATATTAAACGGTTCTCAGTAGAGCATATCCCAGACCCATTAAATTCTCGTGTTTTTCCATATTACTATCCTTTCTCCCACATATATCGGCTTACTATAGTTCTCTTAAATCCCTATATGTGTAATACTTGGACACTGTGGCAATATGCAATTCCATATTAATATGTTGATTAGATATATCACACAGCACAATATATTTTTCATAAGCATTTCATCAATTATAATCACACAACTTCGAAACTTTCGCTTTATGGTTTCCTTTATTTCTTCCCATTCGTCGTCGTAGGGGTAGTAGAATTTTGTAGATGTCTGGGTGGACAGGTGTAGAATCATTCCTATTACATGCATCTTTAGTTGATTTGATAAATAAAGCTTCACTCACTAATCTCTCCACCCACCCTGTTACATTAGATTTCAGAACTGTCATCTTATCCCATCCATCCTATTGTATGGTTGTGTATAATTGCATGCAGTGAGTGACATAACTGAACTATTCTCCAGAGCAGAAAAACCTAACAAAATCTAGATTAGTTGACCCCAATAATAAGATAGGAGATCTGGAGAATAGTTTAGCTGTACCACTCACTACATGCAATTACACACCACCAAATAATAGGATGCGATAAGATGGCAGTTTTAAAATCTATTGTAACACCAGTGGGAGGGAGGGATTGGTAACGGAAGCTTTATTTACCGAATCAACTGCGAACACATGTAATAGGAATGATTCACCACCTTACGGTTTTACCTTAAACCCCTCCAAATGCCAAACAGTCAATTTCACCTTTAGGCATAAATCTCACCTAAACAAACTGGTTAGCAGTCACGGGGTATGCAACAGGAATGACACGGAATTAGAAACCAAGTCGGAAATTAAATACCTAGGCGTCATTCTACCTGCTGATCTTTCCTGGTCGTCTCATATCTTGATGATTTCTAAGAAAATATTCCATCTTACCTTCTACATCAAGAAGTTAAGACATTCTGGTATAACCCAACCCTTACTCCTACAATTCGTTAACTCTCGCATTCTGCCTATTATTCCTTATTGTTCCCCCTTAGTTTTTCCTGGGCCGGCTACTGAAGAAACACTATATCTTATTACGTAGGATGTTAAAGGTTGTCAGCAGGGTAAGCAACGTGCCACTTAACCAGCTCGTTAACATTCTGGTCGACAGGAACATGGACTCATGTGAAAAATGGGTTAAATCCATTCCATCTAACTCTGACCACCCTCTTCATTCACAACTCTCCCCTCGTATCTCATCAGGAAAAACCAGAAGCCTATATAGGAGACTATATGCTCTCACTAGAAAGTACAAAAACTCAACCATACCCTACTTAGCTCGTGTTCTGTGCGATAAAGAAGGCAATAGGCGTGATATCTATAACTTATTAAATACCCAGTAGAACAACTGGATCTCGTCTTTCCAACTCATATCATTTATACGTACAACGTTTTCTTTCTTTCTTTCTTTTCCTTTTCTCTTCTTTTGTTATGTGCTGTTTTGTTTCTCTCTTCTTTACAAACTCTATTTAAAACATTTGTCTTCGTTCTTTCACACTCTGTATATCTCGACCTTTTGTTACCGCTTACGCCAGTAAATATGCTAGTAGTATCTACTTTTCTAACACCTTCAAACACTCTGTTCAATCTTGGCTTTGCTACTGACATGCCAATATGTTGTAGTCAAAACTAGTCTGAGAATACCCTTAGTCTATGTGGAATTTTATTTATCGATAATGTACTAAGTGGATGCAATACTGTAGTAAAATGCTGAGAATTCCATTCTGTATCACAAGTACTGTTTTGGAATAAAGCAAATTATTATTATTACTATTATCATTACCTGTCTACCCAGACATCTGGAAAACTCTACTACCCTTACAATAAATAGGAAAGAATAAAGAAAACCATAAAACGAAAGTTTCGAAATTTTGTAGTTATAATTGATGAAATGATTATGAACCATCCATAAATTGCGTTCAAAACTTTGTCATCCAGTAAAGAGTAATACTGTTTCACACTGTGTATGATATATCTAATAAACAAATTAGTATGGAATCTCTTAAATTCCGTTTTTTCTACCTTAATATGCAATGTGGAGTGTGGCAAGTGGAACTGCTGTACTTCTGTGAGAAGTAGTGCTATGTTGAAACCTGATCAGGCAGTCAGTCAATTAACTAGCTTTTACTACGCTACAGGCTTTGTATTACATATATATATATATATATATATAATATCCTTTAATTCCTAGAGGAACATAGGGCTTCAGCCGCGCGTCTCCATTGCCTTCTGTTTTCTGACAACTTTTTCACCCCCCTCCAAGTCTGCCCACATGCTCTCATCTCCTCTTCACATGACCTCCTCCAAGTCACCCTCGCACTGACGAACGACTCGCTGCTTCCCTGTCTGGTTCCACTCGAGCGATGGCCCAGTGTGTGATGTCACTTGTTGGTTTCCTCAGATTATGGCCAGCCAATCCACCTCCATTTCTTCCTGCCTATTTGTTTCACAATCGGTTCCTGCTGAGTTGGTTCGCTCATTGCCAGAGATCCCTGTTGCTGATGTTTTCTGGCCGGCCATCTGATCTTGAGTGGTATTGAGCGAAGACAACTGTTAATGAAGGTTTGAAGTTTGTTTGAGGTGCTCTTTATGACACGCTGGCCAAGTCTCTGATCCGTACAGTAGCACTGACTGACTTCACATTGGAGTTGAAAATCCGGATCTTATTTTTCATGCTGAGTGCTGTTGACCTCCACAGAGGCTTGAGAGTAATGAAAGCTTGTCTTGCTTTTCCGATTCTTGCTTTGATACCCTCGTCACTTCCGCCTGTAGTTGAAACGATGCTTCCCAGGTACGTGGGTAGGTAGAGGAGGTTGTTTCTTTCAGGTTCCTCCCATTTATGCAGGCTGATTGTTGTCTGTTGTTGTTGTTGCTGTTGGTGTTGGCCAGGAATCTTCATCACCTCTGTTTTATCTATGTTCACCTGAATTCCTATCTTTGATGCTTCTTCTGCCAGCTTGTTGCTTTTCACTTGCATATCTTCCAGTTTGTGGGAAATAAGATATATATCATCGACGAAGTCCAGATCCTCCAAGTTTTTTGTGTGAGTCCATTTTATGCCTGTTTCCTCATCGCCCTGCCCGCTCTCTGTCGCATTATCCAATCTACTGCAATCAGGAAAATCATTGGCGATAGTAGACAACCTTGCCTCACTCCCGTCTTCACTTCGAAGGCTTCCGTAAGTTTCCCGTTGTGGATTACTTGGCATGCAGCATTGTCGTATAACTGTTGGATAAGATGTATAATTGTCGATGGAACCCCGTAGTAGCGACGTTGTTGCCAAATGACCTCTCGATCGACGCTACACTGTCAAAGGCCTTTTCAAAGTCGATGAAGCTAAGCGAGATAGAGAGGTAACTGGCATTCCAAGCTTTGTTCAATGATGATCCGTAGAGTGATGATTTGATCGATACATGACTTGTTTCTCCTGAATCCAGCTTGTTCCGGTCAAAGTTTTTCTCTCTCTCCATATATATATATATATATATATATATATATATATATATATATATATATATATATATATATATATATATATATATATAGTCTTAATAATATTGGTTTCGCACTGACAGACAAAATAATAACTACCGTAAGAATCAAATTGATAATGTTTAGTGTAACAATGTGTAGAATTCATATGATGAACCAGAAGTCACACCTTGTATAGTATAGTATAGCATAATTTGACCTATTGTTTCAAAAAACGAAGTGATTAAATCGGTCAAATCGATATGGCTATTTACAAGTGAACTAGAAAACGTGTAGATACAAAGATAACACTAATCTTTCTTATATGTATATGGAAATTATATGGAATTCGACTCAGGGAAATCGATACTTAATTGACAGGTAACAGATTGAACAATCTCTCACAATATTGATCTTGGCATTTTATTTTAATAGTTGTGTATACGATTCAGTAATATGATAAAGATCATAATGTACTCTAGCTACCTTAGAAACATTAAACCACCGTCGGTGATTACGAGTGATAGAGCTCACTAGTGTAGGCTCGTGACTTTTGGGCTACAATCCATCTTTACCCAGTGAGGTTTGGAGAATCACATACTATCATACAACTACTAAATAACGCCGCTAATTTTATTTTATTGGAAGTTGATATCATTGGCTTACATTTTTATCTAATTTATTCATGTGGTAATCGAATGAAACTCTCACAATAGGGATACAATTGAATGTCTAACTGTTAAATGTACGAAGCTATACTCTAGTTACTTATATTATTAATACTGACTTGTTATCAGGGAATAATCTCGTCGACTTAGAATATGTGGATGACATAGTCCTCCCTCCTAGGTGAAGACACTGACAAAATGCAGAGTCTTCTGAAAACTTGATCAGCAGTCTCCTAATGTTAACCAGATGTAAGATAATGCTACAGGACGAAACTACATCGACTCCTAGATTAGAAATAGGGAGTGGAATGGTACAGCGTATTGACCACTTCACTTATTCGGGTAATTGCATTTGTTCCAACACGTTGATTGCCGACAAAGTTTCCCTATGACTACAGAAGGCTCGTTTGGCATTCGCCAACTAACGCCACCTCTTGTGTAGACGTGATATCCATCTGTCCACCAAAGAACGTGTGTACTGCTCAGCAGTTTCACCTGAGCGAGATATGGCCATTGAAAGTGCAAAGACATGAAAATGCTCGCTAGTCGTCTTTGATTGTAGGTGCCTGTGTTCTATCTCCCGTGTTAAGTGGTATAATAAGGTGAGCAATATTGAGATTAGACTTCAGTCGAGGGTTAGGTAAGGAGGGAAAATCGGTCGACAAGGTTGTAAAGCAAGTGCATCGATTGAGATGGTTAGAACATGTGTCACGCATGCCTAATCATTGCCTTCCTAAACGGAAGAATGCTAGCTGACATAGAATGGATCAGGTTGGAAAAGAGTTAGTGCTTGTCAAACGAAAACATGGCTTCATCACTAATGGAAATTCATAGGGATGTGTAGACTTCCTGATTGGTCTCCTCAGGATGATGAAAATTAAGGCCTGGAGACAATTGATGTGGCTCAAAATCGTTCTCAGTGGCTGGCACAGATGCATTCACTCTTTGTGATTTATCATATCCAATAAAACATTATTTTTCTTGCATTTTGCTCTTCTTTTCCTCCCACTTGCACTCCTGTTTATTATCTCTCCCTTTTTTGAATCTGTCTTTTACTCTCTTCTGTTGCTTTGTATGCAACATGGAGTGTGGCAACTCGAACTGCTGCCCTTCGGTACCAAGTTCTATGTTGAATCCAAGCAGATCAGTCATTATTATTATTATCATTGAAATACTAAGTTGGTACATTACTGGAACCAATAGATACGCCACACAAAATCACATATTTTCTATGAGGGCCAGGATGCTGTCCAGACCGCCCAGACCGAAGCTGGCGGTCGTCTTAATGGATCACACACACCGAGTCTTTTACTTGAAACCCGATCCATGACTGACTGACTGGTTTCAGCACAAAACTTTGCACCGATGGGCAGTCGCCACACTTCACTCAGCACACAAAGCCAGAGAAGAAGGAGAGGTATAAAGAAACGCAAAGTAGAGACACTAAAGACAGATTTGAAGCAAAAGGAATAGTAATAACGAAGAACAATATAGTTTTATTGGAAATTCTAAGTCACAAGGAGTGGTTGCATCTACGCCAGCCACTGAGAACGATTTTGAGCCATATCACCAATTGTCTCCAGTCATTAGGTTTTACCATCCCGAGGACCCCAACCAGGAACCTGATCCATAAGGTAATGGAGTGGTGTCAGCAGCCTCATCCCCCACGGTTTCCGGTGACCAAAACAGATTCATACACAATTCGGTTCGTTTAGATTTCGGAGCTCATGTACACCGTATAGGTTCGGAGAAACACAGTTTTCTAGCTCCCCCCCCCTTAGATAGGTTAACGTGCATATCCACCATTCAACTTGGAAAAGGCTTTGCTAATCAATTAAGGTAATTAGTTTTTGCATAGTAGATATATTCTACAGGCGACCACCTACAGTGACTAATAATTTGTAATTACTTCTCTACTAATACTTCCATTCTCTAAAGTGAATACTAATCAGTGAGTTGGTAATTAAAACAAAAACAAAAAAAAGGAAGGAATACACATACATCTATGTATTTACCTTCTCTGAGGCTCGACCATTCCTGTACATACGATTCCATAAGGAATCGACTTCTTCCCACTTGTGAATCATTTTAAGCCATTTATCAACACGACGAATATCATTTTTACGATACTAAAACGTAAAACAGTGAATACAAACATTTAGAGTATGACTTATTAACTAAGGAAATGCTCACAAAAGGAGTGGTATTTTACATTGCAAGCGAAAAGCAGTTATCCTGTTTCTAAAGTAACAGTTGGAATACATTTTTTTTAAATCAAGTGTTTAGAATTACATGGTAAAGAAATACAGACAGTATTCATTTTGAAACTGGCACCAAATGGAATGATGCAAGCATAAATGAATACATCGATCAGTCACTGCATGATTAATGATTGACCGAAATCCATAGGTAAAATATGCAACTTGATGATTAAGCTAACTTAAAAAGTATAATAAGCTAAGCCGTATGAAGCCCATAAGTAATTGAATGGTAGAATGCTTGCCAACGCCAAAGGAAGTCCAGGTTCAATTCCTGACTGATGCACTCTTAAATCTCACCTAGTTCAACAGCCATTAATAAGCTTGGCAACAAGAGAAGGAGGGACATGAGGCTAGCAACTCCGCTTCGCGGCAACTACACCACCGTTACTGAAACATTTAAAGCTTGAAACCCTGAGTTAAACTTCGAACACAAAGTAGTAAAGAAGGTGAGGAGCCCAAACTGATTGTAGCTTCGTTCCTGTGGACAGCTAGTGAAAAGGCTTACCTACAACCTTCAGAAGATCAAAGTTTTCCATGGTATTTTTGCCTGAATCAGGGAGTTTTCTACTAAACTATATAGGTTAGTACTGAGTAATTGCAATCAACGCTTTGGGATAAGTCACGACACCGCTAACCCATTCGACTGTATCAGCCAATCCTAAAGAGAGGAACAGGCGCAGAGGACTAAGCGGGTAACAAAACACCTACTGGTATTCATTTATGTGAAACGAAAGCAAAACTAAGATACAATCAATACTGGTTGAGACTATAAGTGGTAGTTAAGGGCCAGAAAGATAATACGACTTGGTACTTAGACGACCATCAGACGGTTGGTGTGTACTAATGTATGCTGACTTAACACAACTATGATTTTTTTTCTCAACTACCTTATATCATAGACTAACGGCCGTAAAGTTGTTTCAGTAAGTCTTCGCGTTGGCATTATTCCAACTGGGAATATACTATTCACAAAAAAAGACATTCAATGTGTTTCCCTTTAAGAAGACTGAAATAACAATGGCAGACTTGATTCATTTGCAGTCATACTATGACAGTGAACTGAACCAGACAACAGATCATATGTAAATGCTTCTTGCAATAACTTGAAAAAATAAATTACGCTAGCTGTTGGGGGACGGGAGTTATACTAAAGTTCAAAAATCCAAGGTACTGCTGAACACTAAATTATTATTATTGTTCCCTTGGGTTCCTAGTGGAACATAGGGCTTCAACTTCACGTCTCCACTTGTTTCTGTCTTCTGCTGTACTCTTCACCTGCATCCATGTTAGTCCATACTCTTTCAACTTCTCTTCACACGATCTCCTCCATGTCACCCTTGCACTGACGTCCCACTCGCCGCTTCTCTTTCGGCCTGGTTCCACTCGAGCAATGGCCTGACGCGCGCGATGTCACCCAGCGGCCTCCTCAGCCACGAGTGTCCAATCCATCTCAGTCCACTTTCTCCTGCATATTTGTTGGGCGGCGATTGGTTCTTGTTTTGTTTGTTCCCATAGTTTCTTGCTAGTGATTCTTTCCGGCCCAGCCATCTGATCTTCAGTATAGAGCGAAGACAGTTGTTGATAAAGGTAAGGTCTGCAACAGGCTGTTGGAAATATTCTTTGTGACCCACCCGCCAAGTTTCTGATCCGTATAGAAGAACTGACTGACTTGACGTTTGTATTGAAAATCCGAACGAATTTTGTTGTTGATGCTGAGCGACGAAGATTTCCAGATTGGTTTCAGGTTGATGAATGTGTTTGTCGCCTTCCCGATTGTCACTCGATTTGACATTCTCGTCCGTTCCGACTGCCTGTAGTCGAGACAATGCTCCCTAGATAAGTGAGTGAATGAAGTAACTAACCTCTTTCAAATCCCTCCCGTTGATGGTGATTGCCCATGAATGTTGCTGCTGTTGTTGTTGTTGGTTGGTCGGTTATTTTCATAACCTCCGTCTTGTCTATGTTTACCTGGAGTCCTGTCTTCGCCGGCTGCTTCTTCGACCAGTTTGTCGGTTTTCGCTTGTATGTCTTCGATTTTGTGTGACATCAAACATAAATTATCCACAGGCGAAATCCAGGTCTTCTAGGTTCTTCACGTCGGTCGGTCCAGGATATCCCTGTCTTCTCGTTTCCCACTCACTATCTGACGCATAATCCAGTCAACCCACCACAATTAGGAATATCATTGGTGATAGTAAGCACCCTTGTCTGACTCCTGTGTTTACCCCAAACGCATCGCTGAGTTTTCCGTTGTGGATCACTTGACATGTGACGTTGTCGTACAGCTGTTGAATAAGGTTGATGAATATTTGGGGTACGCCGTAGTACTCGAATAGTTTCCAAATTACTTCGCAGTCAACGCTGTCTGTCGAAGGCATTCTCAAGGTCTATAAAGTTGAGGTAGAGGTTTGATTGCCATTCCATGCTTTGTTCTGTGATGATGATGCGTAGAGTTGCAATTTGGTGAGAACATGATTTGCCTTTCCTGAATCCAGCTTGTTCTGGTCGGAATTCTGTATCCAGTGCGTCCGTTATTCTCTCCAGGATGATGCGACTCAGAATTTTACTCAGAACACTAAATACATAAACATATTTTAGGAAACTGCTGTAGCGTATATAAGAAAGCTTGTTTTAAAGACAATGAGAAGCGACATAGGCTTGACTACACTCAATTACATTGAACAGAATATGTTTCACGAATCACTCACTTTATCTTCAACAATCCTCTCCTTTTTTGTCAAACCATTGGGACTAAAAAGTAAAAAAAAAGAAAACAAAAAGTTACCCATTTGAATAGGCTATGTGATATCTACTAGAATATGTTCCAGAAAAATATGAAAGTGCATCGCAAAACAATTTTATTCATGCAACTGAAGGGGAAACTCCAAGTACTATTCTACATGGACTAAAATTAACGATGGCAACCGACACTGGATGACTGCTTTCACTGAAAACGCAAGAATAAAATCGGGGTCGAAAAGCCTTAGAAAAGTCAGCAAAGTATAATACTGTCTTTCTAAATGACAATGAAACAACACGATCACTAATCAATCTCCTCTCAAGACTTCAAGAATCGATATGGATCTTTCCACAGTTTTGAGTTAAAATCCCAGGGCTAAATGAGATTCAATGGAGACATGCTAAATTGTGTGTTCTTTGAATAATCCTATTACTTTCTAATAGTTGACCAAAAGATATATAAACATTACCCGATATTAAGGAATGAATCTTTTAGAAGCTTCCTTGATCATCCTTACAGAATACTCGGGAAACGATATATGACTAAAATATTCCTACCAGCAGAAATATACCGCACTCACTTATTTACACACTTCAGTGACACAATATTGTTTTTTTTTATTTAATTCAACATTCAATATTAAGAACAGTTTACTGATAGAAGATATTATTTAAAACCCTATTCTCTTTCAGTTGCCCCTATCTGCTAGTCCAAAATGAAGCAGATGGGCTAGAAATAAAACACAAGCACAACCGTCAGAAAGTGAAGACCTGTAGCCGATGAGTCACATAACTACAGTACAAAAACCGATCAAAACAGCATTCTAGCTGATTGAGTTCAGTTATAATTTCAAAAGCGATAGACGACTAAATTCGAAATTCACATTCCCCTAAAAGATATTCATCAACAGTACAAGAATTCTCAGATGTCTTTTCCTAGTTTATCTACCCTACGTTTTCGTGTGATCCAATCCTGTCATCAGTTGATTTATCGTTTCCTAGATGCAGTCTCAAAACTGGTCATCACATTACAACAAAAAACGATACCACAGAAACATCCTACATCATCCAGGTTTTTTTCACAGCCAACAAGTATGTCTTACAACCATAGAAAAAAGAAACAGAATGCAACACGTTCGCACTTTCAACAGACAAATATGCAGATGCTTTACGATGAAACTAAAAAATACCAAGGTGGAGCTTCGTTCAGAACTCTACCAGGTCAAGTTGTTATACTATGGAAAAGTGTAAATCACTGATTAGCCCCATATACAAGAAGGGAGACAAGTCTTCCTGTGATAATCACAGAGGGATTAGCTTGACTAATATAGTATCTGAAGTCCTAGGCTCAATAATATTGCGTACACTACTAAGTGGTGCTCGGGAGGCACAAACACGAGGAAGCCAGGTAGGCTTTAGACCAGGAAGAGGGTGTATTGATCATATCTTCACCCTCCGACAGATTCTAGAACATAGGCATTCCTACCGGCGTCCAACAGTCATTATATTTCTTGACCTAAAGGCACCATTCGACTCTGTCGACCGAGAAGTTCTCTGGAGATGCTTGGTTGTAAAGGGAATCCCGAGAAAATATATTGCACTGATTAAGGCACTCTACTCGTACTCATACAGCCAGGTGAGGACTTACGGCGAGCTGTCATCTAAACTGGTGACGACTAGTGGTGTCCGTCAAGGATGCCCATTATCCCCTTTTCTATTCAACTTCATCATAGATGTGTTAATGGACTTAACCCTAAGTGACTTCAGAGACTCAGGGATTGACTTGCTACCAGGGAATAATCTCGTTGACTTGGAATATGCAGACGATTTAGTCCTTCTAGGCGAAGACGCTGACAAAGTGCAGAGTCTTCTAAACACCTTGAGCAGCAATCTACGAATGTTTGGCATGAGATTCGCTCCAACTAAATGCAAGATGATGTTACAGGACTGGACTACATCGACGCCTAGTTTGAAAATAGGAAGTGAAGTGGTAGAGAACGTTGACCGCTTCAATTATTTAGGAAGTACCATCAGCCCCAACGGGTTGATCTCTGACGAAATCTCAGCACGAATACAGAGGGCTCGTTTCGCATTTGCCAGTTTACGACGACTCTGGCGTAGACGAGATGTTCGACTATCGACCAAAGGGCGGGTGTACTGCTCATCAGTCCGCTCCGTCCTCCTTTATGGCTGTGAGCAAGACCTGGCCACTGAGAGTGGAAGACATGAAAAGATTAGCTGTCTTTGATCATAGGTGGCTGCGCTCTATTTCCCGTGTAAAGTGGCATAATAAGGTGACCGAAAGCTGTTACCTTGACGTGGTGGTCGGGCTTGAACACCGCAATGACCTAATCAAGCTATACTGGCTGAGACTTATGTCTCTTGAGGTTCTACCATGCCAGGCAGGTTGTTTGGATAGCGGTTAAACAAAAAGCAGCTACCCAACCCACCATTATGATCAAACAAATTCACAAAATTTCATGCCGGATCGGCCGTGGCCCGGATTAACAACGACCGCGCTTCCTGCTGCCGTGTCACAGGGCAGGAGTGATAAGTATGCTACTGAGGCACACCAAAAAAAGAGACAAACAAAAACAGGCCGCGTGTGACCGGCCTCAAGCAGTTGTCCCCTGGGCTCTGCGGTCACGCAACCAACTTCCACGGTGTGGGCAGCCGGGAAGTAACAAACGCCCTCACAATCCGAAATGCACACAAAACCTCTCTAATCCTCACTTATCTTTGTCTTCATCTTCATCTCTATTACCTTGCCTTCCTCCCACTGATGCAACTCCTCTACTTGATGGCTCCTCACTCCCTCTTCACTCTGTGTCCACTAAAAACGACGAAAGCCAAAAAACCACCACGATAGTCTCCTAAAGCCACGCCACCAATTTCATATAGGAGCATTTAATGTTAGGACACTTTGCCAAATAGGACAACAAGCATCACTAGCTAAGACCCTGGCATCTCGAGCCATTGATGTATGTTGTGTTTCAGAAACACGCATACAAGACCCAAGTGTGGTTATTCACCTAACCCCACCTGGCCAACAGGATGAATCTTCAAAATTCACCTTGAGGGTGTCAGGAGATGCCACAGCTAGTTCACGAGGATTAGCTGGCGTAGGGATAGCTTGAGTACTAGGGCAGAAAAGACATTACTTGACTGGATCCCAGTAGATAGCCGAATGTGTGCTGTCCGTCTGAACGGATCAGTAAGAAGGAGAAAGGACTGCACTACTCGCCGATGCCTTTTCGTAATCTCCGCCTACGCCCCCACTGACTGCAGTTCGGATGAAACGAAGGATGAGTTCTACCAAAAGCTGTCTAGTTTGGTGAGAAAGGCTAAACGCTCAGATATAGTCGTTCTAGCTGGTGACTTTAATGCTCAAGTAGGGAAATTGTGTCAATCTGAGAAGGATGTCGGTGGCACCTATGGAGTTCCGTGCCAGCGAACCGACAACGGTGACCGTCTCCTACAGTTCTGTTCAGATAATCATTTGTTTCTTGTAAGCACTAACTTTAAACACAAGGAGAGACACTGTTTAACCTGGCGACCCCCATCATCAAACCAACGCTGGACACAAATAGACCACATAGCAATAAGCTATCGTTGGCGTGGGTCGGTAGGAGATTGTCGCTCCTTCTGGAACACGTGTGTAGATACCGATCACGCACTGGTCCGGGCTCGTGTGTGCTTACGACTGAACGGACGTAGGAAACAGCTGGCGGTAAAACCATCACGTCCCCAGCTCGATCAGGAAACTAAATCCCTATTTGAGGAAGAACTAGCTAAACACATATCTGAGTTCGACAGCTGTGCTCACCCTGGAGAAGCCTGGAAGAATATTCAGTCAGCTATAGATACAGCTGTAAAAGCTGTGAATAAGGCAAATCCAAAGGTGAGTAAAAACCACTGGATTTCGACTGCCTCATCCGAACTGATAGATGCTAGAAGACTTATTCCGGCGAGCTCCGAATTCAATGAGGAGCGAAAGCTGCACAAAAGGAAACTTACTAAAAGTCTCCGCAAGGACCGTGAACAGTGGTGGGTGACAAAGGCAAAAGAGATGGAAAAAGCATCGGCGATAGGCAACACTAGGCAACTCTTTAGACTCATCAGGGAAACGGGTGGGAGAAGGCAATTCATAAGTGAGACTATTTCTGAGAAAAATGGCTCCTTAATTAGCTCTCAGGATAGACGCCTTGAACGCTGGAAAGAACACTTTGAGGAACAATTTAACTTGCCTACAGCCACACTGAACCTCCCCGCCATCCACCACGTACCCGAATGGGATATAGACACTGGTCCGCCGTCTGTAAGTGAGGTCACAAAAGCTATCAGTAATTTGAAACGAGGCAAAGCGGCAGGACCCGACGGAATTATTCCGGAGGTGTTTAAATATGGGGGTGACATACTAGTTTGTAGATTAACTGAGGTACTAGGCAAAGTCTGGGAATCAGAGACAGTGCCATCAGACTGGGGTAAGTCACTTATTATACCGATATTCAAGAAGGGAAACAAGTCCTCGTGTGATAATCATAGGGGGATCAGCCTAACGAACATAGTCTCTAAAATCCTAGGCTCAGTAATCATGCATAGACTAAGCAGAACTCGGGAGGAACAGACAAGGGAAAATCAAGCAGGCTTTAGACCAGGTAGAGGGTGCATAGATCATATCTTCACTCTTCGACAGATTCTAGAACATAGACACACTTTTCGGCGTCCAACAATTGTCATATTTCTTGACTTGAAGGCGGCCTTCGACTCCGTGGATCGAAAGGTACTATGGCAATGTCTGACTGTGAAGGGAGTGCCAAGAAAGTACATTGCACTAATCAAGGCACTCTATTCAAACTCACGTAGTCGTGTAAGGGCTTATGGGGAATTGTCATCTGAATTGGTAACAACCAGTGGTGTCCGACAGGGATGTCCACTTTCCCCATTTCTGTTTAACTTCATCATAGATATGCTGATGGAAGTATCCTTAACTGAACGTAATGACTTAGGAATCGACTTGTTACCAGGGAATAATCTAATGGACTTAGAATATGCAGATGACATAGTCCTGTTAGGGGAGGATGCTGACAAAATGCAGAGTCTTCTGAACACCTTGAGCAGCAATCTTCGTATGTTTGGCATGCGATTCGCCCCTACAAAATGTAAGATGCTGCTACAGGACTGGACCACGTCAACTCCTAACTTAGTGATAGGGAGTGAAGTGATAGAACATGTTGACCACTTCACCTATTTGGGAAGTTGTATTAGCACCAACGGACTGATTGGCGATGAAATCTCAGCACGGATCCGAAAAGCTCGAGCTGCTTTCGCTGACTTACACCATCTCTGGCGTAGGCGTGACATCCGGTTATCAACCAAGGGACGTGTGTACTGCTCATCAGTTCGCTCCGTCCTTCTCTATGGCTCTGAAACATGGCCAATACGCGTTGAAGACATGAAAAGGTTGACTGCTTTCGATCATAGATGTCTGCGATCTCTGTCTCACGTTAGGTGGTTTAATAAGGTAAGTAATGTTGACGTTAGGCGTAGAGTGTTGGGCAGAGAGGGAAAATCAATTTTTTATTTTTTTATTTTTTATTTTTTTATTTTTTTATTTTTTTTTTATTTTTGGTCTACAGCTTGATTCAACACTGTACTTTTGGTACAAGTGTGGAATTTTCAGCGGGGATATCGGTAGCCCAAATTTCGCAGGCCGACCATAGATATCAGGTGTGCGTCGGCGTGGGCTCGAACCCCGGACCATGTGTATGGTCGGCGAGAGTCCTAACCACTGTACCACCGACTGAGATGGCTAGGTCACGTGCTGCGCATGCCTAACCATCGCCTCCCCCGACGAGCATTACTAGCTGATATAGGTGCAGGTTGGAAAAGAGCCAGTGGTGGCCAAACAAAAACATGGCATCAATCCATGAAATCCTTGACAGTTAAACTGAGTCGGTCAGGTAGGGAGATGCAGACTTCCGGGTTGGGGCCCTCGGGACTCTAGGAATCAATGGCTGGAGACAATAGGTGACATGGCACAAAGTCGTTGTCAATGGCCAGCGCAGATGTATTCAGTCTCTGTAATCTTTCATATTCCTTTCTACCATTACCCATTCTGTTTCACTCTTATACTTGTCAGACTGCATTGATTCTCTTCATTTATCTTCTTGTCTACCTTTGTGTGCTATTTTGGAACGTGGCAACTGGAACTGCTGCACTTCGGTGCCAAGTTCTATGTTGAAACCAGACAGACAGACAGATAATAAGGTGAGCAACATTGAAGTTAGGCGTCGAGTTCTAGGTAAACTGAGGAAATCAATCGACGAAGTCGTGAAGTTACAAAGACTGAGATGGTTAGGACATGTGTTACGTATGTCTAGTCATCGCCTTCCTCGACGAGCAATGTTAGCGGATATAGGGTCAGGCTGGAAAAAAGCTAGCGGAGGTCGAAAAAAAACTTGGCGTGACCACTCAATGAAATCCACAACAGTTAGTCTAAGCCACGTAGGAAGGTGTAGACTTCCAGGCTGGGGTCCTCGGGACAGTAAAAATCTATGGTTGGAAACAATTGGTGACATGGCTCGAAATCGTTCTCAGTGGCGCAGATGCATCCACTCCTTGTGACTTATGATCTCCAATGAAACTGTTTTGTTCTTCGTTATTACCATTCCTTTGTCTCACACCTCTGCTCACTGTCTCTATTATGCTTTTCTTGTACTTTCTTCTCTTGCTTCGCGTGCTACACGGAGTGTGGCGACTTGAACTGTCGCACATTTGTGCAAAGTTCTATGTCGAAAAAAGACGGACAGAGATAGAAACACAAAAACGTGATAATTCAGTAAATACACATAAATGTGGAGGGGGACTAGTGGATTCAAGTTCATAAACAATAAGAAGTAACTATATATTTGCTCCACTGTGGACTATTTTTTAGACGTTCGCCAGTTTTTTCAGTAATTAGTACTTAAAATTACATTTTAAGGACTACAGCTAAGCAACCCAAATCTCTTTTTACGGTTTACACCAATAGTCAATAACTTCATGGATGGGTGTTGTGCGTCGGTTTGACTACCTCTAACTTTTTCAACCATGTCGTACTTCAGCTTACATTCCTTATTGAGAAAGATAGAGGCTTGATTTGTATTTTCCAGTGACATTAACAAATGAATATGCAGAGCCTCTTTAATTAACTTGACTTCTTTACTTCGAAATTTACGCTTATTTTCAGTGTTGTTTACCATGTTTTTTTTATCTAACGTTAGGTAAGAAAACAAGCGTTTGCGCTAAAACAAAAGCCTTGCAGTCCTTTCAAAATAACTACTCTCATCAGCACTACAGTCTCATAGATGTGTAAGGTGAGATACTCAAATACTTCCCTCCTTATTCTCAAAGCAAGCATTAGGCCAGAAATAGTCCAACAGGTGACAGATATCAGGCACATACAAACCTCCATCAATATATTGCAGATAATTTCTCTTATTCCATTTGTTTAAATCTAGTAAGGTGTTGTCCCTAATAGTATTTTTTCACTCTCGATGGAAGCTTATCCCAGTTACTTGAGATCACCGTTCCTGAGTGGTGATCTTAGTTCACCGAAAATACACTCCTGAACTGGTATATCTCGAAAGGATAAAAAGGGAATTTATAATGGATTGATTTCAGCTTCAGGTCAGATACCACTGTGTCACATGACCTTCTGTCAATCAATCTTTTATTCAAAGATTCTGGAGGAAAAGAAGCTATCATGCAATAAACTCCGAGGAAAATTCTGTACATTATGTGAACATTGTTCATTATATAGCTATTACTATTATTGTGATATCCAGTTAACCCGCCCGATAACTGCTACATTGTCGTGGTGGTGGTCGGGCTTGAATACCGTAATGATCCAACATGCTAAACTGACTGGGACTCTGTCCCTGCAGGTCCTACCATATCAGGAAGGTTTCCTGGATAGCGGTTAAACTAAAAGCAGTTACCATGGGGTACATGGGCTCCAGTATCTAATCGGATCAAATGGCGTGTGAATCCATATGGGTCACCGGAAACCATGGGAATGAAGCTCCTGACGCTGCTCCGCTGTCTTGCAGATTAGACTCCAAGTCAAAGGCTCGGGGATGGTCCCTTAATAAAACCACCTGCTTCGGTCTGGGCACCCGGACAGTATCTCAGCCCTCACACAATGAATTGAATGAAGCAACAAACAATCAATGAAACTTATCGCGTGCTATTACACGTGTTGCAACTTCCTTCTTTCTTCCCTATGCGATGATAGTTAACGAATACTGTTTGAACTTGTTAAGTATGACTGTTTTCCTTCCGAATGAAGTTCTTTATCCGTTCTCTACTTATATAAATATTTTTTTCTTTTCTTTCTTTTTTTCTTTTGATCTATGTTGTTTTATTATTATTGTGTGGCGCATCCTTCTTGGTCCCATATTATACCAAATTTTTATGCGTTTAAATAAATAAATAAACACTATTATTGCAATATCCAGTTATAAAGCTTTTCATGGCTACGCAAAGGATAAGATTTTAATGGCCTCGTCTACAATCACAAATACGAAAGATCCATTACGCGAACTATGGGTTGAAAACTAACTTGGATAACACTTCAATTATTATTATTATTATATCCTTTAATTCCTAGAGGAACATAGGGCTTCAGCTGCGCGTCTCCATTGCCTTCTGTTTTCTGCCAACTTTTCCACTCCACTCCAAGTCTGCCCACATGCTTTCATCTCCTATTCACATGACCTCCTCCAAGTCACCCTCGCACTGACGAACGACTCGCTGCTTCCCTGTCTGGTTCCACTCGAGCGATGGCACAGTGTGTGATGTCACTTGTTGGTTTCCTCAGATTATGGCCAGCCAATCCATCTCCATTTCTTCCTGCATATTTGTTTCACAACCGGTTCCTGCTGAGTTGGTTCGCTCACTGCCAGAGGTCCCTGTTGCTGATCTTTTCTGGCCGGCCGTCTGATATTGAGTATTGAGAGAAGACAGCTGTTAATGAAGGTTTGAAGTTTGTTTGAGATGCTCTTTATGACACGCTGGCCAAGTCTCTGATCCGTACAGTAGCACTGACTGACTTCACATTGGAGTTTTAGATCCGGATGTTATTTTTGATGGTGAGTGGGGCTGTTGACCTCCACAGAGACTTGAGAGTAATGAAAGCTTGTCTTGCTTTTCCGATTCTTGCTTTGATACCCTCGTCAGTTCCGCCTGTAGTTGAAACGATGCTTCCCAGGTAGGTGAAGGAAGTTGTTTCTTTCCTCCTCCTCTCACAGTATTTCAACTTTCTTATTAACTTTTCCTACCATTTTTCAATGAATACAGTCCTTATAGATTAATCATAACGATTGGATTACTTAGCATATGTGTCAGTACTTTATCCGCGTGAACAGTGAATGAAAGGAAGTGAATATGACTGCTTTTCAATATCAGTTCGCCCTTTGAAATTAACTTATCTTACCGCGCGATATACACGATGAATAAATACTTGCAAACTACTCACTTTTCTAGCAGAATATCAAAGGTATCAAAGAACTTTATTTTAAGTGAGAGATTTATGCAATTTGGCTTATAATGCTTATATACGAATTAAATCAACAAACGATTACTAATTATTGACATTGAAACGAATTTATCTGTTGAAATCGCTTTATAACACTGCTATTATAAGCACGACAAGCATATTTATATTCATTTGACATACAGCAACAATAGTGCTGAATTATGGCTAGCCTCCGGAAGGAAATAGAAAGATCACAATAAAGTATCTCAAGGATGAACAAACTTAGGTGGCTGCTATTACTGCCATGTGCAACTGACAACTGGCAAATGACTGAGTATACATAAACTGAAATCTCGCCAATTTTTTTGAAATAATGTACCAGTGCGTGTGCTGTGGCCCTCCGTAAATCTGCTTTGATATGATTCCATATTGTCTTACTGATACACACAACTTTACTGTCTAGAGTTTTCATGAAATAAATTCCTTTAAATGTTTAACTGATGGATTTGAACATATTCCCGTTTAATTTTCTATGAGGCAATTACCAACTGTTTCGAAAAATATCGGACCACGCTAGTGGGGAAAAGATGACACTTAGGCATACATTCCATTGGTCAGATTGGCTCATCGACTTAGACATTCACACCTTTACCTTAACTTATGCATCAGCTATTTTTGTCAGAATGAAGTACTATCATAAGTCCTTTTTTAAAAGACAATAGCAAATACGACCCTGATTTGTTACACTAATTTGAGGCGGACCATTGAAATGCATTATCTAACCGTTTATTATTCATGAATGAGAGTAGAAATCGGTTTGAAAAACCCACAGGGATGACTTAAACACTGATTCCTCCAGAGATTTTCAAAGTTTAAACATATTCCACAACTTTGTCAATAACTATAAAAGTCGGAACACGAAAGCCAAACACTTCACATTTCTAACATGAACTACAAATATGTAAAAGACTTCCGAAACTTTCCACGACATATAGGTGAACTGTCTCGGTATTTATTACATAATGTCACGTGCTTTGAGTGGTACAGTCGGTCTATAACTATTCCTCGTTAATACAACCACATATTTCAATGCAGATGACCACATTTTCTAAGATCAGTGAACCCTCACACCCATACAAATAAGGAGAAAATACTAGATACTAAAAATTTATATAGCAAGTCATATTAACGATGTACATCGTTAATATATATTAAGAATTATATAATTCTTTTCACCACATGTGCATGCACACAGCACACAGTTAGGCAGGCAAACCATTAATTTACAGTTAATTTTATGACATAAGACAATTTCAATACTCACTGGTAAAAGCCAAAATAATCCCTATTTTCAGAATCCTTGATATCTGGGTCATCGGATATATCGACAGGATTCTCCGACGCCTTAGGATTAAGATACTTGGAAATAATATCCGCATTCGCTGGATCTACATTATTTTCCAACATTTCGAAAATCACATATCATTGTAAAGATGAAAGCGAACAACAAACACAAACTGTAACGAATAAGTTTATAATAGTGCTAAAGTTCGATTTCAGTATGTTATCCAATATCCAATATCCTGATTACGAGTTAGTATAAACCAGTGATTTCTTTGAGCTTGCTTCTTTATTTTGAGGTAGAGGTTCCAGATCTTCGGTGAGCTTCTGCGTAGTAAGCCCCGCCACTCGACTGCTTTAGCTCTGGTAGACTCCAAGAGGAGTGGCGCGGGGATTGGTCAAGATGTGGTTTGTGGTATGCAGTATGTTAGGACCGTATTGCTGCCGTGAATGCAGTTTGACCTAACTCCCGTTGGTCATTCGGTGTAGTCATAAAAGCAGAATAGTAATAATAATAGGTTGCAGTGTAGATAATATGGGTTGAGATAAGTTGAATAATAAAGGTGACCTAAGGAAAAGATAGAGTGAGAGAAGGCGGAATAGGTCGTGGGGATTTAGTTTGTACACTTATCCATTGACAGTGTGGTTTTAAGTTTTATGAGGATAAGCCATTGAGACACAAACCTTGCATTTCTGCATGATTGTCTAGCTTCCGCTTTATTTGGCTCATAAACTAGAACTTTTCTAAATATTTTCTGATGTTTCCACCATAAAGATGGGAATAGAGTTTTTCTCCAAATATTTCTGTTACATTAGGGATTAGTGTTCCAGCAAAAGTAATATGGTGGGCTCCCTTAATTACTGTTATCGCTGATTTTTCCTTAGGGCCATAGATTTCACTATTAGCAAGCAAGGCTAAATCTAGGCTTATCGCTTATGAATAACTTTAATCGTTTTTCCAATGACACTAATAAATCAGTTCAGTAAGTAGACTGCAATTTATAAAGGCAGTCATGCTCCTTAAATTGGTCATAAATTGTTTGAAGAACACTGGGTTATCTGTTCTGAAACAGTGAGTTAAAGCTCGCTGTACGCCCTTATGCAACTTGTTCCAACACTCGATGGAAACTTCCAAGGGAGCAGAAAATGTCACTAGTTATAGACCAGTAGTGCTACTCCCAGTGTAAAGTATTACTGATGACCACATCAAGAAACACCTCGATAGTACTAATATACTCCATGATGCCGAACACGGTCTCAGGAAAGGAAACCCCTGGGACGATTGGATATCATGCTAGAATATGAATATTCCAGTCCATGTGGTCTTCCTAGACTTCGAGAAGGCATTTGACACAGTTCACCATGATCTCCTACACAAAATAAGTCAGGCAGGTATGGGTAAGCTGCTTCTGTCATAGTTGAAGGACTACCTAGATGAGAAGAAATTCTGTTATAAAATCAATCAAGTCCTACCATCCTGTCACAGCTCGTCATCAGGAGTGTCGCAGGGCTCTATCCTAGGGCCACCAATGCTTTTAATTTCTATCAGTGACCTACCATACCGTCTAAGCTGCCCGAATCTCCTTCGCGCTGACGACGTAAAGATATGGAGGGCAATAAAGTGTACGGAAGACTCAGGGAGGCTGCGGGCAGATCTAAAACTTCTGGAAGACTGGGTGGTGGCCAGTGGCATGACTTTTAACCTGAAAAAGTGCAAAGTAGTGAAATTATGTACCTGTAGGCCACAGAATGCAAGTTACGCCCTATGCAACGAAAGCTTGTCTTGCACATTGTTGGAGCGTGAGTTAGGTCTAATCCTAGCGAGAAATGGACGCAAGCGTAAGTCACGCGGAGTATGTAGCCAGGGTATATGCAGTCTTACAACTTACATATAGGCAGTTAGATGCAATCACTCCCGAGCTCTTTCTAAGGTTTCACAGGACACACGTCTGACCACACCTTCAAGTGCATAATGTTATTGCGACCCCACTGTTTAGAAGCGACGCAAATCTTTTGAAAAGGGTGCAAAAACTGGCCATAAATAGAGCAACGGTCTCCTAGATGAACTGCTCAAGAAATTAGGTCTCTTCACTCCTAACTATCATCGCCTTAAGTGGGACTTGATTACTGCCTATAAGATAACAAATGACCAGGATCGCCCAGACAAAGGTGTTCCGCCGCTAAGTAGGTATGGGCTTCCTCGTGGAAATCCCAGAAGTATAGCTCACTGGGCTGGACAATAATGCAGCAACACAAGGACTGCATCCGAATGACCTATCCCCTTTAAAAATGTCCATGCGCCAATCGCGGGTAGACATCCAAATTTTTCGTTTCACTTCGTTACATTCTCTCCTGTCTTACTCTCCCGATTACTCCAAATGCTACAGTTGTGGTGAGGGCTGGCTACTAGCCAAAATTCGTAGGTTGTTATTTACATCAATGTGTACGTGCCAAATATCGGTCATGAGTAAAATAAGAACAAAGACCGACTCAACAACCAATAACAGCAGACTCTGTGTAGGCGGATACAATTTGCAGATAGATAACCTGAACTTATAGAGACAGCCACAAAGAGATGAAAGTTTAACGTCCAGTAAGAAACCACCAATTGGAAGGCTCTGTTTGTTTGCTAACAATGATCTACAATAATGTGCATGAAAATCTGTAAATATGTGTTGATTTCCTAAATAAACGATCTGTTGCCTGACCCTTGTCTTCCGTTGTTACACACTTACGCTTATTATGATTATTATTGATATCATATACATATATATTTATATGTATATATAAACTTGAAATCTAGGTAGCCGTCTGTTTTCACGTTTTCTTTGCTCTTTTTTCTGTCTTTTAGTCTGCACAATCAACACTAGTTATATACGTTATTATTACCTCTTTTCTTTTGACGACGATACCGGAAGACCAACTGGTGAAAGGATCAACCCCATTCACAGTAGCAACAAAGTCTTAACCCACCGCATACTTCAAACAACATATAATTAATCCCAATGTGTGAGGATATACGCTATAACAAGGTGTTCCTGCGCAATTTTACTGGTTAACGCGCTCACGGCTACGGGCGTTATAATTGCCTATTTTTTGGAAATAGATTATATTTGACTAGTTTTAGAGTTCTGTAGCCAGAAGGCAGTATTTGGTTGTATTTTGTTCGTAGTAAAGCGTAAAATTGTATATTATAGCTCGGATGAAGTATTAATAAAAAAGTCATCCTTTTTAAGAAAGTTCGCATAGAAAGACTATTATTTGCATCATAGTGCGTTGAGGGTTTGTTTTTGCGCGTTGTTTCAGATCTTAAGGTTATAAATAGACTACAGGCAATGGCTGTAGTCATTCCAGTGAATCTATGAGAATTGGGCATATGAAAGAGAATAGTCTGCAGAGATAGGTTAGATGTGTGTTTTGAGGATGTTAAATACTTCAGTTATCATCCGTGATGACTGAAATATTCCATAACACATCGACGAAATCATGCGATGAATGAGACAGGCTGCTGAATTTCCTGGTGATTATATCTATTTTAATGAAGTTCCTAGTTAAAACTGCTTAGGCGAAGATGTGATAATAGTTTAATTTACATTTGCACATGGAATTGCAGAAGGCCTTCATTGCTCAGTGCATAAAATGGCATCAGACTATATTGACATCAGTGTTCATCGCGTCCCGAAGAAGAGTATAAATAGTCCTTCTCAAACGTCAGAGTACTTAAAATGAGTATCAGCTTTCTGTCGATTAGTAGCTAGCAGCTCTGCCAAACCATCCATGGTACCCCACAGGCCCCACAGAATTTTGTGAGAGACCTTACATGTCACGTTGTCTTACGAATTGCAAGCTTTCAGATCTTTCAATTTACCTGTCACTGAAATATCACTTATCTACTTCACGATGGCCTTTTTATTTGCGCACTATTACACTACATTTTTTCTTAACTGGATATGCCTTTATTAAAGCTGAGACTTACTCTTTGTGCCTATTGGTTGCTTGCTTACAGTCTGCTTGATTTTATTAGGAACACAACAGCACCAGTGTTTGAGCAAAGCTGTATTTTCATGGAAACCGTCATATTTTCCATGCTTACACCGATATGGTTGGCATAAAACATTGCAAATGTATACTAACGTTCCAAGGACATAGCCCTTAGCCAAATGCCCAGTGTTTATTGTGAAGGGTTTACAATTTAACTCTTATCATAACCTGTTCTAATTACTCGTCCAATAGTTGAACGACTTAAACTTTTGAAAAAGTACTAACTTATGATACGTCACGATTGCAGTTTATAACTTACTGCGCCTGTAGAAATGACATGCATTCTTTGTAAACATTCGTTTATACAGCATATGAAATTATTATTTGCTTGCTGCTATCCTTTAGAAGATGAACAATATATGTCACTGTAAAAACCACAGAAGAATGCTGTCATGAATTAAGAATGAGAAAGGAGAGTGAACCATTTTCAGCAAAGGTAGGTAAATATAAAACGCTTAACCTTAATATTACTTCTTTCTTACTTCAGCGATCAAAAAAACACTTTGTTTACTTATTTGCAGATATCCGGTAACGTCAGTCAACCCGGTCACAGCGATTCGACATTGCCCAAATTGTTACGACAAACAACTGCGTAAAGACATTTGTTTGTAATGATTTTTCATTAAATATATTTAACATCATGCTTACCAGACCTTTCTTATTTTATCTGAGTGTAGCTATATTTGTCATGATGACTAGGTGCAGGCATGACTTATCAATGAGACCTGACGAAGTAATTGGTGGCATATTTTAGTGTAATGTAAATCTGACTACGATTGCTACAGCTCAACCTATTCAATTATTCGTCTCGTGTACACTTCACCTTACACCCATAATCATATGAATCGACACCATGCTTTAATGAAATGTTGGTAATGTACTACTTTTGAGTACACTTTACCTTATAAGAAATCGACTCAATTGCAGTGCCTAAGTTCATTTCTTATTTTTCAAATACTGAAGTATTTTTGTACTTGGTCCCTACAGACTTACCTACGACTAGGAGACGTAATCGCTAACTTTAGGCAAATGTTTGGGCTTGACTAAAGTACTTATAATTCACTACTTATATCGATCGATAGTGTTGCTACAGAACTACACCTATATACAGTAACGAGTTCATATCCTAGGGAGTACCGGTCTAGCATGCCGTACTCCCACCGCATGCAGAACAAATAGAACACAAGAATATTACATGGAAAATTTTATTTTACTGCAACGCAAACAAGTTTATTTACATGTATTATCTGAGCACAGTCCTATATGAAAGTTGTCGTTTGGAAAGGATCTCCCATTATTCGACGGAAACTGCCCAGTGTTCGAATTGCGTCACGTTTGAATTCTTCCAAAATTCAAGTAAACAGAACTCTATGCCCACATGCAAATCTATCCGGTATCACAAACTGTAAAAAAGAATACCTGCATGGTTATACATGAATGAGTGAACTTGCCTCCACTTGTTGTTGTATGCAGAATCAATTTCTAAAACTGATTATACAAATGTATCCGATTATAAGTCGTAAAACTCTCATCACTGTTTTTCGGATGCCTTTGTCCGAATGCAGCTACATCTGCTTTCACTGAATTTAATTAACTGACAGACATCAATGCGACCCATCATTCCTCAAAAGTGATGCAGATTAAATTCACTTACATAAATTAAGCATTTACATAATTAACATGCATAACCATATTTGAGTTAAGTATAAGTTAAGTTTAGTCTTCCTAATTTACACACTTTTTGAAATGTGGAGCAGGTTAATGGTGCAGAAAATATCATGAACATTACGCATAAATAATATCACTAACTGCCAGTAATTGTGCCATCGAATCATACTGCAAGAATACATTTGATAATACTTTGTTAGTGGTCTGAGGGACAAAAATACTAGAGCGAAACATACAGGCTAGATGAAAGTCTCACAAAGCTGTCCCTGTCAGCCACGTCTCATAAACCGTTAATGCCCAGCTCTTGCTACGCTCAGGCTCACTCTGTTCCTTGAAGTTTCTCAGAAACACTTAGTAATAACGGACGAAAAAACCAAAAGACCGATTGGCCGCTTGAGAATTCTTTATTGTTACACCAACATATAAACAAAGTTACAACTAAGGTCTGTGAACAAATATTACAATAATAAATCATTATATTACTTCTGACGATGTTTCACTCTTCTTTCTGAACAGCGACCGATGAGACAATGACTGTCGTATTGATGCCTCCGCGAAAATTGGGGAAGTTGGTTTTGAGCAAACAACCAAGAATTGATCGTTCAATCTTCAACTCCATTGACAGTCCCACTAAAATACAATGTCTCACTCGTGGATTTCCTATATGCATGTGAACTTATCCATATACTGGTATGCGGAAAAGTTCGTCGCTGTTAGCAATATATAAAGTTCACGCCTTTTGAAAGTCTTCTAATGCTTTTGTAGCCTCTTAAATATGTGCTGCTTGCGCTTGCACTGATTACCTGCGATGCAATTCTAGAGAAAGGGCTCGTTAACGAATCACACGATTGCCACAGCTTGTCACAGTTAATCCGCAAGAAACACAGGATACCAGGCTATGTGAGTGGGAAATATCGAAGTAGGAAATACTGTACCTATAACCACAACTGATGAAATGCATTGGCACCCACAGGGTGGCGGTCACTGATAGTAAATTGTTGAAAGCTATTGGATTACTACATCAGAAGCAGTAATTCAATAGCTTTCAGCAATTTACCCATATATGCTCTTAGGAATCATGAAAATACTCTATCCATAAGCCGGTTCCGGACAAAACTGCGATCACATTTCTTTAAAATACAGTACAGTGCATTATGGAACGAACTTCCACTTACTGTACGTAGTTGCCGATCTCCTACTGAATTCCAGCATCTACTTAACGAGTTCCTGTCAACAAAACAGCTTCGGTCTACTTATCCATACTTTATCCATATGGGCCGCTCAACTAGCTTTAGTACTACAGACCCCAGTTCAATACCCCCAATTTGAGGAAACTCATTTGCCCCGGCAACCGTACCTCATCTATAACGTGATAAAACCAACCTAATCTCTCCCAAATGCCTTTACCTAAGGTTCAGTTATTCAGCTTACTAGAGATCCTATCGATATTTCTTCAATCGGGTTTATAAACTCATAAGACTCTCTATAATTTTCCTGGATGTGTAATCCCAAATTAGTTGTGATAGTTCTCCCATAATATAAGCAAACTGGTACTTTGTAATGTCTAAAGCATGCCACATGAAAAGTGGCCAGGAATACCTAGCAATAACAAACTCAGCCAACCAACCATTTTCCCCAAGTTCATTCAACCTACCCTTATCCCTAATCGTACCACTATTCACTACACTCTACTCAGTAGAATATGACTTAATTTGCTCCGGTGCTCAAAACTCTTCTACCCTTTACTTTTTAAGAAAAGACGTTTTAAGTACTAACTGCACAGTAGCCGTTTAACTAACTCACTGGTTTCCTCTTCACTGTAATCTTCAATAAGTTCATCAGTATAATTATTTCCGAAAACCATTACATTAGCGACCATATCTTTTAATATTTTACGAATATACTTATATTATTAGCGTAATACACTGCACTATTTTTGAGTTGAATTGATTATCTTCAGTCAACAGTTACCCATTCTCATATAATTTTCTAAAATTCATAATGTTAAAGCTATGTAGTATTTCTGTTAATATCTTTTATAATATGTTTAGACACGTTACTTTGCAATGTCAGATGTCTACAATATACAAGACTGTCATGATAATTTAGTACACTAAGTCCTGCCAACCGACCTTGCCTTCAGTTCTTACTACCTACATTGAATCCTAACTATAGTGTTCTGATGAATCTTGCTCCACTATTCACAAAACCTATTCTTTTTACTCTTTAAGGTTTTAACTCTTTATAAAGTAATCTGTTCATTAGGACGCATGCATACATATATAATGTGTTCATAAAGATGTATGTGGAGACCTATTGGAAGCACTCATTAAGAAAGCTAGGGAGATGGAATATGGGGTACGAACATGTCTGGTACCAAGCAGTATATTTGCGGTAGCCATAATAATCATAGTCTCAGAGCTTAACATCAAAAAAGGAGGGAGGGTGGTGCTAGCTGATCAGTAGATATGGTGATGGTCACTAAGGTGAATCGCCCCATTCTGCAGGAACAGCAATATGCAATTTAAAGGCTCGAGATATTTCTGATTTTTATGAGGGCTTAGATCTTTATCTTGAAAAAGATAATAATGAACGCCTTGACAGATCATGCTTCTACCTTTAAATATAATAATAATAATGTATATTCTCATATAAACATATAAATTTACATGAAAATGCATGCCATTTTTACAGGCACGATCATATACCATTCGCCCAGCCTATTGTTGAGATGCGACCACACGGGATCTGCACAGATTTATGGGGCATCTTATAAATTAACTTGCTATCCATTGTCAGATCTTTAAATACCACTTCACAATGCCTTATCTCATTTATTTTCTAATAACTTCTTTACTTGATCCTCATTATATTCCATTAAACCTAACATTTTATAGCTCTTTATGAATTTGATTCGACTTGTTCCATTCCTATTCTCTGAAGGGTACGGTTGTACACCAAAAATACAAAAAGGCATGAAATAAAAACAACTGGCTTGAAAATAATTGTTTGAAAGCCAAAAGTGGACATCATGTTGGTACGAAGTATATTGGTATTATTATACATTGCAAATGAACGTTGTCGGCCTAAGGATTAATTACTTCTCCATTCTGTTTTCTATATAAATGTATTTATTAATTATATATTGCACTTACTTAATTTATTACACTTTAATGATTCACCTCAGCACTTTAACTTTTCTAAAACAGCTTCCGATCCCTTGTAAACGTTGTACTTACTTCAATATTGGTTGGTTATCGTATGCCGACAACCACGGGATGAAAACGAAACGAAGTCGATTTTCCCGCCCAACCTGGAGGACAACTGTACAATTCAATAACTATACGGCCTAGTTCGGACAATGAGTGTAATTATATATATGTATCAAATATTTAACTGTTGAAACATTATTAACTTGTAGACAATTTAACATTTGACATTATAACATACTTGATCGTGCCTGTAAAAATGGCATGCATTTTCATGTAAATTTTGAATTCGTATGAAATACATTACATTATTATTAAACCATAATGCCTGACCAGTTTCGGGGAGTTTATAACGAAAAGATAAGTGTGTTTGTGTAAAAAACAGTGAAACAGTGTTAGAATAGTCAAATATTACATCTATGTTTGTCAAAGTTGCTTGCAAACGACGCATAACAGAACCACACAAAACCTCACACGATACGACCTACCAAGGACAAATCAAATATCCAATTGACCGCCACCGTTCTAGCCAATGAAAGACGAAAAAACCTGAGTCGCGGAAAATATAACACGTCATAATGTATATCCTCACCCAATCCCAATACCACTCCTTGGGAGTTAGCCTAAGCTATTAGAGTCGATAGGTGGGACGAACAAAACAGAAGTTTACCGAAGACCAGGAACCTTTATCCTACAACCAAGAAGCAAGCACAAACAAATCAAACTGGTTTACACTAGGATTTCGGATGTTGGAATCAAGCGAGTCGATGAGACGCACCATCAAATGTCTATGTGACAACGCGGAATTCGACTTATAGTCGCCTCGCATCATTGCAAAGATATGGAACGCAAGCTGAGATCATATAACCACAGCCAGAGACCTTAATGCTCCAGCTAAGGTCGGGAGCCACCTGATGTACTCTCAAACGTAATCTGACAAATGCCATCTCAGAGGATAAAGCTGATTGGAAGACACGGAAACTGTAGAGAGAAGTCCTCAAAACTAGATCAGTTCTTAGTTTAAAATATCCAAATATAATCTCCCCTAGGTGATAACAACAGTGTCATCATAAAGTTAATGAGACGAAAAGATGGGATACCACGCAACCTGATGTGTATTTTAGTAGTGCTGACTGCACCAAAATCAGAAATTCCCTGTTGATGCCTCGCAGGCAACAGATAGGGCAACACTATTAAATGATGAACAATTGGGGATGGTTAAGTTTGTTTTTTAGCAAACTCATACGCCGTAGCTTCAGCAAACTGCTGCTCAGGACACCATTCTCATGGTTATATGACTTGCATAGAGTATACTACAGGCTAAAATGTAGCGATGGCGAGGAGACATACGTTTTCAGTGGACGTGAACACTGAACGTTTTTTTTGGAACTGGTAGCCACTGGTGGGCAACCTGAAGGGGAGAATGGTTCAATCATATAAATGTTCGAAGAGGACGACCAAAACAGGATAAAAGTACTCCATAATTTTGTCTAAAATATTTGTTTATCGACTTTTACTGTCCTCCGCTTGAATTGCCAAACAATATAACTTCCTTCTTACAATACTGGTGTTTTGGAGTTGAAGTCGAAGAAAGTACGTAGTATTTATCGGTGAGGAGCGTCTTCGTAACAATAGGAACTTACGGATAAGTTCCTTGACAGAGGTTTTTAAGATATATTTTAGATAAATACCACAATGGTACTTGCCAGGCAGCTAAACCTCAACAAGTAAACACCCATGGTTGGGGCCATATTTTGTTATCGGCTCCGAAAAAAATTACAAACCATCCTCCCTTCTGCCTCCACGGATAGAGACCGGGTAAACTCCATAAGCGAATGATCTGTAGCATTACTTCCAACAGTCTGTTTCCCCATGTTTTGCGGTTTTCTTTGATGGAATGAAATCCCGTACAGAAGTAAGTCATAACCGCACCTCGTGATATAGTTAAGCCTCTGGAGTGTGCTTAGGCTCAATATTGATTTTATTATTCCTAAGAAGCCCACCATGTCGTCTGTAATGCCAAGCTGTTCTTCACTCTATGATGCGACGTTTTAGAGTGCAACAGAAATTTCAGAAGAATCGGGGAGGCAACAAACAGATCCTAAAACTTCGAAGCCTCACCTCAAGTCAGCAAGTGTCTTCCAAACTCAAATTTTGCTTCATTACGTTGTTATAATTTTTCAAGCTCAACACCATTGTGCCAGTTGAGTCTTATTCTGCCAGAAAAAGTGGGTGAAGGTATATATCATCAGGGCGATGTGGCTAAAGCATATGCAAACCAACAATACGGTTAATACACACAAGGTCTAGGAATAAATGTTATAACAATAAATCACGACAATACTTCTGATAGTTATCTATCCTCCCCTGAACAGCGAACGATGAGACGATGACTGCTGGATAGATGACTCCCGCGAAAAATATGGAGGAGTTGGGTTTGAGCAAACAACCATGAATTGATCGTTCAATCTCCAACTACATTGACACTCCCGGGAAAAACGGATCAATCCCTTTTCTCCATCACGGCCAATACACGTTGACTTGGATACCATTGCGAGAACCTGGGCCACACGGACAAGGCTGAAACGGAAAACAAACAGAAAAGCCAACGCTCCACAGGCATACCCACAGTGCAATCACACTCGTCGGCGATGACCTACGCCTTACAGTTAGAGGCATCCTCATGATCTCTTGCAACGCAATTGCCACTTGCTAGAACGACTCTTGCAGAACACAACGTGACCATAGCAGCACCTCATCATACTCTTCACACATCCTATTCACTACCAATTGCCACTGCAATCGCTTGTCACTCATTCTGCCTCAATTCTAGTAACGGTGACGTATGCGAGCCTCAGTCGTTTACACTCTTTCTCCCCGGCATGTGGGACCACAGCTACGAAAGCACTCGATAAAATACTACAGATATCATGACTTATCATCATTCATTGCTATTACGTCCCTTCCTGATAGGATTGAAGAGTCAAGAAATATAAGCCTAAGAAACAAAAAAATGCGGGCTTTCAGGCCTCGCATAGCTCAGGAGAAATAGCCAAACTTTTCAAAAGTAGGTTGACGAACTACACTGGGCTTCTCACTGCCCTCGAAGCCTTTCACAAACGCTTAGTACTAACGGACGCAAAAATCAGAACACCAATTGGCGACTCCAGAATTCTTTATTCTAACACCAACATATGAGCAGCATAATAAACTAAGTTCTAAGAACAAATATTACAACAATAAATCACGATATTACTTCTGACAGTTTTTTGGGTTCTTTCTGAACAGCGACCGATGAGACGATGACTGGCAGATTGATCACGCGCAAAAATTATGGGGAAGTTGGGTTTGAGCAAACAACCATGAAGTGATCGTTCAATCTTCAACTACATTGACAATGGTCAAGAATAAAACTGCAAATATATACTATCATTTCAAGAACTATATAGCTTCTTCTTCTTGTATTTATCTTGTAAATATACTTCCAATAATGTGATGTTCACAATTGCATTTTATAACATTTGCAGCTGCGCAGAACTTTCTTCTCTTCCTGAAATAGCGTTTAATCACGTGGCGGTATACCACTCACCCAAATATACGCTGTTCACTGACTGACCATAGCTATCGGTAGGAAATGGAACGAAGTTTGTGTTGTCACTCAACCTTAATGGTGATATTAGTAAACGGTTTAGAATTTAAAATTTATAAGAACCTGTTCTAATTGCTTGTACAATAACTGAACAATTTAAACTTTTGAAAAAGTATTAATTTATGATACTTCAGGATTGTAATTTATAACATTACTGATCGCACCTGTAAAAATGGCATGCATTTCTTGTAAACTTACCCGTTTATGCGAAATGTAAATTATTATTACCATTATATTAATTTGCATCATCCTCTAGAGAATGAAAGATGCAGATGATGCAGAAATGCGCCCGGAAATATTTAGATTTAGGAAAGGCAAATCATACACTGATCATATTTCATCTCTACTCATCGTCATCGAACACAGTATAGAATGGCAGACAAACCTCTGCCTTAACTCCCCGACCGAAAGCTGCTACCTTGACGTGGTGGTCGGGCTTGAACACCGCAATGACATAATCAAGCTATACTGGCTGAGACTTATGTCTCTTGAGGTTCTACCATGCCAGGCAGGTTGTTTGGATAGCGGTTAAACAAAAAGCAGCCATCCCATCCAATACCATGATTCAAACAAATTCACAAAATATCATGCCGGATTGGCCGTGGCCCGGATTAACATAGACCGCGCTTCCTGCTGCCGTGTCACAGGGTAGGAGTGATAAATATGCTACTGAGACACACCAAACAATAAGGAACGAACAAAAACAGGCCGCGTGTGACTGGCCTCAAGCAGTTGTCCCCTGGGCTCTGCGGTCACGCAACCAACTTCCACGGTGTAGAAAGCCGGGAAGTAACAAACGCCCTCACAATCCGAAATGCACACGAAACCTCCAACTTCACAGACTTCGGAAAGGCGTTCGGTAGCGTTGGCCGACAAGTGATTTGGAAACTGCTTTAACACTGCTGCGTGTAGTACCCAAGTTTTCATCAACCTCAGGGTTTAGGCGGTTGTATGCCCTCCCACGTGTCAGGTGATTCACAACGGAAAACTCATCGAGGCACTCGAAATTAACACAGGAGTAAGACACGCCTACTACTACCGATGATATTCTTAATCGTTGTGGACTAGATTATGCGGAAGACCGTGGTGATCGAAAAGACACGAAGACTTTGCACCGGTTAGAAGACTCCAGAAGATCCGGATTTCGCGTTTGGATGATTTATGCCGAATGTCACACAAACTCGGGGCTTGTTGAGAAACACAGCATGTTGACAGGGGTAAGGGGCAGCAAAGACTGGGTTTCAAGTGAACAGTGATAAAACGGAGGTGACTCAAATATCCTGCAGCAAGCGCCGACCTTTTTAATGGAATAGATTTGAAAGATTTCATTTCGTTCACTTATCTAGGGAGCATTCTTTCAACTAAAGACGGTCGGTACGAATCAGCATGTCAAAGCCAGAATCAAAAATGTCAGACACACCTTCATCAACCTGGAATCAGTTACCAAATCTTCTTCACTCAAAATAGAGAAAAAGACTCAGATTTTTACTATCATTGCTAGGTTAGTTCTCCTATATGTGTCGAAAACTTAGTGCGTTACGGAAAGTGTTTCTAACAGGATTTAGGCTTTTATCAGCGGCTTCCTTCGCTCCACACTGAAGATCGAATGGCCTGCAAAAATTAGCAGAAAGCGACTGTGGGAATTAACCAGCCAAGAACCTATTGCTCAACATATATGTGGAGGAAAATGGAGATAGATTTGACACACTATGAGGTGACCACTGAATGACATTCCGCAGCAGGCCACTGTGAATAACTGCAGGATAAACGTAAAAACTAATGTGCGAACGAACGGCTAAGGAAGTGGTATCCAACATGGCCAACTAACATAGACGAAAATGACCTGCAGGTGCCTCAGTCCACCAATGATCTTGAGCTTTACGCGGTACGTTCAACGTTCGCCTTACATTTTTGCGCGATTCGTTACATAAAATTTATCTTGTTGTAATACTTGCACAAGTACTATACTACTTCCATACCCGTAGCCATTAACTCTCATTTCTAATAGTTATGGTTAATCAAATTAAAAGGCAACGAACCCAATCCCCTGTAAATCTGGTAACTAATTCGACGTCCTTGATTGCTACATCAAGCAACACGCCCCCTACAAACGGTTATAGTAAGTCACATAACTCACTTGTATGTCGTAAGCGTCGAGCTGGAACTGAGGGTAAAACTGTACTGACAGCCAGCATTAGCTCTACTCCTCAAAATTCAGTAACCTTTGCTCATACAGAACCCTCCCTACGCCTTATGTGCCTATCGAAAAACTCCAGCCATCAAGCTCCTTTTCAGTACTACCTTCAGAAATAGAACTTCTAAAGTTGTCTATAGGGGAACTTAAGGCTGAGTTAAGGGAAATGAAAAACAGTAAGTTAGTAAATGCCGGAAATGTTTTTTTTGATTTACAGCTTGATTCCACACTGTATTTTCGGTACAAGTATGGAATTTTCAGCATGCATATCGGTAGCCCAAATTTTGCAGGCCGACCTTAGGATATCAGATGTGCGTCGGTGCGGGCTCGAACCCCGGACCATGTGAATGGTCGGCGAGAGTCCTAACCACTGTGCCACCGACGCACAATACCGAGATATCCAAATTATCAGATCAGATCAGCGATATCAGATCGCAGGTCTGCGAACTGACACCTCTAACTGTCCTCATGATAACTGCAAATCTTAACAAGCTTGACACATAATAGATGACTAAGGTAGATAACCCCATTAAATTTGTTACCACAGAAGTAGCAAAACGACTCGACGCAAAACTGAGTGCTATTGTCTACAACGTTCCGGACAATGAGACACTAAAACAGGTACAGCGCATCTTACTTAGTGAGGCGAAAATGCCTAACTACAAGACTAAGTGCTATAGGCTGAAGAAGAGTCAACATGAAAAGTGTTGTCCTATTCGTTTTCAGTTCGAAACACCGGCAGAGACCAGAAAATTCATCCACTCCCAACACACTCTATCGCAAGCCAGAAACTACAAACCTATAAAGGTCGGGGTGGATAAAACTGTCATAGGAAGGCACGCATACAATTATCTCGCTAAGACTAATTGTGAAATAAGTAATAGGACATTGCAAGCATTCATTATTCCCAAACCTGTGAGAGATACAGTAGACCCCACCGCATCATCCCTCTCAATACACACAGAATTATCCCCTCAGAGTGCAGCACCAGTCGAAAGGCCACTAGAATGTTGTCAATGGAGTTGAAGATTGAACGATCAATTCATGGTTGTTTGCTCAAAATCAACTTCCCCAATTTTCGCGGAGGCATCAATACGACAGTCATCGTCTCATCGGTCGCTGTTCAGAAAGAAGAGTGAAACATCTTCAGAAGTAATACAATGATTTATTATTGTAACATTTGTTCACAGACCTTAGTTGTAACTTTGTTTATATGTTGGTGTAACAATAAAGAATTCTCAAGCGGCCAATCGGTGTTTTGGTTTTTTCGTCCGTTATTACTAAGTGTTTCTGAGAAACTTCAAGGAACAGAGTGAGCCCGAGCGTAGCAAGAGCTGGGCATTAACGGTTTATGAGACGTGGCTGACAGTTTCTGACGGTAGAAACAGATTTGGCGGATTCAGACAGTTGGTGAAAGTTTGGATAGTCACCGTTCATCTTTCCTGGTGCCGGTCAAGTCCTCTTTGAACAAGCAATATCTGGAACATTTTTGGAATTGGGTCAAGTTCAACAATGCCTGGGTCAAAGAAGGGACAGAGTGTCTTGGATGCAAACAGGAAAGTAAGTCATGGTGACTTGTCTGTTAATTGTAACGATGTGTCTGATGTTAAGCATGACATGGTTGATGTTACTGTTTCGCCGTTCAGGGATAATAGGAACATCAAACTCCCTAAATTAGAACCACGGTGTTTCGATGGAAACCCAGCTGATTATTTACAATTTGTAAAGGAGTTTGAGATCATGTTGAGTAGTTTTTTATTTAGTGATGAATTGAAATTGATGTATTTGATGAGGTATTGCACTGGAGATGCTGCAAGAGCTATACAGTGTTGTAAGTTTATGAAGCCAAAAGAGGGCTACGATGAGGCTATGAGCATATTACGTCAAAGGTTTGGAAGACCTTTATTGATTGTAAGGAACGTATACGAGGCTGTCAAAGGTAACGGCAGTCAACTACAAGATGACTCCAAGGCACTTACTGAGTTTTTAGATAATCTTATGACTTATAAGGATACCTTGATTTCTATGAATTGCATGAGTGACCTCAACTCGAGTTTTATACTAGAAGTAATAGCAAGACGCCTACCTACTCGACTGCAAAGGAAGTGGGTGAAGATAAGCTCCCGTATGGAGGATGACGGTATCGAGCCAAGGTTTGATGATATCCTGAAACTGGTAAAAGATAGCGTCAATCAATCGATGAGCAAGTTTTCCAGTCTATTAGATCTCACCCGTAGAATAGAGCAGTCTGAGGGTAAAACGCAATCATTGATGACGAATAAGCCTCAGAGAGGTGGATATCGAGAAGGCTCCATGATGTATAGTAATGCATATAAACTTAGTGAGTGTAACAGGTTTCGTAGTACATTCTCAACAGATAAGTTGCAAGATGCAAGACAAACACGGTTGTGTTTTACACGTTTGCAAGAGGTGCATACAAAGGTGAACTGTGAACCAGTGAGCAAGTTCAGTGATAAGCTAAATGTAAACTCCAGGCCTGACTCCGAATTGTGTGACGATAACGGTGCGGTCAAGAAGTCTGTAGTTGCAACTGGTAAGCCATTGTTGAATAGAGTGTCACAGAATAGAGTTACTGCTTCAGAGTGCAGTTCTGACTCCAAAAGTTTACAAGGTATAACTAGTCAGAGTGAAGATATAAAACCTTTAATGATTTGTGAGGAGGAACCAAAATTGTCTACTTCTGTTATTAAAGAGTTTGAAAATGATGAACTTGACGGTAAATTGAATATTTGTGGTAATGATCATGATAGTGCAGATTTGTCTTTGGTTGATCATGATGAAATGGGGGGAATGCCTACTACCGCTAAGTTAAATAAAGGTTCTGTACAACTTGAACGTGAAGTAGAATTAAATGCAGTTGCAGAAGGCATGCATACTTGTCAAACCGTCAGTGTAATTGATCAGAGTGAAGCCCACCTATCATCAGATGCTAGTCCTAAAGCGGAGCTGATAGTAAAAGACAGCAGTGGTGGTGGTCTTGCAGGTAGACAAATTTCTGAAAGTCGAGCAACAACAGCTTTTGATCCACTGCTAAGTTCATCAACTGATATCAATCAGTCGTCGTTGGTGCTGTCATCCACAATGAAACAGTCACCCATGAACTCAAGTATCTTGTGCAATGACTATGCTAGTATCAGTTCGTTTGAAAGGACGAATATCAATGGTCAGTTTAGTGAGGATAAGCCAAGTGTAAACGAGAGAGTAATTGTTAAATTGACTTGCACGAATAAAGGCATTTCTAGTTTCAAGTTACTATTTGAATGCTATTATCTTTGGTGTAAATTACTCTGTTTCTACACTTGGTTGATGAGATATGTCGTGTGTTTGTTGGTCATCTATATTCTACGATACAATGACATGGGCGTGTTGCCGTTCAGATTTGAGGATATAGCTCATAGAAGGAAGTTAGCAAATGAACTCTGCGACGATTTTCCAACCTAGAGCGTCAACCTGAGAAGGGTTGTAGGCGTACTGCTGTAAGTCCTACAATTCTTCAAAGGGTAGCGCATCAATGAGCAGCCCAATGTGCTTGGTGTGTGATTTTGTACATATGTTCATATTGCATATACTGAATTGATATCATCTGTCATCTAGCTGTTGGTAATTCTGTTTGTGTCCGGACGACTTCCACTTGGATCATCAACCTGAGAAGGAATGTAGGCGTACTGCTGTAAGTCCTACAGTTCTTCAAGGGTAGTTTGCCGTGCCAGAATACACAACATTTGATGTAGTGATTGTACATATGTTTGTGTTAAATAATTGTGTGAGTTCCAATTATTGTAATTGTTGGTTAATCTTGTTTGTGTCCGGACATTCCACAAATTACAATCGTCAACCTGAGAAGGGTTGTAGGCGTACTGGTGTAAGTCCTGCAATTCTTCAAAGGAATTCCATCAAGACATGATGCGCGAGTTTGTGTGTACTGTTTGTATATATGTGTGGTGTGTCATATCAATTGGTGTTTTTGGATTCATTGTGTTTACTCGTTGTTTTCGTACCTTGTTTTTATTGCATAATTTTGTTAAAATTTTCGTCGTGATTACTTCTGAAGTTGTTTCGAGTCTTCTACATCCATGAATGAATTGATTGATGTTAAGGACAGCAGATGGGTCGTATACGCCGGGGAGGCTATTGCTGAGAATGACATGCACGCGTAGATAATTGTCAGCTGTGGTCCCACACGCCTGGGAGAAAGAGTGTAAACGACTGAGGCTCGCATACGTCACCGTTACTAGAACTGAGGCAGAATGAGTGACAAGCGATTTCAGTGGTAATTGGTAGTGAGTAGATAAGAGGATGAGCGTAGAGTATCATGAGTTGGTGCTATGGTCACGTTGCATTCTGCAAGAGTCATTCTAGCAAGTGGCGATTGTGTTGCAAGATGTCAAGAGGAGGTCTCTGTCTGGAGGCGCAGGTCGTCATTGATGTGTGAGATTGTGCTGTGAGTATGCTTGTGGTGTGTTGGCTTTTCTGTTTGTTTTCCATTTCAGCTCTGTCCGTGTGACCCAGGTTCTCGCAATGGCATCCAAGTCAACGTGCATTGGTCGTGAAGGAATAAAGGGTTGGATCCCTTTTTTGCCGGGGAGTGTCAATGTAGTTGAAGATTGAACGATCATTTCTTGGTTGTTTGCTCAAAATCAACTTCCCCAATTTTCGCGGAGGCATCAATACGACAGTCATCGTCTCATCGGTCGCTGTTCAGAAAGAAGAGTGAAACATCGTCAGAAGTAATACAATGATTTATTATTGTAATATTTGTTTTCAGACCTTAGTTCGCTTATTCTTTTTATATGTTGGTGTAACAATAAAGAAATATCAAACGGCAGATCGGTGTTTTGGTTTTTTCGTCCGTTATTACTAAGTGTTTCTGAGAAACTTCAAGGAACAGCGTGGGCCCGAGCGTAGCGAGAGCTGGGCATTAACGGTTTATGAGACGTGACTGACAACTGTAACCAAATAACTAGTAAAACCATACCACCCATCACCGCAGAATCTAACATGCCACTAAATAACCCAGAAAAATGTCAAAGCCCTCGGAAATTCGACATTGTCCTCTCCTAGCCATAACTCCATAGGTAAAGATAAGGAAAATATGCCCCTAAATCATGCCAACAAAAGCAGTGGCAGCTTAAATAAGCCCACACTTCTTACGGCCAATAGAATGTTGTGAGCTGCAGAGTTTGGGATATTAGGGTCATGTGTTGTATTGGGTAGTGCACTTAGAAGAGACGTCCACCTCTGAGTTATATTGTCGTCAGTACGCTGGATATTCGCGTTTTCATAATAAATCTGTTAGCAGTAATTATTATCAGTACCTATATTTCGTAAGGATGGTATATAAAAAAACGTACTAATTCAGTAGTCAAAGGTTAGAACTATCCGTTAAAATTGAAACAGGTGCTCATGTAAGGGAAAACTGATTAATCTAAAGTTGAAACATCACGTAGGTGATAAAGTTTATAGCATCGTTTACATGCGGATAGTTAAGGTTATTTATTTAGAAATGATGGTAGCTTGTTGATGGTTTAAGGGATGTTTTGTTTGATAGAAAATAGGCGAGACATTGTAACTGAAAAACAGTATAACTGGATGAGCAACATCAACTGGCCAATATACACATATTTTGAAGTAAAATATGATCAGGCAAAGTATTTCGAAAACAGGAGTAGAGCAGTCTCCTGAAACTATTAGTTTAGTGAGTAACTAAATTTGCATTGGAATTAAGACTGAAAGTAAACGGCACATTGGTAGGCTAAACGATTATCATTATTCGGTTTCGTTGGAATAAGTGCAGGAGTACTATTTCACTCATCATTCTGTCTTTTGAATAACTTAGTAACATGGCGTTTACTTTTGGTTTTTAATTACTAAGTAACGGTTGATATCCCTAAGGGTTTCTTGATAAAAACATTAAATTGCAGCCAAAGTAAGTAAATATATTCATGTCTAGAAAAAACTTAGGTTTGAAGTTGTTTTTTCTACTACCACAACACCAGGTGATTCACCAATCAGTCAAAAAGTAAGGCTAGATCTGCCAAAGACAGTGTGCTCCTGACTTCTAGATATCGTGAAGGAAGAACTATATCCATAGGTTGATAGGATTAGACGCATAATATCAATTCAAAACTAGGTAACTACGATTCGCAGTCGCAGAACACACCACGTTACAATCTATTCCTTTTATCGTGTCAATCATCAATGGGACATCAGTTAAGACTGGAGAAGCAACACCACTGGTGTTCACAAAATCTATTTGTGTTCCTTAATATAACCTACATTCCGTAATTATAGGCAAACTAGGAAACGCACCAAGTCATCACATATATACGAACAATAATTGAGCATACAATGTAGGGTAGATTTAAAGGAATGCCTACTCAATATGGCCCAGAGTTCATGTGAAGTGACACATGCTTTCATCTGAAGGTGCGTGTGTAAGGTATCTCATTTCGCCAGCCTTTCGTCCAAGTGACTCAATGGGTCGCCTCCATATTTAACAAATGCTCAGTCCATGAATTCTACTTGTACCTGTAAAACACAAAGAATAAACTGCTGGGATATGGTGCTGTGTTACACTAGAGTCCCTCAGTTTACAGGTAAATTACACTTAATATCAGTATTACCGCTTTTAGTTGAAAAAGTCATTCGACTGTGTCACAGATGCTTCTGGCTGGATCCCTCAGTACCAAGTATTATTGCATATGAGAGTGCATTGAAGAAACCCTGCAGGGTGATACTGCAGCTTCGCCGAAAATTGAATAGAACCATTTCACTCATACAAGATGTATACAGTAAAGAATACATTATTAAATCACTGCGCTCAGCCCTACATTACCCTATAAAATTCTCTTGTTTGGAAATGAAACATGTACATATATATTGTGTCATTAACTTCAGATGCACATTAATGTCTAAATTTCGTATGCCTTCTGTCTCACTGCTCCATGTAATAATAGTTATTTACGAATGCAGTAATAAGTATTTCACGGGCCACGACTAGCACTTGGTATTCAGCAGAGGTATGGGCACTTAGTGATTGTAATTTAGAGAACTAATACGACAAAGTTAGCTTTTTTCTAATATATACGCATCTATCAACGGAATGAAAAGATAATGACGAATTATACCACAAGCATTGTATTTAATATGGAGGGAATGTTATTACAGGCAAACTTCACAGTAAAATGTAGAAGTCTTGCATATCATTACATCAGTAATATTGGCATGCTAATTGTATTACGGTCAAATGTAAATAATTTAAAGACATCGTAACAACAACTTTGCAGGAGGTATATAAAAAAGAAAGACTGCTTGCAGACACTATGTATGACGACATCTAGTAGAATGTCTACGAAGACTGAAAACCTGCAATGAGGAAGACAAAAATGAAACAATTAGGAGACATATAATGCATAAGATAAGTATTTTTGATATAAGTATAATACTTGGGCACTGTGGTAGAGTATAATTCTATTATGGATACGATTTTATTTTGATAAATCACAGTGTTGTACAGCAATATTATCTGATGATGTTTCCAGCACAAATTATTGCTCATAATCATATCAAGTCAGCCACACAACGTTTTGCCTCATTCATACACATGAGTATTTTAGTTAAGCGTACTACAGGGATAAAAGGTCACTCAACTCATTCATTTCTATTCACACTATTTCTTACGTCTGTGTTACTGACTTTATGTTTTCCTCTTCGGTGCACGTTATCCGGAAAATTTAAGGAATCGGGAAATGCATAGAGTACTTAGGGAACGGCATGAACAATCGTTTAAGCTAATTAACACTAGTGAGTTGTGACACTGCGCATCTGCAGGGACAAAGCTAACTGACTGAATTTAACACGGAACTCAGCACAGAAGTGCGGCAGTTCGATTTGTGACATTCCACACTTGAAAAATATTATATTTAGTTGGTAATAAACAAAACATAGGTCATCAGATGTGTTTCGACTTCGCATTTGGGCTACGCGATAAAATTAACTAACTTATGAGATATAATGAGACAGAGTGTGAGAGTTATCTCGGGTGAGGGGAGAAATTATTGTAAGATAATTCCTTTATTCGGTTAGACAAGAATTAAATGAAAAAATACAATTATCATTTGTTGACATTTCGCCTACTTTTATCCACGTTTTGGCATTTCATTATACCTGGACTATAGATCATTCCGACGGACTGACTTTCAACATATAAGTTTGGACCCAAGTGCGCCCGTCTAAGTTACCATATTCCATGTAGCACACAAAAGTAAAGGAAAAAAGAAATTAAATGGAGCTTTAATGAGCATAAATGTGATGAAAAACGAACAGTCAAATGGAAAAAACATAGGGTGTCAATGTAGTTGAAGATTGAACGATCAATTCATGGTTGTTTGCTCAAAATCAACTTCCCCAATTTTCGCGGAGGCATCAATACGACAGTCATCGTCTCATCGGTCGCTGTTCAGAAAGAAGAGTGAAACATCTTCAGAAGTAATACAATGATTTATTATTGTAACATTTGTTCACAGACCTTAGTTGTAACTTTGTTTATATGTTGGTGTAACAATAAAGAATTCTCAAGCGGCCAATCGGTGTTTTGGTTTTTTCGTCCGTTATTACTAAGTGTTTCTGAGAAACTTCAAGGAACAGAGTGAGCCCGAGCGTAGCAAGAGCTGGGCATTAACGGTTTATGAGACGTGGCTGACAGTTTCTGACGGTAGAAACAGATTTGGCGGATTCAGACAGTTGGTGAAAGTTTGGATAGTCACCGTTCATCTTTCCTGGTGCCGGTCAAGTCCTCTTTGAACAAGCAATATCTGGAACATTTTTGGAATTGGGTCAAGTTCAACAATGCCTAGGTCAAAGAAGGGACAGAGTGTCTTGGATACAAACAGGAAAGTAAGTCATGGTGACTTGTCTGTTAATTGTAACGATGTGTCTGATGTTAAGCGTGACATGGTTGATGTTACTGTTTCACCGTTCAGGGATAATAGGAACATCAAACTCCCTAAATTAGAACCACGGTGTTTCGACGGAAACCCAGCAGATTATTTACAATTTGTAAAGGAGTTTGAGATCATGTTGAGTAGTTTTTTATTTAGTGATGAATTGAAATTGATGTATTTGATGAGGTATTGCACTGGAGATGCTGCAAGAGCTATACAGTGTTGTTAGTTTATGAAGCCAAAAGAGGGCTACGATGAGGCTATGAGCATATTACGTCAAAGGTTTGGAAGACCTTTATTGATTGTAAGGAACGTATACGAGGCTGTCAAAGGTAACGGCAGTCAACTACAAGATGACTCCAAGGCACTTACTGAGTTTTTAGATAATCTTATGACTTATAAGGATACCTTGATTTCTATGAATTGCATGAGTGACCTCAACTCGAGTTTTATACTAGAAGTAATAGCAAGACGCCTACCTACTCGACTGCAAAGGAAATGGGTGAAGATAAGCTCCCGTATGGAGGATGACGGTATCGAGCCAAGGTTTGATGATATCCTGAAACTGGTAAAAGATAGCGTCAATCAATCGATGAGCAAGTTTTCCAGTCTATTAGATCTCACCCGTAGAATAGAGCAGTCTGAGGGTAAAACGCAATCATTGATGACGAATAAGCCTCAGAGAGGTGGATATCGAGAAGGCTCCATGATGTATAGTAATGCATATAAACTTAGTGAGTGTAACAGGTTTCGTAGTACATTCTCAACAGATAAGTTGCAAGATGCAAGACAAACACGGTTGTGTTTTACACGTTTGCAAGAGGTGCATACAAAGGTGAGCTGTGAATCAGTAAGCGAGTTCAGTGATAAGCTAAATGTAAACTCCAGGCCTGACTCCGAATTGTGTGACGATAACGGTGCGGTCAAGAAGTCTGTAGTTGCAACTGGTAAGCCATTGTTGAATAGAGTGTCACAGAATAGAGTTACTGCTTCAGGGTGCAGTTCTGACTCCAAAAGTTTACAAGGTATAACTAGTCAGAGTGAAGTTATAAAACCCTTTAGGATTTGCAAGGAGGAACCAAAATTGTCTACCTCTGTTATTAAAGAGTCTGAAAATGATGAAATTGACGGTAAAGTGAATATTCGTGATAAAGATCATGGTACTTCACATTTGTCTTTCGTTGATCTTGATGAGATGAGGGATATGCCTACTACTGCTAAGTTGAACAAAGGTTCTGTACAACTTGAAGGTGAAGTAGAAATAAATGCAGATGCAGTTGCAGAAGGCACGCATACTTGTCAGACCGTCAGTTTAATTGATCAGCATGTAGCCCACCTATCATCAGATGCCAGTGCTAAACCTGAGCTGATAGTAAAAGACAGCGGTGGTGGTGGTCTTGCAGGTAGACAACTTTCTGAAAGCCGAACAGCATCAGCTTCTGATCCACCGCTGAGCTCATCAATTGTTATCAATCAGTCGTCGTTCGTGTTGTCATCCACAATGAGAAAGATACCCATCAACTCAAGTGTCTTGTGCAATGATTTTGATAGTATTGGTGCATTTGAAAGGACGAAAGATATTGGTCAGTTTAGTGAGGATATGCCAAGTGTAAACAAGAGAGAAATTGCATGAATAAAGGCATTTCTAGTTCCAAGTTACTATTTGAATGCTATTATCTTTGGTGTAAATTACTCTGTTTCTACACTTGGTTGATGAGATATGTCGTGTGTTTGTTGGTCATCTATATTCTACGATACAATGACATGGGCGTGTTGCCGTTCAGATTTGAGGATATAGCTCATAGTAGGAAGTTAGCAAATGAACTCTGCGACGATTTTCCAACCTAGAGCGTCAACCTGAGAAGGAATGTAGGCGTACTGCTGTAAGTCCTACAGTTCTTCAAGGGTAGTTTGTCGTGCCAGAATCCACAACATTTGATGTGTTGATTGTACATATGTTTGTGTTAAATAATTGTGTGAGTTCCAATTATTGTAATCGTTGATTGATCTTGTTTGTGTGCGGACATTCCACAAATTACAATCGTCAACCTGAGAAGGGTTGCAGGCGTACTGGTGTAAGTCCTGCAAATCTTCAGAGGAAATTCCATCAAGATATGATGCGCGAGTTTGTGTGTACTGTTCGTATATATGTGTCGTGTGTCATATCAATTGGTGTTTTTGGATCCATTGTGTTTACTCGTTGTTTTCGTACCTTGTTTTTATTGCATAATTTTGTTAAAATTTTCGTCGTGATTACTTCTGAAGTTGTTTCGAGTCTTCTACATCCATGAATGAATTGATTGATGTTAAGGACAGCAGATGGGTCGTATACGCCGGGGAGGCTATTGCTGAGAATGACATGCACACGTAGATAATTGTCAGCTGTGGTCCCACACGCCGGGGAGAAAGAGTGTAAACGACTGAGGCTCGCATACGTCACCGTTACTAGAACTGAGGCAGAATGAGTGACAAGCGATTTCAGTGGTAATTGGTAGTGAGTAGATAAGAGGATGAGCGTAGAGTATCATGAGTTGGTGCTATGGTCACGTTGCATTCTGCAAGAGTCATTCTAGCAAGTGGCGATTGTGTTGCAAGATGTCAAGAGGAGGTCTCTGTCTGGAGGCGCAGGTCGTCATTGATGTGTGAGATTGTGCTGTGAGTATGCTTGTGGTGTGTTAGGCTTTTCTGTTTGTTTTCCATTTCGGCTCTGTCCGTGTGACCCAGGTTCTCGCAATGGCATGCAAGTCAACGTGTATTGGTCGTGAAGGAATAAAGGGTTGGATCCCTTTTTTGCCGGGGAGTGTCAATGTAGTTGAAGATTGAACGATCATTTCATGGTTGTTTGCTCAAAACCAACTTCTCCAATTTTCGCGGAGGCATCAATACGACAGTCATCGTCTCATCGGTCGCTGTTCAGATAGAAGTCAACAGTAAACCGTCAGAAGTAACACTGTGATTTATTATTGTAATATTTGTTCACAGACCTTAGTTGTAACATTGTTTATATTTTGGTGTAACAATGAAGAATCCTCGAGTCACCAATTGGTGTTTTGGTTTTTTCGTCCGTTATTACTAAGTGTTTCTGAGAAACTTCAAGGAACAGCGTGAGCCCGAGCGTAGCGAGAGCTGGGCATTAACGGTTTATGAGGCGTGGCTGACATAGGGATTTCTCAGACATGTGAATGAATGCATCTGTGTCATTAACAACGTTTGGAATCGCATTTCTACATAGCACGAAGCCTAACCCCAATATTACTTACCATATTAAACTACTTAACACAGAAGTAATGGCACAGACACTACGATCAAAAAACAGTAGTATTTTCATATCTTCCGGTTTTAATGGTCACTTCTCGCAGCCTAAGTGGACTATACCATCAGCATACAGTAATTTGACAAGGCTGTTCCCTGGTAAGTCCCTAAAGTGAGTGTCAGACAATTCGGTTAATACAGGTATGATGAAAGTGAATCAAAATAAGGACGACAGTTTTAGAAATGAGCATTGTATTACATCCTTCTTTGAAATATCAGTTCCCTCATAGTTTAGTTTCAGCAATAAGTGAATGGAATGCAGCCTACAGATTCATGAAATTCACATACTGACGTGCTACTTTTCTAGAATCCTAGTTGATGTCTCCTCAGTAAAGAGAGAAATAGGCATTGCACTTGTGTAAACTCAGTAGGCTGTGAACTGCTGCCAATGAAAACGACAACAGTTTTTGGAATTACCTAATCCCAAAAACGATCATATAATCTTTAATACTGACTTCTGGTTCCATCAGATGAAATTAAAAAGAAGAGCTGAGAATAGAGGGGGTATTGAGGGTTAGACAGTATAGGTTTAGACCGTTTCTTTCAACTGATGCATTAACGAGCTGACTAAATTGTACATCACTTGCCCTAATGACAACTTTGATACCCTGCACAATACGACATAGTCGTTTTTGAGTAATCCAGGAAAGAATACGGGGTAGCAGTAAAGACCAGTGCAAGAGTTAACAAATTGTAAAAAGAGAGGTTGAATGATTTCTGACTGTCTTGACTACATAACATGGTAAGCTAAACTGAAGGTTTTCTTAGAAATCGATAAGATATAGAATGACCAAGAAAGATCAGCGGATAGAACTACTCCAAGGTATTTTATGTTAGACTTAGTTTCTGTTTCAGTGCCCTCTTTGATACAAGCATCTTGTGAACGACACAGTTTTCGCAGTTCACGCTTATGAGTGAAGGGAAAGTTAACTGCCTGACATTTAGAGGGATTTAACGTAAGACCATGTGCCTTAGACTACAGACAGGAAGCAGTTAAGTTTGCTGCAGTCACATTGTAACACGACAGGAAGTGAGACGGTCAGATCACCAGCGTATTTGACGAAGTTGCTCTCATTAGAAAGAGAAAAGTCATTAAGACAAGAGAGAAAAAAGAAGAGGAGAGATAACAATACCGTGCGGAACACCAGCTTCAGCAAGCGAGGCGGAAGATTTACCCTAATATACAGTATGCTGCATTCCATTTGAGAAATGATAATGCAACCAATCAACTGCCCACGACCCGTGTTTGCACGACCGAAACCTTATTCAACTGAAGTCATCTAGGTCCTGAATCAGCAGCAACGGCATATGCTGACTGAAAGCTTAGCACAAAAGTGACAAAGCACAAAAAACACTTGCAAAGTGGGAGACGAGTCCGAGAGGGAAGAAGAGATTACTGAAAGTTATCTATTCTTCAGTTAGCAAAGAACAAGATTAAGAACTACACTTATCATTTTTTGGAATTTTGGAGATCATTTATCAATGTTTCGTATTTAGCTATGCCTGGACTGTGTCATTCTGACTAGCTTTCAGTATGATTTTGCAGAGAAGTCCATCTGTTTAATTTACCACATTCCATGTAGCACATAAAGGTAGAGACATAAAACTAAATGGAAGTTTGACGAGAGGAAATATGAGGGAGAATAAATAGTGACAAGGAAAAACATGAGTTGAATAGATACATGAGATTACACAGAGTGAATGCATCTGTGCCAGTAACAAAGATTTGCAGTCATATCTCTAGTAGTTCTTCCAGCTGACCGTCAACGATTTTATGAACCAATACCAGTTTTTCATATGACTGACCCAAACACATCTTAAACCTTAACATGTGCTGGCCAGCATTGTCCCTGGAGGAAGATGATGGCTTGATATGCCAGCACGTTCTAGCCATCTCAACCTATTCAGCTTCCCTACCCTGAAGACTATAGGGTAAGTTAGCTAACTTACCCTCCCCACCTAAACATTTATGCGTAACCTCAACAGCACTCGCCATATTATACTGCTTTACTGATGAGATAGAACGCAGACACGCATAATCAAACGCCGGTCTCATTTTCATATTTTTCAGCATCAGAGGTTACTTCTCATAGTCTAGGTGGACAATATCATCAGTAAACTGTAAGTTGATGAGACTATTTCCTAGTCTCTAAAGCCAATTACAGACTATCCCACTAATATATGTGTGATTGGATTGAACTGGTGTTAGGATGACAGTTTAAGAATTCAGCCTTGTGTTACATCCCACTCGGAAGTGTGTTTTCTCGAATAATTCGCAAACAGTAATCACTGAACAGAAAACATTCTGTGGGCTTTATGAAACTCACAAAATGACGCACTACTTTAGGAGGCCATATAGTGTTTCCTCAATAAAGGGCTAATTGGATATTTCGGCTGTATAAAACGAGTGATTGGTATTCTGGCAATAACAATAACTACAACAAGTATAGAAATAATGCACTACAACTTTTACTTTACTAAATACTCCAGCAAATTTCAAATGAACATTTGAAAAATATCGAATTTATACAGAAAATCAGTAAGATTTAGTCAAATAGAGGTACTTTCGGTTTCCATAGTAGTTCTCCGTGCCGAATTCATTCCTTTGAGGGCCTACCTCAGTCGGTTACTTTTTTGGACCTGGGATATATGGGTAAAAACGTGGGCAGTTTTCCGTTCAAATGTGGGCAAAGTGGGATAAACTGGGCTGTTTTCGTTCGCAACATGGGTAAAGTGGGAAGAAGTGGGCTAGTTGGTCAAGTGACATGGGCAAAGTGGGCAAACGTGGGCAACTATTTTCTGGAGACATGGGAAATGTGGGAAAGTATGGGAAACAGGGGAAACATGGGAAGAATGGGGTGAATTTGTTTTTGTAGCGCAGTCACACTTAGATGGGGAATGCATGAGGTGAGGAACATTTCAGCTTGGATATTATACAATGTGTCTGTAATCATTGTGAAGTGGCATGAAGACAATGGTGATGATTTCATTTCAATCGTTTTGACACGTTTGTTTATGTGAATTCAAACTTAGGTTTGACTTCCGAAGCCGCGATCTCAAATTCTTCGTCGTGCACCCCTGACTAGGTGAGTTTAGTATTGGTAGTAATATCTTTTTTAAGGTAATAAAATGGATACTGAAAGTGAATAGTAATAATAATTTTATCTTCATATAAACATAAATTTACATGAAAATGCATGCCATTTTTACAGGCACGATCAAGTATGTTATAATGTCAAATGTTAAATTGTCTACAAGTTAATAATGTTTCAACAGTTAAATATTTGATACATATATATAATTACACTCATTGTCCGAACTAGGCCGTATAGTTATTGAATTGTACAGTTGTCCTCCAGGTTGGGCGGGAAAATCGACTTCGTTTCGTTTTCATCCCGTGGTTGTCGGCATACGATAACCAACCAATATTGAAGTAAGTACAACGTTTACAAGGGATCGGAAGCTGTTTTAGAAAAGTTAAAGTGCTGAGGTGAATCATTAAAGTGTAATAAATTAAGTAAGTGCAATATATAATTAATAAATACATTTATATAGAAAACAGAATGGAGAAGTAATTAATCCTTAGGCCGACAACGTTCATTTGCAATGTATAATAATACCAATATACTTCATACCAACATGATGTCCACTTTTGGCTTTCAAACAATTATTTTCAAGCCAGTTGTTTTTATTTCATGCCTTTTTGTATATTTGGTGTACAACCGTACCCTTCAGAGAATAGGAATGGAACAAGTCGAATCAAATTCATAAAGAGCTATAAAATGTTAGGTTTAATGGAATATAATGAGGATCAAGTAAAGACGTTATTAGAAAATAAATGAGATAAGACATTGTGAAGTGGTATTTAAAGATCTGACAATGGATAGCAAGTTAATTTATAAGATGCCCCATAAATCTGTGCAGATCCCGCGTGGTCGCATCTCAACAATAGGCTGAGCGAATGGTTTATATTTAAAGGTAGAAGCATGATCTGTCAAGGCGTTCATTATTATCTTTTTCAAGATAAAGATCTAAGCCCTCATCAAAATCAGAAATATCCCGAGCCCTCAAATTGCATATTGCTGTTCCTGCAGAATGGGGCGATACACCTTAGTGACCATCACCATATCTACTGATCAGCTAGCACCACCCTCCCTCCTTTTTTGATGTTAGGCTCTGAGACTATGATTATTATGGCTACCGCAAATATATTGCTTGGTAACAGACATGTTCGTACCCCATATTCCATCTCCCTAGCTTTCTTAATGAGTGCTTCCAATAAATCTCCACATATATTTTTATGAACATATTATATATCTGTGCATGAATCCTAATGAAGAAGTATCAAGTGGTAGTTATATGAATACCACTAGACGTCTTAGAATTACTTTATTCTCTTTAATATAGACTTGTGCTTCAGTTTTGTTTGAAAAAGGGACAAGCCATCGATCCAGATTGTATAGAAGAACTAAGAAATTGAAGTGGGAGTTGCTCGGTGACGTAGCCAAGATGATACTTCCCGATTTCAGCGTCGAGGCTGGTGAATGTCTAGTGGGTGAAACTTCTTGTAGCGTCGCAAACGTGCAAAGTGACATGCAAATCACTTTACCAAGTTGATTTCTTAGTATTTCATGTGACGACTATTTGATAAGGTAATGCTGCGGGCGCTCTGTTGTCCCATGAGATACGTTCCGATAAGGCAAAAGAACGCAATTCAAAGGCAGAACTTCGGACGACTGCCTTAAAGCTTATGATGACCACTAAAACATCCATTGTTGATAGTGGAAAGATTATGCGATTGTTCAAACGGCATATTCCAAGATTACCAACAAATATAAGACACATTCTCAAGACCAGCCAGTCATGCCCCTCAACTGTTATTGGTAGTGGAGTTTACTATCATTCCATTATGGGTAAATTTTGTTTGATAAAGTCTCACAGCGTTATACAGTAATGTAAACATTACTGTATAACGCCGTGAGACTTTATCAAACAAAATTAACCATAATGGAATTACACTCTACCACAGTGCACAAGTTTTATTCTTATATCAACGAGTTTACTATCATATTGGTTTGCGAGGTATACTTACGCCTATACTGAGTTGTTGGTGTCAGTTCGCATCTTTTGATTGCGTTAATCTGCAGCTGAATATTGATGGATTGTCACTGTTTAACAGTGGTACACAGCAAATTCGGCCGATATTGGGTCGACTGGTGAAACCGTTTCTTAGTGATATATTTCTTATTGGAGTTTATGGTGGTTTTCATAAACCATCTGACTTCAATAACTTTTTATTGCCAGTTGTAACTGACGTGGAGCACTTATATGCACATGGTTTGCAAATCAATGAGAGGCATATCGGCTTCCGGCTTAACAGTGTTATCTACGATAAGCCTGCAAGATCTGACGTCACTTTTACAGCGAGTCACAACAGTAGGAAAGGGTGTGACAGATGTTGCGTTACTGGCAACTATGTAAACCGGCGCATGGTATTTAAGGATGTTAACAGCTGTCGCAGGACAGATAACAGCTTTAGGAGTAAGGAAGATGCCAATTACCACCGTGATACATCAGTATTTGAGGGACTTCCAATTGATATGGTTAGTATTTTTCCATTAGATTATATGCATTTAGTCTGCTTAGGTGTTGTAAGGCGGCAATTGGGTATATGGTTGCGTTTGGCAAAACAACGCCAATTGGGATTAGGCAATGAAACAATTGCTTGTATTAACGAAAGACTACAGGCTGCAGAAAGCTGCATTCCTAAGGACTTCCAAAGGAGGTGTCGCAGCTTGGAGTTTCTTCAGTTTTGGAAGGTCACTGAATGCCGGCTATTTCGTATGTATTTGGGCCCAGTTGTATTACATGACCTATTACCCTCTCCACTATACGCAAACTTCCTCAGATTGTTCACGAGTGTCTATATTTTATGTCATCCTCGTTACCACCTTAAATTGTGCGACACCGTAAAACAACAGCTCAGGCAGTATGTACTATGTTTTGACAGCCTCTACCCTGATGAGTTGGTTTACAATGTGCATGCTCTTCAGCATTTAGCTGAGGACGTATCTGAACACGGTTGTCTGGATACCTTTTCAGTCTTCCCGTATGAGTCACATTTGTGCCAAATCAAGGGAAGGGTGAGGAGTGGCTTCAGGGTAGCAAAACAAGTAGCCTCTCGAGAAGTCGAAAGATGCGTGTTTGCAAGCTCTACAAATGCAGGTAAGTCACCTGCTGAGCTAACCACGCCATGCGTTACAGTTGATTTAGCAAAGCAGTTATTTCGTGTTGGCAAGACTTACCATTCAACTGTTTCGCCTGACCGATTTGTAGTAGTAAATGGAGTACCTGGGATTATCTGTGGTGTGGGTGAGGGCAATGTATTCAAATTCAGACCTTGTTTGGATAAGCAACCATTTTTTAACAAGCCTTTCGAATCAACGAAGCTTGATATATACAAATAAGGCCAGTTCTCAGGCGACACTGAATGGGTTGCAATTAACACAATTAAATATAAATGCATTGCAATACCCACAAATCACTTCAACGTTTTCATCCCAATGCCTCACACATCGGCTAGATAAGCTGTTGCCATTGTTAATTTGTGTTGTTCCATTGGCGTCAGTTTCAGTTAGTGTGGTTCATAGGTAAGAGCCGACGTGATCGACGAAGTGGGTTGGGTTCGCTAGCATATCAGTTTGAGTTTAGACTCTCTATACATTCCAGTAGGAGACTTTTAAGGTATTTCGTTCTTCATCCACTAATGTGCCGTTCCTTTCAGAATAAATGGGCAAATACCGTATTGCACTGATTGATGGGAAAAATGAGGCAGTGATATGCCGAAGCTCTTGGTTTCTTGGACCTAAGCTTGTTGTCTGCAGCCAAGACAATTGGGATAATACCTATGAGGAGGAGTACCCCAAGATTGATTGGAAGATGGAGAATTGTGAGGTGATTTTTGAGACAGGTTAGTCGTATCGAAACTTAACTATTTATCCAGATGACTTGCAAGAGGCGCTCGCAAAGCACAAGGCCCTGCAAAGAACATATAGCACTGCCAATTGCAGTCAGTCGTCCAAGTCGACCGTAGTTTGCACGCAAAAGCGTCAAAAAATGTAAGCATCGTTTCATACTTGATTGAATAAATATAGCACCGAAAAATGACGTTTTCGTAAGTAACGACTACCCATCTGACCTGATGGACAAGCAGTGCAATGTCTTCGAGGACCCCGATTACGCAGACCTCGATAGCAGTGCATGTAATTCAAAAAAGAATATAAGGTATGGCAGATATTCAACCTTACATTACAATGAAGTAGTTTTGGATTACTGCCGAAGAGTTCTTCACACATGTTGGCTGCTACAAGTACACCTATTACATAAGTAATATCGAATTTAATAGCCATTTTTTCTCAGGTCGCCCAAGGATAGCAATGTTAAGCGGCCTAGGACGGATTCTGATAATATAGTAGCAGGTGCGGTTCATTCTTGTTTTATGTTTATCCAATAATTGTTTAACAGTTTGTCTTCAAAAACTATGTGAAACGCAGGCGCAATTAATTAAACGTGTTGACTTTGCGTTGGCAACCTTCGGTGGTTGCACAGCTGACGATAGCGAAAGCGATGTCAGGCTCCCGGTGAAAACATTTGCTATGCTGGAAGTTTTTGAGCGAAAACTTAAAAACAGAAAGTATTTCGAGGAAAGAGTAAGAAATTCCATCCAAGTTTGTTTAATTGATTCGTTTCAGATGTGCCAATTCTCATTCAAGGTGCATAATAACCAAACCAGCTCAGCGCGCCAGTTGCTGAGCGCAGTCCTAAATAAAAACCTCACAGGATTGATGAGTTGAGAGGGGACTGCTGATAAGACTGGTATCCGTGACCTCACGTTTTTCCAGCTTATAATTGGTATGTTGACTTTTTGAAATAATAATATTGTATACTTAAAAAGATTCAGATGTCATCACTCGTAAGCAATTACAACTCGGGTCCACCGAAGAGGAAACAATGGAAGCGATTGTAAAAGCCACCAAAAATTGGTGCCATGACCAGCGTGTTCGTAGAAAAAGGGATTTATCACCAGAAGAGGTAGTTTTTAATAAAAGCGTTACCAGTTTTTCTGCACTTAGTGGGAATTGACGCGTATTTAAATGATTCTCTCTTTCCTTCATTACAGATGTGTGCTGAAGTCATTCAACCTGAAACCAGCAAATCGCCGTCTTCAGAATGATTTTTGCACGTGTTTGCTTTGAAATTTATTTACTGCTTATTGTCATATAATTCTTGAAATTATGGTCCAAATCTCTAAAAAACGTGTTCGTAGAAACACAATTGTTTTAGATAGTGGCTCAAATTCGGTTATAACTGCATTACCGCCTGGTAATACAGTATCAACTACTAGCTCTCAAAATGGTTTGAGTGCAGATCTCACTCCTGTGATACAGGTGAAAGATGTTCTGTTAGAGAACTCTGAGTTCTGTAAACTAAACCTCCTTTTGAAAGATATGCAGAGGCAAGTAAGTGAAATTCAGAAAAAATTAGATCAGTTTGATAGTATGTCACTGCCAATCTCAAATACCACGGAGAGCCGTTCTGATATTGGCCAGGTTAAGTGTTTACTGGATGTAACTCAAAATAAGCTTTTGAATTTAGACCCAATAGCCTGTCTTTTAGAAAGGCATCCTAAAATATCTCCAGACAACCTAAATAAAGCTGAAAATCTGATTGACTGCTTGGCTACGGAGGTGATGAAGCGTATAACCTCTTCTCACCAAGCTATAGTTTACAACGTCCCAGATTCTCTGCCCCTGAAAACTGTAAGACACAAAATCCTGATTTGTTGCGGCATGGCTAGTGTTCCATGTGAATGCAAACGACTTCGTAAAAAGTCTAACCAGGCTAATTGCCCAATCATTTTTAAATTCAGTAATTCCCTTGATGCTAGTAAGTTTACTAAATGTCAGGATCACTTAAGACTGAATAGCAGTTATAAGTCTATAACCGTAGCTCAGGATAAAACACCGTGTCAGCGCAGAATAATGCGTAGTAATAACCTGGTCACCTCCTCTAGCTTTGATTTACCAAAAAAGGATCGTGCACAGCAACAGACACCTAGTGCTGAAACTAGCATTCAGCAAACTACACAACAACCACACTTGCCAATGGAACTAGGAACTGATTTAGATACCAGTACCCCTGTAAATAAAGCCTCATCGAAAGATGTTAAAATGACTAGAACTTCTGCAAGTTGTTCTAAGAAATTTCCCCCCAAACGTAGTAACCTCACCACGATGAACAAATTTCGCAGGGTTGAGACTAATGATGGGGAAGAATACTTTGTATTCAATAAGCCTGCTGAGAGTAAGAATGCCAACAAACCATCACTTGTTACGAAAAACTCCTCTCGAAACATAAGTATATCTGGAGGTGTTCCGCATGCTCCACCTTATAGAAAGTCAGGCTCCAAGACTCCTAAAGTCTTGCAGCCAAAGCACCTTCCTTCACAATTCCCTTTAAGTTATAAAAACAACCCGAAGGTGTATACCGGTATGACGAATAGCAGTTGGATGGGTAGACCTTTGATGCTATGCCTTTTAACCGTCAACCTAGGCCCAACCTGTACTACCCTTATATCCAGGAACACATGGTAAATTTTCCAGGTGTCCCGAATCACTGGTACGACCCATGGCACCTAGGACCACCTCATTGCACACCAACTCCGATGTGCAGACACCCAGTCCGACCTCCTTTTCATTCATAAATTCTTGCGGTGCTGACGCACAAATAGATTTAGGTTATGGTGACATTTTAAGCCAGTTTGTAGTATCCCGTGACTTATTCACGATATTGCTAATTAATGCACGTTCCTTAATCAATAAGATATCTGAACTAAGGACATTATTATTAGTCGCCAAGCCTACTGTAGCTCTGATTACTGAGTCATGGTGCTCATCCTCTGTACTTGATGTGCATATAGGTATCGATGATTACACTGTACACCGTGCAAACAGAGATTGCAAGCGTGGTGGAGGATGTCTCATATATATACATAGCTCATTTGTAGTCAGTAAGGTGGAAGATGAAACAATGAATAATGTACCTGACTCACTCTGGGTTGTCTTACATGGAGATAAGTACAAACTTCTCATAGGCTGTGTTTATCGAGCACCAAGCTCAACAAAAGAAACTGATGCGTTATTAGCTAAATCGTTTGCACATGCATCCTCGTTTAGTGCTAATTACAAAATAATTGCAGGGGACTTCAATCTTCCAGAAGTCAATTGGCTAACTAGTTCCGGCCCCCAACGCTTCGACGAATTACTTGCCACTATAGACTGTTATGGATGGCAACAACACGTCCAGACACCTACTCGTGGTGACAACATGTTGGACCTTGTTTTTTGTCATGACACAATCCCAGTATCCACGTATGTTGGTAATCGATTTTCCAGTAGTGACCATAGAATGGTACTCTGCTCTCTGCCTTTCTCACCACTAAATACAGGAAACAAACAAGACTCAGGAAGCACAATATGTCGTAGTTACAAATATACAGACTGGGGATTAGTCCAAGAACTTATTCGACTCTGTCAATGGGATGACTATTTTACCACTGACTCCCTGGAGGCCTTAGTAACCCTGTTTTACAGGAATGTTACCCTTTGTCTAGATACAGTTGCTCCAAAGAAAATAGTGAAATTAAGTAGACACCGAACTGAATATATTCCAAGGGCACACCGTAATAAGTTAAGGAAGCTGAAGAAACAGTACTATTCCACTAAGGACATATCACTATTGCTCTCAATCCACGAGTCTCTTGAATCTCTCAAGCGCCTACGCTCTCAAAAGGACCTCGACGAAGAGTTAACGGCACTTGAAAGTACCTCCAAAGTTTATAACTTAACGGCACTTCTTAAAAAACGAATGCAGTCGGCGAGGGAAATCCCATACTTACTTCACGACAAAGTAATCTACAATGAACCTGCCACTATCTGTGAACTCTTCAGTGATTGGTTTGCAAACTTTAGTTTAGAAACACATAAGCCTGGAGAAGCTGTACCCTTGTGGAATTCGCAACCCATTACTGAACTGGTTAAAATCATTTCTAAGCAACAGGGTACAAATAACCAAAGTTGGATCTGTATTGTCTCATCCTAGGCAGATCTCAAGTGGGGCCGTGCAAGGTAGTGTCCTAGGTCCACTTTTATTCACAGTCTACATTAACAGCATTTGCAAGTGCTTCACCTTAGGCAAACCATTCCTATATGCTGACGACCTCAAAGTCGTCTACTCCTGCTACACTCATGAATTAAGCGATATGGTTACTAAAATACATCTTGAACTAAGTAGCCTTGCAACGTGGTGTGCTGAATCCTGTCTAAACTTTAACATTGATAAATGCGGCTGGATTTGTATCGGCAACAGTAACCTTGATCTAACTCTTGAAATAAATGGGCGAAAACTAGCTAAGCTCAACTCAGTAGTAGATCTCGGTATTAGATACTCTAGTAACCTAACGTTCGCTGAACAGACTGATTATACCAGACGTAAAACGCGAAGGCTGATCGGATGCATAACACGCAACTTCTTTTGTTGTGAAACTAGGGTTTTATTATACAAAGTATGTGTCCGACCTATCTTAGAATACTGCCCGTTTATTCTTAGCGGACTCAGACAAAATGACAAGCTTAAATTAGAGGGAGTGCAACGGCAGTTTACCTCAAGAACTCTTGGTTTAGAAATTGGTCTGCAATACCATGAGCGATGCGAAAGACTAAGATTAGAACCCCTCTGGAAAAGACGCCTTAAGTTAAACCTTATCTTTTACTATAAGCTAACTAATCTTCTCTTGCATTCCTCCGAGCCAATAACTAAACCTACCGCTGTCATCAGTTACAATCTTAGAAATCATCACAGCCTAGCTGCTATGGAGCACTGTCAGACTTACGTGCGGTACAACTTCTTCTTAAATACGTTTTCAGTCATTTGGAATAGACTACCAGCTAATGTGCGCGATGCAAACACACTTCCAGTGTTCATCTCCTCAGTCATCAGACTGCTCAAAGATGACAATGCACTTTTGCGCCTGACTCTTACACCTTCTTTTTCGCCATACATAGATATTTTAAGTTCTTTAAATGTGTAGTTACAACCAACTACAATTATAAATTTTAATATTATTGGAACTAGATGATAAACATTTCTACACAGGACAGTAATATTAGTTCACACATAATATAAAAGTTAGCGTAACGGGACTAGTTAGTTTGTGTACCAAAATAACCACAATTACTAAACAGAATATATATGTATATATTTATTAATCACTCCTTAAGGACTCCCGTTGCTTTCTTTTGCGTTGCTGTTGTTTGTCTTCTTTTTTCTCTCACCATTTCAGCTTCTATTTGACTTTTTGAATGAGAATGAATAATGTGGATATTTGACCATTTACAATAACAAATGATCTGCAAACATTATTGGTCCAGTATCTTTCAGTTGCCTGGTTAATAACGAATTAACTTTCTCCACGACGCAACCTGGATTACATTTGTGGAATATACTCTTATACCAATAGAAAAGTATCTATTTGTAATACAACGTCACTATTGTAGCTTATAACATAACTGATCGTATCTGTAAAATAGCTTCCTTATTACCCAATTTGGATATAAATCAAATCAAAAATAAGATTCGGATTTGTACACACCCAAGTTATATTGAGGAATTACTTCAAGCTTTATTTTTTCCCAAGTATTTTTAATCTATCCAAAACATACTTGGGTTTTTTTGTTAATGCGAAGTTAATATTCCCAAATTTCATGACGTGCTCCATTGAATGACTGGTTATCATATTGTTCCCACAGACCTAAGATAAAAACGCCAGCAACCATGTAACTTAACCATAAACCGAATTTATGAAATTTAAATAATGCTTACCCATGCCTGTATATTTGGTGTGTCCTACACAAGTAGGAAAAAATGTGAATTTTATTAAAACATTATTAAAAATTATGATTGCTAATCGTATATGTAATATATCATATTGATGATGCCTGTAAACTGGCGTCTCTCATGTAGAAAATGAGAATATACTATTATTATTATTATAAATAGTTAAGTGTCGATACGACTAACCTGTCTCAAAAATCACCTCACAATTCTCCATCTTCCAATCAATCTTGGGGTACTCCTCCTCATAGGTATTATCCCAATTGTCTTGGCTGCAGACAACAAGCTTAGGTCCAAGAAACCAAGAGCTTCGGCATATCACTGCCTCATTTTTCCCATCAATCAGTGCAATACGGTATTTGCCCATTTATTCTGAAAGGAACGGCACATTAGTGGATGAAGAACGAAATACCTTAAAAGTCTCCTACTGGAATGTATAGAGAGTCTAAACTCAAACTGATATGCTAGCGAACCCAACCCACTTCGTCGATCACGTCGGCTCTTACCTATGAACCACACTAACTGAAACTGACGCCAATGGAACAACACAAATTAACAATGGCAACAGCTTATCTAGCCGATGTGTGAGGCATTGGGATGAAAACGTTGAAGTGATTTGTGGGTATTGCAATGCATTTATATTTAATTGTGTTAATTGCAACCCATTCAGTGTCGCCTGAGAACTGGCCTTATTTGTATATATCAAGCTTCGTTGATTCGAAAGGCTTGTTAAAAAATGGTTGCTTATCCAAACAAGGTCTGAATTTGAATACATTGCCCTCACCCACACCACAGATAATCCCAGGTACTCCATTTACTACTACAAATCGGTCAGGCGAAACAGTTGAATGGTAAGTCTTGCCAACACGAAATAACTGCTTTGCTAAATCAACTGTAACGCATGGCGTGGTTAGCTCAGCAGGTGACTTACCTGCATTTGTAGAGCTTGCAAACACGCATCTTTCGACTTCTCGAGAGGCTACTTGTTTTGCTACCCTGAAGCCACTCCTCACCCTTCCCTTGATTTGGCACAAATGTGACTCATACGGGAAGACTGAAAAGGTATCCAGACAACCGTGTTCAGATACGTCCTCAGCTAAATGCTGAAGAGCATGCACATTGTAAACCAACTCATCAGGGTAGAGGCTGTCAAAACATAGTACATACTGCCTGAGCTGTTGTTTTACGGTGTCGCACAATTTAAGGTGGTAACGAGGATGACATAAAATATAGACACTCGTGAACAATCTGAGGAAGTTTGCGTATAGTGGAGAGGGTAATAGGTCATGTAATACAACTGGGCCCAAATACATACGAAATAGCCGGCATTCAGTGACCTTCCAAAACTGAAGAAACTCCAAGCTGCGACACCTCCTTTGGAAGTCCTTAGGAATGCAGCTTTCTGCAGCCTGTAGTCTTTCGTTAATACAAGCAATTGTTTCATTGCCTAATCCCAATTGGCGTTGTTTTGCCAAACGCAACCATATACCCAATTGCCGCCTTACAACACCTAAGCAGACTAAATGCATATAATCTAATGGAAAAATACTAACCATATCAATTGGAAGTCCCTCAAATACTGATGTATCACGGTGGTAATTGGCATCTTCCTTACTCCTAAAGCTGTTATCTGTCCTGCGACAGCTGTTAACATCCTTAAATACCATGCGCCGATTTACATAGTTGCCAGTAACGCAACATCTGTCACACCCTTTCCTACTGTTGTGACTCGCTGTAAAAGTGACGTCAGATCTTGCAGGCTTATCGTAGATAACACTGTTAAGCCAGAAGCCGATATGCCTCTCATTGATTTGCAAACCATGTGCATATAAGTGCTCCACGTCAGTTACAACTGGCAATAAAAAGTTATTGAAGTCAGATGGTTTATGAAAACCACCATAAACTCCAATAAGAAATATATCACTAAGAAACGGTTTCACCAGTCGACCCAATATCGGCCGAATTTGCTGTGTACCACTGTTAAACAGTGACAATCAATCAATATTCAGCTGCAGATTAACGCAATCAAAAGATGCGAACTGACACCAACAACTCAGTATAGGCGTAAGTATACCTCGCAAACCAATATGATAGTAAACTCGTTGATATAAGAATAAAACTTGTGCACTGTGGTAGAGTGTAATTCCATTATGGTTAATTTTGTTTGATAAAGTCTCACGGCGTTATACAGTAATGTTTACATTACTGTATAACGCTGTGAGACTTTATCAAACAAAATTTACCCATAATGGAATGATAGTAAACTCCACTACCAATAACAGTTGAGGGGCATGACTGGCTGGTCTTGAGAATGTGTCTTATATTTGTTGGTAATCTTGGAATATGCCGTTTGAACAATCGCATAATCTTTCCACTATCAACAATGGATGTTTTAGTGGTCATCATAAGCTTTAAGGCAGTCGTCCGAAGTTCTGCCTTTGAATTGCGTTCTTTTGCCTTATCGGAACGTATCTCATGGGACAACAGAGTGCCCGCAGCATTACCTTATCAAATAGTCGTCACATGAAATACTAAGAAATCAACTTGGTAAAGTGATTTGCATGTCACTTTGCACGTTTGCGACGCTACAAGAAGTTTCACCCACTAGACATTCACCAGCCTCGACGCTGAAATCGGGAAGTATCATCTTGGCTACGTCACCGAGCAACTCCCACTTCAATTTCTTAGTTCTTCTATACAATCTGGATCGATGGCTTGTCCCTTTTTCAAACAAAACTGAAGCACAAGTCTATATTAAAGAGAATGATGTATTTCTAAGACGTCCAGGGGTGTCAGCCACGACTCATAAACCGTTAATGCCCAGTTCTTGCTACGCTCGGGTCCACGCTGTTTCTTGAATTTTTTCAGAAACGCTTAGTTATAACGGACGAAAAAACCGAAAGACCAATTGGTGACTCGTGGATTCTTTATTGTTACACCAACATATAAAATAATATTTGAACTAAGGTCTGTGAACAAATATTACAATAGTAAATCATTATATTACTTCTGTGGAGTCCTCAAAAATCAACTTATCCAAATTTTACTACTATGTAAATAATGAACATATTGTACACCACTTTGTTTTAACCATAACCTCGGTACTTTGACTTTACCTCGGGTTTTGAATAAATAGATAGTTGTGCCTTCGACTCTCCGTCTTCTCCACCATCTCAACTGCCGTCGATCAATCCTAATCACCTGCTTTCTATCTCTGATTTTTGCAGGAGCACCGTAGTTCCTTCCTACGTACTTTGGTCGACCTCCGGTAACGCTAACATTGGAGAATTACTACTGGAGCAGTCTTTCCGCAGCACCTGGAGTCTGTAACGTTTATTGTGGACTGTGGACCTTTGTAAACCCAAGTAATCAAACTTTAATACATTCTTCCCGTAACTAAACTCATTTGGTATTTTATTTTCTACTTGAATTTGGGTAACTAAGCTAATAGAGTGAAAAGGTCCACCACACTTCTGACGATGTTTTACTCTTCTTTCTGAACAGCGACCGATGAGACGATGACTGTCGTATTGATGCCTCCGCGAAAATTGGGGAAGTTGGTTTGAGCAAACAACCATGAATTGATCGTTCCATCTTCAACTGCATTCACACTCCCCGGTAAAAGTGGATCCATCCCTTTTTTCCTCCACGACCAATACACGTTGACTTGCATGCCATTGCGTGAACCTGGGTCACACGGACAGAGCTGAAATGGAAAACAAACAGAAAAGCCTAACACACCACAAGCATACTCACAGCACAATCTCACACATCAATGACGACCTACACCTTCCAGTTAAATGCATCCTCTTGCGACTCAATCGCCACTTGCTAGAATGACTCTTGCAGAATGCAAAGTGACCATAGCACCAACTCATGATACTCTACGCTCATCCTCTTATCTACTCATTACCAATTACCACTGAAATCGCTTGTCACTCATTCTGCCTCAGTTCTAGTAACGGTGACGTATGCGAGCCTCAGTCGTTTACACTCTTTCTCCCCGGCGTGTGGGACCACAGCTGACAATTATCTACGTGTGCATGTCATTCTCAGCAATAGCCTCCCCGGCGTATACGACCCATCTGCTGTCCTTAACATCAATCAATTCATTCATGGATGTAGAAGACTCGAAACAACTTCAGAAGTAATCACGACGAAAATTTTAACAAAATTACGCAATAACAACAAGGTACGAAAACAACGAGTAAACACAATGAATCCAAAAACACCAACTGATATGACACACCACACGTATATACAAATAGTACAAACAACCTCGCGCATCATATCTTGATGGAATTTCCTCTGAAGATTTGCAGGACTTACACCAGTACGCCTACAACCCTTCTCAGGTTGACGATTGTAATTTGTGGAATGTCCGCACACAAACAAGATTAATCAACGATTACAATAATTGGAACTCACACAATTATTTAACACAAACATATGTACAATCAACACATCAAATGTTGTGGATTCTGGCACGACAAACTACCCTTGAAGAACTGTAGGACTTACAGCAGTACGCCTACATTCCTTCTCAGGTTGATGATCCAAGTGGAAGTCGTCCGGACACAAACAGAATTACCAACAGCTAGATGAAAGATGATATCAATTCAGTATATGCAATATGAACATATGTACAAAATCACACACCAAGCATATTGGGCTGCTCATTGATGCGCTACCCTTTGAAGAATTGTAGGACTTACAGCAGTACGCCTACAACCCTTCTCAGGTTGACGCTCTAGGTTGGAAAATCGTCGCAGTGTTCATTTGCTGACTTCCCTCTATCAGCTAAATCCTCAAATCTGAACGGCAACACGCTCATAACATTGTATCGTAGAATATAGATGACGAACAAACACGCAACGTTTCTGGTCAACCAAGCTTAGGCACAGAGTAATTTACACCAAAGATAATAGCATTCAAATAGTAACTTGGAACTAGAAATGCCTTTATTCATGCAATTTCTCTCTTGTTTACACTTGGCATATCCTCACTAAACTGACCAATATCTTTCGTCCTTTCAAATGCACCAATACTATCAAAATCATTGCACAAGACACTTGAGTTGATGGGTATCTTTCTCATTGTGGATGACAACACGAACGACGACTGATTGATAACAATTGATGAGCTCAGCGGTGGATCAGAAGCTGATGCTGTTCGGCTTTCAGAAAGTTGTCTACCTGCAAGACCACCACCACCGCTGTCTTTTACTATCAGCTCAGGTTTAGCACTGGCATCTGATGATAGGTGGGCTACATGCTGATCAATTAAACTGACGGTCTGACAAGTATGCGTGCCTTCTGCAACTGCATCTGCATTTATTTCTACTTCACCTTCAAGTTGTACAGAACCTTTGTTCAACTTAGCAGTAGTAGGCATATCCCTCATCTCATCATGATCAACGAAAGACAAATGTGAAGTACCATGATCTTTATCACGAATATTCACTTTACCGTCAATTTCATCATTTTCAGACTCTTTAATAACAGAAGTAGACAATTTTGGTTCCTCCTTGCAAATCCTAAAGGGTTTTATAACTTCACTCTGACTAGTAATACCTTGTAAACTTTTGGAGTCAGAACTGCACCCTGAAGCAGTAACTCTATTCTGTGACACTCTATTCAACAATGGCTTACCAGTTGCAACTACAGACTTCTTGACCGCACCGTTATCGTCACACAATTCGGAGTCAGGCCTGGAGTTTACGTTTAGCTTATCACTGAACTTGCTCACTGGATCACAGCTCACCTTTGTATGCACCTCTTGCAAACGTGTAAAACACAACCGTGTTTGTCTTGCAGCTTGTAACTTATCTGTTGAGAATGTACTACGAAACCTGTTACACTCACTAGGTCTATATGCATTACTAGACATCATGGAGCCTTCTCGATATCCACCTCTCTGAGGCCTATTCGTCATCAATGATTGCGTTTTACCCTCAGACTGCTCTAATCTAGGGGTGAGATTCAATATACTGGCAATTTTGCACATCGATTGATTGACACTATCTTTTAACAGTTTCAGAATGTCATCGAACCTTGGCTCGATACCGTCATCCTCCATACGGGAGCTTATCTTCACCCACTTCCTTTGCAGTCGAGTAGGTAGGCGTCTTGCTATTACTTCTAGTATAAAACTCGAGTTGAAGTCACTCATGCAATTCATAGAAATCAAGGTATCCTTATAAGTCATAAGATTATCTAAAAACTCAGTAAGTGCCTTGGAGTCATCTTGTAGTTGACTGCCGTTACCTTTGACAGCCTCGTATACGTTCCTTACAATCAATAAAGGTCTTCCAAACCTCTGACGTAATATGCTCATAGCCTCATCGTAGCCCTCTTTTGGCTTCATAAACTAACAACACTGTATAGCTCTTGCAGCATCTCCAGTGCAATACCTCATCAAATACATCAATTTCAATTCATCACTAAATAAAAAACTACTCAACATGATCTCAAACTCCTTTACAAATTGTAAATAATCTGCTGGGTTTCCGTCGAAACACCGTGGTTCTAATTTAGGGAGTTTGATGTTCCTATTATCCCTGAACGGCGAAACAGTAACATCAACCATGTCAGGCTTAACATCAGACACATCGTTACAATTAACAGACAAGTCACCATGACTTACTTTCCTGTTTGTATCCAAGACACTCTGTCCCTTCTTTGACCTAGGCATTGTTGAACTTGACCCAATTCCAAAAATGTTCCAGATATTGCTTGTTCAAAGAGGACTTGACGGGCACCAGGAAAGATGAACGGTGACTATCCAAACTTTCACCAACTGTCTGAATCCGCGAGAATCTGTTTCTACCGTCAGAAACTGTCTTCACCATCTGAAACTGTCAGCCACGTCTCATAACCCGTAATGCCCAGTTCTTGCTACGCTCGGGTCCACGCTGTTTCTTGAATTTTTTCACAAACGCTTAGTTATAACGGACGAAAAAACCGAAAGACCAATTGGTGACTCGTGGATTCTTTATTGTTACACCAACATATAAAAATAATATTTGAACTAAGGTCTGTGAACAAATATTACAATAGTAAATCATTATATTACTTCTGACGATGTTTCACTCTTCTTTCTGAACAGCGACCGATGAGACGATGACTGTCTTATTGATGCCTCCGCGAAAATTGGGGAAGTTGGTTTGAGCAAACAACCATGAATTGATCATTCAATCTTCAACTGCATTGACACGGGGTATTCATATATCTACCACTTGGTACTACTTCACTTTCATTATCCATTTTATTACCTTAAAAAAGATATTACTACCAATACTAAACTCACCTAGTCAGGGGTGCACGACGAAGAATTTGAGATCGCGGCTTCAGAAGTCAAACCTAAGTTTGAATTCACATAAACAAACGTGTCAAAATGATTGAAATGAAATCATCACCATTTGTCTTCATGCCACTTCACAATGATTACAGACACATTGTATAATATCCGAGCTGAAATGTTCCTCACCTCATGCATTCCCCATCTAAGTGTGGCTGCGCTACAAAAACAAATTCACCCCATTCTTCCCATGTTTCCCCTGTTTCCCATACTTTCCCACATTTCCCATGTCTCCAGAAAATAGTTGCCCACGTTTGCCCACTTTGCCCATGTCATTTGACCAACTAACCCACTTCTTCCCACTTTACCCATGTTGCGAACGAAAACAGCCCAGTTTATCCCACTTTGCCCACATTTGAACGGAAAACTGCCCACGTTTTTACCCATATATCCCAGGTCCAAAAAAGTAACCGACTGGGTGTGAAGTCAGTTTTTTAAATTTTTCAAAATAATACTATTTTATAAATCCGATATTTTACTGTATAAAATATAAAGTTACTTCACTCCATTGGCCTTCGTTTATATCAGTAGCATAACCCTTGAATGCAGTGAAAGAATCATAATGCAGTGGTCGCTAAGTTCGTAGCTTTGGTAGGTTCGATTGCATTGGTTACTATAAAGGATGACAGTGTTTAAGCACTTTCTTAGGCCATTAGTAGGACGCTAAGTAATTCTAATAATACGTGCGCTTGCCTAGGAAAAATGAGGGCTTCTTTTCGTCACGAAAATAGCAGTAGTGGATGAACAGGTCGTTTAAAATGTGGGCAATTTGTTCGTTGAAAACGTGGGAAAACGGGGAAAAAGTGGGTTATTTGTTCGTTGAAAGGTGGGAAAACGGGAAAATAATGGTTAAATTGTTCGTTGAAAACGTGGGAAAACGGGGTAAAATTGGGTACATTTTTAATTCGGGCACATGGGTTAAGTGGGTAAAAACGTGTGTCAAGTGGGAAAACTGGGAAAAAGTGGGCAAAGTTGCCAAATTGGGTAAAATCGGTTGCATTTACACCATCTTTTGCTCACGTGTTTGCCGATCAAAATTACCCTTTTATCCCACGTTTTGCCCACTTTTCCCATGTGAATTAACCGACTGGGACAGAGATTAAAACTTCAATCAAATGACACTTCAGTACCTACGTGGAAGACATTCCATTCTTCATTACTAAACTGAATGAAAAGAATCATGTTTTTCATTCTAAAAACAGGAGCATTCGTAATGTTTTACTTTATGTAAATGCAGTTACATACATTTGCACTAAGAACTCAGTGCAACTCGATGCACAGCAGTAATAATACAAATAAACTGAAAAATAATTTCCTCCTCACCTTATGAACAACTTGTCCTTATTCCAGGATTGTAACTTTCTTTTACCTATGAGCCTGAGTTATATCTATGAAATCACAATATTACATCAGTTAAATCTTACCCCAAAACTAAGGCTACTTGAAACCAATAGCAACATAGCAACAAGCGTCATTGCGGGGATATGCAATAAAGTCGCTCTAGGTGAGCATGATGCTGAAACTTCTCTTAACATAGGGTCATTTCAAGCAGAACTACTGGGTGCTGAACCATATTCGGGGCTGACTAACGAACTTAAATACTTCAAATGCTACTTCAACTCTCATCTTTACCTAATCCTCATAAATGCTAGATCTGTTCTAAATAAATTGCCGATGCTCAGAGCACTCACAGTAATATACAAACCCCCTGTAATTGTCATCACTGAATCTTGGTGTCATTCGAACATCCTGGATGAAAAAATAAGCTTAGATAACTACACACACTTTCGGTGTGACAGGGAAGGTGGTAAGGGAGGGGGTTGTCTCATGTACTTTCTGAATGCACTTACTGTATCACAGCTAGAAAGTAGTACACTTAACATGCCTGAGACTCTATGGGTTAATGTACACTTAAATAACGTAACAGCATTAATTGGATGCACCTACAGAGCACCTGGCACCTTTAGTAATTACGAGACCCAACTTATAATACTCTGGAGCAATTATCCGACTTACAATACGATCATAAGATCCTATGTGGGGACTTTAACTTACCTGAAATCAACTGGGATATACCCACAGGCCCAACTAAATTTGATAAGTTCTTAGGCACACTGGATATACTTGGCTGGAAACAAACTGTCACTACTCCCACAAGAGGTAATAACGTACTAGACTTAATCTTCTGCCACAATATAAGCCCCCTTTCAACGCTAGTAGGTTCTGAGTTTCCAGGGAGCGACCACAAAACAGTGATATGTGCACTGCCAATTCCGCTGAGTAGCAATGCATCTCATACCTCCACTTCACAACAAGTAATATATAGGAACTATAGTAAGGCAAACTGGGCCTTGGTAGAATCAATGCTAAGATCCTCCGAATGGGATGAATACTTCACTACTGATGACCTCTCGAGAGCCCTAACCATCTTCTACCATAACACTAACACATGCTTAGATGCTGTCATTCCACTCCAAACACTAAAGGTTTCCCCACACAGAAAGTCATTCATAAAACCAAAGGATCGTATGAAACTGAAGAGACTCTCAACAAGTTACTTCAAACACCACGACTTTGGCACTCTAGGTCTAATACTTAACACCCTTAGCTCCATCTCACAAGCTCGAGATTTCCGTATGAGAAAGGAAGAACGCATCGCAGTAGCCAGTCCTGCTAGAGTGTATGCACTCACAGAAATCTTAAGGAAGCGAATGAATCGCAAAAATCACAGCATTTCTCTCCTCATAGACAAAGGTAGGCTATGCACTAACTCTGCAGACATATGTGAACTATTCAACAAAACGTTTGCAGGTAACTACCTTAAGCCCTCAGTCCAGCTACTCGATATACACCCTATTACTAATATGGCACAAACTCCATCTCCACTCACACCAAACCAAATTAGCACTGTTCAATTCACTTACGCTAATATTAACCAAACTATAAGAACCCTCAAAAGTTCAAAAGGTTTCGGTACCGACGGTATATCATCTTACTTCTATAAATATGGTGGCCCTGACATTCCTCTACTGCTGCTTAAAATATTCACAATGTCCCTAGAAACCCAAACTTACCCTGACATATGGAAGACTACATTCATTATGCCTAAACACAAATCTGGCTCGAAAACTGAAGTCAGTAACTACCGGCCAATCAATATCACACCTATAGCATCTAGAATCATGGAGAGACTAGTCAAAGATAACTTAATCAAACATATGCTTAGCTGCAACATCATAAGTCCGAACCAACATGGATTCCTGAAATCCAGATCATGTTTAACATGTCACCTAGACTTCTTCAATTTTGTAACCAGCAGTCGTGACAGACGGCAACTAGTACTTGTCATCTACTTTGACATTTCTAAGGCATTTGACCGTGTTGACCATTTACTGCTAACAAATAAACTGAACTCCTTAGGAATACGTGACCCATTATTAGGATGGCTTAAATCATTCCTTAACAATAGGTCCCAAATAGTTAAACTCGGGTCTGCAACCTCCAAACCTAGCCCTATCACTTCTGGTGTAGTACAAGGTAGTGTCATTGGACCCCTCCTATTTACACTATACATCAATGACATATGCGCTTGCTTCACGCACGGGAAACCATTCATCTTTGCAGATGACCTAAAAGTAGCTTATACATTCCAAGTGATGACTTAGGGAACTTCGAGAATGTAGTGCAGAAGGAATTAGATAAAATGACTGCTTGGTCGTCCCTATGGAATCTCCAATTTAATCTGAACAAATGTGGCTGGATCTGCTTCGGCGCACCCTCAATTGACCTGAAATTAACGCTTCAATCTGCTAACCTAACCAGACTCCGAAGTGTCGTTGACCTAGGCCTGAGGTACTCTAGTGACTTGACATTCTCTGAGCAAGTAGCATCACAGACTAGAAAATCGAGGATGCTCTTAGGATGCATACTCAGGAACTTTCACGACAATGAAGCCAAGCTAATTCTGTACAAAACATGTGTCAGACCACTACTAGAATACTGTCCATTTATTATAAGCAGCACTCGCACACGTGACAAGCTAAGGATGGAAAGTATCCAACGATATTTTACCTCAAAACTACTTGGCTACGATTGTAAGAAAGACTACATCTCACGGTGCATGATCCTAAAACTTGACCCACTTTGGACAAGGCGACTTATTATAAACCTAATATTCTTCTTTAAGGTCCTTCACAAAATATCATTCTCAGGTAACAGGGACATACAATTCGCACAGGAAGGTTCTTACGATCTGCGTAACCAAACTTGCACAGTGACAACTCATTCTTTTAGGTCAACACTCCGTGAAAACTTCTTCACAGTCATGTATTCTAAAATAAGGAGTAGCCTGTCTCCAGATGCTCTTTGGTTACAAGTTTCAAACGCTCTCTGTACAGACTGTTTCACTCTACTGATTATATTAATAAACTATTTATTCCTAGTACGAATCAACTATTGGTCTACTACAGCACCTAAAAAACGCACTTCAATACGCTTAGCAATCTAAGGCTGGACTTATTTATCACGTACTGTTGAAGTTCCGCTTGAAAATATTTTTGCCAATAATTTTTAATAAAATTGTGTTATATGTTACCTAGATTGAGGGAAATTCCCATTTTTTGGCTAGTTATGTTGGTGTCCGCGTCATGTGATCTGACTGCGACACGCTTTCAGCATATGGGTTGCAATGATTAGTGTTTCAGGCGGACTGTATCGAAATATAGGTGTAATGAGGAAGACAGGATAGTTAGAGGGTAATGCCATTTACACAAATCGTTTACTCCATGTAGAAGCTGCTCCTTTCGGCATAGTATCATCCAATGAAGACTTCGAAGTCTTGATGACATGATCATGTCACAGGATATCAATACAGCCTATTTTCGTGTGAAGAACAGTCTCTTTTGACAAAATAATTCTCTCAGTACTTGAAAATCACCTGCAAATGCTATCAAAATCGTTTGTGGGAACCTAAGTTATCATTTATATATGCTTTTCACTCTATCTGTGGTTGGACAGGAATTATGGTAAGTTGAAAGGTTATATCTAAGTGGATTTCATGTATATTGGCACTGATTGGTGCAGTGTGCTATGGGTTATGTGAATTAAATGTACAAAAATATCTCAACTTTAATAATATTGTGCCATTGTCTACTTAGCTGATTGATAGGATAACAAACGAAGGTGGTTGTCCCGATTATTGCAAGTACAGTGCAGTGGAGAAGGCAATTACTCGTTTAAGTTTCCTTGTTGTTCCAATTAATGCACTAAATCATTGCGCGGTATGATTACACGCACGAGTCGTGGTGATTATGAGAACTGATTCTATTCAGCTTTATTATCATTATTATGAATCTATTGTCTGTTTTACAATTTCCACTGACTGTATACTTAATGCTGCAATATTTTTGATCACCAATAGTAGAGATGAATTTCTCCTGAGATTTCCATTCAGACAAAGCAGTACAGATGCGCTATGGCGATTGGATTTTCTAGTTTGCATTATATGACATTATTATCCTCATCAACACAACAGGTCTGTGTACTTTACAATAGTTTAAGTGTTTCTCTATGTCGTTAACACTGTGCATAGCTGTTTGGAGTTCAGGCATGTTCAGCTTATATTTGATGCCTATAGTCTCCTAATTGTGAAAATGTGATTTCTGTAGGATTCAGAAAACCTTGTGGACTAGACGTTACTGAGATTGTGGATTAATTTCTGAGTTATACATTTGCAATACTTCATTTCATGTAGAAGTGTTTAGTGTGAAGTTGATCTGCAAGTAAGCTTGACGAGAGAATGACGCCTCAATAGTATGGATGTTCCGGAGATTGTCTTGAAATTTGCGTTTAATCCTCAAATACTGGAAAACATATGATGTCTATTTATGCATACAGCGTCAACATAAATATCACCTGTAAACTACAGATACATTTATCTGCATGAGATATTACTTAGTGTTAACAGAATCAGTGTATTCACAGTATATGCTAATATGTAGAATTATCTCTTGTTAACTTCATGTTATGCTAGCTCTTACATGTACTTCATTTTTCCAGGTAAACGGAGGTTGTCGAATATGAAATCAGCGGAAATATCATTCGGTCAAACTAACGTTAATACCCTTCATCAGAACTTTTTTGTAAATTAATCAAATGTTTAATATACTCTTGATTTGTAATTCCTCTGGACTTTTTCAATTGGTTGCTATACTATGTGCTTTTGTAATAAGTGAATTAGGAATAATAAACGCTAAGCTTAGTTAGTGGGATGGAAATTTACTGTAGTATTACAAGACTGTTACTTTAGTCATTAATAGGATTTCGTGTGTGCTTCTACACAATGGTAAACCGTAAAAGCTAAGTGGGATTTAGCAAGTTGAATAATAATTCTATACTATTCAATGCGCTAAAGTCTCCTTATCTAGCCAGTTGCAAGTCTCTATACTGTTAAACGCCAAGTATGTGGTACAAGTAAATGTAGTAACTTAGGCTTGATAGCTGCTTCACTAATCTGTTAATATGCAGTGACATCATCAAATAGACTGTTCACTTGACAATGAGCTAAGAAACAGTTTTTATTTATTTCTAATATGCCGTTGAATCATAGGATGTTATCTAATATCCATCATTTCTATGATCAACAACTGCGGTATTTCCATATCTACTTTATAGATATTAAATAACCTACACATGTATGCAACTAATTACCTCCAGTGTTCCCTATTCATTTGGTGTGTGTACGCTAAACAAGTCTTTCATAAATTCTCCCAAAAATGCCAAACTTTCTAGTGTTACAAGTGTTAATAAGACCTGCTTCCTTTGTTTCGAATCAAATGACGTATATACGAACTAAGGAAAAGTTACTCTTACTTAATCTCCAACCTTCATTTAGAGCCTTTAACGATCCCAAACAGTTCTCCTTTAAACACAGTAGACGTACTTTAGATGCAGCTGCAGTCTTGCTTCACAACATTTCCTCCAGTATAGACAATGGGGATAAATTCTCTGCATCTTCCTAGATTACGCATCTGCTTTCGACTCAGTACCTAAAGATATTCTGTTAGATAAGCTTGCTGAAACCCAAACTGAGTGTTGGATTGTTAGACGGCTTCATTGTTATTTATCAGGGAGAAAGCAGTACACTGTAGGTCAGGGGGAAGTCGTCCATTACCAATTGCAACTGATGTCAGCTCATGATTAAATCCTCCAAGCAATTGCATTTTTGTTTGACGAACTTAATGCACGAAAGCATACGAAAAGAACTTTTTCAAGCACGCCGACGATCTAACCATTTCAATGTCTGTTAACTGCCAGCTACACTGTACTAAGATGAACAGCTCTCTATTGGGAGTCAGAAAATGCTCTTAAACTGATTCCTTCGAAATGTCAGACTGTTATTTTCAGTTTCCGATGTAAACGAAAGTTAGTTGAAGGTGTTAATTCCTATGACCGTTGCAAAATTGATAACAGTGATATGGAAATCAAGTCTGACTTTAAGTGTCTCGGACTAATTCATCACAGTGTATTGGCCCTAAATGTATGCCACATGCAGGCATAATGTTTATGAGCTAGGTATGCAAATCAAGGTAAACGCTTGTACGGCACATTCATTATTTATAAAAGTAACTCGTACATAAGAACTATGGTTTGATCAGTTATACGTTTATTACATTCAGATACAACTAACCTACGATGCTTACTTCTATGACGCATTACCTAAAGCTACGTAGTTACCTTAAAGCGGCTTCCGCTGAAGGTAATCTCCTATAGCTACTACCTTAGTGTGCAACTTAACGTTATCTTTGAATAACGAAGTAAAAGCGGAAATTCTGAGAACTTTCGTGGTGAAAAGATCGTCTCCTACTCCAAAAAATTAAATATACCCTAGACTCCACAAAAACATTCAGAGGTATCCACTCTATCACCTCAAACGATTCACTATTTGCAGTGATTTAAAAAGTAAAAATAAATTTACCGATGGCAGCTTGCTTATGATTTCTAGATATCATAATGTACCATGAGGAAAACGCTATATCCATGCGGTTATAACAGTCAGATGCGCGAAATTAGTCAGAAACACAACAACCAAGATTCTCAGTCACAGATATAAGGGTGGTAGGGGTTGGGCCTAGGTTGACGGTTAAAAGGCATAGCATCAAAAGGTCTACCCATCCAGCTGCTATTCGTCATACCGGTACACACCTTCGGGTTGTTTTTATAACTTGAAGGGAATTGTGAGGGAAGGTGCTTCGGCTGCAAGACTTTAGGAGTCCTGGGGCCTGACTTTCTATAAGGTGGAGCATGCGGAAAACCTCCAGATATACTTATGTTTCGAGAGGAGTTTTTCGTAACGAGTGATGGTTTGTTGGCATTCTTACTCTCAGCAGGCTTATTGAATACAAAGTATTCTTCCCCATCATTAGTCTCAACCCTGCGGAATTTGTTCATCATGGTGAGGTTACTACGTTTGGGGGGAAGTTTCTTAGGACAACTTGCAGAAGTTCTAGGCATTTTAACATCTTTCGATGAGGCTTTATTTATGGGGGTACTGGTATCTAAATCAGTTCCTAGTTCCATTGGCAAGCGTGGTTGTTGTGTCGTTTGCTGAATGCTAGTTTCAGCACTAGGTGTCTGTTGCTGTGCACGATCCTTTTTTGGTAAATCAAAGCTAGAGGAGGTGACCAGCTTATTACTACGCATTACTCTACGCTGACACGGTGTTTTATCCTGAGCTATGGTTATAGACTTATAACTGCTATTCAGTCTTAAGTGATCCTGACATTTAGTAAACTTACTAGCATCAAGAGAATTACTGAATTTAAAAATGATTGGGCAATTAGCCTGGTTAGACTTTTTACGAAGTCTTTTGCATTCACATGGAACACTAGCCATGCCGCAACAAATCAGGATTTTATGTCGTACAGTTTTCAGGGGCAGAGAATCTGGGACGTTGTAAACTATAGCTTGGTGAGAAGAGGTTATACGCTTCATCACCTCCGTAGCCACGCAGTCAATCAGATTTTCAGCTTTATTTAGGTTGTCTGGAGATATTTTAGGATGCCTTTCTAAAAGACAGGCTATTGGGTCTAAATTCAAAAGCTCGTTTTGAGTTACATCCAGTAAACACTTAACCCGGCCAATATCGGAACGGCTCTCCGTGGTATTTGAGATTGGCAGTGACATACTATCAAACTGATCTAATTTTTTCTGAATTTCACTTACTTGCCTCTGCATATCTTTCAAAAGGAGGTTTAGTTTACAGAACTCAGAGTTCTCTAACAGAACATCTTTCACCTGTATCACAGGAGTGAGATCTGCACTCAAACCATTTTGAGGGCTAGTAGTTGATATTGTATTACCAGGCAGTAATGCAGTTATAACCGAATTTGACCCATTATCTAAAACAACAGTGTTTCTACGAACACGTTTTTTGGAGATTTGGACCATAATTTCAAGAATTATAAGACATTATAAGAAATTAGTCAGAAACACAACAACCACGATTCTCAATCACAGAACATCCTACTTCGCTACGTAATCGTATAATCGTATCAACGGATATTTCGCCAAAGAAAAGAAGACTACTGTTTCAAGGAAAATTTATTTAGTTTTTTTAAAGACCATGGACATCAGTGTTTATAGCCACGGAAAAATCACAACTTCGAGGAAATCATCGATCGTAGATTACAACCCGAAATGTCATTCTTTCCAATTAATGTCTTACCTTTAACTGGGATAGATCGTACACTCACCAGATCGTCGTATTTTATCCGCTTTGAAAACCGTCTGGCAACCAATCGAATGGATGTTAACACTGGCTCTATTACGAGCAGTCCTAGTTCATGTATTTGGATCTAGTATATCAAGCAATAATAAGCATATGTCACACTTACCCTTAAGGATTCCAATTTCTTTTAGTTCCCCAAAATACACACAAGCACAACAGATTCATACTTTTCATGCGGCTCAACCTTATTTGACTTAGATTCTCTCACAATACATTTTTTTAAGTGATAGCAGACACGCTGATGGTATATTTGCATTCTCAAAAAGCTTCAAAGCTTTTTCAACTTCAACCCAGGTTCTAAATTCTCCAGGATTATGTTCTTTGAAAACCTTGCTAATATCAACTTTGATCGTGCCCTTCTCACCAGATTTACTGGTAAATTGTTGCATGCTGTAGACATAAACGTGAAAAACATTAGTTTCCCAGATTTCTACATGTTAAATAACCAAATGAGCCAGCAACAAAACCTGCAACCAACAAATGGACTGAAAACAACTGCTTCTACCTGCCAAACATCTTCATGTGCATGATCTCCAAAACTTCTACACATTGCCAATTCATTAACAGCTGAAAACCAACTAAAACACTGAAAGCCGCATAAATACAAGTTATGAAACAATTACACCGAAATGAATGCACTGACCTGGTAGTGAAAACTTTCCAAACCAAAAAATAATTCATTTTAACAGCAACGGAAACAAAAAATGAGGTGAAACGCAACATTTGTGAACAATACGCAACAAGATAAGCCGTGTATAACGGCAGGATAAACGGAACAACAAACGCGTACACGAACAGCTACGGAACTTCAATCCAATATGGCCGACTAACATGGACGAAAATGACCTGCGAGTGTCTCACTCCACCAATGACCTTAATAAGTTACGGATAATTTCAGCCCAATCTAAAAACTATAAATAAACTAGCAGCATTGATGCATAAAGACTTAGTACGGAACATACTGGAACAGTTTACACCTAGAAATAGGACCAGTCACTCTATTGTAACCTTCAAACTCTCAGACTCATTAATACACATTATGACACTAAATAAACTCTAGGACTTCGCATAAATACGTGAAAACACAACTACAATATAGGTGAATGTTTACTAAAGTATAATATACAGTCGACATAAACATTTATATATGCATATAACATTAATGTCCTTTTCATGTTCATATACTTTCTCTTTCTGGTGTTCTGCTGCTGCGCATAATCTTCTATTTGTCTTCTGGTCGAGGTCAAAACCCTGCATCTAAACTGAAACGAAGATGGATTCCAAACCATTTAACTCATAACCGACCAAATTCCATGAACGATCCAATTCTACCATTTGAAGACGCTGGCGAACATGCTGTAAATGAGTATTCGTGATCTGAAATAAAGAAGCAACTGGTTTTCAAACAGTTTTTCAACATTTTACTCAACTTACATATACAGTCCGCCATGCAGGCACAAATGGCGCAAATAGAGAATTCTGGAAACGACCTCGGCACCATTTGATGCAGTAAAACAACTTAACATGACTTTACCTAGTTTTCGCATCCACGATCAAATTTATTTCCTGTTATAAAACTACGATAAGACTGCTGAAAAAATGGAATAAATATATCACTGATCAATAAGCTTTAAGCCAAGGGTGCTGTTCACAATAAAGTTATATAGAATTGACTTCAAGCCTTTTTTCCCAGATATTTGTATTACGTTCATCTGATGTTTGGGTTTTTCGTTAATGCGAAGACAATATTTCTATATCTCTTTATGTGCTACACAAACAGACTTTATAGCAGACTGTTCCTACTGACTCTAATGTCAGAAAGAACAACCAAGCTGCAAATTCATCAAACATCGAATTATGTGTAATTTACATAGTAACTTATCCATGCCTGTACAATTGGTATGTTCCTGCATAAACAAGAAGAAATATATATAATAATTTCTGTCATGCATTTGGTTACTTTTGAGTTCGTTCCACTATTCAGTTTTGCCGCGCACCATTTTGAGGACTTTTCGCTGCCAGAAACGGCTGCATACGAATGCATTTTACTGCAACAATGCCCATATAACCACCTATTACATAGATCCTATCTATATAATCTCATGTACCTCGCAGTCAGAGGTGGCTGGGCTTGTTTTTGTCTTGTCAGTGGGAATTTCACTTGGTAAATGTTTTATTTTAAGTAGTGCATACTGAAATTATGCAATACGTTGTCTGATGTCAGGGAACTCCGATTTTCCTAGACGGCATATTGTCATTTGCATCTTTTGATCTAACAGTGGTAAACTCAGAGCACGCTGGTTGCGATCGTGTCTCAGGTGGCTTGTGTGATATATTGGTATAATAAGCGAGAAGGGATAATTGGAGGATAATATAATCTACTCAAACAGATTCTTTGGCTAAGTTAAACTATCATACACAAACCAAAATGACGGTGACCGTAAAAAATAGAAACGCACTACAGACGACTCTGAGACAACCAGTCAGATTCTTTCATTGAATAGTGGCATAAAATGATTAAAAAAGTGTATTTATAATGCATACGTAATAAAAAGGGGTTATACAGGAGAAACGTCTCTATTATGCTGCAAAACCTGGCCCCACTTTCACATAGGAGTGGTGAGAGACATATCAAGCCAATGTCAATGTAAAAACTCATCTAAATGGCCACATACCACATCATTTCGGAAACCATTTGTGTACATGATACGTTTTTTGAGGTGGGTCCAAAATCATTCAGTGGAATTTGTATGTGTCCCTGTTACGGGATCAACCAATTCAGAGGAATGGTTGACTTTGTGGTGAATATTACCTGGCGATGATTTATTTTTTATCACAGCTTGGTTCCGCACCGTAATTTTTGGTACAGATACGGAATTTTTAGCATGTGATATCTGTAGCCCAAATTTTTCAGGCCAACCATTGATATCAGGTGTGCGTCGGCAGGGTATCGAAACCCGGGCCATGTACATAGTCGGCGAGAGTCCTAACCACTGTGCCGGCGATGCACATAATTGGGAATACCCTCTCCCCTCGCCCATGTGAATGGTAGTTCCTGGGATGACTAGTCGTTGCGTAGTTGGTATTAAGATATCAGCACTTCTGTTTGAGATGCGTTCTACAAACCCTTTACGAAGATTTATGTCGTAAAGTCCCAGCATCCAAATATGATTTATTCTACTCCTGTAACGATTCATTTTTCGCTAAATAACTACAGTTTCGTCAGTATGTACTACGACGCCAACTCCCCCAAGTACAAAAGCGATCCCATTCAACTTCTGTGATGCAATATGAAGTCAGTACTGATACCAGTGCACTGTTGAAATCTTTGTATCCTCCGTTTCTGCAGCTGTAGAAGATACTGTTCGCCTTAGTAGCCATTTGTGGCGTATACGAAATATTTTGCTAAAGGACAGTTTGACTTGGAGAAAAAAGTATCTAAAAAGTCACCGTAATGAACAACTTACCAACACGCACAGACTTCCTCATGTAACAGTAGTTGCATCTGAATGCGTAACTGTCAATGGCACGGCAATACTTTTGTAGCGTCATTAACCCTCCACATATGGCGTTTTACACTCCCCCATTGACCATTTTCCACACAGAATTCAAAAATCAAATCTGGATGAGACTTGCAATGAAGTTCATGAACACCAACCATTATAAATTATGAACGATCTGATTAGACGGTCGAAGGTCATTTAAATTTGTTGTCTTTTATTTACTGTGACCCAAAATGACCTCGGAAAAGCAGTCAAAATTCAGATTTCGGAAAGTCGTGTCAGAAATAAAAAACGAGCCTAACATATCTTTCATGCCCAAAGTGTTTGAAAGCACTATGCACCTGAAGGTCATTCCCGCCATTGTCGGTCGGCCATGTTGGACTGGCGCTCCCTAAACGCTCGAGTGAACAGTGGTTATTCGGCTTATCCTAACAGTATTCACAATTCATATCGCTATACATTCTTCAGGCGTCTCGAAACCCTCCTACATTTCATGACTGTAGCTATCAAAATGAGTCATTTCATCTGTTTCGCAACTTTATACAATCAGGTCAGTCAGTTCATTAATTTCATTGCAATTGTTTCATACGTTGTATTCATGCCTGGTTGCAGTGTTCCAGTTGTTTTTCAGCTGTTAGTGAAATGGTACTGTGTAGAAGTTTTGTAAATTATGCACACAAACATGTTTGGGTGGCAGAAGCTGTTGTTTCAAATTCATTTATTGGTTACCGTAATTGGTGCTGGCTCAATTAGTTATTTAGTATGTAGAAATCTACAACAAACCATGTCCTTCACGTTCATGTACATAGTATGCAACAACCTACAAGTCAGTCTAGTTAAGAGAGCACGATCAGAGTTCGTATTACCGTACCATCCACTAGGTGTGTGAATCCATCGACGTAAAAAAACACGTTGTTGGAAGTACGGTCTCCCATGCGAACCCTTCTTACACTCCTTTAAAATCTGCAACCACCCTTCTTCCGGCATGTCCTGTTAATTTCGACAATAAGCGTTGCAGCAAACTAGGTATCCTGTTGTTCACCGTCCTCATATCAACATCTCGTTCACCATGCTTCCTTTGCAACCTCCTGTCACTGCACCGGTGCAGCTCCCACATTCATTTGTGTAGAGCACTACCTCTCGACAAATTCCGTTTCATCATCCTGCGCAAATATTTGACGCGACTGTTAGTGCTATTGCCAAGTGACAAAACACTACGGTTGAATGCTGCTATCCATAATTTCTTTGAAGGTAACCAGTTTGGTGCATATGCACATGTATATCCCAAAACGAGGACCTACATGGTGTGTGTTACGGAGGTATGTGAAAAATCTGTAAACTAATTCATGATAGGTTCTAAAGTTCACTCCTTAATTGATTCCTCGCGAATCATACTAGATACGTACTGCCTAACGAGTTGTCTAGAAACAACCCTCGAAATTCACAACACCGTCTCGCGCGTTGCGCGATATGCATGGAATGCGCACAACATTATATTGCAAAGTGGCTGCGTTAACTCCACTGCATCTCAATGCTTTTGCACAGTCCACGATGAGGGTTTCGGCATTACATGTTGAACCCATGACGGATTTTAACTTATTCAGGATTGTTGTTACATCAGTTAGCCTTTCTTGTCTGCTCCACGCGAACATCGCCGAGAGACCTTCCCCATAAGTCTGTAACAGCAAATTCAGATGGTTTATAACTTCAAATAGGAAACACTTACATATGCGATTGTACAGCTTGATAAAAAATTCATTGAAAATGGTATCTTCGCTGAATATTGAATTTTTAATATTTTACTTATTTACACTATAATATTAAGAATACAATATTCAGCGAAGACACCATTTTCAATGACTTTATTATCAAGCTGTACAATCGCATATGTAAGTGTTTCCTATTTGAAGTTATAAACCATCTGAATTTGCTGTTACAGACTTATGGGGAAGGTCTCTCGGCGATGTTCGCGTGGAGCAGACAAGAAAGGCTAACTGATGTAACAACAATCCTGAATAAGTTAAAATCCGTCATGGGTTCAACATGTAATGCCGAAACCCTCATCGTGGACTGTGCAAAAGCATTGAGATGCAGTGGAGTTAACGCAGCCACTTTGCAATATAATGTTGTGCGCATTCCATGCATATCGCGCAACGCGCGAGACGGTGTTGTGAATTTCGAGGGTTGTTTCTAGACAACTCGTTAGGCAGTACGTATCTAGTATGATTCGCGAGGAATCAATTAAGGAGTGAACTTTAGAACCTATCATGAATTAGTTTACAGATTTTTCACATACCTCCGTAACACACACCATGTAGGTCCTCGTTTTGGGATATACATGTGCATATGCACCAAACTGGTTACCTTCAAAGAAATTATGGATAGCAGCATTCAACCGTAGTGTTTTGTCACTTGGCAATAGCACTAACAGTCGCGTCAAATATTTGCGCAGGATGATGAAACGGAATTTGTCGAGAGGTAGTGCTCTACACAAATGAATGTGGGAGCTGCACCGGTGCAGTGACAGGAGGTTGCAAAGGAAGCATGGTGAACGAGATGTTGATATGAGGACGGTGAACAACAGGATACCTAGTTTGCTGCAACGCTTATTGTCGAAATTAACAGGACATGCCGGAAGAAGGGTGGTTGCAGATTTTAAAGGAGTGTAAGAAGGGTTCGCATGGGAGACCGTACTTCCAACAACGTGTTTTTTTACGTCGATGGATTCACACACCTAGTGGATGGTACGGTAATACGAACTCTGATCGTGCTCTCTTAACTAGACTGACTTGTAGGTTGTTGCATACTATGTACATGAACGTGAAGGACATGGTTTGTTGTAGATTTCTACATACTAAATAACTAATTGAGCCAGCACCAATTACGGTAACCAATAAATGAATTTGAAACAACAGCTTCTGCCACCCAAACATGTTTGTGTGCATAATTTACAAAACTTCTACACAGTACCATTTCACTAACAGCTGAAAAACAACTGGAACACTGCAACCAGGCATGAATACAACGTATGAAACAATTACAATGAATGAAGTGACTGACAAGGTTGTAAAAGCTTTCGAAACAAAGGAACTGATTAATTTAAAATGGATTCACACAGCCTGCAGTGGATATGGAAAAGATACATACAATTGTATGGTGTTGACTCCCTGCGGGTGTTACTGTCTTCTTATGGTGGTTGATCATCTGACTTGTTGCTGTTTTGAAATGAAGTGAGACCTACAGTATTCTGAAGAACTTTCGGTGATGGATGTTTGCTTCTAGAATCCTGCTACTCATGATAACTGCTGCACAGATGACGCAAAACAGTGACTTTGTAAGCTACCAGAAATTGAATTGACAGTTTTGGAAATCTCTCGACCGACGCGTGAATGCGGTTGATGTAGAAGACGCATTTGCCTTGTAATTGTCATCATATAACCAGTGGAAGGAATAAAAGAACAGATGAAACCTTAGTGAGAACGTGGAACGGCCCTCTTTAGGGCCACTACATACGTGATTTCACTGACTTTATCAGTTGCGCCCTAAAGTACGCGATTGGATAGGTAGGGTGATTGTTTCACACAGACGCGATATTCAGCCGTTATGTGCTTATAGTTTCCTTCAGCACATAATATCTTGAAGTATGTACGTAGTTTCAGGTAATCCATTAAAGGAGTAAGCAGTTCACGTTGATTATGCCCAAATATATATCACTGTTTAGAGGTATTTTTAGGTTCGTTTAACAGTTATGCGCTGATGTCATTAAACTGGTTTGGTGCATAAAACCATCGTGCAGAGTACTGTATACTTAGATTCACATACGTAGCTCATATACACTGCGCTTACATGTGTTGTACATTCGAGACTGATGAGCTGTGTGATGAGTTCTGTATAGCAAGAAGAACATGTCTTGCAGAATAAAGTGGCGTCATTAAAGTTTGTTAGTTCTGAATAGATGCATAAAACCGTAACTAATTTAATATCTACAAAGTAGATATGGAAATACTGCAGTTATTGATCATAAAGGTGAAGGATATTAATTAGTTCTACGTGATGACACTTCGTATTCACAGAATAATGAAGTAGCCATCGACCCAGGAATGATGATTTCGGAGCGAGTCATAAAACTGAGACAGGATCACATCTCGAAGCGAAAGACAAAAGAGCTACAGTGTGCCCAAAAGTCTGCAACGGTACACGAATGGTCCCAAAAATATAAGAGGCCGATTAGTGCCAACATTGTAAGGTCATCGGGTGACACTAGCACGATAAGGCATTGCCTGCCTGGTAAACGCATGGCTTCTAACTGTGGTGAGGGCGACGTGGAAGTAACTAATTCCACTTGATTAGTGTCAAAAAATAGGAAGACGAAGAACTATATGAAAGCGAAAAAGACCGGGTTTAGTGATAAGGTCTCGACAGCCGTAAACACTAATGCGATTGCGAAACCTTCGGACTGAAATTACGGTATCGTAAGTTGGAACCTGGAGAATTCAAAGAAAGTGGATCAAGCTGCTCGACATGCTGGTGATCCAGAAGTGGTCAGACCCATCATTCGTGAAGTACTTCCTGGAAGCACATGTAAGAAAAGTAGTCAGAATCGGTAAAGGAAATGCCGATGCAGCGGAAAGTTCTCTACGACTGCTGAAAGTAATGCCAGGGAACGAGATGGAGAAAAGCATTATTCTCAGCAACGCATTCAAGATCAAGAACAAAAGATGAGAATAAGACCTCACTGGCCTCTTGAAGATAGAATTAAAAGAAGAGAAGCCGTAGCTAAGTTAAAGGCCTGCCTAGAAAAAGGTGAAAAATACCTTAAACTGTAGGGTTTTCGGCTAGTGAGGTCTCGATAACCTATGCTGCCCAAACTTCTGTTCATAAGTCAAGTGAACATGTAGGTCTTTCAGTGTGCTAAGTGAACGCGTCCAGTCTTAGGAATTAGCTCCATGAATAAAGAGTATTATCTAAAAGACTACAATCTGATGTGATTGCCATCGCCGAAACATGGTTGTTAGTGTGTGCAGACCTAACTCCACTCATACCTAGGTACACCTGTATTAGAGCAGACAGAGTGATTAGTCTTAAAGGTAGTTTGGTTGCCCTATACATCCGGGATGACATAGGAATTAGATCAACGTTGTCGGAAGCTCATGACGGTGGCACTAGTGAAGCCACAAGCTGTGTCATTAACGTGAATAAGGGCACTGTTACAATTGGGTTTACTAATGGAAGTCCTGTCAGCCAAGCAGACGATTTCATAGTAAATCACCTCAGGACATCGAGTAGTAGAAATAGGTGTCTAATAGTAGTTGACTTTAACGTCCGACATATTAACTGAGAGGAATTGACATCACTTACCTTGTACACTTGTCTCAGCAGGGAACTCATACTGACAGTGCTTGAACGCGCACTTGTGCAGCATATAGACGCACTAATACGATACCATCCTGAACATGATCCGTCCACTCTAGACTTGGTGCTAACACACCAGAAGGAGGGTCTCGGTGACATTAAGGTTGACTGCTTTCGATCATAGATGTCTGCGATCTCTGTCTCACGTTAGGTGGTTTTATAAGGTAAGTAATGCTGACGTTAGGCGTAGAGTGTTGGGCAGAGAGGGAAAATCAATCGACGAAGCTATAAAGTTACATAGACTGAGACGGCTAGGTCACGTGCTGCGCATGCCTAACCATCGCCTCCCCCGACGAGCATTACTAGCTGATATAGGTGCAGGTTGGAAAAGAGCCAGTGGTGGCCAAACAAAAACATGGCATCAATCCATGAAATCCTTGACAGTTAAACTGAGTCAGCTAGGGAGATGCAGACTCCCGGGTTGGGGCCCTCGGGACTCCAGGAATCAATGGCTGGAGACAATAGGTGACATGACTCAAAATCGTTGTCAATGGCGCAGATGTATTCAGTCTCTGTAATCTTTCATATTCCTTTCTACCATTACCCATTCTGTTTCACTCTTATACTTGTCAAACTCTATTGATTCTCTTCACTTATCTTCTTGTCTACCTCTGTGTGCTATTTTGGAACGTGGCAACTCGAACTGCTGCACTTCGGTGCCAAGTTCTATGTTGAAACCAGACAGACATTAAGTGCCTGGTGCAGCTAGTCAGTAGTGACTACATAGTTATCGCTTTTACGTTTAGGATTCACATTGTCATACATAGGTCAACAGCTGCTCGTCCAAACACTTGGAAAGTGAACATACCTGCGATCCGAAATGTAGCAACCCTAGCTGACTGGTCTGTTGATACACACCAGACTGTCGAGGAAGCTTGGGTGGGATTTAGGTATACACTAGATTGCGTCACTGCACCCTCTGTACCTTGGTCTGTGCCTCGAAAATTGTAGCATAAACCACCTTGGTTTTTAAGAAAACGAAAGTACTTATAGGAACGGTTTACTGTGACTGGGAGGGATGAGCTTCGGATGGAATACCGCAGAATTCGAAACCCTGGAAAGTATATGATTGACAGAAGTCGTATAGAGTATGAGAGACACTACTGGGTTATGTGCATTATTCAAAAAGACAACTCGTCTGTCAAACATAGGACTAAAACTCGCAGTGGTATACCGTCACTCGTAAGCATTACTGGAGAGGCGGCCGAGTCAGACGAAGCAAAAGCTGGAAAGCTTTCCTAATCCTTTTGCAATGTCTTTTCGCCTAATCGTACCATTCAGTGGTATAGTGAGGTCATTGCTATAGCCGCTAAAATGCCTTCCAATTGTGGTAGATGTAATGGTTCTCAAACTACTGTCTAAGATGAAGCCAGGTAAGCCCCTGGAGCCGACGGACTTCACCCTAGACTGCTAATCTCTTTGGCGGATATAATATACATTCCACTTACGGTGATTTTTCAAATGTCTCTGATCCAGGCTAGGCTACCCAGGGACTGGAAGGATGCTTTTGGAAGTCCCATTTTCAAAGAGGCAAATAGGCCTGTAAGTCTGACCTGCATTATAGCAAAGGTATTAGAAACACTCATAAGCGATCAGCTTTTAGCTCATATGGGACGGCACGGATTCTGACCAGGATGATCCTGCCTGGCAAACTTACTGTTAGCTAGGGAAGATTGGGTTGAAGCCAGGGATAAGAACCATCTATTGGACGTTGTCTTTATCGATCTTGTTAAAGCATTCGATAAAGTATCCCATTTAGGTCTTCTTAGTAAACTAAAACGTTTTGGATTAGACCAACGGCTATTTTAGTGGCGACCACCTGATGGATAGAGGGCAGAAGGTAAGGATTAATGGTGTAATGTCAGGGTGGAAAGTAGTACTCAGGGAACTATACTTGGCCTCCTGCTATTCCTATTATACGTGAATGAACTGCCGAAAATTCTTACCTCATCTTCCTTATTATTTGCGGACAATATTAAGACATGGAAAACTGTAAATAATAACGATGATAGGTTGGTACTACGAAACGATGTAGATAAATTAGATGAATGGGCTAACCACTTCAGTCTGGAAATTAATTCCAAAAAAAGAGCGATAATGCACCAAGGTCAGGGGTCATACGCGTCGTACTTCCTGGGGGACACATAACTGTCAAATGTTAAGGGACAAAATTACTTAGGAATTATTGTAAGCCGTCACTTACAAACAAAGGCGAATTGTAATGGAGCCGCAGATAAAGCTTTTCGAATGATATGGGCACTTCTAAGGTCTGCAATTGATAGTGTTCTCTGAGCTCCTTGGTTTAATTGCGGAGCTTTCATCGTCTTTCTGGACGACATCTTAAGCGCAGTATTTAGGATAAAGTGAAATGATTTAAATTTCTTCATGAGTCTCCCGGTAACCATCTTTAGATATGTATTGACCGTTTTCTATTGACTGGGATTTTAAACTTTCTGATCACCTGATGTCGTCCAGAAAGACTTTGAAAGCTCCGCAATTAAAACAAGGAGCTCAGAGAACACTATCAATTGCAAATCATCCACCTGAGTTACAAATCTTTTCTATTACTTCTAAGGTCTTTTAAAGGACTAGACAAGTATATATTCCAAGTACTCTATGCAACATATATCAGGCCTCATCTAGAATACTGCGTACGAGTGGTGAGTCCATGCTTCAAAACGGAGGCACATATCCTGGAAAGAGTACAGAGGGAAGGAACCAAATTAGTTGGTTCCTTATGACAAAAGGATAAAGCATTTAAATCTCTTCCCACTATCGTATCGAAGGAAGAGAGGTGACTTCATTTTAGCATACCGTATACTTAAGGGTGATTTAGGGATTGAACTTTCAATTCCTTCCTCTTTCTCCAGCATACATTTACGAAGTCACCACTAGAAGGTGCTCGAACCAAGGTCAAATAAAATACGTGTAGAATTTAGATTCTCTCAAAGAGTGGTCAACCACTGGAACTTCTTACCTGATTCAGTAGTAACAGCTCCATTGGTGAACGCCTTCAAAGGGAAACTGGATCTCTGCAGAGATATACATGACAAGGATTAATACAGGCAACAAGAACCTTCTGTCCTTATAATCTAAATCTAACAGCATAGAGAAATACTTAAAATATTCTAAGATACACGGACGTACTGTGTTGATGAGGATACAGGTTCGACCTAGAGCTCTATCTTGCTGCATGTAAATCGAAATTTCAGGAGAAATTCATCTCCACTAGTAGTGATCAAAAATACTGGAGCATTAAGCATACAGTGTCATTGGAAATGGTATAAAAGACAGCAAATTGATAATAATAGAGCTGTCATTGGACACTAGTGTGATGTGCTTAGTCCTTTGTTTGGTGCAAATTGAATTTTGTCAATCAAGTTTGCAATGTGGCCATCATGCCACTAGGTGGCCAGCCATCACGATGCACTGTGAACTGTTGGTATTGATAGTTGGAGGCATTTGGAAGGAAGACTTGGATCTATACTAGGTTTCGTGCTAGTTGGCACTCACCAATCAGCAAGGTGTATCTGCAACCTTGAAGGAACTCATGTCCTTTCTGAAATTCGAACCCTCGTCACCTAGTGAGTGTTGTAGTCAGAGACATTATCACTGACTAGTGTCCCATGGAAGTAGGTCAATCGCGAGCCCAAATAGCTTAGTGGTAACGTTTCTGACTGCAGCACTCACTGGGTGACGTGAGTTCGAATCTTAGAAGGGAAATGACTTCTTTCAAGGTTGCAGATACGCCTTGCTGATTGCTGAGTGCCAGCTAGCACGGAACCTAGTCTTGATTCAAGGCTTCTTTCCGATTGCCTCCAACCATCTAACATCACTAATAGAGGTGACTAGATTAATTTCTCATAATGAACACAATCCATGTGTATAATAATACCATACACGGAATTAATTCACTAAGTGAAACAGCGAGGAAAATTAAACGAGTAATTGCCTTCTCTACAATCATGCGAAACACCCACATCTGTTAACCTAGCAGTTAGCTAAGCAGACAATGGCACAATATTAATAAAGTTGAGATATCTTTCATACATTGAATCCACATAACCCATATTACACTGCACCGATCAGAGTAAATCTATATTATATCTACTTGGCGATAACCATTCAACTTACAATAATTTCTATCCAAACACACCTACGGTAAATGACGCATCTACATCATAACTTCTGTTTCCACAGAAGGTACTGTTAGCATTTATAAGTCATTTCCATGTAATAATGGCATTCATTTGTCAAATAGTACTGTTCATCACACAAAAATTTTCTGCATTGATATCCTGAGACGTAAAGTCTTCATTAAATTTCACTATGCCCAAAGGTGTGGCTGCTACATAAAATAGACTATTTGTGTGGCTGATATTACCCTCAGTATGACAATATTCTGACACAATCCGCCTGAAACACTAATCATTGCAACCGAAATGCTAAGATTTTGTCTCAGTCAGATCATATGATGCTGACATCAACAAGACTTATCAGAAAATGAGAATTCCTGTCAACCCAGAAAACATATAACCTAATTTCATAGAGACTTTAAAAAAAATCACCGAGAGAAATTGCAACCAACAATGCGGCTAAGTTCAGCCTGAAAAAATCCTTAAAAACATCACAAACATGATTTTATACTACATAATTGTTGCTTTTGTGTTGTAAGAATATCTGCCAGTTCATATTGTATATACTGAATTGGTATCATCTGTCATCTAGCTGTTGGTAATTCTGTTTGTGTCCGGACGACTTCCACTTGTATCATCAACCTGAGAAGGAATGTAGGCGTACTGCTGTAAGTCCTACAGTTCTTCAAGGGTAGTTTGCCGTGTCAGAATCCACAACATTTGATGTAGTGATTGTACATATGTTTGTGTTAAATAGTTGTGTGAGTTCCAATTATTGTAATTGTTGGTTAATCTTATTTGTGTCCGGACATTCCACAACTTACAATCATCAACCTGTGAAGGATTGCAGGCCTACAGGTGTAAGTCCTGAGATTCTTCAAAGGAATACCATCAAGAAATGATCAGCGAGTTTGTGTGTACAGTTTGTATATATGTGTGGTGTGTCATATCAATTGGTGTTTGTTGGATTGATTGTGTTTACTCGTTGTTTTCGTAACTTGTTTTTATTGCATAATTTTGTTAAAATTTTCATCGTGATTACTTCTGAAGTTGTGTCCACTCTTCTACATCCATGAATGAATTGATTGATGTTAAGGACAGCAGATGGGGCGTATACGCCGGGGAGGCTAGGCTATTGCTGAGAATGAAATGCACACGGAGATAATTGTTAGCTGCGGTCCGACACGCCGGGGAGAAAGAGTGTAAACGACTGAGGCTCGCATGCGTCACCACTACTAGAACTGAGGCAGAATGAGTGACAAGCGATTGCAGTGGTAATTGGTAGTGAGTAGATAAGGGGATGTGCGTAGAGTATCATGAGTTGGTGCTATGGTCACGTTGCATTCTGCAAGAGTCATTCTAGCAAGTGGCGATTGTGTCGCAAGATGTCAAGAGGAGGTCTCTGTCTGGAGGCGCAGGTCGTCAGCGATGTGTGAGATTGTGCTGTGGGTATGCTTGTGGTGTGTTGGCTTTTCTGTTTGTTTTCCATTTCAGCTCTGTCCGTGTGACCCAGGTTCTCGCAATGGCATCCAAGTCAACGTGCATTGGTCGTGATGGAAAAAAGGGTTGGATCCCTTTTTTCCCGGGGAGTGTCAATGCAGTTGAAGATTGAACGATCAATTCTTGGTTGTTTGCTCAAAATCAACTTCCCCAATTTTCGCGGAGGCATCAATACGACAGTCATCGTCTCATCGGTCGCTGTTCAGAAATAAGTCGGCAGTAAACCATCAGAAGTAATCTTGTGATTTATTATTGTAATATTTGTTCACAGACCTTAGTCATACTTGATTTATATGTTGGTGTAACAATACAGAATCCTCAAGTCAACAATTGGTGTTTTGGTTTTTTCGTCCGTTATTACTAAGCGTTTCTGAGAAACTTCAAGTGACAGCGTGAGCCCGAGCGTAGCAAGAGCTGGGCATTAACGGTTTACGAGACGTGACTGACACCTTATATTTTTTCCATATGACTGTTTGTTTTTCATCACATTTATGCTCATTATAGTGACATTTAATTTCTTTTTTATCTACCTTTGTGTGCTAGATGGAATGTGCTAACTTAAGCGGGTGCACTTGTGTGCAAGCTTCTATGTTGAAAGTCAGTCTGTCAGAATGGTCTATAGTCCAGATATAATGAAATGCTAAAACGTGGATGAAAATAGGCAAAATGTCAAAAAATGGTAATCGTATTTTTCCATTTAGTTCTTGTCTAACTGAAAAAAAGTGATCTTACAATAATTTCTCCTCTTACCCGAGATAACTCTCACACTCTTTCTTGTTTTATCTCATGAGTTAGTTAATTTTATCGCGTAGCCCAAATGCGAAGTCGAAACACATCTGATGAAATATGTTTTTGTAGTAATTTATTGTACTTGGAATATTAGTATTTCGAGATGACCGAATTACACGAATCCAAACAAAACACAGAGAGGGCAGAAGTCAGGAATTTGTATTTAGCGGAATTATTATGCAATTCATATAAGAAACATATCAACAGTCAACAGTAAGTATTTTAAACAATACAGAGATAGAAATTGTCAATCACCACATCCGCCACACCTCGAATATCTCCTCGCGTATTTATAACGATGTCTCGGTTTGCTTGCAAGTAGCTTCGACCTAACTGATTCTGTGATATTATTTTCATCAGTATTATCTGGACCTATTTCTGAATTATCTACAAAATCAGGATTATTAGCGGAATCAATAATATTATAATTGGAACGACCTACTTCATTTATTGTCACTTTGTCCAGGTGTCCGTTATGAACTGAGTGATCTTTGATGTCTAATATCTTCACCACTCGATTTCCCATTTTTTGTAGTATAATTCCAACAGAAGGTCTATAGTTATTATCTTTGTAATAATGTACATTAGAAGTCGTGGACATCAGATGCTTTTTGAGAATTCGAGATTTGAAAAGTTTTGCAGGACTTTCACGGGTACTTGTATGCTCTGCATTCGACAGACGCAGTCTATGCATATGCAGTAATTCCTCAATTTTAATCAGTTGCTCTCTCATCTCATTCAGGTCTTTTCGTGTTTTCGACAGTTCACATTGTAACTCAGCTACCTCATTTTTGAAAACAGTTGACACTTGAGTTGCCGAACTTGTAGTGGAGGTTTTCATCGGATTAGCTTGAGTATTTTGAAAGGTTGAAAGACACATTGACTCCATTTTACTAGACAGCTTGGGAGAATTATAAGAATGTTGAGCAACATAAGTATTCGAACTTCTGCAAACCGTCTTGATGTGTCCAACTTTACCACATTTGTGACACTTAGCACCCCGAAAACGGCAAGTGCTTCGTAGATGTAACTTTCCACAGGAAAAACACGGTTTAATGTTTTTGATCTCTCGCTGCATTCTATTACCTGTGGACGGCAGTTTGGATTGCTTTCCATTACCACTTGTATTTTCGACTTTAGAAAGCATAACATCAGACACTGACGTAGTGGGAGCAGAGTATTCATTATTGACATCTTCATATGTAATACATACATCTTTAGCAGTTTGAAAGGTACAAGAAGGAATCTGAATTAACTCTTTCTCTAATTTAGGAATATTGATTCCAGCAATTAGACGATCACGTAGTTGAGTATGCAGCTGATCTCCAAAGTTACACTTTGAAGCTTGAATTTGAAGTTGAAGAATAAAGTCTCGAATCTTCTGGTTGGGAGCACGAACCAGTTTATTGAACTGAGCCCTCTCTCTCGTCTCAAAAGTAGTTATATGGAAGTGATCTATAAGAAGTTCACGGAGCTTAGCATATGGCAGAGAAATGGGTTTATCTGGAAACGCCAGATTCTTCACTAGGCTATATGCATCAAGCCCAATAGCAGTGATGAAATGTGCTGGTATTTTGTCATCCCGAACATTCTTTGAAATGCACCACGCATCGAAGCATTCCAAATAATCAGCAATCTCTCGCGGAGTAGCATTTATAGGAAGTTTTCCCAGGTTATTTAGTTCCATCGCGACGCCAATTTGTAGTAATTTATTGTACTTGGAATATTAGTATTTCGAGATGACCGAATTACACGAATCCAAACAAAACACAGAGAGGGCAGAATCAGGAATTTGTATTTAGCGGAATTATTATGCAATTCATATAAGAAACATATCAACAGTCAACAGTAAGTATTTAAACAATACAGAGATAGAAATTGTCAATCACCACATCCGCCACACCTCGAATATCTCCTCGCGTATTTATAACGATGTCTCGGTTTGCTTGCAAGTAGCTTCGACCTAACTGATTCTGTGATATTATTTTCATCAGTATTATCTGGACCTATTTCTGAATTATCTACAAAATCAGGATTATTAGCGGAATCAATAATATTATAATTGGAACGACCTACTTCATTTATTGTCACTTTGTCCAGGTGTCCGTTATGAACTGAGTGATCTTTGATGTCTAATATCTTCACCACTCGATTTCCCATTTTTTGTAGTATAATTCCAACAGAAGGTCTATAGTTATTATCTTTGTAATAATGTACATTAGAAGTCGTGGACATCAGATGCTTTTTGAGAATTCGAGATTTGAAAAGTTTTGCAGGACTTTCACGGGTACTTGTATGCTCTGCATTCGACAGACGCAGTCTATGCATATGCAGTAATTCCTCAATTTTAATCAGTTGCTCTCTCATCTCATTCAGGTCTTTTCGTGTTTTCGACAGTTCACATTGTAACTCAGCTACCTCATTTTTGAAAACAGTTGACACTTGAGTTGCCGAACTTGTAGTGGAGGTTTTCATCGGATTAGCTTGAGTATTTTGAAAGGTTGAAAGACACATTGACTCCATTTTACTAGACAGCTTGGGAGAATTATAAGAATGTTGAGCAACATAAGTATTCGAACTTCTGCAAACCGTCTTGATGTGTCCAACTTTACCACATTTGTGACACTTAGCACCCCGAAAACGGCAAGTGCTTCGTAGATGTAACTTTCCACAGGAAAAACACGGTTTAATGTTTTTGATCTCTCGCTGCATTCTATTACCTGTGGACGGCAGTTTGGATTGCTTTCCATTACCACTTGTATTTTCGACTTTAGAAAGCATAACATCAGACACTGACGTAGTGGGAGCAGAGTATTCATTATTGACATCTTCATATGTAATACATACATCTTTAGCAGTTTGAAAGGTACAAGAAGGAATCTGAATTAACTCTTTCTCTAATTTAGGAATATTGATTCCAGCAATTAGACGATCACGTAGTTGAGTATGCAGCTGATCTCCAAAGTTACACTTTGAGGCTTGAATTTGAAGTTGAAGAATAAAGTCTCGAATCTTCTGGTTGGGAGCACGAACCAGTTTATTGAACTGAGCCCTCTCTCTCGTCTCAAAAGTAGTTATATGGAAGTGATCTATAAGAAGTTCACGGAGCTTAGCATATGGCAGAGAAATGGGTTTATCTGGAAACGCCAGATTCTTCACTAGGCTATATGCATCAAGCCCAATAGCAGTGATGAAATGTGCTGGTATTTTGTCATCCCGAACATTCTTTGAAATGCACCACGCATCGAAGCATTCCAAATAATCAGCAATCTCTCGCGGAGTAGCATTTATAGGAAGTTTTCCCAGGTTATCTAGTTCCATCGCGACGCCAATTTGTAGTAATTTATTGTACTTGGAATATTAGTATTTCGAGATGACCGAATTACACGAATCCAAACAAAACACAGAGAGGCCAGAAGTCAGGAATTTGTATTTAGCGGAATTATTATGCAATTCATATATGAAACATATCAACAGTCAACAGTAAGTATTTTAAACAATACAGAGATAGAAATTGTCAATCACCACATAATCATATCAAGGTGATATGTGTGATAACACTGTGAGACTTTATCAAAACAAAAATTTACCCATAATGGAATTATACTCTACCACAGTGCACAAGTTTTATTCATTTATCAAAGGGCCTAATCTGTCTAACCAGTATTATTAACAGTTCTGTGTCACACCTCCCACTTAATCAGTAGCCTACTCAATATTTAATTATTGAAAGCAGAATACAAGTCAAAAGAAAGAATTATTTCAAGGCTCCGGGTTTCATTCCTGGTGGGTGCTCGTCGATGAAGTGTCCCAAACATAAGACGACATAGTTATCCAGTGCTCCCTGGTTTACGCTGAGCTTTAACTGATTTTGGCTCATGACGAAATCTACATTGCGATTAATCCATCTCCCGACAGAACACATAATTTAAATATTTATTTCAAGCTCAGTTATTTTTTGGTTCCAAAAAGCGTGTTCTAAAGATTCTATATCTTCTTATTTAGTTCCTGACACGCTAGAATTGATGAGAACAGATATTCATTGGTGGGCATAAGTGAACATAGCATATGGATATGAAGTTTATAAGTTTAGGTCATCGTGTTAACAGATATCATTTGTGCGTAAACTTAGATGCTCGCTGTAGAAGAGTCCTTAGAAGGTGCAATATACATGTCTTGCTTTCAGATCTGCCTTATTCACCTACTAATTTCATCTTTCGACATCAATTCCCTCGAAACTGCAAACTACTGTTATCAAATTCACAGCTGTTTTGAACATAGGAAAGAAAGGAAATAATATTTATTTGTGCAAAAATACGTTAAAAGAAATAACGAGATATTGTTAAACAACCTCGAAATTTACCTCAGTCACAAATTCTCGTAAATCAAAATCTTTTGTCATATAATCTGTCTACTGTCTATTAATTTCAGTAGTCACAAAATAAAGGCTTCAAATAATCACAGGTTTATCGCTACATAATCATCCCGGATTCGAATCGGAGACTGTAAATCTGAGAAAATTTAATGTCTCACGCTACTGTTGTAGATATGTGGCTGGATGGAAGCAGAAATGTCTATCTCAAAGATGTCTCATCTATTCTGTTTAGTGCTGCTGTCAGTGTGGTGTGCTTTACTGACAAAAATTTGTAAATGGTACACAGTGTGATATACTATGTAGTGTTGAATCGAAGTACTATTTGGTAAAGATGAAGACATAAGAATTCGATCGTTAATACAGAAGCGATACAAAAGGAAGAGGAGGACGTCAGGACATGTATATTGTTATCACTATATCAGCTTATTACAGCGTTTTACAACGGTATTGAACATAGAATAAAAGAATGTGCAATTGATATAAGTATAAAACTTGGGCACTGTGGTAGAGTATAATTCCATTATAGATAAGATTTTATTTTGATAAATCGCACAGTGTTTACAGTTATATGATATATATATATATATATCAGTTCATATAACTGTAAACACTGTGCGATTTATCAAAATAAAATCTTATCTATAATGGAAGAATGTGCAAATTTTATCTCATTTCTAAATATTTAATTTGAAAGCCCCAATGTGTTTGTTTATAAGTATAAGAGGATTTTCACAATCGCAGTTAAGCAGTGTCAGTTTGACATATAAAAACGACTTGAATCGTGAATTACTCTGCATCCTTTAAAGCATTTAAAAGTTCCACCCTTATTTAAGTATAGGCAGAAAAGATGGATTATTTTTTAGTTTATTGAAAGAAATTGCATTAAAGCAAATAAGGAAACTTATTTTGAATGCGCGGGTAATTTTAAACGAATTCAATTGATTTTTCCTGACTAAATATAAATCCCTTCAAACCTTCATTAACAGCTGTCTCCGCTCAATACCACTCAAGATCAGATGGCCGGCCAGAAAAGATCAGCAACAGGGACCTCTGGCAATGAGCGAACCAACTCAGCAGGAACCGATTGTGAAACAAATATGCAGGAAGAAATGGAGGTGGATTGGCTGGCCGTGCTCTGAGGAAACCATCAAGTGACGTCACTAGACAAGCCATTGCTCGAGTGGAACCCGAAAGGGAGGCGGCGAGTTGGTCGTCAGTGCGAGGGTGGGGTGACTTGGAGGAGGTCATGCGAGGAGGAGATGAAAGCATGTGGACATACCTGGAGCAGGGTGAAAAAGTTGTCAGAAAACCGAAGGCAATGGAGGTGCGTAGCTGAAGCCCTATGTTCCTCTAGGAACTAAAGGATACAATAATAATAATAAATATAAATCCCATCAGAAGCTAATACAGCTGTTAACAGACCATTTTACTACTGTTAACTTATTCCCTCAAATTAGTGTCATTTCCAGCAGTAGAAGAAGATGATGAAGTTAGACAGCTCTAAAAGTATAAGGTGCAGACATGTTTCACATCCACCATGCCACAGTGTTGACAAATTGTTGGGTTGATTGATTGAATGTTTTCAGTCAACACATTCAAAATAATTTTAGTTAAAATGCCTAGAAAATGAAAGCAATTTCATGTTTTGTTTATCAAAGATGAAACACCCTTCAGTAATCGCCTACTTATCAAGTATTGATTTGTAGGGATTTTGTTTGATTGGTTGGAGGATTTCATCATCAGCTGACGTCGGTTAGAAAATCAACCAATCAAATTAAAATCTCTACAAAAACCAATACCTGATAATTGATTTGATGATCATTAGTGACTGGCCCTATCTGTCTGTCTGTTTATTTTCAACATAGAACTTTGTTTGCACCGATGTGCAGCATTTCAAGTGGCCACACTCCCTCCTTATAGTACACAAAGCAAGAGGAGACGGTAAAGAATACAAAATACAGACAGCAAACAGATATATGAGGCGAAAAGTATAATAATATCGAAAAACAATATAGTTTTATTGGAAATTATAAATCATAAGGAGTGGATGCATCTGTGCCATCATTGAGAACGATTTTGAGCCATATAACCAAACGTTTCCAAGCTTCATCGGTTTTTACCGTCTCGAGGACTCCGACCAGGAAGTCTACACCTTCCTACGTGGCTTAAACTAATCGTTGTGGATTTGGTTTGACTGCCGCTAGCTCTTTTCCAGCCTTACCCTACGTCAGCTAACATTGCCTACTGACGAGGAAGGCAATGACTAGTCGTGCATGCGTAACACATAACCTAACCATCTCAGTCGATGTAGCTTCAGAGCCTAGTCTATTGATTTCCCATCCTACCTACCTAGCATTCGACGCCTAACCTCAATACTGGCCCTATTCAGGCAGTGACCCGGGGCTTTAATGGGAAGCTATAACCAATGGAGTTCATCCTTTCGTGAGTGGGGACAAATAGACTCTCTTGACACTGACTGGTGGTCACACTAAAATGAAGAATTTGTAGAAGTTGGAATTCATGGGCCACTTACTGGTTCGGTTCCCAGCAGCTTGACAGTCTACGAACTTGTCGTTAACCAGGGGGTATTGGGTCCATAACCCGGTGGGTGCGTACTGATGAAGAGTCCCAAATCAGGCTAACGAGACAGCTCTCCATTACTCTCAGGTTTCCCGATAGTTCTTCAACCGATGTGTCAGCTCATGATGAAATGAAATCCTCCAACAGATCGTCTACTTATTTCTGGCTTTTGGTAAATTTCAGTTGTCTGACGGATTCAAGAACAATTCACTGTCGGTTTCTTATCTATCCATTCGTAGAATAGTGGTGAGGGATTTGAAGTAAGACTGAGAATGACTGTATTATCAGACAAACCACATAAGTACTTGGATACTTTTTGTACTACACTTCTCGTATACATTTCTTTTCTTCTGCCACGAATCCTGCGCAGAATAATACGAGGCTACTTTTTATTTCGTGGGATTCTCTTCAGTGGCTTACAACCTAGAAGGTGATTATGTAAATGTACATAGAATATTGTCATACTTTCAAGGATATTTGTTAAGTGAGACACACAAACAGACACGTTAATAAACAATGTTCAGAAGTTTCACTTATAAAATTTATGAAGGAAGAGGTTAAGTTTTAAACGAAATATAAACATGGAAAATTAGTCGTTGAATATATTGCAGAATGAGTCGTACAGCCAAGACAAGAGGAGAGAGGGAAGTTGGCCAAGTTAAACTTTAAGCACCACTAACTACCAATCAGCGAACAACGTCAAATTATCCAATGAGATTCACGAACGTTAGTTCAATGTTGTATAACGCTTGATTCATTTCAAATGCGCACCCTTACAAGGTTACGCTTGCAATTCGAGGAGAACAGGACTAGATTTACTGCTGCTCCGGAAGGAGCGAACTTGTTCGTGTGGTGGTGTCATGACTTTAAAAAGCTAAAGCAGTTCAACAGCATCGTTGTGCAATATGCTCGAAGCAAGTTAACATTAGAGAGGGTAAGCTCATAATTTTAATATTTCGTAGGAACTTTTTCTAAGATCACACCTCTCCTTGACGCAAATTTTGTATATCTGCAACTACTGGGTCTTGAAACAGCCAGTGAGAGCTGCAGCTGCTGAGACGGAGAATAGCCTCGTCTCAACGGTTCAATGGTACCAGCATTGCAGAGATATTGTTTCGTGGAGAATGGAGAAAATCGATTCTTTGTTGGGTGGAGAAGACGTTGTTGTGCACGTCGATGAAAGTGTATTGGTGAAGATGAAATACAACCGTGGTCTCCAGCAAGAGAACAATATTTGGGTAATAGGTTTGTATGACACCTCCCTCCGAAAGGGATTCTTCGAAAGGATAACAGACAGAAAACCAACCACTTTAATACCTATTATTACCAGACTTGTAAAACGGGGATCAATAATACATATGGGTGAGTGGGAAGGTTACAACTTTCTGCCGTCTCTTAGATATATTCATTATAGACTGGACCATTCAAGTGATTTTGTCGATCCCATCACGAGAACACATACAAATTCTGTTGAAGGATTTTGGGGGAGATTGAAAAATAGGATCAGGGCTATAAATGGATCTCAAAAGGATCTCATTTATAGTCATTAAGATGAATATATGTACAGAATTTGGTGTAAATTTTCTATTGACAGTCCGATGCTTGACTGGGAGATGTTTCTCTCACATGTTAGGGAAAGATACTCCCTTTGACAGTTTTATGCTTTCTTTTATGCTTTTTTCCCTTTATCGAAAATTCGTCTTTCATGTGATTGGTCCTTTCAAGGTCGTTTGCTGATTGTTTGTTAGTGGTTTCGAAAGTTTAACTTTGCCTAGAAGTTGATGATGAGTATTTTTATTTATTTATTTTTGTTAACAGCTTGATTCCAAATTGTATTTTTGGTACGTGTATGGAATTTTCAGCGTGGATATCGGTAGTCCAAATTTCGCAGGCCGACCATAGATATCAGGTGTGCGTCGGCGTAGGCTCGAACCCCGGACCATGTGCATGGTCGGCGAGAGTCTTAACCACTGTGCCACCGACGCACTATAAGTACAGTCACGTCACGTCAAATCCAAAAAAGTGTGATGCGTACAACTCAAGTCATAGAAACAAAAGGGAAATGAATTACACTAAAGTAAAAAATGATGATGATTTATATTCCCTATTGTTGGTGTCGCCCAACAGTCCTGTCCAACAATAGGGAATATAAATCACCACCAGTAGTACTTCCATACAAAGAAGGAACCTCGAAAACCTTACGGAGAATTCTTAACAATGCAGGGATAGAAGTGGTTGGTATTCAACCCTTCGCCACCCCCGCCCACAAACTCAATTAGAAACAAGCTTTATGGGTTAAGGAATCCTGTGGAGCCAATTAAACGGAACAATTTAGTTTATGTAATAACCTACAATTATTTTCAAGTCAAATACACAAGTCAGTCAGATTAGCCGAACATAAAAACCCAGCAAAATCTGGATTAGTTAACCCCGATAATAAGATAAGAAATCTAGAGAATAGTTCAGCTATACTACTAACTACTTGCAATTACGCACAACCATACGCCAGAATGATGGGGTAAAATGACAGTTCTAAAATCTAATGTAACACTAGGGTAGAATGAGAGATTGATAACGGAAGCTTTATTTATCGAATCAACTGAAGTTACGTGTAATAGGAATGATTCTACGCCTGTCCACCCAGACATCTGGAAAATTCTACTACTCCTACAACGATGAATAGGAAGAAATAAAGAAAACCATAAAGCGAAATTCGATAAGGTTAAAATTGCTCTTGAGTGAGAATAAAGGTATTTGAGTGTCAATTTAACAGGTGTGAAGAGGGTGTGAAAATATACAAAAGGAGCATATGAGATTGATAATAGTGAATTAATTATTAAAGCAAAAGCAAACTAAAAGTTAAATTAAAAACAAAAAAAATCAAAATTTTTTACAGGGGACGATTAGTGAAGAGGTTAAGACCAAGCTAGAATCAGAGACTGGACAAACGTTTTGTATATACAGAGTTCGGGGTTGTATTAGCGGATTGCCAGCGCCTCCGCCATGCATAAAAGCCAAAACCTGACACCCTTTGTACCATTTGGCTTCACTTTGTAGATGATCCTGAAAGACGACTCTGGTGGAGCTACTTGGCCTGGGTTCACCAAATGCCACCAATTTTTAATTTTACTTTTAGTTTGCTTTTGCTTTAATAATTAATTCACTATTATCAATCTCATATGCTCCTTTTGTACATAAGGGGAAAGTTTCGAAGTCATGTGATTATAAATGATTTGATTATGGACAATAAATTGTGTTCGAAACCTCGTCATCCAGTAAATAATACTGTTTCACTGTGTGATATGTCTAATAAACAAGCTAATATGGAATTACTTACTACCACAGTGCCCAAGTTTTACACATATACCTTTGATCAAGTAAATGACAATGATTGCACTACACGGTCCATCAGTAGAAGATAAGACTCTTGAAGACTGTTCACATTTTTTTTTCACAATTCAGACCTTGAATAGTAAGACTATCGAAAATCCCAACGGGGCCATAATGTGCATATAAAAGCACTGGTAAAACACAAAATAAATAAACAAAATTAGATGTAAAACTATATACTACTGATTAATTGAGATTAGTAGTTGCATGCCACCCATACTACTCAGTAGTGCTTGCTGGCCAGATTCATGGTCATTTCCACTCGTTTAGGGAGGAGATCATCATCTCAGCGGGTTGATACAATTCAGACCGCACGATTTCTGACTAACTGCTTGGTCAAACTAGCTATACTCCTGTCTGATCGTCTTGTCAGTACGACGTCTAAAAAGGCAATTTTCCTTTGGAATTCTCCTCTGAATGTGAATCTGATAAGTGAATAAACTTCAATGAGTTGAAATATCTAGACGCATTATTATTATTATTTTGAACTAATGGTTACTTTGTGTTAGCTTTCAGAGTAGAAAACCCATTGACAATAGATGATTTACGGAAAGATAACCAGCGCATCCGGTTGTGCATCTCATTTATAGGAGAGCAGTCCATTAGTTGAGAGACGTTCACCGATAACTTTATATTGTACCTGAGTTTCAGATATATATCTCCGTTCCTCTTTTTGATTAGACATTAGTCAGTAACTAATGTAGTGTGTCTAGTTTTAACTTTGATGCAGACTGAATTCTATCAGTAAAGTTTGCCCTGTGGCTACCATGCCACCAAGTGGCTTGCCATCACCGTGCATTTTGAATTACTGATGTCAGATGGATGGAGGCAATCGTCAAGATGCCTTGAATCCAGACTAGATTTCGTGCTAAATGGCACTCACCAATCAGCAAGGCGTATCTGCAACCTTGAAAGAAGTCATTTCCCTTCTAAGATTCGAACCCACGTCACCCAGTGAGTGTTGCAGTGAGAGACGTTACCACTGAACTATTCAAGCTTGCGATTGACCAAGGCTTCTTGCTGAATGCCTTCAACCATCTAATACCAACAATTTCTGTTGATCATTGTTTCTGTATCCTATCAGATAACAGCATATTGAATAGTAGGAGAAGTTAAAGAACCACGACGCAAGAGCGCAAACGCACCAGTGACCTTGAATGCATACTATTCGTTAGACAATGACACCTACCATTATTATAGCTTCACTATGATCTCTGTGTACGAGTTGAGGTGACGATTAGGACTAGGTTCAGGATTAAGGTTAGGGTTAGTATCAGTTTAGAATTAGGGTTGGGATTATCTGTACTGTTCTAGTAAACAGTTTTAGAATTTCCATAATTGTCTACTGTGCTTTTCTAGCATGAAAAAAGGAAGACGTCCAGCGAAGAGACTCTTTTCTACGAATTCATTCACATAGCTGTACAATCGCATTATTTGTGTGTGTACATGAGGTTTGTCAAGTTCAAACAACTGATCAGGTAATAAAAGAATGATCTCATATAGAAACAAGGTTAAGTCAGTGGAACGATTGTGAATAATGATGTGACTGAAACAATATGCTATGTGTGCGAACTTATTCATTCCAAAGCAATAAACATTACCCACCGAGCGTCTTAAAGAACTCCTGCTGAGATGTACCCTGAATGTTCAGTTCTCTTTCAACAACGAAATGTATCGCCAAAAGGATGGTATATAGCTATGGGCTCACCACTAGGCCCATTGCATGCAGATTTTTTCACGGCAAAACTCGAGAACACATACCTGAAGAAAATGATCGATACCTTCGAAATCTACAAGAGATACGTTGACGACGCTTTCATTATCGTCAACAATGAAGAAAATCTAGACGACATCCTGAAGTCGTTTAACAACTGCCACCCCGCAATTCAGTTCACGCTGGAGAAAGAGTCCAACAAGAAAATATCCTTTCTTGATGTCCAGCTAACAAGACGAGAACAGGATGGAACACTGAAAAGATCTATCTACAGAAAGTCATCATGGAAGAGACAGCTTATTAACTTTCACAGTTGGGTACCCCTATACACCAAACGAAACCTCATCCGTTCACTCAGCTACAGAGTTCTCAGAATTTGTACCCCGGACACCGTAGAAGATGAACTGGACAATCTCAAGAGAATCCTCGTCGAGAATTGTTACCCAGAACGATTTATTGCAAAATCTATGAATCTCAGACCACAAAAGCCGCCCATGCTTAGCGTCCCGAAGAAACCACTCTACATTAACCTTCAATTCAATGGAGATATATCTGCGGACATACTAAAAAATCGACTGTCGCGCTCACTCAAGAAGACCTTCGCAGCTGAACTACGACTAACTTTCTCCACAAAACCTATGATTCATGTGAACCTGAAGGATAAGCTACCACTGCTGGCCTCATCAATGTGTATTTATCAATTCACTTGATCGTGTGGAGCCAGGTATGTCGGCCGTACCCAGCGTTCGCCTTCCAAGCGTATCACCGAACACTTGCCAAAATGGTTTTACAAAGGAGAAAAACGATATCCCCGCAGCTCCATCTTAGAACATCTGATAGAATCCGGACACCAAGCCGCACCCCAAACAAACTTCAAAGTCATCTACAGAGTAAGAAGTAGTCTTCCTAAAGGTGTACGAATGAGACTTCTTCAAATTGCGGAAGCAATGGCGATTCACTTGCTAAGCCCTGAACTCTGTATACAGAAGAAGTTCGTTCAATCAGTACACTTACAATGGACTTAATCTATCATATTACCTGAAAAGTAAATTCTACCTAATCTTTTCCTCTATTTCTTCATTAGTATTATTTTGTCTTCTTAATTGTAATAATTTGCATTTTCAACTCTCTTGTTCTCTACCCCCACCCGATTTAATTTCTACACCTCACTACCATTGTTATTGAATCTTAAAATTAGTTTTATCACATCGTCTTCTCTTCTAATTGAACTTTTATAGGTCCATATTTCTGAGTGGTTGTAGTACACTGACATCAAATGCACCTACATTTTCACTGATCATGATTTCAACGACTGATGTAGACACTACAGCTTAAGGAAAATATCAAAAGATATACCTTCATTTCAGAAATTTTGATGTTCATGTATAAATGTGAGGTAGATATTTTATTGTATGACTACAGAAACTCTATATGTAGGCTGCTAAGAAATATGTTACGTATGAAATGAGTTATAACACAAGGCTAAACGTCTTAATGGTACGCTAAATCCACCCACCTTTATGTTATGTTATCAAATTTGATGTATCATAAGATCTCTTAAGTAAGCCGGTTTTTTCAAGTAGAGTTTTCGCTTCATTGTTTATAATTTACATTTATATATGTATATATATAATTATTCAAGTATAATTAGACTATCATTGAGCGATTAGTAAGTGTCTGCGTGTGTGTGTGTGTCGTGTAGATACATTAGAACAAGTGACATAATTCCGGTGATTGTTTTGTTTCGCAACTTAAATTGTACACATTTATGAACAATTATTTTACTGTACTGGTTAGTATTCTAAAATAAAAATATTAAAAAAAATTACTTCCTATTTTTATCAGATGAATATGCATATATATATATATATATATATATATATATATATATATATATATATATATGGTCACATAAATAAGTGAAAAATTAGACTGAAATTATGACCATGGAATGTAAAATGATACTGATCCAGTATGTACTTCTGGCCTGCTTACATCTAATCAAGGTAACACAATAATAATGTCTTTATGTTTTTACTGTTATTATTATTATATCCTTTAATTCCTAGAGGAACATAGGGCTTCAGCTGTGCAACTCCATTGCCTTTTTCACCCCGCTCCAGGTCTGTCCACACGCTTTCATCTCCTATTCACATGACCTCCTCCGAGTCACCCTCACGCTGACGACCAACTCGCCGCTTCCCTTTCGGGTTCCACTCGAGCTATGGCTTGTCTAGTGATGTCACTTGATGGCTTCCTCAGATTATGGCCAGCCAATCTGCCTCCATTTCTTCCTGCCTATTTGTTTCACAATCGGTTCCTGCTGAGTTGGTTCGCTCATTGCCATAGATCCCTGTTGCTGATCTTTTCTGGCCGGCCATCTGATGTTGAGTAGTATTGAGCGAAGATAACTGTTAATGAAGGTCTGTAGTTTGTTCGAGGTGCTCTTTATGACGCGCTGGCCAAGTCTCTGATCCGTATAGTAGCACTGAATTTACATTGGAGTTGAAAATCCGGATCTTATTTTTGATGCTGAGTGGGGCTGTTGACCTCCACACAGATTTGAGAGTAATGAAAGCTTGTCTTGTTTTTCCGATTCTGGCTTTGATATCCTCGTCAGTTCTGTTAGCCTGTAGTTGAAACGATGCTTCTCAGGTAGGTAGGTGAAGGAGGCTGTTTCTTTCAGGTTCCACCCATTTATGCTGATTTTTGTTATGATATGATAATTTTTCTAGTTCTTTGGAAATTTTGTTGACTTTTAAATTAACATTAGCAGTCAGAAAAGAGTAAATTTTGGTTGCTTTAAGTATTCATGACGCATTTTCTTATAACAGGACACATATAGAGTGTCGACGTAGTTTGACAGTAGGACTGTCTGAGATTCTCCTTGGTTGTTAGACTGTTGGTTGATAAGTGAAGGTGAAATGAAGATCAGGGTCAAGGTAGACTTCGAATCATTCACCTCTGGATGACAAGGTTGGAGTTAAAGCATTTGAGCTACAAGACCAAGTCATCATTTCACCTGGATCATCATAGGTAATGAATGACCAACTGTCACGTCAGTGTTTGCTTATCATAATAATAGCTTAGGTTTAATAGTTCGAATGTCTATCGCCTCAGCTGTGTGCAGTAGACGAATACGAAGTCTATTTGAAAGATTCGATGGGATAAGATGAATCAATTACTTTGAAAGCTTTCGTTTTCTCCGCTACATGACCACTATCAATTAAATGTGATAAAATTGAGCTACGGATTATTTTCGTCTGTCCTTTTCAAAAAAAGCGCCACGATGGGAGATGTTGACTAACACGTTGGCTAAGCTGTCTAATAGTACTGCGCTCAACATAACTTTCACCGCAGATGCAGTTGAATTGACAAATGCACATAGATGTGGCAAAACTAACTAGCTTATCCTTCGTTTGCGTCCCAATCATTCGTCGACTAGAGAATGACAAACATGAGTTTGCTGCGTAAAATGCTGTTCGTATACTCCTTGAAAGTCTTTGGAATAAAATCTCACTTGATAAGTCACCATATAGCTGTAACTTAATAAATAGAGGCTTTTTACAAGCAGTCAGAGTCTCAAGTTTTCTCTCCGATGTTTTCATGTATTTCTTTATGAATCTACTCGGATAGCCCATCTCCATCAAGGAATCGTGAATATATTCAAAAATCTTTTTGTAAGAGGTCATCCGTACAAATCTTTCTTGCTCTTCTCGTAAGACCTTTAACAACATTACTTATATATTTAATTGGCACGTAACTAGGATATAACCAACTAATGACTTCTATACCATCACCCCTTGTTTATACTTTCAACCCCTTTCTTCTCATCCCTTTATCTTATCACATCTTCATTAAAAACGTATCTCATTTACTTCCCTTACAATCTAGTATTACTTAATCATAATAGCTGCCTAAATGAGGTCTTCTGCAGTCAATTATAGCTATACTTAATAAGAGTAAGGAAGATTCAGCAAGCAAGTCGGCAGGCTCATTGAGAACTTGACCACTAGGAAATCGTTATTATTGTTATTATTATTGTTCCTGTTAAATTCCGAGTGGAATTTAGGACTTCAGCAGCATAACTCCATTTTTCATCCTGTTCCATGAAATCCTCTTTAGTCCCCAGGTCACCTTATTGTTCCACTCGAAGGCCTTGCTCCTAATGCCATTCAATGGTTTTCTAAGCGTATATCCAGTTTATCTCAACTTCCTGGAGCATATTTGTCGGGTGATAGGTTCTTGGTTTGCTCGCGCTCAGAGTTCCTGATTGCTTATCCTTTCCCGCCAGCCGATCATCTGATCTTTACTATCGAGGCAGAGAATTTGAATGAATATAGATGCACTGACTTGACCTTTGTTCTGAAAATACAAATCTTGTTTTTTTCTTTAATGCTGATTAAATTAGATTTCCGCTCTGGTTTCAGATTAATGGAGAAGGCCTATCTGTCAAGAGATTAAGAAATCTATTTTATTTACCTTTCTGTGCTTTGAAAATATTTGCGATTGATTATGTTATTCATTATTAAAATGTATTAACTTTATTATTATTATTATTGTATCCTTTAGTTCCTAGAGGAACATAGGGCTTCAGCTGCGCACCTCCATTGACTTCTGTTTTTTGACAACTTTTTCACCCTGCTCCAGGTCTGCCCACATGATTTCATCTCCTCTTCACATGACCTCCTCCAAGTCACCCTTGGACGACCAACTCGCCGCCTCCCTTTCGGGTTCCACTCGAGGGCTTGTCTAGTGATGTCACTTGTTGGTTTCCTCAGCGTATGGCCAATCCATCTCCATTTCTTTCTGCCTATTTGTTTAACAATCGGTTCCTGATTGGTTCGCTCCCAGAGATCCCTGTTGCTGATCTTTTCTGGCCATCTGATCTTGAGTATTGAGCGGAGACAGTTGTTAATGAAGGTTTGAAGTTTGTTTGAGATGCTCTTTATGACTCGCCAAGTCTCTGATCCGTATAGTAGCACTGACTTCACATTGGAGTTGAAAATCCGGATCTTATTTTTGATGCTGAGTGGGGCTGTTGACCTCCACACAGATTTGAGAGTAATGAAAGCTTGTCTTGCTTTTCCGATTCTGGCTTTGATGTCCTCGTCAGTTCCGCCTGTAGTTGAGACGATGCTTCCCAGGTAGGTGAAGGAGGTTGTTTCTTTCAGGTTCTTCCCATTTATGCTTATTGTGGTCTGTTGTTGCTGTTGATGTTGGCTAGGAATCTTCATCATCTCTGTTTTATCTATGTTCACGTGAAGTCCTATCTTTGATGCTTCTTCTGCCAATTTGTTACTTTTCATTTGCATATCTTCCAGTTTATGGGAAATCAGACATATATCATCGGCGAAATCCAGATCCTCCAAGTCTTCTTTATACTAACTTTAATAATGTGGCTATTCGTCGTCATGACTACTCGCCAAATAAACCTTTCAAGTTTAAAAGTTAAGCAACTGTTGACATTTAAGTATCTACAAAATGTAGATAGACTAAGTCAAGCCTATTGAAGATTGAATAACTCTTTTTTTATATATTTCTGTAATTTATTTAATTCCCATTGTAGCATTAAGAACATAATATTCAGCGAAGAGACTCTTTTCAACGAATTTATCATCAAGCTGTACAATCGTATATATATATATGGTTTTCCTTAAGAAATTATATCCGGTGAGGGAATTAGGTTGAAGGTGTGAATACATAAAATAATAATAATAGTAGTAGTAGTAGTATGAAATGCAATTAAAATGTTTGTGATTATAATCATGGTTTAATGTCAAGTGGCAAAATAATTTTTTTCCTTCACGTTCCCCACTGGAACATAGGGCCTCAAGCTAGTGGCTTGAAGTTTCTGTAGCAGTGGTGTTTATTTTACAGGATGGGGTTGCTAGCCTCATGCCCAACCTTTCCTCATTACTAGCGTTATTTCTGGTTTAGCAAAATAATTAATGTCATATACAGAATAATACATAAGGTGTATAGATTTTGGAAAGGTATGCATAATTATAAGATTAGTAGACGAATATAAAATATGTTACATAACATGGTGTGAAATTTGAATTCAATATTGTAAAAATATAAAAATGAATTATTTTAGGTTTAAAATGACAAGTGGGTCAAGTGGAAAAGATTCAGAGTGAGAATAGTAATAATAATGATAATAATAATAGTAGTAATAAGGGAAAGGTACATAGAATAACTGAATAAACAAAATAAATAAATTTCTATCCCTCTACGGCCATATAATTATTTATACCTTTCCAAAATCTATACACCTTATGTATCATTCTATATATGACATTAATTATTTTCCCACTCAACATTAAACCATGATTATAATCACAAACATTTTAATTTCATTTGCCTTTCATACTACTATTATTATTATTATTTCATGTATTCACACCTTCAACCTAATTCCCTCACCGGATATAATTTCTTAAGGAAAACCATATATATACGATTGTACAGCTTGATGATAAATTCGTTGAAAAGAGTCTCTTCGCTGCATATATTTCTGTGTTTAAATGATGGTCAGGTAGTGATACAAAACGCCGAATTAAACAAGATTTAATTTTTAAATTGTAAATAAATTGATTGGATAAGATATCGGAGGTTTTGTCATCTCCTGGATATTTCAGCTGAGTTCTTAGTTTGATAGGTAGTTTCTAATGAACTTCAATTAAGATGATGTCCTTCAGTTTCTACTTAAAAAATTGAATAGCAATTCAGTGATTCTATGTCGTCATAGTTACTGTTGCTTAGTATAACAAATGTTCGATATCACATTCATTATACCACTAAGCTTTTTCAACCTTGGACATTCTTACTAACCCCTGAAAACTTAACAATAGGGACTTTCATTTGTATTTCCACAAAAATTTACTAATATGCATAAAATATGTTTGAAAGTTTGGTCCATTACTTTGGGAGAATAACTGAATCTTAGCGTCTAGTCACACAGGAAGTTGATTGGTTGGTTTATTTGTTACCAAATATTTCATTCATTAGGAGATATTGTAAATGTGTATAAATTTAGCTGGATTCATCATCCTCAGATTACCTTCTCCTTTGAACCATTGAATATGGCTAATTAAGTTTATTAAGTGTAGTCATTATTAAGAAGACAGTTGCAGCGAAGAGAATTTTCTTTTCGACGAAGTCATCATCTAGGCATACACATACATTCGTGTATTTATATCAAATAGATGGGAAAGTTCCAGAATAATCTCTGGTTAAGGGTCAAATTAATAAAAATTAAAATTAAGAATTAGAATGCCATAATAAACAGGGGGACGGATAAAACAAACAAAGTAGCACCATAATAACTAAGAAGATTGACATTGTGCAATTAGGGGGTTGGAAATGTAGAAATAACAAAACAGACAGGATGTCTGGATAAAAAATCTAATGTGGTGAATAATTGTTTATGCAATCAGGGATTAAATATATAGAGATAGTATTCATATTCATTATTCATATAAGTATAAAACTTGGGCACTTTGGTAGAGTATACCTCCATCATAGATCATTTGATAAACCACAGTGTTATGCAGTAATATTAACCGATGGCGACGTTTCGAGCACAATTTATTGCTGCTTGTAATCATATCAAGTAACTAACACTATTTTTTTCCTTCATTCATATACATGAGTGGAATTGATTAGACATTTGAATAAAAATCAATATAGGATAATGCGCATTCAGAAATAATAATAATATGAGTGTTATTGATCAAGTACAATCAGCTGGGAAATAGGACGAGTGTTTTTATAGTCAAAATAATTAACTTGTTAGAATGTTATAATGCATGTCAATTGGAATAGAATTTTAAGATTATTTATTATCCTCTTCTGATTTGATTGACTGGCGGTAATAATGTCTTTCAGCTTACCTTTCTCTGTGGTATTGCTAGTATGAAGTGTACAATTTTGCTCGGTTTTAAGTTTTCCTTATCCGATACTGTTTTTTATAAGTGACATCACAACAAAAGCGTGTGTCTAATTGTTAAGCTTTGTATGCTTCCTAATCTTATATACACGCACACACACACACACACACGCAGCAGATGAATATAAACATTTTTCGGTTTCAACACTGAAGGTTATTCTAGTTACCAAATTAAGAAGTATACAAATCTGAAGATCAACAGTTAAGCGTTAATCAAATGTTTCTGAAAAAATCATGAATATAAATGAAAGGTAGTGAGTGATATGTAAAATGGCATTCCCTGACATTCCTGATTGGACACTAGTCAGTAACTAGTCTGATGTGTGTGTGTGCCTAGTCCGTTGTTTTTGGTGCAGACTGAGTTCTATCTGTCAAGCTTGCAATGTGGCCACCATGACTACCAGGTGGCTCGTCCTCATGGTATAATGTGAATTTTTGGTATTAGATGGTTGGAGACAATCGTCAGGAGGAAGTCTTGGACCAAGACTAGGTTTCGTGCTAGTTGGCACATGATACCAGTTAGCAATTGGTGTTCAATCAAAAATATGCAATACAGTCCTACAGGAGGTCAATCGCAAGCCTCAATAGCTCAGTGGTAACGTCTTTGACTGCATCCCTCACTAAGTGAAGCGGGTTTGAACCTCACAAGGGATATGAGTTCCTTCAAGATTGCAGAATGATGAGTGCCAACTAGCACGAAACCTAGTCTAGGTCCCAAGTTTCCTTTCGATTGCTCTAACCATCTAATACCAAGAACTTCTAACATTTTAGTTGTGCTGAAATCCATGGAACAGCAGCGTTTATGTGATTTTCTTCACTGAATAGATATTTTTTGAATTTTCAGCTTAGCTATTGATGTTGATTTATTCCATGTTCGGTTATTTATATTCTAAATTGTCTTTATTGTCATTTGTATCAAATATTCACTTTTACAGGCAGAAGAGGCAGAGGCAGACATGTAAGTCGTTTAGTTTTCGACTCTGTCTTCTTTTAAAGTACGTTTCTTATAAATTATTGAAATAATCAATATTGAATATAATAAAATTTTTTTGTATTTCCCAATGAAAGAAAGACAAAGCCATATTCCTGTTTTTACTGACGTTTCGCTATTTAAATGCTGTCAATAGCTTTATCAAAGTATTATTATGGGACCAGAATTTGCAAAATCTCAGCTGATATATATATATATATATATATATATATAACAACCTGATCATCATTCCTCAGCATGGGGACATTTTTCCGTTGCCAAGTTGGTCAATTTGTAAAAATAACAAAACCAGGTATAGATTGTTGGATTCGATAAGTGTGTAGAATTATAAAAGCAGCGTGTGTTTACACAGTGAACTTGCTTATCACATTCGTGTTGATTTTGTCACTTCATGGGGGAGGAAAATGTTGAAACCAGGTCTAATGCTGTTTTAGTCCATTATTCCTATTCAGACAATTTGGATTCCACTTGATATGAAGTGCTTCTGAAGATATTAAACGTTCTTTGTGATTTCTGAAATCTTTTTTCTGGATTATTTCAATATTGTCAAAATTAAATTTGTGGCCTGATTCTATAGCGTGTAGACCACCTATGGCTGATGATTATTTAAGCTTTTCTAGTTCAGTAACTGGATTTATCGGTGGTCGAACAGAGGCGGCTCTATGGTGCTCATTTCTTCTGCTTTCGATTTCTCTCTGGCGATGTTTGTCCGATATATATCGCATGACATTTCAAGCATTTTATTTTATAAACGCTATTCGATAGAAAATCTGTAGAGATTTGGTCTTTTATTCGGACAAGGTTGTTTCGCAGTTTATCTGATGTTTTGAAGACAACTATGATGTCGAGCTTACTGAGTATTCTTCTGTTATCGTCTGACGTCTCCGCTCTATATGGAATGACAACTGTGACGTGATTATGAATAATAAATTGTGTTTTGAAAACACCATTCAGTAAATAACACATTCACTGTGCAATATATCCAATAAATGAACCAATATAAGATCATACTTTACAGCAGTTCCCGAATTTCACATATCTGGTGCATTTTATCAAAGTTTCTAATTGGAGTACAGTTGTTATTCACCATCTTGTATCAATAGGATATTGCTTCATATCATTGATTGTCAGATCCTTTACATCACTTCCTTTCGAATTAATAATTAGTTTTAAGTTATCAAGTGTTGGTTCGCAGGAATTTTACTAGCTGCAGGATTGCCCCATAGCTGACATAAGTTGAAGAACCCTTGGGAAAATTGGGAGTAATGGACAGCTGTTTCATCAGTCTGGTGGGAAACTCTTCATCAATACGTGCCAACTCGAGCTCAAACTCGGGGCCTTCTGGTTACAAGACGAGTTTGTAGACCACTGAGCCTCTTGGATCCGACCTGACGGTCTATGAATTCCAACTTCTGACAGTTCGTGATATATATTTAGCGCGACAACCAGCCAATGCCACAGGCGGGTAACTGTCCTCTTGTCTGACTTATTGGACCCCACTGGTTACTACTCCAGGTAACTTTCGGTGTACAGCCAGTCGCTAGTAAACATCAGATTAATTATCAAATACCTGTTTGCAAGGATTTGGCTGCTTACTGGATTGATTACTACTCTAAATACACTAATATGCTGACATAGCTTATCAGCGTAAGCACTTCACTTTTAGCTAATGGTCTCGCTCCGCTTATTTTAGCTGGGTAGTATCACTAGGCCCCAAATTATAAATCTATCTCTTAGCCTTTGTATGTAAAATCTATGTTTTACGTCTATAAATGGATACACTGATTGTTTTTCATTTCAGTTTTCCATTTGTACGCTCACCTTTTCATCATGTCGACTGGTTAGGAAAACGATATGAATCAACTATTCACCCCACTGATCAATTTTTTGCACATAGAGATGCAATAACCCTTGGAAAGGCAATAAATTCCAATGGTAAGTCGTTGTTCACTAAGATGATATATATGCATGAAGTTTAGTTTTATTTGAGAATAGAATGTGTCAGCTTATGACTTCTAACTTAGGAGGAAAATTTCAATTAATGATGACTGTTATGTGAACATAGAGAAGACAGAGGTGATGGGGCACCATTCACTGTCAGAGGAAGCCATTTCTTTCGCATATCTAGACAGCATTGTTCCAACCATATGAGGCAGGCTTCGTAAAAGGAAGACAGACCACCTTACTCTGAAATCAGTCTGGAAGTCTACGGCGCTCAGCATAATGGACAAGATTCGGGTCATAAACACTAATATGAAGTCATTTAATTCTTCTATATCATTCACAGATTTGATGTGTCATTAAAAACATTTCAAACGGGCTTTGTGACGTTAATCAACACCTGCCGTCTCTCCACACTGAAGATCAGATGCCCAGTTGGAAAGAATAAGCAAACATGAACAAGCCGAAATCAATCACCCAACAGGAATATTGAAGAAAGTGGAGATGGATCGGACATATGCCCAGAAAACTGCTGACCATCGTTGAGCACTAGACCATCGAGTGGATTCGAAATGAGAAATGGTGAGTTGGTAGTGGGTCCAAGCGTGACATGCAGTAGATCGTTTGAAATGGACATGAAAGGTTATGGGTAGTCGTTCAGCTAGCTGAATAGGACTGTGGACAGCAGGATGGAATGAAAATGCGACATTGAAGTCTTGTGTTCCATTTAGTAGCCAAGGGAGTAATAATAATATAATCACGTGACGAAAAAACAGTGAAATGGTTATAGTTGTTCCCATAACAAATTTCTAAATGGTGTAAGACTTGTTAGTAATAATAATTACAGTCATTTTCAGTTTTAGGCATTAGTAACGCATGAGCTTCTGAGATGACTACCTTCCACATTCACCGCACGATTTTGTACACAAGGAACCACTAACTACGCTGATGCTATATATGATTACATATTTCTGAAGAGTCTTAACAAATTCAAAACAACGCTATAAGGCTTCCAGTCGATTTCGTGATACCACTTATCAGCGTGAGTTAAAACTAAGTACTATAAAAATACTTATAAGTATTATAGAAGATTTGTAGCTCAGGTGGATGATTTGCAATTAGTTGTGTTCTCTGAGCTGGTTGATTTATTGCCAGGCTATCGTCATCTTTCTGGACAACATCTTCAGTGCAAGTTTTAGTATAAAAATGAACTGATTTAAATTCTCTATGAATGATGATATAATTGTATGTCCTGGCAACCATCTTTGTGGCTGGTAGTTGATTTACATCTCTATGCATCATTTTTGTATATTGAGTTGTAATTTGAACTTTCGTGTCACATGATTTACTTTTTACCAGCTGGTAAATTCAGTCTGTATTAATATGTTTGTTAATCACTGACTGATTCATTTGAGTATCAGACTTCTAGAAATTCTCTGGCACTTTCGGTGCTTCCTCTAGTAATTATCTACATGCATTGATATGAAATATATGTATACAACTGAATGGCCCATTTCGTGATTCAGCGTGATCACCAACCACTGTCATCGGTGGGACATCCATCCTCACACGTGACATCTAGATGGACCTAACTGATCACGACTTCTCACTTTTTTATGTAAACTTTATATAGATGAATAGTAACATCAAAAACAGGGAGACAAACTAGAGTGGAGCGTTACATGTGTGAATGTGTGTCAGCGTGTAAATAGATTACTAAATTTAGATAAGAAAACGAATGGTTTGTTTATTCAAGTGAAACAGTAAGGGGTAGGAGAAGTTATACATACAAGATGGAAACTCATACCTAAAAGGTGTGATGCATGTATACTCTCCATAGTAGACCATACTGACTGGATCTGTTTCTTTGGCAAGCAAAGCTCCAGCTGATTCAAGCCAACTGCAATGAACTATGCTCTACGGAGTATTCCGTAACTAGAGGCTTTTGAAAATTTATTTAGTACCATAGAGATGTTAGGAAAACCTTCTTTAATGCTAGTTTTGTGGTCTGTTTGGACAAGGTGATCTAACACTGAACTATTCATTTCACCATTATTTGATCACTGTGGTAAGTGTTGCTAAGATGCAAAAATAATTTCCCCACACAACAAGATTGTGCACACAATCGACAGATTTGGAAAATTCCACTTAAGACAAGGCGACGATATATATATATATATATATATATATATATAGAACAAGTTTTACCATACGGACCAGAGACTTGGCGTGTCATGAAGGGTATTTCGAACAAACTATAAGTGGTTATTAAGAAACCAGGCGTATTTGCATGAGAGCGTAAACTACTACTACTCATTTCGTATAGTAATACTTGCTAGCCTTAAAGGAGAGAAACAGCCTGCCAGTATTTAGATCACCTCGATCTGACTAGTAAACAGTACTAGTTGACATGAGTGGTATTCACTTACTCATCTCAATCAGTTAGTAGTGTATAATTTATTTTACAAACAGCTCTGAAGCCAACCGATTCGTATTATGGTCATCAGGAACAATAGTTGTAGTATTTAGAACAATTAGTTCCCTTTATGAATTTAGATAAAGCATATTCCTAAGCGGCTCCAGAAACAAATGGAATCTTCAGAACCTATTAACGGTGAGAACAGGAGACCTAGCTCTTCTATTGCGAAATATATTATAGAGACAGGTCATAAAATTGATGTTGACAGATCTTTTAAACCTATCTATAAAGCGTGTTTGGGGCGTATCCTAAAGTTTGTAGAAGCCCTAGCAATTAGAAAGTTCAAGCCACCTTTATGCGTTCAAAAACAATTTGTCATCACATTAAACCTTCTTTGGTAAATTTTGTTTTGATACCGCAGCAGATGTACTATTACCTCTGCCATTTGGTTGAGTGGTCTTCATTGTTATTTTGACCTTGAATATGTCCTTTTAACTTGACCAAAGTCTATTTTCTCACCTCTTACCTCTTTATTAATTTCATATATGATTCCTATGACAAGTCCGTGTGTGATCAGATTGTTCGAAATGTGTTCCGCAAATGCACATTACACGATTCAGACAAATTACGTCTTCTTATTGCTTTATCTAAAGTCGTGGTATTCATGGAATATTAAGAAAACTAACAGCATTTTCAAATTACCACTAAAATTGTTGCTTAGAAGGTCAATGAAGGTTCGCAGTGAAAGAACCCAACACACGCAGAACACAATTTCGATTGTGCTGCCTTGAGTTATTCCTCCTATAAACATTTCTCCAATTACCCTGAAAGACAGTGTTACTTTTAAGATTTTAGAAAAAAAATGATATTTCATCCTTATTCTGCTTTTTTTCTAGGCGACATCACTGGAACCTTGTTGAGTATTTTAACTGCTCGAACTAATCTTGAACGTCAACAGATCAAGAAAACTTATCAATCGATATACAGAAAGGTAGGCGAATCTTCTACTTTTAATTTGAACGTATCATGCATTATATTACGTTACATATAACTTAGTTTTTGTTCAGCTAAGAAATTTCTTTTCAACGACTTCATTTTCAAGCTGTACAGTCGTATGGTATATTACAGAAAAAGGGTTATTAAGTGGTACTAAATAATTGCTCAGTCAATGTACGTATATATGTGATAAAAGTTATAAGGGGTAGAGTTGAAGTGGATAAATTACAAAAATATTAAAGATTGTTCTATAACAAAAATGTCAAGTGTTGTCTAAAAATTTTGAAAACGTGTAGCTGAACACTATCCGGTTTGGTTAATGAAAGGCGAACGTAGAACTGCAAAGTCGTCTATTTGTGATCACCTGTTAGAGTCTGGTCATTTAACCCCACGTGATTCATCTTTCAAAGTTATCTACATGGCAAAATCGAATCGATCCAAAAGTTTACGTTTTCTTCCCTTATGCATAACCGAAGCTTTAGCTATACATGAACAGAAACCTAAATTATGTGTTCAAAAGCGTTTTGTCAAACCTCTTTCTTTACCTTGGTCATAATAATGTTCTTTCTAGTTTTATTTTATTTTACCACTTGAATTCTTTCCACTTCACTTCACATCTTCATTCTTATCGTAATCGTACTCCTAATTTCCAAAATTTTTAGACAACACTTCACATTTTCGTTATAAAACAATCTTTAATATTTTTGTAATTTATCCACTTCAACTCTACCCCTTATAACTTTTATCACATATATACGTACATTGACTGAGCAATTATTTAGTGCCACTTAATAACCCTTTTTCTGTAATATAAATACGACTGTACAGTTGCTTGAAAATGAAGTCGTTGAAAAGAAATTTCTTCGCTGAACAAAAACTGTGTTTTTACTTATAAATAAATGGGTATTTTTCGACATATAACTTAGTTGATTTGAGTCAATGTGAGCAGGAATAACAAGAGTTAGGTTAACTATTTTATCCTTCAGCACATCCTTGTACATTACGTTTGTCTGTCTCATTCTGTTGTGAAAGGAGATAAACATAATTGTAGGTGTTTTTAAAGTAAATATTTATAAAGTTGTGACATAACACGACGTTTTACAAGGTAGAAAGAACCCTTCCATAAATTCACATGACTCATGGTAATATTTATAGTAGGTTTATTATAAACATGCTCTTGTTTGAAGTATAAACAATTTACTAGCAAATACTTACTCACTTTACACAGTATTCAATGAAGGTTTCATTGTTGATTGACATGAAGTTAATGAATGCAGCCCACTTATTCTTAAGTACCCGTTTTCATTGCCTACGATACATGTTTCTTCAATTTCTTTAAAATTTACAAAGGAATGTTGTTAAAACTAATTAATATGATGAAATACCTTAGCAGTAATAGTAACCGATTCGTTAGAAATGTAGGATAGGGTGAATATAGTGTATTTGATAGAGCTACAGTTTATGCACTAATCAGCAACCCCTGCCAACCTATCATTATACATCTCAAGAAACAGCAAATGTTGCTGTGGCTAGGTTTTTGAGGCTATCTTCCGGTGGACCAACCTAAAAAGAAACTGCAGAAGTTTCCTCTGTCAATAACATCTGATCGGAAAATTAAATATGAAACAATGTACGATCTATGCGTCATATTAAGTATACATATCTTGTGTATTGCTGAAGGATCTGTTTCAAAATGTTGTAACTTCCAGAAGGCTTCTTCTTCCCAGTGTATATCACTTCGATTAGTTGGTCAAAGATTCTCAATCTAGTTGTCACAGTTCTCATATGTTGGTTGGCCGGAAGTCGACTAATTACAAGTTTGATTAAGAATTGACGTCTGTTGAAGAACCGTTGAAAGCGGAGGGTACTGGACAGCCTTTTCATCCCATTTTGGGACTCTTCAGTAGTAGGCACCTATGACTTTACTGGGGATGTTAGAGTATATCAGGTCGTTGGATTCCTTCCCACTGGCTAAATGGTCAACTAGTTTGCCTTGATTTCATCTTTAGTGCGGTTATAGGTGCGTACTGCTAGGGGATCTGAAATTCTGACGAACATAGTTGTCTAGTACTTACCGGTTTTCATTGGGTCTGTAACTGAAGTCAGTTTCATTTCCCCTTTTTGTTGATTGGCGTAAATTGCTTAGTGCAATAACCAAATTTTTTTATTTCACTGTATAACAGTCGCTGACCGATATGATTGCACGAAAAACAAATAAACAATTTGCTAATCTTATGGATGATTTGCTTACTAATACACCTGAACTACTTGTGAAAGAATATTTGAAGGCATTGAAGTCGTCTGATGTGCGATTAGTCACAACTATCTTAAATGATTTCTGGAATGAAGAATACAAAGCATTTGTGAATGCCTATACACCACGTATGTTTAAGACTATAATTTTGTTAATTTAACAGTGTTTTTCTTTAAAAAAATCGTGCTTCTGTCAGTTTTTCTCTCCTTAATCAAGACACTGCTTCACAGATGAGTATGACTGGCGAATTCTATGTGGTTTATTCATTATATATTTAGTTTTACGTATGGTATACTAGCAACACTATCAGTGGACATCAACCCTCCGACGAAAACAGAAATGCTGAAGGCAATAAAAATGCTCAAAACTGGAAAAGCAGCAAGACCCAATGGAATACCAGCAGAAGCATTGAAAATGGACCAAGAGACATCAGCGAACTTGATGACACCACTGATGGAGAAGGTGTAGAAAGAGGGCAAGGTACCTGCGGATTAAAAGAAAGGTTACCTTTTCAAACTACCAAAGAAAGGAGATCTGAGTCAACGCAAGAACTAGGGTGGCATTATGCTCCTTCCTGTCCATCCCAAGAAAAATATTAAACCGCATCATTGTGGAGAGAATCAGACAAGTCCAGGATGAAAAACCTCGACAGGAACAGTCTGGATTGAGAAGGAACACCTCATGCATCGGTCAAATCGCAACACTACGGATTATCATTGAACAGAGCTTAGAATGGCAGTAGCAACAGCAACAACAACGGAAAACAATCAACATAAATGAGAGAGATCTGAAAGAAACAACCTCCCTTACATACCCACGCACCTACCTGGGAAGCATAGTTTCCGCTACAGGCGGAACTGACAAGGATATCAAAGCGAGGATCAGGAAAGCAAGGAAAGCTTTCACTACTCTCAAGACTGTGTGGAGATCAGAAGCACTCAGCATGAAAAATAAGGTCCGGAATGTCAACTCCAATGTGAAGTCAGTCAGTGCTACTCACTATACGGATCAGAGACTTGGCCAGCGCAGCATCACGAAGGGCACTTTGAACAAACTACACTCCATCATCAACAGCTGTCTTCGTACAATACTCAAGATTAGATGGCCGGCCAGAAAAGATCAGCAACAGGGAGGGCACTTTGGGAGCGAACCAACCTAACAGGAACCAATTGTGCAACAAATAGGCAGGAAGAAATGGAGGTGAATTGGCTGGCCATACTCTGAGAAAATAAACCATAGATAGAAACATTAAAAGATGGAGTTTATCTGAAAAGTGATGGATCTATTGAAATAAAGAAATTGGTAAGCGATTTAAGAATAGTGAAGCATACGGAAAATGAGGATTACCAAAGTAAGCCAAGGGACAGGAAAACCTTTTCAGTTTCTATGCCTTACACTGTAGGAGGGGCTTAGTAAATTGTCTATTCGAGAAGATCCGACATATTTAAAGAGCTTATACTATTCATGATGAGAATAAAATATTGACTCTAAACGATATCCCTTAGAGTTTCCAAACCGGTTATGGGAGGTTAATTAATTTCAAAGCTTTAAGTGTTTCTGATTGGACATTAGTCAGTTTACTGCAGAATGAATCCCACGAGTCAAGTGTGCAATGTGACCACCATGACACTAGGTGATTCGCCACCACGATGCACTGTGAATTGTTGATGTCAGATGGTTGGAGGCAGTCGGACACAGGAAGCCCTGGCTAATCTAGGTTTCGTGCTAGTCAGCACGCACCAGTGAGCGAGGTGTTTCTGCAACCTTGGATTTTAGTGTATTTCATTATACTTCTTTCATACTTATTGTATTATTATTGATGATACCCAACAATAATAACCTTTCACAAAATATTTCTACTTTATGAAACCACTTTCCTTGTATGAATATAGACGCCAATCGAACATTTTGGGATGATTTAAGAGATAATTACGGCATTTTTATCAAACAAATCCTCTATGGTATCGTTGATACGAGACTAATAGAACCTGAATGGACTTCTGAAATAAAAGGACAAGGCAGAAAACCAAAATTGGATAAAGAGTCAGCCATGAAAAAGGCCGAGGAATTCGAAAACAGCATGAGTTATGGGTAAGTAAGAATTTTGTGTGTGTTTTTTAAGTATTAATTTAAATCATTTGCATATTTGCATGTAAACATAATTAAGGTAGAGCATTTAATATTTCATAAAAATTCCCAAGGTAAAAACTGAAGGACATAGAACTGAGCAAAAATATTTTCAGTAAAACACTGTGATACACGCATCCTTATTATTATTATTTCCTTGGATTCCGACTGGAACATGAGGCTTCAACGGCACATCTCCATTCGATTTCATCATGAGCTGACATCATAATTCATGGGCCATTGAATCGGATCCCAGTGGCTTAATGGTCTGGTCCTGGGTTCGAACCCTGTCGGTGGGTGGGTACTGATGAAAAGTCAGAAACTAGGACGGAACAGCTGATTGACCAGTACTCCTTGGTGGTTTTTCAATGGTTCCCTAACCAATGTCAGCTAATGATGAAATCCTGTAACCAATCATTCGAATCCCTACTAAATCAATACTTGAAAACATCTCCATTCCACTGTATTTTCTAAAGTCTCTTTTACCTAGCTCCACTATCGGCCATAAACTTTCATCTCTTTCTTATACGATCTCCTGCACTCCATGTCACTCGCGAACTCATCATCAATCTGTCGTCTCTCACTCAGGTTTCACTTGAGTGAGGGTATGCTTGGCGTATTATGTCACACAATAATCTCCTTGGAGTGTGTCCAGTCGGTCTCCATTTCTTTCAGAATAGTTTTTAGGTAAGAGGTTGTCCGTCGGTTTACTGCCTGCCAGAGTTCCTCGCTGTTATTCATTTCTAACTGCTCCTCTGATCTTCAATATGAAGCCAACGAAAGCGGGTATTGATGAAAGCCTGAAGGCATTAGGGAAATGTTTTCCTGCAACTCACCAAGACTTTGAATCATATAGAAGCACCAACTGACTTGAAAGTGGTATCGAAGAGTCAAATTTTGTTCCTTATGACCAGTTCAATAGATTTCCAAACAGATTTAAGATTACTGAAGGTTTTTTCTTAGTTTTTGTGGTCCTGACTAAGTTTGACATCCTCATCTGCATGCCACCTGTAGTTGAAATGATCCCACCCGTTGATAGAGACTGGTAGTTGTTGTTATTTATGATATATATTGACCAAGATATAACTTATATTTTAACAATGGGGAATGTCAAATGTTGTATGGTAAATTGTAATGAAAACACCATTGATAAAACTAACAGAAGCTGAAATATTTCACTCAAATAGGTATAACAATAATATTGAAGAAAGTAGGGTAGTTCGAACTTTTTTATATCAATTACAAATCAGAAATCTTGGAATAATTTTCGGTCAGAGTGAATGAGATATGTGGATAATTATTCCAGCTGTTCACCTTAGAAATTCTAGTTGGAAACACTACTATTCAGTCCAAAATTTTATGACTTACAATTTAGGATTAGGCAATTTAATATATTTATATTTTATGTTTGATTATAGCTTGATTCCACACAGTATTTTTGATACAAGTATGGCATTTTCAGCACGTGATATCGGTAGCCCAATTTCGCAGGCCGACCATTGATATCGGGTGTGCATCAGCAGGGGATCGAACCCCGGACTATGTGCATGGTTGGCGAGAGTCCTAACCGCTGTGCCACAGTTTGCAAAATTATTTCTGCAAGCGAAGGGTGAATTTGCAGGGTTTAAAACTACTTTAGTTTACAGGATTTAATGTTATCAAGATAGTAATTATCATTGTCGAAAAGTTGCTGATTTGACAATGTCGACAAATTTTGGACGAAGCTAGGATAATGTGAAACCCTCATGGTGCAGTTTATGAGAGTGAAAACGCCTTAAGAAAGATATCTTCGCTAAGCCTCTTCTTCTTCTTCTTTACTCTCTAATATCCCGATGAGTAGATATTTGTGAATACATAAAGAAGAAAAGTGTTTTCCTGATTGGTCAAATAAAGCTCCAAAAATTGAGTAATCTACAAGATTTAATTATAAAGGCAGTAGCTCAGTCAACTGAAACATTGAAGGAATTGAGAAAGAAAAGGGAATACAATAGGTAAACCTATAGGGTTAGCACATCTAGATGTTCTGTTTAGCAGATGTGAAGATTTATGTGGAAATGCCTCACCTACGCCACATTATTGATTGTTTCTTTAGTTTCATACTCGCCTGTTACAAAATTAAGCTTATTTCATAGAAAACCGATTACATTAGTCTGAAAACAGCCTGATAGTTTTCCAAGAGTCAAATAAACGACATTTTAAGAAGACGAGAACTATTCAGTATTATGGACAAGCTGTTTCACCTCGATTTGGGACTCTTCATCAGTACGCAGACGCGATCTTAAAACCGAAACTCGAAAATTAGTCCAGCGTTCACTAGTGACACGCATAGGATGTAGTCTCTTGAAATTCTAATAGGAAGTCGTGACTAGTGGGGTCCACTGAATCGGGGATGAGGACTAATGTTCACCAATGGCACTGGTTGACTATCACGCTACATTGCGAACTGCTAGAAGCTACCACTGGTGTGGAATCGGATTGCTACGCAAGTGGCTGAATGATTGACGAGCTCGCCTTGCAACTTGAAGGGGATGGATTCGATCAGTTGTGTGGTCATGCATGCATACTACTGAAGAGTATCAATACTGTCTGCTTTTCAATCGTCCTGTAACTGAAGTTAATCGTGTTATGTACTGGTCGAGAATTTAATAGTCCTGGCGCAAGAAAGACGGAAATCAGAAGACCAATAGGTTTGCGATGATACTTCTATTGTCCAAACCACAAGGAGAATCAATATGTCACACAAGTGTGTGGGAGCAAAATATATAAGAATGTCCGAACAAGTGTGTGAACACAAGTGTGTGAGCGAATATTCAAAATGAAGAAATCAATAGACAGTCTTAACATGACTGGCTAATTATAATGGAATATCGATCCATATATACATAGCAAAATATATCAGACTGTCAAACAAACACACACATATTATATGGATATATATCAAATCGGTAATCAATCTCAACACACAGAACCTTAAATCAGAGATGAAGAATGAAACCAGTTATAAGTCATAATCCAATTATGTTTTCTAAGCGAACGTGTATGCAAGATTCAGCGTACTTAGTGATAAAGTGTATTTACTCTAGCCAAACTAGAAAACAATTCAGCCATATTGTTTTAGATATCATATTATCAGTCTACATCATTGTTTTCGGTAATAATAAAACCGTTAAAAATAAAAATCTCTGAACAATTTAGACGGTCTCACAAAGCAAAATATTTATGGATAAAATTTCATCAAAATTATCCAAATATTTTATGAAAGAATAAATAAAATAGGCAGTTATTTTCATTCCGCACCTCAAAACATATATGAAATTTGAAATATATCTCACGTACTTAGTGTACGCAAATTTTGGGGAACATAGGGAGGGCTTCAACAATACATTTTGGCTAACACACAGAAATACCAGAAGTGGAACATCAGTCTAGTCATCGGACATAAACTCTGGCATCATAAGTTCTAGATTCCATGACTACTTTGACAAAGTTGTTGGTATTAAATGTGGAAATATCGGTTACAACAGTCTTATTATGCTTTCCTTTTCAAAGTGTAGGGTAATTTATTAAGTAGTGAATAAATATAGGTTATTTTGTGTTGACAGCGAATAGCAAGCAGGTTAGGAAATTCTGGGTTCGTGTTTTGTTTTATATTTTACCTTGCAGTGACTAAACCGGTTACCAGGCTCTGGCTCAGTAAGTTGTGCCAAAAGGATAAACTGAAGTGAAAAAGTGTCAGCTTTTGTTTTCATTCAGAGAGAGTAGCGGATAGCTACTTTGTCCTAGTTCGTGAATTTTTCACCCATCACCAAAATAGGGGTCGAATGTGGGATCCCAGGTTACCAGGAAAGCCTGTTTACTTTTCAGCTACAAGGAAAAGAGTGTTGTCTGTTATAATTTATTATTATCGTTCCCTTGGGCTCCAAATGGAATACTAGGTCTCAAAAGCACGTCTTTACTTTAACCTATTCTGTGTGACCCTTTTTTGCTGCTACCATGATTGTCCATAGCCTTTGATCTCCTTCTTGCAAGATTTACTCCATGTCATCCTCGGACCCACAAATAGCCTATCGTTTCCTGCACCGGAATACTGGACAACTGTTTCCGTAGCCTAATTTGGGACTCGTTGGTAGCATGCATCCACCGACAGGGCTCGAAACTAGGACCTTCTAGTCACAAGGCAAGCTCTTACAGTATTCAGCCACTGGGACCCTATCAAATGACCAGTACATGAATTCTAACTCCTACCAATTCACGATATAGTGCAATTACTAGCCAATTTATTTGGCGAATATTTTCCCTCACACAGGACCTTCTTGCTGTACCCTACTGGTCACGAATTCCCACTAGAACCGAGATAACTGCCTTCCGGAATAGGATCGGTCACTAGTGAGTGTTAGATTGATATTCAAGTGTTGGTTTGAAGAAATTTTATTGGTTTCATGATTTCATCATCATGAAGTGATCTGGCCTAGAGGACCATTGGAAAACCTTTGAGTACTGGAGAGCAGTTTCGTCCTAGTTTGGGATTCTTCATCAGTACTCACTCTGTCTATGTTTGATCACATAAACGGTTTTCATAGTATTCTTTGGGGGCAATTTTCCATTTCTAAGGGATATCAGTTAGAGTAAAATAAAAAAAATAGTGGTGCATCAAACAGTTATTCAATCTTTGTTTCAAACTAATTTAGTAATGCAAGCAGTAATACAGTCAGTTTTAATTGTTTCCTCAATGATTCGGAATACAATAACCCATAGGTGTATTCTCCTTTTTGAAGTTTTACACAGGTAAACTCAACCATTGCATTGTTCTACGTTGTTTATGATAATTACTGTTCGCTTTTGTTTTCACTAGGGAGGATTATGGAGATCTACTTGGTTACACAATGAGCGAAATTGATCCTTTCCAGCTGAGATTAATAATCCAAATATATAGTCGGGTAAGTTGTTTAAAATATTTTGTTTGAAAAACTTGAGTGAATTTTGCTAAGTAATTTTTTTATCGAAACAGAATACAAAATCCAATCAAATTATAATAATTATTGATACCTTGGATTCCGAGTGTAAAATAAGGCCATAACGTCAAATCACGATTTCACTCAGTTCTCTGAAGTCCTATTCAGCTGGCTTCATCAGTGATGATAGGCCTTCAGCTCCTCTTCAAATGACTTGCTCCATGTCAATCTTGGAGCCACGACTAATTCGTCATTTTCACTTCGTATTCTGCTCGACAGTCTCGCGCGTGAGGTCATTCAACAACCTCTCTAGCTTATATTCCAATCAATCTCCATTTCTTTCAACATATTTTTTGGGCAATAGGCTCTTGGTTGATTTTTTCCCGTCAAATTTCTCCGTGTTCCTGTGCCGAAATCTGTACATATCTCTCATTTTTTTCCACACATATATACTCAATGGTAGACGGAAACCAATTCACTTCTGAGTTAGAAAACGAACAGGAGGAGCTGACCATGCTAGACTGTAGAATAAAACAAAAACAAGATGGTGGATGGTTAGATACTAGCATTTGTAGATAACTGACACACTAATAAATACTAAGACTTTAATTCATCCCATCCGGAATCGGTAGAGATAAGTTTAGTTACGTGTCTGTATATTCGGGTCAAGAGCTTAACTAGGAAGCAAGAAGATTTAAATAATGAACTCAAACAAATAAAGGAAGTATTACTAGTGAATAACTAACTTCTCACCAGATTGTATTCAGAAATATTTGAAGAACCATAGAGAAAGTAAGATTACTAATAAAAATGACGAAAATAATGCAGAATTCAAAGCCTGTATAGTACTGCAATATAAAAAGGGAACACCAGAGGTGTTGCGTAGGGTTCTCAATGACGCTGGAATTAGGGTGGCGTTTAAACCAACCAACCAACTCTCTCAGAGATGAACATTGTCGGCTTAAGGACCCAATAGATCCAAATGAGAGAAATAACATAATTTATCAAATACCATGTAATGAGTGTGAGGTAAATTACATAGGTCAAACTAGTAGATCGAGGTCAATTAGATTATCGGAACATAAATTTTAGCTAATAATAATAATAATTGACCCTGCTGAATTAAATAACCTAGAAAAAAGCTGGACCATTGCACTGCACTCACTTTCATGTAATCACAAAATAGGGTGGTTGGGACAGGGTGAGTGAATTAAAAAGTAATGTAATTAGGTGAAGAGACAGAGGGATTAATCATTGAAGCTTTGTATATCGATTCAACACCACACATGCATGCAATCGGAATGACGCAACGCGTAAACTGGAGATGTGGGAAGTGGCAACAAACAACAAAGGGAAGTGGGATAGACAGAAAGAGGGAAAATATACATATAAGACAAATTGTGAAATCGCGTTACTAAAACTGATATGATTATGAGCAGCAATAATTTATGCTCAAAACCATGTCAACCAGTTTTTATTGCCGCATCGCTGTGTGATATTTAAAATAAGCTTATCTAATACGTCATTACACTCTACCATACTGCCCAGGTTTTTGTTATTATTATTTATTATTATATCCTTTAATTCCTACAGGAACATAGGGCTTCAGCCACGCGTTTCCATTGCCTTCGGTTCTATGCCAACTTTTTCATCCCCCTCCAAGTCTGCACACACGCCTTTATCTCCTCTTCATATGACCTCCTCCGAGTCACCCTCACGCTGACGACCAACTCGCCGCTTCCCTTTCGGGTTCCACTCGAGCTATGGCTTGTCTAGTGATGTCACTTGATGGCTTCCTCAGATTATGGCCAGCCAATCTGCCTCCATTTCTTCCTGCCTATTTGTTTCACAATCGGTTCCTGCTGAGTTGGTTCGCTCATTGCCATAGATCCCTGTTGCTGATCTTTTCTGGCCGGCCATCTGATGTTGAGTAGTATTGAGCGAAGATAACTGTTAATGAAGGTCTGTAGTTTGTTCGAGGTGCTCTTTATGACGCGCTGGCCAAGTCTCTGATCCGTATAGTAGCACTGAATTTACATTGGAGTTGAAAATCCGGATCTTATTTTTGATGCTGAGTGGGGCTGTTGACCTCCACACAGGCACCCAAGTATTAGACCTACATTAAAGTTCCTTGTTGCTTATCTCTTCCCGTTAGCCATCTGATCTTCAGTATGGAGAAAAGATAGCTTCTGATGAAAGTTTTCGGTGGCCTGTTGGGAATGCCTTCAGCGACGCAAGCACCATAGAGAAGTAGTGATATGTTATTCGTCTTGAAAATTCAGATTTTGTTTTTTGGCTGCATTACACGGACGCCGATGCTGGTTTCAGGGTATTAGAGGTCGGCCTTGCTTCCCTATCCTCTATGGCTTTGATATACTCAGCGTTGCCTTCTGTAGTTAAAATGATGACATCTAGATAAGTAAAAGTATTGGCTTCTTTCGCACTTTTTATTTGTTGACAGTGAATGGTATTTGTGATCAAAAGACTCAGTGTTTATGAACTAGTCATAGAGAACCACTTTTTGAATGCTCCATGACATCCACTGACATCGACTGTCCATAAAGTTCCAAACATATAGCACTTGCAAGAGATGTCTTTAGGATACTGGTGTGACTAAAGTTTATATTAACTTATAACTGAATGCAGACTTTTAGAGTATGTATTGCATAGTACATCTGCAGCCTCCATACAATAAATATTTTCAAATGGACTTTGTGTAAAATTAGTTTACCTGTCAGTAAAAATATTTTCCGATTATTCAGCTTGAAAAGTGTAACTTTTGAATGATAATTCACAGAAAGGAAGAATCGTCTAACAGCAATGTTGCTTGGAAAAACCGCTTATTCACAGTTTATCTTTTTCAATAATGTTATTTGCAGAGTCAGTCTGTAGCGATTTGATTTACCTCAAGTATGATCCTAGATTCATATCAATTAGGAAAGCATTGAAAACCAGGGAGTAATGATTAGATCTTTCCTCCTAGTTCGAGATTCTTTAACAGTACACACTTATAACTACTCTGTAAATCAGACAAAGGATCTTAGGTGACTTTATTGCGATGACATCGGCTGGTAGTCACGTTAAAGTCGAGGGTTCGTAAAAGTTGGAGTTCATGGCCCATTGGATCTGGATCCATTTGCTGAATGGTGTACGAGCTTGCCTTGTAACCTGAAGATCCTGGGTTTTAACCCCAGTGGGAGAATACTGGTGAAGAGTCTAGAACTAAGACTAAACAGCTAACCAGTACTCCCAGATTTTCCAGTGACACTCTAACTGACATCAGTTCAAGATTGCAATTGAAATATAATTTGAGCAATGAAGAAGTAATTAGTGAATAAATATACGAAATAATTAAAAACTGCTCGCCATAATAATAATAATAATAACGGAAGTCTATAGGTTCAAATTCTTAAAAGGCTGTAAGAATTCCGTTTGATTGTACCAGATTTCTGCGCAACATAACAAGCAAGACGTACACATAACTATGAGTGGTTATTTCAGAAATATTAATAACACTTCTTGTGGCCAGAAAAATCCATCTCTACATAACAATATCCTATAGTCAGCAGAAGGATAGCTCTCACCAGTCTACAGTCAACCCTCGTCTTATCAATCCTATGAACAATTAACTTATTCGCACAGAACAAAATCTTTGCTAACCGAAGAGTTGCGCATTGTAACGCAAAAGGGAGTCTCAACTAGAGACTGATTCCAACTAATGAAATATATTTCCTGAATATTCTCAGTGAGTTAAGGCGTACACGGTATGAAATAACCAGTTTGAAGTCACGCAAAGTTAACAGAAAGCAGGTATAAACAGATTGCATCTAGATACAGCCCTGCATTTTTGCTTTGTGATAAAGGTAGGTACACCCGATAAGGTTTGAAATTGAGGATAAAAGGCGAATATATGATGACTAAAGTTTGTGTAATGCTAAAATTTAAACGGATTACAAACAAAGCAAATGAGGCATAAAAGCCTGTCGTGGTAAGTGGGACTAGTGATTTTAATTCCAGATCTTCTAGTATCTCAAACAGCGGCTAATGGTTGCCGATCCAAACTACTTAACCTTCTCTACGGAACGCAGATCAGAAGTTACTTTATTTTCAGGACTATAACAAGGTGCCTTATTCGACCTATTGTTTTCAGTCTTGTTTTTATATATTCAATAAGAAATTATGCTTATATCCACTGATTTCTTTGTTTGTTATGCTTCACTGAAACAGAAGTACAACCGAAATCTCAGGAGAGACATTGTAACAGGAACTTCTGGTCGAATTCGTGACTTACTGTTAGCCTTGTGTAAGTTGATTTTTTTCTTCGTTCAACTAGTAATTTGAAAATCCCCCTCGAATCATATGGAACAAAAATCCTGTAACCAATCAATCAAAATCCCTGCGAACCAATAATTGAATATCGATGAGATGGTCACTGGCGACTGGCTCTATTCCAGTAGGTAGTTACTTGGGGTTCTAGTGAGAAGCCGTGATCAGTAGGGTGCAGCAGGGGGCGATTGTGAGGACAAATACGCGCTGACGATGTTGGCTAGCGGTCGGAATATATCGTGAAATGGCAGAAGTTTGGATTCATGGACTGGCCATTGGATCTGGCCTCAGTAGCAGAGTGGTCTACGAGCTCGTTAGCCTTGGTTCTCCAAATGATTTCAGCTCATGATGAAATCTTGTAACCAATCAATCAAAATTCCCTACAAACCAATACTTGAAGAAACATTCTGTTGACAGCTAATTGTTTCACCGATGTTATTCTCAAGCTGTATAATCACATTTTTATAGTAAATTATCCTAGTAACAAAAGGAATGTCTCCAAAGATTTGTTTTTAAAATTGAAACTTTTAGATAACAGTTACGTAGTAGAGGGAGTTATAATCGGGTAGAAACTAAAATAAAATTAAATAGGTAGATTATGTGACATAATGTAATTGACGGAATGGAAGAGAACTTAACTAAAATTGAGTGAAAGTCAAGTTAAGATTAATGTAATAAAGAGTGGGTGGTGGGTGAAAAAAGTAATATAATCAAAAAACTTAAAATTTTAGTTACGACAAACAACGTAACCAGTATTAAGACAAATTAGGTCCATTGTAGGTTCAATGATTGAACAAACTTCTGTATTCTGAGTTCAGTGATTAACACGTGGATTACCATCGCTTCTGCTGTTTGAAGACATTCTGCGTACTCTGTGGAATAAATTGAAGTTGGTTATTAAGGTGTCCAGAGTCGATCAAGTTTCCGAGAATAGAAGTATGGAGGGAAACTTTTTCTCCTCTATAAAACTATTAAGGTAAATGTTCGTCGACACCTCTGCAAGGCAAGCACTGAGTACTACCGACACACGTATCTCCACGGGAGTGGGTGAATTAACAGATAGGCATTGATGCTCAACGCGGTCAGTTGATTACTGAAATATATAACTTGAAATGCCACTGTTTTCACCGTATTTTTGAGAATGTTAGGTCGATTAAAATCACACGAAATTCACTTGCACAGTTAATATGAATAGCTGAGAATCACACAAGTCATCAGGCAGTTCATGCTGCCCAGTAATTTAGACACACGAAAACTGTTTTCACTCGTTGTGAATTACTGATTGATGCGAGTAGATTTCAACTACTCAAATCAGTCAATCAGTAGTCTGTGTGTGCAATAATCTCATCATGTCTTCTATCTTGATTGCTGTTTTCAGTATCAAACTGATTGCACATGGTGGTTTGGAATATTTTGCGTTTGCAGCAAAACTGACTGTGAACTTTCACCTCGAAATGTGTGATTTGAAAATCACTGATTCGCTTAAATTTCTTTATGCCATTTTAATTTTTTTATGCCGAGGTAGGATTAAGAACTACAGGATATTAGTTTCAAAATTTCTACACCTCACCAGTACCGAAAACATTAGGATGAAAGATTATTATTAAGAAGTTAACATTAACTGAAGACTAGCCGAAGCTTGGAAGTGTACAATACGCTGCATTGTCCAAGATCAGGATTCTTCACCTACCTTTTATTTAGGGAGTAAATTGTCTTACTATGACTCACCAAGTTACGCACTATCGGAAGGCATTATCACTTCTTCTAAAGGAAAAGGGATAATTCATTTTTCTAGAAAGTATCGTTTGAACTATAGGTGACAGGGAAAAAGATTTGAAAACCCAAATAAGAAAAGCAACACAGTCCTTGATTAGTCTGAAGTCAGTATGGAAACCTACTGGACTCAGCATAAAGAGCAAGAACCAGGTCTTCAACACTAATGTCACGTCAGCCAGTGCTTCCACATAGTTCAAGGAATTGACTTGTCCATCACCAAGAGCAATTCTGGCATGCTATTGCAGACTTTCATCAACACCTGCCTTCGCTGGTTCCATAGTGAAGATCAGCGGCCAGGAAGACTAAGCCACAAGGAACTTTGGGAACAACCTGACCAAGAACCTATCGCCCAACAAATATGTACACGGAAATTGAGGTGGATCAGACATACGCTGAGTAGGTCATCGAGTGACATCACAACCTAGGTACAACCTGGATTGGGACCAAATCGGGAATCGAAAAGTCGGTCCTGAGCCTGAGGGTAACATAGAAGAAGAAATGAAAGAGTGTGGTCGGTGTTGGACCCAGTTAAGACATACTGCAGAGTGGCTTGGTTATGTGATGCTATTATTGAACTGTGAACTGCAAAAGTTTCAACATGAAATCAGTGAAATAAACATGATGTAGTGAGAAGTTGTACTAAGTTCTTTCCTCTACATAATAAATTTTATGTTTAGCAGCTAAAATCATACCATGGAGCTTATATACAGATTATTTCTAGTAACTAAATGAATGTGAATTCTTAACTCCTGGTTGAAATTCTATTCATAAGGATTAACACTGAGAGGTGGTTTGACCAGCCTACACATGACCGCAGACAACTTTTATTGTGATGTTATAGATTCTCCTCTGTCCTCAATGTACTCCTTACTCTTCTCTATGTTATTTCATCACAGATGATTATGCAACAGATAAACCTTCATTAATGGCCGATATCTTACACGATGCCATGAAAAATCGAAATACAGATGACAGAGGATTCCAGCGTTGGTTGATTCTTCGTTCTGAGGTACTTGAACAAGCTTTCTATTCTTCGTTATTGTTGTGGCTTTTTTCCATTGAGCCGTTTAACTGATATCGTGAATGAACCAAACTAATTCTATGCCAACTAATCTGCTGACGTACGCAGTAGTTATTTACTTCTAAACCAAGGACCTGATGAAAAAAAGATGATTCCAGATCTTTCCAAATGGGAAAATTTTTTTTATTTTTACGAGAACCATCAAACATTTCCAGCTTTCGAAAACGTTCAAAAACGAAATTCAGTGTAGGATAAACGGGTTATTTACTCAGCATTCTACTTTATCTTACATGTTCGGCTACGAAGGTGATTTTAGTTCACTGTGTCATTCTCTAATGAAATTAGAGAACATATGAAGGACAGGTGGATGTTCTCGGTTTTGTTGTGTTCACAGAGTTGAATAGCTGAATTCCAAATCTTTAATTATCCCTGGATACAACATGACCAGTGCTACCCTCAGGGTGACTCTAAAGTGTAGGAGCCCAAACCGAAACGACCTAGCGAACGGACAAATGACCTTGAGCAACCAATCAGGTGACTCCGTATTATCCAGGCGTACTTATGGATGCTGTACACCTTTTGCGCTGCGAATTCGCTCTAGATCTTGTTTTTGATTACTGTTCGGAGAACAGACAGATAGGAAGGTCGAAAAAGTGTGAATGTGGAGTTTTCATGTATATACAGAGATATACTAAGTACACTGATGAATTTGTTTACAGGTGTGATGAGTGCCGAACCAGGAAGTCAGTTCGAGAAGATAAGCCGTTCTTTTTTTCTCCAAGTCTAAATTACCTCTAACCAAAATTTTAATGATGTGTCATAACTGGATGCCTAAAAGACCAGTAACAGCAACAGCGTACGGTACAGAAAATTCTGAAGTGTCTGCAGTGCAATGGTACCAGTACTGGAGAGACATAACATCATGGAAAATGAACAGGCTGACTCAAGTACTTGGCGGAGTTGGCGTCATTGTTCACGTGCTGATAAAAAGAAAATATAATCGAGGGAGACTGAGTGTGAATCAGCATTGGGTGTTGGCAATATATGACACCACCCTCCACAAAGGATACATTGAGGCATTTTCTAATCGCCATGCAAGTGTCTTATTGCGTATTATCCAACGCTTAGTGCTGCCTGGAACAACTATTCATACAGATGAATGGAGTAGTTATAGTCATCTATCAACCCTGGGTTATATTCATCATGTCGTCAATCAGACAAATGATTTTATCAATCCTTGCGATGGAACGCACACTTATTCCATCAAAACGTTTTAGTATTACCTAAAAAACAGATCTGATCTGTGAATGGATCAAGAGATGCAATGGTATACAGTGATCTCGATGAGTTTATGTGCACAACTTGGTTTAACATAACTATGAAGACTCCCATGAGAAACTGGGAGGTTTTTTTGGAATATACTCGAGAACGTCATCCTTTGTAACTATTTTTTAACATTGCATTACTTTTTTATAAACGTTTTATTGAAATTATGCGCTGTTTCTATAGAGAGCAAAGTTGTACAATGGCGTCCCAAGGAATGTGAACGCACGAGTGGCCTTGAGTAGACCAATCAGAAAAATGAAGGATTTTTGCACAAAAAACTACGTATATTTACATAAAAAAGCATGAAAAAAAATATTAAACAGGGTACTTTTGTCTAATATGAGATAAAAATATGTCCCAATTATAATGGGGAGTGTCAGTTTTTAAATTGAACCAATTCCTATACATGTGTTCATCTAGATGACTAAAAATAACTTGATTTTGAGAGCCGTTTAAAGCTCTTATTCAATTTTTGAGTCTTCGCCAGAAACCTTCTATTGAATTTGTATGAGTACCAGTTCTGGGATCGACGAAGTCATCCTACTGGTTAACTTGATGGTGTATATATCCCAAATCAGATAACCAGTTATATCCTGCCTATTCATCCGTGTGTGTGGTAGTGCCAGGTAAAACAGGTCTCTGAATAATAGGAAGAAAAGTGTCGGCACTCCTGTCTGGAGTCAGATCAATAAATCCTTTCCGAATTTTGGTGTCGTAAATTTTTTTTAATTTTTTTTTGATTTACAGCTTGATTTCACACTGTATTTTTGGTACAAGTATGGAATTTTCAGCTTGGAAATCGGTAGCCCAAATTTTGCAGGCCGACCATAGATATCAGGTGTGCGCCGGCGTGGGCTCGAACCCCGGACCATGTGCATGGTCGGCGAGCGTCCTAAATTCCCAATACCCAAACATTATTAGCTCTAGCACGTCCGCGATTGTATTTCTTCTTGATAAGCACCGTTTCATCGATACGAACGACAACACCGACTCCTCTCAACACTTGTGTGACACTGTTCATTTTCCACGATGCTAAATATCAACTAAATTAAAACTACTACACAGTAGACGTCAACGTATTATCTGTCTGATAGGCAGTTGACCTCACACGGAACTTCAAAATCCAGTAATGGTTTAGAAACAGTATATTCGTCAAGGAAAGTTTAGATTTAGCAAAGAAAGTTCCCAGAAGACAATTAACTGAGAGTGTCACTTACCAGTACGAACACTTTTTCGTTTCCTGCACTCTGTACATCTAAATATATATCCATCAGTGACCTGGGAATACGGTTTCAGGTTCATTGAAGCACCACAGTTACATATACAAGAACGTCCTATCAATCCATTATCAAGACAGTATTGAAATACGTGATCTGGGTGAAATTTGCATCTGAGCAGATGAACACTGTTTATTTTTGCGCTAGAATAATCGTAAGTTTCCTCAACCAACAGCTAGCAAGCGTTCATGGTCATTTGAGCATTCGCAATCTAGGGACGCTATTGTTGAATTTCACCCTATAGAGACTTCTGATTGGTCACGGTTATCTTTGTCAAGTTCATTTATCCGTTGGCTGGATAGTTTCGGTTTGGGCTGCTATAATTTAGAGCCACCAAATCACCGTATAAAATCAAGGCAAATGAATAACAGCTTCACTAACAATATGGAAGACTTTTAATATTCAGTTTGATTGAGTGTAATTACTTCTTTTATAGTAGCACAAACAGAACTTACTAAAATACGGTTTCATTACTTTGTTCTGGTGACATTCTAACCTTCTACCAACCATAGATTATCAAAGCATATTACAGCTTCCTCTAGATTTGTAGAACAGTTAAACAGTACCCGTTGCTAACATCTGACATCATAACTTTCTTGTCCCGCCAGTTTGTAACGGGGCTCAGTTTCGTTCAATCCTAACATATTTTAAGCACATCGTATATGCCAAAATGTCCCTCGATTAATCCTCCATTGTATCAATTACCTTCTATTCATTACAGATTGATTTGCGCTCCATTGAAAATAGATACGAACGGAAATACAAAAGATCTTTATCTGAGAATGTTAAACGAATGTTTACTGGTGACCAAAGAAAAGCTTTATCAGCAATTCTACAAGGAAACAGGAATGTCATCACAGATTATTATAATCCAAAGTGAAATTTGATTACGACTTTAGCCATCATGCACATATATATAACTTTGATACAATCATTCTATAAATGTAGTCAGCTTTGCAAATCCATAAATAAATAAATAAATAATTTTCACCCTAAAAGTGATTTTTTTTTATCTTTTGGTTATTTAAACTTGAAGTTCATCCATGAGTACAGAATCCTCCTAGTCATGTTATAACAGTTAATTCGGCATTAATTTGTTTTCAGACTCATAGTTATAGACGAAGTTTCAACGGTGGTCACATCAGAGATATTTGAACTATTAAGGTGAACGATAGTACGTTGGTTGGTTAGTGGTAGAATGCTCGCCAACCACGCTTCAGGTGGTTCGGGGTTCGGTCCCTGGCCATCGACGCATTCCTATACCTCGCTAAGCCAGTGTAATAAGACTGGTAAAGAAAGAAGTTTGGGTATTAGGATATCAACCTCATCCCGTGTAAATAAACACCAATGCTAAAGAAACTTCAGGTCTCTAGCCTGAAGCTCTATGTTCCACTAGGAATGTCAAGAAATAGGAGAATAAATGAATAAAATGAAAGTTTAACGATTTATAATAATAATAGTCACTTTATTCCGAAAAGTGCATTTGAACTCAACAGAGAATTTTCAGCGAAGTTTCAGAGCAGAATCTTCAAATAATGTAATAACCGATAATCAATCGTCTGAAGCAGTATCCTTCCATGCTAGGAATGTCCCAGCACAAGTCTACTATATTCTTCGTCCATTTCCTTCGAAAATTTCCTTGCGATAGGTAGAAACGTGTTTGGAACTAAGCGCGAGCATCATAGTGACCAAACTTCCTCGGTTATTGAATGAATGCGAGAAATTTATCTTCACATGCTACGGTATAGCTAGCATTTCTGTATCCTCTTTGAAGATACTTATTTTAAGATGTACTTTGAATATTCACTTCTTATTCAATAAGGAATGTTACAGACAAATTGATTGTGTAGCTAAGAGTTCCCCATTTAGGTCCAATAATAGCTGATTTTTTCTTCGTTAAGTTAGAGAATGTACCATTGAATGGAGTAATTATTGACTTGGATTTCTACTGTCGATATATGGATGATATACTTCTGGTTTTGAAAAACGAGAATGACTCAATGAACATCCTTGACAAGTTTAATGATACCCATTCAGAAATAAACTTTACCACAGAGAAAGAAAGTAATGACATTATCACATTCCTAGACGTCTTCATGGCAAGGAAAGAAGATGGCACACTAAGAAGGAGTATGTATAGGAAACCTACAACAACAGGTCAGTACACTCATTTTTTGAGTTTTGTACCTTTGAAATATAAACGTAACCTGGTAAAGTGTCTGGTTCATAGAGCCAGGTTAATCTGTTCAGACGACTGCCTCAATGATTAGCTTAAGATTATTAGAGAATTACTTCGGAAAAATGGTTATTCAGATAATTTTATTGAGAAAAATATGGATTCAGCACCCAGGACAGCCAGTATGGCAACAGTTTCGAAAAAAACCATTATTAATAAAACTGCAGTTCCTCGGTGACAAAATCAGCGAAATAATAACACAGCGCCTGAAAAATGAAGTTGAAAGAGCAAAGGTACTTTGTCTCCTCACTATCACCCCTACACTACATTTGAGAAATGAGGATAAACTACCTAAATTCTCCTCCTCTATGTGTATCTACTAGTTTGACTGCAGCCGTGGAGCCAGCTACTTTGGGCGTATAATTAGGCAGGTTCATCATCGCATTTCCCAACATCATCCAGCGTGGTTAAGCAAGGGACAAACAAGATCTATTTGTAGCTCTATTTTAACACACCCTGTAGAAAGTGAGCATAAGGTTTACGTTAATACAGCATTTAAAGTTATTTATCGCATTCCTACTATACTTAATTTTGCCTTACGAGTTCATCCTTTACATACAGCCGAAGCAATTGGAATCCACCTCAAAAAGCCAAACCTGAGTGTTCAGAAGAAATTTGTACATCCACTTTCCTTACTTTAGCCATCGTTACATGAATGTATAAACCGGACTACTTTGCCCCCATCCCCCTAAATCTTTAAAAATTGTAATTGTCCAAATTATTTTATTATTTTTCTGACTACTTCATCTGTAATTACATGTTATCGTTGTAAATTTACTTTATTCTTATGACCACTTCAATCTTAGTTACAAATTATCATTGCTCAAATCGTTTTATTTTCTCTAACAATCTGTTGCGTAATCAACCTGTGCACACGCTTATTCCTTAATTGCTCTTCATTTTTCCAAAGTTATGCACTACGCAATCCATGTGTTTCAACCATTTCTACCTTTTAATTGTGTGTATCAATTTTCTTCGTTAATTATCACCTGCGCCTTGACATAGTGATAATGACTAATTATTGTTAACAAACATATCACCACTTGATTGGTAAACTGCTGTGTATTGTAATAAAAATGCTGTATACATTAGAGTAGAGCCAGAGATGAGGATTTAATTGAAAAGTAAATATTTATTTTCTCGGTCTTTTTGCTTCCGAAATGATAAGACTTCTTTGAGACACGCTTTACCACAAAACGTCCCAAACTTCCGGGAAAAGACGATTATTCTCCAATATTTTGGCAGTACTTTTAAGCAATAATTACATTAAAACTCACATTTTTGTTCAACATTGCCTTACAAAACAAATATTGTAAGACAAAATTAGTTGACCAAATTTCAACTGTGAAAGGTCCCCCAGAACCAAGGAGAATAGCCCCAACGAGGTGGGATAGAAAGCTCTGTCGACAAGAATCATAAACCAAGGATCCCTTGGTCAGAATTACCTTTAAGACGAACTCAAACAAACTCATATAGTTGAAGAACATGCTGTAAAATGTACACACAACCATAAAGAGAAGTATTACAACTGAAGATTAAACAAGGAAAAAGGCAAAGAAGAAAGCACAAAAATCAATATGTGGCAAGCAAATGTCAAATTAATGATACACAGTCTAAAGGAAATACGTATACTAATTATAAAGTTTGTTCAAATGTCTATATAAGTATAAATATTATAAATAGATCGTCCAGGAAGGTTTTTCCAAATTATTTTTCCATTGCAAACATAGGTTAAAGATAATGCATTTTGATGGATAGAAAATTTATTGGTTACAGGATTTCATCATGAGCTGACATCGGTTAGAGAACCATTCGAAGACCTGCAGGGAGTACTAGACAGCTATTTCGTCAGCCAGGTTTCGGACTCTTCATCAGTACTCACCCATTGCCAGGACTCAAACGCAGGATCAACCGGTTGCGAGGCGAGCTCATAGACCATTAAGCCACTGGGACTTGATCCAATGACAAATCCATGAGTTCCAGCTTCTGACAATTTACGGCATACAGTGATCACTAGCCATTGTCTTGTGCGAGTATTTGTCCTCACACCTGACCTGCTGCACCCTATTGGTTACGACGCCCCACTAGAACCCCGGGCAACTAACCACCGGAATGGGGCCAGTAGCTAGTGATATAAGCAGGTCGCCATTTAAAATTAATTGGTTAGTAATAATAATAGTAATAATGAATATATTTTCAAACAGTACTTTTGATACAGTAATGAATTTTCAGCATATAGTACCATACTGCATTCGGCTTTCTCTTTGCGTTACACAGTAAGAGGGGAAATAATTAAGGGTGTATTTATATTAGTAATAATGTCAGTAGTATATAAATGTAAAATTAAAAGTAGAAATTAATAGAAATAGTCACAACAACGTATTAATGATAGAAAGAATAAAAAGAGGCGTTTATCTGGCATTTCTCAGTAGGTTTGTAGTTTCATGCCTAACACTTTATCATCACAAAAAATGTACCGAGTTTTTATACTTAGTCGTCCGAGTATAAGGTCTTTTATAATTGCTTCTAGTTTTATCTGATGGGATAGGAGGGGAGAGTTGTGAATAAAATGGATGCTATACAACATCTGACAAGATGACTTTTGCTGATTTATTGAATGAATTCAACTGTATATCCACAGGGACATTAATGAGTTGGCTTAGCGATGTACCACTCGCCCCACAGACAGCTTTTGGTGCTCTTGGCAATGTAAGTAGGATGCGATGTAGGATGCAAGAGTTAATCAACTGTAAAGTAGAGTCTGAGCGATAAGAAAGTTTTTTTTTTAACTTCTTTATGTAGAAAGTTAGACAGGATATTCATCTAGAAATAAACAAGCTGTTGGCTAGTCACGAAAGATCAGAAGACATAATCCAACTTCTACGATACTACAATCATGGGAACGAACCACTGCATGTATCTGAAAGTGAAATTAAAAATCTGATATTTTAAATGATTTAGCTTAAGACCATTTGATAAAGATAATTTTCTAATTTCTGATAAAAAGTTATTGATTTTGGAACAGTCTGATCAAGAAGTAACTGGCATGGAAACAATTAGGTTACCAGCATACTTAACCAAATTGACTTCATCAGAATAACTTGAATCATGTAAGAAGAGAGAAGAAAGGAAAAGAGAAAGGACAGCACCTTGAGAGACATCGGCTTCAGTAAACAAAGTATTGGGTGATTTTCCTTTATGTAAAGTGTAATGCTTCTTTCCAGAAAAATAAGAATGCAAACATTTATGAATCCAGTATCCAGTCTGTAGGCTTCTTAAAAGAAGAAGGCTAGGTATAGAGTCAAAAGCAGTTGTGTAATCCAGTAAAGCATACAGAACATATTTAGCACCTTTTTCTATAAACAAACAACTTTTGAGCTTGTTTCTGAGAAAACAATTTTTGATACACTAGAAAATTACCAAAAACTTGTTAATACATAAGCCCTTCGGCTACATTATTCTGAAGTATAAATCTTGGTGTAGATTACTGACACAACGGGTGAATGAATTAGATTCTCATGTCAAAGGGGACATGAAGTCCTACATGACTAAATTCATGTTGTCCTTGTGAATGACGAAAACTTGGGAATGCTCCTCAAACAGGGTCTCCAATAGTTCAACTAACACAGACCTAGAGAAATTTTACGTCAGTATGTGACAGTTTTCTGTCACCCACTTTAGTGGGTGCACTGAACACCTGATGACTCTAACAACCCCAGCGAACACCAGTCACCATCAGGAGACAACATTGTGTCAACTGCGGGGGATATAGGTATAGATTTCAGAACAAACAAACACAGGATTGAGAGGGCGAGACATGCGTTCATCACCCTGAAATCAATGCGGCGATCTACAGCTACTAGCATAAACACTGACGTCAAGTCATTGCTTCTATATACTCCACATACTTGACACTTCAGCAAAAACATTTCCAACAGACTTTTATCGACTACTATCTTTTCTCCGGATTTTCAACTCCAATGTGAAGTCAGTACTACTATACGGATCAGAGACTTGGCCAGCGTGTCATAAAGAGCATCTGAAACAAACTTCAGACCTTCATTAACAGTTGTCTTCGCTCAATACCACTCAAGATCAGATGGCCGGCCAGAAAAGATCAGCAACAGGGATCTCTGGCAATGAGCGAACCAACTCAGCAGGAACCGATTGTGAAACAAATAGGCAGGAAGAAATGGAGGCAGATTGGCTGGCCATACTCTGAGGAAACCATCAAGTGATGTCACTAGACAAGCCATTGCTCGAGTGGAACCCGAAAGGAAAGCGGCGAGTTGGTCGTCAGCGTGAGGGTGACTCGGAGGAGGTCATATGAAGAGGAGATGAAAGCATGTGGACAGACTTGGAGGGGGGTGAAAAAGTTGGCAGAAAACCGAAGGCAATGGAGACACGTGGCTGACGCCCTATGTTCCTCTAGGAATTAAAGGATATAATAATAATATTAATAAAATGCTATCTTTTCTCCACACTGGAGATGTAGTGTAATTATGTTACGTAATTATGAAAATAAAGTTGTGAACGAACTAAGTATCCTACCCTTAATAGGAAAACACGTCACAGTTTATGATGTAGTTTAAATATTTATGCGTCTGCTGACGACAATCAGACAAAAACGTCATAATTCCAAACGACGAAACTTCATTTTTATAAACAATTAAATGAAGCCTACTTCTATTTATCATAGCGGATGTCGTGACTAGAGATCACATCCAATATCCACATGTAAAATTATGTGCCACAGATCACTTTGAAACTGCGACTTTCTATTGAAATATGAATTTTTATTCTCTTGCAGACAATCGACCTACAGTGTACTATCAAACAGATGTACTGAAAGAAGTTGAGATAGATTGGTAGTACACTATGGAGACATTGAGCGCCAGACTACAGGGTGAAACCTGAATGGGAATCGATGGGTTCTCCATTCAAGCATGACATGCAGGAGATCACATGGAGAGGTAATGAAACGTTGTGGGCGGTTGGAAATCATTGTGGTGAGATTTATCTTGGAGATGTATTTCTGGATCCCCGTATCCCACTCAGAACTCGAGAAATTATTAATATGACAACAATCCACGTAATCCTGATTGGAATTATTACCGTTATTTCGCCCTTGGGTTTTTCAGTAGAATGTAGGGCTTCAGCAGCGTACTGTCGTCCCACTCTGTCATCTGTTCTTTTCATAGCCACATCCACGATCACCAACATCATTTCATTTTCTCGTCATTTCCCATTCGGGTTCCATTCGAAAGTCTAGTATGTGAAGTCATTCATCACTGGTCGCCTCAGCAAATATCCAATCCATCTCAGTTTTTCTCCGCATAATTATTTAGCAAAATGTTCTTGACTGGTTGGTCGTCAGAGTTCCTTGTTACTTTCACTTTCTGATCTTCAGGATGGTACGAAGGCAACTGCTGATAAAAATTTACAGTAGCCTATTGAAAATGTGACGGTGTAGCTAGGATAAATTTTTGCATAAAATGGGTGTTGCTTACAGATGTCTACATATTCCCTGTAATATCCTGAATTTTTCATACATCGTGAGTTTTTTTCATAATTTTGTTCAATCAGTCTACAGTTTATTTATAAAAAGATTAAATTTGCAACTTCCGGTTCATAGAAAAGCAAACTGATTGTTACATGATATGTTGGAGTAACTAATAACTCTGTTTTGTAGTCTGATTTTGATGAGATTTTTAAAACTATACAAACTACGATTACGTATTATTATTTATTATTGCCACTCCCATGTGTTTCAAGTGGAACTTATGGCTTCAAAAGCAAATCTATACTTTTTCCTATTCCCTGAGGTCTTTTTCAGCTGGTCCAACGATTGACTGTAGCCTCTGATCTGCTCCTCACACGATTTGCTCCATGTCACCCTCAGACCCTAACCCAATTGTCTTTTCCTATTCTGGTCCCAATCCAGCGATAGCCTATGGCACGATTTCAATCGATAGTCTCCTAAGCGTATGTCGATTCCATCTCGATTTTCTTCATCATGTTTGTTAAGCAGACAAACTGATTTAGGAGTGACGGAGGTCTGTCTTGCCTTTCTGATTCTGGCTGCCTCTGATATCTTCATCCATCCCATCGTGCCTCCTGGATAAGGGAATGAAGTGGCCTCCATCATCAGATCTGTAGCGTTGATGGTGATTGGTACTGGTTGTTGCTGCTGCTTTTGTTGATTGGTCATCTCCATCACCTCCGTCTTCTCTATGTGCACCTGCGGTCCTGTCTCCACTGGCTGCTTCTTCAGCCAGTTTAATGGTTTTTGCCTGTAAGTCTTTGAGTTTGTGTGAAACTAAACATGTATCATCCACAAAGTCCAATTCCCCTAAAGTCTTCTTACTGGTGCAACGTATTCCTGTCTTTTCACTTCCATGCACAGTCATTCACATAATCCAGTCTACCACAGTTATGAATATCATAACTCCTGTTTTCACTTCGCAGGCTTCAGTAAGTTTTTTCAATTGTTCATCACCTGACACCTGCCACTGTCTTGTAACTGCGGAATGAGATTGGTAAAGCTTTGGAGCACTGCTCAGCATAGTGTTAAATTAGTTACCAAATTATTTCTCGGTCAATGCTGTCTGATAAAGGCCTTTTCAAAGTCAATGAAATTGAGGTAGAGTGAGGTTTGACTGCCATTCTATTTAATATCCGATGACGTTGCATAGAGTTGCAGTTCTTATCAGTAGACCACTGCGTATGTAAGGTTTACAAAATTAGAAATGTCTAGGATAAAATAACTAAACTGCTAACAACACCAAAGTACGTCTTGTGCTCCACTCAGTCAGATGAAAAGGTATATAGTTTTAAAGGACTGATGCATTATTAATGATATAAGTATAAAACTTGGGCACTCTGGTAAGATTTTATTTTGATAAATCAGTGTTGTTATACAATAATATTAACTGATGACCACGTTTCAAGCACAAACTATTGCCGCTCATAATCATATCAACTTACTCACCCACACAACGTTTTACTTCATTTATATACATGAGTGGAACTGATTAGGCATTCGGATTATATTCAATATAGGATAATGTACATTCAGAAATAATAATATGAGTGTTATCAATAAAATACAATCAGATGGGAAATAAGACGAGTGTGTAGTGCACATTGTACCCTTGAACTTTTGTTTAAACTCGCTCACCCAGGTTTGACACACTTTTATCTTTTGAGTTGTGACTCTTCTGTACGTTCATTGGTACGCTCCCTCGTTGTGCTCTCATTCTGCACACTCTCCGAGCTTACCTCCAGCAACGTCTGCAGATAAGTTGTACGACTTCTTTATTTATTGAATTTCATATTTCGTTGAATAAAATATAATTCTCCCAGATACTCTTGTCATAGCAAGTCATTTTACTTCGATACAGTTTGTCAGTGTTTGCACGTTGAGTAGCGTACAGCTGAGGTCGTAAAGCGGTGAAGAAGTTTGTAAGGGTGTTTAGAGTAGAGGTCTACTCTAAGCCGTAATAGCTCTTACAAGTGGTGAGCCCGTATATTCATCGTTTGCCTCCATTTTAGCTTGACGTGTTTTTAGTTCTTTTTCATATTGACTACCTTTTTTTGTATATATTTTTCACATAGAGTTATAAATTTTTATTCGTTTTTTTTCACGTGTATTTTTCGTATTACCCCGTTAGTATATCCTTCTGTCCGCAAAATGGCTGACAACAGTGCTTCGCAAATGGCTATAACCTTGCAACTCCCCACCTTTTGGACACATCGTCCTGTTGCATGGTTCAACCATGTAGAAGCTTTGTTCACTCTCAAACATATACACTCACAGGAAACGAAAGTAAACTGGGTAATTGTGAGTCTCCCTGAAAATGTTATGGAAGAGGTTTCAGACGTCCTCATGGATCCGTCCCCTGACTTGTATGAACGGCTCAAGCAAGCGCTAATTAAGCGCGTTGCACTCACAGACCAACAAAAAGTGCAGGAACTCTTTTGTGATGTTCACCTTGGCGACCGGAAGCCCACTCAGTTGTTACGACAGATGAGACAGTTGGTCGCCGACTTCAATGTAGATGATGCCTTCCTTAAACAACTGTGGTTGCAAAGATTACCACAGGCGATTCAGGGCATTTTAGCCCCAATCCACAAATCCCCCTTACCCGAGTTAGCCGAAGCGGCCGATAGGGTAGTAGAGACTACTGCATCCAACCTGAGCATTTCGGCCGCGGCCACTGATAGGCCCGCTCAGATCAAAGAATCTCCGACTGGAGAGTCATCCAGCTTCGATACGGTGGCCTATATAACCAAGCTGTACGAAGAGATATGTAGTATCAGACAAGAGATGAGAGCAAGAAGCCGCTCGGGTAGTCGCACAGACTCAACTCGTAGTAGATCATCGTCACGTGCCAGCAGTCGGCGTCGTAGGTCTCGAAACTCCCAGCCTGGAGTGTGCTGGTATCATCGGCGTTATGGTGAAAAAGCCCAAAAGTGCACTCGCCCGTGCACCTTCGATGTCCAAAAGTGGGGAAACTAGCAGGCCAGCACGTGTTGGCGACTAACGTTGCTGGCGAACCACTCCCATGTCGCCTCTTCTATGTCACAGAACGTAACACGGGGATACGCTTCCTCATTGATACCGGAGCAGAGGTCAGTGTCATCCCACCCACAATAGAGGAGCGCAGGCGGCCAATGTCTTTACAACTACGTGCCGCAAATGGTTCGCCGATAGCTACGTTTGGCAGGCGCTTTCTTGACCTGAATATCGGCTTGCGCCGAGCATTCCGCTGGGTCTTTCTGGTAGCGGACGTGACCACAGGTATCATCGGTATGGATCTGCTACAGCATTACCAACTACTCGTAGATACAGGTAAGCACAGGTTGATAGATTCAGCCACCAACCTCTCGATTAACGGTATCGCCACCAAGTGCCCAGCCCTCAGCCCTGTATATGCCACACCCACTAGTACTGGTCCTTATTCGCATATACTGCAATCTTTTTCGGATTTGTTCAAACCTAGCAGCGGCCTGCCATGTGCGACTTCCAACGTCACACACCATATTGTCACTACTGGTCCGCCAGTTTTCGCAAAACCGAGACGACTATCCCCAGAAAAACTAAAGGTTGTTAAAGCGGAGTTCGAGCATATGCTAGAAATGGGGATTATTAGGCCATCCAGCAGCCCGTGGTCCTCACCGTTGCACCTGGTACCTAAGAATAACGGTTTAGATTGGCGTCCTTGTGGTGATTACCGCAGACTAAACGCACAAACTGTTCCCGATCGCTACCCTGTCCCTCACATACACGATTTAACCGCCTCACTCAAGGGAGCCCGAGTATTCAGCAAACTGGACCTGACACGGGCTTATTACCAGATCCCCGTCGACCCCGTGGATATACCCAAGACGGCCGTGATTACGCCGTTTGGCCTGTTCGAATTTCTTCGAATGCCTTTCGGCTTACGGAACGCTGCCCAAACCTTCCAGCGTTTTATCCATGACGTTTTGCGCGGGCTTGATTTCGCCTTTGCCTATCTGGACGATATTTTGGTAGCTAGTCCAGATGAAGCCACTCATCAACTTCATTTGCAGACAGTTTTCCGAAGACTTGTGACACACTCCCTCACACTCAACTTGCCGAAGTGTCAGATTGGAGTCACTTCCTTGAATTTTTGGGACATAGGATAGACAAAGATGGAATTTATCCGTTACCTGACCGGGTAGAAGCTATTCAAAACTTCCCTCTACCCACTTCTCCCAAGGCACTACGCACTTTTCTCGGGATGGTTAGTTACTACCGTCGCTTTATCCCACAGTGCGCCCACATCTTGACCCCCTTGACTGATATGCTTAAAGGGAAATGCAAGTCTTTGGTGTTCACTAAGGAAGCCTCGACAGCTTTCGCAGCTATCAAGAAAGCTATTGCTGATGCCACAATGTTGGTCCATCTAGATGTCCAACTCCCAATCAGCATTTCCGTAGATGCCTCTAACACTGCGATCGGAGCCGTCCTACAACAGCGTATGTCCAATGCATGGCTACCGATTGCTTTCTTTTCACGTAAACTTACCGCATGCGAATCTCGATACAGCACCTTCGGTAGGGAACTTCTCGCTGTCTATGCTGCTGTCAAGCACTTTCGTCACTTCGTGGAAGGCCGGCAATTTACGGTATTTACCGACCATAAGCCATTGACGTACGCCCTCCACACTACTTCAGACCGGTATTCACCGCGAGAATCACGCCATTTAGACTATATTTCCCAGTTCACTTCCGATATCCAGCACGTTTCTGGAGCGGATAACGCGGTAGCAGACGCTTTGTCTCGCGTATGTGCTACGTCGGTACCACCAACCATCGATCTTCATAAAATGGCCGAACTCCAACTGAAGGATTTGAACTTAGAACACCTGTCAAATAAAACCTCACTGAAGATAGAACGCGTCCCCTTGCTAAACAGTGAAACAACTATACTTTGCGATATGTCAACGGGTACTCCTCGACCGATTGTTCCCACGTCTTTACGCCGCACCGTGTTTGAGTCCCTCCACAACCTCTCCCATCCTGGCATACGAGCAACGGACAAGTTGATATCAGCGAGATTTGCGTGGCCCGGTATGAACCGTGATGTGCGTCAATGGACACGTGCTTGTGTGCAATGCCAACGTGCTAAAGTCACCAAGCATAACATCACGCCGTTGGGGACGTTTGCGACCCCAGACGCTCGGTTCCATCATATCCACCTGGATATAGTAGGGCCCCTGCCCCCGTCAAACGGCTGCTCGTATTTACTCACATGTGTGGATCGTTTCACACGTTGGCCGGAAGCCATTCCGATACAAGATGTAACGGCTCAAACCATCTGTCGTGCCTTCATGGAAGGCTGGGTTGCCCATTTTGGATGTCCCGCAACTGTCACTACCGACCGCGGACAACAATTCGAATCCACAAGCTTCAAGAAATTGTTAGAGATGCTGGGATGCAAACGCATTCGCACAACCGCGTATCATCCTGCGGCAAATGGGCTAGTAGAACGTTTCCACCGTCAACTGAAAGCCGCGTTGATGGCAGTAGACAACAGTAAGTGGACAGATTCGCTACCACTGGTCCTGCTTAGCATCCGGGCTACGCTTAAAGGGGATCTGCAGTGCTCGCCAGCTGAATTGGTGTACGGTACCACCCTGCGTTTACCAGGCGAGCTAATCGCTCCTGAAGCTTTCGAGCCAAATTTCCCCGATACCACCTGTTACGCTCAGCAACTTAAAAGTTTTATGCAGCGAATCCGACCGGTTTCCACACGCACTCAGAACCGAAAGGTTCAGGTTGATCGGCGACTTGATGACTGTACACACGTTTTCGTGCGTCACGACGCCATACTTCAGCCATTACAACCACCGTATGACGGGCCTCTTAAGGTCCTTAGTCGTAAAGATTAATTTTTCGTTATTGACCGATGCGGCCGCCCAGACACTGTCAGCATAGACAGACTTAAAGCGGCATACACTGAAGAACCTTCACCCTCCCCATCGGCTCAATCAAATAGCCCAACTGAACCTGGTCCTTGGCCAGACTCAACTACCTCACCTCCAGTGGCGTATGATGATTCTTCTACCGTCACCAGTAAGACCCCTGTCACACGTGCTGGTCGACGTGTTCACTGGCCCAAGAGGTTCACAGAATTCTTTCACTGAACTAAACCATAGGTAATGCTACTAGTGGTTTCTTATTCCTTGTCACAATTTTTTATTCAATTTTGCTATATTTACTCTATTTGGTTCCGCTTCAGGGAGTAGTCGATTTTCCCCCACACTAATCCTTTTAATCCTTTTCTCTCGTTACAGAGGATCAGCAGCAGTTTTTAATCCTAATTTTTCATCTATTTCATCGCAATCTACTCGCTAGACCGGTTGGCCTCTAATGTCATCTTGTAACCCACACCAAATGAAGAATTACGAACATTATATTACTTTTCCCTGCACAATTTCTTCAAAAAAATCGATTATTAAAAAAATTAATTAATAAAACAAAGTTTTAAAAAGAAAAAAAGTAAAATAATAATAAATAAACAAATAGAAAAAATTAGAAAGATAAAAAATAGTCTAAAAATTATTAAAAAATAGAAACTTCCACTGTATAGTTAAATGGACCGATATACATATTTTTGCGCATAAATGCTTCACTTCTACGCTGTACATAGTAATCCGCTCAATTTATTTGCACAGGCTGCACTATATTCCTTCGGGTTTATGCCCTCCTGCAATTCATTTATTTTGGGAACCGTACTTGTAAACAGTATGCATCATCTTAGTTATGCACTTCGCAACATAAACAGAACAATTTTTGTAATGGTAACTACTCATAGCTATTGGTTATGTACAAACTTCTCTGTAATTTTATAAGTTTTCACAGGTTAGAAACTTTTTTTGTTTTATCTCATTCTGACGTACTACTTCCAAGTTACACCAGTTTTCCTCGCATTGATTCCGCGCAAGCTTTTGTAGTACCTTTACGCCGATTTTGCAATCTAAATAATCTCCCATTCTCTTGTGTTGTTTGTACCCTGCTCCTTATCATACGCTGGTATAATTATTGCCCTTAACATGGCTGCTAGATTCTGTTGAAGCGGAGGAAGGGAGCATTGGTCTAAAATGAAAATTAGACATATTGAGTCACCTTCCTGCTACGACAGCCTCGGCGGCGGAAGTATACCATCAGACCTCCACATAAGTAAGCTCGTAATAGTACGGAGTTAAAAAAAATGAATCCATCGATAAATATCAATACAATAAAAAAATACCAAAAAATTAATAAAAACATAAAAGATAAAAAAGATGAATAAGAAAAAAACCAACCAGTAGAAGCTTACAACCACACAAGGCACCAGCGTCATTTCTCCTTATATTCCGTCTTACTTCACTAATCATGTACATACTACTTCCAACTTACCTTAATTTTTTTCTTTTCTTTTGCTTCCTTTCCTTTCGGAAATTTTTTTTTACTATTCCTATCTTCAAACCTTCGCGTTCACTCATCGCTATTGTACAAAGCCGTCCTATTTTTGTATATCGAAGCTTGCTGGTTTCCCACCAACCTTCTAGGGGAGGGGGGATAACCTGTAGTGCACATTCTACCCTTGAACTTTTGTTTAAACTCGCTCACCCAGGTTTGACACACTTTTATCTTTTGAGTTGTGACTCTTCTGTACGTTCATTGGTACGCTCCCTCGTTGTGCTCTCATTCTGCACACTCTCCGAGCTTACCTCCAGCAACGTCTGCAGATAAGTTGTACGACTTCTTTATTTATTGAATTTCATATTTCGTTGAATAAAATATAATTCTCCCAGATACTCTTGTCATAGCAAGTCATTTTACTTCGATACAGTTTGTCAGTGTTTGCACGTTGAGTAGCGTACAGCTGAGGTCGTAAAGCGGTGAAGAAGTTTGTAAGGGTGTTTAGAGTAGAGGTCTACTCTAAACCGTAATAGCTCTTACAAGTATTTCTATAGTCGAAATAAGTAACTTGTTAGAATGTTATGATGTACGTGAATTGAGATAGAATTTTAAGATTATTTATTATCCTCCTCTGATTTGACTGGTGGTAATAACATCTTCCATATCTCTGGTATTTGTATTGAGTCATTTCTGTTGCATGTGTTGGGTGAATGTACATTATCCTATATTGATTTTTATTTAAATGTCTAATTATCAACTTCACTCATGTATATAGATGAAGCGAAAAAAGTTGTATGAGTGAGTAACTTGATATGATTATGACCAGCAACAGTTTGTTCTTGAAACGTTGGCATCGGTTAATATTATTGTATAACAAGGCTGTGTGATTTATCAAAAAATCTTGTCTATGATGCATTATTAAAATTTGAATTTACCTACAATCAATGAGTTCCACACTTTTCTGAGTTGGTTCTATTGTGAATCACAATGTTTTTCATACAAACTAATTATCAGATTCTAAATCTAACTACAATGTAGTACAAACATACTTAGATTCGTCAAATACCAAAAGCATATCTTCAGTGGTACTGAGACCGTTGTCGCACAGAAGACGAAATATTATTATTATTATTATTTATTATTGCTCCCTTGGGTTCCTAGTGGAACATAGGGCTTTAACTGCACGTCTCCATTTTCTTCTGTCTTTTGCCATACTTTTCGCCTGCATCCATGTTAATCCATATTCTTTCAACTCCTCTTCACACGATCTCCTCCATGTCACCCTTGGACGTCCCACACGCCGCTTCCCTTTCGGGTTCCACTCCAGCGATGGTCTGACTCTCTATGTCACCCAGCGGTCTCCTAAACGAGTGACCGATCCATCTCAACTTTCTCCTGCATATTTGTTGGGCGATTGGTTCCTGCTTTGTTAGTTAGTAAATAAAATATTTCTCAAAACTATTCACCTATTAAATAAGATCTAATATTCAGCTGACTGAGCTCATTTTAGTGGAAATGTACCCATTGTGCTCTTATAAAACATTATCTCCAAATTTTCACAAAACCCCCTTTAGTAACATTACTTAGAACAGAATAAGGAAGATGAAAATTAATGCGGTTAAATGATCTTATGGTTCAGTGAATTAGTCACTGACATTGTAAACTTTAATTCATAAAAATGATTTTTAAACAGTTAAACGAAGGAATTCTCAGTTTATTTCTTTAATTCTCAAGAAAATTGTTTTTAGAAATCCCTTTCCGTATTTTTAATCTGTTGATCTCAGTAAAAAGACGGATCAGGATCAATGATCTCTAAGGTAAAGTGGATTTAAGTAGCCTTGATGCCGTCCTCTCCTCACGAGCTAATTGCTATCCCATAAACAGTTTTCGAGGATGCATAGTGAAAAATAAAGAGACAGTTACAGTTGCAGCGAAGAAAATTTTCTTTTCAACGAAGTCACCAACTAGGCTGTACATTCGTGTATTTACAATAAATGGGCGAGAAAGTTCTAGAATAATTTCCAGTGAAGGGTCAAATTAATAAAATGACAATTAGGAGTTAAAATGCCATAATAAACAGGGGAACTCAAACAAATTAGTCAATGACAAGAAGTTGTTTTCTAGGCTGGCCATAAAACAGTCGGCCAAGAGGGGTCCCAGTGGAGAACCCATTGCTACGCCATCTGTCTGCCTGTAGATTTCATCGTTAAATCTGAACTAGACGTTAAGGGTACAACGTGGTAACAGCTCCTTTAGATAATGGATCGTTATGCCGACATCTATGCTGTTGCGTTGGATGAATTCACACAGAAAACATTTAGTTTCTGTCAGTGGAACATTGGTGAAGAGAGAGACGACGTCTAGGAAGACCAAATTTTTAGGTGCAAGGTTGACATTTATAATTGAATCGACGAAATCGAATGTGTTGCGGAGGTCGTATCTTAACAGATTTTTCTTTCACTGGTCCAAGAATTTCTACCAGCCACTTCGCGACTAGGTGATATGGAGCATTAACCATATCTAATATTGAGCGGGGTGGAACGTCCTTTTTCTGCACTTTAGGTATTCCGTAACTTTTTGGCGATGTAGAACCAGATGAGCGAAGTTTTTTATATAGTTGTGGTGGACCTTTTACTCTGTTAGCTTAGTTACCCAAATTCAAATAGAAAATAAAATACCGAGTCAGTTTAGTTACGGGAAGAATATATTAAAGTTTGGTTACTTGGGTTTACAAAGATCCAAAGCCCACAATAAACGTAATAGACTCCAGAGGCGCTGCGGGAAGACTGTTCCAGTACTAATTCTACAATGTTGACGTTGCCAGAGGTCGACCAAAGTACGTAGGAAGAAACTACGGTGCTCCTGCAAAAATTTGAGATAGAAAGCAGGTGATTAAAATTGATCGATGGCAGTTGAGACGTTGGAGAAGACGGAGAGTCGGAGTCAGAACTATATTGTAATCCCACTCGTCAAGCAATGATCTGAAACAGAGAGCAAAGCGCACGCTAGCAGTGTGATCACACAAGTGTCGCGTGCTGGTAAGAACTGTAGCGGTAAATAATTCCCCAAAATTATTGACCACAGCAATCACTCATTGGATGCTGACCACCACTGTTTAAGTCGACTTGTTTAGCTGAAGGCTTCCGGTCAAGCATCCCCGCCATTTGGTACCTCGTCGTGTCACGTGCACGATCACTAGCTAGCTAAGCGTTCGTCTAACGGCTTGTTTTGGCTCCTAAATATATCGCTTGGTTTGGACGACCAATTATTGGCTTTTGCTTTGTCTTTGGTACGCGAGAATAAATTAATTAGAAGTTGTTGAACGAGATATCCGTCAACCTTTAAACTGGTGAGCACCGACCGCGAACTTTATCCACGATAAACCCGCAGATAACCCCGGTGAGTTCGTTCCATTTTGTATTTGTTTTTGTACCATATATTATTCGACATAATTTTCGTCATGAGTGATCTTAGTCCCAAGGTCATCCGTATCCGCTCAACTCCCAAAACCATTCAGCTCGTACCATACTGGCCAGATAATGCTGAAAAGTGGTTTCTGCTAGCTGAAGCAGATTTTTGTGAGCATGGGATAACCGATCAACGTTCACGGTTACTTGCAGTTATTCACGCCCTACCGCGGGAATTCAGCAAGTACGTAACATCACAGATGTTCAGTCCCGAGGTAAGTAACTCGTACGAGTTGCTGAAAGCATCCCTCCTCAGGAGAAACGTTCTCACGGACAGACAACGTCTAGATGAATTATTTCGCAACATTGAGTTAGGAGATCAGTCAGCCGTGAGCATGCTGACAAGAATGAAAGAAATCGTCGGGCAAAGTCAGTTCGACGAAGGACTGTTTAGAGAACTCTTCTTAACCAAGTTGCCACAATCTGTACAGACCGTACTTGTGACACTTGAGGGTACTGTAATAGAGAACTTAGCTATTACTGCAGATAAGATTCTAGAAATAACTAAACGGTCTGTTCCCGAAATATGCTCGATGACTAAGCAGACTTCGAGTGAGGATCCTGCAATGATAGAGTTATGCAACTCCCTTCAGCAGATGTTTAGGTCAAACATGCGTTCTAACTCCTCCGAGCGTCGTCCTAAATCTCCTCAACGCAGGAACTCGCGTGGTCGACCCGAAAGGGAACCATCGAGTTTTTTTACTTCCGGCTGGTTCTGTCTTAGGGTCCTCACGACCCCACTAGGGGGGGGAGTGAGCTGTAGCAGTAAATAATTCCCCAAAATTATTGACCACAGCAATCACTCATTGGATGCTGACCACCACTGTTTAAGTCGACTTGTTTAGCTGAAGGCTTCCGGTCAAGCATCCCCGCCATTTGGTACCTCGTCGTGTCACGTGCACGATCACTAGCTAGCTAAGCGTTCGTCTAACGGCTTGTTTTGGCTCCTAAATATATCGCTTGGTTTGGACGACCAATTATTGGCTTTTGCTTTGTCTTTGGTACGCGAGAATAAATTAATTAGAAGTTGTTGAACGAGATATCCGTCAACCTTTAAACTGGTGAGCACCGACCGCGAACTTTATCCACGATAAACCCGCAGATAACCCCGGTGAGTTCGTTCCATTTTGTATTTGTTTTTGTACCATATATTATTCGACATAATTTTCGTCATGAGTGATCTTAGTCCCAAGGTCATCCGTATCCGCTCAACTCCCAAAACCATTCAGCTCGTACCATACTGGCCAGATAATGCTGAAAAGTGGTTTCTGCTAGCTGAAGCAGATTTTTGTGAGCATGGGATAACCGATCAACGTTCACGGTTACTTGCAGTTATTCACGCCCTACCGCGGGAATTCAGCAAGTACGTAACATCACAGATGTTCAGTCCCGAGGTAAGTAACTCGTACGAGTTGCTGAAAGCATCCCTCCTCAGGAGAAACGTTCTCACGGACAGACAACGTCTAGATGAATTATTTCGCAACATTGAGTTAGGAGATCAGTCAGCCGTGAGCATGCTGACAAGAATGAAAGAAATCGTCGGGCAAAGTCAGTTCGACGAAGGACTGTTTAGAGAACTCTTCTTAACCAAGTTGCCACAATCTGTACAGACCGTACTTGTGACACTTGAGGGTACTGTAATAGAGAACTTAGCTATTACTGCAGATAAGATTCTAGAAATAACTAAACGGTCTGTTCCCGAAATATGCTCGATGACTAAGCAGACTTCGAGTGAGGATCCTGCAATGATAGAGTTATGCAACTCCCTTCAGCAGATGTTTAGGTCAAACATGCGTTCTAACTCCTCCGAGCGTCGTCCTAAATCTCCTCAACGCAGGAACTCGCGTGGTCGACCCGAAAGGGAACCATCGAGTTTTTTTACTTCCGGCTGGTTCTGTCTTAGGGTCCTCACGACCCCACTAGGGGGGGAGTGAGCTGTAGCAGTAAATAATTCCCCAAAATTATTGACCACAGCAATCACTCATTGGATGCTGACCACCACTGTTTAAGTCGACTTGTTTAGCTGAAGGCTTCCGGTCAAGCATCCCCGCCATTTGGTACCTCGTCGTGTCACGTGCACGATCACTAGCTAGCTAAGCGTTCGTCTAACGGCTTGTTTTGGCTCCTAAATATATCGCTTGGTTTGGACGACCAATTATTGGCTTTCGCTTTGTCTTTGGTACGCGAGAATAAATTAATTAGAAGTTGTTGAACGAGATATCCGTCAACCTTTAAAGAACGAAGACTCAAGGTCAAGTATTATGTTTACAACCAATCGCAATACAATTAGATAAGAGGGAAGGGCACTCCTATTGGTCATCCGTTGCCTCGTCTTGGTAACCAATCCGTGCACACTTCGGAGCCAACCTGAAAGTAGACAAGCATAGTCTGAACATTCGAAAACCTCCGAACTTACCATGCCTTACAATATTATAATAGAACAACACAGACAGTATCAGATATCAAGCACACGGGGTGAGGTGAGAAGCAGAACGCGACAGAAAAGTTCAAAAGATGTATATATTTACAACAAAGAGCTAGGCCTTCAGTATTCAGCAGCCACCAGTTTTTGAATTTGCGCCTGCTCTTGAGTTCGAATTACTACACGACCCCCTCGGTTCCAAAAAGCTGTCCCCAGCGACTTCAGTGGTTCGGTCTCCCCGCCTCGAAATCGTCCCTACAAGAGAAAATGACACATGGTTATTATGGTTATCGAGATAAGGCGGGTTCTCCTCGGTGCCTGTCTGCTTGGTCTACACGGTTTCAGACGGTTGAAGTGCACTATCATTTTCTGAGGGTTGTTGTTGTCTTCTTGGATTTCGTAGGTATTGTCAGTTACTCTGCGGTACACCACGTATGGGCCTGCCCATTGTGCTTGAGCTTTGCGTCGACTCCAGTTGTCAGTCGCTGGTTGACGTAGCCACACCTTATCACCTATTTTGAATGGTGTTCCCCACTGCTTTCTATCGTAGTAACGTTTCTGTCGTTCTTGTGCTCTCTGGAGTTCTTCGCGTGCATAGCTATGATACCTGGCGACGTCTCCTCGCAACCTTATTACCATTTCCGATGTAGTTAGCGGATCATCCCACCGGGGCATAACCAATGTATCACTAGGCAGGCGTAACTCGCGGCCAGTCCATAACAGGTGTGGTGTCTTTCCCGTAGACATGTGCGTGCTTCCTCGGTAGGCCAACAAGCATCTTGGTAACATGATGTCCCAGGCTGATTCAGCCTCCCTCTCTAAGAATAGGCGTAGTAATGATTTTAGGGTTCGATTGGTACGCTCTACTAACCCATTGCCTTCGGGGTGGTACGCGGTGGTTCTTGACTTTTTAATTCCAAATAGATGGCACAATTCTCTAACCACGATACTTTCGAAGTTGGTTCCTTGGTCAGAGTGCAATTGCTCTGGTGCGCCCCAACGGGCAATCCAACAGTCGAATATAGCTTTGGCTACAGTAGGGGCATCAATTCGCTGAAGTGGTACAGCTTCACACCATTTCGTAAAATAATCAACCATAACCAAGATATACTTATTTCCACGTGTGGTTTCACGTAAAGGTCCGATGATGTCGACGCCAATTATTTCGTTAGGATATCCAGCCTTCATATTAGTAAGTGGCGCCCGGGGTTTCCTCTGTGGATTCTTTACTTTGCCACATGTTGCACACCCTTGGACAAAGTCCCGGACGTCGCGCCGTTGGCGAGGCCACCAGTAGCGTTGGGTAACTGCTTGCAACATTTTATTAATTCCAGCGTGTCCCAAATCATAATGTATAGTCTCCAGAATTGCTGTTACAAACGACTGAGGGACTACGACTCTTCTCAAGTAGTTGGGGCCGGGTTGAACACACAGGATACCATTCACTAGTACTAACTGATCCCATAAGGCCCACAAACATCTGGTTTCCCAGCTCTTCCCTTTCACATCAGCTTCAACTGGCCTACCAGTCTGATTCGACAGGGCATGATAAAGGAGTGCAGTCTCATCGTCAGTAGCTTGGATGTGTGCCCACTGTTCTCTGCTTAGACCTGCCAACGAAATAGCACAAATATCAATACTCTCGCAAGACGGGCAGTCTCCGTGCGGTCTGAAAGAGCGCCTGGATAGCGCGTCAGCATTGGCATGTTGCTTGCCAGGACGGTGTACACATTCGAAGTCATACTCCTGAAGGTATTCCTGCCATCTTGCTGTCTGTCCTTCAGGGTCTTTGAAATTTTGCAACCACTGAAGAGCTTTGTGATCCGTTCGCAAAACAAACGGTTTACCAAGTAGATAGGGTCGGTACTTACGAACGAAGGTAACAGCGGCCAACATCTCTTTACGGGTGATGCAGTAGTTCTTCTCTGCACGGCTCAGCGTGCGGCTGCCATATTCGATAACATGTTCTTTGCCATCCCCACCGACCTGAGATAACACGGCTCCGATGGATGTGTGACTAGCGTCCGTGTCCAAGATGTATTTACCAGCCGTTGGTGATGTATCTGGGAATGCTAAAATGGGCGCCGAGCATAATGAATCTTTCAGCTGTTGGAAAGCACGGTCACAATCCTCTGTCCATACGAAGGGAATATTTTTCTTAGTCAAACTCGTTAGGGGGCTAGCGATCTCTGAGTAATTTCTCACGAACCGGCGGTAATAAGAGGCCAACCCTAGAAAACTGTGTAACTCATTCACGGATTTAGGTACGGGCCACTCTTTGACTGCTGCAACTTTTTCAGGATCGCTATGAACGCCCTGTGCACTGACAACATGCCCCAAGAAAGTGACTTCGGTTCGGAATAAACGGCATTTAGTGGGTTGAACTTTGAGTCCCACCTCCTTCAAACGTTCCAAGACAATCCGCAGTCGCTCAAGGTGTTCTTCGATGGTGTGACTGAAAACGATAATATCATCTAAATATACGAGGCACACCTGTGGGACTAATCCTTTAAGTACTGTGTGCATCAGTCGTTGAAACGTGGCTGGTGCATTACTTAACCCGAACGGCATGGTCTGGAATTCATATAAACCGGTGGGTATAGTAAAAGCAGTTTTGTGCCGATCACGAGGGTGGACTTCCACTTGCCAATATCCAGAAGCTAAATCAAGGGTGGAAAACCAGACGGCACCTGATAATGCTTCTAACGTCTCATCTATTCTAGGCAATGGGTAAGCATCTCTCCGGGTCACTGCGTTTAATTTTCTGTAATCAACACACAAGCGCAGGGTGCCGTTTTTCTTCTTAACTAACACTATAGGCGAGCCCACGGTGAGTTCGACGGCGCAATTATTTTTTTCTGTAACATTTCATCAATCATGCTTTCCAGTTGCGGACGAAACTTAGCTGGGACTCGGCGAGGTGTTTGCCGTATTGGAGCACAACTACCGGTCTCAATAGTATGTTGGATAGCTGTGGTTCTTCCCAGGTCAGTCGAGGACCAAGATACGACCTCCGAAAACTCGGACATTAACCGATGTACCGCCTCTTTGTGCTCTCGCGGGACCTGTGTTAGCATACTTTCCATCAGGGCGGTATCAATTGCATTCACACTCAGCTGTAAACAGGTATTATTAATATCTGCTCCAAATAGTAATGTAGAACCTAGAAGGGTGAGCTTTTGGGATTCAATATCAATTGACGCGTTGCAACCGCGTAGAAGGTCATAACCTATTATTAAATCCCACGACAATCCGTTAACTACCAAACACGGATGCCACATACGACCATGTTTACCTTCCCATAAGACTAACAGCTCGCCAGCCACTTTCATGCGAGACCCATTTGCCGTTTGGATGTTAAGGTGGGGTGTGGCAGTTTTGGCCATAGCATTACAATATTTGCTGGACAACAATGTGCGAGCTGCACCTGTGTCTACCAACCCAACGAGAGTTCTGTCATAAAACTTAACTAGAACAGTGGGCAGTTGCTTAGCTACATATGGCTCGTCTGATAATGGCATGACATTAGATAAAAAAGAGGGAGACTCACCAATCTCTTCTGGGAGGCGAGAGTTTATCCAGCCGGCCCTTGGACGTGGTTGGTGTGGAATTTGTCTTGCTTTCGGGGAAGATCGGGACCTCCACTCAAGATGTGGTTTCGTACGATGCTCACGAGGCGTCCTCGATTCTTGATATTGTGATTGAGTATAGGGTCCGTCTGTTGGTCGCCGATTCTTACGAAGCTTAATTAGAGCTTCCTTCTGTTTGGCAACCTGTAGAGCCTCCACGGGCGATGTAGGGTTGCTTTCGATGACCCTTTCTCGTACTTCGTCGTGCAACAACCCTTCTTCGAATTGGTGGAGAATACGGGAGCTGATTTCGGTTGCGGAGTCTCCTTCAAAAGCCACTGGAGCTAACTCTTGAAGTCGCCAGAGGAATTCCTCTGTACTTTCGCCGCTCTGCTGGACACATGCGTGAAAAGCAGCCCGCTGCCCAAGAACATGGGTATGCGGCGCAAATGCTCGACGCATAGCTGCAAATAGCTCCTCTACTTCCATCGTCTCTTCTGTGTCAACGCCAGCTAGCTTGAGGCGTTTCAACGCAGGTATCGACAGTAAACAGATATAGCACTAGCTCTTTGTTCTTCATCAAATTGTTGTATATAGCGACGGCACTGCTCCTCCCACAATGTGAATGATTCCCCTGGGACGAACTTTTCTGGTGCTGGGAATTTAACTTGAGGTTTATTGTTGGAGGACGATGAAAGTGTATCCGACGTCATCAATGCTATTGTAACAACAGAAGACAAGGGCGAAGCAACAGATCCTTTTATTATAAAAATCAACACGTATTTATATATATTTCACATACATTATTATAGCTTATGCAAGTAGAAAAGCGCAGTCATCTGATTGGTTGCAGACAAACGCAGGCTTCTGATTGGTTGTTTCGGGATTCCTTGACAAATAGAGTTCTCTATCTGCGAATCATATTTTGCCACGTTAACTGATCGGTTGTTGAATCAGCCTTGTTCATATTTTCTCACGGCCCATATTAGTCACCTAGACATTAACGTGGATTAGTGTCAACCAATCGGCTAGCAGCCTGCTCTCACCACACTATTCTGAACGCTGCGACCATTGATTGAATCATATCTGGGGCAGGCGTGGACGTCGACGCTGTCGGTGAGGTTGATGACATTACTGGTGGCGCTCTGTTACCATTTTCCGAGTCGGAGGCGTTGGCATTAGCAGGAGATTCAGAGTCCTTCACTTCGCGCTTTAGTTTATGCGAGTTGGGCCGACTCGCCATGTTCTATAATAGAACAACACAGACAGTATCAGATATCAAGCACACGGGGTGAGATGAGAAGCAGAACGCGACAGAAAAGTTCAAAAGATGTATATATTTACAACAAAGAGCTAGGCCTTTAGTATTCAGCAGCCACCAGTTTTTGAATTTGTGCCTGCTCTTGAGTTCGAATTACTACAATATATTTATTCAAAACCCGAGGTAAAGTTCAAAGTACAGAGTTTATGGTTAAAACAAAGTGATGTGCAATATGTTCATTTCTTACATAGTGGTAAAATTGGATAAGTTTATTTTTGAGGACTCCACATAGTTCTGTATTATTAATTGATTCACCTTTCATTTTTTTCAATAATTTGGTTAGCTGGGGCTCCGCTTGTTCAGTTGGGTCTTTTGGGATAATCTGTTTTTGAAATTTTTGTCATCGGATAGAATTAACTAGAGTTTCTTCAAATAGTTTGACTTGTAAAGCTGAACAATTCCAGAACCTTTGTCTGGTAGGGTTTTTATCAGGTTTTCATTTGATTTCAATTCTTGGAGTTGCTTTCAATTTATAGTGAAGCAGACCGTTAACAAATATTCATAGGTTTCGAAGAAGCAAGAAGATATCATACTTGTACATTACATGTCAGAATATAAAACTTGCCTGATAAGATAAAAACCATCCACCGATGGTATGAACTTGTTCAAATTAGCTTCATTTCACCCATTCGGTACAAATAGATTTTATGATCATGCCCATTGGAAGGATCAAGGTTAATTTCCTCAAGGGTAATCAACCAACTGATCACTGATTTTGATTTTCCGTTCTATTTAGATCAGCAGATAAAAATTACAGACCATACTCTTAGAAAGTAAAGGGATTATTTCCCTTTCGTAGTCTCATAGACTATCTAAGATTATTAATTTCACTACTTTGAAGGATATGAACAGTAATATTACTCGTCTTTAGTACTCGAAGTTGTTACTTTAAGTCCTCTTTGAAAACTGGCATAATGCAAACTAAATTCTGAATTCCATGCATTATTCCATATCCTCGCAAGTGTGCAAATTGTGAACTAGTTGTTTTTGTCACCTCGTAAGGTTTTAACTAAAAGGTTAAAAGTTAGTGGGAATCGCTTTGTAACAAGAGAAGGCAAGACACGGGAGCAAAGGTATTTATTAAGGAAATCGAGAGATATTTATAGATTTTTATGCACATTATTTTCTGCCGTTGTGACAAAGAGGTACCGAAAGTATACTATGAGTTTATGAGAAATAACCCATGCCCATGGTTTTGGTACATTTGCCCACTTTGTCGCCCTGGCATAGTCCCACAAAGCGTGTCTGCGGATAGCAGGAACGAGACGCTTTTGTGTCCCAGCAAAGTCTCATGCAGCTCCCCCCGTGCTAAGATCACACTGTCAAAACTTGGCAAAGACATTAAGAAGGACACACCAGTCATACTGACTGGAAATGCCGATTTTCACAAGGTGAAGATTCGCAAGGTTGCATCCACATCAGGGAAAGGCAAAATTACAAAAGCACCACTTGCATCCACTAGCAAGCCTGGCAGCACAAAAAAGTCTGGCGAGATACCGATGAAGCCTAATATTGCTGATGACGCACAGGAATGCAAGAAGCCGAAGGCAAAACCTAAGTCTGAGGTTAGTCGGTCTAACTCTCTCATCCTCTTTAACGTACCTGTGAGCAAGGATAGCTTGCTCGAACAACGGGTCCTGTTTGATCAGGAACAGTGGTCCAACCTGTGCAATAAACTAGGTCTGAACATTAGTTCAGCAAAATTGTGCAGGCTGTACAGGGGTGTCCACACGCCTCAGGGTAAGCCACCCGCATTACGGGCTACACTGGACTCTGCCGAAGAGGCCGAAAAGTACTATTAATGGCTCAGGTACTAGCCCTGGACAGAAGTTCTAACATGAGGGTGAGACAAGATAGACCATGGGCTACCAGACATATGGCGAGGGAGTCACCGGAACTGATGCCTTCCACCTCTATGGTGGTACACGGTGTTCCGGAGCTGGAAACCGGCACTGCTTGTGAAAAACACATGCAACGTAATGGAGATGGCTGTCATCTCAGATGGCCCCTGGCGCTTCTGGAGCCATCTCCATTTTCCGACTACCTCGTCCCGCTCATCTAACATTGATTAGCTCTCCAAAGCTGCTGTGTGTCACATTCAACTCCCCGGAGCAGTTGTCCATAGCACTTCAACGGTGGTATGAGACCAAGGGAAAAATTGGAGGACACATCCGATGCTGTGAAAGCAGACCCAAACAATAAGGAGGCAGCAAACTGAGGCTTTAATACGACCCCAAGCTTCGGTGACACTAGAGCGATGCAGCTCTGAGAATAATAGTCTGTGTCACCCAAGTGTCCTGCCTAAATCCATTGAAAAAACTACAACGGGCCGGTTCTATCGGAATCGGCCAACTAGTTCCAACATCAAGTCCCCCACCAGCAGACGGTTTCACGTCAACTACCCCACAACACTCTGAGGTTGTTAGACTCACTGTCAGTTGCCTATATAGCAATGTGAGGGGGCTGAGAGGAAAAGTAGGTGAACTCCGAAATCTCCAAGCACACCTTCAACTGAAAATAATCATTCTCACTGAAACGTGGCTAAACCCCACTATCGCCGACAATGAAATCAGTATAGGTGATATGGTACTGGTCAGGAGAGACAGGGATAATAAGGAAGGAGGGGGAGTTGCTATATACTTTGATAGGCAACTTAAATGTGTGCGCGCAACGGACCCACCACTTATCGAACTCCCAGACTCCATATGGTGTCATTTCACCGTAGGCCACACCAAGCACTTACTGGGTGGCATCTACCGATCTCCCACCTGTGGGGCAGAGCACAATCAGCTACTGCTCAGCACTATCACAGGAATACGAGATTTGGGCTACGACCAAATCACCATAGCTGGAGATTTCAATGCTCCATCACTGAACCTCGGCTCCGGGTGTGCTAAGGGAAAATTTGGCCGAAACCTACTGCAAACTATTCGAAACACGGGACTGACTGAGAATGTTGGAGACGACACTAGGTGGGGCCCTAGTGGAAAGTCATCAAAACTAGATTATATTCTAACTAGTGACCAGCTACTCGTCGAAAAGGTCCAGATCATGACTCCTCTGGGAAGCAGTGACCATGCAGTCATAGGTTTCGATCTTGTCCTCCGTGAGCGTTTGCAATGGGATGTTACGCGACCATGTCTGTGCTACAGCAAGGCTGACTATGCTGAAATGCGGAGGCTCTTGTCCGACGCAGACTGGCCCTTAGCATGGGACGACCTATCTGTGGATGAACACTGGGAAGTGGTAAAAAAGATTATCCATATAGCAATCTCGGATACCGTCCCTTTAGTCACAACACAGCCCAAGAGAAAGACGTCATGGTTGAAGAGAGGCACGCAACGTATTCTGCAAGCAAAGCGGAAGGCTTGGTTTACGTGGCGTGTATCTAAGAGTCAGACCGACCATGATGCATACCTCGAACTCAGGAACCGGTGTAATGCAAGAGTCAGGAGGGACAGGAGGTCATTCCAGGCTAACCTTGCTAAAAAACTCCTATCAAACCCTAAAAACTTGTACCGATTCATGTCGGAAAGAAAACCGACAAACCAAGGGGCATGCGCCTTAGTAGGCCCAAACGGTCAATATCTCACTAGTCTGGAGATGGCTGAAACATTCAGTTCAGCCTTCGCTAAACAGCTAAACAGCAATGTGGATATTACAGTTACGGACCAAAATGGTGGCACCACTATTTCACAGGAGGAAGACCTAGCGACTACTCCCCAAATAAACCCCGCAATAGTACTAAGGAAGCTACAGCGACTCATACCTGGGAAGTCCCCAGGTTGTGATGACATCAGGCCATCTGTTCTGAAACAGTGCGCCGAGGCTCTCTGTAGACCCCTGTGCGACTTGTTCCAACACTCAATGGATTCGGGGACCCTGCCAAGGGAGTGGAAAAGAGCCATCCTTTCTCCAATCTTCAAGGGTGGGGACAGGCAAAACGCTGCTAGCTATAGACCAGTAGCTCTACTCCCAGTGGTATCAAAAGTACTGGAAAGTATTATTGACGACCACATCAGGGAATATTTCGATAGGACTAATATACTGCATGAAGCCCAACATGGTTTCAGAAAAGGCAGATCCTGCGTCACTAACCTACTGTCAGCTTGGGACGACTGGACATCATGCTGGGACATGAACGTACCAGTCCATGTGGTCTTCCTAGACTTTGAGAAGGCATTTGACACTGTTCACCATGACCTTCTCCTACATAAAATAAGCCAGGCAGGCATAGGTGAGCCACTTCTGTCATGGTTAAAGGACTACCTAGCCGACAGGCAATTTTGCACTAAGGTTAACCGAGTCCGATCATCTTGGCACAGATCGTCATCAGGAGTGTCGCAGGGTTCTATCCTAGGACCACTGATGTTTTTGATTTTCATCAATGATCTACCACGCCGTCTGAGCTGCCCGACTCTCCTATACGCTGACGACGTAAAAATATGGAGGGCGATAAAGTGTCCGGAGGACTCAGATAGGCTACAGGAAGACCTAAACCTTCTGGAAGACTGGGCGGTGGCCAGTGGCATGACTTTCAACTTGAAAAAGTGCAAAGTAGTGAAGTTGCGCACCTGTAGACTGCAGAATGCAAGTTACACCCTGTGCAATGAAAGCTTGTCCTGCACAACGTCGGAACGCGACTTAGGTCTAGTTCTAACGGAAAAAATGGACACAAGCGTAAATTACACAGGGGATGTAGCGAGGGCATATGCGGTCATACACTTTACGCATAGACAGTTAGGTGCACTCACTCCTGAGCTCTTTCTAATGTTGTACAAAACATACGTCAGGCCACACCTTGAGGTGCATAATATTATTGCACCCCCAATGCTGAGAAGAGATGCCAACCTCTTGGAAAGAGTCCAACGACGGGCAACAAAAGGAGTGGTTGGTCTCCGAAACAAACCATATGATGAAAGGCTGAAGAAATTAGGCCTGTTCACACTTAGTTACCGTCGGCTTAGGGGGGATTTGATTACTGCCTACAAAATAACAAATGACCAGAATCACCCAAACAAAGGTGTTCTGCCATTGAGTAGGTATAGGCTTCCACGTGGAAATCCCAGAAGGATAGCTCACCAGAGGGCAAGGACCCGGGTGCGCTCCCACTTCTTTTCACTGCGGGTTTGTCGTCCCTGGAATTCCTTACCGGCAGATGTAGCTATGGCACCGTCTTTGGACGCCTTTAAGCGAAGGCTGGACAACCATGCAGCGGCACAAGGACTGCATCCAAATGGCCTATCTCCTTAAAATCGCATACAACATTCAGGGTAGACAATTAAATTCGTCGTTTTACTTCTTTACATTCTCTCCCGTCTTACTCTCCTGACAACTTATTAATATTATTGTTACTATAATTATTGTTATTATTATTACAATTATTATCTCAAAAGGACCTCGACGAAGAGTTAACGGCACTTGAAAGTACCTCCAAAGTTTATAACTTAACGGCACTTCTTAAAAAACGAATGCAGTCAGCGAGGGAAATCCCCTACTTACTTCACGACAAAGTAATCTACAATGAACCTGCCACTATCTGTGAACTCTTCAGTGATTGGTTTGCAAACTTTAGTTTAGAAACACATATGCCTGGTGAAACCGCTCCCCTTACTATCTCGTCCCTTGAAAGCATTGTGTTCACTAATCAGTTAATAGTACAAGCAATTAAAAGCCTTAAACCTTCCACTAGTACGGGACCGGATGGCCTAGCTTCGATAATTTTCAAAAACAGTGGGTGTGATATACCCCTGTTACTTCTCAAATTCTTCTCAATATCTATGGACACTGGCACTTACCCTAGTGAGTGGAAAACTAGCTTCATAATTCCACATTACAAATCTGGTGATAGGGCAAACGTCCGCAATTACAGACCCATAAATATAACCCCAGTTATCTCACGAATCATGGAGAAAGTTGTAAAGGATCAATTGTCAGACTACCTAATTAGGGAGGATCTTGTTACAAGGTCTCAACATGGATTTCTCAAAAATAGATCCTGCGTTACTTGCCACTTCGACTTTTTCAACTGCATCACTAGTAATCGCGAAGCACGTAAGCTAGTCGTTGTTCTATACTTCGATATATCTAGGGCATTTGACATGGTATCTCACAGTATTCTCTTTGAGAAGCTGTACTCTTGTGGAATTCGCAACCCATTACTGAACTGGTTAAAATCATTTCTAAGCAACAGGGTACAAATAACCAAAGTTGGATCTGTATTGTCTCATCCTAGGCAGATCTCAAGTGGGGTCGTGCAAGGTAGTGTCCTAGGTCCACTTTTATTCACAGTTTACATTAACAGCATTTGCAAGTGCTTCACCTCAGGTAAACCATTCCTATATGCTGACGACCTCAAAGTCGTCTACTCCTGCTACACTCATGAATTAAGCGATATGGTAGATAAAATACATCTTGAACTAAGTAGCCTTGCAACGTGGTGTGCTGAATCCTGCCTAAATTTTAACATTGACAAATGCGGCTGGATTTGTATCGGCAACAGTAAGCTTGATCTAAACCTTGAAATAAATGGGCGAAAACTAGCTAAGCTCAACTCAGTCGTAGATCTCGGTATTAGATACTCTAGTAACCTAACGTTCGCTGAACAGACTGATTATGCCAGACGTAAAACGCGTAGGCTGATAGGATGCATAACACGCAATTTCTTTTGTTGTGAAACTAGGGTTTTATTATACAAAGTATGTGTCCGACCTATCTTAGAATACTGCACGTTTATTCTTAGCGGACTAAGACAAAATGACAAGCTTAAATTAGAGGGAGTGCAACGGCAGTTTACCTCAAGAACTCTTGGTTTAGAAAGTAGTCTGGAATACCATGAGAGATGCGTAAGACTAAGATTAGAACCCCTCTGGAAAAGACGCCTTAAGCTAAACCTAATCTTTTACTATAAGCTAACTAATCTTCTCTTGCATTCCTCCGAGCCAATAACTAAACCTACCGCTGTCATCAGTTACAATCTTAGAAATCATCACAACCTAGCTGCTATGGAGCACTGTCAGACTTACGTGCGGTACAACTTCTTCTTAAATAAGTTTTCAGTCATTTGGAATAGACTACCAGCTAATGTGCGCGATGCAAACACACTTCCAGTGTTCATCTCCTCAGTCACCAGACTGCTCAAAGATGACAATGCACTTCTACGTCTGACTCTTACACCCTCTTTTTCACCCTACATAGATATTTTAAGTTGTTTAAACGTGTAGTTACAGCAAACTACAATTATAAATTTTAATATTATTGGAACTAGATGATTAACATTTCTACACAGGACAGTAATATTAGTTCACACATAATATAAAAGTTAGCATAACGGGACTAGTTAGTTTGTGTACCAAAATAACCACAGTTACTAAACAGAATATATATGTATATATTTATTAATCACTCCTTAAGGACTCCCGTTGCTTTCTTTTGCGTTGCTGTTGTTTGTCTTCTTTTTTCTCTCACCATTTCAGCTTCCATTTGACTTTTTGAATGAGAATGAATAATGTGGATATTTGACCATTTACAATGACAAATGGTCTGCAAACATTATTGGTCCCGTATCTTTCAGTTGCCTGGTTAATAACGAATTAACTTTCTCCACGACGCAACCTGGATTACATTTGTGGAATATACTCTTATACCAATGGAAAAGTATCAATTTGTAATACAACTTCACGATTGTAGCTTATAACATAACTGATCGTATCTGTAAAAATAGCTTCCTTATTACCCAATTTGGATATAAATCAAATCAAAAATGAGATTCGGATTTGTACACACCCAGGTTATATTGAGGAATTACTTCAAGCTTTATTTTTTCCCAAGTATTTTTAATCCATCCAAAACTTACTTGGGTTTTTTTGTTAATGCGAAGACAATATTCCTATATTTCATGATGTGCTCCATTGAATGACTTGTTATATTGTGGAATAACTTCAAGCTTTATTTTTTCCCAAGTATTTTTAATCCATCCAAAACTTACTTGGGTTTTTTTGTTAATGCGAAGTCAATATTCCTATATTTCATGATGTGCTCCATTGAATGACTGGTTATCATATTGTTCCCACAGACCTAAAAAATGGTATGCATTTTCATGTAAATTTATATGTTTATATGAGAATATACATTATTATAATTATTATTAAAACAAAAACGCCAGCAACCATGTAACTTAACCATAAACCGAATTTATGAAATTTAATTAATGCTTATCCATGCCTGTATATTTGGTGTGTCCTACACAAGTAGGAAAAAATGTGTACTTTATTAAAACATTATTATTAATTATGATTGCTAATCGTATATGTAATTTATCATATTGATGATGCCTGTAAACTGGCGTCTCTCATGTACAAAATGAGAATATACTATTATTATTATTATTATTATTATTATTATTATATATATATATCGATATGCTATCGATTGTAAAATGTGACTGAATAATATGGTTCTATTTCTGTAACAATTTGATGATGCCTGTAAACTGGCGTCCCTCATGTAATGTACCATGAGAATCAATCAATTTATTTATTTAAATGAAATAAACATTTCTCTGATTTCAAAATAACACATCAATGAACTATAAATCAAGGATTCTGTACACAACAAAATTATGTATGAAAACTGACTTCAAGCTTTATTTTTTTCCCAGGCACTTATAACCCATCCACCAAAGACCTGGTTATTTTTGTTAATGCGAAGACAATACTTCCGTATTTCCTGATGTGTTGCACTCACTGACAATCTAGTAGATTTTTCCAACTATGCACAGAAATGATTGTACATAAGTGAAAAGGATGTTTTATACTATTGGGATTAACATTTATCAAGTGTATGTATAATCTCCAGTGTACATGTTAAACATATTTTGCCATAGACTGTAAATTGTGACTGAATAATATGTACCTATTTCTGTAACAATTTGATGATGCCTGTAAAATGACGTCCCTCATGTACTGTATCATGAGAATAAATTTATTTATTATTTATTTAGATAACCAGCTAACAGCAGCAATAGCCGCACCAATCATAATCATTGGTAGAGATTTGACAGAGGTTACTTCCTTGACTTATTTTGCCAGACAGCATTGTTTCAACCACTGGCAGTGCCACGGATGAGGATGTGGAAGCCAGTCAGAAGCGGAAAGGCGAGATATGCCTCCATCATTCAGAAGTTAAACTGAAAATCTTCTGCACTTCAGAGCATAAATAACAGGATTACGATTTTCGACAAAAACTTCAATTCAGTCAATTCTTCTATACGAGTCAGAAACTTGACTAGCGTGTCACGGAAAGCATTTTCAACAAGTTATCAACCTTTAACAACAGCTTCTCTCATCGTTTGCTGGCTCCATACTGAAGATCAAATGACCAGAAAGAATTAGCAGCAAGAAATCCTGCAGTGGAACAAAGTAGCAGGCAAGAGGCGATCGCTCAACAAATATGTAGGAGAAAACGGAGGAGGAAGTCGTCGAATGACATCGCACGCAATGCAAGCCATTGCTCGAGCGGAATCCAAATGAAAAACGACCAGTGGTTCGTCGGTCAAAGGGTGACATGGAGGAGATAGTGCCAGGAAGAGATGGGAGAATATGGTTAATCGGGGATTCAGATGAAGATGACAGCAGAAAGTATAAGATGTGTTGTTGAAGCACTGTGTTCCACTCGGAATGCAAAGGAAAAATAAATAAATACATAAATAATTTTTGTAAAGAAAATATATATATATATTATTCTTCAAACTTAATCAGATGACTGTTGTTACGCTTTCCTATCTCCGTTTCTGTCTCTTAGTCTGAATAACTTCACTAATTATTATTATCTATTATTATCATTATCATTGTTATTATTACTATCTCTTTTCTCTTGTCGACGATACCGGAGGACCAACTGGCGAAAGGATCAACTCCATTCACAGTAGTAACAGTCTTAACACACCTCATACTACAAACCACATACAATTAATCCCAGCACTACTCCCTTTGGAGTCAACCAAAGCTACGATAGTCGAGTGGCGGGACGAGCTACGCAGAAGTTTACGAAGATCAGGAACCTATACCTTACAATCAAGAAGCGAGCACAAAGAAATCGAATTGGTTTATAATAGCTCGTAAAAACGATATTGGATATTAATGCAACATTAATCAAGCAAGGATTTCATTTGTTTGCTTTTTATTTACTTTTCATTGGATATGTAATTGATAAACAAATAAATAAATGCAGGACAAAAGTGTTTAAAAGATGCCTAAGGAGAATGTTAAATGGTTTTCGTATCTCCAGGTAAACTTGTTTATTAGACATATCACGCAGTTAAGTAGTATTATTTTCTGTGGGATATATCCAATGAAGAAATTAATACGGAATCTCATACTGCCACAGTGCCTAAGCTTTACACATATATCAATGGTTTTCCTACTTCTGAGGCTTTTTATTCTAATTCTACGGATGAGCTCTGCTTTCGACTGGTTTTGGGTTTAGAATCGCTTCTCCCGTGTTTACATCCTTCTATTTTCCTATTTCTGGGTAGCAAGTGAACTCAGAAAATTTAATGCAATCGGTCTGTAATGATGACATGCGGGTTGTTCTGCAGTTCCAGCTATACACATTTGACCCTTTGTATATTCCCCTCATTGTTATGTATCCTTAGAAAAGTTTTGTGTCTCCGTCTGATAGTTACTGACATGGGTGTATCGTTAGTCGATTTTGGCTAATTGTTCCCTTTCTGGGAGGAAAACAGGTGAGACGCTTTCCAGCTATGCCATGGGATTAGGTTTTTATTGGGAGTCTGATAAGTAAAACTTTATCAAAATCCCTGCTATAATTAAGGAAGAATGTCACCACTGGATTTCCATTATATGTACATTCCGTAATTTGTTCAAAATAATCCAGACGACAAATAGTGTGCAATATTCTGCTTGAGTAACCATATTCGAGTCAGAATAGTGTGTCACTAGGGGGCAAATAATGAGAGATTTGGCTCTTCACACTCTTATCCGTTAAACGTGAAACCTCAGAAGTGATGCTGATTGTGGTAGTAATCAGTGATGTCAACTGTAGGCCCGTATTTGTAAATGGGCACAACATGACATTTCTCAAGAAAGTGGGGTTTATTCCATCATTCAGCAAATCTGAGCATGGCTTGAGGAGAAGTCAGCTCGTGTGATTACGACCCCTTCTTATTAGGACGAAATATACACCGTCTGGAGCAGGAGTATTGAGAGGCTTGGGAGTCGCTATAGATCTATTGATTTCTTGGGTTGTGAAAACTATGTCACTTGGATAACCCTCTCCTACATCAGAGAGATCCACAAATCGAGCATTCCCTATTGTGCGCAGTCTAACAAAGTACGCGCTAAACAGCTCACGTACACCCCCAGAACATTCATAAGTAAAACAGCCTAGGTGTATCGTTTTTGGGTTCGTCATTTTGAAGGTTTTAAATTCGTTTGCGATTTGTAATTACCAACGCGAAAAACCAGAACACAGATTGGCAACTTCAAAATCCTTTATTCTTACGCCAATATGTAACCAACAATAAGGTTATTATACAAAGTCTAAGAACAACTGTTATAACAATAAATCACGGTAATACTTCTGACAGCTTTTTTATCTTCCACTAAACAGCGAACGATGAGACGATGACGGCTGGATTGATGACTCTCACGAAAAATATGGAGGAGTTGGGTGTGGAGTCCTCAAAAATAAACTTATCCAATTTTTACTACTATGTAAGAAATGAACATATTGTACATCATTTTGTTTTAACCATAAACTCTGTACTTTGAACTTTACCTCGGGTTTTGAATAAATACATCGTTCTGACTCCGACTCACCGTCTTCTCCAACGTCTCAACTGCCATCGATCAATTTTAATCACCTGCTTTCTATCTCAAATTTTTGCAGGAGCACCGTAGTTCTTCCTACGTACTTTGGTAGACCTCCGGCAACGTCAACATTGGAGAATTAATACTGGAACAGTCTTCCCGCAGCGCCTCTGGAGTCTATTACGTTTATTTTGGATTTTGGATCTTTGTAAACCAAAGTAACGAAACTTTAATATATTCTTCCCGTAACTAAACTGATTTGGTATTTTTTTCTATTTGAATTTGGGTAACTAAGCTAACAGAGCAAAAGGTCCACCACATAGGTTTCAGCAAATTACCATGAATTGATCATTCAATCTGTCAATGGAGTTGAAGATTGAACGATCAATTCTTGGTTGTTTGCTCAAAATCAACTTCCCCAATTTTTGCGGAGGCATCAACACGACAGTCATCGTCTCATCGGTCGCTGTTCAGAAAGAAGTCAGCAGTAAACCATCAGAAGTAATCTTGTGATTTATTGTTGTAATATTTGTTCACAGACCCTAGTAAAAACATTATTTTTATATGTTGGTGTGACAATAAAGAAATAACAAGCAGCAGATCGGTGTTTTGGTTTTTGCGTCCGTTATTACTAAGCGTTTCAGAAACTCAAAGGAACAGCGTGGGCCCGAGCGTAGCGAGAGCTGGGCATTAACGGTTTATGAGACGAGACTGACAGTTTCTGACGATGGAAACAGATCTGGCGGATTCAAACAGTTGGTGAAAGTTTGGATAGTCGCCGTTCATCTTTCCTGGTGCCGGTCAAGTCCTCTTTGAACAAGCAATATCTGGAACTTTTTTGGAATTGGGTCAAGTTCAACAATGCCTGGGTCAAAGAAGGGACAGAGTGTCTTGGATGCAAACAGGAAAGTAAGTCATGTTGACTTGTCTGTTAATTGTAACGATGTGTCTGATGTTAAGTATGACATGGTTGATGTTACTGTTTCGCCGTTCAGGGATAATAGGAACATCAAACTCCCTAAATTTGAACCACGGTGTTTCGATGGAAACCCGGCTGATTATTTACAATTTGTAAAGGAGTTTGAGATCATGTTGAGTAGTTTTCTATTAAGTGATGAATTGAAATTGATGTATTTGATGAGGTATTGCACTGGAGATGCTTCAAGAGCTATACAGTGCTGTTAGCTCATGCCCCCTAATGAGGGATACGCTGAAGCTATGAGCATATAACGTCAAAGGTTTGGAAGACCTTCAATGATTGTAAAGAACGTATACGAAGCTGTCAAGGGTAACGGCAGTCAACTTCAAGATGACTCCAAGGCACTTACTGAGTTTTTAGATAATCTTATGACTTAAAAGAATACCTTGATTTCTATGAATTGCATGAGTGACCTCAACTCGAGCTCAGTCCTAGAGGTAATTGCGAGACGCCTACCTACTCGGCTGCAAAGGAAGTGGGTAAAAATAAGCTCTCGTATAGAGGAGGAGGGTATCGAGCCAAGGTTTGATGATATTCTTAGACTGGTGAAGGACGGTGTCAACCAGGCGATGGGCAAATTCGCCAGCATTTTGCATTCTAAGGTAGAACCTATGGAACCAGTGAATATAAGGAAGGCATTTGTGGTGAAGTCTCAAGACACAACGAGAATGGATGAGTGTATTGTTTGCCATAACATGCATCAATTGAGTGATTGTAATCGCTTTATTGCTATGTCACCCGTAGAAAGGTTAAAAATGGCAAAACAGAAGCGGCTGTGTTTCAGTTGTTTAAAGATCGGGCATAAAAAGTGGAATTGTGCGGCGACAAACAGAGGAAGTAGTGGTTTAACGGATATGCACCCACTTCTGAGGACAGCAAACGAACCTGGGAATTCGGTTAACTGTAATAGTATCTCTAGACCCCTTGACATCCCACAAGTTTTCTTAGGAGTATTACCAGTTTAGGTGAAAGGACCGAAATCTTCAGTAGAGACTTATGCATTGTTGGATAATGGTTCAGACGTTACATTGATAGATGCTGAACTGGCTGGTTGCTTGGGTATTAAAGGCCAAAAGCAACCCTTGGTTGTAAATACTTTCAGTTCTGCGAAAACAGTAGTATGTGAGCGAGTGTCATTTCAGTTAGAATCCTTGGCTACTGGGGAGACCGTTGAAGTAGATACTGCTTACACTACCTCTAGTATGAAACTTGGCGAAGCTACAGTACCTAGTCGTGAAACGGTTGTCGGTAAGCCATACCTGTGTGACATACCTCTTCCAACATTGCAAGATGGAAGAGTGAGAGTACTCATTGGATGTAGTGTGCCAGAGGCTCATAAGGTATTATAAGAGAGATTCGGAGGTAGAGATGATCTCTTCGCGACGAAAACACCACTGGGATGGACAGTGAGAGGACCTATACCCATAGTCCACATATCATCATTAGTTACAAACGATGGGGACAAACTAGAAACTATGATTAAAAATATGTATGACAAGGAGTTTTGTGACTGCGGTGTCCCAGAGAAGGGTCGTTCTGTAGAAGACTTAAAAGCAGTTAAAATAGCCGAGGACTCTTGTAAATACGAAAACGGGCGTTTCAGCGTTGGCCTACCATGGAGATTCAAAGATAGACAGTTGGTTTGTAATAGGAAAGTTGCTCTTAAGAAACTAATGGGTTTACAGAAGAAATTTCTGTCAGATGCAGAACTCTGGACCAAATATAAGGAAGTCGTCGATAAACATATAATGAAGGGTTACGATGAAAGACTAGTTGATCAGAGTGAGCCAGGGAAGTGGTATGTCAGTCTCGTCTCATAAACCGTTAATGCCCAGCTCTCGCTACGCTCGGGCCCACGCTGTTCCTTTGAGTTTCAGAAACGCTTAGTAATAACGGACGCAAAAACCAAAACACCGATCTGCTGCTTGTTATTTCTTTATTGTTACACCAACATATAAAAGCAATAAACGAACTAAGGTCTGAAAACAAATATTACAATAATAAATCATAAGATTACTTCTGACGATGTTTCACTCTTCTTTCTGAACAGCGACCGATGAGACGATGACTGTCGTATTGATGCCTCCGCAAAAATTGGGGAAGTTGATTTTAAGCAAACAACAAAGAATTGATCGTTCAATCTTCAACTCCATTGACACTCCCCGGCAAAAAAGGGATCCAACCCTTTTTTCCTTCATGACCAATGCACGTCGACTTGGATGCCATTGCGAGAACCTGGGTCACACGGACAGAGCTGAAATGGAAAACAAACAGAAAAGCCAACACACCACAAGCATACCCACAGCACAATCTCACACATCAATGACAACCTGCGCCTCCAGACAGAGACCTCCTCTTGACATCTTGCAACACAATCGCCATTTGCTAGAATGACTCTTGCAGAATGCAAAGTGACCATGGCACCAACTCATGATACTCTACACACATCCTCTTATCTACTGACTACCAATTACCACTGCAATCGCTTGTCACTCATTCTGCCTCAGTTCTAGTAGTGGTGACGCATGCGAGCCTCAGTCGTCTACACTCTTTCTCCCCGGCGTGTCGGACCGCAGCTAACAATTATCTCCGTGTGCATTTCATTCTCAGGAATAGCCAAGCCTCCCCGGTGTATACGACCCATCTGCTGTCTTTAACATCAATCAATTCATTCACGGATGTAGAAGAGTGGACACAACTTCGAAAGTAATCACGACGAAAATTTTAACAAAATTATGCAATAAAAACAAGGCACGAAAACAACGAGTAAACACAACTGATCCAAAATCACAAATTGCGAAGACACACCACACGTATACACAAACAGTACAAATAACCTCGCGGATCATGTCTTGGTGGAATTATTTTGAAGAATTGGAGGACTTACACCAGTACGCCTACAACCCATCTCAAGTTGACGATTGTAAGTTGCGGAATGTCCAGACACAAACAAAGATTAACCAACAATTACAATAATTGGAACTCACACAACTATTTAACACAACATATGTACAATCAACACATCAAATGTTGTGGATTCTGACACGACAAACTACCCTTGAAGAACTGTAGGACTTACAGCAGTACGCCTACATTCCTTCTCAGGTTGATGATACAAGTGGAAGTCGTCCGGACACAAACAGAATTACCAACAGCTAGATGACAGATGATATCAATTCAGTATATACAATATGAACATATGTACAAGATCATACACCAAGCACATTGGACTGCTCATTGATGCGCTACCCTTTGAAGAATTGTAGGACTTACACCAGTACGCCTACAACCCTTCTCAGGTTGACGCTCTAAGTTGGAAAATCGTCGCAGAGTTCATTTGCTAACTTCCTTCTATGAGCTAAATCCTCAAATCTGAAGGGCAACACGCCCATGTCATTGTATCGTAGAATATAGATGACGAACGAACACACGACATATCTCATCAACCAAGTATAGAAACAGAGTAATTTACACCAAAGATAATAACATTCAAATAGTAACTTGAAACTAGAAATGCCTTTATTCGTGCAAGTCAATTTAACAATAACTCTCTCGTTTACACTTGGCTTATCCACACTAAACTGACCATTGATATTCGTCCTTTCAAACGAACTGATACTACCATAGTCATTGCACATGATACTTGAGTTGATGGGTGTCTGTTTCATTGTGGATGACAGCACCAACGATGACTGAGTGACACAAGGTGATGAACTTAGTGGTGGATCAGAAGCTGTTCTTGTTCGGCTCTCAGATAGTTGTCCAACTGCAAGATTACCACCACTGCTGTCTTTCACTACTAGTTCGGGTTTAGCACTATCATCTGATGATAGGTGGGCTACACGCTGATCAACTACACTGACTGTCTCACAAGTATGCACACCTTTTGGAACTGCATCTGCGTTCAATTCTACTTCACGTTGTAGTTGTACAGAACCTTTATTTAACTTAGCAGTAATAGGCATATCCCGCATCTCATAATGATCAACCAAAGACAAATCTGCACTATCATGATCATTACCACAAATGTTCAATTTACCGTCAAGTTCATCATTTTCAAACTCTTTAATAACAGAAGTAGACAATTTTGGTTCCTCCTCACAAATCATTAAAGGTTTTATAACTTCACTCTGACTAGATATACTTTGTAAACTTGTGGAGTCAGAACTGCACTCTGAAGCAGTAACTCTATTCTGTGACACTCTATTCAACAACGGCTTACCAGTTGCAACTACAGACTTCTTCACAACACCGTTATCGTCACACAATTCGGAGTCAGACCTGGAGTTTACATTTAGCTTATCACTGAACTTGCTCACCGGTTCACAGTTCACTTCTGTATGCACCTCTTGCACACGTGTAAAACAAAACCGTGTTTGTCTTGCATCTTGTAACTTATCTGTTGGGAATGTACTACGAAACCTGTTACACTCACTAGGTCTATATGCACTACTATACATCATGGAGTCTTCTCGATATCCACCTCTCTGAGGCCTACTCGTCATCAATGATTGCATTTTGATCTCAGACTGCTCTATTCTAGGGGTGAGATGTAATAGACTGGCGAACTTGCTCATAGATTGATTGACACTAGTATTTACCAGTTTCAGGATATCATCAAACTTTGGCTCGATACCCTCATCCTCCATACGGGAGCTTATCTTCACTCACTTCCTTTGCAGTCGAGTAGGTAGACGTCTTGCTATTACTTCTAGTATAAAACTCGAGTTGAGGTCACTCGTGCTATTCGTCGAAATCATTCCATTCTTGTAAATTAGCAAATTATCTAAAAACTCAGTGAGTACCTGGGAGTCATCCTGTAATTGACCACCATTACCCTTAACAGCCTCGAATAATTTCCCTGCAATCATCGAAGGTCTTCCAAACCTTTGATGTAATATGCTCATAGCCTCATCGTAGCCCTCTTTCGGCTTCATAAACTTACAGCACTGTATAGCTCATGCAGCATCTCCAGTGCAATATCTCATCAAATACATTAACTTCAATTCATCATTTAATAAAAAACCACTCAGCATGATCTCAAACTCCTTTACAAATTGTAAATAATCAGCCGGGTTTCCATCGAAACACCGTGGTTCAAATTTAGGGAGTTTGATGTTCCTATTATCCCTGAACGGCGAAACAGTAACATCAACCATGTCATGCTTAACATCAGACACATCGTTACAATTAACAGACAAGTCAACATGACTTACTTTCCTGTTTGCATCCAAGACACTCTGTCCCTTCTTTGACCCAGGCATTGTTGAACTTGACCCAATTCCAAAAAAGTTCCAGATATTGCTTGTTCAAAGAGGACTTGACCGGCACCAGGAAAGATGAACGGCGACTATCCAAACTTTCACCAACTGTTTGAATCCGCCAGATCTGTTTCCATCGTCAGAAACTGTCAGTCTCGTCTCATAAACCGTTAATGCCCAGCTCTCGCTACGCTCGGGCCCACGCTGTTCCTTTGAGTTTCTGAAACGCTTAGTAATAACGGACGCAAAAACCAAAACACCGATCTGCTGCTTGTTATTTCTTTATTGTTACACCAACATATAAAAGCAATAAACGAACTAAGGTCTGAAAACAAATATTACAATAATAAATCATAAGATTACTTCTGACGATGTTTCACTCTTCTTTCTGAACAGCGACCGATGAGACGATGACTGTCGTATTGATGCCTCCGCGAAAATTGGGGAAGTTGATTTTGAGCAAACAACCAAGAATTGATCGTTCAATCTTCAAGTCCATTGACATGGTATTTGCCCCATCATCCCGTCTTTAACCCGAGGAAGCCAGGTGAACTCCCTGTGGTGTTTGATTGTCCTGCGAAACATGAAGGAGTCTCTTTAAATGATAATTTGTATAGTGGCCCAGATTGCGTGAGCTCATTAGTGGTGTAACAACAGAAGACAAGGGCCAGGCAACAGATCGTTTTATTATGAAAATCAACACGTATTTATACATCTTTCAACTACATTATTATAGACAAGCGCAGTCATCTGATTGGTTGTTTAGGTAGACAAACGCAGGCTTCTGATTGGTTGTTTCGGGATTCCTTGACAAATAGAGTTCTCTCTGCGAATCATATTCTGCCACGTTAACTTTGCTGTGATTGGTTGTTGACTCAGGCTTGTTCATATTTTCTTACGGCCCATATTAGTGACCTAGACCTTAACGTAGATTAGTGCCAACCAATCGGCTAGCAGCCTGCTCTCACCACACTCGTCCTCCCGTCAAATACGTGCGACTGAAGTCGGCTTGATCTACTTGGTGCAGGCGTCATCGTTGGCTTGTCTCGCTGTATCCATTTCTGGAGCTCGCTGACGTTCACGCGCCTCTCATTGTTCGCCATTGCGACTGTGTCTGCGTAACCCCATCTCGAAGTGACCATATATGGTCCTTCCCACTTTGGAAACTGTTTGCCTGACCCTGTCGAACATTCGTCCATACTTCGGCCCACACCTTCATATGCTGCTTTCGCCCGACCTCCCAGCAGCGTCTCAAGTAGCAGCTCCATCGCCGACAGATCTTGAACGCCACTCAACTGCGCAGAAGCCTTGAAGTCCTGCCCGAAGATCCATATGTCTCCATCAAAAACTGCAGGGTATAGGCTTTTCATTTGTCGGTAGGCAGCGACACCAAATGTAACAACAGAAGACAAGGGCCAGGCAACAGATCGTTTTATTATGAAAATCAACACGTACTTATACATCTTTCAACTACATTATTATAGACAAGCGCAGTCATCTGATTGGTTGTTTAGGTAGACAAACGCAGGCTTCTGATTGGTTGTTTCGGGATTCCTTGACAAATAGAGTTCTCTCTGCGAATCATATTCTGCCACGTTAACTTTGCTGTGATTGGTTGTTGACTCAGGCTTGTTCATATTTTCTCACGGCCCATATTAGTGACCTAGACCTTAACGTAGATTAGTGCCAACCAATCGGCTAGCAGCCTGCTCTCACCACAGTGGGACTGCTATTGAGATTCAGAAAGTTTACAGTTGCTGTCGCGGCGGATATTGAGGAAATGTTCCTCAGGTGAAGGTGCCAGAGAGTGACAGAGATCACTTGAGGTTTTTGTGGTTTGATGACGGTCCTTGTGGTAAGGTGTCAGAATATAGGATGACAGTGCATCCATTTGGTGCCATATCCTCCCCATTTTGTGCTAATTTTGCTCTACGAAAGGCAGTGTCCACATTTGGTTCTAATGATTTGCTGGACGTCATAGATTGTTGCTTCTACGTGGATGATTGTTTAGCCTCCTTCGATGATGATAAGTCTGCAGTTAGATTTGCAACAAGCATCACTGAAGTGTTAGCTAAGGCCGGCTTTCGTCTAACTAAGTGGGTCTCGAACAGCCTAGACGTTTTGAAGCATATAGATCCAGAAGACAGAGCACCTACCGTACGAGATTTGCCTGTTGATACTCTACCAGTTGAACGCACATTAGGTATGCGATGGGATGTGAACTCTGATACCTTTGGATTTAGTGTTGGTGATATTGATAAGCCAGTTACTCGGAGAGGTGTGCTCTCTGTGTTGTCGTCCGTGTTTGACCCACTTGGATTAGTAGCACCTTATCTACTTCCGGCTAGGAGGTTATTTCAAGAGACATGCAGGAAAGGGTTACAGTGGGATGAACCATTAAGTGAGAGGCAGAGAGAAGAGTGGAAGGGGTGGGTTAACAGTTTAAGAATGCTGAATCTACATTCCGTCTCACGTCCACTTAAGCCGTCGAGAAATCATGATATAATTGACTTCCATGTTTTTTCTGATGCCTCTGAGGTTGGATTTGGTGCAGCCGTATACATCAGAACCACCTTAAGGATGATGGGTAAATCTAGAGTTGCACCTCTAAAGACGGTTTCGATTCCGAGATTAGAACTTAATGCCGCCTTACTAGCTGCGCAGTTATTCACAACGGTGTGTAAAGAGTTGGATTACCCCAAGCATCCCGTAACGTTTTGGACTGATTCGATGTCTGTGATATATTATATACGCAACGAGTCAGCAAGATATGCATGTTTTGTAGCTAACAGAGTATCTCAAATTCGTGAACTAACAACTGTTGAGCAGTGGAGGTACGTACCGTCTGGAAAAAATCCAGCTGATCTAGCATCGCGAGGAGTTATTGATATGAATGTGGTTAAAAATAAGTGGTGGAAAGGTCCAGAGTTCTTGCTAAGGGCTGATAGTATGTGGCCTCGTAGAGAAGATGAACCACCGATAAACGAGTGTGCCTTGGAGTTGAAGACAAGTGTCAGTTTAACATCTACTCAAGAAAGACATTCAGGTTTACATCCACTTTTTAAATATTATTCTTCTTGGTACAAACTACTGAAAGCTGTTGCGTGGTTGACACGATATGTTACGTATTTAAAGGTCATGCATCTTGCGGGATACGAAAATATGAATGTGGGGCCTTTGAGAGTCGAAGATATTAGAAATGCAGAGTTAGCGATTTTGAGGGCTGCTCAGTGGGAAGCGTGGGGTGAGATTGCCAAGGAGGATAGTCCCGATTTCGCAGATTTCAAGGTGCGGTTAGATAGATTATCTCCGATAGTTTCCGAAGGGATCGCTAGAGTTGGTGGACGTCTACAAATGTTAGAATCGTCATATGAGACCCGTCATCCGGCTTTATTACCTTGCTACCATCCAGTCACTGATCTCATTATAAGACACTACCATGTTCTTGAAGGTCATTTGGGTACTTCGCAAGTACTATCAAGTATTCGATGTAAGTTCTGGATAGTGAAGGGAGGTACTGCTGTCCGTAAAATAATTGATAAGTGCATGGAATGTAAACTCCGAAATGCTCGTCCAGTACAGCAGATGATGGCACCACTCCCAGCGTGGCAAGCTTCTGAAGGGAATTATCCATTTGAGTACGTTGGGGTGGATTTGTTCGGACCTTTTGTAGTGAAGAGAGGCAGAACCCTATGTAAAAGATATGGCTGTTTATTCACCTGTTTGAAAATGAGAGCTGTGCATATTGAGATGGTTCATTCGCTAACTACTGATTCATTCGTGCTAGCATTACATAGATTTATAAATCGCCGGGGTGTACCGAAGATGATGTTCAGCGACAGAGGGACTAATTTTGTTGGCTGTCACGCCGAGCTTAAAGAGTACTTCGAAGGTCCTCAAACGAGAGTTCAGGAAGAGTTACTGAAAAGGAACATCGAGTGGCACTTCAATCCACCACATGCCAGCCATAGAGGTGGGCTATGGGAAAGACTTATAGGAATTATCAAGCGTATTTTAAGCTCCATAATTAAAAACCAGAGTTTGAATGACGAAACGCTGGAGACATTTTTTTGTGAAGCTGAACGAATATTAAATGACCGGCCGTTATCACCTGTGAGGGACGACGTCAAGGATTTTGATGTGTTAACCCCAAATAAATTATTGTTATTGAGAGGCAACCCTGGCATAGAGGACGCAAGCGGGGAAGGAATACCTACGATTAAAAGATGGAAACAAGCCAGGCACATGAAAGATATATTTTGGAAAAGATGGTTAAAGGAGTATGTTCTAACACTGCAAACCAGGGACAAGTGGAAAAAGTTGTGCCGAAACTTAAAGGTTGGTGACATAGTATTAGTAGCAGATAAATGTGCCACAGGTAGGTGGCCTTTGGGAGTGGTAGTAAGGCTGATCTGTAGTGGTGATGGATTGGTGAGGACGGTTGAGGTGAGAACTAGTTGTGGCATGTTGGTGCGAGATATCAGAAAACTGTGTCTACTGGAAGGTGCTGAGAGTAGAGAGTCGGAGGATGAAACACTAGATGATTTTCCAACCTAGAGCGTCAACCTGAGAAGGGTTGTAGGCGTACTGCTGTAAGTCCTACAATTCTTCAAAGGGTAGCGCATCAATGAGCAGTCCAATGTGCTCGGTGTGTGATTTTGTACATATGTTCATATTGTATATACTGAATTGATATCATCTGTCATCTAGCTGTTGGTAATTCTGTTTGTGTCCGGACATTCCACAAATTACAATCGTCAACCTGTGAAGGGTTGTAGGCGTACTGGTGTAAGTCCTGCGATTCTTCAAAGGAATTCCATCAAGACATGATCGCGAGTTTTTGTGTACTGTTTGTATATACGTGTGGTGTGTCATATCAATTGGTGTTTTTTGGATTCATTGTGTTTACTTGTTGTTTTCGTACCTTGTTGTTATTGCGTAATTTTGTTAAAATTTTCGTCGTGATTACTTCTGAAGTTGTTTCGAGTCTTCTACATCCATGAATGAATTGATTGATGTTAAGGACAGCAGATGGGTCGTATACGCCGGGGAGGCTAGGCTATTGCTGAGAATGAAATGCACACGGAGATAATTGTTAGCTGCGGTCCGACACGCCGGGGAGAAAGAGTGTAAACGACTGAGGCTCGCATGCGTCACCGCTACTAGAACTGAGGCAGAATGAGTGACAAGCGATTGGTAGTGAGTAGATAAGAGGATGTGCGTAGAGTATCATGAGTTGGTGCTGTGGTCACGTTGCATTCTGCAAGAGTCATTCTAGCAAGTGGCGATTGTGTTGCAAGATGTCAAGAGGAGGTCTCTGTCTGGAGGCGCAGGTCGTCATTGATGTGTGAGATTGTGCTGTGGGTATGCTTGTGGTGTGTTGGCTTTTCTGTTTGTTTTCCATTTCAGCTCTGTCCGTGTGACCCAGGTTCTCGCAATGGCATCCAAGTCAACGTGCATTGGTCGTGAAGGAAAAAAGGGTTGGATCCCTTTTTTGCCGGGGAGTGTCAATGGAGTTGAAGATTGAACGATCAATTCTTGGTTGTTTGCTTAAAATCAACTTCCCCAATTTTTGCGGAGGCATCAATACGACAGTCATCGTCTCATCGGTCGCTGTTCAGAAAGAAGTCAGCAGTAAACCATCAGAAGTAATCTTGTGATTTATTGTTGTAATATTTGTTCACAGACCCTAGTAAAAACATTATTTTTATATGTTGGTGTGACAATAAAGAAATAACAAGCAGCAGATCGGTGTTTTGGTTTTTTCGTCCGTTATTACTATGCGTTTCAGAAACTCAAAGGAACAGCGTGGGCTTGAGCGTAGCAAGAGCTGGGCATTAACGGTTTATGAGACGTGGCTGACACAATCTTCAAATATATTGGCGCTCACCGTCAAAAAATGGATCCAACCCTTTTTTTCCATCACGATCATTACACGTTGACGTGGATGCCATTGCGAAAACCCGGGTCACAAGGACAAAGCTGAAATGGAAAAAAAACAACAGAGCCAACACACCACAGACATACCCACGGAACAATCTCACACATCGATGACGACCTACGCCTTCCAGTTAAGGGCATCCTCTTGACATCTTGCAACACAATCGCCACTTGCTAGTACGACTCTTGCAGAAAGCGACGTGACCATGGTAGCACCTCATGATACTCTTCACAAATCCTCTTATCTATTCACTACCAATTAGCACTGCAATCTCTTGTCACTCATTCTGCCTCAGTTCTAGTGACGGTGACGTATGCAAGACTCAGTCGTCTACACTCTCGCTCCCCAGCGTGTGGGATCACAGCTAATCATTACCTCCAAGCGAATGTCATTCTCAGCGCCAGCCTCCCCGGCGTACACGACCCGCCTGCTGTCTTTAACATCAGTCAATTTATTCACGTATGTAGAAGACTAGAAACAACTTCAGAAGTAATCACGACAAAAATTTTAGCAAAATTATGCAAAAACACAAGGTACGAAAACAACAAGTAAACACAGTGAACCCAAAAAACACCGATTGCTGGGACACCACACATACATACAAACAGTAAACATAACCTTGCAGATCATGTCTCGATGGAATTCCTTTGAAGAATTGTAGGACTTACACCAGTACGCCTACAACCCTTCTCACGTTGATGATTGTAAGTTGCAGAATGTCCGGACACAAGCAAGATTTACCAACAATTACATCAATTGGAACCCACTCAGTCACTTAACACAAACATACGTACAATTAATGCATCAAATGTTGTGGATTCCGCCTTGACGAACTACCATTGAAGAACTGTAGGACTTACAGCAGTACGCCTACAACCCTTCTCAGGTTGACATCCTAGGTTGGAAAATCGTCGCAGAGTTCATTTGTTGACCTCCTTCCATCATCTATATTCTCAACTATGAACGGTGACACGCCCATGTCATTGTATCGCAAAATATAGATGGCTAACAAATACACGACGTTTCTGACCAACCAAGAGTAGGCACAGAGTAATTTACACCAAAGATAATAACATTCAAACAGTGATTCGAAACTTGAAAGGCCTTGATTCATGCAAGCCACTTTAACCATGACCATCTCGTACACAGTTGGCTTATCCTCCCTAAACTGACCATTGACATTCTCCTTTCAAACGGGCTGATACTAGCGTAGTCATAGCATAAGCCATGTGAGTTCATGGACATCCCTTTCATTATGGATGACAACACCAACGACGACTGAGTGACACAAGTTGATGAACATAACGGTGCATCATAAGCTGTTGTTGTTCGGCTTTTAGAAGGTTGTGTAACTGCAAGATTACCACCACTACAGTCTTTCATGGTTAGCTCCACTTTAGCATTAACATCTGTTGATAGGTGGGCTACACTCTGATCATTTACACTGACGGTTTCATGAGTATCCATACCTTCTGCGACTGCATCTGCATTCAATTCTACCTCACGTTGTAGTTGTATAGAACCTTTATTCAACTTAGCAGTAGTAGGCATTCCCCCCATTTCATCATGATCAACCAAAGACAAATCTGCACTATCATGATCATTATCACAAATATTCAATTTACCATCATCTATCTGGTCAACTTCATCAATTTCAAACTCTTTAATAACAGAAGTGGATGATTTGGGTTCTTCCTCACAAATCCCTAAGGATTTTATACCTTTACTCTGACTAGTAATACCTTGCAAACTTGTGGAGTCAGAACTGGACTCTGAAACTGTAACTCTCTTCCTCTGCACAAACGCCAGTGTCGTCTGTGACACTCTATTCAACAATGGCTTACCAGTTGCAACTACAGGCTTCTTCACTGCACCATTATCGTCACACGATTCGGAGTCAGAACTTGATGACGCTGATTTCACATTCAACTTTCTACCACACTTGCTCACTGCTTCACAGTTCCCCTTTGTGTGCACTTCTTGCAAACGGATGAAACACGACCATTTGTCTCGCAACTTGTAACCTATCTGTTGGGGACGTCCCACCAGCTCTTACACTCACTAAGTTTATGTGGATTACTAGACGCTATAAAGCTTTCTCGATATCCACTTCTCTGAGACCCTTTTTTCGTAAATGATTGCGTCTTGCTCTCAGACTGCTCTCTTCTGGGGTGGGATGCAATATACTGGCGAACTTGCTCATAGCTTGATTGACACTATCTTTTACCAGTTTCAAAATATCATCGAACTTTGGCTCAATACCTTCATCTTCTATACAAGAGCTTATCTTCACCCACTTCCTTTGCAGTCGAGTAGGTAGGCGTCTCGCTATTACCTCTAGGACGGAACTTGAGTTCAGATCGCTCATACAATTCGTCGAAATCAACGTATTCTTGTAAGTCATCAGATTGTCTAAAAACTCAGAGAGTGCCTTGGAGTCATTTTGTAATTGCCTGCCATTACCTTTAATAGTCCCGAATATGTTCCTTACAATCATCAAAGGTCTTCCAAACTTTTGACGCAGGATACGCATTGCCTCAGTATATCCTTCGTTTAAGGGCATAACCTTACAGCACCGTATAGCTCTTGCAGCAACTCCAGTGCAGCACCTCAACAAATACATCAACTTCATTTCATCTTTTAATAAAAAAACTACTCAACATGATTTCAAACTCTGTTACAAACTGTAAATATTCAGCAGGGTTTCCATCGAAACACCTAGGTTCATACTTAGGGAGTTTGATATTCCTATTATCCCTAGACGACGAAACAGTAGCATCAACCATGTCATGCTTAACATAAGACACATCGTTACAAGTACCAGACAAGTCAACATGACTTACTTTCTTGTTTGCTTGCAAGACGCTCTGTCCCTTCTTCGACCCAGGCATCACTGAACTTGACCAAAATTCCAGAAAAGTGCCGGATAATACTTGTCGAAATAAGACTTGCAGGCACCAGGAAAGAGGAACGGAAACTATCCAAACACTATCAGAAACTGTCAACCAACTCTCATAAACTGTCAGTGTCTAGCTCTTGCTACGATAAACCTCGCGCTGTCCCTCGAATACTTTCAGAAACGCTTTGTATTAACCAACGCGAAAACCAGAACACTGATTGGCGACTCAAGAATCCTTTATTCTTACGCCAACATATAACCAACAATAATGTTATCACAGAAGGTTTTTGATAGTTTTTATTCTCCCTTCTGAACAGCGAACGATGAGACGACAATTGTTAGATTGATGACTAGCGAAAAGTATGGAGGAGTTGGGTTTGAGAAAACAACCATGAATTGGTCATTCAATCTTCGACTACATTGGCAGCCTCTTTCACACTGTAAAGAAGTAGGTTCCTACCTCAATACGAATTTTGCTTCAGGTACTAATGGTCACGAGTTGTTTGCATGTTAACATAGGTTTAGGTTCAGGAAGTCGTGGCTATGGAAATATACTGTTTCTTTTTAGTGAAAGCGATAAGCATTTAAGCTTTTTGCTGTCCAAATACCATTCTGCATAATTCCCTCCGGTGATTTCCTGTTTAGAGTATTATTTTCCAGGTGTTCACAATGTGGTGATCCTGTCTTCCTGATGAGGTGATTAAGCCTCACCACTTGGAAATTCTGACGGCAACTTCATGAAGTCAGTGCTAATGTTTGTGTTCTTACTGCTGCAAGTGATAGGATTACTGAAGAATTTGTACAAGTTAAATATGATATGCTAGAAGCCAGGAAACTTCTACTTGGAGCTGCAGGGATCTAGTGGCATTGGCAGCCACACAGCAGTCAGCAACATGACATCTAGCTGATACAAAAATTGAGGAGAGCTCCATACCTTCGTAAATTGCCGGAATGAATAATCAGCTTGTTGAGTGCATTGGGTGTTTTTTCTGAGGAAGAGCATGGTTTCAAAGTAGATTGTTATTATCAGGCCACAATGTTTTTGGCATGGAGAAGTTGAGGTGCACTTGGCGATAGCATTCCATTACGTGATTTACTCCTTTGATTTAGTATGACCTTGAAAACGTTTTTCATTCAAGTCTTTCGGCTGAGCTAAGTGTTCAGGGAAGCAATAATATGGCAAATTTTGTATTCCATACATCCCTAAGTATAGGGGGAGGCTAGTAGTTTGTGTTATCTTGCCTTATAGAAGCTGTTGTAGAGTGCTGTGATCCTGGACACAATTCTAGGGGAATTTCACCCCTAAATATGCTTAAACGTGGCACTGCCAACAGTTAAATCAACTTGTTTAATGTTCGTTGCTTCTTTTAGTCTCTGAAATGGCCTACATGGCAATTGCAATAGGCTTACTTTGTTAGGTGTCTCTCTTTATTTGACTGAATGATGTAAGCAATAGTCTCTAAAATTTTCTGTGGATCAGAGTACAGTTATAATACTTCAGCCGCTCAGATACCAATTTCACTGTACTGAAAGTTACTGCATATGAGGATATTGGATTGTCTGCAAGTTACAAGCTGAAGATTGCAGTTAACTGTAAAGCAGCAAGTGTGATGGATCTTAGAATAACACGTAATCGTCAGTGTTGATACATTTCATACACAAATATGTAAATTCATCAGTGATCTTAAAACCAGCAAATGAGCTAAATGGTTAGCTGGTCTCCAACTTAGTCAAAACACTTGCACCTTTAACTTAAATCTAAACTTTTCATAACCAACCACGTTAGGTTCTAACATCTCTTGCACCTTTTACTGGCCTAGTTCTAACCATAATCCTTTTATAACTTGACTTTAAACTAGCCATGTATCATGTGCAATTTTCTTACACTTGTGTCGTCACCTTATGAATATGGTGTTTATTCAACCGGTTTCATTAATTTGCTGTGAATAAATGTTTCGGAGTCAATAATGCGCTCACGCCAGTTTATTGTCTGTTCTTTGACTTCATCTCAGACATTTGGAATTTCACGGACGATATGCTTATCTTGCTAACAATACGCTTTCTTTGGACAAATTTCACCGATTCTGAAGGACATAGAAAGTGCACTTTTTCAAAAATGACCTTGGGCTGAATGGCTAAGCGTATCCCGAACAATCGTTGTATACGGTCGTTGGATGATTCAGAGGATTTAATTAGTAGCACGAATGATGGATCACAACCAATTTCACAGAATGTTCAGGATCTGGCCAACGATATCTATAAAGAATTCGAGTCATTAATTAAATTGTACGGAAACGGCTTCCTTCACAATTTAATGCCCTTGGTCATCCGTGCACTAGAAAACTTAGATAGCTTGCATTTAGAGAACTCTGATCTGCATATTAAATCACTTGTATTGAGCGATGATCACAAGTTGCTTTCCAGTGAGTATGAAAAGGAGAAAAAATTAAGGAAAGTTGCTGAAAATGTTAGTTGGTGTTAAGATTGCAATAATGCCTTATTCATGTAGAGACTCTTTCACCTAGAAGATGACTTAGAGGAGGAACGCAAAAACCATGAGGAAAAGTGTTTAGCGTTTGAAAGCAACATTCGTCTGCTCGAAGGCAAAGTAAAGAATTTGAATGAGCAAAGTAAGTTTTCTTTTAAAAATATATTTTGCACTAAGTTTCACGATATGAAGATCATGAATTGGAGATGAAGAAAGACTATCAAAGGCTGCACGATTTATATACAAACCTCCTTCGTGCATATCTTGAATATGTCGAACGTGTTAGGTCAATGTTTCATAAATATAAACTGGATCATCAATGTCTTCCTCACGCTCCTTACCTCACAGATAACACTAGCTTTGAAGTCAGTTCACCAACTCAAACATCTGACCGCAGTACTGGTGCTGATCATCTGAATCGGTTTGGCACCTTGATGGACTCAGATGGTCTGTTTAGTGTACTCAGTTTATTAACACACTAATGATTTTAGCTTTAGAGACAGAAAGACAAAGAATTATGCGCATGATAATGGAAACAACTCCTGAACTTTATGGTACTGGTGGACTTCTTACCTCTTCTACGTTTGTTTGTTATTACTAATATTCATTTTCACCAAAAAGACTTTCAGAACCATGTTTCGATGAGCTGTCACAGGGTGATTTACCGGATGACGATGGGCATGATATGAAAAGTAAGTCAATTTAAAATATTTTTAATATACCTTACTCCTTTTAAAATGTATTGTCTCGAAATTTAATATCTGTTGAATCTCATATATACATGTACTTGTAATTATACCATTTAGAATTAGTAAGGTTCATGATTTATACGCTGCTAGATGTATAGCTAGGACTTGATTTTCTCAAATAATTTGTGTTGGTATACCAGATAGTCTGAATCTTGCAGACTGAGAAATTTCATAGTATTTATAGTCAAGTATGTGACTGCTAATAATCAACCTAAAATTGTTTCTTGTAATTTCGCTTCTTGGACAACACTTTTTGTTTATACTTCTTGTGGCACTCTTTACTTAACGCTTGTGTTTCTCAGTGAATAAAAAACAAGACTTCGTTGACTTTCCGCTAATAAGGTCGGAAATTTACAATATCAAAGTGTGTAAGGTAACCTTGTCAATGATCTGTGTGAATAATTCTGCGTTAGGCAATTGCATTGGTTAAGTGTAGTTACTGTATTCATCTCACACCTAGTTGTAAGTGCTTACGTGAGTTTTGTTTTTACTCAGTGTCTTTTGATGAATTAAATTCATGTCTGTCTTTTCTTATTTTCTTGTTACTACTTACAAAGTTATTTAATCTTTTACGGAGGAATCTCACTATATAACTAAACCAATAATAAGACTCGCAAATAGGGAATGTGGGGCATAAGGTTAGCAACGCCATCCCGTAAAAATAATCACCACTGCTACGGAAACTTCAAGCCTCTAGCTTGGAGCTCTATGTTCCACTGGGAACGTGAAGGAATAAAAAATATCCTACTTTGTGTATTTTTCTTACATATGGCTTCATGAGAGACTTATCCTATGTACACCACTGTGTTCTGTTAATTTTATCCGATATACGATTAATTTGTAAATTCTAGATAAACTTTAATTTTTCATAGTTCATTTGTTGTTCTAGATAAAAATACTGTTGCATTTTTAAGTAATCTTCCTGCTATGCTTCAAGGTGCGTTACATGTATTGAATGATGATTGTTTTAACCAGTGATATTGGATTATTCTTTGATTTACAGAGAAAGCAGATTCTAGAGTCTATACGTTTTGATCACATTTCCTGAATTCTTTTACCACTTGATTTCCACCAGCTGATAATATATGTGCTATTAAATGAATAGTCGTATGAGTTATTGCGTGTTCGATGACAGACATCTATTCTCTGTTTCAAGTAAACTCAATAAATCCGTAAAAATTGTAGCAAGTTCAGTTATCGCTCCATACATCATACTGTCAGGTTGTAAATTCCTAGCTTACTATTAGCTTTGGTTTCTTTATTCAACGACAGACGGAAGACGTGGGTGGCTGGCTAATTTTTTTCTGAAGTGCTTGGAACACAATAAGGATTAGTGTTATATGACCAAAAAACCCAGGGGACAATTACTTGAGGCCAGTTTTGCGGCTTCTTTGAACTTGTTTTTAGAGTTGTTTGGGTATTAGTAACTTACCGCCGACTACGGACCACCGTAGGGTAAATCGGGATATGGAATTTTCGGGGTCGACATTTTCTAACTTCCCCTCTCCAGAGTAGGGAAGCAGCACAGGTGTTATGCTGGTCATCTGAGAAAAACACCCTACTGCTGTTACATCCCTCTTTCCCAACGGTATGATTTTTCCCAAACCCCCTAGCGGGGTGTAAACATCTCACAATATGCCGGTAACTGCTTTTATTCTAATCACTATTACTACAACATGTAAGCCCGATCACCACATCAAGGTAGCAGTTTATCGATCAAGAAACAGAAGACATAAGAATGATAATTATCATTAAATGGACAGCTAAGTTTCCCCAAAACTATTAACTCTAATCCTAGTTTGAACCTGCATATTTGGTACTTTTTAGCTAATTAGCACTGAATACTGTACGTGATTATTTTTTCAGGTCATGATGGATCTTGTACAGCTTCTCAACCTCAGTGTGGTGAGACACTAGGCAGTGATTTTGCTGGTAAGTTGTGTTTCAAATTGTGTTGTCACTGATTTCATTGTTTGCTAATGATAACTTATTGTTGTATAATTCCAAACACATTTGTAATAAGGTTGGTTAGAAATGAGAAAAAAGTGTCCATGTTTCATTGGTCCATAAATTCCATAAGGTATATTGAGATCTGTGAATATGAGCTGCCATATACTAAAATGTATTACGTTGTTAGGAATTACAATCATTTATATTATGTATTTGTATTAAAATCATATAATAATTCGCCACCCAATCTAAAGGCGGTTCCTTCATAAAAATCAGCAGGACTTTATTACCATAGGAGTACTAAGTAGCCTTTTTACCTGTCTTTTGTGCTATTCGCTCTACGCCTGTGAAACCTGACCTCTCCGGGTAGGCTGAGGATGTGCAGCGGCTCTGCTTATCCGATCATTGCTGTCTCCGCAGGATTGCTTGCGTTTGATGGCACCATCGCGTGAGTAATTCTGAGGTTCGCTGGCATGTGTTTGAACACAGCGGAGATCACCATTCGTAGAGTGTTGTCGTCATCTGGAAACACCGGCTTCGGTGGCTTGTACATGTGCTGCGATTGTCATTCCAGAAGCTTGCTTACAGGTCTCTGTTCGCTAGCCCTGGGATGGGATGGAAAAAAGGTGGTCAGCCCATGACGTGGTGTCGTGGGATGTGGGGTATTTGTGTTAGGTTAGCATCATCGGTTGGTGCGTCCGAGAGATAGTTCGAATCGGTGGCTCGAAACGTTATCGGATATAGCGTCTGTGGCACAGCGGTTATGACTCTTGCCGATCATGCACATAGTCCTGGGTTCGATCCCCTGCTGACGCACACCTGATATCTATGGTCGGCCTGCTAAATTTGGGCTTCCGATATCACATGCTGAAAATTCCATACTTGTACCAAACATACGGTGTGGATTTAAGCTGTAATCAAAAATAAAAAAAATAGAATCACGATCATCAATGGCGAACATGCTGCAATTTCCTTCTTTCTTCCCTTCCGACTATAAGTGACAAATGCTGTTTAAACTTGTTAAGTATGACTGCTTTATCCGCTCTCCACCTATTTTTTACTTTTAGTTTATGTTGTTTCATTATTATTGTGTGGTGCATCCTCTTGGTACCATATTGTACCAAGATTTTTGTTTGCTCTGATTTGATGTTAATCAAGACCCAGATTTAATGTACATGTTTGCATTGCAGAAATTCATCACCTTACAACAACCCTCATTTAGAACACGTTCTGAATTGAGACTAAAAGAACTGAATTGGAAACAAGTACAAACTACTAGCGTGATGATTGGGGATAAAGCAATAAGATTTGTAATAGTTTTAAGTATTTTATTTTTATTTTTTATTTTTGATTTACAGCTTGATTCCACACTGTATTTTTGGTTCAAGTATGGAATTTTCAGCATGGATATCGGTAGCCCAAATTTTGCAGGCCGACCATAGATATCAGGTGTGCGTCGGCGTGGGCTCGAACCCCGGACCATGTGCCTGGTCGGCGAGAGTCCTAACCACTGTGCCACCGACGCACAGTCTGAAGCCTTATATTCAGTTGTAAAAAGTTAGTGTTCGGTGTATCAGTCTTTCTAGACATCAATCATTTTGGCCATGGTTATAATTCTAGTGTAATCAGACAGGTATTTCATGCAGAGCTGTGGCTCTCTGGTCTAGACATTTTATTTCCAACAACTAGGTCACGTGTTACAAACCTGCGTTACCTACTGAAGTTTGGCAGCCAGACGGCAGTAAGTGTTATCAGCCCTCGTTCGATAGGCATAGCTTGTTCCCAACTGTGAAGAAGTCCTAGTGGTTGTTGGGTTTGTTGCAGGAGGATTTCTTAAAACTTTCAATCTTGAATGACAAAAGAAGTTATCCCATCCTTCTTTTCCATGTAATAATTACTACTTAAGCTGGATTTCACTCATTCTAGTCCACTTTACAAGCCCTACCGTATCTACATTACTCAAAAATAGTGTTTTGTTTGAAATGTTTGAATACAATGATTAGTGTGTTGACAGTAGGTTCTTATCTCATATTGAATATAGGGAGGGAAATATCAGTCTTGCAGTCATTGGTAATCAGCTCTAAGATGGTCTCCGGCAGCTCTAGTGAAAAGTTATGCCTAGTGGGGTGGGGCCAACTAAGTCAACTGTGACATTGGTCTTCAGTCACTTCACGGAGTTCATCGTGAATTTTTTCATCAATATTCTTTATCTAAATTTAACAGTGTGAAATATTCCCATATCATGTATTAAAAGTTAATCTGAACGAAGAATATTCTTTTCAATAATTTCTCTCCAGATTCTTACAGTTATAAAATATAATGTATTTGTTGTCATTACAATAATGGCCAGTTATTCAATGGATACATTTGTAACGTAGAACATCAGATTACTTATGGGGTGTCAAGGTAAATAGTAGTATTTGTATGACAAACGTCGTGCTAGGCTGAAATCGATTACAAATATATTGTAAAATGGGAGACATTGGCGGTGATTAGTCATAATAGATTCGTAGAATATGGGGTGGGAAAAAATTGACAAGTCAGTTTAAGGTTATAAAAGGTGTCAGGTTAGTGGCTTGTACAAAGTAGTACGTATTAAAAAGGAGATAGTAAGACTGCAATGATAGGTTCATAATGAAAAAACCAACGTGTGAAATAAAGAAACAAGTGGAGGCATATATTTAGATATTATCCCTTTTCTCAATGTATCCGTCGCATAACTGACTATTATTGTAACGACAACAAGTACATGAAAAAACTGGAGAGAAGAAATTATCGATTTTTCGTGCTCGAGAACATCTCCCACTATGGCTAAGTAAAGGTGTAGTTAAAACTATTAACAGTTCGATATTGGACCATCTGGTCCAAACCGGCGTGGAAGAATCCTTCTCTATAATCTACCGAGTGTCTCATAAATTGCCAAAATCATCGAAGCACCGCATTCTCCAAACAGCAGAGGCTATCACAATTCGCCTCAAACAACCAGTGCTTTGTGTGCGAAAGAAGCAAGTCCAGCCAGCCACTACTACTATCCTGGCCTTCAGTGGAGACTACAAATTCATCAATTCTGTATTATTATCTTTCCTAATTTTCCTGATGTTCAGTTTATTGTTATGTTGATGCTATTCAGCGGTAATCTATCAATATTATTGATTCGATGTTATTTAAACAACATTAGTGGCGTTCATAACACTAATTCATTCATTCACTATAATGTATATATAACTGTAGAGTCTGATGATGAAGTCATCAAAAAGAGTACTCTCTGTTCAGTATCCATTCTTTTGAAAATTTTAATGGGCATTTTTAATCAATGGTTGGAAAGAATATTCTTCGTTCAGATTGACTTTTAAATCTTTATTCATTTCCCTCCTCGAACTTAAGTCGGTTCATTGTATCAATATTCTCTATCTTTTGGTGTATTATTTTAAGCTGTAGCGACATGTATTGATGTACTTTTGCCAAAAGTTCTAAGGTGGCTTATCAGTCACCCACCACTACAGAATTAAGCGTTTCCAACGTATGTTTGTCTCAGTTTTTCTCTCTCTCTCTCTCAACTGACTGTCACTGACAAATAAAAGATACAAGAAATCAGATATGCGTTTTTAGTAGAACCTGCAAAATATCAGAACAAAGTGGCATACATGTTGCTTCATGAAAAACGAAATTTGATCATGAAAATCTGTATTGAATCAGCTATTGAACAAGTTTCTCAAGTAGTTGTGGTTAGTGAGGCCTAAAAATTTCAAAACCTTGTAACCAGAAGGATTTGGGTTCGAATCCTAGTGGGTGCGTACTTCTGAAGAGTCCCGAACTAGGACGAAACACCTGTCCAGTACTCCCTTCAGGTTTCCCCAGTGGTTCTCCAACTGATGTCAGCTCATGATGAAATCCTGTAACCAATCAGTCAAATCCCTACAAACCAACACTTAATCACAATCCCTTAGCTGCTTTTACTTTCTTCTCCCACTTGGTGATCGTTATAGAGGTAGATTTTCTCACCCATGTAATGTGAGTGGGTTATTTTTACTTGTCTACCTCTTAACATATAGGATAAGGAGAACGATTAAAGCACTAAGAGGATTCTGTTTTGCATTGAGAGATATTCATATTGAAACAACTGCACTAAAATTAAACAGTTTATGAGTAGTATTGTATGTGTTCTCAAAGTTATTTACTTGAAGAAACAAGTTTTCATCGTTTATCTCTTGCCTTCGCCTCCGTGACTTGTCTTTATTTACACATTGAGCGTTTGATTAGTTTCAGATGTGTGAAACGAATCTGTACTCAAATATAAAAAATGATTGTAGCTAACTGCACTGGTTAGTACGCTGAATGTATCACACTTTGAAATTTTCTTGACTATTTAGATTGTTTTTGATGTGGTTGTGTTCTCTGAGCTAGCTGGATAGTTAATTTGCAAAGCTTTTATCACCCTACTAGGTGACACCTTCAGCGCATACTTCAATTTGATGAAGTGAGCTTTTACATTTCTCCACGATTTTATTAATCATCTCTCCTGGTCGGTGACCTTAGACGTGGTTGGTTATTTTTGTGTGTTTTCACACCTTCTAGGTTACTTGTGCTGGAACTGATTGTTTCTTTGACTTGAACTTTGACCCTTTGTGTGTGAAGTTTATTTCTTATCGGTTGATAAATTTTGTCTATCTCGATGTGTCTATTGATTGATGATTCACTGGAATGTCAAGCTTCTAAAAATTCTCTAGCATTCTTGTTGTTTCCTCCGTCTAATATTTGAACGTTGTCCTAGTCGACTTGATCGCCGTGGTTGTTTGTATGCTGTGAGGCGATATGAAGGAGTGGATATCATGTCTTTCGACGGCTAGCTTACGTTCGTGGATACGAAGACGAAGGGGACGTCCACTTTGGCAAATGTAGTGTTTTTCGCAGTTGTTACAGTTTATTTTGTAGATGATGTTGGTTTTATCTTCTTTCGCTGTTGAGTCTTTTGGTTGACATAGAATTGAGTGAAGCGACTTTGTTGGTTTGTGTACGACGTCATTTCCTAAAGGTTTCAAGAGTCTTGCAGTGATTTCTGAGATATCCTTTATATTTGGTAAGGCGATTTTCTTTGTGCTTTCCTTTGGGGCTTTTGGTCCGATAGGTTGGCTTAGGGGTATATGTCTTTTGATGAAATTCCGTGGATATCTATTCTTTTGGAAGATGTCCATGAGATATTTTTCTTCAATTTTCCTTAAGGTGGGAGTACTGCAATGACTCCTGGCTGACCCTCTTGAATAGTGTTTGTATGCAATTCCTTTTGTGTGCTATTGGATTGTTGCTGTTGTAATGCAGGATTTGATCTGTGTGAGTTGATTTTCTATAAACCTGAGTTTTTAATTCCCCTGTGGTTGTTTGCTTGACTAAGACGTCCAAAAATGGAATTTGCTTCTCCCACTCCTCTTCTCTTGTGAATTTGATGTCATTGAATTTGATTATTACAAATGTGTCGCCGACGTATCGTATCCAAATCTTGGGTTTGATCTTTGGTGGAATTATGTTTTCGAGCCTCTGTATCACTGCTTCTGTAATCAAACCTGATATTTGTGATCCCATGGGTGTTCCTTTGACTTGTTCATATATTTGGCCGTTGAATTGGAAGTATGTTGTTAGGCATAGGTTTATGCATTCCATCCAGCTTGTGTGTTGCATTTTTGATTGTTGTGGAAGGTGTTCGTCGTTGCTAAGTAAATTGCTCCATGGCTTCTTTTGCTAGTTTTTGTCCGATTGAGGTATATAATGCTGTGACGTCGAAGGATATCATTATTTCTTGTTCATCTATTTGGATACCTCTGATTTTCTCTAGGAATTAGATAGCAGAGTTGATGGAGTGATCACAAGATTCCGTTAGGTGTTTTAGTTTTCTGTATAATTCTTTGGATAAATTATATGTTGGAGTTCCTGAAAGTGATACAATTGGTCGTAATGGGATATTTGACTTGTGTATTTTTGGTCTGCCGTAGAATCGGGGTAGGACTAGTCCATTGGATTTCATTCGCCATTGGTCTTGTTTTGTGATCTGTCCAGTTTTGATGAGCTTGTTTAATGTCCTTTGGATGCGGTTGTCCAATGTTTGTATGGGATTTGTTGGGAGTTGTTGATATACATCATCATCTTTGAGTAGTTCTTCAGCTTTCTTGTTGTATTCTTCTCTGTCTATGACTACTGTTGTTCTTCCTTTGTCGGCTAGTATTCAGATTTTATTTTGTAAGCAGAGTACAAGAGAAGAGAACATTTTCTACTGATATCCTTGATGATTGCTTTGTTGTTAAAAAACGTCTGTGTTGTTCTATGGTTCATATCTACGTTTTAAACTCATAAGTCATTGATGAAGATCTCAGCTTTATTGAAACACTGGAACTTTTGTTCATTGCTTTCAAATTATTATTCAGTACACTTCTCTGAATCCTTCGTGTTCTGAGTGGAACATGTCTGTCAGTTTACTATCGGCTAGCGAACTGACTAGGAGAAGTTAAGGTGTGTGTGCATTAGCTAGGAGTCGAATCTGGACCACTTGTGTAGTCGATCAATATTCCACCATTGAACTGTCGACCTGGTTAACACATGGTCTCTAATATTTTACATATTAGCTGATTAAAAATGCCCATTCACATTTTCGAAAGAATGCTTACTGAACAAAGAATACTCTTTTCGATGACTTCATCATCAGGTTCTACAGTTATATATATACATTAAAGTAAATGAATTAGTATTATTAGCAACATTAATTTTGTTTAAATAACATCGAATCAATAATAATATCAATAGATTATAGTTCAATAGCATCAATATAACAATAAAGTGAATGTCAGAAAAATTGTGAAAGATAATAATACAAATTCATGAATTCATAGTCTCTACTGAAGGCCGGCCAGGGCAGTAGTAGTGGCTGGCTGGACTTGCTTCTTTCGCATACAAAGCACTGGTTGTTTGAGGCGAATTGTGATAGCCTCTGCTGTTTGGAGTATGCGGTACCTGGATGTTTTGGCAATTTATTTGGTACGGGGTAGATGTTAGAGTAGGATTCTTCCACGCTGGGTTTGTGACCGGTTTGGACCAGATGGTCTAATAGCGAACTGTTAGTGGTTTTAACTACACCTTTGCTTAGTCATACTGAGAGATGTTCTCGAGTGAGCACGAAAAATCAAGTTCCTAGAGCAACGGCCAATATAACTCGCTCCACAAGCCCAGTTGAATTGGTAGATACAATTTGAAGTGGCTAGTCTAGGTACTTCCTCTTTCAGTCTAGGTAGCACCATCGGTTGTGTAGAGAATAAGGCGTGTAGTTCGCCAGCATTAAAAGTTCTTTGAACTGATTTTCTTAATTTCTTCGTAATTATTTCTCTTGCTATATCACCCTTGAATTGCAGTCGTATATAAAGAGACTTCTTGTTTGCGGATAGTGAGTAGTCCTTTTCCGCTTTCTTTATCATTTGTTCCTAGATAAATTTATCGGGATAGCTATTTTCAATCAAGGTATCATATACAATGTTTAATTCATCTTCAAATACTTCTCCTGAGTATATAGCTCTAACCCTGTGGCTGAGGGTCTTTACTAGATTTCTTTTATACTGCAGAGAAACGAAGCTATTAAATTGTGTAAACTGTCCTGTCCGTATACTTTTCCTATGTATATATATATATATATATATATATATATATATATATATATATATATATATATATATAATTTATCCATTCTGTTGTTTTTCATGCATTCACTTTACACGAATTGTTTGTTTCTAATTTTTATAGAATCTGTTGAACTGGAAGTTGATGGTGATCTAACCGATTATGCTGGTGAGTATTTTCTTTGATTGTGTTATTCTTTTATCATGTGGAAATATATGTATATATATATATATATATATATATACTTCCTTGCTTTTATGTCAGTTTGTTAACACCACCAGTCACGGTGTTCTTATTTTTTGTTGTTGTATATATTATTATTATTCTCTTGGGTCCCGATTGAAACATCGGGCTTCAACGGCGCATCTCTATTTCACTAGATTCTCGGCAGTCTTCTGTAGCTGGCTCCACGATTACGCATAAGTTCTTATCTCCTCACACGACCTCCCCCGTGTAACCCTTGGATCACAGCTTAACTCGTCGTCTCCTATTCGGCTTCCATTCGAGGGTCTAGCTGGGGACGTAATTCAGTGGTCTTCTCAGAGTATATACAGTCCATCATGATTTTCTGTTGCATGTTTGTTGCGTGGTGGTAGGTTCCTGATTGGTTCGGCACAAGAGTTCTATGTTGCTCATTCTTCTTGGTTGAGTGTCTGATTTTCGATATAAGAATAGAACTTGTGCACTGTGGTAGAGTATAATTCAATTGTGGGTAAAAATTACTTTGATAAAGTCTCACAGTGTTATATAGTAAAATTGACTGATGCGACCACGTTTTGTGCACAATTTATTACTCTAGCTCATAATAATATCAAGGTGTATTCATACAAATTTTTAAATTCGTTTATATAATTCCATTTTTTTTTCATCGCTACCCTATTATAATGGGGAAATAAATAAGAAAGAATATAAGGCGTCTACAATTCTGTCATATAAAGAGGGGACATCTGAGACCCTGCCTACTTAGTGGGATTCTTAATAAATCAGGAATTAGAGTGGCATTCAAACCTACAAACTCATTCAGGGACAAGCTCTGTAAGTTAAAGGACTCTACTGACCCAATTATATGAAATAATGTAGTTTACAAAATACCATGGAATGACTGTGAATGAGGTCAACTACATAGGTCAAACTAGTAGATCGGGGGTAGTCAAATTGTGTCAGAACATAAGAATTTAGCTAAGGTTAGATTGACTGACTCCACAAAAGTAAGTATTTTCGAAAAAAGCACAGCAATTGCAATGCATGCATTAACACACAACCATACAATAGGGTGGGAGAGGGTTAAAATTTTAAAGAGTAATCTAGTTAGGTGGAGATAGAGGTTGATTACTGAATCCTTGTCCATCGAGTCTACACTGGAACACATGCAATAGGAATAACTCCTCACTCGTAGAAGATATATGGAAAATACTACTACCATTGAAGTCAAGCGATGAAAGAAAAAGGAATTATATAAACGATTATGAGGTGCAGTAATAAATTGTGCTCGAAACGTGGTCATCGCTAAATATTACTGTATAACAAACACTGTGAGACTTTATCAAAATAATATTTTTATCCACAATATCGGATCTTCACTATCGAGCTAGCTAGCTAGCTAAGACAGCTGTTGATGAAAGCCTACAGCAGCCCGTTGGAACTGCTTTCTATCATGTCCAAAGTCTTTGATTCCAGCAGATCTCCCCACCGATTTTTGAGTGATAAAAGTCTGTCTTGTTTTAATGATCATGGTTAGCTTTAACATCCTCACATGTGTACACTGCTGATACGGTCTGATACCTTGTTATTCGTGTTATTGTTAGTCAGTTATCTTCCTCAGTTCTGTCCTCTCTAAGTGTGTTCATCACTTGAAGTCCTGTCTCTTCACTGGCAGCCTCTTTTGCCAACTTGTCAGTTTTTAACGTATATGTGTATTGTGAAATTCTTCAACATTTGTTTATTCAATTCACATTTTCTCAAAAAAATCTTTGTGCATGTTTTTAATGTGGCATTGTTTTAAACAATTCATTTGTTTATATTTGTGTAATCGTTGCTACAGTGTACATTTTCGTAATATTTCCCGATTTGTTATTTTATCGCGTATACCTTTTGTATGTGTATATGTTTGCACATATACGTGTGTGTGAGCGCTTTTATGTGTGTCTGTCTGTGACTACACTAACCTATGAAACTTTTGCCCACAATGGAATGCTTTGTATGACGTGTGGATTGATTATAGATGGTGTGTGTTCTAGGTTGAATTGGATTCTATGCATAAAATTTGACCCTAATGCTTCACTAATACATTCTACTTGGTTAATTGGGATTAGATCTATTTTAAACATTTCAATTTCGTTTATGAGGACTTATTGTCTACTGGTGGTATTTAACTTAATCTTTTGCATTAATATAAAAGCCTTCTATCAGAAATCTCACTGCAACTTTATCGAATGAGATGTAGTTTAGGGGTTGTTGCAACTAAAGTAATTAGTTATCAAATGTTGGTTTGCAGGGATTTGATTGGTTACAGATTTGATCACGACTTGACATGAGTTAGAGAACCACTGGGAACCTGGGAGTACCGCCAGACAGCTGTTTCGTTCTAGTCTGAAACCTATCTACAGTACGCACCCATTAGGTTTCGAACCTGGGACCTTCCGATCACAAGGCAAGCTTGTAGACCATTCAGTCACTGGGACCCCTTAGAATAGCCCATGAGTTCTAACTTCTGCCAATTCGCGATATACATGTATGTTGCACGGCTGCTAGCTAATGTCATGCTTGGCTAGTAACTGACCTCTTATCTGATCTCCTGCTTTCGAACTCCAATGGACTACATTCACTCCTAGCTTAAAGATAGGGAGTGTAGTGGTAGAACGTGTAGGCCACTTCACTTATTTGAGAAGTTGCATCAACCCCGATGGGTTGATTGCTGACGAAATCTCAGCACGGTTACAGAAAACTCGTTTTGCATACGCCAACCTACTTCATCTCTGGCCTAGTGGACATGAAATTCAGTTGACTCAGCAGTTCACTCTGTCCTCCTTTACGGCTGTGAGTGAGACGTGGCCATTGAAAGTGGAAGACATGAAATAGCTAGCTGTCTTTGATCATAGAAAGGTGTCTGCGTTCTATCTCTCGTGTTAAATGATATAATGAGGTGAACAACATTGAGGTTAGGCGTCGAGTGCTAGGTGAGGAAGGGAAATCAATAGACGAGTCTGTGAAGCGCAGCTGCATCGATTGAGATGGTTAAGACGTGTTACCCATGTCTAGCCATCCATAGGTTTTTTCGTCAACGGGCGATGTTAGATGACATAGGATCAGGTATGAAAAGAATAGGCTAGTGATGGTCAAATCAAAACATGGTCTCATCAGTCAATGAAATCCGCAACAGTTAGTTTAAGCCAGTCAGCCACATAAAAAGGTGTAGACTTCCTGGTTGAGGTTTTCGGGGCAGTAAGAACCAATGAAGGCTGGAGATAATTGTTGATATAACTGAAAATCGTTCTCAACAGCTGGTTCAGTTGCATTCACTCTTTGTGATTTGTGATATCCAATGAAATTCTATTGTCCTTCAGTATTACTATTATTTTTGACTCATATATTACTCTCTTCTCTTAGTTTGTGTGGCACATGAAGTGTGGCAAGTGGAACTGCTACACATCGGTCCAAAGCTGTACGTTGAAACTAGTGAGAACTCCAGTAGGTGCGTACTTTCGAAGAGTCCCAAACTAGGACAAAACAGTTGTCCAGTAATCCAAAGTTTTCTAACGATTCCCTAACTGACGTCAACTCGTATTCAAACCTGTGAAGTGATTATTTTTATCTGATTGTTGTTAGTCACTAGCAGTGGAATCCACGTGAAATGCATTTCATCCTTTTTGGGGCCCGTCAATTGGATGTACTTACTTCTCCAGAGAGTGATGGATAATGTTCCCCAATGTAACTCAAACCTAATACTTATCTTTTTAAACGGAGAAACGGTATCCACTGGGTTAATGGGTCATAAAAGCTTCATGTTGTGCAGCGGGTATCAGTTGTTATATGTGCCGTGTTAACAGGAACTGACCGTTGTTCCGGTCCAACATAATCAATATACATGAGATTACAAATGAACTTCAACAAGTAAATTAACAGATCTTTTTGTTTAGATAGATCAGATGTATTCATGACTTGAATAGTTAAAACATTTTGTCTAGAGGGAAGGAATTTCTTAGTATTTTGTCAGTCTCTTCTTTCGTATGGAGAAGTGTTTCATAAATCAGATGCAACTGACGTAATCTCTTCGGTGTTGATGTATTCTCTGACTTTTGGATGGTTTAATTGCCAGGCTTCGATTATACTTTTCAATAACATCTTAAGCTGTTGCTTCAGTTTGAAGTGAGCTTTAAGAATTCTTTATGACGTTGTTCTTAGTTCATTAGTGGAGATTTGTTCCTGGATGAACATTTGTCCTTACGTTTTAATTACCTGAAGACTGTCTGTCTGGTTTCAGCATAGAACTTTGAACCGGTTTGCAGTAGTTCGAGTCGTCACACTTCACTCAGCATACAAAGCCAGAGAAGAAAGTAAAAAGAAATGCAAAATAGGGACACTAAACAGAGATATGAGGTAAAAAGAATAATAATAGCGAAGAACAATATAGTTATATTGGGTATTATAAGTTATAAGGAGTAGATGCATCTGTGCCATCATCGAGGACGATTTTGAGCCATATCACCGATTGTCTCCAGCTATTGGTGTTTACCGTCTCGAGGACCCCAGTCAATCAGGAAATCTATGCCTCCTTACGAGGCTCGCTAGCTTAAATTAACTGTTGTGGATTTCATTGACTGATGAAGCCATGTTTTGGTTTGACCACCACTGGCCTACTATTTTCTAACCTGATCCTGTGTCAGCTAACATCGTCCGTTGTCAAGGAGAGCGATGGATAGCTAGGCATGCGTAACACATGTGCTAACCATCTCAATCGATGCAGCTGCTTCACAGCCTCGTCTATTGATCTCCCCTCCCACCTACCTAGCACTCGACCGATGTCTAACGCCAATATTGCTCACTCTGAAGACTACTCATAGGAATGTGGTTTCAGTATGCTTGTTTGTCGATCAGCAGTAGATTGTTGAGTTTGTGCGTCAGATTAACTCTTAAGCATAGTAAATCAATGCCTTTATAGGTATAACAATAATTCTTTATATTGCATTCAAAGAAGGATGTCAGCTAGTTAGCATAAATGGCATGCTTTCGAAAATGTTGAAATCAGTAAGTTGCATCACAACTACACTAACATTCTCTTATTTGGGTCAAGTGGATTTTTGGGAGCTTAGTAGACTCAATTCATTTTATACTCTATTTGTTTAGTTTTCCAGCAACTAAATACGCTTGGAACGTATGATACTTCTCGTTTGTTTTCATTCCTTTGCGATTCAAGTGTAATAAAAGGCTTCAAGTCTTAAATTTTCAGTCGTAAAAGTGTTGTTTTTGTTAGGTGAGATTGCTAGCCTCACACCCTAGCTTCCCTCTTTCTACGGACTTACTATCACGGCTGATGGTAAATTAGGCGAGGTTTAGAATTATTTCAGCCGGAAATCGAATCCAGATCATCTAACCAACTTTCTGTCATTAAGCGATCGATGTACCCAATGAGTGACAGTGTTCCCACTGAGACTCGAAACCAGTACCTGTCGCTTCAAATGCTAAAACGTTATCCACTAGACCAATTGTCTAGTAACCATGTAAGACTGTAACGTGATACGTTTGTTACTTATCATTGTCAAGAGTTGATTTGTTTTTCGAGTTAGACCACGGATCGGTATCATTTAGGGAACCATTGAAAACCAGCAGTGGAATACTGGACAGCCGTTTCATCCTAGTTTGAGACTCATCGGCAGTATACATCCTGGAGTTCTAGTGAGAAGTCGTAACGAGTGAAGTCCATCTAGTCGGGAGTGAGGATGGAGTTCCCGTCGATGATATTGGTTGGTGGTCGCGCTGAAAATCACGAGTTAGCAGAAGTTAGATTTCATGGACTACTGGAGTGGATCCCAGTGGCTGAATGGTCTACGAGCTTGCCTTGTAATAGGAAGGTCCAGGGTTCGAAACCTGGTGGGTGCGTACTGATGATGAGTCCCAAACTAAGCTGACGGAACAGCTGCCTGGCAGTACTCCCAGGTTTTCCAGTAGTTCTCTAACTGATATCAATCCGTACTCTACCTCGAAAAACTTATCATTGTCTCTTTTAATTTTCTAGCTTTCTAACTCTAAATTGCTTGCATGCTAGAGTTAGTTAATCATCTTCAAGGAGTTTTTTTAAAACTGAATTTATTCTCTGTAAATTTATTGTATGAGTATGTGTGTGTGTGTGTGCAATCAACTTGGGTGGCAAGAGGGTGAATGTATGCTAATTTTATTGAGTTGTGTATTTGTGATGAGTGCATTTTGAAAACAAGTATTATATTATATTAGTTTCAATCTTATGGGTCGATATTTTGATACAATGCTCTCGCTTTCTCTCTCTCTCTCTCTCTCTCTTACCCTCTATGTGTTGTGTCTGCTGCGTGTGTTAATTTCTTCACTAATTTCTAATCTTCGCAAAAAAATTTGTTCATCGATAAAAACACATTCTATGTAGAATACTTATTAGTCAATTAGTCAGTTCAATAAACTAGCGTTTTTGAGTGTACTCAATCACAGTTGAATTGCTAGTCATTTCATGATGGACTTTAATCTTGCCTTAACACTAGAGCTTAGCAAATTATAACACTGTATATATATATCTCACTAAATATGATTCCATTAGACGTTGTAAGTTATTTATCGCTCGCCAAGTTATCGCCCAAGTGGAAACGACGAACTGAAACCCTTTCGAAACGGTAGAAGACGAAGACTTGGTAAAAGAATGTTCATTTGGAAATTGGTATCTCTACGTAGCCAAATCATGTATGCCTTATTTTCCGTGTTGCGGTACTTTTGCACTTCATATTGTGTTTCTTTGTGTTGCTTTCACGTCTCCACTATGCTATATAATTTGGCTTCTCGGTAATTAAATCTCTCTCCCTGCTATTTGTCGTTTTTATGACGATGAACGTCTCTTTATATACTACTGATAAATCTTATCAGTAGCACTCGCCACACTATGTTCCACTTGAGACGCAACGGAACAATACAGGAAATAATTTCTCACGACTTCTCACTAGAACTCCAGACAACTCCGTCTTGTAGTCAGTCACTAGTGAGCATCAGATTAATTTACAAAAGTTGGTCTGTTGGGATTTGATTTATTTTTCAAGTTTATCCATGGATTGATATCAGTCAGGGAACCATTGAAAACCACGGAGTAATAGTCTTCAAGCTGGTCTTGTAACCGGAAGGTACAGGGTTCGAACCCGGTGGTTGCGTACTGATGATGAGTTCCAGACCAGAGCGAAATGGCTGCCCAGGCAAAAAGAATAGTAATATTGAAGGACAACAGAATTTTATTGGATATTATAAATCACAAAGAGTGAATGCATTTGTGCCATCATTGTGAACGATTTTGAGCCACAACACCAATTGTCTCTAGCCATTGGTGTTTACCGTCTCGAGGACCCCAACCATTCAGGGAGTCTACACCTCTTTATGTGGCTGGCGTAAACTAACTGTTGCGGATTTCATTTACTGATGAAGCGATGTTCTGGTTTGACCACCACTGGCGTACTCAGCTAACATTTCTCGTCGAGGAAAGCGATGGATGGCTAGGCATGCGTAACACATGTCCTAGCCATCTCAATCGATGTGACTTCATAGCCTCGTCTATTGATTTCCCCTCATCTCGCACTCGACCGATGCTTAACCTCAATATCTCTCACCTTGTTATACCACTTAGCACTGGAGATAATACACTCTGAGGAGTCCGTTGAGTGACGTCACAGGGGCTAAGATAGGCCCGTGAGTGAAACGGTATTGCAAAAGTATGCCTTGGGTGTGAATTGAAGGGTGACTTAGAAGAGATTGTGTCAGGGAATTGATCACTTATAGGCAACCATGCAGCCAGCTAAAGAGAACTGAAAACAACAGAGTGAAACAGAGATGTACTGTCGAACCTTATGTTCCACTGGAAACCTAACGGAATACAGCAAAATATGTCGTAGGCGTTTTCTCTCTCTCCCACCAATTGCTTTGCTTGAATAATCGGATATCTTTATATCAAATAAACATTTGTGCTGCTAAATTAAGACAGTCAATATGCGTGTCTTTGTCACACACCTAATGAAAATGTAATGCTAAGTGGCAATGGAAAGAAAGCAGACAGTAGTAGGAGTAGTAGCGTGTGTACATAAACCTTAACACATTTATATTTTGTCTAACTACGCTTCACAGCCCATATCATATTTGTTTGTCTTATAGCTAGTTGTGTTTGCCTTTTTCTCTTTTTCGTTCCTCTTCTTTGCATTCATATGTGCATCACTGTCGCGTTTTTTTTATTATTCTGCCTCTTTTCTAAAAAGTAATAAAGTCATATTAATAATTTTTCTGCACCATCTATCGATTGTTGTTGTACAATGATGCACTTGATGATGAATATAGCACAACTGCTTAGTATACAACATGATTCTAGGTCACATGACTATTTTATTATCTGATTGGCTAATTGAAACTAGTTAGTCAATCAGTGATTGGCTAGTAGTAGTTCATCATCTATTTCTATGTATTAGTTACAATTTTTAATGGTAATATCATAAGTGTAGTGAAGTAAATTCAACTTGTGGCTTGGAGGAGTGGTTTAAAGGTGCAAAAGGGGTTGTGTGTGTGTGTGTGTGTGTAATTCCATTATGGAAGAAATTTATTTGAACATAATCTCACAGTGTTATACAGTGATATCAAATAATAATCGTATAAAATTCATAAAGTAGGCCGAAAAGGTCACAATAAAAATAATGGGGAAAATAGTAAGGATAACATAAGTAAGAAAGAATATAAGGTATCTACAGTTATACCATATAAGGAGGGGGCATCTGAGCCCCTACGTAGGATTCTTAATAAAGCAGGGATTAGGGTGACATTTAAGCCTACGAACTCACTCAGAGACAAGCTGTGTAGGTTAAAAGACCCGGTGGACCGAATTAGACAAAGTAATATAATTTACGAATTCCCTTGCAATGGTTATCAGTTAAGTCAGCTACATAGGTAGTCAGATTGTCAAAACATAAGAATTTAGCTAAGGTCAAAATGATTGACCCCGAGAAGATAAGTAATTTAGAAAAAAGTTCAGCAATTGCATTGCATGCACGAAGATACAACCACACAATAGGGTGGGAGAGTATAAAAATTCGAATAAGTAATATGGGTGGATGGAGAGAGAATTGAATTACTGAGTACTGGTTCATCGAGTCTACACTTCAACACCTGCAATAGGAATGACTCAACGGTGATACCAGAAATATGGAAAATATTACTTTCAATCAAATTAAGATATGAGAAATAGTGAAAGTGCATGAAAGAAGTCGGAAAGATGTTTGAGTACCTTGATATGATTATGAGGTGCAGTAATAAATTGTGCTCGAAACATGGTCATCAGTATATATTTCTGTATAACGCTGTGAGACTTTATCAGAATAAATTTTACCCACAATGGAATTATACTCTTCAGCGATCCCCTAGTACTATTCTTAGATTGAATGGTAGCCTACTTTTGTGCTCAGTTATTAGTCTTCGCCTACATAAATCATCAGTCTCTCATTACGATACTTGTATCTACCTCAGCAGAATTACTCATTGATTGAAATGAGTAGTTGAGAATACCACTCATATCCACCAATTAGTGTTTGCTAACTAGTCAGACTGAAGTGATCGAAACATTGGACGGCCGTCTCACTCCTTCAGGACCAAGCTCAATCAGTTTAACACACCCAACTTCTGGCTATCTGCTACGAGGAACTGGTAATACCATATATCATATCTTGAGGTGATTATTCCCCTACACTACCGAAACTATTCAGACCACTGTGTGTGTGGCCTGTTTAGTAGCAGAAATGGTAATCAAGAAACTAAAGATGCTAGTTCCTATGGGTAGTATACAACTAATCATCTCATTCAATTAGTAGTATCTAACGTCATGCATTTATGCTTAACTTCTTGATCATGTATTGTTACCTGAATAATTTCAAATTTTCAAAGGGGGGAACTACAGCAAGTCAACCGCGAGTCCGAATATATCAGTGGCAACGTTTCTGACTGTAGCACTGGATGATACGGGTTCGAATCTCGGAAGGGACATGAGCTCCTTCAAGGTTGAAGATACTCCTTGCTGACGAGTGCCAACTAGTACGAAACCTAGGTCCATGGCTTCTTGGTGATTGCCTCCAACTATCTAATATCTAATAGTATCTAAAGTCTTAGGCTCAATAATCATGCGTAGACTGAGTAGTGCTCGGGAAGCACAAACACGAGAGAGCCAGGCAGGCTTTAGACCAGGAAGAGGGTGTATTGATCATATCTTCACCCTCCGACAGATTCTAGAACATAGGCATTCCTACCGGCGTCCAACAGTCATTATATTTCTTGACCTAAAGGCAGCATTCGACTCTGTCGATCGGGAAGTTCTCTGGAGATGCTTGGCTGTAAAGGGAATTCCAAGAAAATATATTGCACTGATTAAGGCACTCTATTCGTACTCATACAGCCAGGTGAGGGCTTACGGCGAGCTGTCATCTGAACTGATGACGACCAGTGGTGTCCGTCAAGGATGCCCATTATCTCCTTTTCTATTCAACTTCATCATAGATGTGTTAATGGACTTAACCCTAGGTGACTTCAGCGATTCAGGGATTGACTTGCTACCGGGGAATAATCTCGTTGACTTGGAATATGCAGACGATATAGTCCTTCTAGGCGAAGACGCTGACGAAATGCAGAGTCTTCTAAACACCTTGAGCCGCAATCTACGAATGTTTGGCATGCGATTCGCTCCCGCCAAATGCAAGATGATGTTACAGGACTGGACTACATCGACGCCTAGTTTAAAAATAGGAAGTGAAGTGGTAGAGCACGTTGACCGCTTCACTTATTTGGGAAGTACCATCAGCCCCAACGGGTTGATCTCTGACGAAATCTCAGCACGAATACAAGGGGCTCGTTTCGCATTTGTTAGTTTACGCCGACTCTGGCGTAGACGAGATGTTCGACTATCGACCAAAGGGCGGGTGTACTGCTCATCAGTCCGCTCCGTCCTCCTTTATGGTTGTGAGACCTGGCCACTGAGAGTGGAAGACATGAAAAGACTAGCTGTCTTTGATCATAGGTGCCTGCGTTCTATTTCCCGTGTAAAGTGGCATAATAAGGTGAGCAACATGGAGGTTAGGCGTAGAGTTCTAGGTAAACAGGGGAAATCAATCGACGAAGTCGTGAAGCTACAAAGACTGAGATGGTTAGGACATGTGTTACGTATGCCAAGCCATCGCCTCCCTCGACGAGCTATGTTAGCGGATATAGGGTCAGGCTGGAAAAAAGCTAGCGGCGGTCAAACAAAAACTTGGCATCAGTCAATGAAATCCACAACAGTTGGTCTAAGCCACGTAGAAAGGTGTAGACTTCCAGGCTGGGGTCCTCGGGACGGTAAAAATCTATGGTTGGAAACAATTGGTGACATGGCTCAAAATCGTTCTCAGTGGCGCAGATGCATCCACTCCCTGTGACTTATGATCTTCAATGAAACTGTTTTGTATTTCTTTATTACTCCTTTGTCTCACACCTCTGCTCACTGTTTCTATTATGCTTTTCTTGTACTTTCTTCTCTTGCTTCGCGTGCTACACGGAATGTGGCGACTTGAACTTCCGCACATTTGTGCAAAGTTCTGTGTCGAAAACAGACAGACAGACAATATCACCAAATCAATGTGCATCGTAATGGTGAGCTACCTAGAATGGTGGTCACATTGCAGACTTGACTGAGTGATAGAATACAGTCTACACGAAATAAAGGACTAGACACATGACACACTAGTTACTAGTATCCAATCAAACGAAATCTTACCTCCTCAAACTGTGTAAATTGTGAATTTGATTTACTGTCTCGGATTGTGAGGGCGTTTGTTACTTCCCGGCTGCCCACACCGTGGAAGTTGGTTGATTTACTAATTACAAAAAGGCTCACCCCTTTGCTTAATTGAAGTTTATTGGATATTCATTCTGTTTAGAGGCTGAAACACAGTAAAATAATGCCTAATGTGTAGCGCTAATATCACACAGGTGATGCTTCCGAATACTGCAGTGAAAGTCTTTTTTGGGCAGATTCCGTTCAGATGAACTTATGTAGTCTATATTTACTTGGAGAATATCACACACAACTGTTTTCCGTAAGTAACATCGTTAGGAGGTTGCTTTCTTTAGCAAAAAAAGGAATACTAGAGATCAAGTGTTTGGTTGCTGTATCTGCGTTTGAGTGCCCGGGGATACTACCTAACTGTTTTGGTGCTCAGGTGGCTGGAACTGCTAACAAGGATTGACTGGTTCTCCGTGTATATATACTTCTTCATACGTACTTCAGCCTGGTTGACTTGTCGGCATCACCAGACCAGCCCTCGCACAATACGTATAGCTCATCGGCTGGTATATGAAAAATCTGATCCAGTCAGTGTATTTCTAACAGCAACAACAGCACATGACTTTAATCCTTGAGATTTCATTTGCGGTGGTGTTGTTTCTGCGAGGTAGGGTTACTGGTCTCACGCGTAACCTTTCCTTTTTTCCAAGTTTACTATCGGCTGCACATATAACCATTCCGTATTTCATCTTTTTATCTAAAATGGGATTAGATAAGCAGTGTTATACATAAAGTTGTTACCAGTAGTTCAGTAGTGGATTCTCATCTCGCTTCTGGATAATGCGACTAAAAACGTGTAGAAACCGTTTTGTCGTCTATACAATTGGTCTGGTTGTATTCTCTAAGCTGGATGGTTTGGTTGCAATGCTTTCCTTGCTTCTCTAAACAATACTCTCAGCTTTCAAAATGCTCCATGAGTTCCATAGCTATCTCTCCTAGCCATCTTTAATGTGGTTGGATGATTCTCAAAGATTCTTCAACCTCTTATGTCCGCTTGTATTAGTATTGATTCTTTTGTTGATCTGGTGACAGTTGACCTTTCGTCCAGGTGACTTCGTTTTTAATTGATTAATAAATTTGGTCTGTTGATTACAGATGAGTGTGAATAACCAGACTTCTAGAAATTCTCTGGTGTTTTTGGCGTTTCTTTTGTCTAAGATTTATACATTTTTTTCAACGAATGGGTATCTGTAACGATGTCGGTTTTGTCTTCTTTTGTTGTTGCGTCTTTTAGTTGGCATAGTAAACATTAAAGCGGGTGACATCTATTTCAAAAAGGTTTCATTAGTCTTGCCAAGATTTCAGAGATATTCTTCATAACTGGTAGTGTAAACAAAAAATGACCGATGGTGCTTGAAGGCAGTGTTTATCAGGGCAAACGTATTGTAGGTACATAAATATGGTATACCTTACCTTTGAGTTTTTATTTGCACATCATTTGCAAATTGGTCGAATATCACCACATTTGATAGCTTGTTGGATTCCGCAAAATGTTGTAACGACCTCCTCGCAGTTGTCCTCTTCGACCGCTTTTTTTCCCAGTGCCGAAAACGTATTGTTACTTTTCTGAATTCGCTTACTGATATACTACTTATATCTGATTATAAGTAGCACTCACCACACTAGGCTGACTTTCTTTGCACTTACATTGGATAGTTTTGAATTAATCGGTTGGACTGAGACTGAACGTATTTTGATGAAGTTTTATGAATATACATTTTTCTGGAATATATTCATAAAATGTTTCTCCCCTGCCCTCCTCCTCAAGGTACAGCACTGTTGCAGTGTGTCCTGGCTCTTTCGAATATTGTTTTTTGCTTTTGTAATTAATTTGGTTGAAGGATTTCATCATGAGCTGACATCGGTTCGAGAACCACTGGAAAACCACCTGAGAGTACTGGAGAGTCTTAGTTTGAGACTCTTCATCAGTATGCACCCGATGACAAGGTTCGAACCCAGGACCTGCTGGTTACAAGGTGAGCTCATAGACCACTCAGCCACTGGGACCCGATCCAATTGCCACTCCATTAATTCCAACTTCTGCCAATTCATGACATAGCGCGACCACTTCTCAATGTCTTCTTCGATGAGTTACTGCCTCACCTTCAACCTGCTGTTGCCTACTGGTCACGGCTTCCTACTAGAACCCCAGGTGACTACCTTCCTGAATGTGGCCAGTGGCTAGCAAACATCAGACCAAATTTTAAGTGCTGGTATTTTAGGGATTGTTTTTTTCTGGTTGGAGGGTTTTACCATGAGTTAGGGTACCATTGAAGACCAGCATGGAGTACTGGATAGCTGTTTCGTCAGTCTAAGTTGGGCCTCTTCATCAGTCCGCACCCACTGACACAGTTTGAACCCAGGACCTTCTGTTTACTAGTCCAATACTTGAAAGTTGTAATTAACTATTTGATCTGTATGAGTTGATTTTCTGCATACTTGTGTTTCTGTTTGTTTGTTTCACCTAAGCTGCTGACAGTCTGATTAACAGTCAAATTTTGTAGATCATAGTTTGTGAAACAGTTAATCTGTTTAATTTTTGTTTTCATTTTTTAGCTATACGCTGAATGTGTTCACTTACATTATTTTTTTGTTTTGGTTTGCTCCTGGATTTGTTGTTTTTCTTCATTTAGGTGTACGCAGGGAAGTACAAAATTTAATAAAAGAGAATCAAGAATTAATTCAAACAAAGTATGTAATAAAAATGAGTTTTTCTTGTTTCAAAAATATTGTTTTATTCACAAACCGAATCGATTTATTCAGTGATTTAATTTGCATGTCATTTCATGGATGGTGACTCTATGATGGAATTCAGGATGTACGTCTCATCCTGTTCGGAACTTTTCAAGTAATAACTGATATTCGATGCATGACAGATGGCTCTCCCGTGACCCAATCGGGCTAGTGAATAACGCTTTGGTGCTTGAAGCGCGATGGATGCTGGACTCCAGTCTGATTATTGGGATACCCTAATTCACAGAAAATTGCAGATACGCCTGGCTGACGATTCTCAAATCGGATAAAATGTGCATCTGAGATCCGAGTGTTAGTCACTGGCGACTGAAGTGGCTTCATGTTAATTCTTAGACATCTTTGGGACGTCCGTACTCGAAGCTGACATATCCATTCATGTTTCCTCCAATTAATGTGCGAAGAATATTCTTTTTGGTAACTTTCTCATCACGTTCTACAGTTCTTTATGCATAATAGTTGAAGAAATAATAATACACTGTGTGGAGAATGCAGTAAAATGGGGATTCACTGCAGCAGTGGTACACTAGTTCTTCACAAATACTCCAATTTTATGTTCAGGAAATAAGGATAACTTGTCTATCCATCCATCTATCTATCGTCTTCTCTGTGTGTATCCATGAGTTTGACTGCTCCTTCGACGCCAGTTACACTAGGCGTACAACTAAGTATGTTCATCATTGAAGCATCTGATGATCATCCTGCATGGTTGAGCAGGGGGGAAAAACAAGGTCTATTCCTAGGCGTCTAATAGTACACATTGTGGATACTGAGCTCGAAGTTAACAAGTTATTTATCACTTTCCGATTAGGCTCAAAATTCTCCTTACGAGTTTCTCTGTTGTATATGGCGGAAACTGTTGGGATCCATTTGAAGAAGCCGGATCTGTGTTTATACAAGGAATTCACATATCACCGAAAATACCCATTGAGTCATGAAGAAAATAAAAGACAGATTCAGCGAAGAAAATTTTCATTATCGACGAAATCATCTTCAGAGGCTGTGCAGTCGTATTTCTACTTACAAAAAATATACAGTGGTCTATTATTGAGTAATAGGGGTGACATAATTGATATAATTACTCAGAAGTGGCTTTAAAAGTGAAAATTAAAAGTTGTAAATTACGTGGTACTCAACGGCACAAAGATACAAATTTGATAAGGTTAAAATTGCTATTGAGTGAGAATAAAGGTAGTCGAGTGACAATTTAACAAGTGTGCAGAGGGTGTGAAATGTACAAAAGGAGCATCTGAGACTGATAATAGTGAATTAATTATTAGAGCAAAAGTAAACTAAAAGCAAAATTAAAAAAGAAAAGAAGAAATCAAAATTTTTTACAGGGAACGATTAGTGAAGAGGTTAAGACCAAGGTAGAATAAGAGACTGGACAAACTTTTCCTGTATACAGAGTTCAGGGTTGTATTGATGAATTGCCAGCGCCTCCATCATACACAAAAGCCGAAACATGACGCCCTTATTACCATTTGGCTTCACCTTGTAGGTGATCTTGAAAGACGACTCTGGTAGAGCTACGTGACCCGTTTTCACCAAATGTTCGAAAATTGAGCTAGTAATTGTCTTGCATTTTCCCTTCGCTAACCATGCCGCATAATATTCAGAGATGCGTTTAGAAAGCGTGCGCTTTGTGCGGCTAATGTAACTAGGTCCACACGAGCAGGTGAATTTATAAACACACATTGAAGTGACCCACAGGGAGACGGCAGTTTATCCTTCACACAACTATTGATCATTTATGAAGATGATTTCGTCGATAAAGAAAATTTTCTTCGCTGAATTTGTCGTTTATATTCAATTCACAAATATATATATAACCTGATGAGGAAGTTTTCGAAGAGAATTATATAGCATTACTAAACTACTGAAATCCAATGTTAGTAGAATAATCATTGGAACACTTTCAGTCAATGTGAGCATTAAACCAGTTAACGGAATCCTATACAATCGTACTATGAGGACAATATGGTTTACTGACGTAAGCTATCAGCTTTTAACCAATAAGTCCTTGGTTCGAATTCTGCTCTACCTACTTTGGCCTCTGTAAATAAACTATTGTTATGCCTTCACACACGTACGCACACTATAAGTGCCTCTTAACCTGTCACATGATGAATCTATTCAGAGTAATCGAGTGCAAAGAATTCAACTTGTATATATGAAGTTGAGCGCAAATTTTAAAAGTAAAAGTTCAGTAAAACCATTTTCGTACCGCGGATTTGATTCCTGACCAAGGTATTTGTAAACTTCCGTTGGTCCTTTAGTAGACGGGAAGGTTCGGTGTGTGGAAGGGTTAACAACCCTATTTCGTAAAAAGACAACACCAATGCTACTCAAACTTGAAGGCGTATGTGTTTTTGTCGGAATACAAACGGAATGGAAAAACAGTAGTACTGTAAAAGGTCTTAAGCTGTGTAAATTGAATATTCATCACTGTTTATATATGTTTACTTATGAATTCGGTGTTTGCTTTCAGCGAAGAACTGTAAGAAGTGTGTGTGTGTCAATTTCACTGGTTTAAACTAATCAAAATATTTTGTTCATGTAGTTCATCATCATCAATTTTTAACTGTGACTGAGCACACAGAGATCTCTGGGAGCAAACCAACTAGGAACCGATTGTGCAACAAATAGTCAAGAAGAAATGGAGATGGATTAGCCATACTCTGTGGAAACAAACCATCAAGTGACATCACTAGACAAGCCATTGCTCGAGTGGAACCCGAAAGGGAAGCGGCGAGTTGGTCGTCAGTGCAAGGGTGACTTGGAGAAGGTCATGTGAAGAGGAGATGAAAGCGTGTAGGCAGACTTGGAGCAGGGTGAAAACGTTGGCAGAGAACCAAACGCAGTGGAGACGCGCAGCTGAAGCCCTATGTTCCTCTAGGAATTAAAGGAAATAATAATAATAAACATTGGTGAATCCTATAAAGTGATAGTTTTAATGAATAGTAGATTAACCCATCATATGCAAGTCAATTTCTCCGCTTGAATTCCATAATTCAGAACAAATTTATTATTATCACCTTAATGCTTAGTGATAAAGCCTTCAAATTCGTTCAGCTGCCTCTGTCATCTCAATCGTGATTTTATTTCTTAGAGAGAGACAGAGAGAGAGAGAGAGAAAGAGAGGAATAGTTGTTGTCGAAACTGTTTTCTTGTATAGTGGTTAGCCTGTGTGCTTAATTTGGCTTTACAGGTTGATTCCTGTTGACGTGAACTCATCAGAGATAATTACTTAGAGACAGCTATTATTTCTTTTTGGGTTTTCCCGACGTTATTATTATTATTATTGTTCCTTTGGGTTTGCATCAGGGCATAGGGCTTCAACAATACATCTCCGGTCCTTTTTAGATGCCCCCGCGATTGCTCATACTCTTTTATCTCCATGTCACCTTTAGGATTCTCCACTCGTCGTTTCTCATTCAGGTCCCACTCGAGTGATGATGATCTAGCGCTGAGATGTCATTCGATGGTGATCTTCTCAATGTGTGTGTGTGTGTGTCCGATTCATCTGCATTTTATTCGACATGTTTGTTAAGCTAGAGGTTTTTGGTTGGTTTGTTTCCAGTGTTTCTTGTCGCTAATTCTTTCTGACAGGGGATTCGATCTTCACTATGTGGAGCCAGTGAGGACAGATGTTGATTAAAAGTCTACAATAACCTGTTAGGAATGCTTTCCGTGACTCTTAATCAGAGCAATGAAGGTCTGTCTCACCTTTCCGATTCTGTCTGGTTTCGACATCTTCATCCACACTATCTGTCTGTAGTTGAAACGGTGCAGCTTAGATAAGTGAAACAAGTGACGTCTTTCAAATTTCTTCCGTCGATAACGATTAGTGCTTGTTGTTGTCGTTGGTTGGTTGGTTGGTTATTTTCGTTACCTCGGTCTTCTCTACTTCGTGGACTCCTTATTTTTGCTGTTTGACGAATAATCTTAAAGTTTTCGCGTCTGTTTAGCTTTCTCAGCTGTTTTCTTTTTACTTTACTTCTGAATAATAGAGTGTATTAATTAGTACCAGAGTAATTTATTAGTAATATTTACTGATGACCACGTTTCAAGCACAATTTATTACTACTCATAAACATATTGTCTATTAGAATGCGTTGGCTTTGAATCGGAAAATGAACAAGAAGAAATAGCTATGGTGTTAGTTTGTAAAATAAAACCAACATAAGAAGATAAACTGCACACTAGCATTTACAAAGAGCCAACACATTCTGCTAATAAAATATTTAGACTTTAATTCGTCTCATCCGTCATCTATCTGCGAAGGGGGGCTTAGTTAAGTATTTAACAAACCGAGCAATCGCACTTAGTATTACAATAAAATACCTAAATGATGAAATGAAACAGATAGAATAGGCGTTAGTGTTAGATAACTGTCCTATAGAATCCACTAGGAAGATGAGTAAAGGCAAATTAAGAATAATGGGAAAACTCATAATGATAGCATAAATAAATAAATTAAAACAATTAGTCCCTTTGATAAATTTGAATAAGGCATTAAGAAGACAAATTTCGCGAGATGATATCATTTCGTAGTTTCTTTACAACCGCTTTACAACTAACATGGTTAACAATAATTAAATAAAGTTCATGACAATTACTCAGTTAAATAAAAAACAAAAGTACATACTAATGACCAATCATATTTAGATAGGTATGATATCATCTCGCGAAATTTGTCTTCTTAATGCCTTATTCAAATAAATAAATATAAAGCGTCCACAGTTATACCATATAAGGAGGGGACATCTGTGATCCTACGTAGTGGGATTCTTAATAAATCAGGAATTAGAGTGGCATTTAAACCTACAAATTCACTCAGGGATAAATTCTGAGGGTTAAGTGACCCTGTTGACCCAGTTAGACAAAGTAATATAATTTACAAAATTCCCTGCAGTGACTGTGAGAGAATTCAGCTACATAGCTCAAACCAGTAGATTGTGAGAACATAACAGTTCAGCTAAGTTTAGAGTAATTGACCGCACGAAGATAAGTAATTCAGAAGAAGCTCAGCAATAGTACTGCATGCATCTACACAACCACACAGTAGGGTGGGTGTGACAGAGTTAAAATTCTAAAAAGGTATTATAGGTAGAGGAAAAGTGAGAGAGAGGTTGATTACTGAATCTTTATTCATCGAATCTACACTCGAACACATGCAACAGGAATGACTCCTCACTGATATCAGAATTATGGAAAATACTACTACCAATGAAGTCAAGTGATGCAAAATAATGATGGAATTATATAAACGAAGTTAGAAAGTTGTGTGAGTAGTGCCTTGACATAATTTTGAGCTGCAGTAATAAATTGTGCTTGAAACGTGGTCATCAGTAAACATTACTGTATAACACTGAGAGATTTTATCGGCGGAATAAATTTTACCCACAATGTTGCTTTGGTGGCACAGTGGTTAGGACGCTCGCCGGCCATGCACACGGTCCGGGGTTCGATGCCTGGCCGATGCATACCCGATATCAGTGGTCGGCCTGCAAAATTTGGGCTACCGATATTACATGCTGAAAATTCCATTCTAGTATCAAATATACTATATGGAGTCAAGTTATAAAAAAAAATTAAATTAGACTCTACCGCAGTGCCCAAGTTTTATCATTATACCAGAGTAATTTTCATCATTCAGGCTACAGCCGTGAATTTATGCTAGCAGTGGTATTTATTTTTACGGGATGGGGTTGCTAGCCTCATACTCAACCTCCCCTCTTTCCCAGTGTGATTACTAGTTTAGCGAGGTAAAGGAGTCAGTACACCGGCCGGAGATTGAACCCCGAACCATCTGTGTGGGGTTGGTTAGCATTCTACCGCTGTACCACCGACGTTCTCCTCCACCTCATGACCTATATCAACAAGATATCTGGCATTATTAGCACTATTCAAATCATTTGTTCTCTTGATACATCGGGTTTTGGTACAAGTTCAGAGAATCCAAGTTGTGCCTGTCTTCCTGTTCACCTAATGTAACTGCAACTGCAGATGCATGTAAATCTGTATATGCATACAGTTCCACTCTATCTAAACGTTTATTTAATTTTTTTGGTTAGACCTGGACCTTTTGTGTGTATAAGTTATATAAAAGTGTAATTTCTGAGTAGTGTTTGTCAGCTTTACGGTCTTCTGTTAATTAACATCATGTCAACTTTGCATATACATTGAAGGAATTTCTCTGTAGGTATACTTGATTGAATTTTTTTTTTGGCGGGGGGGGGACGATAAAATAAATGATGACATCGTCTCATTCAGATTATTGACTTTTTATCTGATGATATTGCCACATATTAAGTGAAAAAGAGAAGACATTCAGCAAAGAGACTCTTTTCGTTGACGAATTCATTCACATAGCTGTACAATCGCAGTTATATACAATTATTTGTGTGTGTGTGTGTGTACATGAGGTTTGTCAGGTTAAGATAATTAATTAAATAAAATAAGGATGGTCTTATATAGAAACAAGGTTAACTAGATAGCAACTAAAGTAAGACTGATATTTTTGATTGCACACTAGTCAGTAACTAGTGTAATGTGTGTGTGTGTGTGTCTAGTCCTATCTTCGGTGCAGACTGAATTCTATCAGTCAAGCTTGCAATGTGGCCACCATGATAGGTAGCTCTCCATTATGTGCTGCACTGTGGATTGTTGGTATTAGATGGTTGGAGGCAATCGGCCACAGGAAGCCTTGGACTTAGGTTTTGCGCTAGTCGGCACTCATCGGCAAGGCGTGTATCTGCAACCTTGAAGGAACTCATGTCTCTTCTGAGATTCGAACCCGCATCACCCAGTGCTGCAGTCAAAGACGTTACCACTGAGCCTTTCAGGCTCGCGAGCCTGATGATGCAATATAATTGACTACAATGTTTCAACTTAGGTTAGGATAAACAACAGAAGCAATTACAGTTGGCCAGGTAAGGCAGAGAATAATGCGATTTAAATTACGACTAAAATTGAGCAAGTAAATTGGATGACGTAACATAAATGACCAGAAATTGAGTGTTGGTCAAGTCAGTAACAGTGTTAATGAGGTGTAGAAATTAAATCGGGTGGGGGTAGAGAACAGGAACGTTGAAAATGTAAAATATTACCATTGAAAAGACAAAATACTACTGATGAAGAGACAGGAAGAAATAGAATTTACCTGTGGAGTATTAAGACAGATTACGTCCATTTCAGTTGTAGTTGTGATTGAACGAACTTCTTCTGTATGCAGAGTTCAGGACTTAGCGAGTGAATTGCCATTGCTTCTGCAGTTTGAAGAAGTCTGATTCGTACACTTTTAGGAAGACAGCTTATTATTCTGTAGACGACTTTGGAGTTTGTTTTTGGTGTAGCTTGGTGTCCGAAATCTGTCAGATGTCCTAAGATAGAGCTATGAAGGCATCGTTTTTCTCCTGTGTAAAACCATGCATCCTGGTAAGTGTTCAGTGATACGTTTGTTCGGAAAGTGAACGCTGGGGACGGTCGACATACCTGGTTCCACACGAGCAAGTGAAAGCACTCATTTCTAGAGGAAAACGCAGCGAAGTCCCAACCATTACTGCCGAAAAAAAGGAAAATGAGTCAAACACACGCTGATGAGACTATTGACTGATATCATAGTCCAGGCTGTCGAGTGGAACTCGAAGGGGATAGGGTGAGTTCCGCATGCGTCTGAGTGTGTGACATGTGGAGGAGATTGTGTGAGGAGAAGAAGGAGGTGTAAGTCTAGTGGCAATCGTGAGACTAGCTAAAAATATCTTCGGAGACTAGGATGGCATGGAGATGTGTTTGCTGAAACCGCCCTATGTTCCACTCGGAACTTATGGGCGTGGTAATAAATAATGTTCATAACGGGGAATAATTTTATGAAAGTAATCTGATTTCTGTGTATTTTCTTGGTTCACCTATCACATTTCAATGTTTGTTTGTTTTATTTTTTATATTTTAGGAATGCTCTTAAAATTGTTACAAATGATCTTATTGGAAAAATTGATGAACTTTCATGGTGAGTGGTGTTGTGCTCATTTATGATCTGTATATTTTACAATGCTAGTTTTAAGTATAATATGCCTTTTACTTCTGACGTATACATATACATGCGAGTGATTGATTTTTACCTTGTTTAAGTGCATAAAGGGATGAAATCCACGTGTATATGTATGTATGTATTTATGTACTGTATAATTTTGTAAAAATTGTTGAACACATTGAATATTGTATTCAAGAAGCATTGAACATTGAATTCCGGAAGTTACATTTATTTAAACACTTGAGTAGTAGATGAATTCACATTTATTTATTATTTTTTTTCGTGAAGATAATTAGAAATTTGATTGATAGCTATGATTAAAAAGAAATAAAAAATCTTAATAAATGTATAAAATGAAATAAAATATTCATCGAGTTTGAATAATCCGATAATTTTAAAAATGTACATTCTGTGCATGATAGGAAATTGAATGCAATTTAAGATACTACTTAGTCACCTGATATATCGATTTATCCATGCACGCCTAGCCATCGGTTTCCTCGATGAACAATGTTAGCTGACGTAGGGTGAATCAGGTTGGAAAAGTGATAGTCGTGTAGCGATCAAACGAAAACATGGAATCAATCTGTGAAATCTTTAGCAGCTAGTCTGAGCCACGTAAGTAGATGTAGACTGCCTTGATGGGGGTGGGGGTACTCTGGATGGTGAGAATCAGTGGTTGGAGATAACTGGTTGCATGACTAGAGATCTTTCTCATTGGCTGGCGCAGATGCATTCACTTTTTGTGATCCGGCGTATTCATTTAATCCTATTTTTTTTTTCTATGGCACTATCCTTTATCCTTTATTATCGTCCTTTCGAATATCGTCTTTTTCTCTCTTTTGTCATCCTTTGTGTGATACATGAAGTGTGGCAAGTGGAACTGGTGCTTTTTCTGTGCAAACTTCTATGTTGAAACCAGTCATTCAGTCAGTCATGTTTATCCATGAGGTGATTTGTCACTCTTTATAGTTCCTTATGAAATCACCTCCTTTACGTACCTGAGAAGCATCGTATCAACCACAGTCGGACGAAACTGATGAGCATATCAAAGTGAGTATCGGGAAAGCAAGGCAAGCTCTCATTACTGTTAAGTCAACGGCACTCAGCATCAAAAATAAGATCCGGATTTTCAACTCCAATGTGAAGTCAGTGCTTCTTACCATATGCATCAAAGACTTGGTGCCGCACCACGAAGGCCACTTCGAACAAATTACAGACCTCCGTCAACAGCTGTCTTCACTCAATACTACTCATCATCAGATGGCCGGCCAGAAAAGATCAACAACAGGGATAGATCTCTGGGAGCGAACCAACTGTGCAACAAACATGCAGGAAGAAATTGAGGTGGATTGGATTGGCCATACTCTGAGAAAACAAACGGTTATGTTTCGTCGCCAATAAACTGTTATGTACTGCTGAGTAGTTAATTGTCCTGACGCGAAAAGGGGAAAATCAGAAGACCACCACGTTCACGATGATATGTGTATTTTTCAACAAAGGAAATTGACTGTCACACAAGTGTGTGAGTGAAAGGGTACGTAGTGTATGTACTAAAGGTGTGAACAAGTGTGTATAAAAGTGTACAATGCAGAGTATATATGAAAATGACTAATATACATGAACCAATAAGATAGACAGTAGTATTTCATACCATCATTGGATTCTGATTGGTTGTGTGCAGGTGTGATAAAAAGGTCATACATTGTTTATTTAGTTAACGGACAGACAAAGCATATTGTGAGTTATAATGGAATATCGATCAATATACACATAGCAAAATATATCAGACTGTCAAAAACAAAACAGACATCATGTGACTACATATCACAAACCATCATCAAGTGACATCACATGCCAGGCCATCGCTCGAGTGGAAACTGAATGGAAAGCGATGAGTTAGTCGTCAGTGCGAGGGTGACATGGAGGAGGAGGTCATGTGAAGAGGAAACGACAGCATATGGTCAGACGTGGAGCGAGGTGAACACGTTGGCGGAGAACCGAACACACTGAAGACGTGCGACTGAAACCCTATGTTCCTCTAGGAATTAAAGGTAACAAATAAGAATTTTAGAAAAATGAAATCACCTTGGTTGTTAAAATTCCATAGTCTACGATTTCCAACTTCAGCCAATTCAGCACGAATGACCGGGCATATTGAGGAAAGGTCGTGATCAATGAGGTTCGTCAAGATTTGTGAGCAAACTGTTGCTTTTCAAGTTTTAGTCTATAGGCACTTGATTGGACTGATGTCACTTGCTGGACCATTGCAGATCATGGGGTACTGAACAGCTGTTCCTTTACTAGTTCGAGACTTCTTGGCAGTACGCGACCATGACATCGCCTTTAGTTAAGGATCGAATCCAGGACCTCCAGGTTATGAGGCGAGCGGGCTGTGAACATCCAGGCACTGAGGTGGAATTCAGTGACTCATGAATTCCAACTGCATTTAATTTGTGATATTTAGTACCCCACCGCCAGCCAATGTCATGGGCGGATTTTTCTTTCACATCCGATTTGGTGGACCTCAGTGGTCATGACTACTCACCAGAACTCCAGGTAGCTTCATTCTGTAAGTCAGTCAATAGTGAGCAGCAGATTTATTTCCATGAATAGATTATTTGACGTATATCTATTTAAATTCGTTATCTAAGGGCATCTGCCGTCAAGTTTTGTTTTTGAAGACCAATACTCATTGATCTTGCCATCTATTAAATTAGCAGAGGCTATTAATCACGGATCTATTAAATTCTGACCTAAATTATTATTATTATGATGATTATTATTTCCTTTAATTCCTAGAGGAACAGAGCTTCAGCTCCACGTCTCCATTGCGTTCGGTTCTCTGCTAATGTTTCCACTTGGCTCCAAGTCTGCCCACATGCTTTCATCTTCTCTTAACATGACCTCCTCCAAGTCACCCTTGCACTGACGACCAACTCGCCGCTCCCCTTTCGGGTTCCACTTGAGCGATGGCTTGTTTAGTGATGTCACATGATGTATACAATTGGTGGGTGGTGGCTAGCAGGGAAAATCAAAAATTCAATTCAATGTCACATGATGGTTTGTTTCCTCAGAGTATGGCCAACCCACCTCCGTTTCTTCCTACTTATTTGTTGCACAATCGGTTCCTGGTTGGTTCGCTCATTACCAAAAATCCCTGTTGCTGATCTTTTTTGTCCGTCCATCTGATTTTGAGTATTGAGCGAAGACAACTGTTAATGAAGGTCTGAAGTTTGTTCGAAGTGCCCTTCGTGACGCGCTGAGTCTCTAATCCGTATAGTAAGTAGCACTGACTTCACATTGGAGTTAAAAATCCGGATCTTATTTTTCATTCTGTGTGCTGTTGGTCTCCCCACAGACTTGAGAGTAATGAGAGCTTGCCTTGCCTTCTCGATCCTCGCTCTGATATCGTAACCAGTTCTGTCTGCCTGTGGTTGATAGGATGCTTCTCAGATAGGTAGGTGAGGGAGGTTGTTTCTTTCAGATTCTTCCCGTTTGTGCTGATCGATGTCTGTTGTTGTTGTTGCTGTTGGTTTTGGCTCTGACCTTAATGGCCTAGTAGATTACAAGCTTGTTTCAAAAATTAATAATTATAGGTACAATTTCACAGGCAGTTATGCGTGTGAACTACTGCTGTAGAGTTCTAAACGCTGGGGAGAAATAACTATGAGATCCTTAATGTGTTTCTCTGACTGAATTTCACACGGATATTATCCAATTCCTTACAAATACACTGCTAATATGTTAATTTCTTACACATGGTTGACTTTTGTTTTCAATATACTTCAGTAATTTCATTTGTGTTCATGCGTTGTAAATTAATTACTTATAAAGTACAAATACTAATATCATTAATAGAAAAGAATCATGCAATATTGTATTTCACACCATTAACACTTATCTCATCAGGGATGTATGGAACTCATTCTCCGGTTAATGCGTATTTGAATGATTCGCTTACTGTATAACTTCAAAAGTATGCTCAGTTAACTTGACGCAATATCGACTAAACTGTAGGTCTCCTACGTAGGCATTTATTATCTATCTACAAAATAAGGTTTTCATCATGGGTTTAATTAGCCATCAGTTATTCAAAAAGTCATCCTCTTCTGTGTCTAAAGCCCTCTTGGTTTTCTCGGACTTGTTTCTCCCGAGCACCGCTTATTACATGCATATTGATTGGACTGGGAATTGTAGACATAATATTAGTGAACCTTTATAACCCTAAGACTTATTTCCATTCTTATAAACTGGGACAATGAATGATTTTCACCAGTCCAATGGTTCTTTCTTAGATTTCCACTCATTGCCAAGTATATCTTAGTTAATCCATCTCTTTGGCTTTTATTACCCGTCACTGTTCACGGTCGTTGCAAAGGCTTTCATTCAGTTAACATCTTGAGCAGCTTTCATCCTTGGTCATGTTTGGAGCTCACTGAAATCAGTCTTCTTGAGTCTGCCATTCTGAATAAAGCGTCAGAAATTCACTGGTATTTACTGGCAATGTATTTCTACAGCTGATTGGATATTATTCCAGGCCTACTCGGGATTAGTCATGTTGTCAGTTCCAGATACGCGTCTAGCTATTTCTTCCGTAAATAGTGCTCTTAAGAAACTGGAGAAGTATCGGTTTCATAACTACCTGTTTCCAATCCTCTTTCAGTCGTATGCATATAGGTGCATAGGCTACGGCCTAATTGAAATCTTCTCAGGTGTCCCAGAAGGAAACGTAGTCTTCCACTGACCCTCTTCATCTTTAGTTAATAGCTATATGATTTGTTCGAGTCTGTCGTTGATCAGATGATGGAGATCACCAGGTTGAAAAGTAATAAACGTTGAATCTAAACAGAATTTTGAAAGACGACAATCATTGTCATTTCATCAGCTTTCGACTCTTTCCGTGCCACCATTGGCATACTTTTCTGACTGATGCGGCTTCTCTACTATGACCATTGAAGTCACCTGCTTAAATGATGATATCGTCTTATCATCTTTCTCTTAACAATGAACTAGACGGCTGTTGATATTTTAATGGGGAATTCCCATTATAACATTTAGGAAATTAAAACAAGTGGTTCAGCGAAGAGACTCTTTTCAACAACGAATTTATTATCAAGCTGTACAATCGTATATATATGGCTTTTTTAAGAAATTATATCCGGTTAGGGAATTGATACATAGCTGTGAATGCATAAAATAATAACAATTGTAGTATGAAATGTAATTAAAATATTTGTGATTATAATCATAGTTTAATGTTAAGTGGCAAAACAATTCATGTCATCTATAGAATAATTCATAGGGTATATATAGATGTTGGAAAGGGGATGTGCAATTATAGGATTAGCAGGCAAATCTAATTAAATAAAAATAAAAAAAATTATGTAACATTGTGTGAAATTTGATAGCATAGAATTTATTGTTGCAAAACAGAAGTGATTTAAAATGACAAATGGAACAAGTGAAATAATACTGGGGACAGTTCAAAGTGAGGACACTGATAGTAACATTTGACCTAATAAAGCAAGAGTATACAAATTGGATAAGCAACGGAAAAATTAGTATAGCCAAAATATGATTAGGGATTACCATACTTTTGCATAGAGGGATTAGGACCACGAAAGTTGCAGGGGTTGAACGGATTTTTTCTGTATACAGAGATCTGGCTTTTCTGTTTCGATAGCCAAAGATGGGTTCAGCAATATACAGATGATTCGAGTAAGTAGTGATTTGAGCAAATAACTTGTCGCCTGGTAGATGACTTCAAAGGCAGAGGCTGTCGAGGTTTTTGAAATTTTTTTTTAAATTTTCTTCCTTCACGTTCCCAGTGGAACATAAGGCTTCAAGCTAGTGGCTTGAAGTTTCTGTAGCAGTGTTTATTTTACAGGATGGGGTTGCTAGCCTTATGCCCAACCTTTCCTCTTTACCAGCATTATTACTGGCTTAGAGAGGTAAAGGAGTGAGTCGGCCGGGGATCAAACCCCGGACCATGTACATGGTCGGCGAGCGTTCTAACCGCTATGCCACCGACTCACGGCTGTTGAGATAGGGTGATCATTATCGACAAGATATTCAATGATCACGCTTCTTATTGCTCCACTTCGACCTCTTTGTAACTATCATGCAGTATAGTGTTTTTTGCACCCTTTTGGACAAAACTTAAGTCAAATGGTCGATATACCTAGCTCCACACGAGCAGGTGAATTGATAAACCCACACTGTTTTGCCATTGGACATTTAACTATGATTATAGGGCGACTGGCTCTATTCAGGTAGGTAGTTACCTGGGGTTCCAGTGGGAAGTCGTGACCAGGAGGGTGCAGCAGGTCGGGTGTGAGGACAAATACTCGCCAGACATGACATTGGCTAGCCGTTGCGCCATATCGTGAATTGGCAGAAGTTAGAATTCATGGGCGATTGGATCGGGTCCCAATGGCTTAATGGTCTACAAGCTCACCTTGTAACCAGAAGGTCCTGGGTTCGAACTGTGGTGGTGGGTGCGCACCGCTGAAGAGTCCCAAACTAGGACGAAACGGCTGTCCAGTCATCCCAGATTTTCCAATGGCTTTCTGGCCAATGTCAGCTCATGATGAAATCCCGCAAGAAATATTTTAATTGCATTTCATACTACTATTATTATTTCACGTATTCACACCTATGATTCCATTCCTTCACCGGATATAATTTCATATATATATATATATATATATATATATATATATACGATTGTACAGCTTGATAATAAATTCGTTGAAAGACAGTCTCTTCGCTGAATTACCTGTTTTGAGCTTTTGATCGCTCTCATCCATTATTTCATCCGGAATGCAATCAGTTGAGGTGTAAGTGAAGACTTTACAAAGAAATCCACGGATATCATGATCTTTTACCAAAGTGTGGAAGTTAACCTCATAACGCTTTATAAGATTAACTGTGAAAGAAATCTGATACTCCTTAGTGTCCCATTATAGTGGAGTTGTTATTATTCCCTCTCTGGATTAAATATTCGACTTCCAACCGGTTTGAAACCTACTCAACCTATCGACATTTTGTCAGATAAGTAGCCCTCTAACACACACACACACATACATACAGACAATTTCTAAATGCATTAACCTTCATGTGATAGGTGAATAACACTATTTATCATAATTATTGTTTCCTGGTTTCGAATTTTCTGATCAAAATTTTTATCTTTCTTTTACTGGATTCGAATTACCTGAGCATAGTGTTTGTTATAGGATATGATTACACTGATATAGAATTTTTTACTTCTTTTTAGATTGAATTTCATGCATTCTCACTTTACTGAAATTAAAATTCTAAAGCACTGTTGTTTATTTGGGTATTCATTGTGTATCCTAAATTTAGGAAATCATGATTACCATATCCATAGTTACGGTATAATCTTATAATTAGCATCTAAATTGTTGCTCCGATGCTAAACTGATGACTTTGAATACTTTCAGATTAAATATATTGATTATCAGTGTTGTTTAATTACTAGAACTCAAACTTGGTATAATAGGAGCACTAAGAGATGCATGAGGCAGAATATCATAGTTTGGACGAAAGCTGGGGTACTGGTTGTTTTATTGTGTCAGCTTCTTGTGTCTTTGTCTTTAAGTCTCATTCACAAGACAGTAATGGTGCAAAGTCAGGAACTATGTACTCATGGTTTCTGGCGGCCAAAACAAGGTCATGTGCTATTCGATTCTTTTGGATTCTGAAACCCATGTACCGCATAGATTTAGAATTAGGGTTTTCGCAGTTCCTCCAGATGAAGCTGCATTTCCACTTGTCCAGTGGTAAGCTTCATACGTTTGATAACGTCCTTTCAGTTTTTGTGAGGAACTCCTTTGCTGTGTGAATAGGATTTACCTGGTAGAGGCTGTCAACATGTGGTAACATAACAGTATTTCTATATAAAGACCTAAGTCTATGCACCCTTGGCCATACTAAGTCATTTATGAGAGATGGATCACCCTCATGGGAATTTATTTTATCTAAACTATTCTTTGCTTTAATTTAAATCTTGCTGTGATAATCCTGGTAGAGATTGGTTCCCACTGCATTAGTTTCTTCTATACTATCCGTGAAAGAATGACAACCACACCCTCAATTTGTTTGCATGTGTGTCCTGTGTGACTGCAGTAACTTCTTGACTCTTCAGTTAGGAATTTGCAGAGTTCACTCCCACTCCATCTACTTTTGCAGATTCCTACCATATCTTCTCTTTGCCTTCTTTTGCAATTCTCGCTGACAAAATCGCAGCACGGATAGAAAAGCTTCGCGTGGTATTTGCCAAACTATATCATTTCTGGTTTAGCCTTGATATATCCGGCTGGCTATCGATCAAAGGACATGTGTACTGCTCAGCACTTTGCTCCGTCCTCCTTTATGGTTGTGAGACATGGCCATTAAAAGTGAAAGACATGAAGAAGGTTAGCAGTCTTTGGGCATAGCCACCGCCTTGCTTCCCTTCCTCGTCAAACAGTGTTAACTGACATAAGAGTAGGTTGGAGAAGTGTTGAGGGTGGTCAAACGAAAACCTGTCATCAGTCCATGAATTCCATGACAGTTAGTTTGAGCCACGAAGAGGCCTGTTGACTGCCTTGGTTGGGTTCCTTGGAATGCTAAGAAGTAATGATTTAAGACTATTGGTGATATAGCTGAAAATCGTTCTCAATGGTGCACATGTACTCACTCCTTGCCTCATTCAATAAACCCTCTTTTTCAGTGCTAATATGCTTTCTGCTTATCATACTTCCTTTGAATTTCTGTTTTCTACATTTGGCTACTACATGGTATGTAGAAGGTCGAACTGCTGCACTTCTGTGCAAATTTCTATATTGGAATTTAGTCAATCAGATCACACAACTGCGATGTCAGTGTTTTCGGCTTCTAAAGGAAACTGCAATAGATTTACACCTCAAATTGACTTATTTACCAAGGATGAATTTTAATTCTGTAAAATCAATAGAATCGGTGGGACATTGGATTTTGTGACTAAGACAGAGATGAGCATTAAGTCTAGACGACTTTGGAAAGATCCTGCTCAGATAACATACCCCGGCTCTTTGTAAAGATGGTGGTGAGACTCTTGCCATGTCTTTAACTGGATTATTCAGGAAAGTATGTAAGGTTGAGAACGTACCATCAATGTGGAATTAAGCCATTATCGTATCCATGTTTAAAAAGAGTTGACGTAACTCATGCGACAACCATAGTGGGTATCAGTCTGCTACCAGTTGCATCTTAAATATTGGCTGCTGTCTTGCTTCTCAGGTTGTGCAAAACGCATGAGGGATTGATTCTCAAAGAACAGGCTGGGTTTCGGTCAGGTCGTGAATGCATTGACCATGTGTTCACCCTTTGTCAGGTATTGGAACACCGCTACACGTATTGCAGGCCAACAATCGTTGTGTTTCTTGATATTAGGGCTACCTTCGATTCATTGGACAGAACTGTGCTCTGGAACTGTCTGTTAGAGAGAGGTGTACCTGAGAAACTTGTTAACATCTTGAAAGGCCTATACAGAAACACCTCAGGTAGAGTGAAGGCATACAACCAACTATCATCACTGTTCCCAACCAACAGTGATGTTAGACAGGGTTGTCCAATCTCTCCATTTCTCGTTAACTTTGCCATCGATGACATTCTGAAGTCACCTCTAAAGGAGGTGAGGCGTGTGTTTGAACACAGTAGAGATCACCATTCGTTGAGTGTCGTCGTCATCTAGAAACGCCAGCTTCGGTGATGTGGACATGTGCTGCGAATGTCATTCCAGGTGCTGGTGTACATGTCTCTGTTCGCTAACCCTGGGATGGGATGGAAAAGCGGAGAGAGGTGGTCAGTCCACGACATGGGTCGTGGCGGATTAAAGATATTTATGTTATTTGGTTTCCAATGCTTCTCTAACTGATATTAATCCGTGATCAACTCTTAAAAGCAAAACTAATCCTTACAAACTAACTATAGAAAATAATAATAATAAATAATGAATCTTTGGGAAGCTAAAAAAAATGCTTAATACACATTTGAGATAGTGATCAATTTTCAGTCTAACCATCTATTAGTTTCTCAGACGTCGTTTTATGATACTTTTGTAGATTATGTAATCAGAGTAGTGAATTTTCATTCCTCTATACAATCGATTACTTAGTCCTTAAAGGATACTTTAATCCAACTATACTGCTATCATGCATTTTGAAAAAAAAATCAATGTTTATCTTCCTTAACATTAAATCGAATCAAATTTATTTTTGCTTGTGTCTTTCATTTTTAGTCAAAATTTTCAATTCTCCTCTGAACTGAATGCTTTGATTACCAATCGAGCTAGTATGCTGTTACGTATTAAAGATTTAGAACAAGAAAATGGTCAGTTGCGTCGAGAATTTGAAAATCCTGACCTGTATGGAAGTTTACCTGATGATGAAACAAGCGATTGTCAAGTAGGCTTTTTCTTTTTCTTATTTGGGTTTGTTTTTTTGATAAAGTCTCAAACAGCGTCGTTATACAGTAATATTTACTGATACGACCACGTTTCGAGCACAATTTATTACTACAGCTCAAAATCCTATAAAGGTACTCACACGACTTCATAACTTCATTTATATAGTTCCATTGTTTTTCACTTGATTTGATTGGTAGTAGTATTTTCCATATTTCAGGTATGAGTGATGAGCCATTCCTGTTGCAGGTGTTGGAGTGTAGACTCGATGAACCAAGCAGGATTCAGTGATCAACCTACCTGCATTATTATTATTATATCCTTTAATTCCTAGAGGAACATAGGGCTTCAACTGCGCGTCTCCATTGCGTTTGGTTTTCTGACAACTTTTTCACCTCGCTCCAAGTCTGCCCACATGCTTTCATCTCCTCTTAACATGACCTCCTCCAAGTCACCCTTGCACTGACGGCCAACTCACCGCTTTCCTTTCGAGTTCCACTCAAGCGATGGCTTGTCTAGTGATGTCACTTCATGGTTTCCTCAGAATATGGCCAATCCACCTCTATTCCTTCCTACTTATTTGTTGCACAATCGGTTCCTGGTTGGTTCGCTCATTACCAGAGATCCCTGTTGCTGATCTTTTCTGTCCGTCCATCTGATCTTGAGTAGTATTGAGCGAAGACAGATGTTGATGAAGGTCTGTAGTTCGTTCGAGGTGCTCTTTATCACCTGCCAAGTCTCTGATCCGTATAGTAGCACTGACTGACCTCACATTGGAGTTGAAAATCCGGATCTTATTTTTGATGCTGATTGCTGTTGACCTCCACACAGACTTGAGAGTAGTGAAAGCTTGTCTTGCTTTTCCGATCGATCCTTGTTTTGATATCCTCGTCAGTTCCGCCCGTAGGTGGGTAGGTGAAGGGGGTTTCTTCTTTCAGATTTCTCCCATTTATTCTGATTGTTGTTGTTGTTGTTGCTGTTGGTGTTGGCCAGGAATCTTCATCACCTCTATTTCATCTATGTTCACTTGAAGTCCTATCTTTGATGCTTCTTCTGTCGCCAGCTTGTTGCTTTTCACTTGCATATCTTCCAGTTTGTGGGAAATCAGACATATATCATCGCTGGCGAAGTCCAGATCCTCAAAGTTTTTTGTGTGAGTCCATTTTATGGCTGTTTCCTCATTGCCCGTTGTCTGTCTCATTATCCAATCTACTGCAATCAGGAAGATCATTGGCGATAGTAGACAGCCTTGTCTCACTCCCGTCCTCACTTCGAAGGATTCCGTAAGTTTCCCGTTGTGGATTACTTGGCATACATCATTGTTGTATAACTGTTGGATGAGATGTATAATTGTCGATGGGACCCCGTAGTAGCGAAGTAGTTGCCAAATGACCTCTCGATCGACGCTGTCTGTCGAAGGCCTTTTCAAAGTTGGTGAAGTTGAGATAGAGAAGTGACTGCCATTCGAAGCTTTGTTCAATGATGATCCGTAGAGTGGCGATTTGATCAATACATGACTTGTTTCTCCTGAATCCATTACATTTTATAATTTTAACCCTCTCCCACCCTATTGTGTGTTTGTTTGTTAATGCATGCATTGCAATTGCTGAGCTTTTTTCTAAATTACTTTTCTTCTCGGGGTCAACCATTATTACCTTAGCTAAATTCTTATGTTCTGACAATCTGACTACCGATGTAGTAGACTTAACTAATAATTATTTCAAGGAATTTTATAAATTATTTCTTTGTCTAATCGGGCCTACTGGGTCTTTTAACATACAGAGCTTATCTCTGAGTGAGTTTGTAGGTTTGAATGACACCCTAATTCCTGCTTTACCGTGATATGATTATGAGCAATAAATTGTGCTCGAAACGTGGTGCTCAGTAAACATAACTATATAACAAACACTGAAACTTTATCAAAACCAAATTTACCTATAATGGAATTACACTCTACCACAGTGCACAAGTTTTATTGTATTTACGTTGCCTCATTTTATTGATTATCGTAGTCTTGTGGTTACATGTATGCCTCAGGTGGGGCTAGTCTGATGGGGGAAACTACCAACCATTTGCTTGCACTTGTGTCGTGTGTTTGTCAGTTTCACTAGTGGTCATTCAATATACAACCTAGACACTACACAATGCATGAAATCGAATAGATTTTCTCCAATAAAGATGTAATTGCTCGATTATGGATAAAATTTGTATTTTTCATAAAGTCACATAGTGTTATACAGTTATATTTACTGATGACCACCTTTCGAGCACAATTTATTACTGCAGCTCATAATCATATTGAACAAAGGGAATTAGCTATGTTATATTGTAAAAAGAAACGAACGGAAGAAGGCGGCAAACTCCACACTAGTGTTTATAAAGAGCCCAGTGCATTCTGCCAATAGATATTCAGAAGAGGCGTTGGTGTTAGATAACTAACTATCCTATGAAATTCATTAGGAATATCAAAAAAGATTAGAAGCAAAGTAAAAATAATGGTGAAACTAATAATGATAACATAAATAAGGAAGAAAATAAGGCATCCACACTTTTACTTTATAAGGAAGGGACATTTTAGAACAGGAATTAGGGTAGTGGCATTCACACCTACAAACCCACTCAACGATAAGTTCTGTAGGCTAAAGGACTCTACTGACGCAATAATTTACAAAATACCATGCAATGTATGTGTGTGTGTGAAGTCAACTTTATAGGTCAGAACAGTAGATCGGGGGTAGTTAGATTGCCAGACCGTAAAAATTTAGCTAAGGTTAGAATGATTGATCTTACGAAGATAAGTAATTTAGAAGAAAGTTCAGCAATAATTCCATTGCACCCATAAAGACACAACCACACCATAGGGTGGGTGGGAGAGGATTAAAATTCTAAAAAGGTAATATAGGTAGATGGAGAGAGAGAGGTTGGTCACTGAATCTTTATTCATCGAATCTACACTCGAACACATGCAACAGGAATGACTCCTCACTGATACCAGAATTATAGAAAATACTACTACCAATGAAGTCAAGCGATGCAGAATAATGATGGAATTATATATAAACGAAGTTGGAAAGTTGTGTGAGTAGTGCCTTGATATGATTATGAGTTGCAGCAATTAATTGTGCTCGAAACGTGATCGTCAGTAAATTTTACTATATAACACTGTAAGACTTTATCAAAATAAAATTTTTATCCGTATTGAAGTTATACTCTACCACAATGCCCAGGTTTGTTGGTCTTGTCAGTCATAAAATATGACAATCACTTAGGTACTACGCGCGTAGGTAGAGTTGTGGCCTAGTAGCTTCAGCACACTTGGCTTTTAATCGATGAGTTCATGTTTCGAATCTTGTTGTAGCTTTTTCAGTCTAGGCTACCTGGGTAATATCACCAACTCTCAACCATGGGTGGATAATTGTTTTTTTAACTAACTAACAGGCTAACGTACACGTGTCCTACTGCTAGGCTGTGAAACTACATCTCTCTTTTTAAAAGACCGTTTTGATGATGTCTTTTTATATGGTACATACATGGCATGTCTTGAACCAAGGTAGTAATTGTGATTGCTAGTTGTTTATCTAGATAATTGACCTCCAGCTGTGTACCAAAATTCAGGCAATAATCACATAGTTTCACAGTTTAACAATTGTTTTCGATAAATGTTTGTGTAAATAATAACAATTGGATTCTAGCAGTGGCGACCATAGCATGTATATATATATATATATATATATATATATATATATATATATATATATATATATAGAATTGTTAATACTGTTCAAATAATTACAACTACAATTACATAAAATTTCATTTCATGCATTTAAGAAGTCGATGACCAATCTGCCTTATTGTACGTCCAATTTTAGCTGGCTCTGCAATTGCAGTCAAAGTTGCCAGATGCATGATCACGTTTCCGAACATCATCCTATATGATTCAGCAAGGGATAAAAAAGACCTATTCGTAGCTCAGTTTAACACACCTTGTAGGCAGTGAGCCTAAAGTTAATGTTTAGACAACATTTAAAGTTATTTACGCATTTCAATTAATTTAGATTTTGCTTTACAAGCCTGTTTTCTCCATATAGAGCTGAAGCCATCGGAATTCATCTTTGGAGAAGCCAAACCTATGTGTTTCAGAAGAAATTCATACAGCTAATGTCTTCATTTTGGCCGTCGTTACTTGCATATATAAACCTGATTAAGAATACACGAGTCAACAAGCAGATCCGCTCTTTTCGTAACTTCACTTCAAAGCTCTACAGTTACTTAGGGTGTTTATATAATGTAACATAAATTGACAATAGGGGTCAAAGGTCATTGTCAGTTCTTAAAATAAGTAAATAAAATGGCGTGAGTGATAACTGTGTTTAAAAAATTAGGAGTATTCTTACGCAATCAAGAGAGTTGACAACCAAGTAGGTGAATGATTACTGTACATTTTCTGCTTGAAGAAGAAGCTATGTTGTGTTAGGACTCAAATACATTTTATAGATTTGTGTTATGATGTCACCACTTTTACATTTCTCACTAAAATTGAGATTGAAATAGGGACACACAAGTTGAACACAGACGCTCTGATCATGAATGCTACCTGACTACGCCAACACCATTACACAAAATCTACCTGTTTCTCCAGCACGCTCTACCTAAGCCAGGCCACACAACGATGTGAGTCACAAAGTATATTTCATTCGCTAATATATGCTTCAAAAATCATCAAGGATGTGTCGATTAGTCTATATATCATGATCAATAAAATAGTGGTCGTTATTTTACGTGGGCCAATTCTGATTGGTTTATTTTCAGACTGGATATCGATCGCTATTCCATCAGTAAAGGATAATTCATTGTTTATTTGTCTACGTGTCAGTTTGTAATATACCTGGCTAAGGGTCATACGTGTTATGTGAGACAGCTGGTGATACTGACCAGTTACCGAAGCTGAAGTAATAATAATATTAATAATAATAATTATTATTATACAGAATGGAATTTTCAGCTTTTTTTGTACATATTTCGACAATTTAGCTCCTTTTTTATCAGTATGCACATACATAAAATTTAAAATAGTAATAATATTAGCAATGATAATGAAACCACTATAAACAGAATGTTAGTGGAAACATAATGAAGTATAAGTAGATAGTATCGTAGATAATACATGTAATAATAATAATAATCTTTGCTGATATTTTGCAGTTCAGATTACTGATTTAAAAATTTTAAAATTCTTTTCTGATATCTGACTATCTCTTCATCACACAACACCCATGCTAAATATGGTGGTGTGTAGTAGACATTTTGTATTTCGTTGTATGCGCATAAATTCTTATGTAGTTTCTTCTGGTATTACACGAAAAGATATACGGGAAAAGTTGTGAATAAGTAGAGACGATGTTCGGTGGTATCAGACAAGATAACTTTGGCCAACTGCTTGCAACAATTAAAATTTTCAAAAGAATGGATACTGAACAAAGAATACTCTCTTCGGTAAATTCATCATCAGGCTCTACAGTTATATGTACATTACAGTGAATGAATGAACTAGTGTTATGAACAACATTATTGTTTAAATAACATCGAATTAATAATATCAACAGATTACATCTCAATAGCATCAACATAATATAAGCTGAGTGTCAGAAAAATTAGGAAAGTGATATGTATCCACATAATATGTGTGTTTGCTTTTGACAGTCTGTTATATGTTGCTATGTTTATATGGATCGATATTCCATTATAATTGACAATATGTTTTTGTCTGTCCACTAACTAAACAAACATGTCTGACCTTGTTGTCACATGACATTAAAACCAATCATGTTAAGACTGTCTATCGATTCGTTCATTTTTGAACATTCGCTCATACACTTGTGTGACATTGTTTTTTCTTGTTTGAAAAATACAAGTATCATCGTGAACCTGGTGGTCCTCTGATTTCCGCCTTCTTGCGTCAGGACTATTAATTACTCGACCAGTGCATAACAGGAAGATAATATTACAAATTCATGAATTTATAGTCTCTACTGAAGGCCGGCCAGGGCAGTAGTAGTGCCTGGCTGGACTTGCTTCTTTTGCACACAAATCACTGGCTGTTTCATGCGAATTACGATAACCTCTGATGTTTAGAGCATGAGGTGCTTGGATGATTTTGGCAACTTATTAGGCACCCGGTAGATTATAGAGAAGGATTCTTCCACGCCGGTTTGCACCAGATGGTCCAATATCGAACTGTTAATGGTTTTAACTACACCTTTTCTTTAGCCATATTGGGAAATGTTCTCGAGCACAAAAATCAAGTTCCGAGAGCAACAGCCAGAATGGGACCCAATGGGGCGCCCATCGCTTATGAACAACAATGTCAGTTAGCTGAGTCAAAGGCATACTACTAACCCTTACTTACAGTCCTCAGTGTTCTACGTAATATTGCATAGTCTTATTTTGAGAAGTCCAGGGAAGAATAATGGCGGGCAGTAAAGAACAATGGGTAGAATATATATAAACTAATAGACTGTAAGAGAAAAAGTTAGGTTGTGTTGTGCCAGCAGTAGGAAGTCTCAACTTCTTTATGTAGTAGTAAGTCAAACGAAAAGTTTTTCTTAGAAATCAACAGGATTTGTTTGGAACTCGAACCTGGGAGCCTCGCTCTTTAAGTTGACTGCTTGAACTTATGAGGCAAATCTTCAGCGTAAAGTATTACCACCAATCGAATTTAGGAGGGACGCTAGCGTAAAATCCCACCAAAATCACCTTGACACTATCTGATTGCATCAAATTCCAGTTGAGAAAACTGTTGAAATGTGTGTGTGTGTGTGTGTGAAAATGAAAATTGTGTCAATTAAAAAAGAATAAGTCTCCACTCAGTCTTGCTTGTTGGTGGTGACTAGTTGTAGTAGTATCTGAAACTCGTATTTCGTCCCATTTGGAGCCTCGTCAACTGAACATACTTTGACTACTCGGCATTGTCTACTATGCTGGTGAGATGTTTGTGATCTGCGTGAAGACAAAATATCAATGATGAGGGAGACGGATAGGATTTTACATTCAACGTAAGCATAGGGTTTAAATCTACCTCCTTTGGGCATTATCACCTAATCGTCCATTATAGATTACTGTATACACATGCATCCCACTGACGTAACCTTCATTAGTCTACACAGTTAAGTGTGAGGTTAAATTACTTAATGAAGTCATCAATCTTTGATTTCTTTACTCCACTTGAATGCAACTTCTGTTGAAGTTAAAAGTGGATATGTGTGTGTGACACATCTTCTAATCACCTGAATTAACTAAAGACTGTAAAGTTTTGACCTGACTTGTAACTAATACAACGCCAAACGATATGAAGCGTTTACAGGTTTTCATCATGAGCTGACGTCGTTTAGAGGACCATTGGAAAACCTTTGAGGACTGGATAGCTGTTTCTCCCTAGTTTGGGAATCTTCATCACCCCCTAGTGCTTTACAGTTTCACGGCGAGCTCGCAAATCATCAAACTAACGGGATGCGATGCAATGGTCAGTCCATGAATTCCATCTTCTGCCTATACGCCATCGGATCGGTTCTAAGTGGCTGAAATGTCTACAAGCTCACTTTGTAGCTGGAAGGTCCTGGGTTCGAAGCCCGGCGGTGGGTGCGTACTGATGAAGAGTCCCAAACTAGCCTAAAGAGACGGCTGTCCAGTACTGCCGGGTTTTCCAATGGTTCTCTCACTGATATCATGTCATGATAAAATCTTGTAATCAATCAATCAATCAAGTAATTAATTGTCGAAATACCTTGTTTTTCTATTTCGTTTACACGTATTTCTTTCTTCTCTCTTCCTAGGATCTTCCACTATCTATGCGTGTACGTTTCTCACGTGTAGAAATGGCACGTGTTCTCCTCGAAAGGAATCAGTACAAAGAACAACTTTTAGAACTGCAAGAAGCTGTTCATTTAGCGCATAATCTGAAAGCTGAACAAGTATCAAGACTACAAAATGGCGGGAATAAACGTGGACGTATTAAAGCCTTGTAAATCGCATTATATTTCCAGTTAACCTCTTTCTCTCTTTTATATTTGTATAGTTTTGCTAGACTGTTCAATTCACCTGTTCAAACAACACAACAGAATTCCAGTAAATTGTATACACCACCATTAGTATTGCCTATGAATAATATTCGTCAGTCGTCAACTACTCCTCATAATTTTAATTCTTCTTCAAGGTTGAGTATTCCAACGGATTCTACATCATCATTGTTGAGTGATCGAAGTGATGCGAATGTTTCTGTCTCCTTTCAAAAGACAAAGAGTGAAATTTGTTTAAATCAAGACTTAGAGATTCCTAGAACGTCTGTCGGGATGACATATGACAGGTTAGTGTCTTCTGTGTTCATAATTTATCAGACATAATGTATAATTAATTGTATGTGGTTGTATATAACAATAAAACATCCGTTCCAGTCAACTGTGATTTCGCTTCCTAAATTAGGAAAAACATACACCTTTGAAGTTTCCACTGGAATCTTATGATCTGTATTGATTATCGGTATATATCAGTTTGGTAGTTCTGGTCCTACTTACTCCTGGAATTTAGAAAAACTTAGTTAGGAAGAGGACACATCTCAGTAAAAGGCATTTTCATAGACTAATAACAAACAAGACAGCCTTCTGGGCTTCATTCCATGTCCGCACACCTGCTTTTCGCTGTCATCAAAGGAAGACACTGGCTTCCCGAAGGCTTTGACCAGCAGAGAATAGGTTTATTTTTTATATTTGTTCCGTGTTTTTAAGCTTCTCTTGCGGCTGGGTTGATTTTCTGGCGTATCGTAACTGGCCTTACGTCCAACCTCCTCGGCGGCTAGTGAACTCGTAAACTAGGAGTGTTTTACAACTGTTCCGTCGGTGATATAGACTCTTCAGTGCACACCTGTGACTCAAGCGAGAGTCAGACAAAAGACCTTCCGTTCGCCAGTTGTGCCTGTTGACCACTTAGTCTTATTCATTTTATTTTTATTTATTTGAATGCATAAAAAACTTGGTACAATATGGCACCAAGAAGGATGTGCCACACAATAATAATAAAACATAGTTCAGAAAGAAAAAACAATATAAGTAGAGAACGGATAAAGAATTTCATCTGGAAGGAAAACAGTCATGCTTAACAAGTTCAAACGGTATTAGTTAACTATCACCGGGAACGGAAGAAAGAAAGAAATTGCAACACGTTCGCCATTGATTACGATTCTTGGCCATATCTGACATCGTTTCGAGCCATCGATTTGAGCTATCTCTCGGACCCCAACCAGGGAGTCGTGACACACCAACCGATACTAATCTAGCACAAAAATCCCTCATCCCACGATGTCACGTCATGGACTGACCACCTCTCCACCTTTTCCATCCCGTCTCAGGGATAGGGGACAGGTACCTGTACGGAAGCCTCTGGGATGGAATTCGGAGCACATGTCCAAGCCACCGAAGCCGGTGTTTCCAGATGACGAAACTCAATGAATGGTGATCTCCACTGTGTTCAAACACACGCCGCCGAACCTCAGAATTACTCACACGATGATGCCCTCGAACGCAAGCAATCCTGCGGAGACAGCGATGATCGAACACGTAGAGTCGCCGCATATCCTCTGCTCAGAGAGGTCAGATTTCGCAGGCGTAGAGCAAGACAGCGGGCACCGAAGCATTGTATACCCGATCTTTGACAGCCAGGCTAACATCGCGACGGCGCCAGAGGTGGCTCAAGTTGATGTATGCCACCCTAGCCTTCATTATGCGGTTGGAAATCTCATCCGTCACCCCTCTGCCAGCAGTCACACAACTACCTAGGTACAAACACGTATCAACAACTTCAAGCGGTTCACCGGTAAGAGTGAGTGCAGATACAGGCTCCTGCCAATCTTGTAACAGTACTTTGCACTTAGACGGCGCAAAGCAAATATCATACTTACAGACACTGATCGCCAACTGATTAAGTGCGATTTGGGCAACCTGCATGCTATCGCACAGTAAGACGATATCGTCTGCATACTCGAGGTCGAAAAGTCTATCTCCAGGTAGCAGATCTACACCACCTTCACGCACATCTTTCAGAGCTGACTCCAGAATGTCATCGATGGCAAAGTTGAAGAGAAATGAGGAGATTGGGCAACCCTGTCTAACCTCACTGTTGGTTGGGAACAGTGATGATAACTGGTTGTATACCCTCACTCTATCTGAGGTGTTTCTGTATAGGACTTTCAGGATGTTAACAAATTTCTCAGGTACAACCTTCTCTAACAGACAGTTCCAGAGCACAGTTCTGTCCAATGAATCGAAAACAGTCCTAATATCAAGAAACACAACGATTGTTGGCCTGCAATACGTGTAGCGGAGTTCCAGTACCTGACAAAGGGTGAACACATGATCAATGCATTCACGACCTGAACGAAACCCAGCCTGCTCTTTGCAAATCGATTCCTCATGCGTTTTGCACAACCTGAGAAGCAAGACAGCAGCCAATATTTTAGATGCAACTGGTAACAAACTGATGCCCCTATGATTGTAACTGACCATTTAGTCACTGATTTACATTTAAGGCTATACAAATTAGAATATCGACGGCCGAAACTGACAGGTTGACAGAAGAGGCAGTGACGACTGGACTTCAAGTGAACATAGTGAAGATGGAGGTGATGAAGATATCCCTAACCAGCCACAGCAATAACAACAACATTAACCATCTCAATAACCATCAGTGGGAGAAATCTGAAGGAAGTTGTCTCTTCCACTTACTTAATCTGAGTAGCGTCAACGCTAGAAACAAAATCGGAGTGGAAATCTGCCGCACTCAGCATAAGGAACACGATCCAGGTCTTCAACATCAATGTGACGTCAATGATTCCATTTAGTTCTCAGACTGAGTGCGCGCATCATGGAAATGACTCTCAACACTGGCCTTTGCTAGAGTTGGTGAGAATGTTGATGTGTTTTGCTGGAACAGCAGTAGAATGCTCGTCAACCACACAGGTGGTTCGGGGTTCGATTCTCGGCCACTGGGCGCACTCGTTTACTTTGCTAAGCCAGTAATAAGACTGGTGAAGAGGGGATGTTGGGCATAAGGCTAGCAACCTCATCCCGTAAAAATAAATACCACTGCTACAGAAACTTCAAAGCTCTAGCTTGAAGCCCTATGTTCCACTGGAAGCGTAAAGGAATAAAAAAAGTCTTCACTACATACATACTGAAGATCACATGGCTAGCAAGTAAGAATAAGCAACATGGAACTTTGGAATTGGATTGGACATTAGCTGAGGAGAACGTGGAGTGACATCACCACTCCAGCCCGTCTCTACTTAATCTCTTCTCGAAAGTACTCCTAATTCAACCGCAAATAAATCTTGTGGTGTATACTAGTTGATCATTTTTTGCCGGTGGTAACTCGGATATCTTAGCTGACGAAGTTTCTTGGCATTGGAAGTCATCTTATCTTCTTGTCTTCTTATCATCGGTTACTTAGATGTTAGACAATTTATCTATCATTTCTTTGGAAGCATTAATTATCAGGTGTGTATGTTGTTTCGTCATTCTATTAAACTACAATGTGTAACTCAGAGTAAATTACTGTGAGCTGTATATCACCCTGAATACCTTTCTGGTTTCTCATAGGGAGGGTAATTTGGTAAACTCTATGTAAGAATTTGTTAATGGAAAATTCGTAAGACGACTGAGAAATCGTGACTGGTTGGGTCAACCACCTCAAGTTTGAAGCGGATCCTAACAATGACGTTGATTGACGCGGTTGCACTATATGTGCACTATATATTGGCTGAATTAAGAATTCTTGGGTCTTTAGGTCCCTACACTGAGACTTAATAGTTATCGGGCTCTCCACATAACCTGAAGGTCCTGCTTGTTTTCAAGGACTCTCAAACAGGAATGAAGTATCTGGCTAGTGCTCCTTGGTTTTCAGAGACTCCCCAAATGGTTTGGGTTCACGTCAAAAGTTACACTGAGTTAAGGTAAATCTTAAGCAAATTACCTATGTAGATCGATTTTAGGATATGATTTTCCAACAGTTGGTTGAGAAGCTGTCTGCAAATGCTAGCTTGATTACAGCCTGTTGAAGGATCAATGTGTCCATTGTAGTCCTATAGGCTCTCGATTGAACAACTCAGCGATAAATTCTTTGATTGCAGCGCTGAGTGACACTGTTCACATCTCTTAGGGAATGTCAGTTGCTTTTGGATCAAAGACATCGTAACGATTATCTCCAGCCATCTAACATGAAATTCTATCCTTACTTTCCACATCTGGATCAATAATGTGACGAAGCTAGTTCTCTTATTTCTCTATTTTTCAGTACTTCATCAAATTGCAGTTAATCAATACTTGTTGCCTCTAGATAATCGACATTGATGTTGAAAATATTTTATGATGTGACGACAAACTTTTCTCGTTATTCAATAATCGATAGGAATAGATTTCAGGGAGGTTTTTAGAAGATAAAAAATCAATAACTGCTTTTAATAAGTCGTCACAGGCGTCTTCTCATATCAAGATTACACTTTTGCTATCTTTAGATGAACATCTCTTGTCTGGCTAACTTTTGTTTTACCTTACTGACGTCAAGTGGATGGCATTCACTTGAGCTATCTTGTATTTCCCGTTGATTTACTTTTTATTTGACAGATGTGCTTGGTGTCTGTCTAAATTGATAGTCATTGTGCTATAAGGCAGATGTTTTTTTACCCTCAGAAATCTAGGGAATAACACTTTGACGTTTGAAATTGTGGCGGCTGTTTACGCGTCTCAAGGGGAACACCATCTCTCAATGGAGATGCAGGTAAATGTGACTGATGAGTCTCAATGAAGACGAAATGTGCAGCTTGGATTCCAATGATACTCAATGATATCGAGATGGCAATATAAACTTTCCTTATCGCTTATCGTTTATATCTTACTAGTAGTGTTCATTCTTATTCTCAGTGTATAAGTATACCTTCTATGTGATGGCTTTTATTTACGTTATAAATTATCTTTTACTTTTAATCTTCAATTACTTTTTTGTTAGTTCCTCGTTGAATAGTTTTTCTAATACAAATCACAATGCAAATAAAAGTTTGGATAATCATCGCCAGTTGATTACATCTTCTGTTGAATGGTATTCATCACCACATGGAAATGAATATCACCTTGAAAGAAGAAATCCACAAGTTACGTGTATCTACCCTTTGAATAATTATCCGGATAGTATAGAGGTAAGTAATTGTTTATTTTATTTCTCCGTTGATCCTGGCGAAGGTGCCACATGAGGACATAATGCTGGGAGTGCAGCTATGCCTTACTTCCACAGTATTTAAATTCCAAGGGAAAATCTACAAACAAACTGAGGGAGTTGCCATGGGATCACCATATCCCTGGTTGTAGCAGATATATTCATGAATAGGTGGGAAAACATGGCGATTGAAACGTTCACCCCCACCCCAAAAGTGTGATGGAGGTATGTAGGTGACACATTCACTGTACTCAGAACACAAGATATAGATAGATTTTTCGAACACATCAACTCGAAGGTAGAGGCAATTCAATTCACTTTTGAATTGGAAAGTCAGAAAGGTGAGCTTCCAATGTTAGATTGCAACGTAGAAAGGAAGGAAGATGGAAAGTTAAACACTAGTATGTGTTTACAGGAAACCCACACATTCGAACTGATATTTGGACTTCCGATCATCCCATCCTATGTCAGTGAAAATAGGATTGGTGAAATGTCTAAGTAATAGAGCACAAAAACTAATTAGTACCAAGGAAAATCTAAGACAGGAAGTGATACATGTAGGAGAAGCTTTAAAAATTAATAATTACGCTGATAATTTAGTCATAAAGTGTGTAGGGAAATGTAAAAATAAAATAAATAATGATAGTAGCGATAGTGATAATAATAATAATAGTGACAACAATAATAATGAGAATAATAATTGTGATAAAAATAATAATAATAATGTTAATGGCGACACCAACAATAAGGAATCTAAGTCATCAGTAGTAATTCCATACAAAGAAGGAACTTCGGAAACCTTACAGCGGAGAATTCTTAACAAGGCGGGAATAAAAGTGGCTGGCATTCAAATCAACCACAAACTCAATTAGAAACAAGCTTTGTCGGTTAAAGGATCCTGCCAATTGAACCTTTAAAACAAAACAATTTAGTTTATCTAATACGCTGCCTGAAATGGTTGTCAAGTCAAATACATAGAAGGTCAAACTAGTAGAACAGAGGCAGTCAGACTAGCCGAACATAAAAACCTAGCAAAATCTAGATTGGTTGATCCGAATAAGATAAGAAATCTAGAGAATAGTTCAGCTATAGCACTAATTGCATGCAGTTACACACAGCCATACAACAGGATGGGATAGGATGACAGTTTTAAAATCTAATGTCACAGGGTGGAGGGAGAGACTGATAACAGACATCTGGAAAATTCTACTACCCTGCGATAGATAGGAGAGAACACAGAAAACTGCAAAACTCAAGTTTCGAAGTTGTGTGATTATAGTTGATGTTATGATTGTGAAAAATAAATTTTGTTCGAAACTGTGTCATCCAGTAAATAATAATACTGTTTCCTCACTGTGTGAGATACATCTAACAAACAACCACAGTGCCCAAATTTTACACATATATTAAACTGAACTTTTTTTTTCATCCTCTCCTATGGGTTTCAAGTTAGATAGTTGATCGTAAATGTACTCAAACTGCGTTTTTGTGTCAATTCTGTGGATAAATGAGTTTGGTACGTGATACCTGAATCCTAGAGACAGAGCTTCAGTTTCAGTTTAGTTTCGTTTAACGTCCTATAATGTGTATAGGAATTTTTCTCGGGACTGTGCAAAATTCTTCGTGTAGTTTCTCCAACTACTAAAGATTTTCTGAGTTTTTATCTATATAACTCAAAGACATTGTAGGAAGGGTGTTCAAAAATTTTGAGGCTAATATAACTGATTTTGTCCAAGATGTGTGTTGTTGAAGAGGATCCACAGAATAAAACGAGGTCGTATTATCCTGTAAATATGTTCGTGTTTTTCTTCATTCATTCAAATCGAAGTGTATGTTATAAAATGAGGCCATTCAAAATGTTCGAGTTGGCATCCACTGTGTATAGATAGCAAAGTAGAAAGACTAGACGGGATGGGGGAATAGACGAAAAACAGAAAAAAAAGCAAACAATTAACGTAACAACTCAACAGCTTTTTCTGTTTTCCATCCGTTTCTCTCCCCGCTTTCGCCTTTTACTATGCTATGAATATATACTATTGGTGATCTGATCAAACGAGATTATCATGTTCACATAGTGAATGCGCCTCGATCTTATAGCATATTCCCCAGTGTTATTCTACCACTGATTTTGTTTTCTTTTGATTCTTTTACAAGAATCGCAATTCCAAGTAGTCTGTAGGTCATGAGAGTTTGCCTTTCGAGTGATGGAATCTATGGCTTCAAGCTTGAGCTTTGAAGTTTCTTTCACTCATGGGGTGGGGTTGCTAATGTCACGTCTAACCTTCCTTTTTACCACCGGACTTACTACTGTCTTTGCGGGGTTATATGATTGCGTCTGCCCGGGAATGAACCTGGAACTACGTGCGTATTTAGCAAGCATTCCACTGCTGACCTCCCCCCCCCCCCCCCACCAATTACATTGGTGGCTTAAAATATCTCTGATATCCAGTACTGTATAAGTCTGGGTTAAATGCAGAAGGCAGTATAACTTTCTCTCATTTTTAAAATGCGTCTTCTTGATGGGTGTCAACAATTATCTCACAGTGTCCAAGTCTTACACTCACATTAAAGTGTCTAAATTCTCGAAACATACACCTATTTTCTTCGTTTTACAAAGAGACAGGAGAGATAACCTTTCTAAAAACAAAGCAGTGTCTATCGATGGTGCTATTAAGTTGTTAGTTGCTAACAGTGGAATATAGAATGGGTGCTTCTTCTTACTTGGGATTCGTTCAACTGGATCTACCTGTGATTGTTGCCACATTGTGAGTTGAACCCAGCACCCATCGTTTCAAGTGCTGACACCGAGAGTGGTATCTCTTGTGCTCGATGCAGCATTCTTATCCAATATAATTAATCAATAGGGAATTCAGAATATTTCTACCTCTATACTACTATCCAGCATTTTCTGCAAGCTAGCTGAGTGAGTGGTGGTTGCTTAGCTAATGTTTTGCAATTTTATCCTTGGTTTGGTTTATTTCTATTGCAAACACCTACTACTACTAGTTCGGCAGTTAAATCGTGTAGGTGTTACATTACATAAATGTGATATAAATTGAACGCTCTTTACGCGTAGTTGTTTAAATCAAGCATATTCTTTGTTCTGTTAGTCTGTGTTACCCCACACAGGTAATAAAATATATATTAGTGATGACATAAGTTAATTCATTATTGCTTCGATTAAGATTATGAATATGCGTATTTACAGTTTAGTTAACCTTTGAAACTACGACGAATTGATTTCTTAGTTCGACTATGTGTGTATGATTCATGTAATATGTGATATTGTAATCATCTCTTATTTATTGGTTGTTAAAATACATGTAGGATGTTTATTCTGTTCTGTTGTGTGAATAAATCATAATAATAGTCACATTTTAATTATTATTATTATTATGTGAGGAGGGGAAGTCGATCGATAAGATTCTGAAGCTACATTGATTGAGGTGGTTGGGATGTGCGTTGTGCGTTCCGGTCCACCACCCTCCTCGCTGGTCAGTGTTAGCTAACTCCATGGAGTTTTTGACATTCGGTTTGTGTAAACCACATAAGAGTTGTAGCCTGCCTGGTTGGGATCTTCGGGATTAAATTTTCAAGAATCTCAAGATGTTCTTCTTCGACTGGAAAAGTGCTTAATAACGGTTTATTCAACTTCCTACGTAGGGTTTATTGGTAGGATTTCTTGTAAACGAGCTTTCATTAAGCAGAATACCTATTGCCTATTCTCCTTGAGAGTTATTTTCAGTGGAAGCTAGTCGCGGGGAATTGAGATGTGTTGACTGACTTTGTCTGCAATTAATGAATTGTCAATATTAAAACGGTAGAAGATAAAGACTCGGTTAAATAGTGTTTGTGTGGTAATCGGTATCTGTTAATAACCAAATCATGTATACCTTATCATCAACGCACCATTTGCACAGATCTTCCATGTTGTGCTAATTTGAGGCTCCATATTGTGTTTCGGCAGCTCTGTATCTTCGCCTCCTCTGAAATAAAATGTATCTCCCTACTATTTGATGTTTTTATGCCGATAAACATCTCTTTATATAAATATACTACTGATAAATCTTATCAGTAGCGCTGGCCACAACATGGCTTATCAACAAGTAAGCAGACAGTTATATTTTCTTATGTTATTAGGAAACCAAAATGGGGACTTCACCATAATTAACAGGATACCTCATCGTTCTTTCATTTGGTACATATTTTGTAAAGGCTTATGTATTAATATATGAGGAGCATATAGAATTACCTGAAAAATATTCCTTCATTTCGTCAAGTTAGGAAACAAATTATTGTAAAAACTAGAATTTTTCACGAAACGGCATTAACTAGATGGAGATGGAACAGAAGTTGTCATTACTTTTACCCCCACCCCACCCCCTCGCGCTTGTTTCGGATAGTTCGTACTGTGCTGAATGCACATTTGTTGTTTATGTTCAATTAACAGATGACTTGTTCTGCATTGTTCCATGTCTTTCATTTCGTTTGTTTTGTTGTATATTTTTTTTTTACAAAAAAACGGCTGATCATTTGTTTTATATACAAGGAAATTCTGTTTTGTAATTAGCTAAATTGATACAAGGGAACATTATATGGAACTAGTTGGAGCGTGTTTGCGCGCACCTGTGTGTGTGGGTGTGTCTCGATTCATATTTAACCCGTGAAATTTCAAAAATGTAGGAAAGTGCACTGATCATTGTAAAACGTGTTAACCTTAAAAATAATAAAGAAGATTTCCACCTCAAGTGGAGGTGTTTCTTGTTGTAGTTTCTTTCTCTTAACTAGATGATTAGTTTAATTGCGGTGCTTTCATCGTCCATCTAGACAGCATCGTCAGTACTAATTATTGATTAAAGCCCTAAAAATGTTGTCTAACAGGAGAATGGAAGATTCAAAATGGAAGTATCCAGATAAGAGTGTAACTTGGAAAACAGATTCTTTGTAATCTGAACGCAGTAAACCGATTTTTGTGTCCTTTTGTAAAATCATTGTTCCCTTGAGTTCCGAGTGGAACATAGGGCTTCAACAACACATCTCTACTTTGTTCTCTTTTCTGCCATCCTCCTCAGATGGGTCCACGATTGATCAAACTCTTTTATCCCTTCCTCACACGATCTTCTCTACGTCACCCCTAGGACGACCCACTCGTCACTTCCTATTGCGATTCCATTCGAGCAATGGTCTGGTGTGCGATGTCACTCGTCAGCCACCTTCTTCAATGCATGCCCAATCTATCTCCATTACCTTCTACACATTTGTTGAGTTATTGGCTCTTGGTTGGTTTTCCCGCAATCAGAGTTCTTTGTTGCTGATTGTTTCTGGCCTGCCATTTTGATCTTCAGTATGGAGCCTAGCCAAGTCAGCTGTTGATAAAAGTCTGCACTTATCTGTTAGAAATCTTTTTCATGACACGCGTTCGCCAAGTTTCTGACCCGTATAGAAGGACTGACTTGACATTTGTGTTGAAAATTCCAATCTTGTTCTTTGTGCAGAAGATTTCCAAACTAGTGTCAGGTTGATGAAGGTGTATGCTGCCTCTTAGATTCTGGCCTGCATTGACATCTTCACCCGTTCCGCTCGTCGTCGAAAGGATCGTCAATGAAACTGTTTTGTATTTCTTTATTACTCCTTTGTCTCACACCTCTGCTCACTGTTTCTATTATGCTTTTCTTGTACTTTCTTCTCTTGCTTCGCGTGCTACACGGAATGTGGCGACTTGAACTTCCGCACATTTGTGCAAAGTTCTATGTCAAAAACAGACAGACAGATAAGTGAAGGAAGTAACCTTTGTTAAATCTCTCCCGTTGTTGGTGATTGGCTCTGGTTGTTGGTGCTGTTGGTTGGTTGGTTATCTTTGTCACCTCCCGATGAACCTTCTGTATAGCTGACCTTGGGAGACTCAGAGTCACAAAACGCTCCAAAGGAATAGAAACGACGGTTATTCGTGTTTAGGCCTATGTGGTTCAACCCAACAGTAATAACATTAAAAACCTCAAATTGCCTCAAGAGTGGCGCTATGCACCTATATATATATATATATATATATATATATATGCTCATTTCGTCCTATTCGGGACTTGTCAGCTGTATGTACCTGCATTTCTCAGTGAGTGATGATGTTCCCACCGAGGCTCGAAACCGACACGTCGATCTGAGACCGAGCACTTCGGTCCAATCAATCGACGGGAAAATATAAAATTCAATTAAAGTGTTATATGAAACCTGTTTAATTTAACTTTAAAAAATGTTTTTTTTTGCAACGGTATAACATAGTGAACTAGTATTTTTTAAAAGCAATTTTTGTGTTTAGTTTTTGGGGATAACGTGTCCCTTTCAAACTGTTCATAAAACACTTCCAAAAAATTACAATTTTGACAACCATTTACTATTCTTTGTCATAATCACATTGTCATCTGTCATCGCGTATATACTTTTGAATGTATCTCTGTGATATTTCATGTATCATATGTAGATATAGTTACTTTAAGAAGAAGAAGAAGAACGTACACTTGTTTGAATGAATCATACAAGACATTGACAGGATATTTACATTACTTTTTAATAAAGCAGATACAAGTGTGTGTGTGTGTGTGTGTGTATTAGGCGTGGGTAACATGTGCTCATTCGCCCCTAGTTTATATAGGCTTGTGGGGCATGTTTATTCAAGGCAGAGAGAGAGAGAGAGCAAAAGTATAAAACTTGGGCACTGTGGTAGAGCATAACTCCATTATGCATAAGATTTTATTTCGATAAATCACACAGTGTTGTGTTGTACAGTAATATTAATTGATATTATTATTACTGTATTATATATTATATTACTATACAACAACACTGTGTGATTTAACAAAATAAAATCTTATCCATAATGGTAGAGAGCACTTTGAAAGGTTTCAACTGATATCACTGGTCTCTGTGTATGTTAGGATGCACACAGTGGAGATATAGCGTGACGTATACTTCAGTGAGTGATAGAAGTAATTTATTTTATAGGGTGTTTGTATGTTGTTATCTGAGCTTCCCATGTCTATGTGTCTTCGATTCGTCTTAGGCACACCTAGATAAGCCAGATTCCCAGATTACTTAAGGTTCTTAGCCTAGTAAATAAACTTGTCATTTAGATTGTGGGTTTTTTGTTGCGATTCGAATTCATCTCGGTGTAGACTTATTCAAAAACCACCATCGCTTAGAGGGATTATTGAAAACTAGATGTGTTCTTTCGTTCCAGTTGGGGACTCTTCAACATTACACACCAATGATCCCACAAGGGATTGAAATTAATCCGAATTCTTACAAAAATCCATAATTTACTCATCGATCTCCAGCTCACTGATGGACACTTGGTAGATATTTTGAAGCTGTAAGGAGAAGTGCTTAGTGTCCAGTGGAGTTCACCATGTCAAGGTTGAGTGATTACTAATCGAAAGTATTGGCTGGGGATTACGCTGGATCACGAGAGTTCTTGTGCAAATGCCTAAATGGTCAATGAAGCCTAGCTTTATAACCTGAGGCGTTCCAAATAAGGGCGAAACAGCTGACTAGTTATTAACGGAATTTACTACTGCGAAATAAACTGCTATTGGTGCGCTTTTCATGTCTCATTTATTAAGTTTCTTGGATTCGTCACCACTTTAACATACTCAACGAATACACTAAATTATTATCTCAGAGATCCTTGAAATCTCTGACTTTTGCCGTGTACTGTGTTGTAAGAATGTAAACTTTTCGTGGTCAGCGTTTGGTATAAACAGCAGAAATTAATGTTTATTGGTTGTATATTAGTACAAATCCAAGTCGTATTGCAGTAGAACGTACTTACATGTCTTTCACCCCACCCCCACCCCGCTAGGTTTCGCTCAATTTGTTTGTTTGTTTGTCATCAAATTCAACTCTTTTTCCGCTGTTTCTTTGTTCCACTGAATATCCATTATTTACTACAACACATAAACCGGTTACATAGTAATTACAAGTCCCATTTTCATTAATATCTAATGAACTCTTTTGATTTTAAGTGTAAATTCTTACAGTTCACACCTAATCTGGTGACTTTTACCGTTGTTGTTTTTTTTGGTTCTAAGTTTTTTCTAAGTTAATATCTAAGGTTATTGTTGTAAGGAATCAATTTTCTTAAATAGGTTTAAAGTGGAATTAAGTAGTTTTTTTTTATAGCTTTTTGGTTCTATTTATGTATTTTTTGTCCTACGTTTCTTTTGTATATATATATATATATATATATATATATATATTGTGACTATTTGAGATAGATTTGCAAAACTTTAGAGTTCGGTCAAGTTCAACAACTTAGTTTGTCTGATTTCTTTGGAAGAAAACACAATGAGTTTAAGTAGCACTTTGTACTGGTCTTATGAATTGGAGTAGACGTTTTAATAAGCACTTACTTTCAGGTTTTATAATGGTTCCTTAACTGAGGTCAGCTTATAGTCAAGTTTGTAATCAAATCAACACTTAAAAATTAATCTGATGTGCTCACTAGCGATTGGCTCTTTACAGGTAGTTACTTAGAGTTCCAGTGAGAAGTTTTGACTAGCGGATGGACAACGACGTTGCCTGGCGATTACGCTACATGTCGTGGATTGACAGAAGTTGTAATTCATAGGCCACTGGACCAGGTACATGCAGCTGACTAGTCAACGTGCTTTTGTCGCTGCCTACCGACAAATGAAAAGCCTATACCCTGCAGTTTTTGATGGAGACATATGGATCTTCGGGCAGGACTCCAAGGCTTCTGCGCAGTTGAGTGGCGTTCAAGATCTGTCAGCGATGGAGCTGCTACTTGAGACGCTGCTGGGAGGTCGGGCGAAAGCAGCATATGAAGGTGTCGGCCGAAGTATGGACGAATGTTCGACAGGGTCAGGCAAACAGTTTCCAAAGTGGGAAGGACCATATATGGTCACTTCGAGATGGGGTTACGCAGACACAGTCGCAATGGCGAACAATAAGAGGCACGTGAACGTCAGCGAGCTCCAGAAATGGATACAGCGAGACAAGCCAACGATGACGCCTGCACCAAGTAGATCAAGCCGACTTCAGTCGCACGTATTTGACGGGGGGACGAGTGTGGTGAGAGCAGGCTGCTAGCCGATTGGTTGGCACTAATCTACGTTAAGGTCTAGGTCACTAATATGGGCCGTGAGAAAATATGAACAAGCCTGAGTCAACAACCAATCACAGCGAAGTTAACGTGGCAAAATATGATTCGCAGAGAGAACTCTATTTGTCAAGGAATCCCGAAACAACCAATCAAAAGCCTGCGTTTGTCTACCTAAACAACCAATCAGATGACTGCGCTTGTCTATAATAATGTAGTTGAAAGATGTATAAATACGTGTTGATTTTCATAATAAAACGATCTGTTGCCTGGCCCTTGTCTTCTGTTGTTACACTTTCCCAGGCATCTTATCAAAATGGGTCACTGGGTGGACTTCGTAAAATCCTTTAAAATTATCAATGGGCGAAATAGTTCAGTTCTCGTGAAGTTTGCCAGAGCAATCTCTATCAGACGCCCGAAACCCGATTTATATGTTGAGAAAGAAGCAGTTATCAGTCTTTCTTTCCTCAAGCAACTGGATGTGTTTACCCTCTGTCTCATTTGATTGCATGACCTTCGGCTTTAACCACACCTCACCTTTGATACAGTACAATTTTACTTATCTCTTGTTTCTATGACTTGAATTGAACTCACTATTCAAGTGTTGGTTTGTAGGGGTTTTATTGGTTACAGGATTTTCATCATGAGCTGACATTAGTTAGAGAACCATTGGAAAACCTGGCAGTACTGGACAGCTGTTTCGTTCTACTCTGTGACTCTTCAGCAATACACACCCATTGGGATTCGAACCCAGAATTCGCCTTGTAACCAGAAGGTCCTGAGTTCGAATTCCGGTGGATGCGTACTGATGAAGAGTCACAAACTAGGACGAAACAGTTGTCCAGTAGTCCCAGGTTTTCCAATGGTTCTCTAACTAATATCAGCTCATGATGAAAATCCTGAACTCACTATATTGTTGCTCAATGTTTTAGTTACTCATCATTGTAATCACTTTTTGTCTTTATAACGTAACTCCTTTGCCACTGTATGCGTGCGTTGACTTTTGTCTAAACCTGAACTCTTTGAGTAAAATCTGTGTAAGTGTAATTCTCTTAGCACTGTTCATTAAGTTTGGAGTCTCTTGTCATTAATTGACATTATGTAACATTTACAAGTATCCTAAAATTGTTCTTTACATGAACTTATTATTAATTTATTAAGTCTATAGGCGTCGGTGGCACAACATCAGAATGCTTGCCAACCACGCCTCATGTGGTCCGGGGTTCGATCCTCGGCCACCGACGCACTCCTATACCTCTCTAAGCCAGTGTAATAAGACTGGTAAAGAGGTAAGGTTGGGCATAAGGCTTGCTGCCCCATCCCGTAAAAATAGTTACCACTGCTACCGAAACTTCAAACCTCTACCTTGAAGCCCTATGTTTCACTGAGAACGTAAAAGACTTAAAAAAAAACAAAAAAATAGGCAGTTGACGACGAGAAGGCAACAAAATAAATGATGGTAACATCTTATGCTGCAAAAACTGTTGTTCTTGACTTATTCAAATTCGTAAAGGGGGAAGAAATATATCAGACTTTGGTTCATTTTGTTATGTGGTAGGTGATGGCCGGAGATTCTATTTGTTATCGTTTTTTATCAACCCTTGTTTTATCCACACTTTATTTTGTTCCTCTCCTCAATAGTTACGATGTGCAGCAGTTGCCTATCCTTGTCAAAGTGAGTCATCTATGCCGGCTACATCATTGCTGACCACTTCTTCACCGTCACTGGAGGATAATATACATACATCGGGTTATTCTACTAGAAATAGTATAAAATCTATTGATGATAATGTTGGCAATACGATTGGTAATGACGCCTGCATAGATGTATCTAGACATATTGATGAAGGATACAAAGAAGATCATGAGCAATTACAACAAATGAATAATGGACTTACACGTAAATCTCTGAATAATTATTCTGTGGATAATACATGCTCCAATAACGCCTTAGAGAAGTATCCATCAATGATGGTTGATGATGATGACGTAAGTTATGCTGTTGTGTGTGTGTGTGTGTGTGCGAGCGCACATATAAGTTTATCCAGTGATTTATCTGTGGATTTTTTAAAATTAAATTTGATGGATGAGTGTATGTATTACTTATCTTAATAATTTATTGAAACAGAACCTTGATTATATTATGATGGGCACCAAAAGATGCGTTACACAAAGACGTAGAGTTTGTGTGACGACTGGAATACTGCTCGTGCACGCCTAGATCGAAAAAGGTGGTTGTCTAATGAGGCTTCCCCTCTCAAGCGTTTGATTTGAAGTTTGATCTCCAAGGCAGTGGGACAGCGTCAGGAGCTGCATTTGCATGGTGCATGTCGGTGTCTAGAACAAATTCATATGTCATTTGATCCGTTCGGATTCTGGAACCCTTGTACACCAATATGTTTAGGATCAGAATCTTCCAACTCCCCTAGGTAGGCGTGCGTGTATGTGGACCAGTTTGTGTGTAAGCATCGAATGTCCACATGAGCCATTCACTTTTGTCAGGAATATCTGTACCACGTGAAGAGAGTGGATAGAACTTACGTGGCAGAGACTATGAACATGTGGTCGCTTAAAGTCATTTCAAGGGGTAAACCGTTGTCTACTTGCCCTCAACCGTACGATGTCGTTTATGGAGGCAAAGCCCTCTCACACTTCATTTACTTGGATGATGTCCAGAAATTTTAATCTCCGAACCACTTGGGACTAATGCACAGTCATTCGCACTTTAGAATAACCCTTATATTTATTTCAGTAGAAGCCGTGAATAATCCTCCTTAGTCTGAGACCTGTTCAGTTAACTCTCCAACGTATATTTATAATGTATGTTCAATCTAAAGTCGACAAGAGGGAATTAATTATAAAAATGTTTCTTTCACTCCTTCCGAGAAAAGTTACGTAAAGAACTAAGAATCAATTCTGCATAATAATTGACAAAAAGAAAGTGTCAGGATTAAAAGTCACTGTCATCTTGTCTAGAAGATTGATAGATTTTATGTTTTAGTCATTTTTTTCCATTTCTTCCAATAAACGGATATGGAGATACTTAAACCACTGAGTCACTTTTCTGACAACAACGACGGTTGACCTACAGCTGTTGTTACTTCAGCTTTTATTGGTTGAACACTACAGATAAGAATAATGCTGAGGGGTGTCTCTACTAACTAGAATGATACTTCTTGAAAGTCCTATCATGGCATAAAAGTTAGTTGGTTGGTTAGTAATGAAGCCTATATTCTAGTATGGAGATGTGGTTCATTGGCTTAAGAGTCTGGTTTTCAGCCGATGTGTTATATCGTCTGCCATCACACGATAAGTATGACTCTTAGTCCTGTACACCGAAAAACTGTTCCTAATAATTCAGCTTGAAAAAAGGTGTGTAATCTAAAAGTGTCAGGAGATGGACGTATCTTTCCACTTCTAATTAGGTTTTGTGGACATTCCTACTTTTTTCTGGGCTTGCTTCCTACCCTTAAACTAGGTGAAGTTTTGGAGTGTTTCAACTGGGACTCGAACTCAAACAGCCTACATCTTACCATTGAATTACCGGCTCACATAATAGAACAGTTTATCAAAACATCAAGATGGCGGAGGGGGGGGTGAAGTGGGATCCAGCCCTGTGACCTACTAGTTGAAGGTGGAGTGGCTGAGTTATTAAACCACAGCATGAATGATATTGTTGTTTGTCATTTGAACTGCAACTTAATTTCGAGTGCTCACCCTATTTCTGATCATTTGTGATATTAATCACCTCTTGAACAATTAGCAGTTTTTCAAGTTGTATTCCTGATATTTATTCACACATGTTACATGGTTATGGTAGTGGTTTTTATCAAAGTAGTCTAGATATTTTCGCTCACGACCCATATTTTTGGCCATGAAGTATTCTTGTTGGGTATTTTTACTCTAGCAACGCCATTGGTGGGATATACCTGTTTATATATCATTGTTTTTACTTTGGTATACTCACTTCTTACTTATACGGATAAATGTAATTCCGAGCTTACGTCGTTATGTGTGTGTGTTGTGACTTAAGTAGAAGGGAAACAATTAGCTGTCCTATAATGCTGTCGGCTTTGTCAAGCTGTATGCATGGTCATTGCCTCTAAACCCAACATCGGTGTCCCTGTTCTATTTAAATCACAATGTTATTGCACAGTCAGGTCTCTTATTCATAATAATTGTATCACGAACCGTCATCAATAGAGTGGATCATTGAAAACCAGGAACTATGGGACGGGAAAAAACAAGTGTCTAGTACGTGTTAGTTCTGATTGGTTCTCTTACTGATGTCATTTGGTGGTGATAAAAACAAACGAACCCGTACAAACTGACACCCTAGAAACTTTGCAGTATTGAGTGACAGTAATTCAGGCCACGAGAGCCACCTCTTGTGCAACGGGTCATATTAATTATTGAATTGAATTTGAGATTTTCCCGTTGACTGATTAGACCGTAGTGCTCGGTCTCAAGTTGGCATGTCGGCTTCTTGTCTAGATGCTTCGATGATTCCACTGCTAGTCACCATCCATCAATTAAATACTAACTAAATGCTCAGTCATCATCGAAGCATCTGCACAAGAAGCTGACATGTCAACCTGAGACCTTAGCACTTCGATCCAGTCAATCGACGGGGAAATCTCAAATTCAATTAAACTTTTGTCAGTTTGTTTAATTGAAGTGACCTTTATTGTTTCCCGTATAAATTGACTTGACAGGTGAATGTGAGAGGGATCAGATTGTTCAAAATGTATTGCACAAATACATAACATCATATTTTTCAGATAATCTCCGTCTTCTAATAACAACGCTATCCAAATAATAACAAACATCAAAACACAAAATTACATAAAAAATGCCGTCTAGCAGTTATGCAGTCCAAAAGTTTCTCAAGTACAAAATACGTGTACTGTACAACAAAATTAATCGAATAAAAAAAAAAAATTTATATAAGAACACATGAGTCAGCAAGGAGATCCGCTGTTTTTCGTAACTTCACTTCAAAGCTCTACAGCTCTACTTAGGGTGTTTATATGATTTAATATAAATTCACTATAGAGGACATAGGTGACTGTCAGTTAGTACTAAAGCAAATTAAAGTGGATGAGTAATAAGTATGTTTGAAAAAATAATAGGAATAGTCTTAACTGAGTAAAAATGCCCATTAAAATTTTCAAAAGAGTGGATACTGAACAAAGAGTACGCTTTTCGATAACTTCATCATCAGGCTCTACACAGTTATATACACATTATAGTGAATGAATGAATTAGTGTTATTAACAATATAAATGTTGCTGTTTAAATAACATCGAATCGATAATATTGATTGATTACAGCTGAATAGCATCAACATAAAATAAGCTGAATGTCAGAAACAATTGGGAAAGATAATATTACAAATTCATGAATTTATAGTCTCTACTGAATGCCGACCAGGGCAGTTGTAGTGGCTGGCTATTTATTTATTTATTTAAACGCATAAAAAAAAACTTGGTACAATATGGCACCAAGAAAGATGCGCCACACAATAATAATAAAACAACATAGATCAAAAAAAAGGAAGGAAAAGAAAAAATATATATAAGTAGAGAACGGATAAAGAACTTCATCTGGAAGGAAAACAGTCATGCTTAACAAGTTCAAACAGTGTTCGTTAGCTATCATCGGGAAGGGAAGAAAGAAGGAAATTGCAACACATTCGCCATTGATTACGATTCTTGGCCATATCCGATAACGTTTCGAGCCATCGATTTGAGCTATCTCTCGGACCCCAACCAGGGAGTCGTGACACACCAACCGATGCTAATCTAGCACAAAAATCCTTCATCCCACGACGCCACGTCATGGACTGACCACCTCTCCGCCTTTTCCATCCCGTCCCAGGGCTAGCGAACAGAGACCTGTACGGAAGCCTCTGGGGTGACATTCGGAGCACATGTCCAAGCCACCGAAGCCGGTGTTTCCAGATGACGACATTCAATGAATGGTGATCTCCACTTTGTTCAAACACACGCCGCCGAACCTCAGAATTACTCACGCGATGATGCCATCGAACGCAAGCAATCCTGCGGAGACAGCGGTGATCGAACACGCAGAGTCGCCGCACATCCTCAGCTCGGAGAGGCCAGGTTTCACAGGCGTAGAGCAAGACAGCGGCACCGAAGCATTGTATACCCGACCTTTGACAGCCAGGCTAACGTCGCGACGGCGCCATAGGTGGCTCAAGTTGATGTATGCCACCCTAGCCTTCATTATACGGTTGGAAATCTCATCCGTCACCCCTCCGCCAGCACTCACACAACTACCCAGGTACACAAACTTATCAACAACTTCAAGCGGTTCACCCGAAAGAGTGAGTGCAGGTACAGGCTCCTGCCAATCTTGTAACAGTACTTTGCACTTAGACGGCGCAAAGCACATACCATACTTACAGACACTGATCGCCAACTGATTAAGTGCGATTTGGGCAGCCTGCATGCTATCGCACAGTAAGACGATATCGTCTGCATACTCGAGGTCGAAAAGTCTATCTCCAGGTAGCAGATCTACACCACCTTCACGCACATCCTTCAGAGCTGACTCCAGAATGTCATCGATGGCAAAGTTAAAGAGAAATGTAGAGATTGGGCAACCCTGTCTAACCCCACTGTTGGTTGGGAACAGTGGTGATAGTTGGTTGTATGCCCTCACTCTACCTGAGGTGTTTCTGTATAGGGCTTTCAGGATGTTAACAAATTTCTCAGGTACACCTCTCTCTAACAGACAGTTCCAGAGCACAGTTCTGTCCAACGAATCGAAGGCAGCCCTAATATCAAGAAACACAACGATCGTTGGCCTGCAATACGTGTGGCGGTGTTCCAACAACTGACGAAGGGTGAACACATGATCAATGCATCCACGACCTGAACGAAACCCAGCCTGCTCTTCGCAAATCAATCCTTCACGTATTTTGCACAGTCTGCGAAGCAAGATAGCAGCCAATATTTTAGATGCAACTGGTAACAGACTGATATCCCTATGATTGTCACACGAATTACGTCGACCCTTTTTAAGGATGCGGACGATAATGGCTGTGCCGGAAGTTGGTGCTAGCTAGAAATAGGTTGTGGCTGGCTGGACTTGCTTCTTTTGAACACAGAGCACTGGTTGTTTAAGGCGAATTACAATAGCCTCTGGTGTTTGGAGAATGCGGTGCTTCGATGATTTTGGCAATTTATTAGGCACCCGGTAAATTATAGAGAAGGATTCTTCCACGCTGGCTCTGTGGTCGGTTTGTACCAGATGGTCCAATGTCGAACCCTGTTAATGGTTTTAACTACACCTTTACTTAGCCATATGTGGGGAATGTTCCCGAGCACGGAAAATCAAGTTCCTAGAGCGACGGCCAAGTTCAGTTGAATTGGTAGATACAATTTGAAGTGGCTAGTCCAGGTACTTCATCTTTCAGTCGAGGTAGCACCATCGGTCGTGTAGAGAATAATGCGTGTAGTTCACCAGCAATAAAAGTTCTTTGAACTGATTTTCTCAATTTCTTCGGAATTATTTCGCTTGGTGTATTGCTCTTGAATTGCAGTCATATGTATAAAGGCTTCTTGTTTACAGATAGTGAGTAGTCCTTTTCCGCTTTTTTTGTCATGTATTTCTTGATAAATTTGTCGAGATAGCCATTTTCGATCAAAGTATCATATACAATGCATAATTCATCTTCAATTACTTCTGAGCATATAGCTCTAACTCTGTGCGGCTGAGGGTCTTCACTAAATTTCTTTTGTACTTGATAGGAACGAAGCTGTGAAAATGTGTTTATTATTCCATGTATATTATTCCATTTGTTCTAACTTGCGATTTGCTTTTTGTATTGATGTGGTCTTTTAACAATTTTGTATTATGCTGTTATTTCTCTTTTTTTAGTTCCCTGATATTCGATCAAACCTGATCTGGTTGTGTTCATTATCTATGAAACAAGATATAGCAACATTAAAACCAGTGCCAAACAATAATCCTTCTAGTTCATCATTTTCAATTATGTATACTTCTTCAGAGTATTCTGCAAGAATTAAAAGTTTAATTACTATTGTACGCATGGATAATAATTCTGCATGTCAGATAGTTGATTCATTTGCTATTTGTAGTTCAACAGTACTGTGTATTTGTGCTATACCAGGTAGGTATTTGTAAGCTTAGCTTATATTTGTTCATTTACTTTTATTACTTGGGAAATCCGCAGTGTAAATTTCACATCCTATTCAGGACTCGTCAGCTGGATGTACACCTGCAGTCTCTACTGAATGTCGAGCCGATCGAACCCATCGTTTCAAACTCCACAGCGTTATCCAATAGACCATCTAAGCCGCGAGAGCCATCACCTCTTTTACAACGGGTATCAGTTATTACTTTGTTTTTAATTCAATTTTGACCGAAATGCACGGCCTGTCTACATCCATCTGACGAGTCCTGAGTAGGACAAAATGTGTATTCAAGTGTTGGTTTATAGGGATTGTATTGGTTACAGGATTTCATCATGAGCTGACATCAGTTAGAGAACCAATGGGAAACCTGGGAGTACCGGACAGCTGTTTCATCAGCCTAGTTTGGGACTCTTCATCAGTACGCACCCACCGAGTTTCGAACCTAGGTCCTTCTGGTTACAAGGTGATCTCGTATACCGTTCACCAGCCACTCTGACCCGATCCAATGGCCCATGAATTCTAACTTCTGCGAATTCAAGACATAGCGCGACCCCAGCCAATGTCTTTGGCGGGTATTTGTCCTCACACCCGACCGGCTGCACCCTACTGGTCACGACTTCTCACTAGAACCCCAGGTAACTACCTACCTGAATAGGGAAAGTCGCTAGTGAGCATCTCATTGATATTCAAGTGTTGGTTTATAGGGATTTAATTTGATTGGTGGGTGCGTCCTGCTGAAGAGTCTCAAACTAGGACGAAACAGCTGTCCAGTACTCCAAGGTTTCCCATTGGTTCTCTAACTAATGTCAGCTCATGATGAAATCCTGCGAAAAAATGTGTATCCTTGATTTCCCCACTGCTAGTGTCACCACTCACTAAATTATCTTCAGACATCGTTACAAACATCGGCACAAGGAGCCGACATGTCACCAGAGACTGAATATTTCAACCCAATCAATCAATGGGAAAATGAAATTTGAATTAAAAATCAATATTCCTCATGCTGTTAGAATTTACATACATTTATTTAAATGTATGTATATGTATATATATGGTATATGTCATGTGATTATGCTTATTTACAAAATCCTGTGTTTTTATAATAATTGTCAACATATCTGATCGGAATGGAATGTTTATATTATAATTTCACTCATTCATTATAATTTATTGTGTTTGCTGTTTGTTTTCATTCCAAAGAATAACGACACCTTTGTTCAGAAACTACGACCGAGATCTATTGAGCTAGTGAATCACGCAAAACCGCATTTTACTGGTGCTTGAAGTTATTCTACGAAACATGAATCGTAAGCTCCACTGATTGACTGACTAACTGACTGGTTTCACCGTAGAACTCTGCACAGATGTGCAGCAGTTCGAGTCGCGACACTTCACTTAGCACACAAAGCCCGAGAAGAAAAAAGTAAAAGTAAATGCAAAATAAAGACAGTAAACAAAGATATGGGGTAAAATATAGTTTCATTGGGTATTATAAGTCACAAGGAGTGGATGCGTCTGTGCCAGCCATTGAGAACGATTTTGAGCCATATCACAAATTGTCTCCAGCCTTCATTGGTTTTTACCGTCCCGAAGACCCCAACCAGGAAGCCTACACCTTTCTACATGACTGGCTTAAACCAACTGTTGTCAATTTCATTGACTGATGAAGCCATGTCTTAGTTTGACCACCACTAGTTCTCTCTTTTCTAACCTGATCCTGTGTCAGCTAACATTTCTCGTCGAGGAAGGCAATGGGATTTCTAAGCATGCGTAACACATGTCTCAACCATCTCAATTGATGTAGCATCATAACCTCCTCGACTGATTCCTCCCCCCCCCCACCTTCCTAGCACTCGACCAATGCATAACCTCAGTATTGCTCACCCTATCATACCATTTCACCCGGGAGATAGAACACAGGTACCTATGATCAAAGACAACTAGAGAGCATTTCCATGTCTTCCGCTTTCAATGGCCAGATCTCCCAGCAATGAAGGAGGATGGAGGGGATCGCGTAAGAGTACACACGCCCTTTGGTCAGATATCACTTCTATGCCGGAGACGGCGTAAACTGGCATATGCAAAACTAGTCTTCTGTATCCATACTGAGATTTCTTTAGCGATCAACTACACTGGTAGCTGACATCTAGCAAACAACCTCCTTATTCGAGGGAACCTGATGTCGATGTGTCCGCATAAGAAGACTTAAGTCAATGCAAAAACTGGCGCGGAATTATGCTCCTGTCCATCCCAAGCAAAATACTAAGCCGCATCATCCTGGAGAGAATCAAACAAGCCCTGGATCAAAAACTTCGACCGGAACAGGCTGGAGTCAGGAGGAACAAATCATGTATTGATCAAATCGCCACACTACGGATCATCATTGAACAAAACTTGGAATATCAGTCATCTCTCCACCTCACTTCATCGACTTTGAAAAGGCCTTCGACAGCGTCGATCGAGAGGTGATTTGGAAACTACTTCGCTACTACGGGGTCCCATCGACAATTATACATCTCATCCAACAGTTATACGACAATGCTGCATACCAAGTAATCCACAACGGGAAACTTACGGAAGCCTTCGAAGTGAGGACGGGAGTGAGACAAGGCTGTCTGCTGTCGCCAATGATCTTCTTGATTGCAGTAGATTGGATAATGTGACAGACAACGGGCAATGAGGAAACAGCCATAAAATGGACTCACACAAAAAACTTGGAGGATCTGGACTTCGCCAGCGATGATATATGTCTGATTTCCCACAAAGTGGAAGATATGCAAGTGAGAAGCAACAAGTTGGCCAAAAGAAGAAGCATCAAAGATAGGACTTTAAGTGAACATAGATAAAACAGAGGTGATGAAGATTCCTGGCCAACACCAACAGCAACAATCAGCCAACATAAATGGGAGGAACCTGAAAGAAACAGCCTCCTTCACCTACCTGGGAAGTATCGTTTCAACTACAGGCGGAACTGACGAGGATATCAAAGCAAGAATCGGTAAAGCAAGACAAGCTTTCATTACTCTTAAGTTTGTGTGGAAGTCGACAGCACTCAGCATCAAAAATAAGATCCGGATTTTCAACTCCAATGTGAAGTCAGTCAGTGCTACTTACTATACGGATCAGAGGTCATGTGAAGAGTAGATGAGAGCATGTGGGCAGACTTGGAGCGGGGTGAAAAAGGTGGCAGAAAACAGATGGCAATGGAGATGCGCAGCTGAAGCCCTGTGTTCCTCTTGGAATCAAAGGATAGAATAATAACATTTATTATTATTTTATTCTCTTTCCGAGTGTAACACCCAGGGTCTCGAGCTTGAGCTTTGAAGTTTCAATAGCAATGTTGTTATCCGTTTTTACGTGGTGGATTTACTAGTTTCATTTCCCATTCCTCCCTCTTTATCATACTTTCCACCTGCTGAGCCAATTTTAGGAGTGAGTTGGCTGGGTGGATAGAACCCTGAAACACATGCGTGCCTGGATAGCATTCTACCGTTGAAATACTGATGCAGCGGCTGAGCAGTCATCTAACTTGGTCTCATAACCTTTGGGTCAAATAAGAGGAAATGCTTGTCGATTCAAATAAGCGATATGTAACGCGTAACTGGTCAATTAAAGTGCTTTGAAACAAACAATTGGAAGTAACAATGTTTTTTTTTTTTTTAAATCGTCTGTTTCTGGAAGCTACTTTCTTCACAGAAAAGAAGAATTCCTCCACCTAATGCATTCATACGAAATCTGTATAGTTTTGCTACCCCAGTCTTTCTGGAGTGGTATTTATAACAAAGTATTGTATTATACCTGAAAGTATTGACGTATTCATCACATGGTCGTCAAATGATTGGCTAATAATTCTAGGGATGGCCTTTACATTTTCACATGATCAATGCCTATTATACGCCTAAATATCCAATCCCGAATTCTCTTTATTTTTGCAAGTATTTCAAATCAGCAGACTAAGTAAACCGATATTATGGTCAATGAAAATTTCACTCATTTTTGTAATCCCTATAAAGTCGCACTAAGTGTAATCTCTAAGTCACTGAAGTGTGTGCTTACTTATTCAGTCAAGTTAACAACACCATATCGTTATTTGTCGCGGAAAGTGTCAAACAGTGGAATATGACATGTGCGTTTCGTCCTATCTGGAACTCATCAGCGTAATGTAGGTGCAATGTCCAGAGAATGATGATGTTTCCCCACTGAGACTTGAAACAAACATTCATCCATCGTTTCATACGCCAAAGTGTTTCCCTTCGGGCCACGATAGCCACTTTTTGTTACCCTTTCGCAGGAATCCTGTAGCGTTGTAGTTTGCATGAATTGGTGACAATTTACAAATTAGAGTGTTTCATCAATTAGAGAATAATGAGGAAAAAATCTGAGTACTGGACGGTTGTTTCGTCCTTATTTGTAACTTGCCGTCAGTAGTGCACAGAAGCTGCCCTATCAAGGCTCGAATCGATGCCCTTTAGGTTAAGCAGTGAATAGATTGCTATTCAGCCTTTTAATTTATAATGTATCCGGTGATGATTTTCGGCTTTCATAGATTTGCGGTAAAATTCGCGGCAAATGTTACTGATGATAAAATGTTTCTCACATCTCGTTTGCTGGACCTTTACTACTGAAGAGAATAGTTGACGATGGAACTTTAGGAAGTTTATTGAAACCTAGTTAAGAAGTCTTAAGAAGGCTATCTCGAGTGAATACTTTATATGCTAAGCTGTAAAATCGGGAAATGAACGAGCTCACCAGTGAATAATCTTCAGTGACCTGTGATAAACAAACAGATTTGAAATAAAAATGAGTTTACTAGAGAGATTGAGCGCAGCCGCCAACAAGTGTCACGGACAATTAACTGTCCTCTTATCAGACCTGGTGGACACTACTGGTTACCACTTCCCACTAGACCCCAGGTATATCTTGCATACAGCCAGTCGCTAGTGAGCTACATTTATAGCACGAATTGGTAGGAGTTGTATTTCATGAACCATTGGGACGGGTCCCAGTGATTTATTGGTCTATGAACTCGCCTTGCATCCGGAGGGTCCTGAGTTCGAACCCGGTTTGGTGTGTACTGATGAAGAGTCTCAAACTTGGACGAAACAGCTGTCCAGTACTTCAGTATCGACTTTCAGTGGTTCCCTAACTGATATCAGCTCGTGATCAATGCTGTAACCAATGGAATCCCTGCCAACCAACACTTGACTCCTTTATTTCTTTAACCGAAATTACCTTTTTAATGAAATCACTCGAATTCCGAGTTGAAAATACCTCTTCAGACTAGAACTGTTAAGTTTTGGTAGCAGTGGTTTTATTTTTATTGGGCGGGGTTGCTAGACTCTCTCCTCACCTTTCTTTTTTACCGTCCTTACTATCGGTCTAGCCCATCGGCCGGGGATCGAACCAAATGAGGTGTGGTTGGCGAGCATTCTACCACCGAACCACCGACACAATATAACTACGTAGTGTTTACTTATTTATTGTTATGTACTCGTCGAGTAGTTAATTGTCCTGACGCGAAAAGGGGAAAATCAGAAGACCACCACGTTCACGATGATATGTGTATTTTTCAACAAGGGAAAATGACTGTCACACAAGTGTGTGAGTGAAAGGGTACGTAGTGTATGTACTAAAGGTGTGAACAAGTGTGTATAAAAGTGTACAATGCAGAGTATATATGAAAATGACTAATATACGTGAACCAATAAGATAGACAGTAGTATTTCTTACCATCATTGGATTCTGATTGGTTGTGTGTTGTGTGATAAAAAGGTCATACATTGTTTATTTAGTTAACGGACAGACAAAGCATATTGTGAGTTATAATGGAATATCGATCAATATACACATAGCAAAATATATCAGACTGCCAAAAACAAAACACACATCATGTGACTACATATCATTTATCTATTCATTCATTCAATGACGTGATAAATTCGCACTATCGTCTCGTTTGAATTAAGCGCTGAAAATTGCTGTCTAGATGTACTATAAAAGCTTTTCATTTGAACCACAGAGCTAACAGAACACAACCGCATTGAAAACTTCTATCCAATCAAGACGTTTAGCTAACTTTTCTATGTATATCATAATTCCAAACAGATTATCCTATACATTTTAGTTATCCCTTTTATTATGAGAATAACACTTACTGTAAACCCCGATTAGTTAACAGTTTTTGATGACTCTCCCCGATGAAACGATAGCTAGCTCATTTTCCCCCTCTATGGCTTTGATTTTTAGTGTAAAAAGTATACTTAATTCAATTTTAGATTTTCCCGTCCATTGACCTGACACCGAGCACTTCGGTCCAATCAATCGACGGAACAATCTATAATTGAATTGAACTGAATAATTAATAAGACCTGTTGTACAAGAGGTGGCTCTCGTGGCCTAAGCGGTCTACTGGATAATGCTTTCACATTGGAAACTATGGGCACTGGGTCCGAACCTCGGTGGGAACACCATCACACACTTACTGGGGAATGCAGGTACACCTAGATGACTAGTCCCAAATTAGACGAAACGCGCATATTGTGGATCCACTGCTTGTCACCATCCACCAACTGACTTCATGAAATGTATACTGTTGCCTTTATAGTATATTTTAATATGTTGTGTGGTCTGTCTGATTGCTGTCCTAGTCGAAGTGTCATATATCCTGTCCCACTTTTTATTGTTGGTAGTGTTTAGTGGTAAGATTCCTGCCAACCACGCATGTGGTCAGGGTTCGATTCCTTGCCGGCTCACTCTGAAACCTCACCTAACCGACAATAAGCCATCAGTGAATCGGGGAGGTTGGTCATCAGGTTAGCAAACCTACCTTGTTGGAGAAACACCACTACTGCTGGAAATTCAACGCTCAAACTTGAAGTAAAGTGTTCCATTTCGGACGCAAAGAATCAAGAAAGGTGACGGTTAAGAGAAAGGTAGAGAGATACAGAGACAGATCCATAGTTTGTATCTCCGATTTATCTTTCACATTGTGTTTTACATAATTTCTACCATATGTGAAGCATTGTGACAGGAATTCAGATGCATCGACTTCGTGAGTTACAAAATAAAATAAAACTTAATTTTCACATCTGAGTGTCGGTCTTTCTTATAATCAATAATATTGTCACTTTTATCTCATGATGATAACTGTACATAATTTTGTTTCTTTCAGGTGCATCTGGAGAAGATTTCACTTCTCTTAAAGCTACACAAAGTTACTGGGAAATGTTGCCTATAGATACGTTTGACGATGCATCAGATAGTACCCAACCTTCAAATACTGAAATAAATCAAGGAAATACATCATGCTCAACAAATGAATCCAGTATTATTACAGAATTTAAATACCTTGATTGTGACTCCAATAATAATAATAATAACACTCATAATGAAAGCACACCTCAAAGAACAGATAAAGTAGTTGAAGATACCAAGTATCATAAAACATCAACACCAATGCCAACAATCACCAAGGCGTCATCATCATCATCAACATCAACCAATTCACATCTGTCAAGCATAAAACAGGCTCTGGATCATCTATCATCAACACGACGGCTAGTGAATGCCCTTGGTATCGTTGGTTCAGTGAATGATGTAGATGAAGTGACTATGTCGTATGTAGCGACTAGACGGCGTTTTGTTGTACGTCATCTAGACTATGATGCTGATATGAATGTTACAGCTGCAAGTAAAGACACACTTAGTTGTAAGTTTATCAAGTGTAAAATTTAATTTTTTTATTTTTAAGTTATTTATTTGATTAAGAAAATGCAGGGGATATATATTGCTTCTAGGTGAAGAGGCTGAGAAAATAGAGTTTTCTGAACCACTTGAGCAGAAATCTTCGAATGTTTGGCATGTGATTCTCTCCTGTCAGTTAAATGTAAGATGATCAGGCTACAGGATTGGACGTCATCGACTCTTACCTTAAGGGTAGGGAGTGAAGTGGTAGAGCGTGTTGACTGCTCCATTTATTTGGGAAGTTGCATCAGCCCCAGGGGATACAAAATGTTCGTATGGCATTTGCCAACTTACGCCATCTTCGGAGGGAGATGGTCATAGTCTCTGATGTAGACGTGATATTCGACTGCCTATTAATCAAAGGACGTGTGTTCTTCGTATCAGTTTACTCAGTTTCCTCCTTTATGACTGTGAGATATGGCCACTGGGAATGGAAGACATAAAACAGTTTCCTATCTTTGTGCATAGGTGTTCGTGTCCTATCTCCCATGTTAGATACTATAATATTGTGAGTGATAATGAGATTAGGCGTGGAGTGTTAGGTAACGTGGTAAAGTCAGTCGATGAGTCTGTGAAGCTACATATGCTGAAGTGGTTAGGACATGTTTCACGCATTCCTAGAGATCATCTTTCTTGACAGTTAGTGTTAGCTGAGATAGGTTCAGGTTGGAAAAGAGTTCTATGTTGAAAACAGTCAGTCAGTCAACTGTTTATTTACTCATTATTGTCACTGACTGAATAATTAATTAAACCATTTCTTGGTTGGCGATTGGCAGTGGAATCCAGAATGCTCATTTCCTCCTATCTAGGACTCATTATCTGGATGTACTCGCAATCCTCAATGAATGGTATTGTTCCAGTTGAGATTCAAACCCAGCACTCATCTTTTCAATGCGAGTTAAGATAAAATGTACATCCTGGATTCTCCCTCAATTCACCATCCACTAAACATCATCCTGGTAATCCTCAGGCATCATCGAAGCTTCTGTTCTGCTAGTCGACACGTCAACAGTGACTGAACATTAATAGGAAGTATTGAGATGAAATTAAACAGATTAATTTGATTATCTGCAGGGAATTGTTGTCTTTGAGTGTTGTTTGCAAGGATTTGATTGGTTACAAGTTTGACCACGAGTTGATGCCGTTTAGAGTACCAGCCGCAACATCTGGGACTACTGGACAGCTGTTTCGTCCCAGTTTGGGACTCTTCATCAGTACGTACTCACTATGGTTTGAACCCGAGAGCTTTCGGTTCCAAATAGAACCCATGGACCATTTAGCCACTGGGACCCGATCCAACGGCCCATGAATCCCAAAATATGCAACCGCTAGTCAATGCCAAAGATGAGTAACTTCTCTTGTCAGACTAGGTGGATTCTTCTGGTTATGACTTCTCACTAGAGCCTTCATGACGAATGAATAGATCACTCCAAAAGGTGAAGAAATAGTGTCAAATCAAGTGTCGTGCTTGATGACATATTTAGTTAATTTATTCGAAGACAGATAGGATCACTTAATCTAAACCCAATGTGTTAATAAAGTCAAGACAAGGCTTTTTTCGGAAAGTCTCTCTGATTAGTCAGGAAAAACATATTCAATAAAATCTTGTTTTCATGATGTAAACACACTGAAATTTTGTACAACAAGTTAGTAATGATACAGATAGGACTGGCTGGTGGTGCTTGAATTATTCTAGGACATCCGTACTACGTACGGAACGTTAGAAAACCAAGGTGTTTGCTAGCAGAGTTGTGTATTAATCAATATTACATACAATAGTGGCAGAATATGATCTGTACATATATAATTTATATTCTTCAAGGTATGAAAAACTTGTATATCATGTGAAATAATATAATACAAGTCAGCTGACTTACTCGCACTCTACTTCTTTTGTTTGTTTTTAATTCTTTCTATACTGGTTTAAAATCTACTTCCTTTCTACTGTTTGTAACTCTAACGGTCTCTCTGCTATTCAAGAATCCTGCAGGCGACGTCACAGCATATGCTTAACGCCCATAAACCCTCAGCCAGTAGCAATGTTATTATGATTACTCCCGTGGGTTCCTAGTATAAAATAGGGCTTCATCATGAGTCTTTCTTTGTTAGCTTCACGATATCTCCCAATTTCTCGTTTGCCTCTTGCATGATCTCCTCTATGTCACCTCTGGATCCATGTCTGACCCGTCACTACCTCCCTTAGGGGGATTGTACTCGACGGTCTGCGAAGTGTTGTCAAGTCCATTTTCAGTCTCCATTGCATCTTTCCTGGGTAATAGGTTCCCTGTTACTTTTCATTTCTGGTTATGCGAAGGTATCTGTTGATGAAAGTCTGAAGCAGCCTTTTTTTGGGATGTTTTTCGGGATTCGTCAAGTCTTTTAACCATGTGTTACCGAAGACCTTGACATTAGTGTTGAAAATTTGGATCTCGTTCCTTATGTTTCCATATTGATTTCGTCGTGATGAAGGTGTGGGTAACGGCTGAATTCACATTCGGCTTTGGTCTGAATGCAAAAACAAAGGACTCTATGTTCTGTTGCACAGTCAACAAAATTTCGTTGAGACATACGCTATCACGAAACGTTCCGAACACGGGAAAAAGACGAGTATTCTCTAATATTTTAGCGTTTCCATTAAATAATAATAATAATATCAAACCTAAATTTACCTCAACAGTGCCATGAAGCAGCTGCTGTACAGGCAATGTATATTTCTAAATAGAAAACAAGTACTCTAAGACAAAATTAGTTAACTAAAGTTCAACTGTAGAGGTTACCTTAAAATCTAGGAGAATACTCCTGACGAGGTGGGATCAAAAGCTCTCTCCACCAGAATCACACACCAAGACTTCCCTCAGGCAGTCCCGGGTAAGAATGACCTTCATTCACTCAAACAAACTCATATCGTTAAACAACACATTGTCAATATATATACACAACTACAAAGACAGTAATACAGTTAGAGATTAATCAAGGACAAAAGCAAATAATAAAGGTCAAAAATCAATATGTGGCGAGCAAATGTCGAATTCATGATACACAATCTAAGGGGGGAAATACGTATACTAATTACAAAGTTAATTGAAATATATTAATAAGTTTAAATATTATAAGTAGATCGTTGAGGAGGTGTTTTCCAAACAATTTGTCCATTACAACGTCATCAAAAGGTGTTTTGATCTTACCGAGGGACTTAAAGCTAGCTAACACACTCTGTTGTAAAGGTTTGACTTGATAGCGTGACCAGTTTCTGAAACAATACACCTTTCACTCTCACCGTTTTCATGAAATAAATCATTAAAAAAATATCAGTGTTCATCAGTAGACTTACATCACTCTTAGGTAAATAATAATATTCAAGTATTGGTTTTGTAGGGATTTTGTTTGATTGCATGGAGGATTTAATCATGAGCTGACATCAGTTAGAGAACCACTGGAAAACCTGGGAGTACTGGACAGCTGTTTCGTCCTAGTTTGGGACTCCTCATCAGCACGCACCCACTGAGGTTCGAACCGAGGACCTTCTGGTTACAAGGCGAGCTCGTAGACCATTGAGCCACTGGCCCTATTCAGGCAGTTAACCCGGGGTTCTGGTGGGAAGCCGTGACCAGTAGGGTACAGCAGGTCGAAGATGAGGCAGTAACTCATCGAAGAAGACATTGCGAAGTGGTAGCGCTATTTCGTGAATTGGCAGAAGTTAGAATTCAAGAACCATTGGATCGGGTCCCAGTGGCTTAATGGTCTACAAGCTCTCCTTGTAATCAGAAGGTCCTGGGTTGGAACCATGGCGGTGGGTGCGTACTGATGAGGGGTCCCAAACTAGGACGAAACAGTTGTCCAGTACTCCCAGGTTTTCCAGTGGTTCTCTAAATGATGTCAGCTCATGAATAAATCCTTCATGCAATCAAAATAATAATAATCATAATTTTCAACTTGATCTGAAAACCACGCTTCAATTAAATTCACAATGGAAATAGAAAGGGAATCAAAGATTACATTTGTGGATGTTGAATGGAAAAGAAGAGATGATGGAACTCTGAAAAGATCGATGCACAGTTGACCATCATGGAATGGTCAGCTGACAAACTTCTGTAGTTGGGTACCTGAGAGTCGACAAAGAGCTCTCATTATCTTACTGGCCTAGTGTATCGGAAGAATTTGCAGTATTGATTGCTTAGAAGAAGAGTTCTTATTTTTTGGAAATATCCTGGTTCAAAATGGATACCCGGCACGTTTCGTGGAGAAGAGCATCAAACCAAAGCCAAAAGGAGAAGAATGCAACCAGTACTCCCTCTATTTCGGCTGAGATTCAGTAATCACTTTATCTCTACGACTATCTGAAGTCTATTTTGAAAGTACACTGGAGTTTTCCACTTGAGAGTGATGTAAGAAACTGTTAGGTAATATGAAAATTAAGTAGATTATTGTACTTCTGTTAAAGAAAGGTTTTGCGAATTAATATCTGCGCAATAGATATGGCGAAGCTAATCGAGACGAACTAGATATACACTGATGAAACCGCTGAATGACATTACATCCCTTGAGCGGAACACAAGTGGGAAACGGCGAGTTGCTGTTTAAGAGTTCCAGTATACCTTATGTAGTGATGTTTTATAAATAGATCGTCTAGGAGATATTTCCAAAGTAATTTGTGTGAACCTGGTTTTGATATCCTCGTTTGTGTCAACTATAACTGAAATGTTTCTGACCTCATTTATACTTCCCCTATTGACAGTGATTGGTGCTTGTTTTTATTAGTGACTGGGCACCTTCATCACCTCTGTTCTCTTTGTTGCCCACTTGAATTATCGTCTTCCATGCCTCTTCTTTCAACTTGTTGGTTTCTGTCTATAGTTCTTCAAGTTTGTGCAGCAATAGACATAAATCAATTGAGAACTGTAGATCTAGCGTCTTCTTGTCGGTTCAACATCCAACGTTTGCCTGTGTTTTGAACCCTCCCCGGCCTGTCGTGTGTTTCGGTTTACCACAATGAGAAATGTAATGGGCGTTAGCAGGCAACCTTGTCTTATAATTAGAAGTGTTTAAAAACTTTATATATTTATATATGAATGGAATAAATCAATATTCCTTGTGTAATAATCATATAATTTTATCATTTTTCTTGAATTTTCACTAGACCGATCCGCCACAACTATCAGTGAAGATATTGACATGGATAATGATGATATTGAGGATAATAGTGATTCTCAGTGTGCTTGCTCATCTTCTACTCAACCTCATCGTCAACATCACTCCACCGAATGCTATTCTAATTCTTCAGAGTTATCAAATCAACCCACAATGTGGTTTGGTTGTCAAAATGGTGATTTATACGTTCATTCATGTGTATCTGATTGGCGCAAATGTTTGCATGCAATACGCTTGCCTGATTCAGTAACACAGATATGGTATGTAGCTGAGACCATTGTTTTGTGTATCTCTTTTTTTATTCCTTTAAGTTACTCCTAGTGGAACATATGGCTGGAAACTAGAGGCTTGAAGTTTCTATTATCAGTGCTGTTTATTTTTACGGGATAAGATTGCTAGCCTCATGCCCAACCTTCCCTCTTTACCATTCTCATTACTGGTTTAGCGACGTAAAGGGATGCGTCGTTAGCCGGGGATCGAACCACATGAGGCGTGGTTCTTCTTATGGTGTTGTGACCAGAAAAACTACTCATGAGTATATAGGACTTGGGTATTGAGGTAGAGAGCGTAACTCAATCATAGGCTAAATGTATTCAATGAAAGCACACCGCTATTATTATTGTTCTTTTGTGTTCTGACTGACACTTATGGCTTCAATAGCAGATCTCTACTTTATCCTCCTCAATGTGCTGCCCTCTCTAGTTGGCCTCACCATTGCCCACAGTCTCTCATCTCTCCCTCTCACGATCTCCTCCAAATTACCTTCGGACTCTTAAGTGGTCATTTTCTTTCCGAGTTCCACTTGAGCGATATCCTGGCGCGCACAATATCATTCGACAGTCTTCTCAGTATATATCCTATTCGTCTCCATTTTCTTCTGCCTTTTGGTTGCAGGCACACACTGTGGTACAGTATTATTTAATAATGACTTTTCGGGAGCCACTTATTGTTGCTCATAATCATATCAAGGCACTAATCACACAACTTTCTAACTTCATTTATATAATTCCATCATTATTTTGCATAGCTTGACTTCATTGGTAGTAGTATGTTCCATATTTCTGGTATGAGTAACGAGTCATTCCTATTGCACTTGTTGGGCATAGACTCGATGAACATGGATTCAGTAATCAACCTCTCCCTCCTCCTACTTATGTAACTTCTTAGAATTTTAACCCTCTCCCACCCTATTGTGTGGTTGTGAGTCGATGCATTCAGTGAAACTGGTGAGTTTCGTTTTTCTAAATTTCTTATGTTCTGTTAAACTAACTACCAGCGATCTATTAGTTTAGAAAATCAAAACAAGTGATTCAGCGAAGAGACTATTTTCAACGAATTTATCATCAAGCTGTACAATCGTATATATATATATATATATGCTTTTTAAGAAGTTATTTCCGGTGAGGGAATTGAATTATGGGTGTGAATGCATAAAATAATAATAATAGAAGTATGAAATGCAAATTAAAACTAAAATGTTTGCTATTATAATCATAGTTGAATGTCAAGTGACAAAGCAAACTAATGATATATATATATAATAATTCATAGGATGTATGGAACTTGAAAAAGCATGTGCAATTATAGGATTAGTAGACAAATCGAATAAAACAAAGAGCGTTACGTAATATTGTGTGAAATATGATAACATAGAATTTAATGTTGTAAAAAAGAATTGATTTAGAATGACCTGTTGCACTACAGGTGGAATAATACCGGGGACAGTTCAAAGTGAGAGGGGGTAACAATTGTAATAGTAATAGTAACAATTGACGTAATAAGGAAGAGACTACAAACTGAATAGACAAAATGAAAAAATGAAAAATTGGTAGAGCTAAAATATGATTGGGGATTACCATACTTTAGTATAGAGGGATTAAGACCATGAAAGTTAGAGGGGTTGAAAGGACTTCTTCTGTATACAGAGATCTGGCTTTTCTGTTTCGATAGCCAAAGCTTCAGCAATACAGATGAGTCGGGTACGTAGGGTAAATTACTTTTTTGCCTTGTAGATGACCTTAAAGGCAGAGGCTATAGAGATAGGGTGATCACTATCGACCAGATGTTCAATAATCGCGCTTCTTATTGCTCCACTTCCACCTCTTTGCAGCCATGCAGGATAGTGTTCTTGCCCCCTCTTAGACAAAATTCGAGTCAAACGACCGATATACCTAGCTTCACACGAGCAGGTGAATTGTTAAACACACAGAGAGTTGGTCAACAGCGGGATCTTATCCTTCCGGTTATTGAACAGTAATGGTCGGCTAGTAAAGGCTATTTTCAGAGATGCGGCAGGGAATGTTCTTTTCAGGAACTGTGATATCCTTCGTTTCATGATATCGGAAGCTTAGTCCCCTTTGAACTCCAAGCTCATTTAAAGTATTTTCTTGGGTATGGATGATAAGTCACGTTTTATAGGATTTGAATGTATATTCTTATCTATAAAACGTGGTGGGAATCCATATTCTATTAGGATTTTCCTCAGAAGATATAACTCAGCTTCCACAGTATCAGGACTACATATGCGCCGTATACGAGTGGCAAGCGACCGGATCGGGTTTTGTTTACAACCAATGGGTACCCAGCTGTAGAAATTTGTTAGTTGACCATTCTGTGACAGCTTTCGATAAGTCAATCTCTTCATAGTTCCATCGGTCCTCCTTGATAAGTTCACATCGAGGATATGAATGCTAGACTCGTTTTCCATTAGTTTGACCTATGTAGTTGGCTTAACTCACAGTTATTGCAAGGTATTTTGTAAATTATATTATTTTGTTAAATTGGGTCACTAGGTGTCCTTAACCCACAGAACTTGTCCCTGGCAACCTGATCCCTCCTTTTCTAAGAATCCTACACAGTGTTTTAGATGTCTCTTCCTTATATGGCAAAACTGTAGATTTCTTAAATGGCTTTCTTATTCGTCTAATAGTCAGGAGTTCCACTACTATTTTTCCAGTTTTCTTGTAAGCTTTCTTGACCTTCTAAATGAATTCTATGCATAATTTAGAGAAAATCTCAGCAACTGTAATTCATGCATTAACACCCAATTCCACAATAGGGTGGGACTGAAGTACAATTCTAAAGTGCAATATAGATTTGTATAGAGAAAGAGGTAGGTTGGTCACTGCATCCTTATCCAACGAATATACGCCTAACACGTGCAATAGGAATGACTCAACGCCAATACTCGTGAAATATGGAGAATATTACTACCAGTAAATTGCAAGGATAATCAATAATAGAATTAAGTAAGTGAAGTTTGAAAGTTATGCGGAGAGACTTGATACATCTATGAGCGGCAATAAATTGTTCTCGTAACATCATTATTGAACAATAATACTGTATCTGTGTGTGCTTTTATCTGACTACCTGCCTGACTAACTGAATTTCAACGTAGAACCTAATAATAATAATAATATTGATTTACTTTATTCCAAAAACAGTACTTGTGATACAGAATGGAATTTTCAGCATTATTCACAATATTCTATCTAATTTCCTCAAATTATAAATAAAATTAATCACACAGAAAATTTTCCATATTTACAATAGGGGTAATGTCAAAAACATGCAGCATATAAAATGGAAGTAATAATAATAACAACTAAGTTAGTGATAATAAGACAAGTGAAAATTGCCGTGGGCTTGTTTCACACAGTATTGTCGATGCGGTATAGAAATTCTAGCATGTTTGAAAAAATGAATATAGTGTCCTCTTTACATGGTATGGTGAGGAGAAAAACAAAGATTACAGCAGTCATAGAGATAAGTTGGTATTTGGAATTATGAGAGTAAAACAAACAAAGAAGTGACAGGACCATAAATATAATACAAATAATGAAAGTAAAACTTGAAGGTATATAAAGATGGATGGAGAAAACTGTTTATTTACTAGACGAAAAGAAGGTTAGTTAATTGTTGCCTGACACTATTTTCATCACATAAAATACATACCAAGTATGGGATTATAGAACTTTTATACTTAGACGTGCGAGCATACAGTTTTCTGAAGTTACTTCTTGTTCTACCTGAAGAGATGCAAGTTGAGAACTGAGGGTAAAGTGGATGCCCCAAATCAGATAAAATCCCTTTAGCAAATTTATTGCACGAAGTGCCTATCAACAACGACGTTAACTATGTGGTCCACTGGGACACCACTCACCCTACTGACCGTCTTCAGCATTCTACGAATTGTGACTTAGTCCTTTTTAAGCAAACCGGGAAAGAATAAGGGTGAACAATAAAGAAGAATAGGTAGGATGCAAGAGTTTATGAACTGTAAGATGAGGGGTTGAGTTATATCCGAATGCCTTAACTTCTTAATGTAAAATGTTAGGTGGAATATTTTACTGAAGATCGCTAAGACATAGGAAGACTAGGAGAGATCAGAAGAGAGAATAAGTTGTGCTTTTACTGAATAAGCTTATTCTTTATTAGATGGTTGGAGGCGATCGGCCACAGGAAGCCTTGGACATTGGTTTCGTGCTATTTGGCACTCACTGGTCAGCAAGGTGTATCTGTAACCTTGAAGGAACTAATGTCCCTCCTGAGATTCAAACCCGCATCACCGAGTGCTGCAGTCAGAGACTTTACCACTGAGCTATTCGGGCTCGCGACACTAGTTACTAATATCCAATCAAAACTTATTCTATGACAGTATTGCAATGCTTAGTTTTTAAACCTTTCCTAACCCTCTGTTTCTATCTATAGGTAGCCGATGTTTCGATAAACCAGGTTTTTGAAATTCATTCACGCAAGAAGCCTCATTATTATTTGTAGCTTTTAACACCTGTAGCAATTGACCGAATCTCTTAAACTGCTCTGATATTTTAATACCTGTAGTCCAACCAACCGCCTAAGTATGCTAAAACCAACGTGATATTAATTCTAGTTCAGTCAGTGATCGATTGAACAGTAATAAGTGAGTAACTGTGAGTATCACAGGTTTAAACATGTTTAGCTCAGGGTAGAAAATGACGTATACCAGCTGGATTGTGAATTGTTCTCATGTTTCAATAAATATCTCTCTTTTTATGTATTTTACGATTATTCTGTTTCTGTCGATCGATAATCTTAGTTTTTTAATTTTGCTTTTTTGCTTATTCTTTCTTTCAATGTTTATTTTTAAAAATATATTTTGTTTGACCAAATTTTTGTTTGAAGTGCTGACTGGCGCGGTAAAACTCGAAATCTCTCTCTCCCTAAGCGCCGTGTTTCGACAGCGCAAACTGCTAAGTTGTGGTCAAAGTATTACTGAATAAGAATAGTAAATAAACTTTGTCTTTGTAAACTAAAACCACTTGTTTAAACTGCTTTTAAATTTCACGAATCTCAAAAAATGATTAGACTGAACGAACAGTCAATATTAGTTTTCTGTATGTACTCGTTTTTTTTTTGGTTGTACCTTCCTCTCTCCTAAACATCAAGACGCCTAGGAAGGAAATAACATGATTTCTTTCCTTTTCAATAGTAAAATTTATTTCAGCGCGGGAGGGTGGGTGAGGGTGCACATCATAAAATTTGTCAAGGATATTCTTTGCTTAATTCTCGTTTTTCCCCTCATAATCTGTCTGTCTGTTTTCGATATAGAACTTTGCACCGATGTCCAGCAGTTCAAGTCGCCACACTCCATCTTTGTAGCACACAAAGCAAGAGAAGAAAGTAGAAGAAACGCATAATAGAGACAGTAAACAGAGAAGTGAGACAAAGGAATAGTAATAACGAAGAACAATAGAGTTTCATTGGAAATTATAAGACACAAGAAGTGGATGCATCTGCGCGAGCCGTTGAGAACAATTTTGAGCCATATCACCAATTGTTTCCAGTCTTCATTGGTTTTTACCGTCCCGAGGACCTCAACCAACCAGGAAGTCTACACCTTCCTACGTGAATGGCTTAAACTAACTGTTGTAGATTCGATTGACTGGTGCCATGTTTTAGTTTGACCATCGCTAACTCTTTTCCATCCTGGCCCTATGTCAGCTAACACTGCTCGTCGGTCGAGGAAGGCGATGACTAGGCATACTTATTTATTTCATTTTTTTAAATTTTTGATTACAGCTTGATTCCACACTGTATTTTTGGTACAAGTATGGAATTTTCAGCATGGATATCGTTAGCACAAATTTTGCAGGCCGACCATAGATATCAGGTGTGCGTCGGCAGGGGATCGAACCTCGGACCATGTGGATGGTCGGCGAGAGTCCTAACCACTGTGCCACCGGCGCATACGTAACACTTGTCCTAACCATCTCAGTCGATGTAGCTTCACAGCCTCGTCGATATGTTTCCCCTGTTTACCTAGCACTCGACGCCAAACGTCAATATTGCTCACCTTATTATACCACCTCACACGGGAGATAGTACGCAGGCACCTATGATCGAAGGCAGCTAATCTTCCCGACCGATAGCTGCTACCTTGACTTAGTGGTCGGGCGTGCACATCTGTCTGTCTGTCTGTTTTCGACATAGAACTTTGAACAAATGTGCGCCAGTTCAAGTCGCCACATTCCGTGTAGCACGCGAAGCAAGAGAAGAAAGTACAAGAAAAGCATAATAGAAACAGTGAGCAGAGGTGTGAGACAAAGGAGTAATAAAGAAAAACAAAACAGTTTCATTGAAGATCATAAGTCACAGGGAGTGGATGCATCTGCGCCACTGAGAACGGTTTTGAGCCATGTCACCAATTGTTTCCAACCATAGATTTTTACCGTCCCGAGGACCCCAGCCTGGAAGTCTACACCTTTCTACGTGGCTTAGACCAACTGTTGTGGATTTCATTGACTGATGCCAAGTTTTTGTTTGACCGCCGCTAGCTTTTTTCCAGCCTGACCCTATATCCGCTAACATTGCTCGTCGAGGGAGGCGATGGCTTGGCATACGTAACACATGTCCTAACCATCTCAGTCTTTGTAGCTTCACGACTTCGTCGATTGATTTCCCCTGTTTACCTAGAACTCTACGCCTAACCTCCATGTTGCTCACCTTATTATGCCACTTTACACGGGAAATAGAACGCAGGCACCTATGATCAAAGACAGCTAGTCTTTTCATGTCTTCCACTCTCAGTGGCCAGGTCTCACAACCATAAAGGAGGACGGAGCGGACTGATGAGCAGTACACCCGCCCTTTGGTCGATAGTCGAACATCTCGTCTACGCCAGAGTCGGCGTAAACTAACAAATGCGAAACGAGCCCCTTGTATTCGTGCTGAGATTTCGTCAGAGATCAGCCCGTTGGGGCTGATGTACTTCCCAAATAAGTGAAGCGGTCAACGTGCTCTACCACTTCACTTCCTATTTTAAACTAGGCGTCGATGTAGTCCAGTCCTGTAACATCATCTTGCATTTGGCGGGAGCGAATCGCATGCCAAACATTCGTAGATTGCGGCTCAAGGTGTTTAGAAGACTCTGCATTTCGTCAGCGTCTTCGCCTAGAAGGACTATATCGTCTGCATATTCCAAGTCAACGAGATTATTCCCAGGTAGCAAGTCAATCCCTGAATCGCTGAAGTCACCTAGGGTTAAGTCCATTAACACATCTATGATGAAGTTGAATAGAAAAGGAGATAATGGGCATCCTTGACGGACACCACTGGTCGTCATCAGTTCAGATGACAGCTCGCCGTAAGCCCTCACCTGGCTGTATGAGTACGAATAGAGTGCCTTAATCAGTGCAATATATTTTCTTGGAATTCCCTTTACAGCCAAGCATCTCCAGAGAACTTCCCGATCGACAGAGTCGAATGCTGCCTTTAGGTCAAGAAATATAATGACTGTTGGACGCCGGTAGGAATGCCTATGTTCTAGAATCTGTCGGAGGGTGAAGATATGATCAATACACCCTCTTCCTGGTCTAAAGCCTGCCTGGCTCTCTCGTGTTTGTGCTTCCCGAGCACCACTCAGTCTACGCATGATTATTGAGCCTAAGACTTTAGATACTATATTAGTCAAGCTAATCCCTCTGTGATTATCACAGGAAGACTTGTCTCCCTTCTTGTATATGGCTTGCACATCGCGTTGACCCAACAAGCTACACTGGCTGGAACCAGTGTTTCTGCAGGTCCTACCATGCCAGGAAGGTTGTCATAGCGATTGGACTAAAAGCAGTTACCGGAATTGTGTAAGAATTTTTTGTTTTTTACACTATGCTGGGGGTCTGAGGGCGAAGTCGTATTGCTGGGGAACAGGAATGTAACAGCAGTGAGGTGTTTCCCTCAGATGACCAGCATGCCAGCCAGCTATGCTGTCTCTCCACTCCGGAGAGATGGGGTTAGAAAAGGTCGACCCCGAAAATTGTACATCCTGACTTACCCTACGGTGGTCCGTAACCGCCGCTGAGTTTACTATTACGGAACCAAACCCAGAAACCAGTTCATACAGGCCGTGTGTGACCGGTCTCAAGCAGTTGTCTTCTGGGCTGTGCGGTCATGCAACACTAACCCTCTTTCTGTTTCAGGTACCCGAGGAATCAGTCAACTTCCACGGTGTGGGCAGCTGGGAAATAACAACCGCCCACACACTTCCAAAAGAACACGAAGCTTTCCTGAGCATCATTCCCCTCATAATCAAAAAGGCATCATTATCATCTAGTTCACCAGTTACACCATTTAATGGTTCATTCTGTGATTTTACAGGGGCAAAAATGTCAGCCAGTGGTGAACTCGTAGGCACACCAAAAATTTTTACTTAATAAATAAAAAGGTGAACATTCATTGTGTATCTCAAAAGAAATTCGCTTTTTTAATTTTCGCTCCATAGAAGATACAAGAAACTCTTCGTATGTGAAATCAGTCAATCGGAAGTATTCACCACCGCGTATTTATGATCTGGTTCTTGACTTGACTTACTATCTATGGTTTCAAGTAGATTAAATAGGCTTACAGTCAATATATTGAGATGGAATTTGATTTCTGATTGCCCAATGATGTTTGGTATTAGTCGAACACACAATATTGAAGTGTTGGTTTTGCAGGGATTTGATTTGACTGGTTACAGGAATTTAGCGTGAGTACTGGACAGCTGTTTCGTCCTAGTTTGGGTCCCTTTAGTAGGCCGCACCAACCGGGGTTCCGACGCGCAGGATCTTCCGGTTAAAAGACGAGCTTAGGTTAGACCATTCAGCCACTGAGGCCTCCATCCAATAACCCATGAATTCCAAATTCTGCCAATTCACTATATAATGCGATCACTAGCCAGTGTTATCGGCGAGTATCTGTGTTCACACCTAACCTACCGTACCCCACTACTGGTCACTGGCTTGCAGTTGTGCCATATCGTGAACTGGCATAAGTTGAAATTCATGGACTGGCCATTGCATCGGGACCCAATGGTGTTAATGGTCTACGAGCTTACTTTGTAACCAGAAGGTCCTGGGTTCGGGCCCTGGAGGAGGTGGGTGGGTACTGATGAAGAGTCCTAAACTAGGACGAAACAGCTTTCCAGTACTCCCAGGTTTTCCAATGGTTCTCTAACTGATGTCAGCTCATGATGAAATCCTGTAAGTGACTTAAATTAATTAAATAATAAATTATCTTTCACTACATTTCATTCTATACTTTTAAAATGTTTGTATTTATTCTACAGTCATTTCGCTGGACGTGTATTTGTCAGTTTAGCCAATGGTCAAATAGTTGTGTTTAGACGACAACTTTCCAATCAAGTGAAGAGGGGTAATCTATGTCCAAGTCATTCAACATCTATTCAATCATTGAAGACTGTAGCAGCAGCGGCAGCATCAGTAACCACCACAACAACAACTGTGACGTCGTCTTCTTCATCATCTAACTTACCTGATAATATTTCGTCTTCTGCACAAATTCATGATCTTATTAACAATTCTGCTGACGACGATGGTGATGATAATAATAATAACAATAATGATGCGGTTATGGGTTCATGGGATTTTACTGAAGCCTGTGTTATCACATGTGGTCGACCTCAATGTTCTGTGAAGTGTACAATAACTATACCGCCGACAAATTCTGTTTGGGCTGCTTATCGTAATCGTATATTAGTGATTAATGCATTTACACTACAATTAGTTGATTGGTTAGTTTCTTTTTTTCTCTGAAACGATTTTTTTCGGGTTTTTTTTTCCTTCTCGTATTTCATACTTTTGTTTGTATAGATATATTTGTTGCCTCACCTTGTTACCTGTAGATTTCAATTGCTGCAAGACATCGACACTGATTACCAGTGTCATACTTCAAGTTTTTGAAATAATAGAGAAGATTTGTAGCTCAGGTGGATGATTTGCAATTAGTAGTGTTCTCTGAGCTGGTTGGTTTAGTTGCACAGCTTTCGTCCCCCCCCCCTTCTCGACAACATCTTCAGCGCAATATTTAGTATAAAGTGAAATGATTTAAATTTCTTCATGAGTGATATAACTGCATCTCCCGGTAACCATCTTTACATATGTATTGATCATTTTCTACTGACTTGGATTTTAAACTTTCTCGTCACATGATCTACTTTTTACTAGTTGGTATATTTCATCTATATTAACGTGATTGTTAATTGCATATTCGTTTGAGTACCAGGCTTCTAGGAACTCCCTGGCACTTTTGGTGTTTCCTCTGTTTAAGATTTTGATATTATCCAAGACCACAAAAAAATTCATCCTGCCATACATGAAACCAACTCTGAAATAACACCTAGAATACTGAAACCGTTTGATATAGATATAGCACACAAGCCAGTCAAATCGCTTAATTCGATATTATACAAACCAGAAGATCCAATAGAAAAAGGAGGTAAAATTAATACCATTTACAAAATAAATTGTATGAAGTGTAGCAGGCATTACATCGGCCAAAGTGGGCGTCCCCTTCGAATTAGAATCCAAGAACACAAATTAGCCGTGAAAAGACACGACATATATTCTTTCATATCAATGTACGTAGACAACTGTGGACATCAATTTGATGACTGGGATAATGTCGAAATTTTAGAGAGAGGAAACACCAAAAGTGCCAGGGAGTTCCTAGAAGCCTGGTACTCAAACGAATATGCAATTAACAATCACGTTAATATAGATGAAATATACCAACTAGTAAAAAGTAGATCATGTGACGAGAAAGTTTAAAATCCAAGTCAGTAGAAAATGATCAATACATATGTAAAGATGGTTACCGGGAGATGCAGTTATATCACTCATGAAGAAATTTAAATCATTTCACTTTATACTAAATATTGCGCTGAAGATGTTGTCGAGAAGGGGGGGGCGACGAAAGCTGTGCAACTAAACCAACCAGCTCAGAGAACACTATTCATTGCAAATACTTCAAGTTTCCTTTTTCAACAATGATAATCCTATAAAGTTCTACTAGTGTGACTTTGGATTAAAAAACATTTGGCACTTTAAATTTAAGGAGAAAATAACTGTTGAAGACACTTGTAAATTCTCAGTGAAAGTGAAATGAGTAATTCCAAAGTTTCCTGCGTTCGGCAAACTGGTCCTAACTTCTTCAGTGAAATTAATCGAAATTAACATGACAGAAGTTTATATGAATAAAAAGGATATCTTTTGTTTTTAAAAACTTTGTCCAATCATATGAGTCACGAAACAGTCATCAAAATATAATAAACAAACAAAATTGTATGAGGTGTGATCAAAATTTGACCTCACACTTTCTTCTGTTAAACACCTTAAACGGAGTGTACTTTTCATCAGAATTTGAGTGATTAGGTTCGACTAAAAGTTCGTGGTCGTAGATAACTGAGTATGAAATTATCTATGTATATGCAGTATACAATTGTCTGTGTGCGTGTATATGTATATGGGTAAACGGTTGTAAAACATTTGTTAGCCTCTCCATAAGAAGATATAGACAATCGAGAATTTACACAAGTATGATCGATTAGTGATATATATATCCGTTTTTTATTTATTAATCAGGACTTACCATGCATCAGCTAACTTCACACTTTCACGTCTGTTCAAACTGTTAGGATTCATCCATATATTTGGGGCTTCTGTAGTCAGTCTTTCCTTATAAGAACCAAAACCTTTATGCACAACCTTAGTCCTATGAAATTCGATTTTGTGTCCCGTTTCCATCGAACGCAGTGCAATCGTTGACCTGTTTTCTAGCTTCTTGAAGTCTATAGAGGTCTTTGGAACCACCTTTAGACACTGTTTGTGCTCCTTTAATCTTACATTTACCTGTCTGAAACTTCCTCCTACATATACGGCGTCACAGTCCCCACTATTGATCTGGTACACACAATTCTGTTGGCTTTCTTTTTCTATTTTATCCTTAACCTTCATCAGTGATGAGCGTAAGTGTTACTTGAGATGAGGAAATGCACTCTTATTTCATGATTGTTAAGGATTGGCTTTATCTCATCCTATGTTTCTCTGCAGTAAGGGATCACCGCTGTACTAACCCAAATCTTAGCAACAGGTTTCGATCCATCCTTATCCTCACATTTTAAATATCTTTTTATGAAAGCTTTGAGATAATTATTTGATTCAAGAGTGGATTGGACCAATTTTAGTTCCCTGCTGATCTCTTTCTCCTGATCAGTAACTAGACGTTTGTTTAAGATTTCATTAACTTATGAAATGTTTTGGTCTGATCACCATTAGCTCTTTTCGGACCTGATCTTATTTCAGCTATCAATACCTGTCGAGGAAGTCGATGGGTGGGGATGCGTAATACTACATGTCCTAACCACCTAAATTTCTTCACCTTCACAAATTCATTGGTTGACCTATCCTTCTTACCTAACACACTGAACACCTAACCTCAATATTCCTCACAATATTCTACCACATAACACGGGAGGTAGAACTCAAACATCTGTGATCAAAGAATGTTAGCCTGTTTATGTCTTCCACTTTTAATGAGCATATGAGGCAGTCATAAAAAAGAATAGAGACAATTCCTGCGCGGTACACGTATCCTTTGACCGATAACCAGATATCACATCTTCTCTATAGATGGCGTAACTTGGGAAATATCACACGAGTCTTTTGTATCTATGCTTAGATTTTGTCAGCAACCAGCTCGTTGGGGGCGCTGATGAAACTTCTCAAGTAAGTGAAGTGATCAACACGCTCGATGTACTGGAGTCTCTGCCATGTTTTCCCACGTCACTGTTCATTCCCGCGCATATTTCTGCTCATTATAGTCATTTTGTATCTCTTTTCTTTTATGTGCTACACTGAATGTGGCAAACTTGAACTCTTGCACTTCTGTGCAAAGTTCTCTGTCGGAACTGATTCAAATCATATTAACAGGTTTTATAAAAGTTTGCTTAATAATATAACATTTTGCCAAATATTTCATGGTTCTCTAACTGATGTCAGCTCATGATGAAATCCTTCAACCAATCAAACAAAATCTCTACCAAACCAATACTTGAAAATTAATCTGATGCTCACTAGTGACTGGTCCTATTCAGGCAGTTAACCTGTGGTTCTAGGGGGAAGCCGTGACAAGTAGAGTACAGCAGGTTTGAAGGTGTGGCGCAGTAACTCATCGAAGAAGAAGACATTGCGAAGTGGTCGCGCTATGTCATGAATTGGCGGAAGTTAGAATTCATGATCTGGTCATTGGATCGGGTCCCAATGACTGAGAATGGTCTACGAGCTCACTAGCCTTGTAACCAGAAGGTTCTGGATTCAAACCCTGGCGGTGGGTGCGTACTGATAAGGAGTCCTAAACTAGGATGGAACAACTGGCTAGTACTCCTAGGTTTTCCAATTCTTCTCTAGCTGATGTCAACTGGTGATGAAACCTTCCAACCAAGTATAAATATGTCATTAATTATCAGTGACACTAGTAACATTAGAACAAGACATATGAGCGAACAATATTGTTTTCAATTAGATCTTCTTCAGGCTTTATTCTAATTTACATAGATTTATATATAAAAAATTTATAACCAATGATGGTGATTTTGTGGATCAAATAATAATAATAATAATGTGGTAAATGTTGTAAACGTCATTAATAATGATGATTATAACGATAACAAAATAATGAAAATATGGTCTATGCAGGTGGAGATAAGAATAATGAACGTAGTCAGTAATATATGTATATGTAGACAATTCAATAAATAGATTAGGTCAAATCCTAAAAGTTACGTAACACTAAAGGTGAAGTGGACAGATAATCAGAGTTTAAATAAACATCATAAAAATACGAAGGAGATGGAAAACAAGAAAGGGTTCGAGGGCTTTCAATAGAATTCATCAAGGTCAAGGGAGAGACAAAGGTAGAACAAACATCTTTTGTATGCAAAGACTAGGATTGTTCTCTCGAATTAATTACCATAGCTTCTTCGGCTATGTGTAAAAGACGGATTCGAATTCCATTCGAAAGGCTCGATAGAATGCGATAGATAACTTTGAAGGCACTATTTTTGTCCACTTGGTGACTGCCGTCAATCAAATGAGCCAAAATAGAACTTCTAGATTTTATTTGACTAGTAACATTCTCTATGCGATAGGCAATGTAACCTAATAGACTGGAAGCCATACGAACGCTTGTCGCTAATCACAACAATACACTGCTGGTATGTGAAAACCATGGAGAAGGCTGACTAACTGACTGTAAACAACATAACTTTCGTTGTTTTAATCAACAATAGAAACACATAACAGCTATGTTGATTGTTGTTCGGCCTTCATAAAGAGTGAAAAATACAAAGTGCACTTTAATTGCCCAATAACTGCTAAATATAGTTATTTTAAGATTCTAAGCAAAACAAAGGGTGCATAAACATTCTTCCTAATAAATGCTAAAAAAAGTGAAATAGATTAGAGCTTTTCGAATAAATTTATCTGATACATTTGAATTTTCAAGTATTAGTTTGTAGGGATTTTGTTTGATAGCGTGGAGGATTTCATCATGAGCTGACATCAGTTACAGAACCACTGGAAACCCTGGGAGTACTGAACTGGCGTTTCATCCTAGTCTGAGACTCTTCATCAGTACTCACCCACCTTCAAGGTAGAAAAATCCAGGACCTTCTGCCTACAAGGCGAGCTGGTAGACCACAAATCCACTGGGACCCGATCCAATGGTCTGCAAGCTCGCCTTGTAACCGGAAGGTCCTGGGTTCGAACCCCCAGTGGTCGCGTTCTGGTGAAGAGTCCAAAACTAGGACGAAACACTTGTCCAGTACATATGAATTTTTCAATCTTTGGTTTTTGTGAACATAATCGGTTTCAAGTTTGGTCACAAATTGATATGAGTTAGGGGAACTATCTCTGCAAATCGTGATCAAACCTGAAATCAATGAGATCTCTACAAATTAATACTTGGAAATTAGTCTGTTACTCACTGGTGGTGCCCTAAATTCTATTCAAAATTCATAATCTGTTTGGTTCATCAGGTCGGGTATGCAGGCTGGCGGTGGCGTTAAAACTCAGCGAATTGACTAAGTTAACAACACATGGGCCTTTGAATTTCATCTTGGTGGTTGAATAGTCCAAGGGATCTTCTGGCAACGTCAGCTTTCTGGGTTCCATTTGTTGTGGAGTCATGAGTACGTAGTGTTGAGGAGTTCCAACTAGGGACGAAACGTCTGTCCAGTACTTTGTGGTTTACAATGACTTGCTAACTGAAGTCAGTTCTCGATCAAACTTGAAACATACCGTTTTTAGAATAATGATATACCTCTTAAGCAACAAGTTTATACGCACTGTAGATCCCTACTATTGATCATGAAACAAAGCTTTATCTGGAGATGGTGGGGAAAACACATCCTCCCTCTGTTACTTTGTCATATGCCATACCTTCTATGAGCTTACTGTAACTGTAAAGTAGCAAGGAAATGGGTTGCTGCCTTATCGTACTTATTTTCATTCCTTTACGTTACTCTTAGTGGAAAATAGGGCTTCAAGCTAGAGGTTTGAAGTTTCGGTAGCAGTGGTGTGCATTTTTGTGGGATGGGGTTGCTAGCCTCATGCTCAACGTTCCCTCTTTATCAGTCTTGCTACACTGGCTTGGCGAGGTAACGGAGTGCGTCCAGCGGCGGAGGATCGATCCCCAGACCACATGCATGGTCGGCAAGCATTCTACCGCTGTACCACCACCTACGCCTTGTTATATACCCATTTTTAATTCAGTATTGAGATATATCTCTGACGGATTATATGAGCAAGGCTGAAATATCTCTTTCTTTCAAACCTCTGACTACAGTCAATACGATAAGCTGATTGGCTTTTTGTGTATCTCTTCTAGAATGTCATTTTTTCTTTTGATAGACAGCAGTCTCTCTTTTTTTTTGAAGTAGAGAACTATGAACACATTTCCTCGTTCATGTATAATTTTAATTCAAAAGTCAATTTCGTGTCGACATAAAATTTTAATCACAGATTGGGCGTGTATGACTTATTATACAGTGCAGTCACCTCAATCACCGCTGTCAAGTTGTACTCATCGATATGATGTTCATTTGATTCATTATTGTATTTACATGTGAATAATAAATAGGACTACAATGTTACTCTTAACTACCAAATGACTCATCAAGTCGGTTATATGGGTGTATGTGTTTGGCGGTTGTCTATATAATTACAAATCACCATGCATACTTGAAAAAATACACCTTATTCCATTGATTGAATAATCGACTGAGTGATATCCAACTACTCAACTACGGTAACGTCGAGCTCATCATCACTTTAGGAAGCTGAATCATTTTAAACCACCCTAATTCTCGTTAGTGACTTAATTGGACTGGTAGTACATTGAATCAGATTCGCAATTTGTTACTCATACAGTTTGAGATGAGATTAGTTTGATTTAACTAGCAATCACACTACTAGTTGTTTTAAGGGGTAACCTACTACTTATATCAATTAATCAGTACTATATACAGTCGTGTATTTATGTTTGCTTTCTTGATTGCTATTTATGGTATCATTATGCACAACACACACATATTGCAATCGGAATTTGTGGTAAAGTTTCATTTCGAATTGTGTAAGTTTCAAGTTGTGAATACGATTCAGTTCTTCTTTTTTCTTTAAATTGGTAAGTATTCAGAGATGTTATAAAGTCACGCCGCCCATCCGTATACTCCTTTGTCATAGTTTGCGATGACAGCTACATTAATAAAACACAATATGCTTATCTTTCACAACTTTTAAAGTCGAATAATGTTAGGCGTTAACTTCATGGTTGACAGATGTGTAAGGATTATCGTCAAATTCAATCCCTAATACTCCATAATCTATTTATGAAGTTAGCTGCCATAAACATGTTTCTGTAAATGGGACTACGTCTCTTGGTGACAGTGTACAGTCTGTCGCATTCCTGAAGGACTTTCCGTGAACCTGAGGGTCTGTCAACAATGAACTTTCTGTCTTCACTTCACTTGGTTTTCGACTTAAAACACTACCTATTTCTTGTTAACTTTCTGCTTGAATTTCACACTGTTAATCTTCTGTTTATGCTTCAGATATATGATTGCTTCTTTTCACCCAGTTTTCCGTCTCTTCATACTCCGCTGCTGATGATGCGGTCAGGTATTATTGTTTACTGTTAGTTCTGGTTTCTTGTCATACGTTAAGTGAAACGGTAACTACTTTTTTGTTGCCTGTAAGGAAGCCTGATAGGACAGTCTAATAAATGCAGGTCCTGTCTCCCAGTTAACTGACCTTTGAGGTTAACCACTCATTTAATCAAAACATTAGTTTGTGGATGATATGGTGTTATTCTAACCCTTCAAATACGCATTTCGGATGTGTTGTGCTGTGATCGAGTGTAAATATGGCTAACAAGATATAACAGACGAAAGCGTAGTGACTGGTATTGCTTAGTAGTTAATTCGCCCTGACCCGAAGAGGGAAATTGGAAGACCCCCTAGTCCACAATGGATAAGTGTATTTTCCAACAAGGGACAACTGTCACACAAGAGTGTCAGTGAAAAAAGTACGAAAGTGCCAATTAACCGTACAATACAAGAGTATATAGAAAATAACTAACATATATGAACCAATAAGAAAGTAGTTCTTTTTACCACCAGCTGGATTCTAATTGGTTGCAATGTCGATCTCGCCTCTCAAGACGATGCTTGGAAGGTGCGAGTGTTATTACGTAAATTGGGTCCCGCAGAATATGAAAGCTTGATTCTACACCATTTTGTGCGTCGGTGGCACAGTGGTTAGGACTCTCGCCGACCATGCACATGGTCCGGGGTTCGAGCCCACGCCGGCGCACACCTGATATCTATGGTTGGCCTGCAAATTTGGGCTACCGATATCCATACGGTGTGAAATCAAGCTGTAAATAAAAAATAAAAAAAGGTCATACATTGTTTATTTGTTAATAGACCGACAAGATATATTATGAGTTATAATGGAATAACGAACAACAGACATATAAGAAAATATATCAGACTGGCAAAACAAAGCAGACATCATGTGACTACATATCAGTTCTTTACTTTGAATAAAGGATCTTGATCGGTTGATGTTGTCTATCGTACACTGTAGCCTGCAACGCTGTACCGAATCATTGCATCAATCACAGTGTCTCCACGTGAATCCGGGATCGTAACGGGAGCTACTCGTCTTGTAGTGTTTTACGCTATCACCACCAGGTTCTGATCGTCAGTAGGTGTCTATGAAAAACGCCCCATTACATTTACAGACCATAAATCTCCTACTACTGTAACTTGGATAATCTGCTGAGACGGTTGGACAACTCTTTTACTCTGTCTTAGTGCCTCACCTTTTCAATAAACACTCTGACCCGTAGATACCATGAATTGTTTTGCGGATACTGATATTCTTAACGTTGTTTACTGGGATTTTAAAAGCTGTTTAGTGTGGCTGAATAACTTCTGCAAGTCTTCGGACCAAAAATCCGTGGCAACTCGAACTGCTGCACTTCAGTGCCAAGTTCTATGTTGAATCCAGAGACAGAGGACCAAAAATGGTGACTCACCTTGTAGTCTGTACAATGAAGCTGCTATCTGATAAAAAAATCTCAGAAAGCAACCATTAAACGCCGCTCTCCCCAAAAACTATCGAAGATTTTTCTCAAATTCGAAGTTGCAGTGATCTTTATCGTCAAAACTTTCTCAGCTGAATGGTTTCCTTGACATAGTCATGCAACACCTGGAATATGGCAGTCTTCAGATATGAATTTTCCAATAGCCTATATAGAATGGACAATACTTACATTTTATTAGTTTTTGTCCAAATAGCTATAAACGAACACCGGTCAAAATTCTTCTTTATAGAGCCAGTTAGGAGAATATGCACTACAGATAAATTACAGGAAGAATTTATGATTCTCAAAAACATGTTGAAAGACAACGGTTACCCTCCTCCCACCCCCACCCACCAAAGACTCACTAACAAGTACAGAAGATGTGAAGGCTGAATTACCCAGCAAATCAGAGTGGGAAAACTTCAATTCCCCTCAAATTTACCCGAAACCCGATTTATGTGTTCAGAGGAGAACAGTTATCATCAATATTTCCTTGCCCTGGTAACTGGATGTGTTTATGTTATCTTCCAGTTGATTGTGTAATCTTTGTCTTTTACCTCTCCATCCTTTGATATAGTGTAACTTAGCCTGTCTCTTGTTTCTATGATTCGACTTAGATTCACCGCATTGTTATTCGATGTATTAGTTACCCATCATTTTACTTACTTCTTGTCTTTATTACTTAACTCCTATACTACTGTATGCAAACATTAATTTTGTTTAAATGTAAACTCTTTGAGTGTAGACTATATAAGCGTGATTTTCTGAGAATCGCGTATTAGAATAAAACAAGAACAACAGTAGTTTGTGCAGAATAATATGCTACCATCATGTATTCCGTTGGCTTCTCATCAGCTGCTGCTTACAGCCTAAATAAATTATGAGGTTTATGTACAGAGAAGTTTTAACATACTTGCAAATCTTTTCATGATGTCAGTTGACAGAATGTTCCACAATAAGTGAACAGTGCTCAGAAAATTGCGCTTATGTAGTTGTTACACGAGCAATTCAAGTTCAAACAAGATAAATATACACACACACAACAGTAACGGAGTAACGTAATAAAGACGAGAGATACGTAAGATGCAGAGTGACCAATGAGCTAGGTAACAATGTACTGAGTTCAACCCAAATCATAGAAACAAGAGAAAAGCAAAATTACATTATGTCAAAGAGGTAAGGTTAAAGACAAAGATTACGTAATCAAATGAGAGAATAAAGACATCCAGTCACCAGAGCAACGATAGACTGATAACTGCTTCTTTGTGAACACATAAATCTGGTTTCAACCGTTTGATAGAAATTGCTTCGGCAAACTTGAGGAGAATCGAGCTCCTTTGTCTATTGATAATTTTAAAAGACTTTGCGATTTCCACCTCATGACCCGTATCGAGGAGATGTCTGGTAACAGGACTATTATAAGATTTTGTTCCCTTGACATGTAGGCTTTTCGGTACATGTTTAGAAAATCGTAGGTGTGCCCTTCTTTCTGTTCTCCCAATGTAACTGTCCCCTGAGATACACGTAAATTTGTATACACAGTTGGAGTTGTTAACACGAGAAGGATATCTGTCGACTTTTCACTGCTTACCAAGTTTGGTGTCTCCTGTCATTAACTTAAACTATGTAATTGAACTGAATTTTTTTTTCAGTCGACGGGAAAATCAAAAAAAAATTCAATTCCATAATTAATATGACCCGTTGCACAAGAGGTGGCTCTCGTGGCCCAAGTGGTCTAGTGGATAACGCTTTGGCATTCGAAACTATGGGCACTGGGTTCGAGCCTCAGTAGGAACATCATCACTCACTGAGAAGTGCAGGTACATCCAGCTGACGAGTCCCAAATAGGACGAAATGTGCATCCTGGATTCCACTGCTAGCCACCATCCACCAATTGTATATTAAACTATGTAACATTTACAAGTATACTAGAATCGCTCTGTATATAAACCTAATAATTTCTCTAGGCTGTACTCAGCTGATGAGAAGTCGATGAGATAAGTAATGATACCATGGTATTCTACACAAACTATTATGTTCTTTGCTTTTTTTCAAATATTACATATGCGCATTTACTGAGTATGGAATTCTTTCTACCGAAGAGTCTCTGTCAAATGTGTGTGTGTGTGCGCTGCGCGCACACGTTTAGTAAGTCTCTTTGTCTGTAAAGCACCAAATATGCTCTCAGTTTAGTGCACAACTTAGACCAGCTGTGGATGATGATGACGATTGTAATTCATATTCTATCTCACTGTATGAAAAACAGGTTGAAAATTGGTAATGAATAATGGGTGACAGTAGTTTGCTCTAAATCCTTTTTTGTTAAAAAAAATACCAGGACACCTGTGGATTTTTTTGTTCTATGGTTGGTTAAATGACAGATAGCTAAATAAGTCTAGGTCAAAAAAAAAAAACATTTTCACAACATAAGAGAAATTCAGACTACTTCAATAATTAAATGAGTGCAAACTAATGAATACTGATTTGTGTGTGGGTGGGTGGGTGGGTGGGTGTGAGTGTGCATAAGTGTTGTAGTAATTTTCATCTTATCTACAGATCATTGAGATAAGAAGCATAGATTACTTTATCAAGTATAAAATGGAATATATATGAGAGACAGAATACATCTTATTAAACAAATTATTATTTTTCAAGAGTTGTTGTATTACGGATTTGATTTAGTTTTTCGAGTTTAACTACAGATTGATATCACAATTAAAGAAACATTGGAAACCAGCAGACAGTACTGGACAGCTGTTTCGTCGGCCTAGTTTGGGAATCATCAGCAGGTTACAAGGCAAGCTCGCATACCATTCAGCTAACTAGCAACCGAATCAATGGCCAGGCCATGAATTCTTAATTCTACCGATTCGTGATTTTAGCGCGATCACCAACTAATGTCATCCATTCATCCTCGCTCCCGAACCGGAAGAATCCCCATCGGGCAGGTGTACAAGAAGTGAGACAAATCTTCCTGTGATAATCACAGGGGGATTAGCTTGCCTGATGGCGTATCTGAAGTTCTAGGCTCAATAATCATGCGTAGACTAGGCGGTGCTAGGGAGGAACAAACACGAGAGAACTAGGCAGACTTTAGACCAGGAAGAGGGTGTATTGACTATATCTTTACCCTTTGAAAGATTCTGGACAAGGGTATATTCACCACTGGCATCCAACAATCCCCATATTCCTTGACCTGAAAGAGAATTTCGATCCTCTATAAATTATTTAAATTAACCCCAGCATGTTAAGAAAATCAAAACAAGATCTCTTTTCTGAACGTTTCACTGTGTAAGCCACAGCTTCTTCAGCAGATTTATTCGGATTTTTATTAATCATCAAAACATGTAGTCAAAATTTTTTACATAAATTGAAGTCAGTTTGTTTGAAGGTCATTTGTCCATGGACATTTTTACCAATAGAAATATGTAAGTAGTCATCACATATATTTCAGAAAAATCTTGTTTTGCTTTTCTTAACACGCTGGGATTAATTTAAATAATTTATGATGAGTCAATCTAACTCGGCGCTCAAATTATTCCAGGAAGTTCGTAGCATCTACGGCCTGGGAACTTAGAATTTTGATTCTCTTGGCCGACTGATAGAATTCAGTCTGCACCAAACAAAGGAATAGAAACATCACACTAGTTACTAGTGTCCAATCCAAGTATCCACTACAGTCCTGCAGGAGGTCAATTACAAACCGGAATAGCTCAGTGGTAACGTTTCTGACTGCAGCACTGGGTGACACCGGTTCGAATGTCAAAAGGGACATGAGTCCCTTGAAGATTTCAGATACGCCTTGTTGACGAGTGTCAATCAGCACGAAACCTAGGTCCAAGGTTTCCTACTGATTGCCATTATTAGAGATCAAATTTACTAACTAATAAAGAATAAATCACGTGACAAGAAAGTTTAAATTTCAAGTCAATAGAAATAATCAATAGAGATGTTGCAAATTAACAGTCAGTCACGACAATGGTTTTCAGGAGAGACAATCGTATCACTATCCACGAAGAATTGAGATAAGCTCAATTCATATTAAAGCTTGCACTTAGGATATTGTCTAGGAGGTGGACAACGAAAGCTTCGCTGTTAAATCGCCAACCAGTACAGAGAGGACACAAACTAAAATCATCCACCTGAGATACAAATCTCCTTCAACTATTTCATGAATATTCTATGCTTAATCTTTGTATTTGCATTTGTCTTCTTAACATTTAGATGGCAATTTTCTCTGTATATTAAGTGGAAGATACTCATTTCATTTGCTTTATTGTTGTTGTTTTTATTATCAAACACACACACACAGGCGCATCCACACCCACTACTTTTTTTTCCTTTTACAGTTTCAAAGTTCATGCAATACAAGACTCACAAGTACAAACAATGACATGGTATAAAGATGGTGTTTGGATGTCAATACGACGTGAATCAATTCTTCGGTTATACCATGTAATTAGTCATGAATTAATACAAACTGTTGACTTGAATCAAACAATTATGAGTTTAGTATTATGTAAGTAGTCCTGTTTGCCTTTTTTTAAATTACTTTTTCTAAAAATATTTTCCACTATTGATTTGTATAGATCTTATGTATTTCAAGTTTAATGTTAGAGAATCAATAAAAAAAACACACACAAGGAGTATGATGGAGAACTGTTATGTCGCAATCTGAGACTCTTTAACACGATAAGGATTCACAATCTGAAGACTTTTAGATTAAGATGTCTGTTGTACAGTTCCAAACTGTGATGAAAAAGCACAGCTGTTCAGTACGCCATAGTTTTTGATGGCTCTTTACTTATATGTGTTCTCTCTCCCCACCTCGCATTCTTCAATTTTTTGAATATCATCCCTAGACAACTTCGTATCATTTTGGGGATTTCTAATCAGCCTATATCCGAAGGTGTACTGCATTGTCTTCCAACTGAATTCATCATATTACTATTTATAATTCACAAAAAGTCTTCTGATTCTGCATTTCAATTTTGATTATATTATATTTTTGAGAAGGGTTTTAACCTTTTCGTTCCTTTTCTCATCATACATTAATAACAGGAGTGTGGTTGATTGATGATTGGCTTGAACTTTCAACTATCAGCCTGTTGTTCTTGAGTTCGAGTCCTGCTAAGTGGTCTACCTTAGTCAGTAGGCTAATTAAATTTCCTATCAATCTAAATGTATTGTGTTTACTCCATCTCATATTGTTTTAATTATATAATCATATTTAATGAATCGCAATGTATCCTCAGACACATTTTGAAATCATGGCCACTAATTGGATTCCTATGAATTCCCTGATGGAAATGTAGAAGAAACAAGCATTATGGGTTATTGGAACACTCCTCGGATAAAACGATAAATCAAATGACAAAAATAATTTTGAAACTAATAATAATGATAATATATAAATGAGAAAGAATATAAGGCATCTACAGTTATACTACATAAGGAGGGGACATCTGAGACCCTACGTAGGATTCTCAATAAAGAAGGAATTAATGTGGCATTCAAACCTACACATTCACTCAGAGACAAGCTCTGTAGGCTGAAAGACCCGGTGGACCCAATTAAACAAAATAATATAATTTACAAAATAACCTACAATGACTGTGAGGTCAACTATATAGGTCAAACTAGTAGATCAGGGGTAATCAGATTGTCGGAACATAAGAATTTAGCTAAGGTTAGAATGATTGATCTCACGAAGATAAGTAATTTAGAAAAAAGGTCAGCGATTGCACTGCATACATTAACAAACAACCACACAATAGAGTGGGTGGGAGAGGGTTAAAGTTCTAAGGAGTAATATAGGTAGGTGGAGAGAGAGAGATTGATTGCTGAATCCTGGTTCGTCGAATCTACACTCAACACATGCAATAGAAACGACTCAATGCAAATATCAGAGATATGGAAGATATTATTATTACCAGTCTAATCGGGGAATAATAAATAATCTTAAAATATATTCAATTCACATTATAGCATTTTAACAAGTTACTTAATTTTTACTGTAAAAACATCTTATTTCCCATATGATTGTATTTGATTGGTAACACTCATTTTATTATTTCTGAATTTACTTTATCTTATATTGATTTTTATTCAAATGTCTAATCATCAGTATTTACTCATACATATTAGTGAAGCAAGAAAGTTTTGTGATTGAGTGCCTTGATATATGAGAATGAACAATAATTTGTGCTCGAAACGTGGTCGCATCAGTAAATATTACTGTATAACACTACATTGTGTGATTTTATCAAAATAAAATTTTATCCATAATAGAATTATAACAAAGCAAGAACTACAGTTTTAGCAGAATGAAATGGTACCATCTTTTATTTCGTTGCTTTCTCGTCAGCTGCTTACATGGCGAAGACATTATTAAATATATCTACAACAACAATTTTAACATTCTTGCACAGAGTTAAGTTTAAACAAAAATCAATCGATCAATATACTCAAACACTACAAATATATACATATATAAATATGCAATATTAACCACTATTCCGAACAATAATAATCAAACACAATGGAAACTTTTAGCATGAGTATATTGATCGATTGATTTTTATTTAAACTTAACTCTGTGCAAGAAAGTTAAAATTGTTTTCGTAGATATATTTAATAATGTCTTTGCCATGTAAGCAGCTGACGAGAAGGCAACGAAATAACCGATGATGTTAACACTTTATTCTACTAAAACTGTAGTTCTTGCTTTGTTCAAATTCATTAAGGGGAATAAATGTATGAAATAGAATTATAATCTACCACAGTTGTCCAAGTTTTATCCTTATATCAATAAAACAATATCGCTTCAAGTTGATGTATGATTTTCCTTCCTTGGAATCTGATCACTGTCTATAATAAATAATTTTGACACCCCATGCTCACTTATCGCAATAATAACTTCTGTACAAAAAAAATATCAGTCTGCGTTATCGTAGTAGCCTCCTTCCTCCTGTTTACATTGCACTGAAACTTTTGGAAAGAAACATCTGTAAACATTGCTCCTACATTGATGGTGCGAAGCCTTATTTAAAGGTACAAGGAATTTCTTGGAAACACGGTAGTCAAGTACCAATCGAAAACGTATATTTCTTTTGATCACTTATCTCATACTACTGGATTAGGAGATCTGATTGTACCTAGAGGACTTTGATACCCTAGCTGGCAAACATGTATGACGACAGAATATTCCGTGTATTACTACTACTTCGAGAGAGAGAGAGACTGATATTAATTCCTCTTTTGCCTACATAATACTTTTTCGTACTATTCATCGGCGTAAACCACCACCATCATGCCATGGATCAGCTTTGCTCGTTAAGTATTCCGTAAGTGGTTTACCTTTCACCATGTCATAGTAAACAGAATACTCAGTGAAGACGTTGAGGGATTGAGAATAGCGCTATACCATGAATTGACTGAAGATAAAATCCACAGGTCATTGAATTCCAGCTGAAGTGACTGAATGGTCAACGGACTTGGTCTGGTAGAATGGAGGTCCCAAGTTGGATCCTTGGTGGTAAGGTCGTGGGTGCGCGTTGCTGAAGAGTCTCAAGGCTGGAGGAAATTAGTTGTTTTGGTGCCTCCTGGTGTTCAACAATTCTCTAGCTGGTTTTGGTTCATGACAAAATCTAACAATTTTATAGTAGCGATATTCTCAAAAGTCTTCAATTTCCCACTCTGTTAATTGTCAGTGTTTCAAACTTTTGCAATACAACCTTAGTATTTTGTGCAAACATGTAAGGCGCTTTTGTTTTGAAAATCTTGTTTCATAGGTTGTGTATATGTGTGCGTGTTTCAAAGCTGTTTGTCTCTGGTTTAATACCTTTCCAGTGGAATGAATGTCACCAGACTAGGAAATATGTGATATTCTTTTCCGTAATATCCCATTTATGGGCTGCGACTAGGAAACGATGAGTTGGATGTCTGAGGGTGACATGGAAGCGATCCTGTGAGAAAGAAATGAAATCTTGTTACTACATGGTTGGAGCCAATTGACTGGAAGCCTCAGACCTTGGTGGCGTGCTAGTTGGCATTCACCAGTCAGTAGGGCGTATCTGCAGCCTTGAAGGAACTCATATCCCTTCTGAGATTCGTCAACGTGAAGGCGAGCCACCTAGCATGGTATCTACATTGCAAACTTGACTGATGGAATTCAATCTGCACCAAACAGAGAGGGCTAAACACGTTACACTAGTCGCTGACTAGTATTCAATCAAAAGTATGTAATACAGTCCTACAGGAGATCAGTAGCAAGCCGGATAACTCAGCGGTAACGTCTCTAATTGAGGCACTAGCTGATACGGGTTTGAGTCTTAGAAGAGATATACGTTCCTTCAAGATCGCAGATATGCCTTGCTGACCGGTAAGTATCAACAAGCACGAAGCATAAGTTTGCAGGCTTCCTTCTGATTGCCTCCAACTATCTAATATTAACTATTCATAGTGCACCGTGATGGCCATCCACATAGCATCGGGGCCAAATTTCAAACTTTGCTGGTAGATTTCAGTCTACACCAAACAAACAACTGGACACACTACATTAGCTACCGATTAGTGTTCACTCAAAAAGAAATGAAATCTTGTAGGCTATCATAGGGTCAATTAAAGACAACGGCAGAGAACAGGGTGAAGCAGAGATGTGCCGTTCCACTCGGAGCATAAAAAAATGGTAATAAATAATGATATTTTGATGTCATCACCAAGATGAATCGTATATCGGAGGTCTAATATCCCCTAATCTTGCTTATTTTGATTTGTAACTTAAGTGTTCACATTTTTATTTCTGGTGGGATTATGAGTGCCCGCTGCTGAAACGTCCCAAGTTAGAACGAAACAACTGACCACCTATTATTAATAAGCACTCAATTTCTTAATTAAAAAAATAATGCTTTCTTTTTTATGTAACTACAACATATACTACTTTGTAGAAATAAGTAGCACGATATAGGTCAAATGTTTTATATTTTTTTTAGCTAACTCCAATAAACCAGAATACAGTGACATTTCTTCCAAGGTCAAATCGCCTTCCTTTGCCGTCACCACACTTAAAGCAATGAATGATCGTTTATGGATTGGTACTAGTGTTGGATTAATTGTCACAATTCATTTCCAAGATGGTCTGTTCAACAGAACATTCCAGCGGTCATCATCAGGACGTCAGAAAGGTAAGTAATTGTATCCATAGTGTATATATGGTGCCGAATTAGCTTAAATTTCACAACACTATTTATTACATTGTAATCGTGTTAATGCTGCAAGAATTTGATAGGCGATTTGAGAAAATTTCTGCCTCAGTACAAATTAAATTCTAGACTCAGCAGCAGAGTCATTTTCGGGGCAGCCGGAATCACCTGTTCGGTAGCTTTTGGAGGTTTTGTAGCTCTTCGTCAACAGACTCCTTCTCAGTGTATATTTTTTTGATCCTTGAGGAAAGAGAATAAATCTCCTCAGTGAGTTATCAAAATTTCTTTGCAGTTGACCATCGGGGAGTCTGACTCGATGTTCTACTTCTTGTCACTGAGTCGAAGACTAAATGATCATGATTTACGAGTTTCCATCAATTCGCTTAACTGCACAGTAGTTTAATGGTAATGTATCAGCCTCATAGTCTGAAAGTCGTGGATGTGTGAACCCTGTTGGAGTTATGGGTTCTCACTTCTGTAGAATCTCGAACGTTCACGAAACAGCTATCCAGTTTTCAGTGGTTCTATAAATGGTGTTGATTCGTGACGAGATCCAGCCTAACTTTTAATTATTTGGAAGAATTTGGAAATGTCTCTGGGTATACTGCCAAGGGTAACTAGAAGGTGTTCTCTTCACCTATGCATATACTTAAATATATTCATTTTGCAAATTCGTGCATTATCTTTCGTAGATTGATTGAAGCAAAACTGAATGAAATCTGATTGAGAGAGGATAGTAAGCCTTCGAGTTTGTTAACCATGGGTGACTGATTAATTCAAATCTTGTAGGTAGTTCATGGTATCATTTATAGTATAGTTATTGTTTCCTTTAGTTCCCAGAGGAACATAGGGTTTCAGCCGCATGTCTCCAACTGCCAACTTTTTCACCTGACCCAACGTCTGCCTACATGCTTTCGTCTCCTATTCGCACGACTTCCTCCATGTCGTCGTCGTCGTCGTCGCACTGATGACGATCAACTCGCCTCTTCCTATTCGGGTTCCACTCGAGCAGTGGCCTGACGTGTGACAGCTTTCACTTAATGATGGTTTGTTTTCTCAGAATATGGCCAACCAATCCGCCTGCATTTCTTCCTACATATTTGTTGCACAATTGGTTCCTGCTGAGTTGATTCGTCCATTGCCAAAGATCCCTCTCTCCTTGTTGCTGATCTTTTCTGGCCGGCCATGTGTGATGTTGAGTAGTAATGAGTGAAGACGTGTTGTTTAGTTTGTTCGAAGTGCCCTTCACTGTATCATTTATTGAGTGTTAATTCCCAGTGTATTACTGGATTTGCTGTCTACATTTACGATAGCTGATCGACTGACTGTCTGACTGAATTTCAACATAGAAGTGTGCACAGAAGGCTAGTAGTGCAAGCTACCACACTACATTTAGCACACATCGACTTAGAGAAGAAAATGTATTCCAAAATAATGATAATAAAAATAATTTGCCTTATTCCAAAACAGCACTAGTGATACAGAATGGAATTCTCAGCATTTTACTACAGTATTGCATCCAGTTAGTACATTTCCAATAAATAAAATTCTACATAGATTAAGGAAATCTCAGTTCATTATGACAGCAACATATTGGCATGTCGGTAGCAAAGCCAAAAATTGAACAGAGTGTTTGAAGGTGTTAAAAAAGTAGATGGTAGCATATTTACTGGCATAAGCGGAAGGAAGAAACAAAGCAGCACATAACAGAGAAAAAAAGAGAGAGAGAAAAGGAAAAGAAAGAAAGAAAACTTATCTATAAATAATATGAGTTGGGAAGACGAGATCCAGTTGTTCTACTGGCTATTTAATAAGTTATAGGTATCACGCCTAATGCTTTCTTTATCCCACAGAACACGAGCTAAGTAGGGTATGGTTGAGTTTTTGTACTTTCTAGTGAGAGCATATAGTTTCGTATATAGGCTTCTGGTTTTCCCTGATGAGATACAAGGGGAGAGTTGTGAATGAAAAGGGTGGTCAGAGTTAGATGAAATGGATTTAACCCATTTTTCACATGAGTCCATGTTCCTGTCGACCAGAATATTAACGAGCTGGTTAAGTGGCACGTTGCTTACCCTGCTGACAACCTTTAACATCCTATGTAATAAGATATAGTCTTTCTTCAGTAGCCGGCCCAGGAAAAACTAAGGGGGAACATAAGAGAATAATAGGCAGAATGCGAGAGTTAACGAATTGTAGGAGCAAGGGTTGGGTTATTCCGGAGTGTCTTAACTTCTTGATGTAGAAGGTAAGATGGAATATTTTCTTAGAAATCATCAAGATATGAGATGACCAGGAAAGATCAGCAGATAGAATGACGCCTAGGTATTTAATTTCCGACTTGGTTTCTATTTCAGTGCCATCTATGTTGCACACCTCGTGTTTGCTAACCAGTTTGTTTAGGTCAGATTTATGCCTAAAGGTGAAATTGACTGTTTGGCATTTGGATGGGTTTAAGGTAAGATCTTTTTCCTTGAACTAACGAACTATGATGAGCAGGAATTTACGGGAGAAAGAATGGTAACATGGAGAAACAATCAGGTTTAATCGATATGATAGGTAGATGACGAAGAGTGAACGCACCTGCACCACTGAGGACGATTTTGTGCCATATTGTGGCGTATGCTACTGATAAGATTTATCAGTAGTATATCTATATAAAGAGATGGTCATCGGCAATAAAACATCAAATAGCACGCAGACAGACAGATTTGATGTCAGTGAAAACAAATCATACAGCCTTGCGGAGATACATGGGAGACGTGAAAGACACACAAAGAAACACACTATATGAGGGAAGGCTAGAAGTTGCACAACACAGAAGATCTGTGCAAATGATGCAGCGTTGAAGACAAGGTGTACATAATTTGGCCACATAGAGATACCTATAGCAAATCTTTGTCTTCTACCGTTGCTATATCACTAACTACCTGAGGACCCCGACCAAGCAGTCTAGTTAGCTCAAACTAGAGGTTACCCCTAACCCTCTTACAACCTGATCCGATGTCAGCCAACATATCTCCAAGAGAGGAAGGTTATAACTTGGCATGTATAACTCATGTCTAAGCTGTCTCAACCAGTATATCTTCACAACCCCAATGATTGACTTTTCATTCTTACCTGACACTTATCCTGGTCCCAATATTCCTCACCATATTATGCCACCTAGCACAGGAGATAGAACGCAAGCATCTTTGGTCAAAGACACTTAGCCTTTTCATATACCTCATTTTCAGTGGCAATGACACACAGCCATAAAGAAATGTGGGGCGAACTTGTGCGTAGAACATATACGTCCTTTGACCGATAGCCGGATATCATGTCTACATCAGAGGCGAGAATATGGCTACTTTTACGATCCAGCATATCCGTTTCTTCTATTCTATACGAGTTGTTTTTTTAATTTATTTGCACACATTTTCATTTATATGTATCTATTATGCGTGAATGAGTAGCAGTTTGATTCAATTTACCATTCATCAATGTATACTAATTTTTTCTCCCTGTTTTCATTTTCTCCATCTACAAAACTGTCGTCACATTTGAAAAAAAAATTAAAAAACAAATACAAAATGGATAGACTCAATCAATTTGTCAAAACGTATTTGTAAAGCTATTCTGGATTGTTCATTAGTACAGGTAAGGTGTAGTGTCTTCTTTCTTTTTTCCTACCTCATATTCTGTGAAGATTGCAAAAAGTTAATTTTAAAATGAACACAAGTTTATATTTATTCATCTCATTAAAATGAATTTAAGACAGGAATTCATATCACAATTGATAGAATATAGAGTAGGTGTTATATGTAACTATAGACTAGATAGAAAGTCTTGTCAATCAGAATTTAAATTTATACGAATATTGATCTCTTTGTAGGTTGGTCAGATAACCAACCAATCAGCTTTAAGCATATCTGTAGACGCGCCTAAACATAAACCAGATAACAGCCAATCAGATTCATCACGTTTTTGTATGACGATTGTAATTATATATTTGTAATTACAGTACTTCTCACTCACCCACACCTTATGAGTATTAACGTTTGAGTCTTCTTGAGAATTACCAGTTCGGGTCAGGGAAAGTCTACTAGGAGAAAACTATCAAATGTTTATTAATGTTAACCTCATTCGTTTGAAGGTCAGAGGCAAGACTCCACATTTCACGAGACTGAATAATGAAAAAAAAACATCCTACGTAGAATAAAATATCTGAAGCATCTGTGTGATCGACCATTGCCACATCAATGTCCTTAATAAGGTTTCAGGTGTACGTCGACCCGAGATGTGATTGTTCACTGGATTAAACTATCCTACGCATTCGACTGATCGCCATATTTCAGCTAAGCTTAACATAGGGGAACAGCATACTAGTAGTGATTGTTAGTTTGCCAAAAACCTGAACAAAGTAACTTACGTCAATATAAATAGCTCAGACAAACTGTCAATAACCTCATGAATTATTATTATTATGTTTCAGTCTAACCACTTGTAACTCAGACAGTATTATGCACCGATGAAATCAATAGCTGTGCAGAATAGTAAGGATCTGTAGGTGAAAACTTAGCATTAGCATGGCATATATTCCATTCCTTTCTGCACTTTAGATGAATTTGTTCTCCTTAATATTTTTTTGGACTCTTCACTACTACATGCTGTTTTCACTAGATTTCTCTTCTAAAACTGTCTTCTTTCTAAGCGACTTAGAGGACCACTTAGATTGAACTGATAAACCTATGGGATTTGTCCATTTTCTCAGATAGACTGTGATAGCAATATTCAGACCTGAGGGTCCTAAGTTACACATGGAGCTTTAGTAACACATCTTCATTGTATTCTGTCATCTCAGTTGGCTCTACAATTGCCTACAAGCCCTCATTGCCTCTTCACACGATCTACTCCATGTGTGCATAAGTTGTCGCTTCGCATTCGGCTTCCACTGAAGGGTCTTACTAGTTAATTGAAAATCTTCTCAGCATTTGCCCAATTCTTCTGCATATTTCTTGGGTGATAATTTGATAGTTTACTAGCGAATCCTTAGCAGGGAAAGATGAAAGATTGGGCATTGAATTAGCGATCTCGCCTCCGGAAAGTTAGTCCAGTCCGTAGCTTTGGAAACTTCAAGTCACAGGAAAAATATAGATATAAAAATAAACGTATTGATCTTAATGTACTCGTCGTCATGGTGATTGAAGATATTCAGATGTTGGTTTGCAGTAGGAAGGCGTGACCATTGATGTACAGCAAGTCGGTTGTGATGACATACACTCGCCAGCGATGACATTGGCTAGTGGCCGTCGCGCTATATCGTGAATTGGTAGAACTTGGAATTCATGGACTGGCCATTCATTGCATAGGGTTCCAATAGCTCAATGGTCTACGAGTTCGCCGTTTAACTACAAGACCTTGTGGATGGACGAAACAACTGTCCAGTACTCCCTGCTGTTTTTTCCAATGGTTCTCTGACCGATGTCAGCTCATGATTGAAATCTTCTAACCAATTAAAGATATATATTATCGTTTTTCGTCTTTTCAGATAAGTGTACATCAGCATACAACGCCGGTGAGATTTTTTGTTTCACCAACCGTTGTACAACAACATAATGAAGATAGCGCGAATATACAGTCCAATTGTAAATCGCTCATGCCTTATGAAAAATCATCTGCGTCTCAGAAATCATCTGACCCGCCCACATCTAATAAGCATAAGAAGAAAATGGAAAGATCAAGCGTGTTTATCGTTTCCGGTGCTGAAGGTCACGTGATTAGTAATCAAAAAGATGGTAAGTTTTTCTGATTTAAGATTTGTTATGATTATTGCTATGATTATTTTATCAAGTAACTGATCTAGAATAACACATGTAAACGTGAACGATATTGTGTTCAATTAGATCTCATCAGGCTCAACTCTAATATACCTACATAACTTCACAAATATATCTAGTTAAAACATCATTCGAAAACCAGCACTACAGTACTGGACAGCTGTTCCGTCCTAGTTTGGGACTCTTCACTAGCACGCAACCATCCCAGAGGTTTCGAACCCAGGACCTTCTGGTTACAAGGCCAGCCAGCTCGTAAACCATTAGGCCACCGGGACTCGATTCAATGGCCAGTCCATGAATTCTAACTTCTGCCAATTCACGACATAGCATGACCACTTCCCAATGTCTTCTTCGATGAGTTACTGCCTCACCTTCAACCTGCTGTACCCTACTGGTCATGGCTTTCCACTAGAACCCGAGGTAATCGCTTGAATAGGGCCAGTCACTAGTGAGCATCAGGTTAATTTTCAAGTATTGGTTTTGTAGGGAATTTTGTTTGATTGCCACCGATGAGGAGTCCCGAACTGGGAAGAAACAGCTGTCCAGTACTCCCTGCAGGTTTCCCAATGGTTCTCTAACTGATGTCAGCTCATGATGAAATCTTCCAACCAATCAAACAAAATCCTCTACAAAATCGAATACTTGAAAATCTAGTTAAATATAAACCATTCATGGTGATTTGTTAATAGGATGATAAGATTGTGCATATAAATTGTGCAACTAGTCATGATAGTATTAAGAAAGACGAAAAAGTAAAGCGATTTGTGATTACAAGAATGACAAAAAAACAGCATGATTAAACAAATAAATGTTTAGGTAGAAGTAGTCAATATAGGCTGGGAAAAATAAATAGTCCGATTAAGTAATATCAGATTGTAAGGAAAGTAAATAAACTGTGTCATAATGAGATAGATTGAAAATATAAGCAAAGGCGCGTGGTGGTGACATCATTAGTTGGTTTAGTTTTCATAGGCCAAATGAGGGATAATGCCTGTCGCCTCAGCTGTATATCCAGTAGACGAAAATGGTGTCCATTTGAAAGATTCTGTGAGGAGGCAATGAATTACCGTGATCTACAGGAAAAAACTATAACCACAGCTGTTCGCTGTGACACTTGGGTTTTATCTACGATGGCTGTATCATGGGGCCTTTTGTACATTCTACTAAAACGTCCCCAACGAGAACAAAGTAGTTGTTGTTCATGTTTTTATCGATACATGACAAAGCCGGAAATGCTGGCAAGATTTAGTTCTTCAAGAGAAGGAAGTTATTTTTACCCATAATAGAGGTGTTTTAATGCTTTCTTATATGAGCGACACTTTGCTGCTATTGATTGTGCATGGTGATATGGGAGATGGTCGCCAAACATAATTTATATCTATGAGGGAATTTGATATTTGAACAGCAGCAATCAGTAAATAATCGAAGTTGTTCCGTGATAATTATGCTGTGATCTTTCGTATCACTAATCGGTCGTAATAAAAGGTAGATATAGAATATAATATTCAACAGCTGTCTTTTATGGTGTTAGATTAATTATGGATCAATATAAATGACCTTGAGAAGTAGTTCCTTAGCTTGAGCAGTCGACTTTCAGTCATTGTGTCCAGGGTTCAACTCGACCTACCTCAGTCTGGCCAACTGAGTATAATCAGCGATCTTCATATATTGTGTATAAGTCATAGCCTGTTCCAGGTACCTGAGTCCTAACTAGAGAGCATTTACAGAACCACTAAGAAACTAATTAGCACATGATGGTTATTTATTTCTAAATTGAAACTTTTCAACAACCACAACTCACAATCTTATCAGGAATGTAGCTCAGAACCATCAAGTTACGATGAGACCGCCTTAAAATCTATCCGAGGACTAAAATGTATAACACCACGCAAGTGGTATCAGAAATTGACTGTCTTTACAGCAAACCAGCCAGTTCACTTCTACATATCATGACTTGAAAGCTTGTCACTAACTTTTGTCTTTTCATAGACTTGATTGATTTAAAGGTAAATTTTTTTTCCTTGAGGAGGATGTCATCCAGAAAAAATTGAGCAACACTGAATGGTTGTGTCATCCTTGTTAATTCCATATTAGTTTGTTTATTAGATGTATCACACAGTGATGAAACAGTATTATTTACTGGATGTCTCTGTCTGGTCTCTGTCTGGATTCAACATAGAACTTGGCACCGAAGTGCAGCAGTTCGAGTTGCCACGTTCCAAATAGCACACAGAGGTAGACAAGAAGATGAGTGAAGAGAATCAATAGAGTTTGACAAGTATAAGAGTGAAACAGAATGGGTAATGGTAGAAAGGAATATGAAAGATTACAGAGACTGAATACATCTGCGCCCATTGACAACGATTTTGAGCCATGTCACCTATTGTCTCCAGCCATTGATTCCTAGAGTCCCGAGGGCCCCAACCCGGGAGTCTGCATCTCCCTACCTGACTCAGTTTAACTGTCAAGGATTTCATGGATTGATGCCATGTTTTTGTTTGGCCACCACTGGCTCTTTTCCAACCTGAACCTATATCAGCTAGCAATGCCCGTCGGGGGAGGCGGTGGTTAGGCATGCGCAGCACGTGACCTAGCCATCTTAGTCTATGTAACTTTATAGCCTCGTCGATTGATTTTCCCTCTTTGCCCAACACTCTACGCCTAACGTCAACATTACTTACCTTATTAAACCACCTAACGTGAGACAGAGATCGCAGACATCTATGATCGAAAGCAGTCAACCTTTTCATGTCTTCAACGCGTATTGGCCATGTTTCAGAGCCATAGAGAAGGACGGAGCGAACTGATGAGCAGTACACACGTCCCTTGGTTGATAACCGGATGTCACGCCTACGCCAGAGATGGTGTAAGTCAGCGAAAGCAGCTCGAGCTTTTCGGATCCGTGCTGAGATTTCATCGCCAATCAGTCCGTTGGTGCTAATACAACTTCCCAAGTAGGTGAAGTGGTCAACATGTTCTATCACTTCACTCCCTATCACTAAGTTAGGGGTTGACGTCGTCCAGTCCTGTAGCAGCATCTTACATTTTGCAGGGGCGAATCGCATGCCAAACATACGAAGATTGCTGCTCAAGGTGTTCAGAAGACTCTGCATTTTGTCAGCATCCTCCCCTAACAGGACTATGTCATCTGCATATTCTAAGTCCATTAGATTATTCCCTGGTAACAAGTCGATTCCTAAGTCACTACGTTCAGTTAAGGATACTTCCATTAGCATATCTATGATGAAGTTAAACAGAAATGGGGAAAGTGGACATCCCTGTCGGACACCACTGGTTGTTACAATTCAGATGACAATTCCCCATAAGCCCTTACACGACTACGTGAGTTTGAATAGAGTGCCTTGATTAGTGCAATGTACTTTCTTGGCACTCCCTTCACAGTCAGACATTGCCATAGTACCTTTCGATCCACGGAGTCGAAGGCCGCCTTCAAGTCAAGAAATATGACAATTGTTGGACGCCGAAAAGTGTGTCTATGTTCTAGAATCTGTCGAAGAGTGAAGATATGATCTATGCACCCTCTACCTGGTCTAAAGCCTGCTTGATTTTCCCTTGTCTGTTCCTCCCGAGTTCTGCTTAGTCTATGCATGATTACTGAGCCTAGGATTTTAGAGACTATGTTCGTTAGGCTGATCCCCCTATGATTATCACACGAGGACTTGTTTCCCTTCTTGAATATCGGTATAATAAGTGACTTACCCCAGTCTGATGGTACTGTCTCTGATTCCCAGACTTTGCCTAGTACCTCAGTTAATCTACAAACTAGTATGTCACCCCCATATTTAAACACCTCCGGAATAATTCCGTCGGGTCCTGCCGCTTTGCCTCGTTTCAAATTACTGATAGCTTTTGTAACCTCACTTACAGACGGCGGACCAGTGTCTATATCCCATTCGGGTGTGTTGGATGGCGGGGAGGTTCAGTGTGGCTGTAGGCAAGTTAAATTGTTCCTCAAAGTGTTCTTTCCAGCGTTCAAGGCGTCTATCCTGAGAGCTAATTAAGGAGCCATTTTTCTCAGAAATAGTCTCACTTATGAATTGCCTTCTCCCCCGATTCTGTGATGAGTCTAAAGAGTTGCCTAGTGTTGCCTATCGCCGATGCTTTTTCCATCTCTTTGCCTTTGTCACCCACCACTGTTCACGGTCCTTGCGGAGACTTTTAGTAAGTTTCCTTTTGTGCAGCTTTCGCTCCTCATTGAATTCGGAGCTCGCCGGAATAAGTCTTCTAGCATCTATCAGTTCGGATGAGGCAGTCGAAATCCAGTGGTTTTTACTCACCTTTGGATTTGCCTTATTCACAGCTTTTACAGCTGTATCTATAGCTGACTGAATATTCTACCAGGCTTCTCCAGGGTGACAAGGTTTCGAACAAAATTTATTGTTCACAATCATAACATCAACTATAATCACACAACTTCGAAACTTGAGTTTTGCAGTTTTCTGTGTTCTCTCCTATCTATCGCAGGGTAGTAGAATTTTCCAGATGTCTGTTATCAGTCTCTCCCTCCACCCTGTGACATTAGATTTTAAAACTGTCATCCTATCCCATCCTGTTGTATGGCTGTGTGTAACTGCACGTAGTTAGTGCTTTAGCTGAACTATTCTCTAGATTTCTCATCTTATTTGGGTCAACCAGTCTAGATTTTGCTAGGTTTTTATATTCAGCTAGTCTGACTGCCCTGTTCTACTAGTTTGACCTATGTATTTGACCTGACAATCATTGTAGACAGGGTATTAGATAAAGTAAATTGTTTTGTTTTAAAGTCTCCGCAGGATCCTTTAACCGAAAAATCTTGTTTCTAATTGATTTTGTTGCAGTCAGACTAGCCGAGCACAAAATTCTAGCAAAATCTAGATTAGTTGACCCGATTAAGATAAGAAATCTAGAGAATAGTTCAGCTGTAGCACTCACTGCATGGAATTACACACAACCACACAATAGTATGGGATAGGATGACAGTTTTAAAACCTAATGTCACAGGGTTGAGGGAGAGATTGATAACAACGGAAGCTTTGTTTATCGAATCAACTGCAAATACATGTAATAGGAATGATTCAATATCTGTCCACCCAGATATCTGGAAAATCCTACTACGCCTACGACAAATAGGGGAAGACAAAGAAAACTATAAAACTCAAGTTTCGAAGTTGTGTGATTATGATTGATGAAATGATTATGATCCACAATAAATTTTGTTCGAAACCTTGTCATCCAGTAAATAATACTGTTTCATCACTGTTTGATACATCTAATAAACAAACTAATATGGAATTACTTACTACCACAGTGCCCAAGTTTTACACAAATAATAATCATCCTCGAATTTGTACCTACTTTCAAGCATCCTGCATTGATCATGTGATTTTGAATAGACCTTACTTTAAAACTTAAGTATACATAGTTTGTAGTAAAGGAGTCTGTCTATTGGAGTTCACAAGGTCTTTGCAACAAGGCATGCACGTTTAAGATAATCATCGTTTTTTTTCTAGGAAAGTAAGATAACAAAATTTTTTGAATAATCACCCATAAAACTTAAAGCTGGCAATAATATTTCGAGCAAGAAACTGTATATTGCTGATTGATTGAAATCTTAGTGATTGTGTGCTACTCATATCCAGATCGAATTAATAGGGTCAAGATGAGATGAGTGCTCCGGTAACTTAGTTGGTTAGAACGCTGTACATATAATGCGGTGGTCGAGAGTTCGAGCCCCTGTTGGAGCATGGATTTTAGTCAGCGAATCTATCCTGACTGCACTTCCCAAAATTGTTGGGTGTCAACCTGTCTGCATGTATCTGTGTACCTGTGTGTTTCGCACTTCTCAGGTGTGTGTATCGAGCTGAGTCGAATCGGTTACACTGCTGATGAGTTTGACTCCAAACAAGCGAAACTGCCCTTCTGTGTTTGAATCACTTCGAACTGGTTAGTAGTACGCAAGTACTCATCTCAATCAATAAGTACTTTACGGTTGCATGCCATTATGCTTGGCTTTGTTGATTGTCACTTATGGTGTCAAGCAAATCGCATAAGATTTTGATCTGAATAACTTTGGTGAAATGTTGTGGAATTTCACCTCGAACTGTAAGAATTGCGAATTAATTTGAAAATTTGATTTATGGAATTACCATTTCTCGCATGTAGACAGTCAGAAATCAGGTTGCCTGAACTTATCGGGCTCTTTGAGCTGAGTGGAATCTAACACACACTGCTAATGAATGACCACAGTCCCAAAAAGGGGCGAAGCAAGCTGTCCGTTGTTTCGACTGCTTCTATGGTGAGAGGTATCTGCTATCCGAAATCGGTAGACAGCAATTTACGTCAATGTTTACGTCCCAAATCATGGTCATAAGAAAAAAAACAGGAACAAAGACTAATTTAACAACCAATCACAGCAGACTTAACGTGTCCTGATACGATTCTCAGGTATAAGACCGGACTGTCTAAGAAACAGCCACAAAGAGATGACAGAATAACCTTCATCAGGAAAACAACCAATCAAAAGACGTTACTTCTCTGCCAAGAGTAACGAATAATAATTTGCATAAAAATCCATAAATATTTGTCGATTTTCTGAAAAAACGATCTGTTGCCTGGCCCTTGTCTTCTGTCGTTACGCTTCTATCTAGCTAGCAACCATTCTACTAGTTGATATGAGTACTATAAAACTATGTGGTGAGAGCAGGTGGCTAGCCAATTGGTAGACATCAATCTACGTCAATGTCTAGGTGACTAATATGGGCCGTGAGAAAATATGAACAAGGCTGATTCAACAACCAACACAGCAGACTTAACGTGGGCAAATATGATTCGCAGATAGATGGCTCCATTTTCCGAGGTTACCCAAAACCACCAATCAGAATACTGCGTTTGTCTGCTCAACTTCCGGGAAACAACCAATCAGAAGACTGTGTTTGTCTACTTGAATAAGCTATAATAATGTACAGGAAATATATACAAATACGTGTTGATTTCCGTAATAAAACGATCTGTTGCCGGCCCTTGTCTTCTGTTGTTACAACTACATCTTCTTCTTAATCAAGTAGATCATATATATCTGAATTATCATCTCGGTTTCCAAGGGAGGAATCTGTGATAAACTTTCACCTCGTCAAATTGTATATGTTAAGCATATTTTATAGTATGGGTTTTGTAGGGATTTTGTTTGATTGCATGGAGGATTTCATCATGAGCTGAGCTGACACAAGTCAGAGAACCACTGGAAAACCTGGGAGTACTGAATAGCTGTTTCGTCCTAGTTTGGGACTCTTCATCAGTACACACACACCGACAGGGTTCGAACCCAAGACCTTCTGGTTACAAGGCTAGTCCATAGACCATTGAGCCACTGGGATGAAATCCTCTATGCAATCATATTTTATAGCTCAACACTTTCATCATTCCTACTCTTAAAGAATTGAAGGATTTCTCTAATTCATTGTTTTTATTAATTTTTGCGATTCTTTTGTTTTTCACAGATTCAAGAAACAAGTCGAATAAAGGATCCACAGATCAGAATAGTTTAGATCAAAGTCATTTAATTCTATGGAAATTGTAAATCATTATAGCAGCTTTATCATTATTATCACTAATATTATTACTATTATTATCAATAACACACCTCCTATGTGTAATATGTACAAATTTCGCTTTGTAGTAATAGTTTCAGTAGTAGTAGTAGTAGTAGTACTAGCCCCCTCTTCTTCTTCTTTGTCTTTACTCCACTATTTAAAGTGTAAGAATGTACAATTCAGTCATCTCTTTAAAACATAATATCCTTTCTTATATTTTCCATTCATTCGTTCATTCACATTCACTGATTGGATTGGATTGGATTGTATAAATCTAGCCGTTGAGATACTATTAATAAAACTACTGATAATACTTTGGGACAACCTGACTTTACTTCAATTACTGTCTTGATTCTCTCCTCTTCAACTGTGTTATTTCAACTGAAGATGATCACTTGTGTATAAAGTATTCTTCTTGTTGAATGTTTGCCTGACCATAAAGGCTGACACTCACACACAAAAATGATCATGTTCGCCACATTTGTAAATAATAATAATGATAATAATAATAATAATAGTAATAGTAGTAATGGTAATGAATATTACCCTTTACTAACTTATCTTCATTGTATTTTCTAGCCTACTCATTGTTTTTTCTAAAATAAATCAGTTAATATCACACAATTTTTATTTTATTTATAGTAATCATTTTTGAAACAAAACAAATATAAGCTGAATTCTTTATTTCTTTGTCTTTCTTATTGATGAATATGGATGTATTCCACAGAATTGGGATTTATTCCTGTTTGTAAGCAATAGGAGATGACAGCTACTCTGAGCCCACCATCTCACATAGGTCACTTTGTATGGATTCGATTGTTCCAGTTATGATTTACTGTCACTGATGATTTATAGTGTGTCGGTGGCACAGTGGTTAGCACGCCCGGCCGACGCACTCCTTTACCCCGCTAAGTCAGTAATAACACTGGTAAAGAGAGATTTTTGGACACGAGGCAGGCTAGCAACCCCATCCCGTAAAAGCACACACCGCTACTATTAAAACTTCAAGCCTCTAGCTTGAAGCCCTATATTCCACTAGGAACTTAAAGGAAAAAAAAATCAGTATCACATTTTTATGTGTCATTATTTACCTTGATCAACGTGAATAATTCATGGGGAAATTCTCATTGGCACATATATAGAAAATCAAAATAAGCGATTCAATGAAAAGTCTGTTCTCAACGAATTTTTTTCGATTTGTGTGTGAGTTGTATTTTATAAAATGGGTGATTAAGACATTACACAATAAGGTGATAATTACTGTTATTATTAATGTTCTTTTGCGGTTTCAAGTGGAACATAGAGCTTCTACCATCCTCTTCAGTTTGTCCCATGATTGCTCATAATCTCTCATCTCTCCTCCTCACCACACGATCTCTTCCATGTCATCGTCGGACTCCCCACTGTTCGTTTGGCATTCACCTCCCACTCAAGGTTATGCCTTGGGCACGATACCATTCGACGACGTCCTCAGTGTGTGTACGATCCATCTCCATTTTCTCTTGCGTTGAGCAGAATACTTTGTTGTTAATTCTCTCTGTCTGGCTATTTGATCTACAGTATAGATCCAGTGAAGCGGGTAGCTGTTGATAAAAGTCTGCAACCTGTTGGAAGTGTTTTGTGCAGCGCGAAGGCAACGTTTCTAATGCATACAGAAGAACTGAATGACTTCACATTTGTATTGAAAATCAGAATTTTGTTCTTCATGCTGCGCGGAGTGCAGAAGATTTCCATACTGAATTCAAAGTGATGAAGGTCTTCCTTACCTTCCAGACTGTGGCTATGATATACTCTTCTGTGCCACCCTCCTGGAGTTGAAACGATACTTTCTAGATAAGTGAAGGAAGTAACCTCGTTCAAATTTCTTCCATTGACAGTGATTGGTGTTGCTTCACCTTGGTTAGCTGGTTATCTTGATCACCTCCGTCTTTTCTTTATACACTTGAAGTTCTGTCTTTGTTGTCAGCTTCTTCTACCAGTTTTCCAGTCTTCTCCAGTAGCTTTTCGAGTTTTTGTGGCATTAGAGATATGTTATTTGCGAAACCTGGAGTCTTCTTATCGGTCTAGTGTATTTCTGTCTTCTTGCTCCCAATGCATTTGTCATTCGCATAATCCAGCCCACTACAATTAGGATTGTCATTTTGGGTGATAGCAGTCAGCCTTACCTTACTCCTGTCTTGACTTCAGATGCTTCGTTGAGTTTCCCTTCTTGGATCAAGGTGATAAATATAAGACAACATCCCAAAAAAATTACATTGAAATAAATAAATAAACGAGAGTGACAAGTGAAATAATAGTGGGAACTGCTCAACAATAATAATCAAAACTGAAGGGTTTTCAAACTGAATAAACAAGTCGGAAAATAAGTGGATCCGAAGTAAGAATGGGGATTATAATAACTTAGCAATAGGAGGATTCAAATCATGAAAGCAGGAGTGGTTGAACAAGCGCTTCCTGTATAGAAGGGTCTCGCTCCTCTATTTCGATGATCAACGCTTCAACAATACAGATGAATTGGATATCTAATGATTTGCGTAGGTTATTTTTTGCTTTATAGATAACTTTATGAGAAGAGCTTGCAGAAATAAGGTGACCACTATTGACCGGCAACTTGTTATTAGCCCCACCTTCACCTCTTTTCAATCCCCACGGGATTGTATTCTTGCACCCAAACCCGCGTGTTAAATCACCGATATATCTAGCTCCACGAAAGCAGGTGAATTCATCAACTAGGGGTCTTGTTCTTTAGGTTAGTGAACAGTAATGATTGACTAGCAAAGGCTATTCTCAGTAATGCTGCGGCGAGTATTCTTTCCAAGGACTGTAAGATCCTTCTTTTAAGGATATCGGCAGCTAAGTCAACTTTGAATTCAAGGTTCATGTTCAGTAATTTGCTGGTTACAGAGATTAAATCATATTTCATACGTTTTAACTGTATATGTTCTTGTCCATAAAACGTGGCGAATACTCATTTTCCGTTAGGATCCTCATGTAAGAATTCCCTTTTTATAAATTTGAGCAAAGAAAGAGCCAACATTGGTGCAGAATAATATGGATCCATTTCATTCCGTTGGTTCTCATCAGCTACATAGGACCCATAATCTCAAATTTAACATACTGTTGTCATCAACAAGTATATGATAATGTGGTGAGGGCTGACTGCTAGCCAAAATTGGTAGACAGCAATTTACGTCAATGTGTACGTCCCCAATATTGGTCGTGAGAAAAGTAAGAACAAAGACTGACTCAACAACCACTCACAGAAGACTTTGCGTAGGCGGATGCAATTTGCAGACACATAATCTGAACTTCAAGAAACGGCTACAAAGAGGTGAAAAATTAACGTTCAGAGAGAAACAACCAATCAGAAGACGCTGTTTCTCTGCTAACAATATCCTATAATGATGTATATGGAGATGTATAAATATGTGATGATTTCCTAAATAAACCATCTGTTGCCTGGCCCTTGTGTTCTGTTGTTACAATAAGAGTGTCGTGGTGAGGCAAAACATCAGAATGACAAGGTAGTGAGTGAGTATATGTATATATATATCTTGTTAGAGAAAAGTTTCTAGAAAATCAATTGACAAGTCTGTTGTTAAGGTGGTAACAAAAAATTATTTAACAATTGCATAGTTAGATAAGAGAAGATCAAAATTTGGTGTGCAGGAGGTCAGATGCCAAGGTCATGATGTAATATCATGAGGTCAAGAAGAACTATCGCTTGTCGAAGTCCAAAGAAGAAAAAAAAGGTTTGAGAGGATAAGTCAATGAAATTAATTTTCAAGAGTCGGTTTGTAAGGATTAGATTTGTGTTTTGCGAGTTTGTCCATGGATTGATATCAGTTAGAGAATCATTGAAAACCAGTACTGGAGTCCTGAGCACAAAGTATCGTTTAAGCTATGGATATCATACTTTACTCAGACGGACTTCGAAGAATGGACTAACAAGGAGAGTTGATCACTGACATTTAAAGTTATATAGAATCAGTGAAGTAAAGTCATATCGTTTCATCCCATTCATTCGATCTGTCACTATTTTGTCAAAATTTACCAGTGGTACTGCTACTATCAACTCTTATTCTCATCGTGAAACAATTAAAGTGCTTATAAAGGTTAATTGGAGAACCACTGAAAACCATCAGGTAGTGCTGAACAACTGCTTCGTCGGCCTAGTTTGTGGATCATTGGAAGTACGTACCCACAGTCAGGGTTCAATCCAGAACCTTCTGGTTACAAGGTAAGCCCGTAGACCATTTAGCCACTGGGACCCGATCCAATGGCCAGACCATGAATTCTTGGATTTGGTTTTATCAATCACTTCAGTATATATGGGTCAAATACATCAAATGAAGTAAAGTCCTATTTAAAAAAATCCATAATCAAGGGATACTAGCCAGTGCTAACCACCTTGATATCACCCTGAGGCATAATGATTAACGTTTCCTCAACTTTTTATAAACAATTATTGGACTATTATCTCTCCCGAGTTATTATTATTGAGTAGCTTCCAAATCTATTTTTCACTAAGTATTTCGCCCTTTTTAGAGGAATATTATAAAGAGCCTTTATATTTATGGCTTATATTGATGATGAATCCAACCTGAAAACCTCGGGCAAATGGTCTAAATAGTAGTTATGGGATTGTGTCAACAAAGAGCATCTTTAATATATTTGCCAAAAAACCCTTATTAACATTATTATTGTTATTATTCTCTTGGGTTTTTAATGCAAAGTAGGACATCAGCAGCACGTTATCATTTTGTTAGGGACAGAAGACGAGGGTCACACAACAGGTTGTCTATTCAGAAAATCAATATATATATTTATAGATTTTTATGTACATTATTATTCGTTATTGTTAGCAGACAATCAAGGTCTTCTGATTAGTTGTTTTCTTGCTGAAAATTATTCTTTACTGCTTGTGACCGTTTCTAAGATAGTTAAACAATACATCTGCGAATCGTATTTGCACACGCTAAGTCTACTGTGATTGGTTGTTGAGTTCCTCAAGGTTAGGCTTTGTTCTTGTTTTTTCTCATGACCCCAATTCGAGATTTGAACATAGACGTAAATCTCTTTGGCAAATTCCTTTTCATAGCTATACAATCGCAAATACATATGGTTGTTTTGTATGCGTGTGTACATTAAATTTGTCAAACGAAAATACAATTAGTAAGTTCATATAAATTGCATGTTTTCTGGTAGAAAACAACATGCCTTTTTGAATGGAAAATGCTCTTTTTTCTGCTAATGGAATCTGGCGTGCCTCAAGGCGCTGGCTGTACTCTCTCCATTCCTTTTTTTCTTTCTTTTTGCATGACCTTCCGTATCCCTCCAAAGCTAACTTGATTAAATATGCCAACTATCTAAGCATTTCTGTCTCAGTGTAATAACAGAAGACAAGAGTCAGGCAACAGATCGTTTATTTACGAAATCAATACATATTTATAGATTTTCATGTACATTATTATAGATTATTGTGAGCAAACATTGGATTTTAGTTATATGGCGAATAGATTTTTTTCTAAAGTTAACAAGTCGTCTCACCTAAATTTTCTTAAACTGAATCCATCTAAATGTCATATTTCGGATCTTATTTTCAGTGGCAAAAAAGACTTGCGTGGACTGATTGATTAAGTATCATGATTCCGGTAATATTCACGGCATTGTGATAGGAAGTAAATCAAATATCTTTTATCTCGACATCAGTTTCTCTTCGAATCTCTATTGGTCGTCTCATATCTTGTTGATTTCTAAGAAATTTATTCATTTGACTTATTACATAAAGAAGTTGAGACTCTCTGCTGCTGTCATAACTCAACCCCGCCTCACCTCTTCGCTTAAAGTTTATTATTAGTTCATGTATTCTGTCCATTCTTCTTTACTGTTCTTCCCTGAACTTCTCAGAAAAGTTTATGTCATATTACGTACAACACTGAAGGCTAGCTGTATGTAGAGTTAGTGGAGTGCCTCTGATTCGACTAACTGATATTATTGTCAATAGGCACTTTATTTCTTGCAAGCAGTTGGCTAAAGTTATCTTGTATGATACCACCGAACATCCTCTTCATTCTCAACTTTTGCCTTGTATGTCTACGGGGATAAAACCAGAAGAAATTTCATAAGAATGAACGCTCATACAACTAGATATAAAAATTCTTCCACATCACCATATTTAGCATGAATTTTGTGTGAAGAGAGAGAGGCAGATGTCAGAAAAGAGACTACAAACTTTTTAAATCAGTAATCTGAACTTCAAGATACAAGCAAAGACTATTATTATTACATGTATTATCTATGGTTTTATCTACTTATACTTCATTATGTTCCACTGACTTCCAGATTTTCGTGGTTTTATTATTATTTTTTACAATTTTGATGTATTTATGAATTTATAAAAGGAGTCTAATTGTTGTAATATGCATAAAAACACTCTGAAAATTCCACTTTGTATGATTATTATTGTTGTTTGAAATAAAGTGATTACTATTTTTTTTCTTAAAATTCTGTTTTAATTCTTTCAAAATAGACATCCAGTTCATTTCTACCTCCTTTATTTGTGTGATAGGTTCTTCCTTGGTTCGCTTCTAAATTTTTTTTGTCTAATTTAGAACGAAGTGTGGAAAAGAGGGACAGTTGTGAGTAGACCTAGAGACCCAACTCCATCAAAATAACCTCATGATTACCGAAGCTTCGAAGAAAATAAAAATAAACTAAAAAGCGGAAAAGACAGAGAGATAAACATTACATGGAAGATTTCATGATGAGCTGACATCATTTAGAGAACCACTAGAAAATCTGGGAGTACTGGAGTACTGGTTTTCCAGTGGTTCTCTAACTGATGTCAACTCATAATGAAATCCTCCATACAATCAAACAAAATCCCTACAAAACATTAGTCTGTGGTTTTCCAAAGAAACCTGGATACGTGCCTATTTCTAGTGAGAATTATAGTAAAGTAAACTCCTAGAAGATAACAATTAGAGAGAAAAATTGTTTCTCATCGTGTCGAATGGCAGATTTTCGTATCATCTTAAAGCATCACCGTAATTCACTCGAGCAGTATGTGAAGAATTAAGAGCTTAGAATTCATGTGTTAGTATGTGATTATTTCCACCCCATTACTACTTTCTGACAGTTACTGATTTACTACGAAAATCATATCATGCAAAGAGAATGTAAGTTTCCGATACAAGTTTTGTCCGTTTTCGCTTCTTAAAGTGAATCTTCGATTGTATTGTTAGTTCTAACTAGTGATAAGCTAGTTTTCGTATCAGCTTCAATTTTCCGCACTTTTGTTAGGTTGCTTTAAACATCACTTCGTCAACTATGCTTCCCAAAGGTACGCTAAATACATAACCAAACAACTGTTGACAATAATGACTGGGTGCTTCCTTCTGTAATCACTTTGAGGAAACATCCGAGTTCCTGAGAGGTGGACGAAGTAATCACTTATCGCGTTTCCCTTTTATCTACAAAAGTGATACTCATATGATAGAAAAATTGGTTTCCTTCACTTGGTATCATGTGGTTGGTATGTAGATAACGACAAATGTAATTGTACACGTTTGTGTAACTATCTGATTTCTCCTGACATTTTCTGTATTTCACAAAAAGAGTTGTAACAAATCCATAAAAAATAACTGTTCACCAATCCTAACCTGGATTAAGAAAACAACGACGAATAATTTATAGAAAGGTATCCTGGAAACAATGTTAAACTGAAAACCTATGAAAACAGCTGACGACACTGAGTAGGTTACTCAAACCTAGGGTTCGTTTGTAGTCTTACGTAGTTAAGTAACCCTGCGACAATATCGTATACCGTCAATTTGCAAGGTAATTTTCGAAATGCCTTAGTCCACGTAATTCTTCAATCTTGCAAAGTTTACGGCTTTTATTCCCTCTTTTTGTAAACAAAACAGATATAGCTTGCCTTCTTACCATGGTCCTGCTATTCCGGTTAGTTTTGAAATCATGAATACTGTGTGCATTTGTGTGTGTGTGTGTGTGTGTGTTGATCTTATCAAGACCGATACAGTTCCAGGTTGACATTTCAGGATGCTTACGTTTTAGTATTATCTAGGCACTGAGCATCTACACAAAACAAACATCTATGCAGAAAACAAACTTGACTAAACACCTTTTCTGTTTCCTTCAGTATTTCAAATCTGACCTTTTGTGTTTGGTCATTTTAGTTGCTGAGTTTTTCTTTTGTTCATTCGATTCATTTCTAACTCAATAGTCACTCATTCCTGTATTCTTGTTTCTTTTTTTTTGTAAATACCACTATTCAACATTTAATCCAGGTTTTGTATACTTTCTGTCATTTTCTGATTAACTTTTATAATTTTCAAGGGTTGGTTTGTAAGGATTAGATTTGCTTTTACGAGTTTCACCATGGATTGATATCATTTAGAGAACCATTGAAAACCATCAAGGAGTACTGAGCAGCTGTTTCATAAACTGCCTGGCTTGGAAATCATCAGCAGTACACACCCACCGCCCAGAGTTCGAGCCCAGGACCTTCCGGTTACAAGGGAAGCTCATACAGCATTCAGCCACTCGGATGCGGCTCATGAATTCCACCTTCTACCAATTCATGATTTTAGTGCAACCATCAGCTAGTATAATGGGTGGGTATTTGTGCTCATTTCCAACCGGATGTATCCCAATTGTCATACCTTTTCCCTAGTATTTCATGTCACTTTATCCTGAAGCCAGTCACTAGCAAGCATCAAATCAATTTTCAGAAGTTGGTTTGTTTAACTGATATCAATTAGAGAACCTAAGAAAACCAGGGGGCACTTTATTTTTAACAGAAACTCTGCAAAATTATCTTTTTAGACTCTACAAGTTTGTCATTGATAAAAAAACTTGTTAGTCATATATGCACTGTGCAAGTTAATTAGGCATTTCCTGGACTTTTTGAAACATTCGTGCAGATGGAAAGCCCTAACAGTATCAAAGTATTCCTCATGGAAATCACCTGTATATCCCAAATTTGATTTTACCGTAATAAACAAATTTGCAAAGTGTATCTGCTTTGCTTCTGTCTTCTTGAAGATTTTGCGATTGTGTCCCAGTAAAATTCTTACCAGATACATTGATTTCAGAAATTTCCCTTCATTACTCACTGTCATAAGGAAAGTTGGCACTAATGAGAAATTAAAGGTAAAACAGGGAAAATGTTGGAGACAAAGCAGTGATGGAAATAAAGAGTAAAAACCATACAATTATTGGGATAAAAATGAAGAACTGGGGAAAATAAGGTTGAGTGGATGGCAATGTCTGCTTTATTTCCCCTTTTTCAGTCTACTGACCTAAACTATTTCATCAAAGAAATCATATTGAGTTTGAAGATCTAGAGTTCAGAAATATCTAAAAGTGGATGGTGACTGGCTGTGGGATGCGTGATGCGCATTTCGTCCTATTCGGGACTCGTTATCTGAGTGTACGTACATCCCTTAGTAATTCAGTGATGGTGTTCCCACTGAGACTCGAATCCAATACCACTAGTTTCAAGCACCAAACTGTTTATCCACTAGATCACTTAGATCACAAGAGCTAGTTTGAACTTCCCCGTCAACTAGACCGAAGTGTTCAGCCTCTGCCAATCACCATCCACCAAATTGCTTCAAGTTAAATCCCCAAACATTGTCGAAGCATCCGCACAGAGAGCCGATATGTCAACAGAACCCGGACATTTCAGTCCACTCAAACAACAGGAAAGTTCAAATTGAATTAAGTAGTTGAAAATGTTCAATAGTCATTTTCTACTTGTTTTTAAATAAAAAATTTTAAGTACATAAAATGAATTTTATTTTGAATAAGTATTGTATTATAAACCTTATTGTTTTACTTTGTTCTTTTCTCACTATGGTTACCACACACAGAAAATAAAACAATACGCAATGACTTCAATTGTTATGTTTCATTGTTCTACTGCATCAGAATACTTTTAGGTATCTAAACATGATCGCATACTAAGTTTTATAGTGATAACATGTAGTTTATTTCTATACAAATAAACCCAATGGACATGTACATTGTAAGGAGGAATTTCTTGAAATCTTATTGGTTTAAATAAGGGATAAAATAAAATGTTTTTGTGTACATAAAAACTCAGAACACATCTGTAATATCTCTTCTCTCAGCTTGATAACAGGAACAGTCCTTGTTTTAAAAACTTTATTCTGTAAGTCAATGACTGGTGTTTATTTAATTATAATAACAATCATTTCGTGGAATGCGTGATAATCCAAGGTGAAATGTAAGTCGAAGCCACAGCGCCATTCAAAGTATCAGTTTATCAGCTGGGCTATAAGATCCCACTGCTAACCAGGTCGTCAGTTCACTTCAGTCATCACGGGTAAAACTCAACTGATATGTGAATGCATGGCATGTTATGCTACCTTTCGGACGTCATGACACTAGTTTTCGCAGCCACGTCACACTGAAACACAAGCAATGGAGCAGCTGGTTGTTAACATAAGAGTGAGACAGTCCGTCAAACCGTTTAACAGCTTAGCTGAAAAGATACTGGATTGTTAATTCAGAGGTTACTTGTTTGAAACCTGCAGCGATCGAGGTTTCTGCTTCCCAGCCTTCAACAGTCACCCAGAGCATAAATAATAATCTGCCTAACCGAGATTATCTAAGATGGTTTCACTATGAGTTATAGTTCCCTGCATTACTGACACGATTGTTATTACTAATATTGTTATTTCCCTGGGTTCTAAGTGGAACATACGGCTTCAGCAGCACTCTTGTTTAGCTGGCCTCACAATTCCCTGTAAGCTTTCGTCTCCTTCTCACACCCTCCTTCCAATATTACCCTCGGACCAACGCCTAACTCGTCGCTTCACATTCACGTTCCACTTTAGGGCTTGGTCCTATTCATCTCCATTCCATTCCACATATTTGTTGAGTGATAAATTATTGATTGATTCGTCAACAGAGTTTCTTGTTGAAGTCAGTGTGTTTTTTTTGTGGTAGCACTTCCAATTTCCTATTTAAAGGAGTGAATTTTATTCATTTTAAAATTTCATTAAAGACTGCAATGTTATTTGAACCTCTGCTCAGAAATCATATCAATACACTTCCAATTCGATAGTGATGTTTGTCGTCTTTATGTGCTCGTGATTATTGCCAAACTAAAGCTGATAACCCTGGCAGATTCACCTCACCGAATTAAATATTATTACTGTTATACAGAAATTTAATTTTAATTTTATGTTATATGTGAGGGTGAAAGCCTCCTCAGTGATTTTGTGTCTAACGGTATTTACCAGCATTTGTATATCTACAACTTTGAAGACTCATAATATTCTTTTCCGAGTATTCGAATCATTTATTTGCATCACTTCATTATGATTGTGAATATGCTTTGTTGGAGAGTGATGATAAGCACGAAATTTAGAGAAGGACTTCCTATTACTTGACTTCTTCTGATATTTCACATAGTTTATCAACTGCAGGATGAACTAGACGGGAATATTGGTCGCCTTTTAGGCACACCGTTACCAAAGCCTGGAATTCATCATAGTTCTTAAGTAATTGTAGCTCATAAATCTAGGCAACTTGGATATTTCACATAGCCTGGAGTAGGGCTCACCTAAAAATAACATCTTATATTTTCAAAATTCGATCTCAGAATGAAGCTAATTATCCATTTTGCTAAATTTCTGTTTAGTTGAATTAAAAATCTACTCACACTGTAAAAATAAACTCAAATGAGGAGTGTAATTATCCATCAGCTATGGGAATAGAATTTTAATACAGTGTTAAATGTTGTTAAAAGTCAGTCTGAACGAAGAATATTCTTTTCAATAATTTCTTCTCTTGAGATCGTTACAATTACAAAATATAATATTTATGTCGGTACAAGGCCAGTTATGTGGTAGATACATTTTTAACGTAGAATAACAGATTAATTATGGGGTGTCAAAATTAATAGTCGTATTTGTGTAGCAAACGTGCTAGGTTGAAATCGATTACAAAATATTGTAAAATAGGAGACAATGTTGGTGATCAGTCATAATCGATTCGTAGAATGTGGGTTGGAAACAAACTGACAAATCAGTTCAAAGCTATAAAAGATGTCAGGTGAGTGGTTAGTACAAAGTAGTATGTATTAAACAGAAGATGGTAAGACTGCAATGAGAGGTGGCTCATAATGAAATAACTAATGTGTGAAATGAAGAAACAGGTGGAAGCATATATTGAGAAAAGAGATAATATCACTATTAATAAGTCCGGTTGGTATAAATGAAAATTCGATGGTATTGAGGGAATATTTGCATGAAGGGCATAAATTATGACGAATAATTATAATAAGTGTAATAATAAGCAAAGGGAAAATAAGACCAAGAGGGTTAAGGGGAAGAAGCACCCTTGGTGAGAAGAAGAATCATCAGTCTAAGTTTGGCCGAGGTAGGAACAGCATCTGGACATGTTCTTTTTGGAAAGAAGAGAAATTATTGAAAAGAATACTCTTCATTCAGATTGACTTTTAATTCATAATATGGGAATATTTCACACTATGAGATGTTCTTATGCGATACTTGCCACCTTATATAAAATAAACACGTCAGTAGTTCAGTAACAGAATGCTTTCAAACCGGGATCTTGGACCTGGATTCGACTTCCCTTTGACTCACCTGACCTAGTCGTTAGAAAGCCCAGAAAAGTGGGGAAGTGAGGCATAAGGCTAGCAATCCCACCTTTTAAAAAGCAACAACACTGCTTCATATTTGTTTGTTTGTTAGATGTATCACACAGTGATGAAACAGTATTATTTACTGGATGACGAAGTTTCGAACACAACTTATTGTTCATAATAATATCAATTGTAATCACACGACTTTGAAACGAGTTTTATAGTTTTATTTGTTCTCTCCTACTTGTCGTAGGAGTAGTAGGATGTTCCAGATATACGGCTGGAATGGCGTTGAATCACTCCTGTTACATGTATCTTATTCAGGTCTAGATTGTTTGACCCGAATAAGATAAGAAATCTAGAGAATAGTTCAGCTATAGCACTCACTACATGCAATTATACACAACCATGCAATAGGATGGGATAGGATGACAGTTTTAAAATCTAATGTCACAGAGTTGATAACAACGAAAGCTTTGTTTATCGAATCAACTGCAAATACATGTAATAGGAATGATTCAACATCTGTCCCAGATATCTGGAAAAATCTATTACCCCTACAACGAAAAATAGGAGAGGGCAAAGAAAACTATAAAACTCAAGTTTCAAAGTCGTGTGATTATAATTGATATGATTATGAAGAATAAATTTTGTTCGAAACCTTGTCATCTAGTAAATAATACTGTTTCACTGTATGATGCATCTAATAAACAAACTAATATGGAATTACTTACCGCCACAGTGCTTAAGTTTTACGCATACACACTACTGAGACACCAAGGCCTCAAGCCTTATCTTCGGCCAAGAACCTAAAGGATGAAAAAAATACACTAGTGTTTGCAACAACCACTGAAGATAACTCAAATCATACTGAACTTTTTATTTATTTACCTGTGTTATTGCTTAAGATGGAAGACGCTGGATATTCCGTGAGTAAACGTAAACCACAACAGATAAAGAAGACAAACAGTGTTAGATTTGATGATGAAGTGAAAGTTGCCGCTGATAAGCCGAATAATTCCAATTATATGATAGAAGAAAAGCCGAGAAGATCATCTATAAATGTATTGCGTAATAAATTCTTTCGTAGTAAGTTTCTAATACAATTTATAATGCCTTTTCTTTACACTTTTAAACGTCATATTTATATTCGTCCGAATCAAACACTGTAGTTCTTACTCTGCAGCCTACTGAGAAGAGTAAATTCTTAAAAAAAACAACGCTGAACACTGACATATTACTAAAATAATTTAGTTTCCTGAGATTGGTCAGCTCATATACCTATATTATAACTGATTTAATACGCTTCAAGTCCAACAAGTACAGCCTTTTTTTAATACTTTCGGTCAAACTGGACCTTTAGACAAATCTATCTAAAAGAAGATGTTATTTAAGTGCTGACATTTGGCAGTGAAGTCATGGATGCACCTTTCCTGATTTTTGGACCCGTCAACTGAATGTACTGTTTCACAAGAGGTGGTCATCATGGCCCAGCAGCCTTGTGGATAATGGTTCTCCAGCTTACCTTGTAATCTGAAAGTCCTCGATTCGAGCATACATGGGATCATGGGTGCCTACTGATGAACATTCTTAAACAGGCATGAAGCAGCTGGCTAGCATCCCCTAGTTTTTGATGGATCTCTAATTGGAGGTGAAATAGAAAAGACTGATTAATGAACGAAGAGTATTCTTTTCGGTAAATTTATCATCAGGTTCTACATTTTATATTACAGTAATAATTAAAGCGATATTATTAGTGAAAACATTAATACTGTTTCAAATTACATTGAATCAGTAGTTAGCATTGATAGATCACAGTTCAAAAGCATCAGGAAGAGAGAGATACTGTGCGTTAATATAACACTAAACTGATTGAATATCAGATAAATTAAGGAAGGTAACACACAGGATTTGTGGATTTAAGGGCTCTAAAGCAGGCCATGGTATCAATATTGGCTGGACCTGTTTCTTTTGAAGACATAGCCCAGGATGTTTTAGGCAAATTGTAATAGCCACTTCTGTTTGGAGTATTCAGCATCTAGAGGCCTTTGGTAATTCATTCAACATCTGATAGGTGATAGAGAAAGATTCTAATATCGAACTGTTGACAGTTTCAGCTACACCTTTATTTAACCACACAACACTGGTAAGTGTTGTTGAGCACAGAAAATTAGGTCCCTAGGGCAACTAACGGCCAATATAACTGGCTTCACAAGAGCAGGTGAATTGATAGATACAATTAGTGATAGCTAGACTAGGGAATTTTTCTTTAAACTTCGGAACCATAACCAGTTGTGTGGAAAATATAAGCTACAGCTTACCTACATTTTACGTTCTTTGGGTAGGGTTTCTCAACTTGTTGTCGATTATTATTCCACTTGTAATATCATATATATATATTTTTGATTTACAGCTTGATTCCACAATGTATTTTTCGTACAAGTATGGAATTTTCAGCGTGGATATCGGTAGCCCAAATTTTGCAGGCCAACCATAGATATCAGGTGTGCGCCGGCGTGGGCTCGAACCCCGGACCATGTGAATGGTCGGTGAGAGTCCTAACCACTGTGCCACCGACTCACTATATATATATATTCTTGTTAACAGATATAGAAAAATTTGTTTTCTGCTTTCACAGCCACGTGTTTAGTGGTGAACTTTTAAGAGTACCTGCTTTCAATTGAAATCAATTAAATCACTGCCAACCAAGATCTGAAAATGATATGACATTAAAACCTGGCATATATTTTTTGTACGAGTTGATCACGAATTGATATCAGTTAGAGAACCATTGGAAACCATCAGGGAGTACTGGACAGCTGTTTCATCCTAGTTCGGGAATCATCGGCAGTACGCATCCACTGGGGTTCGAGCCCAGGACCTTCTTATTATAAGGCAAGCTCGTACACCATTCAGCCACTGGTGCTGTGATGCTCACTAGTGACTTGGTACACGACGGAGTTTCCTGCTGTTCTAGTGAGAAGTTGTGACCAGTGAGGTCCATCCAGTCAAGTGGGGGAGGGATGTCCCACTGACGACATTGGTTGGGGTCGCGCTAAATCACGAATTGGTAGAAGTGAGAATTCATGTGCTGGTCATTGAATCGGGTCTCGGTGCCTGAATGGTATACGAACTTGCCTTATAACCCGAAGGTCCTGGATCCAAACCCTGGCAGTGGGTGCGTAGTGCCTATGATTTCCAAACTAGATGAAACAGCTGTCCAGTACTGTCTGATGGCTTTGAATGGTTCTCTAACTCATATCAATCCGTGATCAACTCGCAGAAACAAAACTAATCCTTACAAACTAACTATAGAAAACCTGGCATATTGTTAGAGTATCTGTATTAGGAATTGATGCGTCAATAGGAAACTAGCATTTCTGACCCAATAACTACGAATAAAAGAAAAGGACGAATTAATTTAAACAGATTACTATTTTTTCAATAATTTGATAATTCGCATTGTAATATTAGGAATACAATATTTCAGCGAAGAGACTCTTTTCAACAACGAATTTATTATCAAACTGTATAATCGTATATATATATGGTTTTTAAAAAATTATATCCAGTGAAGGAATTAGATCAAAGTTGTGAATAGATGAAATAATAATAGTAATGTGAAATGCAATTAAAATATTTATGATTATAATCATAGTTTAATGTCAAGTGGCAAAAATAATTAATGCCATATGTAGAACAATTCATAGGGTGTATAGATGTTGGAAGGAGGTGCATAATTATAGGATTATTCGGGGAATATAAAATGTTACATAACATGGTGTGAAATTTGACGAGATACAATTCACTGTTGTAAAAAATTTTTTTTTGGATTTAGAATGACAAGTGGGACAAGCAGAAAAAAGTGAGAGTGAGAATAGTAATAATAATAGTAATCTTAGTAATAAGGGAAAGGTACAAATAATAACTAAATAAACAAATTACATAAGTAAATAAATGTCTATCCTTGTACGGCCAAGGCAGAAGTACTTCTTTTGTACACAAAGGTCTGGGGCTTGAATTCATGAATTGCCAAGGCCTCCACTATCTTTAGAAGTCTATAACGTGGCAAGTTAGCACGGATTTGGTAGATGATTTAAAAAATATGGTCAGGGTTGTATGATTGACAGGAGTCGATCAGGCGTTCCAGAATAGGGCTTCGCACACACTTCCTTTCTGCTTTGTAATACCATCCTGCTTGAATATGTTCTCGTATCCGTATGGAAAGCGTTCTCTGGCTAAGGCCAATGTACATTGCTCCGCAAGATCAGGTGAACTGATAGGTGCACATGGAGACGGCCAGAAGGAGACGGGCTTATGTTTTACAGAGATGGAGAACAACCTGCGGCTGGTGAACGTCATTTGTAATTTTGCTGCAAAGAACATCTTACTGACTGGTTTAGATGTACTGTTTTTGAGCATATCTGAATTCCAAAATCATGAATACGGTTTTCTTTGGAACTGAATCAGTGACCAGTTTAGACTGCTTATCTTTCAATAAATAGGTTCTGGTAACCTTTTTCTGTGAGAGTGGCTTTTTGGGAGTCAAGTTCTGAGTCTATGTAATCAGAACTACAAATGTTTATTTTCATAAAGCAGAGCGAATGAATTAGGTTTCTTTTCCTGGACATAGGCACCCAACTATAAAAATTAGTTAGTTCTCCGTTTCATTTACTTTACCGGTGGATGGATCTTTTGTGAGGTCCGTCATTGCGCCTCTTAAATCACACATCAAGAAAGGGAAGTCTTGTTTCAGGTACCTTTTCTATGGTAAGTTGTAAAGAAGGATGGCAGTTGTTGAATGCAAACAAGACACCATCAGGAATTACATTATTATCGCAGATAACAAAAGTGTCATCTAGGTATCTTCTATAAATGTTGAAATGCCAGATGGTTTGACTAAGCTGAGAGTTGTCAGGCTTTGTCATAAAACAGTCGGCCAACAAAGGACCCAGGGGTTATCCCATTGCAATGCCATCTCTCTGTCTAAAAATCTCATGAATGAAGGTGAACTGGACATTCAACGTGCAGCTTAATAAAAGTTCTTTGAGGTGGACTGTCGGCAACCCTTTTTCAATATAACCACATATACAGCAAACAGTTTCCATGAGAGGTACAGCGGTGAATAGCGACGTCACATCTAATGAGAACATGACTCTCAATAAATTTAAACGTAGCATCAATGGAAAATTCAGGCACCTGCCTTCTAACTGGTTCCAGTATTTCGGCTAGCCGCTGAGCAATTCCGTGATAAGGCGAACGCACCATCTCAAGAATTGGACAGAAGGGTAATCCTATCTTTTGAATTTTCAGTAGCCCTACTGGTCAAAGCAAATTTTAGTTTTTGTCAATATTTACTGACCCTCTTCCCTTCATTCTACCTTCATTTTGGTAATACTTTTTCAACTCATTATTATTATTAACCTAGAGTTCTGTTCAGTTTTAATGAAGTTTATTCCATTTGCCTTAATTTCATTTCTATAAAGAACGAGACTTTATAAATGAGGTCAGCCTAAAGTAATTTTTATTTATCAGAACGTATTAGTCAAATATACTGTACACATTTTCCCATCAAAAATCGAAATCATTTTAAGTGTGTAATCAAAAGTTTATGTGGAAAGCACTTCAACGAGAGGTGAGACTACTTCTTCTCAAATAAGCTTTTTATAATAATGACATATGCATGTAATCATCATTTCCCTTAGAATTTTAAAATATGATTCCATTCCGAATAATCATTTTTATCCTTAGAGTAATGAGATTTCTTTGATTGGTATAATTAAGTAGGTAATATCTGTCTGTTTCCAATTCGTCAATATAATTGTTTACAGACTAAAGGAGTACATTGAAAACAATGCAATGCGACTGATTCCATATTAATTTGTTTATGAGATATCACACACACACACACACACACACACGTACAACCAGACAGCATTAATTGCTTGATAATGAAGTTTCCTTGCTGTGTTTTAATTCATGCATAATCCTCATCCAGGCACTAATGAAAACAAAACACGTAGTTCAAAAAAGAGTCGCTTTTCGGCGAATTCACTTTCTTAGCTGTCCAATAGCAAATATACATGTTTTCAAGTATTGGTTTTGTAGGGATTTTGTTTGATTGCATGGAGGATTTCATCATGAGCTGAGCTGACACAAGTCAGAGAACCACTGGAAAACCTGGGAGTACTGGACAGCTGTTTCGTCCCGGTTTGGGACTCTTCAGCAGTACTCACCCATCGGGATTCGAACCCAGGACCTTCTGGTTACAATGCGATCTCGTAGACCATTGAGCCACTGGGACCCGATCCAATGGTCCTTGAATTCTAACTTCTGCCAATTCACGACATAGCGCGACCACATCGCAATGTCTTCTTCGATGAGTTACTGCTTCATCTTCAACCTGCTGTACCCTACTGGTCACGGCTTCCAACAAAATCCCTACAAAACCAATACTTGAAAATTAATCTGTGCTCACTAGTGACTGGCCCTATTCAGGCAGTTAACCTGGTGTTCTAGTGGGAATCCCGGTGGGTGCGTACTCCTGAAGAGTCCCAAACTAGGACGAAACAGCTGTCTAGTACTCCCAGGTTTTCCAGTGGTTCTCTAACTGATGTCAGCTCATGATTAAATCCTCCATGCAATCAAATATACATGTGTTATTTTGTATGTATGTGTACATTAAGTTTGTCAAACTAAAATACAATTGGTTATGGATATTTTAACTAAACAAGTGAAGATTGGTATTTGGAGTTACATAATACAGAATCAGTCAAGAAAATTGGGTGTTAATGAAACTAATTTAGAAACACAGGTGATGCTGTTGTCAAAAGCAGTTATGTAATAATATGAATAGTTTAATGATTGAGTTTTACTCAGGATACACATAGGAACAAAGTAGAGAATACGAAAATACGTAAGAGTTCTAAATGAATACAAGAATTATAAGCAATTATGAAGTCATCAAAACTGAAAAAGACATTTAACTGTTGCCATCCAGCAATAAAATTCACTCTTGAAATGGAAAACGAGTCAAAAATTCCGTTTCTTGATGTGGAACTAACAAGAAGAACTGATAGTAACCTAAGAAGATCGATCCACAGAAAAGCTACTTGGAATGGTCTACTTACAAGCTTCTATAGCTGGGCACCCATTCAACAGAAGCAGAATTTAATTAAATTACTTGCCACCCGCATCCGACTCATCTGTAGTCCTGACGTTATGGAAAGATAATTAGATATTCTAAGAGAAATCTTCATCCAAAATGGATACCCAATAAGATTTATTGAGAAAAATATCAAATCACGAATTCGGAGAAACGAAACTTTAATTGCACCTGAAAAGAAACTCTACATGAACTTAGATTTCAAGGGAGATTTAACAAGTAATATTCTCAAGAGAAGGATCACATCATCTCTGAGAAGAACATTCTTTTCAGCAACACTAAGAATAGTGTTCTCCACTCCCCCACTGATCTGAAGAAGCTTCAAGAACAAGATCCCGCATCTGACCTCTTCTATATGCATATATCAGTTCACCTGCTGCTGTGGAGCCAGCCAGGTATGTCGGTCGTTCGACGCGCATCCTGTCCAAGAGGATTCAAGAATACTATCCAGCATGGTGTCGAAAAGGCAATAGTGGTGCAGTAAGGAGTGCGATAATTGAACACTGGTTAACACTGACCACTCCTTCTCAACAAACACCTCCTTCAAAATAATCTACAGAGTCAAGAATAACTTATCAAAGGCAATACGGTTCCGTCTTCTCTGTGTCACTGAAGCTCTGGTCATTCACACAGAAAAACCGGAGCTGTGCATACAAAAGAGGATTGCTCAACCACTTCTACTGCCATGGTAACAACCTAGATAATTTTTGATGACTTAATTCTGTTTGTTTGTCTGTTTCTTTAACTGCTTATAATTCTTGTATTAATTTAGAACTCTTACGTATTCTGCAGTGAGTGGTGATGTTCCCACCAAGGCTCAAACCCAGAGCCCATAGTTTAAAACGCCAAAGCGTTATCTACTAGACATCTGGTTGACGAGTCCCAAATAGGACGAAATGTGCATCCTGGATTCCACTGCTAGTCACCATCCCCAATTTACTACTGATTACAATGCCTAGACATCGACGAAGCATCTGCACAAGAAGCTGACATGTCAACCTGAGACCGAGCACTTCGGTCCAATCAGTCGACGGGAAAATCTGAAACTGATTTAAATAATTAATATAACCCGTTGCATAAGAGGTGGCTGTCATGGCCCAAGTGGTCTATGAACACATATATACAACGTAACCCACACATATATTTGTGATTGTACAGCTAGGTGAATAAATTCGCCGCTGAAAAGAGACTCTTCTCTGAACTACGTGTTTTGTTTTCATTTATGAAGTTTCCAACAAAATTTATTGTGCATAATCATATCATCAAATGTAACTACACAACTTCAAAATCTCATTTTTTTAAATTCTCTGCATTCCTTCTCACTTGCCGTATGGGGAGTAGAATTTTCGAAATGTCCGGGATAGGTGTTGAATCATTTCTGTTTGCACGTATTCTTGGTTGATTCGATAAGTAAAACGTCATCCTATCATTTCCTATTGTATGGTTGTTTGTAATTGCTTGCAGTGTTCTAGTTAACAAATCTTCTAGATTTCTTATCTTATTTGGGTCATTTAATCTAGATTTTGCTACACTTTTATACTTTGCTAGCCTGACATTGACCCTATTCTATTACTCTGACCTATGTATTTGATCTGACAGTCATCTCAGGGTATTAGATAGACTAAATTGCTTTGTTTATTTGGTTACTCAGCATCGAAGTGAGTTTGTTTGTCTGAATGTCACTTTTATTCCTGTTTTTTTAAGATCTTACTTAAGGTTTCAGAGTTTCCTTCTTTGTATGGGAGCAATACGGTTTCATAGTCTGTAATACATCCAATAAACACCACTACCGCAGTGCCCGAATCCAAGTTTATAATTAATTAATATAATAATATAAATAGCAGTCTGATGCTTGTGAGTGACTAGCTAAATGATGATGTTATCTGGAATCCTAGTGAAAAGTCATCAGCAGTGGGGTCCATCCGGTCAGGTGTAAGGACAAATACTCACCCCCGATGACGCTAGCCGGTTCCGGTAGCGCTAAAAATCACTAATTGGTAGAAGTTAGAATTCATGAACTGGCCATTGAATCGGGTTGGGTCCCAGTGGCTGAATGTTTTACAAGCTTGCCTTGTAACTGGAAGGTTTCGGATTTGAACTCTAGCGGTGGGTGCGTAGTGTCAATGGGTACTACACTAGAAAGAGACGGCTTTTCAGTACTAGGTTTTCAAAAACTTGTTAAATATCCATCCTCTTTTTATTTATTTATTTTTCTGTTTACAGCTGTTTGGGCAACAAGAAACACAGTAAATGCTAGCGATCGACGAATTTTCATCAGTACTACATTAAGAGAATTAATACTATATGTAATCTTCTTAACATTACTACTAATAAGTAAGTTTTAGTAATATTTACCTGTATATATTCTATAAACATGGTGTTATTTCTGTTGATGATTGCCGGTAATAGAATCAAGTATATTCATTTCATCATCGGCTGGATGTACCTGCTTTCCCAACGAACGACAGTGTTCTTATACCTATAGTTTAAAGTCCAGTTGGGACCACAAGGGCGCATTTCGCTCACTGAGTATCAGTTACTTTTTGTCTAGGTGAATTTCACTTCTCGTCGATTGATTATGCTCAGATGACATTGGGGGGGGGGTCTCTATTGATATACTGCCGCCCAGTATGGACGCCTCGACAATGTCTGAAATTAACGTGGTGTTAAAGTGGGTTGATGGTGACTAGCAGTAGAAGTAAGGGTGCGAGCGTTCCATCCCGTTTGGTACTCATCAGATGGGTGTACCTGCATTTCCAGTAAGCAAAGGTGTTTCACCAAGTGTTGAACCTAGCACCCATCATTTCAAACTGCGAGGTCTTATCCACCAAGCTAGTAGGCTACAAAAAATAACTATCGTAGATTCTTCTATTAGTCACCACCCCTCAAAATGACGCCATGTTAACTAGAAGACATCGACCGAACGTCCATACTAGTGTAACGACAGGCAACAGATGTGTATTGAGAAAATCAAGAGATATTCATAGATTTTTATGTGCATTATTGTCAGCGAAGAAGCAGTGTCTTCTGGTTGATTGTTTCCAGGTTGAAGGTTATTCTGTCATCTCTGTGTGGCTGTTCCTTAGAAGGTTAGGCCACATTTCTGCGAAATGTATTTGCCCACGTCAAGTTTATTGTGATTGGTTGGTAAGTCCCTCAACGTTAAGCCTTGTTCTTCTTTTTCCTCATGACCCCTATTCGGGACGTAAACACTGACGTAGATTGTTGTCTACAATTTTGGCTATCAGACAGCTCTCACTAAACTAGCTGATAATGTGTTAATAGACACAGAATTTCGGCCTTATAAAATTAATCAAGAAGAAATTCAAAATAATAGTAGTAATAATTTCAGTTAGAGAACCATTGGAAAACCTGCGAATACTGACTTCAGCTCATGATGAAATCTTCCATCCAATTAAACAAAATCCGAGGAAAACCAATACTTGAAATTTGATCTCATACTCACTAGCGACTGGCCCTATTCAGGCAGTGACCCTGGGGTTCTAGTGGGAAGCCGTGACCAGTGGGGTACAGCAGGTTGAATGTCAGGCAGTAACTCATCGAAGAAGACATTGCGAAATGGTCGCGCTATGTCGTCAACTGGCAGAAGTTAGAATTCATGGGCTGGCGACTGGATCACATCCCAGTTGCCTAATGGTCTACGAGCTCGCTAGCCTTATAACCAGAAAGTCCTGGGTTCGAACCTCCTGTGGTGGGTGCGTACTGCTGAAGAGTCCGAAGCTAGGCTGACGAAACAGCTATCCAGTACTCCCTACAGGAATTCCAATGGTGCTCTAACTGATGTCAGCTCATGATGAAATCTTCCAACCAGTCAAGCGAAATCCCTACAAAACCAATACTTGAAAATAGTAATAATGTCAAGGAATTCTGTTCCATGAAGTTCCTGTATATAAGCATTTAACCACCTTATTTAGATCGCCTACAGATTTCATGGAAACTCTTTATTTTATAACTAGGTGGATGTTCTATATCCATGAAATTTGAAAAGTATGCCAGTCAGTTTATTATCAAGATACATTTTTAGTATACTATTATGCCTCTGAATCGGCCGCTTAAATGTATATATTTACCCTAGTATATTGATCTAGATTTAACTGAACAAATAAAATTACTTAATGCATACATTTTAACTGGTGAATTTAAACAATGCAAGATGAAAGACAATTGTAGACCTCTTTTTAACCTTGTTACAAGATATATTTCTAATCTATCAACGAAATACTCTAATGGTGAAGTGTATTATATAAGGAATTGACTGGTTGAGATAATTTTTAAACTACAAGCTGAATTTAGCTTGAGGTATTTGATAACTAAGGAGCATTAATCGGCCGAAACAACATGTCAGGTGTCAGGACATCTTCTGATGAGGTAAATTTTACTTATTCATGCTTTATTCCCTTAGGTTCCGAGTGGAACACAGAGCTTCAGCAATAACATCTCCACTTCATCCTGTTCTTTGCATTTGCACCTCAACCAAATCGCCGTTTCAATATTCAGGTTCCGCTCGAAGAGCCGGTAAGCGATGTCACTCAACGGTCTTCAGAAAGCGTGTCTGTCCCATCTACATTTCCTTCCACAGATTTAAGCGGGCAACAGGTCCTTGGCTGGTCCGTTGTCTGCCAGAGTTCCTAGTAACTTGTCATCTTCTATGGTCATGTGGTCTTAGTATGGAGCAAATAAAACTGTTTGTGAAAGTCCGTAAGCAGAGTGAAATGTTTTTGGTGACACTGGCATTGAGTTTCAGAACCATATAAAAGCACTCAATGTTTTAGCATTAGTGTTAAAATTTCCGAATACTGTTCTTTATGTTGAAGGTAGCACATCTCCATACCGATTTCAGAGTAATGAATGTCTGTCTTTCTCCTACCAATGGTGATTAAGTGTCTTCACCAACTCTCTCTTCTCTGTGTTCACTTAAAGTTGTTTCTTCACTGCTTCTTCTGCTAACTGTTTAGTTTCTCCTGAATATTTTCTAGTTTGCGTGACATTAGTAATCAGTTATCCACGAAGTCCATATCTACTAGAATCCTCTTGTCTGCCCAAGTTATTAATGTCTTCACACTTCCACTCACCGTCTACCGCTTGATCCAGTTCACCGCAATCATGAATATCATCGATGATCGTAGGAAGCCTTGTCTAACTCCTTCATTCACTTCTAAGACTTCGATGAGTTTTCTGTCGTGGCCCATTTGACATGTGGCATTCTCATATAGCCAGCTGTTGAATGAGGTTGATAAAGATTTGGGAAACTCCACTCCATAGTGTTGATGCAGTTTCCAAATTACTTCTGGGTCAACGCTGTTTAAGGCTTTTCCAAAGTCGATAAAACTACAGTAGAGGTTTTACTATCATTCTATGCTCTGTTTGATGACAGTGTGTTAGGTTGCAATTTTATCAGCAAATAATTTGCCTTTCCTGGATCCTGCTTGTTCCGGGTGAAGCTTAGCATCCAAAAGGTCCTTCAATTTCTCCAGGATGATGTGACTTGTTAATTTGCTTGGCGCAGACAGAAGCATGATCCTATATCGGTTCTTGCCGAGGCATAAGTTGCCTTTCTTTGGTAGATTGACTAACAGGGTAGCCTTTCATCCGATCAGGAGGCACCTCTTCTTCCTACCAAATAGTTTGCAATGGTGGCGTGATCAAATTCTCTGTAGTGTCTGAATCCGTTTTCAGTGCTACCGGAGAAATTCCGTCTGGTTCTGCTGCCCTCTCAGCATTCAGTAACTTTTTTTGACCTTCAAGACAACTGATTTTGTCAGAGTAACGGTGTCGATTTCTGAACGAACTGCAGGTGTTAGTTATTTCAGTAGTCCTTCGAAGTAATCAGTCCATTATTTCCTTCGTTTCTTTTCTTCGGTAATTAGGTTCTGTCCACTATCTTTCTTTGGTCTCATCTGTGTTGATTTCCTGCCAGTGAGAGAGCTGGTTATCTGATACTGTATTCTAAGATTCCTTTTACCTGCAGTCTGCTCTGCTTCCGTTACCAGTTTGTCACAAATTTGATTTTTGTTTTCTTAGGACATTTCTTCTATTCCCTATTCAATGCGTTGCTCACTGAATTCTGCTTCTGCTTCCGTTGCCCATCATGTTCTGTTTCACCATTTCGCTCTTTTTTATCAGCTTTCAAGTGTTTGTAGAGAGCCATCCCTTGACAACCCTCTTTTTCCTTCCTAAGATGGCTTCAGATGTTCCCTTGAGTATCACCCTGAGGGAGTTCCAGTGTCCTTCCACACTAGATTCTTAGGTGATGTCACGTAATGTCTCAAGATTTGCTCAGATAGCTGCTGTGAATGTGATCTTCATAGTTTTATCCCCAAGTTCCTGTGTGCTGACCCTGAATCGTGATCTGTATCCTATTGTTCCGAGAGCTTTCGACTTGACTTTGAAAGTCACTTGCATTAGAGAATAGTGTAAACTCACATTTGCTTCCCTTCTTTACTTTGTATTCAAAAGACTGTGTCTCCACTTTCCTGAGGTTAATATGAAGTCTGAATTTCTGAATATGTCCATCTGTCCAGCATTGAACCTGCAAATGTCTGCCGAGAGTTCTCCGTTGTCATTCATTTCACCTAAAGCTTCCTGACCCATCATGACTCTATTCCTCAAGCGTTTGCTTCCAGTTTATCCTTTACACCGCCAATGAGGGTTTTGATGTCACCATGTGGGATATTGTCCATTACTGTTTGCTGCTATCTATAGAAGGCCTCCCATTCTCCTTATCTGCATTGTTTATGGAAGCGAAGCATTGGGTGATTGTAACTTCCCTACCCTTTAGGTTAAGTCTTGCTGTCATTATTCTGGAGGAGATTGGTTCTCACCGCATTAACACTTTGAATAGTGTTTCTGACATTATGATAGTTTCTTCCTCAATGTGCTTGCAGTTATCGTCTGGGTAACTGGAGTAGACTACTTACTCCGCAGTTTTTAATTCAAAGAACCCATATCCATCTCATCTGCTTTCACACATTCCTAGAACTTCTATACCTTATCTTCTCATATCTTTCACAATCTGAGCAACTTTCCCAGCTTCGAACATTGCTCACAAATATCATGTCCCTAAACTTATTTCCGCTTTCATCGAAATAAGACACATCATCCGACGGCTTTCATCAGCCCACATCATTCCTTCTCTTCATTTACAGAGGAGAATAGTTTTTATTACATTCTTGGAGTTCATTGAGGTTTCTGTAGCTAATTGGTTAATTTTTTTCAGGTAGGGTCTTTCCTACCGATGATCTACAGTTTAAAAGATAAAAAACTGAGCAACATAGTAAAATTGAGTGAGAACGGGTCCAGTAAACCATCTGATGGAGACTAAATTTATCCCAAATGAGGTCAGAGATGTATGAAGCTGAGGCATAATGATTTTCAAAGGTTTATTAAGTTGATCTAAATTGGTGACAGGAAGTAACTGTTCCTTTCTGTTGCCTTAAATTTTGGAAAATCAAAACAATTGATTCAGTGAACAGACTCTTTTCAATGAATTTATTATCAAGCTGTACAATCGTACATGCATGGTTTTTAAGAAATAATATCCGGTGAGGGAGAGCTAATCATACCTATGAGTACATAACATAAATAACGTAGAATTTAACAGGATATATTCAAGGTCAAAATAATAATGAAGACCATTAAACTAAATAGCAGAAGTAATAGTACCTCTGCTATGGTATCAAAACAAAATTTACCATGGAAGGTTCAATGTGATGACGAATTGTTTTTGAACACATGAAGGTGGATTAAACTTTCTAATTGCTATGGCTTCTACAAACTTTAGGATACCCCCCAAACAAGTTTTATAGTAAGAAATTTGATACAAACTCTGGTTGATAACAATTATCCAGGCAAATTCATCAGGAGATATAAAGTAGTCAGAACACAAAGACCCACTCTCCAACTCGCCCCTAAGAAAGACGTGTACATCAAGCTACCCTATATGGGACATCAAAGTAGCTTGATAACTAGACAAAGACTGAACGCTGCTGTTAAAAAGACTTTTAATGCAGCTAATATCATAATAATAAAGAATGTAAAGCCAATATATCTATCTAAGCCCTTCGAACATACGAAAAGTGACGTCACATCCCACTGTATTTACCAATTTGAATGTATGTGTGGACACACATATATAAGGAGGACTCATCGATCTCTGCGAGTAACGGCTGGCTTCAGAGCATATTCCTGAATGGCTCCAGAAACAAATGGAATCTTCAGAACCTAATAACGGTGAGAACAGGAGACCTAGCTCTTCTACTGCGAAACATATTATAGGGACAGGACATAAAATTGATGTTAACAGATCTTTTAAACCAACCTATAAAACGTGTTTGGGACGTATCCTAAAGTTTTTGGAAGCCCTGGCAATTAGAAAGTTTAAGCCACCTTTATGCGTTTGAAAACAATTCATCACCACATTAAATCTTTCTTGGTATATTTTGTTTTGATAGAATTTAACGTTGTAAAAAAAAGAATTGATTTAGAATGACAAGTGGAACAAGTAAATTCATAGTGGGAAAAATTCAAAGTGAGAATGGTAGTAGTAACAATTGACGTAATAAAAGAAGAGTGATCAAGCTGAATAAACAAAACAAAAAAGTAGGTAGAGGCAAAATAGGGATTAGGGATTACCATACTTTAGCACAGAGGGATTAATACCATGAAGGTTGGAGGGTTTGAACGAACTTTTCCCTTAAACAGAGATCTGATTTTTCTGTTTCGATGGCCAAAGCTTCAGCCATACACATTGGTCGGGTACGTAGTGATTTGGGCAGATGACTTTAAAGGCGGAGGCTGTAGAGATAAGGTGATCATTATCGAGCAGATGTTCAATGATCACGCTTCGTATCGCTCCACTTCCATCTCTTCGTGACCACGCAGAATAGTGTTCATGAACCCCAGAGGACAAAACTGGAGTCTAACGGCCGATATGCTTAGCTTCATACGAGTTGGTCAACTGCTGGATCTTGTCCTTCAGGTTACTGAAAAGTAATGTTTGACTGGTTAAGGCTATTCTCAGCGATGGTGCAAGCAGGGAATGTCGTTTTCATGGACTATGAAATCCTTCTTTTAACAGTAATCGTGTTTTAGTTCTCATAGACATTATCTTTCATTGATTTACTTGTCATGTTTGTTTGAAATTCTAATATATGCTAACATTAGCTTTTAAAGTTAGTTATTCTGAACTTCTCAACGCCCATATCAAGCCGACTCTTTTGTATTCGATTTCTAGTTGCCCTGATGTCATTAAATTCATTGGCGTATTTTTATTATACAAGTATATACAATCTGTTCATCCTATCGAAAAATCCTACGGATGATAATACAAGACCATTTCAAGGTATAAGAGATCAAGCATCTATGTGGGCAGTAAGTTATTTATATTTTATTTAAAAATGAATCAAATCGTTCTGTGTCCATTCTGCCTTCATAATTCGATTATTCTTCAAATCTGCATCTTTTAGGTAAAAAAGTGTCATGAACTACCTATTATCAAACAGATATGTTCATAATGGAGAAGCTTTGAAGTATAGGTGGATGATTTTGGTGTGATTGCGCTTTCCAAGCTGGATGGTTTGGCTATAAAGCTTCACAACTGGTAGACCCCACAAGGTTACGATTTCTCACTAGAATTCTAGGCATTTTCGTCCTGTAGTCAGTCACTAGGGAGCATCAAATTAGGCTCCAAGTGTGGTTTTGGTGAGACTGAATGGGTTTCAAGTTTGATCTCAAATTTGTATCATTTGAAGGGCCACTAAAAACCAGTGACCGTAGGACGGTTGTTACGTCCTAGTCTAAAAATTTATCAACAGTAGTCACCTACAACTCCAAAAGGGATGGAACTTAGGACCTTCACATCATCAGACCAAGCTTGTTGACCAACTTGTCTTATTTTGTTACTGAAAGGCTTTCATAAACTCTGAAACCGAATTTAAGGCAAGGGATAAGAGTAATGGCCTGTTGGCTGGTTATTCTATAAAACAGTCTTTTATTGCATATACACCATTTTGTCAGATTTTGAACGATATCATCTTGAATTTCCTTTTAAGTCTCTCTCTCTCTCTCTCTCTCTCTCTCTCTCTCTATATATATATATATATATATATATATATATATATATATATACAGACTTAAAATCAACCAAGTGGCAATATGTTTGTTAACAATAATTAGTCAATGTTAACATGTCAATGGGGTGATAATTAAAGAAGAAAATTAATACACACACTTATAATTTTATATAACTTTTAAGGATTTAGGGGGAAGGGAGCGAAGTAGTCCGGTGTATACATTCATGTAACGATGGCCAAGGTAAGGAAATTGGCTGTACAAATTTCTTCCGAACACAGGTTCGGCTTCTTCAGGTGGGTTCCTATTGCTTCAGCTGTTTGTAGACGACGAACTCGTAAAACAAAATTAAGATTAGTAAGAATGACATGGATAAGTTTAAATGCTGTATTAACGTCAACCTTATGCTCACTATCTACAAGGTGGGCTAAAATAGAGCTACGAATAGATCTTGCTTGTCCCTTGCTTAACCGCGCTGGATAATGTTGGAAAATACGATGATGAACCTGCCTAATTGTACGCCCTATATAGATGGCTCCACAGCTGCAGTCAAACTGGTAGACACACATAGAAGAGGCAAATTTAGGTGGTTTATCCTTATTTCTCGAAAATAGAATAGGGATGGTAGTGAAGAGACAACGTACTTCTGCTGCATAATAAGCTCTTTCAACTGCATTCTTCAGGCGCTGTGTTATTATTCCGCTGGTGCTGTCACTGAGGAACTGCAGTTTTATTAACAATGGATTTGTCTGATGCTGTCGCCATACTAACTCTCTTAGGTGCTGAATTCATATTTTTTTCAATGAGCCTATCTGGATAACCATTTGTCCGAAGTAATTCTCTAATAGTGCGTCGGTGGCATGTCGGTTAGGATGCTCGCCGACCATGCACACGGTCCGGGGTTCCATCCCCCGACGCACTTCTTTACCTCGCCAAGCCAGAAATAATGCTGGTAAAGAGAAAAAGTTGGGTATGAGGCTAGCAACCCCATCCTGTAAAATAAACACCACTGCTACAGAAACTTCAAGCCACTTGTTGTTGTAGGTTTCTTAGACACACTCTTATTGTGCTATCTTCTTTCTTTGCCACAAAGACGTCTAGGAATGAGAAACTGTCATTTCTTTCTTTCTCCATGGTAAAGTTTATTGCTGAAATATTGTGTGTTGAAATGTTACGATTCTACGAATAAAAGAAAAACGTTTGGATGATATTTTCTGCTAAAATGGACTCTTTTTGTGAAAGCTGTTTTTCTCTCTGACATGGACACATTCATTTCATTGATTACTAAGAATTTTCGCAGTTATTTAAAAGGGAAATACTGTAAATCAGAAAAGATAATAATAAAGTATCATTTAAACAAGTAAACTTGTCTCTCTTCTTTCTTTTTTTTTATATATTTTTCTGTTTTATCAAGTATATTAAAGGTCAACTATTAGATTCATTATACTGGGATACATGGTATAATCAACTGAATGTATCATACAATGAAAGAGGCTTTATTGGTCATGATAATAAAATATTAGGCGTTTCACGTTTACGTCAGCTTAGAGTAGATCCATCAAAGTGTAAAACACAAAGTACAATGCGAAAAGTTATCGAGAAATGTTATCCAGCTTATAGTACAGATGTACAGTATAAAGGTCCAATAGAAGTACAAGGCAATATAACACCTTATTATACAATAAACGCGTAAGTTTTCGTTCTTTCTTTCAATGGATATTAAACCTTTTAAGCCTTAAGTATTCCCAAATTATTAATGTTACTATTATTATTAAGTATATGTTTGTAAATTTTTAGAGCTTTTAGACTTAATTTAATATTTTCATCACTACAGTCGGAAATTTGCACAGAATACAGTTCATGGTGGAAAATTTCTCCATAGTTTTCTCTGGGAACCAAATTATTCAGACCAAAGTATGTGATCTTCATGATACCATAACTGATAATCAAGAAAGCAAGCAGATATGCAAAGAACTGTAATCTACTGATTAAATGAAATGAGTAGTTATGTACCCCTCACATCAACCAGTAGTGCTGCTGGCTAACCAACCAGAGAGAGAGAGAGAGAAATAAATGATCTAAACTGCCGTTGGCGGTTTCGCTCGTTTAGGGCCTAGCTAACTGACTACTAATTCGCAAACTGTGAATTTGATTTATGATGACACTAGTCCACTGAAGTAACTAACCAGAAATCGTCTCTCTGAGCTAATTCAAACCGGGTACACGTATGGTGAGCTCGAAAACCTAAACAAGCGAAACGGTCGTCTGGAGTTTCGGCCAACTCGATCTAGCTAGCCAACATTAACTTGTTGATATGATTGGTTTACAACAACTTATCTCAATTAACTAATGGGGTTTATTATTATGAATTATTTCTTCGCTGAGTTAGTTGGTTAGTTCTCTGAATGTTCGATTATTGTAGGGAGTCGGCAGGAAGCTTTTTGACACGAATCCCTTCAAGTTTGCACATATGCCTTGCTGACTGGTAAGTGCCAACTACTATGAAACCTAGTCTAGGTCCAAGGCTTCTTGTCGACTGCTTCCAACCATCTAACATCAACAATTCATAGTTCACTGTGATAGTGAGCCACCTAGTGGCATGGTGCCCACATTGCCAACCTGACCAACAGAATTCAGTCTGCACCAAACAAAGGACTAGACACATCACACTATTTCCCAAGTGTCCAAGGAAAGTAGTTCGCTGAATATAAAAAAAATTTAACAGAATCTTCGACAAAGTTGAGATGTATGGAGAACTCATATATGTGGATTGTTCATTGTCCACTTTCCTTTCCATTCCCAGTAGTACATAGAAAGCTTCAAGCTTAAAAGTCTTGAAGTTTCAGTAGTTTTGGTGTCATTTATACAAGGCAGGGTCGTTGGCCTCATACTAGCAGACAAGTTGCCAAAAGAAACAGGCAGAGAAAACAGGGCTTCAAGTGACCATTGAGAAAAAGGAAGTGACAAAAAAAACCAAAAATAAGCCCCAATCATTATCAATGGGGATAATTTTGTAAGAGGTTACTTCCTTCATTCATCTAGGAAAACATCCGTTCACCTACAACCAGTTGGCACGGTTTAGGATGTCAAAGCAGGCCAGAATCCGAAAATCAAGGCAGACACTCACTATTCTCAAATCTGCAGACTTTTGTCAACAATCGTCTTCTCTAGCTCCATATTGAAAATCAAATAGCTAGCCAGAAAGAATCGGCAACAAGGAACTCTGGGAACGAACCAACCGAGAGGAGATTGCTCAACAAATGTGTAGGCGAAAATGAAGACTGGTCAAACGCACTCCGAAGACACTGTCGAAAGACATCGCACACCAAGCATTGCGTCGGTGGCACAGTGGTTAGGACTCTCGCCGACCATGCATATGGTCCGGGGTTCGATCCCCTGCCGACGCACACCTGATATCTATGGTCGGCCTGCAAGATTTGGGCTACCGATGTCACATGCTGAAAATTCCATACTTGTACCAAAAATACGGTGTGGAATCAAGCTGTAATAATAAATAAAAATAACCTCGAGAGGAACCTGAATGAGAAAACACCCGGTGGGGTGTCCGAGAGTGACATGGAGGAGATTATGCGAGGATGAGATGAGAGACTATAGGAAATCATGGGACCAGTTGAAAAGGACCACAGATAATATGGCGAAGTGGAGAAGTGCTGTTGAAGCCGTATGCTCTGCTTATAATCCAAGGGAACAATAATAAGTGGTATATATATATATATATATATATATATATATATATATATATATATATATATATATATATATATATATATATATATATATATATATATATATATATAGCGGTCGGAAATCCACTCTGTTCGTCTACTTTCCATTGTCTAATTGCAACATCATTTCTGTTTGATGTTATCTGATGGATGGCGGCTAGCCGTGGAGTCCAGGTTGAGTGATACTAGTCAGCATCCACTAAATAATGTTATGTTTATCCTCAGATATCATCGAAGTGTTCATACTAGATGTTGACATGTCAACATAAACTGAACGTTTCGTTCTATTATGAGCAATCCATCGGTACAGTATCCTTTTTAATTTAAATATCCACTTTATTGTAACATCGAACAATTCTCATATATGCTGATATTGTTTTCTTCCAAAATTTAGTTGGAACTTTAGTGATGATAGTGTGACTGGTGCTACTGGTTTCTCTGCCCCATATGGTTATTATGACGGCTCTGGTTATATACAAGATTTGTCGAAATCACGTAATATAACAGAAGCTATACTGGATGAGTTGTTTCAAGGAAGATGGATAGATCAAGCAACTCGTGTACTGTTTATTGATTTTACGGTATATAACGCCAATATTAATATGTTTATGATAGTAAAGTAAGTTATATATATATATATATATATATATATATATATATATATATAACTATATAGACATTTATAAAATTATATTTGTAAAAACTCAGCGAAATTGAAATGATTAATTCCAACATTTCGCTCGGCAATCTGGCCTGAACTTCTTCAGGGAAATTAATCGAAATTAATTTGTTTGTTTTGAAACAGCAGCACCTGCTGTCAAGAATTAGGTTAGAACAGCGGTGATCCCTTACTGCAGAGAAACATAGGATGAGATAAAGCCAATCCTTAACAATCATGACATAAGTGTGCATTTCCTCATCTCAAGTAACACTTACGCTCATCACTGATGAAGGTTAAGGATAAAATAGAAGAAGAAACCCAACAGAATTGTGTGTACCAGACCAACTGTAGGGACTGTAACGCCATATATGTAGGCGAAACTTCCAAACAGGTAAATATAAGAGTGAAAGAGCATAAACAATGTCTAAAGGTGGTTCCAAAGATCTCTGCAGACTTAAAGAAGCTAGAAAACAGGTCAGCGATTGTACTGCGTTCTGTAGAAACGGGACACAAAATCGACTTTGATAGAACTACGATTCTACAGAAAGGTTTTGGTTAGTATAGAGAAAGACTGACTACAGAAGTCCCAAATATATAGGTGAACCCCAACAGTTTGAACAGATGTAAAGGTGTGATGTTAGCCGAAGCATGGCAAATCCTGGCTAATAAATAAAACTGGATACGTATCAACAACCAGTCATACTTGGTCAAGTTCCCGATTGTCTACGTCTTCTTATGAAGAGAATAATGAATTTATAAAAATTATATTATATTTGTAAAATCTCAATTATTTTGCAACTCTCCGGTCAAAACTTGATCACAGTTCATATGAATATATATATATATATATATATATATATATATATATAATTCCTTCACATTCTTAGTGGAACATAGGGCTTCAAGCTAGAGGCTTGAAGTTTCGTTAGCAATGGTGTTTATTTTTACAGGATGTGGTTACTGGCCTCATGCGCAACCTTCCCTCTTTGCCAGTCTTCTTACTGGTTTAGCAAGGTAGAGGAGTGAGTCGGCCAGGGACCGAACCCTGGACCACATGCGTGACCGGCGAGCATTCTATTGCTTCGCCGACGATGCATATATATATATATATATAAATATATATATCCAAACTAAGTTCATTCTTAATAGTTTGAAGAAATTTTTTTTGAATGTATGATATTCATTGTGATAAGAGTTTTTGTATTTCCCAATCAGTAAAAAAAGCCGAAATGATATTGTCTTTACTGATGTTTCACTATTGAATGCGAATTCGTATGATTTCATGAGTAGATTTGAAGAAAACATCTTTTCAAACACAATCATACCTAAAGTATGTCTAAAATGCATTGATTCTTGGAGAAATTGAACAATCTATCTCCTGGCATTCAGTTTACTACAGAACAAGAATCAGACTTCAGTGAACTACCATTTCTAGACTGTCCGACTAGTTAAGAGGAGGGAAAATGGACATTTTAGTATATCTATATTCAGAAAGAAATCCACGTCCAACAGATATTTAGACTTCGGTTCATCACACTCCATCAACGCAAAGGTATCAGTTGTTTCAAGTCTTCTTAGACGAGCACACTCTCTGATAACGGATGAGGAAGAAGAAATATCAGACATTACTGAGACTCAAGCAAAACAACTACCCAAAGAACTTCATCAACAAACCCAGAACTGACATTAAGTATGGTCGAAAACGTAATCTGAAAACATGGACCACAACAGTTGCCATTCCAAATAGAGTGGAGACGATATCAGAAGAGTACTCAATACGCTCAACATCAGAGTTTTCTTCAAAACATAAGACACACTGCGGAACGATCTTGTCCATATAAAAGACCAAATCCCTAAAGACTATCTGTCTAATTGCGTTTACAAGAAAATATGCTTCGACTGCGATACGATATACATCGGACAAACATCGCGAGAAATCAAAATCAGAAGAAATGAACACCGTGGAGCTTTTTTTCGACCACCAAGAAATCCAGTTGAACTAGAAAAGCTGGAAATACCATCAGACAAAGGTCTTCACGCTATAGAATCAGGTCACAAAATTAATTTTGACAGTACTGAAATCACAAAGAATGTCTAATATCAGCAGCACTTCATATTAAAAAATAGAATCCGAATTGTCTAAAGAAGAGGAATGATAGATTAAGACAAAAATCGACCTGGTTCCAACACCCTCTCCCCCACCAATGAAGTGAGGAAATCAACACAAATGTGTGATAAGCAATTTCATTATGCCGTTTGTATAATCACATACACTTATCAAATCCAACCATCTACATATGGTTTTGTTATCTTTACCAAATGACCAACTTGATAACGTAAAAATTCCCTCCATACTGAAGAAAGATGATTAAATTGCTGAATACGAGCTGAGATTTTTAAATTCTGATAAAGCTATTAGCAGCATTAAATAGCGAAAGGTCATTAAAACAATAAATTATTACGAGATGATCACGGATTGATATCAGTTAGAGAACCATTGAAAACCAGGGAGTACTGGACAGCTGCTGTTTCATCCTAGTTTGGGAATCATCGGCAGTACGCACCCACTGGGTTTCGAACCCAGGACCTTCCGGTTACAAGGCAAGCTCGTATACCATGGTTCTCTAACTGATATCAATCCGTGATCAACTCGTAAAACATAACTAATCCTTACAAACCAAACTATAGAAAGTTAATCTGATGCTCGCTAGTGACTTGCTACAGGTTGGAGTTTCCTGAGTTCTAGTGAGAAGTCGTGACCAGTGAGGTCCAATTAGATGTCACGTGTGTGGATGGATGTCCCACCAACGACAATGGTTGGGGTCGCGCTAAATCACGAATTGGTGGAAGTTAGAATTCACGAGCCATTGAATCGGGTCCCAGTGGCTGAATGGTATACGAGCTTGACTTGTAACCGGAAGGTCCTGGTTCGAAACCCAGTGGGTGCATACTGCCGATGATTCCCAAACTAGGATGAAACAGCAGCTGTCCAGTACTCCCTGGTTTTCAATGGTTCTCTAACTGATATCAATCCGTGATCATCTCGTAAAACATAACTAATCCTTACAAACCAAAACTATAGAAAAATAAATTATTACTAAAACAATATCGTTTTGTTTTTCATTCATTGGGAAATAGAAAATCTTGTATAATAATAGTAAATTAGGGTCTGTTTTTTCATATTTCATGATTTTAAAAAGAAATTTTCTAATATCTGCTTATTAAATGATGTTTTATGATTTTTACGACTGCAGTTGGAAGACAAGTGAAATATTCGACGAGCTGTGTTCACCATGAGAACTTAATCAAGTGTTTCTTGTTAAACATTCCAAAAAAGTACACCCCAGTGGTAAAGTTTAGTTCACAGCAGTGCCCTTCTAGTGTGTCGGTGGCACAGAGGTAGAATGGTCTCCGACCACACTAGTAGTTCGGGGTTCGATCCTCGGCCACAGACGCACTCCTTTACCCCGCTAAGCCAGTAATAAGATTGGCAAGGAGAGAAGGTTGGGCAGGAGGCTAGCAACCCCATCCCGTAAAAGTAAACACCACCGCTACCGAAACTGCAAGCCTCGAGCTGGAAGCCCTATATTCCACTAGGAATGTAAAGGAATAAAAAAGTGTCTTTCTACAACTGTAGATGAATCATTTAAGATGTCAGTAGCATGACAGATAGGCAATTCAATTGGTCCACTGTGGAAACTGCAATAGAAGAGTCTCGTTCAAATCAAGACCTTATCCTGGACATCTATAAATCCTCAGTTAAACCGTAGTTTTCAAAAACGTCACTTACCTACAACTTCACAGATATTTATGGAAAATGAGTTTTGGTTTTCTCTGAAACGTATATAAGTTGTATGATGCATTAAACTTATATCATACTTTGAATAATACTGCCTTATTAATTTGACCATCCAAATCAGCGTCACACAATACACTCTGTGAAATGTATTTCGTGATAGGATTTTAAGTAAGCTGGGGTCCACCAATTCATGTAGGAGAACAGTTACTCGCTGATCAAACTGGCTGGCAGTTGCGCTATGAATATTCTCTTCGCTCTATAGTACAGAGTCTTGACTAGTGTTCGTTTATAGCTTGCTATTTGGACAAAAACTATTAAAATGTAAGTATTGTCCATTCCATGTTGCCTGTCATTAGATTGACCTCTGGAGACTACCGTCTTCTAGGCGTTGCATGGCAGTGTTAAGGAAATAGAACTATCCATCATTTTCATGTTCCATAGTAAATACAATATTTGTATGTGCGTTGTTGAATAGTCTGAAGAGGTAGGAGGCATGACTTTCGTTTTTCCATATGTTACAAATGTGTCATCGACATATCGACAATAGGAAGTTGTTTGGTCAGTTGTATGCTTCAACATTGTTTTCCCAAGTTTTGACATGAAGATATCTGCTAAAACAGATCCAAGTGGACTACCCATAGCTACATCATCTATTTGTCGATAAAGAGTGTTGTCAAATTGGAATTGGACACCCATGGTACACATTAGCAGTAGGCGTTTAATTTCCAATACTGCAAGCAGGAGACGATAAAGATGTTGACCTACAATCTCAACAGTTTCATTGACTGAGATTATTATGAACATCAAATGATGCCATGAACTTATTTGAAGCGTTCAAATGAATCACGCTTTTGGAAAAATGCAATGAATGTTTCATGAAGTACAAAGTTAGCCGTTAACAACTCTGAGAAGTCAACGAAATAAATAATGGTATCATTTTATTCTGCACAAACTGCTGGTTTTCCTTCATTCAGATTACAAATTTTGTTAGCTGATCGGGCACAGGAGTACAGAATAATTTATCAGTTGGTGTATTACTTGTATAGTTTAGTTTCAGTGAAACCATACAAACTGATGTTAAAAATCAAATTTTCAAGTAATGGTTTTGTAGGGATTTTGTTTGATTGGATGGAGGATTACATCATGAGCTGAAAATAGTTCACGATATGTTGTGAACTGGCATGGGCTGGCCATTAGATCGGGTCCCAGTGGCTCAATGGTATACGAGCTCGCCTTGTAACTAGAAGATCTTGGGTTCCAACCCCCTGTGGTGGGTGCGGATTGATGAAGATTCCGAAACTAAGCTAGCGAGACAGCGAAACAGCACTTCCAGCTGCTTTTCCAGTGGTTCTCTAACTGATGTCAGCTCATGATGAAATCCTTCATCCAAAAATCAGTTTATTATTATTAACTTCCCTCTACACTGAGCATATTAAATAGCTAGATACTGAGACATCCTCCAGTTTGAAGTTATTGTCAACCTAAAAATTAATAATAATAAATATATTCACACTTATATATTCATACATATTTTTGTCATTTTATTTTATAAACATCAGAATCACATTTGAAATGCCAGAATCTGGAGGAATATTCGGGAGTTGTGAAATTCAACCAGCTAAATTACTTCGTTATCAAACATCGTTGGATTACTTTGTTTTAGCCTGTGAAATAATGTACCTAATATTCCTTGTGTATTATATTATTGAAGAAATAATTGAAGTGAGATGTCTTCTTTTATTATTACATTAAATGAAATTATCAAGTCATCTGTATATATTTTAAAGTTGTACATTGCCTATGCATTCTTTGGTATTTACAGGTTACCTATTTCAAAACATAAACTATGTGATATGAGATGTTTTGGTAGGGAATCGGTTTATTTCAAGTTTGGCCATGGATTGATATCAGTTAGAGTACCGTTGAAAACTAACACGGAGTGCTGGACAGTTGGTTGGGACTCGTCTCGTCGGAAGTACTTACCAACCACTAGAGTCTGAAAAACAGGAACTACCAATTACAAGTTAATCTCGTAGACCATTCGACCACTGGACCCTGATTCAATAGCCCATAAGTTCTAACTTCTACCATTTCATGGTTTTTAGCGTGGCAACCAGCCAATGTCACACTGGCGAGTATCTGTTCTCACTGGTGATCAAATGGCCCCCCACTGGAACTCCAAACAACTTTGTCTTGTAGCTAGTCACTAACGGGAATCACATTAATTTTCAAGATTTTGTTTGTAGGGATTTTTTATTACAGCTTGATTCCACACCATATTTTTTGGTACAAGTATGGAATTTTCAGCCCGAATTTTGCAGGCCGACCATAGATATCAGGTGTGCGTCGGCAGGAGATTGAACCCCGGACCATATGCATGGTCGGCGAGAGTGCTAACCATTGTGCCGCCAACGCACACGATTTGTTTCACGAATCGGTAGAAGTTAAAATTCATGGGCTGGCCATTCAGTTGGGTCTCAGCGGCCGGATGATCCGCAAGCTTGACCTGCAGCCGGAGGGTTCTGGATTCGAACTTCGACGGCTGGTAGGTACTTCCAAAGAGTCCCAAACCATGATGAAACAACCGTTCAGCACTCTGTCCTGGTTTTCAATGGTCCTCCCACTGATATCAATCAACGATCAAACTTAAAAGAAATCGATTAGTAAGGTAGTTGTCTTTTTAACGACTTCAAAAAGGACAATACTGCCATAAATGTGTGCAAACACTTCAGTGAAGTTTCGTGCAGTAGACTAGGAAGGATAATATATACTTTGGATGGTCGGATACAATCATCAAGAAAAGCAGTGAAGCTAGTTAGCTATTCACTGAACAGTCCAGTGGTAATATCTGTGACTAAGACACACTGGTTGATGCAATTTCAGATGTCAGACGTGACACTGGTTCCTTCAGCGTTGCAAATGTGCCGTCCTAACAAGTGCCAATAGGCAAGAAACTAAGATTCACCGTTTCATGCTGACTGTCTTTATTCATCTAACAATATTTTGCAAAATGTATCGCTATGGCCAGTCTTTTAGACTATTGGCGTCATTGTAAATTGACTGAAAGAATTCACTCATCACAAATACTAAGCACTAAACACATGAGATTGGTTACCTCCCAATGACATACGAAGATAACAGTTACAAGTATGTGTTATGACCCCGAATTACCACAGTACAATAAATGTAATGGATTATAATTCAAAGATGAAATGGATTCTCTTCAGGTATATCATCTACAACATAAGAATAGGACTTGTACAATGTGGTAGAGTAGAATTTATTTTGATAAAGTCTCATAGCTTTATACAGTAATATTTACTGATGACCACATATCGAGCACAATTTATTACTGCAGCTCATAGTCATATCAAGGCACTCACACAAATTTATGACTTCGTTTATATAATTCCATTACTGTTTTGCATCGCTTGACTTCATTGGTAGTAGTATTTTCCATATTTCCGGCATGAGTGATGAGTCATTTCTATTGCATGTGTTGCGTGTAGACTCGATGAACCAGGATTCAGAAATCTATCTCTCTCACTCTCCACCTACCTATATTACTTCTTAGAATCTTAACCCTCTCCCACCCACCCTATTGTGTGGTTGTGTGTTAATGCATTCAGTGCGATTGCTGAGCTTTGTTCTAAATTACTTATCTTCTCAGGGTCAACCAATCTTACCTTAGCTAAATTCTTATGTTCCGACAATTTGACTACGCCTGCCTGACCTACTAGTTTGACCTGTGTAGTTGACCTCACAGTCATTGCAGGGTATTTTGTAAATTATATTATTTTGTCTAATTGGGTCCACTGGCTCTTTTAGCCCACAGAGCTTGTCCACAAATTAGATCATGTACTCATGCCAATATATGCATTAAAGTTGGTTTCAGTATTATTATACAGGTTCATATTAAGTGTAATAAGTATTGTTAATTAGTAAATTGAACTTAAGGACCCGTTTTATAGTTTGAAACTGGCATTTTGGAACGCATAAAAACATTTCACGGACAAATATTAGTTAAACAGACACTGTACACCAGGGAGTTCCAGGCAGCTATTTCGTCCTAGTTTGAGACTCCTCTTCAGTTCTGGCTTGTGCCTCACTGGAGATCAGGCCCAGGACCATCAGAGTGTAAGGCAAGTTTGTTGGACATCCGCAACCATTATGATGGAATCCAATGACACATGACGTCTAACTTCTGTCAATTCACTTTTCACTTTTTGAGAAAGACTAAGAATCTTTCATTACAGTTTCTCAATGACATACGTTCGTAGTGATTCTATTTTATTTTAGCTCTGAAATGCAAGCTGGTCCCCAGATGAATCCTCAGTTTTTGTTGTTTTATATCTTAAGAATAATACCTGGCGCTATTATAGTGAAAATCTATCTCCAGTTTTAATACAGTAGACCATTTAAGTAGACCTGCTTGCTAACTATCATAACTCTGATTTAAAGTATTAATATAGGCTGGCCAGACTCTGAGAAAACAAATCATCATCAATTGACATCACACGCTAGACCATCGCTCGAGTGGAATCCGAATGGGAAGTGGTGAGTTGGTCGTCAGTGCGAGAGTGATATGGAAGAGGTGGGATGTGAAGAGGAGAAGAAAGCATGTGGGCAGACGTGGGTCCAGGTGAAAACGTTGGTGGAGAAGTTAATGCAATGGAGACGTGCTGTGGGAGGCCTATGTTCCTCTAGGAGCTAAAGGAAACAATAATAATAATAATACCTAGTGCAATTTGGAACGTTGAGTTCGAAAGCAAGGTCAATAGTGAACAGATAAGTCAAGATAGTGGTGTTACTTCATAAATTTACTAAGTGATGTACTGAAACATGTCAGCTGTTTTCATGGCTAACACAACGGTCATGCAGTTGAGAAGTCAAAATTCTTACACAGATAGATTCACTCTTTTTTACATTTTATTCACTTACATCCGATGTCCTTGCTTCATTGATGCTGCTCTTCCTATCGTTTATTTGAATAATACTCCAGTTTTCTTTGTTCTTATAATTTAATACTGTTACACAAAAGACAGTTATGTGTAAACTGTCCCACGTTGTTGTACCTGTCTGTTTTAAATGAATCCTGTGGCGTTCCCACTCTAAGTAAAATATAAATAAAGGAATTACTATTTAATATTTTTAGTTATCATTAATTTGTGGTCTAATTGACTTGAGATCCTTAAAATATTTCAGGAGAATCTAGGATTTTTCATTCCTTTAAGTCCCGAGTAGGATATAGCGTTTCAAGTATGAAGCCTTGAAGTTTCAGTAGATTTGGTGTTGCTTTTACAGTGTGGGGTTGCTAACCTCACGCTAAGCCTTCCTTGATTCCTGAGCTAACTATCAGCTGTCAAAATAGGCAAGGTTGAACACTAGTAACTAGTGGGATGTGTCCAGTCCTTTCTTTGGTGCAGACTGAATTCGACCAGTCAGGTTTGCAATGTCGATTGCCTCCAACCATCTAATATCCTCAAATCAATAAACACCGTGATGGCGAGCCACCTAGTGGCATGGTGGTCACATTGCAAACCTGAATGATAGAATTCAATCTGCACCAAAGATAGGAACAATCAAAGTATACAATACAGTCCTACAGGAGGTCAATCGTGAGCACGAATAGCTCAGTGGTAACGTCTCTGACTGCAGCACTGGGTGACACAGGTCTGAATCTGCGAAAGGACATGAGTTCCTTTGGAGTGCAGATACGCCTTGTTGACTAGTGTGAGTGGCAGCTAGCACCTCAGTCAAGCAAGGCTTCCTGTGTCCCACTGACTCCAACTATCTGGTCCAGGCAAAGTTTAAGAGTGCGTCTGCCGGGAATCAAACTCTGGATCACGTGTCTGGTTAGCAATATTCTTCTACTAAGTTACAGACATGTAGACCAGGTGCAGTCAGCAGAAATTGAACCAGGATCTACTACTTGGAAAGAAGTTATGAGAACCATTACATCAGGGTTAGTGGTAGGAGTTTATTGATTTTTAATTGCATATTTTCAATTCTAGTCTTTTTCTTTAACCTATTTAAAATTATTAAATAGATTTCAGTGAAACGTTGGAAATACTTTTTAAGTGTTTGGAATTTAATGGATGCCGCAATGATTATTATCAGTTTAATATGTGCTGGATTCTTAATATATAGTACTATAATTGTTGAAAAGAATATGGCTACTTTAATTAATAATGTATCATCATATCCAAATTTTGATTATCTTGGCTATTGGTATGGTCATTACATAAGAGCTATAGCATTGTGTGTATTCTTGGGGATAGTTAAGGTGAGTTATTCTTGGCTTGTTCATCTTCTTCGTCTTTGTCTGTTTCCTTTGGTTGTAACCTAATATACTACTCATGTGGTACTTAAATGTAATGATACTTCATGTAATTTTGAGGACTTTGTTTATGTTAAACTATGGTTCAGTAAGATATGCTGACTTCATTATTGCAAAAGGTTTGGAAGGAGGTAAAGGTGCCTACTGATTGGAAGAAAGGTTACCTCGTGAAACTACCAAAGAAGGGCGACTTACGCCTCACTCTGCAGGAACTGGCGAGGAATCATGCTCCTGTCGACGTCAAGTAAAATCCTAAGTCGTATCATCCTGGAGAGAATTAAGGACGCACTGGATGCGGAACTCCAACCAGAACAAGCTGGATTCAGGAAAGGCAAATCGTGTTCTAACCGAATTGCAACTCTACGCATCATCATCACAGGACAAAGCATGGAATGGGAATCAAACATCTACCTCAACATTATAGACTTCGAGAAGGCATTCGACAGTGCAGACCGTGAAGTAATTTGGAAACTACTCGAGTACTACGGCGTACCCCAAATATTCATCAACCTTATTCAACAGCTGTACGGCAACGGCACATGTCAAATGATCCACAACGGAAAACTCAGCGAGGGGTTTGAAGTAAACACAGGAGTCAGACAAGGGGGCGTTTTATAACCAATGATATTCCTAATTGTGGTGGACTGGATTATGCGTCAGACAGTGGGAAACGAGAAGACAGGGATATCCTGTCTGGACCGACGTGAAGAACCTAGAAGACGTGGATTTCTCGCGTGGATGATTTATGTTTGATGTCACACAAAATCGAAGACTTACAAGCAAGCGAAAACCAAGCAACAAACTGGTTGAAGAAGCAGCCGGCGAAGACAGGACTCCAGTTGAACATAGACAAGACGGAGGTTATGAAAATAACCAACCAACCAACAACAACAACAGCAGCAACATTCATGGGCAATCACCATCAACGGGAGGGATTTGAAAGAGGTTAGTTACTTCATTCACTCACTTATCTAGGGAGCATTGTCCCAACTACAGGCAGTCAGAACGGACGAGAATGTCAAATCGAGTGACAATCGGGAAGGCAAGAAACACATTCATCAACCTGAAACCAATCTGGAAATTTTCGTCGCTCAGCATCAACAACAAAATTCGGTCACATTTTCAATACAAACGTCAAGTCAGTCAGTTCTTCTATACGGATCAGAAACTTGGCGGGTGGGTCACAAAGAATATTTCCAACAGCCTGTTGCAGACCTTACCTTTATCAACAACTGTCTTCGCTCTATACTGAAGATCAGATGGCCGGGCCGGAAAGAATCACCAACAAGAAACTATGAGAATGTACAAACAAAACAAGAACCAATCGCCGCCCAACAAATATACAGGAGAAAGTGGAGATGGATTGGACACTTGTGGCTGAGGAGGCCGCTGGGTGACATCGTTCGAGCGTCAGGCCATTGCTTGAGTGGAACCAGGCCGAAAGGGAAGCGGCGAGTGGGACGTCAGTGCAAGGGTGACATGGAGGAGATCTTGTGAAGAGAAGTTGAAAGAGTATGGACTAACATGGATGCAGGTGAAGAGTACAGCAGAAGGAGGACAGAAGCAAATGGAGACGTGCAGTTGAAACCCTGTGTTCCACTAAGAACCCAAGGGAACAATAATAATAATAAAATAGTAGTTCAGTAAGTAGTCTAGATGCTCGAATTCCAAAAGGTGAGCGAAAGGGATTCAAACTTCTCCCTACCAACTGAGGTTTTACAGAATTCAACAACACTAACAACATTAGGATAGAAGGACTAGTTTAGACTATAGTTGACTTCTGATTGTAAGTCAAACTGCAGTACCTAATTAAGCCACCATTCTATTACACTGACGTTATTCTGGGGAGATATTCAACTGACATATCCACGTCAATTCCTTAAATGAACTGCGAATGAGATGTGGCTGGTTTAGATGTTCAAGGGAGAAATGCAGACAATTTGAAAAGGAAACGGAGGCCTCTGCGTACTGATGGATCCAGTTGAAAGTGATGGAAGAGAATCAAGTACAGTGGAGAGATACTGCTGAAAACCTATATAATACTCGGAAGGCAAAGAATGAAAAGTAATCACAGCGTGTTACAAACAACGTGTATCAACCAAATAGCTATTAGCGCTTAATTTTGAAGTCTATAGAAGTGCATAACTATTTAGAGCGCTGAATTATAGTGGCACTGTGTAGCCAGTAGACAATATTTAGAAATTCTGAACTACTGCTGAGGAGTCCCGAACTAAGTCGAAGCAGCTGTCCAGTACTTTCAAGTGGTTTTCCAATGGTTCTCTAACCGATGTCAGCTTTTGATAAAATTCTGTAACCTATGAAATACTTTGTTGTGACCTAATTGCTGAGTGGCAACGTGCTTACTTAGTAGTTTGCTGCGCTTTTGTTAACTAATCCCATGTGGATTACGACTTAAGACTTTGGAGTCGGTTAAGCTGTGGCGAATTAGCCATTTAGTGTAATGATTATGATAATGAGATTCTTACGAAATATGCTTAAATTCAAGTAGTTTTAAGGGGAAATAAGATGTACAGTGTATTTGTCTTTTCATAACACTTTTCAGACGATTACTGATACTGTTGTTCATTTCCCATTTGTTTGTTTCTACCCCCCTCCATCCTGTCCCTCTTTATTCATACAGATATTCAAATACTTAACTTTTGATAATTCACTGAATCAGCTAACAAGTACTCTGAGTAATGGGGCTTACGATCTACTTGGATTTCTTGTCATGTTCTGTATCGTTTATTTTGCTTTTGCACAATTGGGTTATTTAGCTTTCAGTGCAAAAACCGTAGCATACAGCTCATTTACTCAAACCACGTAAGTAACATTATTGATATTATTATTATGATATCGTCTCCTTTGGTGCATAGAGGAACGTGGGGTTTCAGCCGCACATATCCATCGCATTTGGTTATCCACCAGCGTTCTCACTAGGCTCCTTGTCTGCCAACATGCTTTCATCTCCTCTTCACATCTCACCTCCTTCACGTCACCCTCACACTAACGACCAACTCGCCGCTTGCCATTCGGATCCCAGTTGAGTGATGGCCTGGCGTGTTATGTATATCACTTGATGATGGTTTGTTTTCTCAGAGTCTGGCCAGCCAATCCACCTCCATTTCTTCGTGCATATTTGTTGCACAGTTGGTTCCTGGTCGGTCTGTTCGTTAATTGACAGAGATCCCTCACTACTGCTGATCTTTTCTGGCCGGCTATCGGATCTTGAGTATTATTGAGGGAACACAGCTGTTGATGAAGGTGTATAGTCTGTTTGAAGTGGCCGTCATGACGCGGCGCCAAGTCTCTGATCCGAATAGTGAGTAGTACTAAATGATTTCACATTGAAGTTGAAAATCTGGATCTTATTTTCATTTTCATGCTGAGTGCTGTTGATCTGCACACGTATTTGAAAGCTTTGCTTGCTTTCTCGATCTTCCATTAGATATCCCCATCATTTTCATCCGCCTGTATGCAGGTGAAGAAGGTTGCTTCTTTCACATTTCTCCCATGTATGCTGATCGTTGTCTGTTGTTGCTGCAGTTGCTGTTGGTCAGGAATCTTCATCACCTCTTTTTTCTCTATATCTACGGGAAGTCCTATATTTGATGCTTCTTCTATCACCGACTTGTTTCTTTTTACTTGGATATCTTCCAGTTTGCGTGAAATCAGACATATATCATCGGCGAAATCCAGGTCCTCCAAGTTTTTCGATATGATAATAATAAGTTTTAATGATATAATAATGAGTAGTCGCAATAAACTATACCTAGTATTTTTTTTACATTTCCAGATCTCTTTAGTAAAATGTATGAATTCTATTTTTATTTTCTTAATTGAATATTCCCTACGTAATGAATGGCCAGTGTTGAATATATATGTTCAAATACAGCACTCTTTATTGATCCATTGTGATCTTTCTGTGTTCAAGCCGGATAATTTTCCTTGACTGGTTAACATGATATACACGCTGACAGACTTGTCTCATCTTACCACTTGTATGTATATCTTCGAGTTTGCCCATGGATTGATATCAGTTAGAGAACCAGTGGAAACTAGCACGGAATGCTGGACAGCTGTTTCATCGTAATTTGGCAATCACCGGCATTACGCAGCCACTGGGTTTCGAAACCATGACCTTCTTGTTACGAGGCAAGCTCGTATACCATTCAGCCACTGGGACCCGATTCAGTGGCCAGCCTATAAACTCTAACTTCTGCCAATTCATGATTTTAGTGCGACCACCATCTAATGTCATCGGCGGGAATTCCATCCTCACTCCCAACTAGATGGATCTCACTTGAAAAATAAAGTCAATCCTTACAAATCAACCCTCAAAAAACGTAAATATATCTGCCAATTCACTTGTCCCTGTGAAGCAAGATACATGGGTCGTTAAATGCAATAAGTGTTTTATATCTCAAAGAGTCAGCAGTCACAATGGATCACTGAAGATTGTTACAGTTTTGATTTTGCCATTGACTGAAATGTTCGGCCTCGGTTGGCATGCTGGCTCCTACTGCGGATGCTTCTACGATGTTCATGGGTGAAACGTCGTATCCTGGATTCCACTGCCAGTAACCATTCATCAAATCACTTCATGCACGAATTCACCTCAATCTGGTCTCATGCAAAAGCGGTTGGTAATTTGAGGCTTGCAAATTCCTAATCAGAAATGATCCTCTCTAGCAACCCTGTCGAATTAGACACTGGAACGTTCAACAATTGAGATTAAAACCCAAACTTAACTGTTCAAATTCTGCGTCATTAGAAAATATGGCATTAAAAACTATTCAGCTACGTTACAGTTAGTATAGGCAAGTTCTATCAAATAACTCTATTTAAAATATTTTAAACACTAAGATTTAGATGACATGCATCATGAGATGTATAATCAAAATAATAATAGAGAAGATTTGTAACTCAAGTGGATGATTTTGATATGATTCTGTTCTCTAAGCTGATTGATTTAATTGGAAAATTCTAGTAAGTTCACTTCATAATGAAGATATTGCCCGGAAAGACAACGAAAGCTTTGCCATTTAACCATCCAGATCAAAGAACACAACCACAACAAAGGACAAATGAAGTAAATTTCACAGGAACTATAATTTTATACTAAGCCAACTGTAAAACTCAAAAGAAGCATATAGGGAGTCCAGCATTTCTACTGACGGAATTTGTGAAATATGTTAAGATAACGTCAAAAACGCCTCAGAAAATAAAAATATTTCTTTTGAAAGCAGGAAATTTTATATGTAACATACTCGGACGCACAAAAACGCAGAAACAGCATTTAATCATTTCTACTCATCGAAAATGGATAGAAACATCTATAGCCCATAAGAGTCGAATATATTATATGGTGTGCATTGAATTGTTTTGAGTATTTGAATGCATTTCCAATAACTACTAACATATTTTTACCAATTAGCGGTATGTAGAAAGACCTCCAGCCAATAGCATCGGTGAGTATTTGTCTTCATGTCCACCTTGGTGACTCCTGCCACTTGTGACTTCTCACTGGAACTTCAGGCGATTTCATCCGCTAGTCAATCACTAGTAATCATTAGACCAACTTTTTAAGTAGCGGTTTGATCACGAAATCATTTCAGTTAGAGAACCATTGGAAAACCAGCTAGAAGTACTGGATAACTTTTCAGTCTCAGTATGGAAATCTTTAGTTCATTCTGTAGCCTGAGGGTCCTGAGTTTAACCGTCGGTGAAGTAATTTATTCATACTTCTGAGGAGTCAAGTAGACGACACATTCACTATTTGTGACAACAAAAATGCTCTAAATCTATTGCTGAAGACATTTAACTGTTGCTATCCAGCAATAAAATTCACTCTTGAAATGGCAAACGAGTCAAAATTCCATTTCTTGATGTGGAACTAACAAGAAAAACTTATGGTTTCAAGAACGCAATAGTGGTGCTATGAGGAGTGCGATAACTGAATACCTGGTTAACACTGATCATTCCGTTTCAACAACCGCCTCCTTCAAAGTAATCTACAGAGTCAAGAACAACCTACCCAAGGCAATACACTTTTGTCTTCTTTGTGTCGCTGAAGCTCTGACCATTCGCATAGAAAAACCGGAGCTGTGCGTACAAAAGAGAATTACTGAACCACTTCTACTATCACGGTAACAACTTTTTTGATTTTGATGACTTAATTTTGTTTCTTTGCCTGTTCTTTAATTGCTTATAATTCTTGTATTCGTGTAGAACTCTTACGTAATTTCGTATTATCTACTTTGTTCCTATGTGTATCCTGAATGAGTATAACTCACTCATCAAACTATTCATATTATTACATAACTTCTTTTAACAACTGTTTATGACAACTCATCACCTTTGTTACTACCCTAATTTCATTAACACTTAATTTTCTTGACTGATTTTGTAATACGTAACTCCAATTACCAATCTTCACCTGTTTGATTACAATAACCATAACCAGCTGTATTTGTGTTTGATAAATTTAATGTGCACACACATACATACAAAATAACACATATCTATTTGTGATTGTACAGCTAAGAAAATGAATTTGCCGAAAAGCGAATTTTCTCTGAACTACGTGTTCTGCTTTCAAGCGATTATATGTCACAAATGTTAGATGTGAAAGAACAAGTCAGTTCAGAAAACTATGGTACTGTTTATTTTAATAGTCATATTCTTTATGATGAGATATAAAACTTAAGGTGGAACGCGTCTTTGGTGAATGAGTACTGACATGGATACACAGGTTGAAACCGAAAGCTATTTCAGATAAAATACAGAATTGTCGGCTAGAAAAAGTGTAAGAACATGCACTGTAATTTAGACAACTTTAAATCCTTTCATTCTACATTCTACAAACCAGTGGCTGAATGGTATACGAGCTGAACTTGTAACCGTATGACCTTCAGTTCGAAACCCCATGGGTGTTTACCGACAAAAAGCTCCAAACTAGTACGAAACAGTCGCCCTCTACTATTTGGTTTTCCAGTGGTCCACTGAAATGATATCAGCTCGTGGCCGAACCTGTAATATAAACTTTTTTCAAGATATTTAACATATTTATGAGCAGTCCAGCTTAAATCTTTTAGACGTCTCATCATAAAATGCGATGAATTAAGTGTCCTGAATGAGATAATTAAAGTGACACTCCACACATTTGTATGAAATTTTAAATTTCGTATCGTTAAGTCCTAACAGAGGAGAAACCCTCACAATAAAATGGTTTGCGAACTTCTTCTACTTAATGATATAGTGTATTCACTACAGCTGAAGCTGACCATAATGTATTTCTCTTTTTTTCAGTTACTCTCTATTTCGTATAATGGTTGGTGATATTGACTTTCCATCAATTTTACAAGCTCATCCTGTTTTGGGACCAATATTTTTCGTCACCTTCATCTTCTTTGTATTCTTTGTACTGCTGAATATGTTTCTGGCTATAGTTGATGAATCATATAGAGCAACAAAAGCAGAATTAATTAAACAAAAGAATGATTTAACATTGGGTCATATACTTAAAAAAGTAAGTGGTTATGCATTTTAATAATTATGGTTGTGATTTTATTTTACTTATGAGTAGTGTGACTTGATAAGAGAAATGTTTACCGGGAATAATTTAGGTGAAGACGAATTTCGACATAAAACTTTGCACAGAAGTGCAAAAGTTCAACTTGTTACACTACATAGATCCCATAAATGGTGGACAAAAGAGAGGAATATGTACGGAGGAAATAAAAACAACATGAAAAAGCACGAGGGTTTAATCCATCTGGGAGTTTCTAAATGGTGAATGTCCCTGCGATATTGTGAATGATTTCGCCTTATATCAAATAGTCTGCAGTCATTGGTTTAATAACATCCTGAAGATTCCAAGCAAGCATTCTACATGCCCTCCATATGTCACCGTCTAAAGCCAACCGTCAAAGACTTTCTGTTTTGTTTTGACCACCCCTAACCATTTCCCAACCTAATCCTATGTCCAATCAAACAGTGCTTGAAAAGGAAGGCGATGGTTTGTTATTCTCAAGACGTGTCCTAGTCATTTCAATCCATATAGTCCCAAAACCGCGTTGACTGACTTCCCTTTCTCACTTAACACTTGACACCTAACGTTAATACTGCTGACCAAATTAAACCACGAGAAATAGAACGCAAACATTTGTCATCATGTTTGTTTCGCAAATGAATTTTATTCTCTCTAAAAGCCTGATCAACTCTGACTCCCGCACTTTGTACGAAACTGATATTCACTCATTACATAGGTCAATATGCTGCTTGTCTTCGACTACTTCTATTTTCAGTCGTAGGGTTTCTTCTTTGGGTATGGATGAGGACTGGGAAGAGGGTGACCAGGGGTATGAATTAGATATATGTTTCTCAAACGATTAATTACAAAAATTCAGTTTCAAACTATAAAGTAAACTCAACTGACAGGAGAGTTTATTCTTTACAGTTGGTCTTCTGCGAGTCAGGTATTCGAAATCTTGAAAAGTTGGTTTGCAGGGATTTGAGTGGTTTCAGGATATCATCATGAACTGACATCTGTTAGAGGACCATTGGAAAACCTGGGAGCACTGAACAGCTGTCTAGCCCTAGTTTGGGACACTATATCAGTATGAGCCCACCGAGGTTCGAACCCATGACCTTCTGGTTACCAGAATCACGGGATTGCACAAAGCATCATTGAGGAAATACATGAAATAATGAGAATCTGAGTGCTGTAACTCAACTAATTAAATTAAATTCTTGACGCCGTAGGATACTTGGTGGGGGTGCCCTCTGATAACCAGACGATCCTGGCTTAGAACCTCAGTTGGTGCGTGCTGCTGAAGAGTCCAAAACTAGGCTGACGAAACAGCTGTCCAGCAGTCGCTGGCTAGTTTCCCAATGGTCCTCTAACCGATTTCAGTTCATGATGAAATCCTGAAACTATTCGAAATCTGTCAGTTACTACACAAGAACTGTTAGTAGTCTGGCATCCTCAACAAGTATTCCACGGAGTTAAAAATTTATTGTGACTAGTTGAGTTACAGCATTCAGATTCTCATAGTTTCATGTATTTCATCAATGGTGCTTTTGCCAATCTCGTGATCTCAATGGACCTTGATACGACAATGCAAGGTATCAACCATATGCAGAGCTAAATGATATGTGTTAAATCATGTACACAATATTGGTACTAGAAAACCTTGAAAAGTTACACAATCTCAATAATATATCTGATTTCCAATATGTTCTCAGATATCCTAAACCGTACAGTTTCTTGTTAATTGTAAGGCTTTCAAACTTGTAAAAAATTTGGCTAATGAATGCATAACATAGTCAAAGCATACCTCTGGATTCAACCACCAGTCACTATCAAATAATGTCATTGTAACAACAGAAGACAAGGACCAGGCAACAGATCGTTTATTAAGGAAATCAACACATATTTATAGATTCTCATGCACATCATTATAGATTATTATTAGCAGACAAATACAGTCTTCTTATTGGTTGTTTCTCACTGAAAGTTAATCTTGCATCTCTTTGTGGCCGTTTATTGAAGTTCAGATTATCTATATGCAAATTGTATCCACCTACGCAAAGTCTGCTGTGGATGGTTGCTGAATCAGTCTTTGTTCATAAATTTCTCACTACCAATACTGGGGAGGCAAACATTGACGTAAATTACTATCTACCGATTTGGCTAGCAGCCAGCTCTCACCACGCCATCACTAGTTTGAATGGATGGCCTAACAACTGGAGTTGAAAATCCGCGCCTTGTTTTTCATGCTAAGAAACGGTACTAATATTATTAACTTTTACAGCCACTAGTATTTACATTTCTTCATCAGGCATGTTAAATATATGCGGAAAGGTACTCTACTTTCAACTGTTCTATAGAATTCTTCTAATTATCATTATTTGTGTATATACATATATATATATATTGTCTAGAAAGCGAAAGATGTAGTTAAACGAGTTCAAAAGAAACGATCCAAATCAATTGTACGCATACTACGTGAAAGTGGACTTATGGGTCTTGAAATGTTACCATATGAATACTATCGGGTAGCACTGAAAAAGTAAGTCAGCAAGTTGTTTCATTAAAGAACTATTCCTCTTTTTCTTTTACATAACGTTTACTAAGCATATTCACCAGGGAACTTGTATTTTATATGATGATAATCTTTTCAGTATTATGTAAACTGTAATCATATTTTTTATGAACTGGTTAACGTATATGAATCGACCTCTAAACTAGAGTAAACGGGATTAAATTGTACCTTAACAGCATACTTAACAATGAATCCAATTTCATGTGTGTGTTTCAGCTACAGGCGGAACTGTCGAGAATATCAAAGTCAGAATCGGAAAAGCAAGACAAGCTTTCATTACTCTTAAGTCTGTGTGGAGGTCAATAGCACTCACCATGAAATGAAAATAAGATCCTGATTTTCAACTCCAATGTGAAGTCAATCAGTGCTACTTACTATACGGATCAGAGACTTCGCCAGCGCGTCATGAAGAGCACCTCAAACAAACTACAGACCTTCATTAACAGCTGTCATCACTCAGTACTCAAGATCAGATGGCCAGAAAAGATCAGCAACAGGGAGGGATCTCTGGGAGTAAGCCAACCCAGCAGGAACCGATTGTGGAACAAATAGGCAGGAAGAAATGGAGGTGGATTGGCCATACTCTGAGGAAGCCATCAAGTGACATCACTAGACAAGCCATCGCTTGAGTGGAACTCAAAAGGGGAGCGGTGAGTTGGTCGTCGTTGCAAGGGTGACTTGGAGGAGGTCATGTGAAGAGGAGATGAAAGCATGTGGGCAGACTTGGAGCGGGGTGAAAAAGTTGGCAGAAAACCGAAGGCAATGGAGATGCGCAGCTGAAGCCTTATGTTCCTCTAGGGATTAAGGGATATAATAATAATAAATGATAATAATGTCTGTGTGACAGCTAATTATACCATACGGTTGTATTCACCATATTAGGTGAACTTGTAAACTACTCGCTAGACATCAAATGCATAGATCGATTAGTCATTAGTTTCACCTAGTGTTTGATATTCTACTGACTCATATCAGTCAAATGTTATTATTCAGAATATGTGAAAATGAGTATAGAACAATTAAATTCACCACTGAAATCTTATTTTAGTGAAACGTACACAAGGGAGAAATAATTTCTAGGCTATTTCTTTGAGTGGAATACATAGGGCTTCAAGTTTAAGCTTTACAGTTTCAGTGGAAGTGGTTCTAGTTGTACGAAGTGGAGTCGCCATTAATCACCTCCAACCTTCCCTCTTTGCAGGCCTTATTACCGGCTTAGAGAGGTTTGAGAGTCAGTTAGTCTAGGAAGGAACCCTGGACCAAGTGTATGGTTGGCGAGCATTCTACAGCTGAACCACGGACTTGTTACTAAAATAAGAAATCACCATATTATTTGAATGCTTAATTTAAAATCTAAAAACGATAAATTGTGACCAAGAAACTGTGCATAGATTTGTCAGATGGATTATTTATGATCCACACAAAAAACCTGCAGGGTCTGAACTAAGCCGATGATATATGTCTGATTTCACACAAACTGGAAGATATGCAAGTGAAAAGCAACAAGTTGACGATAGAAGAAGAATCTAGAGAAGAAAGGACTTCAGGTGAACATTGAAAAAATAGAGGTGATGAAGATCCTTGGCTAACAGCAACAACAACAACAACAGACAACAACCAGGACAAATGGGAAAAGTCTGAAAGAAGCAACTACACACCTACCTGGGAAGCATACTTTCGACTACAGGCGGACGGAGGAGGTCGACAGCACTCAACATGAAAATGAAAATGAGATCCGGATTTCTAACCCCAATGTGAAGTTAGTACTACTCACTGTATGGATCAGAGACTCGGCGCGTCATGAAAAGCACCTGAAACATCAACATCTATGTGTGCTCAATATTACTCAAGATCAGATGGCTGGCCAGAAAAGATCAGCAACAGGGATATATCTCTGTCAATAAACGAACCAACTCAACAGGAACCAACTGTGCAACAAATATACAGGAAGAAATGGAGGTGGATTGGCTTGCCGTACTCTGAGAAAACAAACCATTATCAATTCACATCACACCCCAGCCCAACGCTAGTTTAGAACCCGAATGGGAAGCGGCAAGATGGTCGTCAGTATGAAGGTGACATGGAGGAGGTCATGTGAAGAGGAGATGAGAGCATGTGGGCAGAAGTGGAGCCGGGTGAGACTATTGGCGGGAAACCGAACGCATTGGAGGCGTGCAGCTAAAGCCTTATGTTTCTCTAGGAACTAAAGGAAATAATAATATATAATAATATGATTTGAGAGGAAGTACTAAGTTACCCGGAAGAAGTCGTTTATGTATCAGGTTATGAGACATGCTTACTATGTGACAGCCGATAACAGTAATCAGTTGCATAGGCTGCAGTAGCTGGAGTGGAATTCGAATCCAAGACCGTGTAATCGGGAGGTTAAGTGCACAAGCCAATGACCGACATTTCAACACAGACATTGGTTGTCTGTCTGACAGTTGAAGGGCTGGGATCTATGACTCAGTGGTAAAATGTCCACTTACTAGACAAATCCTCAAATGTGATCTGTAAATTTCTAGGTTAGCATATTAAAAATATCTCGCCAAAATTCATCATTAAATATAAATAAAACCTTTCAGTCTGCTGCAGAAATCATCGCAAAACGGAATTATTTCTATTGGAATACTTCTTAAGTCCTTATCTAAGCTTTGGAGAGACACATTTTACAAATTTTCGCCACTAAAAGAACTTAATTTATCAAGCGAAATCCGTCTAAACGAGAAATTAGGTAATACATTATTTTTGTTACTCTATTTATAGAATGATCATTGATTAATTAGCTGTGAGATATGTATGCTGAACTCAGGACATTCACATTGAAAGGGCAAAAACTGCTGATAATCACGTTTGTGTTTAAATTAACTTTTAGTTCACTCATTTCTTTCTTAAATAGCACTTATCAAAAAGTTGAAAATACGAAAACACATACCTTCAGAATATAACTCACTAGAGAATCTTCTGGATTTCGTAAATGAGATGTTGAGCCTTCGTGTTTATTGTATCATGTCATTCTGATGAAGCTCAGTGGTTGTTTGTGCAGTCGTCTACAGCTAGATCGACGATTACCCATGAGTTTCCATCTCCTCTTTCTCCCACGATCTCCCCAATGTCACTCTCGGGCCCACGCCCAACTTATCGCTCTCCATTCGGGTTCCATTCGACGGCTTGGTGTGAGAAATCACGCTACGGACTCTAAAGTGTCAGTCCGATCTATCTCCATTTTCTCAGCATTTTGTTAAGCAATAGGCTCAAAGTTGATCCATTGTCAAAGTTGCTTTCTTACTGGCCACCTGCTCTTCAGTATGGAGTGAAGGCATCTGTTGGAAATGCTTTTAGTGACATGTCAAGTCTCAGAATCATACAGAAGCAGTGACTAGTTTGACCGTAGTGTAAAAAATCTGAATCCTGTTCTTTATTCTTAGTACAGTGAACTTCTACACTGAGTTCAGAGTAATAAACACCTGTCTTGCTTTCCATTCATGACTAGCTTACCCGTGATATCTGTAGTTCAAAGAATACTGGCTAAATAAATGAAAGAGATGGACTCTTTCAAATTTCTTCTGTCGTAGTGTATAGCAAATATAAAACTGTATACTGAATAGTAGACTGAGGGATTCTACCGAAATTTAAAGAATTCACTAAATCCCTATTTTATCAATAATTTTTGCTTGTTTGTTTTAAATTCCTCTCAGGAAATAAATGTTTCCATGAGACAAATTAAGTTTTAATTTTCATTCTTAAATACATACTGCTAACATTCCTGGTAGGAACTGGAAATATTCGATCATATCTGTTAACTCCCTCGTAATTAATGTATGAAAAATTCCCATGTGGTGTTGTTATGTACTCGTCGCTAAATCATTGTTATGGTCTGGTCGAGAATTTAATGGTCCTGACGCAAGAAGGCGGAAATCAGAAGACCACTAGGTTTGCGATGATACTTCTATTTTCCAGACACAAGGAGAATGCAAAAGAGGTAACACACCAAAGTGGTAAGTAAGTAAGTCACACAAATTGTGAGAACGAAATATATATATAGCAAAATATAGCAGACATGTCAACAACCACCACATGTGGGTATATGTCACTAAGCTACGGACTGTCAACAAACACTCATATTATATATAATATAAGGGGAATATACATTGTTAAAGGAGACAGGTTCATACAAATGAAATGGTCACAGACTAAGCGAGCAAACAGAAAGAGAGATCAACATACACACACACACATAAATATATATATATGTGGATACATACCAGGTGTGAACTTAGAACACAAAGATATCTCGACTTCAATGAGCTTACAGTTTTAGTGATAATCACTTCTAGGCGATATTTACCACTTAACGTTTTTTTTTTGATTACGCAGTTCTACTTAACTAAGTTTCACACTGCTAACTTCTCATCAAAGCTGTACACTTATTTACCGGTTTATATATATATATATATATATACAAACGTTAATTGTCAACAAAGGTCAAAGGTTACTTTCAGTTAGTAACAAAAATAAATCAAAACGTATGACAAATAGCAATGTGTGAAAGGTAATTAATTATAATAAACGATGAACAGTTATTTTCCGAGACAGGAGAAAAGACCACAAGTAGTTGAAAGTGGGTCATAAAACAAGAAGTCAAAAAAACAAACGTTTGACTTAAGTCATGGCAATGAGATAGGCTAGATGAGATGTTTCTGAACACAAAGTTCAGGTGTCCTCTTACAGGTGGCAAGAGCCATGGCTGTATGAAGATACGAGCCAAGCCCTTATGACCCGCTGAATTTTATCTGATATATGACTTTGGATGAAGTCTCCACCGATGCCGAATGACCATAGGCAATAATGTGTTCTGGAATCGAGCCGTTAGGTGTTCATGAGCACATAGAGATAATGTCCGATTAGAATGGCCTATGCATTGGCTACATACGAGTAAGTGAATTGATAAATTCACATGAAAATTTTCAACAGTTAGATCTTGTTATGGGTAAATTTTGTTTTGATAAAGTCTCACAGTGTTATACAGTAATGTTTACTGATGACGTTTCGAGCACAATTTATTGCTCATAATCATATCAAGGTAATCACACGACTTCCTAAATTCATTTATATAGTTCCATTGTTTTTCTCTTGATTTTCACTTGATTTGATTGGTAATAGTATTTTCCATATTTCAGGTATGAGTGACGAGTCATTCCTATTGCATGTGTTGGGTGTAGACTCGATGAACAAGGATTCAGTAATCAACCTCTCTCTCCACCTACCTAGATTACTTTTTAGAATTTTAACCCTCTCCCACCCTATTGTGTGGTTGTGTGTTAGCGCATGCATTGCAATTGCTGAGCTTTTTTCTAAATTACTTATCTTCTCGGGGTCAACCATTCTTACCTTAGCTAAATTTTATGCTCTGACAATCTGACTACCCCTGACCTACTAGTTTGACCTATGTAGTTGACCTCACAGTCATTGCATGGTATTTTGTAAATAATATTATTTTGTCTAATTGGGTCAACTGGGTCCTTTAACCTACAGAGCTTGTCCCTGAGTGAGTTTGTAGGTTTAAATGCCACCCTAATTCCTATTTTATTCAGAATCCTACGTAGTGTCTCAGATGTCCCCTCTTTATATGGTATAACTGTGGATGACTTATATTCTTTCTTATTTATGTTATTATTACTAGTTTCACAATTATTTTTATTTTGTTTTTGGCCTTTAGTGATCTTCCTAATGAATTTTATAGGATAGTTATTCAACACCAACGCTTCTTCTATCTGTTTTAATTCATCATTTAGATCTTTTTTTGTGCTACTTAGTGCCACTGCTCGGTTTGTTAAACATTTAACTAAGCCTGCCTTAACAGTTAAAGGATGAGACGAATTAAAGTCTAAATATCTATTAGAATGCGTTGGTTTTCTATAAACACTAGTGTGTAGTTTGCCTTCTTCTATTCTTTTTATCTTACAATCTAACATAGCTAATTCTCCTTGTTCATTTTCTGATTCAAATGTGAATTTTATTCCCTCAACTTGTGAGTTTATATGTGTCAAGAAGCTAGAGATGTGTTCTGTTTTTAACACTGTGAAAGTGTCATCCACATATCTCCACCATATTTTCGGAGTAGGGTTAAATGTATTGAGGGCACTATTTTCCCAGCTGTCCATAAATATGTCTGCTACGATAGGGGATATTGGTGATCCCATTGCTACACCTTCTGTTTGTCTATATATTTTGCCTTGGAACTTAAAGATAGTAGATGTGAGGCATAACTGAATCCCTAAAATAATTTCTTCAATGGACAGCTTTGTCCTATGACTGAGTTCCGGATCCGCAGTTAATTCTTTTTTAACTGCTTCTAAGGCCATATTAACTGGTATATTAGTATAAAGACTAGTTATATCAAAACTAACCATTGTTTCATCATTCGCTAGTTGAATGTCATTTATTTTATTTTTCATCTCATATGAATTAGTTAATCTAGAGTTTGAACGATTTCTAATGGGGCATAGTATTAGAGCTAAGTGTTTTGATAATTCATACGTGGGGGTATTTCTAAAATCTACTATTGGTCTTATGGGGTAACCTGGCTTATGTATTTTAATAGTACCATATATTCTACTAGCATTATTAGTTTTAGGCATTAAATTAAACCATTTAGACTCACCCAGTGATGGCTTCATTCTGCGTATTAGTTCCGCTGTAGATTTCTTAACCTTATTCATTATTGTATCTACAGGCTTCTTAATTTCCTCATATGGACCCGTTTGAATATGTTCAGTAACTTTCTTGATGTAGTCAGATTTATTCAGAACTACGGTGGCGTTTCCTTTGTCAGCTTTTGCGATGACAATGTTTTTATCCTGTTTAAGACTAATTAAAGCTTCCCTTTCTGATTTTGTTAAGTTTGATTTTGTTTTCTTTTGATTTTTTAGGGTTAATGCACATTGTGCTCGAACCTCTTCTGCTGTAGTCTTATCTATTGAGTTTAGTGCTGCTTCTATGTTAGGAATGACGTCCTCTGGTTTTAATTTATTAACTGTTACGTTGAAATTTAGTCCTTTTTCAAGTACTTTTATCTCATTAGAGTTTAGTTCCCTTGATGAGAGGTTGATCACCCACTTTGTTCTGTCGATAGAGGATGAAGCATTCATATCAGTTTCATTTGTTGTGTTCTTTTCTTCTATTAGTTTGTTGAATTTTTTGATTTGCGTGATTTTTGATTTTCTTAATGCGGATTCTCTGGCTTTGTTGGATGTTTCAACAACAATTATATAATCTTTGTCATTGATCATACATTTGAGTTTGTGTTTGAGTTTTTCAATTTGATTTCGTATATTATTTAGTTTTACAGTAACTCGATGTAATTCTTCTCTTAGACATAATTTACTGACATGTTCTGCGGCTGATGTTATTTTGTTTGAAGTAATTGGAGTACGTAGACGTAAATATTTTGGAATTATATGGCTTTTTAAACATCGACTGTTAAAAATCCGATGATTTGTAAATCTTGCTTCAGTTTGACTAAGTCGTGTGAGTTTGTTGATAAGCTTCCTAGTAGGAAGACCATATGTATCATTGATATAAGAATAAAACTTGTGCACTGTGGTAGAGTGTAATTCCATTATGGGTAAATTTTGTTTTGACTTTATCAAAAGTTAGATCTTGTCTTTGATGTTTAGGTGAACAAGTGGAATATTTGATGAAAGTGAGGTACAGAGATACAACAAAGGATGTTCTTCCAATTTCTCATGACAATCAGCTTCAGAGGTTTCTACTAATTGTAACTCTTTTAAATTTCAGATATACAGCGAGTTTTTCCTTCAGTCCATGCAGATACTCCCGAGCATCAGTCCTTTTCCTTATATTTTTATCGATTATGGCGGTTGAGTATTCGTTCTTAATTAGAGTGTTTTTTAAAGTAACCCAATTCCCCACAATGTATATTTTCGGTGCAAACGAGACAGATTCTCATCTTTCTCCTCTTATCAGAACAAAACTTTGAAAGTTTGTCAGCTATCCATTCCATTTTTGCCTTAGCTAATAAACTGATCTTTGTAGAGATTCATTCGTTCGTCTTGAAAACTCGACAACAAAAAAAAGGAATCAACTTGAAACTTACATTCAACTGATGAACGAGTATTGCTAAAGATTTCCAGGATATAAATTAGCTCAGTAAGATTCTAAAATCCCCATATGTTTGTGATGAAAGACTATCGAAAGCCACTTGAATTCATGCTAGGTAAAAACGAATAGTTTTCATATTTGAAAATAGCTTTCTTTGGTAAGAAATATTAGTTAGAGAATCGTTGACATTTGATTTATCACAGTTTGGAGAGTTTTGACAACGCATACTAATGAACTCCTGTAAAATACAAGTCAGAGCCTACTGATCTCATTGTAGAGTATATCACCTCAGGAAAACAAGTTTTTAATCAAATATCATAGTAAAAATGTTGGACTCTAGAAGGATAAACGACGAAATTTTTATCCACTAGTCAAGTATAGATGTGGCCTATTGGCCTAAGCTATCGATTCCCATCCAATAAGTTTTTTTTCAGTTCTCGAGTTTCGAGTGGGATATACGAATTCAAGCTTTAGTTTAAGCGGAGGTATTTTTAGTAGGTGAGATTGTTGGCCTAATACCGACCCTCCTGTTAGGGCATAATATCAGCTAGGCAAAATTTAAGAGTTCACCAACTACCGATGCACTGTGCCTGTAGGCTGTAGATTCAAATCGCACTCCACCTACTTTAGTTTGAGCAACCAGGCTATATTATAAGCACTCACAAAATAAGGGTATCTCATAATTTGATACGTGTAGTGACCAGAGTGAATTATTAAGTGGGTATAAAAATTTTGAAATGTCGTAGGCAACTCGAAGGAATACAGAATACTACTACGGCTTACCCTCAGATATATTCTGCTCCAATGAGCTACGAAAATTGCAGGAGACAGTACACATAAATATATCCACTTAACAAGGTAAATTGAAAATTGAAAAAACAAGATCTTCTACCTCTGACTTAAAATGTCAGTCTTCATTTTAGCCGCATACTATCAGCAGTACCAAGTAATTGAGTTCCCCTGACTAACTGATTCACTAGTCAAATATCAGTGTAGGGACTAGGAGAACTAGTAAGTTGGATTTCTAATGAAACGATGTATTCACGGTTTGAACAATTTTTAATTAATATAAAACATCAAACATTGATTCCCCTTGATGAATTTGAATAAAGCAAGAACAGTGGTTTGTGCAAAATAATGTGATACCATCATTTATTTCGTTGGCTTCTCGTCAGCTGCTTACAGTCTAAATAAATTATGAGGTTTATGTACAGAAAAGTTTTAACATACTTCCATATTTTTCATGATATCAGTTGACAGAAGGTTCCGCAATTAGTGAACAGTGCTCAGAAAGTTGCGCTTATATATTTTTTACACAGGCTGTTCAAGTTTAAACAAAATAGATGTGTGCATACAATGGCAAAGGAGTTACGTAACAGAGACGAGAAGTACGTAAGATGATGCGTGACTAATAAATTAGGCAACAATGTACTGAGTTCAACTCAAATCATAGAAACAAGAGACAAGCGAAATTACACTATATCAAAGGGAGGGTGAGTTTAAAGCCAAAGATTGCGTAATCAAATGAGAAAATAAAGACATCCAGTTACCAGGGCAAGGAATGACTAATAACTGCTTCTTTCTGAACACATAAATCTGGTTTCAAGCATTTGACAGAAACTGCTCCGGCAAACTTGAGGAGAATCGAGCTCCTTTTGTCAACTGATAATTTTAAAGGATTTCGCAATTTCCACCTCATGATCCGTATCAAGGATATGTCTGGTAATAGCAATATTATAAAAGTTTCTCTCCTTGAGATGTAGGTTTTTCGATACATGTTCAGAGAATCGAATGTGTGCCATTCTTTCTGTCCTTCCAATATAACTCAGTCCGAGTTAACATGAGAAGGGTATCTGTCAACTTTTGACTGCACCAAAGAACATGTTGTCCGATAGACGGGATCCAGCTTAAGTGCAGGAGAGGCTCCAGCTAATGATGTACTCAGTTTTCTGTTCATTATTGCTTCAATATTTTCACCTTTGAAATCTAGTTGAATGAAGACAGGCATTTTTCCGACTGTGATTTGTTTGACATATTTGTTAATGAGTCTTTGAGGGAAACTGTTGTTTTTCAACATCTTTTCGAGAATCGTAAATTCTTCTTCTGATTTCTTTGCAGAGCATATTTTCCTCTCTCTGTAGTACACGGTCTTGACTAGTGCTCGTTTATAGCCATTTGGACAAAACTATTCGTAATTTATTCAGGCTGTAAGCAGCTGATGAGAAGCCAACGAAATAAATGACGGCATCATATTATTCTGTAAAGGCCACTATTGTTCTCGGTTTATTCTAATATAAATCAGTTGATTCGTTATGAAAGGCATATTTGTAATTAAATTGATTCGCTGTAAAACTTTCATTTAAACACTCTTTATGTAACCTATATTAACTTTTTATCTGTTCAAACTAATAAATCAACACAGTCATGGTTACAGTGATGCGGAAATCTTTTCAACTTTTATTAAATACGATGAAGATGGTGACAATAATCTAAGCTTGTCGGAACAACAACAATTAGCGTACGAAATTCAAATGGGGGTAAGATTAAATTCACTTTTTTTTTAAACTTGCATTTCTGTTCACAGTGACATTTACTAACATAGTCGTATTAATTTTAAGATTGATCTCGAACTGATTTCAGTTAGAGAACTATTCAGGACTGGAGAGTAGTGGATAGCCGTTTCGTCCTTAGTTGAGACTCTTTAGTAGCGTGCACCCATGACGACATCATTGGGAATCGAACCCAAGACTATTAGGTTAGTAGGTTAACTCGTATACCATTCGACTATTGGGAAAGTGACCAGTAGGGTCCACCGAGTTGAGTGTGAGGACGGATGCTGTCCGATAGCATTGGCTGGTGGCCACGCTAAGTATCGTGAAATATCAGAAGTTGAAACCAATTGATCATTGGATTCCATTACAATGACTGAACGGTCAACGAGATCACCTCGTAAACCGAATTTCCTAATTTATACTCCTGGTGGTAGATTCATCGAAGCATAGTGCTAGAGAGTCGCAGGCAACAATCAAACAGATGTCCGTCCAGTACTCCCTGGTTTTCAGTGATTCTCCAACCGAAGCCATTTAGCAATCGGTCCTGAAATCAATCAAATCCCTACAAACTAAAACTTGAAAATAGACATATTTAATTAATACATTGAGAAGTGGTGGCGCTATGTCAAGAATTGGCAGAAGGTAGAATTCATGGGACATTGGAACGGGTGCCAGTAGCTTAAAGGTCTATGAGCTAGCTCGCCTTGTAACCAGAAGGTCCTGGGCTCAAACGCCGGTGGGTGCGTACTGATGAAGGGTCCGAAACTGGGCTGGCGGAACAGCTGTCCAGTACTCCCAGGCTTTCCAATGGTCCTCATGATGAAATCCACCAACTAATACATTTTTGTTCTATCCAATAAACTCAACGAGATATAGCCGAAATCTATACAGATGGGACAAGGAGTATAAGTGAAGTGGTCCACCACCCTATTGAGTAATTCGCTGGTGTTTCAGTCGATGAATGCTTGCTAGTACAATCAAAATTGATTAAGATGCAAGTAAATTCCATTGAAAATCTCAAGCAGAATAAAGCGTGCATTCTACATCCTACAATTATCTACCAATAATCAAATGGCATGAGAATGTTGCAAGGCCTTCCGCCTATCTCAAAGGAAAGGTGTCATTAATACTTGCTAAAATATGGTATAATACAAATTCAACACACTTATTCCTTTAATTCTAAACAGGCAGTCACACTTAATGTACAGAAGTTCATTATACTACTCAAATTAAAGTAGGTAGAATTAGCTTTAAAATGAGGACCAGATGGTTGAAGTCTAATTGTTGAAGACACTGATGAATTACACTGCCTTCTTTGTAACAGCCAGCAACTGATAGGCTCAATTATAAAAGAGAATAGAGAAGATTTGTAGCTCAAGTAGATGCTTTCGACTTTGTTATGTCCACTGAACAGGATGATTTAATTACGAAGCTTTCACTTTCCTCATAGATGTTATCTTCAAGGCAAATCTCAATACAAAGTGTAAAACAGTGAATGAAAGGAAAGCCAAAAGCATCAGAAGTACTTCAAATGTATTTTGACTTAATACTAAGAGTAATTATTAAAGGTTATTAGTGTACCAAAGAAGGGGGCAAGATTAGTTATATTACATAATAATACTTAACCTTAACTAATCTCCATCCAAAAGAATACCTGAGGCGACGTATTATTTATTCCTAGCAGTTCTTCACAAACGTCGCCGATCATTCGGTCAGCAATCATAATCATTATAATCGTTCAGTTACAAATTGTTTGCATATAACTTATCTTTATTTGGTGGATGGTGAATAGCAGTGGAATCCAGGATGAGCATTTCGACCTATTTGAGACTCATCACTGGATGTACCTGCATTCCCCAGTGAGTGATGATATTCCCACTGAGGCTCGAACCCAGTGCCCATAGTTCCAAACGCCAAAGCGTTATCCACTAGACCTTTCGGGTCACGAGAACCATCCTGGATTGCACTGCTAGGCATCATCCACCAACTAAATTCTCATTACATGCCCGGACATCGTCGAAGCACCTGCACACGAAGCTGAGACCGAGCACTTCGGTCCAATCAATCGACGGGAAAAATCTGAAGTTCAGCTAAATAATGACTAGTCTTTGTTTACAAATTCAAATTGCTAGCCGCATGTGTTCTAATTTTAATGAAATACAGAACATTGTGTTGGACACTGTCACCTCTAACACACTCTATTTAAAGGATTCTTAACAGTTGTGGCTCATTGGTTTTCACCATTCCACCTCCAACCATAAGGTCGAAGAGTTTGAACCCCACTTCACCAACCATGGTTTGGGGAACCAGAGAGTAACACTTGCCCTCATACTACAGATGTAACCTGCTGCTAACTTTATGAAAATGCAACTAGTTTTTCATAAATACCTTAAGTTATTAAATCTAAGAAATTAGAACAATAATAATAATGATTTACCTTATTCCAAAAACAGTACTTGTGATACAGAATGGAATTTTCAGCATTAATCACAATATTGCATCTAATTTTCTCAAATTATAAATAAAATTAATCACACAGAAAATTTCCCACATTTACAATAGGGGTAATGTCATAAACACGCAGCATATAAAATGGATATAACAATAATAATGATAACAGGCTAATAATAATAAGAATATGAGTGAAAATTGCCGCTGGCTTGTTTCACACAGTATTGTCGATGCGGTATAGAAATCCTAACATGTTTAAAAACATTGAATATAATGTTCTCTTTACATGATATGGTGAGGGGAAAACAAAGATTACAGCAGCCATAGAGATAAGTTGGTGTTTGCAATTATGAGAGTAAAACAAACAAAGAAGCTACAGGACCTTAAATATAGTAGAAATAATAAAAGTAAAACTTGAAGGTATATAAGGATGGATGGAGTAAATTGTTTATTTAGTAGATGAAAAAAGGTTAGTTAGTTCTTGCCTGACACCATTTCCATGACATAAAATACGTTCCAAGTATAGTATCATAGAATTTCTATACTTTGACGTGCGAGCATACAGTTTTCTGAAGTTACTTCTTGTTCTACCTGAGTAGATGCAAGGTGAAAGCTGAGGGTAAAGCGGATGCTCCAAGTCAGACAAAATCCCTTTAGCAAATTTATTCCACGAAGTCAAGTGCCTATCGACAACGACGTTAACTGTGTGGTCCACTGGGACACCACTCACCCTACTGACAGTTTTCGGCATTCTACGAGTTGTGACATAGTCCTTTTTAAGCAAACCAGGAAAGAATAAGGGTGAACAATAAAGAAGAATACGTAAGAGGAAGGGTTGAGTTATACCCGAGTGCCTTAACTTCTTAATGTAAAATGTCAGGCGGAATATTTTGCTGGAGATTGCTAAGACATGGGAAGACCAGGAGAGATCAGAAGAGAGAATGTCTGTTCAAGATTGACAGGATTACTTGCTTTTGTCACAGGTTATTTAAGAAACCATACTGTTTGCCAAATATTCATCATTTGTAAATTTACGTTTGATCACTAGTACACTATCCCCAAAAGACTTTGTTTTCCACTAACTATTACTTCAATGTTAACCAGTAATCATCTTAACTTCAAAGCGCAAAAAAATACAATGTTTGACTACCATCCTCTTACTTAAAAGGAAAAAGCGGTGTAAAACTAAAAAGCGCGTAAGTCGAGCTCTAGGTATTTATTTTAGAAAGTTCACGTATGTTAAACAATAATGGAATTTTTGAGAATCCCTGGAACTTTCAGTTGTATATAAACAAAACATGGCACCTTACATAACTTTAGTCATAACTCTTCCTTGTTAAGAATGATTAATGAAATTTATTCAAGCAGATATTAAAACCTCCATAAACCTATATAATTCGATTTTATCAACATTTTAAGTCAATGGCTGTAGAAGTAGAAATGTTTATTCCTTAAATCTGGATAACCTGATTGGACTACTTGTTTAACCTTGGGCCATTTGCTAGCCAATCAGAATAATTTATTCTCCTTTCTGACCTAGCCAAACTTTAATGTGTCTAGGAATCCATAAATATGTTTTTCCTTTATATAGGTCCGTCACTAAGTCTTTCATCTTCTCTCATTACAGTACTATCATATTATGAAGGAACATCAGAAGCCCTACATGGGATTCTATGAAAGGCTGGCATTAGGGTGACATTTAAACCAACAAATTCACTCAGAAACAAAATTTATCCGCTGAAAGACTCGACAGATCCAATTATGATAAATAATATACTTTATCACATGCGATATAACGGTTGTGGGACCAGTCACACAGCTAAAACTAGTATGTCAAGGTCAGTTAGGTTATCAGAACTTAGAAATTTACCTAAAGATGGAAAATTTAACCTAAAAAGTTAAATATTCTAGAAAAAAAACTCAGCCACTGCAATGCATGCACTTGCAAGTAATGAAATTATACGCTGTAACAGAGTAAAAGTATCAAAAGGTATTGTAGTGAGGTGAAGAGATACGATAACCACTCAATCTTTGCTCAGTGAATCAATACCAAACACTTACAATCAAACTGACGCAAAACCTGTACCAGATATACGGAAAATTACAATGAATACTAGGGGAGAAGAGAAAATATGTATATAAAACAAACTAAGAAGCTATGTGCATAAATTGATAAGATTATGATCAATAAGATGTGCTGAAAACGTCATCCAGGTAATAATACCTGTATCACTGAGTCTTATATCATATAACCTTATCTAGTACGGGACTATACTCAACCACAGAGCCGAAATTCTAGACTTACATTAAAAATTTGGTTTTCATTTAGGGTCAGGACATCTTAAAGAAACTAAGCAATTTGAGACTAATATTTAAGAAACAGATTTACCAAGAATAAAATGGAACTATTTAATTAATCATGGTGAATGTCGGGAGTGGAAAATCATAACTGTAATGTAGAAAAGTGTAATGAGAAAAGATGCCTTGACATGTTAGCTCTTAGCAAGCACACTTTGACGATACCTGAAAGTTACTAGAGATGAAGTATTTCATGCCACAATAATTAGTCAACAAGAAACAAATCATGCCTGTTACAAAAGACGTGATACTCCTGGCTAGGTAGCCAATTGTCTTATGACCCTTTAGGATTTCAAACAGTGAATGCCAGATTTTAGTTTCATTGGTGGAGCCATGACTCTTTGGAATACAGCCATATCTATCTGACAAGTCCCAAAGAGGATGAACTGTGTGTCCTGGATTCCACTAGGACCACCATTAACCAACTATACTGACACGTAGCCTGACAATATATCCAATCCGAAGTGTGTTTTATTAATATGCTTTACCTACCTCGCGAAAATAACACAACTAAATAACCACAATTCCGGATCAATCTTGTAGTATTCGCTTACTGCTTCTTATCCTCAAATTGCTACATATACATACATGTAAAATGATCGTTTTTTTGTCTTTGAAATAACAGCTAATCTATAAAAGTGTTGATCCAACTGACGAAGGCATTGGAATGGATGATGATCTAAATGGAGACTTATTGAAATCAAGGGAAGATGAAGAACATGTAAGTATTACCTAATTGAATAAAACTACTGAAAAGACAAAAAATACAAACAAAATAAGCCAGTAACTATACACCTTTTGTACATATGCAAACTCACGAACTTGATAATTTATCACAGTTTCACGCAAAACATTGTGAGTAAACTATACTGTGTAAACGCTGATTGTTTCCAACCATCTGAAATATGTCATTTGAAAGTGCACCACGATGAAAGTTCTTGACTAAAGTCATGTTTAATCATGGTGGAATAATCACTGAATGCTTTGGTAATCTTTAGGAATAGTAAAACTAGAAATTAAATTGCAACGACAGAAGACAAAGGCCAGGCAACAGATCGTTTAGTGAGAAAATCAAGAGATATTTATATATTTTTATGTGCATTATTATGGGATATTGTTAGCAGGAAAACAGCGTCTTCTGATTGGTTGTTTTCTCACTGGAAGTTATTCTGCCCTCTCTTTGTGACCGTTTCTTTGAAGGTCAAACCGTATATCTGCGAATCGTATCCACCCACGCAGTGTCTGCTGTTATTGGTTGTTGAGTTAGTCTTTGTTCTTGTTTTTTTCTCATGACTAAGATTTAGGACGTAAACATTGACGTAAATTGCTGTCTACCAATTTTGGCTAGCAGACAGCCCTCACCACACACTGACAATAAGGAACTGTTTGTTGTCCGGTGTTTAGACCATTTCAATCTGGCTAGTATACATTACTGTCTGCTTCGAAACATGTCTATCAGTCAACAGAATATATATATATATATATATATCGATCTGCCATCTGTACCTACCCTCTTGATACTATTTATGGCGTCATACAAGTGACAATTGTGATCAGAATACTATGGATTTCGATAAGAAACCATGAGGAATGGCAATGTCGAACTGTGCAATCTGTAAACAATGCATTCTATTCTAGGTCTTACCAGTTTGACCAAATAGTTTTATTATATCTATGCGTAAATTCATCTCATATAAGTGAATTAGTTAAAGGCGTATGAATACTAATTGGTCACTTCGGTAAACTAGCAACACAGAATGACTCTCGTCATTTGCAAATTATGTGTTATTACTAGTTCCTCTGAGTTCTAGTAGAGTCTGGGGCTTCAGGTGTACATTACCACTTAACTGTCTTCTCTGCTGCGTTTTTTAGCTTTCATTTTCGCCTCATACAATCACCACGTCACCGACAAACACACGCCCAACTCAAGGGCCTGACATATGATTTCAGTCAACAGTTCCCTCGGCATATATCCAGTCCATCGCCATTTCTTTCTACGTATTCGTTAGACGATAGGTTCCTGGTTGGTCTGTCACCAAAGTTCCTTGTTGCCTATCTCTTCCAGTCAGCCACAGAAGTCAAAAGTTGACAACAGCCTGAAGCTAGTTGTTAGAAATGCTTTTGGTGACGTATGCACCAATTCTCTGAACTACGTAAGGGAACCAACTTGACATTATTGTCGAAAACTTGGATCTTGTTCTTAATGCTGAGTGCAACAGATTTCCACATTGATCTCACAGATTAAGGGAAGTCTGTCTTGGTTTTTTTCAACCCTGGCTACTCTTGACACCTTCACTTGTGCTGATTGCCTGTAGTTGATTGAAATAATGCTGCTAGACCAGGTAAATGATAGAGGTGACTTCCATCAGATTTCTTCTATTGTCGACGATCGATGCTTGTTTTTCTTGTTCAATAGGCATCTGCATCACCTCTGTGTTCACCGTCTTCACTGCCGCCATGTTGGTTTTCGCCTGTGTATGCATGACTAACTTATTTTTACCTCCATGATAAAGGAAACTGTCCACCACATACCACTTCTTCTTCCTATCCATAAGCAAAAGCTGGTCGTCAGAAGACACGAAATCTCTTCCTGATTTCACTGTTTACAGATAACCAATTCGATTGGGATAATGTTCAAATATAAGGTACAGGAAACACAAAAAAAACGTCATACAATATCCAGAAGCCTGGTATTCAGTAAATTATTAATCAATAGACACATCTAAATAGACAAATTATTTTTGTGGTTATTCATGACTTATGACATTCTTATATATATATAGCATATCATATCAGAAAATCAAAACACTGGTCGGCTGTTAAGACAGATATTAGCCAACAACAAAGTTTGCTGGAGTTGGCGCTAAAAATTGCCAATTGACAGAACTTAGAATTCATGGGACATGGGTTCTGTCACAGTAGCTCAATGGTCGACGAGCTGGCCTCATAGCTTGAAGGTCCTAATTCGACTCCTGACGGTTAATGAATGCATAGTACTGAAGAGTCCCACAGTAGAATGAAACAGCTGTTCAGCTCTCCCTGACTTTTAGTGGTTCTTTAATTAATATCTATCTGCGACTAAACTTGAAACAAATTAGATCCTGTAAAATAACGTTTGAAAATTCCAGAAAATACAAGGACCAAATGGTACGAACTCAGCAATGACTTTTGAACGGTTAGTCAGCAACTTACTGAAACTAGATAAATGACGCTATAATCATGGATAAAATAGGCTTCATGAAGTGTTATGATATTCAAGTATTGGTTTAGTGGGATTCGATCGATTGGTTAGAAGATTTCATCATGAACTGACATCGGTTAAAGAATCATTGGAAAAAATTTAGGAGTACTGCCAGACAACCGTTTCATTAGTCTGCTTTGGGACTCTTCATCAGTACGCACCTACCGACAGGGTCGAACCCAGGACCTTCTGGTTACAAGGCTAGCGAGCTCATAGACCATTCGGTCACTGGGACCTGATCCAATGGCCAGTCCATGAATTCCAACTTCTGCCATTTCACGATATAGCGCGACCACTAGCCAATGTCTTCGGTGAGTATTTGTCCTCACACCCAAACTGTTGCATGTGCTGATCACGACCTCCGAAAAGGACCTAGGCACCCTCTGTGTGAATAGAGTCAGTCGCCAGTGTTATGATATTAAACAGGATGTTTAATATGTTTTGGGTTAGACTTGGGAAAGATTAGTATACAATTGGTGGATGGTGGCTAGCACTGGAATCCAGGATGAGCATTTCGTCCTATTTGGGACTCGTCAGCTGGATGTGCCTGCATTTCTCAGTGGGTGATGATGTTCCCACCGAGGCTCGAACCCAGTGCCCATAGTTTCAAACGCCAAAGCGTTATCCACTAGACCACTTAGGCCACGAGAGCCACCTCTTGTGCAACGGCTCTCGTGGCCTAAGTGGTCTAGTGGATAACGCTTTGGCGTTTGAAACTATGGGCACTGGGTTCGAGCCTCGGTGGGAACATCATCACCCACTGAGAAATGCAGGCACATCCAGCTGACGAGTCCCAAATAGGACGAAATGCTCATCCTGGATTCCAGTGCTAGCCACCATCCACCAATTGTATACAAATCAAATCCCCAGACATCGTCGAAGCATCTGCACAAGAAGCCGACATATCAACCTGAGACCGAGCACTTCGGTCCAATCAATCGAAGGGAAAATCAAAAATTCAATTCAATAATTGGGAAAGATTAAGTTAAGATTTAAGCTAAGGACAGTCTGGGGTTAGGTCAACCTGATATGGGAGATATCAGGATTGGCTTGATTTAGATTAGGGTTAGTTTAGGAATGGTTTCGCGTCAGGATTAGGTTAGGGAAAGATTAAGATTAGGGTTAATATTACAAGACCTAGATGAATATATGTGCAGAATTTAGTTTAATTACTCTATTAACACTCCAATGCATAACTGGAAGGTATATTCGTCACAGGTCAGAGAAAGGCATCCCGTGTAATAGTTTCATGGCTTTTCATTCATTATTCTCATAAACCTACGTATTTTATACATAAAAATCTGCCTTTTCAAGTGTTGCCTTGTAGGGATTTGATTGGTTTACAGGATTTCATCATGAGCTGACATTAGTTAGAGAACCATTGGAAAACCTGGGAGTACTGGACGACTGTTTCGTCCTAGTTTGAGACTCTTCAGCGGTACGCACCCACCGGTGGGTGGGTGCCTTTTCATGGGATTGGCGAGCTCTAGATTTTCAGTGCTTAAGGTGCAATTTCGTCAATACATGCATGATGACTTTTTATGAGACGGAGATAAACACCGATTGTCCATAAAGAAGATCAGAAATTAAGTATCTTGGACTTATTCTCTCTTCTGATCTCTCCTGGTCTTCCCATGTCTTATCGATCTTCAATAAAATATTCCACCTGACATTTTACATTAAGTAGTTAAGGCACTCAGGCATAACTCAACCCTTTCTCCTACAGTTCGCAAACTCTTGCATCCTACCTATTCTTCTTTATTGCTCATCCTTATTCCTTCCGCGTTTGCTTAGAAAAGACTATGTCACAATTCTTAGGATGTTGAAGACTGTCAATAGGGTGAGTGATGTCTCAGTGGACCACATAGCTAACATCGTTGTCGATAGGCACTTGACTTCGTGCAATAAATTTGCTAGAGGGATTTTATCTGACTTGGAGCATCTACTTTACCCTCAGCTTTCACCTAGCATCTCCTCAGGTAGAACAAGAAGTAACTTCAAAAAACTGTATGTTCGCATGTCTAAGTATAAAAACTCTATGATTCCATACTTGGAACGTACTTTATGTGATGAAAATAGTGTCGGGCAAGAATAAACTAACCTTTTTCCATCTAGTAAATAAACAATTTCCTTCATCAATCCATCCTTATACACCTTCAAGTTTTACTTTTATTACTTCTATTATATTTATGGTCCTGTTACTTCTCTGTTTTACTCTCATAATTGCAAACACCAACTTATCTCCATGACGGCTGTAATCTTTGTTTTTCCCCTCACCACATCATGCAAAGAGAACATTATATTCAATAATTTTAAACATGTTAGGATTTCTATACCGCATCGACAATACTGTGTGTAAAAAGCCCACGGCAATTTTTCACTTGTATTATTGTTTCCATGTTTTTGACATTACCCCTATTGTAAATATGGAAAATTTTCTGTGTGCTTATTTTATTTATAATTTGAGAAAATTAGATTCAATAATGTGATTAATGCTAAAAATTCCATTCTGTATCACAAGTATTGTTTTTGGAATAAAGCAAATTATTATTATATTTCAAAGTTGAAGAGGTGACTTTCCTATCTTTCGAAGGTCAGCTAATGATTCCTTTTGCTAGCTCTCTTAAAGACTGATCATGCTGTCTAAACTTGTCATAAAATTTCATATTCCATTTGAAGATTACTGTTTCTAACTCATCTCTGACACGTAAGTTTACATGTGATATGTAGTCTGGACATTCACTAAGATAAACAGACGAGGGCCTTGTATTATTTATTAGAATAAAGTCGCGTCATTTCACATTATTGTTTTCAATTAGATCTCATCAGGCTTAACTCTAATATATATAAGTTTACAAATAAAAATTCATATATAAACCAATCATGGTGTTTTGTCTATAGGATAATACGATGGTGAATATAAATTGTGCAGTTAGTCATAATAGTAGTAATAATAATAATAAAGGTCTTATCAATAATAAGGATGAAAAAATGAGGCAATCTGTGATAACACGAATAATGAAAAACAGTATGATTAAACAAACAATTGTTCAGGTGGAAGTAGTCGATAAAGGCTAGTAAAAACAAATGAACCGATTACGTAATGTTAGATTGTAGGGGAAGGAAATGAAACACGTTTATAATGAATATAAGATAAGATTAAGGGATGATAAGAAAGGGGTTGGAAATATAAATAAAGGGTGATGTAGAAGTCTTTCGTTGGTTATGTCTTATTAGGCCACGGGAGGGATAATGGCTGCACGAACTTCTTTTGAATGCATAGTTTAGGTTCAATAGTTCGAATGCCTATCGCCTCAGCTGTGTGTAGTAGACGAATACGAAGTCTATTAGAAAGATTCGGAGAGATACGAGCGTACGGGCGTACTACTAGACAGCTTAGCCAACGTGTTAGTGAACATCTCCCATCGTGGTTTGGCAAAGGACAGACAAAAACAATCCGAAGCTCAATTCTGTCACATCTAATTGATAGTGGTCATGTAGTCGATAAAACGAAAGCCTTCAAAGTAATTCATCGTATCCCTCCGAATCTTTCTAATAGACTTCGTATTCGTCTACTACACACAGCTGAGGCGATAGGCATTCGAACTATTGAACCTAAACTATGCATTCAAAAGAAGTTCGTGCAGCCATTATCCCTCCCGTGGCCTAATAAGACATAACCAACGAAAGACTTCTACATCACCCTTTATTTATATTTCCAACCCCTTTCTTATCATCCCTTAATCTTATCTTATATTCATTATAAACGTGTTTCATTTCCTTCCCCTACAATCTAACATTACGTAATCGGTTCATTTGTTTTTACTAGCCTTTATCGACTACTTCCACCTGAACAATTGTTTGTTTAATCATACTGTTTTTCATTATTCGTGTTATCACAGATTGCCTCATTTTTTCATCCTTATTATTGATAAGACCTTTATTATTATTATTACTACTATTATGACTAACTGCACAATTTATATTCACCATCGTATTATCCTATAGACAAAACACCATGATTGGTTTATATATGAATTTTTATTTGTAAACTTATATATATTAGAGTTAAGCCTGATGAGATGTAATTGAAAACAATATTGTTCGCTTAAATGTGTTGTTCTAAATTTTACTATGGGAATATTTAGTATATATTGGACATTATGACGTTTTGTCTGATTGTTATCAGTAGACGCATAAATATTTACACTACACACCATAAACTGTGATGCGTTTTCCATTGAAGTGTATATCAATTAATCTGGCCATAAATCCATTTTCATAATGACTTTAAATTATTTCGTCAGAATCACTGGGTTCCGTGTGATGCAATTATTAGAGGGTTTAAGTTGTGGTTATATAAATGATGTGTCGTTGTAATAGAAAAATAAGTAATATTGTCGGTCTTCAAAATTACAAAGGCAGGATATTTAGCGAAGAGACTGTTTTCAATTAATATATTATCAAGTTGTACAATTTTATCTATCTATATATACATAGTCCTTAGGAATTGTATCTCTTGAAGGGGTGAATATTTGGTGAGTGGTGATTAGCAGTGTAATCCCAGATGCAAATTTCGTCATATCCGGGACTCGTCAACTGGATCAACCTGCATTCGCAAGTGAGCGATGGTGTTCCTACTGAGGCACATACCCTGCACCCATCGTTTCAAACAACAAGACTTTACCCAGTAGACCACTTGGGCAGTGAGAGTCACCCCTTTTGCAATGGCTTTCAGTTATTACTTTATCAATCATCAACTGGAGAGTCCAAATCGAATTACATAACAACTGATATCCGCTGAACATTAGGTGACTCTAGGGGCTTAATTAGTCTGGTGGATACTGGTTCGGGGTTTGAAACTATGGGTACTGGGTTCGAGCCTCGAGGGGGGGGACGCCACCACTAATTGGGGAATGTGCCTTCATTCAGATAATGAGTCCCTAACAGGATGGAATTCTCACCCTTGATCCTACTGCTAGTCACCACCCATCAAACTACTTCAATGTCAATTCTCAGAAATCCTCGACTGAATGATGAGTCACTCGAGATGCTGTGATAGCTATTGACGAGATGTTCAAATATGGCGTTTTTGATTGAACCATTACTTCCAGTTTGCAACAGTGCGGCGTAATCTCCTCTTACATGTTTTAAAACAACACTCGTAGAACAACGTATTCACCTAGCCGTGCGCTAGTAGGTGAACTGATATATACACATTGCAGTGGTCATGTGAAGAAGTTTGTCCCTCATATTGCTAAGAAGTAGAGGGAAGTTAGTGGACATCTCCATCATAGTTGCTTCAGGGAAGACCTTCTTTAGAAAACTGGAGATTCTCCTCTCAAGGATATCTGCCGCTAAGTCTCCTCTGAAGTGCACATTTACATTCAGTGATTTCTTTGGTATTGAAGTGCATTCATCCGTTTTCGGCTGTGGTTTCATATTTTTCTCCCCGAAATGTACCGGGTATCCATTTCGAGTCAGGATATTTTTGAGAAATACAAGCTCTTCTTCTAAGCAGTCAGTGCTGAAAATTCCTCTGATATAGTGGGCTAGTGAACTGGTGAGAGCTCTTTTTCGACTGACAGGTATCGAACTATAGAAGTTGGCTGTTCCATGTGGGTTTTCTGTGGATATATTTTTTCAGAGTTTCATCATCTCTTCTTGTCGTTTCAACATCCAGAAACCGAATCTTTGATTCATTTGAACTTTTCAGAATGAAATCGCCGAAAAGAGTTCTTTGCTGAACTTCTTGTTCTTTTTCCCCCAATGTGCAAATGGGTATTTTTCACGGTTCATATAATTATCTCTGATCTGTTAACAGTGATGCATTTCCAAGAAAGTGTTTCGTCTAACCTACTACATTAAGAAACTCAGACTAACTGGAGTCCCTCAACCTCTGCTTTCACAATTTGTCAACTCTCGTATCCTACCTATTCTACTTTACTGCTCCCCGCTAGTCTTTCCTGGGTTACTGAAAAAGGACTATACCATCCTGAGAAGGATGTTGAAGGTAGTTAGTAGGATTAGCGGTGTAAAACTCAGTCAGCTCATCACTACATTAGTGGATAAGCATCTGAATACATGCGAGAAATGGACTAAAACCATACTCTCTGACCCCCAACATCCCCTCTATTTCCAACTCTCTCCTTGCATCTGATCAGGTAGAACCAGAAATCAGTACAAAATAATATATGCTCGTACAACCAAGTATAGGAACTCAACGATACCATATTTGGCCCGTGTTCTAAGTGACAGAGACAATGTTAGGCGTGAAACTTATGACTTGCTTTGTTGTTAATAACATGATTTTGGCCCTTGTTATTTCCCCCTTATACTCTTTTATTTGTACTCTATAGTGAACAACCTTCTTATACTTACTTAGCTACTTAAAATTACCATCATTGGCTTACGCTTTTGTACTTTACTCTATTCCTTCTTTTGTATATCTACTGGGTCCGACTATAATATCACTATGATTATTACGAAATTGTCCTGTCATTAACCATCATGTAATATTAATTTTTGTGGTTGTTATTTGTTTGGCACTATTTAACTGACAATCTTGTTTGTGAACGCCACTATCACCATCTTAAAAAATTTTGTATTATGCATGATTCCTCACACTACCACTACAAACACCGCATTAGTGCTGACAATAAAAAAACACAACCTGAAATGTTTATTTTATGATTGTTTAGTGTTGTTCAATCAAATTAACTGATCATCTTGGCTATAAACATTCTTAAGAACATCTCATAATTTCTTGTATGATTATAGCTGTTACTGTTCACCACGCATACACATATCATAGCTTCCACTAACCAATACTGAAATATTTTTTCATTATTAGTGTTTATCTTCCTTTCTACTTGGTATTTTTATTTGCAATTTTTTCTTTTGTTTTTTTGTTATTTCTGTGTTTCTTTTTTGGTTTTTTTGTTGTGTTTTTTTATATATTTTATTTTTTTTTGTAATACTCCTTTTAAATGTACGATGAAATTAGATGCAATATTGTAGATATGTGCTGAAAATTCCACACTGTACCACAAGTACTGTTTCTGGAATAAAGCGAAATTGTTATGTTATGTTCTATGAACTCAGTGGTTTCATTTGGAAGTTTTTGTGATCGTATTCAATTATTTATATCAATAACCTTAAGGCTTCTACACACCCAAACAGTATATTAGATCCTGTATGGTATCTAAAGATGTTACCTTGAAGTAGGTAGTGATTTATGTATATCGGTTTTATTAAAGTATTCTGAATTATGACTTAACCACTATTTTCGGAGTGGGGGGCCGGAAAGAAAGATATTCATTAATGTAAGCGTAGAACTTGGGCACTGTAGTAGAATGTGATTCCTTACTAGATAATTTTGTAATATTAATATTATTACTTCATCACTGTGTGTTACATCATACAGGCTTGTCTAATATGGAAGAAAATTATTCAAATTCTTAAGAGCACTGTCTATTCACAAAAATTTCGAGGAAGAGGTTTCGTGGTAGCCAAAAGTTGGAGTCATCAGGTGTTCAGTGCATCCACTAAACTGAGTGACAGAAAACTGTCATATACTGACGTAAAATTTCTCTAGGTTTGGTGTTAGTTGAACGATTGGAGACCCTGTTTGAAGAGCATTCCAGGTTTTCGTCATTCATAAGGACAACATGAATTTAGTCATGTAGGACTTCATGTCCCCTTTGACATGAGAATCTAATTCATTCACCCGTTTTGTCAGTAATCTACACCAAGATTTATACTTCAGAATAATGTAGCCGAAGAGATTCTACTAAGGGCTTATGTATTAACAAGTTTTTGGAAATTTTCTAGTGTATCAAAAATTGTTTTCTCAGAAACAAGCTCAAAAGTTGTTTGTTTATAGAAAAAGGTGCTAAATATGTTCTGTATGCTTTACTGGATTACACAACTGCTTTTGACTCTATACCTAGCCTTCTTCTTTTAAGAAGCCTACAGACTGGATACTGGATTCATAAATGTTTGCATTCTTATTTTTCTGGAAAGAAGCATTACACTTTACATAAAGGAAAATCACCCATTACTTTGTTTACTGAAGCCGATGTCTCTCAAGGTGCTGTCCTTTCTCTTTTCCTTTCTTCTCTCTTCTTACATGATTCAAGTTATTCTGACGAAGTCAATTTGGTTAAGTATGCTGGTGGCTTAATTGTTTCCATGCCAGTTATTTCTTGATCAGACTGTTCCAAAATCAATAACTTTTTATCAGAAATTAGAAAATTATCTTTATCAAATGGTCTTAAGCTAAATCATTTAAAATATCAGATTTTTAATTTCACTTTCAGATACATGCAGTGGTTCGTTCCCATGATTGTAGCATCGTAGAAGTTGGATTATGTCTTCTGATCTTTCGTGACTAGCCAACAGCTTGTTTATTTCTAGATGAATATCCTGTCTAACTTTCTACATAAAGAAGTTAAAAAAAAAACTTTCTTATCGCTCAGACTCTACTTTACAGTTGATTAACTCTTGCATCCTACATCGCATCCTACTTACATTGCGAAGAGCACTAAAAGCTGTCTGTAGGGCGAGTGGTACATCGCTAAGCCAACTCATTAATGTCCCTGTGGATATACAGTTGAATTCATTCAATAAATCAGCAAAAATCATCTTGTCAGATGTTGTATAGCACCCATTTTATTCACAACTCTCCCCTCCTATCCCATCAGGTAAAACTAGAAGCAATTATAAAAGACCTTATACTCGAACGACTAAGTATAAAAACTCGGTACATTTTTTGTGATGATAAAGTGTTAGGCATGAAACTACAAACCTACTGAGAAATGCCAGATAAACGCCTCTTTTTATTCTTTCTATCATTAATACGTTGTTGTGACTATTTCTATTAATTTCTACTTTTAATTTTACATTTATATACTACTGACATTGTTACTAATATAAATGCCCCTTAATTATTTCCCCTCTTACTGTGTAACGCAAAGAGAAAGCCGAATGCAGTATGGTACTATATGCTGAAAATTCATTACTGTATCAAAAGTACTGTTTGAAAATATATTCATTATTACTATTATTATTATTACTAACCAATTAATTTTAAATGGCGGCCTGCTTATATCACTAGCTACTGGCCCCATTCCGGTAGTTAATTGCCCGGGGTTCTAGTGGGGCGTCGTAACCAATAGGGTGCAGCAGGTCAGGTGTGAGGACAAATACTCGCACAAGACAATGGCTAGTGATCACTGTATGCCGTAAATTGTCAGAAGCTGGAACTCATGGATTTGTCATTGGACCAAGTCCCAGTGGCTTAATGGTCTATGAGCTCGCCTCGCAACCGGTTGATCCTGCGTTTGAGTCCTGGCAATGGGTGAGTACTGTGAAGAGTCCGAAACCTGGCTGACGAAATAGCTGTCTAGTACTCCCTGCAGGTCTTCGAATGGTTCTCTAACCGATGTCAGCTCATGATGAAATCCTGTAACCAATAAATTTTCTATCCATCAAAATGCATTATCTTGAACCTATGTTTGCAATGGAAAAATAATATGGAAAAGCCTTCCTGGACGATCTATTTATAATATTTATACTTATATAGACATTTGAACAAACTTTGTAATTAGTATACGTATTTCCCCTAGACTGTGTATCATTAATTTGACATTTGCTTGCCACATGTTGATTTTTGTGCTTTCTTCTTTGCCTTTTTCCTTGTTTAATCTTCAGTTGTAATACTTCTCTTTATGGTTGTATGTACATTTTACAGCATGTTCTTCAACTATATGAGTTTGTTTGAGTTCGTCTTAAAGGTAATTCTGACCAAGGGATCCTCGGTTTATGATTCTTGTCGACAGAGCTTTCTATCCCACCTCGTTGGGTATATTCTCCTTGGTTCTGAGGGACCTTTCACAGTTGAAATTTGGTCAACTAATTTTGTCTTACAATATTTGTTTTGTAAGGCAATGTTGAACCAAAATATGAGTTTTCATGTAATTATTGCTTAATAGAACTGCCAAAATATTGGAGAATAATCGTCTTTTCCCGGAAGTTTGGGACGTTTTGTGGTAAAGCGTGTCTCAAAGAAGTCTTATTATTTCGGAAGCAAAAGGACTGAGAAAATAAATATTTACTTTTCAATTAAATCCTCATCTCTGGCTCTACTCTAATATATAATAATAATATAATTTTTCCTTCACGTTCCCAGTGGAACATAAGGCTTCAAGCCATTGGTTTGAAGTTTCTGTAGCAGTGTATATTTTTACAGGATGGGGTTGCTAGCCTCATACCCAACCTTCCCCCTTTACCAGCATTATTCTGGCCCAGTGAGGTAAAGGAGTGCGTCGGCCGGGATTGAACCCCAGACCATGTGCATGGTCGGCGAGCGTCCTAACCGCTATGCCATCGACTCTAATATATACAGCATTTTTATTACAATACACAGCAGTTTACCAATCAAGTGGTGATATGTTTGTTAAGAATAATTAGTCATTATCAGTATGTCAAGGCGCGGGTGATAATTAACGAAGAAAATTGATACACACAATTAAAAGGTAGAAATGGTTGAAACACATGGATTGCGTAGTGCATAACTTTTGAAAAATGAAGAGCAATTAAGGAATAAGCGTGTGCACAGGTTGATTACGCAACAGATTGTTAGAGAAAATAAAACGATTTGGGCAGTGATAATTTGTAACTAAGATTGAAGTGGTCATAAGAACAAAGCAATTTTACAACGATAACATGTAATTAAAGATGAAGTAGTCAGAAAAATAATAAAATAATTTGGACAATTACAATTTTTAAAGATTTAGGGGGATGGGGGCAAAGTAGTCCGGTTTATACATTCATGTAACGATGGCCAAAGTAAGGAAAGTGGATGTACAAATTTCTTCTGAACACTCAGGTTTGGCTTTTTGAAGTGGATTCCAATTGCTTCGGCTGTATGTAAAGATGAACTCGTAAGGCAAAATTAAGTATAGTAGGAATGCGATAAATAACTTTAAATGCTGTATTAACGTAAACCTTATGCTCACTTTCTACAGGGTGTGTTAAAATAGAGCTACAAATAGATCTTGTTTGTCCCTTGCTTAACCACGCTGGATGATGTTGGGAAATGCGATGGTGAACCTGCCTAATTATACGCCCAATGTAGCTGGCTCTACGGCTGCAGTCAAACTAGTAGATACACATAGAGGAGGCGAATTTAGTTAGTTTATCCTCATTTCTCAAATAGTGTAGGGGTGGTAGTGAGAGACAAAGTACCTTTGCTCTTTCAACTTCATTTTTCAGGCGCTGTGTTATTATTTCGCTGATTTTGTCACCGAGGAACTGCAGTTTTATTAATAATGGTTTTTTTCGAAACTGTTGCCATACTGACTCTTTTGGGTGCTGAATCCATATTTTTCTCAATAAAATTATCTGAATAACATTTTTCCGAAGTAATTCTGTTATAATCTTAAGCTACTCATTGAGGCAGTCGTCTGAACAGATTAACCTGGCTCTATGAACCAGACACTTTACCAGGTTGCGTTTATATTTCAAAGGTACAAAACTCAAAAAATGAGTGTACTTACCTGTTGTTGTAGGTTTCCTATACATACTCCTTCTTAGTGTGCCATCTTCTTTCCTTGCCATGAAGACGTCTAGGAATGTGATGATGTCATTACTTTCTTTCCCTGTGGTAAAGTTTATTTCTGAATGGGCATCATTAAACTTGTCAAGGATGTCCATCGAGTCATTCTCGTTTTTCAAAACCAGAAGTATATCATCCATATATCGACAGTAGAAATCCAAGTGAATAATTACTCCATTCAATGGTACATTCTCTAACTTAGCGAAGAAAAAATCAGCTATTATTGAACCTAAATAGGGAACTCTTAGCAACACAATCAATTTGTCTGTAACATTCCTTATTGAATAAGAAATGAATATTCAAAGTACATCTTAAAATAAGTATCTTCAAAGAGGATACAGAAATGCTGGCTATACTGTAGCATGTGAAGATAAATTTCTTCATTCATTCAATAACCGAAGAAATTTGGTCACTATAATGCTCTCGCTTAGTTCCAAACACGTTTCTACCTATCGCAAGGAAATTTTCGAAGGAAATGGACGAAGAATATAGTAGACTTGTGCTGGGACATTCCTAGGATGGAAGGATACTGCTTCAGACGATTGATTATCGGTTATTACATTATTTGAAGATTCTGCTCTGAAACTTCGCTGAAAATTCTCTGTTGTGTCCAAATGCACTTTTTGGAATAAAGCAACTATTATTATTATAAATCGTTAAACTTTCATTTTATTCATTTATTCTCCTATTTCTTGACTTTCCTAGTGGAACATAGGCTTCAGGCTAGAGACCTGAAGTTTCGTTAGCATTGGTGTTTATTTCCACGGGATGAGGTTGCTATCCTAATATCCAAACTTCTTTCTTTACGAGTCTTATTACACTGGCTTAGCGAGGTATAGGAATGCGTCGATGGCCAGGGATCGAACCCTGAACCACCTGAAGCGTGGTTGGCAAGCATTCTACCACTAACCAACCAACGTACTATCGTTCACCTTAATAGTTCAGATATCTCTGATGTGACCACCGTTGAAACTTCGTCTATAACTATGAGTCTGAAAACAAATTAATGCCGAATTAACTGTTATAACATGACTTGGAGGATTCTGTACTCATGGATGAACTTCAGGTTTAAATAACCAAAAGATAAAAAAAAATCACTTTTACGGTGAAAATTATTTATTTATTTATGGATTTGCAAAGCTGACTACATTTATAGATTGATTGTATCAAAGTTATATATATGTGCGTGATGGCTAAAGTCGTAATCAAATTTCACTTTGGATTATAATAATCTGTGATGACATTCCTGTTTCCTTGTAGAATTGCTGATAAAGCTTTTCTTTGGTCACCAGTAAACATTCGTTTAACATTCTCAGATAAAGATCTTTTGTATTTCCGTTCGTATCTATTTTCAATGGAGCGCAAATCAATCTGTAATGAATAGAAGGTAATTGATACAATGGAGGATTAATCGAGGGACATTTTGGCATATACGATGTGCTTAAAATATGTTAGGATTGAATGAAACTGAGCCCCGTTACAAACTGGCGGGACAAGGGAAAGTTATGATGTCAGATGTTAGCAACGGGTACTGTTTAACTGTTCTAGAAATCTAGAGGAAGCTGTAATATGCTTTGATAATCTATGGTTGGTAGAAGGTTAGAATGTCACCAGAACAAAGTAATGAAACCGTATTTTAGTAAGTTCTGTTTGTGATACTATAAAAGAGTAATTACATTCAATCAAATTGAATATTAAAAGTCTTCCATATTGTTAGTGAAGCTGTTATTCATTTGCCTTGATTTTATACGGTGATTTGGTGGCTTTAAACTATAGCAGCCCAAACCGAAACTATCCAACCAACGGATAAATGAACTTGACAAAGATAACCGTGACCAATCAGAAGTCTCTATAGGGTGAAGTTCAACAATAGCGTCCCTAGATTGCGAATGCTCAAATGACCATGAACGTTGGTTGAGGGAACTTACGATTATTCTAGCGCAAAAATAAACAGTGTTCATCTGCTCAGATGCAAATTTCACCCAGATCACATATTTCAATACTGTCTTGATAATGGATTGATAGGACGTTCTTGTATATGTAACTGTGATGCTTCAATGAACCTGAAACCATATTCCCAGATATACAGAGTGCAGGAAACGAAAAAGTGTTCGTACTGGTAAGTGACACTCTCAGTTAATTGTCTTCTGGGAACTTTCTTTGCTAAATCTAAACTTTCCTTGATGAATATACTGTTTCTAAACCATTACTGGATTTTGAAGTTCCGTGTGAGGTCAACTGCCTATCAGACAGATAATACGTTGACGTCTACTGTGTAGTAGTTTTAATTTAGTTGATATTTAGCATGGTTGAAAATGAACAGTGTCACACAAGTGTTGAGAGGAATCGGTGTTGTCGTTCATATTGACGAAACGGTGCTTATCAAGAAGAAATACAATCGCGGACGTGCTAGAGCTAATAACGTTTGGGTATTGGGAATTTACGACACCAAAATTCGGAAAGGAATTATTGAACTGACTCCAGACAGGAGTGCCGACACTTTTCTTCCTATTATTCAGAGACCTGTTTTACCTGGCACTACCATACACACGGATGAATAGGCAGGATATAACTGGTTATCTGATTTGGGATATATACACCATCAAGTTAACCAATCGGATAACTTCGTCGATCCCAGAACTGGTACTCATACAAATTCAATAGAAGGTTTCTGGTGAAGACTCAAAAATAGAATAAGAGCTTTAAACGGCTCTCAAAATCAAGTTATTTTTAGTCATCTAGATGAACACATGTATAGGAATTGGTTCAATTTAAAAACTGACACTCCCCATTATAATTGGGATATCTTTTTATCTCATATTAGACAAAAATACCCTGTTTAATGTTTTTTCATGTAAATATACGTAGTTTTTTGTGCAAAAATCCTGCTTTTTTCTGATTGGTTTACTCAAGGCCACTCGTGCGTTCACATTCCTTGGGACGCCATTTTACAACTTTGCTCTCTATAGAAACAGCGCATAATTTCAATAAAACGTTTATAAAAAGTAATGCAATGTTAAAAAATAGTTACAAAGGATGACGTTCTCGAGTATATTCCAAAAAAACCTCCCAGTTTCTCATGGAGTCTTCATAGTTATGTTAAACCAAGTTGTGCACATAAACTCATCGAGATCACTGTATACCATTGCATCTCTTGATCCATTCACAGATCAGGTCTGTTTTTTAGGTAACACAAAACGTTTTGATGGAATAAGTGCGCGTTCCATCGCAAGGATTGATAAAATCATTTGTCTGATTGACGACATGATGAATATAACCCAGGGTTGATAGATGACTATAACTACTCCATTCATCTGTATGAATAGTTGTTCCAGGCAGCACTAAGCGTTGGATAATACGCAATAAGACACTTGCATGGCGATTAGAAAATGCCTCAATGTATCCTTTGTGGAGGGTGGTGTCATATATTGCCAACACCCAATGCTGATTCACACTCAGTCTCCCTCGATTATATTTTCTTTTTATCAGCACGTGAACAATGACGCCAACTCCGCCAAGTACTTGAGTCAGCCTGTTCATTTTCCATGATGTTATGTCTCTCCAGTACTGGTACCATTGCACTGCAGACACTTCAGAATTTTCTGTACCGGATGCTGTTGCTGTTACTGGTCTTTTAGGCATCCAGTTATGACACATCATTAAAATTTTGGTTAGAGGTAATTTAGACTTGGAGAAAAAAAGAACGGCTTATCTTCTCGAACTGACTTCCTGGTTCGGCACTCATCACACCTGTAAACAAATTCATCAGTGTACTTAGTATATCTCTGTATATACATGAAACTCCACATTCACACTTTTTCGACCTTCCTATCTGTCTGTTCTCCGAACAGTAATCAAAAACAAGATCTAGAGCGAATTCGCAGCGCAAAAGGTGTACAGCATCCATAAGTACGCCTGGATAATACGGAGTCACCTGATTGGTTGCTCAAGGTCATTTGTCCGTTCGCTAGGTCGTTTCGGTTTGGGCTCCTACACTTTAGAGTCACCCTGAGGGTAGCACTGGTCATGTTGTATCCAGGGATAATTAAAGATTTGGAATTCAGCTATTCAACTCTGTGAACACAACAAAACCGAGAACATCCACCTGTCCTTCATATGTTCTCTAATTTCATTAGAGAATGACACAGTGAACTAAAATCACCTTCGTAGCCGAACATGTAAGATAAAGTAGAATGCTGAGTAAATAACCCGTTTATCCTACACTGAATTTCGTTTTTGAACGTTTTCGAAAGCTGGAAATGTTTGATGGTTCTCGTAAAAATAAAAAAAATTTTCCCATTTGGAAAGATCTGGAATCATCTTTTTTTCATCAGGTCCTTGGTTTAGAAGTAAATAACTACTGCGTACGTCAGCAGATTAGTTGGCATAGAATTAGTTTGGTTCATTCACGATATCAGTTAAACGGCTCAATGGAAAAAAGCCACAACAATAACGAAGAATAGAAAGCTTGTTCAAGTACCTCAGAACGAAGAATCAACCAACGCTGGAATCCTCTGTCATCTGTATTTCGATTTTTCATGGCATCGTGTAAGATATCGGCCATTAATGAAGGTTTATCTGTTGCATAATCATCTGTGATGAAATAACATAGAGAAGAGTAAGGAGTACATTGAGGACAGAGGAGAATCTATAACATCACAATAAAAGTTGTCTGCGGTCATGTGTAGGCTGGTCAAACCACCTCTCAGTGTTAATCCTTATGAATAGAATTTCAACCAGGAGTTAAGAATTCACATTCATTTAGTTACTAGAAATAATCTGTATATAAGCTCCATGGTATGATTTTAGCTGCTAAACATAAAATTTATTATGTAGAGGAAAGAACTTAGTACAACTTCTCACTACATCATGTTTATTTCACTGATTTCATGTTGAAACTTTTGCAGTTCACAGTTCAATAATAGCATCACATAACCAAGCCACTCTGCAGTATGTCTTAACTGGGTCCAACACCGACCACACTCTTTCATTTCTTCTTCTATGTTACCCTCAGGCTCAGGACCGACTTTTCGATTCCCGATTTGGTCCCAATCCAGGTTGTACCTAGGTTGTGATGTCACTCGATGACCTACTCAGCGTATGTCTGATCCACCTCAATTTCCGTGTACATATTTGTTGGGCGATAGGTTCTTGGTCAGGTTGTTCCCAAAGTTCCTTGTGGCTTAGTCTTCCTGGCCGCTGATCTTCACTATGGAACCAGCGAAGGCAGGTGTTGATGAAAGTCTGCAATAGCATGCCAGAATTGCTCTTGGTGATGGACAAGTCAATTCCTTGAACTATGTGGAAGCACTGGCTGACGTGACATTAGTGTTGAAGACCTGGTTCTTGCTCTTTATGCTGAGTCCAGTAGGTTTCCATACTGACTTCAGACTAATCAAGGACTGTGTTGCTTTTCTTATTTGGGTTTTCAAATCTTTTTCCCTGTCACCTATAGTTCAAACGATACTTTCTAGAAAAATGAATTATCCCTTTTCCTTTAGAAGAAGTGATAATGCCTTCCGATAGTGCGTAACTTGGTGAGTCATAGTAAGACAATTTACTCCCTAAATAAAAGGTAGGTGAAGAATCCTGATCTTGGACAATGCAGCGTATTGTACACTTCCAAGCTTCGGCTAGTCTTCAGTTAATGTTAACTTCTTAATAATAATCTTTCATCCTAATGTTTTCGGTACTGGTGAGGTGTAGAAATTTTGAAACTAATATCCTGTAGTTCTTAATCCTACCTCGGCATAAAAAAATTAAAATGGCATAAAGAAATTTAAGCGAATCAGTGATTTTCAAATCACACATTTCGAGGTGAAAGTTCACAGTCAGTTTTGCTGCAAACGCAAAATATTCCAAACCACCATGTGCAATCAGTTTGATACTGAAAACAGCAATCAAGATAGAAGACATGATGAGATTATTGCACACACAGACTACTGATTGACTGATTTGAGTAGTTGAAATCTACTCGCATCAATCAGTAATTCACAACGAGTGAAAACAGTTTTCGTGTGTCTAAATTACTGGGCAGCATGAACTGCCTGATGACTTGTGTGATTCTCAGCTATTCATATTAACTGTGCAAGTGAATTTCGTGTGATTTTAATCGACCTAACATTCTCAAAAATACGGTGAAAACAGTGGCATTTCAAGTTATATATTTCAGTAATCAACTGACCGCGTTGAGCATCAATGCCTATCTGTTAATTCACCCACCCCCGTGGAGATACGTGTGTCGGTAGTACTCAGTGCTTGCCTTGCAGAGGTGTCGACGAACATTTACCTTAATAGTTTTATAGAGGAGAAAAAGTTTCCCTCCATACTTCTATTCTCGGAAACTTGATCGACTCTGGACACCTTAATAACCAACTTCAATTTATTCCACAGAGTACGCAGAATGTCTTCAAACAGCAGAAGCGATGGTAATCCACGTGTTAATCACTGAACTCAGAATACAGAAGTTTGTTCAATCATTGAACCTACAATGGACCTAATTTGTCTTAATACTGGTTACGTTTTTGTCGTAACTAAAATTTTAAGTTTTTTGATTATATTACTTTTTTCACCCACCACCCACTCTTTATTACATTAATCTTAACTTGACTTTCACTCAATTTTAGTTAAGTTCTCTTCCATTCCGTCAATTACATTATGTCACATAATCTACCTATTTAATTTTATTTTAGTTTCTACCCGATTATAACTCCCTCTACTACGTAACTGTTATCTAAAAGTTTCAATTTTAAAAACAAATCTTTGGAGACATTCCTTTTGTTACTAGGATAATTTACTATAAAAATGTGATTATACAGCTTGAGAATAACATCGGTGAAACAATTAGCTGTCAACAGAATGTTTCTTCAAGTATTGGTTTGTAGGGAATTTTGATTGATTGGTTACAAGATTTCATCATGAGCTGAAATCATTTGGAGAACCAAGGCTAACGAGCTCGTAGACCACTCTGCTACTGAGGCCAGATCCAATGGCCAGTCCATGAATCCAAACTTCTGCCATTTCACGATATATTCCGACCGCTAGCCAACATCGTCAGCGCGTATTTGTCCTCACAATCGCCCCCTGCTGCACCCTACTGATCACGGCTTCTCACTAGAACCCCAAGTAACTACCTACTGGAATAGAGCCAGTCGCCAGTGACCATCTCATCGATATTCAATTATTGGTTCGCAGGGATTTTGATTGATTGGTTACAGGATTTTTGTTCCATATGATTCGAGGGGGATTTTCAAATTACTAGTTGAACGAAGAAAAAAATCAACTTACACAAGGCTAACAGTAAGTCACGAATTCGACCAGAAGTTCCTGTTACAATGTCTCTCCTGAGATTTCGGTTGTACTTCTGTTTCAGTGAAGCATAACAAACAAAGAAATCAGTGGATATAAGCATAATTTCTTATTGAATATATAAAAACAAGACTGAAAACAATAGGTCGAATAAGGCACCTTGTTATAGTCCTGAAAATAAAGTAACTTCTGATCTGCGTTCCGTAGAGAAGGTTAATTAGTTTGGATCGGCAACCATTAGCCGCTGTTTGAGATACTAGAAGATCTGGAATTAAAATCACTAGTCACACTTACCACGACAGGCTTTTATGCCTCATTTGCTTTGTTTGTAATCCGTTTAAATTTTAGCATTACACAAACTTTAGTCATCATATATTCGCCTTTTATCCTCAATTTCAAACCTTATCGGGTGTACCTACCTTTATCACAAAGCAAAAATGCAGGGCTGTATCTAGATGCAATCTGTTTATACCTGATTTCTGTTAACTTTGCGTGACTTCAAACTGTTATTTTATACTGTGCACGCCTTAATCACTGAAAATATTCAGGAAATATATTTCATTATTTGAATCAGTCTCTAGTTGAAACTTCCTTTTGCGTTACAATGCGCAACTCTTCGGTTAGCAAGATTTTGTTCTGTGCGAATAAGTTAATTGTTCATAGGATTGATAAGACGAGGGTTGACTGTAGACTGGTGAGAGCTATCCTTCTGCTGACTATAGGATATTGTTATGTAGAGATGGATTTTTCTGGCCACAAGAAGTGTTATTAATATTTCTGAAATAACCACTCATAGTTATGTGTACGTCTTGCTTGTTATGTTGCGCAGAAATCTGGTACAATCAAACGGAATTTTACAGCCTTTTAAGAATTTGAACCTATAGACTTCCGTTATTATTATTATTATTATGGCGAGCAGTTTTTAATTATTTCGTATATTTATTCACTAATTACTTCTTCATTGCTCAAATTATATTTCAATTGCAATCTTGAATGATGTCAGTTAGAGTGTCACTGGAAAATCTGGGAGTACTGGTTAACTGTTTAGTCTTAGTTCTAGACTCTTCACCAGTATTCTCCCACTGGGGTTAAAACCCAGGATCTTCAGGTTACAAGGCAAGCTCGTACACCATTCAGCAAATGGATCCAGATCAATGGGCCATGAATCCAACTTTTACGAACCCTCGACTTTAACGTGACTACCAGCCGATGTCATCGCAATAAAGTCACCTAAGATCCTTTGTCTGATTTACAGAGTAGTTATGAGTGTGTACTGTTAAAGAATCTCGAACTAGGAGGAAAGACCTAATCATTACTCCCTGGTTTTCAATGCTTTCCTAATTGATATGAATCTAGGATCATACTTGAGGTAAATCAAATCGCTACAGACTGACTCTGCAAATAACATTATTGAAAAAGATAAACTGTGAATAAGCGGTTTTTCCAAGCAACATTGCTGTTAGACGATTCTTCCTTTCTGTGAATTATCATTCAAAAGTTACACTTTTCAAGCTGAATAATCGGAAAATATTTTTACTGGCAGGTAAACTGATTTTACACAAAGTCCATTTGAAAATATTTATTGTATGGAGGCTGCAGATGTACTATGCAATACATATTCTAAAAGTCTGCATTCAGTTATAAGTAAATATAAACTTTAGTCACACCAGTATCCTAAAGACATCTCTTGCAAGTGCTATATGTTTGGAACTTTATGGACAGTCGATGTCAGTGGATGTCATGGAGCATTCAAAAAGTGGTTCTCTATGACTAGTTCATAAACACTGAGTCTTTTGATCACAAATACCATTCACTGTCAACAATTAAAAATTGCGAAAGAAGCCAATACTTTTGCTTATCTAGATGTCATCATTTTAACTACAGAAGGCAACGCTGAGGATATCAAAGCCATAAAGGATAGGGAAGCAAGGCCGACCTCTAATACCCTGAAACCAGCATCGGCGTCCGTGTAATGCAGCCAAAAAAATTTGAATTTTCAAGACAAATAACATATCACTACTTCTCTATGGTGCTTGCGTCGCTGAAGGCATTCCCAGCAGGCCACCGAAAACTTTCATCAGAAGCTATCTTCTCTCCATACTGAAGATCAGATGGCTAACAGGAAGAGATAAGCAACAAGGAACTTTAATGTAGGTCTAATACTTGGGTGCCTGTGTGGAGGTCAACAGCCCCACTCAGCATCAAAAATAAGATCCGGATTTTCAACTCCAATGGGAAGTCAGTCAGTGCTACTATACGGATCAGAGACTTGGCCAGCGCATCACGAAGGGCACCTCGAACAAACTACAGACCTTCATTAACAGTTATCTTCGCTCAATACTACTCAAGATCAGATGGCCGGCCAGAAAGATCAGCAACAGGGATCTCTGGCAATGAGCGAACCAACCAGGAACCGATTGTGAAACAAATAGGCAGGAAGAAATGGAGGTGGATTGGCTGGCCATACTCTGAGGAAACCACCAAGTGACATCACTAGACAAGCCATAGCTCGAGTGGAACCCGAAAGGGAAGCGGCGAGTTGGTTGTCATTGCAAGGGTGACTCGGAGGAGGTCATGTGAAGAGGAGATGAAGGCGTGTGTGCAGAATTGGAGGGGGATGAAAAAGTTGGCAGAAAACCGAAGGCAATGGAGACGCGTGGCTGAAGCCCTATGTTCCTGTAGGAATTAAAGGATATAATAATAAATAATAATAAAAACCTGGGCAGTATGGTAGAGTGTAATGACGTATTAGAGAAGCTTATTTTAAATATCACACAGCGATGCGGCAATAAAAACTGGTTGACATGGTTTTGAGCATAAATTATTGCTGCTCATAATTATATCAATTTTAGTAACGCGATTTCACAATTTGTCTTATATGTATATTTTCTCTCTTTCTGTCTATCCCACTTCCCTTTGTTGTTTGTTGCCACTTCCCACATCTCCAGTTTACGCGTTGCGTCATTCCGATTGCATGCATGTGTGGTGTTGAATCGATATACAAAGCTTCAATGATTAACCCTCTGTCTCTTCACCTAATTATATTACTTTTTAATTCACTCACCCTGTCCCTGCCACCGTGCGTCGGTGGCACAGTGGTTAGGACTCTCGCCGACCATGCACATGGTCCGGGGTTCGAGCCCACGCCGACGCACACCTGATATCTATGGTCGGCCTGCGAATTTTGGGCTACCGATATCCACGCTGAAAATTCCATACTTGTACCAAAAATACGGTGTGAAATCAAGCTGTAATCAAAAATAAAAATAAATAAATAAATATTTTGTGATTACCTGGAAGTGAGTGCAGTGCAATGGTCCAGCGTTTTTCTAGGTTATTTAATTCAGCAGGGTCAATTATTATTATTATTATTATTAGCTAAATTTTATGTTCCGATAGTCTAGTTGACCCCGATCTACTAGTTTGACCTATGTAATTTACCTCACAGTCATTACATGGTATTTGATAAATTATGTTATTTCTCTCATTTGGATCTATTGGGTCCTTAAGCCGACAATGTTCATCTCTGAGAGAGTTGGTTGGTTGGTTTAAACGCCACCCTAATTCCAGCGTCATTGAGAACCCTACGAAACACCTCTGATGTTCTCTTTTTATATGGCAATACTAAACAAGCTTTGAATTCTGCATTATTTTCGTCATTTTTATTAGTAATCCTACTTTTTCTATGATTCTTCAAATATTTCTGAATACAATCTGGTGAGAAGTTAGTTATTCACTAGTAATACTTCCTTTATTTGTTTGAGTTCATTATTTAAATCTTCTTGCTTCCTAGTCAAGCTCTCGACCCGAATATACAGACACGTAACTAAACTTATCTCTACCGATTCCGGATGGGATGAATTAAAGTCTTAGTATTTATTAGAGTGTGTCAGTTACCTACAAATGCTAGTATCTAACCATCCATCATCTTGTTTTCGTTTTATTCTACAGTCTAGCATGGCCAGCTCCTCCTGTTCGTTTTCTAACTCAGAAGTGAATTGGATTCCGTCTACCATTAAGTATATATGTGTGGAAAAAAATGAGAGGTATATACAGATTTCGGCACAGGAACACGGAGAAATTTGACGGGAAAAAATCAACCAAGAGCCTATTGCCCAAAAAATATGTTGAAAGAAATGGAGATTGATTGAAATATAAGCTAGAGAGGTTGTTGGATGACCTCACGCGCGAGACTGTCGAGCAGAATCCGAAGTGAAAATGACGAATTAGTCGTGGCTCCAAGATTGACATGGAGGAAATCATTTGAAGAGGAGCTGAAGGCCTATCATCACTGGTGAAGCCAGCTGAATAGGACTTCAGAGAACTGAGTGAAATCGTGATGTGACGTTATGGCCTTATTTTACACTCGGAATCCAAGGTATCAATAATTATCATAATTTGATTGGATTTTGTATTCTGTTTAGATAAAAAATTACTTAGCAAAATTCACTCAAGTTTTTCAAAAAAAAATATTTTAAACAACTTACCCGACTATATATTTGGATTATTAATCTCAGCTGGAAAGGATCAATTTCACTCATTGTGTAACCAAGTAGATCTCCATAATCCTCTCTAGTGAAAACAAAGGCGAACAGTAGTTATCATAAACAACGTAGAACAATGCAATGGTTGAGTTTACCTGTGTAAAACTTCAAAAAGGAGAATACACCTATGGGTTATTGTATTCCGAATCATTGAGGAAACAATTAAAACTGACTGTATTACTGCTTGCATTACTAAATTAGTTTGAAACAAAGATTGAATAACTGTTTGATGCACCACTATTTTTTTTATTTTACTCTAACTGATATCCCTTAGAAATGGAAAATTGCCCCCAAAGAATACTATGAAAACCGTTTATGTGATCAAACATAGACAGAGTGAGTACTGATGAAGAATCCCAAACTAGGACGAAACTGCTCTCCAGTACTCAAAGGTTTTCCAATGGTCCTCTAGGCCAGATCACTTCATGATGATGAAATCATGAAACCAATAAAATTTCTTCAAACCAACACTTGAATATCAATCTAACACTCACTAGTGACCGATCCTATTCCGGAAGGCAGTTATCTCGGTTCTAGTGGGAATTCGTGACCAGTAGTGTACAGCAAGAAGGTCCGGTGTGAGGGCAAATATTCGCCAAATAAATTGACCAGTAATTGCATTATATCGCGAATTGGTAGGAGTTAGAATTCATGTACTGGTCATTTGATAGGGTCCCAGTGGCTGAATACTGTAAGAGCTTGCCTTGTGACTAGAAGGTCCTAGTTTCGAGCCCTGTCGGTGGATGCATGCTACCGACGAGTCCCAAATTAGGCTACGGAAACAGTTGTCCAGCATTCCGGTGCAGGAAACGATAGGCTATTTGTGGGTCCGGGATGACATGGAGTAAATCTTGCAAGAAGGAGATCAAAGGCTATGGACAATCATGGTAGCAGCAAAAAAGGGTCACACAGAATAGGTTAAAGTAAAGACGTGCTTTTGAGACCTAGTATTCCATTTGGAGCCCAAGAGAACGATAATAATAAATTATAACAGATAACACTCTTTTCCTTGTAGCTGAAAAGTAAACAGGCTTTCCTGGTAACCTGGGATCCAATATTCGACCCCTATTTTGGTGATGCGTGAAAATTCACGAACTAGGACAAAGTAGCTATCCGCTACTCTCTTTGAATGAAAACAAAAGCTGACACTTTTTCACTTCAGTTTATCCTTTTGGCACAACTTACTGAGCCAGAGCCTGGTAACCGGTTTAGTCACTGCAAAGTAAAATATAAAACAAAACACGAATCCAAAATTTCCTAACCTGCTTGCTATTCGCTGTCAACACAAAATAACCTATATTTATTCACTACTTAATAAATTACCCTACACTTTGAAGAGGAGAGCATAATAAGACTGCTGTAACCGATATTTCCACATTTAATACCAACAACTTTGTCAAAGTAGTCATGGAATCTAGAACTTATGATGCCAGAGTTTATGTCCGATGACTAGATGATGTTCCACTTCTGGTATTTCTGTGTGTTAGCAAAAATGTATTGTTGAAGCCCTCCCTATGTTCCCGAAATTTGCGTACACTAAGTACGTGAGATATATTTCAAATTTCATTATGTTTTGAGGTGTGGAATGAAAATAACTGCCTATTTTATTTATTCTCTCATAAAATATTTGGATAATTTTGATGAAATTTTATCCATAAATATTTTGCTTTGTGAGACCGTCTAAATTGTTCAGAGATTTTTATTTTTAACGGTTTTATTATTACCGAAAACAATGATGTAGGCTGATAATATGATATCTAAAACAATATGGCTGAATTGTTTTCTAGTTTGGCTAGAGTAAATACACTTTATCACTAAGTACGCTGAATCTTACATACACGTTCGCTTAGAAAACATAATTGAATTATGACTTATAACTGGTTTCATTCTTCATCTCTGATTTAAGGTTCTGTGTATTGAGATTGATTACCGATTTGACATATATCCATATAATATGTGTGTTTTGTTTGACAGTCTGATATATTTTGCGAAGTATATATGGATCGATATTCCATTATAATTAGCCAATCATGTTAGGACTGTCTATTGATTTGTTCATTTTGAATATTCGCTCACACACTTGTTCGGACATTCTTATATATTTTGCTCCCACACACTTGTGTGACATATTGATTCTCCTTGTGTTTTGGAAAATAGAAGTATCATCGCAAACCTAGTGGTCTTCTGATTTCCGTCTTTCTTGCTCCAGGACTATTAAATTCTCGACCAGTACATAACACGATTAGCTTCAGTTACAGGACGATTGAAAAGCAGACAGTATTGATACTCTTCAGTAGTATGCATGCATGACCACACAACTGATCTAATCCATCCCCTTCAAGTTGCAAGGCGAGCTCGTCAATCATTCAGCCACTTGCGTAGCAATCCGATTCCACACCAGTGGTAGCTTCTAGCAGTTCGCAATGTAGCGTGACAGTCAACCAGTGCCATTGGTGAACATTAGTCCTCATCCCCGATTCAGTGGACCCCACTAGTCACGACTTGCTATTAGAATTTCAAGAGACTACATCCTATGCGTGTCACTAGTGAACGCTGGACTAATTTTTGAGTTTTGGTTTTAAGATCGCGTCTGCGTACTGATGAAGAGTCCCAAATCGAGGTGAAACAGCTTGTCCATAATACTGACTAGTTCGAACTACCCCACTTTCTTCAATATTATTGTTACACCTATTTGAGTAAAATATTTCAGCTTCTGGTAGTTTTATCAATGTTGTTTTCATTACAATTTCCCATACAACATTTGACATTCCCCATTGTTAAAATATAAGTTATATCTTGGTCAATATATATCATAAATAACAACAACCACCAGTCTCTATCAACGGGTGGCATCATTTCAACTACAGGTGGCACGCAGATGAGCATGTCAAACTTAGTCAGGACCACAAAAACTAAGAAAAAACCTTCAGTAATCTTAAATCTGTTTGGAAATCTATTGAACTGGTCATAAGGAACAAAATTTGACTCTTCGATACCACTGTCAAGTCAGTTAGTGTTTCTATATGATTCAAAGACTTGGTGAGTTGCAGGAAAACATTTCCCTAATGCCTTCAAGCTTTCATCAATACCCGCTTTCGTTGGCTTCATATTGAAGATCAGAGGAGCAGTTAGAAATGAATAACAGCGAGGAACTCTGGCAGGCAGTAAACTGACGGACAACCTCTTACCTAAAAACCATTCTGAAAGAAATGGAGACCGACTGGACACACTCCAAGGAGATTATTGTGTGACATAATACGCCAAGCATACCCTCACTCAAGTGAAACCTGAGTGAGAAACGACAGACTGATGATGAATTCGCGAGTGACATGGAGTGCAGGAGATCGTGTAAGAAAGAGATGAAAGCTTATGGTCGATAGTGGAGCTAGGTAAAAGAGACTTTAGAAAATACAGTGGAATGGAGATGTTTTCAAGTATTGATTTTGTAGGATTCGAATGATTGGTTACAGGATTTCATCATTAGCTGACATTGGTTAGGGAACCATTGAAAAACCACCAAGGAGTACTGGTCAATCAGCTGTTCCGTCCTAGTTTCGGACTTTTATCAGTACCCACCCACCGAAGGGTTCGAACCCAGGACCAGACCTTTAAGCCACTGGGATCCGATTCAGTGGCCCATGAATTATGATGTCAGCTCATGATGAAATCGAATGGAGATGTGCCGTTGAAGCCTCATGTTCCAGTCGGAATCCAAGGAAATAATAATAATAAGGATGCGTGTATCACAGTGTTTTACTGAAAATATTTTTGCTCAGTTCTATGTCCTTCAGTTTTTACCTTGGGAATTTTTATGAAATATTAAATGCTCTACCTTAATTATGTTTACATGCAAATATGCAAATGATTTAAATTAATACTTAAAAAACACAAAATTCTTACTAACCCATAACTCATGCTGTTTTCGAATTCCTCGGCCTTTTTCATGGCTGACTCTTTATCCAATTTTGGTTTTCTGCCTTGTCCTTTTATTTCAGAAGTCCATTCAGGTTCTATTAGTCTCGTATCCACGATACCATAGAGGATTTGTTTGATAAAAATGCCGTAGTTATCTCTTAAATCATCCCAAAATGTTCGATTGGCGTCTACATTCATACAAGGAAAGTGGTTTCATAAAGTAGAAATATTTTGTGAAAAGTTATTATTGTTGGGTATCATCAATAATAATACAATAAGTATGAAAGAAGTATAATGAAATACACTAAAATCCAAGGTTGCAGAAACACCTCGCTCACTGGTGCGTGCTGACTAGCACGAAACCTAGATAAGCCAGGCTTCCTGTGTCCGACTGCCTCCAACCATCTAACATCAACAATTCACAGTGCATCGTGGTGGCGAATCACCTAGTGTCATGGTGGTCACATTGCACGCTTGACTCGTGGGATTCATTCTGCAGTAAACTGACTAATGTCCAATCAGAAACACTTTAAGCTTTGAAATTAATTAACCTCCTATAACCGGTTTGGAAACTCTAAGGGATATCGTTTAGAGTCAATATTTTATTCTCATCATAAATAGTATAAGCTCTTTAAATATGTCGGATCTTCTCGAATAGACAATTTACTAAGCCCCTCCTACAGTGTAAGGCATAGAAACTGAAAAGGTTTTCCTGTCCCTTGGCTTACTTTGGTAATCCTCATTCTCCGTATGCTTCACTATTCTTAAATCGCTTACCAATTTCTTTATTTCAATAGCTTCACTTTTCAGATAAACTCCATCTTTTAATGTTTCTATCTATGGTTTATTTTCTCAGAGTATGGCCAGCCAATTCACCTCCATTTCTTCCTGCCTATTCATTGCACAATTGGTTCCTGTTAGGTTGGTTCGCTCCCAAAGTGCCCTCCCTGTTGCTGATCTTTTCTGGCCGGCCATCTAATCTTGAGTATTGTACGAAGACAGCTGTTGATGATGGAGTGTAGTTTGTTCAAAGTGCCCTTCGTGATGCGCTGGCCAAGTCTCTGATCCGTATAGTGGGTAGCACTGACTGACTTCACATTGGAGTTGACATTCCGGACCTTATTTTTCATGCTGAGTGCTTCTGATCTCCACACAGTCTTGAGAGTAGTGAAAGCTTTCCTTGCTTTCCTGATCCTCGCTTTGATATCCTTGTCATTTCCGCCTGTAGCGGAAACTATGCTTCCCAGGTAGGTGCGTGGGTATGTAAGGGAGGTTGTTTCTTTCAGATCTCTCTCATTTATGTTGATTGTTTTCCGTTGTTGTTGCTGTTGCTACTGCCATTCTAAGCTCTGTTCAATGATAATCCGTAGTGTTGCGATTTGACCGATGCATGAGGTGTTCCTTCTCAATCCAGACTGTTCCTGTCGAGGTTTTTCATCCTGGACTTGTCTGATTCTCTCCACAATGATGCGGTTTAATATTTTTCTTGGGATGGACAGGAAGGAGCATAATGCCACCTTAGTTCTTGCGTTGACTCAGATCTCCTTTCTTTGGTAGTTTGAAAAGGTAACCTTTCTTTAATCCGCAGGTACCTTGCCCTTTTTCTACACCTTCTCCATCAGTGGTGTCATCAAGTTCGCTGATGTCTCTTGGTCCATTTTCAATGCTTCTGCTGGTATTCCATTGGGTCTTGCTGCTTTTCCAGTTTTGAGCATTTTTATTGCCTTCAGCATTTCTGTTTTCGTCGGAGGGTTGATGTCCACTGATAGTGTTGCTAGTATACCATACGTAAAACTAAATATAATGAATAAACCACATAGAATTCGCCAGTCATACTCATCTGTGAAGCAGTGTCTTGATTAAGGAGAGAAAAACTGACAGAAGCACGATTTTTTTAAGAAAAACACTGTTAAATTAACAAAATTATAGTCTTAAACATACGTGGTGTATAGGCATTCACAAATGCTTTGTATTCTTCATTCCAGAAATCATTTAAGATAGTTGTGACTAATCGCACATCAGACGACTTCAATGCCTTCAAATATTCTTTCACAAGTAGTTCAGGTGTATTAGTAAGCAAATCATCCATAAGATTAGCAAATTGTTTATTTGTTTTTCGTGCAATCATATCGGTCAGCGACTGTTATACAGTGAAATAAAAAAATTTGGTTATTGCACTAAGCAATTTACGCCAATCAACAAAAAGGGGAAATGAAACTGACTTCAGTTACAGACCAATGAAAACCGGTAAGTACTAGACAACACTATTTCAGATCCCCTAGCAGTACGCACCTATAACCGCACTAAAGATGAAATCAAGGCAAACTAGTTGACCATTTAGCCAGTGGGAAGGAATCCAACGACCTGATATACTCTAACATCCCCAGTAAAGTCATAGGTGCCTATTACTGAAGAGTCCCAAAATGGGATGAAAAGGCTGTCCAGTACCCTCCGCTTTCAACGGTTCTTCAACAGACGTCAATTCTTAATCAAACTTGTAATTAGTCGACTTCCGGCCAACCAACATATGAGAACTGTGACAACTAGATTGAGAATCTTTGACCAACTAATCGAAGTGATATACACTGGGAAGAAGAAGCCTTCTGGAAGTTACAACATTTTGAAACAGATCCTTCAGCAATACACAAGATATGTATACTTAATATGACGCATAGATCGTACATTGTTTCATATTTAATTTTCCGATCAGATGTTATTGACAGAGGAAACTTCTGCAGTTTCTTTTTAGGTTGGTCCACCGGAAGATAGCCTCAAAAACCTAGCCACAGCAACATTTGCTGTTTCTTGAGATGTATAATGATAGGTTGGCAGGGTTGCTGATTAGTGCATAAACTGTAGCTCTATCAAATACACTATATTCACCCTATCCTACATTTCTAACGAATCGGTTACTATTACTGCTAAGGTATTTCATCATATTAATTAGTTTTAACAACATTCCTTTGTAAATTTTAAAGAAATTGAAGAAACATGTATCGTAGGCAATGAAAACGGGTACTTAAGAATAAGTGGGCTGCATTCATTAACTTCATGTCAATCAACATTGAAACCTTCATTGAATACTGTGTAAAGTGAGTAAGTATTTGCTAGTAAATTGTTTATACTTCAAACAAGAGCATGTTTATAATAAACCTACTATAAATATTACCATGAGTCATGTGAATTTATGGAAGGGTTCTTTCTACCTTGTAAAACGTCGTGTTATGTCACAACTTTATAAATATTTACTTTAAAAACACCTACAATTATGTTTATCTCCTTTCACAACAGAATGAGACAGACAAACGTAATGTACAAGGATGTGCTGAAGGATAAAATAGTTAACCTAACTCTTGTTATTCCTGCTCACATTGACTCAAATCAACTAAGTTATATGTCGAAAAATACCCATTTATTCATAAGTAAAAACACAGTTTTTGTTCAGCGAAGAAATTTCTTTTCAACGACTTCATTTTCAAGCTGTACAGTCGTATGTATATTACAGAAAAAGGGTTATTAAGTGGCACTAAATAATTGCTCAGTCAATGTACGTATATATGTGATAAAAGTTATAAGGGGTAGAGTTGAAGTGGATAAATTACAAAAATATTAAAGATTGTTTTATAACAAAAATGTGAAGTGTTGTCTAAAAATTTTGAAAATTAGGAGTACGATTACGATAAGAATGAAGATGTGAAGTGAAGTGGAAAGAATTCAAGTGGTAAAATAAAATAAAACTAGAAAGAACATTATTATGACCAAGGTAAAGAAAGAGGTTTGACAAAACACTTTTGAACACATAATTTAGGTTTCTGTTCATGTATAGCTAAAGCTTCGGTTATGCATAAGGGAAGAAAACGTAAACTTTTGGATCGATTCGATTTTGCCATGTATATAACTTTGAAAGATGAATCACGTGGGGTTAAATGACCAGACTCTAACAGGTGATCACAAATAGAGGACTTTGCAGTTCTACGTTCGCCTTTCATTAACCAAACCGGATAGTGTTCAGCTACACGTTTTCAAAATTTTTAGACAACACTTGACATTTTTGTTATAGAACAATCTTTGATATTTTTGTAATTTATCCACTTCAACTCTACCCCTTATAACTTTTATCACATATATACGTACATTGACTGAGCAATTATTTAGTACCACTTAATAACCCTTTTTCTGTAATATACCATACGACTGTACAGCTTGAAAATGAAGTCGTTGAAAAGAAATTTCTTAGCTGAACAAAAACTAAGTTATATGTAACGTAATATAATGCATGATACGTTCAAATTAAAAGTAGAAGATTCGCCTACCTTTCTGTATATCGATTGATAAGTTTTCTTGATCTGTTGACGTTCAAGATTAGTTCGAGCAGTTAAAATACTCAACAAGGTTCCAGTGATGTCGCCTAGAAAAAAAGCAGAATAAGGATGAAATATCATTTTTTTTCTAAAATCTTAAAAGTAACACTGTCTTTCAGGGTAATTGGAGAAATGTTTATAGGACGAATAACTCAAGGCAGCACAATCGAAATTGTGTTCTGCGTGTGTTGGGTTCTTTCACTGCGAACCTTCATTGACCTTCTAAGCAACAATTTTAGTGGTAATTTGAAAATGCTGTTAGTTTTCTTAATATTCCATGAATACCACGACTTTAGATAAAGCAATAAGAAGACGTAATTTGTCTGAATCGTGTAATGTGCATTTGCGCAACACATTTCGAACAATCTGATCACACACGGACTTGTCATAGGAATCATATATGAAATTAATAAAGGGGTAAGAGGTGAGAGAATAGACTTTGGTCAAGTGAAAAGGACATATTCAAGGTCAAAATAACAATGAAGACCACTCAACCAAATGGCAGAGGTAATAGTACATCTGCTATGGTATCAAAACAAAATTTACCAAAGAAGGTTTAATGTGATGACAAATTGTTTTTGAACGCATAAAGGTGGCTTGAACTTTCTAATTGCTAGGGCTTCTACAAACTTTAGGATACGCCCCAAACACGCTTTATAGATAGGTTTAAAAGATCTGTCAACATCAATTTTATGACCTGTCTCTATAATATGTTTCGCAATAGAAGAACTAGGTCTCCTGTTCTCACCGTTAATAGGTTCTGAAGATTCCATTTGTTTCTGGAGCCATTTAGGGATATGCTTTATCTAAATTCATAAAGGGAACTAATTGTTTTAAATACTACAACTATTGTTCCTGATGACCTTAATACGAATCGGTTGGCTTCAGAGATCTTTGTAAAATAAATTATACACTACTAACTGATTGAGATGAGTAAGTGAATACCACTCATGTCAACTAGTACTGTTTACTAGTCAGATCGAGGTGATCTAAATACTGGCAGGCTGTTTCTCTCCTTTAAGGCTAGCAAGTATTACTATACGAAATGAGTAGTAGTAGTTTACGCTCTCATGCAAATACGCCTGGTTTCTTAATAACCACTTATAGTTTGTTCGAAATACCCTTCATGACACGCCAAGTCTCTGGTCCGTATGGTAAAACTTGTTCTATATATATATATATATATATATATATATATATATATCGTCGCCTTGTCTTAAATGGAATTTTCCAAATCTGTCGACTGTGTGCACAATCTTGTTGTGTGGGGAAATTATTTTTGCTTCTTAGCAACACTTACCACAGTGATCAAATAGGGTGAAATGAATAGTTCAGTGTTAGATCACCTTGTCCAAACAGACCACAAAACTAGCATTAAAGAAGGTTTTCCTAACATCTCTATGGTACTAAATAAATTTTCAAAAGCCTCTAGTTACGGAATACTCCGTAGAGCATAGTTCATTGCAGTTGGCTTGAATCAGCTGGAGCTTTGCTTGCCAAAGAAACAGATCCAGTCAGTATGGTCTACTATGGAGAGTATACATGCATCACACCTTTTAGGTATGAGTTTCCATCTGTGTGTATAACTTCTCCTACCCCTTACTGTTTCACTTGAATAAACAAACCATTCGTTTTCTTATCTAAATTTAGTAATCTATTTACACTCTGACACACATTCACACATGTAACGCTCCACTCTAGTTTGTCTCCTTGTTTTTGATGTTACTATTCATCTATATAAAGTTTACATAAAAAAGTGAGAAGTCGTGATCAGTTAGGTTCATCTAGATGTCACGTGTGAGGATGGATGTCCCACCGATGACAGTGGTTGGTGATCACGCTGAATCACGAAATGGGCCATTCAGTTGTATATATATATATTTCATATCAATGCATGTAGATAATTACTAAAGGAAGCACCGAAAGTGCCAGAGAATTTCTAGAAGTCTGATACTCAAATGAATCAGTCAGTGATTAACAAACATATTAATACAGAACGAATTTACCAGCTGGTAAAAAGTAAATCATGTGACACGAAAGTTCAAATTACAACTCAATATACAAAAATGATCCATAGAGATGTAAATCAACTACCAGCCACAAAATGGTTGCCAGGAGATACAATTATATCATCATTCATAGAGAATTTAAATCAGTTCATTTTTATACTAAAACTTGCACTGAAGATGTTGTCCAGAAAGATGACGATAGCCTCGCAATAAATCAACCAGCTCAGAGAACACAACTAATTGCAAATCATCCACCTGAGCTACAAATCTTCTATAATACTTATAAGTATTTTCATAGTACTTAGTTTCAACTCGCGCTGATAAGTGGTATCACGAAATCGACTGGAAGCCTTATAGCGTTGTTTTGAATTTGTTAAGACTCTTCAGAAATATGTAATCATATATCATCAGGGTAGTTAGTGGTTCCTTGTGTACAAAATCGTGCGGTGAATATGGAAGGTAGTCATCTCAGAAGCTCATGCGTTACTAATGACTAAAAATGAAAATGACTGTAATTATTATTACTAACAAGTCTTACACCATTTAGAAATTTGTTATGGGAACAACTATAACCATTTCACATTTTTTTCGTCACGTGATTATATTATTATTACTCCCTTGGCTACTAAATGGAACACAAGACTTCAATGTCGCATTTTCATTCCATCCTGCTGTCCACAGTCCTATTCAGCTAGCTGAACGACTACCCATAACCTTTCATGTCCATTTCAAACGATCTACTGCATGTCACGCTTGGACCCACTACCGACTCACCATTTCTCATTTCGAATCCACTCGATGGTCTAGTGCTCAACGATGGTCAGCAGTTTTCTGGGCATATGTCCGATCCATCTTCATTTCTTCAATATTTTGTTGGGCGATTGATTTCGGCTTGTTCCTTTTTGCTTATTCTTTCCAACTGGGCATCTGATCTTCAGTGTGGAGAGAAGTCAATTAACGTCTAAAGCCCGTTTGAAATGTTTTTAATGACACATCAAGTCTGTGAATGATATAGAAGAATTAAATGACTTCATATTAGTGTTTATGACCCGAATCTTGTCCATTATGCTGAGCGCCGTAGACTTCCAGACTGATTTCAGAGTAAGGTGGTCTGTCTTCCTTTTATGAAGCCTACCTCATATGGTTGGAACAATGCTGTCTAGATATGCGAAAGAAATGGCTTCCTCTGACAGTGAATGGTGCCCATCACCTCTGTCCTCTCTATGTTCACATAACAGTCATCATTAATTGAAATTTTCCTCCTAAGTTAGAAGTCATAAGCTGACACATTCTATTCTCAAATAAAACTAAACTTCATGCATATATATATATATATATATATATATATATATATATATATATGATCTTAGTGAACAACGACTTACCTTTGGAATTTATTGCCTTTCCAAGGGTTATTGCATCTCTATGTGCAAAAAATTGATCAGTGGGGTGAATAGTTGATTCATATCGTTTTCCTAACCAGTCGACATGGTGAAAAGGTGAGCGTACAAATGGAAAACTGAAATGAAAAACAATCAGTGTATCCATTTATAGACGTAAAACATAGATTTTACGTACAAACGCTACGAGATAGATTTATAATTTGGGGCCAAGTGATACTACCCAGCTAAAATAAGCGGAGCGAGACCACTATACGTGAATTATTAGCTGAAAGCCAAGTGCTTACGCTGATAAGCTATGTCAGCATATTAGTGTATTTAGAGTAGTAATCAATCCAGTAAGCAGCCAAATCCTTGCAAACAGGTATTTGATAATTAATCTGATGTTTACTAGCGACTGGCTGTACACCGAAAGTTGCCTGGAGTAGTAAACAGTGGGGTCCAACAAGTCAGACAAGAGGACAGTTACCCGCCTGTGGCATTGGCTGGTGGTCGCGCTAAATATATATATCACGAACTGTCAGAAGTTGGAATTCATAGACCATCAGGTCGGATCCAAGAGGCTCAGTGGTCTACAAACTCGTCTTGTAACCAGAAGGCCCGAGTTTGAGCTCGAGTGGGCACGTATTGATGAAGAGTTTCACACCAGACTGATGAAACAGCTGTCCATTACTCCCAATTTTCCCAAGGGTTCTTCAACTTATGTCAGCTAGGGGCAATCCTGCAGCTAGTAAAATTCCTGCGAACCAACACTTGATAACTTAAAACTAATTATTAATTCGAAAGGAAGTGATGTAAAGGATCTGATAATCAATGATATGAAGCAATATCCTATTGATACAAGGTGGTGAATAACAACTGTACACCAACTAGAAACTTTGATAAAATTCACCAGATATGTGAAATTCGGGAACTGCTGTAAAGTATGATCTTATATTGGTTCATTTATTGGATATATTGCACAGTGAATGTGTTATTTACTGAATGGTGTTTTCAAAACACAATTTATTATTCATAATCACGTCACAGTTGTCATTCCATATAGAGCGGAGACGTCAGACGATAACAGAAGAATACTCAGTAAGCTCGACATCATAATTGTCTTCAAAACATCAGATAAACTGCGAAACAACCTTGTCCGAATAAAAGATCAAATCTCTACAGATTTTCTATCGAATAGCGTCTATAAAATAAAATGCTTGAAATGTGATGCGATATATATCGGACAAACATCGCCAGAGAGAAATCGAAAGCAGAAGAAATGAGCACCATAGAGCCGCCTCCGTTCGACCACTGATAAATCCAGTTACTGAACTAGAAAAGCTTAAATAATCATCAGCCATAGGTGGTCTACACGCTATAGAATTAGGCCACAAATTTAATTTTGATAATATTGAAATAATCCAGAAAAAAGATTTCAGAAATCACAAAGAACGTTTAATATCTTCAGAAGCACTTCATATCAAGTGGAATCCAAATTGTTAGAATAGGAGTAATGGACTAAAACAGAATTAGACCTGGTTTCAACACTTTCCTCCCCCATGAAGTGACAAAATCAACACGAATGTGATAAGCAAGTTCACTGTGTAAACACACGCTGCTTTTATAATTCTACACACTTATCAAATCCAAAAATCTATACCCGGTTTTGTTATTTTTACAAATTGACCAACTTGACAACGGAAAAATGTCCGCATGCTGAGGAATGATGATCAGGTTGTTATATATATATATCAGCTGAGATTTTGCAAATTCTGATCCCATAATAATACTTTGATAAAGCTATTGACAGCATTTAAATAGCGAAACGTCAGTAAAAACAGGAATATGGCTTTGTCTTTCTTTCATTGGGAAATACAAAAAATTTTTTATTATATTCAATATTGATTATTTCAATAATTTATAAGAAATGTACTTTAAAAGAAGACAGAGTCGAAAACTAAACGACTTACATGTCTGTTTCAGCTTCTTCTGCCTGTAAAAGTGAATATTTGATACAAATGGCAATAAAGACAATTTAGAATATAAGTAACCGAACATGGGAATAAATCAACATCAATAGCTAAGCTGAAAATTTAAAAAATATCTATTCAGTGAAGAAAATCACATAAACGCTGCTGTTCCATAGGATTTCAGCACAACTAAAATGTTAGAAGTTCTTGGTATTAGATGGTTAGAGGCAATCGAAGGAAGCTTGGAACCTAGACTAGGTTTCGTGCTAGTTGGCACTTATCATTCTGCAATCTTGAAGGAACTCATATCCCTTGTAAGGTTCGAACCCGCTTCACTTAGTGAGGGATGCAGTCAGAGACGTTACCACTGAGCTATTGAGGCTTGCGATTGACCTCCTGTAGGACTGTATTGCATATTTTTGATTGAACACCAGTTGCTAACTGGTATCATGTGCCAACTAGCACAAAACCTAGTCTTGGTCCAAGACTTCCTCCTGACAATTGTCTCCAACCATCTAATACCAAAAATTCACATTATACCATGAGGACGAGCCACCTGGTAGTCATGGTGGCCACATTGCAAGCTTGACAGATAGAACTCAGTCTGCACCAAAAACAACGGACTAGGCACACACACACATCAGACTAGTTACTGACTAGTGTCCAATCAGGAATGTCAGGGAATGCCATTTTACTTATCACTCACTACCTTTCATTTATATTCATGATTTTTTCAGAAACATTTGATTAACGCTTAACTGTTGATCTTCAGATTTGTATACTCTTAATTTGGTAACTAGAATAACCTTCAGTGTTGAAACCGAAAAATGTTTATATTCATCTGTTACGGTGCGTGTGTGTGTGTGTGTTTAAGATTAGGAAGCATACAAAGCTTAACAATTAGACACACGCTTTTGTTGTGATATCAGTTATAAAAACACTATCGGATAAGGAAAACTGAAAACGAGCAAATTGTACACTTCATACTAGCAATACCACAGAGAAAGGTAAGCTGAAAGACATTATTACCGCCAGTCAATCAAATCAGAGAGGATAATAAATAATCTTAAAATTCTATTCCAATTGACATGCATTATAACATTCTAACAAGTTAATTATTTTGACTATAAAAACACTCGTCCTATTTCCCAGCTGATTGTACTTGATCAATAACACTCATATTATTATTATTTCTGAATGCGCATTATCCTATATTGATTTTTATTCAAATGTCTAATCAATTCCACTCATGTATATGAATGAAGGAAAAAAATAGTGTTAGTTACTTGATATGATTACGAGCAGCAATAAATTGTGCTCAGGGATTGATATCAGTTAGAGAACCATTGAAAACCAGGGAGTACTGGACAGCTGCTGTTTCATCCTAGTTTCCTAATCATCGGCAGTACGCACCCACTGGGATTCAAACCCGGGACCTTCCGGTTACAAGGCAAGCTCGTATACCATTCAGCCACTGGGACCCAATTCAATGGCTCGAGAACTCTAACTTCTACTAATTCGTGATTTAGCGCGACCCCAACCATTGTCGTTGGTGGGACATCCATCCAGTAGAAGTTAGAGTTCACGAGCCATTGAGTTGGTTCCCAGTGGCTGAATGGTATACGAGCTTGCCTTGTAACCAGAAGGTCCCGGGTTCGAATCCCAGTGGGTGCGTACTGCCGATGATTCGGAAACTAGGATGAAACAGCAGCTGTCCAGTACTCCCTGGTTTTCAATGGTTCTCTAACTGATATCAATCCCTGATCAACCCGTAAAACATAACTAATCCTTACGAAAACCAAACTATAGAAAGTTAATCTGATGCTCGCTAGTGACTTGCTACAGGTTGGAGTTTCCTGAGTTCTAGTGAGAAGTCGTGACCAGTGAGGTCCAATTAGATGTCACGTGTGTGGATGGATGTCCCACCAACGACAATGGTTGGGGTCGCGCTAAATCACGAATTAGTAGAAGTTAGAGTTCACGAGCCATTGAATTGGGTCCCAGTGGCTGAATGGTATACGAGCTTGCCTTGTAACCGGAAGGTCCCGGGTTCGAATCCCAGTGGGTGCGTACTGCCGATGATTCGAAAACTAGGATGAAACAGCAGCTGTCCAGTACTCCCTGGTTTTCAATGGTTCTCTAACTGATATCAATCCCTGATCAACCCGTAAAACATAACTAATCCTTACGAAAACCAAACTATAGAAATTTAATTATTCACTTCAACTAAAGCCAATCAAGATTAACCATTTAATAACTGAATGATTTTAACACTTGATCTATGAAGATCAATTAGCAAGTCTATCTACTAAGGAAATTAAATCAAGTAAGAGTGACTGATGTGAGTTTTGGAAAAGATAATCAAGTTTATATCTTCTCAGCTGTGAATCATCTACAGAAAATTTGAACCAACTTGATTACAAGTCTATCCAAATATGAAAGGTGTATTGAGAACAATACGTGGGATACTGAAGATATTTTCATCAGTAGGAATCAGCCATTTAAAAAAGAGAAAACTCCCGAAAATATTTCAATATTTAGCCAACTAATCTGTACAGAAAAGAAGTGTATCTATCTTACAAGAAAGAATAATTACGACTACTGCCAAATGTTCATTCATTGTATAATTATTACTGATGAAATAATTAAATTGTATTCAAATATGTCTAATGATTGACTTACATGCATCAACTTTTTGTGTATCCAACACACAGATGACTAAACCGACGACCCAAAGTAAATTCATTCTCAGAGATGAATTAACACAGATTTCCCTGATATGCATTAGTGTGTGTATATATACTGTTTTTCGAGAGATAAAAATACGCTTAAATAGCGTCATCATATTTTTAGTCATAAGGCATTTTTTAGTGAAAAACATATTTTATACAGAATAGTTTATCAGCAAACATACAGATAATATTTAAGAAAATTTTGTAAATATAAAAAAATAATCTACAAACTAGAAAACAATAAAGAAAAATATCAATTTACTCTGAGATAAGATGCAAAGCAGAAAACCAATTTCTCAAAGTTTTACAAATAGACGAAAATCAGCTATACATCTCTAAAAATTCGAATTTCAGAATATCAAACGACCAAAAAACTCTTAGCCACTATTCTTTGCCAATCGAAGATTACCTCTATGAGCTAGTCATTTTAGTTCATCAAAACAGTTGCAGAAACGTTTTACTGAAGTTTCAACCTCAGGAAACTGTCAACCTATTTAAAAATAAGACGCCATCATCCACGGATTTTTTGAAAGTTGTCTTTATATGCACTTGTTAAGTTATCTGAACCAACTTTCTTTGAAATCCACTTCGCATTTTTGTTAAGACCCTACGTTCTGAAGGCATCAAGCTTTTGACGTCTCAGTAGAGATGGTTTTGTTTAAAGGGAGTGGCGTAACTGACCTCATTATTATCAGCTGAACAACTAGTTGCGGTTAAGCATTGCCCAACAAGGGAATCAAAACCCAAACTTATCGTGTTGCTGACAAACATTCTTTTGTGGCATCTCTGATTTACCCTTGCGAAAACAGAATCCTTCTCAGCCTACTTAAACTCATAGAAAAAAAAAGAAAATCAGAGTTTGCAGCATGTTTCAAAGGGTGTCATATTGTGAGATGATAAGAAATGATTAATCATACAATAAGCACTTTGAGCAACTTCCTGTAGAAGCAGATTTCGCATTTAAATTTTTTCATTTATCTTCTTGCCTGGATAGGATAATTGTCTTCAATAAATACTGCCATTGTAAAATTAGTCATATTATTCAAATTAACCGATAACTTCATATGATTTTGCAAGTTATATATATTAGAGGCACCAGGCTTCCGGTCGATAGCTTCCAACCAACTAATGTCAACAATATGAAGTCCACCGTCATGGTGAGTCATATAGAATGGCGCCCATATCACAAATGTCACTGATACAATTCAGTATACACCAAACACAGGACTAGATACACTACACTAGTTGCCAACTAGTCCCCAATCAATAATACACAACACACTAACCATTCTCAGAACAATTAAATCACTACCGTCAAGCAAAAAACACCATCGATCACAACTCAACACAAAATATTCCGACAATAAAACAACCACGAGGAATAACGCCACATAGATTGCTACTCGCTGTTCAAATCCAAACAAAATCTATCCACTCCATTCGAAGACTAAGGCCAACATTCACATCTCATTATCCAGTCACCTACAATATTTAGTAGATTCTTAATGCAAACAATCTTGCAACAAACTACTACTATAATCATCAAATACTGTTAGTTTTCGTTTCGTTTGAAGTTTCTAAAATTTATTTTTCACTCTATATAGAGAAATAGAATGTGGGCCTCAGTGATGTCTACTCCTCGAGAAGTAAAATAAAATCAGCCTTGACTATCTCATGTGAGAGTATGTGGTCATGTGTTTTCTTTAGAAAAACAAAAGGCATTCGAAACTGACAACTTTCTTATCTCTTCAGATTTCGATTGTTTTTCTCTGATAAGAGTTCCAGTGTTCTTAAACACGATAGTCAATAGAAACAGCTACTATTTGAAAAATCTAAGCGAAAATTTCATATCAAATATTTCACTTCAGAAAAAAATTCTTTCGTGTATTTTAACACCTAAATGACATTCACTTTATTTCTTCAGATTTAAAATCTAAAACATACTCTGCTTATTCAATAATCCTATTGAATGGTGTTTGTTGATTTCAGTACATCAAAAATCCTCATAAGAAATATCAAAAGACTGAATACTGAACATATTTTTGCACATTTTCGATAACCCCCTTCTTCATCAAGTTCTACAGTATTTTGTCCATAATAATAACGAAAGAATTAGGGTTATTGACAACATTAGCTTTTAAGTAACATCGGCTTGATCAATAATGTCAGTAGATTAGAGTTCAGTAGCATCTACATAAAAATGCACAGACAAATTAGGAATAATAATAATAATAATACAGAATTCATGAATTGATATTCTCCACTGAATACCAGAGCAGTAGTAGTAGCTGCCTGGACCTCTTTCTTCTGCATACAGAGAACCGGTTGTTTCACACGAATCAAGATAGTCTTTAGTGTTTGGAGTCCTCGGAACGTGGATGCTTTTGGGAATTTATTTAGTATCCGATAGATGATGAAGAAGGATCCTTCGATGCAGTTTGCACCAGCTGGTCTAATATTGAGCTATTGATGTTTTTCACCATAGCGCTGTTTAGCCATATCGCTAGCTGTCCCGAGCATGAAAAATCACCAAGTTCACGTGTAAAGAGGAATTCCAAAATAGAATAGAATTGCCTTCCTAGATGTCCTCCTTACAAGAAAACCAGACGGTAGTATAAAAAGCAATTTCCATAGGAAAATCACATGGACAGGACTATATACACATTTTCATAGCTTCGTTCCTCTCCAGTACAAAAGATACGTAGTAAGGACTCTCAGCCACAGGGTTAGAGCTATATACTCAGAAGAGTTAAGGGAAGATGAACTGAGGACTGTATATGACACCTTGATTGAAAATAGCTATCCAGATTAGTTCATTAGGGAACATATGACTAAGGAAGTTAAAAAAGATTATTTTCTATCTATAAATAAGAAGCACAGTCGGTGCTCTGTGTGAAAAAGAAACAAGTCTAGACAGCCATTACCACTGTCCTGGCCTTCAGTGGACACTATCAGTTCATGAATTTGTATTATTATTTTTCCTAATTTGCCTGTCTGATATTCACTTCAGCATGTAGTGTTATTTTCATGAATATTGTCACGCTTACACATGCTTCTGAACTGTAATTTATTCACATTATTGATTAACTCGACGTTACTCAAACATTGATGTTGTCGATAACACTAATTCTTTCTTCAATTATTGTGGACAAAACACTGTAGGACTTGATGAAGAAGGCGATTATCGAAAATGTGAATATTGTTTATTCAGTAATCAGTCGATTATAAATTCATTCTTAACTTCAATCGTCTTTGTGCATACAGGGTAATCGTTGACATTCATTTCATCAACATTCTAGTACCAGTCTACAAACATACTTCTAGTTTTTCTTTAATTTTTCTTTTCAAGCCGATGTTCATCTTTCAGTTACTTCGGTAAAACACTTTCTCATTTGAATACCAGTTACGAAGAAAAGAAAATTTAAAACAATTAGTCCCCTTTATGAATTTAGACAAAACAATAAGAAGATGCAATTTGTCCGAATCATCTAATGTGTATTTACGCAACACATTTCGAACAATCTGATCACTTACACGGACTTTCCACAGGGACATATATTGGATTAATAAAGAGTTAAGAGGTGAGAAAATAGACTTAGGCCAAGTTGAAGAGCCTACATTGAAAGTCAAAATAACAATGAAGACCCCTAAACCAAATAACAGAGGTAATAGTACATCTGCTATGGTAGCAAAACAAAGTTTACCAAAGATGTTTTAGTGTGATGACGAATTGTTCTTGAACGCATAAAGGTGGTTTAAACTTTCTAATTGATATTATTTTTATTTATTTATTTAAACGCATTAAAACTTGGAACAATATGGCACCAAGAAAGATCCAACACACAATAATAATAAAACAACATAGATCAAAAAAAGGAAGGAAGGAAAAGAAAAAATATATATAAGTAGAGAACGGATAAAGAACTTCATCTGGAAGGAAAACAGTCATGCTTAACAAGTTCAAACAGTATTCGTTAGCTATCATCGGGAAGGGAAGAAAGAAGGAAATCGCAACACATTCGCCACTGATTACGATTCTTGGCCATATCCGATAACGTTTCGAGCCATCGATTTGAGCTATCTCTCGGACCCCAACCGGGGAGTCGTGACACACCAACCGATGCTAATCTAGCACAAAAATCCTTCATCCCACGACGCCACGTCATGGACTGACCACCTTTCCGCCTTTTCCATCCCATCCCAGGACTAGCGAACAGAGACCTGTACGGAAGCCTCTGGGGTGACATTCGGAGCACATGTCCAAGCCACCGGAGCCGGTGTTTCCAGATGACGACATTCAATGAATGGTGATCTCCACTTTGTTCAAACACACACCGCCGAACCTCAGAATTACTCACGCGATGATGCCATCGAACGCAAGCAGTCCTGCGGAGACAGCGGTGATCGAACACGCAGAGTCGCCGCACATCCTCAGCTCGGAGAGGCCAGGTTTCACAGGCGTAGAGCACCGCATCCCGCACCGAAGCATTGTATACCCGACCTTTGACAGCCAGGCTAACGTCGCGACGGCGCCATAGGTGGCTCAAGTTGATGTATGCCACCCTAGCCTTCATTATACGGTTGGAAATCTCATCCGTCACCCCTCCGCCAGCACTCACACAACTACCAAGGTACACAAACTTATCAACAAATTCAAGCGGTTCACCCGCAAGAGTGAGTGCAGGTACAGGCTCCTGCCAATCTTGTAACAGTACTTTGCACTTAGACGGCGCAAAGCACATACCATACTTACAGACACTGATCGCCAACTGATTAAGTGCGATTTGGGCAGCCTGCATGCTATCGCACAGTAAGACGATATCGTCTGCATACTCGAGGTCGAAAAGTCTATCTCCAGGTAGCAGATCTACACCACCTTCACGCACATCCTTCAGAGCTGACTCCAGAATATCATCGATGGCAAAGTTAAAGAGAAATGGAGAGATTGGGCAACCCTGTCTAACCCCACTGTTGGTTGGGAACAGTGGTGATAGTTGGTTGTATGCCCTAACTCTACCTGAGGTGTTTCTGTATAGGGCTTTCAGGATGTTAACAAATTTCTCAGATACACCTCTCTCTAACAGACAGTTCCAGAGCACAGTTCTGTCCAACGAATCGAAGGCAGCCCTAATATCAAGAAACACAACGATCGTTGGCCTGCAATACGTGTGGCGGTGTTCCAACAACTGACGAAGGGTGAACACATGATCACTGCATCCACGACCTGAACGAAACCCAGCCTGCTCTTCGCGAATCAATCCTTCACGTATTTTGCACAGTCTGCGAAGCAAGACAGCAGCCAATATTTTAGACGCGACTGGTAACAGACTGATACCCCTATGATTGACACACGAATAACGTCGACCCTTTTTAAAGATGGGGACGATAATGGCTTCGTTCCGCATTGATGGTACACTCTCTGTCTCCCACACCTTCCTGAACAACCCAGTTAGAGCCATTGTGAGAGTCTCGCCACCATCTTTAAAAAGAGCCGGGGGTAATTTGTCTGGGCCGGGCGCCTCAGGGATCTTCAGAACTTGGAGTTCCGTACGGACCTCCGCTTCGGTGGGTGGGTCGGTGCTAACCGACCAAGGAGCACTCGGGCTAATGAGAGTAGACACTGAAGCTGGTGGCCAGCTGAACTGCTTCCCGAAGTGCTCTGCCCAGCGTTCCAGGCGTCTTATTAGGCTAGTAATTGGAGTGCCATCTGCCTCACAGACCGTCTCGCTGACATAATTTTTCATGCTGCCTGTGGCTCGTATGAGTTGGAACAGCTTCCAACTGTTGCCAGATGCAGCAGCTGACTCCAACTCACACGCACGTTCCGACCACTAGGCTTCTAATTGATAGGGCTTCCACAATATTTTGCATACTCTCTCCCCCAAACACGTTTTATAAATAGGTTCAAAAGATGTGTTGACGCCAATCTGATGTCCTGTCTCTATAATACATTTCGCAATAGAGGAGCTAGGTCTCCCGTTCTCACAATTAATGGGTTCTGATGATTCTATTTGTTTCTGGAGTCATTTAGGAATATGCTCTGAAGCCCTTACTTGCAGAGATCGATCAGTCCTCAATATGTATGTGTGTCCACACGTACAGTCAAATTGGTAAATACAATCGGATGTGACATCATTCTTCGCATGTTCATAGGGCTTAGATAGATATATTATGATATTAGCTTCATAAAATGTCTCTTTAACAGCAGAGCTCAATCTTTGTCTAAATATCAAGTGGCTATGATGCCCCATATAGGGTAGCTTGATGTACACGTCTTTCTTAGGGGCGAGTTGTAGAGTGGGTCTTGGTGTTCTGACTACTTTATCTTTTCTGATGAAATTGTCTGGATAATTGTTATCAATCAGAGTTTGTGTCAACTTTCTTTCTTCTTCATCAAGTGTGTATTCAGTGCATATTAGTGGGATTCTACTGAAGAAGCACATCACCTAAGCTCTTTTGTACTGAACAAGATAGAAATTGTGATAATTAAGACACTTTCCTCTTCAGGTAGGCTTTCTATATATAGATCGTTTTACTGATCCATTAAGCAGTCGACTAAGCAATCTTTCTAGAAAAGATAAAAAAAACTATCTTCCTCTTCTAAAGACGTACGTGATATGCTGTTCTGAACTTCATTTATTCGATTTAAAATTGAGGTGGCGGAACAAGACTTATCACTCATGTTTTAAATGTTGTCTAAATAACTTCTATAAATTGGCATATTTTCGATTAAATCCTCCGATAAACTCTCAATGTATGACATATAGATATATGATTAAAAAGGCCCTAATGGATTTTCCATAGCTTGAGTCCAGCCTTTGGGCTATTTGGGCTCGCGATTGATATACTGTAGAACTGTATTGAATGCTAGGTACAAGGGTTCCTGCCGATTCCCTCCAACCAACTAATATCAACGATTAAAAGTGCACCTTGACGGTGAGCCATATAGAATGGCGACCATATCACAAACGTCACTGATACAATTCAGTATACACCAAACACAGGACTAGATACACTACACTAGTTGCCAACTAGTCCCCAATCAATAATACACAACACACTAACCATTCTCAGAACAATTAAATCACTACCGTCAAGCAAAAAACACCATCGATCACAACTCAACACAAAATATTCCGACAATAAAACTATCACGAGGAATAACGCCACATAGATTGCTACTCGCTGTTCAAATCCAAACAAAATCTATCCACTCCACTGTGCGTCGGTGGCACAGTGGTTAGGACTCTCGCCGACCATACACATGGTCCGGTGTTCGAGCCCACGCCGGCGCACACCTGATATCTATGGTCGGCCTGCGAAATTTGGGCTACCGATATCCATGCTGAATATTCCATACTTGTACCAAAAGTACAGTGTGGAATCAAGCTGCAAAATCAAAAAAAAAGACTAAGGCCAACATTCACATCTCATTATCCAGTCACCTACAATATTTAGTAGATTCTTAATGCAAACAATCTTGCAACAAACTACTACTATAATCATCAAATACTGTTAGTTTTCGTTTCGTTTGAAGTTTCTAAAATTTATTTTTCACTCTATATAGAGAAATAGAATGTGGGCCTCAGTGATGTCTACTCCTCGAGAAGTAAAATAAAATCAGCCTTGACTATCTCATGTGAGAGTATGTGGTCATGTGTTTTCTTTAGAAAAACAAAAGGCATTCGAAACTGACAACTTTCTTATCTCTTCAGATTTCGATTGTTTTTCTCTGATAAGAGTTCCAGTGTTCTTAAACACGATAGTCAATAGAAACAGCTACTATTTGAAAAATCTAAGCGAAAATTTCATATCAAATATTTCACTTCAGAAATAAATTCTTTCGTGTATTTTAACACCTAAATGACATTCACTTTATTTCTTCAGATTTAAAATCTAAAACATACTCTGCTTATTCAATAATCCTATTGAATGGTGTTTGTTGATTTCAGTTCATCAAAAATCCTCATAAGAAATATCAAAAGACTGAATACTGAACATATTTTTGCACATTTTCGATAACCCCCTTCTTCATCAAGTTCTACAGTATTTTGTCCATAATAATAACGAAAGAATTAGGGTTATTGACAACATTAGCTTTTAAGTAACATCGGCTTGATCAATAATGTCAGTAGATTAGAGTTCAGTAGCATCTACATAAAAATGCACAGACAAATTAGGAATAATAATAATAATAATACAGAATTCATGAATTGATATTCTCCACTGAATACCAGAGCAGTAGTAGTAGCTGCCTGGACCTCTTTCTTCTGCATACAGAGAACCGGTTGTTTCACACGAATCAAGATAGTCTTTAGTGTTTGGAGTCCTCGGAACGTGGATGCTTTTGGGAATTTATTTAGTATCCGATAGATGATGAAGAAGGATCCTTCGATGCAGTTTGCACCAGCTGGTCTAATATTGAGCTATTGATGTTTTTCACCATAGCGCTGTTTAGCCATATCGCTAGCTGTCCCGAGCATGAAAAATCACCAAGTTCACGTGTAAAGAGGAATTCCAAAATAGAATAGAATTGCCTTCCTAGATGTCCTCCTTACAAGAAAACCAGACGGTAGTATAAAAAGCAATTTCCATAGGAAAATCACATGGACAGGACTATATACACATTTTCATAGCTTCGTTCCTCTCCAGTACAAAAGATACGTAGTAAGGACTCTCAGCCACAGGGTTAGAGCTATATACTCAGAAGAGTTAAGGGAAGATGAACTGAGGACTGTATATGACACCTTGATTGAAAATAGCTATCCAGATTAGTTCATTAGGGAACATATGACTAAGGAAGTTAAAAAAGATTATTTTCTATCTATAAATAAGAAGCACAGTCGGTGCTCTGTGTGAAAAAGAAACAAGTCTAGACAGCCATTACCACTGTCCTGGCCTTCAGTGGACACTATCAGTTCATGAATTTGTATTATTATTTTTCCTAATTTGCCTGTCTGATATTCACTTCAGCATGTAGTGTTATTTTCATGAATATTGTCACGCTTACACATGCTTCTGAACTGTAATTTATTCACATTATTGATTAACTCGACGTTACTCAAACATTGATGTTGTCGATAACACTAATTCTTTCTTCAATTATTGTGGACAAAACACTGTAGGACTTGATGAAGAAGGCGGTTATCGAAAATGTGAATATTGTTTATTCAGTAATCAGTCGATTATAAATTCATTCTTAACTTCAATCGTCTTTGTGCATACAGGGTAATCGTTGACATTCATTTCATCAACATTCTAGTACCAGTCTACAAACATACTTCTAGTTTTTCTTTAATTTTTCTTTTCAAGCCGGTGTTCATCTTTCAGTTACTTCGGTAGAACACTTTCTCATTTGAATACCAGTTACGAAGAAAAGAAAATTTAAAACAATTAGTCCCCTTTATGAATTTAGACAAAACAATAAGAAGATGCAATTTGTCCGAATCATCTAATGTGTATTTACGCAACACATTTCGAACAATCTGATCACTTACACGGACTTTCCACAGGGACATATATTGGATTAATAAAGAGTTAAGAGGTGAGAAAATAGACTTAGGCCAAGTTGAAGAGCCTACATTGAAAGTCAAAATAACAATGAAGACCCCTAAACCAAATAACAGAGGTAATAGTACATCTGCTATGCTATCAAAACAAAGTTTACCAAAGAAGTTTTAGTGTGATGACGAATTGTTCTTGAACGCATAAAGGTGGTTTAAACTTTCTAATTGATATTATTTTTATTTATTTATTTAAACGCATAAAAAACTTGGTACAATATGGCACCAAGAAAGATGCGCCACACAATAATAATAAAACAACATAGATCAAAAAAAGGAAGGAAGGAAAAGAAAAAATATATATAAGTAGAGAACGGATAAAGAACTTCATCTGGAAGGAAAACAGTCATGCTTAACAAGTTCAAACAGTATTCGTTAGCTATCATCGGGAAGGGAAGAAAGAAGGAAATCGCAACACATTCGCCACTGATTACGATTCTTGGCCATATCCGATAACGTTTCGAGCCATCGATTTGAGCTATCTCTCGGACCCCAACCGGGGAGTCGTGACACACCAACCGATGCTAATCTAGCACAAAAATCCTTCATCCCACGACGCCACGTCATGGACTGACCACCTTTCCGCCTTTTCCATCCCATCCCAGGGCTAGCGAACAGAGACCTGTACGGAAGCCTCTGGGGTGACATTCGGAGCACATGTCCAAGCCACCGGAGCCGGCGTTTCCAGATGACGACATTCAATGAATGGTGATCTCCACTTTGTTCAAACACACACCGCCGAACCTCAGAATTACTCACGCGATGATGCCATCGAACGCAAGCAATCCTGCGGAGACAGCGGTGATCGAACACGCAGAGTCGCCGCACATCCTCAGCTCGGAGAGGCCAGGTTTCACAGGCGTAGAGCACCGCATCCCGCACCGAAGCATTGTATACCCGACCTTTGACAGCCAGGCTAACGTCGCGACGGCGCCATAGGTGGCTCAAGTTGATGTATGCCACCCTAGCCTTCATTATACGGTTGGAAATCTCATCCGTCACCCCTCCGCCAGCACTCACACAACTACCCAGGTACACAAACTTATCAACAAATTCAAGCGGTTCACCCGCAAGAGTGAGTGCAGGTACAGGCTCCTGCCAATCTTGTAACAGTACTTTGCACTTAGACGGCGCAAAGCACATACCATACTTACAGACACTGATCGCCAACTGATTAAGTGCGATTTGGGCAGCCTGCATGCTATCGCACAGTAAGACGATATCGTCTGCATACTCGAGGTCGAAAAGTCTATCTCCAGGTAGCAGATCTACACCACCTTCACGCACATCCTTCAGAGCTGACTCCAGAATATCATCGATGGCAAAGTTAAAGAGAAATGGAGAGATTGGGCAACCCTGTCTAACCCCACTGTTGGTTGGGAACAGTGGTGATAGTTGGTTGTATGCCCTAACTCTACCTGAGGTGTTTCTGTATAGGGCTTTCAGGATGTTAACAAATTTCTCAGATACACCTCTCTCTAACAGACAGTTCCAGAGCACAGTTCTGTCCAACGAATCGAAGGCAGCCCTAATATCAAGAAACACAACGATCGTTGGCCTGCAATACGTGTGGCGGTGTTCCAACAACTGACGAAGGGTGAACACATGATCACTGCATCCACGACCTGAACGAAACCCAGCCTGCTCTTCGCGAATCAATCCTTCACGTATTTTGCACAGTCTGCGAAGCAAGACAGCAGCCAATATTTTAGACGCGACTGGTAACAGACTGATACCCCTATGATTGACACACGAATAACGTCGACCCTTTTTAAAGATGGGGACGATAATGGCTTCGTTCCGCATTGATGGTACACTCTCTGTCTCCCACACCTTCCTGAACAACCCAGTTAGAGCCATTGTGAGAGTCTCGCCACCATCTTTAAAAAGAGCCGGGGGTAATTTGTCTGGGCCGGGCGCCTCAGGGATCTTCAGAACTTGGAGTTCCGTACGGACCTCCGCTTCGGTGGGTGGGTCGGTGCTAACCGACCAAGGAGCACTCGGGCTAATGAGAGTAGACACTGAAGCTGGTGGCCAGCTGAACTGCTTCCCGAAGTGCTCTGCCCAGCGTTCCAGGCGTCTTATTAGGCTAGTAATTGGAGTGCCATCTGCCTCACAGACCGTCTCGCTGACATAATTTTTCATGCTGCCTGTGGCTCGTATGAGTTGGAACAGCTTCCAACTGTTGCCAGATGCAGCAGCTGACTCCAACTCACACGCACGTTCCGACCACTAGGCTTCTAATTGATAGGGCTTCCACAATATTTAGCATACTCTCTCCCCAAACACGTTTTATAAATAGGTTCAAAAGATGTGTTGACGCCAATCTGATGTCCTGTCTCTATAATACATTTCGCAATAGAGGAGCTAGGTCTCCTGTTCTCACGATTAATGGGTTCTGATGATTCTATTTGTTTCTGGAGTCATTTAGGAATATGCTCTGAAGCCCTTACTTGCAGAGATCGATCAGTCCTCAATATGTATGTGTGTCCACACGTACAGTCAAATTGGTAAATACAATCGGATGTGACATCATTCTTCGCATGTTTATAGGGCTTAGATAGTTATATTATGATATTAGCTTCATAAAAAGTCTCTTTAACAGCAGAGCTCAATCTTTGTCTAAATATCAAGTGGCTATGATGCCCCATATAGGGTAGCTTGATGTACACGTCTTTCTTAGGGGCGAGTTGTAGAGTGGGTCTTGGTGTTCTGACTACTTTATCTTTTCTGATGAAATTGTCTGGATAATTGTTATCAATCAGAGTTTGTGTCAACTTTCTTTCTTCTTCATCAAGTGTGTATTCAGTGCATATTAGTGGGATTCTACTGAAGAAGCACATCACCTAAGCTCTTTTGTACTGAACAAGATAGAAATTGTGATAATTAAGACACTTTCCTCTTCAGGTAGGCTTTCTATATATAGATCGTTTTACTGATCCATTAAGCAGTCGACTAAGCAATCTTTCTAGAAAAGATAAAAAAAACTATCTTCCTCTTCTAAAGACGTACGTGATATGCTGTTCTGAACTTCATTTATTCGATTTAAAATTGAGGTGGCGGAACAAGACTTATCACTCATGTTTTAAATGTTGTCTAAATAACTTCTATAAATTGGCATATTTTCGATTAAATCCTCCGATAAACTCTCAATGTATGACATATAGATATATGATTAAAAAGGCCCTAATGGATTTTCCATAGCTTGAGTCCAGCCTTTGGGCTATTTGGGCTCGCGATTGATATACTGTAGAACTGTATTGAATGCTAGGTACAAGGGTTCCTGCCGATTCCCTCCAACCAACTAATATCAACGATTAAAAGTGCACCTTGACGGTGAGCCATATAGAATGGCGACCATATCACAAACGTCACTGATACAATTCAGTATACACCAAACACAGGACTAGATACACTACACTAGTTGCCAACTAGTCCCCAATCAATAATACACAACACACTAACCATTCTCAGAACAATTAAATCACTACCGTCAAGCAAAAAACACCATCGATCACAACTCAACACAAAATATTCCGACAATAAAACTATCACGAGGAATAACGCCACATAGATTGCTACTCGCTGTTCAAATCCAAACAAAATCTATCCACTCCATTCGAAGACTAAGGCCAACATTCACATCTCATTATCCAGTCACCTACAATATTTAGTAGATTCTTAATGCAAACAATCTTGCAACAAACTACTACTATAATCATCAAATACTGTTAGTTTTCGTTTCGTTTGAAGTTTCTAAAATTTATTTTTCACTCTATATAGAGAAATAGAATGTGGGCCTCAGTGATGTCTACACCTCGAGAAGTAAAATAAAATCAGCCTTGACTATCTCATGTGAGAGTATGTGGTCATGTGTTTTCTTTAGAAAAACAAAAGGCATTCGAAACTGACAACTTTCTTATCTCTTCAGATTTCGATTGTTTTTCTCTGATAAGAGTTCCAGTGTTCTTAAACACGATAGTCAATAGAAACAGCTACTATTTGAAAAATCTAAGCGAAAATTTCATATCAAATATTTCACTTCAGAAATAAATTCTTTCGTGTATTTTAACACCTAAATGACATTCACTTTATTTCTTCAGATTTAAAATCTAAAACATACTCTGCTTATTCAATAATCCTATTGAATGGTGTTTGTTGATTTCAGTTCATCAAAAATCCTCATAAGAAATATCAAAAGACTGAATACTGAACATATTTTTGCACATTTTCGATAACCCCCTTCTTCATCAAGTTCTACAGTATTTTGTCCATAATAATAACGAAAGAATTAGGGTTATTGACAACATTAGCTTTTAAGTAACATCGGCTTGATCAATAATGTCAGTAGATTAGAGTTCAGTAGCATCTACATAAAAATGCACAGACAAATTAGGAATAATAATAATAATAATACAGAATTCATGAATTGATATTCTCCACTGAATACCAGAGCAGTAGTAGTAGCTGCCTGGACCTCTTTCTTCTGCATACAGAGAACCGGTTGTTTCACACGAATCAAGATAGTCTTTAGTGTTTGGAGTCCTCGGAACGTGGATGCTTTTGGGAATTTATTTAGTATCCGATAGATGATGAAGAAGGATCCTTCGATGCAGTTTGCACCAGCTGGTCTAATATTGAGCTATTGATGTTTTTCACCATAGCGCTGTTTAGCCATATCGCTAGCTGTCCCGAGCATGAAAAATCACCAAGTTCACGTGTAAAGAGGAATTCCAAAATAGAATAGAATTGCCTTCCTAGATGTCCTCCTTACAAGAAAACCAGACGGTAGTATAAAAAGCAATTTCCATAGGAAAATCACATGGACAGGACTATATACACATTTTCATAGCTTCGTTCCTCTCCAGTACAAAAGATACGTAGTAAGGACTCTCAGCCACAGGGTTAGAGCTATATACTCAGAAGAGTTAAGGGAAGATGAACTGAGGACTGTATATGACACCTTGATTGAAAATAGCTATCCAGATTAGTTCATTAGGGAACATATGACTAAGGAAGTTAAAAAAGATTATTTTCTATCTATAAATAAGAAGCACAGTCGGTGCTCTGTGTGAAAAAGAAACAAGTCTAGACAGCCATTACCACTGTCCTGGCCTTCAGTGGACACTATCAGTTCATGAATTTGTATTATTATTTTTCCTAATTTGCCTGTCTGATATTCACTTCAGCATGTAGTGTTATTTTCATGAATATTGTCACGCTTACACATGCTTCTGAACTGTAATTTATTCACATTATTGATTAACTCGACGTTACTCAAACATTTGTAGTGCACATTGTACCTTTGAACTTTTGTTTAAACTGACTCACCCACGGTGATCCACGTTTTACCTTTTGACTTGTGAGTCTTCCGTACGTTCATAGGTTCGCTCTCTTGTTGTGCTCTCTTTCTGCACACTCTCCGAGCCTACCTCCAGCAACGTCTGCAGATAAGTTGTACGACTTCTTTATTTATTGAATTTTATATTTCGTTGAATAAAATATAATTCTCCCAGGTACTCTTGTCACATCAAGTCTTTTTACAACGATACAGTTCGTCAGTATTTGCGCGTCGAGTAGTGTACTGCTAAGCTTAGCAGGTCGCAAAACGGTGAAGAAGTTTGTAAGGGTGTTTAGAGTATAGGTCCACTCTAAGCCGTAGTAGAACTCTTACAAGTGGTGAGCCCGTTTTCACCGTTTTCCGCTATAGTAGCTTAACGTGTTAACGATTCTTTTTACGTACCGTTTATTTTGTTATTTTTTTTCCTTTCACGCACGGTTATAAAGATTCGATTTGTTTTCTTTGTACTTATATTGGTTTTTTTATCACCTTGTTAATATTGTGCCCTGTGTGCAAGATGGCTGACAACAGTTCTGCGTCAGAGATGGCTATAACGCTGCAACTCCCCGCCTTCTGGACACATCGTCCAGCTGCATGGTTTAATCATATAGAGGCTCAGTTTGCCATTAGACACATACACTCACAAGAGACCAAAGTAAACCACGTGATTGTGAGCCTACCCGAAAGTGTCATAGACGAGGTGGCTGACGTTCTCGCAGATCCGTCTCCGGATCGGTACGAGCGGCTCAAACAGGCGTTAATTCAACGAGTCGCACTTACTGACCAACAGAAAGTGCAGGAACTTTTCCGCGATGTTCAGTTAGGTGACCGCAAGCCCTCACAAATGTTGAGGCAGATGAAGCAGCTAGTGGCGGACTTTAAAATTGACGAGGTTTTTCTCAAACAACTTTGGCTTCAAAGATTACCTCAGGCAGTCCAGGGTATCTTAGCACCGATCTACAAGTACCCCTTACAGGAGATAGCCGAGGCAGCTGATAGAGCCGTAGAGGCCATCAATCCCAAAATTGGCATTTCCGCAACAGTAACTGCTGCTCCCGCTCAGACTAAAGATTCGTCTGATGGGGGGTCATCAAGCTTTGACGCGGTGGCCCATATAGCCAAGCTATACGAGGAGATCTGTAGTATACGACAGGAGATGAACTCCAGGAGTCGTGGACGCAGTCCCTCGAGTTCGCGTAGTAGTAGACCCTTGCCACGTGCTAGCAGCAAGCGCCGACAGTCCCGAAGTAACCAGCCTGGAGTGTGCTGGTATCATCGACGTTACGGAGCAAAAGCCCAAAAGTGCACTCGCCCGTGCACCTTCGATGTTCAACAGTCGGGAAACTAGCAAGCCAGCACGTACTGGCGACTAACGTCGCTGGCGAACCACTCTCATGTCGCCTCTTCTATGTTACCGACCGTAACACTGGGATACGCTTCCTAATTGATACCGGAGCAGAGGTCAGTGTAATCCCACCCACAGTAGAGGAGCGCAGGCGGCCAATGTCTCTTCAACTACGAGCCGCAAACGGTTCGCCAATTGCTACGTTCGGCAGGCGCTTTATAGATCTTAACATCGGTTTGCGTCGTTCACTTCGTTGGGTCTTCCTGGTGGCAGACGTTACCACAGGTATAATTGGCATGGATCTATTGCAGCACTACCAATTACTGGTAGATACAGGTAATCATAAGTTAAAAGATCCTGTCACAAACCTCTCCGTCAGCGGTATCGTCACACAAGGCCCAGCCCTCAGCCCGGTATATGCCACACCCACTAGCACTGGTCCTTATTCGCATATACTGCAGTCTTTTTCAGATTTGTTCAAACCTAGCAGCGGCCTGCCATGTGCGACTTCCAACGTCAAACACCATATTGTCACTACTGGCCCGCCAGTTTTCGCAAAGCCGAGGCGACTATCCCCAGAAAAACTAAAGGTTGTCAAAGCGGAGTTTGAGCATATGCTGGAAATGGGGATTATTAGGCCATCCAGCAGCCCGTGGTCCTCACCGTTGCACCTGGTACCTAAGAATAACGGTTTAGATTGGCGTCCTTGTGGCGACTACCGCAGACTAAACGCACAAACTGTTCCCGATCGCTACCCTGTCCCGCACATACACGATTTAACCGCCTCACTCAAGGGAGCTCGAGTATTCAGCAAACTGGACCTTACACGGGCTTACTACCAGATTCCCGTCGACCCCGAAGATATACCTAAGACTGCTGTGATTACACCGTTTGGCCTGTTCGAGTTTCTTCGAATGCCTTTTGGCTTACGGAACGCTGCACAAACCTTCCAGCGTTTTATACATGACGTTTTGCGCGGGCTTGATTTCGCCTTCGCCTATCTGGACGATATCTTGGTAGCTAGTCCAGATGAAGCCACTCATCAACTTCATTTGCAGACAGTTTTCCAAAGACTTGTGACACACTCCCTCACACTCAACTTGCCGAAGTGTCAGATTGGAGTCACTTCCCTGAAATTTTTGGGACATAGGATAGACAAAGATGGAATTTATCCGTTACCTGACCGGGTAGAAGCTATTCAAAACTTCCCTCTACCCACTTCTCCCAAGGCACTACGCACTTTTCTCGGGATGGTTAGTTACTACCGTCGCTTTATCCCACAGTGTGCTCATATCGTGACCCCCTTGACTGACATGCTTAAAGGGAAATGCAAGTCTTTGGTGTTCACTAAGGAAGCCTCGACAGCTTTTGCAGCTATCAAGAAAGCTATTGCTGACGCCACAATGTTGGTCCATCTAGATGTTCAACTTCCAATCAGCATCTCCGTAGATGCCTCTAATACTGCGATCGGAGCCGTCCTTCAACAGCGTATGGCTAATGTATGGCTACCGATTGCTTTCTTTTCACGTAAACTTACCGCATGCGAATCTCGATACAGCACATTCGGTAGGGAACTTCTCGCTGTCTACGCTGCTGTCAAGCATTTTCGTCACTTCGTGGAAGGCCGGCAATTTACGGTATTTACCGACCATAAGCCATTGACGTACGCCCTCCACACTACTTCAGACCGGTATTCACCGCGAGAATCACGCCATTTAGACTATATTTCCCAGTTCACTTCTGATATCCAGCACGTTTCTGGATCGGATAACGCGGTAGCAGACGCTTTGTCTCGCGTATGTGCTACGTCCGTACCACCAACCATCGATCTTCATAAAATGGCCGAACTCCAACTGAACGATTTGAACTTAGAACACCTGTCAAATAAAACCTCACTGAAATAGAACGCGTCCCCTTGCTAAACAGTGAGGCAACTATACTTTGCGATATGTCAACTGGTACTCCTCGACCGATTGTTCCCACGTCTTTACGCCGAACTGTGTTTGAGTCACTCCACAACCTCTCCCATCCTGGCATACGAGCAACGGACAAGTTGATTTCTGCGAGATTTGCGTGGCCCGGTATGAACCGTGATGTGCGTCAATGGACACGTGCTTGTGTGCAATGCCAACGTGCTAAAGTCACCAAGCATAACATCACGCCGTTGGGGACGTTTGCGACCCCAGACGCTCGGTTCCATCATATCCACCTGGATATAGTAGGGCCTCTGCCCCCGTCTAACGGCTGCTCGTATTTACTCACATGTGTGGATCGTTTCACACGTTGGCCGGAAGCCATTCCGATACCAGATGTAACGGCTCAAACCGTCTGTCGTGCCTTCATGGATGGCTGGGTTGCCCATTTTGGATGTCCCGCAACTGTCACTACCGACCGCGGACAACAATTTGAATCCACAAGCTTCAAAGAATTGTTAGAGATGCTGGGATGCAAACGCATTCGCACAACCGCGTATCATCCCGCGGCAAATGGCCTAGTAGAACGTTTCCACCGTCAACTCAAAGCTGCGTTGATGGCAGTGGACAACAGTAAGTGGACAGATTCGCTACCACTGGTCCTGCTTAGCATCCGGGCTACGCTTAAGGGGGATCTGCAGTGCTCGCCAGCTGAATTGGTGTACGGTACCACCATGCGTTTACCAGGCGAGCTAATCGCTCCCGAAACTTTCGAGCCAAATTTCCCGGATACCACCCGTTACGCTCAGCAACTTAAAAGTTTTATGCAGCGACTCCGACCAGTTTCCACACGCACTCAGAACCGAAAGGTTCAGGTTGATCGGCGACTTGATGACTGTACACACGTTTTCGTGCGTCACGACGCCATACGAAAGCCATTACAACCACCGTATGACGGGCCTTTTAAGGTCCTTAGTCGTAAAGATAAATTTTTCGTTATTGACCGATGCGGCCGCCCAGACACTGTCAGCATAGACAGACTTAAAGCGGCATACACTGAAGAACCTTCACCCTCCCCATCGGCTCAATCAAATAGCCCCACTGAACCTAGTCCTTGTCCAGACTCAACTACCTCACCTCCGGTGGTGAATGATGATTCTCCTACCGTCACCAGTAAGACCCCTGTCACACGTGCTGGTCGACGTGTTCACTGGCCCAAGAGGTTCGTAGAATTCTTTCACTGAACTAATCCATAGGTAATGCTACTAGTGATTTTTTATTCCTTGTCACAATTTCTTATTCAATTCTGCTATATTTAATCTATTTGGTCCCGCTTCTGGGAGTAGTCGTTTTAACCCTCACTAATCCTTTTAATCTTTATCTCTCGTTACAGAGGACCAGCAGCAGTTTGTTTTTACCCCTAATTTTTCATCTCAATCTACTCGCTAGATCAGTTGGCTTCTCATGTCATCTTGTAACCCACACCAAAAGAGGAATTATGAACAGTATATTACCTTTCACTGCCCATTTTCTTCCAAAAAAAAAAAATTAATTATTATTAAAAAAAAAATTTTTAAAAAAAATATTAAAAAAAAGAAAATAAAAAAAGTAAAAAAAATGTAAAATAATAATAAATAAACAAAAAATTTTTTTAAATAAAAAAAAGATTATTTAAAAAAAAACAAAAAAAAAACTTCCACTGTATAGTTAAATGGACAGATATACATATTTTTTTTGCGCATAAATGCTTCACTTCTATGCTGTACATAGTAATCCGCTCAATTTATTTTCACAGCCTGTACTATATTCCTTCGGGTTTATGCCCTCCTGCAATTCATTTATTTTGTGAACCGTACTTATAAACATTATGCATCATCTTAGTTATGCACTTAGCAACATGAACAAAGTAATTTTGGTAATGATAACTACTCATAGCTATGGGTTATGTACTAACTTCTCTGTAATTTTATAAGTTCTCACAGGGTAGAAACTTCCTTTGTTTTATCTCATTCTAACGTACTACTTCCAAGTTGCACCACTTTTCCTCGCATTGATTTCGCACAAGCTTTTGTAGTACCTTTACACCGATTTTGAAATCTTAACCTTCTTTCCCATTTTCTTCTGTTTTTTTTTTACCCTGCTCCTTATCATACGCTGGTATAATGATTGCCTTTAACATGACTGCTAGGTTCTGTTGAAGCGGAGGAAGGGAGCATTGGTCTAATATGAAAGTTAGACATAATGAGTCACCTTCTTGCTACGACAGCCTCGGCGCCAGAGGTTTACCATCAAACCTCCACATAAGTAAGCTTGTAATAGTGCGGAATAAAAAAAAAGAATGAATCGATACAATAAAAAAAATAAATAAAAAAAAAAAAGATTAATAAAAATATGAAAGACAAAAAAAAAACAACATCAGACCGCAGAAGCTTACAACCACACAAGGCACCAGCGTCATTTCTTATCATATTCCGTCTTACTTCACTAATCATGTACATACCACTTCCAACTTACCTTAATTTTTTTCTTTTTTTTTTGCTTTCTTTCCTTTCGGTAAAATTTCTTTTTTTACTATTGCTATTTTCAAACCTTCTCATTCACTCATTGCTATTGTGCCAAGCCATCCTACTGTTGTATATCGAAGCTTGCTGGCTTCCCACCAACCTTCTAGGGGGGGATAACCTGTAGTGCACATTGTACCTTTGAACTTTTGTTTAAACTGACTCACCCACGGTGATCCACGTTTTACCTTTTGACTTGTGAGTCTTCCGTACGTTCATAGGTTCGCTCTCTTGTTGTGCTCTCTTTCTGCACACTCTCCGAGCCTACCTCCAGCAACGTCTGCAGATAAGTTGTACGACTTCTTTATTTATTGAATTTTATATTTCGTTGAATAAAATATAATTCTCCCAGGTACTCTTGTCACATCAAGTCTTTTTACAACGATACAGTTCGTCAGTATTTGCGCGTCGAGTAGTGTACTGCTAAGCTTAGTAGGTCGCCAAAACGGTGAAGAAGTTTGTAAGGGTGTTTAGAGTATAGGTCCACTCTAAGCCGTAGTAGAACTCTTACACATTGATGTTGTCGATAACACTAATTCTTTCTTCAATTATTGTGGACAAAACACTGTAGGACTTGATGAAGAAGGCGGTTATCGAAAATGTGAATATTGTTTATTCAGTAATCAGTCGATTATAAATTCATTCTTAACTTCAATCGTCTTTGTGCATACAGGGTAATCGTTGACATTCATTTCATCAACATTCTAGTACCAGTCTACAAACATACTTCTAGTTTTTCTTTAATTTTTCTTTTCAAGCCGGTGTTCATCTTTCAGTTACTTCGGTAGAACACTTTCTCATTTGAATACCAGTTACGAAGAAAAGAAAATTTAAAACAATTAGTCCCCTTTATGAATTTAGACAAAACAATAAGAAGATGCAATTTGTCCGAATCATCTAATGTGTATTTACGCAACACATTTCGAACAATCTGATCACTTACACGGACTTTCCACAGGGACATATATTGGATTAATAAAGAGTTAAGAGGTGAGAAAATAGACTTAGGCCAAGTTGAAGAGCCTACATTGAAAGTCAAAATAACAATGAAGACCCCTAAACCAAATAACAGAGGTAATAGTACATCTGCTATGCTATCAAAACAAAGTTTACCAAAGAAGTTTTAGTGTGATGACGAATTGTTCTTGAACGCATAAAGGTGGTTTAAACTTTCTAATTGATATTATTTTTATTTATTTATTTAAACGCATAAAAAACTTGGTACAATATGGCACCAAGAAAGATGCGCCACACAATAATAATAAAACAACATAGATCAAAAAAAGGAAGGAAGGAAAAGAAAAAATATATATAAGTAGAGAACGGATAAAGAACTTCATCTGGAAGGAAAACAGTCATGCTTAACAAGTTCAAACAGTATTCGTTAGCTATCATCGGGAAGGGAAGAAAGAAGGAAATCGCAACACATTCGCCACTGATTACGATTCTTGGCCATATCCGATAACGTTTCGAGCCATCGATTTGAGCTATCTCTCGGACCCCAACCGGGGAGTCGTGACACACCAACCGATGCTAATCTAGCACAAAAATCCTTCATCCCACGACGCCACGTCATGGACTGACCACCTTTCCGCCTTTTCCATCCCATCCCAGGGCTAGCGAACAGAGACCTGTACGGAAGCCTCTGGGGTGACATTCGGAGCACATGTCCAAGCCACCGGAGCCGGTGTTTCCAGATGACGACATTCAATGAATGGTGATCTCCACTTTGTTCAAACACACACCGCCGAACCTCAGAATTACTCACGCGATGATGCCATCGAACGCAAGCAATCCTGCGGAGACAGCGGTGATCGAACACGCAGAGTCGCCGCACATCCTCAGCTCGGAGAGGCCAGGTTTCACAGGCGTAGAGCACCGCATCCCGCACCGAAGCATTGTATACCCGACCTTTGACAGCCAGGCTAACGTCGCGACGGCGCCATAGGTGGCTCAAGTTGATGTATGCCACCCTAGCCTTCATTATACGGTTGGAAATCTCATCCGTCACCCCTCCGCCAGCACTCACACAACTACCCAGGTACACAAACTTATCAACAAATTCAAGCGGTTCACCCGCAAGAGTGAGTGCAGGTACAGGCTCCTGCCAATCTTGTAACAGTACTTTGCACTTAGACGGCGCAAAGCACATACCATACTTACAGACACTGATCGCCAACTGATTAAGTGCGATTTGGGCAGCCTGCATGCTATCGCACAGTAAGACGATATCGTCTGCATACTCGAGGTCGAAAAGTCTATCTCCAGGTAGCAGATCTACACCACCTTCACGCACATCCTTCAGAGCTGACTCCAGAATGTCATCGATGGCAAAGTTAAAGAGAAATGGAGAGATTGGGCAACCCTGTCTAACCCCACTGTTGGTTGGGAACAGTGGTGATAGTTGGTTGTATGCCCTAACTCTACCTGAGGTGTTTCTGTATAGGGCTTTCAGGATGTTAACAAATTTCTCAGATACACCTCTCTCTAACAGACAGTTCCAGAGCACAGTTCTGTCCAACGAATCGAAGGCAGCCCTAATATCAAGAAACACAACGATCGTTGGCCTGCAATACGTGTGGCGGTGTTCCAACAACTGACGAAGGGTGAACACATGATCACTGCATCCACGACCTGAACGAAACCCAGCCTGCTCTTCGCGAATCAATCCTTCACGTATTTTGCACAGTCTGCGAAGCAAGACAGCAGCCAATATTTTAGACGCGACTGGTAACAGACTGATACCCCTATGATTGACACACGAATAACGTCGACCCTTTTTAAAGATGGGGACGATAATGGCTTCGTTCCGCATTGATGGTACACTCTCTGTCTCCCACACCTTCCTGAACAACCCAGTTAGAGCCATTGTGAGAGTCTCGCCACCATCTTTAAAAAGAGCCGGGGGTAATTTGTCTGGGCCGGGCGCCTCAGGGATCTTCAGAACTTGGAGTTCCGTACGGACCTCCGCTTCGGTGGGTGGGTCGGTGCTAACCGACCAAGGAGCACTCGGGCTAATGAGAGTAGACACTGAAGCTGGTGGCCAGCTGAACTGCTTCCCGAAGTGCTCTGCCCAGCGTTCCAGGCGTCTTATTAGGCTAGTAATTGGAGTGCCATCTGCCTCACAGACCGTCTCGCTGACATAATTTTTCATGCTGCCTGTGGCTCGTATGAGTTGGAACAGCTTCCAACTGTTGCCAGATGCAGCAGCTGACTCCAACTCACACGCACGTTCCGACCACTAGGCTTCTAATTGATAGGGCTTCCACAATATTTAGCATACTCTCTCCCCCAAACACGTTTTATAAATAGGTTCAAAAGATGTGTTGACGCCAATCTGATGTCCTGTCTCTATAATACATTTCGCAATAGAGGAGCTAGGTCTCCTGTTCTCACGATTAATGGGTTCTGATGATTCTATTTGTTTCTGGAGTCATTTAGGAATATGCTCTGAAGCCCTTACTTGCAGAGATCGATCAGTCCTCAATATGTATGTGTGTCCACACGTACAGTCAAATTGGTAAATACAATCGGATGTGACATCATTCTTCGCATGTTTATAGGGCTTAGATAGTTATATTATGATATTAGCTTCATAAAAAGTCTCTTTAACAGCAGAGCTCAATCTTTGTCTAAATATCAAGTGGCTATGATGCCCCATATAGGGTAGCTTGATGTACACGTCTTTCTTAGGGGCGAGTTGTAGAGTGGGTCTTGGTGTTCTGACTACTTTATCTTTTCTGATGAAATTGTCTGGATAATTGTTATCAATCAGAGTTTGTGTCAACTTTCTTTCTTCTTCATCAAGTGTGTATTCAGTGCATATTAGTGGGATTCTACTGAAGAAGCACATCACCTAAGCTCTTTTGTACTGAACAAGATAGAAATTGTGATAATTAAGACACTTTCCTCTTCAGGTAGGCTTTCTATATATAGATCGTTTTACTGATCCATTAAGCAGTCGACTAAGCAATCTTTCTAGAAAAGATAAAAAAAACTATCTTCCTCTTCTAAAGACGTACGTGATATGCTGTTCTGAACTTCATTTATTCGATTTAAAATTGAGGTGGCGGAACAAGACTTATCACTCATGTTTTAAATGTTGTCTAAATAACTTCTATAAATTGGCATATTTTCGATTAAATCCTCCGATAAACTCTCAATGTATGACATATAGATATATGATTAAAAAGGCCCTAATGGATTTTCCATAGCTTGAGTCCAGCCTTTGGGCTATTTGGGCTCGCGATTGATATACTGTAGAACTGTATTGAATGCTAGGTACAAGGGTTCCTGCCGATTCCCTCCAACCAACTAATATCAACGATTAAAAGTGCACCTTGACGGTGAGCCATATAGAATGGCGACCATATCACAAACGTCACTGATACAATTCAGTATACACCAAACACAGGACTAGATACACTACACTAGTTGCCAACTAGTCCCCAATCAATAATACACAACACACTAACCATTCTCAGAACAATTAAATCACTACCGTCAAGCAAAAAACACCATCGATCACAACTCAACACAAAATATTCCGACAATAAAACTATCACGAGGAATAACGCCACATAGATTGCTACTCGCTGTTCAAATCCAAACAAAATCTATCCACTCCATTCGAAGACTAAGGCCAACATTCACATCTCATTATCCAGTCACCTACAATATTTAGTAGATTCTTAATGCAAACAATCTTGCAACAAACTACTACTATAATCATCAAATACTGTTAGTTTTCGTTTCGTTTGAAGTTTCTAAAATTTATTTTTCACTCTATATAGAGAAATAGAATGTGGGCCTCAGTGATGTCTACTCCTCGAGAAGTAAAATAAAATCAGCCTTGACTATCTCATGTGAGAGTATGTGGTCATGTGTTTTCTTTAGAAAAACAAAAGGCATTCGAAACTGACAACTTTCTTATCTCTTCAGATCTCGATTGTTTTTCTCTGATAAGAGTTCCAGTGTTCTTAAACACGATAGTCAATAGAAACAGCTACTATTTGAAAAATCTAAGCAATAAATTATAATTATCTTATACTGCCTAGTTGACATTTTAATGGAAACTGCACAATAAATTGAATAATGACAATGTACTCATCATTTGGGCAGCCAGAGATGAAATGTAGACACTCATTTCACCGATATCCTTTATTATTTTTATTCCTATTATTGAATCCTTTCGAGGTTTACCATCAAACCTCCACATAAGTAAGCTTGTAATAGTGCGGAATAAAAAAAAAAGAATGAATCGATACAATAAAACAAAATAAATACCAAAAAAAAAGATTGATAAAAATATGAAAGACAAAAAAAAAACAACAACATCAGACCGCAGAAGCTTACAACCGCACAAGGCACCAGCGTCATTTCTTATCATATTCCGTCTTACTTCACTAATCATGTACATACCACTTCCAACTTACCTTAATTTTTTTCTTTTCTCTTGCTTTCTTTCCTTTCGGTAAAATTTATTTTTTTTACTATTGCTATTTTCAAACCTTCTCATTCACTCATTGCTATTGTGCCAAGCCATCCTACTGTTGTATATCGAAGCTTGCTGGTTTCCCACCAACCTTCTAGGGGGGGGATAACCTGTAGTGCACATTGTACCTTTGAACTTTTGTTTAAACTGACTCACCAACGGTGACCCACGTTTTACCTTTTGACTTGTGAGTCTTCCGTACGTTCATAGGTTCGCTCTCTTGTTGTGCTCTCTTTCTGCACACTCTCCGAGCCTACCTCCAGCAACGTCTGCAGATAAGTTGTACGACTTCTTTATTCATTGAATTTTATATTTCGTTGAATAAAATATAATTCTCCCAGGTACTCTTGTCACATCAAGTCTTTTTACAACGATACAGTTCGTCAGGGTTTGCGCGTCCAGTAGTGTACTGCTAAGCTTAGTAGGTCGCCAAAACGGTGAAGAAGTTTGTAAGGGTGTTTAGAGTATAGGTCCACTCTAAGCCGTAGTAGAACTCTTACACATTGATGTTGTCGATAACACTAATTCTTTCTTCAATTATTGTGGACAAAACACTGTAGGACTTGATGAAGAAGGCGGTTATCGAAAATGTGAATATTGTTTATTCAGTAATCAGTCGATTATAAATTCATTCTTAACTTCAATCGTCTTTGTGCATACAGGGTAATCGTTGACATTCATTTCATCAACATTCTAGTACCAGTCTACAAACATACTTCTAGTTTTTCTTTAATTTTTCTTTTCAAGCCGGTGTTCATCTTTCAGTTACTTCGGTAGAACACTTTCTCATTTGAATACCAGTTACGAAGAAAAGAAAATTTAAAACAATTAGTCCCCTTTATGAATTTAGACAAAACAATAAGAAGATGCAATTTGTCCGAATCATCTAATGTGTATTTACGCAACACATTTCGAACAATCTGATCACTTACACGGACTTTCCACAGGGACATATATTGGATTAATAAAGAGTTAAGAGGTGAGAAAATAGACTTAGGCCAAGTTGAAGAGCCTACATTGAAAGTCAAAATAACAATGAAGACCCCTAAACCAAATAACAGAGGTAATAGTACATCTGCTATGCTATCAAAACAAAGTTTACCAAAGAAGTTTTAGTGTGATGACGAATTGTTCTGTCCACCACATACCACAATCACTTTTCTAAAAAAATGCTGATTCCATTGATTTTATTTATTTAAACTCATAAAAAAACTTGGTACACTATGGCACCAAGAAGGATGCGCCACACACTAATTATAAAACAACACAGGTCAAAAAGAAAAGAAAAAAAGGAAGGGAGGAAAAGAATATATATATATATATATAAGTAGAGGACGGATACAGAACTTCATATCGAAGGAAGACATTCATGTTTAACAAGTTAAAACAGTGTTCGCTAACTATCGTCGGGAAGGGAAGAAAGAAGGAAATTGCAACACACTCGCCATTGATTACGATTCTTGGCCATATCCGATAACGTTTCGAGCCATCGATTTGAGCTATCTCTCGGACGACAACCAGGGAGTCGTGACACACCAACCGATGCTAATCTAGCACAAACATCCTTCATCCCACGACGCCATGTTATGGACTGACCACCTCTCCGCCTTTTCCATCCCGTCCCAGGGCTAGCGAACAGAGACCTGTACGGAAGCCTCTGGGGTGACATTCGCAGCACATCTCCAAGCCACCGGAGCCGGTGTTTCCAGATAACGACACTCAATTAATGGTGATCTCCACTTTGTTCAAACACACGCCGCCGAACCTCAGAATTACTCACACGATGATGCCATCGAACGCAAGCAATCCTGCGGAGACAGCGGTGATCGAACACGCAGAGTCGCCGCACATCCTCAGCTAGGAGAGGCCAGGTTTCACAGGCGTAGAGCAAGACAACCCACACCGAAGCATTGTATACCCGACCTTTGACAGCCAGGCTAACGTCGCGACAGCGCCAGAGCTGGCTCAAGTTGATGTATGCCACCCTAGCCTTCATTATACGGTTGGAAATCTCACCCGTCACCCCTCCGCCAGCACTCACACAACTACCCAGATACACAAACTTATCAACAACTTCAAGCGGTTCACCCGAAAGAGTGAGTGCAGGTACAGGCTCCTGCCAATCTTGTAACAGTACTTTGCACTTAGACGGCGCAAAGCACATACCATACTTACAGACACTGATCGCCAACTGGTTAAGTGCGATTTGGGCAGCCTGCATGCTATCGCACAGTAAGACGATATCGTCTGCATACTCGAGGTCGAAAAGTCTATCTCCAGGTAGCAGATCTACACCACCTTCACGCACATCCTTCAGAGCTGACTCCAGAATGTCATCGATGGCAAAGTTAAAGAGAAATGGAGAGATTGGGCAACCCTGTCTAACCCCACTGTTGGTTGGGAACAGTGGTGATAGTTGGTTGTATGCCCTCACTCTACCTGAGGTGTTTCTGTATAGGGCTTTCAAGATGTTAACAAATTTCTCAGGTACACCTCTCTCTAACAGACAGTTCCAGAGCACAGTTCTGTCCAACGAATCGAAGGCAGCCCTAATATCAAGAAACACAACGATCGTTGGCCTGCAATACGTGTGGCGGTGTTCCAACAACTGACGAAGGGTGAACACATGATCAATGCATCCACGACCTGAACGAAACCCAGCCTGCTCTTCGCGAATCAATCCTTCACGTATTTTGCACAGTCTGCGAAGCAAGACAGCAGCCAATATTTTAGACGCGACTGGTAACAGACTGATACCCCTATGATTGTCACACGAATTACGTCGACCCTTTTTAAAGATGGGGACGATAATGGCTTCGTTCCACATTGATGGTACACTCTCTGTCTCCCACACCTTCCTGAACAACCCAGTTAGAGCCATTGTGAGAGTCTCGCCACCATCTTTAAAAAGAGCCGGGGGTAATTTGTCTGGGCCGGGCGCCTTATGGCGTTTCAGAACTTGGAGTTCCTTACGGACCTCCGCTTCGGTGGGTGGGTCGGTACTAACCGACCAAGGAGCACTCGGGCTAATGATAGTAGACACTGAAGCTGGTGGCCAGCTGAACTGCTTCCCGAAGTGCTCTGCCCAGCGTTCCAGGCGTCTTTTCAGGCTGGTAATTGGAGTGCCATCTGCCTCACAGACCGTCTCGCTGACACCTTGTTTCTTGCTGCCGGTGGCTCGTATGAGTTGGAACAGCTTCCGACTGTTGCCAGATGCAGCAGCTGACTCCATCTCACACGCACGTTCTGACCACCAGGCTTCGCGGTCCTTACGTAAACACTGTCTAATCTTGCGCGTGAGCGCCTTTCGCTGATTGTTGTATTCGCTGCCAGCCGGAATGGACCGGCGTTCATCCATGAGTTGCAAGGAACTCGCAGAAACCCAGTGGTTGTTAGCGGAGCATTCTTTCAAGCCGCAAGCGGCTACACTCGCCTTTTGCATGGCACCTTGCACATGAAGCCAATGTTCATCTATACTACTTGGGGGGTTGCTGGCAAGCATTGTTTTTAACTCATTCTGATATTTCAAAGAAGTAGCAGGTGCTACTAGTTTGCTCACATCAACGCTTAGACGACGGCTTTTACGAACCCCACCAAATCGCAAGACGAACTTGGCACACACTAACGCATGATCGGAGTCCAGGCATGTGCTCCAGAAGGAGCGACAGTCTTGTATGCATCCTCGCCACCGGAAACTGACCGCAATATGATCAATCTGAGTCCAAGCTTGCTTCGCAGAGGGAGGACGCCAGGTAGCGCTACGGCGATGGCTGTGCCGGAAGTTGGTGCTAGCTAGAAATAGGTTGTGATCCGCGCAAAGCTGCAGAAGACGGTCCCCATTATCTGACCTGCGACCATGTAGTCCCCACTGACCACCTAGACGATTCTCCTCTGAGCTTAGACGCCCCACCTGTGCATTCAAGTCCCCAGCCAGCACTACGATATCCCTCCGACCCGCCTGTTTCAAGAGATCGCTCAGTTGGTAGTAAAACTCATCCTTCATTGCATCCGGGCTGCAATCCGTCGGTGCATAGGCAGAGACAACAAATAGACACCGCCTATCTGGCCTACTACTCTTACTTTCGTATAACCTTCCAGCCTCACAGCACATAAACGACTGTTAATGGGAATCCAGTCGAGCAGTGCAGCTTCGGCTCTAGCGCTCAGTGCGACACCGACACCAGCTACGCCGGATGCCGACGCCACAGGGTCCCCGGATAAGCGCAGGTGGTACATACTACTAGAACTTCCAGATGGAGAGGATAGTCGAAGCACTTCACTGGGATCTTGAATGCGGGTCTCCGAAATGCAGCAGACATCGATAGCGAGGCTTTCCAAAGTTCTTGCCAACCCTGCCTGTTGTCCGATTTGCATCAGCGTCCGAACATTGTAGGTAGCCAGCTTGAACGCGGCACGCGGTTTCAGGATATCTGTGTTAGATGTCACATTGGGAACAACCATTTTGAGGACTACTCACTAACATCTCGAAACGACACGGATAGGCTGGGAATCTCGACAAAGGCGAAAGGCTGTCGAAGGTTAAGAAGCCAAGGTTAGAAAAGGTAAAATACAGGAAACTATGTATAAAAATAAAAGTAGGGTAGGAAGGAAATAAGTTACTTGAGGGATCATTATTGCTTGGAATCATTTTTACTAGCGCGCGTTGAGTTTCAATGAGAGTTCGTTGCTTTAATTCATTCATTGTGTGCGGGCTGAGATACTGCCCGGGCGCCCAGACCGAAGCAGGTGGTTTTATTAAGGGACCACCCCCGAGCCTTTGACTTGGAGTCTAATCCGCAAGGCAGCGGAGCAGCGTCAGGAGCTGCATTCCCATGGTTGCCGGTGACCCATATGGGTTCATACGCCATTCGATCCGATTGGAAACTGGAGCCCATGTACCCCATGGTAACTGCTTTTAGTTTAACCGCTATCCAGAAAACCTTCCTGACATGGTAGGACCTGTAGAAACAGAGTCCCAGTCAGTTCAGCTTGTTGGGTCATTGCGGTATTCAAGCCCGACCACCACGACAAGGTAGCAGTTATCGGCTGGGATTAACTCATTGATTAACTCATTGAAATTTTAATTTTCCCATTACTACTGTTTAATAAAAAAGGGGAATAAATTCTTTACTTTATACAGTATGTTGATCCAGAGGACTACAATGAATTAGTTCAGAATGTTGATATTATGGAAGCTACTCTTGTCTCGATCATCACCCGTATAGATGAATTGATAGCAAGTCTGGAACAAATTGAATTAGCCAAACGTGAGCATAGAAATCAACTTAGTGGAATAATTAAAGATACGGTAAGGCATATGTTTATTATTCTGTGATACTGTCAGTTTGATGAAAAATAGTTTAGACTTTTTTGTTAGTGTGTTATTCTCCTTTCGTAAATTACGTGGGCCAAGTTAAACTTTTTAACACGAGTAATCACGAATGGATAAATGACCTTGAACGCACCAATCACATGATACAGGCGATTTTTACGTATAAAATAAATATATATTCATGAAAATAAATGAAATGAAACTGTTGCACAGAATAGCCTTGTGTGACGTGTGACGAAAATGCTTTAATTGGGGGTACCAACATAGTAATTTAATTACTCTCAAAATTTTCTAACTCTAATCTTTTCTTATGCGTCGGTTGCATAGCGGTTAGGACGCTTGCCGACCATCCACATGGTCCGGGGTTCGATCCCATGCCGACACACTCCTTTACCTCGCTACGCCAGAAATAATAGTGGTAAAGAGAAAAGGTTGAACATGAGGCTAGCAACCCCATCGTGTAAAATAGACACTGCTACAGAAACTTCAAGCCAATAGCTTGAAGCCCTATGTTCCACTGGGGAACGTGAAAATATCCCTAAACCAACTCTCATCTAACTCGAACTAACCATAATTTGGCTTCTATTAGGTTAACTTAATCCTAACCTGTTTTTAGACAAAGCTAAATGTTAATTTAATCTTTAAGTAACTTGAAAATCCCCAATCAGTCATATAAAAGAAAAGAAGACGTTCAGCAAAGAGACTCTTTTCGGCGAATTCATTCACTGAGCTGTACAATCGCATATATATACAAATTTGTTTGTGTGTGTGTACATTAGATTTATAAAGTTTAGATAATTATGTAATGTAAGTATTATTTGGCTTGGAGACAAACGTTAAGATAGAAAATAAAATAGAATTGATTAAGTGAATTGGATTACGTAATACAGTTGAGTAGAATTCAGAGTAGGTCAGGTTGGCAACAGTGTTAATGAGTGGTGGTTAAAATTAAATAAGGGTGGGGTTAGAGAATAATACAGTTGAAAATAAGTAAGTTAATCGAGTGACGTAACATAGTTGACTAGAAATTGGACGTGGGTCAAGTTAGCAACATTGTTAATGAGGGTAGAAATTACAAAAGGGTGGGGTAGAGAATAATATAAATGAAGATGTGAAATAATAAAATGATAAAATAAAATGAAAAAGACAAAATAATACAATTAGTAAGACTGAAATTAAGAAAGATTACGTCCATTGTAGATTTAATGAATGAACGAATTTCTTTTGTATGCAGAGTTCAGGATTTAGCAGATGAATTGCCATTGCTTCTGCGATGTGGAGAAGTTTGATCCGTACACTTTTAGCAAGATTGCCTTGTATTCTGTAGATAACTTTGAAGTTTGTTTCTGGTTTGACTTGGTGTCCAGAGTCGATCAAATGTTCAAGGATCGAGCTGCGAGGGCATCGGTTTTCTCCTTTATAAAACCATGAAGGTAAATGTTCGTTGACGCGTTTGGATAGCGAACGCTGAGTACGGCCGATATACCTGGCTCCACACGAGCAGGTGAATTGGTAGATGCACATAGATGAGGCCAACAGCGGTAGCTTATCCTTCACGTTCATACGAATCATTGGTCTCGTGGAGAACGTCAGTCGTAACTCAGCTGCAGGGAAGGTTTTCTTCAATGAGCGGGAGAGCCGATTTCTCAGTATTTCTGTAGATTGGTCTCCATTGAACTGTAGGTTCATGTAGAGGAGTCTTTTTGGAGCACTGGGTGTTGGCGGCTTCTCTGGTCTGGGTTTCATTGATTTTGTGATAAATCTTTCTGGATAGCCATTTTCAAGGAGGATTTTCTTAAGAGTGTTCATTTCGTCTTCTATGGCATCCAGGCTGCAAATTCTACGTATTCTGTGGCTTAGTGAACGGATTAAGTTTCGTTTAGTATATAGAGGCACCCAACTGTGGAAGTTAGTGAGCTGTCCGTTCCACGTTGGCTTTCTGTAGATGGATCTTTTTAATGTACCGTCTTGTTGGCGTCTCGTTAGTTGAACGTCAAGAAAAGATATCTTTGAGTTAGACTCTTTCTCTAGTGTGAACTGAATCGCAGGGTGGCAGTTGTTGAAGAACTTCAGGATATCTTCTAAATTATCTTCGTTGTTGCAGATGATGAAGGTGTCGTCGACGTATCTCTTGTAGAGTTCAAAGTTGTCAATCATATTCTTTAGGCAAGTGTTTTCGAGTTTCGACATGAAGAAATCCGCAAGCAGAGGGCCTAGTGGTGAGCCCATAGCTATGCCGTCCTTTTGACGATATATTTCATTGTTAAAGGAGAACTGGACGTTTAGGGTGCATCTCAGCAGAAGTTCTTTTAGGTAGTCGGTGGGTATGCCGATGTTTACTCCTTCTGAGTGGATGAGCTCGCATATGTGACAAATTGTTTCAGTTAGTGGAACATTTGTAAACAATGAGACAACATCTAGTGAGATCATCGTTTGATTAGAAACATTGACGTTTTCGACGCAGTTGACGAATTCAAATGAATCTCGCACTGAGTGACGGGAGACTTGTTTTCTGATTGGTTCAAGTAAGTCTGCTAGCCATTGGGCAGTGCGGTGGTAAGGTGAATTAGTCATGTCGAGGATCGGTCGAAGTGGAGTGCCCATCTTGTGTACTTTAGGAAGTCCGTAGAGTCTTGGTATATTTGAACCAGATGGTCTCAGGGATTCAAACGTTTCGTTGGTAATGAATGATTCGTTCTTTAGTTTACGGAGGATGTCTGTTAGTTTTTGTTCAATCTGCTCCGTCATGTTTTTCTCGTTGGCCGGTTTGGTGAATTTAGATTCATCAGATAGAATGGTCAACATTTTACTGATATAATCCTTACGGTTCATGATTACGATTCCTCCACCTTTATCAGGACGTATCAGCATAATCTCTTCATTGTTCATCAATTCTTTCAGCTCTTTGTAGTGTTTCTTCGTTAGTACGGATCTTCCGTTTGGATTGCCATTTATAAATTTGTGGCAACAGTCGAGGACAGTTGATTTGAATTGTTGTAGGTTCTCATCGGACGTTGGTATCAAGTCATAGGTTTGATTAATCAGGTTTTCAAATTGAACCAGGCATTGAAGCTTGTGAACACTTCGTGGTTTTTTGCAGAATTTCGGACCAAGAGATAACACCTCTAGTTGAGTTGTGGATAGTGTGATGTTTGAGAGGTTGAATACATACTTTTCTGGAATGCTTGGGAACGGACGTTCGGTGTTAACTGAAGGCTTTAGGCTCTTGAGGAGGTCAGATTTGATGTTGTCGCATTGTTTCTCTGTGACTTCTTTTACATATTCTTCGAAGGGTTGACGTAGTTCTGCATCTAAGTTTTCCACTACATGAGCGCGTGTGTAGACATTTCGTTCTAGCTCAGGAATGCGTGATTGAATGGAATCGATGTTGTTTAGCGTGTGTCGTCTCAGCGTTCTGGTGTTCGGATGAATGTGGTTGCGTCTGAGTGATTTCCAGTACATCTTTGGGTGGCTATCCAGTACTCCCAGGTTTTCCAATGGTTGTCAAAACGATATCAGCTCATGATGAAACCCTCCAACCAATCAGACTAAGTCCCTACAAAAATCAATACTGGAAAAATAGTGTTATTTACCGAATACTGTGAAATGACTGTAAGATCAGTCACACAGGCCAAGCTAGTAGATCAGGATCAGTTAGGCTATCAGAACATTAGAAATTCAGCTAGACTAACCAAAATGATTGATGTTGCTAAGTTAAATAATGTAGAAAAACACTCGATCATTAAAATGCATTCATTTACATGTTGGCACATTAAAATGTAATACAGTTGGGTGCAGATAGAGAGGGGGAAAGACAGAAACGTTAATCACTGAATTTTTGTTCACCAAATCAACACCAAATAGGGGCAATCGAAATAACGCAACAACTATCTTATCCAATTATAAACATAATTTCATTGTTTGATAAAAGCAAAGAATTTCGATATGCGTGTGTCCTCCGAGCTGGATGGTTGATTTGCGAAGCTTTCATCACCCTACTAGGTGACATCTTCACCACATACTTCAATTTGATGAAGTGAGCTTTTAGATATCTCCACGAGTTTATTAATCATCTCTCCTGGTGAACTTGGACGTGATTGGTTGTTTTATGTGTTTTCACACCATCCAGGTTACTTGTATTGGAACTGATTGTTTCCTTCACCTGAACTTTGACTCTTTATGTGTGAGATTTCGTTTTAGCGGTTGGTAAATTTTGTCTATCTCGATGTGTCTATTGATTGGTGATTCACTGGAATGCCAAGCTTCTAAAAATTCTCTAGCATTCTTGTTGTTTCCTCTGTGTAGTATTTGAACGTTATCCCAGTCGAATTGATGTTCGTGGTTGTCTGTGTGTAGTGATATGAGGAAGTGGATATCATGTCTTTTGACGACTAACTTATGATCGTGGATACGAAGACGAAGGGGACGTCCACTTTGGCCAATGTAGTGTTTTTTGCAGTTGTTACAATTTATTTTGTAGATGATGTTGGTTTTATCTTGTTTCACTGTTGAGTCTTTTGGCTGACAGAGAACTGAGTGAAGTGACTTTGTTGGTTTGTGTGTGACGTCGATTCCTACGGGTTTGAAGAGTCTTGTAGTGATTTCTGAGACATCCTTTATATATGGCAAGGCGATTTTCTTTGTGCTTTCCTTGGGGGCTTTAGGTTTGATAGGTTGGCTTGGGGGTATATGTCTTTTGATGAAATTCCGTGGATATTCATTCTATTGGAAGACGTCCAAGAGATATTTTTCTTTAATGTTCCTTAAGGTGGGAGTGCTGCAATGAGTCCTTGCTCTCTTGAAGCTTGGCATTCCAGTGAATCATCAATCAATAGACACATCGAGATAGACAAAATTTACCAGCCGCTAAAAACGAAATCTCACACATAAAGAGTCAAAGTTCAGGTGAAGGAAACAATCAGTTCCAATACAAGTAACCTGGATGGTGTGAAAACACATAAAACAACCAATCACGTCCAAGTTCACCAGGAGAGATGATTAATAAACTCGTGGAGATATCTAAAAGCTCACTTCATCAAATTGAAGTATGTGGTGAAGATGTCACCTAGTAGGGTGATGAAAGCTTCGCAAATCAACCATCCAGCTCAGAGAACACAATCACATCAAAATCATCCACCTGAGCTATAAATCTTCTCTATCATATCTAAAAGCAAAGAATACGCACCAAGGTCAAATGAACTTGAACAGACCAATCAGACGGCTGAACATTACAAATAGATACTTTTCATTATCTTCGTTGCAAGTTTCATCCTAATTCAAGGTTAAGGTTAGGGTAGGTTTAATGTAGGGTTATGATTAAGGTTAGAAGAAGACTGGCAACGAAGATTATGAGCAGTATCCATTTATGAGGCTGAACAATCTGATTGGTTGATTCAGATTCATTTGATTGTGTGATGTCTATTCTTTGTTGTTGCCTATTATGCATTAAAGAACATGTTTGGCAAATAGGCCAGAGAGTGGAGACGAGCTTAACAACAATATGCGGAAACATATAACACATTATATTGTTGGAAGATAGGGAAAAATTAACATATGAATCCTTCAATTCTGACAACAGAATAATGTCATTCAGAGAACCCTTCAAAACCAGCAGAGAGTATTGAACAGTTATTTTGTCCTGGTTTTGGATTCATCGGCGGCAAGCACCCATCGGAACTCAAACCTAGGACCTTCCGGTTACAAGTCAAGCTCTTGTAGACCATTTAGCCACTGGAGCCTGATTGCCGGTGAGTCCTAAATTAGTGGGACGAAACAGCTGTCCAGTACTCCCCGGTTTTCTAACTGATATCGATCCGTGATCAAGCTTGAAAAGATGAAATTAGATAGATTAAGTAGGCTGTGACGAATCTATGTGTATACTTCGTCTTATAATTGGATAATCCATTATTTTAAATTAATTCATTTAATTCAAGTATTGGTTTGTAGGGATTTGATTGATTGGTTACAGGATTTCATCATGAGCTCACATCAGTTACAGAACCATTGGAAAACCTGTGAGTACTGGACAGCTGTTTCGTCAACCTAGTTTGGGACTCTTCATCAGTACGCCCCCACTGGGATTCGAACCCAGGAGCTTCTGGTTACAAGGCGAGCTCGTATACCATTAAGCCACTGGGACCCGATCCAATGGCCCGTGAATTCTAACTTCTGCCAATTCACGATATAGCGCAACCGCTAGCCAATGTCTTCGGCGAGTATTTGTATTTGGTTCTCTAACAGATGTCACCTCATGTAACTAATTCATTTAAGTTGAAACCCTGTCGTCTGAAGCTGCCTTTTTGAGTGCTTTCCATCTTATCCTATGAAAATTGACAAAATCTCAGATTGCTATATTTTTGTATTCAAAATAGGCTAACAATTTATATAACAAAGTGTTGGATGAAATTTACTGCAATCGTAGCAGGATTTAAATAAGTGGCCTGCAAAAGTTGACTTTCTGAACTATGAGGCTTAGTCTCCAACTAAGTCTTAATTTCATATTGAATTTGGTAACAATCCAGATTCTACTTTCCATTTCAATCATTATTCCATTATGATTGAACACTAGTAACTGGTGAGATGTATCTAGTCCTTCGTTTTTGGTGCAGACTGAATTCTGTCAGTCACGTTTGCAATGTGACCACCATTCTAGGTAGCTCGCCATTACGGTGCACACTGATTTGATGATATTAGATGGTTGGAGGTAATCGGTAGGGAGATTTGATTGACCTACGGTTTCGTGCTAGTTGGTCCTAGCCATTCAGCAAGGTGTATCTGCGACCTTGAGGGGACTCAAGTTCCTTCTGAGATTCGAACCTGCGTCACTCAGTACTGCAGTCAGTCAGAGACGTTATCAGTGAGCTACTCGGGCTAGCGATTGACCTCCTGTAGAACTGTATTGGATACTTTGATTGGACACTAGTAACTAGTGTGATGTGTCTAGTCCTTTGTTTAATGGTGCCTCCAACCATCTAACATAATCCCATTATTCCAAAAGTTATCCGGCAAATGCATATTTGTTTCATGCGTTGTCAGTAACGGTAAATGACTTCAACTGGATCCAGTTGGAGAGTCAAAAAGAGGAGTACCGGATAGCTGTTTCATCCTAGTTTGAGACTCACCAGCAGTCGGGCTTCACTGGCTGAATGGTCTACAAGAGCTTGCTTGACTTGTAACCGGAAGGTCCTTGGTTTGAGCCCCCGATGGGTGCTTGCCACCAATGAATCCCAAACCAGGACTGTTCAGTACTCTCTGCTGGTTTTCAATGGTTCTTTAACTGATATCAATCCGTGATCAAACTCGAGACAAATCAAATCCTTACAATCAAACTCTTGATAATTTAATTTTATTGAAATCGGTAGAAAGAAATTCACTACCCATAAATAGATTCATGAAAAACACCCTTCCGGACATGAAATTAAGAACAAAGAGTTCAGAGAAGAGTCCGTATTCACCGAATTCATTCAATTAACTGCAAAATAGCAATTTTATATAATTATTTGTATGTGTGTGTGTGTTTGTACATTATTCATGAATAATTCCCATTTGAACATTAGTAGACAGAAGACAAGTAGTTCAGCGAAGAGTCTCTTTTCGGCGAATTCATTTTCATAGCTGTACAATCGCAAATATATATGGTTATTTTGTGTGTGTGTGTGTGTGTGTGTATACATTAAATAATGGCCATATAAGGAGTGCAATAATCGAACATCTCGTCAATACTGGTCATTCTATTTCAACGAACGCCTCCTTCAAAGTAATCTACAAAGTGAAGAACAACCTTCCAAAGACAGTACGATTCCGTCTTCTTTGCATCGCAGAAGCCCTAGCCATCCAGTCGGAGGAACCAGAACTATGCATACAAAAGAAAATTAGCCAACCACTTCTACTCGCATGGTAACAACTCCGTTGATTTGACCTAACTTTTCTTTGTTTGTTTGATTTGACCTTACTTCTGTTTGTAAGCTTATTTTCTAACTTAAAACCCTTGTGTAATTCTGTATATTATTTTGTTTCCATGTACACCCTTTGAGCACAACTCATTCATCAAACTATTCATGCCATTACGTAACTCTTATTTAACAATCATTTATGACAACTCATCACTTTTGTTACTATCCTCTTATATGAACATCCAATTCACCTGAACTTACTCCTCTTTAACAATCGTTTTTGACAACTCATCACTTTTGTTGCTATCCTCTTATCAACATCCAATTCATCTGAACTTACTAATTGTATTTTCGTTTGACAAATTTAATGTATACACACACACACACAAAATAACCATATATATTTGCGATTGTACAGCTATGAAAATGAATTCGCCGAAAAGAGACTCTTCGCTGAACTACTTGTCTTCTTTGTACATTATGTTTGACAAACAGAAATAAAAAATAGTTCGCGGCTATTGTTTACGTCATGAAATTATTTCAAACAATGTGATGAGTAATCAAAACTGTAACTACGGGGGTGGGGGTGAGGAGGTAAGGATTAGTAAGTTTAGACTACGGTTACGTAATATGAAAACGTTGAGAAAAAAATGAAGGTTAATGAGACAGCATGCAAGCAAGTATTAAAATAGATTCGGTAGTAGGTGAAAAAAGTAAGTAGAAGGTTAGATGAGAAAATGATGATCACAAGTGTCATACGAAAAATGCAAAAAAAACAGTATTAATAACAAAATATTGATAACAGTTTAACTTCGAAGTATTGGTTTGCACGGATTTTATTGATTGGCTAAAGGATTTCATCATCAGCTGACACATCGGTTAGAGAACCATTGGAAAACCATCAAGAAGTACTGGAAAGCTGTTTCGTCCTAATTGGGGACTCTTCACAGGACGTACCCACCAGGGTTGGAACTCAGGACCTTTTGGCTACAAGGCGAGTTCGTAGACCATTAAGCTACAGGGACCCGATCTAGACTAGGATGAAACAGCTATCCAGTACTAGTACTCCCAGGTTTTCCAATGGTTCTCTAACTGATGTCAGCTCATGATGAAATCCAGTAACCAGTTGAACTTTCAGTTATCCCCAAGGTAGTAGGATGGGATGGAGAAGCTTCTTCTACTTCTCGTCCAAATCGCTAAGGCTTCGACGATGCAAAGCATACGGAAGCTTTCTGCTTTCAGGAGGTGTCTGTTGACTTTGGCGATAGCTTTGAATAGATCCTCATTGCATACGAGGTGATGAGTGTTAAATATATATATAGTTCAGTTATGGTACCCCTTATTGGTCCACTGTTAACCTTTCGTCGCTAAGCGGGATGATGTCCTCTGATTCGATTAGACAAAAACACTTATCGAGCGACCTATATATCTCGCTCCACAGGGGCAAGTGAATTAGTAGATACACAGAGAAGTCGTCAAATGCGGTAGTTTATCTTTAGAGTTGTTCTGTCTTTACACAGCTAAACGAATGAATTCGCTGAACTGTTTGTTCTTATTTCCATGCATAGATTTTCATTTTAGTATACTTCTGATAAAAACGTAGAAAAAAAAGCTTCAGTAAGAATTTAGATTATGAACCACAATTATACGCCGGCCTAATATTAGTATTGTAACGACAGAAGACAAGGGCCAGGCAACAGATCGTTTATTTACGAAATCAACAGACATTTATAGATTTTCATGTACATTATTATAGATTATTGTAAGCAAACAAACACAGTCTTCTGATCGGTGGTTTCTCGCTGAACGTTAATGTTTCATCTCTTTGTGACTGTTTATTGAAGTTCAGATCAGCTATCCGCAAATTGTATCCGCCTACACAAAGTCTGCTGTGATTGGTTGTTGAGTCAGTCTCTGTTCTTATTTTTCTCATGACCAATATTGGGGACGTAAACAGTGACATAAATTGCTGTCTACCAATTTGGCTAGCAGCCAGCTCTCTCTCACACACTATTACTACCGAGCTACGCATTCTGTATCAGGTCAAATGTGGTATACATACCCTTGGCACATCGATTGTGAACGCTCAGCTCATGAGCCAGTGATCCAATACTGTTCAAAAATAGGCTGATTCAAATCGCTTGCGAATAAAAAGGTGAACATACTGATCATTGTTGTCGAAGTATTTCAATACTAACGGTTCAGTGATAAGGCGGGAAAGTTAAACTTTAAGCACTACTAACTACCAATCATCAGTGAACAACCTCGAACGCACCAATCACATGAAGGAGGCGATTTTTGTGTATGGAATACATGTATATATGAAAAAGATGCATAAAAACTGCATAAAAGTGTTACAGAGGATACCTTTCTCTAGCATGTGATAAAAGTAGCTCTCAGTTTTAGGTTGGAGTATCAATAGAGTTTAATTCCATTGTGGGTAAACTTATTTTGATAAAGTCTCATAGTGTTATGCAGTAATATTTCCTGAGCAATAAATTGTGCTCGAAACGTGGTCATCAGTAAATATTACTGTATAACACTTTAAGATTTTATCAAAATAAATGTTACTCATGATATAATTATACTCTACCAAAGTGCGCAAGTACTATTCTTATATCAACAGAGCAAGTTAACCGCTTTCTATGCATGTAATTATTTAGGTCTTCTAACCCTAATCTTTCCTGAACCTAAACCTAACGTGAAAATATCCCTAAACTAACTGTAATCTAACTCGAACCAACCCTAATGTCGCCTTCATTAGGTTAACCTAACCCTAGCTTGTCCTTGGCTTAAAGCGTAACTTAATCTTTCCCCAACCTAAGCTGAAACTCACAAGATATCCCATTTAATAGCATAACACTTCGATGAGCATATTTTATTGCCAGGTTTCACCAACTTTCTCAGTGAGCGTTTCAAGGTCATTGGTGCGGTCGTACTCCACTGGTAGTTAGTTGGTGGTGCTTAAAGTTTAACTTGGCTAGTTAAGGCATTAAACTGCTCAAATAAACACAGCAATACTAGACTAAATATTCGAAGACTTATAATCTAAATAATATGACATGAAGATGTATGCGTCCAATGAATTTAAGATCAGTATAAGCATTAATGCAATAGTGGGGTGGGGGTGAAACGCCTATTCACTATTACCATAATTTCATAATATTGCTTCAGATGTTTTTTAAATACACACCTATTTATTTTTTCTTCACACTTCCCAGTGGAACATAGAGTTTCAGGCTAGTGGCTTGAAGTTTCTGTAGAAGTGTTTACTTTTACAGGATGGGGTTGCTAGCCTCATGCCCAACCTTCCTCTTTACCAGCATTATTTCTGGCTTGGCGAAGTAAGGGAGTGAGTCGGTCAGGGATCGAACCCCCGATGTCCTAACCGCTATACCACCGACGCAATCTACACACCTATGCATATAACTAAACAATGATTATCTTTTTTTATTCTACTTTTACAGACTCAAGGAGCACAATTCACATGAAAGTATCTTTTCATCATTGTCTTTACCAAAATATCACAGATATGAATTTCTTTGAACTGAACCACATTAAATTCGAATTAATTACACAAAAAAGAAGCTAATTTAGAACGTCATTTGAAATATGCTTAATAGATTTTTCGACATATGTGTAAAACTTGTTCACTCTGGTATTTATGCAATTCCATATCATAATGTGTTTATTGAATGAATATATATTACATAACTATTTGCAGACTATTTATTCTTTTTTGAATTGGAATCAGCTGTACTCACACAGCTTCAAAACTTCATTCCTACTGGTTCTTGTCCTTCTTTCCCATTGACCTCCTTTCGATTAGCAACAGAGGAATACTTGTCTCCTCCCTCCGTATATATACACTGGGATGACTAATGATTGACACCAGCCTCGAATTCCCACACATATTACCTAATATCTTAGTTAATACTAGCAGTAATTTATCACCAACATCCTTGAATACCTCTCTGGAGTGATACAATAATAATGTCCCACTGTTTAGCCTTGTTTCAGATTGCAGACAGCTTTTGAAAACTCAGTTACGGTTGGAGGACAGATATCTACATTCTATACAGGATGCTGGACAAATGAAACTCGGCAGTAGGCAAGTTGAATTGATGCTCAAAATGGCGGTCCTAAGACGTGATGAAAGGACTGTCCTTCTGAGAAACTGTCTGGCTTATGATTAGTTTTTTACAATAAGTGGTTTGGTGTTACGTCTTTCAATTTTATCGTCCATCACTGATCACCGTCATTGAGGAGACCTTTAGTCAGCTTGCATTTGAGCATCTTTTGCTTCTCGTCATATTCAGAGACCGCCAGTATCAACTTCCTTGTATTAATCAGTTCAAATGAAGTATCCAAAATCCACTGGTGCTTACTAACTTTTGGTTTCAGGTTATCAACAGCCTGTACCAGTGTTTCTGCAGCTAACGGGATATTATATGACAGAATTCTCGGCGGATTAGTCTTATTGTCAACTTCAAACACACTGTTTCCTCCTAAGACAAAGATTTTGTGTTCTCGTGTTAGGTGTACATAGCTGCTTGTTTCCTATATCCGTTCAACTACATGCCTATACGTGCACGAACTGGTGTGTGATATGTGTCTACGCAGGCGTTCCTTAGGGGAGCGTCAGTCTTCTACCGGTATTCTCTATCTATAGCTTATCACTACATTCCCGTATTTGAATACATCGTTGGCTGGAGACAATCGGTGACATGGCTCAAAGTGATCGTTCTCAATAGCTGGTGCAGATACATTCACTCCTTGTGACTTATAATACCCGACAAAACTATATTGATCTTCGATACCTCTATTCTTTTTGCCTCATATCTCTGTTTACTGTCTTTACTTCGTGTTTCTTTTTACTTTCCTCTCTTGCTTTGTGTGCTACATGACGACTCGAACTGATGCACATCGGTACAAAGTTCTGTGCTGAAACCAGTCAGTCAGTTAGACATCGTTGGTTTGGCGGTGCAAGTCGCCAGCTTAAGCATTGTCTCTCCTTATGTTTAAAGTTATTATGGACAAGGAACAGATGATAATCCGAAGATTTTAAAGGACGACCACCAATTTTGTTTCATCAGCATCGAAATCCATAAGCACCATCAATATACTTTTTGGCAGCCACAGCTCCCCTGCTTGAGCATTGAGGCTGCCTACTAGAATTACTATATCTAAGGTGTTTTGGCTTCAGGAATAAACTAGGCAGCTTTTGACAAAACTCATCTCTTACTTTGTCCGGTTGAGCGTAAGCGGGAACCATGAAAAGACGTCGACAGGTATCACAATCTTTTCTTCTCTAAATGGAACCATTCAGCCAGACAGCACACATACCACCACGTGAACTGGCCAAAGGACCTCCTAACAGCCGTAAAGTGAATTCTGAAGATTTACGGTGTTGGGTGCAGTATGCGTGTCTCCGAAACACGACACACATCCATAGTTTGAGATGCCAGAATCCTGGTTAGTGAGGCCTGTTGTCCGACTTAGCATGGGTCCTGGTGTTGAGAGCACGGTTTTAGATATAATCAGTAGTGTGCCTTCGGCTGTGATCTCTATAAATAGCTGCAAGGTCAAGAGAGAGTAAGAAACCTACCTAGGAAATCAGATTTCCAGTGTGTGGGAGGTAGGAAGATAAAGGTAAATGTGTGTTTATGGAAATATGTGGGTAGTTATTACCTACCGAGGACCAACACCGTGGAAGTTGATTTCTCCTTCAAATATCCGAAAGAGGTGAATTAGGGTTGCGTGACTGTAGAGCTCGGGAGATAACTTCTTCTTGGGGCCAGTGTACGACACGGCCTATTTGCGTCAACTTTCGGAGTTGTGTCTATATATGAACATGTCACTACATGCTACAGATCACTGCAAGGTAAGCTGAGGTATACACGGAGGAAGCATAGTAAGCTTGCTGGTCACCTGAGGTAAACAATCTTATTGACGTTACATACCTATTCGCCAGCAGTAAAACTTCGCCCTCAGACCACCAACATGGTCTCAGAGAAGTAGACTACGCTAGTAACTGCTTATAGTCTGACTAATATCCAAAGCCAGAATCGGAAAGATACACCCTCATCAATCTAAAGTCAGTTCGGAAATCTTCTGAATATGGGGCTTCACCAGCACGTCCCCACTTCATTCGATTTCTTGCTGCCCTCTTTAGCCGGTCTCACGATTGTCCATAATCTCGCATCTCCTCCTCACCCTCCCAAAACGATCTTCTCCATGTCACCCTAAGACGACTCACTCTTCGCTTCCCATTGGGATTCCATTCGAGCGATGGCCTGCATTGCACGCGATGTCATTCGACGGTCTCCTCAACGTATGCCCAATCTATCTCCATCTTCTCCTGCATCTTTGTTGAACAACAGGTCCTTGTCTGTCTGTTTTAGACATAAAACTTTGCACATATGTGCTGCAGTTCAAGTCGCCACACTCCCTCCATGTACCACAAAAAGCAACAGAAGAAATGCATAATACAGACAGTAAACAAGAGGTGTGAGACAAAGGAATAGTAATAACGAAGAACAATAGAGTTTCATTGGAAATCATAAATCACAAGGAGTGGATGCATCTGAGCCAGCCATTGAGAACGATTTTGAGTCATATCACCAATTGTTTCCAGTAATTGGTTTTTACCGTCCGAGGACCCCAACCAGAAAGTCTACATCTTCCTAGTCAGGGATGCGTAACACATGTCCTAACCATCTCAGTCGATGTAATTTCACACCCTCGTCGATTGATTTCCCCTCCAGATCACCTAGCTCTCGACGCCTAACCTCAATATTGCTCACCTTATTATACACCTTCACATGGGAGATAGAACGCAGGCACCTATGACCAAAGACAGCTAATCTTTTCATGTCTTCCACTCTCAGTGGCCAGGTCTCACAGCCATAAAGGAGGATGGAGCGAACTGATGACCAGTACACCCGCCCTTTGGTCGATACCCGGATATCACGTCTACGCCACAGACGGCGTAAACTGGCATATGCGAAACTAGCCCTCTGTATCCGTGCTGAGATTTCGTCAAAGATCAACCCGTTGACGGTGGCTGTTAGTACTTCCCAAATAAGTGAAGCGGTCAACGTGCTCTACCACTTCACTCCCTTTTTCTAAACTAGGAGTCAGCGTAGTCCAGTCCAGTCCTGTAACATCATCTTGCATTTGGCGGGAGCGAATCGATTGAAAAACATTCGTAGATTGCAGCTCAAGGTGTTCAGAAGACTCTGCATTTTGTCAGCGACCTTGCTTAGAAGGACCATATCGTCTGCATATTCTAAGTCAACGAGATTATTTCCTGGTAGCAAGTCAATCCCTGAGTCGCTGAATTGAGTTAGGGTTGAGTCCATTAGTACATCTATGATGAAACTGAATAGAAATTGGCATCCCTGACGGACACCACTTCAGATGACAACTAGCCATAAGCCCTCACTTGGCTGCTTGAATTCGAGTATAGTGCCTTAATGAGTGGAATATATTTTCTCGGCATTCCCCTTTACGCCAGAGTACCTCTCGGTCGACAGAATCGAATACCGCCGCCTTTAGGTCAAGAAATATAATGATTGTTGGGCGCCAGTAGGAATGCCTATGTTCTAGAATCTGTCGACAGGTCCTTAATTATTTTGCTCTCACACTTCCGTGTTGCTGATTCTTTCTGACCATTTAATCCTCAATATGTAGTCATCAGCGAGAAGGCAACTGTTGATACAAAAGTCTGCAACCTGTTGGAAATGCATTTCGTAACACGAGAGCCACGTTGAAAATTCGAATCTTTCTCTTTATGCAGTGGCGGAATGCAGATTTCCCAACCGATTTCATAGGGATGAAGGTGTATCTTAGTTTTTCAATGAACTTGTCTGTCTGGGGCTGTAACATCTTTATTCGTTCCGCATGTAGTTGAAACAATACTTCCTAGATAAGTGAAGGAAGTCGCCTCTTTCAAGTTTCTCCCGTTGATATATATATATATATATATATATATATATATATATAAGAATAAATCGAAGCGGTGATCAGAAAAAGAGAATTGATGAAGCGAAAATTAGTCTTAATGCCAAGAAAAACAATACCTGAGAATGAAACATACAAGAAGTGTACCGAACAGCTTATATGATTCAGTATACACATGCATGCATACATACACACATGCATACATATACAAAGTGTATTGACAACACTTCAACATTCTAACAATATTGACTGAAGTGAGAAAAATAACAAATTAGCACCAGAATTTTAAAAAAAAATTATGTTTCTCTTTCAGTCAATAAATTTTACATTAGGGATTAAAAATCAAACAAGTGACATATTAGTCTCATGATTATCTGCCAATGGTGCTATATGATGATGATGATTGCTCAGTGGATTCCCTGAATCATCCACCTGTTCAACATTAGATTTCCGATGATGAATTAAATATTTCGCTTTTGGGATTGCTGCAGCACCTTGAGCTATAGTGCTAGGCTGCAATGGTAGACATGGATTATTATTATTATTGGTGGTGGTGGTATTTTCAGTATCATTTGAATTAAGATAAACTTCACCAGCATCAGCGAGAAACATGGCAGCAACTTCATGTGGTAACTGATCCAATGGTAAACCGACATACTCTTCACCAGTTGCCGGTACAAGACATTTGTCTAAGTCAGAAAAATACGGATGCAGTAGAGCTTCTCTTGCTGTAATACGCCGTGATGGTTCATAAATTAACATGGCCTGAAGAAAAATAGAAACAAATAATAAAAATAGTATGACCAAAAAGGATATAAAGAAACTCTGTGTGGTAAGAAAAAAAAATAGTAATAATATTAAACACATAAGTAGGATGATCCGAAGTTTACAAATGCTCGTATGTACTAAAATTACTTCTAATATGGAAATACATTTCTCTAAAAATTCTCATCTATAATTGGGTGATGCAGCAACAAAGTTGTAATCTAACACAGTTAACTTGTATATTCGTTTATGAGGCTGGTTAACATATTATTATTATTGTTCCCTTGGGTTCCTAGTGGAACATAGGGCTTCAACTGCACGTCTCCACTTTCTTCTGTCTTCCTTCTGCTGTACTTTTCACCTGAATCCATATTAGTCTATACTCTTTCAACTACTCTTCACACTATCTCCGCCATGTCACCCTTGTACTGACGTCCCACTCACCGCTTCCCTTTCGGGTTCCACTCGAGCAATGGCCTGACGCGAGCGCGATGTCACCCAGCGGCCTCTTCAGCCACGAGTGTCCAATCCATCTCCACCTTCTCCTGCATACTTGTTGGGCGATTGGTTCTTGTTTTGTTTGTTCCCATAGTTTCTTGCTGGTGATTCTTTCCGGCTGGCCATCTGATCTTCAGTATAGAGCGAAGACAGTTGTTGGTTGATAAAGGTCTGCAACAGGTTGTTGGAAATATTCTTTGTGACCTGCACACCAAGTTTCTGATCCGTATAGAAGAACTGACTGACTTGACGTTTGTATTGAAAATCCAAACGCCAGTCTTCTACAAAACAGTAATGACAATACTGCTTAAAATGTTAGAATGTTAGCTAGGTCATTTAACCAACAGAACACCATCATCTGTAGTTACTTTTGTTCACTCTGATCGGGCAAAATTTGTAAGTTAATAGCAAAATGGTGGTAACATATTCAATTATTGACGCCACAATGTAGCAATGCACTCTCTCTATTGTAGAAGACAAACACCATATATATATATATATATATATATATATATATATATAAGAGAGAGAGAGAGAGAGAGAGAGAGAGAGAGAGAGAGAAATGACCTACTTGAAGCAAAGCAAGAGCAGGTTCGTTGAAAGCTTTAGAAATATTGTCTTGGGCAGGTAGTTTAGCATTACGCCACATTGGGAAGTTCTTCTTTTGATATTCCGGTAAACTTGAAACACCTGGCCAAACCTCCTCCGATGGGGTACCAAGTAGTCGGAAAATACGGAAAAGTTGGTCTATTTCTGAGTCACCACGGAACAGAGCTTCTTTTGTTGCAACTTCAGCGAAAATGCAACCCATTGACCAGATATCTACTGCACACGAATACCTTTGTGCTCCTAGTAAGATTTCTGGAGCTCGATACCACAATGTTACAACCTAATAGTAAAATATGTATGAAAATATAAGCATATATCTCAACTACACAGATCAAAAATAACCACATAAAAAAATAAAAATAATTCAGATCAGAGCGAAACACTTAATCAATTACATCAACAAAACTGCGTGAAACCAGGAAGCGCAGACGCTAAATTTGATGCAAAAACTTGATGTTGTTTAACAAAACAGGAAGATAAAATTAGTTTCAATGCCCAAATTTTATTACTACCTTACGTGAAACAATAAATTTGGTGCATTATGACCATGCACTAAGAGATACGCCACCCAAAAATAACAAAATGTAATGAAAATAGGAATAGAATAGATGAGACGTTATCCAGAAAGCAAGTATAAGCACATTTGTCAAGATCATTCACCATTTATTACCAACATGCTACTTTCAGAAAGGCAAGACAGAAAGAAATTGTAGCATGATCGTCTATGATTGCAGTCCTTGGCTATATCTAATATAGCCTCGAGCCACCGATTCAAATTATCTCTCGGACTACACCCAACTTATGCCAACCTAACACAAATATCTTTCATCCCACAGCGCCACATCATAGGCTAACCACCTCTCCGCTTTATCCATCCAGTTCCAGGGCTAGTGAATAGAAAACAGTGTGGCAGCCTCTGGGATGACGGTCGTAGAACATATCCAAGCCAGAGTAGCCGGTGTTTCAACATGACCAGGCTCAATGACCTCCATCGTATCCAAACATACGCTCCCTGATCTCAGAATTACTCATACATTGACGCTAGTGCATGCAAGCAGTTGTTCTATGGAGACATTGATGGTCGAACACACAAAGTCACCGCACATCCTCAGCTCAGAGGAGCCAGGTTATGCAGGCATAGAGAGAAACTGTGCGCATTGTAAACCCGATTTATGACAGCCATGCTGACTCCATTATGATGCCAGAGGTGGCCTACACTAAATATGTCACTCTAGCTTTTACTGTATAGTTAAAAATTTCGTCCGTCACATCAAAATTCTCACGCAATCAGAAAAGGCATTCCAACGATATCATTCTCGAGCTGTACAAACGAATATATATATTACATAGATCTCTTTTAAAGATGGGCAAGATAATGGCTTCACTCACATTGATGGAACACCCTCGCTTTTCCATACTTTCCTAATCAGTTCATTCAATTCCCTGACTAGAATCTCGCCACTACTTTTGAAAGAGGTGGAATAGGTCATCTGGGGTTGGGTGCCTTGAAGTGTTTCAGCACTTGGAGTCCCTTTCAGACCTCTGCTCCATTTGGTGTGGGGTTGGTATCAAATGAGCGGACACTGTAGCTCAAATGAAGTTGGATGGTAGTGCTGTTGGCCAACTAAACTGCCTGTCGAAGCCCTTTGTCCAATGTCCCAGTCATCTTCCTGAGTTGGTAATAGGAGTACTACCTACCTCATTGACCGTCTCACCAACACCATGCTTTTTGTTGCGGGTGGCTCGGATGAGCTGGAGCAGCTTCCGACTGTTGTAAGATGCAGGCGCTGATTCCAACTCATATGCACATTGTGACACCTAAACTTTGAGGTGCTTAAGTAAACACTATTCGGTCTTACGCGTGAGCACCCTGCCCATCTTGCTATACTCGGTATCTGCCATAATGGACCGAAAGAAATTCAGAAATTGCAAGAAACTTGCAAAAGCCCAGTGGTTTTTAGTAGAGTATCCCTTTTAAGCTGCAAGTTGTTTCTCATCATTTTCATAACATCTTGCAGATGCAGCCAATGTTCATTTATATTATTTGGAGGATTGCTAACCAGCTTTGAGTTTAACTCAGTCTGGTACTTCACAGAGGTAGCAGCCGCTACCAGTTTACCTACATCAACCTGCAGAGGACACCGTTTATGAACATAATCAAGATGACCTTGGCACTGCAATAAACCATAATCGGAGTCCATACATGTGCAGTCCTGTATGCATTTACGCTATCGGAAACTAGTGGAAATATGACCAATCTCAGTCTAGGTTTCATTGGCAGAAGGAGGATACTAGTTAGCTCTACGGTGATGGTTGCTAGCTGGAACTAGCTGCAGAAGATGGTCCCCACTGTCTGACCTGCAATCATATAAACCCCATTGATTACCTAGACGACTCTCCTCTGAGCCTAGACGCTCCTGTGCATTCAATTTCCCAGACAGCACTACTACATCTCTCACACGCCTGCTTCAGAAGCTCGCTTATTTGATGGTGAAACCCACATTTGCATCCGCGCTACAGTTGAGTTGATAAATAATCACTATCACTCTGGTCGATCGCCTCTTACTCTGGTATAACAGCCTCACAGAGACTGTTAATGGAGCCTTCTAAGAATGACCGAATATAAAACTCCACTATTGTTATATGTTCTGTCAGCTGTTTTTACTCAACAATCATGCAAAGTGTAATAAAAGCAACATGTCGAGTGTCAAGATTATGATTAACAACTTATGATAGTAATAAATCAGTTCACAAATGGCTATCTACAACTTTTGGTATACCTGATATATCAATTTTTATTATTTTTTATAACACTGAAGTGTTCTACATGGGAATGCTAGATCCACTAGCCTAGTTGTATGAACTGCATTTTCTACCAAAAATGCAGACCTACTATATACGTAAGCACAACAATTCGTTTGAACTTAGTTCCCGGAACAGATATTTCATACGCCAAGCTATCAGTCACACTTGCTGTGTGAGGACTGTTGATACTATCTAGTTGCCCAGGTTGAAGTAGGTTAAGCGGGATCCGACCCCGGGACCCAATGACGGAAAGTCAAGTACTTTCGGCATAAGCATAACGCAAACAAACAAAGCCGCAAGAAATCAGAAAATTAGTAAAAATGAAAGAATAATGCAAGATTTGAGACTGAATGGGTATGAAGTAAACTAAACTGAAATGAATTAGTTCAAGTTAATACACTCCGTAAAAGCACAGATAAGGATAGAAAGGAAAGAGAATTTAACAAATAGAAATGTGCAGTTGCAAAAAAAAAAAGATTGCTTAGAGAATAATGAAGATTTAATGAGTCTGAGATCAAAAAGAGTAAGTGCATCTGCAACACTGAGGATTCTCAGCCATGTCATCACCAGTCTGTAACCACTGGCCCTTAGCATCTCGAAAACTCAGCAAAAGCAGTCTACACTGTCGTACGTGTTCTGATCTGCCTGATTTTCCATCACTTAACACCACTCGACTACGAACGCGGTGACTTGGTATGCCTAACAAGTGTCCTAGCCATCTTAATCGATGCAGTTTCGCAACCTCCAGTCGACTTGCCCTCCTTTCCTAGCACTAAGTCTAACCCTAATATCATTTACTATATCGTATCCCTTAACATTAGAGAATGCAACACCTGTGATAGAAAACTAGTCTCTTCAAGTCTTTCTTATTCAACGACCAGATCCTAGTCATAGAGAAAGACAGAGAGATCTGCTGCGATAACTGAGTATCAGGTCTACTCCAGAGATGGTGTAATTTGGCAATTTTACCTATCAGGAATCTGGGCAGGCAGCAGTTGTATATTCAACACATGAGTGAATACGTTGCAACTGAATGCAGTAATTAATTCAAACAGTAGAGTTAAAAATCCGCATCACATAGTGTTTCATCACCTTTCGATGAGTGCATGTCATCTGAAATAAGGAACTTCCATCGTCTCAACAACACACTTCAAATCGTAACATACACGCCGTTATTGCTCAGTCTGTTCAACCACTGAAGATGCTGAGCACAATAATTGTAGGACATTGAAAACACTTTTTGTACCAACTAAGAGAACGTCATGTAACAAATATGTTGCATTGAGTGACTAGAGATACAACCATTAAACATACCTCATGAGTCAACACACGCACAGGAATTCCAAAGGCTCGAGCCAAGCCAAAATCCGCAAGTTTTACAATCTTTCTTCCAGTGTCAACAAGGATATTTTGAGGCTTTAGATCACGATGAATTACCCTCCTACCGTGGCAGAACAATAAGCCTTGAAGCATTTGGTACATAAAGCTCTGAGACGTTATGAATAATAGCCCCTTACTTTTACAACATCGGGTTCCAGTAAGACTCTCCTCCCAGTATCATCTAAATAGCGCTTCAAATCCACATTTAAGTACTCAAAGACTAAGTACAACCGACCATTCTCCATGATCACCTGCTCTAGACTTAAGAACACTAAAACGCTAGTTGGCTGATTACCTCACGATATTAGGATGTTGTAGTTCCTTCAGCAGCGATATCTCACGGATAGCAGTCGATGGTACTCCTTCTTCATCATTTTCAAGTCGAATTTTTTTCAGAGCCGCAAGCTTTGAATTAACTTTGTTCCTGCATTTGTACACAACACCGTATGTACCTATACTCATAGATAACGGAAAATGAAAATACCCTCGCCAATTTTCTCCAGTCTTATGAAGTCTGACAATGCGAAATTCCTACTGGTAGACATATTTTACAAAACAGACAGATAAGACAGTGCAGCCTTCCCCTGCTCTTCTTCACAAACGGCAGCGCCACAAAATTCAAAACCCGAGGACACTAGATTAATCGTAGTATCCACGATTCAAAACAATGAAGGTCACCTAAAAATTCGCACAGATTCAGATTCAGATGTTTTAATTGAGGATAGAAGGCTTGTAGCCTATATTAATCCTTTTCTAGTAAATTTCTGTGGTTGTCCAAACCCTACTTGAATGAATCAGTTGAGGTTGCAGACACCACTTCTTCTGGGAGTCGGTTCCATGAGTTTATGACTCGGTGTGAGAACCAGTAATCAACAACAATATGATTTCTTCTTGGCTTTTAAACTCTCCTGCTATGTCCCCGGAGATTTCCCGACCTGACAGGAAGGGAAATAGAAAATAAATCAGGTCCGTGCGTCGGTGGCACAGTGGTTAGGACTCTCGCCGACCATGCACATGGTACGGGATTCGATCCTCCGCCGACGCACACCTGATATCTATGGTCGGCCTGCAAAATTTGAGTCACCGATAACAGATGCAGAAAATTAAACACTTGTACCAAAATATGGTGTGGAATCAAGCTGAAATAAAAAGTAAAAAATTATTTAAAATTTTTAACATTGTGATTAAATCCCCTCTCTGCCAACGGTACGATAGGCAGAAGAGATTTAAATTGTCTAGCCTTTCCTAGTATAATAAATTAGCCATGTCGAAATTATACGTGTCGCCTTCCTTTGAACCCTTTCTAGCATGTGAGTCCCCTACAAGACAAGGTTTGGTTGCCTGGATACAGTTTTCCAGTCTTGGCCTCACCAGAGATGTACATTAGGAGGTGAACCTATTTCTGATGATTCTAGTAAAGGCTCTGTGAATTGACCATAAGGATCTGAAACTATCTGCAGCCGCCGCGCGACAGTGTGCTGTGGTTTTGAAGTGGTGATCTACTCCAACACCTAAATCCAAATGAGTCTGAACTGATGAGAGTTTAATTCCTTCTAGTTCGTGGGATATGCTGCCTGTGTGTCCAACGCACGTGGTTACACATTTCGCCACCTTGATCGGGAAAATCCATTATCTGGACCACTCCAACAATATGTTGAGGTCTTGCAAAGTAATCATATTACTGTTGCCCTTCAGCTCTCCCCAAATTTATTGGTCATCCGCGTATAGGACTATTAGGCACTCCGTGAGCACAGGTAACTCACTGATACAAAAAATAAGCAGTGGAGTTCCAAGTACCATGCCTTGTGGCGCTCCACTATACACTGCTGTACAGGAGGACAGTTGCGAGTTGATCCTGATCATCTACCTCCTATCTATGGGGAACCTCTAATCCAGTTTATTAAGCTGCCTTTGATAACACTGAGTAGTCTTTTGTGAGGAACTTAATCGAAGGCTTTGCTGAAGTCTATGAAGACGACGTCAATTGGTCTTCTGTTGTCCTTCGATTTAACACAGCTTTCTCTTGCAGTGAGGAGGTTTGACAGGCATGAGAGGTTTCTTCGGAAGCCATACTGTGCACTGGGTAACAAGCTCCTGTTTTCCAGATATTCCATGATGCTTTTCTTGATGATTCTTTCCAGTGTCTCGATTAAAGTGCTGGTTAGACTGATAGGCCTGTAATTTGAAGGGCCTTGTCTTGATCCTCCTTTGTGGATGGGGGTTACTATGGCGTCTTTCCAGTCACACGGTAACACTCCATTTTGGAGAGATAGCTTAAAGATCGTGGTCAAAGCGCCAGTTATGTGAGCTGACAGCTCCTTGAGAAGCCTTGGATGAAGATTATCACCACCCATCGATTTCTCTGCACCTAGTTTCATTAGGCAGATGGGCACGATGCCTTGGTCGATGTCAACAGAATCTATCCCGTATTCCTCTGATGCAGCCAGGGCTGATCCAATAAGGAATGGTGACTCCTGCGTGAAGACTTGGGAGAAGTAGTCTGCCATTGCTTCTGCTTTTTCTTGATCTTCTATTGTGTCATTGTCAATATTCATGTTTGGGACACCATTGGATGTTTTATTCCTGAGGTTCATGTAGGAGAAAATTTTCTCAGGTTGTGTCTTTGCATTTTGAGCCAGATGTGCTTCGAACTTCATCGCTGACTGGCGGATTTCTGCATTAGCTTCATTCCTAGCAGTGTTAGATAATTTTCTGGTCTCAGGAGCCTCAAGTGTGGCAAACAGGTACCAACATTCGTGTTTACGTCTGAGTAACTTACTAGTCACTCGGTTTATCCAGGGGGCAATGTTTCTGACCCTTTGGGACATACCAAGTGATAAAAGGTTCACTTACTTGGACGCAAAGTTTTCTAAATTGGTTCCACTCGGCTTCTACTTGGGACTCTTGGCTGATGTACCAGTTTACTGAGTTGGCTGCTAAGACGATCGCATTTATGAGAGCTTTCCAAACATTTGGTCGAGTTGGGTTTTTATCCCTTGCTGCTGTTGCTGTGAGCTTGAAAGTGAGCACGGCATGATCACTTCTTCCTAAACGAGGAAGATGTATGAGATCTACGTCCTCACCGTGGAAGAACACTAGGTCCACTGTTGAGGAATGGTGCTGTGAGTCATAGCGCGTGGGTTCAATGATGTGTTGGGCTAGGGCTAGCGATATACTAGATTTTGGCAGTTTATGATCAAAGCAGTTGACTGAAAATGGAGTCGTAAGACTCGTCCAGTCAACTATTGGAGCGTTGAAGTAGCCGGCTACGGCACCTTGACATTTTGAAGTCCAGGAGCCTAGTTTCTCTGTCAGGAAGTCATCTGCACTGCAGTCAGGACTGCATTACATAGCAACGAGTTCAATGTCTTGGCCTATGCATTAAAGTCTGCAGCGTAAAAGTTCTCGCGACTCACTTTCGTGAGCAAGTGCTTCGATACTACGCACGGCCAGGCATTTCTTGAGGTAGATAACTACGCCACCCCTTTGAGGTTTAGTCGGTCCACCCTATGCACTTCGAAGTTTGGCAGGTTAACTTCGTTGTCAGTGACATCGGGTGTGAGCCATGTCTCTGTGATGATGATTACATCCAGGTTTCCGGAGTCTACCATGCTAACCAGCTCAGTCCGTTTGTTCAACAGGCTGCGGACGTTTGTGTAGCAAACTGTCAATTCAGTCTGGTGCTTCCCCGGTCTACCCACAGAGGTTTCAGGATCATTAAACTGCGAACTCGGACAGCCGAAAACCCTTAATCTTAAGGTTCTTTTCACCGTTTCGGCGTCGTCCGCTTAATTCTAGGGCCACAGGATGCCTTTTGACACGGTCTGCTAGGCTTAAGTCGGCACGGAAATATATGTCTGATCCTTTAAGAATTTGGGAGCCGCTTTTAATGGTTTCAAGGAGCTTAAACCTAAGTCCCTATTGCTACCGAGATGCTCCGAACCGATAATTACTATGCACTTTCTTCGACTTTAACTCCAAAACACCAGTATTGTAAGAAGGAAGTTATATTCTCTGGCAATTAAAGTGGAGAATAGTACAAGTTTTACTCGTTTTCGTTCGTCTTCGTCGAACTCGTACACGATCGAATCATTCGCGCCTTTGAGTTGTCCACCGATGGCGACCAAGGCCAGTGAACGAATGTTCAGTGTTCACTTCCAATGACAAATGGCATCCCTCTCTTCTTGGGAGTTTCGTACGACTTTGAGGAGACGTACAGGCTGATTTACCCTAGGGTCGGGCTCTTGGCCGATTCTATAACACTGTGTATTGTTATGCCTGATACCGTTTTTGACAGTAGCTTATCTAAGAGGGGCTTTGCCAAGCTAAGGTCATGATCGAATCTGGATTTGGGATCGGAAGCCAGTGACTCTTCCATTTTTTGGGGAATGAGCGACCTGTCAGAGAGATCAGGTTTGCTTGCCGTGGCTTTCTTGCTCTGTGGCGTAAATGTCTTTTTGTCCTTCCCGGGCAGTGTAGCCGATGTGTTGTCCTTATCTCGCTTTTTGCGAGAGACTACATTTCGCCATTCATCGGTGTTCTCCTCGCTAATCATAGTAGGTGTTATCTGCCCGCTATTCACCGGCGTGGATGGGGCTTGATCTATCAGTCCCTGGGCGACTTGAGAAGCAGGTTTTCGCCCCCTGGTACGCCTCTCCTTCGTGACAGTCTTTCCGTTACTGTCACTGGAGGGCTTATCCGGTATCGTGGGGGCAGTTCCATTATGGGTAAATTTTGTTTTGATAAAGTCTCACAGTGTTATACAGTAATGTTTACTGAATAACACTGTGAGACTTTATCAAAACAGAATTTACCCATAATACAGTTATACTCTACCACAGTGCACAAGTTCTGTTCTTACATCGTGGGGCCAGTATCTGGAATATGGTGGGTGCTCTTCTGTGCCGAAAGGCGCTCACTCATTAACAGAGTCGCATCGGGGGCATGTACTGTTTTGTCGATGATGCTAGTCACGTCATAAATGTTTGAGCAGTAGTCGGTCTTCTCCTGTGGTGGAAGACCCTTTCAGTTCATGGGCTTCAGAGCCCCACTGAAAGTGGCGATGGCCTCTGTTATTCGAAATTTAGTCGTATAACAGCAGTTATTGCACAACCAGTTTGCCAGAGGTTTGTGGCAGCGTTTGTATGTTGCAGCAGTTAGGTTTGCGCACATGCTATGATACCATTTCCTGCACGAATCACACTGCATACACTTATACATTTGAAATTGGTACATAACCTGTGAATGTAGTTGAAGATTGAACGATCAATTCATGGTTGTTTGCTCAAAACCAACTTCCCCAATTTTCGCGGAGGCATCAATACGACAGTCATCGTCTCATCGGTCGCTGTTCAGAAAGAAGTCAGTAGCAAACCATCAGAAGTAACCTTGTGATTTATTATTGTAATATTTGTTCACAGACCTTAGTTAAAGCTTAATTTTAAAGTTGGATATATTGGTGTTACAATAAAGAATTCTCGAGTAGCCAATCGGTGTTTTGGTTTTCCTCCGTTATTACTAAGCGTTTCTGAGAAACTTCAAGGAACAGCGTGAGTCCCAGCGTAGCAAGAGCTGGGCTTGACGGTTTCCGAGACGTGGCTGACAGTTTCTGACACTACAACGTCAGTTTTTAAACGGTTTTGGACAGTTGGCACGACTTCGGGTGGTCACCGTTCATCTTTCCTGGTGCCGGTCAAGTCCTCTTTGAACAAGCAATATCTGGAACGTTTTCGGAATTGGGTCAAGTTCAACAATGCCTGGGTCAAAGAAGGGACAGAGTGTCTTGGATGCAAACAGGAAAGTAAGTCATGTTGACTTGTCTGTTACTTGTAACGATGTGTCTGATGTTAAACATGACATGGTTGGTGTTACTGTTTCGCCGTTCAGGGATAATAGGAAAATCAAACTCCCTAAGTTTGAACCACGGTGTTTTGATGGAAACCCAGCTGATTATTTACAATTTGTAAAGGAGTTTGAGATCATGTTGAGTGGTTTTTTATTAAATGATGAATTGAAGTTAATGTATTTGATGAGATATTGCACTGGAGATGCTTCAAGAGCTATACAGTGCTGTAAGTTTATGAAACCAAATGAGGGCTACCACGAGGCTATGAGCATATTACGTCAAAGGTTTGGAAGACCTTCGATGATTGTAAGGAAATTATTCGTGGCTGTTAAGGGTAATGGTGGTCCAAGGCACTCTCTGAGTTTTTGGATAATCTGTTGACTTACAAGAATGCATTGATTTCAATGAATTGCCTGAGTGACCTGAACTCGAGCGCAGTCCTAGAGATAAAAGCGAGACACCTACTCACTCGACTTCAAAAGAACTGGGTGAAGACAAGCTCTCGTATAGAGGATGAGGGTAACGAGCCAAGGTTTGATGATATTCTGAGACTGGTGAAAGACAGTATCAACCAGGCGATGGGCGAATTCGCCAGCATTTTGCATTCTAAGGTAGAACCTATGGAACCAGTGAATATAAAGAAAGCATTTGTGGTGAAGGCTCAAGGCACATAGAGAAAGGGTGAGTGTATTGTTTGCCATAACACGCATCAATTGAGCGATTGCAATCGCTTCGCCTCCATGTCTCCCGTAGAATGGTTAAAAATGGCAAAACAGAAGCGGCTGTGTTTCAGTTGTTTAAAGATTGGGCAAACAAAGTTGAATTGTAGGGCGACAACCAGAGGAAGTAGTGGTTTAACGGATATGCACCCACTTCTGAGGACAGCAAACGAACCTGGGAATTCGGTTAACTGTAATAGTATCTCTAGACCCCTTGATACCCCACAAGTTTTCTTAGGAGTATTACCAGTTAAGGTGAAAGGACCGAAATCCTCAGTAGAGACTTATGCATTGTTGGATAATGGTTCAGACGTTACATTGATAGATGCTAAACTGGCTGGTTGCCTGGATATTAAAGGCCCAAGGCAACCTTTGGTTGTAAATACTTTCAATTCTTCGAAAACAGTAGTATGTGAACGAGTGTCATTTCAGTTGGAATCCTTGGCTACTGGGGAAACTGTTGAAGTAGATACTGCTTACACTACCTCCAGTATGAAACTTGGTGAAGCTATAGTGCCTAGTCGTGAAACGGTTGTCGGTAAGCCATACCTGTGTGGCATACCTCTTCCAACACTACAAGACGGAAGAGTGAGAGTACTCATTGGATGTAGTGTACCGGAAGCTCATAAGGTATTATAAGAGAGATTCGGAGGTAGAGATGATCTCTTCGCGACGAAAACACCACTGGGATGGACAGTAAGAGGACCTATACCCATAGTCCATATATCATCATTAGTCGCAAACGATGGGGACAAACTAGAGACTATGATTAAAAGTATGTATGACAAGGAGTTTTGTGACTGCGGTGTCCCAGAGAAGGGTCGTTCCGTAGAAGACTTAAAAACAGTTAAAATAGTTGAGGAGTCTTGTAAATACGAAAACGGGCGTTTCAGCGTTGGCCTACCATAAAGATTCAAAGATAGACAGTTGGTCTGTAACAGGAAAGCTGCTCTTAAGAGACTAATGGGTTTACAGAAGAAATTTTCGTCAGATGCAGAACTCTGGACCAAATATAAGGATGTCGTCGATAAACATATAATGAAGGGTTACGTTGAAAGACTAGTTGATCAAAATGAGCCAGGGAAGTGGTATTTGCCCCATCATCCCGTCTTTAACCCGAGGAAGCCAGGTAAACTCCGTGTGGTGTTTGATTGTTCTGCGAAACATGAAGGAGTCTCTTTGAATGATAATCTGTATAGTGGCCCAGGTTGAGTGATCTCATTAGTGGGACTGCTGTTAAGATTCAGAAAGTTTACAGTTGCTGTCGCTGCGGATATTGAGGAAATGTTCCTACAAGTGAAGGTGCCAGAGAGTGACAGAGATCACTTAAGGTTTTTGAGGTTTGATGATGGTCCTTGTGGTAAGGTGTCAGAATATAGGATGATAGTCCATCCATTTGGTGCCACGTCCTCCCCGTTTTGTGCTAATTTTGCTCTACGAAAGGCAGTGTCCACATTCGGTTCTAATGATTTGCTGGATGTCATAGATTGTTGCTTCTACGTGGATAATTGTTTAGCCTCCTTCGATGATGATAAGTCTGCAGTTAGATTTGCAACAAGCACTACTGAAGTGTTAGCTAAGGCCGGCTTTCGTCTAACTAAGTGGGTCTCGAACAGCCTAGACGTTTTAAAGCATATAGTTCCAGAAGACAGAGCACCTACTGTACAAGATTTACCTGTTGATACTCTACCGGTTGAACGCACATTAAGTATGCGATGGGATGTGAACTCTGATAACTTTGGGTTTAGTGTTGGTGGTATTGATAAGCCAGTTACCCGGAGAGGTATGCTCTCTGTGTTGTCGTTCGTGTTTGACCCACTTGGATTAGTAGCACTGTCAGCCACGTCTCGTAAACCGTTAATGTCCAGCTCTTGCTACTCTCGGGCTCACGCTGTTCCTTGAAGTTTCTCAGAAACGCTTAGTAATAACGGACGAATAAACCAAAACACCAGTTGGCCACTCGAGAATTCTTTATTGTTACACCAACATATAAACAATGTTACAACTAAGGTCTGTGAACAAATATTACAATAATAAATCACAATATTACTTCTGACGGTTTTCTGCTGACTTCTTTCTGAACAGCGACCGATGAGACGATGACTGTCGTATTGATGCCTCCGCGAAAATTGGGGAAGTTGGTTTTGAGCAAACAACCATGAATTGATCGTTCAATCTTCAACTACATTGACAAGCACCTTATCTACTTCCGGCTAGGAGGTTATTTCAAGAGACATGCAGGAAAGTGTCACAGTAGGATGAACCATTAAGTGAGAGGCAGAGAGAATAGCGGAAGGGGTGGGTTAACAGTTTGAGAACGCTGGATCTGCATTGCGTCTCACGTCCACTTAAGCCATCGAGAAATCATGATATAATTGACTTCCATGTTTTTCTGATGCCTCTGAGGTTGGATTTGAAGCAGCTGTCTACATCAGAATCACCTTAAAGGATGATATAGATGTTAGCCTGGCGATGGGCGAATCTAGAGTTGCACCTCTAAAGACGATTTCGATTCCGAGATTAGAACTTACTGCAGCCTTGCTAGCTGCGCAGTTATTCACAACCGTGTGTAAAGAGCCGGGTTATCCCAAGTTTCCTGTAACGTTTTGGACTGATTCGATGTCTGTGATATATTATATACGCAACGAGTCAGCAAGATATGCATGTTTTTTAGCTAACAGAGCATCCCAAATTCGTGAATTAACAACCGTCGAGCAGCGGAGGTACGTACCGTCTGGAAAAAATCCAGCTGATCTAGCATCCGAGGAGTTATTGATATGAATGTGGTTAATAATAAGTGGTGGAAAGGTCCAGAGTTCTTGCCACGGGCTGATAGCAGGTGGCCTAGTAGAGAAGATGAACCATCGATAAACGAGTGTGCCTTGGAGTTGAAGACAAGTGTCAGTTTAACATCTACCCAAGAAAGACATTCGAGCTTACATCCACTTTTTAAATATTATTCTTCTTGGTACAAATTACTGAAAGCCGTTGCGTGGTCGGCACGATGAGTTACGTATATAAAGGTCATGCATCTTACACAGTTGGTGATTTTGAGGGCTGCTCAGTGAGAAGCGTGGGGTGAGATTGCAAAGGAGGATAGTCCTGACTTCGCAGATTTCAAGGCGCGGTTAGATAGATTATCTCCGATAGTTTCCGAAGGGATCGCTAGAGTTGGTGGACGTCTACAAATGTTAGAATCGTCATATGAGACCCGTCATCCGTCTTTATTACCTTGCTACCATCCAGTCACTGATCTCATTATAAGACACTACCATTTTTTGAAGCTCATTTGGGTACTTCGCAAGTACTATCAAGTATTCGATGTAAGTTCTGGATAATGAAGGGAGGTACCGCTGTCCGTAAGATAATTGATAAGTGCACGGAATGTAAACTCCGAAATGCTCGTCCAGCACAGCAGCGCGACCACGCGGGATCTGCACAGATTTATGGGGCATCTTATAAATCAACTTGCTATCCATCGTCAGATCTTTAAATACCATTTCACAATGTCTTATCTCACTCATTTTCTAATAACGTCTTTACTTGATCCTCATTATATTCCATTAAACCTAACATTTTATAGCTCTTTATGAATTTGATTCGACTTGTTCCATTCCTATTCTCTGTAGGGCACGGTTGTGCACCAAATATACAAAAAGGCATGAAATAAAAACAACTGGCTTGAAAATAATTGTATTAAAGCCAAAAGTGGACATCATGATAGTACGAAGTATATTGGGGTTATTATACATTGCAAATGAACGTTGTCGGCCTAAGGATTAATTACTTCCCCATTCTGTTTTCTATATAAATGTGTTTATTAATGATATATTGCACTTACTTAATTTATTACACTTTAATGATTCACCTTAGCACTTTAACTTTTCTAAAACAGCTTCCAGTCCCTTGTAAACGTTGTACTTACCTCAACATTGGTTGGTTATCGTATGCCTACAGCCAAGGGATGAAAACGAAACGAAGTCAGTTTTCCCGCTCAACCTGGAGGACAAATGTACAATTCAATAACTATACGGCCTGGTTCAGACAACTAGTGTAATTATATATATGTATCAAATATTTAACTGTTGAAACACTATTAACTTGTAGACAATCTAAGATTTGACATTATACCATACTTGATAGTGCCTGTAAAAACGGCATGCATTTTCATGTAAATTTATGTTCATATGAACATGCAAATTATTATTGTTATTATAACTAATGATTCATTCGTACTAGCATTACGTAGATTTATAAATCGCCGAGGTGTACCGAAGATGATGTTCAGTGACAGAGGGACTAATTTTGTTGGCTGTCACGCCGCAAACGAGAGTTCATGAAGAGTTACTGAAAAGGAACATCGAGTGGCACTTCAACCCACCATATGCCAGCCATAAAGGTGGACTATGGGAAAGACTTATAGGAATTATCAAGCGCATTTTAAGCTCCATAATTAAAAAGCAGAGTTTATATGACGAAACGTTGGAGACATTTTTTGTGAAGCTGAATGAATACTAAATGACCGGCCGCTATTACCTGTGAGGGACGACGTCAAGGATTTTGATGTGTTAACACCAAACAAATTATTGTTATTGAGGGGCAACCCTGGCATAGAGGAATCAAGAGGGGAAGAAATACCTACGATTAAAAGATGGAAACAAGCCAGGCACATGAAAGATATATTTTGGAAAAGATGGTTAAAGGAGTACATTCTAACACTGCAAACCAGGGACAAGTGGAAAAATTTGGGCCGAAACTTAAAGGTTGGTGACATAGTATTAGTAGCAGATAAATGTGCCACAGGTAGATGGCCTTTAGGAGTGGTAGTAAGGCTACTCTGTTGTGGTGATGGATTGGTGAGGACGGTTGAGGTGAGAACAAGTTGTGGCATGTTGGTGCGAGATATTAGAAAACTGGGTCTACTGGAAGGTGCTGAGAGTTGAAAGTCGGAAGATGAAACACTTGACGATTTTCAAACCTAGGGCGTCAACCTGAGAAGAGTTGTAGGCATACTGCTGTAAGTCCTACAATTCTTCAAGGGTAGTACGTCGTTGCGCCGTCCATCGTACTTGGTGTGTGATTTTGCACTCAGATGCCTTGACCTTGGTGGCCTGGTCGAATTTTTGGGCCTGCTACCAAAATATCTACATTTTGCATCCAGTTTACTGTTTACCAGCATACATTTATCACTTAAATATGACTTCTAACAGAATCATTTACTCTCGTAACTTTATTAATGATTTACGACCAAATGACTTTCATATTCCAAAGAAACCAAGAAGGAAACATCGTAGTGGTTGGCAGAAAGCTCTTGTAGCGGTAAATAATTCCCCAAAATTATTGACCACAGCAATCACGCATTGGATGCTGACCACCACTGTTTAAGTCGACTTGTTTAGCTGAAGGCTTCCGGTCAAGCATCCCCGCCATTTGGTACCCCGTCGTGTAACGTGCACGATCACTAGCTAGCTAAGCGTTCGTCTAACGGCTGGTTTTGGTTCGTAAATACATCTATTGGTTTGGACGATCAATTGTTGGCTTTTGCTTTGTCTTTGGTACGCGAGAATAAATTAATTAGAAGTTGTTGAACGAGATATCACGTCAAACCTTTAATATCTCTCAACCCTAAACTGGTGAGCCCAACCGCGAACTTCACCCACGATAAATCCGCCAACCTTTAAACTGGTGAGCCCCACCGCGAACTTCATCCACGAAAATTCCGCAGATAACCCCGGTGAGTTCGTTCCATTTTGTATTTGTTCTTGTACCATATATTATTCGACATAATTTTCGTCATGAGTGATCTTAGTCCCAAGGTCATCCGTATCCGCTCAACTCCTAAAACCATTCAGCTCGTACCATACTGGCCAGATAATGCTGAAACGTGGTTTCTGCTAGCTGAAGCAGATTTTTGTGAGCATGGGATAACTGATCAACGTTCACAGTTACTTGCAGTTATTCACGCCCTACCGCGGGAATTCAGCAAGTACGTAACATCACAGATGTTGAGTCCCGAGGTAAGTAACTCGTACGAGTTGCTGAAAGCATCCCTCCTCAGGAGAAACGCTCTCACGGACAGACAACGTCTAGATGAATTATTTCGCAACATCGAGTTAGGAGATCAGTCAGCCGTGAGCATGCTGACAAGAATGAAACAAGTCGTCGGCCAATGTCAGTTCGACGAAGGACTGTTTAGAGAACTCTTCTTAACCAAGTTGCCACAATCTGTACAGACCGTACTTGTGACACTTGAGGGTACTGTAATAGAGAACTTAGCTATTACTGCAGATAAGATCCTAGAAATAACTAAACGGTCTGTCCCCGAAATATGCTCAATGACTAAGCAGACTTCGAGTGAGGATCCTGCAATGACAGAGTTATGCAACTCCCTTCAGCAGATGTTTAGGTCAAACACGCATTCTAAATCCTCCAACCGTCGTCCTAAATCTCCTCAACGCAGGAACTCGCGTGGTCGATCTAAGTCCAAACCACGTTCACTGAAAAACCCTGACTGGTGCTGGTACCACAACACCTATGGCCAAGAAGCGAAGTGTTGCCGTAAGCCTTGTAACTTCGGAAATGTCTCAAAGTCTGCGGGAAACTATCCCGCCGGCACGCGTTAGCGGCAACCGTCGCCGGTGGCACTAGCCGCCTACTTTACATCCATGATGTGATAAGCCAGACTCGATACTTAGTCGACACAGGCGCCGAAGTCAGCGTCCTTCCTGCTACAGCAGCAGATCGACAGAAGGAACCTACCTTCAACTTACAGGCTGCAAATGGAAAACCAATCGCAACCTTTGGTAGGAAATACGTCTATCTGAACGTAGGTTTACGCAAACCTATTCGGTGGATTTTCCTTCTCGCTGACGTTACAATGCCCATCATTGGCACGGACCTACTTAATCATCATGATTTACTCGTAGACGTCCGCCGAAAACGACTGATTGACAATACTACTAGTCTGTCTATCAAAGGCATTACCTACATAGGCCCTAGCTTGTCACCCGTTAAGATAAAGGCAATTCTTGATCCAACTTTTCAACCTATCGTTGACAAGTATCCGGAACTTAACTGCCCGTCGAACGACCTACCGTGCATAACCAGCAATGTTATGCACCACATCATTACCACAGGACAACCTGTGACATCTAAAGCACGACGATTAGCTCCTGACAAACTGAGAATCGCCAGGAATGAATTTGACCATATGCTTAGCCTTGGCATCATTCGACCTTCGAATAGCCCATGGGCATCCCCACTTCATATGGTTCCGAAAAAGGATAGCAACGATTGGCGACCCACCGGTGATTACCGGCGAGTGAATGCCAAAACAACCCCTGATTGCTACCCGTTGCCTCATATACACGACTTGACGGCAACCTTATCCGGCGCGACTATATTCTCCAAAATCGACTTGGTTAAAGCGTATAACCAAATCCCGATGGCAACAGAAGACATCCCGAAAACGGCTATCATTACGCCTTTCGGACTTTTTGAATTTCTACGTATGCCATTCGGTCTTCGGAATGCAGCCCAAACATTCCAACGCTTCATTGACGAAGTATTTCGCGGTCTCGACTTTGTATACGCATACTTAGACGACTGCCTCATTGCCAGTCCAGACAAGGAAACTCACCTTAGGCACTTGGACTTGGCATTTGACAGGTTACGCCAACATGGTGTTACCATTAATATTCAAAAGTGTCAAATCGGTGTTGACTCACTCGACTTCCTGGGTCACACTATTGACTGCAAGGGCATTCGCCCACTGGCTACTAAGGTTGAGCCTCCTAAGAAAAACCGTTCTGGACGCACCGTAAGGTTCCCAGAACACTTGCACACTTATTTGACTTAACGAAGTCGTGTGATTCACGCAACTCACTCGTTTGTGGTACTATTTTTTTTTGACGTATAAGTTTTTTTTATATACAGTACCACCGAACACAAAAAAATTGTTTTTTCTCCACAGTTCATGTAACATACTTAAAAAATTAATTCGATGTATTTTTTTTCTCGATGTTCTGAACTTAGCAAAAGTTTACTGTATAGTAAATGCACACAATTTTTTTTAACCAAAAAGATCATTTCGTACATTTTCCTCGACATGGTTCTTAGCATTCTTGTTTTCTTTTCCAGGTGCGACGGGCACTGGACGGGAAACAAACGAAGCACGGAATCCAACGAACAACACCAGGAAGCTATGTACAAACACCCCATTAGCATAGGCAGACAAACCAGTAGGCATAAGACCAAGCCGCTCGGAAGATTTTTTTCACCCGAAAGGGAACCATCGAGTTTTTTTTACTTCCGGCTGGTTCTGTCTTAGGGTCCTCACGACCCCACTAGGGGGGGAGTGAGCTGTAGCGGTAAATAATTCCCCAAAATTATTGACCACAGCAATCACTCATTGGATGCTGACCACCACTGTTTAAGTCGACTTGTTTAGCTGAAGGCTTCCGGTCAAGCATCCCCGCCATTTGGTACCCCGTCGTGTAACGTGCACGATCACTAGCTAGCTAAGCGTTCGTCTAACGGCTGGTTTTGGTTCGTAAATACATCTATTGGTTTGGACGATCAATTGTTGGCTTTTGCTTTGTCTTTGGTACGCGAGAATAAATTAATTAGAAGTTGTTGAACGAGATATCACGTCAAACCTTTAATATCTCTCAACCCCTAAACTCTCAAACGTACACCAATACACTTAACTACGGTCCCCGTCATAATGAACTCAAACTGTCGCTCTCTGCCAAATAAGATAATGTACCTACAATCCCTGATGTCAACCGATACGTATCATAACACCGCCATAGTCGCATTACAAGAAACGTGGTTGCATGAACTGTATGATGACAACCTTATCTCACTAAAGGACTTTATTTTATTTTGTCAAGACCGTCAATGTTGTAATACGAAAAATGGTGGTGGCGTTGCAACTTTTATTCACTCCAAATGGTCTGTCTCAAATAACGTCTGCTTCACCTTCTCAAATGACTTCATTGACTGTCAAATGTCGCCCCAAACACCTCCCCAAATATAAACAAATCTATATTACAAACATGTACATTTCTCCTAGTTGCTCTCCATCTGATCTATCTAATTTTGCTGATGGATTCACCATGTTTGCTGCAGCCAACTTCGACAACTCTCTATCAGTTATTACTGGGGACTTCAACACCTCAGATTGCTCCTTTCTCGAAGCACTTGGTCACACAAACATAGTTAAATTTCCCACTCGACTTGACAAAACACTCGATTTAGTTTTTACTAATGACGAAGGAGTATATGAAACACGTAGACGTTCACCGATACTAAACTCAGATCACTGCATTGTCCGTGTTTTACCAAAAATATGCAGCAAAACACATATTAAAGTCTTCTCACACCTGTCTATGAAAGCACAACAAAGATGCTACACATCTGAAAACATACTCAATCTAAGATGCCTGCTAAAAAATACTAACTGGGATTTATTCTATGTAAGTACATTAGATGACTCAATCACCAATATAACGGATTATCTCAAGTTCTGCCTTGACATATGCTGTCCCAAACAAACCCTATTCAAACGCCTCGACCGCTTCTCGTCTCCCCATCTCAAACAACTTCGCAGGCAAAAAGAAATGTTATATAAACGCAAAGATAAGTTAGGACCTAAAAAGATTAATGCTCAGATCAAATCTGAACTCAAAAATCTTAATGCTATCTATAACCAAACACTTTCATCATGCAAATCTCCTATCAGCATGTGGAAATTTTTCAATGAAATTACTGGCAATAGTAAGCGATGTAATGTTTTTCCCTCTTGTGATGTTAAAGGAGGGAGGGTGGCGTTAGCTGATCAGTAGATATGGTGGTGGTCACTAAGGTGAATCGCCCCATTCTGCAGGAACAGCAATATACAAATTAAAGGCTCGAGATATTTCTGATTTTTATGAGGGCTTAGATCTTTATCTTGAAAAAGATAATAGTGAACGCCTTGACAGATAATGCTTCTACCTTTAAATATATACCATTCGCTCAGCCTATTGTTGAGATGCGACCACGTGGGATCTGCACAGATTTATGGGGCATCTTATGAATTAACTTGCTATCCATTGTCAGATCTTTAAATACCACTTCAAAATATCTTGTCTCACTTATTTTCTAATAACGTCTTTACTTGATTCTCATTATATTCCATTAAACCTAACATTTTATAGCTCTTTATGAATTTGATTCGACTTATTCTATTCCTATTCTCTGGAGGGTACGGTTGTGTACCAAATAGAAAAAAAGACATGAAATAAAGACAACTGGCTTAAAAATAATTGTATTAAAGCCAAAAGTGAACGCATGATAGTATAAAATATATTGGTTTCATTATACATTGCAAATGAACGTTGTCGGCCTAAGGATTAATTACTTCCCCATTCTGTTTTCTATATAAATGTGTTTATTAATGATACATTTCACTCACTTAATCTATTACACTTTAATGTTACACCACAGCACTTTAATTTTTCTAAAAAAGCTTCCAATTCCTTGTAAACGTTGTACTTACCTCAATATTGGTTGATTATCGTATGCCTACAACCACGGGATGAAAACGAAACGAAGTCGATTTTCCCGCTCAACCTGGAGGACAATTGTACAATTCAATAACTATACAGCCTAGTTCAGACAATGAGTATTTATATATATATCAAATATTTAACTGTTGAGACATTATTAACTTGTAGACAATTTAAGATTTGACATTATATCATCCTTGATCGTGCCTGTAAAAATGGCATGAATTTTCATGTAAATTTATGTTTATATGAAAATAAATTATTATTATTATTATTATTAATGCTCTTAACCAGTGTTTTATACGCTCTCCTTCTACTATAACCACTTCTAACGTTACCAATCTTGTAGCTGATAACTTCCAGGACTTCAATACTCTCGATGTTTTGAAATGTCTTAAAACTCTTAAGCCCTCACATAGTCTTGGCCCTGATAGCATACCTGCATATGTTCTAAAACAATGTGCAGATGCTTTATGTTCTCCTCTAACTAATATCCTAAATGCTTCTTTCCGTGAAAACGTTGTACCTGTTCCATGGAAAGACATTAAAATAGTCCCTGTCCCTAAACCTGGAAATAGCAAGAACGTAAAGTTCAGACCCATTGCCATCACTTCCCCGTTTCTAAAGCTCATGGAAAAACTAGTACTTCTTAAACTCGAACCCTCCCTTAAAAGCTTCGAAGACCCCAAACAATTTGCCTACAGACAGGGTAGGAGTACTTTAGACGCTGCAGCCGTCTTACACAACAGTATTATCTCATCATTAGACAAAGGTGCCAAATATGTCCGCTGCACGTTTCTTGACTTTACTTCTGCTTTCGACTCTGTACCTAGAAGTCTCTTGCTAAATAAGCTCTCCATGACACAAACCGAGTCCTGGGTCACTAACTGGTTGCATTCCTACTTTTCAAACAGAATGCAGTACACCGTATACAAAGGCCAATCCTCCTCTGCTGTGCTCACAGAAGCTGGTGTCCCCCAAGGTGCTGTACTCTCCCCACTTCTCTTTTCTTTCTTCCTACATGACCTACCGTCTTCAAATGACATTAACTTTGTCAAATATGCTGATGACCTAACTGTATCTTTACCTGTCAAATGTCAAAGTGACTGCTCTAAACTAAATGGCTTCTTATCGGAAATTAGCCAATGGTCCAAGGAAAACGGTCTCACCTTAAACCCCTCCAAATGCCAAACAGTTAATTTCACCCTTAGGCATAAATCTGACCTAAACAAACTGGTTAGCACTCACGAGGTGTGCAACATAGATGGCAGTGAAATAGAAACCAAGTCGGAAATTAAATACCTAGGCGTCACTCTATCTTCTGATCTTTCCTGGTCGTCTCATATCTTGACGATTTCCAAGAAAATATACCGTCTTACCTTCTACATCAAGAAGTTAAGACATTCTGGTGTAACCCAACCCTTACTCCTACAATTTGTTAACTCCCGTATTCTGCCTATTATTCTCTATTGCTCCCCCTTAGTCTTTCCTGGGCTATTGAAGAAAGACTATACCTTATTACGTAGGATGTTAAAGGTTGTCAGCAGGGTAAGCAGTTTGCCACTTAGCCAGCTTGTTAATATTCTGGTGGACAGGCACATGGACTCATGTGAAAAATGGGCGAAATCCATTTTATCTGACTCACAACACCCTCTACATTCACAACTCTCCCCATGTATCTCTTCAGGGAAAACAAGAAGCCTATATAGGAAACTATATGCCCGCACTAGTAAGTACAAAAACTCATCCATACCCTACCTAGCCCGTGTTCTGTGCGATAAAGAATGCATCAGGCATGAAACCTTTAACTTATTAAATAGTCAGTAGAACCAATGGATCTCGTCTTTCCAACTCACATCATTTATAGGTACAACGTTTTCTCGCTCTTCATTCTGTATTTATTTTTGTTATGTGCTGTTTTGTTTCTCTCTTCCTTGCAAACTCTACTTAAAACATTCTTGTTCGTTCTTTCACACTCTGTATATCTCGACCATTTTGCTATCGCTTACGCCAGTAAATATGCTAGTAGTATCTACTTTTCTAACACCTTCAAACACTTTAATTTTGGCTTTGCTACCGACATACTAATATGTTGTTGAGATAACTTTAATCTATGTAGAACTTTATTTATTGTTAATGTAAAAACTGGATGCAATATTGTAGTAAAATGCTGAGAATTCCATTCTGTATCACAAGTACTGATTTGGAATAAAGCTTATGTTATGTCATGTTCATGTTGTATATACTGAATTTGTATCATCTCTCATCTATCTTTTGATAATCTTGTTCGTGTCCGGACATCTTCCCCTTGGATCATCAACCTGAGAAGGGTTGTAGGCGTACCGGTGTAAGTCCTGCGATTCTTCAAAGGAATTCCACCAAAACGTGACCCATGAGGTTATTTATACTGTTTGTGTATACGTGTGGTGTGTCATATCAATTGGTGTATTTTGGATTCATTGTGTTTACCTGTCGTTTTCGTACCTTGTTGTTATTGCATAATTTTGTTAAAATTTTCGTCGTGATTACTTCTGAAGTTGTTTCGAGTCTTCTACATCCATGAATGAATTGATTGATGTTAAGGACAGCAGATGGGTCGTATACGCCAGGGAGGCTATTGCTGAGAATGAAATGTACACGGAGATAATTATTAGCTGTGGTCATGCATCTTACACAGTTAATGATTTTGAGGGCTGCTCAGTGAGAAGCGTGGGGTGAGATTGCAAAGGAGGATAATCCTAATATCTTATATCTAAAATGTAGACTCCGATATTCTATTTTCCTTATATTTTTCTTCTCCAAAATGCTGTAACAGACGAAACATACATGTTCTTTTGAAAGTAGTCATTCCTACCATGACCTTGAGTGAGTCGACGAATATTTGGAAAAAATTTTGTTGCATATTGCAACAGAAATTTTAAAAAATTATAAAATAAAAAATTAATTGAAAAATTGAAGCATTCCGCCAGAACCTTTCACAAAAAAGGTGGGAGGGTGGTGATCGCTAGTCAACGGATATGATGGTGGGGACATATGAGGACCACCCTTATCTGTGGGACAGCACTCTATTGCTAAGGCTCCTGAGTTCGAATGGCTTCGGCAAAATGAGAATAAATAAAAAAGTAAAAATAAAAAATAATAATAAAAAAAGAAATAGAAGTTGAAAATTACCTAAAGCCAAAGTTTAGATACAAACTCCCGAATGAAAGTAAATGGTATGAGTCCGCTACTTCAGAAGGACACCTAACTGTATACTTCGGAAAACAGATATTATTAGGCCCTCACTTTTCTTTTACATAGCTCACGCACTCTGACTTTTGTGTTTAACTCCTTTTCAACCTACATAAATAGGTGAAATTATCACCTGTCTTTCACTTTGAACTAATTGTTCGCAGAAAAGTCTGTAAAATATCGGGAAAATAATATTTCTTGAAAAAAACACGATAAAAAATGACGAACCCCATGCCTGTTATATATTTTGAATTATTAACACCTTTTATATACTTCTGCACCTGTCTGCCGGTTTTCTTGTGTCTTCTTCTCTTTTCAAACATACTGCTTTCAACGAAGGTACTGATACAGCGCCGCTATTCTCCACTTATTAGTGATATTGCTAGTTCATCTGGTGAATAACGGGATCACCGATATTATAAAATCTGCTAACGAGTTCAAAGCCGGTCTCATAAACAACTGGAAATGTCACAAATATGGTATACTTACAGGTGAATTTAATGTTTAATAGACTGGTGACTCTAAAGAATAGCGGCCCAAACCGAAACGACCTTCGAACAAAAAGTGACCTTGAGCACGGAATCAGCTGACTGTATCATTTTCGGAAGTAATCATGGATGTTTTCGATTAGTGTTTGGATAACGGACTGATAGTTTTGTCGAAAATTTGCCAATGCGGAGTTATGCATATAGAAAAATACACAAAAGGCCATTGATGGGTTTGTATGCAGATGTATTGAGTGCCGAAGGAGGAAATCGGTTTGAGAAGGTTTGTCGTTGTTTTTTAGTTAACAGATCCCTTAGGAACTTTTCTCTCGAGGTCTAAACTACCTTTGACGAAAATTTTAATGATCTGTAACTTCTAGGTCCTGAAAAGACCAGTCACAGCAACAGCTTATGAAACAGAAAATTCAGAGGTGTCAGGAGTGCAATGGTACAACTACTGCAGAGATGTTTCCTCCTGGAAAATGAACACCCTGACTCAAGTTCTCGGAGGAGTCGGCAGCATAGTCCACATTGATGAGACTGTACTTATAGAAAGGAAATACAACCGCGGGAGATTACAAGCAAACCAGCAGTGGATACTGGGTATCTACGACACGACACTGCGCAAAGGGTATGTAGAAGCGATTCCCAATCGCAGTGCAGCAGTATTAGTGCCTATTAATAAGCGTTTTGTGTTGCCGGGGCCGACTATTCATACAGATGAATGGAGCGGATACCGTCAATTATCGAATCATGGGTACATTCATCATGTTGTTAATCATACGGACGGTTTCCGGAATCCTTTGAATGGAACCCACACCGGTTCCATTGAAAGTTTTTGGAGTCGTCTAAAAAGACGTATAAGGGTGGTTAATGGATCGAGAAACCCCATGATTTACAGTTACCTGGATGAATTTATGTACCGAAACTGGTTTCATATGACTATGAAGACTCCCATGAGAAACTGGGAGGTTTTTTGCAACATATACGCGAACTCCATTCTTTGCAACTGTTTATTATGATTGCATTACTTTTATATAAACCGTTTTTTACTATTATGCGCCTTACTTTTTGGGCCTTCTCATTGGCCGAAGTTGTCCCTGTCAAGGTTATTTTTGCGTTAAAAGGTCGTTTCTGTTTGGGCCGCTATTCTTTAGAGTCACCAATAGACTTTGAAACACTTTATGAATTATTTACTGATAAGTATTGTTTATTCTGCATCTCCTATGTATCACGTCAGCACCTGTACAGAAATGCTACTTACCTTCCCCAACTAACGCAATCATTTATATTTCCTGCGTGAAACAGACACGTATTTTCTTCAATCACCGTTCAGATTTGACGCTATATCCATTTCCTTATTTGTACACTTCATTTTAAATGTTTCTCTCACATTTACCAGTTTTCAACTTATTTGTAGATTAACAAATCATGTTATATGTTCTATAAGTTTTGATAAGTGTACGTATGTTCATGCCTGTAAAACTGACTGGTTTCTGTTCCAGAAATAAAACATTATTATTATTATTATTAAAGTCAATCTATACTTTTGGGGCGCATAACACCAAAAAGCCAAAACTAAACAAGAGCGTGTAAAATTCACCCCATTTTCTGAAATTATACTGTTTTCCTATCCCCAATCCTAATAGACTACCAACATCGTTATAATTTTAAAAACTTCTTCGATTAACAGTAAACAGGCCGTGTTCAAATAATGTGGAGACCGCTGCATATGTCATTTCCTGGTCTCATCAGCAATTCCGTTTTCCATTCGCAACGTATTGAGGAACCACTTCCTTAAATAATACCCTGGAGTTCTTTACTGGGATCCCGCAGTATTCAGTAGCAGGCGACAATATGCGATCTGATTTATCTACTGATTCCACTACATTATCAGTTTATGAGTAAGAAAGAGTGATCGTTGTATTTATGATTTGTGCTATATATTATTTCAGTGCAGAATACCGCACTTCTACAGTGACAGAGAAGTTCCATAAAGTTTTTCTATGTTGGAGGAGAGTCATAATCCGTCATTGGACCCACGATTAGTTGGCTCGCGTAGAATACTCACCACGATGATCTCAGATTTTACTCTCAGGTATATTTTTGAATTCGTTCCGTCCCTCATCGTCGAAGTCGATTAGCTATCTAGCAGTTAGCATAATAATAATGATTTACTTTATTCCAAAACAGTACTTGTGATACAGAATGGAATTTTCAGCATTAATCATTGGCGGCCTGCTTAAATCTCGGGCTACCAAAATTTCCATCCTACATATCGCATCTATTTCCTCGGATTTATTTGTTTTAATTTTCAATTATGTATCCAGGTCGCATTACTTACTCTCGCGATTATTTACAATGTTTTCAACCTGTTGATTTACGAGTATATAATAACCTTAAGAAAAAGCATCATGGAGGTTGGCAGAGATCATTAAAGTGTACTCCAATGCATCAGATGACTGTTCCTGTGATTGTGAGCACAAATTGCAGGTCATTATCGAACAAGATTAACCACTTGCATTCTCTGTTATACTCAAATGTATGTTGTAATACTGGCGTAATCACTCTTCAAGATACTTGGCTCCATGATTCATATGACGATAATTTCAAGCCAACGGCAATTTTCACTTGTGTTTTTATTATTATTACCCTAGCTGTTATCATTATTATTATTTCCATTTTATATGCTGCATGTTTTGACACTACCTCTATTGTAAATGTAGAAATTTTCTGTGTGATTAATTTTATTTATAATTTGAGGAAATTAGATGCAATATTGTGGTTAATGCTGAAAATTCCATTCTGTATCACAAGTAGTGTTTTTGGAATAAAGTAAATCATTATTATTAATTACAATATTGCATCTAATTTCCTCAAATTATAAATAAAATTAATCACACAGAAAATCTTCCACACTTAAAATAGGGGTAATGTCAAAAACATGCAGCATATAAAATGGAAATGACAATAATAATGATAACCAGCCGAAATATGATTAGACAATGCGTCAAGAATAGATTACCGCTTTTGTCCACGTCTATGTGCATTTACTCTTTTACCTGCTCTTGTGGAACTGTTTATATTGGACGTTGTAAGCGTAATCTCCGAAAACGTGTAGCTGAACACTATCCGGTTTGGTTAATGAAAGGCGAACGTAGAACTGCAAAGTCGTCTATTTGTGATCACCTGTTAGAGTCTGGTCATTTAACCCCACGTGATTCATCTTTCAAAGTTATCTACATGGCAAAATCGAATCGATCCAAAAGTTTACGTTTTCTTCACTAATGCATAGCCGAAGCTTTAGCTATACATGAACAGAAACCTAAATTATGTGTTCAAAAGCGTTTTGTCAAACCTCTTTCTTTACCTTGGTCATAATAATGTTCTTTCCAGCTTTTATTTTATTTTACCACTTGAATTCTTTCCACTTCACTTCACATCTTCATTCTTATCGTAATCGTACTCCTAATTTTCAAAATTTTTAGACAACACTTGACATTTTCGTTATGAAACAATCTTTAATATTTTTGTAATTTATCCACTTCAACTCTACCCCTTATAACTTTTATCACATTTATACGTACATTGACTGAGCAATTATTTAGTACCACTTAATAACCTTTTTCTGTAATATAAATACGACTGTACAGTTGCTTGAAAATGAAGTCGTTGAAAAGAAAATTCTTCGCTGAACAAAAACTGTGTTTTTACTAATGAATAATGATAACAGCTAGGGTAATAATAATAAGAATACAAGTGAAAATTGCCGTTGGTTTGTGTCGCACAGTATTGGCAATGTGGTTTAGAAATCCTAACATGTTTAAGAATATTGCATATAATGTTCTCCTTACATGATATGGTGAAGAGAAAAACAAAGACTACAGCCATCATGGAGATAAGTTGGTGTTTGCAATTATGAGAGTAGAAAAACAGTGAAGTAACAGGACCATAAATAAAATAGAAATAATAGAAGCAAAAATTGAAGGTATATAAGGGTGGATGTAGGAAATTGTTTATTTACTAGATGAAAAAAGGTTAGTTAGTTCTTGCCTGACACAATTTTCATCACATAAAATACGTGCCAAGTATGGTATCATAGAATTTCTATACTTTGACGTGCGAGCATACAGTTTTCTGAAGTTACTTCTTGTTCTACCTGAGGAGATGCAAGGTGAAAGCTGGGGGTAAAGCGGATGCTCCAAGTCAGACAAAATCCCCTGAGCAAATTTATTCCACGAAGTCAAGTGCCTATCGACAACTACGTTAACTATGTGGTCCACTGGGACACCACTCACCCTACTGACAGTTTTCAGTATTCTACGATGTTGACTTTTTTAAGCAAACCAGGAAAGAATAAGGGTGAACAATAAAGAAAAATAGGTAGGACGCAAGAGTTTATGAACTGTAAGAGGAGGGGTTGAGTGATGTAAAATGTCAGGCGGAATATTTTGCTGGAGATTGCTAAGACATGGGAAGACCAGGAGAGATCAGAAGAGAGAATAAGTTTAAGATACTTAATTTCTGATTTAATTCCTATATCATGTGGTCAATTTTACAAGTGTCATGAGAATCGATGACTTCTTTTAACTGTCTTTTACATCTTAAGCTGAAATTAACAGTTTGACACTTAGAAGGATTCAGTTTAAGCGTACGCTTACTAATAGCTGTGGTATCTACATATCAAGCATTATGACTTACTTAAAGTTGGGCTTGAACTGGAGAAATAACATTATGTGATCACGGCTATCAAGAAGGGAATGACTAGCCAGAAGGCATACTTATTCTTCCCCGTGAGTTAACACCTTGTCGAACGGGGTACCACCATTTGCTCCATCACGTGGTCTGTTACAAAGGCAGTCAGGAGTTAGTAAGACCGAAAGAATTCGTCAATTCAGTTGTAACCCATCTATTTTGTCTGCCAAAATCAATTGGTTCGCCAGCTGGAACATGTTGAGGAAAACTGGATTGTTAACGGAGGAGGTAGCGCGTGCTGCGCAGTGACATGATTGTGTATCCCTACATTCTCTTCACACTACGGCCAATAATCACGTCCTTTAACAGCCGCATTATACTCTCCGTTCATTAGTTGGGATGGTGTTAAGAGGACATGGACCATCGGATTAGGTGAGGCAGGCCGAAGAGTTGGTGGGCGGCGTGATAGAACGGCAGTATTGGCAAGCAGGATATTAAAATAATAACCATGAGTGTTACTTCTACTAGAAACCAACCAGAAAAGAGCTCGAAGTTAATTGGCATCCTGGATGAGAAAACTACTGTTGGACTTCAATTTTAGACTTCCCCGTCGACTGACTCGACTGAAGATCTTGGTCTCAGGTTGCCAGGACGGCTTTTTGTATAGATGCTTTGACGATGTCTGGGTTTGTAATTAGAAGTCAGTTGGTGAATAGCGGCGGAAACCAGGGTGCACATTTAGTCCGATTTGGAAATGAGAACCGGGTTCGAGGCTCATTGGGAACATCATCACTCCATGAGGAATACAAGTACGGCCAGTTGGAGAGTCCCAAATAGAAAAATGGCATCCTGGATTCCCCTGTTAGTCAACATCCACCAATTAATCACTGTTGGAGTCGTTCGTAGATTCTTAAGATGAGCGAGCCACTCAGGCCCTGTTTATGTCTAATCCTCTGAAATGCCAAATAACATAGCTAAAAGTCGTTATAACGTGTGTCTTCAAGTAACTTGACATTTTCTCAACAAAACACTAGGTATTTCAACTAATTGTAAACTGGCCGTAAATTACGGCCAAATAAGGACACCATTAATTGCTGTTTATGCTAAAGACACTATTCCATCAACTTTTAACAAGGATAGAAGCAAAGAAGTGTGTAAAACAACGCATAGTTACCTGATTTTGAGGTTTTGTCAACAAACGCAGCCGGTAGACATCAGCTGATCAAATGACCTGCGGCCGTATGCAGTCTGCCCTCGATTAAGCAATAGCAGCTGTCAATGAAGTTGAAAATTGAACGATCAATTTATGGTCGTTTGCCCAAACCCAACTCTATAATTTGGTGGGAGTCATAATAATATTTTATCTCTCGAACAGAAACCAGCCAGTTTTACAGGCATGAACATATGTACAGTTATTAGACCTTGTATAATATATAATATGATTTGTTAATTTAGAAATAGGCTGAATATTGGTAAATGTGAGAGGAACATCTAAAATGAAATGTACAAATAAGGAAATAGATAATTTTTGAGGTCTTCTTTCGGCCTAATAATTCATGAGATATAGCATCAAATCTAAACTGTAATTGAAAAAAAACGGTATGTCAATTTCACGCGGGAATTATAAATCATTGCGTTAATTGTGGAAGGTAAGTAGCATTTTTGTACAGGTGCTGACGTGATATGTGAGAGATGCAGTATAAACAATAATTATCAGTAGATGATTCATAAAGTGTTTGAAAGTATATAAAACTTCAAATTCGCCGGTAAGTACACCATATTTGTGACATTTCCAGTTGTATATGAGACAGACTTTAAACTTGTCAGCAGATTTTATAATATAGGTGGTTCCGTTATTTACCAGATGAGCTAGCAATATCCCGAATAAGTAGAGGATAGCAGAGCTGTATTATTTTTATTTTTTTATTTTATTTTTGATTACAGCTTGATTCCACACCGTATTTTGGTACAAGTGTGGAATTTTCAGCGTGGATATCGGTAGCCCAAAATTCGCAGGCCAACCATAGATATCAAGTGTGCGTCGGCGTGGGCTCGAACCCCGGACCATGTGCATGGTTGGCGAGAGTCCTAACCACTGTGCCTTCGTTGAAGGCAGTAACGTTTATTTGATTATTTAGACTACCACCATTTGGACCTTAGTCTGCGTAGAGATAGACAGTGCTTACGTATAGCATGAGACAGGCTTTAGAGATATTTTAATACCAGTCGTCTTCAGTTGATTTGCATCTGGAATTTGAGATTGAACTCTTAGCATACTGAAATACTCATAATACAATATTACCAGGGATATATGCAAAAATATTTGGTTGAATAAAAAAATTAAAATTTAAGGCCGATTAAGAATAGGTGACTAGGGTTGTGAAAACAATCATGGTGAAAGTAGAGTCAAACATAGAGTTCACAGATTTCGGGAGCTAACGGTGAGGGTAAGAGGAGTGGCGTATTAGACCTTTGAATTTTAGTTTGTCACATACCTCTTCTAATACGTTGTTGATGAAATATTTGTTCAGCAGAGATGAGAAAGTTTTTGGGGTAGAACTGTTTCTACTTTCAGTTGGAAGACGGTTCCAAATAAAACGGTATCTCACAGTGTCCCAAATAAAACAAAATGAGCATCCTGGATTCCCCTGTTAGCCAAAATCCACCGATTAACCACTGTTGGAGTCGTTCGTAGATTCTTAAGATGAGCCAGCCACTCGGGCAATACAGGGTATACCACTATCGCAAAAGCGAAGAAATTTCTCATATATTTAGGTGCCCTGATTCGAAGTCGCAACAATGTCTGTCAGTCACGTATCGTAAACCGTTAATGTCCAGCTCTTGCTACTCTCGGGCTCACGCTGTTCCTTGAAGTTTCTCAGAAACGCTTAGTAATAACGGACGAATAAACCAAAACACCAATTGTTGACTCGAGGATTCTTTATTGTTACACCAACATATAAACAATGTTACAACTAAGGTCTGTGAACAAATATTACAATAATAAATCACAATATTACTTCTGACGGTTTTCTGCTGACTTCTTTCTGAACAGCGACCGATGAGACGATGACTGTCGTATTGATGCCTCCGCGAAAATTGGGGAAGTTGGTTTTGAGCAAACAACCATGAATTGATCGTTCAATCTTCAACTACATTGACACTCCCCGGCAAAAAGCGGATCCATCCCTTTTTTCCATCACGACAAATACACGTTGACTTGGATACCAGTGCGAGAACCTGGGCCACATGGACAAGGCTGAAATGGAAAACAATCAGAAAAGCCAACACACCACAAGCATACCCACAGCACAATCTCACACATCGCTGACGACCTGCGCCTTCCAGTTAAAGGCATCCTCTTGCAACACAATCTCCACTTGCTAGAATGACTCTTGCAGAATACAACGTGACCATAGCACCACCTCACGATACTCTACGCTCATCCTCTTATCTACTCACTACCAATTACCACTGAAATCGCTTGTCACTCATTCTGCCTCAATTCTAGTAACGGTGACGCATGCGAGCCTCAGTCGTTTACACTCTTTCTCCCCGGCGTGTGGGACCACAGCTAATAATTATCTCCGTGTGCATTTCATTCTCAGCAATAGCCTCCCTGGCGTATACGACCCATCTGCTGTCCTTAACATCAATCAATTCATTCATGGATGTAGAAGACTCGAAACAACTTCAGAAGTAATCACGACGAAAATTTTAACAAAATTATGCAATAACAACAAGGTACGAAAACGACAGGTAAACACAATGAATCCAAAATACACCAATTGATATGACACACCACACGTATACACAAACAGTATAAATAACCTCATGGGTCATGTTTTGGTGGAATTCCTTTGAAGAATCGCAGGACTTACACCAGTACGCCTACAACCCTTCACAGGTTGACGATTGTAAGTTGTGGAATGTCCGGACACAAACAGAATAACCAACAATTACATCAATTGGAACTCACACAATTATTTAACACAAACATATGTACAATCACTACATCAAATGTTGTGGATTCTGGCACGACAAACTACCCTTGAAGAACTGTAGGACTTACAGCAGTACGCCTACAACCCTTCTCAGGTTGATGATCCGAGTGGAAGTCGTCCGGATACAAACAGAATTGCCAACAGCTAGATGATAGATGATATCGATTCAGTATATACAATATGAACATATGTACAAAGTCATATACCAAGCACATTGGACTGCTCATTGATGCGCTACCATTTGAAGAATTGTAGGACTTACAGCAGTACGCCTACAACCCTTCTCATGTTGACGCTCTAGGGTGGAAAATCGTCTCAGAGTTCATTTGCTAACTTCCCTCTATCAGCTATATCCTCAAATCTGAACGGTAACAGGCTCATGTCATTGTATCGTAGAATATAGATGACTAACAAACACACGACGTATCTGGTCAACCAAGCGTAGGCACAGAGTAATTTACACCAAATATAATAGAATTCAAACAGTAACTTGGAACTTGGAAAGCCTTTGTTCGTGCAAGTCATTTTGACAATTACTCTCTCGTACACAGTCAGCTTATCCTCACTAAACTGACCATTGATATTTGTCCTTTCAAACGAACTGATACTAGCATAGTCATTGCACAAGATACTTGAGTTCATGGGTGTCTGTTTCATTGTGGATGACAGCACCAACGACGACTGATTGATATCAGTTGATGAAGTTAGCGGTGGATCAAAAGCTGCTGTTGCTCGACTTTCAGAAAGTTGTCTACCTGCAAGACCACCACCACTGCTGTCTTTTACTATCAGCTCAGGGTTAGCACTAGCATCTGATGATAGGTGGGCTACATGCTGATCACTCACACTGACGGTCTGACAAGTATGCATGCCTTCTGCAACTGCACCTGGATTTATTTCTAATTCAAGTTCAAGTTGTACAGAACCTTTGTTCAACTTAGCAGTAGTAGGCATATCCCTCATCTCATCATGATCAACCAAAGACAACTGTGAAGTATCATGATCATTATCACGAATATTCACTTTACCGTCAACTTTATCATTTTCAAACTCTTTAATAACAGAAGTAGACAATTTTGGTTCCTCCTTGCAAATCCTAAAAGGTTTTATAACTTCACTCTGACTAGTTATACTTTGTAAACTTATGGAGTCAGAACTGCACTCTGAAGCAATAACTCTATTCTGTGACACTCTATTCAACAATGGCTTACCAGTTGCAACTACAGACTTCTTCACCGCACCGTTATCGTCACACAATTCGGAGTCAGGCCTGGAGTTAACATTTAGCTTATCACTGAACTTGCTCACTGGTTCACAGTTCACCTTTGTATGCACCTCTTGCAAACGTGTACAACAAAACCGTGTTTGTCTTGCATCTTGTAACTCATCTGTTGAGGATGTACTACGAAACCTGTTACACTCACTAGATCTATATGCATTACTAGATATCATGGGGCCTTCTCGATATCCACCTCTCTGAGGCCATTTCGTCATCAATGATTGCGTTTTACCCTCAGACTGCTCTATTCTAGGGGTGTGATTCAATATACTGGCAAACTTGCTCATCGATTGATTGACGCTATCTTTTGCCAGTTTCAGGATATCATCAAATTTTGGCCCGATGCCTTCATCCTCCATACGGGAGCTCATCTTCACCCACTTCCTTTGCAGTCGAGTAGGTAGACGTATTGCTATTACTTCTAGTATAAAACTCGAGTTGAGGTCACTCATGCAATTCATAGAAATCAAGGTATTCTTATAAGTCATAAGATTATCTAAAAACTCAGTGAGTGCCTGGGAGTCATCCTGTAATTGACCACCATTACCTCTAACAGCCTCGAATAATTTCCTTACAATCATCGAAGGTCTTCCAAACCTTTGACGTAATATGCTCATAGCCTCAGCGTGTCCCTCATTAGGGGGCATGAGCTTACAGCACTGTATAGCTCTTGAAGCATCTCCAGTGCAATATCTCATCAAATACATTAACTTCAATTCATCATTTAATAAAAAACCACTCAACATGATCTCAAACTCCTTTACAAATTGTAAATAATCAGCTGGGTTTCCATCAAAACACCGTGGTTCAAACTTAGGGAGTTTGATTTTCCTATTATCCCTGAACGGCGAAACAGTAACACCAACCATGTCATGTTTAACATCAGACACATCGTTACAAGTAACAGACAAGTCAACATGACTTACTTTCCTGTTTGCATCCAAGACACTCTGTCCCTTCTTTGACCCAGGCATTGTTGAACTTGACCAAATTCCAAAAACGTTCCAGATATTGCTTGTTCAAAGAGGACTTGACCGGCACCAGGAAAAATGAACGGCGACTATCCGAACTTTCACCAACTGTTTGAATCCGCCAGATCTGCTTCTACTATCAGAAACTGTCAGTCACGTTTCGTAAACCGTTGATGCCCAGCTCTTGCTACTCTCGGGCTCACGCTGTTCCTTGAAGTTTCTCAGAAACGCTTAGTAATAGCGGACGAATAAACCAAAACACCAGTTGGCCACTCGAGAATTCTTTATTGTTACACCAACATATAAACAATGTTACAACTAAGGTCTGTGAACAAATATTACAATAATAAATCACAATATTACTTCTGACGGTTTTCTGCTGACTTCTTTCTGAACAGCGACCGATGAGACGATGACTGTCGTATTGATGCCTCCGCGAAAATTGGGGAAGTTGGTTTTGAGCAAACAACCATGAATTGATCGTTCAATCTTCAACTTCATTGACAATGTCTGTTTTGACTCCCAGGCAGGGCATAAGCTAATGAAACTAGTGTCTTAAATATCTTTTGTTCACGCCTATATGCTATATGCTGTGGATTTCAAAGAAGAGATGATCTTCCTCCACTCCAATTAAAATGCTTCACAGGGAAAACAAAAATTATATAGAATGAAAGATAACATTGGTTTGAAAGTAATCAACATCCTGATCAAGTCTGAAATGCACAGGTTGAATTCAACCCGAAGTTTATATCCTGTAAAAATGAATCTAACACACGGTAAATTTTCAAAGAACTTACCGATGGTGAGCAGAGAAACCTTAACCCTTGTTCCTTTGATGTGTGTATACTAAACAAGACTTTCATACATTCCCCACATGTGCCAAACTTTCTAGTCTCATAAGTGTCAGTGAAACCTGCTCCCTTTTTTCAGTACAAATGACGTTCTAAAATGTCTCCAGTCACTGGACTCTTCTTGTACCCCAGGTCCAGACGTTTTGCCTAGCCTTATTCTCAGAAATTGTGCAGGTATCCTGCGTTATTCTCTAATGGACATATTTAATGGATCTTTTTCCAGAAATGTCGCGCCAGCCGTTTGGATGGACATTAAAATTGCACCTATACCTAAGTCATTTACCGGAGCACGTTTTAAATTTACACTTATCGCTATTACTTCTCATTTTCTAGAAACTACGGAAAAGTTACTCCTACTTTATCTTCAACCTTTACTTAAAGTCCTTAATGTTCCCAAGAAAATCGCCTATAAAAACAGTAGAAGTAATTTATATTCAGCTGCAATCATGCATAACAACATTTTTCAGTGCAGTTGAAATTTCAACGATCAGTTCGTCGTCGTTTGCTCAAACCCAACTCCTCCATATTTTTCGCTGGAGTCATCAATCCAGCAGTCATCGACTCAACGTTCGCCGTTCGGTGGAAGAAAGAAAACTATCAGAAGTATTATCCTGATTTATTGCTATAACGTTTATTCTTAGACCTTGTATATAATGACCTTATTGTTGGTTATATATTGGCGTAAGAATAAAGGATTCTCGAGTCGCCAATCAGTGTTCTGGTTTTTTCGCGTTGGTTAATACAAACTGATTCTGAAAGTCTTCCAGGGACAGCGTGAGGACCAGCCTAGTAACACCTAGAGATTAGCAGTTCCTGAGAGTTTCTGACAGCTTCTGATAGTTATCTGACAGTTTCTCGTAGTTTCTGTTCTTATTTTCTCGTGTCTGCCCGTTTTCTTTGGACAAGTGTTATCTGGAACTTTTCTGGATTGTTTAGTCAAGTTCAGTAGTGCCTGGGTCAAGGAAAGGGCAAGGGGCTTTGGAAGCAGACAGGAAAGTAAGCAACACCGAGTTACCTGTTATATGTAATGATATGTATGATGTCCGGATTGATGAGTCTGTTGTTCATGGTTCGCCGTTTAGGGATAGTAGGGGTTTAAAGTTACCTAAATTCGAGCCTCGGTAACTTGATGGAAACCCAATCGGCTATCCACAGTTTATCGAAGCGTTTGAAGTCATGTTGAGTGGATTTTTATTAAATGATGATATGAAGTTAATGTATTTGTTGAGCTGCTGCACTGGTGTTGCTGCGATAGTTATACGGTGCTGTAAGGTTACGCCCTCAAACAAAGGATATACTGAGGCGATGCGTATCCTGCGTCAAAGGTTTGGAAGACCTTCGATGATTGTAAGGAATGTATTCGAGGCTGTCAAAGGTAATGGTAGTCAATTACAAGATGACTCCAAGGCACTCACTGAGATTCTGGATAATCTGATGACTTACAAGAATACGTTGATTTCGATGAATTGCATGAGCGATGTGAACTCAAGTTCCGTCCTGGAAGTAATAGCGAGACGTCTACCTACTCGACTGAAAAATAAGTGGGTGAAGATGAGCTCTCGTATAGAGGATGAAGGCATTGAGCCAAAGTTCGATGATATTCTGAAACTGGTAAAAGAAAGTGTCAACCAAGCTATGAGCAAGTTTTCCAGTATATTGCATCCCACCTCTGGAATAGAGAAGTCAGAGACCGAAACGCGGTCATTTGTGACGAAGGGGTCTCAGCGAAGTGGATATCGAGAAAACTGTACGGTGTCTAGTAATCCATATAAACTTGGTGAGTGTAGCAGCCTTAGTGGGACGTCCACGACATATAGGTTACAAGTTGCGAGACAAACACGGTTGTCAGCCACGTCTCGTAAACCGTTAATGTCCAGCTCTTGCTACTCTCGGGCTCACGCTGTTCCTTGAAGTTTCTCAGAAACGCTTAGTAATAACGGACGAATAAACCAAAACACCAGTTGGCCACTCGAGAATTCTTTATTGTTACACCAACATATAAACAATGTTACAACTAAGGTCTGTGAACGAATATTACAATAATAAATCACAATATTACTTCTGACGGTTTTCTGCTGACTTCTTTCTGAACAGCGACCGATGAGACGATGACTGTCGTATTGATGCCTCCGCGAAAATTGGGGAAGTTGGTTTTGAGCAAACAACCATGAATTGATCGTTCAATCTTCAACTACATTGACAACGGTTGTGTTTTACACGTTTGCAACATGTGCATACAAAAGGGAACTGTAGAATTGGCCAAGATTAGAGATATGCTATGTGTGAAATCAGCATCATCAACTTCTGACTCCGAAGGGTCTGACGTCAATGGTGCAGTGAAGAAGTCTGTGGTTGCAAAAGTAAGCCATTGTTCAATAAAGTGTCACAGACTACACCGTAGTTTGTTCAGAAGAAGTTAGTTACAGTTCTAGTGTCTAGTTCTAACTCCACAATTTTTCAAGATAATAATACTGGTCAGAGTAAAAGTATAAATCCTCTAAGGATTTGTGAGGAAGAACTTAAATCATCTACTGTTGTTATTAAAGAGTTTGAAAATGATGAAGTTGATCATTCAGTATGCAGTAAAGTGGATATTTGTGGCAATGATCATGATAGTGCCCATTTGTTTTGGCTGATTATGATGAGTTGAGTGGAATGCCTACTACTACTGAGTTGAACAAAGAATCTGTACATTTTGAAAGCGAAGCATAAATAAAGGCAGATGCGACTGAAGAAGGTATGGATATTCGTGAGACCGTCAGTGTAAATAATCAGCGTGTAGTCCACCTATCGGCAGATGTCAATGTAGTTGAAGATTGATCGATCAATTCATGGTTGTTTGCTCTAACCCAACTCCTCCATATTTTTCGCTGGAGTCATCAATCCAGCAGTCATCGACTCATCGTTCGCCGTTCGGTGGAAGAAAGAAAACTATCAGAAGTATTATCCTGATTTATTGCTATAACATTTATTCTTAGACCTTGTATATAATGACCTTATTGTTGGTTATATATTGGCGTAAGAATAAAGGATTCTCGAGTCGCCAATCAGTGTTCTGGTTTTTTCGCGTTGGTTAATACAAACTGATTCTGAAAGTCTTCCAGGGACAGCGTGAGGACCAGCGTAGTAAGAGCTGGACATTGACAGCTTATGAGAGTCGGCTGACAGTTTCTGATAGTGTTTGGATAGTTTCCGTTCATCTTTCCTGGTGCCTGCCAGTCTTCTTTGAACTAGCATTACCTGGAACTTTTCTGGAATTTTGGTCAAGTTCAACGATGCCTGGGTCAAAGAAGGGACAGAGCGTCTTGGATGCAAACAGGAAAGTAAGTAATGTTGACTTGTCTGTTACATGTAACGATGTGTTTGCTGTTAAGCATGATTAGGTTGATGTTAACGTCTTGCCAACCACGGATAATAGGAATATTAAGCTTCCTAAATACGAGCCTCAGTGTTTCGACGGAAACCCAGCTGAGTTTGAAGTCATGCTGGATAGGCTTGCATTAAATGATGGAATGAAGTTGGAGTATTTGATGAGGTACTGCACTGGAGTTGCTTCAAGAGCTGTACAGTGCTGTAAGTTCATGCCGCCAAATGAAGGATATACTGAGGCCATGAGGATATTACGTCATTTATGATATCCCGTAACATTTTTGAGACCGTCAAAGGTAATGTAGCACAGCTAAGGGACAACCCCGAGGAACACGCAGAGTTCATGGATAACATAACGGTATGAAGAAATACTCTCGTTTATCTTGACAAAATGGATCTGTTGGACTCAAGTCCAGTGATTGAGAGAGTTGTCAAGAAATTGCCGGCTCGTCTACAAAGGAAGTTCACAAAGGTTAGTCCCGGCTAGAGGAAGATGGTTTGGAGCCTGGATTCGATGATATTCTGAGACTGGTGAAAGACAGTATCAACCAGGCGATGGGCGAATTCGCCAGCATTTTGCATTCTAAGGTAGAACCTATGGAACCAGTGAATATAAAGAAAGCATTTGTGGTGAAGGCTCAAGGCACATAGAGAAAGGGTGAGTGTATTGTTTGCCATAACACGCATCAATTGAGCGATTGCAATCGCTTCGCCTCCATGTCTCCCGTAGAATGGTTAAAAATGGCAAAACAGAAGCGGCTGTGTTTCAGTTGTTTAAAGATTGGGCAAACAAAGTTGAATTGTAGGGCGACAACCAGAGGAAGTAGTGGTTTAACGGATATGCACCCACTTCTGAGGACAGCAAACGAACCTGGGAATTCGGTTAACTGTAATAGTATCTCTAGACCCCTTGATACCCCACAAGTTTTCTTAGGAGTATTACCAGTTAAGGTGAAAGGACCGAAATCCTCAGTAGAGACTTATGCATTGTTGGATAATGGTTCAGACGTTACATTGATAGATGCTAAACTGGCTGGTTGCCTGGATATTAAAGGCCCAAGGCAACCTTTGGTTGTAAATACTTTCAATTCTTCGAAAACAGTAGTATGTGAACGAGTGTCATTTCAGTTGGAATCCTTGACTACTGGGGAAACTGTTGAAGTAGATGTCAATGTCCAGGACTTACTACGCTGAACCTCATATTATCCTTGGAATACTTTCAGAAACTATTCGTAATAACCAACGCACAAATTCAGAACGCTGATTGGTGACTAATATGCCGTTTATTGTTGCACCAATTCAGAGCAAGCCATTAGGATATTGTGCACAAAGTCTGAAAATGAATGTCACAACAGCAAATACCAATAATATTTCTGATAATTTTTTTCTATCCTCCAACGAACAGCTAACGATGAAACGATGACTGCAGTATCGATGACTCCCACGAAGAATATCGAGGAGTTGGATTCGAGCAAACAACCATGAATTGATCGATCAATCTTCAACTCCATGGACACTCCCCGGCAAAAGGCGGATCCATCCCTTTTTTCCATCACGACAAATACACGTTGACTTGGATACCAGTGCGAGAACCTGGGCCACATGGACAAGGCTGAAATGGAAGACAATCAGAAAAGCCAACACACCACAAGCATACCCACAGCACAATCTCACACATCGCTGACGACCTGCGCCTTCCAGTTAAAGGCATCCTCTTGCAACACAATCTCCACTTGCTAGAATGACTCTTGCAGAATACAACGTGACCATAGCACCACCTCACGATACTCTACGCTCATCCTCTTATCTACTCACTACCAATTACCACTGAAATCGCTTGTCACTCATTCTGCCTCAATTCTAGTAACGGTGACGCATGCGAGCCTCAGTCGTTTACACTCTTTCTCCCCGGCGTGTGGGACCACAGCTAATAATTATCTCCGTGTGCATTTCATTCTCAGCAATAGCCTCCCTGGCGTATACGACCCATCTGCTGTCCTTAACATCAATCAATTCATTCATGGATGTAGAAGACTCGAAACAACTTCAGAAGTAATCACGACGAAAATTTTAACAAAATTATGCAATAACAACAAGGTACGAAAACGACAGGTAAACACAATGAATCCAAAATACACCAATTGATATGACACACCACACGTATACACAAACAGTATAAATAACCTCATGGGTCATGTTTTGGTGGAATTCCTTTGAAGAATCGCAGGACTTACACCAGTACGCCTACAACCCTTCTCAGGTTGATGATCCAAGGGGAAGATGTCCGGACACGAACAAGATTATCAACAGATAGAATAGAGATGATACAAATTCAGTGTGTACAACATGGACATATTTGCAAAATCACACACCAAGTACGATGGACGGCGCAACGACGTACTACCCTTGAAGAATTGTAGGACTTACAGCAGTATGCCTACAACTCTTCTCAGGTTGACGCCCTAGGTTTGAAAATCGTCAAGTGTTTCATCTTCCGACTTTCAACTCTCAGCACCTTCCAGTAGACCCAGTTTTCTAATATCTCGCACCAACATGCCACAACTTGTTCTCACCTCAACCGTCCTCACCAATCCATCACCACAACAGAGTAGCCTTACTACCACTCCTAAAGGCCATCTACCTGTGGCACATTTATCTGCTACTAATACTATGTCACCAACCTTTAAGTTTCGGCCCAAATTTTTCCACTTGTCCCTGGTTTGCAGTGTTAGAATGTACTCCTTTAACCATCTTTTCCAAAATATATCTTTCATGTGCCTGGCTTGTTTCCATCTTTTAATCGTAGGTATTTCTTCCCCTCTTGATTCCTCTATGCCAGGGTTGCCCCTCAATAACAATAATTTGTTTGGTGTTAACACATCAAAATCCTTGACGTCGTCCCTCACAGGTAATAGCGGCCGGTCATTTAGTATTCATTCAGCTTCACAAAAAATGTCTCCAACGTTTCGTCATATAAACTCTGCTTTTTAATTATGGAGCTTAAAATGCGCTTGATAATTCCTATAAGTCTTTCCCATAGTCCACCTTTATGGCTGGCATATGGTGGGTTGAAGTGCCACTCGATGTTCCTTTTCAGTAACTCTTCATGAACTCTCGTTTGCGGCGTGACAGCCAACAAAATTAGTCCCTCTGTCACTGAACATCATCTTCGGTACACCTCGGCGATTTATAAATCTACGTAATGCTAGTACGAATGAATCATTAGTTATAATAACAATAATAATTTGCATGTTCATATGAACATAAATTTACATGAAAATGCATGCCGTTTTTACAGGCACTATCAAGTATGGTATAATGTCAAATCTTAGATTGTCTACAAGTTAATAGTGTTTCAACAGTTAAATATTTGATACATATATATAATTACACTAGTTGTCTGAACCAGGCCGTATAGTTATTGAATTGTACATTTGTCCTCCAGGTTGAGCGGGAAAACTGACTTCGTTTCGTTTTCATCCCTTGGCTGTAGGCATACGATAACCAACCAATGTTGAGGTAAGTACAACGTTTACAAGGGACTGGAAGCTGTTTTAGAAAAGTTAAAGTGCTAAGGTGAATCATTAAAGTGTAATAAATTAAGTAAGTGCAATATATCATTAATAAACACATTTATATAGAAAACAGAATGGGGAAGTAATTAATCCTTAGGCCGACAACGTTCATTTGCAATGTATAATAACCCCAATATACTTCGTACTATCATGATGTCCACTTTTGGCTTTAATACAATTATTTTCAAGCCAGTTGTTTTTATTTCATGCCTTTTTGTATATTTGGTGCACAACCGTGCCCTACAGAGAATAGGAATGGAACAAGTCGAATCAAATTCATAAAGAGCTATAAAATGTTAGGTTTAATGGAATATAATGAGGATCAAGTAAAGACGTTATTAGAAAATGAGTGAGATAAGACATTGTGAAGTGGTATTTAAAGATCTGACGATGGATAGCAAGTTGATTTATAAGATGCCCCATAAATCTGTGCAGATCCCGCGTGGTCGCGCTGCTGTGCTGGACGAGCATTTCGGAGTTTACATTCCGTGCACTTATCAATTATCTTACGGACAGCGGTACCTCCCTTCATTATCCAGAACTTACATCGAATACTTGATAGTACTTGCGAAGTACCCAAATGAGCTTCAAAAAATGGTAGTGTCTTATAATGAGATCAGTGACTGGATGGTAGCAAGGTAATAAAGACGGATGACGGGTCTCATATGACGATTCTAACATTTGTAGACGTCCACCAACTCTAGCGATCCCTTCGGAAACTATCGGAGATAATCTATCTAACCGCGCCTTGAAATCTGCGAAGTCAGGACTATCCTCCTTTGCAATCTCACCCCACGCTTCTCACTGAGCAGCCCTCAAAATCACCAACTGTGTAAGATGCATGACCTTTATATACGTAACTCATCGTGCCGACCACGCAACAGCTTTCAGTAATTTGTACCAAGAAGAATAATATTTAAAAAGTGGATGTAAGCTCGAATGTCTTTCTTGGGTAGATGTTAAACTGACACTTGTCTTCAACTCCAAGGCACACTCGTTTATCGATGGTTCATCTTCTCTACTAGGCCACCTGCTATCAGCCCGTGGCAAGAACTCTGGACCTTTCCACCACTTATTATTAACCACATTCATATCAATAACTCCTCGGATGCTAGATCAGCTGGATTTTTTCCAGACGGTACGTACCTCCGCTGCTCGACGGTTGTTAATTCACGAATTTGGGATGCTCTGTTAGCTAAAAAACATGCATATCTTGCTGACTCGTTGCGTATATAATATATCACAGACATCGAATCAGTCCAAAACGTTACAGGAAACTTGGGATAACCCGGCTCTTTACACACGGTTGTGAATAACTGCGCAGCTAGCAAGGCTGCAGTAAGTTCTAATCTCGGAATCGAAATCGTCTTTAGAGGTGCAACTCTAGATTCGCCCATCGCCAGGCTAACATCTATATCATCCTTTAAGGTGATTCTGATGTAGACAGCTGCTTCAAATCCAACCTCAGAGGCATCAGAAAAACATGGAAGTCAATTATATCATGATTTCTCGATGGCTTAAGTGGACGTGAGACGCAATGCAGATCCAGCGTTCTCAAACTGTTAACCCACCCCTTCCGCTATTCTCTCTGCCTCTCACTTAATGGTTCATCCTACTGTGACACTTTCCTGCATGTCTCTTGAAATAACCTCCTAGCCGGAAGTAGATAAGGTGCTTGTCAATGTAGTTGAAGATTGAACGATCAATTCATGGTTGTTTGCTCAAAACCAACTTCCCCAATTTTCGCGGAGGCATCAATACGACAGTCATCGTCTCATCGGTCGCTGTTCAGAAAGAAGTCAGCAGAAAACCGTCAGAAGTAATATTGTGATTTATTATTGTAATATTTGTTCACAGACCTTAGTTGTAACATTGTTTATATGTTGGTGTAACAATAAAGAATTCTCGAGTGGCCAACTGGTGTTTTGGTTTATTCGTCCGTTATTACTAAGCGTTTCTGAGAAACTTCAAGGAACAGCGTGAGCCCGAGAGTAGCAAGAGCTGGACATTAACGGTTTACGAGACGTGGCTGACAGTGCTACTAATCCAAGTGGGTCAAACACGAACGACAACACAGAGAGCATACCTCTCCGGGTAACTGGCTTATCAATACCACCAACACTAAACCCAAAGTTATCAGAGTTCACATCCCATCGCATACTTAATGTGCGTTCAACCGGTAGAGTATCAACAGGTAAATCTTGTACAGTAGGTGCTCTGTCTTCTGGAACTATATGCTTCAAAACGTCTAGGCTGTTCGAGACCCACTTAGTTAGACGAAAGCCGGCCTTAGCTAACACTTCAGTAGTGCTTGTTGCAAATCTAACTGCAGACTTATCATCATCGAAGGAGGCTAAACAATCATCCACGTAGAAGCAACAATCTATGACGTCCAGCAAATCATTAGAACCAAATGTGGACACTGCCTTTCGTAGAGCAAAATTAGCACAAAACGGGGAGGACGTGGCACCAAATGGATGCACTGTCATCCTATATTCTGACACCTTACCACAAGGACCGTCATCAAACCACAAAAACCTCAAGTGATCTCTGTCACTCTCTGGCACCTTCACCTGTAGGAACATTTCCTCAATATCCGCCGCGACAGCAACTGTAAACTTTCTGAATCTTAACAGCAGTCCCACTAATGAGCTCACGCAATCTGGGCCACTATACAGATTATCATTTAAAGAGACTCCTTCATGTTTCGCAGAACAATCAAACACCACACGGAGTTTACCTGGCTTCCTCGGGTTAAAGACGGGATGATGGGGCAAATACCACTTCCCTGGCTCACTTGATCAACTAGTCTTTCAACGTAACCCTTCATTATATGTTTATCGACGACATCCTTATATTTGGACCAGAGTTCTGCATCTGACAAAAATTTCTTCTGTAAACCCATTAGTCTCTTAAGAGCAACTTTCCTATTACAAACCAACTGTCTATCTTTGAATCTCCATGGTAGGCCAACGCTGAAACGCCCGTTTTCGTATTTACAAGACTCCTCGGCTATTTTAACTGCTTTTAAGTCTTCTACAGAACGACCCTTCTCTGGGACACCGCAGTCACAAAACTCCTTGTCATACATATTTTTAATCATAGTTTCTAGTTTGTCCCCATCGTTTGCAACTAATGATGATATGTGGACTATGGGTATAGGTCCTCTCACTGTCCATCCCAGTGGTGTTTTCGTCGCGAAGAGATCATCTCTACCTCCGAATCTCTCTTCTAATACCTTGTGAGCTTCTGGCACACTACATCCAATGAGTACTCTCACTCTTCCATCTTGCAGTGTTGGAAGAGGTATGTCACACAGGTATGGCTTACCGACAACCGTTTCACGACTAGGTACTATAGCTTCGCCAAGTTTCATACTGGAGGTAGTGTAAGCAGTATCCACTTCAACGGTTTCCCCAGTAGCCAAGGATTCTAACTGAAATGACACTCGTTCACATACTACTGTTTTCGCAGAATTGAAAGTATTTACAACCAAGGGTTGCTTTGGGCCTTTAATACCCAAGCAACCAGCCAGTTTAGCATCTATCAATGTAACGTCTGAACCATTATCCAACAATGCATAAGTCTCTACTGAAGATTTCGGTCCTTTCACCTTAACTGGTAATACCCCTAAGAAAACTTGTGGGGTATCAAGGGGTCTAGAGATACTATTACAATTAACCGAATTCCCAGGTTCGTTCACTGTCCTCAGAAGTGGGTGCATATCCGTTAAACCACTACTTCCTCTGGTTGTCGCCTTACAATTCAACTTTGTATGCCCAATCTTTAAACAACTGAAACACAGCCGCTTCTGTTTTGCCATTTTTAACCATTCTACGGGAGACATGGAGGCGAAGCGATTGCAATCGCTCAATTGATGCGTGTTATGGCAAACAATACACTCACCCTTTCTCTATGTGCCTTGAGCCTTCACCACAAATGCTTTCTTTATATTCACTGGTTCCATAGGTTCTACCTTAGAATGCAAAATGCTGGCGAATTCGCCCATCGCCTGGTTGATACTGTCTTTCACCAGTCTCAGAATATCATCGAATCCAGGCTCCAAACCATCTTCCTCTAGCCGGGACTAACCTTTGTGAACTTCCTTTGTAGACGAGCCGGCAATTTCTTGACAACTCTCTCAATCACTGGACTTGAGTCCAACAGATCCATTTTGTCAAGATAAACGAGAGTATTTCTTCATACCGTTATGTTATCCATGAACTCTGCGTGTTCCTCGGGGTTGTCCCTTAGCTGTGCTACATTACCTTTGACGGTCTCAAAAATGTTACGGGATATCATAAATGACGTAATATCCTCATGGCCTCAGTATATCCTTCATTTGGCGGCATGAACTTACAGCACTGTACAGCTCTTGAAGCAACTCCAGTGCAGTACCTCATCAAATACTCCAACTTCATTCCATCATTTAATGCAAGCCTATCCAGCATGACTTCAAACTCAGCTGGGTTTCCGTCGAAACACTGAGGCTCGTATTTAGGAAGCTTAATATTCCTATTATCCGTGGATGGCAAGACGTTAACATCAACCTAATCATGCTTAACAGCAAACACATCGTTACATGTAACAGACAAGTCAACATTACTTACTTTCCTGTTTGCATCCAAGACGCTCTGTCCCTTCTTTGACCCAGGCATCGTTGAACTTGACCAAAATTCCAGAAAAGTTCCAGGTAATGCTAGTTCAAAGAAGACTGGCAGGCACCAGGAAAGATGAACGGAAACTATCCAAACACTATCAGAAACTGTCAGCCGACTCTCATAAGCTGTCAATGTCCAGCTCTTACTACGCTGGTCCTCACGCTGTCCCTGGAAGACTTTCAGAATCAGTTTGTATTAACCAACGCGAAAAAACCAGAACACTGATTGGCGACTCGAGAATCCTTTATTCTTACGCCAATATATAACCAACAATAAGGTCATTATATACAAGGTCTAAGAATAAATGTTATAGCAATAAATCAGGATAATACTTCTGATAGTTTTCTTTCTTCCACCGAACGGCGAACGTTGAGTCGATGACTGCTGGATTGATGACTCCAGCGAAAAATATGGAGGAGTTGGGTTAGAGCAAACAACCATGAATTGATCGATCAATCTTCAACTACATTGACATCTGCCGATAGGTGGACTACACGCTGATTATTTACACTGACGGTCTCACGAATATCCATACCTTCTTCAGTCGCATCTGCCTTTATTTATGCTTCGCTTTCAAAATGTACAGATTCTTTGTTCAACTCAGTAGTAGTAGGCATTCCACTCAACTCATCATAATCAGCCAAAACAAATGGGCACTATCATGATCATTGCCACAAATATCCACTTTACTGCATACTGAATGATCAACTTCATCATTTTCAAACTCTTTAATAACAACAGTAGATGATTTAAGTTCTTCCTCACAAATCCTTAGAGGATTTATACTTTTACTCTGACCAGTATTATTATCTTGAAAAATTGTGGAGTTAGAACTAGACACTAGAACTGTAACTAACTTCTTCTGAACAAACTACGGTGTAGTCTGTGACACTTTATTGAACAATGGCTTACTTTTGCAACCACAGACTTCTTCACTGCACCATTGACGTCAGACCCTTCGGAGTCAGAAGTTGATGATGCTGATTTCACACATAGCATATCTCTAATCTTGGCCAATTCTACAGTTCCCTTTTGTATGCACATGTTGCAAACGTGTAAAACACAACCGTTGTCAATGTAGTTGAAGATTGAACGATCAATTCATGGTTGTTTGCTCAAAACCAACTTCCCCAATTTTCGCGGAGGCATCAATACGACAGTCATCGTCTCATCGGTCGCTGTTCAGAAAGAAGTCAGCAGAAAACCGTCAGAAGTAATATTGTGATTTATTATTGTAATATTTGTTCACAGACCTTAGTTGTAACATTGTTTATATGTTGGTGTAACAATAAAGAATTCTCGAGTGGCCAACTGGTGTTTTGGTTTATTCGTCCGTTATTACTAAGCGTTTCTGAGAAACTTCAAGGAACAGCGTGAGCCCGAGAGTAGCAAGAGCTGGACATTAACGGTTTACGAGACGTGGCTGACAACCGTGTTTGTCTCGCAACTTGTAACCTATCTGTCGTGGACGTCCCACTAAGCTGTTACACTCACCAAGTTTATATGGATTACTAGACACCGTACAGTTTTCTCGATATCCACTTCGCTGAGACCCCTTCGTCACAAATGACCGCGTTTCGGTCTCTGACTTCTCTATTCCAGAGGTGGGATGCAATATACTGGAAAACTTGCTCATAGCTTGGTTGACACTTTCTTTTACCAGTTTCAGAATATCATCGAACTTTGGCTCAATGCCTTCATCCTCTATACGAGAGCTCATCTTCACCCACTTATTTTTCAGTCGAGTAGGTAGACGTCTCGCTATTACTTCCAGGACGGAACTTGAGTTCACATCGCTCATGCAATTCATCGAAATCAACGTATTCTTGTAAGTCATCAGATTATCCAGAATCTCAGTGAGTGCCTTGGAGTCATCTTGTAATTGACTACCATTACCTTTGACAGCCTCGAATACATTCCTTACAATCATCGAAGGTCTTCCAAACCTTTGACGCAGGATACGCATCGCCTCAGTATATCCTTTGTTTGAGGGCGTAACCTTACAGCACCGTATAACTATCGCAGCAACACCAGTGCAGCAGCTCAACAAATACATTAACTTCATATCATCATTTAATAAAAATCCACTCAACATGACTTCAAACGCTTCGATAAACTGTGGATAGCCGATTGGGTTTCCATCAAGTTACCGAGGCTCGAATTTAGGTAACTTTAAACCCCTACTATCCCTAAACGGCGAACCATGAACAACAGACTCATCAATCCGGACATCATACATATCATTACATATAACAGGTAACTCGGTGTTGCTTACTTTCCTGTCTGCTTCCAAAGCCCCTTGCCCTTTCCTTGACCCAGGCACTACTGAACTTGACTAAACAATCCAGAAAAGTTCCAGATAACACTTGTCCAAAGAAAACGGGCAGACACGAGAAAATAAGAACAGAAACTACGAGAAACTGTCAGATAACTATCAGAAGCTGTCAGAAACTCTCAGGAACTGCTAATCTCTAGGTGTTACTAGGCTGGTCCTCACGCTGTCCCTGGAAGACTTTCAGAATCAGTTTGTATTAACCAACGCGAAAAAACCAGAACACTGATTGGCGACTCGAGAATCCTTTATTCTTACGCCAATATATAACCAACAATAAGGTCATTATATACAAGGTCTAAGAATAAATGTTATAGCAATAAATCAGGATAATACTTCTGATAGTTTTCTTTCTTCCACCGAACGGCGAACGTTGAGTCGATGACTGCTGGATTGATGACTCCAGCGAAAAATATGGAGGAGTTGGGTTTGAGCAAACGACGACGAACTGATCGTTGAAATTTCAACTGCACTGACAAATGTTGTTATGCATGATTGCAGCTGAATATAAATTACTTCTACTGTTTTTATAGGCGATTTTCTTGGGAACATTAAGGACTTTAAGTAAAGGTTGAAGATAAAGTAGGAGTAACTTTTCCGTAGTTTCTAGAAAATGAGAAGTAATAGCGATAAGTGTAAATTTAAAACGTGCTCCGGTAAATGACTTAGGTATAGGTGCAATTTTAATGTCCATCCAAACGGCTGGCACGACATTTCTGGAAAAAGATCCATTAAATATGTCCATTAGAGAATAACGCAGGATACCTGCACAATTTCTGAGAATAAGGCTAGGCAAAACGTCTGGACCTGGGGTACAAGAAGAGTCCAGTGACTGGAGACATTTTAGAACGTCATTTGTACTGAAAAAAAGGGAGCAGGTTTCACTGACACTTGTGAGACTAGAAAGTTTGGCACTTGTGGGGAATGTATTGCCAGTCACGTCTCGTAAACCGTTAATGTCCAGCTCTTGCTACTCTCGGGCTCACGCTGTTCCTTGAAGTTTCTCAGAAACGCTTAGTAATAACGGACGAATAAACCAAAACACCAGTTGGCCACTCGAGAATTCTTTATTGTTACACCAACATATAAACAATGTTACAACTAAGGTCTGTGAACAAATATTACAATAATAAATCACAATATTACTTCTGACGGTTTTCTGCTGACTTCTTTCTGAACAGCGACCGATGAGACGATGACTGTCGTATTGATGCCTCCGCGAAAATTGGGAAAGTTGGTTTTGAGCAAACAACCATGAATTGATCGTTCAATCTTCAACTCCATGGACACTCCCCGGCAAAAGGCGGATCCATCCCTTTTTTCCATCACGACAAATACACGTTGACTTGGATACCAGTGCGAGAACCTGGGCCACATGGACAAGGCTGAAATGGAAGACAATCAGAAAAGCCAACACACCACAAGCATACCCACAGCACAATCTCACACATCGCTGACGACCTGCGCCTTCCAGTTAAAGGCATCCTCTTGCAACACAATCTCCACTTGCTAGAATGACTCTTGCAGAATACAACGTGACCATAGCACCACCTCACGATACTCTACGCTCATCCTCTTATCTACTCACTACCAATTACCACTGAAATCGCTTGTCACTCATTCTGCCTCAATTCTAGTAACGGTGACGCATGCGAGCCTCAGTCGTTTACACTCTTTCTCCCCGGCGTGTGGGACCACAGCTAATAATTATCTCCGTGTGCATTTCATTCTCAGCAATAGCCTCCCTGGCGTATACGACCCATCTGCTGTCCTTAACATCAATCAATTCATTCATGGATGTAGAAGACTCGAAACAACTTCAGAAGTAATCACGACGAAAATTTTAACAAAATTATGCAATAACAACAAGGTACGAAAACGACAGGTAAACACAATGAATCCAAAATACACCAATTGATATGACACACCACACGTATACACAAACAGTATAAATAACCTCATGGGTCATGTTTTGGTGGAATTCCTTTGAAGAATCGCAGGACTTACACCAGTACGCCTACAACCCTTCACAGGTTGACGATTGTAAGTTGTGGAATGTCCGGACACAAACAGAATAACCAACAATTACATCAATTGGAACTCACACAATTATTTAACACAAACATATGTACAATCACTACATCAAATGTTGTGGATTCTGGCACGACAAACTACCCTTGAAGAACTGTAGGACTTACAGCAGTACGCCTACAACCCTTCTCAGGTTGATGATCCGAGTGGAAGTCGTCCGGACACAAACAGAATTACCAACAGCTAGATGATAGATGATATCGATTCAGTATATACAATATGAACATATGTACAAAGTCACATACCAAGCACATTGGACTGCTCATTGATGCGCTACCATTTGAAGAATTGTAGGACTTACAGCAGTACGCCTACAACCCTTCTCAGGTTGACGCTCTAGGGTGGAAAATCGTCTCAGAGTTCATTTGCTAACTTCCTTCTATCAGCTATATCCTCAAATCTGAACGGTAACACGCTCATGTCATTGTATCGTAGAATATAGATGACTAACAAACACACGACGTATCTGGTCAACCAAGCGTAGGCACAGAGTAATTTACACCAAATATAATAGAATTCAAACAGTAACTTGGAACTTGGAAAGCCTTTGTTCGTGCAAGTCATTTTGACAATTACTCTCTCGTACACAGTCAGCTTATCCTCACTAAAATGACCATTGATATTTGTCCTTTCAAACGAACTGATACTATCAAAGTCATTGCACAAGAGACTTGAGTTGATGGGCGTCTTTTTCATTTTGGATGACAGCACCAACGACAACTGATTAATACCAGTTGATGAACTTAGCGGTGGACCAGTAGCTGGTGTTGTTCGGCTTTCAGATATTTGTCTAACTGCAAGATTACCACCACTGCTGGCTTTTACTATTAGCTCAGGGTTAGCACTAGCATCTGATGATAGGTGGGCTACATGCTGATCAATTACACTGACGGTCTCACAAGTATGCATGCCTTCTGCAACTGCACCTGCATTTATTTCTACTTCACGTTCAAGTTGTACAGAACCTTTGTTCAACTTAGCAGTAGTAGGCATATCCCTCATCTCATCATGATCAACCAAAGACAACTGTGAAGTATCATGATCATTATTTCGAATATTGAATTTATCATCATCTATCTGGTCAACTTCATCATTTTCAAACTCTTTAATAACAGCAGTAGATGATTCGGGTCCTTCCTCACAAATCCCTAAACATTTTTTACCTTCACTCTGACTAGTAATACCTTGTAAACTTATGGAGTCAGAACTGCACTCTGAAGCAATAACTCTATTCTGTGACACTCTATTCAACAATGGCTTACCAGTTGCAACTACAGACTTCTTCACCGCACCGTTATCGTCACACAATTCGGAGTCAGGCCTGGAGTTAACATTTAGCTTATCACTGAACTTGCTCACTGGTTCACAGTTCACCTTTGTATGCACCTCTTGCAAACGTGTACAACAAAACCGTGTTTGTCTTGCATCTTGTAACTTATCTGTTGACGATGTACTACGAAACCTGTTACACTCACTAGGTCTATATGCATTACTAGATATCATGGGGCCTTCTCGATATCCACCTCTCTGAGGCCATTTCGTCATCAATGATTGCGTTTTACCCTCAGACTGCTCTATTCTAGGGGTGTGATTCAATATACTGGCAAACTTGCTCATCGATTGATTGACGCTATCTTTTGCCAGTTTCAGGATATCATCAAATTTTGGCCCGATGCCTTCATCCTCCATACGGGAGCTCATCTTCACCCACTTCCTTTGCAGTCGAGTAGGTAGACGTATTGCTATTACTTCTAGTATAAAACTCGAGTTGAGGTCACTCATACAATTCATAGAAATCAAGGTATTCTTATAAGTCATAAGATTATCTAAAAACTCAGTGAGTGCCTGGGAGTCATCCTGTAATTGACCACCATTACCTCTAACAGCCTCGAATAATTTCCTTACAATCATCGAAGGTCTTCCAAACCTTTGACGTAATATGCTCATAGCCTCAGCGTGTCCCTCATTAGGGGGCATGAGCTTACAGCACTGTATAGCTCTTGAAGCATCTCCAGTGCAATATCTCATCAAATACATTAACTTCAATTCATCATTTAATAAAAAACCACTCAACATGATCTCAAACTCCTTTACAAATTGTAAATAATCAGCTGGGTTTCCATCAAAACACCGTGGTTCAAACTTAGGGAGTTTGATGTTCCTATTATCCCTGAACGGCGAAACAGTAACACCAACCATGTCATGTTTAACATCAGACACATCGTTACAAGTAACAGACAAGTCAACATGACTTACTTTCCTGTTTGCATCCAAGACACTCTGTCCCTTCTTTGACCCAGGCATTGTTGAACTTGACCAAATTCCAAAAACGTTCCAGATATTGCTTGTTCAAAGAGGACTTGACCGGCACCAGGAAAAATGAACGGCGACTATCCAAACTTTCACCAACTGTTTGAATCCGCCAGATCTGTTTCTACCATCAGAAACTGTCAGTCACGTTTCGTAAACCGTTAATGCCCAGCTCTTGCTACGCTCGGGCTCACGCTGTTCCTTGAAGTTTCTCAGAAACGCTTAGTAATAGCGGACGAATAAACCAAAACACCAATTGGTGACTCGAGAATTCTTTATTGTTACACCAACATATAAACAATGTTACAACTAAGGTCTGTGAACAAATATTACAATAATAAATCACAATATTACTTCTGACGGTTTTCTGCTGACTTCTTTCTGAACAGCGACCGATGAGACGATGACTGTCGTATTGATGCCTCCGCGAAAATTGGGGAAGTTGGTTTTGAGCAAGCAACCATGAATTGATCGTTCAATCTTCAGCGACATTGTCATGCATTTTGATTTGTTTGAACCTCTTTCTAAATCCCATGGTATACCTATATTTTAACTTGTATCGATCGCTTCACACGATGGCCGGAAGCAGTACCCATCAAGGATGTATCTGCTGAAACAGTCGCACGTGTCTTTTTAGGAAGATGTATCACTAACCTTGGATGCCCATCTTCCATAACAACTGATGGCGGGTGGCAATTCGAAAGTGGCTTATTCTTCACCCTGACTAAAATCATAGGTTGCATGCGTTTTCGAACAACAGCCTACCATCCTCAAGTTAATGGTATGGTAGAACGCCTACACAGACAGTCGAAAGCTGGTCTGTCAGCTGCAGACAACACCCACTGGACTGAATCCCTTCCGTTCTCCTAGGGATACAAAACGCCTTGAAAACCGATGCTGGTTGTACTAGCGCCGAGCTAGTACATGGCAAGACACTACGACTGCCTGGTGAATTTGTTTCTCCCTCGAGCTTCCCACCAGCAGTAGATCACGCTTCATACGTTGGCAGGCTTGCAAACGCAATGCGTTTAGTTAAACCTGCTCCTCTTCGTCCACAGTCCATTGATGTTTTTGTCCAAGCGTGTTTAAAAACTTCTTTACATGTATTTATTCGTCGTGACTCTGTGCGTAGACCTCTGGAAACCCCAAACGACGGACATTATAAAGTAATTAAACGTTCTGATAAATTCTTTGTCTTGGACAAAAGGGCCGCGAGGACACCGTCAGCATTGACCATCTGAAACAGGCTTACTTGGAGGGTAATCCTATTAGCACAGACTTAAGCGTATCCAATGATCCACAAGTAACCGAAGATCGTCTAGTCCTCGAAGAAGTCACTAGCACGGTGACAGCTATCGAATCTTCTGTCGGCCCCCCTAAGAAAACCCGTTCTGGACGTACCGTAAGGTTCCCAGAATATCTTCACACCTATATAACACGACGAAGTCGTGTGATTCACCCAACTCATTCGTTTGTGGTACTAATTATTTTTTTCAGACGCATCAATTTTTATATACAATATCACTAAACACAAGTAAATTTTTTCTTTAACACTACATGTTACATGCACCAAAATATTAGATGTATTCTTTTGGATGTTCCAAACTCTGCATTATTTTACTGTATGGTAAATGCACATCATTTTAAAAAAAAACGCTGATTTGGTACATTTTCCTCGACATGGTTCTTAGCGTTCTTATTTTCTTTTCCAGGTGTGACGGGCACTGGACAAGAAACAAACGAAGCACGGGATCCATCTAACAACATCAAGGAAGCTATGTACAAACACCCTATTAGCATAGGCAGACAAGCCAGTAGGCACGCCACCAAGGCTCTCGGAAGATTTTTTTTACCCGTAAGGCAACCGTCGAGTTTTTTTACTTCTGGTTGGTTCTGTCTTAGGGTCCCCACAACCCCACTAGGGGGAGTGAGTTGTAGCGATAAATAGTTCCCCAAAATTATTGACCATAAGAATCATCAGTGAACATTGGATGCTGACCCCTGGAGTTTAAGTCGACTTGTTTAGCTGAAGGCTTTCGGTAAAGCATCCGCGCCATTTGGTACTCCGTCGTGTCACATTTGTGCACAGTCACTAGCCAGCCAAGCGTTCGTGTAACAACTCGTTTTGGTCCTGAAATATATCGCGTAATTTGGGCGATCAAATACTGTCTTTTGCTTTGCCTTTGGTACGCGAGAATTAAATGAGTTAGAAGTTGTTGTATGAGAGCTTGCGTTAATATACCCAATACTGTTCACGAACGTCCATACCATCACCCTCTAAATACCTGGGGATAAATACACAGTTCCTTATCTTAGTCAGACTGAATATGCGAGCGATGGAGAGGAGAATCATAGGCTTGCTTAAATTCTATATAGTCGTCCATATATTCCACAAGAGATTTGAAAAATTTTTGAAATTCCGAAAATTCTGTCGCAATTTCGGTTTTACAAAGATCAAGTATTACACATTTGCCCATCTTTTCCATCCGTTACAACCAACTCAAATAGGCCGAACCTTCTAACTTTATAGTTCCTTGACTAAGTTACCGAATAATATTGGTTTTTGTGAGTGAATTCATTGTATATCACATCTGAGAAATTTATACATAAATTGATTTTTCCCCTGAAGTTGAAAAGTATTTTATCATTATTATTTTAAAGCCCGCCTCTGTAAGGAGCAAACGTATTAGTCACGACATGTACGCAAAGGAAAATATACCGATCACAATGTGTACAAGTGACCTTCAAGTGCTCAGCCTCTGCGTAAGCCATTTGTGCAGCTGTCCTCTGTCTTAATCATGTACTGGTTAGCAGAAGATTGGAGAAATACCATCAGAAGTATTGTTGTATACTACATTAACATTTATTTGCAGACTTGGACACTTATTAGACATTGCAAATCCGTTTTCTTATCGCTCGAAGAATATTTCATCATGCTACCCCACCACTTTTCGCATAGGTTACAGTGCGTAGTATTCTGTGTATTAGGCTTAGTTTTCTGAAATCAGCGATAGCTCAGGATCTATGCGATCCAGATATTTGACACTCGTTGTCCTGGTAACACGCGAATTTCTCGCAGTCCGTTGCCCAGCCATACTATCCAGATAAAACCTAAAATCTTCCTGCTTAAAAACCCTAACATTCATATTCTGCTTAAATATATTGCTCAGTAGAGCATCCTGCTAAATTACTGAGTCTTTCGATTTTTATCTGGTTGTCAGTGAGTACAAGTGAGGTAGCGCAGTAACTTTTAGAGACTTATCTGCCTGGTGTGGCTGAGCTACGGACTGCAAAAAATACGCAAGTTGCCAGAAAAGCTTGGAAACGCAGTAAAGCAAGAGAAGATTGCCTACCGCCCTCGTAAAAGCATCCGTTAAAACAAAAGCAGAAACAATCAGGTCGCGCGAAACGCAAAGCAGCATGGTCACCCACGCGTGTGCCACGACAGCCATAAGGTCCCGGAAAAAGTGCCTCTCATAACCGAAGTAGTCAAATATAATATTTAGGATGAGTCATATTGTTGCCTGATTAAGAGGTGAGCGGTATTTGTGTGATGAGCTTACAGACCTGTATTGAATTGTTATCTTGTAACAAAAGCTATCTGATGCATTCAACATGTAGTTGGAGTTCACTAACCGTGTGTTTTTACTTGTTTCAGGTGGTGTGTGTCTCATGCAATGTGGATGTGAACTGTGTAGATGGTGGTGTAGGAATGAGGATGTTACTGGACTCCCACCCAGTCTGGCGACGAACGAGGTGAGTGGTGATTGTGTGATGAGCTTACAGACCTGTATTGAATTGTTATCTTGTAACAAAAGCTATCTGATGCATTCAACGTGTAGTTGGAGTTCACTAACCGTGTGTTTTTACTTGTTTCAGGTGGTGTGTGTCTCATGCAATGTGGATGTGAACTGTGTAGATGGTGGTGTAGGAATGAGGATGTTACTGGACTCCCACCCAGTCTGGCGACGAACGAGGTGAGTGGTGATTGTGTGATGAGCTTACAGACCTGTATTGAATTGTTATCTTGTAACAAAAGCTATCTGATGCATTCAACGTGTAGTTGGAGTTCACTAACCATGTGTTTTTACTTGTTTCAGGTGGTGTGTGTCTCATGCAATGTGGATGTGAACTGTGTAGATGGTGGTGTAGGAATGAGGACGTTACTGGACTCCCACCCAGTCTGGCGACGAACGAGGTGAGTGGTGATTGTGTGATGAGCTTACAGACCTGTATTGAATTGTTATCTTGTAACAAAAGCTATCTGATGCATTCAACGTGTAGTTGGAGTTCACTAACCGTGTGTTTTTACTTGTTTCAGGTGGTGTGTGTCTCATGCAATGTGGATGTGAACTGTGTAGATGGTGGTGTAGGAATGAGGATGTTACTGGACTCCCACCCAGTCTGGCGACGAACGAGGTGAGTGGTGATTGTGTGATGAGCTTACAGACCTGTATTGAATTGTTATCTTGTAACAAAAGCTATCTGATGCATTCAACGTGTAGTTGGAGTTCACTAACCGTGTGTTTTTACTTGTTTCAGGTGGTGTGTGTCTCATGCAATGTGGATGTGAACTGTGTAGATGGTGGTGTAGGAATGAGGATGTTACTGGACTCCCACCCAGTCTGGCGACGAACGAGGTGAGTGGTGATTGTGTGATGAGCTTACAGACCTGTATTGAATTGTTATCTTGTAACAAAAGCTATCTGATGCATTCAACGTGTAGTTGGAGTTCACTAACCGTGTGTTTTTACTTGTTTCAGGTGGTGTGTGTCTCATGCAATGTGGATGTGAACTGTGTAGATGGTGGTGTAGGAATGAGGATGTTACTGGACTCCCACCCAGTCTGGCGACGAACGAGGTGAGTGGTGATTGTGTGATGAGCTTACAGACCTGTATTGAATTGTTATCTTGTAACAAAAGCTATCTGACGCATTCAACGTGTAGTTGGAGTTCACTAACCGTGTGTTTTTACTTGTTTCAGGTGGTGTGTGTCTCATGCAATGTGGATGTGAACTGTGTAGATGGTGGTGTAGGAATGAGGATGTTACTGGACTCCCACCCAGTCTGGCGACGAACGAGGTGAGTGGTGATTGTGTGATGAGCTTACAGACCTGTATTGAATTGTTATCTTGTAACAAAAGCTATCTGATGCATTCAACGTGTAGTTGGAGTTCACTAACCGTGTGTTTTTACTTGTTTCAGGTGGTGTGTGTCTCATGCAATGTGGATGTGAACTGTGTAGATGGTGGTGTAGGAATGAGGATGTTACTGGACTCCCACCCAGTCTGGCGACGAACGAGGTGAGTGGTGATTGTGTGATGAGCTTACAGACCTGTATTGAATTGTTATCTTGTAACAAAAGCTATCTGACGCATTCAACGTGTAGTTGGAGTTCACTAACCGTGTGTTTTTACTTGTTTCAGGTGGTGTGTGTCTCATGCAATGTGGATGTGAACTGTGTAGATGGTGGTGTAGGAATGAGGATGTTACTGGACTCCCACCCAGTCTGGCGACGAACGAGGTGAGTGGTGATTGTGTGATGAGCTTACAGACCTGTATTGAATTGTTATCTTGTAACAAAAGCTATCTGATGCATTCAACGTGTAGTTGGAGTTCACTAACCGTGTGTTTTTACTTGTTTCAGGTGGTGTGTGTCTCATGCAATGTGGATGTGAACTGTGTAGATGGTGGTGTAGGAATGAGGATGTTACTGGACTCCCACCCAGTCTGGCGACGAACGAGGTGAGTGGTGATTGTGTGATGAGCTTACAGACCTGTATTGAATTGTTATCTTGTAACAAAAGCTATCTGATGCATTCAACGTGTAGTTGGAGTTCACTAACCGTGTGTTTTTACTTGTTTCAGGTGGTGTGTGTCTCATGCAATGTGGATGTGAACTGTGTAGATGGTGGTGTAGGAATGAGGATGTTACTGGACTCCCACCCAGTCTGGCGACGAACGAGGTGAGTGGTGATTGTGTGATGAGCTTACAGACCTGTATTGAATTGTTATCTTGTAACAAAAGCTATCTGACGCATTCAACGTGTAGTTGGAGTTCACTAACCGTGTGTTTTTACTTGTTTCAGGTGGTGTGTGTCTCATGCAATGTGGATGTGAACTGTGTAGATGGTGGTGTAGGAATGAGGATGTTACTGGACTCCCACCCAGTCTGGCGACGAACGAGGTGAGTGGTGATTGTGTGATGAGCTTACAGACCTGTATTGAATTGTTATCTTGTAACAAAAGCTATCTGATGCATTCAACGTGTAGTTGGAGTTCACTAACCGTGTGTTTTTACTTGTTTCAGGTGGTGTGTGTCTCATGCAATGTGGATGTGAACTGTGTAGATGGTGGTGTAGGAATGAGGATGTTACTGGACTCCCACCCAGTCTGGCGACGAACGAGGTGAGTGGTGATTGTGTGATGAGCTTACAGACCTGTATTGAATTGTTATCTTGTAACAAAAGCTATCTGACGCATTCAACGTGTAGTTGGAGTTCACTAACCGTGTGTTTTTACTTGTTTCAGGTGGTGTGTGTCTCATGCAATGTGGATGTGAACTGTGTAGATGGTGGTGTAGGAATGAGGATGTTACTGGACTCCCACCCAGTCTGGCGACGAACGAGGTGAGTGGTGATTGTGTGACGAGCTTACAGACCTGTATTGAATTGTTATCTTGTAACAAAAGCTATCTGATGCATTCAACGTGTAGTTGGAGTTCACTAACCGTGTGTTTTTACTTGTTTCAGGTGGTGTGTGTCTCATGCAATGTGGATGTGAACTGTGTAGATGGTGGTGTAGGAATGAGGATGTTACTGGACTCCCACCCAGTCTGGCGACGAACGAGGTGAGTGGTGATTGTGTGATGAGCTTACAGACCTGTATTGAATTGTTATCTTGTAACAAAAGCTATCTGATGCATTCAACGTGTAGTTGGAGTTCACTAACCGTGTGTTTTTACTTGTTTCAGGTGGTGTGTGTCTCATGCAATGTGGATGTGAACTGTGTAGATGGTGGTGTAGGAATGAGGATGTTACTGGACTCCCACCCAGTCTGGCGACGAACGAGGTGAGTGGTGATTGTGTGATGAGCTTACAGACCTGTATTGAATTGTTATCTTGTAACAAAAGCTATCTGATGCATTCAACGTGTAGTTGGAGTTCACTAACCGTGTGTTTTTACTTGTTTCAGGTGGTGTGTGTCTCATGCAATGTGGATGTGAACTGTGTAGATGGTGGTGTAGGAATGAGGATGTTACTGGACTCCCACCCAGTCTGGCGACGAACGAGGTGAGTGGTGATTGTGTGATGAGCTTACAGACCTGTATTGAATTGTTATCTTGTAACAAAAGCTATCTGATGCATTCAACGTGTAGTTGGAGTTCACTAACCGTGTGTTTTTACTTGTTTCAGGTGGTGTGTGTCTCATGCAATGTGGATGTGAACTGTGTAGATGGTGGTGTAGGAATGAGGATGTTACTGGACTCCCACCCAGTCTGGCGACGAACGAGGTGAGTGGTGATTGTGTGATGAGCTTACAGACCTGTATTGAATTGTTATCTTGTAACAAAAGCTATCTGATGCATTCAACGTGTAGTTGGAGTTCACTAACCGTGTGTTTTTACTTGTTTCAGGTGGTGTGTGTCTCATGCAATGTGGATGTGAACTGTGTAGATGGTGGTGTAGGAATGAGGATGTTACTGGACTCCCACCCAGTCTGGCGACGAACGAGGTGAGTGGTGATTGTGTGATGAGCTTACAGACCTGTATTGAATTGTTATCTTGTAACAAAAGCTATCTGATGCATTCAACGTGTAGTTGGAGTTCACTAACCGTGTGTTTTTACTTGTTTCAGGTGGTGTGTGTCTCATGCAATGTGGATGTGAACTGTGTAGATGGTGGTGTAGGAATGAGGATGTTACTGGACTCCCACCCAGTCTGGCGACGAACGAGGTGAGTGGTGATTGTGTGATGAGCTTACAGACCTGTATTGAATTGTTATCTTGTAACAAAAGCTATCTGATGCATTCAACGTGTAGTTGGAGTTCACTAACCGTGTGTTTTTACTTGTTTCAGGTGGTGTGTGTCTCATGCAATGTGGATGTGAACTGTGTAGATGGTGGTGTAGGAATGAGGATGTTACTGGACTCCCACCCAGTCTGGCGACGAACGAGGTGAGTGGTGATTGTGTGATGAGCTTACAGACCTGTATTGAATTGTTATCTTGTAACAAAAGCTATCTGACGCATTCAACGTGTAGTTGGAGTTCACTAACCGTGTGTTTTTACTTGTTTCAGGTGGTGTGTGTCTCATGCAATGTGGATGTGAACTGTGTAGATGGTGGTGTAGGAATGAGGATGTTACTGGACTCCCACCCAGTCTGGCGACGAACGAGGTGAGTGGTGATTGTGTGATGAGCTTACAGACCTGTATTGAATTGTTATCTTGTAACAAAAGCTATCTGATGCATTCAACATGTAGTTGGAGTTCACTAACCGTGTGTTTTTACTTGTTTCAGGTGGTGTGTGTCTCATGCAATGTGGATGTGAACTGTGTAGATGGTGGTGTAGGAATGAGGATGTTACTGGACTCCCACCCAGTCTGGCGACGAACGAGGTGAGTGGTGATTGTGTGATGAGCTTACAGACCTGTATTGAATTGTTATCTTGTAACAAAAGCTATCTGATGCATTCAACGTGTAGTTGGAGTTCACTAACCGTGTGTTTTTACTTGTTTCAGGTGGTGTGTGTCTCATGCAATGTGGATGTGAACTGTGTAGATGGTGGTGTAGGAATGAGGATGTTACTGGACTCCCACCCAGTCTGGCGACGAACGAGGTGAGTGGTGATTGTGTGATGAGCTTACAGACCTGTATTGAATTGTTATCTTGTAACAAAAGCTATCTGATGCATTCAACGTGTAGTTGGAGTTCACTAACCGTGTGTTTTTACTTGTTTCAGGTGGTGTGTGTCTCATGCAATGTGGATGTGAACTGTGTAGATGGTGGTGTAGGAATGAGGACGTTACTGGACTCCCACCCAGTCTGGCGACGAACGAGGTGAGTGGTGATTGTGTGATGAGCTTACAGACCTGTATTGAATTGTTATCTTGTAACAAAAGCTATCTGATGCATTCAACGTGTAGTTGGAGTTCACTAACCGTGTGTTTTTACTTGTTTCAGGTGGTGTGTGTCTCATGCAATGTGGATGTGAACTGTGTAGATGGTGGTGTAGGAATGAGGATGTTACTGGACTCCCACCCAGTCTGGCGACGAACGAGGTGAGTGGTGATTGTGTGATGAGCTTACAGACCTGTATTGAATTGTTATCTTGTAACAAAAGCTATCTGATGCATTCAACGTGTAGTTGGAGTTCACTAACCGTGTGTTTTTACTTGTTTCAGGTGGTGTGTGTCTCATGCAATGTGGATGTGAACTGTGTAGATGGTGGTGTAGGAATGAGGATGTTACTGGACTCCCACCCAGTCTGGCGACGAACGAGGTGAGTGGTGATTGTGTGATGAGCTTACAGACCTGTATTGAATTGTTATCTTGTAACAAAAGCTATCTGATGCATTCAACGTGTAGTTGGAGTTCACTAACCGTGTGTTTTTACTTGTTTCAGGTGGTGTGTGTCTCATGCAATGTGGATGTGAACTGTGTAGATGGTGGTGTAGGAATGAGGATGTTACTGGACTCCCACCCAGTCTGGCGACGAACGAGGTGAGTGGTGATTGTGTGATGAGCTTACAGACCTGTATTGAATTGTTATCTTGTAACAAAAGCTATCTGATGCATTCAACATGTAGTTGGAGTTCACTAACCGTGTGTTTTTACTTGTTTCAGGTGGTGTGTGTCTCATGCAATGTGGATGTGAACTGTGTAGATGGTGGTGTAGGAATGAGGATGTTACTGGACTCCCACCCAGTCTGGCGACGAACGAGGTGAGTGGTGATTGTGTGATGAGCTTACAGACCTGTATTGAATTGTTATCTTGTAACAAAAGCTATCTGATGCATTCAACGTGTAGTTGGAGTTCACTAACCGTGTGTTTTTACTTGTTTCAGGTGGTGTGTGTCTCATGCAATGTGGATGTGAACTGTGTAGATGGTGGTGTAGGAATGAGGATGTTACTGGACTCCCACCCAGTCTGGCGACGAACGAGGTGAGTGGTGATTGTGTGATGAGCTTACAGACCTGTATTGAATTGTTATCTTGTAACAAAAGCTATCTGATGCATTCAACGTGTAGTTGGAGTTCACTAACCGTGTGTTTTTACTTGTTTCAGGTGGTGTGTGTCTCATGCAATGTGGATGTGAACTGTGTAGATGGTGGTGTAGGAATGAGGATGTTACTGGACTCCCACCCAGTCTGGCGACGAACGAGGTGAGTGGTGATTGTGTGATGAGCTTACAGACCTGTATTGAATTGTTATCTTGTAACAAAAGCTATCTGATGCATTCAACGTGTAGTTGGAGTTCACTAACCGTGTGTTTTTACTTGTTTCAGGTGGTGTGTGTCTCATGCAATGTGGATGTGAACTGTGTAGATGGTGGTGTAGGAATGAGGATGTTACTGGACTCCCACCCAGTCTGGCGACGAACGAGGTGAGTGGTGATTGTGTGATGAGCTTACAGACCTGTATTGAATTGTTATCTTGTAACAAAAGCTATCTGATGCATTCAACGTGTAGTTGGAGTTCACTAACCGTGTGTTTTTACTTGTTTCAGGTGGTGTGTGTCTCATGCAATGTGGATGTGAACTGTGTAGATGGTGGTGTAGGAATGAGGATGTTACTGGACTCCCACCCAGTCTGGCGACGAACGAGGTGAGTGGTGATTGTGTGATGAGCTTACAGACCTGTATTGAATTGTTATCTTGTAACAAAAGCTATCTGATGCATTCAACGTGTAGTTGGAGTTCACTAACCGTGTGTTTTTACTTGTTTCAGGTGGTGTGTGTCTCATGCAATGTGGATGTGAACTGTGTAGATGGTGGTGTAGGAATGAGGATGTTACTGGACTCCCACCCAGTCTGGCGACGAACGAGGTGAGTGGTGATTGTGTGATGAGCTTACAGACCTGTATTGAATTGTTATCTTGTAACAAAAGCTATCTGATGCATTCAACGTGTAGTTGGAGTTCACTAACCGTGTGTTTTTACTTGTTTCAGGTGGTGTGTGTCTCATGCAATGTGGATGTGAACTGTGTAGATGGTGGTGTAGGAATGAGGATGTTACTGGACTCCCACCCAGTCTGGCGACGAACGAGGTGAGTGGTGATTGTGTGATGAGCTTACAGACCTGTATTGAATTGTTATCTTGTAACAAAAGCTATCTGATGCATTCAACGTGTAGTTGGAGTTCACTAACCGTGTGTTTTACTTGTTTCAGGTGGTGTGTGTCTCATGCAATGTGGATGTGAACTGTGTAGATGGTGGTGTAGGAATGAGGATGTTACTGGACTCCCACCCAGTCTGGCGACGAACGAGGTGAGTGGTGATTGTGTGATGAGCTTACAGACCTGTATTGAATTGTTATCTTGTAACAAAAGCTATCTGATGCATTCAACGTGTAGTTGGAGTTCACTAACCGTGTGTTTTTACTTGTTTCAGGTGGTGTGTGTCTCATGCAATGTGGATGTGAACTGTGTAGATGGTGGTGTAGGAATGAGGATGTTACTGGACTCCCACCCAGTCTGGCGACGAACGAGGTGAGTGGTGATTGTGTGATGAGCTTACAGACCTGTATTGAATTGTTATCTTGTAACAAAAGCTATCTGATGCATTCAACGTGTAGTTGGAGTTCACTAACCGTGTGTTTTTACTTGTTTCAGGTGGTGTGTGTCTCATGCAATGTGGATGTGAACTGTGTAGATGGTGGTGTAGGAATGAGGATGTTACTGGACTCCCACCCAGTCTGGCGACGAACGAGGTGAGTGGTGATTGTGTGATGAGCTTACAGACCTGTATTGAATTGTTATCTTGTAACAAAAGCTATCTGATGCATTCAACGTGTAGTTGGAGTTCACTAACCGTGTGTTTTTACTTGTTTCAGGTGGTGTGTGTCTCATGCAATGTGGATGTGAACTGTGTAGATGGTGGTGTAGGAATGAGGATGTTACTGGACTCCCACCCAGTCTGGCGACGAACGAGTGAGTGGTGATTGTGTGATGAGCTTACAGACCTGTATTGAATTGTTATCTTGTAACAAAAGCTATCTGATGCATTCAACATGTAGTTGGAGTTCACTAACCGTGTGTTTTTACTTGTTTTAGGTGGTGTGTGTCTCATGCAATGTGGATGTGAACTGTGTAGATGGTGGTGTAGGAATGAGGATGTTACTGGACTCCCACCCAGTCTGGCGACGAACGAGGTGAGTGGTGATGGTTTTATGAGCTCATTGATCTCTGTTGTGTAGTTTGGTTGTTTGGAAATGAATCTGATGATGATGTGCGTCGGTGGCATAGTGGTTGGGACTCTCGCCGACCATGCGCATTGTTCGGGGTTTGAGCCGACGCCGACTCACACCTAAAATGTATGGTCGGCCTACGAATCCTGGGCTACCGATATCTATGCTGAAGACTCCACACTTGTACCAAAAATACGGCGCGGAATCAAGCTGTTATGAAAAATAAAAAATAAACAAAATAAATCTCACCCTATGTCGTAAGAAGAATCCCTCGGTCTTATAGATGATCCTGCCTGCTTTCGCTGGATGGTAATAAACATGGTCGCATACGAGGTTGACGGATATGCAGAGATTTGTTTTATCTTCATCAGCCCCAACGGGCTGATCTCTGTCGAAATCTCAACACGAATACAAGGGGCTCGTTTCGCATTTGTTAGTTTACGCTGACTCTGGCGTAGACGAGATGTTCGACTATCGACCAAAGGGCGGGTGTACTGCTCATCAGTCCGCTCCGTCCTCCTTTATGGTTGTGAGACCTGGCCACTGAGAGTGAAAGACATGAAAAACCTGGCTAGCTGTCTTTGATCATAGGTGCCTGCGTTCTATTTCCCGTGTAAAGTGGCATAATAAGGTGAGCAACATGGAGGTTAGGCGTCGAGTTCTAGGTAAACAGGGGAAATCAATCGACGAGGTTGTAAAATTACATCGACTGAGATGGTTAGGTTATGTGTCACGCATCCCTGACTAGTCATCGCCTTCCTCGACAATAGGCAATGTTAGCTGAAATAGGGTCAGGCTGGAAAAGAGCTAGTGGAGATCAAACCAGAACATGGCGCTAGTCAATGAAATCCACAACAGTTGGTCTAAGCCACGTAGGAAGGTGTAGACTTCCAGGCTGGGGTCCTCGGGACGGTAAAAATCTATGGTTGGAAACAATTGGTGACATGGCTCAAAATCGTTCTCAGCGGCAAGCGCAGATGCATCCATTCCCTGTGACTTATGACCTTCAATGAAACTGTTTTGTATTTCTTTATTACTCCTTTGTCTCACACCTCTGCTCACTGTTTCTATTATGATTTTCTTGTACTTTCCTCTCTTGCTTCGCGTGCTACACGGAATGTGGCGACTTGAACTTCCGCACATTTGTGCAAAGTTCTATGTCGAAAACAGACAGACAGACAGATGAAAGAATATAATATTTGTTGAATTATAATCATTTTTTATTTTTTGTGCTGGTTGTTAACACAGTAATTTGCGAATTATTTGGAGGCGATTGGACTTGCGGTATTTGGCAACATGCATCGCGTTCAAGCTTATTGATCGTAATATCGAACGAATTCGCCTGGAGCCTTGTTACCAAAGGATTTGTTGTAAATTGCGAGGACGAAGCTTATGGGTCATCGTTTGGTGTGATATTGCAACAGATAGTTAGAATGAGTTGAATAACCTCACTCAATAAAAGTGTAAAGTTTTTAGTTTGATCTGCGTCAACAATAGCAAGCTGCGTTTTCACCTTTTTGTCGGTGCTATTATGGAGTCCGGTCCATTCCGACATCTATGCGGAAGTCTTTAAACAAAGCAGTTGAGATGTAACGAATCCTTGGTGTTGAGATAGGTGTAGGCAGTCGATTTGCATGTTTATTACATGGTTGTTATACGGAATAGTTTTCCTTTGTACAAGGTTGTGAGCAGAGTTTATTGTGTTAGGTGTAGCATGGTCGAAATTCGGGACCCAGTGATTGAAGGTCCAGCAATTCGACCACATCTCTACTATTTTTTAGTACTAGATATTGTTTTTTGAGATGAAGCGTTATAGATCCAGGTAAAGTATGTTGGTTTTCATAATAACCTAACACAATACAACGAGACTCCTTTCACTGTACATAAAGGATTCTGGTTTGACTTCCAGATTTTATAATTTTTTTTCGCGATTGGTCAGCTGTTTTTGGAACTCTTTTGTCCATGCGCAGGTATCAGCCAGTTACTTTCTTTGGTAACAGTTGGGCAAATAAGTGGATGTCATTCGAGGTCAAGTCGTGAAGGTTAATACATTTTTGTAGTAAGAAGTGTGATGCTTACCTTCGCTAATTTAGAACTAGTCACTTGGCTACTACTATACCTCACTGCTTAAGTGCTGTCTGCCAGTTTAGGACAATAAGTATGTCGCATTGAAAAATTATCATCTGGACAAGATGCCAATGAAGTCACTATATGAAAATTTCTAAAACTGCTTTCATTTCGAAATTGGTTACACCTGGAAAGATTTGGAATTAAATGATCCATTCATCAGTAGCTAATTTGTTGTTTTGTGGTGGAGTGAATTGTTTATTTCATAGGAAAGTATTTGAATATAAGGAGCAGTAAGTAGGTGTTTATTCTTCAAGATGCTTAGCAATGAACAGGAGTATATTATTCTGAACTTGTTTTGTTTCCAGCGTAGTTTTGCGTTGCTTGCTGGTCTAAAAATGACCACCATTAACGGTGACCCTTGGCTATGAAAGTGTTTATCTTGTTATCAGTTAGGAGAAAAGATAGAAATCTACTTCAACTAGTCACTACGACGGGGTGACCTCAGTTATGCCGTTTTAGAACTTAGAGCTAATTATTGATGGTAAAGTCCCCTAGCTTATTGAGGTCATAGCTTGATTTCGGCTGAGGGGAACAAGCTCGAAAGAACCGTAGCAAGCAAAAAATGTTCGAGCAAAGAAGTGACATAAAAAGTATGGTGGTTCAGTGGATATGGGAGGTCATGAGGAGTGATTGCATCTGTGCTACTGACAATGATTACGATCTATATCACCGACACTCCAACAATTGTTCCTAAGCATCCTGAAGACCCTAACCGTGCATTCTAGATTTCTTTGTATGGCCGGCTCAAACTAGTTGTCAAATACTTAACTAACTGATTCCTCGTTTTGGTTTGGCTATCAATAACTTATGTTGAATCTAATCCTATGTCAACTAACACTGCTCACCGAGGAAGGTGGTGGCTGGGTATGCCCAACGCGTCGTCTCCCAGGGATCTCAATCGATATAGCTTCACAATCTCATCAACTGACCTACCTTCCTTACCTAGCACTCTATGCCTAATTTCAGTATCACTCACCATATGAAACCAATTAAGACAGGAGATTGAGTTTAGACATCTGTGGTCTAAGACAGCTAATCGACACTAAGGACTAAGCAGCATAACAGTAGTCAGCGTCCAGTTGGTGTATTTATCCTAAGAGTATTGTGGTATTGAAATCAGTTAAAAAAAAACTGGAATAGCTCACCTTTTCTCCCTGAATAAATATTAGCGCTGCATTGTATCTCTCGTCGTGGGCTGCGTGTAGCGATAGTAAGTGTGTGGTTTTGATGACTTCCATCCAAGACTTGAAAGGAATACAAGTCAACTCAAGGTAGCAGATTTATCAGTGCACTGAGGCGTACACCCACTTCATCAATATTTCCTTGGCTACCTATACATAGATGGCTCAGTTCATTGTTGCACCACTTGGCTTGACAACCATTTCATAGGATGTGCTTGGATATTTTGATGCATGTGAAACGTGAGTACTACGTTAAATACTATTTGATATTCAGTCATTCTAAGCTTAGTGATTTGGTAACCCAAAGTTAATTCTGTTCTGTATTCAACTGAGGCGTTTCTCTTTTCGGATATAACTTCTTTAGTGAAGAGACTACAGCAAGATATGTAGATTTTAGACCAATGCATTAGGCATCCCGCTTCGATGTAGCCGTTGGTACATCGAAACCTGAGGATGTCTCACTCCGTATTGCAGAAGTAACACCGGGCGTTATCGCCAAGATAACTCCTGAGCATGTCAGAGTAAAATGTACATTGAGAGGGAAACATCAGAAGAAAGCGAAAAGGAACTTATCACGACAGGAAATATCAGCTGTAGAAGTTTGAAGAACGACATGAACCTAGAAACTACCAGGTCAGCCAAAGGTGATTTAACAGTAGTCAAGGACAGATCGTGTTAAATTATTGAGGTCAATGTACATGTTCGGGTAGGTTCATGTGAGGCTAACAAGAAAATTATGCGCAGTTTTGAATATGATCAAAATATCTACAGCTGATCGAGTACACCGAATGAAGTCATCTGTGGGTGTATCGAACGGCTTGACTTAATACCTAGTGTGTCGATAGATGGGCTTAGAAATACTCTGACGTATGAGTTATCCAGATATTTCGCCTCAACATTGGTTGTCCTTCTAGAGACCGGTCAGATTCTTCGCTAGTGAATTCATATGTAATGGAACGGAAGCTAGAGGAAATTTAAGCAGGGAAGGATGAAAAAGACGATTCATTTTGACGTAACACAAGTCGACACATTCATGTTCCGATTAATGCAGCTCTGGGAGTAGTAGGGATTGAACTTAAGATTGACCGTGAACTTGCAAATAGAACTCAGGTTTTGGTTGTAGGAATTAAATTAGGTGTTTGCTGTATTGAAATTTCAAATTAATCTACCAAATGACAAATGGGTTTGTAATGGGATCAATATCTCCAATAGCTGTGAACATAATTATGGATCATTAGGAGGAAGTAAAGCTCTTAGAACACTTAATTCTGGGTTATAGTGGGGATATGTGAATGACACGTTCACCGCGTTGAAATCGAAACATACTGCTCATTTTTTCACACATAAACTCATTTGCAGAGGTAATTTAGTCCACTTTCGAATTAGAAAATTAACAAGGTGCGTTAGTTGTGCTAAACTATAAAATGAAACCAGATAGTCGGTATCAGTAACTAAAGAAAACCGGTACATTCTAATAGGTACTTAGACTTCGATTCATCCCACTGAGAGCCGGTGACGGTAGGTTTAGTTAAATGCCTATCTTTTAGAGGCTGAGGGTGGTGATGTTCATGGATAGTACGTTGTATGCTGACGCATAATCTGATACCCAGAACTTCTATATTATTCGTTCTGCATAGAGCAAAGACAAAGCAAAACACGAAATTACGAAGCATATTTTAGGACCAAATGGTAGTGCGAGGTTGACTGCTTAACTAGCTAGGGATCGTGCACGAATATAAGAATAGAACTTGTGCAATATGGTAGAGTATAAATTTACCCACAATGGAATCGTGCACGAACGTAACACGACGGCGTGTCAAATAGCGTGAATGCTTGACCGTGAGCCTTCAATTAAACAAGTCGACTTAAACAGTGGCGGTCAGCATCCAATGTTCAGTAATGAATGCTGTGGCTAATAGTTCTGGGGAATTACCTGCTGCTACAGTCTAATCGAGTCGGGAGTCTAACTAGTAAATTAGGAGATTAATTAATTAATGAAATCAAATAAATAAGAAAAACAATACTAATGGTTCTAAATAAGCATCTCCCAGAGATAACCTTTTTCGGCTTAAGGACCCGATAGGTTCAGTTGAGAAAAATACTATAATTTACCTAATATCATGTAATGACTGTTTGGTCAATTATATAGGTGACACTATTAGATTGGGACAGATAAGTTTTAGGAATATATGGATTTACCTAGATCTATAATGATTCACCCTGATAAGTTAAATAATCTAGAATAAAGCTTCGTGACAGCAATGCATCCATTTGCATGCTATTACACAATAGGGTGGGACAGGCCGAGAGAGCTGAATTACCGAATAGAATTAGCACCAAACACAACTTAGTGTCTTTACCAGATATTAGGAAAATTGCAATAAAAACAGGAGAGTGTAAAACCATGTGAAGCGAATTATGAAGTCGTGTGAATCCTTTGATAGTGATTTGTTCTTGAGACGTCATCAAGTTAGTAATGCTGTATACCTGTGAGTTATATCGAATATACTTAGACGATGTGAAATAATATTCTGCTACAGTGTCCCAATTCTGCACTTACATCAAGTAGATCACATGAGCTGATAAAGTTCATCTCAAGATGAGTGTGTGGATGGTTATTAATTCCCACCTATTCACACGTTGGAAGTTGACTCCTGAAAATACCCAAAACTGATGGAACGTTGGTGTTGTTTGACAGTAGACCCCAGGGGACAACTGCCTGAGACCAGTCATACATGCCAATTTGAGTTGGTTTTTGCAATTATGTCCTTATGAAGATCTTACCGTTGGCTATGGAATACTTCAAGCTGTGATGTACAGTTTTCGCAGTTGACCTTTTCTAACCACACCCCCCCCCACATCAGAGAGGTAGTATAGTTTGCTTGCTGATCGTCTGGGGGAAACACCTTACTTCTGTTACATCTCTATTCATCAGCAGTACAACTTCACCCTCAAGCCTCCAATATGTTGCAAGAGACTTGGACTATGATGGCAACTGCTTCTGGTTTAACTTCTATGTCAACGACCTCTGTTAAGGTAGGGAGTTCATTTCAACAAGTGTAACTTTACTTTAGCTTTACTGTTTATATTAGCAAGGTTTTATTAATGATTCATGAATTAATTGTTGAATGAAGAATCCCTGAGATCAATTATTACGGAATAACAACACAGGTCTACTACTTAGACAGTTGATTAAATCAACGCTTACTGGTATGTTGTAGAATACTATCTTAAGCCTAGGTGTCTACTGTAAAATTGTAGCTTTTTTATAAGCACCAGTGCCGGTTGTCCTATTTCTTAAATTTACAGATCAATTCTTCTTATCCTTTTTGCAACCAACAAGGGCACTCATTGACAAACTCTGAAGGCTAAGGTAACCTGTTGAGCCAATTAAAGAAAATAATATAATTTACGAAATACCTTGCAATGACTGTGACACCAACTACCATAGGTCAGAACGGTAGATCGGGAGTATTCGGACTATGGAAAGGTAGGGATTTAGTGAAGTGTCGAATGACTGAACTCATGAAGATGATTAGTTTAGACAAACACTCAACAATTGAATTTAATAATAATAATAATAATACTCTACTTTATTCCAAAAACAGTACTTGTAATACAGAATGGAACTGTCAGCATTTGTCACAATGTTGCATCTGATTTACTTAAAATATAAATAAAATCAAAAATTAAAACAAAAGTAACCGGAGGAATTTGTCCACGTTTACGATATAAGGTCAAAAATATTCGAAACACGAACTGAGATTATTAAATATAATAATAATAATAATAATAACAGTGGGTTTGTTTCAAATAGTATTGTCGATTCAGTTTGCAAATTTTAGCATGTTATAGATTATTGGATCTTATGTTCTATTGATGTAGTATAGTGAGGGAAAATATAAAATTAACTGTTATTAACACAGCTTAAATGATGTTCACACTTATAAAAAAAAATAAACAAAAACTTTACTCACAATAAGGTGGGATAGGGCTTCAGTTCTAAAAATTAATGCAGGTAGGTGGAGTAGGAGATTACCTAGTGATTCTTGTTACTTGAATCTACACTTAGCGCATGTGCAATAGAAATGACACAGTGCCAATACGAGGACTGGACTACATCGACTCCTGGCTTAAACATGGGGAGTGAAGTAGTAGAACGTGTTGACTCCCTGACTTATTTGGGAATTTGCATCAGCCAGCGCCAATACGTTAATCGCTGACGAAATCTCAGCACGGATACACAAGGCTCGTTTGTCATTTGTCAACTTACTCCATCTCTATTGTAGACATGATATCCTGCTACTGACCACAGGAACAGTGTACTACTCAGCATTTCGCTTTGTTCTCCTGTATGCAAGTGAGACATGGCCATTCAAAGTGGAATATATGAAATGACTGACTGTCTTTGATTATAGATGTCTGCGTTCTATCTACATTCCTTCTTAATGGGTAGGTGTAATAAGTTGAGTCATATTGTGGTTATATATCGGGTGCTAGGTAAACAGGGGAAATCAAGCGAAAAAGTTGTGAAGGTACTTCGGGTGAGATGGTTAGAACATGTGTTACGCATGTCTAGCCATTGCCTTCCTCGATGGGCGATGTTAGCTGACACTGGATCAGGCCGGAAAGGAGCTAGTGGTGGTCAAACGAAAACATGGCTTCATCAGTCAATGAAATCTGTAACAGTCTGTTTGAGCCAGCCACGCAAAGAGATGTAGGCTTCCTAACTGGTTGGGGTCCTTGGGATGGTAAGAACTAATGAAGACTGGAGACACAATTGGTGATACAGCTCAAAATCGTTCTCAATAGCTGGGCTAGATACATTCACTTTTTGTGATTTATTTGTCATATCCGATAAAACTCTATTGTTCTTTCATATTAACATTTTATTCTGCTTCACACTTCTGTTCATTATTTCTCTTCATTCTCTTCTCTTGCCTTGGTTTGTGTGCTACTTGGAGAGTGGCAACTTGAACTGTTGCATATCAATGCTATGTTCCATGTTGAAACCATTCAGTCAGTCACTAATACAGATGGAAAATATTACTACCAATCAAATAGAAGAATAAGAAATAATGGAGTTATATAAACGAATTCGGAAAGATATGTGAGTGACTTTATATGATCAAAAACAGTAATAAATTGTGATCGAAATGTTATCAGTGTGTTGTTATTAAATAAATTTTCCCCATGATGGGATTATTCCTTACCACTAGTCAAAATATCGCTATCGGAACTCAGGAAAAAAGGAAGGTTTCTACGAATTATATGCTACCAGCTGACAATCGATGCAACTGCTACAAATAAGAGATATTTGTGATTTCATTGCAATTTTTGAAATTTTTATGATTAATTCTAACAACTGCGTCGGTGGCATAGCGGTTAATACGCTCGCCGACCATGCACATGGTCCGGGGTTCGATCCCCGGCCACTAGACGCACTCCTTGACCTCGCTAAGCCAGAAATAATGCTGTTAAAGAGGAAAAGTTGAGCATAAGGCTAGCAACTCCATCGTGTAAAATAAAAACTGCTACAGAAACTTCAAGCCTGTAGCTTGAAGCCCTATGTTCCACTTGGGACGTGAAGGAAAAAAAATTTCGATAACTGGAAGCTGAAAATTGTCAAGTAATACTTCTGTCTACTCTATACCAATATAAGTAGATTGTATTTATAATCAAAAAGTCATGAGAAATTGGTCAATCTCACGAAGTATTGTACCAACAGAAGGCAAGGGCCAGGCAACAGATCGTTTATTAAGGAAATCAACACTTATTTATATATTTTCATGTACATTATTATAGCTTATTCAGTAAAACAAACACGGTCTTCTGATTGGTTGTTTCTCGCGGAAAGTTAACCTTTCATCTCTTTGTGACTGTTTCTTGAATGTCAGATCATCTATATGTAAACTGTATCCGCCTACGCGAAGTCTGCTGTGGTCGGTTGTTGAATCAGTCTTGTTCATATTTTCTCACGACCAATATTTGGGACATAAACATTGACGTAAATTAATGTCTACCAATTTAGCTAGCAGCATGCTCTCACCACAGTATGAACGCAGTTTCCACTACTTGTCATTTATATTCCAAACTATGAACTGCACTTATTATGTCAGGGCTAATGATACTTCTCAGTTCCCTGGATTGAAGTAGGTGCGATGGGATTCATACCTGTGACAAACTGTCTGGAAGTGGAGTGCCCAAGTTAATGAAAATTAAGATGCCATTTCATTTTAGATGGCAAGTAGTGTCACATTATGGTGAAATGTAACTTGACTGCGATCAAACTTCACCAATTGTAATAACTGAAAACCAATCTATTTCTCTTTATTAACTAGCCTGAAGATAAATTCAACACAAATCTTACCAAAAAATTAAAACCAACATCATCTAACAAGACAGGTTTTATTATATTTACTCAGCTTCAACCCTAGTTTAAAAAAATTCCTTTACGTTCCCGGTGAAACATAGAATTTCAAGTTACAGCTCTGAGGTTTCAGTAGCACTGGTTTCAAATTTTTACGGCGTGAGGTTGCTAGTCTCACACCCAACCTTCCCTCTTTACCGGGGTTGGGGAAGTTCAGGAATGGTTTGGCAGGGGATCGAACCCCAGACCACACGAGGCGTGGTTGGCAAGCATTCTACCTCTGAACCACCGACGCCCATGAATCTAGAGTGCAGTGGCTTCACACTTTATCATCAATCAGCGAAAGATAAAAATCATTCAGTCCCAACCTAGTAACTGAACTGTTCAGTTATATGCTGGAATCACAGTTTTAAAGTGCTGAACTTCATTCCTGAAAAGTTGATGCTTGTACATCGCTGTAGAGTCTCCATCAAAAACAAAGCTCTCATTCAGTACTTTTAAATTTTCAATGGCTTCTCTTTAGTTTATTTCTTTAGATGGTAAAATCAACCCTGAGGTCATTGAAATTTCTATGAAACAAGCTAGTAAGAATATAGAATTAAGGTTTCATATAGTTTTCTATAGTTTTGTTTGTAAGGGTTAGTTATGTTTTTACGAGTTGATCACAGATTGATGTCAGTTAGAGTTCTAGTGAGAAGTCGTGACCAGTGAGGTCCAGTTAGATGTCACGTGTGTGAATGGATGTCCCACCAATACTTTCCAAGACGCTCAGGCCAAGTCTGAAAACTATGCAGAGGAGGGCTTGACTTTTGATATCAACGTTACAAATTTGAATCTTAATCCTCATGCTAAGTGTTTCTATTCATAAATGTAAGTTGTACGACATAAATCGAGGCCAGTACTGTGAACACTGTATTTATAATTGAATTACACACTTAAAGCACCATTGTACGGAGAATCTAAGCAAGTTTATAAACATTACTGGACAATGAGATTACACCATTTACTGAGAGTTAGAACTGTGACTACTTCTCGAATTTTTACACTTCACCTCAGTATGCATACAATAGATAGTTTCTGAATTCAATTATCAGATGACTGAGTGCTTATCACTCTGTGTAATTTGTATTCACATGTATTTTAGAAAGTTGAATAGTGTGAATTTGTTTTTGGATTAATGAAGACTGCATATAATTTAGTATTTTCTCTCATTAGCGGGTTTTTCGCCAATCTTAAGTAAGTCGATATATTAGATAGTTGGAGACAATCGGAAGGAGGCCTTGGACCTAGGTTTCATGCTGGTTCGCACTCACTCGCGCTAAATCACAAATTGGTAGAAGTTAGAACTCAGGTGCTGGGCATTGAATCGGGTCCCAGTGGCTGAATGGTATACGTGCTTGCCTTGTAACCGGAAGCTCCTGGGTTCGAATCCCAGTGGCTGCGTACTGCCGGTGATTCCCAAACTAGGATAAAACAGCTGTCCAGTACTCCGTGGTTTTTAATGTTTCATATAGTGTCAAAATTTTGAAATTCATATGTTATATAAAGAGATAAGAAGGTATATAAATATGTACTACTGAGAGTTATTGCTTGGTCTGTTAGACACTTAACTAGGCCTGCCTTCATAGACAAATAACGGATGAGACGAATTAAGGTCTAAGTATCTATTAGACTGCGTTGAGTTTTTATAAACGCTGATGCGTACATAGATTACCATTTCCTGTTTGTTTTATTTTACAGTCTAAATTCCTTCTTCAAAGCTGAGGTGATTTTATCTTAAATCAAATATTATATCATATTCAAATAGATTGTTAACCATACAACTAAAATTTTTATTTTATTTTTTTTTATTTATTTTTTTTATTTTATGGTTACAGCTTGATTCCACACCGTATTTTTGGTACAAGTGGGGAATTTTCAGCGTGGATATCGGTAGCCCAAAATTCGCAGGCCAACCATAGATATCAGGTGTGCGTCGGCGAGGGCTCGAACCCCGGACCATGTGCATGGTCGGCGAGAGTCCTAACCACTGTGCCACCGACGCACATGATGACGCACATATCATGATCAGGAGATCCGGAATAACTTCAATATATATATATATGAAAAGAATTGATAACAGAATAAGATAGTTTAAGATCTGTGAAAAATGCACATAAAAATCTTTCTCAAAAGAATGGTTATTGAACAAAGAATATGCTTTTCGATAACTTGCTCTTCATCAGGTCCTACACTTATAAATGCATAATAGTGAATGAATTAATGTTAATAACAACAACAGTAATTTCATACATTTATTCCCCTTAATGAATTTGAACAAAGCAAGAACTACAGTTTTAGCAGAATAAAATGGTACCATCTTTTATTTCGTTGCCTTCTCGTCAGCTGCTTACATGGCAAAGACATTATTAAATATATCTACAACAACAATTTTAACATACTTGCTTAGAGTTCAGTTTAAACAAAAATCAATCGATCAATATACTCATACACTAAAAATATATACATATATAAATATGCAACATTAACCACTATTCCGAACAATAATAATCAAACACAATGGAAAATTTTAGCATTTCACATTCGGAGGAAAGAGAGGTGAAATTATCCAGTTACCAGGGCAAAGAAAGGCTGATAACCGCTTCTTTCTGGACGCATAAATCAGGTTTCATGCGCAGTGTTGTTTAAATAACATCGAATCAATAATAATAATCTCAATGGATTACGGTTCGATGGCATCAACATAACAATGCACTGAATATCAGAATAATTGGGAAAAATAGTAATAACACATTCATGAATTTGCAGTCTTCACTGAAGGCCAGCCAGGGCAGTAGTAGTGGCTGGTTGGACTTGCTTCTTTTGCACACAAAACACTGGTTGTTTAAGGTGAATCGCGATAGCCTCTGTTGTTTGGAGCATGCGGTACCTCGATGTTTTTGGCAATTTATTTGGTACCCGGTAGATGATAGAGAAGGATTCTTCAATGTTGGCTGGCTTTTTGGCCGGCTGGTTTTGACCAGGTGGTCCAATATCGAACTGTTGATGGCTTTTACTACACTAATTCATTCACTAATACGCATATATATAACTGTAGAACCTAATGATGAAGTTATTGAAAAGAATATTTTTTGTTCAGTAAGCATTCTTTTGAAAAATTTATGAAAAAAGGTTACTGACTGCAATATTCCTGATGACTGGTCGTAAATATTTCGCCTACCAACAGCTTAATTGGGTGTCAGTGAGTGTAAACTAGTTGAGTTACTTTTACGCAGTCCATCATCGCTGACATGAGACCACTGAATTGGTGTGTGTGTGTGTGTGGTTAGAGAGGTTTTCGAGAAGTTTAATGGTCTTATCATACAGAGAAAAAGTGCAAAAATATTCATTTAAATAACGTGAATATTACGAGTCACAGGCGCAAGCACACACACACACGTTTCCACCTTCCCTGATGATCGGCGTCAAACTGTGAGGAGTCTCAATTCATTCATAAACAACGATGTTTATTTACAGTTAACAGTTTAACTAGTTAAAACATTCACAATGCCTTGATAAAACATTATTATTATTATTGATTAAAGATGCCCACTAAAGATAAGTGAAGATTGATTCGTGAGCAAAGAATATTCAGATTTTCGATAACTGTCGCATCAGATTCTACACTTACATGTCCATAATAATTAAACGATTATTGTTCTTAACAATACTAATGTTTTTTGCATACCATCGAATCAGTAAGACCAGTAAATTACAGTTCAAAGGCACAAATAACACTAGACTGAATATCAGATATATTAAGAATAATGATACAGAATTTATCTATTCCACAGGAGCAGCTGAACTGATAGATGCAATAAGAAGTGGCTAACACTGTCTAGTGACCAGTAAGCTGCAGCTCATGATTTCCACACAACCAGTTGTCATTCCAAAACTGAAAGGTTAGTTAGCCTCCTCTGATTATATCTATCAATTCAAGTGCAGCTGTGGTGGAGCCAGTTATATTTACCGTTAGTTGTTTTAGGAACCTAATTTTTTGTGCTTGAGAACACCTACCACTGTGGTTATATTCGATCATCTCGTTTCAGCAGGCCACAAACCTGGCTTGCACTGAAGAGTCTTTCTCTATCATCTGTCGGGTATCGAATAAGCTACTAAAAGGCTTGTAGGTAGCAGACGCAGCAAACAGGCCTTCGTGATTCGCTTAAATCAACTGGAACTGTGAATGCTGAAGAAACAGGCCCAGCCACTAGTGATATCTTGGCCCACTGTGGAAACTACAAAGTTCATGAATTCTGTGTAGCCTCCCTTAATTTATCTGATATTTAATCAGTTTATAATTACATTGCATTACATACATTATGTCTCACTCTTCTTACTGATGCTTTTCGAATGTAATCACCTAACGATGGTATTGATTGATTCGATGTAATTTGGGACAGCATTCATGTTGTTATTGAGAATATTTCCTTAATTATTGTAATATATTATTGTTTCCTTTAATTCCTAGAGGAACATAGGGCTTCAGACACACGTCTCCATTGCGTTTGGTTATCTGCCGGCGTTTTCACCTGGCTTCACGTCTGCCCACATGCTTCCATCTCCTCTTCGCATAATCTCCTCCTCTATGTCACCCTCAGACTGACGACCAACTCGCCCCTTCCCATTCGAGTTCTACTCGAGTGATGGTCTGGCATGTGATGTTACTTGATGATGGTTTGTTTTCTCAGAGCATGGGCAGTCAATCTACCTGCGTTTCTTCCTGCATATTTGTTGCACAGTCGCTTTGTGCTGGACTGGTTCGTTCATTGCCAAAGATCTCTTCCCGTTGCTGGTCTTTTCTGGCCGGCCATCTGATGTTGAGTATGGAGCATCTGCAGGCGAATGTTGATGAAGGTGTGTAATTTGTTCGAAGTGCCTTTCGTGACACACCAAGTTTCTGATCTGTATAGTGAGTAGCATTGACTGATTCAACATTGGAGTTTAAAATCTGGATCTTATTTTTCATGCTGAGTACTATTGATCTCCACACAAACTTGAGAGAAATGAAAGCTCGCCTTGCTTTCCCAATCTTTTCTTTGATATCCTTATCAGTTCCATCCGCCTGTAGTTGAAACGAAGCTTCACAGGTAGGTAGGGTGGGTAGTTGAAGGAGGTCGCTTCTTTCAAATTTCTTCCGTTTTGTGCTGATCGTTGTCCGTTGCTGTTTCTGTTGACCAGGAATCTTCATCACCTCTGTCTTCTCAATGTTCACCTGAAGTCCTATCTTTGATGCTTCTTTTATCGCCAACTTGTTGCTTTTCACTTGGATATCTTCCAGTTTGTGTGAAACAAGTCATATATATTATCAGTGAAATTCAGATCCTCCAGTTTTCTTGATATAATAATAATAATAATCATAAGTTTTAATGATATTATGAAGAAAAAAATAAACTATACCTAGTATTTTTTCTAGATTTCCATATTTGTATAGTAAAATGTATGAATCCCACTGTTATTTGCCCAGTGGTAACATCTCTGACTGCAGGCAGCACTGGGTGACGCGGGTTTGAATCTCGGAAGGGTCATGACTTCCTTCAAGGCAGCTGCAGATACGCCTTGCTGACTGACTGGTGAATGCCAACTAGCCCGAAACATAGGTCCAAGGCTTCCTATGGCCGACTGCCTCCAACTATCTAATATCAACAAATCAATGTGCATTATGATGGCGAGCTACCCAGAATGGTGGTCACATTGCAAACCTGACTGACTGATAGAATTCAGTCTGCACCAAAGAAAGAACTAGACACGTCGCATTAGTTACTAGTGTCCAATCAAAATAAGTCGATATATATATATATATATATATATTTGTAACCTAGCATTATAAGTCAGCTACAACTAATAAATAGTCCACTCAATAATCAGTTTCGTTTGTTTCGTTTTTCTTCCTTTCCTTTGTTGTTCCAAGTGAAATATAACACTCCAAGCTTGAGCTTTGAAGTTTCAGTAGCAGCAGTATTGTTGTTTTTCTGTTTTTATATAGAGCGAAGTTGCTAGCCTCATGTCCAAGCTTCCCTCTTTACCTGGCTATCTGCCAGCTAAGGGAGGTTTAAGAGTTTGTCGGCTGGGGGTCGAACCCAAACTGTGTGTGTGTGTGTGTGGTTGAAGAGCATCCTACCAATGAAGCACTGACGGTGTTTGTCTTGTAATTTCATTGAATTTCTAAGCTTTAAAAATATACTTGTATCACATATGTTGTTATACATTTGATTTTTCGATTAAATCTTACTTTTCTCTTCCCCATGTTTCTCTGTGTTTAATACATTTTTGATTGAATTTTTCAAACATTCTTATTTATTTGTTAACTAATCACTAGCAGCACGAACAATGTTAGGTGGAAAGAAGAATATACAGACGCGCGAGTAGTAATTCTTTCCTTCAACTCTGTGTTCACTCTTTCACTTACTGATGCTTATTTAATATGATAAAATAATAATAATAGAAAGAACATCTGTAAAGTGACTTCATATTATAAAGTGGTGGCTTTTTATGCTTTCTGTAAAGAAATCTCTGGCTGTTTTTTTTCTCAATACAGTTTCAATTTTCAATATGGCAGCTTCAATATATCACCTGTTAAATTTAAATATGAAACTGTAATGAGTTAAACATATTATGTTTATAGCCAAGAAAAAATATCGTCAACTTCTTCTTCTTCTTTGTTTCGTAAAGCTTTAACAGTGCGCTACCTTTTTCGTACATTCCCTAAGAATAATTTCACTTCTTATTTAAACACGAGTAAAGGTGAGCAGGCAGGTATTTTTGTGCCTAAAATGCCTTTTGAAGTAATCTGTGCACTTGTATTAAAGTTAAACAAAAGGTACTACTTTTCATGAGTCTGTTTGTAACGATTTAATTTGTTACAAGTTCTGATGACGGATTGATATCAGTTGGAGAACCATTGAAAACCAACAGGGAGTACTGTAGAACTGTTTCGTCCCACCAGTCAGGACTCTTCAACAGTATGGACTCACAGCCAAGGCTTGAACCAGAAGCTTCTTTCTGGTTATAAGGCTACTCATCGACCAAACCAATTTGTGGTTTTAACGTGACCATCAGCCAGTGTCATCGCTGGCTTCTTATTTATCTTTGCTCCCGTATTAAATGGATCCACTGTTAAGCAATTCTCACTGGAACTCCAGGCAATTTCATCCTGAAGTCTGTTACTAGAGAGCGCTATAAATCACGAATTGGTAGAAGCTGGAATTCATGGGCTAGCCGTTGAGTTGGGTCCCGGTGGATGTGAATGAGTTACGAGCTTGCCTTATAACCGGAAGTTTCTGGCTTTGAAATCAAGTGATTGATTACTTCCGATGAGTCTCAAAGTAGGATGGAATAGCTGTGCAGTACTCATTGCTGGTTTTCAGTGGTTCGTTAACTTATATCAATTTGTGATCAAAACTTGGAGAAAAGGTATTATTTGCGTATTATTAACTCGTTAGTAGTACTGTTGTGGACAGATACTTGAATTCATTCAAGAAATTGTGGAATATTATCTTGTCAGTCTCTGACCATCCTCTCTATACACACAACTCTTTCCTTGCATGTCAGCAGGAAGGACTAGAAGCAATCGTAAAAGACTTTATCCTTAGATGACTAAGTATAAAAAACTCTACGATAACTTTTTTGGCATGCAATTTATGTTATAAGGTAAGCTGATTTAAAGGTGTTTTCAGAACAATTTGACGTAATTTGAAGAATTGTTGTACTTCTAAATACTTGGTAGTAAAGTTCACTGACTTCATTGATGAGCCAAGGATATTTACGATTTCAGGCAGAAATATGGGCTGTATCAAAACATCTGGCATTATTATTCCCATAGTGTAAAATTTAGAACAAGACATTTAAGCGAACAATATTGTTTTTTAGTTAGATCTCATCAGGATTGACTCTAATATACATAACTTTACAAATAAATAATAAAATATTAAACCAATCATGGTGTTTTGTCAATAGGGTAATAAGATGGCACATATAGATTGTACAATTAGTCATAATAGTAATAATAATAATAATAATAATGGTTCTATTGATAATAAGGATGAAAAGGTGAGGCGATCTGTGATAACAAGAATAACGAAAAACAGCATGATTCAACAAACAGCTGTTCAGGTGGAAGTAGGCGATAAAGGCTAGTAAAAACAAATGAACCAATTAAGTAATGCTAAATTGTAAGGGAAGTAAATGAAATACGTTTTTAGTGATGTGATAAGATTAAGGGATGATAAGAGAGGGGGGTTGAAAATACAAGTAAGACGCCGTGAAGACGTCATCATGTCTTAACAGGCCAAGGGAAGGATAATGGTTGTACGAACTTCTTTTGAATGCATAGTTTAGGCCTAATAGTTTGAATGTCTGTTGCTTCAGTTGTGTGTAGTAGACGAATACGTAGTCTATTTTAAAGATTCGGTGGGATACGATGAATTACTTTGAAAGCTCTCGTTTCCTCCACTAAATGACCACTATCAATTGAATGTAACAAAATTGAGCTACGGATTGTTTTTGTCTGTCCTTTGCCAAACCACGATGGGAGATGTTCACCAGCGTATTGGCTAAGATGTCTAGTAGTACATCCAACATAACTGTCACCTCCGGCGCGGTTAAATTGATAAATACACATAGATGTGGCAGAACTATCTTGCTTATCCTTCGTTTGCGTCCCTGATATTATGACCGATATGTTTTTTAATGCAGTGTTCTTGTGTTTGTCATGTTATTTAATGCGGAACATTGTAATAAATGACACAGGTAGTTTATTTATAGTACTTAATAGTCTGTCCACTGATATTTCACCCTACCATTGTAGTTGAGAATCTTCCTAGACAAAGATATTTTCTGCTTCCTTAAAAATCAATAGCTTCTACTGTTTCTAGTAGTTAGCCAGCTGTAGTGGAGTCTCTTTTTGATTATGTCATCGGTGGGACATCCATCCTCACTAGTGAGAAGTCGTGACAAGTGAGGTCCATCCAGACAAGTGTGAGGATGAATGTCCCACCGATGACATTGGTTAGTGGTCGTGTTAAATGCATCAAGATTTGGTAGAAGTTAGAATTCATGGACTGGTCATTGAATCGGGTCCCAGTGGCTGAATGGTATACGAGCTGGTCTTATAACCGGAAGGTCTTGGGTTCAAAACCCACTCTGTGGATGCGTACTGCTGATGATTCCCAAACTAGGATGAAAAAGCTGTCCAGTACTCCCTGGTTTTCAATGCTTCTCTAACTGATACTAATGTGTGATTAACGAATAATAATAATAATAATCCACTTTATTCGAAAAACAGTACTTATATGCGGAATGGAATTCTCAGCATTTTTCACAATATTGCATCTGATTTACTTAAAATATAAATAAAATTAAAACAAAAGCAACCAGAGGAATTTGTCCACGTTTACGATATAAAGTCAAAAATATTCGAAGCAGGAACTGAGAGTATTAAATATTATAGCAATAATAATAATAATAGTGAGTTCGTTTCAAACATTATTGTCGGTTCAGTTTGAAAAGTTTAGCATGTTATAGATTATTGGATCTTATGTTCTGTTGATATAGTATAGTGAGGGAAATACAAAATTAACTGTTATTAACACAGCTTAAATGATGTTTACAATTATGAAAAAATAAACAAATAAAAACAAAAATTGAGAGGATTACAAATATAAGAAATACAATAACAATAAAAGTTGATGTTGTAAGGGTGGAGGAAATGAATTATTTAGTAGTGCAAAGAAGGTTAGTTAGCTCATGCCTAACACTATTTTCATCACATACAATACGTGCTAAATATTGTATCGTGGAATTTATATACTAAGACGTACGTGCACAAAGTCTTCTGAGAAGACTTCTTGTTTTACCTAAGGAGACACAAGGTTGGAGCAGGGGGTAAAGTGAATGCCCCCACAGTCTGACAAAATTCCTTTAGCAAATTTGTTGCATGAAATCAAGTGCCTATCAATGACGATGCTAACGATATGGCCCAATGGGATACCACTCGCCCTACTGACAGTCTTCACAGTTCTAGGAAGTATGACATCATTGGTAGATTCACACGCCGTGGTCACTATCCTTCAGTTTGGCCGTCTATCGATAATTCTCATTCACTTATACTAAAAACCAAGTAATCACAAAACTCTAAAGATGAGTTTGAATTTTTTAAAGCGTTTTTCTAAAGGCTGATTTGTACTTTAATACTTTTTTGTTTTAATCAACTGTCTATTTTTATCGCAGTATTCATCTTAGTATGCTAGTAGGTAGGTATCAGGCACGTGTTTTATTCCCTTCCAGAGCTGATAAGCAGTAGGCATTTTGAAATGATTTGACGTCTTACAAATTAGGGAATGAATTATTCAATTTTCGTAAATTATTTAATAAAAATGGATATAAAGGTTATTATTATTATTTATGTGTATGAATGAGAGACAGGTGATGGAATACACAATTTATGTCTGAATATAAAAATGAAATTATTATTATTCTTAACTTTTAACATTTTCCACTCTATATAGATGTGTATGCTACACTCGAAAGGATAATGATACATTAATCGATAGAGACGAACAATTCAACCTTGGATTACATCCACTATTCTATCTATAATTACAGTGATAATTATCACGGATAATTTTGCATAATAAAAGTCTGTTCAAGTCATGTGAAATTGTACGAAAACAACCCACTGTAATATATTTATGTATATGTGGAAATAAATCAACAGACAGTGTAATATGATGTTTCAGTGTTGTGTTTTAGTGAAATTTTGAAGCCGTAGTCACGTAGATGATTTACAGATTTACGTCATTTTATCAAGAACTCGCTAATTCAATAATTAATATGACCCGTTGCACAAGAGGTGGCTCTCGTGGCCCAAGTGGTCTAGTGGATAACACTTTGGCGTTTGAAACTATGGGCACTGGGTTCGAGTCTCAGCGGGAACACCATCACTCACTGAGAAATGCAGGTACATCCAGTTGACGAGTCCCAAATAGGACGAAATGCGCATCCTGGATTCCACTGCTAGCCACAATCCACCAGTTAAATACTAATTAAATGCCCAGACATTGTCGAAGCATCTGCACAAGAAGCCGACATGTCAACCTGAGACCGAGCACTTCGTTCCAATCAATCGACGGGAAAATCAAAAATTCAATTCAATAAGTATTATTATTATTATTATTATTATCTGTTGTTGTCTCCTTTGGTTGCTAGAGGAACATAGGACTTCAGTTGCACGTCTCCAGCGCGTTCGATTCTCTGCCAACGTTTTCACCTGGCTCCAAGTCTGCCCACATGTTTTCATCTCCTCCTCAAATGATCTCCTCCGCCATGTCACTCTCGCACTGATGACCAACTCGCCGCTCAAATGGTGGCCTAGCGTGTGATGTCACTTGATGGTGGTTTGTTTCTCAGAGTATGGCCAATCCAATATCCACCTCCATTTCTTACTGCATATTTCTTGCACAATTGGTTCCTGGTTGATTGGTTCGTTGATTGCCAGAGATCTCTTCATGTTGCTTATATTTTCTGGCCGGCCATCTGATCTTGACCGGAGTATCAGGCGAAGACAGCTGTTGATGAAGGTGTGTAGTTTGTTCAAACAGGGGCCTTTATGACGCGACGCCAAGTCTTTGATTCATAAAGTAGCACTGACTAATCATGAAGCATACTGTGAGTGAAATCAGATAAATAGCCTTTGCTGACACACATATTTTGATAATACTTGAACGAAACGTTGTCCAATACCTTTCTTGTTTCAGGTGTATTTTTTTTTTAACTACGAGTGAACTTAATAGTGATAAGATTTATGCCCTGTCTAAAAATTCTACGAATTCAGTTATTTGATAGTCTGATTAAGAGAGATAGTTTCAAGTTGTTATACATAACCCTGAAAATTATTATGGCTACTATTCCTTTGGGTTTTCAGTTAAACATAGAATTTCAACGTTGTATCTCTGTTTCATCCTGTTCTGTGCAGTCCTCTCTCTAGATAGCTGTGTATGAGTACTCATAAACTGTCATCTCCTCCTCGATAACATCCTGAGACTCACGTCCAACTCGTCGTTCTTCCTTTTTGGCTTTCACTCGCCAATCCTTTGTCTGATAATTTCTGCACTTTCTTTGGTGGTTATTTCGCTGACTGCTAGAGTTCTTGTTTCTAATCCCTTCTGGTCAGACTCTCAGAATTATATGGGAATATATTGTTCTGTGTTTATCAGTTATCAGTAGAGTGTACAAAAATCTTTAAGATTTATAATTTTTCTTAATTTTCTGCTATCATCGAATTTTCTACGGCCAAATTTTCAGGCATTGTCTTGTAGCTATCTAATTAAAGTTCATTACGAGCTGATATTATTTAAAAACCTGTTAAAACCTGGAGGGGGTGGGGATCAGCCGTTTTGTATTGGCTTAGTACTCTTAAGCAGTGTGCAGCGATTATTCCACCAGAGATGGAACCCAAAACCTTCAGGCTAGGAGACAAACAAGCTGCTACTTCAACTGTTAGGATGAAATCCACGGCTCCATGAACTGTAAGTTTCTTTCGACTTGCGGTTAGATAAGTGGGTTGTACAACTGCAGAGCCGTTAACTAAAACGGAACAGTTTTCTAGAACCTATAAGTTTTCAATAGTTCTCTAAATGACCCTGTTCATGATGAAATTTGACTTGTAGTAAATTAATCCACTACAAAAGAAAAACCAGAAAATTCACTAGGAAGATATTCTACAATAGCGAAAATTGATAAAATTAATAATCCTAAAGCTTTGTGTACACATAATTGATCTAGGTTGGATGAAAACAGATGAGAATACTGTATGATTTCATCAGAGTTATTAACAAGCCGCTGATTTTGGAGTTATCTTACACTCTTTGATGTTTCCATATTATGGAGAAACGTCTTTGCTGTTTCTTGAGCTCTGCTTGAGAACCGAGTGAAACATAAAGCTTCAGGTTTGGTGGAGCTTTGAATTTACAGTAGCCATATTGTTTTTTTTACGGTGTGGGGTTGATAGCCTCATGTCTAACCTTCTCTCTTTTCTCTGCTTACTGTCGGATAGTAAATTAAGCAAGGTCAGCCTGGAATCGAACTGAGGAGGACGTATGTGGGTGGTGGGCATTCTACAACTGAACCACCGATGAACATTATTAGCTGTAATTATTTTTTTAGTGGATATATATATATATATATATATATATATATATAATAGTAGTATGAAATGCAATTAAAATATTTGTGATTATAATCAAAGTTCAGTGTGAAGTGGCAAAACAATTAATGTCATATACAGAACAATTCATATGATGTATAGAACTTGGAAGGGGTATGCAATTAGAGGATTAGTAGGCGAATAGAATACAAATAAAAACGTATGTGAGCTTGAAATTCAAAGGTTACTTAGCTTCTGAAATTATTAAAAGAAGGATATCACAGTCCCTGAAATGAACATTCCTTACTTGCTGCATCGTTGAGAATAGTGTTTTCCAGTCGACCATTACTACTGTTCAATAATCTGAAGGACAAGATCCCGCAGCTGACTAACTCTGTATGCATTTATCAATTCACCTGGTCATGTGAAGCTAAGTATATTGGTCGTTCGACTCTAGTTTTTCCCAAGACGGTTCAAGAACACCATCCTGCATGGTTACGAAGAGGTGGAAGTGGAGCAGTGAAAAGCGCAACCATTGAACATCTGATCGACAACGATCACCCTATCTCTACACCCGCCTCCTTTAAAGTCATCTACACGGCGAAAAGTAATTAACCGAAATCACTACGTACCCGACTCATCTGAATTTTTAAAGTCATCTTTGGCTATCGAAACAGAAAAGCCAGATCTCTGTGTACAGAAAAAGTTCTTTCAACCCCTCCAACTTTCGCGGGCTTAATCCCTCTATGCTAAAGTTTAGTAATCCCTGATCATATTTTGGCCCTATCAGTTTATCCGTTTCGTCTATTCCGTTTGTATATTCTTCCTTTATTACGTCAGTTGTCACTATTACTATTATTATTTCACTTGTTCCACTTGCCATTCTAAACCAATTGTGCTTTGCAACGTTAAATTCTATGTTATCGAATTTCACACAATGTTGCGTAAATTCTTTATTTTTATTCTATTTGCCTACTAATCCTCTAATTGCATACCCCTTCCAAGTTCTATACATCATATGAATTGTTCTGTATATGGCATTAATTGTTTTGCCACTTCACATTGAACTTTGATTATAATCACAAATATTTTAATTGCATTTCATGCTACTATTATTATTTTATCTTAATAGTAGTATAAAATGTACTTAAAATATTTTGCTGTGAATTATTTTCCTTTGCTGGTGTTGTTCTGATTGTTTTGTTCCTTGTTTCCCGGTTTTGAGGGGAGCTACCCACAAGGTCACTTCTCTCTAAACTATGTCTTAATGTAACAATTTATTAGGCGTGAGGCTAGCAACCCCACCCTGTAAACAAAGTTGCTACAGAAACTTCAGTCCGATGAATCTCCTTGCACCAAAAGAAAAAGTCTGTTTGCGGACATGGAACGTCTTCGCTCAATACTCAAGATCAGATGGCCTGAAAATATCAACAACAGAGATCTCTGGGGGCGAACCAACCAAGAACCGATTGTGAAACAAATAGGCAGGAAGAAATGTAGATGAATTGGCCATACGCTAAGGAAACCATCCAATGAGTGACATCACTAGACAAGCCATCGCTTGGGTGGAACCCGAAAGGGAAGGGACGAGTTGGTCGTCAGTGCAAGAGTGACTTGGAGGAGGCGATGTGAAGAGGAAATGAAAGCATGTGGGCAGACTTGGAGCGGGGTGAAAACGTTGGAAGAAAACCGAACGCAATGGAGACGCGCGGCTGAAGCCCTATGTTCCTCTAGGAATTAAAGGATATAATAAATAATATAATAATTATTTTATTTATTCACACCTTTGTTTAAATTTCCTATATAAATTCGTTGAAAAGAGTCTCTTCACTGAATCACTTGTTTTGATTTTCTGTAAGTCCCAATGGGAATTTTCGATGAACATGCGTAGATCTCGATGTTAGCCGAACGGTAGAAGAAACAACCTAATAAAATAGACCAAAAGCATCAATAAGAAGATATGTCGTTGAAATGAGAGGGACAAAAAAGTGCAGAACATTGATCCATTCATATTATTCGCATAGCATGAACAAATTTACAATTATTCCTTTAGGTTTCGTGTGAAACATTGGAATCCGACAGCCAATGTTTACTTCACCCTGTTCTCCGAAGTCATTTTGGTTTAGCTCTAAGATTTCTTATAAGCTGTCGTCTCCTCCTCAAACAGTATTCCCCATGAGACACAGAAACTCCAACCCAACTCATCGTTCCCCTTGCGGATTCCACTCGACAGGCTATTGGCGTGGCATGTCACTGAATGGTCCTTTCAACGTGTGTGCACTCCATCTCCGTTACTTTTTATATGTTCGTCGGGCAACTGATTGTTGGTTGGCTTGATGACTATCAGACTTCCTTGCTGCTAATCCTTCCCAACAGGGCGTCTGATCATCAATGTTGAGCGAAGGTGGATTCTGAGGAAATTCCTCAATAGCTTAATGGGAATATTTTTAGTGAAATGCACGTCAGTTCTCTGAACTACAACATAGAAGCACCGACTTCGTATTAGTGTCAGAATTTCGAATGTTGTCTCTTATGCTACGTTCAGCTGATCTCCACACTGATTTTAGATTAATGGAGGTCAGTCTTGGTTTCCTGACCATGTTTTTGAGATCTTCATCTGTGCCGCCAAATATTCGAAACAGTACCCCCTAGATTAGTGAAGGGAGTTACCTCACTCAAATGCCGGTCGTCGAAGGTGATTAGTGCTAGTTGTTGTTGTTGTTGGTTGGGGATCTTCATCACCTCTATCTCTTCAATGGCCACTTGAAGTGTTATCTTCGCTACCGATCTGTTCTGCCATCTTGCTGGTTTTCACCTGTAGATATTCGACGCTGTGTGGCACTAAGCATAAATCGTTCGCAGAGTGTGTATCTTTTAAAGTCTTCCTATTGACTAGACATTTTTCTGACTTCTCACTTCCCATAACCTGCCGCATGATGCACTCCAACATGGATAAATTCAGCAACTGTTAAGTATCTGAAGACCTTGGATAAAATAAATTATAATTGCTCAAAGTATCAGCTTTATTAACAGAAATAAATTACCAAGGTAAACGCTTTTATTCCTTCATACGAAGCAGTCATTTGGGATTAAATTTCATGATGTTCTAGTATTAACACTTGTGTGCTGTTTCTCCATAATAGCAGCAATGACTGAAGCCTATATGACACTGATTAATTCCCATCATGAGTTAGGTCTACAGTGAATATTTCGTCTGTAACTTTGTATATACTTATTAACCAGTATTATTTTGTACATTGAATCACCACTTATTCATGTACATATATATATACTCTTATTTATTATTGTTCCGTTGGGTTCCGAGGGGAACATAGGACTCCAATAACACATCTCCACTTTGTTCTATTTGGTGCTGTCCTCTTCAGCTGGCCCCACGATTCACCATAATCTCTCATCCCTTCCTTGCATGATCTCCTCCTTTTCATCATTGGATTCACGCGCCACTCGTCGCTTTCCATTCAGGTTCCAATTGAACAATGGTCTGCATGGCGTGCGATGTCATTCGACGACCGCCTCAGCGTATGGCCGACGCACCTACATTTTCTCCTGCATATTTTTTGACCATTCATCTCTTTGTTTGTTTTGTTCTCAGCCATAGTCTCTTGTTGTTAATTATTTCTGGCCAGCCGGCCATTTGATCTTCAATATGTAGCCAGCGAAGACAACTGCTGATAAAAGTCTGTAACCTGTTGGAAAGCCACTGCGTGACACGCCAAGCTGTTGGCCCGTAAAGAAGGCCCAACTTCATGTTTGTGTTGAAAATCCGAATCTTATTCTTAAGGCTGTGGTGGAATGCAGAATATTTCCAAATTGGTTTCGGAGTGATGAAAGTCTACTATGTTTTTCCAATCTTGTCTTACTTTGACATCTTCATCCGTGCTGTGTGACTGTAGTCGAAACGAAGCTTCCTAGATAAGTGGAGGAAGTAGCCTCTTTCAAATATATTCCGTTGATGGTGATTGTTACTGGTTGTGGTTGGTTGGTTGGTTGGTCTGTTACCTTCACCACCTGCATCTTCTCTATACTCATATGGAGTCCTGTCTTTACTCCTTCTTCCGGCAGTTTCTTGGTTTTCGCCTGCAAGTCGTCGACTATTTTCAAAGTTCGACATATATCATCTGCAAAATCCAGATCCTTTAGATTCCTCTTATCAAAACAGCATATTCCTGTTTCCTCGCTCCCACTCAAAGTCTGACGCATAATCCAGTCAGACCATCACAACTAATAATGCCATCGGTGATAACAGTCAGGTAGTCCTGTCTTACTCCTGTACTCACTTCGAATGCTTTAATGAGTTTTCCGTTGTGGATCACCTGACACGTGGTAGGCATTGTCATGAAGCCAGCTGTTGAGTGACGATGACAGAGACTTTTGCACCGCACGCCGTAGTGTTGAAGTAGTTTCTAAATTACTTCTCGGTCAACGTTATCTGGTGAATGTCTTTCCGAAGTCAATGAAGTTGATGTAGAGGTTTGACTGGCATTCTATGCTGTTTGTCGATGATGATGATGATGATGCTTAGAGTTACAATTCGATCAGCAGACGATTCGTTTTTCCTGAATCGAGCATGTTCCGATGGGTGGAGTTTTGTATCCAGTGCATCTCTTACTCCCTCCAGGATGATGTGACTTATACACACGTATAAAATGTAGATTTCGTCACGGATCAACGTCAATTAGAGATAAATGAAAGCCAGGGAGCACTCAAAGGTTGTTTCTTCCTAGTTTTGAACTCTTAAGTAATATTCATTCATCACTGGACTAGAGATCAAACTTGAAACTTTCAGGTCATTAGGCCGAACTCGTGGACTATTCAAATCTGGTGAGGTCGTTGGTGCGCTATTCTATAGAGTCTCAAATCCAAACGAAACATCATTCCAGCGCACCTCAGCTTTCAATGATATCTAACTAATTTGTTGGTTTATGATGGGATCTACGTTAGAATTGATCTGAATTCCTACAAAAACTCATAGTCTAAATGCCTAATTATAATTTACATTCATTACATATTATGAGTTGAGAAAAGAATGCAATCTCTGGATTCATGATGTGTTTTCAATGTTGACTTAATTTTGACTGACAAATCAACTATTGAAAGTTAACCTGATGCTCGCTAGTGACTTGCTATGGGGATTGAGTTTCCTGGAGATCTAGTGAGAAGTTGTGACCAGTAAGGTCCATCCAGTTGGACTGAGGATGGATTTCCCGCCGGTGACATAGGTGTGGTGGTCGCGCTACGAAATCACGAATTGGTAGAACTAAGAATTTATGAGCTGGCCATTGAATCGGATCTTAGTGGATGAATGGTAAAATGTCAAGTTTGGAGTTAAATTTCAACTTTATATCTTCGGGAAACTAAAGAGAATCGAATCAAGATTTACAGTGTCAAGATAGAAAGCGTTAAAGAAACACAATTCGCACTACTTACTGGCATAAGTAATGTGCATCATAATAAAGCATAACATATATAAAATAAGGGATTATAAGAAAATTTCATAAATAGTGCCAGTATAGGAGGTGAGCCAGTCTTGCCGGAATCCAGTGATCCATGAATAGGCGACTACTTAAAACTGTTTAAGATTGATTGCTAAGTTATAAATATCCAAACCAAATTCACTTTTAACGGTACGAAAAAATTTGGGCATTGGGTATATGATATTCATTATAATAAAGGTTTTTGTATTTCCCAATGAATGAAAAACAAAACGATATTGTTGTTTTACTGATGTTTGGCTATTTATTCGGCTAACAGCTTTATCAAAGTATTTTTAAACCGGAATTTACAAAATCCACTCAGCTTTTATATAAGAAAGAGTTAAGAGGTGAGAAAATAGACTTAGGTCAAGTTAAAAGGACTTATTGAAAGTCAAAATAGCAATGAAGATCACTAAACCAAGTAACAAAGGTAATAGAACATATGTTATGATATCAAAATGAAGTTTACTAACTTGATCATCGTTCGTTAGTCTGGGGTCATTTTTGGTTGTCAAGTTGGTCAACTGGTAGAGATAACAAAACCAAGTGTAGACTGTTGGATTTTATCAGTGTTTAAAATTATTAAAGTAGTGTGTGTTTACATAGTGAAATTGCATATCACATTTTTGTTGATTTTGCCACTTCATGGGGGAGGGGAGGGAGGTGTTGTAACCATGTCAGATTCTGTTTTAGTCCATCATTCCTATTCAGGCAATTCGGATTCCACTTGATATGAAATTATTCTGATATTAGACGTTCTTTGTGATTTCTGAAGTTTTTCTGAATTATTTCAATATTGTCAGAATCAATTTTGTGGCCTAATTCTATAGTGTGTAGACAAGCTATGACTGGCTGATGATTTTTCAAGTTTTTCTAGTTCAACTGGATTTCTCGGTGGTCGAATAGATGCTCTACGATGTTCATTTCTTCTGATTTTGATTTCTCGAGATGTTTGTCCGATGTAGATCTCATTACATTTCAAGCATTTTATTTTATAGACACAATTCGATAGAGAATCTGTAGGGATTTGGCCTTTAACATAGACAAGGTTGCTTTGAAGTGTGTCTAATGTTTTGAAGACAACTCTGATGTCGAGCTGACTGAGTACTCTTCTGATATCGTCTGACGTCTCTGCTCTATATGGAATGACAACTGTTGAAGTCCATGTTTTCGGAATGCAGTGTTTGCTAGACAGAAAACTGAAGTGGTCTAAATATCGGATGGGTCGTTTGAAATGATCCAGCTCTCTGAGTTGAGTCAAACCAGATACATCACTGATGAGCTCAGGCCCAGAACCTGGCTAGTGAGCACTATTGGTTGATTTGAGTAGTATGTTAGTATTCACCGCAATTAACGAGTAGTATATAGTTCCATGCTATTATGTTTACTGTCTTGATTACCACTTACGGTGTCAAGCAGATCACATAAATTGTAGTATGAATAATTTTCTGTTTCCAAAGGAAACTATGTTCGTGAAATTCCTTCTCCTCAAACTGCCTGAATTGCAAACTACGAGTCTGATTTATAAAAAATATGTGATATGAGAGAGTGGAACAGCAGAATAATTGAACACTTATTTTTCTGGACAAGTAGGATACACGGTTTCTTTAGTAACGGACCTTAGGCTTTAGTTTAGTTACATTATGACATCATCTGTTCTTTTCTTTGTGACCGTATTGAAGCAGTTTTCAAATGATGTTCTTTCATTTTCAGATAAGTCAAAAAGAAAGTGGGAACTTTTTGAGATATTCTGCTCCAGTCCCGGCCGATAACTGCTACCTTGCTGTGGTGGTCGGGCTTCAATACCGCAATGATCCAACAAGCTAAACTGACTGGGGCTCTGTCTCTGCTGGTCCTACCATGTCAGAAAGGTTTTCCAGATAGCGGTTAAACTAAAAGCAGTTACCATGGGGTACATAGGCTCCAGTATCCAATCGGATCGAATGGCGTATGAACCCATATGGGTCACTGGCAACCATGGGAATGCAGCTCCTGGCTCTGCTCCGCTGCCTTGCAGATTAGACTCCAAATCAAAGGCTCGGGGGGTGGTCCCTTAATAAAACCACCTGCTTCGGTTTAGCCTCCCGGGCAGTATCCCAGCCCTCGCACAATGAATGAAATAAAGCACCAAACTCTCATCGAAACTCACCGAGCGCTATTAACAATGACCTCAAGTAACATTGATGCCTCAAGTAACTTATGTCCTTCCTACCTTACTTTTATTTTTATACATAGTTTCCTGTATTTTACCTTTTCTAACCTTGGCTTCTTAACCTTCGACAGCCTTTCGCCTTTGTCGAGATTCCCAGCCTATCCGTGTCGTTTCGAGATGTTAGTGAGTAGTCCTCAAAATGGTTGTTCCCAATGTGACATCTAACACAGATATCCTGAAACCGCGTGCTGCGTTCAAGCTGGCTACCTACAATGTTCGGACGCTGATGCAAATCGGACAACAGGCAGGGTTGGCAAGAACTTTGGAAAGCCTCGCTATCGATGTCTGCTGCATTTCGGAGACCCGCATTCAAGATCCCAGTGAAGTGCTTCGACTATCCTCTCCATCTGGAAGTTCTAGTAGTATGTACCACCTGCGCTTATCCGGGGACCCTGTGGCGTCGGCATCCGGCGTAGCTGGTGTCGGTGTCGCACTGAGCGCTAGAGCCGAAGCTGCACTGCTCGACTGGATTCCCATTAACAGTCGTTTATGTGCTGTGAGGCTGGAAGGTTATACGAAAGTAAAGAGTAGTAGGCCAGATAGGCGGTGTCTATTTGTTGTCTCTGCCTATGCACCGACGGATTGCAGCCCGGATGCAATGAAGGATGAGTTTTACTACCAACTGAGCGATCTCTTGAAACAGGCGGGTCGGAGGGATATCGTAGTGCTGGCTGGGGACTTGAATGCACAGGTGGGGCGTCTAAGCTCAGAGGAGAATCGTCTAGGTGGTCAGTGGGGACTACATGGTCGCAGGTCAGATAATGGGGACCGTCTTCTGCAGCTTTGCGCGGATCACAACCTATTTCTAGCTAGCACCAACTTCCGGCACAGCCATCGCCGTAGCGCTACCTGGCGTCCTCCCTCTTGGACTCAGATTGATCATATCGCGGTCAGTTTCCGGTGGCGAGGATGCATACAAGACTGTCGCTCCTTCTGGAGCACATGCCTGGACTCCGATCATGCGTTAGTGTGTGCCAAGTTCGTCTTGCGATTTGGTGGGGTTCGTAAAAGCCGTCGTCTAAGCGTTGATGTGAGCAAACTAGTAGCACCTGCTACTTCTTTGAAATATCAGAATGAGTTAAAAACAATGCTTGCCAGCAACCCCCCAAGTAGTATAGATGAACATTGGCTTCATGTGCAAGGTGCCATGCAAAAGGCGAGTGTAGCCGCTTGCGGCTTGAAAGAATGCTCCGCTAACAACCACTGGGTTTCTGCGAGTTCCTTGCAACTCATGGATGAACGCCGGTCCATTCCGGCTGGCAGCGAATACAACAATCAGCGAAAGGCGCTCACGCGCAAGATTAGACAGTGTTTACGTAAGGACCGCGAAGCCTGGTGGTCAGAACGTGCGTGTGAGATGGAGTCAGCTGCTGCATCTGGCAACAGTCGGAAGCTGTTCCAACTCATACGAGCCACCGGCAGCAAGAAACAAGGTGTCAGCGAGACGGTCTGTGAGGCAGATGGCACTCCAATTACCAGCCTGAAAAGACGCCTGGAACGCTGGGCAGAGCACTTCGGGAAGCAGTTCAGCTGGCCACCAGCTTCAGTGTCTACTATCATTAGCCCGAGTGCTCCTTGGTCGGTTAGTACCGACCCACCCACCGAAGCGGAGGTCCGTAAGGAACTCCAAGTTCTGAAACGCCATAAGGCGCCCGGCCCAGACAAATTACCCCCGGCTCTTTTTAAAGATGGTGGCGAGACTCTCACAATGGCTCTAACTGGGTTGTTCAGGAAGGTGTGGGAGACAGAGAGTGTACCATCAATGTGGAACGAAGCCATTATCGTCCCCATCTTTAAAAAGGGTCGACGTAATTCGTGTGACAATCATAGGGGTATCAGTCTGTTACCAGTCGCGTCTAAAATATTGGCTGCTGTCTTGCTTCGCAGACTGTGCAAAATACGTGAAGGATTGATTCGCGAAGAGCAGGCTGGGTTTCGTTCAGGTCGTGGATGCATTGATCATGTGTTCACCCTTCGTCAGTTGTTGGAACACCGCCACACGTATTGCAGGCCAACGATCGTTGTGTTTCTTGATATTAGGGCTGCCTTCGATTCGTTGGACAGAACTGTGCTCTGGAACTGTCTGTTAGAGAGAGGTGTACCTGAGAAATTTGTTAACATCTGAAAGCCCTATACAGAAACACCTCAGGTAGAGTGAGGGCATACAACCAACTATCACCACTGTTCCCAACCAACAGTGGGGTTAGACAGGGTTGCCCAATCTCTCCATTTCTCTTTAACTTTGCCATCGATGACATTCTGGAGTCAGCTCTGAAGGATGTGCGTGAAGGTGGTGTAGATCTGCTACCTGGAGATAGACTTTTCGACCTCGAGTATGCAGACGATATCGTCTTACTGTGCGATAGCATGCAGGCTGCCCAAATCGCACTTAATCAGTTGGCGATCAGTGTCTGTAAGTATGGTATGTGCTTTGCGCCGTCTAAGTGCAAAGTACTGTTACAAGATTGGCAGGAGCCTGTACCTGCACTCACTCTTGCGGGTGAACCGCTTGAAGTTGTTGATAAGTTTGTGTACCTGGGTAGTTGTGTGAGTGCTGGCGGAGGGGTGACGGATGAGATTTCCAACCGTATAATGAAGGCTAGGGTGGCATACATCAACTTGAGCCACCTCTGGCGCCGTCGCGACGTTAGCCTGGCTGTCAAAGGTCGGGTATACAATGCTTCGGTGCGGGCTGCCTGCTCTACGCCTGTGAAACCTGGCCTCTCCGAGCTGAGGATGTGCGGCGACTCTGCGTGTTCGATCACCGCTGTCTCCGCAGGATTGCTTGCGTTCGATGGCATCATCGCGTGAGTAATTCTGAGGTTCGGCGGCGTGTGTTTGAACAAAGTGGAGATCACCATTCATTGAATGTCGTCATCTGGAAACACCGGCTCCGGTGGCTTGGACATGTGCTCCGAATGTCACCCCAGAGGCTTCCGTACAGGTCTCTGTTCGCTAGCCCTGGGACGGGATGGAAAAGGCGGAGAGGTGGTCAGTCCATGACGTGGCGTCGTGGGATGAAGGATTTTTGTGCTAGATTAGCATCGGTTGGTGTGTCACGACTCCCTGGTTGGGGTCCGAGAGATAGCTCAAATCGATGGCTCGAAACGTTATCGGATATGGCCAAGAATCGTAATCAGTGGCGAATGTGTTGCGATTTCCTTCTTTCTTCCCTTCCCGATGATAGCTAACGAACACTGTTTGAACTTGTTAAGCATGACTGTTTTCCTTCCAGATGAAGTTCTTTATCCGTTCTCTACTTATATATTTTTTTCTTTTGATCTAGATTGTTTTGTTATTATTGTGTGGCGCATCCTTCTTGGTGCCATATTGTACCAAGGTTTTTATGCGTTTAAATAAAATAAAAATAATAACTTCAGTTCCGGTAGTCTTGATTGAGTTGCATCAGTTACAAATATAAAATACCTTAAAAATCAAAAGAATATTCCCAAACAAAATGGAATCAAAATTCTATCTGTGATAATCAAATGGAACAGAACACGTCTGCTTCAGACACTGCGAAAACAAGCCAACCGTTTCACTACACAACCTTGAATTTACTCAAACAAAATGTTGACATAAGTAAAAATAACTTATTGTTATCGACATTCGAACATTCCACAATGGAATAAAAACTGACCAAAAGCAAAGACAGGTAATAAAGATTAATTACAGAATTTCATTACGAGTTGACATCGGTTAGAGAACCATTGAAAAATCAGCTAGGAAGTACTGGACAGGTGTTTTATCAGCCTACATGCCATCCAGCCAGTGGGACACGACTGAAAAGTCTACAAATGCCAACTTTTACCATTTCGCAATGTACACAATGCAACCTCCAGCCAGAGTCGTCGGTGATTAATTATTCTTTCACGAAATGGTAGAAACTGAAATTTAATGGACCACTAGATCAGGTTCCAGTGGCTGATTGGTCTATGAGCCCGCCTCGTAACCAGTAGGCTCTGGGTTTAAACTATGATGAGGGTGTATTGGTGTAGTGTCTTAAACTAGGCTGAAAAAACAGCTATCCAGTACCCTCTGATTCTCTGACTGATGTCATCTATTGAACAAATCTGTAATTAAAATAGACAAAAGAAAATATTATGAAACCATGGCAAACGAAGCAGAACAAGCTGCAGGCAAAGGAGACCTCGCCACACTCTACCAAACAACTAGGAACCTTTCGGGCAAACGTTCGACACAGATTAAGCCAATAAAGGACGACAATGGAAAGTCAATCACCAAAGAGGTGGAACAGAGGAAGCACTGGGTTGAACACTTCAAAAGACTTCTAAATCGTCCGCCACCTACAACACGTCCAGCAATACCAACAACGGAAGCAGAACTACCAGTGAACACTGACCCCCCGACGAAATCAGAAGTCCTGAATGCAATCAAGATGCTTAAAACTGGGAAAACACCGGGACCAGATGGAATCCCAGCAGAGGCTTTGAAAATAGACCCAGAGACAACAGCGGACTTGATGACACCACTGCTGGAGAAGGTGTGGAAAGAGGGCAAAGTACCCGAGGATTGGAAGAACAGTTACTTATTCAAACTTCCAAAGAAAGGAGACTTAAGTCAACGTAAAAACTGGCGTGGAATTATGCTTCTGTCCATTCCAAGCAAGATACTAAGTCGCATCATCCTGGAGAGAATCAAACAAGCCCTAGATGAAAAACTTCGTCCGGAACAGGCTGGATTCAGGAGAAACAAATCATGTATTGATCAAATCGCCACTCTACGGATCATCATTGAACAAAGCTTGGAATGGCAGTCACCTCTCTATCTCAACTTCATCGACTTTGAAAAGGCCTTCGACAGCGTCGATCGAGAGGTCATTTGGAAACTACTTCGCTACTACGGGGTCCCATCGACAATTATACACCTCATCCAACAGTTATACGACAATGCTGCATGCCAAGTAATCCACGACGGGAAACTTACGGAAGCCTTCGAAGTGAGGACGGGAGTGAGACAAGGCTGTCTACTATCACCCATGATCTTCCTGATTGCAATTGATTGGATAATGCGACAGACAACGGCAACCAACGAGGGAACAGGCATAAAATGGACTGACACAAAATACTTGGAGGATCTGGAATTCGCCGATGATATATGTCTGATTTCCCATAAACTGGAAGATATGCAAGTGAAAAGTAACAAGTTGGCAGAAGAAGCATCAAAGATAGGACTTCAAGTGAACATAGATAAAACAGAGATAATGAAGATTCCTGGCCAACACCAACAGCAACAACAACAACAGACCACAATAAGCATAAATGGGAAGAACCTGAAAGAAACAACCTCCTTCACCTACCTGGGAAGCATCGTCTCAACTACAGGCGGAACTGACGAGGACATCAAAGCCAGAATCGGAAAAGCAAGACAAGCTTTCATTACTCTCAAATCTGTGTGGAGGTCAACAGCAATCAGCATCAAAAATAAGATCCGGATTTTCAACTCCAATGTGAAGTCAGTGCTACTATACGGATCAGAGACTTGGCGAGTCACAAAGAGCATCTCAAACAAACTTCAAACCTTCATTAACAACTGTCTCCGCTCAATACTCAAGATCAGATGGCCAGAAAAGATCAGCAACAGGGATCTCTGGGAGCGAACCAATCAGGAACCGATTGTGAAACAAATAGGCAGAAAGAAATGGAGATGGATTGGCCATACGCTGAGGAAACCATCAAGTGACATCACTAGACAAGCCCTCGAGTGGAACCCGAAAGGGAGGCGGCGAGTTGGTCGTCCAAGGGTGAATTGGAGGAGGTCATGCGAGGAGGAGATGAAAGCATGTGGACAGACCTGGAGCAGGGTGAAAAAGTTGTCAGAAAACCGAAGTCAATGGAGGTGCGCAGCTGAAGCCCTATGTTCCTCTAGGAACTAAAGGATACAATAATAATAATAATAATCAATACTGTAAATAGATTATTCAGGAAGGATTATTCAGTCTGTTGCATACAGAGAAAAAGAAAATATTGAGAAAGATATATATTATACTGTGTTTTTATGATAAATTTGAAGTTTTCTAATTATTCTATCAAACATTAAGTGAATTATCTTCATGTTATATTCATTTTGAGACCAAAAATTTTAAAAAAAGATTCATTTTTTAAGATTTCAGTAGGATTCAACTATAAACTGTTCATCGGTAATGAACTGATGAAAAAAAAATCAAGCAAGGAAAGTAGTAGCAGTACAGCCTAGATAAGTAGTAAGCATATTCTTCATTGTGTAGATAAATGTCATTAGTTAGTGGTATATCTTTAACATTTACAGCTGGATAATCAATTTGGGATATTTACGCTGATAGTTACACACTTTTATGAAGACAAAAAATGGAAGAGAAACAGCAGGAAGTAAACTGTGCATAAGTATACATGGTGAATTCTTATGTCAGCAAGAATGATACAGTGGATAGCACAGTACGCGTATACTATCCTCCTACCCAGATGTGTGTAATTCATGTGGATTAGATATATAATTGAATAAGCCAGAGGGGTATAACATTTGGATTGCCCAAAATACGAAATATATGTGTATAGTCAGAAACAGTGTTGTTACACTGTTAGGCATATTTAGATGGTTAGATATCGTTTACAAACAACCGTAAGTAGCACGATAGCATGCCAAACGGCGTGTGGGCTTCACCATGTACATTTAATTTAATAATGAGGTCAGTCACTAGTGCTGAATGATGATTCAATTCTAGGCTAATAGTGTTTTGGAATTATTAACAGCTAAAATTCAATCAAGGTATTGAAGGCCAGTCGATAAGGTAACAAGATCAAATGGAATTTCTCCGCAATCACTACAGAACGGATACAGAGATCACAGTGGATATATCCACACCACTATTGCAAAATATTTGGAAGGAAATATACCTAGTGATTGAAAGAAAGGCTACCTTGTCAAGCTGCCAAAGAAGGGGAACATAGACCTCTGCAAGAACTGGCTTGGAATAATGCTCTTGTCCACGCCAGGTAAAATACTAATTCGCGTCAGCCTGGAAAAAACTAAGAGATCTACTGAATGCAGAACTTCACCCACTAGAACGTGTTGGACTCAGGAAAAAAGAATCATGTAACTCCAAGCATCATCGTCATCGATACAGAGCATAGAATGGCAGTAATATCTCTACCTCAACTTCATTGACTTCGAAAAGACCTTCACCAGATTGCGTTGACTGTGAAGTAATTAGGAAACTACTTCAACACTACGGTGAGTGGTACCCAATTATTTATCGACCGCATTCAACTGCTGGCTATATGACGATGCCTGCTATGTGTCAGGTGATGCACAACGGAAAACTCAGTGAGGCATTTGAAGTGAGTACAGGAGTAAGACAGGACTGCCTGCCTGTTATCACCGATGACATTATTAGTTGTGGTGAATTGACTGGATTATGCATCAGACTGTGCGTTGGGAGTGAGTAGACAGGAAAATGCTGGACTAATGAAAAGACTGTAGGAGATCCAAACCTCCTGAACTATTTGTCTCGTGTCATATAAATTCGAAAACTGGAAAAACCAACAAGTTAGCAGAGGAGGCTGAGGGCGAGTACAGCACTTCAAGTGAACATGAAGAAAACGAATGTGTTCGAAATAACCAATCGGCAACAACAGGTACTAGTCATTATCAACGGGAAAAATTTGAATGAGGTCACTCCTTTCACTTATATGGCTGTGAAAAATCGTCTCAACTATAGGCGGAAAGCACAGATGAGGATATCAACACCAGAATCGGAAAGCCAAGACAAATATTCATCAATTTGAAATCAGTTTAGAAATCTGCTGCACTCAGAATAACAGACAAAGCTCGGATTTTCAATACTGACGATGAGTTATTCCATATGAGTCAGAAATTTGTAGCATCATAAAAAGCGTTTCCAACAAGCTCCTGCAGAATTTCACGAACGGGTGCTTTGGCTCAGTGCTGAAGACTAGATGGTCAAGCAGAAAGGAATGTCAACAAAGACTCTGACAGTCAACTAACTAACCAACAACCTATAGCCCTACAAATATGCCGAGGAAAGTCTAGATGGATCGGATACACTCAAAGCAGACCTTTGGGTTACGTCGCGTAGCATTTCTTCGAGTGTAACCTCAATGGGAAACGACAAGTTGGGCGTGTTCCCAAGAGTGATGTGGAGGAGATCATGCGAAGAGGAGGCGATGGCCTATGGGCAATCGCGAAGCTAGCTGAAGAGGACTACAGAGAACAGGAAAAAATGGAGATGTGCTGCTGAAGCCGTATGTTATATCAGGAACCCAAGGGGATAATATATATAAACATATATGTTCCCGCCCTTTGTTGACTGAATATTTCGATAATCACTTAACTTGCTTATTTCAAGCTAAAAATATCAGAAGGACATAGTCGCGAATGACTGCAAATATTTCCTTTTAAGTAATCAAGTAAAGTGTAATAGTTGCAGGCTTAAAGACCCAACCGTACAAGAAGATAAGGTGAACACCATCTACAGAGTCAAATTGCATGAACTGTGATAAGCATTATATTGACCAAAGTGGTCACTGTCTTCGACCGCAAACCGAAGAAAATAAACTAACTGTTAAAAGACACGTTATATGTTCTTTCATATGAATGTGTGTAGACAAGTACGGACACCAGTTTGACTTGAAAAATGTAGAACTTCTAGACAGATATAAAATTTAAAAAATTCTAGAGAATTCCTAGAAGCCTGGCAATAAGGCTAAATGGAAGTTAGTGGACACTTCATTATTGTTGTTTCGTTTAGTTCCTAGAGGAACATTGGGTTTCAGCTGCACGTTTCCATTGCGTTAGGTTCTCCGCCAACGTTTTTCACCCGGCTCCATTTCTGCCTACATGCTTCCATCTCCTCTTCGCATCATCTCCTCCTCTATGTCACCCTCGGACTGACAACCCAACTCTCCGCTTCCCATTCGGATTCCCCTCGAGTGATGGCCTGGCATGTGATGTCAATTGATGATGGTTTAACATAACATAACAATTTCGCTTTATTCCAGAAACAGTACTTGTGGTACAGTGTGGAATTTTCAGCACATATCTCAGAGTATTCTCAGTATTCTCAGAGTATGGGCAGTCAATCCACCTGCGTTTCTTCCTGCATATTTGTTGCACAGTCGCTTTGTGCTGGACTGGTTCGTTCATTGCCAAAGATCTCTTCCCGTTGCTGATCTTTTTTGGCCGGCCATCTGATGTTGAGTATGGAGCATGTGCAGGCGGATGTTGATGAAGGTGTGTAATTTGTTCGAAGTGTCCTTCGTGACACACCAATCTCTGATCCGTATGGTGAGTGGCACTGAATTCACTTTGGAGTTGAAAATCCGAATCCCGTTTTCATTTTCATGCTGAGTGCTGTTGACCTCCACACAAACTTGAGAGAAATGAAAGCTTGGCATGCTTTCCGGATCCTCGCTTTGATGTCCTCATCAGTTCTGTCCGCCTGTAGTTGAAACGATGCTTCCCAGGTAGGTAGGTGGGTAGGTAAAGGAGGTTGCTTCATTCAGATTCCTCCCATTATGGCGGTTGTTGTCTGTTGATGTTTCGGTTTTTGCTGCTTCTGTTGAACAGGAATATATATCACGCTTGTTTTCTCTATGTTCACCTGAAGTCCTATTTTTGATGTTTCTTCTGCCAACTTGTTGCTTTTCATCACTTGCATGTCTTCTAGTTCGCAGGAAATCAGAAATATATCATTTGCAGGGTCCAGATCCTCCAAGCGTTTTGTGTAGGTCCATTTTATGCCTGTCTCCTCTTTGCCCACCATCTATGGCAGTATATAGTCTACCTTAATCAGGAAAACCATTGGAGATGGTAGGTAGCTAGCCTTGTCTAACTACCGTCTTCACTTCTTCGAAGGATTCCTTGAGTTACCCGTTGTGGATTACTTGGCATACAGCATTATCGTACAAGTGTTGAATGAAGTGTATAGCTGTTGGCGGCACCCCGTAGTAGCGAAGTAGTTGCCAAATCACTTCTCGATCAACTCTTCTCTATCGAAGGCCTTTGCAAAGTCGTTGAAATTGAGCTAGACAGCTGACTGCCATTCCAAGCTCTGTACAATGATGATCCCCAGTGTTGCGATTCGATCGATTCATGACTTATTCCTCCTGAATCCAGCCTGATTCGGTCGAAGTTTTGCATCCAGCGCCAGTGTTTGATTTTCTCCGGGATGACACGACTTAGCATTTTGCTTGGGATAGATAGGATCATAATGCCGTGTCAGTTCTTACATTGACTTAAGTCTCATTTCTTCAAAACATCAATATAGACCAGATTTATCAAATAATGAAAAATAAACCACATGACAGAAAAAGTCGAATTCCAGGTCAATGAAAACTACCAAAACTGATGCAAATCACAAACCAGTCATAGGAAAAATTTGGTAGAAGATACAACTGCCTCATCATTCACCGATAGTTCAACTAATTTCACTTCATATTAAAGCTTTTTTCTGAAACCCTGTTTACTAGAAGGACAATGTAATCTTCATAGATGAAACATCCAGCTCAAAGAGCATAACCAATAACATCATATTTCATACATTTGGTTCCCTTGATAAATTTCGATAAAGCAAGAAAGACAAAATTTGCAGTATAAAATGATGCCAGCATTCTATTTCACAGGTTCTCATCAGCTGCAGACTACCTGAAATTACAATGGTTGATATATAGATGATAATAACATACTTTAATGTTTGAGTGGTAGTAGCAGAGAAGAGATACTACATAAAATTGACTCATCCAAAAGGAAAGCAGCATTACAATTTATTTAGTTGAAGTTTTCATCATCAATTTACACGCTTTCAAAGTTGGAAAGAGGGGGAGGAGTAAGATAGAAAACAGAAAAAACTTGATTAACAGAACAGTGTTATCTTGTAGCTTGTTCACATAGCAACTCAAGAAACAAAAGCGGTTACAGTTTATGAGATTAAGATTTGTACAGTGAGTTGAGATCACTGAATTAGATGACTAATCAAAATCAAAATTCTGTTACCAAGGGATTGAGAGGTTAATCACACTCTCTTTCTGTATGCATAAGTCTGCTTTAAGTCGTTTGATTGCGATTGCTTCGGCAAATGCTTTCATTTAGATGCGTCAATTTTATAGTATCTCTTCTCTACTACTACCACTCAAACATTAAAGTATGTTATTATCATCTATATATAACAACCATTGTAATTTCAGGTAGTGGTGTGCATCATTTTATACTGCAAATTTTGTCTTTCTTTCTTTATCGAAACATCATATTTCTCTTATTATAGGTGGTTCACCTACCACATTTTCACTGAATACCTTTATAACAGCTTTATTTGTTAAACTTCAGTTTAAGGACTAATTGGCTTGTTCAATGTCTTATATTATTATTGCCAGCTTTCTCTTTACCAACAGTGATTCCTCCTTGTGTTTTCTTGAATAAAGACTACTGATCTGATTAGGAGATATATATAGAAACAGCAAATATATATATATATATATGTAACAATAATTAGAAGTTTAGCAGACGTTCCTGTGTGGTAAATTCAAACAGATGATGTGAAATAAGACTAAAGCGGATACATGCACACATAAACACAATCTAAAGTTATAGTAGTGCTGGATATAATTAGTTCAATTTACCCCTTATAGCCTTAGAAAAGAGACTGCGGTTGAACTAGGCGAACAGGCATAATTTTACTCTGTAACTTTGTTTTACTAAGACGAAGAATTCTTTAAAAGAAAAATATTTTTGCAAGCGAAAGAGAACATATTTTCATGTTACGTGTTATTCTTTTTGAAGTAAAATAAACCAGTCAGTGGTAAATTAACGGTCAGTAAAAATCCACTGATGTGAAAAAAGACTGAGGTTGAAAGAATTAGACAGAAAGTTAGAAATTAAGAAGGAAATTTCTAAGAAGGGAAGGGTATAAAGGAGTAATTGTTTTGGAAATCCCTTCTCAACGATCCCTTCACAATATCTATGCCTATTTAGATGTTCTAACTAATTTTGTAATTATTGCAAGTCTTTCTCTTAGACTCTCTTTCATTGTTCTAACATCTGGTTATCATATGTTATTTGACTTGACTGCCCCTATTTAATCTCTAATCATAATACTTCTCTTTCTGGTTGTGCGATACTTTGATAATGTGTTTGTTTACGACTGAGATTTTGTATAAAGCAAGAAAAACAGTTTTTGCAGAATAAAGTGGAACCATCATTGTTTATTTCATCACCTTCTCATCAGCTGCTTACAGGCCAAAGTCATTCATTAATAAATATATCTACAGAAATAATTTTAACATACTTGCATAGAGTTCACTTTTAAACAAAAATCAATAAAAAATAAAAAATATATATATATATATATATATATAATGATAAACACTATTCCGAACAATAATGATCATACACATCGGAAACTTTCGACATTGCGTAATCATATGATAGAGAGGGTGAAAATATCCAGTTACCAAGGCAAGAAAGCACTGATAACCGCTTCTTTCTGAAAGCAGGAATCAGGTTTCAGGTGAAGAGGGCTTCAGCAAACTTGAGAAGAATTGAACTCTTTTGCATATTGATAATTTTGAAAGATCTTGCGACGTGCATCACATGACCCGTGTCAAGGAAACGCCTGGAGATGACACTGTTTAAAGCATTTTTCCCCCCTTAGACATGGGCTTTTTGATGCCTATTTAAAAAATCGTGTATATGCCCTTCTTTGTGTTCTTCCAATGTAACTGTTTGAGAGAATCAAGGTTATTCTGATACCATTGGGAATTGTTAGTGTGTGCTGTTTGTGGAGAGAGTTCTGATCCTGCCTTGTGGATTCTGCAGCACTTCTTATAGTTGAATTTTAGTTAACTGATTTTGTTCTACAATACTTGTTTTGTGCTTAGAAACTTATCTTTTCTGAATTGCTGTATAGCGGTAATGTTGAGGTAATTTTGAGCTTCTGATGTCATTATTTATTGAATAGAACCATAGGTTTATTAACGAATAATCGTCTTTTTGCTGTCTTTGGAGAGTCTTGTGACTTCAAATGTCTTAAAAAAAGTCTCTTCATCTTATTTAGTAGGACACAGAGATCGGTTTTTTGAGTTCAAACCAAAATAAGTTGGTTTCGGTCATAACAAAGGTTTTTATAATACTCATTATTATTATTCCTTTAGAATCCTAGTGGATTTCAGCAGCACAATACCTTTTAACCCTGTTCTTCTCTACACTCACCTTTAGGTGACTACCGATTTCTAATTAGCTTCCATTTCCTCCTCACATGATCTCCTCTCGGTTGTTCAATTCGGTGTTTCACATTCGGGTTCTATCCGACGGCCTGTTGACGTGTGATATGATTCAACAGTCCTCAAAGTGTGTGCTCAATCCACCTCCGTTTCTTTCTGACTATTCGATAAGTAATGGATTCATAGGTTCACTGAATGAGAGAGTTCCTGGTTCTTTTGTTTTTTTCCGACAGGCTATCTGAACATCAGTATCCAGTGAAGGTAACTGTTGATGAAATTTTGCAATAGCCTATTGGAAATGATTTGGATTATGCGCAGATTAACTCTCTGAACCATATAAAGACATTTACTTGACATTCGTTTTGGTATTTCAAATATTTTTCCACATATACTGAGTTCAGCAGATTTCAACATTGATTTCAGATTAATAAATGTCTGTCTTGCTGTTCTGATCCCGACTAACTTGAACACCTACACTGTGTCTCTGCTTTCAGTTGAAACAATGCTGGTCATGAAGATGGAATGTTTACGTGATATATATATTTGATTCATTTTAGTGATTTCTTAGATGAGTTTCTCTTTCTACCGATTATCTGTGATTTTAATCCCCACACACTTACACTGATTCGATTTAGACCTTTTTAACTTTTATTTAAATGTGTAAAGACAAATCTTTGTCAACCCTATTCAAAAGCCATGTAACAGTCCTAAGTGTCAGGTGATCCACATTAGAAAACTATCTGAGGCGTGCAAAGTGAGTACAGGGGCAAGAGAAGGCTGCCTATTATCACCCACGATAACATTGTTAATTAGGGTGGACTGCATTATGCGTTAAGAAGGGGATATGTTGAACCGACAACAAGACTCTGGAAGTTCTGGATTTCTAGGATGGTTTCTGCCTAATATCACGCAAACTCGAAGAATCGCAGGTAAAAATCAACAAACTGGCTGAAGATGCTGGCAGCGAAGGCAGAACTCCTGGTGAGCATAGAGAAGACAGAGGTTATGAAGACAACAGACAAACAGTAACAGCAACAACAGCCAGTAGCAATCACCATCAACGGGACAAATTTCACAAAGGTTACCTCGTTCACTTATCCATCTAGGAAGCACGGTTTCAACCACTGGTGGGTGGAACGGTGAAGATGACAAAACCAGACAGCCAGAATCGGAAAGGTAAGATACGTCTTCACCGACCTGAAAGCAGTTTGGAAATCATCTGCACTCAGCACAAAGAGCAAACTTCGGATTTGCAATACAAATGTGTCACTAAAAGGATTTCCAACAAGTCACATATTTTTATCTGCAGCTACCCCACTCGCTATCTTCATACTGAAGGTCAAATGGCCAATGACAAAGAATTAGCAACAAGAAACGCTGAGAACCAACCAATCAAGAACTTATCATAACCATATGATAATGAGCAATAAATTAAGCTCGAAACGTCATTAGTAAATATTATTGTATAACACTGTGAGACTTTATCAAAATAAATTTTACCCATGATGGAATTCCATCCGTTGATTCATTCAAGGCGAGATTGGACCTCCTGTATGAAATAAATCGAAAGGATTAACACTGGCATATAGCCTACTATCCTAAATAAATTGTAAACTGTAAACTGTAAACTGTACTGTACCATAGTAAACAAGTTTTATTCCTATATCAATCAAGAAATTAATGCACAGTAAATATGTAGACGAAAATCGACATGGATGAGACAAAAAGCTGAGATGATAGTTGGATGACATCGCGCACCTGGCATGACCTCGAGCCTAATGGGAAACAATGAGTTAGGTGTGTTTCTAAGTGTGACATGGAGGAGATTGTGTGAGGAGAAGATGAGAGACTATGAGCAGCGGTGGTGTTAGCTGATGAGGATTAAATAATAAATAATAATTTTTCCTTCACGTTCCCCAGTGGAACATAGGGCTTCAAGCTAGTGGCTTGAAGTTTGTGTAGCAGTGTTTATTTTGCAGGATGGGGTTGCTAGCCTCATGCCCAACCTTTCCTCTTTACCAGTATTATTTCTGGCTTAGAGAGGTAAAGGTGTGCGTCGGCCGGGGATCGAACCCCGGACCATGTGCATGGTCGGCGAGCGTCTTGACCGCTATACCACCGACGCTGATGAGGATTGGGTGGAACAAAACAAAGTGGGGATGCGTTATTGAACAGAACTCACGGGAACAATAATAATAACATAAATATTTGGTCAAAGTTCTTAAAGGCAACCAAATTACTTTAAATTTTGAAATGTGTTTGTTACTCATAAGAAATCATAGTTACTGAAGCTGCTTTAAGGACATAAAATATTTTAGGAGTTCAGTTACGCCTCACATCGAAGCATCTGCACAAAAAGCCGACATGTCAACCTGAGACCGAGCACTTCGGTCCAATCAATCGACGGGAAAATCAAAAATTCAATTCAACACATCTACTATCTTTAAATTCCAAGGCAAAATATATAGACAAACAGACGATGTAGCAATGGGATTACCAACATCCCCTATCGTAGCAGATATCTTTATGGAGAACTGGGAAAATGTTGCTCTTAATACATATAATCCCACTCCAAAGATAGACTGAAGATATGTGATTGACGCTCTCACAGCGTTAAGAACGGAACATATCTCTGGTTTATTCACGCATATAAAGTGACTAGTAAGGGGAATAAAATTCACATTTGAATCGGAGAATGCACAAGGAGAATTAGCTATGTTAGATTGTAAAATAAAATGAATAGTGTTTATAAAAAGCCAACGCATTCTGTAAAGAGATATTTATACTTTAATAATCACCTAATCCGTTATCTCTCTGTGAAGACAGGTGGCTTAGTTAAGTGTCCAACAAGCCGAGCAATAGCACTAAGTAGTACGACAAAAATCTAAATGGTAAAATAAAACAGATAGAAGAATAGCTGGTTGGTGTTAAGTAACTATCCTATAAAATTCATTAGGAATATCAAAAAAGGGTGAAAATAAAAATAATGGTGAAACCAATAATGATAACATATGTAAGAGAGAATATAAGGCATCTACAGTTTTACCATATAAGGACGGGACATCTGAGACCCCACAAATGATTCTCCATAAAGCAGGAATTAGAGTGATATTCAAACCTACAAACTCACTCAGTTAGGACAAGCTCTGTACATTAAAGGACCCAGTTAATCCAATTATATGAAATAATATAATTTACAAACTACCTTGCAATGACTGTGAGTTAAGTCAACTACATTGGTCAAAATAGTAGATCTTGGGTGTTCAGATTGTCAGAATATAAGAATTTAGCTAAGATTAGAATGATTGATTCCACGAGGATAAGTAACTTAGGAAAACACTGTATACATCAACATACGACCACATAATAGGATGGAAAAGGGTTAAAATTCTAATCAGTAATCTAGGTAGGTGGAGAGAGTGGTTGATTACTGAATCCTGCCTTGTTCATCTAGTCTACATCAAAACACATGAAATATGAATGACTCATCACTCATGTCGTAAATATGGAGAATATTACTACCAATCAAATCAAGCGATAGAAAATAATGGGATTATATAAACGAAGTTAGAAAGTTGTGTGAGTACCTTGATATGATTGTGAGTGGCAATAAATTGTGCTCGAAAGGTGTGGTCATCAGTAAATATTACTGTATAACACTGTGAGACTTTATTGAAATAAATTTTATCCAAAATCAAATTTGTTCCATCCATCTGACATGATTGTACACAAGACAGAAATGTCACTGCATGTATAACTTAGAGTAAATAGAGCAGATAATGACTTATAAGGTAAAATGTCATATTGAGAGAGGGAGAGGGAGAAACAGACGAAAGGATGGTTAAGTCAAAAGATACTGAAAATTGTTTTGGTTGATTAAAGGCTGACAGGTAACAATGAATGATTCATTCATTCAGAGAAAAAAAACTTGTTATCACTTGAAAATTCAAGAATCACCTTGACAGCCACTATAATTCATGATACTTAAAACGTTTGAAAAGTTAGTTGTTGGAGATCTTCATATAACTATATACTACTGATTGAATGGGATGAGTAATTGCATGCCACACATATTAATCATTGGTGATCACTAGACAAATTGAGATGGCGTCGGTGGCGCGGCGCTAGCCAACCACGCATTTAGTCCGGGGTTCAGTCTCCGGTCAACGCACTCCATTACTTCTCGAAGCCAGTGGGAAAGAGGGAAGGTTGGGTATTAGGCTAGCAACCTCACCTCTTAAAAATAAACACCACTGCTACGGAAACTTTAAGCCTGTAACTTGAATCCCTGTGGTCCACTGGGAGTGTAAAGGAATAAAAAAAAGCCAGATTGAGGTTGTTTAAACACCGGATGGCCGTTTCGCTTGTTTGGAACCAAGCTCATCAGCGGTGCGCCCTATGTGACTCAGCTCAGAGAGCTGAATCAGCTCGAACCACTCGATTTCTGTCTACCTACTTGGTTGGCTGATCATACAATAAATAAAACTCGCAATTCAAGCAGATCATTTATTGTGATCGGAATAACTTGATATGATCATTCGAACTGCGTAGTTTACAGATTGCTTACCAATTTGCAAGTTGTGAATTTTAATTCTGCTGGAGAACTTCATCTTACTAGAAGGCAAGTATGAAATCTTGCGTTATATTATGCTAGAATGTTACTTAAAAGTTATCCATGTAAAACGAGTAGGCATATATGTTTTAGTGAAACAAACTTGACACACTTACTTTTCCGCCTACTTGATTAGGTAGAACGGAGGCGGCTGAATACGATTTCAATTCGCTCATGAAGGTGGTTTCATGTGATTTAGTCAATCTAGTGGTGATATGCTTGTTAACAATAAGTAGTCGTAATCAACGTGTCAGATAAGAAGGGGGGTTGATAATTAACCACGAAAATTAATGCAAACAATTAAAAGTTAGAAATGGTTGCAACGAGTGGATTGCGTAACGCCTAATTTTGGAAGATCTATTTATAGCTCTGTTTTAGACAGTCAGCATAACATTGATGTTAATACAGCATTTAAAGATATTTATTGCATACCGACTAAAATTAATGTTGCTTTACAAGTCCGTCTTCTGCACACTACTGAAATCACCGGAATCCGTTTGAAGATGCCAAACCTGTGTGTCCAGAAGTAACTGGTGCAGCCACTTTCCTTACATTGGCCATTGTCACATGAATGCAAAAAGCTTACGGTGTCACTCTCCTGCTAAGCTTTTTACAAGTTTTCACTGACCAAATTATTTTATTTTTCTGACTACTTCATCTTTAATCGCTTATTACTTAATCAACCTGAATACTTGCTTATTCCTTAATTGCTCTTCATTTTTCCAAAATTATACATTATGGAATCCACTCGTCGTAGCTGTTTCTGCCCTTTAATCTTCTGTATTAATTTTCTAGTGATATATAGACCTAGGTTTTACAGGTTTGTTTGTATTTCTCTCATCCCACTTATTGATTTACGACTCAGTTTCCTCTCACCCTGCTTATGATCTTTGAAATTCTATCGGTTGTTCACTGTTTTAACTTATCAATGACATTAGTGCTCCTCTAGGACATTTTGAACATATATCCACGCAAGTGCTGTCGAACGTTTTTGACTGTTGTTCTGAGACAGTATAAGCTCTCTTATCAACGTCCAGTACTTTCTTCTGTTTTTTTGACCTGGCGGTGTCGTTATTCCTATTGTTGTTGACGTGGGATTAGGACAGATAAGCCAGTGGATTAAGTAGTATTCGCCCATAGTCTACTAGGTCGTTGTTCCGGTCATAACATCTTGGTTAGTCATTACCCCAACCCCCCCTCCATTTAACATGTTGATACTGACTAATTATGTGATTTTGTATTAAGTGTACTTAGAGGAATATTGTCATCATATCACTAAATTTCACTATTAACGCAGTTAGAATATTTGTGTTGACATTTGATAGAGTATCGGCGGAAACGCCTAACGATTGCTTTTATTCTTAACCCAGAGAAATTTTGTTATATTTCAAAAATGAAATTTTAAACGGGTTTATAATATATTCTGCGTCTGTGTCACAGAGGTAGAATGCTAGCCAATGACGCATGTGACTCGGGGTTCGATCCTCGTCTGACGCACTCCTTTACCTCGCTAAACCCGTAATAAGACTGGTAAAGAGGAAAGGTTGGGTATGAGGCTAGCAATCCTATCCCGTAAAGACACACATCACTACTACCGAAACTGCAAAGCTCTAGCTTGAGGTCCTATGTCCCACTGGGGATAAAAAGGTAACATTTTACAATAATGACGTCTGTCTAACGTTTCTATATTCACCTAATGACACCAGTAATATATTATTTAGATATTTAACATTAAATTATGAGTTGAAAAATGTTTTCCAGGTGTTGGTTTGTAGGTATTTGATTGGTTTCAGGATTTCATCATGAGCTGACATTAGTTAGAGAACCATTGGAAAACCAGGAAGTACTGGACAGCTGTTTCTTCCTAGTTTGGGACACTCCAGCAGTACGCACCCATCCACCTGCCCTATTCAAGCAGGTAGTTACCTGGGGTTCTAATGAGAAGTTGTGGCCAGTAGGATGCAAAGGTCGGGTGTGTGAACAAATACTCGCCAAAGATATTGGCTAGTGGTCACGCTATGTCGTTAATTGGCAGGAGTTAGAATTCATGGGCCATTGCATTGGGTCCCATCGGCTTAATGGTATACGAGCTCACTAGACTTGTAACCAGAAGGTCCTGTGTTCGAATCCCGGTGGGTGTGTACTGATGAAGAGTCCCAAACCAGGATGAAAAAGCTGTCCAGTACTCCCAGGTTTTCCAATGGTTCTCCGACTAATGTCAGCTCATGGTGAAAAATGTTTTTATTAGGTATTTATTTGGACGGCTTCAGAGTTCTTGCTAGTCTGTAACAGTCATATTTAGGCCTAAGGTTGCAAAGTTCAGCACATATGAAATTGTATTTTCCTGATTTTGTCCTGCCAGATACGGCTTGAGAAGAAAGGAATACGTTGGACCAATGAGGAGACTCTAGGAGTTCTGGATTTCTCAGATGATATATGTGTAATGTTACACAAACTTGAAGACTTGCTGGCAAAAACCAACAAACTGGCAGAAGAATATGGCATTGAAGACAGGACTCCTGGTGAACATAGAAAAGATGGATATAATGAAGATAACTAACCAACCAATTAGCCAACCGACCAACCAACAAAAACAACAACCAGTACCAATCACTATCAGCGGGAGAGATTTCACAGAGATTACTACCTTCATTTATCCGTCTAGAAAGTACGGTTTCAACCACAGGCAAGAGGAACGGTTGAAAATACTACAGCCAGACGAGATCAAAAAGACAAGGTCGAACGTCACCACTCTAAAATCAATTTGGGAATTTCCTCCTAGCATAAAGAACAAGATTCAGATTTTCGAAACTAATATTAAGTGAGTTCTTCTATATGGGGTCGGAAAATTGGCTCACGTGTCACGAAGAGTATTTCTAACCAGCCACTACAGACTTTCATCGACAGCTGCCCACTTCGCTGGCTCCATATTGAAGATTAAATGGCAGACATGAAAGAATTAACAGCAAGAAACTCTGGGAAACAACCAGTTTAGAACTTACTAGTCAGTAAATATGTAAAAGAAAATCGGTATGCATCAGACATAAGTTGATCGTTGAGTGACATCGCACTCCAGGCCATTGCTCGAGTGGTACTCGGATGGGAAACAACGAGTTGGGTGTGTTTCTAAGTGTGATATGGAAGAGATCGCGTGAAGAGTAGGTCAGAGACTATGAACAGAAGTAAAGCCAGATAAGCAGGACTGTATGGAACAGGAGAAAGTCATTAGGTGCTTTTGAAGGCCTGTTTTCTACTTGGAACTCAAGGGAACACTAATAATAATAAACATGCGGCATATTGCATCAGGAATGTTTCGTTTTTACTTGTGTGCAAGTAGGGCTTATTCAAATTTGGCTTTTGGGAGGGGGGGGATAGGTATTTCCGGTATCTCATATCTTAGCTCGGGGAATTTTCGTCCTAATGAATGCTATACAGTAGATTCCTAGATTTGCCTACTTCTTTGCTAGACTATAATGAGTAGTACTCACAAAAATGATAGAACCGGTATCCATTCATCCATGAATTACTTTTCAGTTGACTTGACCTTGTTGATCAACTAAAATTGAATCGTTAATTAAACTTGAATATCACATTAAAGTTTTTGTATCTTAAAATAGTGTCGTTGTTTGACGAATACACATAAAATCTGTTCCATCTAAAGTGAACATTAGTAGTACAAAGTCTACAGGCAGTGAACTTAATTTTCATCGTATGTAAATGTATGTATGACTAGATTCATGATAGATAGGTTAAGAAGTAATAGTGTCCTGTGTGTTGTTTAATTTTCTAATTAAAATTGTACCGGATAAAGAAAGCTAAATGAGATAACGCTTTTGTTCATTTACATTTTTTTTGATATATAATAGAAAGTTTAAGATCAATCTTGAAGTGTGATCTTGACTTTTTGATCACCTTATGCTTGAGTTAACAAAGCCATATATGTTTAAGTAGGTTAGATAGTCCTGATAAAAGTTAAGAACGTATATCGATTTAAAAAGTGAATCGTTGCATCAGTTGTAGAATGCTCGCTAACCACACACACACACACACACTGTTCAGGTCCGATTCCCGGACAACGTCCTCCTAAGACTGGTATACCTGGTAGTAAGTTTGGAAAAGAGGAATGGTTAGGCGTAAGGCTGTTGACGCCGCCCCATCGTTAACCAAAACGTCTAAGCTCAAGCTTGAAATCTTTTCCACAGGAAACCCAAAGGAATGACAAAAATTGATGTGTATTTTCAACAGGCCACTGTAGACTTTCATCAAAACCTATCGTCTTCTCTGATTCCATTCTGAAGGCCGATCAGAAAAGATAAGCAACAAGGAACTAAGGAGATGTACCAACAGTAACAGAGCACAAAAACTAAATAGTACCAAGGAAAATCTAAGACAGGAAGTGAGGCATATAAGAGAAGCTTTGAAACCTAATAATTACCCTGATAAATTAATCAGAAAGTATTTAGGGAAATGTAAAAATAAAATAAATAATGATAGCAGTGACAGTGATAATAATAATAGTAATATTAATGACGACATGCATGTCAAACATGTGCAGGATAATGATAACACCAACAATAAGGAAGCTAAATCATCAACAATACTTCCATAGAAAGAAGGAACCTCAGAAACCTTGTGCAGAATTCTTAACAAGGCAGGAATAAAAGGGGCATTCAAACCCACACACTCAATTAGAAACAAGCTTTGTTGGTTGAAGGATCAATCCTGTGGAGCCTTTAAGACAAAACAATTTAGTTTATCTAACACCCTGTTGGAATGATTGTGAGGTCAAATACATAGGGCAAAGTAGTAGAACGGGGTCATTTAGACTAGCCGAGCATAAAAACCTAGCAAAATCTAGATTAGTTGATCCAAATAAGATAAGAAATACAGAGAATAGTTCAGCTATAGCACTACATGCAGTTACACACAACCATACAATAGGATGGGATAGGATGACAGTTTTGAAAGCTAATGTAACACCAGGGTGGAGGGAGAGATTGATAACAGGAGCTTTGTTTATCGAATCAACTGCAAATACATGTAATAGGAATGATTCAACACCTGTCCCAGATATCTGGGAAATTCTACTATCCCTGCGATGAATAAAAGAGAGCAAAGAAAACTGTGAAACTCAAGTTTCGAAGTTGTGTGATTATAATTGATTAAATTATGAGCTATAAATTTTGTTTGAAACGTCATCCAGTAAATAATACTCTTTCACACTCTCTGTGATCTATCTAATAAACAAACTTATATGGAATTATTTACCTCTCCCTGTGCCCAAGTTTTACACAAATATCAACCAATAACCTGTTACCCAACAAGTATGCAGAAAGAAATGAAGATGACTTGAACATGCATTGTGAAGACTGTTGACTGAAATCACAAGCCATCAGGTAGTTGAGAGGCAAGGGATCTGTATGAAATCATATCGATGAAGAAATGAAAGATAACCGGTAACTGGGGGACCAGCTGAAGATGATCGCAGGGAATGCTGTAAAATGGTACGATACTGCTGAATCCCTATTTTCATCTTGGAACCTAAGGGAATAATATTATAATAATACATATTCAGAATCCATTTCCATTACGATTTGTTATTGAAAACAAAACCACTTAAAGAAGTAAATGGTTTGTATTTCTTTCAGGAACTTGCAGGTAGATTTTCCAATTTGAACAGCAGAGAAATTGTTTCTGAATACTTTAAATCAATATAACCAATTTTAACTGATGCGTTTGTTTTTCAGCCAACTGTGTGTATGTGAGTTCTGTTTGATAAGATGATATTATCAATGAAAATGCGTCGAGATAGTGAGGTTTGAGTAGCTTAATGATAAAATTCTTGACTGCTACACTGATTAATGGACGTTTAAATTCTAAAAAAGTAGTAAATTCCTTGAAGTTTGAAGATATGACCTTCTGAATAGTGATCAGAAATACAAAACCTGAATTGAGGAAAACTTCCTGTTAGCTGATGCCTCTTTATACATACTAGCAGTGGCAACATCGTGTTTTTTATTCCTTTACGTTCCCAGTGGAAAATAGGGCTTCAAGCTAGAGAGGCTTGAAGTTTCGGTAGCAGTATTGTCTATTTTTTTATGGGATGGAGTTGCTAGCGTCATGTCTAACCCTCCCTCCCTCTTTGCCAGTCTTATTACTGGCTTAGCGAGGTAAAGCAGTGTGTCGGCCAGCAGCATCACATTAATAGGTTTAGACGCCTACGTTTGTCACTACAGGGCATCTAATTCAGATGACAAACTTATATCTGGATTACATCGTCAAAACAAATTCTTAGCTGCGATCAAGATTTCACCGAATAGTTTCACAATAGTTGACCATCAAGTGAGAAGTAGGCATGTGTAAAAATTATATTCTTAAAAATCTCAGAGAAAAAGAAATAGGCAATTCCAACGATTCATTTGACAAACTAGTCCGAACTTCTTCAGAGAAATTAATCAAAATTAAAATAGAAAAGGTGCATATATATATATATATATATGGATATATCCTGTCTTCAAAATCCTTGCCTGGTCATGGAAGTCAAAAACAGATATCAAAATAAAATAAATAAAATTGCAGGAACTGAGGTCAAATTTTGACTACAAACTTGTTATTGTTAGTCCATTTTTGTTAAACACTGTAGACTGCATCAGATTTTTTTGACTATGTTCGACTAAAGTTTACTTTCATGGCTAACTGAATATGATATATATATATATATATATATATATATATATATAATATACAGTGGTGTTTATGTGTTCATGAGAGAGCATTGTAAATTATTTGTTAACCTTTCCATAAGAAGATATAGACGGGAAGTTAGATAAAGTACGATAAATTAGTGATACACATCCATTTTTTATTTATTAAACAAGACTTAGCATGTTTTAACTGACATCGCACCTTCGAGCCTGTCCAAGCTTTGGGAATTCGCTCACTTATGTAAGGCTCCTGCAGTCAGTCATACGTTATTGAAATCAAAACCTTTCTGAAGAACATCTGACCTATAAGAGTCGACCCTGTGTCTAGTTTCTATCGAGTGTGGTGTATTGGTCAATCTGTTCTCTAGTTTCTTAGAATCCACAAAGGTGTTTGGAATCACCTTTAGACATTGCTTATGCTCCTTTACCCTTATGTTTACCTGTATGGAAGTTTTTTCTACAAATAGAGAGCCACAACGCTCGCAGTTTCACCGGTACACGGAATGTTGTTGGTTGTGTTCTTCTGTTTTATCCTTGATTTCCTTTGGTGATGAGAGTATGGTATTCATTGCATGGAAATACAATCTTATTTCATGATCATTTCTGTGAGATAAGGAATTGGCCCAGTATTAATCCATATCTTAGCAACAGGTTTCGATTCATCCTTATCTTCAAGTGTTAGATATCTTTTGATAAGGGTTTTCGAGTAATTATTTGACTCACTTAAGAAGTTCAATCCAGTTTGCTGGATGAAATGCTGGGAGAAAATGTTATTTGTGCAAAACCTAGATCAATTAACAAATCAGAGTTATTAGCTGAGTTCTAATTTGTCGGTATACATAAGGTACCCCTTCAACTGCCTAACAATAATTCAATACACACTGCAATTGTTATTTACCTAAATTGTGAACCATATCGTAAATGTGACCGAAAGAATTTTATCAGAATAAAGATGAATGAGTAGATTCGTGATCTTGGTTACACCTCCGTAATCCAAACTCCTACTAGTGCCTTCATAAATTCACACGTACATAACTAAGCAAGCATACAGGACGAAGGGAGAGTGAACTATCTACCAAGATTGTCGAACAGATGTATAAGAGACTTAGCTACCTTTAACAATGCCATAGGTTGTCATGCAGATGATACGGGTCTCTAGAATGACACATCGAAATCATAGTAAGAGGCAAGGTAATTCATGTCTATTGCTTCAAAGTGTACGCTAATGAATTATGCTTTACCGTATTTTTTATTATCTTGGTAAATACCTACTCTTCAAAAATATTTTCATTTCAACTCTTTATTATGACATAAATTGATGTTTACAATTATAAACTTACTTATTAGTCAATATTTTGACTAGTATTTATTTGTTATCATTTACCTGTCTGATATTTTTAAATTGCATAACAAACCCTCACACTGATATTACGTAATCATGTCTGAATTCCTCATCAATGAGAATTGACAGTATTTCTTTGTTTACATTTATACGAAAGCCTCGTATTTTGATCCTAATTTTGTTATTATAGCTTTCTGTATGTAGCTGCGACATTGCAATTGATATTAAAGTGTTGGCTTGCAGGGATATGGATTGGTTTCAGGATTTCATCGTGAGCTAACATCGGCTAGAGAAACATTGGAAAATCAGCCAAGGAGTGCTGAACAGCCGTTTCATCCCAGTTTGAGATTCATTATCAGTACGTACCCACTGGGGTTTGAAACCAGGAACTTCGGTTACAAGGAGAGCTCATAGACCATTAAGCCACTGGGACCTGACCCACTGACAGGCCGATGAATTCCAACTTCTGCAAATTCACGATATAGGGCGAACAGTAGCCGATATCATCACCGAACAACTTGCCCTATTCAGATAGATACTTACCTCGGTTCTGTTTGGAATTCGTGACCAGTGAAGTTCATTAGGTTGAGTGTGAGTACAAATACTCGCCAAAGACATTGGCTAGTGGTTGCACTAAATCTTGAATTGTCAGAAGTCGGAATTCATAGTCCATTGGATCGGATCTCAGTGGCTTAATATTCTACAGGGTCGCCTTGTAACCGGAAGATCCTGGGTTCGAACCTCAGTGGGTGAGTACTGATGAGGAGTCCCAAGCTAGGACGAGACGGCTGTTCAGCACTCTCAGGTTTTCTGATTTCTCTCAGCACTGACATTTCATGGTGAAATCCTGAAAGCAATCGATGTATATACATGTATATATATTTCTAATGCTTAATTTTACTCCTGGAGTATAAAGAAAACAGGTAGTTAAGCATGAACGGTCTGTTTTCGGTGAATTCACTTTTTCCATAGCAGTAACCATAAATATTATTTGTAGGATGAAGTGAATTTATCTTCATTTCGTCTGTTTCCTGTAAATCTTCTTCCATATATGCGGTAAATTGAAAAGTTTATGCCGAATTTAGATAGTTTAAGGTAGACTTTTCCCTGATAAAGATCACTTCATCGATTCCAGCACCGCTTTCTGGATAGCAAATAGACAGAATAACAGTAGATTGCTATAATATGCAGAAAGTGGAGCAGTCTAAATAGTGAAGGCTTATTCATGCGTGCGAAGGGGTTCTCTCGTCCACCTTGTTGCATTGTCATGGTAATTTGTTGTTGCCTTACTTATCATTTAATGATTGCTGGTTCCATCCTCTCCTAATCTCTAAACAGTGCTCATTTTCCCAACATTTTTCACTATCCCTTATACTTATTAAAGAGTAATCTTGTTGTTACTTAATCCATCTGTCACTGTTTTGTCATAATTTTATCCCTTATTGTAATATATCCACTACATCTTAATTGCCCTTATTACCGCCTTGAATTCTCATCACATCTTATCAGTACTATGTTGAGTTACTTTGTCTTTGTGTGGATCGAATTTACAGTATGATTTAGCAACCTTTTGTACTTTTCTTTGCAGTGAGCAATCAGATTGTGAACCATATCAGTTGTGTTCTTATTGTGACATGTTCTACTGATAACATTTATCAGTAGTATGAATATATAAAGAGATGATCATTGGCATAAAGACATCAAATAGAAGGGAGATAGATTTGATGTCAGTGAAAACAAATGATACAGCATTGCGGAGATACATGCCAGACATGACAAAAGCAGAATATGAAGACCACAGGTAGCAGAACACGGAAGATCTGTGCAAATGGTGCATTGAAGATAAGGCGTACATAATTTCATTGTATAGAGACACCAAGTCTTTCGTCTTCTACTGTTGCACTGTATATTTAACATATTTAAATTTAGGATACTTATAATGATTTGGATTAATTTCAGTGTAGATTTCGTCACGAACCCAAAATCATTTTGAGAGATCATTGAAAACTAGAGAGTACTGAACAGCTGTTGCATCCTAGTATGGAAGTCTTCAGCAGTGCACACCCACGAATCTATCAGGGATCGAATCTAGGCTATTCAAGTTGTGAAACTAAACTCGTTAGTCATTCAACCATTTGGACTGGAATCCAGCGATCAGTGGATTGTAATTTAATCATTTCGTGATACAGGGCTGCCGTCAACCACCAATGCCTTTGATGAGGAACCAGGTCACCTTGACATGGTGGATCCTACTGGTCACAACATAATAATAATAATCTACTTTATTCCGAAAACACTACTTGTGATACAGAATGGAATTTTCAGCACTAATCACAATATTGCATCTAATTTCCTCAAATTATAAATAAAAATTAATCACACAAAAAATTTTCCACATTTGCAATAGAGGTAGTGTCAAAAACATGCAGCATATAAAATGAAAATAATAGTAATGATAACAGCTAAGGTAATAATGTTAATGCATGTGAAAATCGCCGTGGGCTTGTTTCACACAGTATTGTCATTGCGGTACAGAAATCCTAGCATGTTTAAAAATATTGAATATAATGTTCTCTTTACATGATATGGTGAAGGGAAAAACAAAGATTACAGCAGTCATAGAGATAAGTTGGTGTTTGCAATTATGAGAGTAAAACAAACAAAGAAGCTACAGGACCATAAATATAGTAGAAATAATAAAAGTAAAACTTGAAGGTATATAAGGATGGATGGAGGAAATTGTTTATTTACTAGACGAAAAGAAGGTTAGTTAATTGTTGCCTGACACTATTTTCATCACATAAAATACGTGCCAAGTATGGGATCATAGAACTTCTATACTTAGACGTGCAAGCATACAGTTTTCTGAAGTTACTCCTTGTTCTACCTGAGGAGATACAAAGTGAAAGCTGAGGGTAAAGCGGATGCTCCAAGTCAGACAAAATCTCTTTAGCAAATTTATTGCACGAAGTTAAGTGTCTATCGACAACTACGTTAACTATGTGGTCCACTGGGACACACTCACCCTACTGACAGTCTTCAGTATTCTACGAATTGTGACAGTCTTTTTTAAGCAAACCAGGAAAGAATAAGGGTGAACAATAAAGAAGAATAGGTAGGACGCAAGAGTTTATGAACTGTAAGAGGAGGGGTTGAGTAATGTAAAATGTCAGGCGGAATATTTTACTGGAGATTGTAAGACATGGGAAGACCAGGAGAGATCAGAAGAGAGAATGAGTCCAAGACACTTAATTTCTGATTTGATTCCTATATCATTGTCGTCAATTTTACAACTGTCATGAGAATCGATGACTTCTTTTAACTGTCGTTTACATCTTAAGCTGAAATTAACAGTTTGACACTTAGAAGGATTCAGTTTAAGCGTACGCTTACTAATAGCTGTGGTATGTAAATATCAAGCATTATGACTTATTTAAAGTTGGGCTTGAACTGGAAAAAATAACATTATGTGATCACGGCTATCGAGAAGGGAATGACTAGTCAGAAGGCATAATTATTCTTCCCCGTGAGTTAACACCTTGTCGAACGGGGTACCACCATTTGCTCCATTACGTGGTCTGTTACAAAGGCAGTCAGGAGTTAGTAGGACCGAAAGAATTCGTCGGACACTACTGACCCTACAGCTTCAGGATATTTATTCATTAGGCATCATTGAGCACACCACTGAACTATGTTTCAGATTATTTAAATTTGATAATGTTGTCATCTTAAGTTTGCTTAAATTGTACGCATGTAATTTTAATTTTGGATGCGTCTGTGGATGATTCAAAGGATCGAGACAATATGAAACTGAATTCAAGTCATCTTTTTACAAAATACTTATTCTTCTTTGCTCTACACAAAAAGTGCATGAAAGGGAACTGATTGTATGGAATCCATTTTGTCTACCTTGTTCAGTTACACTTTATGGTTTACGAGAGACTTAAAAACAAAATTACACAGGGTTATAACAAATTACAGGTGTATAGAAAATGAGCATGGAAACAAATTGGGATAATAATTTTCAACTTGAAATGGAAGTTAGGAGGTGTGAATATAGATTAAAAGAGCCCTCGGAAAACAAAAATTACCCAGGAATAGGGTATAAATATAAAGTTGTTATCTTAAACGAATTAAAAAAATATGAGCTCATTTTCTATACACCTGTAATTCGCTATAATCCCGTGTAATTTTTGTTTCAAAGGCTCTTGTAATCTATATATTCGCACCTCCTAACTCCCATCTCAAGCTGAAAATTATATTATTTCAATTTTTGTTCTTATGCTCATTTTTACACACAACTGTAATCCATTTTAACCCTGTGTAATTTTGTTTCTAAGCCTCTCGTAAACCATATCTAGTTGAAAATAGTTGTCACCTTTTGTTCGCCTTCCTTCGAAGTAAAGACAAGTGTAAGACAAGGCTGGCTGCCTACTATCGCCAATGATTTTTCTGATTGCAGTAGATTGGATAATGCGACAGACAGTGGGCCGGGCAGTGAGGAAACAGCCATGAAATTGACCCACACAAAAAACTTGGAGGATCTGGACTTCACCAGCGATGATATATGTCTGATTTCTCACAAACTGGAAGATATGCAAGTGTATAGCAACAAGTCGGCGATAAAAGAAGCATCAAAGATAGAACTTCACTTCAGTTGAACATAGATAAAACAGAGGTGATGAAGATTCCTGGCCGACACCACCACCACCAACAGCAACAGAAAACAATCAGCATAAATGGGAGGAACCTCAAAGAAACAATCTCCTCTACCTACCTACCTACCTACCCGGGAAGCATCGCGTCAAATACAGGCGGAACTGACGAGGATATCAAAGCGAGGATTCGAAAAGCAAGACAAGCTTTCATTACTCTCCAATCTGTGTGGAGGTCAACACCACTCAGCATGAAAAATAAGATCCGGATTTTCATCTCCAATGTGAAGTCAGTTAGTACTATTCAATATACGGATCCGAGACTTGGCGCGTCACAAAGAGCACCTCAAACAAACTACAGACCTTCATTAATGGCTGTCTTCTCTCAATACTCAAGATCAGATGACCGGCCAGAAAAGGTCAGCAACAAGGAGGGGCCTTTAGGAGCGAATCAACGGGAAACCGATTGTGTTACAAATCTGTAGGAAGAAATGGAGGTGGATTGGCTGGCCATACTCTGAGGAAACCATCAAATGACATCACTAGACAAGCCATAGCTCGAGTGGAACCCGAAAGGGAAGGGCGAGTTGGTCGTCCAAAGGTGACTTGGGGGACGTCATGTAAAGAGGAGATGAAAGCATATGGGTAGACTTGGAGCCAGGTGAAAACTTTAGTAGAGAATTGAACGCAATGGAGACGTGCAGCTGAAGCCCCATGTTCCTCTAGGAATTAAAGGAAATAATAATAATAATTTTATTCACCTTCGTAATTATATGGAATCAAATAAGAATTACACTTTATGTACAACGTGTTTTCGTTTAGGTCGATTTCGTTCTTCTTGTTAACCAATTGGACCGAAATGTTCAACCTTTGTTGACACGTTAACTGAGATCATAATAATCTTCAGACAACGGCTGAACGCTTCCATCACTGAGCTTTCTTAAGAGTTGTCTGTTGCCACCTCCTGGGATTTTGTTGTTTGATTTTCTTAATGTCCTGGTTTTTGAAGGTACTGATATCAGGTGTTGAAAGAACTAGCCGTTCACATTAGGTTGTTCATTGAAACAAGTGAATTAGTTATTCCATTGGTTTTGAATCAGAAAATTGGAGAGTGATAGATTACTGACGACCTCATGGTTCATTTGTAGTAACTATGATTGTTGAACTCCATATTAGATAAGTTTATTTTGAGATATCACACAATGACACAGTATTAATAATAACTCGATGACGCTTCGAACATAAGTAATTGCTCACAAGCATATCAGCATGTCAGTCACATGGCTTCATGATTTGGTTTAACTATGCATTTTTCTCTTCTTCTCTTTTTCTCTCTCTTCCTTTGTTTTTTGTTGCTACTTTCAATATCTTTGGTACAAACATTCAGTCATGTCGACTGCACATGTGCAGTGTCGTATAGATAAACAAAACTTCAGGTAATGACCTCTTTCTTCATCAAACTATGTTGTTTTTGAATACTTTTACCCTATTCTACGCACTGCGTATTGTGTGATTACATGCAAGTGAATGCATTGCAGAAAGTTAGTTTCGAAGACGATCAGATACCGTAGTAGTTCCAACCATAAACGATGGCGACGGTTCTATAATTGACACTGAGGGCATTCCCCGGAAACCTTTAAGTCTTTGGGCTCTGGGGGAACTATGGTTGCAAAGCTGAAACTTAAAGGAATTGACGGAAGGGCACCGCCAGGAGTGGAGCCTGCGGTTTAATTCGACTCAACACGGGAAAAATCACCTGACCCGGACACTGTGAGGATTGACAGATTGAAAGCTCTTTCTTGATTCGGTGGATGGTGGTGCATGGCCGTTCTTAGTTGGTGGAGTGATTTATCTGGTTAATTCCGATAACGAACGCGACTTTGACCTCTGTGCTCGCTCAGGGCGCGGCTTCTATTCCTTCTTTATTCAGTAGTGTGGTCGTGGTCCGGCGGCTCGGTCCAGTTTTAACTTAGAGTGGCAGACAGCACATTGAAGTCGTATGAAATTGTGCAATAACAGGTCTGTGATGCCCTTAGATGTCCGGGGCCACATGTGCGCTACAATGACGGTGCCAGCGAGTCTGGAAACCTGGCCCAAAAAGGGTTCGGCAAACTTGCATCACTGTCGTGACTGAGATGCAGTAACTGAGCTTTATTCTAGGTTATTAAACTTACCAGGGTCATTTATTCTAGGTCTAGCTAGATTTTTGTTTTAACAATCTAGTTGACCCCGATCTACTAGTCTCGTAGATGTAATTGACCTCGCTAACAGTCATTACATGTTATTTAGTAAATTATATTGTTTTTCTTAGTTGGAGCTATCGAGCGGGTCCTTACCCCAACAAAGTTTATCTTTGAGAAAGTTGGTTGGTTGAAATGCCACTCCGAATTCCAACCTCATTGAGAATCCTTCGTAGGTCCTCTGTTTTTCCTTATTTATAATACGGCAGTACTACACAGACTTTGAATTCAATATTATTTTCGTTATTTTTGTCACTTTTATTGCTAGAGTCTTAGTTTTTCTATGGTTCTCCACATATTTCTGAATAAATCCTGGTGGGTGGTTATTCACTAGTAATATTTTCTTTATTTGTTTGATTTCATTATTCAGTCATTCCAGGTCTTTTTTTATCGATTCAACACGGCACGTATGCAGTCGAAATGACTCAATGCATACATATACCAGAGATATGGAAAGTGGCAACAAACACAAAACGGAAGAGGGAGAGAAAAAAAGGTGCATTTATAAAGTAAATATTGAAACCGTGTGGCTAATTAATATGATTATGAGCAGTAATAATTTATGCTCGAAACGTGATCAAGTTGTTAATACTGCATCGTTACTGTGTGATATTTAAAATAAACTTATCTAATATGGGATTATGGCTGTGAGACCTGGCCATTGAGAGTGGAAGACATGAAAAGATTATCTGTCTTTGATCATAGGTGCCTGCGTTCTATCTCCCGTGTGAAGTGGTGGTATAATAAGGTGAGCAATATTGAGGTTAGGCTCCGTCGAATTCTAGGTAAGGGGGGGGAATCAATCGACGAGGCTGTGAAGATACATCGACTGAGATGGTTAGGTCATGTGTCACGCATCCCTGACTAGTCATCGCCTTCCTCGACAATAGGCAATGTTAGCTGAAATAGGGTCAGGCTGGAAAAGAGCTAGTGGAGATCAAACCAGAACATGGCACTAGTCAATGAAATCCACAACAGTTAGTCTAAGCCACGTAGAAAGGTGTAGACTCCCGGGTTGGAGTCCTCGGGATGGTAAAAACCAACGGTTGGAAACAATTGGTGACATGGCTCAAAATATTTCTCATTGACAGCGCAGATGCATCCACTCCCTGTGACTTATGATCTTCAATGAAACTGTCTTGTTTTTCTTTATTACTCCTTTGTCTCACACCTCTGCTCACAGTTTCTATTATGCTTTTCTTGTACTTTGTTCTCTTGCTTTGTGTGCTGCAAGAAGGGAGTGTGGCGACTTGAACTTCCGCACATTTGTGCAAAGTTCTATGTCGAAAACAGACAAGCAGGCAATATGGAATTAAATTCTACCACAGTGCTCAGGTTCTACACTTAAAATTATGACTGTGAAAGTAAATTCATTCCACTAAGAATCCAGAATAAGTTGACTAAAGGCAACTATTCATTTTATTATACATTCAGCAGTGTAACGTGTGTGTGAAAAGGTTCTTCTTACAGTTCAAACTGAAAAACAAGGATTATGCCTGCTCATGATAAGTTTTTGAAGCTTAAGATGAATTCAAGTTTGCGAAGATATTTTTTATCTCCATGCAAATGTATCCAGGTTCAACAATGAGGAAATCTTATTCCAAGAATAAAAAAAATTGGGTATTAAAAACCATGTAGAATTTACACTGTTTCGATGTAGATTTAGACGCTTTTTAAAAGAATGGATATTGAACTAAGAATATTCTTCTCGATAACGCCATCATCAGGTTCTACAGTAATAAAGACATTATAGTGAATACATTAGTGTTATTTACAGCATTAATATTGTCTAAATAACATCGAATCAATAATCATATCAATGGATTACAGTTCAATATAATCAACATAACAATAAACTGACTGTCAGAAAAATTAGGAAAGATAATAATACAAATTCATGAATTTGTAGTCTCTACAGAAGTTTAGGGTAGTAGTAGTGGCTAGCTGGACTTGCTTCTTCTACACAGAGAGCACCGGTTGCTTAAGGCGAATCGTGATAGCCTCTGCTGTTTGGAGTATGTGGTTCCTCGATGTTTTTCGTAATTTATTTGGTGGTCGGTTTGGGCCAGGGAGTATAAGATGGAGCTACTGATGCTTCTTGCTACACCTTTATTTAGCCGCACCGGTAGATGTTCCTAAGCGAGAATAATAAATCAAGTTTCTAGGGCAACGGCTAATCTAACTCGCTCCACAAGCTCAGTTCAATTGGCAAGTGACATTGTGCGTCAGGCCATTGCTCGAGTGGAACCCGAAAGGGAAGCGGCGAGTGGGACGTCCGAGGGTGACATGCAGGAGATCGTGTGAAGAGGAGTTGAAACAGTATGGACTACCGTGGATGCAGGTGAAAAGTACAAGAGAAGACAGAAGCAAGTGGAGCAAGTGGAGACGTGCAGTTGAAGCCCTATGTTCCACTAGGAACCCAAGGGAACAATAATAATAATAATAGTCTATGTACTTCATCTTTCAGCTGAGGACTCGCCATCGGTCGTGTAGAAAACAAGACTTGTAGTTTGCCAGCATTGAAAGTTCTTTGAACTGACTTTCTTAACTTGTTAGCAATTATTTCGCTAGGTATATCACCCTTCAATTGTGCAGTCGTATGTATGAAGGCTTCTTGTTTATGGATAGTGAATAGTCCTTTTCAAATTTTTCAGACTTATATTTCCTGACAAATTTGTCTGGATAGCTCTTTTCAACCAAGGTTCCATACGCAATCTTTCGATCACCTTCAATTACCTCTTCACAGCATATAGCTCTAACCATGTGGCTGAGGGTCCTTACTAAATTTCATTTGTATTGCAGAGTAATGAAGCTATGAAAATGTGTATACCATCCTGTCCATGTGCTTATCCTGTGCAAATCCCCTTTTGCGCTACCATTTGGTTTTCTTGTAAGGAGGTCGTCTAGGAAGGGAATCCTGTTTCGGAATTCCTCTTCTTCCTTTCCAAAAATTTTCACATGAGTACACTGTAAGAACATAGCTTCAGAGATGTATTCGAATTTGTAGACAAATTCAAAATTATTAATATCAAGAATAAAACTATGATATCTTTGGACATAACATCTTTATTCACAAATGTAGAAACAGTTAACTAACTACATGTGTGAACCAGTCGATAAATATTGGCATCCAAAAAGAAATCCTAAAGGAATTACTAGTAAGGTGTACCATGAATGTAAATTTCAAATTTTATGGCACACTTTACAGACAAATGGACTGGATGGTGATGGGTTCCCCAGTGGGTAGCGTTTTAGGAGATTTTTCTAAGTAGACTAGAAGATGGAAGTTTGAACAATCTTGTCGGAAAATTCTCATTTTTTGTGCCGGTATATGGATGACAACTTTCCTTTTTGGGATAACGATTTGGATAGGAACACAATAATAATTCAATTCAATGAAGTACATCCTGCTAGGAAATTTATATGCGAAAATTAATCCTGACGCGCCCAACACTACCAACAACGGAAGGAAAACTACCGGTGAACATCGACCGCACAACGAAATCAGAAGTCCTGAATGCAATCAAGATGCTAAAAACTGGAAAAGCAGCAGGAACAGACGGAATCCAAGCAAAAGCATTGAAAATGGACCCAGAGACAACAGCGGACTTCATTACGCCATTGCTGGAGAAGGTGTGGAAAGAGGGCAAAGTACCTGAGGATTAGAAGAAAGGATATTTATTCAAACTACCAAAGAGAGGAGACTTGAGTCTGCAAAAACTGGCGCGGAATTATGCTCCTGTCCATCCCAAGCAAAATACTAAGCCGCATCATCCTGGAGAGAATCAAACACGCCGAGCTGGATGAAAAACTTCGACTAGAACAAGCTGGATTCAGGAGAAACAAGTCATGTATTGATCAAATCACCACTCTACGGATCATCATTGAACAAAGCTTGGAGTCGCAGTCACCTTTCTATCTCAACCTCATCGACTTTTGATAGGCCTTCGACAGCGTTGATCGAGAGGTCATTTGGCAACTATTTCGCTACTACGGGGCGCCATCGACAATTATACATCTCATCCAACAGTTATACGACAGTGCTGCATACCAAGTAATCCACAATGGGAAACTTACGGAGGCCTTCGAAGTGAGGACGGGAGTGAGACAAGGCTGTCTACTATCGCCAATGATCTTCCTGATTGCAGTAGATTGGATAATGCGACAGACAGTTAGCGGGCAATGAGGAAACAGGCATAAAATGGATTCGCACAAAAAACTTGGAGGATCTGGACTTCGCCAGCGATGATATATATCTGATTTCTCACAAACTGGAAGATATGCGATTGAAAAGCAAGAAGCTGGCAGAAGAAGCATCAAAGATAGGACTTCACGTGAACATAGATAAAATAGAGGTGATGAAGATTCCTGGCTGTTACCAACAGCAACAACAACAACAGACAACAATCCTCTAGGAATTGAAGGATATAACAATAGTAATTCTAAACTAGAATTACCTTCCTAAATGTCCTTCTTACAAGAAGACCAGATGGTAGTATAAAGGGTAATTTGCACTGGAAAAGCATATGGACAGGATATTGTACACAGTGATGATAACCGATGTGTTGTGATGTTGTGCAGCAGGAGAAACCAATTGCTGTCTGTTGTTGTATAGTTAACTAAACAAAACTTTCTGAGGCACATACAGTTCCAAAATGTCTAGACGATAGCAAAAAGGCGGTTATTTTTTAGATAAAATCAGTGTTACTACTTAACAATAATAACATATCAAATTCTTAAAATAACCTCAACAGTACTGTTAGGCAGCTAGCTATACGGTTTCATTAGTCTCTTAGTTACAAAACAAGTACTGTAGAACAAAATTAGTCAAACGAAATTCAACTGTAAGAAGTACTTGAGAATCAAGCAGAATATTCCAAACTAGGTGGGATCGTAAACTCTGTCAGCAAGATTATTTCAACAGACACTTCCTGCAGATACTTCATCTTCAAAAGCCTTATGGCCAACCTTGAATTCATCCAGACACAGCACGGTAGCGAAGGGAAGCATTAGAATTAAGGATTACACGAGAACAAAGACAAACAATAAGGTATAAGATAACAGGTGATATGACGACGGTAGAAAAATGATGCACAGCGTAGGAAAAACTGGGAAACTAATTACACAGTTAAATTATTCAAAAAGGTATCAATACTGTAAGTAAATCGTCTAGGAGGGATTTTCCAAAAAAGTATCCGTTACATCTAAATGGGTGCATACAGTGCTCTTCCGAGTGAAATAAGTACACGCTGTTGAAGACCTATTTTTCACTCGAAATGGATAATTATTATTATATTATTACTGTTCTCTTGGGCTCCTAGTGGAACATAGGGCTTCAACTGCACGTCTCTATTTGCTTCTGTCTTCTCTTGTACTTTTCACCTGCATCCATGTTAGTCAATGCTGTTTCAACTCCTCAACTCTTCACAAGATCTCCTCCATGTTACCCTTGAACTGACGATCAACTCGCCGCTTCCCTTTCAGCCTGGTTCCAATCGAGCAATGGCCTGACGCGCGCGCGATGTCACCCAGCGGCCTCCTCAGCCGCGAGTGTTCAATCCATCTTTACTTTCTCTTGCATATTTGTTGGTTGGCGATTGGTTCTTGTTTTGTCTGTTCCCATAGTTTCTTGTTGGTGATTCTTTCCGGCCCGGCCATCTGATCTTCAGTATAAAGCCAGCGAAGACAGTTGTTGATAAAGGTCTGCAATAGCCTGTTGGAAATATTCTTTGTGATCCACCCGCTGAGTTTCTGACCCGTATAGAAGAACTAACTTGACGTCTGTATTGAAAATCCGAATTTTGTTGTTGATGCTGAGTGTTGAATAAGGTTAATGCATATTTAAGGTACGCCGTAGTACACGAGTAGTTTTCAGATTACTTCGCTGTCAACGCTGTCGAAGGTCCTCTTAAAGTCTATAAAGTTGAGGTAGATGTTTGATCGCCATTCCATGCTTTTTTCGATGATGATGATGCGTAGAGTTGCGATTTATTAAGAACATGATTTGCCTTTCCTGGATCCAGCTTGTTCTGGTCGGAATTCTGTAACCAGTGCATCCTTAATTCTCTCCAGTATGATGCGACTCAGGATTTTACTTGGCGTCGACAGGAGCATGATTCCTCGCAGGTTCTTGCGAAACCAGTAATAATAATACAATACTGTTATTGTATACAAAAAGTTGTAAGGTCAAAATGTTACCTTGTAATTAACTTTTATTGTTTATATCCTCGTTTCATTTTATTATTATTATAGACTAAGTATTTTCATAATTTTACCTTAAAATGTTTAATTTACACTCAAATTATTAGTGGCAGTAATACTACATTTGTGCGCGACAGGCAAATTTAAAACGGAAATTAAGTGTTCATTGTTCGCCATATGACGGTTATATATGAAGAAATAAGGCTGTACGGTGAGCGATATCATTTATTTTCGGTATGATAGTTAGTATATAATTTTGACCTGAAAGTATTTAAGTATTATATTGTATCTGTAATCATAACTAGTTAAACAATAAAAAAACATTTTTGAATAAATCAAGAACAATAGTAGTTTGTGGAGAATAATATGGTACCACCGTGTATTTAGTTGGCTTCTGATCAGCTGCTTATAGCTTGAATAAATAATTATTAATTATTAAGTTCATGTACAGAAAAGTTTTGACAAACTTGAAAATTTTGCATGATGTCGTTTGACAAGAGGTTCTGAACTTGGTGAGCAGTGTTCAGAAAATTACGCTTATGCAGTTTTTGCACAGGGAGTTTAAGTTCAAACGAAGTAAATGTATGTATACAATGGCAAAGGAGTTACGTAATAAGGACGAGAGGTGTGTAAGATGATGAGTGACTAATAAACTAGGTAACAGTGTACTGAGTTCAACTCAAAGCATAGAAACAAGAGACAAGCGAAATTGCGCTGTATCAGTGGAGTGAGGTTAAAGCCGAAGATTACGTAATCAAATGAAAGGAGCATAAAGACATCCAGTTACCAAAATGGACAAGGAAAGACTGATAACTACTTCTTTCTGAACACATAAATCGGATTTCAAGCATTTGATAGAGATTGCTTCGACGAAAAACGTTTTGTAATTAGGAAAGTATTCACTGCGAGTTTATACTTTAATAATAATAAAATAAATAATAATTTTTCCTTCACGTTCCCAGTAGAACATAGGGCTTCAAGCTAGTGGCTTGAAGTTTGTGTAGCAGTGTTTATTTTGCAGGATGGAGTTGCTAGCCTCATGCCCAACCTTTCCTCTTTACCAGCATTATTTCTAGCTTAGCGAGGTAAAGGAGTGCGTCGGCCGGGAATCGAACCTCGAACCATACGGGTGGTCGGCGAACATTCTAATCACTGTGTCACCGACGCCTAAGTGTTTATACTTGAAACTATATTAAAATTTCAGAAATTTGGTAAGTTCTTCTCCAGAGTATTATTGATCCTTGACTTTGTGAAATATTTAACCTTGAATCATCAAGATTTGAGAAATCCTGGGTGATGGGGTTCAAATAATCGAATGTGAAAACGGATATTAACCCATGATCTGCAGCAAAAAGTTGCCACGAAGTAAAAGATATTAGGATTCAGTGTTCATTGTCTTGAGACGCGATTGACTAAATACTTCAGAACAAGAATAATTAGAGCGACGATCTTTTCATTCAATAAATCCTTCTTCAGGCTCTACAGTTATAAGTTCATTAATTTTAGAATACAAAAGTCAGTAAATGTGAAGTGGACTTGCATCACAAAATGTATTATGGAACAAATACGAGATAGAATAATGGCCACGTAGTCTTGATTGTTACTTGAAATATGTTTGGTCAATAAGAAAATTGGATGAGGTGAGATGAAATAATTCTCTGATATATATGAACTCAAGTTTGATCACAGAGTGATATTACCTAGATGGCCACTAGAAAACCAGGAAGTACTAAACAGCTGTTTCGCCTGGGTCTGGGACTCTTCAGCAGGGCGCTTCACTGGGTTTCGAATCTGAGACCTCCCGGTTAGAAAGCAAGTTTGTAAACCATCAAGCCACGGGGACCCGATTCACTGACAGGTGAACTCCAGCTTCTGCTGTTTTGCGATGTATAGCACGACCATCAGACAGTGTCATCAGCCAGTATTTGTCCTAATGCAAGACCAAGTAAACCCCACCAGTCAAAAGATCTGATTGGAACTCCAGGTAACTGACAAATGATCCTAAACTACGACGAAACAGTTGGCTGTCCAGTGCTCTCTACTGATTTTCAGTGGTTCTGTACAGATTTCAAGGGTGAATGTAGCCAGTCATGTGTGAGACAATATAAATACTACAGAAAAATAAGGCGAAAAGTTAGAGAGACTAGATGTACGTTCAAATAACAGTAATAATGATCGTGTGGTGTAAACATAAAAGACTATTAACAAACGATTATCAGGTAATAATGAATCTAATAGTGTGGAATAAACAGAATTGGGTGAATATAATAACAACTTTGAAAAGCAATACTTAAATCTAAGGTAATAAATAGAAATCATAAGAAAGTTCATGAAGTTTTAAAAGCCCTACAATAAACGTTTGTCCAGGAAGAGAAAAATAAAATTGGGATAGGAATTTAAACTATCAGTGTTTATGGGGAATTTGCTAACCTTATCGTAGGTCAATGTGTACATAAAGCTTGGATATACTTCTGCTTTTTACAGGGACTAGGTATTCTAGTATTGATTATTACCGCGGCCAAGTTAAACTTTAAGCACCACCAACTACCAATCAACAAATGACCTCGAATGATCCAATGAGGTTCATGCATGCGAGTTCAAGGTTGTATAGCGCTTGATTCGTATCAGACGAAGTTACGCTTGCAGTTAGATGAGGATAAGGTTTTGCAGTATTGCCTGGATTTGGGGTTGCTTAGGGAGGAGAGATATGGAGAGAATTACTTCGTTGTTAGGTGGAGAAGGTGTCGTCGTACACGTGGACGAAACTGTTTTACTGAAGAAAAAATATAACCGTGGTCGTGAGAGAGCCAACAATGTTTGGGTGATCGGTTTGTATGACACCTTCCTGTGGAAAGGATTCATGGAGGGAATAGCAGACAGAAAGTCTACTGCCTTAATACCTGTTGTCACTCGACTTGTGAAACAGGGATCCCTTGTACATACTGATGAATGGAAAGGTTATAACTCGCTGTCATCTATTGGATATGTTCATCACAGAGTGAACCATTCTAGGGATTTTGTGGATCCAATTACAGAGACACGCATTTATTCTATAGAGGCATTTTGCGGAAGATTAAAAAATAGGATTAGGGCTACATATGGATCTCATTTAAAGTCATTTGGATGAATATATGTAAAGAATGTGGTGTATCGTTTCTGTTGGCTCTCCTATGCTAAACTGGAGATGTTTCTGTCACATGTTAGAGAAAGATACCCTATATAACAGTTTTATGCAGGTTTTATGCTATTTTCCATGAATATACGTTTTCCTAAATCCAAAGTCCCTCTTTCTTGTGATTGGTCCATCGAAAGTCGTTCGCTGATTGGTAGTTACTGGTGCTTAAAGCTTAAGTTTGCTATTACCGCTTTAGCTACTGATAGAAGAAGTAGTCAAGCTAAGGCGGATGGCCATGAACTCAATCATTTAAGCAGTGCTTTCAGAGCTGTGTTGAATCATCTTACAATAGGATGAAACAGGTGTGTAGATTAGGAATGGGATTCAAGGAAAATGTACCAAGATACCTAATTTTTGTTGTTGCTGTAAGAATCAGACAGCTCTTAAGTTTGATATAACTTCATCTGTGCATAATCGGAAATAGGCGTGTCATTTCTGGTTCATTTTACCACTATTTTCCATTCATACTTTCCAGAATGAATCATCCTCCAACTACCACATTGTTTTCCAAGCATTCTTGAAACACTGTTATTTTTTCATATTGGGTTTAACATACTGTTTCTATGATTTGTGTTTGTTTAGCCTTTTGTGTTGTCTGTTTATGTGTTCTGTGAAAGGTTTTTGGACAAAAATTTCTTTGGAGGTTATTAACTGTTATTTTCCTAAGCTTAAAAGATAAACGAACCTTGCCTGCTTTGCTAGTTTACTGGTTTTCTATCTGTCCCTAAATCCGTGAGATCAGAAGGAAGCTCGGGAGTGGGACAAGCGACCCCATCCCAGAAAACCAATTCAGTCTCCACACAAACTTCAAAGTACATGAAAAATATAAAAAGCAAACTTATTCTTCTTTGGAAACGGAGAGATGGAATGACACAGACTGATGAAAGCCTTCAGGAAGCCAGTTAACCGATGTGTCTTCTTTTGAAGAGAGAAGACATAAGCATTTGAATGTGGAATGTTCGTACAGTGTACGCAGCTGGGAAGGCTATCCAGGTTACAAGCGAAAATCAACAAGTTGACAGAATAAGCAGATAAGTCAGGCCTTCAAGAGAACATAGAGAAGGCGAAGGTGATGCAAACAACTCAATTAACCAACCAACAACAGTCAATACCAATAACTATCAAATTTGAAAGAGGTGCCTTCTTTCCCTTAACCTTGGAAGTATCGTTTCGATTAAAGGTTACAGCACTGTATGTGATGCCAAAACCCGGGGTCGAAAAGGCAAGATACACCTTCAGCGCTCTGAAAACGAGTTTGGAAATCTTCTGCAATCAGTATAACGAAGAGAATTAGGATTTCCAACACCAGTGTTGAGATAGTCAGTTCTTCTATATGGGTGAAAAATTTGGTGCATGTGTCACGAAAAGCATTCCTAACAGGCTTCAAACTTTTGTCAACAGCTGCTTTCGCTCAGTATTGAAGATCAGATGGCCAACCAGAAGGAATCAGTGGAAGAAGCTCCGGTAACGAACCAACCAAGAAGCTGTTTATCACCGAATAAATATGCTGGAGAAAATACAGATGGATCAGACATACACTGAGAAGATCAGTGAGTGATACCACGCGCCAAGCATAACCTCGGGTGTAACCCAAACGGGAACGGCATTCTTGGAGTTAGTCTGAGGGTAACATGGAGGAGATTGTGTGAGGAGGAGATTAGAGCCTATAGCCAACCGTAGAGTCAGCTAAAGTGGACTGTGGAGAACACGACAAAGTGGAGACTTTCTGTTTCACTCCGAACTCAAGGAATGAGAGAGGGAGATTATTCATTTCTTGGTGTAAATAAAGTCTGAACAGAATTACATTAGTATAGCGAATATTGTACATAAGATCACCCATTAATTTGAGTCTTAGTGAAAACACTGACACTCACGAAAGATTACAGGTACATCCCGATGATGAGTAGCAAATAGGACAAGGTGTGTATCCTGAATTCCAGTGCTAGTCACCACCCACCAAAGAACATCATATTAATCTTCAAACATCGTTGAAAGCGCCTTCGGTAGGAGCCGACATATGAACAGAGAGCAATGTCTTCAGTCAGCTACATAATCCAGTACAGTAGGATAACATATTATATTATTATTTATTTTTTCCTTCACGTTCCCAGTGGAAAATAGGGCTTCAAGCTAGTGGCTTGAAGTTTCTCTAGTAGTGTTCATTTTTACAGGGTGGGGTTGCTAGCCTCATGCCCAACCTTCCCTCTTTACCAGCATTTTTCTGGCTTAGCGAGGTAAAGGAGTGCGTCGGCCGGGGATCAAACCGCGGACCATGCGCATGGTTGGCGAGCATCCTAACTGCTGTGCCACCGATGCACTACAGTAGGATAATAGTAATGGTCTAAATATTTTACTTGGGAAGTCTTTAATTTCGGTTTTCGAGAAGTCATCAACTAATGTCACAGGAATTAGAAGTTTCACAAAGGCTACGGATAAATTATGCTAAAAAGTACCAGCAGTTATGAATTCTAAAATGAATAAATCTTTTGGTAATCAATCGGTTCTTAACTAATAACATTAGTCTTCAATTGAAGTGTATTGTAAGGCAATTCACAGGGAACTGTTGGTGAAAACGTTTATCACAGTAGAGAGTATAAGTTTGACAATTCTGTATTTTCAAATATTGGTTTTGTAGGGATTTATCACATTAGTTTGAGGATTTCATCATGAGCTGACATCAGTTAGAAAACCATTAGAAAACCAGCCAGGGAGTACTGGAGAGCTGTTTTGTCAGACTAGTTTGGGGCTCTTCATCAGTACGCACCCACCCAAACGGTTCGAACCAAGGACCTTATGGTTACAAGGCTAGGGAGCTTGTAGATCATTAAGCCACTGGGACCCGATCCAATGTCCCATGAATTCTAACTTCCGACAAGTCACGAGATAGCGCGACCACTTCGCAGTGTCTTCTTCGATGAGTTACTGCCTCACCTCAAACCAATCAAATAAAATCCCTACAAAAGTCAATACTTGAAAATTCATCTGATGCTCACTAAAGACTGGCTCTGTTCAGGCATTTACATTGGGTTCTAGTGGAAGCCGTTATCAGTAGGGTAAAACATGTCAAAGACGAGTCAGCGACTCATCGAAGAAGATATTGCGAAGTGGTCACGCTGTCTCGTGAATTGGCAGAAGTTAGAATTCATGGGCCACTGGATCGAGTCCCAGTGGCTTAATGGTCTACGAGCTCACCTGGTAACCAGAAGGTCTAGGGTTCGAACCTGGCAGTGGGGTGGGTGTGTACTGCTGAAGAGTCCAAAACTAGTTTGATGATACAGCTGTCCAATAGTCCCAGGTTTCGCAATGGTTCTCTAGCCAATATCAGCTCATGATGAAATCCTCCAATCAATTTTTGTATTTTACCGAACACTTATTTAACTGATATACATTTATAGGTAGTATAAAGTTAGTTAACTGTGTCTCACACGTAAATAGTAGGTAATATGGCTTTCTGTCCTGTATATGTAAGGTGTTCCATATACTACTTAAAAGTATTTCTAATATATAACAGCTTACTTTGCTTACGTCAGTAAGTATGAATACTATTAACTTATTAATTTATTGCATGGAGGATTTAATCATGAGCTGACATCAGTTAGAGAACCACTGGAAAACCTGGGAGTACTGGACAGCCGTTTCGTCCTAGTTTGGGACTCCTCAGCAGTACGCACCCACCGGGATTCGAACCCAGGACCTTCTGGTTACAAGGCGAGCTCGTAGACCATTGAGCCACTGGGACCCGATCCAATGGTCCTTGAATTCTAACTTCTGCCAGTTCAGATTTATTATTCTACTTGATAAATAATTCTAATCAAAGGAATATATTACATTAGGATATATGAATAATATAGAAAATATGATTAAGATAATACTTGTATCTTGATGAATATAAAAGAACTACGATTATAAACAGCTAATCACAATTGATGTACACTTTCAAAAAATATGTTAATTTATATATCAAAGCTTGTGGTAGAAAAAACAACACTAGATATGCTGGAAAAGATCTGTATCTCAGGTGAATGATTTTGATGTGGTTGTGTTCTCTGAGCTGGATACTTAATTGGCAAAAATTTCATCGCCTTACTGGGCAACAACTTCAGCGCATACTTCAATTTGAAGGGAACTTTTTAATTTCTCCATGAGTCTGCAAGTCATCTCTCCTGGTGGTGATCTTGAACGTGATTGGTTGTTTTTGTGTGTTTTTAAACCCTCTAGGCTTTTTCTTTTGGAACTGATTGTTTCCTTGGACGGAAACTTGAGCCTATGTGTGTGGAGATTTTCTTCCTATCGGTTGGTAAATTTTGTCGATCTTGATGTGTTTATTGATTGACGACTGACTGAAATACCAGGTTTCTAAAAATTCTCTAGCATTCTTGTTGTTTCCACTGTCTAATATTTCAACGTTACAGTACATTGGCCAAAGTGGACGTCCTCTTCGTCTTCCTATCCATGAAAATAAGCTAGCTGTCAAAAGACATGACATCCACTCCCTCATATCACTACATACAGACAACCTTGGACATCAATTAGACTGGGAAAACGTCCAGATATTAGACAAAGGAAACAACAAGAATGCTAGAGAATTTTTAGAAGCCTGCCTGGTATTCCAGTGAATGATTAATCAATAGACACATTGAGATGGACAAAATTTACCAACCGATAAGGAGGAAATCTCACGCACAAAGGGTCAAACGTCAGTTGAAGGAAACAATCAGTTCCAATGCAAGTCGCCTAGAGGGTGTGAAAACAGACAAAACAACCATTCACGTTCAATGTCACCGGGAGAGATGACTTACAGACACATGGAGAAATCTGAAAGTTTACTTCTAATTGAAGTATGCGCTGAAGTTGTTGCCTAGTAGGGCAATGAAAGCTTCGAGAAGTGTATAAGTCGACTTTTCCGTCAGAAACTAGAAGTTAGTCGTACATGTTTGGCTCGTGCTACTGACAAGATTTACCAGTAGTATATACAGAGACGCTCATAGGCGCAAAATTATCCAACAATGGGGAGATAGATTTGATGTCATAGAGAGGGAATAAACCAGTATTGTGGAAAAACATGGGAGACACGAAAAGAAGATAAAGAAACGCAATATGCAGGGCAGGATTAGCACAACACGGAAGATCTGTGCAAATGACGATCTTCATATTAAACGTCCATGGTTACCTTAAATGTGTAGATCACATTTACAATAAATATTCCGTTACTAAGTCTCTTGTCTTCTCCCGTTTTACAAGTATTTGAACTGTACACAATAATTATCGTATTGTTTAATACTAGCATGCTATTCACAGTGTAATTAAGACCGAACTGTAGTACACTGGTATTCTGAATCACATAAGGTATCAATAGTCGTTTAGAATTTCTTGGTGACACTGTCATATAAAGTTGAAGTGACCATTAGGAGATATTATGTGTGTATACATATATGCACATATGCAAGAATGGTAGCTTTACTTTCTGAGAAAAATAAACAGCAGATATTTCGAAAGACATATTGAGATCTGAGTTAAAGTCTGTTTGGCGTTTCATTTTTGGATATGCAGGCATACTTTGCTCACAAGTATCCAAAACGACGAAGCACGGGTTAATTTTATGTGCTTTTATCTCACTTTTCACTTTCCTGTTGATTGACTAGATCGAAATATCGGGTCTGTGCTGACTGGTCAGCTCCTAATACGCACGCTTTAAAATACGTCTGAGGAATAACTTGAAGTAATTTGCTGTATAGTGACTAGCAGTGGAATTCAGGATACGCATTTCATCCTATTTGGGACTCGTCATCAAGGTTTACTCGTAATCCTTAGTAAGTGATGGTGTTTCCAATGGGGCTAGAACCCCGCAGTCAACGTTCCAAACACTTCGACCTTTAAATTGGAAGTAATGAGTATCCTGGGCTCCGCTGCTACTCACCACCGACCGGTTTACTTCAGACATCGTCGAGGCTTCCGTAGTAACAGCCGACATGTCAACAGAGGCTAAACATTTCGGTCCAGTCAATCAACAGGAAAATCATAACTGAACTAAATACAAATAGTGATGGATCCTCGTTACTCAACAGATGGATCTCATGGCCAAAGCGGTCTATTAGATGACAATTTGGTGTTTGAAACAATAGGCACACGGTTCGAGTCTGAGTGGGAATGACATCACTTGTTGGGGAATGCAGGTAAATCCACCTGAAGAGTACCGAATAAGACTTTGTTCATGATTCACTCGTAACCACTGTAGTATAGACATGACTTTGAAGGAATATGGATTATGTGATAAACCTAGTTAGTGCCTAACTGGAGGATCCAGATCAATAGGAAATATAGTGAATTCAGTTCATCTTACAATATATGTTGTTCTTTTTTAGCAAAAGCATCCATAAAAGATATCGACATGGAACTGTAATTTATTTGAACACGACATATAAGCGAACAATATTGTTTTCAATTAGACCTTCTTCAGGCTTTACTCTAATTTACATGGACTTATATTTAAAAAATTTTAACCAATGACGGTGATTTTGTGGATCAAATAATTATAATAATAATGTGATAAATGTTTTAAACGTCATTAATAACGATGATTAAAACGATAACAAAATAATGAAAATATGGTCTATGCAGGTGGCAATAAGAACAACGAAGGTAGTAAGTAGTCTGTGGATAAATAAATTAGGTCAAATCTTAAAAGTTGCGTAATACTAAAGGTGAAGCGGACAGATAATCAGAGTTTAAATTAATGTCATAAAAGTACGAAGGAGATGGAAGATAAGAAAGGGTGGGAGGGTTTTGAATAGAATTCACCTAGGCCAAGGGAGAGACAAAGGTAGAACAAACTTCTTTTGTATGCAAAGACTAGGATTGTTCTCTCAGATTCCCATAGCTTCTTCGGCTAAGTGTAAAAGACGGGTTCTGATTCCGTTCGAAAGACTCGATGGAATGCGATAGATAACTTTGAAGGCACTATTTCTGTCCACTTGGTGACCACTATCAATCAAATGAGCCAAAATACAACTTCGTATGGATTTTATTTGACCTTTTCTGAACCATGAGTGAAGGGAGATGCTCATTAATGCGTTTCTTAAGGTGTCTAATTGTTCGACCTATATAGCTTACTCCACAGGAGCAACTAAATTTATAGATAATTTATTTGGTAACATTATTTGAGCTTACACTGTTTACATAAATACTTATCTTTTAACCAATATGTATAAATATAACAATTTATTTTTTGTATTTACCTACACAGTTGCTCTTAATGTTGTCTTATTGATCAGAAAAGGTAGACTAACTTGAGATTATTGATTTTAGAAAATTAATAATGTTCAGTTTTTAGTTACAGTTCTCTAGGGTATTTGAATATTCAGTTTTGATTTGAGATAACTCTTCATCAAAGGTGTATTGTCAGTGGCTAAATGCCTAGGAGGTTCTAAACGCGGAATATACACTATAGGCGTTTTATTATTGACATTTTGCATTTAACTTGTGTTGTTGATAAAACTTCTCATCAATAGATTTGTCGTTTGAGAAATATCATCTCAAATGATCCCTTAGTGAATTAATTAAGTATGTCAAGAATAATGATGTTCATCAGGTTGGTTGTGAGGAAAAATGCTCACTGATGACTCTGACTGATAGTGGCAATAATAATAATAATAATCGAGAATTGATAAAAGTTAGAATTTATGGGCCATTAGGTTCCGGCCTCAGCGGCTGAATAGTCAGCGAGCTCACTCTGTAAGCGGAAGCTCCTCGGTTCGACTTCTAGTAGTGGATGCACGCGTACTTACTTCTGAAGGTTTCCAGACTAGGAAGAAACATCTGCTTACCTGTTCATCGTTTTCAGTAGTTCTCCAACTGGTATCAAACCGTGATCAACATAAGCGAAGATTACTGAGACAATTTCGTTTTATGAGGGAATAAAACATAGATAACTGTTGTTAAAAGTATTTCCGTGGTTTTATTGTTTGTTAGTCAATTTGTGATAACCATTAAATGAAGCAAAAGTCAGTCTGTTAGCATTACACGGTTTTAATCTTCAAATTAAAGGATAGGCAAACATTCTGAGTTTAGATCAGCCTTCTTATCTAGTAATTCATTGAATAAATATATACTAGACAGCAGGGTATTTATTTTATTTTGTGGATGTTTCACTCCTTTATGTAGAAACTTTCTTTGATATTCCTTTAAATGGTGAGTATGTTTAGAAAAAAGGCAAGTCCCTTTTCTAAATGACACATGTCCATGTGATGTCTAAAGAGTATTTCCGACTTAAGGGTTAGTCTCCTTGATACAATGTCCTCAGACAAATAAATGTGTGAAATAATTTTGTCTGGTTGACTAAAGCAGATTGACTTGAATAAGTAATAAACTGATTAGGGAAATTCCTTATCGCAAATTATCCAGTTCGTGGTAAGAATATACAAAATAATCAGTTCACCTAATTAGCCAGACAGAATTTACACACTATGAAAGTCATTCGCTTCTTTAAACTGAGGTAGTCTAGCTTGACTGATGATGCGGTCGGTCTTGCGTTTAGATAGCTTCAGTCTGGCTGGTAGACATAATCATTTGATGTGAGTGATTCTTAACTACTACCACACACCACTGGTAGATACATTGAGGATTTTGAGGGTCCGTCAAATTACTACACTTTCCTGATGCTTGATACATGTGAAATTCTTATAACGGAGGCGAATTTGAGAGTTTCGGTCTTCAGAGATTCATTGACATTATCCAAGAAATCAACGAAAATTTCGCAACAGCAGACAACTATTACTTTGTACTGGGAGGCGAAGTTTCACAATAAAGGTATCTTTCTCAGATCCTTACTATCCCCATGGTAAATTCACCACAACTCAACGTGGCTCGTCAGCTAGCTGAAAAGTTGGAATCCTTTAACCAAAAAATAACCTCATATACTATGAGAGGTGTGTTTCAATTTATTAAAAAGCTTTAAAATAAATATATGGCGTCATTTGATGCAAACTTCTTATTTATCGATGTACATCTTCAGAAAACTATAGAGATTATAAGCTAAAATTCTGATCTTATTCCCTTGCTGCCTTCAGAATTCAAACACCGGCTCTTCATATGCACTCATGACATCCACATGCAGTTTAATAGCATTTTTTATCAGCAAATTGTTGCGGCGATTATAGGGAGCCCATTTTTTTTTATTATAGCTTGAAACCAAACAGTATTTTCGGTAAAAGTATGGAATTTTCAGCATGTGATATCGGTAGCCCAAATTTTGCAGGCCGACCATAGATATCTGGTTTGCGTCGGCAGGGGATCGAACCTTGGACCATGTGCATGGTCGGCGAGAGTCCCAACCGCTGTGCTACCGACATACCATTCTGCAGATGGTTTCTTGGCAAATGTGGCAAACTATAAAGTGAAATATGCAATCAAGAAAATGATCTGTTAAACAAGGTATATGGGAGATCTGAAGATTTGTCTCTTTAATCCCTTTTTTCACAAAAGATTGATGCAAATGAAAACCTAAAATTCACAATGGAATATACAGTTGATAGAAAATTCAACTTTCTGGATATCGCCTTTAAATTCAAATCAGATAGTCCCTGGCGAAAAGCCATACAGCTGTACGCAGCCACTGGGGTTAGAACCCAGGGCCTTCCGGTTACAAGGCAAGCTCGTATATCATTCAGCCTTGTAACTGGAAGGTCCTGGGTTCTAACCCCTCTAGTGGGTGCGTACTGCCAACGATTCCCAAACTAGGATGAAACAGCTGTCTGGCACTTCCTAGTTTTCAATGGTCCTTTAACTGATTTCAATCCGTGATCAACTCGTAAAAACAAAACTAATCCTTAAGAATGATACTCTCCAGTGACCGATTGGAGGTGGAGCGGAAGATTATAAAAAAAATGTCTGCAAAATAAAGGCTATCCACAAACATTTATTGATACCACTGGGAAAAGTGGAAATATAAGTATAAAAATAACCACAGTAAATAAGAAAACTGTATTCATTCTCCTGAAAATTTCAAGGCGACAATATTACTGGAATTATCAACGGACGGATTAAGAAAGCATTAACTAGAACATTCCATGAGACGAGAATGGCTTCTGTCTAACCAGACACAATGTTTTCTAGATCAGCTGGAGGTAGACAGAGGTACTTCTTTTATTAACTCTAAATGTGTATATCAGTTTTCGTATAACTGCCAAAGCATATTCAAAAAAGTGCATGCCTTAGATCTTATGAATACATACCGAGAAGTGTTCAATTAAGAGGAAGTAGATAATTGAACAGAGTAGTCATTAAACATCTGATTGACACAGAATATCTGGTTGATACCTTGAGTTCATTCAACAAAATAATAAACACACAATTAAGTTCAAGTCTCTTGAAGTTTACAGACCTGATTTATGTATTCACCATGTATTGTTATTGAAGTGTTCGAATTATTTAAGGGGAATTCATGTATATAATGAATAAAGAGTTGATCTAAGACACTAGTATTTTGATACAGTGAAATCATAATTGCCAGTAGATAGAGGCTCGATAAACTGTAGGCGCTTATACTCAAATAACTTTAAAAGTTCTAGTCCGGTACATATTTTCCCTTTAAGTTAATTTTTTTAATCTTCATAACCTTAAGTCACTTCCTGATTCTCTAAAAGTAGTAGAGAGTTTCATATTTCCCATGGAGGACGATTTCAGCATGGCAAACCATTCGAATTAGTATTTCTAGGAATTAGTCCGTGAGGATCTGATATGTCTCAAGTTTGACCATGGATCAATAACACTTAGAGAACCATTGAAAATCATTAGGGAGTACTCAGCAGCCGTTTCTTTCTAGTTCGATACTCACCGACAGGGTTCAAACCCTAGACTTCCCAGTTACAAGGCAAGCTCATAGACCATTCAGTCACTGGGACCTGACTCAATAACCAGTCCATGAATTATGACTCCTGCCAATTCATGATTTTTAGCGCGACCGGAACCAGCCAATATCATCGGAGGCGAGGTTTGTCCTCACTCCTGACCGGATGGACCCCACTAAGCACAACTTCTCACCAGAACTCCAGGTAACTCTCTCTAACAATCAGTCACTAGCGAGCATCATCATCAATCCGTGATCAAACTTGAAACAAATGAAACCCCTGCAAACAAACTCCTGGAAACTAATCTGATGCTCGCTTGTGACTGACTTCAATATGAAGTTGCCCAAAGTTATGATGAGAAGTCACCACTAGTGGGTTTCACCCGGTCGAAAGTGAAGTTAAATACTCACCGATGACAGTGGCTGATGCTAATCACGCTAAAAATCACGAATTAGTAGAAGTTAAAATTCATGGTTCACTAGATGGCGTTCCAGCGGCTGAATGGTCTACGAGTTTGCCTTAAGCCGACAGATTCAGGATTCGAACCCTGGGGATAGGTGCATACTACCAATGAGTCCCAAACTAGGCTGGTGGAACAACTGCCGAATACTTTGCGCTGGTATTCATTGTTTCTCTAATTGATATTAATGCGTGGTCAAGGTGGAATTAACATTCTTAGTTGTTTTTTTTTTTGATCGAATGATCACAAGCACGTGATTTTTAAACTGCTTATAATAAATGTAAAAGTAGTGTACTTCGAAAAAATTACGTTACCAAGTTATTTGTAGGGTTCTTTTATTCAAAGCACTTGTGCGCCTAACGTTTATCACTAGCAAACTTTCTCCATAGAAACACTGATAGAACTGAACATTTTGCATGGTATAGTGATAACATCAATATGGCTCCGGCATCACTTTATTCTCAGCGTTTCATTTATTAGGTCATTGAATAACAAAACAATAAAGAACCACTTTTTGTTTTCGCTAATCTCTCATTTGCATAATACTTTTGTGTCTTATATCATGGTTCAAATATTAATTTTAATGGTTCAATTAATGTTTCAGGTTATTCTATGGAGTAGCATTGATTTCACATGTGAAACCCAAGTGAGAGACGACAAGTAGGCTGTGGGTCCGAGGGTGACATTCAGGCAATAGGGAAGCCAGCTGAATATGACTACAGAGTATAGGGTAATACAGAGACGTCCATTTGAAACCTAAAGAGAATAATAATAATACTACTTCTACGGGTACCCATTTTCATTTTAGAGGAACTATTATTATTATTCCTTTGGATTCCAAGTGAAACACATGGTTTCACCAGCACATCTTCAGTTTGTTCTGTATTCTACAGTCCTCTTCAGTTGACCCCAAGACTGCCCATAGTCTCTCGTCTCCCCCTCTTCCCATGTGATCGCCTCCATGTCACCCTCAGCCTGGCATCCAACTCACCGTTTCCCAATATCTCACAGTCACAAGCCAGCTTTTATCTTCTGATATTCGCGTGGCTCAGTAAAATGGAAGGTAAAACGGATAAATACACGTATTAGCGTACCGGTCGAGTTCATTATCGCCATAGTAATTAACAGGCACAGACTTGACAAACTAGCAACGGTTTTATTCACTTCAGTTATAACAGCTTGATAGCGTAGAGTGCAATGTCACTCAACCGTCTGTGTCTAATCTACCTCTATTTTTCTTCGGAATAATTGCTGAGCGATAGATTCTTGGTTGGTTCGTTCCCAGAGTTTCTTGTAGCTAATTCTTTCCTGTCGACCATTCGATCTTCAACATGAAGCCAAAGAAGGGGGCAGCTGATGATAAAAGTTCTCAGTGGCCTGCTGGAAATGCTTTATATGGTTCGGGTGCCAAGTTTCTGACCCATAAAGAACAACTGAATTAAAATTGATGATTAAAATCCGAATTTTGATGTTTAAGTTGAGTGCAGAAGGTTTCCTAACTGATTTACAGAATGATGAAGATTTGTCATGCCCTTCCAATTCAGGCTGGTTTTTAACATGCTCATCAGTGCCTCCTGCCTGTAGTTGAAACCATGCTAACCAGTTAATTGAAAGAGATGACTTCTGTCGTTGATAGTGATTGATACTTGGTGTGGTCGGTTGGCGGTTTTCTTCATCACCTGTATCTTTGCTATGTTCACTTGAAATAAAAAGTATAGTTAAAGTCATCTATGTTACAAGTTTTCATTTCACAAAAGATTTTCTCTACCGATTGTTTGATCCTTCGTTTAGTAGCTTCAAAGTCTAAATGTTTTGTCAGGTTTGTTCTACAGGTTGTAGGATATATCCTGTGGCGTATTCTGCTTTACTTAGGTGTGTTCACTGCACAGTCATTCGTATGTATAGAGGTGTTTTATGTGTGGGAACTGTGACCAACACTGTGGAAATGTGTAGATGAACCTTGTTTATGACCTATGATTAGACAGTTGGTATCGGTTCAAGAGTAGAAAATAAGGAATTGACTAAATTTAGGATGAAAGTGTTTGGCAGAACTTCTAAGATGATTCTCATCAATTTCATGTCAAATTTCAGTTTATGATGTAATTTTCAAAAGATTAATTACTGAATAAGGAATATATATATTTTTTTCGATAACTTCTTCGTCAGGTTTCACGGGTAAATACATCCATAACAACTGGAAAAACAATTGTTTTTGGCAACGTTAAAGTTTTCCAAATAACATGAAATCACTACAATAAAAAGTTCTAAAGGGTGCTAGGGAATAGATTTTTATTTTTTTATTTATTTATTTATATTTTTATTATAACTTGATTCCACACAGTATTTTTGATACAAGTATGGAATTTTCAGCATGTGATATCTGTAGCCCAAGTTGCAGGCCGACAATTGATATCGGGTGTGCGTCAGCCGGGGATCGAACCCTGGACCATGTGTATGGTGAGAGAGCGTCCTAACCGCTGTGCCACTGACGCAGATTACAGGTCAAAATATACCTATATGATAAAATGCATAAATGTAACATTGAATTGAACAGGAGATTTCAAAAGTAATTGATCATGAATGACACCGAATATACAGTAATAAATGCTCATGACTACTGTTCACATTGAATTTTATTCAACCTGATTATAAACTCTATATGAATGAAATAGAATACCAGAAACTGGGAAAGAAAATGGGGTGAAAGGTCATGTGTGTGTGTGTGATTCGGTGTGTAAGTGAATAACTAAGGGTATATTAGGAAAACGAAAGATTTGTCTGAACAAGTGTATCAGTAAATGCGGGGGATACAGAGAATTGAAATATTAAAGACGGAAGATCCTTCCTGAAGAAGTAGGACGTAGTGCAGCATTTGCGGATTCAGAGAATGTCAAGTGTTGGTTAGCCGGGATTTGATTGGTTATAGATTTGTTCATGAGCTCACATCAGTTAGAAAACCAATGAGAGACCAAGGAGTACTGACCTGATCTACCAACTGGAATCCGTGGGCCACTGGATTGTCTCCTGGTGGTTGAATGGCCTGTGTGCTGACTTTGTGATCAGAAGGCCATGATGTCGAAACTCGGCGGGTGACTACTGATGAGGAGTCAAAAAGTAGGAGAAAACAACTGTCTAGTACTCCTTGATTTTCCGATGGTTCCCTAAACGAATCACTTCGTGATAAAACATGATTTGTTGATTCCACAGGGGATCAGAGTTTTAATTGTAGCTGGATGTGTTTTTCAGCATGAAGAGTTCTGGTTGTTTTAGGAGGATCGCTGTGACGTCTACTGTTTGGAGTAATCAATGCCTAATGGCTTTAGACTGTTTCTTGGGTACACGATAGATGACAGAAAATGGTTTTTCTACACTGGCATTACTTTGTGTTTTGACCGGGTGTGTTAACGCCTCTTAATACACTTTTGTTTAGCTACACTGACAGGTTCTCTAGATCACTAGAAATCCAACCCATAGAGCTTTGGTAGAAGTCACTAGTTCTACGAGAGCAGATGGATTGACATTTATGATTGTAATTTGAAACTTATAGATAACTCCTAGAAAATTCTACGTAATCTTGGTACTCAGCGTGTTAAAACCCACTCAAGTTGGTGCAAATGTTACTGTTAGGATGCAACGGTATGGTTTATCCACAGATTACCTTTCCATAAGAAGAGCAGAAAGGCGAAAAATTATTATATCTTGATGGTTTGAAAACAAAGATGTCAGATGGTACTATTAGGCGGGGTGCATCTCATAAGCAGTCACCGGTTGGTCCATATATCCATTTCACATCACTTATCTTACCTATATACAAATGGAACCTTATCAACTATATGATTTTTCTTGACCAGGAAAATATGTACAGCCGCTGCTTCGAATGATAACTAATAAAAGTAAAGAAGAGTATTTTGTACAAGTCGCTAAAGCAATGGCAGTTAGAGAGGATGGGTTGTAGACATTGCAGAAGAAACATCTTTACATGACATAATTGTTCAAAAGAGATTTAATTGTCTAATCACTGGTATTGAAATAGAGTGAAAAAACAATAGCTTAGGCATTCCTTGCCTCAGGTGTGTGCAAAATCCCCCTACGGATTGTATGATTTCAACACTGATGAAAGATAAGCCAACGGAATCTGGCCAGTTCAGTGTGCACTCTTAAATTTAACTGGTCTAAGATAGTTATACACCTGGGAAAGCCTGCTATTGTTTCCACGAGTGTTGTCCAAAGTTGCTGGAAAAAACAATAGTAAAGGATGTCAGAAGGTCTCCGTTGTCTAACTGCTGTATAACAGCTATTTTTCCTCTCTACCTCTAAAACTGTATACATCCTAAAATTAAGATTGCATAAAATCTCTTGTTTAAATTTATCCTTATCATTTTTATCAGGATCACCTTGATTATTATCTAATAATTCATATGTCAGAACTTTAATTCTATTAATCACATTAGTTTCAAACATGTGTGATTAATATTTCATTGTGTAATTGTAAAGCTTCGATGATATTAGATGGTTGGAGGTAATCGGACACAGGAAGCCTTGGACCAGGGTTTCGTGCTAGTTGGCACTCACCGGTCAGTAAGCAAGGCGTATCTGCAACCGCCTTGGAGGAACTCATATCCCTTCTGAGATTCGAACCCGCATCACCCAGTGCTGCAATCAGAGACGTTACCACTAACCTATTCGAGCTCGCCATTGACCTCCTGTAGGACTGTAGTGGATATTTTGATTTGACACTGATAACTAGTGTGATGTGTCTAGTCCTCTCTTTGATGAAGATTGAATTCTATGAGTCAGGTTGTAATGTGGCCACTATGCCACTAGGTAGCTTGCCATCTAATATCATCAAATCAACGTGCACCGTGATGGCGAGCTCCCTAGAATGGTGGCCACATTACAACCTGACTGATGGAATTCAGTCTGCACCAAAGGGAGGACTAGATACATCACACTAGTTACTAGTGTCAGATCAAAACTGTAAAGCTTGTTGGGGAATTACTGGGAAAACCCATTGGCCAACATTGTGTTCCCTGATTACCGCCATGGGGATATTTAAATTATTTCAAAAGAACAGTCACTGAACAAGGAATATTCTTTTCGATAAATTAATTTATCATCACTTTCAATAGTTATATATACAAGAAGCCTTTACACATATGACTGTAGTTCAAGGGCAATGTATCCAGCGAAATAATCACGAAGAAGTTAAGAAAATCACTTCAAAGAACTTTTAATGTTGGCAAACTACAAGTCTTTTTCATGCTTCGGAACATCTACCAGCATGGTTAAATGAAGGTGTGGTGAGAAGTATCAACAGTTCTGTTGTAGAACACCTAGTCCTAACCGACTGGCCACAAAGCCAGTATTGAAGAGTCCTTCTTCATCATCTATTGGATACCAAACAGATTGTCAAAGGCATCCAGGTACCACATTCTCCAAGCAGCTGAGATTATCGCGATTCGCTTTAAACAACCAGTGCTTTGCATGCAAAAGAAGCAAGTTCAGCCGGCGAGCTACTACTACTACTACTGCCCTGGTCGACCTTAAGTGAAGACAATAAATTCATGAGTTTGTATTATTTAATCTTTCCTAATTTTTCTAATATTCAGTGTATTTTTATGTTGATGCTATCGAACTGTACTCCATTGATATTATTATAATTATTATTATTATTGACTTCATGTTATTTAAACATAAATGTTGTTAAATGATTCATTCACTATTATGTATATATTTTTCTTCTTTTTTTTTTTTAGAATTTTTATTTTTATTGAATATTAAATCAAAATTTTTGAAAAAAAATTATTATTATTATTATTATTATTACTGTAGAACCTGGTCATAGGGGTTATCGAAAAGAAGATCCTTTGTTCAGTAACTATTTTTCTTTAAAAATGTTTAATAAACCATCACTTAATAACAGTGATTTTACGTCTGACAAACGATTAATTCTACATTCTACTGTAGTAAAATTCAAACGTCTTAAAAAATGATAATCTTCGACAGTGTACCGATATCTTTTATTTTTGATTAAGTTCATTTATGTTTACGTATTGGATTCATAACCATGTGTCAAAACAGTTAAACTGTGGAAATGAAGAAAGTATTCACAACATGTACGCTGAGGATACCACTAATTCTAATATTTCACTCTTTAGATCAGTTTTTCACGTTAGATCAGGGAAAGATCACTTCAAAATATACCCAGCGGATATATATATATATATATATAATACCTCAAATTCACCTGCCAGTCTACAGACGAAGACATTTCAATATGCTGACATTTCGATTAATGATTTCTGATAGTTTTGGTTAATTTTTTTTATGCAGAAAACTCTAAATGCTACCATATATATTTTTGGAACTATCGGTTTTTTTGTTCATTGACCAGATCATAAGGTATTATTATCATGCAATTTTGAGGTACTATGACAAATGGGTGAGTGCATATTTGCATATCTTAGTGGGTGGACTTTTATCTCATGCTGAAAGATTGAAGATAGAAATCAAACTATAGAATTCCTTACGGTATATTTACATATATATATATATTCAAAGGATACATTAACCATGGCATAATTTTGGTTATCTAACCTGGTAAGTTGACTGGGAAGTCTGACTTCAATAGACAGAATAATATGCTTTCGTATTCCAATTATGCGTTGGTGATTTGCTGGTAGGTGGGATGCTCTCCAGCCGTGCAATTAATACGGCTTGGATTCCTGGCTGACACACTCGCCTATACCTCGCCTAGTTAGCTTACCGGTAGTAAACCCAAAAAGAGGGAAGGCTAGGCGTCAGGATAGCAACCTTACTCTGTAATAACAAAACCAATGGTTCGTAGCTTGAAGCCATGTGTTCCACTTGGAAATTAAGAAATGAGTAGATATTTGAATCACTGTGTTTTCTTCGAATTTCAGGGTGAATTTCTTCATGAGTTGACATTCGTTACAAGACCAATGAAAACCAAAAAAGCACAGAACAGTCAATTAATTTTCAATTATGATCACCCAATAAACTGAATTCTAAGCAACTTTTGATACGAAGACTAGAAAGTTCAAGTTATGAGGTACGCCTGTTACCATTCATTCAGCAAATCTCTGTCAGTCTGCAATATAGCAGCACTGTTGTTTCTGAGATTTTGGCCTTAAATCTAAGCGTCTTTACTTGACTTGTTGACATCCTTCATTAAGACGACGGATCAACTATGCTCAGGAATCCAAGATGAAGATAAGACTGTAAGATATGCACCCTGTGATTTGCATTGGTTTTCTAAATGCCAATCATTTGTGACAATATATACCCTGAATATCAACCATATTCATAAGAAGTCAATATCTGAACTGTGGCAGGTTCTTATTTCCATGATTATGTATTTAGTTCTTGTTCCCTATTTATTGACTGATTATATTCACACACACATCAGTGTGTATTTCTTACAAGTCTTGTACAAATTTAGTATATATATCATTCCAGTCCCTTAAAAATGATTTGTCTGAACTTGGCTGATGAATTTCCTGAAAACCTTGCCTTGTGTAACTTCCCCTTGAAAAGACAGCTTCCATTGTAAAGAAATTTACCTTTATTAAACTACCATCGAAAGGTAATCAAATCATGCAGCTAAGAGCTTAAAGGCTTCAGTCATTTGTTAAGAGGACATTATGTACTATATCCCTTTTCCTAACACCTCAAACATTTTTAATTCATGTCCGTAAGATAAAAAGACGAAATTCCTTTGGATCCCACTGCACTTCATACCTACAAGTTCACCTGTGCTTCCAGTGAAAGTTTCACTGTCGTCGGATAGAATATGCTCCTGTGAAAATTGAAATGTTCTCAGTCTAAATAGAAATCCACCATTATCCATTGCAGAGCATTTATAAATGTGTGCTCACAAAGTCAGTTCTAATGACTGTTTAATAATTATTTCACATGACTTTAACTTTAAGTTATTAAAGGTGATGGGAGCACTTTGGGTTGATCTCATTTATGTCAAACTGCTATGTGTACAGAAGACAATAGACTTCAACTTTTGCTTACCATGAACTACTAAACCTACTCAGATATGGCTGATTTTAACTGAAATTACTTTGTGACGAAAAAACTGTCTGGAAAACCCATCCTCAACGGTCTAATTACAACATTTAAATTCAAGTATTGGTTTCTAGGGATTTGATTGATTAGTTACAAAATTTCATCATGATGTGACATCAGTTAGAGGAGTTCTGGATTGCCAGCTGTTTCGTTAGCTTAGTTCCGAAGTCTTCAGTAGTACGCACCTACCTACAGGGTTCGAACCAAGGACCTTCTGGTTACAAGGCCAGAGAGGTCGTAGACTATTAAGGCCACTGAGACCCAATCTAATGGCCAGCCCATGAATTTCAACTTCTGCCAAGTATTTGTCCTCATGCCCATCCTGATGTACTCCATTTCTAATCAGAAGGTCCTGGGTTCAAACCCTTGTGAATGTGTACTGATGAAGAGTCCCAAAATAGGACGAAACAACTGTCCATTACTGCCAGGTTTCACAATATCCCTACTTATTTGGATATTTCAACTAACTTTCTAATTATTATTGTTATTAGACCATATATTACTGTTCTGACATTTGCATATCGTATGCTTACTTCGTCCTCATTATTCATCTTTATACCACTTTAGTCTCTTATTTGAATGTTTCTCTTTGTAGATGTACAATACATTGATAATTTGTTATTTTATAATGCGATTTTACTGGTGTAAATCTAAGTCATTTCTGACTTTAGACTGTTCGTGGAAAGCTTTAGTGTGTGTGATTCTTATGAATAATGTTTTGATCCCACCTTGTTGCGATTATCTTACTTTATTTTAATTTCTCGTTTTGTACTTAGACTGGAGAGTATCGCTTCATGATGGCACTTTTGAAGTAATTTTAAGTTTTTTTGTTAATATTAAGACAAAGCAATAATAAGAAGTAATTTGTCTGAATCGTGTAATGTGCATTTGCGCAACACATTTCAGACAATCTGATAACATACGGACTTGTCATAGGGATAGATGTTTGTGAAATTAATAAAGAGTTAAGAGGTGAGAACATAAATTAAGTCCAAGTTAAAGGGGCATATTGAAGGTAAAAATAACAATGAAGATCCGTAAACCAAAGAAGAGATTAGACTAAAGTGGTACAGAAAGGTTTTGGTTCGTATAAAGAAAGATTGACTGCAGAAGCCCTATATATATATGGTGAATCCTAACACTTTGAACAGACGTGAAGGTGTAATGTTAGCTGATGCATGGCAAATCCTGATTAATAAATAAAAATTGGATATGTGTCACTAATTAGTCATATTTGGTGTAAATTCCCGATTGTCTGTATCTTCTTATGGAGAAGCCAACAAATGTTTTTTATGACTATTTACCCACACACACACACACATATTTCTTCATATTCAGTTATCTACGAACATGATGAAAAAGTACAAAAGTAGGCTAATATTTGAAAGTCTGAGGTCAAATTTGGATCAAAGATCATACAATTTTGTTTATCATACATGCTGATACCTGTTTCATGAATCATATGATTGGATAAAGTTTTTAAAACGTTGGCGGCACAGTGGTTATATCTCCCGCCGGCCGTGCACATAGTCCTGGGTTTGATCCCCTGCCGATGGACACCTGATATCTATGGCCAGCCTGCAAAATTCGGGCTACCGATATCACATGATGAAAATTCCATACCTGTACCGAAAATACGGTGTGGAATCAAGTTATAATCAAAATTAAAAAAAATTAATTATAGATACAAACCTCTGTTATGTTAATTTCGATTAATTTCCCTGATGAAGTTCAGACCAGATTGCCAAACGAAAAGTTGGAATTAATCATTTCAATTTCGGTGAGATTTTACAAATATAATTGTTTATAAATGTCTACTTCTCACTCGGCGCCGTCCCATTATTTTTGAACTATTCGGTCGAATCTTGATCACAGTTCACATGAATAAAAGAAGAGAGGTTATAGTACATTTACCCTGGTATCAAAATAGATTTTGTCGGGAAAAGTTTCGTGTGAAGCCGAATGGCTTTTAAACGCATAAAGGCGGTTTAAACTTCCACAGACTTTAGGATGAGTTCCAAATACGTTTTATAGATAGGTTTGAAAGATGCGTAAACATCAATTTTATGTCTTATTTGTATAATATATTTCGCAGTGAGGGAGCTAACTGGTCCATTCTCGCCGTAAATGGGTTCTGGAGATTCTCTTTGCTTCTGAAGCCATTAAGGAATATGCTCTGAAGCCCTTATTACCGGTGAATAGAACCGCAAAATTACTCAAGAATATTCATCTTTTTCCTGTTTTTGAAGTGTTTTGTAAGGGCACGGGTCTCACGGGAGTTTTATCAGTTATACAATAGGACGTAGGGATCGATTTGCTGAGCTCAGACCCCAGCACGTCGGTTTGGATCCTAACAACTTGATACTGAAGGACATTTTCGAGTTTTCACCCCCCCTGCCTAATAGATTCTAAAAACTCTAAAAAATTGATGTCTTCCCGGTTTTCTAGTGGTCATCTAGATAATATCACTCTGTGATCAAACCCAAGACTATATACGTATTTCATGGAATTATTTCATCTCATTTTATCTCATGTTCTTATTGAACAAACACATTTTAAGTGACAATCAAAAGGAAGTGACCATTATTCCATCTAGCATTTGTTCGACATTACACTTTGTGATGCGAGTGCGCTTCACCTTTACAGGCTTTTGTGTACCGAAATTAATGAACTTCCAACTGTAGAGCCTGAAGAAGAATTTATTGAAAATATAATTGGTCGCCCTTATTATTCTTGTTATGAATTATTCAGTCGACACGTCTGAGGACGATGAACACTGATTCCTAATATCTTTTATTTCGTGGCAACGTTTTGCTATATATCAGGGAGGAATATCCGTTTTCACATTCGACTTTTTGAACCCTTATCACCCAGGACTTCTCACATCTTTATGATTTAGGGGTAAATGCTTTACAAGGTCAAGGTTGCATACTACTCTCGAAACGAACTTACCAGATTTCTGAACTTTGACTATGGTTTAATGTATAAACTCGCAGTGAATACTTTTCGAATTACGAAACGTTTTTCGTCGAACCAATCTCTATCTAACGCCTGAAACCCGATCTACGTGTTCAGAAAGAAGCAGTTATCAGTCTTTCCTTGCTCATCTTGGTAACTGGATGTCTTTATTCTCTCTTTTATTTGATTATGTAGTCTTCGGCTTTGAGCTCACCCGATTGAAATAGCGTAATTTCGCATGTCTCTTGTTTCTATGATTTGAGTTGAAATCAGTACATTGTTACCTAATTTACTAGTCACTCAGCATTTTACGCACCTCTCATTTTTATTATATGACTTATTCACCATTGTGAGCATTTTGTTTAAACTTGAACTGTCTGTGTAAAAACTAACTAGGCGTAATTTTCTGACCACTGTTTACTAATTGCGGAACCTTCTGTCAACTGACACCATGAACAATATGCAAGTATGTTAAAACTTTTCTGAACATAAACCTAATAATAATAATCTATTTAGGCTGTAAGCAGCAGCTGAGCTGATTAGAAGCCAACGAAATAAACAATGATGGTAGCATATTATTCTGTACAAACCACTATTGTTCTTGCTTTATTCAAATTTTATTCTGTCAAACAGAATAATAATACTAATAATTTGCTTTATTCCAGAAACAGTACTAGTGGTACAGTGTGGAATTTTCAGCACTTATCTACATTATTGCATTTAATTTCATCGCATATTTAAAAGGAGTATTTCAAAAAATAAATATTAAAAACAACAACCAAAAAACAAAACTAACAAAAAAAATGCCAAAAAATACCAAGTAGAGAGGAAAATAAACAGCATAATAAATTATATCTCAGTATTGGGTAGTGGAAGCTATGATTTGCGTATGCGTGGTGAACAGTAACAGCTATAATCATTCAAGAAGTTATGAAATGTTATAAAGAATGTTTATAGCCAAGATGATCAGTTCATTAGATTGAACATCACTAAACAATCATAAAATAAACATTTCAGGTTGTGTTTTTTTATTGTCAGCTCTAATGCGGTGTTTGTAGTAGTACTGTGAGTAATCATGCATAATACAAAAATGTTAGAATGGTGCTGACGGTGTTCACAAGCAAGATTGTCAGTTTTAATATTGCTGAACAAAAAAAAACAATAATCACAAAACTAATATTACGCTATGGTTAATGACAGGACAATTTTGTAATACTCATAGTGCTAATATAGTCGGGACCAGTAGATATACAAAAGAAGGAATAGAATAAAGGACAAAAAAGTAAGCCTGATGAGATACAACAAGGAGAGAGTTGGTAATAGAGGGGGTACAGGGGGTTGGAGAGTATGGTTTTTAGACCATTTTTCGCATGTATTCTGATGCCTTTCTACTAATGTAGTGACGAGCTGACTGAGTCTTACACCACTAGTCCTGCTAACCACCTTCAACATCCTTCGCAGGATGGTATAGTCCTTTTCCAGTAACCCAGCAAAGACTAATGGGGGGGCAGTAAAGTAGAATAGGTGAGATAAGAACTAAATCATTCTGAAGGATTGTCAGTGGATGATCTATTCTATCCTCATTTTTCTGATAAATGTTATCCATTTTCACATTGTCTTTTTTCTTCATGAGAGCAACTATTCATGGAATGTTTTAGTACATAGTTTGATAAAGTACAAATGGAATGTTTTCACTCAGTAGTTATTTGTAGTCTTACTGGTGAACTCAAATTGTTACTATTCACACTAGTTGCCTCATCTTTTTCTAAATTAAAATATACATCTAAAAATGATAAAGTAAGATGGAGATGACACTATTTTTTTGGTAATTTATACTAAGGAATTCATTACATATGCATAAAGGTACGCAAGTGTATGAATAAATTTTACATTAATCCTTTTCATATATCCAACTAAGTGTTAGGTAACGCAGTATCTCTTATCTCGTTTTGGTGACAGATTTAATTATGCAGTATATGGTTCAGTTACAAGAAAAGAGATAGTGCCAATAGTAGGTATTAGTGTCATTCTAAATAATTAATTACAAGTGATGTAGTGGAGTACTTGGGAAAAGAATAAAAGTTTCATGCCATCACTTTTGAACGTTAATGCTGTCAATTATTCATTATTACCTTTTGAGATTACACTTTCTTTAATCTGAACAATGATTTTAATATCAAGTTTCAGCCACGAACTAACTTTTATTTAGAAAAAAAACACAGCGAAGGCCAGAGAGTACTGGATAACTGTTTCGTCCTAGTCTGGGAGTCTTCAATACTTCACGCCCATGACCTCACCTCTAGGGATTCAGTCAAGAAACTTCAGGTTACACGACGAGGTCTTTGACTCAAAATCAGTTAGATTCTTGTAAGCCAACACTTGAAAATTTATTTACTTCTCACTAGTGACTGACTTCAAGGTGAAGTTGCCGACGTTCCAGTGAGAGATCAACATCAGTGCCGTCCATTAAGTGGCAGATGCTTTATGATGATATTAGCTAGTGGCCGCACAATGCATCAAGAATTGATCCAAGTTAGGAGTTATGAGTCATGGGATTCTGTCTCAGTGGCTGAATAGAAAATGAGCTTGTGTAGTAACCTAAATGGCCTCAATTCTATCTGTGGTAGTGGGTTCCTGGGTATGTACTGGTGAAGAAGATCAGACCAGGACGAAACGACTGTCTATTACTTCCTGGTTTTCAGTGATTCTCTAACTGATATCAATCCGTATTCAAGACCGTGTTAGTTAATTTATTAGATATATCAAACAGTGAAACAGTATTATTTACTGGATGACGTTTCGAACACACTTGATTGTTCATAATTATATCAACTGACATCAGTTGATTTCTCTGAGTGATACATCTAATAAACAAACTAATATGAAATTAAATACTACCAAAGTACTCAAGTTTTACACATAAATTGACTCTCGGTTAAGCTTGAAATAAATCAAAAAATAAACCTGCACACCATTACTTCAAAATGATTTCAGTAGTTAAAAGTTACGGTCACTGACGGTAGAATCGGTTAGCTTGAGCTTAAAGTGGTCACTTGTTCTTCCCCAGGTGAATGTAAACTGAATTGTATTGTTAAATTTTTATGGCTGATTGACGCTAGTGAGGTCGTCAGAAAAGTGTAATGAAAATAATGTGAGTTGAATTTTTCAGTGTGTATCAGCATTCAGTATGAGTTTGGTAGACAAAAATCTTCTCTGATTTTAAGAGAGCTGAAAGCTGACTGATTGAGCTTATAGAACACATCAACTGGTATTCAGCTGATAATGTTCACGAAATTTTACCAGAAGAGATATACCCTTAAGCCAGCCTACCAAATCAAAGGCCTCCAAGGAAAGCACAAAGAAAATCGCTCTATCATATAAAAAGGACATCTCATAAATCAATGCAAGACACTTCAAACCATTAGGAGTTGACGTCGCATACAAACCAACAGAAACACTTCACTCAGCTGAGTCTATGTCCATCAAAAGACTCAACAACGAAAGAAGATAAAACCAACATCGTCTACAAAATAAATTGTAACAACTGCGATAAACACTACATTGGCCAAAGTGGACGTCCCTATTTGTCTTCGTATCCATGAACATAAGCTAGCCGTCAAAAGACATGATATCCACTGCCTCATATAGCCTTACTGCATACAGACAAACACTGACATCAATTCGACTGGGACAACCAGAATTCAAATAGTGGACAGAGGAAACACCAAGAATGCTGGAAAATTTTTAGAAGCCTGCCTGGTATCCCAGTGAATCAACAATCAATAGACACATCGAGATAGACAAAATTTATTAACCGATAAGAAAGAAACCTCACACACAAAGGGTCAAAGTTCAAGTCAAAGAAACAATCAGTACCAATACAAGTAGGGTGTAGAAAACACACAAACAGCCAATCACGTTCAAAGTCACCACTAGGAGAGATGACTTACAGACTCATGGAGAAATCTAAAAGTTCACTTCAACATATTGAAGTATGCGCTGAAGATGTTACCTAGTAGGACAATGAAGGCTTCGCAAATCAGCTATCCAGCTCAGAGAACACAACCACGTTACAACCATCCACCTGAGCTACAAATCTTCTCCATCATATCTAAACTGGTCATATTCTTAAGCTAACTGCTCATCGATTAAGCCTTAGATTCTAAATGCACTATTTTTATGTAGTAGTAATGGTATGTGAAAAACTGATTAATACCCTATAAATATCATTTCAAAATTATTCACCTATAATTAACCCCTATAAATCCTAAGTAATTGAAACCAATTAATTGCAGTGCGACTGATATTTTGATTGGTTATTTGGTTTAACAACATATCACTGAATCGGTTCGCTTTTAAAATTTTCCCTTAGCATGGAAAAGAAATGATACTAAATAGAAAAATAAGACTACAGAAGATTTAAACTTGTTCACTAAGATAGAATGCCATCATCATTTCTTAGTTTGCTTTTCACGCCTGTCAAATGTCGAGGACACTAATATAATTTGGTAAAAAATTTCAAACATGTTACTTTGTTTATTTCGCTAGTAATAGTATCATTTCCAGTGAATAATAAGGTTCAGTTGTAAGATATTGTTTGCCAAATCTCCGCCTTAAGTTCATCAACTTTGAAAACGAATTAAACAGCGTTGACGGCGAAGGAATTTGAAAACTGCTTCAAATATATGAAGTACTGCAAGCCTTTATCAAGCTTATTGAACAACTGTTTGACGACATCATGTGCTAGGCGATTCATAAGAGAAGGTTTAGGGAAGTCTGTGAAGTGAAGACAGAAGTAAGACAAGGCTAGTTACTTTCATCGATGATATTCTTCATTGTGATGGACTGAAGATCAGATGCTGATGATAAGGATATCTGACAATGAACCAACCAAGAACCTGTTGCCTAATAAAAATATGTCGGAGTAAATGGAGATAGGGCGGACATATGCCGAGAAGACTGCGCCGCACCATCGCTCGAGTGGGACCCGAATGGAAAACAATGAGATGGTCACGGGTTCTAAAGTGACATGAAAGAGATAGTATAAGAAGAAGATGACAGCCGCCTAAAGAAGGCTACTTAGAACAAAATGAAATAAAGAAGTGATTTTGAAGCCGTATTTTCCACTCCCAACCCAGAGGATTGATAATGATTAAATAATGATAATAATGATTATGAGATATGTATAATTGCTTACTTCCATAGTTCAACTGGAAGTCTTTTTACTTATTTGTCATTCACTTATGTTTCATTGATTATGGGACACTCTTTTCCTGTTTTAAAGTTTAGATATCACCTTTTTCTTGGTGGATGGTGACTAGAAGTGGGATCCAGGATGCGCATTTCGTCCTATTTGGGACACGTGGGCTGGATGTACCTGCATTCCGCATTCAGTAACGATGTTCCCTCCGAGGCGCGAACCCAGTGCCCTTAGTTTTAAACGCCAAAGCGTTATCCACTAGACCACTTAGGCCACGGAAGCCACCTCTTGTGCAACTCGTCATATTTATTATTTAATTGAATTTTAGATTTTTCCATCGACTGATTGGAACGAATTGCTCGGTCTCAAGTTGACATTTATGATTGTTTTGTAGATGCTTCAACGATTTCTCGTCACTGCGGAGTGCAGGTACATCCAGATGACGAGTACCAGATAGGACGAAGTGTGCATCCTAGTCATCATCCACTGATGAACTTCTAATTACATGTCCAGACATCGCTGAGCACTTCGGATCAGCCAATCAATCGATGGACAAATCTAAAATTGAATTAAATAATCACCTTTTTCTATTGCATTTTTAATAGTTTACAGTTGTTAATCACCCCTATAAGAAAGCACCCTACTGTAAAGTTTAGTAAATTGGTCAGCTCATAGTAACGACCTTATAAAAAAGAGTATTTTACCACTAGATACGATACACGAGAAACTGGTTTTTGTAGCATTCTGGTTGTTGATCAACTATACGTCATTCATGGACACTTAGTTGATTATTCAATAACAGATAAAATTTATTAAAATTTATGCATTTACAAAAAAACATTATGCATATTATGCAAAGGAATACGATAAAGATACGTGGAAAGTGCATGCGTATTTAATACGAGAGTTTCAAGCATCAAGTTATATTATAATTAACAAAAGTAAGATATTTATCTGGGATGAAAATTAGGCATGGAATGTTAATTAGAAATGTCCTTGATTTAGTCAGGATGATAAAATTTAAAACAAAAAACGTTTCGGTTACTTGTATCCGAAGTCTGTTTGGTAAGGAAAGCAGTCTGTACATGAAGGATCGCAAGACCTCTGTCAATGGACGGAAACATTGAATGTTTGTTTATTGGAACTGGTAGCCATTTGTGGGCAACTCGAAGGCGCGAATGGTTCAATCGCGTACAAGTTGAAAGAAGACAAAAGAATACGAATAAAAGTACATCATATTTAGTATAAAACATTTTGTTATAGACTTGTACTTATCTAGACTTTAATTGCCAAACAATGCATATTCTTTCTTAAAGTACTGGTGTTTTGGAGTTAAAGCCCAGAAAGTCATAGTGATTATCGGTTCGAAGCGTCTTTGCAAATAATAGGAACTTAGAGTTAAGTTCCTTGAATCAGTGACATCAATTTAAGTTACTTAACTAGGTAGCATGATTTCAACTGCAGAATGCACAAATGAAGAACTCAGAGCTTGAATCGGATAAGGGAAGTATTATAGGCGTTCACTACTCAGAGCAGAAATCCCTATACTCAGCATAAGATTCGGATATTCAACACCAATGTCAAGTCAGTCTTTCTATATAGTTCAAATAATTGGCACACGCGTCACCGAATCCATTTCCAACAAGCTACTACAGACTTTCATCGGAAGCTGCTTGCTCCCTTCTCTAACTTAATATTGAATACCACTTGAGCAGCCAGAAAAGATAAGTAACAAGGAGCTTCGACAACCAACCAACCAACCAAAAACCTATTGCTTAAAAAATATGTGGGGAGAAACGGAGATAGGTTTGATATATGGACACCATGTCCCAAAGTGAAATGGTAATTCAAAGCGACTGACTAGTTGTCTGAGACCAATATGGAGGGGAGATCATGAGACAGCTGGAGTGGGGAATGTAAGCCTTTTGGTAGTTGTTGAATCAATTTAAATTGATAACAAGGAATCTAGTGAAACAGAGATTTGCCACTGGAGCCTATATTCCACTTGAAATTCAAGGAATGAATAACAGAAATAACTGAAGTCTCGCTAAGGCGTAAGTTTCAGGTGAAAATGTAGAAGACAATTATGATGAAGATAACCAACTGACAACAACAAGCACCAGTCATTATCAACGGAAGAAATTTGAAAGAGATCACTTCCTTAACTTATCTAGAAAGTGTCATTTCAACTTTAGGCTAGTGGTACGGATCAGGATTTCAAAGCCAGTGAAAGTCGGAAAGGCAAGACAAATCTTCATCACTCTGAAATCATTGTGGAAATCAGTAGCACTAAGCGTAAAACAAAATTCGGATTTTCAGCATAAATATAAAGTTAGTCAGTATTTCCAAATAAGTTAGGAACTTGGCGCGTCAGCGGAAGTATTTCCAACAGGTTGCAAGCCTCCATCAACACCTGACTTCGCTGCCTCCATATTGAAGACAAAATATCTGGGCGGAAAGAATTAACAACAAGGAATTCTGGGAATGAACCGAACAAGAACCTATTGCTCATCGGAGATAAAGAAGAAAATGAAGGTTTGTCGGCCATATTCTGCGGAAACCGTTGGGTGACATCTCACACGAGGCTATCTCCAAAGTGGAACCTGAATGGGAAATGACGAGCTAGGCGTCCGAGAATGATATGGAGGAGATTGTGTGAGGTGGAGTTGAGAGACTATGGAGAATTGTTGGACTAGCTAAAGAGGATCTCAGAGAATTGGACAAAGTGTAGACATGATGTTGAAGTCCTACTTTCCACTCAGACAATAATAATAATAAGGTGTGAATCAGATGCAGCAGGCGTTATGCTTCGGCACTGAAAAACATGCTCCAACTGACAAAGATATTGAAGGAAACGAAAGGCGAATCCATTATCACTTCAAAACTATACGAAAAACTGCGTCCATCTGGTTCTACAATGCCACGCGTGTACGGCTTACCTAAAGTACACAAACAAGACGTCCCACTCCACTCAATACTAGATGTAGTACATTCCCCATATCAGTCAATCGCGAAATGGCTGGTGGAAATTCTTGGGCTTGGGAAAGAAAAACTCTCAAAATCCAACCTCCATGAAGCATTCGACTTCGTTGATTCAATTAAGAATGTCATCTTGGCTGAGAAGAAAATTTCGTCCCTGGATATCGTCTTTCTCTTCGTCAACGTTTCACTGACAGAAACCATTTGTTCCTTTTGTGAATTCATTCAATTCAATAGCATCAATCCCGGTTTATCAGTCCACTTTCTAAGAGAGTTGTTACTACAATGCACCTTCAACGTGTCCTTTAGTTTTAAGAACGAAATGTACAGGCAAATGGATAAAGTAGCAGTGGGTTCTCCTCTAGGACCCCTGCTGGCCGATTGTTTTATGACGAGCCTAGAAAACAGCTCCCTATCAGCAAATATCGACGAGCTCGATCTCTACGAGAGATACATTGATGGTGCTTTCATTATTTGTGGTGAAAATGTGGATTTCAGAAACCTACTTCAAAACTTCAATAAAGCCCACCGAATTCGCTAGAGCAGTTGAATTTGACTCAATGTTTCATGTTCTCAATGTTAAACTATGAAGAAATGCTGACAACTCGTTGATAAAATCCATTTAAAAAAAGCCCACATGGAACAGACAGTATATCAGCTTTCAAAGTTGTGTGCCTCTAAATAGAAAGAGAAACCTTATATACTCTCTTTCCTCGAGGATCCTGGAAATTTGCACAGAGGAGTCAATCAACGAAGAATTGCGAAGTCTCCGAGGGATCTTTGTTGAAAATAGATTTCCACCCACATTCATAGACACCAATATGAAACCAAAGAGAATACCTGAAAAGGTCAAAGTCACTACTGAACCACGAATTTAAAAGCGATATTGAAGCAGAACTTCTCGGTAGATGACTTCCGAAGTCTCTCGGGAAAACACACTTCGCCCAGCCTACGAGTAACATTTCTCAGCAATAAACTATTCAGTTAACACGCGAAAGACAAGCTATCTCATTGAGCCACTTCAGCATACATATACCAGTTCACTTTCTCGTGTGAAGACGAATATATTGGCCATACCATGCGTCTGGTAGTAAAATGCACTCGGGAGCATTATACAGCATATTGAGCAAAGGGAGAACGTAAAAGTGTATACAGTTCGATAACAGAACATCTTATGAATTCTGGACATTTTGCTGCATATGAATAAGCTTTCAAAGTCAGATATAAGATCTGATCAAACCTACCGAAGGAGGGAAATCAAGGCATCCGGAAAAAGCTGGGGAACTCGAGATCCAAAAATTCAAGCCCACTCTTTGTGTTCAGAAGAAATACGTCCAACCGTTGTCCTTACCGTGGCCATCTTGAAACGTCAGTCTTCCTATGAATAATGATTATCCTATTGTCCAATCTTCTCTTTTATTTATGCTACTTCTACGTTTCTAATTCCTATCGGCATCACTAGATTTGGTTGATGTTTATTTTTATGTGTCCAAACCTCCTGCCTATTCTGTTAATATTACGTTCTCACTCCGTAATCGCAGAAACAGTCAAGTTTTTGAACAATTATGATCTTATTGTGTCTCTTCTACCCGATCTTCCAGATTACTACACTTATACTGGAAATAATTCTGTAGCTTTCTTAAACGTTTACTATAAATATACGAATCTACAGCTGTTTAGCTGACGACTTCATTGGAATGAAAATTTTCCTCGCTGCAACCGTCCTTTTAAATACCTAGCTAGCAATCAGTTCATATTTCTCTTTTAATGAGCAATACAACAAAATATTTGTTGAATGTACCCTACAAGAAAGGAATGCATAGAAATACCATTGTGTAGTATAATTAGATTGTATCATGCCTTCTTAATTCAATGAAAAAGCATAGCTAATTAATGCACAGAAAACGGTGATTATTAGCTTTACTGTGCTAGATGTTTACTGATATTAATGTTATTTTAAACTTATTTTCTTCAAACATTAGCAAATCTGACTATGTCAAGAAAGTCACTGAACATATATTGAGATGGGTCCATATGAGGAAATTAAGAAGCCTGTAGATATGATAATGAATAAGGTTAAAAATCTACAGCAGAATTAATACGCAGAATGAAGCCGTCACTGGGTGAGTCAAAATGGTTTAACTTAATGCCTAAAACTAATAATGCTAGTAAGATATATGGTACTATTAAAATACATAAACCAGGTTACCCCATACGACCAATAGGAGACTTTAGGAATACTCCTGCTTATGAATTATCAAAACACTTAGCTCTAATACTATGCCCCATTAGAAATCGTTCAAACTCTAGATTAACTAATTTATATGAGATGAAAAGTAAACTAAATGACATTCAACTAGCGAATGATGAAACAATGGTTAGTTTTTATATAACTAGTATTTATACTAACATACCAATCAATATGCCTGCCTTAGAAGCAGTTAAAAAAGAACTGACTGCGGATCCTGAACTCAATCATAGGACAAAGCTGCCCATTGAACAAATTATTTTAGGGATTCAGTTATGCCTCACGTCTACTATCTTTAAATTCCAAGGTAAAATATATAAACAAACAGAAGGTGTAGAAATGGCATGGATCACCATTATCCCCTATCGTAGGAGATATATTTATGGACACCTGGGAAAATATTGCTATTAATACGTTTAATACTACACCAAAATATGGTGGAGATATGTAGATGACACTTTCACAGTGTTAAAAACAGAACATATCTCTAGCTTCTTGACACATATAAACTCACTAGTGGAGGGAATAAAATCCAAATTTGAGGCGGAAAATGAACAGGGAGAATTAGCTATGTTAGATTGTAAAATAAAACGAATAGAAGAAGGCAAACTACACACTAGTGTTTATAGAAAACCAACTCATTCTAATAGATATTTAGACTTTAATTCATCTAATCCGTTAACTGTTAAGGCAGGCTTAGTTAAGTGTTTAACAAACCGAGCAGTAGCACTAAGTAGCACAAAAAGGCCTAAATAATGAAATAAAACAGATAGAAGAAATGTTGGTGTCAAATAAGTATCCTTTAAAATTCATTAGGAAGATCAGTAAATGTCAAAAGCAAAATAAAAATAATTGTGAAACTAGTAATAATAACATAAACAAGGAAGAATATAAGTCATCTACTGTTATTCCATATAAAGAGGGGACATCTGAGACACTACGTAGGATTCATAATAAAACAGGAATTAGGGTGGCATTTAGACCTACAAACTCACTCAGGAACAAGCTCTGTAAGTTAAAGGACCCAGTTGACCCAATTAGACAAAATAACATAATTTACAAAATACCCTGCAATGACTGTGAGATCAACTACATAGGTCAAACTAGCAGATCGAGGGTAATCAGATTGTCGGAACATTAGAATGGCTGACCCCGGAAAGATATGTAATTTAGAAAAAAGCTCAGCAATTGCACTACATGCATTAACACACAACCACACAGTAGGGTGGGACAGAGTCGAAATCTATGTAGGTGAAGAGAGCGAGGTTGATTAATGAATCCTTGTTCATCGAACACATGCAATAAGAAGGATTCATCACTCATACCCGAAATATGGAAAATACCACTACCAAACAAATCAAGTGAAAAATAATGGAACTATATAAATGAAGTAAGGAAGTCGTGTGAGTACCTTGATATGACTATGAGCAACAAACTGTGCTCGAAACGTGGTCATCAGTAAACATTACTGTATGACACTGTAAGACTTTATCAAAGGAAACTTTCACCCATAACGGAATTACACTTTACCACAGTGCACAAGTTTTATGCTTATACCAAAAAGGCTTTTAGTGACTTGTCAAAGAGCATTCCATCTGGAATAAACATATATTGAGCAGACGCCTAGTTCGATAAGTAGAGGCAAAATATTGACCTCCGGGTATATCGTTTGTCATAAACTAGTAATGTACTAGTTGTGCTTGCATAAAACTGTGTACTACTAATTGTTTGGCGTGAGTAGTTGCATACCACCTACATCAGTCAGTATGCATCGGTGGCTTATTGGTAGGATATTGATCAACTAAGCAAGTGGTTTGGGGTTCGACCTCAGGCAAACAAACGCATTCCTTCACCTCGCTTAGCGGGTATAAAGCCCATTGAAGACAGGAAGTTAGGTATGAGGCTACCAACCCTAACCTGTGCGTCAGTGGCACAGCTGTTAGGACGACCGCCAACCATGCACATGGTCTGGGGTTCAATTCCCGGCCGCCTCACTCCTATACCTCTCTAAGCCGGAAATAAAAGCTGGTAAAGAGGAAAGGTTGCGCATGAGGCTGCCAACCCCATCGCGTAAAAATAAACACTGCTACAGAAACTTCAAGCCTCTAGCTTGAGGCTCTATGTTCCACTGGGAGCGTGAAGGAATAAAAAACCCTAACCCGTGAAATAAAACACCACTGCTACTGAAACTTCGAAGCTCCAGCGTGAAGCCCTATGTTCCACTGGGAACTCGAAGTAATAGCTGACAATACTACTGGTTTATTTGAGTAGTATGCCACTACTCATCCCAGTTAATCAGTAGTATTCAGCTGCATGCAAATATTTTTGCTTTCTTGATTGCCATTTATGTTATCAAGCAGATAACACACTGTGTGATCTGAATAATTAAGGCTTTCAAAAGAAACAGTGATGGTGAGATTTCACCCCCTGAACTGTGCATATTGCAGATTGCTAAATAATTTTCAGACTGTGGCTTCGATTTACTGGTTACATATAAGGGATTTTCAGGTATTGGTTTCTAGGGATTTGATTGATTGGTTATAGGATTTACTCCCAGGTTTTCCAATTTTTTTCACCGGTGTCAGCTTATGATGAAATCTATGGATTTTACTGGTTAGTACGGCTGAACTAAGGACTCTGAGAATGGGCACAAAATGGAAGCGCGAAATAGTGTTCAAGCCTGGTTGGATGTCTACCAGTTAAAACATCAGTCTAAATACCTAAAGTATCCTCATGCGAGGTAGACGCTTACTTTGTTAATATTAAGTTATTTTGATTGGACACTAGTAACTAGTAGGACATGTCTGGTCCTTGCTGTTTGCTGCAGACTGAATTCTATCAGTCAGTCAGGTTTGCAGTGTGGCCACCATTCTAGGTAGCTCGCCATTACGGTGCGGATAGATTTGATGATATTAGATAGTTGGAGGCAATCGGCACGACGCTCAGTGGTAACGTCTCTGACTGCAGCACTGGGTGACGCGGGTTCGAATCTCAGAAGGGATAGGAGTTCTTTCAAGGTTGCATATACACCTTGCTGATGAGTGCGAACTAGCACGAGACCTAGGTCAAGCAAGGCTTCCTGCTGTCGATTGCCTCCAACTATCTAATATCATTAATATTGAATTAATTGAGTTTCATCTATTTATTTAAGGCGTCGATTTATTCTGGTGCCGTGGATAACGCACTATAAATTACTGAATGTGCAGTTGTGTAAAATGACATGTATGTCAGTGACTGTTAGGTTCTGCTAGCGAATATAGCATCTGACGGTCTCTTAAAATGTTAAACATGGATTTGAGTTTATATCATACATTGTTTCTGATTTTGAACGTTTTGTTAAAATATTAGAGTAAAGTGACTACTTCGCTACTACGGGGTGCCATCCTTAATTATACATCTTATCCAACAGTTATACGACAGTGCTGCATGCCAAGTAATCCACAACGGGAAACTTACGGAAGCCTTCGAAGTTAGGACGGGAGTGCGACAAGGCTGTCTACTATCGCCAATGATTTTCCTGATTGCAGTAGATTGGATAATGCGACAGACAGTTAGCGGGCAATGAGGAAACAGGCATAAAATGGATTCGCACAAAAAACTTGGAGGATCTGGACTTCGCCAGCGATGATATATGTCTGATTTCCAACAAACTGGAAGATATGCAAGCGAAAAGCAACAAGTTGGCAGAAGAAGCATCCAAGGTAGGAGGGACTTCAAGTGAATGTATATAAAACAGAGGTGATGAGGATTCCTGGCCAACAGCAACAGCAACAACAGCAAACAGCCAGAATAAATGGAAGGAACCTGAAAGAAACAACCTCAATTACCTCAATTATTGCTCCCTTGGGTTCCTAGTGGAACATAGGGCTTTAGCTGCACGTCTCCACTTGCTCCACTTGCTTCCGTCTTCTGCTGTGCTTTTCACCTGCATCTATGTTAGTCCATACTGTTTGAACTCCTCTTCACACAATCTCCTGCATGTCACCCTTGCATTGACGACATCCTCGCCGCTTCCCTTTCGGGTTCCACTCGAGGGTTTGATGCGCGATATCACACAGTGGTCTCCTCAGCGAGTGTCCGATCCATCTCCACTTTCTCCTGCATATTTATTGAAGGCGATTGTTTCTTGTTTCGTTTGTTCCCATAGTTTCTTGTTGGTGATTCTTTCCGGCCCGGCCATCTGATCTTCAGTATAGTGCGAAGACAGTTGTTGATAAAGGTTTGCAACAGGCTTTTGGAAACATTTTTTGTGACCCTCTCGCCAAGTTTCTGATCCGTATAAAAGAACTGACTGACTTGACGTTTGTATTGAAAATCGGACCAAATTTTGTTGTTGATGCTGGCTGAGTGACGAAGATTTCCAGATTGATTTCAGGTTGATGATGAATGTGTTTCTCGCCTTCCCGATTCTCGCTCGATTTGACATCCTCATCCGTTCCGACTGTGTGTAGGAGACAATGCTCCCTAGATAAGTGAATGAAGAAGTAACCTCTTTCAAATCCCTCCGTTGATGGTGATTGGTGCTGGATGTTGCTGATGTTGTTGTTCTTTTGGTTGGTTATTTTCATAACCTCCGTCTTGTCTATGTTCACCTGGAGTCCTGTCTTCGCCTGCTGCTTCTTCGACCAGTTTGTCGGTTTTCGCTTGTAAGTCTTCGATTTTGTGTGACATCAAACATAAATCATCCACAGGCGAAATCCAGGTCTTCTAGGTTCTTCACGTCGGTCGGTCCAGGATATCCCTGTCTTCTCGTTTCCCACTCACTGTCTGACGCATAATCTAGTCAGTCCACCACAATTAGGAATATCATTGGTGATAATAAGCACCCTTGTCTGACTCCTGTGTTTACTCCAAACGCCTCGCTGAGTTTTCCGTTGTGGATCACTTGACATGTTCCGTTGTCGTACAGCTGTTGAATAAGGTTGATGAATATTTGGGGCACTCCGTAGTACTTTGCGGTCAACGCTGTCGAAGGCCTTCTCAAAGTCTATAAAGTTGAGGTAGAGGTTTGATTGCCATTCCATGCTTTGTTGGATGATGATGCGTAGAGTTGCAATTTGGTCAGTACATGATTTGCCTTTCCTGAATCCAGCTTGTTCTGGTCGGAGTTCTGTCTCCAGTGCGTCCTTTATTCTCTCCAGGATGATGCGTCGATAGGAGCATGATTCCTCGCCAGTTCTTGCAGAGTGAGGCGTAAGTCGCCCTTCTTTGGTAGTTTCACGAGGTAACCTTTCCTCCAGTCAGTAGGCACCTTTCCCTCCTTCCAGACCTTTTGCAATAATGGAGTCAGCATGTCTGCTGTCGTCTCTGGGTCTGCTTTCAGTGCTTCAGGGGGTATTCCATCTGGTCCGGCTGTTTTTCCAGCTTTCAGAAGCTTGATTGTATTCAAGACTTCAGCTCTCGTTGGAGGATTGGTGTCAACTTGCAGTTGTGTGCGCGCTGTTGTTGGTATTTCTGGACGGGTTGCAGGTGGTGGTCGGTTCAAGAGTCCTTTGAAGTGATCCGCCCATTGTTTAATCTGTTTTTCTTCCTTGGTAATGGGCTTCCCTTGGCTGTCTTTTATAGGTTTCGCTTGTGTTGGTCTCTTCCCGGATAGAGATTTGGTTATCTGATATAGTGTCCTCAGGTCCCTTTTGCCTGCTGCCTTTTCAGCTTCAGTAGCTAGATTGTCGTAGAATCGTCTTTTGTCCTTCCTAGCACTCTTCTTCACTTCTTTGTCCAGTGCTTTGTAAGTTGAGCTCAGCGTCTCCTTCTCCTGTCCGTCCTTGCATTGAATCATTTTCTCTTTCACCATTCTCCTCTCTTCTATTAATTTCCAAGTGTCCGTTGAGAGCCATTCCTTGTCTTGTCTCTTCTTTCTTCCTAGAACCGTTGAACACGTTTCGTTGAGAATCGCCTTCAGAGACTTCCAATGTTCTTCCACGCATGATTCTTCAGTGATGTCGCGTAGTGTTTCCTGCTTTGCTCTGACAGTTGCAGTGAAGGTGTCTTTTGTGGTTGTGTCCTTCAGTAATTGAGTGTTGAACTTGCATTGTGGCCTATCCCCAGCTATCCTCGAGGCTTTTAGTTTCACCTTGAAAGTCCCTTCTACTAGATAGTGGTCTGAACCCACATCTGCTCCTCTCCAGTAGGCTCCGTCTCCACTTTCTTGAAATTGAGATGAAGTCTATTTGATTCTTGGTGTTTCCATCTGGTGAAATCCATGTCGTCTTGTGTATATCCTTGTGTTTGAACACACTACCACCAATCACCAAATCATTGAAGGCGCAGAAGTCTGAGAAGAGTTCACCATTGTCGTTCATTTCACCGAGGGCCTCACGACCCATGGTGAGTTCTCTTCCTGTGTTGTCTCCTCCCAGCTTCGCATTCATGTCGCCCATCAGGATTTTGATATCGCCATTTGGGACGTTGTCCATTATTGCTTGTAGTTGTCTGTAGAACGCCTCCTTCTTCTCTTGTTCTGAGACGTTTGTAGGCGCATAGCATTGAATGACTGTAACTTTCCTTCCTTTTGAGTTGAACCTGGCTGTCATTATCCTGGAGGAGATTGGTTCCCACTGCATGAGAGCTTTGGCTGCTGTTGGTGACATCATGATGGCCACTCCCTCGGTGTGCTCGTGGTTGTCCTCTGGGTGGCCGGAAAGATTACTGTCTCTCCAGTAGGTAGTTGGCACCTTCCAGTTCCGTTCCATCTGCTTTCGCAGATTCCCAACACTTCTATTCTGTACCTTCTCATTTCAGCGGCTATCTGGGCAGCCTTTCCAGTTTCGTACATTGTGCGAACATTCCAGGTACCCATCCTTACTTTTGCTTTCATCGAAAGAAGGCACATCGGCTGACTGGCTTCCCGAAGGCTTTCACCAGCCTGCGTCATTTTGCTTCCATGATTCCAGCAAAAAATAAGGTTATTGTTTATGTTTTTAGATTTTTTAATATATATATTCATTGAAGTTTCTGTAGCGATTTCGTTGTTTTACGGGTGTGGAGTTGCTAGGACCACGCCCCAACCCTCCCTCTTCATCCGGGCTTGGGACCGGCTAGAAGACTAGCAAGCTAGTAATCTGGGCGAGGTTAACCACCTACCTGGGAAGCATTATTTCCACTATAGGCGGAATTGACGAGGATATCAAAGCAAGAGTCGGAAAAGCGAGACAAGCTTTCATTACTCTCAGGTCTGTGTGGAGGTCAACAGAACTCAACATGAAAATGAAAATGAGATCCGGATTTCCAACTCCAATGTGAAGTCAGTGCTACTTTGTTTGCAAATCAGAGACTTGGCCAGCGCATCATAAAGAGCACCTCAAACAAACTACACACCTTCATTAACAGCTGTCTTCGCTCAATACTCAAGGTCAGATGGCCGGCCAGAAAAGATCAGCAACAGGGAGGGATCTCTGGGAGCAAGCCAACCCACCAGGAACCGATTGTGGAACAAAGAGGCAGGAAGAAATGAAAGTGGATTGGCTGGCCATACTCTGGGGAAACCATCCAGTGAGTGACATCACTAGACAAGCCATTGGTCGAGTGGAACTAGAAAGGGAAGTGGGGAGTTTGTCGTCAGTGCAAGGGTGACTTGGATGAAGTCATGTGAAGAGGAGATGGAGGCATGTGGGTAGACTTGAAGACATGTGGAAACTCTAGTAGAGAACCGAGCACAAAGGAGATTCGCGGCTGAAGCCCTATGTTCCTCTAGGAATTAATATGATAATAATTAGATTATGTTGAAATATTACTTCAAGTAATTGTATATCAGAATTGAATTTTAACTTCTAAATATCTGACTTTGAAACAGAATGGATTGAAGTTGAAATAGATGGTTAGAGGCAGCTAGTAGGAAGTCTTGGTTCAAGATTTCATGTTTGTTAGTACTCGCCAGCAATCTTGATTGAACTGATATCCAACCTAAGATTCAAACCCATGTTACCGAATACTGAAGTCAGAGGGGTAACTCAAGTCACAGATAGGCCTTGTTGACGAACGCCAGCAAGCAGGAAAACAAGATTCAAGACTTCATGCAAATTACCTCAAACCACCCGACATCAATTAATGTAGAACCATTAGCAGTCACTGGATCATATCACACAATTTATTCATCTTTAGGAATTTCTTGAAATTTAGTCATGAAGTTCATGCTACTATTTTTGATTGTGGTACTGTGGTGAGAGCTGTCTGCTAGTCAAAATTAGTAGACGGCAATTTACGTCAATGTTTACGTCACAAATCTTGGTTATGACGAAAAAACAAGAACAAAGTCTAACTCAACAACCAATCACAGCATACTCTGCGTGGGCGGATACGATTAGCAGATATTTATCAACTGACTGTCTAAGAAACGGCCACAAAGAGATAACAGAATAACCTTCAGCAGGAAAACAACCAATCAAAAGACGTTACCTCTCTGCTAACAATAACCCATAATAATGTACATAAAAATCTATAAATATCTGTTGATTTCCTAATAAACGATCTTTGCAGTGTAATTAGAAGCACTGAAACAATTATAGAGTGCAGTTTGCTCATCTGACAACAGTTCACCTGACGTCGGTTGAAATTTGGACACTTTCCAGTACTATTTCACGTTTCCCATTTATAATTTTAAAACAACATATAACTTTTGTGGTGTCAAACTCTATCTTATCGAATCTTTAACCACCTTTCAGTCGAAATGGTTTAGAAAGATGGAAATAAAAATCGGACTTACCTTTAGACTGGGTTTACTCTGTTCTTTCGCCAATGAGTGCTCATAAAAAGACATAAAAGTGAGTGTGATTATAACTCAGTGACTTCATAATAAAAATCCCATGGTAAATTAGCAGTAGAGGCGAAAATTAGACCAGTCTGTACAAATTACGTGACTGTAAGTAATAAAGTGAAAAAAAACTTCACAGAAGAGGGTTTTATTCAACTCGTCTGGTGTTGCAGTACTCGAGTACAAATTAACATTATGTAATAAAATATAAAGCGAGTTGAGGGGAAAGATCTATAGGCATCAGTTATCCACATAACGGCATATTACTATGGCACGAACAATAAAATCTGTCACAGAATGAGTGAATCTTTGCAATCGAAAAAGAATTTGAATGACTGCAAAAACATTTAATCCATAATCATGGAGAGTAGTTCAAACCTGAATTCTTCGAATTCATTTTAAGTTCAGGAAGTTGTCAGATGTATTTTATACACAAAATAAATGATTCTTAAGCATCAGTGGAGAATATACTACTGAATATAAGAATTTCAGTAGATGAATACTGAATCTAGATGATAATATTACTCATAAATAATCCTCATACAAGCATTGATGAAAAAGAAAATGTACCTCAGAGAAGAGTCTCTTTTCGGCGAATTCAATTTCTTAGCTGTACAATCGCAAGTACATATGAGTTATTTTGTATGCATGTGTATATTAAGTTTGTCAAACAAAATTACAATTGGTTATGGTTATTTTAACTAAAGCGGGGATGGTTGGGGTAAGAATTAGTAAGTTTTGGGCAGAGTTACGTAGTATTTTTTTATTTTTTATTTACAGCTTGATTCCACACTGTATTTTTGGTACAAGTATGGAATTTTCAGCATGGATATCGGTAGCCCAAATTTTGCAGGCCGACCATAGATATCAGGTGTGCGTCGGCGGGGGGTTCGAACCTCGGTCCATGTGCATGGTCGGCGAAAATCCTAACCACTGTGCCACCGACGCACAAGTACAAGAACGGTCAAGAAAATTGGGTGTTAACGAAACTAGAGTAGTAACAAAGTTAATGAGTTATCACAAAAGGTTGTTAAAAAGGAGTTAATTTGATGCAAAATGGGAATTTTTCGAAAAAGGAGTTACGCAATAATACGAATAGTTTGATGATTGAGTTGTACTCAGGATGCGTATAGGAACAAAGTAGAGAATACGAAATTACGTAAAAGTTCTAAATGCATGTAAGAATCATAAGCAATTACCGAAACAGAGAAACAAACAAAATTAAGCCATCAAAAACCAACGGAGTTGTTACCATGATAATAGAAGTGGTTGAGTAATTCTCTTTTGTATGCACAGCTCTGGTTTTTCTATGTCAATGGCCAAAGCTTCAGCAATACAAAGAAGACGAAGCTGTATTGCCTTTGGTCGGTTATTCTTGACTCTATAGACTACTTTGAAAGAGGTGTTTGCCGAAATGGGATGATCAGTATTAACCAGGTATTCAGTTATCGCACTTCTTATGGCACCATTATTACCTTTTTGCAACCGTGCTGGATAGTGTCGTTGAATCCTCTTGGACATGATGCGCGTTGAATGTAGATGATAATATTATTCACTACATGTCCCAGTCAAAGTGACTCTATGATAATTATTATTTTTCCTTTGAGTTCCGAGAGGAACATAGGGCTCCAGTGATACACCTCCATGTCATCATGTTCTCTTCAATCCCACTTAGCTGGCTTCACGGTTACTCATAAGCTTTTAACTCCTATTTAATATCATCCCTGGACTCTCAACTTGTCATTATTTATTCCATCTTGTTGTTGCATATTCTTTCCCTCAGTCATCTGATCTCCGACATCAAACCTGCAAAGACAGATGCCGATAAAAGTCTGAAGCCTGATGGAAATTCTTTAGTTGACGCGCCACGTTCCTGAACCATATAGGAAAACTAAGTTGAAACTGGTGTGGAAAACTCTGCTTCTGTTCTATACGCTGAGTGCAGCAGATTTCCATATTGATTTCAGACTAGTGAGGGTCCATCTTGTCTTTCCAATTCTAAGTGGCTGCAATATCCTCAACGGTGCCACCTGTTGAAAGTGCTTGATGCTTGCTGTTAATGGTTGGTTATCTTCTTCACTCCTACCTTCTCTATGCTCACCTGCAGTCGTGTCTTCTCTGTCAGCTTTTTCTACCAACCTGCTGGTCTTCACCTGTAACTCTTCGAGGATGAGTGACATTAGGTACAAATTGTTTGCGAAGTCCAGATCGCCTGTAGTTCACATAATGGTCTAACATATTACTGCCCTCTCATACTGTACGGTTCGTCACGTGAACCAGTTCACCATATTCACGGATATTATCGGTAATGGTAGTTAGACTCGTTTTTGCTTCAGAGGCTTCATTGAGTTTTCCGTAGTAGATCATTGACATATGGCATCCTCATATATCTGTTGAATGGGGTTATTGAAGGTTTGAGGCACTCCATCGTGTTGGAACTCTTACCAAAACACTTCACTGTCAGTCCCGTTGAAGGCCTTTTTAAAGTCAATGACGTTCCAGTAGACATTTGACTGCCATTCGTCGCTGTATTCGATGATAATGCATAGCGCTACAAATTTATGATTCACTTTTCCTAAATTCAGCTTATTTGAGGCGGAGTTTTGTATTCAGAGCATATTTTAATCTCTACAGGATGACACAAACATAAAATTATAGTATATTGAATGACCAGATTATTTATTATGTGTCATGAATTACAACTAAGCGAGTATCAAAACAAACTTCATAGTTTCACTCTTCATTCATTCAGTTATATGTGTATTCACAAAATACCTATTATTTAATTATTAAACAAACATAGGGCTTCAGCCACGCGTATCCATCGCGTTTGGTTCTCTGTTAGAGTTTTCACCTATCTCCAAGTCTGTTCACATGCTTTCATTTCCTCTACACATGACTTCATCCAAGTCACCCACGCACTGACGACAAACTCCCCACTTCCCTTTCTAGTTCCACTCGACCAATGGCTTGTCTAGTGATGTCACTTGATGGTTTCCCCAGAGTATGGCCAGCCAATCCACCTCCATTTCTTCCTGCCTATTTGTTTCACAATCGGTTCCTGCTGCGTCGGCTTGCTCCCAGAGATCCCTCCCTGTTGCTGATCTTTTCTGGCCGGCCATCTGACCTTGAGTATTGAGCGAAGACAGCTGTTAATGAAGGTGTGTAGTTTGTTTGAGGTGCTCTTTATGATGCGCTGGCCAAGTCTCTGATTTGCAAACTAAGTAGCACTGACTTCACATTGGAGTTGGAAATCCGGATCTCATTTTCATTTTCATGTTGAGTTATGTTGACCTCCACACAGACTTGAGAGTAATGAAAGCTTGTCTCGCTTTTCCGATTCTTGCTTTGATATCCTCGTCAATACCGCCTATAGTTGAAACGATGCTTCCCAGATAGGCGGGTAGGTAGTTTAAGGAGGTTGCTTCTTTCATGTTCCTCCCATTTATGCTGATTGTTGTCTGTTGTTGTTGCTGTTGGTGTTGGCCAGGAATCTTCATCACCTCTGTTTTCTCTATGTTCACCTGAAGTCATATCTTCTCTGGATGCTTCTTCTGCCAAATTGTTGCTTTTTACTTGCATGTCTCCAAGTCTGTGCGAAATCAGACATACATATGTCATCGGCGAAGTCCAGATCCTCCAAGTTTTTGTGTGGGTCCATATTATGCATGTTTCCCCGCTGCCCGCTGTCTGTCGCATTATCCAATCAACTACCATCATGAAAATCATCGGAGATAGTAGGCAGCCTTGTTATTCACAAAATTACCTATCAATAATAAATTTATTTGCAATTTAGATATTATATTTTACTTTCTAGCAATATAAACAGCATATTTCCGATTGTATTATTAGTAACTGTATGCATAATTATTAGTTTATTTAAAGTACACTTGAAATCGGAGATCAAACAAAAGTAAAATAACACATCTTTATTATTACTATTATTATTCAATATTATTGTCTCAACAAGTTGTTCCTTTTTCAAAGTGAATAAGAACTTTTGTTCTATAAACATAGTAGTAAAACACTGTTTAACCTATCCTGTACATACTTATCAATAGGAGATCTGTAAAAATCCTTATTTCTCCCCTATAAATGAAGGAGGTTAAACTCTGGCCGTCTTCTAGAAATGTTCCCGTTTCGTCATACTTCCATAGCCTCTTCCAGGTAGGTTTTACTCACTACCTTCATGCGGCTTGGAGAGCGTTTCTCAGAAAATTGAAAGGGTCAGGGTAGACGTCTCGTGATCAGGGGTGGGGGTTGGAAACTTGGTAAACCCGATTTCACACCTATGATATACATACCCTTCAGAATCCTAGGAGATAGAATAGCGTATAAACCTATTGCCAGAAGAAGCATCCAGAGAGGATATGACTTCAGGTGAACACAGAGAAAACAGAGGTGATGAAGATTCCTGGCCAACACCACCACCACCAGCAGCAACAGACAACAATCAGCATAAATGGGAGGAACCTGAAAGAAGCAACCTCCTTCAACTACCTACTCGCCTATCTGGGAAGCATCGTTTCAACTATAGGCGGTATTGACGAGGATATCAAAGCAAGAATCGGAAAAGTGAGACAAGCTTTCATTACTCTCAAGTCTGTGTGGAGGTCAACAGAACTCAACATGAAAATGAAAATGAGATCCGGATTTCCAACTCCAATGTGAAGTCAGTGCTACTTGGTTTGCAAATCAGAGACTTGGCCAGCGCATCATAAAGAGCACCTCAAACAAACTACACACCTTCATTAACAGCTGTCTTCGCTCAATACTCAAGGTCAGATGGCCGGCCAGAAAAGATCAGCAACAGGGAGGGATCTCTGGGAGCAAGCCAACCCACCAGGAACCGATTGTGAAACAAATAGGCAGGAAGAAATGGAGGTGGATTGGCTGGCCATACTCTGGGGAAACCATCAAGTGACATCACTAGACAAGCCATTGGTCGAGTGGAACTAGAAAGGGAAGTGGCGAGTTGGTCGTCCAAGACTGACTTGGATGAAGTCATGTGAAGAGGAGATGGAGGCATGTGGGTAGACTTGAAGCCATGTGAACACTCTAGTAGAGAACCGAACACAAAGGAGACGCGCGGCTGAAGCCCTATGTTCCTCTAGGAGTTTAAAGAAATAATAACAGAATATTAGTAACAATAATAAACCTGATTTGGTCACTGAAATCTATCAGAACATAGGTAATGACACGCTACATCACTGTATTGTGGAACAGAATTCAGGCTGAAGTATTACCTGCTTTGATCATGCCCTTCGCGCACTATTCCAGGTCTCCCTGAAACTGGGAACTGTTGTTTGACGTATTTCTTGGTGCTCACAGTGTACCACATTCGTGTTTTAATAATAATAATCATGCTAATAGTAATAATAAGAAGAATAACATCTTTATTTCGAAAGGTAAATAGGATTAATCATACTACAGTAGTTTTGGGTGTTATGAGTTTTGCTGTGACTTGTATACCTATCGCTTGTTAACTTATAAAAACGACTTTATCATCGTGTCTAGACAAAATGCAAGTCAGTGAAAATTTGACACTTTTCTAATTAGTTAGTACATGCCAAACCCATATGCTATTCGTCATTATTAATATTTCATGTCCAGGAGATGATTAAATGACACCAATGATAACCATAAATCTGTATTAGAAAGACAAGATATCATGACAGGTGCCTGTACAAAATCTTACCCTGTACACAAGCTGTCACATGTTGGAAAAATTAATTAAACGTGATTAGCCTATATATTAGACATGAATATCTCCAAAGTGAACATGTCATCCTTAAACTATACAAGAACAAACAGATTTACTAAATTCTGATGGTTTCATTTCAATTTTTCATGTTTTTTTTTATTAGTTATCTTTGTATAGATGATTCAGAGTTCATGTATGCACAATTTACTGTGTTAAAAAAGAGGAATCTCAGAGTGAAGTTTCGAACACTAAGTCAAGATGAAGTGTGATTAAGTAACATTTCAAAATTTCGATAAATTTCAGTTTTTGGTGGGAGAAGATGGGGTCATAAATGCGTACTGTTGAAAATTCCCTTTAACATGGACAAAACACATGTCCAGTAGTCTTTATTTAGTTTTCGATGGTCCTCTAACTGAATTCAGTTCGTGGTTAGACTTGAAAAGAGTAGGAAGAGTCAGATCTGAAGTATTAAATGATATTATCATTTCCCTACACAGATTCTCATCAACTGGAGACTATCTGAAGTGATAGTGGTCATCACTTTATGTACTTTGTGTGAAGTAGAAAGCAAGAAGTAGGAGGAGAAGACAGAAAATAAGGAAAACGTAACTGAAAATACTAATAGAATATTTATTATTTTATTTTTATTTTTTTTCCTTCAATTCCTAGAGGAACACAGTGCTTCGGCCGAACGTCTCCATTGCGTTCGGTCCTCTGCTAGAGTTCTCACCTAGCTCCAAGTCTGCCCATATGCCTCCATCTCCTCTTCATATCAACTCCCCCAAGTCACCCTTGCACTGACGACCAACTGGCCACTTCCATTTCTAGTTCCACTCGAGAAATGGCTTGTCTAGTGATGTCACTCACTGGATGGCTTCCTCAGAGTATGGCCAGCCAATCCACCTCCATTTCTTCCTGCCTATTTGTTCCACAATCGGTTCCTGCTGGGTTGGCTTGCTCCCAGAGATCCCTCCCTGTTGCTGATCATTTCTGGCCGGCCATCTGATCTTGAGTATTGAGCGAAGACAGCTGTTAATGAAGGTGTGTAGTTTGTTTGAGGTGCTTTTTATGACGCGCTGGCCAAGTCTCTGATCCGTATAGTGAGTAGTACTAACTGACTTCACATTGAAGATGAAAATCCGGATCTTATTTTTCATGATAAGGAGTTCTGTTGACCACCACACAGACTTGAGGGTAATGAATAATTACTTGGAAAATCCCCCCGAACGATCTAATCACAATATTTAAGCATAGTTGCGTGTTTAAACTGCATTGTATATCATTCTTCTGACTCTAGCATATCGTGAGGTGATTAAATGTTCAATTTGTTACAGGATTTCATCATGAGTTGGTTAGAGAACCATTGGAGTACTCGACAGATGTTTCACCCTAGTTTGGGATTCTTCATCAGCACGCACCCACTGGGGTTCGAACCCAGGGCCTTCTGGTCACAAGGTGGGCTAGTAGGCAATTAAGCCACTGAGACCCGATCCAGTTGCTAGGCAGCCCATGAATTCTAACTTCTGCCAATTCACGACATAGTGCGACCCCTAGCCAATGTCTTCGGGGGGTATTTGTCCTCAAATCTGACCTGCTGTGACCAATCACATCCCTACAAACCAACATTTGAATACCAATGAGAAGCTCACGAGCGACCTGCCCTATTCAGGTAGGTAGTTACCTGTGGTTCTAGTGAGAAGTCATGACCAGTAGGGTGCAGCAGGTCGGGTTTTGAAGACAAATACTCGCCGAAGACATTAGCTAGCGGTTGCGCTATGTCGTGAATTGGCAAAAGTTAGAATTCATGAGCTGGCCATTGGATCGGGTCCCAGTGGCTCAAAGGTCTACGAGCTCGGTAGCCTTGTCACCAGAAGGTCGTGGGTTCGAACCGCGTGGGTGGTGCGTACTGATGAAGAGTCCCAAGAGGGGACGAAACAGCTGCCCCCTACTCCCAGGTTTTCCAATGGTTCTCTAACCAATGTCAGCTCATGATGAAATCCTGTAACCTATCAAATCCTTGCAAGCCGACACTTGATCTTCAATTATTTGTCTTCATCACTGTTTTAATCTCTAAATTTGATGCTTCGCTTTATGATTGCTCTATACTTTGATAGTGTGTTGTTTTATGAAATGATTTTATTTGAATGAACAAAGGTGATTCAGGTTTTGAACTGTCTGTGGGAAGTAATGCTGTGTGTGATTCCTGCGGATACAGTTTTCGATCCCACCCTGTTGGGAATATTCTACTTGATTCTCAGGTACTTCTTACAGTTGAATTTTAGCTAACTAATTTTCTTCTTCAGTACTTGTTTTGTGAAAACTTCATGCAATTCTTCCCATTAATAAACTTGAACAAAGCAAGAACAACAATTGTACCGGGATAATATGAGCTCATCTTTTGTTATTTCGAGGATTCTTCTCAACTGGTTACAACCTGAACGATAAAAAATATGAATTACATTAAAGATTTGAACATACCTTTCCACAGTCAAAAGTAGTAATTGGTAGGAAGTAAAAGTAACATTAGTCTGGAATGATTTAACTGATTAGGAGTTATAAACACTGGCTATTTATGTGTTTATCAAAACAACTAGTTGTTTGAGACAAACGAAAGTGGACAAATACCCACCTCATGTTACCTCCAATTGTGTCTACCAATTTACATGTACGTGCCAAAGCACATACATCGGAATAAAAGAGAGAAGGGTTAGTGTCCGCATCTATGAACACATAACAATGAATCTGAGACTGAAAGGTCCTCAAGCATTAGACAGTGCGATTGCTCGCCATCTGTTGGACACTGGTCATATTGTAGACAACCTGATGTCGTTCAAAATAATCACCAAGCAAAAGAAACCTAGCTTGCTACGCTTTGCTGAAGCAATTGCCATCAAACGACTTAAGCCAAATCTATGTATGCAGAAAGAGACAGTGTTGAATCTTGCACTGACCTCGTGATAACAAAATATATACAACTTTCATGAGTCACTCTTTTTCTTGTTTAGAAAACTGTACTCTCCCATCTAAACATGACTCACCCTACCTTGTTTCTTTTCTTTCCTTTTTTCTACTGGCTATTAAATAAGACATTTTCTTTAGTTACGTAATCTACTTTTTTGTCATGCTCTTTATAGCTAAACCTTATTTCTATACACACATATATACGTAACTCTGTTTTTTGTTTCCAAGCCTAATTGTCAAATTATTCTATCAATAGTCAGTGTTTGTAACTCTTAATTAGTTAAATCATTCCGGACTAATGTTACTTTTACTTCCTACCAATTACTACTTTTGACTGTGGAAGGGTATGTTCAAATCTTTAATGTAATTCATATTTTTTATCGTTCAGGTTATAACCAGTTGAGAAGAATCCTCGAAATAATAAAAGATGAGCTCATATTATCCCGGTACAATTGTTGTACTTGTTTTGTGCTTAGAAACTTATCTTGTATGTATAGCTGCTGCCTAACGGCATTGTTGAGGTAGTTTTGAGTTTTTGATACTATTACCGTTGAATGGAAGCATCGACCTACCAACCAATAATCGTGATTTTGCTTTCCTTGGAGTGCTTCGTGACTGTATGTATCTCAAAGGAGTTCTGATCAACTATATAGTAGCACGCAGAGATCATTTTCCTGTATTCAGATCAGTATGAGTCGGTTTTGGTTCTTACATGGAGTTACATAACAATTCAAGAAAATTATTTTTTATTTATTTTATTTTTATTTTTGATTACAGCTTGATTCCACACTGTATTTTTGGTACAAGTATGGAAATTATAGTTCATAGGATTGAAATTAGCTCAGTGAACTGAAATCACTAATATGGCTAATTATGCGCTCAAAGTAATCAAAATTCAGTTGTTAAGGCAATGTAAGAGGGAATTTGATGGCAAACGATTCAGCGAACCGTAGTAAATTTGGTGTCTTAGGTATATTTTATTATTTCGAAGGATTTAGAAACTTCCAGGAGATTTCTCGTATCTATGAGTTGGTTAGAAATCGCTGTTTGTAAAGGTATACATTTTTTTGGAATGTACTCAAGGAAGCAAAGAGGAGGAATTCTTTCCGTCGTTTTAATGTGCTGGCTACTGCGACTAGGTGTAAATCTATGAACACAGTCTTAGGTGACATCAGTAGGGTAGTTATCCGATTTGAAATGGCTTGTTGTTATTATTATTTGCTTTATTACTATGCAATTTCTACATATATTCAGAAAATACCATATCATTAAGACATTCTTCAAATATAAACACTAAGTATTAACAGTTATATCATTTTATAGTTCTCAGTTGGTGTGAATTGGTCGTTCAATAACATGATGCTTGACAGCTTTGCAAGTGTTTCACGTTCGATTTCAGGTCAATGAACTCCTAAATCTCACCAATCTTACTACTGGTATTATAGTTGGCCTATGAAAGAGGGAATGTTAGGCGTCAGACTAGTAAAGAAAAGAAGCCTCACTGCCACTGAAGCTCCAAAGTACAATAACTGAAGCCCCACGTTTCCCTCGAATCGTAAATGAATGAAAAAAAAGATGTTAGCTTATTGAGCATGTTGTACTGCGTAACGAAACAACATTAAATGCTAGAAAACATTTTCTCACTGCTCCCCTTTTGATTCTCATGTCAGTACTATGGGATACTGTTTCTTTTTTGAATGGAAGGAGAGTAAAAGCTTTCTTCTTCAAATTTCTCTTAACCACCATTCAATCAGCATGAATTTCGTAAGGTATATATTCTTAGTTGTGATGAACTGAATTATGCGTCAAACTGTGGAAAGGGGAGCGAGAAGACAGGATATACGCTGGACCACCGATAAGAAGGCTCTAGAAGATCTGGATTTCGCAGACGATATATGTCTAATGTCACATAAACTCGAAAAATTATAGACTAAAACTAACAAATTGGTTGAAGACACTGGCAGCGAAGATAGGACTCTAAGTGAACATAGAGAAGGCGGAGGTGTTGAGGATAACCAACCAACACCAACAGCAAAACAACCAATAACAGTCACAATCAACATGAGAGATTTCACAGAGGCTATTTCCTTCACTTGTCGGGCTAGAAAGCATCGTTTCAACCAAAGGCGCGTGGAACAAATGAAGATGTCAGGGTCAGAATCGGAGAGACAACATATGCTTTCATCACTCTGAAATTAGTTTGGAAATTTTCTGCACTCAACCTGCATAAACAACAAGCTTCAGATAATCAACAGAAATGTGAAGTTGTTACTTCCGTATGGGTCAGAAACTTGCAGTGTGTATCACGTAAAGGATTTCCAACAGGTTGTTTACCTTTATCAATAGCTGCTCACTTCACTGGCATTATATTGAAGATCGAATGGACAGCCAGAAGGAGTTAGCAGCAAAAAACTCCTTGGACAAACCAACCAAGAGCTGATTGCTTAACGAATATGTAGAAGAAAATGAACGTGGGTCGGGCATACAATGAAGAGGCCGTCGAATTGAGATAGTCAGATATTGCAGATGCATGATTCATACAATTATTATATGTATGATGATTAGCGTATCTGTGACAACAGGTTGTTTCATAAATCGTAGAAATCAACTGGGTTATTTAGGAATAATCCATGAAGATATTGGACAGGACCGATCCCAGAGGTGAACGCATCACGACCCTGTCATTCAGTCTGCATCACATGAGGACCTGTAAAATAAAATATTACCATTTTGTACCGTTTTTATCACAATATATCAAGAGAACTACGTTTATGGAATGAGAAATTCCAGTGAATCTCAATATTATTAAATAGTCAGTCTACACCAGTTTCACAATATTTTCAAGGAAGCTATTCATTCTCATTGGGTTGGTAAACTTTATCAATTAAAACAAATACAGAAGGTTGAAATGCTATTTGTATTCCGTGCACATTGAGAGATAGGTGGTTGTTTTTGAGAGTGATATTTGCTGGATAACTCAAAGGATACAATGTGATAGATGGCTGCCAGGACCCACATTCTGTTGTACTTAAGACTCGCCAGCTGCATATACCTGCACTTTAATGAGTCACGGTGTCCACCATATGACTTCAACGTAGCACTCACCGTTTCAAATGCCAAAGGACTACCGAAACACGATAGTCTTAGCAAATGCTGAGAAAACTGTTGAATGCACAAGACATTGGCAGCCTGCATGAATTCTTGAGCTATCTAAATTTCCATCAGAGACAAATGTATCTTATTTTTTTTAGTTCTTGTTGTCATAATCATTCATGGTTCTTCAAATGTACTCGTGCACACGTTTAATTAGTTTGCAGCCTATCGTTGAGCATTTCTGTGGGACCAAAGAAAAACACTGTACGGGGCTTATTTTATTCTTCAGATCTAACATCACTGGGTTACATGATGTACTGGAGATGTCTGTTCCACTTGAAACTCCTGGACGAAAAGTCAGTATTACGTAGCAAACTGCGTTGAAAATTGTGCATATTGTATTAACTTATTGAGCATAATAAAGCAATTATTATTATTATTATTAAAATGCATCCTTCACGGTTTTACAGAAATACTACCATCATTACATGTGCAAGAGCATTGCTAATGACTGTTGTAATGGCCATTTTATTTTGGTGTATGACTGTATACACAGGATCAGCTACATGAATTAAGAACTGGACTTAGCACTAGGCTTTTCCAGCTTTTCCATACCTCTGAGATGCTTCTATGTTTGTGTTTAATGTGTGTGTGTGTGTGTGACCAGTTGAGTTAAACGACTATGTTATCGAATTCGGTATTTTGTGAAGGCAGCAGTTCATCGGCTTCTTCTGTTACTGAAGTCCTCTCACCTTGTAATTTAACTTACTGATTGTTGTTTTGGTTTCGTGTTAGACCATACTATCCCTGATCACCTTTATCGCGTTTTTCGTGGTCTAGTTAATCATTGTGTAGGCTTCAGCAACTAACGCTCAGTTCATTTAAATATCTTACTCTGGCCGATTATTTACCCTTATCTACTAGTAAATTAATCTATTTTATTTTTTCACATAAACATGTGAATTAGTAAACTAGAAAAAGTCTGATCCGATCAATAAATTCAAAAAAAAAATTTTCAATAACTACTCAGCTATCTTTAGAAGGTATTTAAGCAGATGAAACTTTTAGTCAGTTGTATTTCCAGTTGAGTAACACGCAAAATATCAGATTTTTCAATAAAAAGAAGATTTCAGTGAATAAAATTCTGTTTTTTTGATGACTCCATTTTCATAGCTGCACAATCGTGTATGTATGAATCACGATACCAGGTAACAATCAGTTTTCATGTGGGTGCATGCGTGTTAAGGTGCGTCAGTGGTTCAGTGATGCAGTACTAGCCAAACACGTACGTGATCTACGGCTCACATATCGGCCAACGCACTACCAAACCTCGATAAGCTGAGGCTGGGAACCCCATGCCATAGAAATAACAATACTGCTACGGAGGCCAGGACAAGCTGGATTCAGGTAAGGCAAATCATGTTCTGATCAAATTGCTACTCTACGAATAATCATCACAGAACAAAGCATGGAATGGCAATCAAAACTCTACCTCAACTTTATAGACCTTTGAGAGGGCTTTCGACAGCTTTTCTAATTGTGGTGGACTGGATTATGCGTCAGACAGTGAGTGGAAAACGAGAAGACAGGGATATCCTGGACCGACCGACGTGAATAACCCAGAAGACCTGGATTTCGCGCGTGGATGATTTATGTTTGATGTCACACAAATCGAAGACTTACAAACAAAAACCGACAAACTGGTTGAAGAAGCAGCCGGCGAAGACAGGACTCCAGGTGAACATAGACAAGATGGAGGTTATGAAAATAAGCAACCAACAGCAACAACAAAAGCAACAGCAACATCCAGCGCCAATCATCATCAACGGGAGGGATTTGAAAGAGGTTACTTCATTCATTCATTTATCTAGGGAGCATTGTCTCAACTACACACAGTCGGAACGGATGAGGATGTCAAATCGAGCGAGAATCGGGAAGACGAGAAACACATTCACTCATCAACCTGATATCAACCTGGAAATCTTCGACACTCAGGCAGCATCAACAACAAAATTCGGTTGGCATTTCAATACAAACGTCAAGTCAGTCAGTTCTTTTATACGGATCAGAAACTTGGCGAGAGGGTCACAAAAAATGTTTCCAAGAGGCTATTGCAGACCTTTATCAACCAACAGCTGTCTTCGCTCTATACTGATGATCAGATGGCCGGAAAGAATCACCAACAAGGGACTATGGGAACAAACGAAACAAGAAACAATCACCCAACAAATATGCAGGAGAAAGTGGAGATGTATGAATTGGACACTCCCGGCTTAGGAGGCCGCTGGGTGACATCGCGCGCGCGTCAGGCCATTGCTCGAGTTGAACCATGCCGAAAGGGAAGCGGCGAGTGGGACGTCGGTGCAAGGGTGACATGGAGGAGATTGTGTGAAGAGGAGTTGAAACAGAATGGAATAAGATGGATGCAGGTGAAAAGTATAGCAGAAGACAGAAGCGAGTGGAGACGTGCAGTTGAAGCCGTATTTTCCACTAGCGACCCAAGGGAAGAATTATAAATAATAATAATACGGAGACTCCAAAGCTAGACTTTGAAGCAGTGTGTTCCATGAACAATGGACTGGATTAAATAATAATTATTATTGAGTGTGTTGAAGTTACATAGTGCGTGGAAATACTTAAGTATCATAATGCTGGTGTATGTGATTATGGGTCACAAATAGATTAGATGTAGCGTTAGTTTGCAGGGATTCGGCTGACTTCACTTATGACCACCAGCTGACTTCAATTAGAGAACAGCTGAAGGCCAAGAAGTACTAGACAGTTGTTTCATCCTTTTTGGGACTCTTCATTGGCAAACACCCATAACTTCATCATCAGGTATTGAACCCAGGAACTTCAGCCAACAAGGTCCGCTCATTAATCAACCAGTCGTTAGGACAAAATCAGTCGACCCAATCAATTCTTACTCCTGCCAATTCGCAATGTTTGACACAATTACTAACCAATGTCACTTGGTGGGCCCCTCTGGTCATGATGTCTGGCTAGAATTTCACTAGTGAGTTTTGAGCTCAGTTCGTGATCAGTTTTGAAATCAATCAAATCCCTGAAAATCAATATTCCTTGTGAAGCAAAACTTACCATCACTATGAAATGGTATCAGGCTTTCCTTACCCTGATTACTTGATACCCTTGCTATCCATTTCAATCAGTTATGTAATCTTTGGCTTTAGCCTCCGCACTACCCTTTCGCTGTGATGTAATTCTGCTTATCTTTTGTTTTTGTCGCTTGAGTTGAACTCATCACATCATTATGCAACTTTTTAGTTAGTCTTAATCTTATGCACCTCTCGTCTACTATTACGTAACTACTTTTCTATTGTGTGCAAGCATTTATAATGTTTTTTTCTATTTATCAAGTATTGGTTTTGTAGGGATTTTGTTTGATTGCATGGAGGATTTATTCATGAGCTGACATCAGTTAGAGAACCACTGGAAAACCTGGGAGTACTGGACAGCTGTTTCGTCCTAGTTTGGGACTCTTCAGCAGTACGCACCCACCGGGATTCGAACCCAGGACCTTCTGGTTACAAGGCGGGCTCGTAGACCATTGAACCACTGGGACCCGATTTTTTTTTCTCTAAATTTAAACTTTCTTTGCATATGTTGGATAAATGTAATTTCTGAGTACTTTTTTAACTCTTGAGTCTTCTGTTACCTGATATTATGTCACATTTTCAAAGACTTTAAAATTGCTCTGTAAACTTAGACTGTATATAGCTGATGAGAGGAAACTAAACGACCACATCATCTTATCTGCACAAACTGTTGTTTCCGCTTTATTCAAATGATATCTTCTGCAAAATATGACTGTATTTGGAATGTGAAACGATGTTTCTCCAATCCTCAAACAGTTTCAAAATGATTATCTTGTATTTCGAAGTGAATATGATTGTGTGCACTTTCAAAAATTTTGTTCTTGAATGTTTAGATGACAAGTAAATGCAGTTGGATTGTTATAAGCCAAGTTTAATAGTCGCGCTGATGAAAGTCAATAAAATTCATGTGGTCTAAAAAAGTGTCAGTCTACAACGTAGAAATACTTGTTTTGCTGTTTCTGTATATAAAATTAAAAAAAATTAGTTCTCTTTATGAATTAAGGCAAATCAATAAGAACAATTGATGTTGACCTCGATGTTCATCATTGAACAAAGCTTAGAATGGTAATCACCTCTCTATCTCAACTTCATCGACTTTGAAAAGGCCTTCGACAGCGTCGATCGAGAGGTCATTTGGAAACTACTTCGCTACTACGGCGTGCCTCCAACAATTATACATCTCATCCAACAGTTGTACGACAATGCTGCATGCCAAGTAATCCACAACAGGAAACTTACGGAAGCCTTCGAAGTGAGGATGGGAGTGAGGCAAGGCTGTCTACTATCGCCAATGATCTTCCTGAATGCAGTACATTGGATAAGGCGACAGACAGCGGCGGGAAACGAGCAAACAGGCATAAAATGGGCCCACACGAAAAACTCGGAGGATCTGGACTTCGCCAGCGATGATATATATCTGATTTCCCACAAACTGGAAGATATCCAAGTGAAAAGAAACAAGATGTCAGAAGAAGTATCCAGAGAAGATAGGACTTCAGGTGAACATAGAGAAAGTGGAGACAGAGGTGATGAAAATTCCTGGCAAACAGCAACAGCAAAAACAACAATAGACAACAATCAGTCAGCATAAATGGGAGGAACCTGAAAGAAACAACCTCCTTTACCTACCTACCTACCTACCTACCTACCTACCTATCTACCTACCTACCAAGGAAGCATCGTTTCAACTACAGGCCAAACTGACGAGGATATCAAAGCAAGAATCGGAAAAGCGAGACAAGCTTTCAGATGAGATTGGCGGCCAGATAAGATCAGCAACAAGGATCTCTGGGAGCGAACCAACCCAGCAGGCACCGATTTTGCAACAAATAAGCAGGAAGAAATGGGGGTAGATCGGATTGGCCATACTCTGGGGAAACCATCAAGTGACACCACGCGCCAGGCCATCTCTCGACTGGAACCCTAAAGGAAAGCGATAAGCTGGTCATCCAAGGGTGATTTGGAGGAGGTGATGTGAAGAGGAGATGGAAGCATCTGGGCAGACTTAGAGCCTCTAGTAGAGGACCGAACGCAATGGAGACGCGCGGCTGAAGTCCTATGTTCCTCTAGGAATTAAAGGAAATATTAATAATAATAATAAGAATTAATTTGCTTAAATCGTGTAATGCATCTGCGCAACACATCTCGAACAGTTTGATCACACATGGACTTCTTTATAGGAATATATATATATATATGAAATTAATAAAGAGTTAAGAGTTGAGAAATGAGACAGGTTAGGTCAAGTTAAAAGGAAATAAATAAGGTCAAAATGACAGTGCAGATCACTGAATCATATAAGGGAGGTAATAGTGCCCCTACCCAGACTGGTATCAAATGAACCTTTACCCAGGAAGGTTTAGTGTGATGATGGACTGTTTTTGTGAACGCAAAAAAGTGGTTTAAACTTCCTAATCTCTGGGGCTTCCACACACTTTAGGATGTCCTCCAAACACATTTTACAGATAGGTTCAATACGTGAAAACATCAATTTTATGTCCTATCTCTACAGTATGTTTAGCAATGGAAGAGCTAAGTAGTCTGTTCTCATCAGTAATGGGTTCTGCAGATTCTGTTTGCTTCTGAAACCGTTACTTACTCAATGAGTCTTCCCCATGTATGTGTGGGCACACCTACGCTCAAATTGGTGAATACAGTGGGATGTGACATCAACTTTTACATATTCTAAGCACTAACATGGGATATATGGGCCTCATATTCTTAATTATTATGATCTCAGATGCATAAAAAGTATTTTCAACCTCAGAGTTCAATCTTTGTCGAGTTACCAAGCTGCTGTGATTCTCCGTATAAGGTAGATTAATATATACCTGTTTCTTAGTGGCGAGTTGGACAGTGGATCTTGGTATTCTGACTACTTTATATCTCCTGATGAACTTGTCTGGATAGTTTTTATCAACCACAGTTTTTATCATCTTTCTTTTTTCCTCATCAAATGTGTCTTTAGTGCATATTCATCGGTTTTTGCTGAATAGGCACCTTACTAAGACTCTTTTGTACAGATCAGGAGAGAAGATGTGGTAATCAATATAGTGTTCTGCCCAGGAAGGTTTTCTGCAAACAGATTTTATCACTCATCCACCAGGCCGTCATGTAAGCAATACATTTAGGAAAGTTACACAATTATCTTCCTCTCCTACAGACGTAAGTGATGTCCTATTGCGAACTTCATTCGTTCGATTCAAAATTGAAGTTGCAGAGCAAGGCTTATCACTTATGTTTACAATGTCGTCTACATATCTTCTATAAAGTGGCACATTTTCGATTAAATTCTCCAATAAACTCTCATTGAACGACTTAGAGATATCTGCCAAAAGGGGTGCTAACAAACTTCCCATAGCAACACCATCAACCTGAATGAAACAGTTGCCTTCAAATGTGAATCTAACATTGCTAGTACATAGAAGTAATAAATCCCTTAAATAAGATATAGGGCACGGGATGAAAAAGTCATATGTAGAAATGTAATCACACAAAATGTCAACTGTTTTGATCAAAGGCACATTAGTGAATAAGGAATTTACATCAAAAGAGTACATATTCTTATTCATAATATTAATATCGTCAAGAAAATTAACCAATTCAAATGTATCTTTTAACACATACTTACAGAATTGTGTTTTGACCGGATGCAATAATTCTACTAGCCATTTGGCAAGTTTATGAGTCAGGGATTTGCACATTGACAGTATAGGACGTAGAGGATCATTGAGTTTATGTGTTTTCGGTAAACCATACATATGCTGGAATATATATATTCTGATGGTTTTACAGAGTCAAATGTATCTTTACTTATAACATTTAGGCCATGAAGCGTCACTAGATTAGCTGTCATTGTACCCTGCAACAACTGAATATCTTCTGAGGAGGGATCACGGCTACATTTGCTTTTATCGTCAAGAATACATAGCATTTTGGATTTGTAGTCACGTTTGTTCATGATGACGACTCCAGAATGTTTATCAGGTTTTGTAATTACTATATTAGGGTTTCCCCGTAGCTTTTTCAAGGTATTGAAATACTGGGTGTTTAAAATGCTTTTCTGTTTCGGATTATTCTTTGAAAACTGGTCAGGTATATCCACCATCTTGGCTTTAAACCAACCCCTATCTTCATCAGATGTTGCAACAAGAGGTTTGAATTGGTCGTACAAGTTTTGGAACTCAGCATGAATGACTAAATCCGTAAACTGTATACGAGGAACACAAAATTTAAGTCCAGGGGAGAAAGCTCCTTCCACATATTTATCGGAATACACTAGAAAAAGATCTACGCTGTTTCTGTCATCAACTAAACTCTTAAACTTGCTTCTTACATTCACTTTTGCTTTTAGAGTATATGTTTCTGTATACTATAAATAGTACCAGACTTAGAAAAAACGATTTCATTCGTTTAATGCATGCATGTTTCTTCATGTTCGGCATTCAGTAGCCAAATTTATATCCTTCCTGGTGTATGGTCATATTTTTTTTCTCTACTGAGAGTTTTCACTCCAAACACCAATGATTTCAAATTTCAAAGCACTGCTGACTAAATCACAGAGTTGAAATTATCACCCTTTGTGGACTAGGTAGAACTGGTTATTGGTACAGTTAATAATTTTCTGCTATCTGGAAAATTTGCATATAAAACCCTTTCCCAATTGACTAGTTTGAATGAAGCAAGAATGAGGAAGATATTTACAGGATGAAAAGAGATAATTTTGTTTCATGGCTTTTCTTCAGTTGTCATATAAATAATGTAAATATTTAACAGAAATTCATAAATTATTCTCACTATTATTATTACTACTATTTTGGGTTCTGAGTGAAACATGGGATTTCGACAGCTCGCCTATACATTTCACTGAGTTCTCTGAAGTTACTATCACTTGGTTTCAAGATTACTCATAGGCTGTCATCTCCTTCTCACACGATACCCTTCAATGTCACCCCGGGAAACCCAACTATCCGTTATCATTCGGGTTCCGCTCGGAGGCCTAGAGTGCCACGTCACTCAACAGTCACCTCAAAATGCGTCCAGTCCGTCTCTTTTTTTCCTCGGCATATCTGTTGAACAATTAGTCCCTGATTGGTTTTTTCTTATAGTTCCCAGTGGAACATAGGGCTTCAAGCTAGGGGCTTTGAATTTCTGGTAGCAGTGATGCTAGCCTCGTGCCCAACTCACCTTCTTCACCAGTCTTAGTAATGGCTTAGCGAGGTTTAGGAGTTTGTCTGTAGCCAGGGCTCGAATCCCGAACCGCATGCGCCGTCTTTGGCGAGCATTCTGCCGCTGTGCCACGGACGCATAAATCTGTGCTAGTCTGCTGGAAATGCTTTTGGTGATGCATTAAGTCTCTATATATTGAAGAACTCATTTAACATTTGTGCTGACAATCAGAATTTTGTTATTTATGCCGACTGTAGCAGAATTACTGTACGAATTTGGCTATTATGGCAGTAAGATGTTGCGAGATTAATTCTGCTCAGTGTAAACCGTTGAAGTATTCAAATTTTGATTCATATTTTTCTCATTTTAAACATAAATAAGTTTATGTTGTGAAATTGCGTCGGCACAGCTGAAGAGTGTTCGCCGACAACGCATGTGGTCCAGGGTTCGATCCCTGGCCACAGACGCACTCCGAAACCTCGCTAAGCCATTACTAAGACTGGTAATTAGCAGAAGTCGGGAATGAGGCTAGCATCACTGCTAACGAAACTTCAAAGCCTCTAGCTTGAAGCCCTGTGTTTCACTGGGAACTTAAAGGAATAAAAAAAGGAAATGTTATGGAAAGTAACACACTTTATACGTTTTTGTAAATTGTTCATGAACCACTTGCTCTTGAGAAAACGTCTATTTTCCTACGGAATTACTTTTACCTTTATTTCCCATTTATTGATAAAGTGGAGCTCATAAATTGAAAGCAGCTGAATAAGTTAGTCTAATGTTTTTAGAAAAAGAAGTTGATGTCGTTACTTATGTTTGTTTTCAGTAGTAAGTTCTATGCTGACATTTGATTTTGCTTTTTGACACTAAATTTTATTTTTACGAGTTTGATCACAGATCGGCATCAGTTAGAGAACCACTAAATCCAGGCAGTATTGGATAGCTGTTTTATCCCAGTTTGAGAATCATCGTCAGTACTCACCCACCACCAAAGTTAGAGCCCTTGACTTTCCGGTTACATGGCAAGCTGGCTCGAATATTATTCAGCCACTAGGACCTGATTCAATGGCCAGTGCATGAATTCTAGCCTCTACCAACTCTTGATGCATTCAGCGTGACCACCAACCAGTGTCATCCGTGAGAAATCTATTCTCACACTTGACTAAATTTTGTATTTTATCAAGAAACTGCTTCTTCGAAGCCTTTTAGAAGATGATTTCCTGTTTTGTTTGTATTGAATGAAACTACTAAATACACGATCTAAATAAGATATAATCGCAGTAGTAGCCATCAGAAATGAGATGAATTCATTCTAATGCTTGACTACTGTCCAAAGTATCATCTGTTTTATTGAAATGACAAACATTTATTAGGTGGAACTATAGAAGAATCATTTTGAGATCAAAACGTCAAGTTAAATTTCTTATATATCTATACTGATTTATTTTGACAATTATGTAAATGCATTCACACTATGCTGTGTTAGGCTCTGTTTGGTTTGTTGTGCGTCGGTGGTACGGCGGTTAAGAATCTCACTGACCATGCAAATGGTCCGGGGTTCAACCTCCGGCTGACACACACCTGATTGGCCTAGAAAATATGGACCACCGATATCACATGCTGAAAACTCCATACTTGTACCGAAAGTAAAGTGTGGAATCAAGCTGTAATCGAAAACAAAAAAAACAAGGGTCTGGTGTTCCCTCTTGATTTTTGTTGGTATTGAAGCAACCGGAGAAATTCTTTTATTTAAACTAGTAGTGACTGATACGTATTTCCAATCGCCTCAACTACAGAACGGATGGGGATGTCAAAGACAGGATTGGAAAAACAAGGCGTACCTTCATTGATCTGAATTCATTTTGGAAATCTTCTACACTCTGTGCATATAGAAGAGAATTAGCATTCTAAACACTTACGTTCAGTCGGTTATTCTTCATGATTCAAAAAGCTGGCACGTCAACAAAGGCATTTCTAACAGGCTTCAAACTTTTATCAACAGCTACCTGCTTCTCTTCGCGCTGAAAAAACTCTTTCATGCTTGAAAGTTTTGGTTCTGCGTGTGGGTATCAATGATATCAAAATCACTTTTGGAGTGTAGGTGCATGCAGCTGACAAGTTCAAAGCATTTCCTACATTGAAAGGTTGTTTACAATGAACCAGATAAGTTCTGATGAGAGATTAGCAGTTGTGGAGATAAATATGAACGTGAAATCCTACAACAAACAGTGATTCTATGAGATTTATTAAATATGAAATGGCGGTTAGCGTCGAAGATTTATACTACTTTTAAGGAGCTGTAGACTATTTGGCTTTATTCTGTTTACTGCAAATGTCACACAAACCTTAAATCAAAGTGTAGCCAACCATTTTAACTTTCAGTTTTCTATCAATAATCTTCAAGTAGGAATGAGTGTACATTAAAAAGCATATTACTTGATCGTTTTACGGGAACATATGAAAGTAGCCAATTCAAAAGAGACTATAATGACTTTATTCTCAAATAGTTTCCCATAGGCATTAGTTTTTCATCTTTCGAAGACGTTATGCCGTCTTAACGAATTCACCGGAGACGTATTTGGTGGTCCTAAGTTCCAAAAAAGCAACACTACTGGTAAATATTCTATTCTTTATTTCGTGAATTAACCCCATGCAAACATTAATGAAAACAGAACGCGTAGTTCAGTAAAGAGACGCCTTTCGGTGAATTCATCTTCTCTAGCTGTACAATCGCATTAATATAGAATTGTTCGTGAAAAAGGGTAGTAACAAAAGTGATGAGTTGTTACAAACATAGTTGTTAATATTAGTCAATGAATAATAGGAGTTGAATAAGCGTACTAGAGTTACGTAATAAGATGAATAATCTAGTGAGTGAGTTTTAATCAGGATGTACATTCAAATAAAAGGAAATATTGAATTACGTAAGAGTTCCCATGAAATACAAAAGTATTGGTTTTTGTAGGACTTTGTTTGATTGGTTGGAAGATTTCATCATGAGCTGACATCAGTCAGAGAATCATTGGAAAGCCACTAGGGATTACTGGACAGCTGTTTCGTCCTGGCTTGAGCCTCTTCATCAGTACGCACCCGCCCACACGGTTCGTACCCAGGATTTCCTGGTCACAAGGCCAGCGAGCTCGTAGACCATTAAGCAACTGGAACCCACCAATCGAATGGCCACCACATGAATTCTAACTTCTGCCAATTCACGACATAGCGCGACCACTTAACAATGTCCTTTTCGATGAGTTAGTGTCTCACCTTCAACTTGCTGCACCCTTCTAGTCACGGCTTCCCACTAGAATCCCAGGTCACTTCCTGAAGAGGGCCAGTCGTTAGTGAGCATCAGATCAGTTTTCAAGTATTTATTTTGTAGGGATTTTGTTTCGATTGGTTAGAGGTGAGGCAGTAACTCACCGGAGAAGACATTGCGAAGTGGTCGCACTATCTCGCGAATTGATAGAAGTTGGAATCATGGGCTGGCCATTGGATCGAATCCCAGTGGCCTTATCGTCTACGAGCTCTTTAGCCTTCAAACCAGAAGGTCCCGGTTAGAGTTGGAAAGGCAAGCAAACAAAAATCAAATTAGTACAAATCAACAAGGTTGTTACCATTATAGTAGAACTGGTCGGACAATTTTTTTTTTATGCATAGCTCCGGTTTCTCTAACTGAACGACAACAGCTTCAGAAGTGAAAAGGAGACGTAAGCGTGTTGTCTTTGGCAGTTTGTTCTTCATTCTGTAGATTACTTTGGAGGAGGGATTTGTTCATCCTACATATTTGTTGAACAATCGGCTGTTGGTTGGTTTTTTGCCAGCCAAAGTTTCTTGCTGTTAATTTTTTCTGGTCAGCCACTTGATCTTCAGAAGAGAGACAGCGAAGTGCAGCCTGTTGTAAATCCTTTACATAACATACAGTGCAAGTTACTGATCTATATAGAAGTACCAACTTTACATTTCTGTTGCTTATCTGAAGCTTGTTGTTTATGCATGCTGAGTGCAGAAGATTTCTGAACTGATTTCAGAGTGATGAAAGCATATCTCGACTTTCTGATTCTGACTCTGACATCTTCATTTGTACCGTCTGTCTGCAGTTGAAACAATGCTTTCTAGCCCGACAAGTGAAGGAAGTAGCCTCTGTGAAATCTCTCACGTTGATTGTGACTGGCACTGGGTGCTTTTGCCGTTGGCGGTGGTTGGTTATCCTCATCACCTCCATCATCTCCATGTTCATTTAGAGTCCTATCTTCGCTACCAGTGTCTTCACCCAGTTTGTTGGTTTTCGCTTGCAAGTCGTCGATTATTTGCGACTTTAGACATTTCTTTTCCTCCACGTTTCCCAGCGAAACATAGGGCTTCAAGCTAGTGGCTTGAAGTTTTTTTAGCAGTGTTTATTTTACAGGATAGAGTTGCTAGCCTCATGCCTAACCTTTCCTTTTTACCGGCATTATTTCTGGCTTAGCGAGGTCAAGGAGTGCGTCTAGTGGCTGGGGATCGAACCCCGGACCATGTGCATGGTCGGCGAGCATCCTAACCGCTATACCACCGAGGCACACAAACTTTACACATATATCATCTGCGAAATGCAGATCTTTTAGAGTCTTCCTATAAGTTGTCCAGCGTATTCCTGTCTTTGCATTACCCTTTCCACAATCTGACGCATAATACAGTCAGTACATCACAATTAATAACATCACCGAGGCAGCTAGCCTCGTCTTACTGCTGTATTCACTTCGAATACCTCGCTGAGTTTTCCTTTATGGATCCTCTGACTCCTTGTATTGTCATATAGCTGTTAATTAATGAAACTGTGATCATGTGTTATAATATTATGATTTATTTATTAGAAATCTACATGAAAGAAGCTTAAAAGTTTTGGGGCACCTAACCAACTATGTTGGATAATCCACATCCAGGCGTTAATAAAAACAATACACGTATGTATACATTGTGCTAATCGGGAAGTGCGTCAGCGTTTCACTGGTAGATTCTTCACTAACCATGCACGTAGTCCAAGGTCAAATTTTTGGCCAAGGAAGTCCAAGACCTTGCTAGGCTGGTAGTAAGCCTCCGGAAATAAAGGGATCGTTGGGCTTGATAGTAGGAGAGAATCAGGAAGTAATATAAGTACAGAGAATATAAAAAAAACATCGAAAATTTGTGCAAACAGTTTCTTTTGACTTTAGAAGTAAAAATGCCACTACTCTTTTCAATGAATTTGACATAAAATGCACGGGATCCAATGTTAGCGATCTAATTTTAGTTTTTATAACAACTACTTCACGTTGATAAATGGTCAGTAGCAATTTAAATGAATTTAATACTTCCGATATTTGAATTTGCGAAGCTTTAATACCCCGCCAAGCCAAAAATCATGCTGTTTACATATATATATATATATATATATTCCCTTGCTTTACCTTAAACATATAATTTGTAAAAATGTTTTTAATTACAAACCTTTGAACATGCCTTTGTTTTTGGAGGGGTTGATTAAATTCAGAAAATTAAGCTTTAAAGTTCGAACAGCAGGTTTCAATTTATAAAATGTCATTTTAAGGATACTTATTCATCAAGTAAATAAATAATAAAACCGAATTATCTTGTTTTAAGAAATGTGATGATGTGCAGTGCACTAAATATATTCATTTTTCGGTACTATATTAAACGTAGTTACGTGATTGTTTGCGTTAATAAAACATTATTTAAGAGGTAAAAGAATTATCGTAAACAGCTTTTAAAAATAAATACAAATATTTAAGTAAGTAAGTAAGTGAAGCTGAAAATCAACAACGAACAGCCAATCTCTGTGCCGAAGAAAAAGCTATGCATGAATGTAGCGTTCATAGGTGATCTTCTGATCGACATCCTATAGGGAAGGATATTTAACGCCCTGAAAAGAACATTCTCCGTTCCTACATTACTATTGATATTCTCAAGCCAACCATTATTCTTCAACAACTCCAAAGGTGAACTGTTGCATTTGACCACTTCTGTGTGTATCTACCGATTTACTTGCTTATATGGAGCGAGATATGTAGGTCGTTAGATGCGTGTTTTATCGAAAAGAGTCAAAGAACATCATCATGCTTGGGTACGAAAAGGTAACAGTGGGTCAATAAAGAGTGCTTTAATTGAACATGTAGTCAACAGTGGTCACTCAGTATGCCAGGAAAATTCATTCAAAGGAATCTTAAAAGCTAAAAGAAGGTTCCCTAAAACGCTAAGCTTCCGTATACTTTGCATTCCCGAAGAGGCCTTAGAGATCCGGATAGAAAACCCTGATTCATGCACACAGAAGTAACTTCTTGACCAACGCTTTATTTACTCTTTCTACTTATTGCATAATTTCTTTTGTACACATGTATGCAATAACATCCTATTACATTTTATGCAACCCTTGTCAATACCTACCAATCTTCACTCATCTAGTTACAATTCCGATTACTCATCTCATTTTTGAAACACTTTGATGACGTGAACAATAACCCTAACTAATTTTTATTTTTCTTTGACAATCCCAATGTACACACACACATACACACGAAATAGTTGTATATAAATGTGATTGTGAATGAATTCGCCGTGAGCTATTTAGATTTTGTAAACTTCTCAAGAGTTTATTTGTAAGGAACTGGTTTTTTTCAAGTTTGAACACGGATTGTCAGTTAAAGAAACATTAAAAACCAGCGCTGAAGTGCTGGACAGCTATTTGGGCAGCCTGATTTGAGACTCATCGGAGTTACTGATACACCACCAAGTTTCAAACCTACAACCTTCTGGTGACAAGCTTAACTCATAGACCCTCCTACCACTGAGAACTGATTCAGTGGTCAACCCACAAGTTCTAACTCCTACCAATTCGTGATTTTTAGCACGACCAGTTATCTGTGAGTATTTGTCCTGGCTGTTTAGTTGGAAGGTGCTGGATTCAAAACCCATAGGCTGCGTACCGATGATGAGTCTTAAGCCAAGACGAAACATTTGGTTCTGAATGCTTAACTAATAGATATCAATCCATCAAACATCAAGGAAATGGGACGCTGAGTCACATTTCTAAAATGAAAGTGTATTGCTAGTAACAAGTCTTAATGTAAGTGTGAAACGTGGAAACTGTGGTAGAATGTCATTCCATATCAGATTATTTTAATAATCACACAGTGATGCAGTATTAACAATTGGATGACCAGGTTTCGAGCATAAATTATTGCTGCTCATAATCACATCAATTTAGTCACACGTTTTCACAATTTGTCTTTTATCAATTTTCTGAGTTTCTCTCTCTCCAACTTCCCTTTGTTGTTTGTTACCTTTTTCCATATACCCAGCCTAGGCGTTGAGTCATTCTGACTGCACATCTATGGTGTTGAATCGATAAACAAAGATTCAGTGATTAAACTCTCTCTCTCTCCATCTCTAAAACTATATATACTTTTCAACACTATCAACCTGACCCACTCCATAGCTGTGTGACTGCATGCAAGTGAATGTAATGCAGTTTTTCTAGGTTATTTAACACACTAGAGTGAATCATTCTAGGTCTAGCTGAATTTTTGTTTCAGTAATCTAGTTTGACCGATGTAATTGACCTCAATAACAGTCATTACATGTTATTTACTAAATTATATTGTCTTTCTTGACCGGATCTATTGAGCGGGTCCTCTAGTCGATAAAGCTAATCTCTGACAGAGTTGGTTGGTTGAAATGCTACCCTTATTTCGACCTCATTCAGAAGCTTACGTAGTTCCTCTGATGTTCCTTCTTTATAATGCGGAAGTACTAAAGAGGCTTTCAATCCTATATAATTTTCTTTATCTTTATCAATTTTATTGCTAGTCTTAGTTCTTCTATGGTTCTTCATAAAGAAGGATATCCAATAATACCGATTGTAGACTTTAGAAACACGCCAACGTGTATGCTGCCAAGATTTCTCTCAACAATACTAAGACCGACAACAGACAACTCAAAGGCCAGAATAGTAGATTCATTTGAACTAGTAAGACAACTAAAAGCCACTAAAGTATAGGAAGAGGAAATACTAGTCAGCTTTGATGTAAACAGTCTCTATACTAAAATAATCATTCAAATAGCCATGAATGCACTGAAAACGAGACTAAAAGAAGATAATGGCCTAAAAGACAGAACACAGTTATCCGTAGAAGAGATAATAAAAGGGGTGGAATTTTGTCTGACAACAACATATTTCATATTTGAAGGAAAAATATACCAACAAAAAGTGAAGGAGTAGCTATGGGATCACCCATCTCACCAATAATAGCTGACATGTTCATGGATTTTTCCGAAGAGAATGCACTTAAAGCATTCAGGTCATCAATGAAACGTTGGTGGAGATATGTAGACGACACGTTAGCAATAATGAAAAAAACGATGTTGAGAGATTCTTCTCACACATAAACAGCCATGTCGACTCAATAAAATTCACTATGTAAATAGAGAATGAAATCGAGGAACTGCCTGTGTTAGATTCCAAAGTACAAAGAGTAACAAATGGTAGGTGATATAAAAACGACGCTATATAGGAAAACTACACACTCTGGAAGATTTCTTAATTCTCACTCAGCTCATCCACTCACGGTAAAACGAGCACTAATACAGGTTTTTGCAGATAGAATAAGTAGACTTGCAACAACAACACCCGAGGACCAGCGTAATGAAATAAACATCCTATTCAAAAAGTACCTCGACAAAAGAATTTATCAAAGACAATATAAAAAAGAGAGTAAAATCGAAGAATGAGAAGACGGAGGTAGGCAGGGAAACAGTCACGATACCATACAAAATTGGTGCATCAGAGGTAATTCGAAGAAACCTCAAAAATATTGGGATTCGCACAACGTTAGAACTGACGAATCTAATTTTAAATAAAATAAATCAACTGAAAGATCCCATGCGTCGGTGGCACAGCGATTAGGACTCTCACTAACCATGTACATGGTCCAGGGTTCAATCCCCTGACAATGTAAATCTGATATCTATGGTCGGACTGCAAAATTTCGACTACCAATATCACATGCTGAAAATTCCATACCTGTGTACGGGACTGTCCAGCGAGCTCAATAACATAACAAATATGCGAATAAAAATCCAAGTCAATGAGATGATAGCGTAACAATATATTATCAAAAATACAGGAATAAGTTACATTAAATAAAAGGTTACTTAGATATACTTTTAAAGCCCACTGCTACAAAGTTTTAATATAATCCACAGTAGTTATTCTGGCCATTCGATCTTCAGTATGGAGCTAGCGAAATGGGCAGCTGTTGATAAAAGTCTGCAACCTGCTTAAATTATAAAGAAAGTAGGCTTTCCGATAGGTAAACTTACAAGACTTACCACTAGCAACAACTGGAATTAAACGGCGCAACAACACGCTATTCAAATACATTAGAATAAATGTATCCCAATATCAGTCTACTTATAATCATATGTCTTATGAAAAACTTAGCTAGACGTATCCATTCAGCCCAAGCAACGCCAAGAGTCAGTTATCAAAACACTATTCGCCTGATCATAAATGAAAACAACGCTCTACAAATGGCATTGCATGGCCTTCGATATGTGCCATATATGAGTAGAAAAAAGAAATTATGCGATATTATTTATTCAGTAAAAATATATCCGCCTTGAAACTTAACTATCCTCCAAAGGGGACAAAATCATCACCTTCAAAATGTCTAGACTAACATGTCAGTCGTCTTATCTGGGAGTCATCACCTGGATGTATCTGCATTCTCCAGTCATTTAATGGTGTTCCATAGTTTCAAATGCCAAAGCGTTATTCACCACATCACTTGAGCCACAAGAGCCGCCTCTTGTACGACAGGTATCAGTAACTATTTAATTCAGTTTGAACTGGACCGATGTGCTTGGCCTCAGGATGAAATGTGCCTCCCGGACTGCACTTCTAGTCACCATTCACTGATTTACTTCATCAAAGCATCTGCACAAGGACCCGATATGTCCAATCAGTCAAAGTAGAAAGTCCAAATTGAATTTGATAATACACCAGTTATCTACCCGCTTTCAGTAAACTAATGTGTTCGTCTACATCTGACCGCCATCAATAATCTGAGCAAACCATTCATCACCTCTGGTTTAAACGCTTATGGACTGATTGAAATCACAGATTTTTATCAATCAGTATAAATATATAGAAAACTCAATCTCCGTTTTGACAGAAAAGGTCATTTTGTGATTGTTAGCAAACTCACATATTAATAAACAAAAATTCAAGATTGTTAGTGATAAGATGAGAAATATTTATAACTAACATGATAGAAAATGTGTGAAAGTCAAAACAGAAGGGAAGAATTCAAAATACATAAATGAGGATATTTCATCATTCGTACAGTGTTCAACAGCCATGTAGTTGGTTTAGGTTTGATTCCTGGATGACACACTCCTACATACCACTTTGTTCACTAACCGGTATAAAGCCGCAAATAGAAGAACTAATGTCAGCTCATGATTAAATCCTCCATGCAATAGAAGAAGAGTCGGGTGTAAGACTGACAACCCCACATCACAATTACTGAAACTTCAAATCTGGACGCACTATCGATGAAAACATATATGTGTTATACACTGTTAGCCCAAGTAAATTATTGTACAAATAAGTTCAATAATTAAAAGGATTAATGATGAAGGCTAAACTGAGAAGGTGGTTGTCACAAAAAGCAGGAATTATTGACGCCATCTTTCTCTAGGCATATTATATTCAGTTGTTAAGCCTATTAAAACAAAATAATGCAGAACTATGAGGTACTAATAATATGAATTATGTACCAAGGCCTATCTTTACCCTTGCATACATTTTAACACTGAGAAACTCAGTGGGCTCATCAATTTATATTCTAACTTTATTTAATTCCATTTCAAAATTAGATGTTCATTTTGATGATATTAGATAGTTGGAGGCAATCGACCACAGGAAGCCTTGCTTGACCTAGGTTTCGTGCTAGTTAGCACTCACCATTCAGCAAGACGCATCTGCAACCTTGAAGGAACTCATGTACCTTCTGAGATTCGAATCCGCGTCATCCAGTGCCCCTGCAGTCAGAGACGTTATTACTGAACTATTTGGACTGATAGAATTCAGTCTGCACCAAAGAAAGGACGAGACACGTCACACTACTTACTAGTGTCTAATCTAAATGTGCCAAAATCAGTTAGGTAAATCATTGAAACCCAAGGAGCACTGAACAGTTGTTTCGTCCTCATTTGAGACTCTACAAGCATTTTACCCGTAACCTTCCGATCATAAGGCCGATCTTGTTGACCATCTAGTCCCTCTGACTAGAATTCAATGAACCATGAACTCTAACTCCAAACAATTCGTAATATAGCACGGCCCTTGACTGAAGCCTCCAACGAGCATATATTACACGTTGCTATGATGAATCCAGCAGATTACAACTTCTCAGTACAGTTCCAGGAAATCGATCCAGCAGGTATCAATCAGCTGGAGATTGGTATTGGGATTAAAGGGTTTTGTGGCGTTTTTGATGGTGTCTACAGTAAAATTATTCTAAATTCCTAAAAATACAACCTAAGCATCGATTTTATTTATATTATTGTTTCCTTTGATTCCTAGAGGCAAACAGGGCTTCAGCAGAACGTCGCCATTGCGTTCAGTTCTCGCCGCATAATTTTCGGGTTCCACTCGAGGGCTTGTCTAGTGATGTCACTTCATGGTTTCCTCAGCGTATGGCCAGCCAATCCATTTCCATTTCTTCCTGCCTATTTGTTGCACAATCGGTGACTGCTGGGTTGGTTCGCTCCCAGAGATACTTGTTGCTGATCTTTTCTGGCCATCTCATCTTGAATGATGTATTGAGCGAAGACAACTGTTAATGAAGGTCTGTAGTTTGTTTGAGGTGCTCTTTATGACACGCTCGCTAAGTCTGTGATCCGCATAGTGAGTAATAATATCTGACTTCACATTGGAGTTGAAAATCTAGATCTTATTTTCACTTTCATGTTGAGTGCTGTTGACCTCCACACAGACATATGAGTAATAAACGCTTGTCTTGCTTTTCCGATTCTGGCTTTGATATCCGCGACAGTCCTGTCCGCCTGTATTTGAAACGATGCTTCCTGGGTAGGTAGGTAGGTAGATAGGTAGGTAGGTAGGTAAAGGAGGTTGTTTCTTTCAGGTTCCTCCCATTTTTCCTGGCTGATTGTTGTCTGTTGCTGTTGTTGTTGTGGTTGCTGTTTGCCAGGAATTTTCATCATCTCTGTCTCCACTTTCTCTATGTTCACCTTAAGTCCTATCTTCTCTGGATACTTCTTTTGACATTTTGTTTCTTTTCACTTGGATATCTTCCAGTTTGTGAGAAATCAGACACATAACATCGGCGAAGTCCAGATCTTCCAAGTTTTTCGTGTGGGTCCATTTTATACCTGTTTCCTCGCTGCCCGTTGTCTGTCGCATTATTCAGTCTACTGCAATCAGGAAAATCATTGATGATAATAGGCAGTCTTGTCTCACTCCCGTCCTCACTTCGTAGGCTTCCGAAAGTTTCCCGCTGTGGATTACTTGGCATGCAGCATTGTCGTACAACTGTTGGATGAGATGTATAATTGTCGATGTGACCTCGTAGTAGCGAAGTAGTTGCCAAATCACCTCTCGATTGATGCTGTCGAATGCCTTTTCAAAGTCGATGAAGTTGAAATAGAGAGTTGACTGCACTTCCAAGCTCTGCTCAATGATGATATGATTTGATCAATACATGACTTGTTCCTCTTGAATCCAGCTTGTTCCGGTCGAAGTTTTTCATCCAGGGCTGGTTTGATTCCCCGCAGGATGATGCGGGTTAGTATTGTGCTTGGGATGGACAGGATCATAATACCGCTCCAGTTCTTTCACTGACCTAAGTCTCCTTTCTTTGTCAGTTTGAATAAGTAGCCTTTCTTCCAATCCGCAGGTACCTTGCACCCTTTCCACACCTTCTCCAGTACTGGTGTCATCAGGTCCGCTGATGTCTCTTGGTCCATTTTCAATGCTTCTGCTGAGATTCCGTCTGATCGCGCCACTTTTCCAGCTTTTAGCGTCTTCGTTACCTTCAGGACTTCTGTTCTCGTCAGAAGGTTGGAAACATCGATTTTAGACAACAGAATTAAACAATCTCGTAGATTTAACCAAATAGATGCCGCTATAACGCCAGTCAACATATCACCACAGACTCCGTATTGACTATCAGCAGCAAAGACAATGGTACATGAAGTTGGAATTCAACGAATAGAGTATTTTTCTGTAAGTTTATCTGAAGATCTGATTGACCAACACAGCATACAATAGAAGCATGTGAATGATACTTTTTGTGCCGACATCAGTACAAACCCAGTTCTACGAAAATCAGGTCACAAACTCATAAGTTCATGATCATTAAACCAAATATAAAATCACAGTGGATGATCATGTTTGCTTAAGTCATGATATGCCATTAGTGAGTTTCATAAAGGCTTGTATATAAGCCTATTTGGTCAGCCTGATTTGAGACTCATCGGAGTTACTGATACACCACCAAGTTTCAAACCTACAACCTTCTGGTGACAAGCTTAACTCATAGACACTCCAGCCACTGAGAACTGATTCAGTGGTCAACCCACAAGTTCTAACTCCTACCAATTCGTGATTTTTAGCACGACCAGTTATCTGTGAGTATTTGTCCTGGCTGTTTAGTTGGAAGGTGCTGGATTCAAAACCCATAGGCTGCGTACCGATGATGAGTCTTAAGCCAAGACGAAACATTTGGTTCTGAATGCTTAACTAATAGATATCAATCCATCAAACATCAAGGAAATGGGACGCTGAGTCACATTTCTAAAATGAAAGTGTATTGCTAGTAACAAGTCTTAATGTAAGTGTGAAACGTGGAAACTGTGGTAGAATGTCATTCCATATCAGATTATTTTAATAATCACACAGTGATGCAGTATTAACAATTGGATGACCAGGTTTCGAGCATAAATTATTGCTGCTCATAATCACATCAATTTAGTCACACGTTTTCACAATTTGTCTTTTATCAATTTTCTGAGTTTCTCTCTCTCCAACTTCCCTTTGTTGTTTGTTACCTTTTTCCATATACCCAGCCTAGGCGTTGAGTCATTCCGACTGCACATCTATGGTGTTGAATCGATAAACAAAGATTCAGTGATTAAACTCTCTCTCTCTCCATCTCTAAAACTATATATAACTTTTCAACACTATCAACCTGACCCACTCCATAGCTGTGTGACTGCATGCAAGTGAATGTAATGCAGTTTTTCTAGGTTATTTAACACACTAGAGTGAATCATTCTAGGTCTAGCTGAATTTTTGTTTCAGTAATCTAGTTTGACCGATGTAATTGACCTCAATAACAGTCATTACATGTTATTTACTAAATTATATTGTCTTTCTTGACCGGATCTATTGAGCGGGTCCTCTAGTCGATAAAGCTAATCTCTGACAGAGTTGGTTGGTTGAAATGCTACCCTTATTTCGACCTCATTCAGAAGCTTACGTAGTTCCTCTGATGTTCCTTCTTTATAATGCGGAAGTACTAAAGAGGCTTTCAATCCTATATAATTTTCTTTATCTTTATCAATTTTATTGCTAGTCTTAGTTCTTCTATGGTTCTTCATAAAGAAGGATATCCAATAATACCGATTGTAGACTTTAGAAACACGCCAACGTGTATGCTGCCAAGATTTCTCTCAACAATACTAAGACCGACAACAGACAACTCAAAGGCCAGAATAGTAGATTCATTTGAACTAGTAAGACAACTAAAAGCCACTAAAGTATAGGAAGAGGAAATACTAGTCAGCTTTGATGTAAACAGTCTCTATACTAAAATAATCATTCAAATAGCCATGAATGCACTGAAAACGAGACTAAAAGAAGATAATGGCCTAAAAGACAGAACACAGTTATCCGTAGAAGAGATAATAAAAGGGGTGGAATTTTGTCTGACAACAACATATTTCATATTTGAAGGAAAAATATACCAACAAAAAGTGAAGGAGTAGCTATGGGATCACCCATCTCACCAATAATAGCTGACATGTTCATGGATTTTTCCGAAGAGAATGCACTTAAAGCATTCAGGTCATCAATGAAACGTTGGTGGAGATATGTAGACGACACGTTAGCAATAATGAAAAAAACGATGTTGAGAGATTCTTCTCACACATAAACAGCCATGTCGACTCAATAAAATTCACTATGTAAATAGAGAATGAAATCGAGGAACTGCCTGTGTTAGATTCCAAAGTACAAAGAGTAACAAATGGTAGGTGATATAAAAACGACGCTATATAGGAAAACTACACACTCTGGAAGATTTCTTAATTCTCACTCAGCTTATCCACCCACGGTAAAACGAGCACTAATACAGGTTTTTGATTCTGTCTACAGGAAAATTATTCTAAATTCCTAAAAATACAACCTAAGCATCGATTTTATTTATATTATTGTTTCCTTTGATTCCTAGAGGCAAACAGGGCTTATATACAAGCCTTTATGAAACTCACTAATGGCATATCATGACTTAAGCAAACATGATCATCCACTGTGATTTTATATTTGGTTTAATGATCATGAACTTATGAGTTTGTGACCTGATTTTCGTAGAACTGGGTTTGTACTGATGTCGGCACAAAAAGTATCATTCACATGCTTCTATTGTATGCTGTGTTGGTCAATCAGATCTTCAGATAAACTTACAGAAAAATACTCTATTCGTTGAATTCCAACTTCATGTACCATTGTCTTTGCTGCTGATAGTCAATACGGAGTCTGTGGTGATATGTTGACTGGCGTTATAGCGGCATCTATTTGGTTAAATCTACGAGATTGTTTAATTCTGTTGTCTAAAATCGATGTTTCCAACCTTCTGACGAGAACAGAAGTCCTGAAGGTAACGAAGACGCTAAAAGCTGGAAAAGTGGCGCGATCAGACGGAATCTCAGCAGAAGCATTGAAAATGGACCAAGAGACATCAGCGGACCTGATGACACCAGTACTGGAGAAGGTGTGGAAAGGGTGCAAGGTACCTGCGGATTGGAAGAAAGGCTACTTATTCAAACTGACAAAGAAAGGAGACTTAGGTCAGTGAAAGAACTGGAGCGGTATTATGATCCTGTCCATCCCAAGCACAATACTAACCCGCATCATCCTGCGGGGAATCAAACCAGCCCTGGATGAAAAACTTCGACCGGAACAAGCTGGATTCAAGAGGAACAAGTCATGTATTGATCAAATCATATCATCATTGAGCAGAGCTTGGAAGTGCAGTCAACTCTCTATTTCAACTTCATCGACTTTGAAAAGGCATTCGACAGCATCAATCGAGAGGTGATTTGGCAACTACTTCGCTACTACGAGGTCACATCGACAATTATACATCTCATCCAACAGTTGTACGACAATGCTGCATGCCAAGTAATCCACAGCGGGAAACTTTCGGAAGCCTACGAAGTGAGGACGGGAGTGAGACAAGACTGCCTATTATCATCAATGATTTTCCTGATTGCAGTAGACTGAATAATGCGACAGACAACGGGCAGCGAGGAAACAGGTATAAAATGGACCCACACGAAAAACTTGGAAGATCTGGACTTCGCCGATGTTATGTGTCTGATTTCTCACAAACTGGAAGATATCCAAGTGAAAAGAAACAAAATGTCAAAAGAAGTATCCAGAGAAGATAGGACTTAAGGTGAACATAGAGAAAGTGGAGACAGAGATGATGAAAATTCCTGGCAAACAGCAACCACAACAACAACAGCAACAGACAACAATCAGCCAGGAAAAATGGGAGGAACCTGAAAGAAACAACCTCCTTTACCTACCTACCTACCTACCCAGGAAGCATCGTTTCAAATACAGGCGGACAGGACTGTCGCGGATATCAAAGCCAGAATCGGAAAAGCAAGACAAGCGTTTATTACTCATATGTCTGTGTGGAGGTCAACAGCACTCAGCATGAAAGTGAAAATAAGATCTAGATTTTCAACTCCAATGTGAAGTCAGATATTATTACTCACTATGCGGATCACAGACTTAGCGAGCGTGTCATAAAGAGCACCTCAAACAAACTACAGACCTTCATTAACAGTTGTCTTCGCTCAATACATCATTCAAGATGAGATGGCCAGAAAAGATCAGCAACAAGTATCTCTGGGAGCGAACCAACCCAGCAGTCACCGATTGTGCAACAAATAGGCAGGAAGAAATGGAAATGGATTGGCTGGCCATACGCTGAGGAAACCATGAAGTGACATCACTAGACAAGCCCTCGAGTGGAACCCGAAAATTATGCGGCGAGAACTGAACGCAATGGCGACGTTCTGCTGAAGCCCTGTTTGCCTCTAGGAATCAAAGGAAACAATAATATAAATAAAATCGATGCTTAGGTTGTATTTTTAGGAATTTAGAATAATTTTACTGTAGACACCATCAAAAACGCCACAAAACCCTTTAATCCCAATACCAATCTCCAGCTGATTGATACCTGCTGGATCGATTTCCTGGAACTGTACTGAGAAGTTGTAATCTGCTGGATTCATCATAGCAACGTGTAATATATGCTCGTTGGAGGCTTCAGTCAAGGGCCGTGCTATATTACGAATTGTTTGGAGTTAGAGTTCATGGTTCATTGAATTCTAGTCAGAGGGACTAGATGGTCAACAAGATCGGCCTTATGATCGGAAGGTTACGGGTAAAATGCTTGTAGAGTCTCAAATGAGGACGAAACAACTGTTCAGTGCTCCTTGGGTTTCAATGATTTACCTAACTGATTTTGGCACATTTAGATTAGACACTAGTAAGTAGTGTGACGTGTCTCGTCCTTTCTTTGGTGCAGACTGAATTCTATCAGTCCAAATAGTTCAGTAATAACGTCTCTGACTGCAGGGGCACTGGATGACGCGGATTCGAATCTCAGAAGGTACATGAGTTCCTTCAAGGTTGCAGATGCGTCTTGCTGAATGGTGAGTGCTAACTAGCACGAAACCTAGGTCAAGCAAGGCTTCCTGTGGTCGATTGCCTCCAACTATCTAATATCATCAAAATGAACATCTAATTTTGAAATGGAATTAAATAAAGTTAGAATATAAATTGATGAGCCCACTGAGTTTCTCAGTGTTAAAATGTATGCAAGGGTAAAGATAGGCCTTGGTACATAATTCATATTATTAGTACCTCATAGTTCTGCATTATTTTGTTTTAATAGGCTTAACAACTGAATATAATATGCCTAGAGAAAGATGGCGTCAATAATTCCTGCTTTTTGTGACAACCACCTTCTCAGTTTAGCCTTCATCATTAATCCTTTTAATTATTGAACTTATTTGTACAATAATTTACTTGGGCTAACAGTGTATAACACATATATGTTTTCATCGATAGTGCGTCCAGATTTGAAGTTTCAGTAATTGTGATGTGGGGTTGTCAGTCTTACACCCGACTCTTCTTCTATTGCATGGAGGATTTAATCATGAGCTGACATTAGTTCTTCTATTTGCGGCTTTATACCGGTTAGTGAACAAAGTGGTATGTAGGAGTGTGTCATCCAGGAATCAAACCTAAACCAACTACATGGCTGTTGAACACTGTACGAATGATGAAATATCCTCATTTATGTATTTTGAATTCTTCCCTTCTGTTTTGACTTTCACACATTTTCTATCATGTTAGTTATAAATATTTCTCATCTTATCACTAACAATCTTGAATTTTTGTTTATTAATATGTGAGTTTGCTAACAATCACAAAATGACCTTTTCTGTCAAAACGGAGATTGAGTTTTCTATATATTTATACTGATTGATAAAAATCTGTGATTTCAATCAGTCCATAAGCGTTTAAACCAGAGGTGATGAATGGTTTGCTCAGATTATTGATGGCGGTCAGATGTAGACGAACATATTAGTTTACTGAAAGCGGGTAGATAACTGGTGTATTATCAAATTCAATTTGGACTTTCTACTTTGACTGATTGGACATATCGGGTCCTTGTGCAGATGCTTTGATGAAGTAAATCAGTGAATGGTGACTAGAAGTGCAGTCCGGGAGGCACATTTCATCCTGAGGCCAAGCACATCGGTCCAGTTCAAACTGAATTAAATAGTTACTGATACCTGTCGTACAAGAGGCGGCTCTTGTGGCTCAAGTGATGTGGTGAATAACGCTTTGGCATTTGAAACTATGGAACACCATTAAATGACTGGAGAATGCAGGTACATCCAGGTGATGAGTCCCAGATAAGACGACTGACATGTTAGTCTAGACATTTTGAAGGTGATGATTTTGTCCCCTTTAGGGGATAGTTAAGTTTCAAGGCGGATATATTTTTACTGAATAAATAATATCGCATAATTTCTTTTTTCTACTCATATATGGCACATATCGAAGGCCATGCAATGCCATTTGTAGAGCGTTGTTTTCATTTATGATCAGGCGAATAGTGTTTTGATAACTGACTCTTGGCGTTGCTTGGGCTGAATGGATACGTCTGGCTAAGTTTTTCATAAGACATATGATTATAAGTAGACTGATATTGGGATACATTTATTCTAATGTATTTGAATAGCGTGTTGTTGTGCCGTTTAATTCCAGATGTTGCTAGTGGTAAGTCTTGGAAGTTTACCTATCGGAAAGCCTACTTTCTTTATAATTTAAGCAGGTTGCAGACTTTTATCAACAGCTGCCCATTTCGCTAGCTCCATACTGAAGATCGAATGGCCAGAATAACTACTGTGGATTATATTAAAACTTTGTAGCAGTGGGCTTTAAAAGTATATCTAAGTAACCTTTTATTTAATGTAACTTATTCCTGTATTTTTGATAATATATTGTTACGCTATCATCTCATTGACTTGGATTTTTATTCGCATATTTGTTATGTTATTGAGCTCGCTGGACAGTCCCGTACACAGGTATGGAATTTTCAGCATGTGATATTGGTAGTCGAAATTTTGCAGTCCGACCATAGATATCAGATTTACATTGTCAGGGGATTGAACCCTGGACCATGTACATGGTTAGTGAGAGTCCTAATCGCTGTGCCACCGACGCATGGGATCTTTCAGTTGATTTATTTTATTTAAAATTAGATTCGTCAGTTCTAACGTTGTGCGAATCCCAATATTTTTGAGGTTTCTTCGAATTACCTCTGATGCACCAATTTTGTATGGTATCGTGACTGTTTCCCTGCCTACCTCCGTCTTCTCATTCTTCGATTTTACTCTCTTTTTTATATTGTCTTTGATAAATTCTTTTGTCGAGGTACTTTTTGAATAGGATGTTTATTTCATTACGCTGGTCCTCGGGTGTTGTTGTTGCAAGTCTACTTATTCTATCTGCAAAAACCTGTATTAGTGCTCGTTTTACCGTGGGTGGATAAGCTGAGTGAGAATTAAGAAATCTTCCAGAGTGTGTAGTTTTCCTATATAGCGTCGTTTTTATATCACCTACCATTTGTTACTCTTTGTACTTTGGAATCTAACACAGGCAGTTCCTCGATTTCATTTTCTATTTACATAGTGAATTTTATTGAGTCGACATGGCTGTTTATGTGTGAGAAGAATCTCTCAACATCGTTTTTTTCATTATTGCTAACGTGTCGTCTACATATCTCCACCAACGTTTCATTGATGACCTGAATGCTTTAAGTGCATTCTCTTCGGAAAAATCCATGAACATGTCAGCTATTATTGGTGAGATGGGTGATCCCATAGCTACTCCTTCACTTTTTGTTGGTATATTTTTCCTTCAAATATGAAATATGTTGTTGTCAGACAAAATTCCACCCCTTTTATTATCTCTTCTACGGATAACTGTGTTCCGTCTTTTAGGCCATTATCTTCTTTTAGTCTCGTTTTCAGTGCATTCATGGCTATTTGAATGATTATTTTAGTATAGAGACTGTTTACATCAAAGCTGACTAGTATTTCCTCTTCCTATACTTTAGTGGCTTTTAGTTGTCTTACTAGTTCAAATGAATCTACTATTCTGGCCTTTGAGTTGTCTGTTGTCGGTCTTAGTATTGTTGAGAGAAATCTTGGCAGCATACACGTTGGCGTGTTTCTAAAGTCTACAATCGGTATTATTGGATATCCTTCTTTATGAAGAACCATAGAAGAACTAAGACTAGCAATAAAATTGATAAAGATAAAGAAAATTATATAGGATTGAAAGCCTCTTTAGTACTTCCGCATTATAAAGAAGGAACATCAGAGGAACTACGTAAGCTTCTGAATGAGGTCGAAATAAGGGTAGCATTTCAACCAACCAACTCTGTCAGAGATTAGCTTTATCGACTAGAGGACCCGCTCAATAGATCCGGTCAAGAAAGACAATATAATTTAGTAAATAACATGTAATGACTGTTATTGAGGTCAATTACATCGGTCAAACTAGATTACTGAAACAAAAATTCAGCTAGACCTAGAATGATTCACTCTAGTGTGTTAAATAACCTAGAAAAACTGCATTACATTCACTTGCATGCAGTCACACAGCTATGGAGTGGGTCAGGTTGATAGTGTTGAAAAGTCATATATAGTTTTAGAGATGGAGAGAGAGAGAGTTTAATCACTGAATCTTTGTTTATCGATTCAACACCATAGATGTGCAGTCAGAATGACTCAACGCCTAGGCTGGGTATATGGAAAAAGGTAACAAACAACAAAGGGAAGTTGGAGAGAGAGAAACTCAGAAAATTGATAAAAGACAAATTGTGAAAACGTGTGACTAAATTGATGTGATTATGAGCAGCAATAATTTATGCTCGAAACCTGGTCATCCAATTGTTAATACTGCATCACTGTGTGATTATTAAAATAATCTGATATGGAATGACATTCTACCACAGTTTCCACGTTTCACACTTACATTAGGACTTGTTACTAGCAATACACTTTCATTTTAGAAATGTGACTCAGCGTCCCATTTCCTTGATGTTTGATGGATTGATATCTATTAGTTAAGCATTCAGAACCAAATGTTTCGTCTTGGCTTAAGACTCATCATCGGTACGCAGCCTATGGGTTTTGAATCCAGCACCTTCCAACTAAACAGCCAGGACAAATACTCACAGATAACTGGTCGTGCTAAAAATCACGAATTGGTAGGAGTTAGAACTTGTGGGTTGACCACTGAATCAGTTCTCAGTGGCTGGAGTGTCTATGAGTTAAGCTTGTCACCAGAAGGTTGTAGGTTTGAAACTTGGTGGTGTATCAGTAACTCCGATGAGTCTCAAATCAGGCTGACCAAATAGGCTTATATACAAGCCTTTATGAAACTCACTAATGGCATATAATGACTTAAGCAAACATGATCATCCACTGTGATTTTATATTTGGTTTAATGATCATGAACTTATGAGTTTGTGACCTGATTTTCGTAGAACTGGGTTTGTACTGATGTCGGCACAAAAAGTATCATTCACATGCTTCTATTGTATGCTGTGTTGGTCAATCAGATCTTCAGATAAACTTACAGAAAAATACTCTATTCGTTGAATTCCAACTTCATGTACCATTGTCTTTGCTGCTGATAGTCAATACGGAGTCTGTGGTGATATGTTGACTGGCGTTATAGCGGCATCTATTTGGTTAAATCTACGAGATTGTTTAATTCTGTTGTCTAAAATCGATGTTTCCAACCTTCTGACGAGAACAGAAGTCCTGAAGGTAACGAAGACGCTAAAAGCTGGAAAAGTGGCGCGATCAGACGGAATCTCAGCAGAAGCATTGAAAATGGACCAAGAGACATCAGCGGACCTGATGACACCAGTACTGGAGAAGGTGTGGAAAGGGTGCAAGGTACCTGCGGATTGGAAGAAAGGCTACTTATTCAAACTGACAAAGAAAGGAGACTTAGGTCAGTGAAAGAACTGGAGCGGTATTATGATCCTGTCCATCCCGAGCACAATACTAACCCGCATCATCCTGCGGGGAATCAAACCAGCCCTGGATGAAAAACTTCGACCGGAACAAGCTGGATTCAAGAGGAACAAGTCATGTATTGATCAAATCATATCATCATTGAGCAGAGCTTGGAAGTGCAGTCAACTCTCTATTTCAACTTCATCGACTTTGAAAAGGCATTCGACAGCATCAATCGAGAGGTGATTTGGCAACTACTTCGCTACTACGAGGTCACATCGACAATTATACATCTCATCCAACAGTTGTACGACAATGCTGCATGCCAAGTAATCCACAGCGGGAAACTTTCGGAAGCCTACGAAGTGAGGACGGGAGTGAGACAAGACTGCCTATTATCATCAATGATTTTCCTGATTGCAGTAGACTGAATAATGCGACAGACAACGGGCAGCGAGGAAACAGGTATAAAATGGACCCACACGAAAAACTTGGAAGATCTGGACTTCGCCGATGTTATGTGTCTGATTTCTCACAAACTGGAAGATATCCAAGTGAAAAGAAACAAGATGTCAGAAGAAGTATCCAGAGAAGATAGGACTTAAGGTGAACATAGAGAAAGTGGAGACAGAGATGATGAAAATTCCTGGCAAACAGCAACCACAACAACAACAGCAACAGACAACAATCAGCCAGGAAAAATGGGAGGAACCTGAAAGAAACAACCTCCTTTACCTACCTACCTATCTACCTACCTACCTACCCAGGAAGCATCGTTTCAAATACAGGCGGACAGGACTGTCGCGGATATCAAAGCCAGAATCGGAAAAGCAAGACAAGCGTTTATTACTCATATGTCTGTGTGGAGGTCAACAGCACTCAACATGAAAGTGAAAATAAGATCTAGATTTTCAACTCCAATGTGAAGTCAGATATTATTACTCACTATGCGGATCACAGACTTAGCGAGCGTGTCATAAAGAGCACCTCAAACAAACTACAGACCTTCATTAACAGTTGTCTTCGCTCAATACATCATTCAAGATGAGATGGCCAGAAAAGATCAGCAACAAGTATCTCTGGGAGCGAACCAACCCAGCAGTCACCGATTGTGCAACAAATAGGCAGGAAGAAATGGAAATGGATTGGCTGGCCATACGCTGAGGAAACCATGAAGTGACATCACTAGACAAGCCCTCGAGTGGAACCCGAAAATTATGCGGCGAGAACTGAACACAATGGCGACGTTCTGCTGAAGCCCTGTTTGCCTCTAGGAATCAAAGGAAACAATAATATAAATAAAATCGATGCTTAGGTTGTATTTTTAGGAATTTAGAATAATTTTACTGTAGACACCATCAAAAACGCCACAAAACCCTTTAATCCCAATACCAATCTCCAGCTGATTGATACCTGCTGGATCGATTTCCTGGAACTGTACTGAGAAGTTGTAATCTGCTGGATTCATCATAGCAACGTGTAATATATGCTCGTTGGAGGCTTCAGTCAAGGGCCGTGCTATATTACGAATTGTTTGGAGTTAGAGTTCATGGTTCATTGAATTCTAGTCAGAGGGACTAGATGGTCAACAAGATCGGCCTTATGATCGGAAGGTTACGGGTAAAATGCTTGTAGAGTCTCAAATGAGGACGAAACAACTGTTCAGTGCTCCTTGGGTTTCAATGATTTACCTAACTGATTTTGGCACATTTAGATTAGACACTAGTAAGTAGTGTGACGTGTCTCGTCCTTTCTTTGGTGCAGACTGAATTCTATCAGTCCAAATAGTTCAGTAATAACGTCTCTGACTGCAGGGGCACTGGATGACGCGGATTCGAATCTCAGAAGGTACATGAGTTCCTTCAAGGTTGCAGATGCGTCTTGCTGAATGGTGAGTGCTAACTAGCACGAAACCTAGGTCAAGCAAGGCTTCCTGTGGTCGATTGCCTCCAACTATCTAATATCATCAAAATGAACATCTAATTTTGAAATGGAATTAAATAAAGTTAGAATATAAATTGATGAGCCCACTGAGTTTCTCAGTGTTAAAATGTATGCAAGGGTAAAGATAGGCCTTGGTACATAATTCATATTATTAGTACCTCATAGTTCTGCATTATTTTGTTTTAATAGGCTTAACAACTGAATATAATATGCCTAGAGAAAGATGGCGTCAATAATTCCTGCTTTTTGTGACAACCACCTTCTCAGTTTAGCCTTCATCATTAATCCTTTTAATTATTGAACTTATTTGTACAATAATTTACTTGGGCTAACAGTGTATAACACATATATGTTTTCATCGATAGTGCGTCCAGATTTGAAGTTTCAGTAATTGTGATGTGGGGTTGTCAGTCTTACACCCGACTCTTCTTCTATTGCATGGAGGATTTAATCATGAGCTGACATTAGTTCTTCTATTTGCGGCTTTATACCGGTTAGTGAACAAAGTGGTATGTAGGAGTGTGTCATCCAGGAATCAAACCTAAACCAACTACATGGCTGTTGAACACTGTACGAATGATGAAATATCCTCATTTATGTATTTTGAATTCTTCCCTTCTGTTTTGACTTTCACACATTTTCTATCATGTTAGTTATAAATATTTCTCATCTTATCACTAACAATCTTGAATTTTTGTTTATTAATATGTGAGTTTGCTAACAATCACAAAATGACCTTTTCTGTCAAAACGGAGATTGAGTTTTCTATATATTTATACTGATTGATAAAAATCTGTGATTTCAATCAGTCCATAAGCGTTTAAACCAGAGGTGATGAATGGTTTGCTCAGATTATTGATGGCGGTCAGATGTAGACGAACATATTAGTTTACTGAAAGCGGGTAGATAACTGGTGTATTATCAAATTCAATTTGGACTTTCTACTTTGACTGATTGGACATATCGGGTCCTTGTGCAGATGCTTTGATGAAGTAAATCAGTGAATGGTGACTAGAAGTGCAGTCCGGGAGGCACATTTCATCCTGAGGCCAAGCACATCGGTCCAGTTCAAACTGAATTAAATAGTTACTGATACCTGTCGTACAAGAGGCGGCTCTTGTGGCTCAAGTGATGTGGTGAATAACGCTTTGGCATTTGAAACTATGGAACACCATTAAATGACTGGAGAATGCAGGTACATCCAGGTGATGAGTCCCAGATAAGACGACTGACATGTTAGTCTAGACATTTTGAAGGTGATGATTTTGTCCCCTTTAGGGGATAGTTAAGTTTCAAGGCGGATATATTTTTACTGAATAAATAATATCGCATAATTTCTTTTTTCTACTCATATATGGCACATATCGAAGGCCATGCAATGCCATTTGTAGAGCGTTGTTTTCATTTATGATCAGGCGAATAGTGTTTTGATAACTGACTCTTGGCGTTGCTTGGGCTGAATGGATACGTCTGGCTAAGTTTTTCATAAGACATATGATTATAAGTAGACTGATATTGGGATACATTTATTCTAATGTATTTGAATAGCGTGTTGTTGTGCCGTTTAATTCCAGATGTTGCTAGTGGTAAGTCTTGGAAGTTTACCTATCGGAAAGCCTACTTTCTTTATAATTTAAGCAGGTTGCAGACTTTTATCAACAGCTGCCCATTTCGCTAGCTCCATACTGAAGATCGAATGGCCAGAATAACTACTGTGGATTATATTAAAACTTTGTAGCAGTGGGCTTTAAAAGTATATCTAAGTAACCTTTTATTTAATGTAACTTATTCCTGTATTTTTGATAATATATTGTTACGCTATCATCTCATTGACTTGGATTTTTATTCGCATATTTGTTATGTTATTGAGCTCGCTGGACAGTCCCGTACACAGGTATGGAATTTTCAGCATGTGATATTGGTAGTCGAAATTTTGCAGTCCGACCATAGATATCAGATTTACATTGTCAGGGGATTGAACCCTGGACCATGTACATGGTTAGTGAGAGTCCTAATCGCTGTGCCACCGACGCATGGGATCTTTCAGTTGATTTATTTTATTTAAAATTAGATTCGTCAGTTCTAACGTTGTGCGAATCCCAATATTTTTGAGGTTTCTTCGAATTACCTCTGATGCACCAATTTTGTATGGTATCGTGACTGTTTCCCTGCCTACCTCCGTCTTCTCATTCTTCGATTTTACTCTCTTTTTTATATTGTCTTTGATAAATTCTTTTGTCGAGGTACTTTTTGAATAGGATGTTTATTTCATTACGCTGGTCCTCGGGTGTTGTTGTTGCAAGTCTACTTATTCTATCTGCAAAAACCTGTATTAGTGCTCGTTTTACCGTGGGTGGATAAGCTGAGTGAGAATTAAGAAATCTTCCAGAGTGTGTAGTTTTCCTATATAGCGTCGTTTTTATATCACCTACCATTTGTTACTCTTTGTACTTTGGAATCTAACACAGGCAGTTCCTCGATTTCATTCTCTATTTACATAGTGAATTTTATTGAGTCGACATGGCTGTTTATGTGTGAGAAGAATCTCTCAACATCGTTTTTTTCATTATTGCTAACGTGTCGTCTACATATCTCCACCAACGTTTCATTGATGACCTGAATGCTTTAAGTGCATTCTCTTCGGAAAAATCCATGAACATGTCAGCTATTATTGGTGAGATGGGTGATCCCATAGCTACTCCTTCACTTTTTGTTGGTATATTTTTCCTTCAAATATGAAATATGTTGTTGTCAGACAAAATTCCACCCCTTTTATTATCTCTTCTACGGATAACTGTGTTCCGTCTTTTAGGCCATTATCTTCTTTTAGTCTCGTTTTCAGTGCATTCATGGCTATTTGAATGGTTATTTTAGTATAGAGACTGTTTACATCAAAGCTGACTAGTATTTCCTCTTCCTATACTTTAGTGGCTTTTAGTTGTCTTACTAGTTCAAATGAATCTACTATTCTGGCCTTTGAGTTGTCTGTTGTCGGTCTTAGTATTGTTGAGAGAAATCTTGGCAGCATACACGTTGGCGTGTTTCTAAAGTCTACAATCGGTATTATTGGATATCCTTCTTTATGAAGAACCATAGAAGAACTAAGACTAGCAATAAAATTGATAAAGATAAAGAAAATTATATAGGATTGAAAGCCTCTTTAGTACTTCCGCATTATAAAGAAGGAACATCAGAGGAACTACGTAAGCTTCTGAATGAGGTCGAAATAAGGGTAGCATTTCAACCAACCAACTCTGTCAGAGATTAGCTTTATCGACTAGAGGACCCGCTCAATAGATCCGGTCAAGAAAGACAATATAATTTAGTAAATAACATGTAATGACTGTTATTGAGGTCAATTACATCGGTCAAACTAGATTACTGAAACAAAAATTCAGCTAGACCTAGAATGATTCACTCTAGTGTGTTAAATAACCTAGAAAAACTGCATTACATTCACTTGCATGCAGTCACACAGCTATGGAGTGGGTCAGGTTGATAGTGTTGAAAAGTTATATATAGTTTTAGAGATGGAGAGAGAGAGAGTTTAATCACTGAATCTTTGTTTATCGATTCAACACCATAGATGTGCAGTCGGAATGACTCAACGCCTAGGCTGGGTATATGGAAAAAGGTAACAAACAACAAAGGGAAGTTGGAGAGAGAGAAACTCAGAAAATTGATAAAAGACAAATTGTGAAAACGTGTGACTAAATTGATGTGATTATGAGCAGCAATAATTTATGCTCGAAACCTGGTCATCCAATTGTTAATACTGCATCACTGTGTGATTATTAAAATAATCTGATATGGAATGACATTCTACCACAGTTTCCACGTTTCACACTTACATTAAGACTTGTTACTAGCAATACACTTTCATTTAAGAAATGTGACTCAGCGTCCCATTTCCTTGATGTTTGATTCCGAATAAATTATGACAACTCACTAAGGAGGTATGTTTTATAAAATGTGGGAAAATGAATCGTATCCATTCAGTTTCCTCTAGGATGTGAAATTTGTTGACGAAGAGCTGCACAGTTTCCAGATGATCTGTATGGAAAATGGCTTATTGCTCTTACTCATAGACAAGTATCTGAAATCAATGAACTCTGCTGAATAGTTTCGGCAGCTTCTAGAAAGACTTTGCAGCTAAATGCAAAATTTTAAAGTGGTACTAAGGCAGGAAGTCTTGAAAAGCTGCTTTCTTTCTCTCACTTTATACTGAATTCCGCCGCCAAGCAACTATTTAGTTTTTACGGGTTGATCACGGATTGATGTCAATTAGAAAACCATTCAAAACGAAAGAGTGCTGGACAGCTGTTTCACTTTAGTTTGGAAATCATCGCTGGTGACTTGCCGCAGGATGGATTTTCCTGGAGTCCTAGCGAGAAGTCGTTGCCAGTGTGGTCCATCCAGATATCACGTGTGAGGATGGATGTCCCACCTACGACAATGGTTGGGGTTGCTCTAAATCACGAATTAGTAGAAGTTAGAATTTATTCACTGGCCATTGATTCGGGTCTCGGTGGCTGAATGATATACGAGCTTGCCTTGTAACCGGAAGGTTCTGGTTTCGAACCCCTCTGATGGGTGCTTACTGCTAATGATTCCCAAACTAGGATGAAACAGCTGTCCGGTACTCCGTGATGGTTTTCAATGGTTCTCTAACTGATATCAATCCCTGATCAACTCGTAAAAACAAAACTAACCCTTACACACCAAATTATTAAAATAAACTATTTAGTTAGAATGTGAAATACTAGCTCGTCGCATCAGATGGTATCAACATACATATACCAGTTGACCTGCACCTGCGATGCTAAGTTCGTTCGCCTTTCAATGTGCCTGAGAAAACTATTGAGCTGGTTAGCAAAAGGAGGATGGAAGTGCACTGATACTTTAACAACGGTATATCTCATAAAATCATGACATTCAACTACATTTGATAAATCATACAAAGTCTTAAACACTATGAGATCAGTCTTCTTAAACGGAGAGAGATGAATATATCCAAGCATATGTGAATCAATAACCATCCGAAAATTTAAGACGACTTTATGTATCTGCAAGTAGTACGTTTAACCTTTGACTTTGTCAAAGCCATCATAAAGAGTCTATTTTCATACAATTATTCCTCTTAATGAATTTGACTGCATGCTTCATGTCCAACTTTGAAAGAAAAAAGTTGAAGCATGCAATCAATCAAACAACTTCTTATCGTCGATATGTCGATGACACATTTATAGTGTGGAACAATGAAAGTAATGCTTCAACGACGCACATACCAATGCTGAATTGACTGTGAAACATGAAAATAATGGAAAGTTCCATTTCCTAGAAACTGCATGCAACTCCAAGAAGATGGTAATCTTGAGAAGTCAATTTACCGAAAGCCTTCAGGGAAAGGACAGTACATGAATTTTAATAGTATTTGTCCAAATAGCTTTAAACGAGAACTAGTCAAGACTATGAACTATAGAGCTAATAGATTATGCTGTGCAGAGAAACTAGAGGGAGAAATGATGTTTCTCGAAAAGATGTTGAAATGTATCGGTTACCCTCAAAAGTTCATTAACAACTACGGAAGATCTGAAGGCTCAAATTTCATGTCAATAATAATGGAAAAATCCCATCTTGATTTAACTGGATTTTAAAGACGAAAATATTACAGTAATTGTCAACAGAAGATTGAGGGCGTCACTAAGCATGGCTTATCCTGCAGGTAAGCTGATTCTGGTCTAGCGAGCAACTTGTTCTTTGGTGCAATCGAAAATCGATATATATATGCTTCACATGTTAACTCCAACTGTGTATGCGAATTCACATGTATCCGTGGGAGCAGTTTCATTGGAAGAACAGAAAGAAGGGAATACCTACAATTTTCTGAACATGTAACAAAAGACCTATGCCTAAAGGGAACAAAAGCTTTAAACAGTGCCATCACCAGGCATCTCCTTGACATGGCTCATGAGGTGGACGTTGCAAGATCGTTCAAAATTATCCTGAGACATAAGAGTTCAATTCTCCTCGAGTTTGCTTTAGCAATCTCCATCAAGCGCCTGAAACCCGACTTATGTGTTCAGAAAGAAGCAGTTATCAGTCTTCCCTTGCCCTGGTAAGTGTTTACTTTCACCCTCTCCTTCATCTGATTACGTAACGTCGGAATAATGTTTAATATCATATATATATATATATATATATATATATATATATATATATATACTGCTGTACGCATATACTGATTGATTGACTTTTTTGTAAAAATGAACTCTGTGCAAGTATTTAATTGAATTTAAGATTTTTCCGTCGATTGATTGAACCGAAGTGCTTGGTCTCAGGTTGACATGTCAGCTTCTTGAGCAGATACTTTGATGATGTCCGGGCATTTAGTTAGTATTTAATTGGTGGATGATGACTAGCAGTGGAATTCAGTATGCGCATTTCGTCCTATTTGGGACTCATTGCCCGCTAGACGTACCTGCATTTATCAGCGAGTGATGATGTTCCCTCCGAGACTCGAACCCGGTGCCCATAATTTCAAATGCCAAAGCGTTATCCACCAGACCGGATGGCGAGTCCCAAACAGGACGAAATGCGCATCCTGGATTCCACTGCTAGTCACCATCCACCAATTAAAAACTGTGCAAGTATACAGGATTTCATCATGAGCTGACATTAATTAGAGAACCATTGAAAAACCTGGGAGTACTGGACAACTGCTTCGCCCTAGTCTGAGACTCTTCAGCAATACGCACCCACGCAAGTATGTTTAAATTGTTTCTGTAGATATATTTCATAATGATGTTGGCCTGTAAGCAGCTGATGAGAAGCCGACGAAATAAATGACAGTCTATTTTCTTAAGAATACTAATATTATTTAATCCTCTTTATCATTTGACCTTATTTGTATTACACAAATTCATCTTGCTATTCATTATATGATAATCTGTGAACACAGATTGTTCTGGAATGGATTCTCTAGTTTACGGTAAGAGTCGTGCTGGTTTTACTATGACAAGATGAGTATATTACTCAGATGTGGATTACTTTAGAATGTTTTCTCCCTTTCTTAACGCTTTTCGATGAGACGTTAATTTCTATGATCAGTAGACGAGTCATACAGTCAGTAAGCTGACTTTTGACCAGTAATTTCTGTTCTTTCCAGCTGTACAGAAACTTTTAAGGTTCCTTACGCCTCAAATTTTACATCTCACTCACGTTTTAACATTAGATGTTGAACCCTGAAGTGTAGAAATAAGTGAAGTTGTTTGTGTAGTAAATCTGTTATTTTGAGGAATACTGTTTTCTTGCACTTTAGAATGTGAAAGCGATTGCAGTATTATGAAAATAACAGTCACTTTGTTTTTAATAAATCTTTCATTATATATTTATGTACATATTATGTAACTAGTTGTCCTTCCTAATGAAATATTCACGTAAACATTGTTTCACAAGCATTGATAACATGTAATGTCCTATTACTTAACGATTCCTCCCTTACTTCGTTGATAAATTACATAAGGAAAAACATGCGATCCAGTTGCAGACCAAGATGTAGTACTTTACAACTGATAAATATTTCTTGTTCACTCCAATTAAGCAGCACAAACGTTAAAACTGACTGGTTATAATGACTTTACCAAATTCAAGAATAGGGAAACCAAACATGTTACAAAAAAAAGTCAGGTTGTTAATGTCTATTTTCTTTTTCATTCTCATTTTATTGCCGTAAAAGTTATAAAAATGTGCATGCGGAAACCTGTTTTATGGTAGTGCCTACTTTTTCTGTTTTGCTCTAAAGTTTCTATTATTCCGTATTTGTGTTTATATTCGTATATTTCCGTACTAGTGTGACTACGTTTCCCTAGAAGTAATCCGTCTTCATATAAAGTCATTCAAAGGAAATTTAAAAAGGAAATCTACAATAATGAGTTACGTAGTTCATTTGATATCAGCTCATGACGAAATCTTCCAACCAATGAAACAAAAAGTCCCTACAAATCCAATCCTTGAAAACTAATCTGATGCTCACTAGCGGCTTGCTTTAGCCAAACTATAAGCCTGCAGTTCTAGTGGGAAGCCGTGACCAGTAGGGTGCGGCAGAATGAAGGCGAGACAGTAACTCATCGACGAAGAAGACATCACAAAGTGGTCGCACTATGTCATGAATTGACAGAGATTAGAATTCACGTGCTGACAGCTGGATCGGATCCCAGTGAGTGGCTCAATGTTCTATGAGCTCTCTGGCCTTGTAAACAGAAGGTCCTGGGTTTGAACCCTGTCGGTGGGTGCTCGCTGATGAAGAGTCCCAAACTAGGGAAAAACAGCTGCTCAAAACTCCATGGCTGGTTTTCTAATGGCTCTCTTACATGATGAAATCCATGAACCAGTCATTTGATTGTATCTTTTAACACTTTCTGGCATTAGTCCCAGAAGAAATGTGGCTACCTTGAGCTTTATGAATGAAAAAAGGATACATTGAGACCAAAACTAACTTGTTGTTCTCTGAGCCGATCTTGGCGTTCTGATGTATAGATGTCCGAAATTTTCTATACACACATTCAGTCACAAAGGCATCAAAAGGGGCAAAGAGACGATTGTTCATGTATAAACCTTTATGGTTCTATTCAGCAATAATAACATCAAAAATTCAAAATTATCTCAACAGTTCCGTTAGGCAGCTATACAGTCCAGCTAATTTTCTAAATATAAAATTAGTACTGTAGAACAAAATCGGTTAACCGAAATCCAGCTGTAAGAGGTACCTAGGAATGAAGAAAAATATTTCCGACAATGTGGGATAGAAACTGTGTTTACAAGAACCACACATCAACATATCCTACGGACTGTCCAAAGTCGGAATCACCTTCACTCATTCAGACAAAATTATATAGTGAAACAGCGGATTATCAATGTATCGGACAACCAGAAAGAAAAGCATTAAAAATTAGAGACAAATACTGAGGATCAAGTGAACGTGTGATATTCTAAATATCAGAAAAAGAATACAGAGTCTAGGAAGAAAAATGGATAATAATCACAAAGATAGTTGAAACGTGCAAATAAGTTTAAATGTTGTGATTAGACCGCCGTGATGAGATTTTCCAAACAGTCATCCAGTTACAGCTTACGCATCTTCTCATAACTGGGCGTCATTTTGTCAGAAAGAAACACACTCCTTTACCTCGTTAAGCCATTAATAAGACTGATCGAGAGGGAAGGTCGGGTATGAGACTAGCAGCCTCATCCCCCAAATGTAAGCACCACTGCCACCGAAACTTCAAGCCTACAGCTTGAAGCTCCCTATGTTCCACACCGGGAACGGAAAGGAATAAGAATAAGCCCACATAGATTCTTTGGATACACGATAAATTGCGATATTCAAAGTTTAAGTCGTTCCTTTATTTTTATACAAAGTTCAGCTATACTTTATGACATTACTTACCACTAACATGACTGTCGTTTCCATAAATCAGCAAAATCTCGAGATTGTCAACGCATTGACTTCAGTTAGAGAATTATTGAAAACCAGAAAAAAAGTGGGTGCTTTTTCGGGACTTTTCAACAGTACTCATTCATCAGACCCATGGCCAGGGATCGATTCCTCGATCTTCAGGGGATGACGTGAAATCATTCACAACTTAGCCGTTGCGAAGGGATCCAGTCGTCAATCAATTCTAAATTCTGTAAATTGGTAATGTTTAGCGCTACTGCCTACAAATTCCATCAGCCAGCAAAATTTCCTCACATACCATCTGGTGGACTCCATAGGTCATAGCTTCTCAATAAAACTTCAGACAGTCTTCTCCCTATAGTCAGTCACTAGTGAGCATCAGATTAATTTCCAGGTGATGACAGCAGTTATAGTACATGTATGATTGGATCCCATTCTAGGAGCAAAGTGAATCTGTTTTACACAGACCAGTGGATTAGCTGTAAGTACCTATGAATGTATCATCAAGTCTCAGAAATGAAAACCATACCTTCTAAATAATTAGTTTAGATGTTAAAACGTTTTGTGGTACTGTGAATTAAATTACCTGATTGTGTGACTTAGAATTAAATTGTTCTCATGCTTTGAATTTTTGCTTCACTACATTCATTTCAAGAATAAATATTATCTTAATTCTTCAACTGTGAAGTGTCGTCTATAGAATTTTTTCATAAAAAAACACTCATACTTCGAAGGCAAGGTAGTTGTAGCGTAGAATAAGATGGCAGTCTACATCACAAATTAATACTGAGAAACGTTTTCAGTATGAATGGGTAGTGCTTGACAGAAAAAACTCACACAGGATAGAGAAAATGAAGTTATCACCATCCAACTTGTGTTACTTTAGATATAGGTATGTGTGAAGTATGGTCTCTGAAAGAATATATCAAAAGACAACAGGCTTTTATTCGTAGATAACTTCGTTAAGATGATCGTTTTAAATTAAGCGGATTTCGTAAATAATAATGATATTAGACGTATTGTTGGATAAGAGTAGAAAGTGTATCAGTGGGATTTCAGAATTTCATGGATTGAAGTGACCAGTAAAACTGAGCAGCTGTTTAGTCAAAGTTCGGGGGTGTTTAGGAGTACCCATTTATCATCCTGCAGCCAGGGATCAAAAGCAAGACCTTCAGGTTACGAGGAGAGTTCATTAATAATTTAGCCACTCGGGTAGGATCTTTTGTCCTATCAGTTCTAACTCTTGTGAATCCGCAATGTATGGTGCACAGCGGTAGGATACTCGCCAACCACCCCGTATGTGGTTCACGGTTCGACTCCTGGCCAGGGACGCACTCCTTTACCTCGTTAAGCCGGTAACAAGACTGGTAAAGAGGGAAGGTTGGGTACGAGGCTAGCAGCCCCACCCGGTAAAAATGGACACTTCCGAAACTTCAAGCTTATAGCTTAAGGCCCTTTGTTCCACTGGGAATATAAAGTTATGCAAACAAAGCGCAACCGCCAGCCAGTGTCATCAGCGAATATTTATTCCTCAATCCGACTTGGTGGATCTTGCTAGTCACAACTTCGGAGGGGCTGAATGGTTTGTGAAGCCTTCTTTTAGTCTGTAGATTCTTCGTTCCGTCTTTGGTAGGGTTATGCGTGCGTGCTCTTGAAGAGTCCTAGACAGGGACAACCCAGCTTCTCAGTACCTTCTAGTTTATTTTATTCTCCAGATACTGATGACAATTTAGAATCATTCTTCAAATCATTCACATCCGAGCAAAACCAAGATTTGAAAATTGCTAAAATCACAGGTACTCTTATGGCTGATATAATCACTTTTTTGCATAGGGAATTGTAATAAAAGTAAAAATTTACTCCGGCTGAAAGGAAAAAATCGTAGAAAGTTGTTCTTTAGAATTAAAGATAAAAATGGGCAGATAAGGTTGATAACAACTTTGCAATATAATGAAGTTTTAAAATATTATTTTTAGATACTATACAGAATTTTAATTTTGGATTAGTAGAATTAATGTGAATAGCACATAGGAGATGTATATATAGAATTAGGAACTGTCAGTAGTGAATAAAGCTGAACTACTAATTATAAATTCCATATATTTCTCAGGTGACATCACACGACAGGCTGTTGAGTGGAACCCGGATAGGAAGCGGAGATTTGGTTGTCAATGCGAGGGTGATATGGAGGAGGTGGTCATGTTAAGAGGAGATGAAAGCATGTGGGCAGATGTGGAGCAAGGTGAAAATGTTGTCGGAGAGGAGAACGCAATGGAGACGTGCGGCTGAAGCTCTATGTTCCTCTAGGAACTAAAGGAAACAATAATAATAATACATTTCTCAGGGTGTCTCGTAGAGAAGGTCATGTGGAGAGAGGGGAAATGACAGCTTATAAGCAGTCGTGGAGCCAACTACAGAAAAAAACAACGTCAGAGAACATAACACAATGAAGATTTGTTGGTGAATTCGACTGTTCCACTTGAAATCTAAGGAACCAATAATATTAGTAACAATAACGACGTATTTCAGTGGTTGAATGGTGATCATTGATTTGACTGTTGGTAAGGCTATAGAATTTTATTCTAAGGAAGTAATAAAGAGCAATGACAGACTTCGCAAAGTGGATTTGAGTTGAGAAAGCCGATGGTTGCATCTTAAATTAAGGATATTTTTTAGTAAGGGAAATTAATGTCAAATGAAGATAAGTAAACGGATACGTATTTTGTCACATAATGTCATACGAAATATCATCAGAGCTGAAAAGACTTTGTTTTACAGGATTTCGCCGATAATTTATGCCTGATTTCCTATAAACTTGAATATATGCAAATGAAAAGCAACAAGTTGGCGATAAAAGAAGCATCAAAGATAGAACTTCACTTCAGGTGAACATAGAGAAAGCAGAGGTGATGAAGATTCCTGACCAACAGCAACAGAAACAACAAAAACTGACAACAATCAGCATAAATGGGAGAAATGTGAAAGAAGCAACCTCCTTCACCTATCCACCTATCTGCCTGGGACGCATCCTTTCAACTACAGATGAACGGAACTGATGAGGATATCAAAGCGAGGATGGGGAAAAGCAAGTCTAGCTATCATTACTCGCACCAAGTCTGTGTGGAGATCAACAGCCCCACTCAGCACAAAAATGAGATCCGGATTTTCAACTCCAATGTGAAGTCAGTGCTACTACATGAATCGGAGACTTGGCCAGCGCGTCAGGAAAGCCGCTTCGAACAAACTACAGATCTTCATCAACAGCTATCTTCATTCAATACGTCGGTGGCACAGTGGTTAGGACTCTCGCCAACCATGCACGTGGTCCGGGGTTCGAGCCCACGCCGACGCATACCTGATATCTATGGTCGGCCTGCAAATTTTGGGCTACCGATATCCACGCTGAAAATTCCATACTTGTACCAAAAATACAGTGTGGAATCAAGCTGCAACCAAAAATAAAAAAATAAAAATAATACTACTCAAGATCAGATGGCCGGCCAGAAAAGATCAGCAACAGAAATCTCTGGGAGCGAACCAGTCAACTAGGAACCAATTGTGCAACAAATTTACTGGATGAAATGGAGGTAGATTGGCTGGCCATAATCTGAGAAAACAAGCCATCATCATGGGACATCACACGCCAGACTATCGCTCGAGTGGAAGCCGAATGGTAAGCGGTGAGTTGGACGTCAGAGACAGGGTGATATGGAGGAGGAGATGATGCGAAGAGGATATGAAAGCATGTGGGCAGACGTGGAGGAAGGTGAAAACGTTGGTAGAGAACCAAAAGCAATGGAGACGTGCAGCTGAAGCCGTATGTTCCTCTAGGAACTAAAGAAAACAATAACAATAATAATTACATGGTGGCCTGTTTAAAACTCAGCCTACCGATAACTTCCGTCGACATATTGCGTTGTTGAAATCTATTAAATTATGGCCGCTAAAAGCATTATTTATTTTGGCGGGTATTTAAAAAGTTTATAACGTGTTGATTGAAAAGTTTCTACTAAACTTAAGAAAAAGCATTATCCTCGATGACAGCTTATCTTATTGTGTGAGGTGACTGTTCCTGTGGGGTGTCCTTAGTTCATAAAATGTACTCCTGAATTTTTTACAGTTGACTTTCAATCAATTATCGTGTATTTCTCAAGGCAGAAAAAGGAGGAATATCATAATAGATTGGTTTACTCTTCAGTCAGATAGGTCTGTGTTACATGATTTGTCATCGATTAATATTCTACTTGGAGGTCTTGTACGAAGAGAGAATATTATTCCACAAACGCCACTGAAAGTACTGTACATAACATAAGCACTGTTCAGAATAAAGTTACCATTATTATTAAGATTTCTAGCCATCCAAATGCTTAAATTGTCTTGCATTTCTTATTGTTTTAATCATGAAATAATGCTAGATGTTCACTATATGCGATCGCGTGCATTTTTAATTGGCTTTTAACAATTTGCTGCGCAATTCAACTCTTGTAGAAATTGAAGAAAAAAAAAGCAAAGAATAGGTTTCCTCTGCATTTATGTCAACACTGCGTCACATGGTGTTCTTCAGATTATTACTTTACATGTAAATGTTGTATAGCAAGGAAATATTTCAGAAGTAAATACTCTATACGTTTCTACACACTATGTTAACATATTGTCTGGAAAAAAAATAATATTTACCCTTATTATGGTTATATTATTATTGCTGGTTATCAGATTGTATTTTATGACCAGTATTTAAAGTTTTATGAAATTTATTGTTTAGACTAATTATTTATCTTCTAGTATTGTTTTTGTTTTGTAGGGATTTAGTTACATTGGTTGGAGGAATCCTTCATCATGAACTGACATCAATTAGAGTACCATTAGAAGACCTGGGAGTATTGAACAGCTGTTTCATCCTAATTTGGGACTATTCAACAGTACGCGCCCATCAGGGTTCCAATCCAGAAGTTCCTAGGTTTGAACACTGGTGGGTGCGTACTGTTAAAGAGTCTTGAGCTGAGGCGAAACATACGTCCAGTACTCTTTAGTGGTTTTCAAATAGTTCTCTGGCTGATTTAAGCTCATAATTATCTATCTTGTCTCAGGGAACAAACATTGCTTCAAAACAACGTGGATTTTTTATTTCGTTGGTTCTCATCATCTGTATCATAGTGAGATAAAACATCAGTGATAAGGTAGCTGAAGTATTACGGTGTAAATATATATATATATATATATATCTGGGAATCACCAGCAGTATATACCTACCACAGGGGTTCGAACCCAGGACCTTCCGGTTACAAGTCAAGCTCGTATACCATTCAGCCACAGGGACCTGATTCAATGGTTCGTGAATTTTAACTTTTACCAATTCGTTATTTAGCGCAACCCCAACCAATGTCGTCGATGGGACATCCATTCTCACACTTGAACCAATGGGCATCACTGGTCACGACTCCCCACTAGAACTCCAGGAAAATACGTCCAACAACATTAGTTGGGTTCGCGCTAAATTCACGAATTGGTAGAAGTTAGAATCCATGAGCTTACCTTGTAAAAAGGAAGGTGCTGGGTTCAAACCCCTGTGGTGGGTGCGTACTGCCGATGATTCTCAAACTAGAGTGAAACAACTGTCCAGTACTCTCTGTGGTTTGTTTTCAATTGTTCTCTAACTGATATCAGTCCGTGATCAACTATTCCTTACAAACCCAGCTATAGGAAAAAAACATATATATATATATCTTATTAGAGAGAAGTTTCTCAAAAATAAAATAGAGGTCAAAATTTGAAGTGCAAGAGGTCAAATGAAAGGACGGTGACTTATATAGGTGAGTAGAATTCATAAGGTGAAGAATAATTATCTCTTATGGAAGTCAAACAGAAAAAAGCGGGTGTTGGGGGGGTTGAAAAGACAAGTTAATGTATTTAGAAAACAAAGAGTTATTAAAGGATGAGTCAACGAGGTCATTGAAGTTCAACAACAAATTCGTTTTAGACACATAAATCAGGTTTCAGCAGTTTTACTGTGATAGTCTCAGCCAACCGAAGTAGACTTGAGCTGTTGTGTCTGTTGATTATTGTGAATGATACGAGCGCATCGATTGGGTGTCCTGTGTCTATCAGGTATTTATTGATTGAAGAACTTGAACTGTTTGTCCGCTTTAACCGGAAGTTCCTTGGAACTTGTTCGAAAAATTCGAAGCAGGACCTTCTTTCTGTTCTTCCATCATAGTTTTTCCCGCAGATGGATGTGAATTGGTATACACAGTTGGAAGTACTATATGTTCTTTCTCTACTCAAATATATAAAAGGGAATTCATGTATGAAATTATATGAATTGCTGATTTCATGATTTATGTGTAGATTTCCGATATTTCACAGAATTTGCATTTTTCAAAAGATCATCTCTTTAAGGCTTTATATTTCGAGTTTGAGCACGGATTGATATGATTTAGAGAACCATTGAAAACCAGCAAGAGGGAATTACTGGGCAGCTGTTTCATCCTGGTTTCTTGGGAATCATGGGCAGTACGCACCCACCGCCATAGTTCGAACCCAGGACCTTCCGGTTATATGGCAAGCTCGTATACCATTCAGCCACTAGGATCTATTTCAAAGCCCCATGAATTCGTGATTTTAGCATGACCACCAACCATTTTCATCGGTGGGACATCTATCCTCACACTTGACTGGTTGAATCTCAATGGCCATGAATTCTCACTAGAACTTCAGGAAACTCTGTCCTGTAGCACATCACTAGGGATGAAACATCTGTCCTGTACTTCCTGGTTTTACATGCTACTCTAATTGATATCAATCTGTGTTCAGAGTCGGAAAACAAATCCTATCCTTAAAAATCAACTCTTGAAGGATTTATTTATCATGACGCACGGTAAAAAGTTAGGACAATTTCATCGTAGAATAGTAATTTCTATGGGTTTTTTTCACTCAGATAATAAAGGATTACTAAGTAGATATTCTTACTGGTAAAGCATCATCGTTCAAAACAAAGTTTTTGACATACAAGAATAAGAAGTGTGAAATCTGATTGGAAAGCCAGTCATAATCAGACAAAAACGTCAAAGAGTATATATCCTGGGATTTTCAAAACAATTAGTTCACTATATTGCACATGTTAATTAGCTTTGATTTGACCGCTTTGATAGCATTTTTTCAAATGTATGTACGATTTTATAACTGCAGAGATTATTGATGAAAGCTTCAGGTTTATGCGAGTTTTGGTGTAATTTATCAGTGAACTTAACAGAAAAGACGTTCAGTCAACAGCTACTCTTTTCACCGATATCATTCTCAAGCCATACAAACATATATATATATATATATATATCAAATTTTCTTAGCAACAAGAAGAATATTTCCAAAAGTGTGTCTTTAGACTTTTAAATTTTTAGATAACAAATTAAGTAATGCAAAAATCGTCACTCGGGTAGAAACTACAAGTGAATTGAATAATTAAACTAAGTGACCTAATATGTCTGATGGGGTTGAGTAGAATTCAAATAAAAGTGGACGAGAGTTCAGTTAATGAGGGATGTAAATGTAATAAAGGGGGGAAGAAAATCAATACAATAGAGAAACGAAAACGGTGGCTAGGACTCTCGCCAACCATGCACATGGTCCGGGGTTCGAGCCCGCACCGACGCACATCTGATATCTATGGTCGGCCCGCAAAATTTGGGCTACCGATATCCATGCTGAAAATTCCATACTTGTACCAAAAATACAGTGTGGATTCAAGCTGTAAATAAAAAAAAGAACTACGTATTTGGTGTTAAGGTAAATTGTAGATTCAATGACCTAACAAACTTCTGTTTTATGTAGACTTCAGGTTTTGATATGTGAATTGCCATTGCTTCTGCGATCTGACGAAGTCTGATTTTAAAAACATTTGCAAGATTCCCGCGTATTCTTTAGATGACTCCGATATTAGTCTGCGGGTTCAACTGGTGTCCAGAATTGATCAGGTTATCGAGAGTAGAGTTTCGGGGGTATACCTTCTTTCTTATTGGTGAATCCGTGAAGGTAAGCGTCCATTGATATGTTTGCCTAGAATGTCCGCATGAGCAGGTAAACTGATTGAATCATATTGATGAGGCCGGCAGTGATAGCACATCCTTCACGTCCATATGGATCATTGATTTTGTGGAGGAAGTTAGTCAAAGTTTACGCGCGAGGAAGGTTTTCTTTAATGAAAGAGACAGGCGGTTTCTCGATGTTTCTGTCGGTGAGTCTCCATTGAATTTTAGATTAAAGTAGAGAAATCTTTTGACAGAAGGAAGTGCAAGCGGTTTTAGTAGTTTAGGCTTTGTTCATTTCGCGATGAAATATTCAGGTCTTTTCATATTACCTAATTTGTTATCTAGATTTTACTGCTCTAGTGAGATATCTTTCGAAATATTCCTCTTATTACTAAGAAAATTTACTACTGATATGCAATTATATAGCTTGAGATCATTATCTCTTGAAAGAGTTACCCTTCACTGAAGTCTTTTCTTTTATGACTCATTGTGAACTTTTAAGTTGCCTGAACTTAACTGAGGCTGAAAGGTTAAAGCTTATACAATGAATCGCCTTGTGACTGTCATTATCACAATCACTGTGTTCGGTAACTGGCCTCATACCCGAATCATTTGACTCCTCACAAAGTCAATTCTAGTAAGAAGTTGTGACTGGTTAGATGTTCCAAGTCAACTGTATTATGCACCAATTAAGTTGGGTGGTAGATTGCTAGAAGTCAGAATTTATAGAGCATCCTATTCCAGTCTGGTAAATGAACAGTAAATACGTAAAAGTCTTAACCCAAACTTTTTAGATTTAAGCCTCATATAGCCCTGATAATTCGAAACAATTATCCACTGTGAAAAACTTTCTGATATTTCGGTGGTATTAGATGGTTGGAGGCAATCGGCCACAGGATGCCTTGCCTGACCTAGGTTTCGTGCTAGTTGCCACTCACCAGTCAGCAAGGCGTATCTGCAACCTTGAAGGAACTCATGTCCCTTCTTAGATTTGAACCCGCATCACCCAGTGTTGCTTGCAGTCAGAGATGTTACCACTGAGCTATTTGGGCTCTCGATTGACCTTCTGTAAGACTGTAGTGGGTATTTTGACTGGATACTAGTAACTAGTGTGATTTTTCCCGTCCTTTCTTAGGTACAGACTGAATTCTATCAGTCAATCCTTCAATGTGTCCACGATTCTAGGTAGCTCACCATCACTGATAGAATTCATTCTGCACAGAAGATAGGATTAGACACATTACACTAGTTAATGACTAGTGTCCAACCAAAGATTTCTAGTGTTTCGTCAGAGAAATGTCCAGACATCTATAACATGAATAAAATCTACACAGTAATGAATACTTTATTATCAAAATGTTTTCAATAAGAACCAGAATTATCTCTGGTTCTACTTTATGGATATCATTTATCCTTTAGAACTGACACCGAAAATATACAGTAGTCTTTAAAATTTTTACAGTTGATTACTATTACTATTTCCATGGGTTCCAGGCGGGACAGAGAGCTTCGACAGCACGTCTCCATTTTTTCCTATCCAATGCGATCCTTTTTAGCTGTATCCGCGTTCGAGCATTGTTTCTCATTTCCTCCCATTATGATCTCCTCCAAGTTAACCTACGATGCTCAACTTGTCACTTCCCATACAGGTTACACTCGAGGACCTGGCTGACAATGTCACCCAATCGTCTCCTCAGCGTGTACCCAATCCATCTACACTTTCTTCTACATATTTGTTAGGTAATAACTTGTTGGTTAGTGTGTTCTCAAAATTTCTTGCCGCTAACTCTTTTTGGTTATTTGATCCTCAATAAGGAGAGAAGGCAGTTATTGATAAAAGTCTCCAGTGGCCAGTTGGAAATGTTTTTCGGGGCGCGCTAACCCACACAGGAGAAGAACTGACTTGGCTCAGGTGTTGAAAACCCGAAATGAACTGAACTGTCTGACTATTATTTAATTTGTATATCAGATTTCTAACTGTAATTCTAGGGAAAAAAGTTGAATCAGATTTATTGAAGCAAGTGAAACAAACGTATTTAATTGTCCTTGCTCTATTATTCCTATTTTAACGACTTGTAAATAAACAAATGGGTGTGGTTCATGCTCGTTCATTCGTTCGTCCGCTATTGAACAATACAATCAGTACGATATAAGTATTCAATCATTTACTCATAACTCAGCAGATAATATACTATTACAAAGGTAAAACGTTACATTAAGTCACATGATAACATGCTGCCTAATGATTTAGTAGAATATCAGCATTAATTTCCTACCAGTCAAAGAGTTTTCTTTTCTGTCTTCTTAGATAATTGTATACTGTCGTCAAAAATTTGTTTATATTGAGTTAAAGTGCATATTTTGTTTATTGACCAACCTTTGTGTAGAAGAAGAACAAGAAGAAGAGGGTGAATAAACTTTTGCATAGTTTTGTGCTTTTGAATGTAGTCAAAAATAACACTCCCTTCTATCGGAAGATTTTGCTTACCCCTTGTTATAGCTAAGCGTTTATTCATCTATTATGTGTGGACTTTCACTTCGAATGGAATTATTTCCAATGTTGCTAGCGTGTTCACTTGCTCACATACATTGTGTTTTAATTCACTGAGGCCAGTCTGTCAACCTTCTTATGATTGGCTGCTATTTTGGAGAACTTACAAGAGATACACATAGTAATAATTTGCTTCATTCCAAAACAGTACTTGTGATACAGAATGGAATTCTCAGCATTCTACTACAGTATTGCATCCACTTAAAATTCTGCATAGATTATGGGTATTCACAGTTAGTTTTTGACAACAACATATTAGCCTATCGGTAGGAAAACCAAAAGTGAACAGAATGTTTGAAGGTGTTAGAAAAGTAGATGCTAGCATACTTACTGGCGTAAGCGGTAACAAAAAGGTCGAAATATACAGAGTGTGAGAGAACGAAGAAGAATGTGTTAAGTAGAGTTTGTAATGAAAAGAGAAACAAAGCAGCACATAACAGAAAAAAAGAGAGAGAAAAGGAAAAGAAAGAAAGAAAACGTTGCACCTATAAATAATATGAGTTGGAAAGACGAGGTCCAGTTGTTCTACTGACTATTGAATAAATTATAAGTTTCACGCCTAATGCTTTCTTTATCGCACAGAACACGAGCTAAGTAGGGTATGGTTGAGTTTTTGTACTTGCTAGTGCGAGCATATAGCTTTCTATATGGGCTTCTGGTTTTGCCTGAAGAGATACAAGGTAGGGGAGAGTTGTGAATGAAGAGGGTGGTGTGAGTTAGATAGAATGGATTTAGCCAATTTTTCACATGAGTCCATGTGCCTGTCCACCAGAATATTAACAAGCTGGTTAAGTGTCACGTAGCTTACCTTGCTGACAACTTTTAACATCCTGCGTAATAAGGTATAGTCTTTCTTCAGTAGCTCTGGAAAAACTAAAGGGGAACAATAGAGAACAATAGGCAGGATGCTAGAGTTAACGAATTTTAAGCGTAAGGGTTGGGTTATTGCAGTATGTCCTAACTTCTTGATGTAGAAGGTAAGACAGAATATTTTCTTAGAAGTCATCACGATATGAGACGACCAGGAAGGATCAGCAGATAGAATGACGCCTAAGTAATTAATTTCTGACTTGGTTTCTATTTCAGTGTCATCATTGTTGCACACCTCGTGAGTGCTAACCAGTTTGTTTAGGTCAGATTTATGCCTAAAGATGAAATTAACTGTTTGGCATTTGAAGGGGTTTAAGGTAAGACCGTTTTCCTTGGACCACATCATCTTTGAGATAAATGTCAGCGGTCGAATTGGTGAATGTTCAGTGCATAAGCATCATAAATGCGTCTAACGGTAGAAGACAGGAGACTTGGTTTCGCTATATAGCGAAATTATGCACGCCTTATCTTCAACGCACCTTTGCACAGGAATCCCGTGTTGTGCTACTTCTGACCTTCGTATTGCATTTCGTTGTGTTCTTTTCACGTCTATCATGTTTTTTCGCAACGCTGAATCATTTGCTTCCTCTGACGTCAAATACATCTCCATGCTATTTGATATTTTTATGCCAATTAACATCTCTTTATATACTGCCGATAAGACTTATCAGTAGCAGACGCTAGACTCGTCTACCCACCACACAGTTTCGAACGAAGCCATTCCAACCTTCTTGGCTGAAGCTCTTGCTGTTGTACCTTGGTCAGGGCTTCCATATCCCACTGAAACCATTTCTGCAAGTGGCCGACGCAAACTCGTTTTGTTTAATTCCTCTTTTGATGGTATACACAAGACCACATCTCTCGATGACAGTGCATCGCCTTTCCCACTTCGAAATGAGTTTTCTAGAACCTGGCCCGCATCTAACTGCGTACTTTCTTTCTCTACACTTTACTTGATCGCCAATCTCAAAGGTTATATGTCCCATCTTTTCTCCCCGTTCAAATTTCGCGGCGTCTTTCTTCTCTTACACATTACATTCCTGACGGCTTCTTTCCGTTCCATTTACAGCCTCGTCAGATTCCAATCTTGGTGGAGGGCCCAGGTTGTGCTGTGAATCAGTAGTCGCCGTTTTCGCCCATACATCAACTGAAATGGTGACCTTCATGTTGCTTCATGGGTGGACGCATAATGTAATATTAGAATCAATGGAAGTCTTGTGTATCTTAGTCACTTCCTTCCTAGACCAGCCAACTCTTCAGTGTACGGTTATTTCTCTCTGTCAGACTATTTGTTTGTGGATGATATGGTGTTGTTCGGATCTTCTTAATCACCAGTTGTTGCCTACGAGAAGTGAATTCTTCACTTTCAAAACATGGACCGTGATCTGTCAGTATCGTATTTGGTACGACGTGGTCTGCAACGATGTACTGAACTACTGCGTCAGTCACGGTTATCGCACGTCGATCAGGAATGATGATGGCGTCTAACCGTCGTGTAGCGTATTCAGTCGTCACCAAGAAGTACTGATTGCCATTGGATATCTTTGAAAACAGACCCATCACACCTACCGATCACAGATCACTTACTGCTGTAACTGGAATCGACTACAGAGGCGGCCGCATGCACAGGTCTCCTTTTATCAGCTGGCACTGAGGATATCCAAGAAATATTTTGCCACATCTTCTTTCATACCTGGCTAGTATATGCTTTCTATCAAGATGTCGGTTGTTCTGGCTACTCTAGTATGTGCTAGCTGGTGACATTCTTGTCTCATCTCATGGAGTGCAGACTTCGGTGCTATCTCCAACCGGCTTCCATCGTTCTCTTGCGAGGTCGTAAATCCGTAGGCGTTCACTTGTAATCGATCTTTCTGTCTAAGTAGCGTAGTCAGGTCCTTACTCGCCGTAGGCTGTTTCCGTTAGTGATCACCTGTACGTCTGTATTCAGGGTAGGATCTTGTTGGTCTTGTTACAATACATGCAGTCCATAAACAGTCTACAGTAACTCATCTTCGTCTTTCGGTCTACACAAAAAGTCTGCCAAAACGTTTCTTTGTAAGGGACATGTGAGGTCGTGAAGTCATTCTGCTGCAAGTGCAACAACCACTGCGTTAATTTCCCACGTGGGTCTCTCGCCATTTTCAGAAACTGTAGTGGCGTGTGATCAGGTTTCATATGGAACTGTTGGCCGAGTAAATATGGTCTACATTTGTCTACCGCCCATATTCCTGCTAGACATTCTTTTTCTGTTGTTGAATACTTCTGTTCCGTATGTTAGCACAGGCTACACGCGTACATTATGTGGTTTTTAGACTATATTCTACAAAACCTAACCCTTGAATAAGTGAGCAATAATATAAGTTTTGATATCGTGTAACTGCCTATCTATATGGTACAAAGACGTGGGGTTTTTAATGACGCACTAAAAGCATTTCCAACAGGTTACTGCGATCTTTGAGAAACAGCTCTCTTCATTCAAATGGCCGATCATAAGGGATAAGCAATAAAGAACGTGGCAGGCGGCGGAACAGCTAACAAACTACAAGAGTTGAGCAATACGAGAATGACAAATATGCTAGGATAATATGAAAACATTTAGTGGACGCGAGTTCAAATCTCAGAAGGGACATGACTTCCTTCAAGGTTGCAGATACGCCTTGCTGATGAGTGCCAACAAGCATGAAACGTGGATCTAAGGCTTTCTGTGGCCGATTGCCTCCAACCATCTAATATCATCAAATCAATGTGCACCATAATGGTGAACCACCTGGAATGGTGGCCACATTACAAACCTGACTGATAGAATTCAGTCTGCATCGAAGAAAGGACTAGACACATCACACTAGTCACTAGCATCCGATCAAAACATTTAGTGGACATTTGTAAAAATAATATTTGTAAAACCTCAGCGAAATTGAGATGAATGATCCCGACCTTTCCTGCATTCGCCAAACTACTCTTAACTTCTTCAGGGAAATTAATCGAAATTAACATAACAGAGGTTTACATATATATAAAAAGGAACATCTCTTGTTTTTAAAAACTTCGTCTAATCATATGAGTCATGAGACAAGCATCAACATGTATAATAAACAGAACTGTATGACCTGTGATCCAAATTTGACCTCAGACTTTCAAATACTAGCCTACTTTTGTTATACATTCTAAACTGAGTGTACTTTCTATATGAACTGTGATTAAGATTTGACGGAATAGTTGTAAAATAATTGGGCACCGAGTGAGAAGTAGACGTTTGTAAAAAAATTATATTGGTAAAGTCATTTCAATTTTGCTGAGATTTTACGAATATAATTTTCTACAGAGTGTACTTTTCATCAGAATTTTAGGGATTACGTTCGACTAAAAGTTCATGGTCGCAGATAACTTAATATGAAAATATATAAATGTATACGCCAGATACAATGGTGTGTGTGTTCGTATGGGTGAACGGCTGTAAAACATTTGTTAGCCTCTCCGTAAGAAAATATAGACAATCGGGAATTTATTGAATTGAATTTTTGATTTTCCCGTCGATTGATTGGACGGAAGTGTTCGGTCTCAGGTTGACATGTCGGCTTCTTGTGCAGATGCTTCGACGATGTCTGGATATTTAATTAGTATACAATTGGTGGATGGTGGCTAGCAGTGGAATCCAGGATGTGCATTTCGTTCTATTTGGGAATTCAAACTAGGTGTGATTAATTAGTGATACGTATCCATTTTTTATTTATTAATCAGGGCTTGCCATGTATCAGCTAACATCACACCCTGACGCTTGTTCAAACTTTTGCGATTCACCTATATTTATTTAAATAGGGCTTCAGCAGCCAGTCTTTCTTTATACAAACCAAAACGTTTCTGTAGAATCTTAGTCTTATCTGATGAAAAGTACACTCTGTTTGAAGTGTTTAACAAAAGTAGGCTAATATTTGAAAGTCTGAGGTCAAATTTGGATCACAGATCATACAGTTTTGTTTACTATACATGTTGATGCTTGTCTCATGACTAATATGACTAGACAAAGCTTTTAAATTAAAACAATTAGTCCCTTTGATAAATTTGAATAAGGCATTAAGAAGAGAAATTTCGCGAGATGATATCATTTCGTAGTTTCTTTACAACTAACATGGTTAACAAAAATAAAATAAACTCCATGAAAATTACTCAGTTAAATGAAAAACAAAAGCACATACTAACGATCAATCACATTTAGATAGGTCATGTAGTCCAGGGTAGGCGAAGATTGAAGTCTATTCTTTTAGCTGTACACACAGTTTAGGCTGTATGTGATTAATCCAAAGTGCTTCCATCACCTTCAGTGACCAACCTTGAATTAGAGTTATGTGAAATAATTGTAAAACAGTCATTAATATTGATTTTGTGACCTGACATTAATAAGTGTTTGCAATGGATGATGCTGGATTTCTATTCAGATTGTTCGCATTGGGATTTTCGATATGGTTTAGTAGCCATTTTGGAACATGTTCTTTTCGACAACATTGGAACATTCTGTTGGTTCTACCTATATAGATGTCACCACAGCTGCAGGTGAACTTTTAGAGACAGTTTGAAGTAGAGTCTACAGAATTTCGTCCTTCAGTCGTAGGTACAGGGATCGAAAATATTCGGCAACTGAGAAAAAGAGATGCGGCGTAGAATGTGCGTTTGATGGCTGACCGAAGCCTATGAGCTATCAACTGCATTATCTGGTCACCCTTGAATGGTAGGTTAATTAAGATAGCCTTCTTTGGTGGAGAAGCTGTCTTTTCGAGATGTGGTCTTTCTTTACTGTGACAAGTGAAAAAGTTCTCCGGATAACCATTAGGTAATAAAATTGAATGTGTATGTCGAAGCTCATCCATCGATATGTCTTTCGTGCATATTTTTCGGGCCCTTGAGAACAAACATGTCACTAGGGAACGTTTATATTGGGTAGGAACAAAACTGGTAAAATGAAGATATTGTCCACTCCATGTCTGTTTACGAAAAATAGATCGCTGAATCGTTCCATCATATCTCCTGGTCACTGTGAAATATCCAGGAAACCGAGTTTGTTATTCGATTCTAGTTCGGAGGTCACTCGAATATTTGGATGAATATGATTAAATAGGGAAATAAAGTTTTCAACAGATTTACTATTATTACTAATAATGAGAGTATCATCTACATAACGTTTGTACAGCATAAATTCTCCAAGCATACCTTGCATTTTTTTCTCTAATTTCGACATGAATATATGTACTAACAGGTAATAGTATATCTGCTATGGTATCAAAACAAAATTTACCAGGGAAGGTTTAATGTGATGACAAATTGTTTTTGAACGCATAAAGGTGGCTTAAACATTATAATTCCTAGGGCTTCTACAAACTTTAGGATAAGCCCCAAACACGTATTATAGATAGGTTTAAAAAATCTGTTAACATCAATTTTATGACCTCTCTCTATAATATGTTTCGCAATAGAAGAGCTAGGTCTTCTGTTCTCACCGTTAATAGGTTCTGAAGATTCCATTTGCTTCTGGAGCCATTTTGGAATATACTCAGAAGCCCTTACTTGTAAAGATCGATGAGTCCTCCCTTCTATGTATGTGTGTCCACACGTACATTCAATTTGGTAAATACAGTGGGATGTGACGTCATTTTTTGCATGTTCGAAGGGCTTAGATAGATATAATGGCTTTACATTCTCTATTGTTATGATATTAGCTGCATACAAAGTCTTTTTAACAGCAGCGTTCAGCCCTTATCTGGTTATCAAGCTGCTTTGATGTCCCATATAGGGTAGCTTGATTTACACGTCTTTCTTAGGGGCGAGTTGGAGAGTGGGTCTTGGTGTTATGACTACTTTATATCTCCTGATGAACTTGTCTGGATAATTGTTATCAACCAGATTTTGTGTCAACTTTCTTTCTTCTACATCAAGCGTGTCTTCAGTGCATATTCGTCGGATTCTACTGAAGAGGCACCTTACTAAGGCTCTTTTGTACCGAACAGGGCAGAAACTGTAGTAATTAAGATACTGTCCTGTCCAGGTAGGTTTTCTATAAATAGATCTTTTTATTGAACCATCAAGCCGTCGACTAAGCAATATGTCTAGGAAAGATAAACAATTATCTTCCTCTTCTACAAACTGAGTGAAGTGATATGCTATTCTGATCTTCATTCATTCGATTGAAAATTGAGGTGTCAGAACAAAGCGCTTATCACTGAGGACTACGATATCATCTACATACCTTCTATAAAGTGGCACATTTTCGATTAAATCTTCCGATAAATTCTCAGTGTACGAGATATAAATATCTGCTAAAAGGGGCCCTAACGGACTGCCCATAGGAACACCATCAACTTGGCGGAAACAATCACTTATATCTGTAGAAAAGGAAGATAATTGTTTGTCTTTCCTAGACATATTGCTTAGTCGACGGCTTGATGGTTCAATAAAAAGATCTATTTATAGAAAACCTACCTGGACAGGACAGTATCTTAATTACCACAGTTTCTGCCCTGTTCGGTGTTGTGTATTGTATAAGATTTTCTGTCGTGCTCAGAAAATTTTGTCGTTTAATCTGTATATAACTCACCTTACCCTTCTTTGCATCATCTATTATAATATAATGCTCTTCTTGGTTGAACTTTGTTTCAACCCGGAAATATTTTGAACTTTCAGTCTTTTCTTAACTCCTACTAGTTTTCGACAAATTACATCAATTCAGGCTTATGTTACTCTTAGTTTCTATCAGTTATGTTCAAATCTTTGATGTAATTTATACTTCTTGTATTTTGCAGGTTATAACCAGTTGAATGGATTTCTCAAAATAATCAAGGATGACCTCATATTATTCATTTATTATTTTTTTTAATTTTGATTATAGCTTGATTCCACAACGTATTTTTGGTACAAGTATGGAATCTTCAGCATGTGTTCCGGTAGTCCCAAATTTCTCAGGCCTACCATTGATATTAGGTATGCGTTGGTAGGGGATCGAACACGGGACTATGTACATGGTCGGCAAGGGTCCTAACCGCTGTGCAACCGATGCTTATTTGCCGTTTTATGGGCTTTGCTCAACTAAACTAGTGGGAATAAGTTGATGAAGGTTTTAACAGTCAATTATCTTTTTACGATTTGATCACGGATTGACATCAGTTAGAGAACCATATAGAAATGATATTGATCTGTGATCATCTCTTGAAAACAAATCTAATCTCTACAAAACAACTATTGAAAAGTCAATTATCTAACAAATATGTAAAAGGAAATCGAAATTTCTTGGAAATACAATGAATAGGCCTTTCAAATCACCACAAATACCCATTGATTCATGATGACAATAAAAGACAAATTCAGAGAAGAAAAGCTTCTTTATCAATGAAATTATCTTCAGAGGCGGTACAGCTGTATTTATACTTACAAAAAATATAAAGTGTTCTATTATTGAGTAATAGGGGTTAACATGATTGATATAATCACTCAGAAGTGGCTTTAGACGTGAAAATTCAAAGTTGTAAATTACGTGGTACTCAATGGCGCAAAGATAGAAATTTGACACGATTAAAACTGCTATTGAGTGAGAATAAAGGTAGTTGATTGTCAATTTAACAAGTGTGAAGAGGGTGTGAAATGTACAGAAGGAGCATATGAGATTGATAATAGTGTGAATTAATTATTAAAGCGAAAGCAAACTAAAAGTAAGAGAAAAAATCAAAATTTTTTACAGGAAACGACTAGTGAAGAGGCTAAGACCAAGAGAGAATAAGAAACTGGACAAACTTCTTCTGTATACAGAGTCCAGGGTTGTATTAGCGGATTGCCAGGTACTCCGCCATACATAAAAGCCGAAACCTGATACACTTTGTACCATTTGGGTTCACTTTGTAGATGATCTTGAAAGACGATTCTGGTGGAGATACGTGGCCTGAGTTCACCAAATGCTCGAGAATTGAGCTAGTAATTGTCTTACATTGTCCCTTTGCTAACTATGCCGGAAAATGTTCAGAGATGCGTTTGGAAAGTGTGCGCTTTGTGTGGCCAATATAACTATCTCCACACGAGCAGGTGAATTTATAAACACACAGTGAGGTGGCCCAAAGCGGCAGTTTATCCTTCACACATCCGTTGATCATTTGTCGGCTGTAGAAATTGATACGTAGGTCAGCCATAAAGACCTTTGAGTGGCATCATGCTTACATCAGGCTATAGACTGGAACTAGAATAGGATAAGATGATTCTGGTGAAGGTCCGATAATGACTTGGTGGAGATTACGTTAAGAGGGCAAAATGAAAGCCTATGGACGATATTGGAGTCAGAGGACAGAGTGAAATGGAGATGGACTGGTAAACTGGTAATCCAAAGGGATAATTAGAATGATGACGATGTATATTGATTTAATTGAATTCAAATTCAATTAAATTAATATGACGCGTTGCACAAGAGGTAGTGGCTCTCGTGGCCCAAGGGATCTAGTGGATAATGCTTTGGTGTTTGAAACTACGGGCAATGGGTTCTAGCCTCGGTGGGAACAGCATCACTCACTGGGAAATGCAGGTACATGCAGCTGATGAGTCCCAAATAGGACGAAATGTGCATCCTGGATTCCACTGCCAGTCACCATCCACCAATTAAATGATATATATTGTTTGCTGGCTATCTTGTATTATTTCTAGTAAAATCTGACATTAAATATTTCCATTGAATGTATAATTTGGACGACCAAACATTTGACTGATAATTTTTATCTTATCATGAAAGGATAACTATAGCCTGCGCTATAATACACCAAGCTTCAATATTTCAAGTCCTAAGTATAAAAAGCACCTCGTTTGTTTGTTTGTGTGTGCGTAGTGTAATTCATGCCGAATAACTAACTAGTGCACATTACTTATAGCCTTTTTGTGTTTCTGTACTGCATGTGTGTGGTTTCCGTGTAAATAAAATGCTCATATGAGATAAATTTATCTATTTTAGAGAAGCGTACATTCGCATAATAAGAGTGTATGTATTTTCAATTAAAAACAAAACCTATGAATAATCATTTTTAAGACTATGAATTGTTTCTATACATGAAATGCATAAATTGAACACGAACAGCGTTTGAGATTCATTTGTTATGTTTTACTGTTGATCAGATATTTTGTTTTCTCAATATATATGCACAGACATAAAATGAAACTTTACTGTCAGATGAAAACTGAATCTCAAATAGGCTAGAAAATGGTCTTTACGCTATATATAGTATAGTGACAGTTAGTCACAACGATATTCTGAGTTATTGAGATCATCCTTTAATGACCCTAAACAAATTGCTTATAAGCACAGTAGAAGCACTTTAGATGCAGCTGCCGTCTTATATCATAACATTGCTTTCAGTCTAGACAAGGGGTCTAAATTTGTTCGTTGTGCCTTCCTAGACTATACATATGCTTTTGACTCGGTCCCTAGGGACATCTTATTAAATAAACTTGCTGCTAGTCAAACAAAATGTTGGGCTGTTAACTGGTTACGTTCCTATTTCTCAGAAAGAAAGCAGTACACCGTGTATGAAGGGAAGTCTTCCACTTCATTGCCTACTGAAACTGGTGTCCCTCAAGGTGCTGTTCTTTCTCCTTTTCTTTTTTCTTTCTTCTTACATGACTTGCCTCACTCTGATGAAATAAACTTTGTGAAGTACGCTGATGATTTAATGGTTTCAATGGTTGTTAACTCCCGGCTAGATTGTACCAAAATAAATAGCTTTCTATCGGCAGTCAGCAAATGGTCTGAGTCTAACGGTCTTAAACTGAATCCTTCTAAGTTTCAAACTGTTAATTTCAGCTTAAGATGTAAAAGACAGTTAAAAGAAGTCATCGATTCTCATGACAGTTGCAAGATTGTCGGCAATGATATAGGAATCAAATCAGAAATTAAGTATCTTGGACTTATTCTCTCTTCTGATCTCTCCTGGTCTTCCCATGTCTTAGCAATCTCCAGTAAAATATTCCGCCTGACATTTTACATTAAGAAGTTAAGGCACTCGGGTATAATTCAACCTCTCCTCTTACAGTTCATAAACTCTTGCATCCTACCTATTCTTCTTTATTGTTCACCCTTATTCTTTCCTGGTTTGCTTAAAAAGGACTATGTCACAATTCGTAGAATACTGAAGACTGTCAGTAGGGTGAGTGGTGTCCCAGTGGACCACATAGTTAACGTCGTTGTCGATAGGCACTTGACTTCGTGCAATAAATATGCTAGAGGGATTTTGTCTGACTTGGAGCATCCACTTTACCCTCAGTTCTCACCTTGCATCTCTTCAGGTAGAACAAGAAGTAACTTCAGAAAACTGTATGCTCGCACGTCTAAGTATAACAATTTTATGATACTATACTTGGAACGTATTTTATGTGATGAAAATAGTGTCAGGCAAGAATTAACTAACCTTTTTTCATCTAGTAAATAAACAATTTCCTCCATCCATCCTTATATACCTTCAAATTTTACTTTTATTATTTCTATTATAGTTATGGTCCTGTTGCTACTTTGTTTTACTTCCATAATCGCAAACACCGACTTATCTCTATGACTGCTGTAATCTTTGTTTTCCCCTCACCATATCATGTAAAGAGAACATTATATTCAATATTTTTAAACATGCTAGGATTTCTATACCGCATATAACGTCAATACTGTGTGAGACAAGCCCACAGCAATTTCACTTGTATTATTATTACTACCTTAACTGTTATCATTATTATTATTTCCATTTTATATCCTGCATGTTTTCGACATTACCTCTATTGTAAATGTGGAAGATTTTCTGTGTGATTAATTTTATTTATAATTTGAGGAAATTAGATGCAATGTTGTTATGAATGCTGAAAATTCCATTCTGTATCACAAGTACTGTTTTTGGAATAAAGTAAATTATTATTATTAGATTCCATATTATTTCAGTTAAAGAAACACTGAAAAACCTAAGTGCACAGGACAGGAGTCTCACTAGGTTTTGGAACTCTTCAGGAGTATACACCCATCGCCAGAGTTCGATCCTAGGACCTTCAGGTCACGAGGTGAGCTCTTAGACCATTAGGTCGCCGGGATCCAGCCCAATTTTTCATGAATTCCAACTTCTGCCAATATTTATTTAGCACAACTGACAACCGATTTAATCGGCGAGTCACTGTCTTCTCACCTGACATCGTGGACCCCACTGGTTACGACTTTTCAGTATAACCCGAGGTATTTCTTGTGTAGGGCAACAGACTGGTTCTCAAGTGTTGTTTTGCAAAGGTTTGATTGGTTAGATGATTGATTGCGAACTGAAATCAGTTAGAGAACTGTGATCAACCCTTTAACCAATCAAATCTTAGCAGATCACCACTTGACAATTCATACTATTTCTTGTTATTTTTCAGTGGGTTTGGTTTTTCCATCACTCGGAAAGCTACCTCATGTTCATTATGTTTTAATAAACACATTTGGAAAAGTCCAACTGGGTCACATTTAAAATTTTTATCGGAACTTGTGTTATCATAACATGCAGAGATTCCACTGACGCTTGGGCGAAAAGTGCTTAAAACAATTTTGATGTTCTCATTGATTGGTTGGACCAAAACATTCTGCTTCTGTTAACATGTCGGCTACTAGTATGGATGTTATGACGATGTCTGCGGATTAACTTGCAGTATTTTCATGGTTGGTGGCAAGCAGTGGAATCCAGCCTGGATGCCCACTTCGTCCCATTTGGGACTGGTCAGCTACTGGATATACCTGCCCTCTCCATTGATTGATGGTGTCCCCAGTGAGACTCAAAAAATCAGTGGAGATGCCATGACTGACTAGATGGGAATGCATGTATACCTGGACGATGAGCGCATGAAAGGACGAAGTGCGCGTTATCCTGGATTCCACTGCTTGTCACCAACTATGAAAATACTTCAAAAATGCTTGAAAATTGTCTAGGAAAGCTTGGTTTTTACCTAAGACCTGGCGAAAGTCAGTCGGTTATGCTTGCCAGGTATAACATGGTCCGTTGGGCTTCTGTTATCTAATTATTTATTTTTATATATACGGCTTTTAGATGTATTTTATTCTTCAGTGAATATTTTTATATAAGTTTCCCAATGTTTTGTATTTAAACTACTTAAGATAGCTACGTCTTCAGAAATACTCTTGATTCTTCTGTCCACTGTAAAAGTATTCAGTCGGATGTTTACTTGTCGTTAACTGTTGTCTGTTACACAAGACGTGACTTTTGTGGCCTAATGGATGACTCTTTGGCGTCTGAAATGATAGGTGTCGGTTTTGAGTCTCAGTGGGAACTCTGATATTCACCATAGAAACAGTTGCACACAGTTGATAAGTCGAAGTGCCCATCCTGGACTCCACTAACAATCAGTATTAGGCAAATGAAACGGTGGTTACTTGGATTCCAAAACATTTCACTGGTTAATAAACAGTAACTGGCCAACAGCAACGGCAAAAACAACAACAGATAACAATCAGCAAAAATGGGAAAAATCTGAAAGAAACAGCCTCCTTTACCTACCTACCTACCTACCTAGGAAGGATCATTTCAACTACAGACGAACGGAACTAATGAGGATATCAAAACGAGGATCGGGAAAGCAAGCCTAGCTCTCATTACTCTCAAGTCTATGTGGAGATCAACAGCACTCAGCATGAAAATAAGATCCACATTTCCAACTCCAATATGAAACCAGTCAGTGCTACTCACTATACAGATCAGAGACTTGGCGCCATGTCACCAAGGCCACTTTGAACAAACTACACACCATCATCAACAACTGTCTCCACTCAATACTCCGCTCAAGGTCAATTGACCAGCCCAATGAGATCAACAACAGTGAGGGAACTCTGGGAGCAAAGCAACCCAGCCAGAACCGATTGTGCAACAAATATGCAGGAAGAAATGAAGGTGGACTGGTTGACCGTACTCTGAGAAAACAAACCACCAAGTGATGTCACACGCCAAGCCATCGCTTGAATAGAACCTGAATGGGAAACAAGGAGGAGGTCATGTAAAGAGGAGGGCTATATGAAAACGTTGGTGGAGAACCAAACGCAGTGGAGACATGCGGCTGAAGCTCTGTGTTCCTCTGGGAATTCAAGGAAACGATAATAATAAATACTGAGTAACTGTATAATTTTTTGGTACAGTGTTTGTGTTTTCGCAAAGTGATACACTAAACCGCTACAGATTTTGAGCTTCCATGTCGTTATAAAAAAGTCATATATTCATGAACATTGCCGTAATAAATGGCAGTGAAATGTAGTTTCAAGCATACAATAATGTTGCAGTAATTTAGTCGATGTCCCAAACATATAATACAATGATATATATTTATCTATATTCCTTTCTGAATACAACAGCAATCGTTGTAATTGAAATCCCTACTGACCTAAATCTATAAACAGCAGGATATAATCTTTGTTAAGCAAGAAGATTAGGAAATATTACCTTAAAGAAGGATTACTTTGGAAAATGATGCATTCTATCTATTCTGTACTGTGAAATTATGATTGACGCATGCAGATAATAATAGAGAAAAGCGATAGATGATCAATTCCAAACGAGAATAGGAAAGACTGAAGGTGTGTGTACCTTACGTAAACGTCTTTGCTGTAGATATTAAATGTAGAAAGTAAAAGGGTTGAGCGAAGAAATATTTACTTTTCAATTAGATCTTAATCTCTGGCTCTAATGTAATATATAGTTCATAGCATTTTTATTACAACACACAACAATTTACCAATCAAGTGGCTCTGATAACAATAATTAGTCAGTATCCACACGTCAAGGTGACGGGTGATAATTAACGAAGAAAATTATAGCACACAATTAAAAGGTAGAGATAGTTGCAACAAATGGGTTGTGTAACGCATAATTTTGGAAAAATCAAGAGCAATTAAGGAATAAGCTTGTTCTCAAGTCGACTACGGTAACAGACTGTTAAAGAAAATAAAACGATTTGGAAAATGGTTAACACGTGATTAAAGATAAAGTAGTCACAAAGATAATAAAATAATTTGGACAATTACAGTTTTTAAAGGTTTAGGAAGGTGGGGGGGGGGGGTGGGCGAAGTAGTCTTGTTCATGAATTCAAGTAACTATGGCCAAGGTAAGAAACAGGTTTGGCTTCTTCAAGTGGATTCCTATTGCTTCAGCTGTATGTAAAAGATGAACTCGTAAAGCAAAATTAAGATTAGTAGGAGGGAGATAAATAATTTTTTTAACTCATGGAAAATTCCCATTGTAACATATAGAAAATCAAAACAAGTGATCCAGCAAAGAAACTCTTTTCAACGAATTTATTATCAAGCTGTACAGTCCTATATATATATATACGGATTAGAGACTTGGCGAGTCATAAAGAGCATCTCAAACAAACTTCAAACCTTCATTAACAACTGTCTCCGCTCAATACTCAAGATCAGCAACAGGGATCTCTGGGAGTGAACCAATCAGGAACCGATTGTGAAACAAATAGGCAGAAAGAAATGGAGATGGATTGGCCATACGCTGAGGAAACCATCAAGTGACATCTCTAGACAAGCCCTCGAGTGGAACCCGAAAGGGAGGCGGCGAGTTGGTCGTCCAAGGGTGACTTGGAGGAGGTCATGCGAGGAGGAGATGAAAGCATGTGGACAGACCTGGAACAGGGTGAAAAAGTTGTCAGAAAACCGAAGTCAATGGAGGTGCGCAGCTGAAGCCCTATGTTCCTCTAGGAACTAAAGGATACAATAATAATAATAATTTTATATATATATATATATATATATATATATATATATATATATATATATATATATGGTTTTTAAGAAGTTATATCCGGTGAGGGAATTGAATCATAGGTGTGAATGCATAAAAACGATAATAATAGTAGTATGAAATGCTGTTAAAAACTAAAATGTTTATTTTATTCTATTTGTCTATTAATCTTATAATTGCTCACCCTTTTCAAGTTCTATCCATCCTATGAATTATTCTATATATGACATTAATCTGCTTTGCCACTTGATATTTAACTATGAGAATAATCACAAACATTTCAGTTTTTAATTGCATTTCATTCTATAATTATTATTATTATTTTTATGCATTCACACCTATGATTGAATTCCCACACCGGATATAACATCTTGATAACCATGTATATACAATTGTACAGCTTGATAATAAATTCGTTGAAAAGAGTTTCTTCACTGAATCACTCGTTTTGATTTTCTATAAATAAATTTAAATGCTGTATTAACTTCAATCTTATGCTCACTATTTACAAGGTGTGCTAAAGTAGACCTACGAATAGATCCAGTTTGATGTTCGGAAATATGATGATGAACCTGACTAATTGTACGCCCGATGCAGTTGGCTCCGTAGCTACAGTCAGACTGGAAGATACACATAGAGGAGTTACATTTGGGTAGTTAATGCTTATTTCTGCGTCGGTGGCACAGCGGTTAGGACGTTCGCCGACAATACACATGGTCCGGGGTTCGATCTCCGGCCACTGAACGCACTCCTTTACCTCACTAAGCCAGAGATAATGCTGGTAAAGAGGAAAGGTTGGGCATGAGGCTGACTAGCAACCTCATCCTGTAAAATTAAACACTGCTATAGAAACTTCGAGCTGTATAACAAGTTCCTTTAGTTGCATTCTTCAGATGCTGTGTTATTATTTTGCTGATATTGTCACCGAGGAACTGCAGTTTTATGAAGAGTGGTTTATTCGGAAATGTCGTCATACTGACTTTCCTAGTTGCTAAATTCATATTTTTCTCAATGAACGTATCTGGATAACCATTTTCTCCGAGTAACTCTCTAATAATCTTAAGCTCTTCATTGAGGCAGTCATCTGAACACATTAACCCAGCTCTAGGAACCAGACAATTTTACCAGGTTACGTTTATATTTCAAAGGTACAACACTCAAAAGAAAAATGAGTGTACTGACCTGTTGTTGTAGGTTTCCTGTACACACTCCTTCTCAGTATGCCATCTTTTCTTTTTTTGCTTTGCACTTAAGATGCTTTATTCATGTGCAATCAGGATATGTATCATATATATATGCGTAAATTTCAAATCAAGAAACGTATGTTTTGTTCGTTTTGATTTTTTGTCAAAGACTAATCATAAACAAACTTTGATAAATAATTATTTTTTACAAAATGTCAGAAAATTTTGCTTTACGCATACGTATATATACACATGTCAATTGAATGGTGAGCTCTTGTCAGAGTGAAATAATAATCCGATTGTTTGTAAGAGAAGAAAGTGCACAAAAATCTAAAAATATTTTTTTCATGAAGTGACATTTTCATTATTTATGACAGATTTTGATTGAAGTCGATGTATTTAAAGTTACATCTCTGTAATAATAATAATAATAATAATAAGTAACTGTCACTTTCGAATTATATATAAAAGGATGTAAAGTGGTGAATTAATATTGTGTCTTGAAACTGAAAAATAGTAAAAAGAAAAATTTGTTCACTTTGTGAAAGTTTCTCAGACATTGACGTGATAATGATATGTGCTATAAATCACCAGTATGAAATGTAATTAATGATAAAGGAGAGTTAATATAGTTGGTTGGTAGGGGTTTCATTTGTTTTTTTCACCTTTGACCACGAATTAATATCAGTTAGAGTACTAACTACCATACTGCTGTTTCGTCCTAGTCTGGGTCTCATTCACAGTTTACACTCATCGTGTTTCAAACACAGCACCTTCCAGTTACAAGACAGGCTCGCAGTTCATCCAGTTATAAGGAACTGACTGAGTGACCAGGCCATGAATTCTAACTTCTGGTGTTCGTTAGTGATTGACTATTAAGAAGTCATGTGTAGGAGAATCCATCCGGACAAAAGTCTGGAAAAATACTCACTTTCCATGATACTAGTTGGTGTTTGCTATAAAATCAAGAATGGGCAGAGGTTAGAATTCATGAGTTGGCCATGGAGTCGGGTAGCAGTGTGGAGTACGTAACAATGTGATTGTACACTTTTTGGTTATTTGTATAAATTCGAGATATTGTACAATCACATTGTCCGGAGAGACAACCGGAAAATGATAAGTAAAACTATGAAGTAAATAATAATAGTAATAGCAACTTTTGGATAAAAATAGGGATATATTACAACATGCATAAACGCGAGAAGGTATGTGAATCATGTAAAGTCTGAAAGCATATACAATGAGTTCAGCAATAAAAATTGAAATAGAAAGTCATGTCACTTAAATTTGCACTAACCATGAACATAGATTTTTAATGTATAAAGAAAAATATGTAAATACACAGTAATTAAGGAGGGGAAAGAAACATTAAAAAAATATGGATTAAAGATCAATAGTTTTTGGAAAGGACAATACCTGTTTTTTAGGTGAGGTACATATAAATAAATAATAGTGATAGTAACATCAAAGTTTACGACGAAATACTAACGGTCATGATGATAATGTCTAAACGAAAAAGATAATAATTTTTAATTATTTTTCTTTTGTTAGTCCTCAAAATGAACGTAGCGAGCCGGTTTACTGATTTGCCGACCACTACGTGTTTGATATGGAGGGAGGATAAGACTTGGTGCCGGTGGAGTGGAATCGGATGTTTGATTATTTGATTGCGCAGCTGCCGATGTAGATTCGAAGTCGTTGTCGGTGTATGCGGGTTTGATTCGATCAATTGAAACAGTCTCTCGTCTTCCATTCTTGTTCACTGTAAAGTGTTTGTCTGAACGTTTAATAACTTGAAAGGGTCCTTCGTATGGAGGTTGCAATCCTTTTCTGATGGCGTCGACTCGAATGAAGACGAATTTGCAAGTTTGTAGATGTTTGTTGATCTGATCTCTTCGGGGAGATTGTCGAGGTGCTGTTGGTTGAAGTTGAAGCATTTGTCTAGTTAATCGGTTAGTGAAGTCGGCAATGTTCACGTCTGTGGAATCGGCTGAGGGGACTAGCTGTCCAGGCAAGGTTAGGTTGGTGCCATAGACAAGTTGAGCCGGTGTACATCCTAAATCTTCTTTGATAGTAGAACGGATACCAAGTAAAATCAAAGGTAAGTATTCACTCCACTTAGATGTATCATTCTGCGCCATCAGGGAGCTTTTCAGTTGTCTGTGGAATCTTTCCACTAGACCATTCGCTGCCGGATGATAGGCTGTTGTGGAGATATGTTTCACTCCCAGAAGTCTCGTCAGTTCGCGAAAGAGTGTCGATTGGAATTGAGGACCGCGGTCGGATGTAATAGTAGTTGGTACACCGTAGTTTGACACCCAACGGTCGAGAAAAACTAAAGCAACGTTTTCAGCAGATATGTCGTTTAAGGGGCATGCAATAGCCCAACGAGTAAATCTATCAATCGCTGTCAGGATATGTGTATATCCCCTTGATGTTGGCAATGGTCCCACGATATCTATATGGATATGCTGAAATCTCCTTTCGGGTAATTTAAACGTCTTCGGGGTTGTAATAGTGTGGCGGTGTACTTTGGAGCATTGGCATTGGATACATTCTCGTGCCCATCTCCGAATGTCAGAGTTCATTTTAGGCCACACGAAGCGTTCGCTGATCAGTCTGACCGTGGCGCGTACTCCAGGGTGAGAAAGCGAATGTAAATGTTCGAACAATGCTTTTCGGCAACTGAGAGGGACAAATGGACGATTAGTGCCGGTAGATACATCGCAGACTATGGTTGCATCTCTTTCAGCACTACCTCGTCTACTTTATGATGTCCGATTAACTGACGCATGTGCCTGAGCAGCTGGGATGGTTTACGTGGGCCTAGTTCACAGCCTGTGAGCAATTGTTGGATTCTTTTCTCATCCGACAAACTGGTGCGTTGTATGAGGAGGGCTTTAAGTTTATCAAATTGATGTTCCGTCGGAGGATCTTCGATGAAATCGCTGATTTCTGTCAATACTGACGGAGGGAGTTCTGCCAACACCATACCATATTTGGCTATTTGGGACTTAATGCCCCGTGCTTCTAGCAACGGTTCAATTACCGCAAACCAAATCCTTGATTCTGCGAAACCGTATTGGGGTAAACGAAAATCAGTGATGGCATTTATTGTGGCATTTGTCTCGCTATTAGTTGTCTGCTCGTTTGATGTACCGGACTGAGGTGATGACATTATAAATATGAGGTTATTGGTGCAAATTAGGATACAAATATAAACCACACACAAAATCACAATGAATATACAAAATAGCAAAAGTAAGAATATGAATATGCCAAAATAATCCGTGTTCTTATCGGGCTCACCAATTAATTTGTAGGGGACTAATATTAGAGTTCACTAACATTCCAAATATAAAAGTAATAATCCAAGTCAGTGGAGTGTTAAATCACAATATATTACCAAAAATACAGTGACGAGTTATAGCAACAAAAAGGATTACTTGGATATAAAGTCTAAGTCCTCGGCTACAAATTATGTATATAATCCACGGGTACGTTAATTGATTGGACTGCGTCTGCTGTAGCTGCTGTGTTCCGGTTGTAGAAATGTCTTCGGTTGAGAGTAGTAGGCTCCTAAAATAAATCCGAAGTATACAACACGGTGTGAGTGGAGCAAGTAAGCAGAAGTGACCAGGGAGAGGACGAAGTCTCCAACAGCAGAGTGTATTTTTCAATTGTACACGGAAGTTATGTATATTTCAACAAGAAGCGTTTTAAACAAAAATTATGTACAATATCTCGAATTTATACAAATAACCAAAAAGTGTACAATCACATTGTTACGTACTCCACAGCAGTGGTTGAATAATCTATGAGATTGACTTGTAGCCTGAAGGTTCTGGGTTTGAACCCTTGCTGTGTGTGCCTACTGACGATGAATCCCAAACTAGACTGACGAAATAGCTGTCTAGTACTCCTTGGTCGTTTTCAATTGTTCTCTAGCTGATATCTGTCCACTGTCAAAATTGAAAAGCAGAGAGTTAGTGGGTGAGAGAATAGACTCAATTCAGGTTGAAAGGTTATACTGAAGGTCAAAAATAACAATGAAGATCACTTAACCAAATAACGGAGGTAAGTGTACATCTACCCTGGCTGGTATCAAAACAAAGTTTACAGAGGACGATTTAATGTGATAACGAATGGTTTATGAACGCAAAAAATCAGTTCAGACTTCCCAGTCTCTAGGGCTTCAGCAAACTTTAAGATGAGTCCCAACACGTCTTGTAAAGAGTTTTGAAAGACGTGTTTGTATAATATGTCTTGGAATAGAGGAACTAAGTCTCTTGTTCTCACCATTATTGGGTTCTGTAGATTCCGTTTGCTTCTAAGGCGCTTACTTGTAGAGATAAATGAGTCTTCCCTATATGTGCGTGTTCATGCTTACATTCAAATTGGTAAATACAGTGGGATGTGACATCAATTTTCACATGTTCTAAGGGCTAACATGGAATATATGCTCTTCACATTCTCAGTTATTCTGATCTCACGTGTATAAGAAGTCTTTTTTACCTCAGTGTTCCATCTCTGCCGAGTTATCAAGCTTTTGTGATCCCCCGTAATAGGTAGGTTGGTACATAAGTGTTTCTTAGTGATGAGTTGGAGAATGGGTCTCGATGTTCTCATCCCTTTATGTCTCCTTATGTGCTTCTCTATATAACTGTTATCATCAACGAGAGTTTGTGTCAGTTTTATTTCTTCATCAGCAAGTCCGTTTTGTTCGAACTGCGTTGGGCAAACAATAATAATAATAGCATTGTTTTAAACAGTACTTTTTATAAAAATATGGAATTTCCACCATATAATACAATATTGCATGTAATTTTGTGTTTACATAATGCAGAAGGAAATAATTAAACAGGGTATTTACATTGGTATTACTGTTCTCTAAGAGTAGGGACATAAAATTGAAATTTAAGTGAAAATATTAGCAAAAATATATTAGTGAAAGAAAGAATAAAAAGGGCCGCCTACTTAGTGTGGCTCAGTACGTTGGTAGTACCATGCCTAACACTTGTCTCATCATAAAAAATTTGGGCGACTCTGAAGAATAGCGGCTCAAACCGAAACGACCTTTTAACGCAAAATGACCTTGACAGGGGCAACTTCGGCCAATGAGAAGGCTCAAAAGGAAAGGTGCATAACTGTAAAAAGGAGATTGATTTCCAAGTGTTGGTTTACTAAGATTCGACTGATTTCTAGTCATATCGTAGTTCAACACCACCTACAATACTATTTAAGATCATGATTCTGATGATTTTGTGGATGCATACAGTTGAGGAGTTAAAAACTAGAGCAAAGCAGTTGTCTGATACTTGCGGGTTATTTGGTGAATCTCTAAATGACGTCATTCGCTAATCTTACTTGAAATCAATAAAAATCTTGAGAAACAATTGAACATTTCAAGTTTCACGAAATAATGTATTTCCTCAGTTCTTCATTACAATCGTTTCAGTCGAATATTTACCTTTTTTAAAAGTAATTTACCATCATTAGGGAAATGTTTTACTTGGAACAATTTCCAGTTGGATAGTGGTTTCATTTCTCAGTGAACATTTTCACAAGTAGTGTTTCATGACTTTATTCAGTTCGAATCGTATAGTGACAAAGATCCAGGATGAATACGTTTAGAAATATAAGAATAAAACTTGTGCAGTGTGGTAGAGTGTAATTCCATTATCGGTAAATTTTGTTTTGATAAAGTCTCACAGTGTTATACAGTAATGTTTACTGATGACGTTTCGAGCACAATTTATTGCTCATAATCATATCAAGGTAATCACACGACTTCCTAAATTCATTTATATAGTTCCATTGTTTTTCTCTTGATTTTCACTTGATTTGATTGGTAATAGTATTTTCCATATTTCAGGTATGAGTGATGAGTCATTCCTATTGCATGTGTTGGGTGTAGACTCGATGAACAAGGATTCAGTAATCAACCTCTCTCTCCACCTACCTAGATTACTTTTTAGAATTTTAACTCTCTCCCACCCTATTGTGTGGTTGTGTGTTAGCGCATGCATTGCAATTGCTGAGCTTTTTTCTAAATTACTTATCTTCTCGGGGTCAACCATTCTTACCTTAGCTAAATGTTTATGCTCTGACAATCTGACTACCCCTGACCTACTAGTTTGACCTATGTAGTTGACCTCACAGTCATTGCATGGTATTTTGTAAATAATATTATTTTGTCTAATTGGGTCAACTGGGTCCTTTAACCTACAGAGCTTGTTCCTGAGTGAGTTTGTAGGTCTAAATGCCACCCTAATTCCTGTTTTATTCAGAATCCTACGTAGTGTCTCAGATGTCCCCTCTTTATATGGAATAACTGTAGATGACTTATATTCTTTCTTATTTGTGTTATTATTACTAGTTTCACAATTATTTTTATTTTGTTTTAGACATTTACTGATGTTCCTAATGAATTTTAAAGGATAGTTATTTGACACCAACGCTTCTTCTATCTGTTTTAATTCATCACTTAGATCTTTTTTGTGCTACTTAGTGCCACTGCTCGGTTTGTTAAACATTTAACTAAGCCTGCCTTAACAGTTAAAGGATGAGACGAATTAAAGTCTAAATATCTATTAGAATGCGTTGGTTTTCTATAAACACTAGTGTGTAGTTTGCCTTCTTCTATTCTTTTTATCTTACAATCTAACATAGCTAATTCTCCTTGTTCATTTTCTGATTCAAATGTGAATTTTATTCCCTCAACTTGTGAGTTTATATGTGTCAAGAAGCTAGAGATGTGTTCTGTTTTTAACACTGTGAAAGTGTCATCCACATATCTCCACCATACTTTCGGAGTAGGGTTAAATGTATTGAGGGCACTATTTTCCCAGCTGTCCATAAATATGTCTGCTACGATAGGGGATATTGGTGATCCCATTGTTACACCTTCTGTTTGTCTATATATTTTGCCTTGGAACTTAAAGATAGTAGATGTGAGGTATAACTGAATCCCTAAAATAATTTCTTCAATGGACAGCTTTGTCCTATGACTGAGTCCCGGATCCGCAGTTAATTCTTTTTTAACTGCTTCTAAAAGTATTGTTATTCGATACATTGAATGGGGCTTGTTATTTGGCAGTTAAAAGAGTCAAACGCTTGAGTTTTGTTTGAGGGCTGAGACCGACAATGAGTAATTTGATAAAATACCTCAACAAATTTTCTTATTATAATGTCACCCATGAATTTACGGAAAGAACAAAACAAACAATTCAGAAAAACAGTTCTTCTCTTGCGTGAATCCATTTTTTTTATAGTTGTACAATCGCACTTTTATTTCATTGTTTTCATGAAAGATGGTTGTAAAAAATAGTGGGCAGTTTTCATAATCACGACCTCTTAGATGAGTCAGCGTTTAAGAGGAGTTGAGTGAGTGTATTGAAGTTACGTAATAAGATCAATAATTTGATGAATGAGTTGTAATCAGAATGCACAAAGAAATGGAGCAGAATGTGAAATTACACAAGCATTAAGAAATAAACAAATGAAACTAACTTGGTAGAAAACAAAAAGGTTGCTACCATGTTAGCAGAAGTGGTTGAATAATTTTCTTCTGTATGCATAGATTCAGATTTTTTATATGATTGCCTCAAGTTTCGGAAATGCGTACAGGAGTCGAAAGCATATTAGCCTTGACAGGTTGTTCTTTACTATGAGATAGAATGACCATCGTTGACAAAGTGTTCAATTATCGCACTCCTCATAGAGCCATCGTTGCCTCCATGAAGCCATACGGGATAATGTTCAGGGACAATTTTAAACTGAATACGTGTCGATTGAGACCTGACACATTCTAGAAAAGTACTCTTGTATATAAAACGTGGATTGCAGATCTCTCCAGGTATGAGAAAAGGTATACCTGGCAGCCTAAATTATAGATTTTAGATGTATGTACTTCAAGTACTCATTCCCTACTGTTTATTCACGAATTTTTTTTCCTCTTTGTTGCTTGTTATCCTGCAGGAATGGAGGCCAAAAATGTAATGTATACATAATCTCATGCCGAATACCAATGTCTGTTTATACACACAAGTTTCCAATAGTAAGTACACATTTTACACAGTAACATTCACTATAATGAAATGAACTTAAATGTATTATGCTTTAACAATCGAAGCAAATGCTGCATTAATGGCTATACAGTTTGCTAGACCTTACATTCATTTGTAGAAAACAGAAATATTTCAGTATAATTCTCTTGATGGGACAATACTAACTCATATTAATATATGTGTAAAACTTGGGCACTGTGGTAATAAGTAATTCCGTATTAGTTTGTTTATAAGATGTATCACACAGTGAGTGAAACAGTATTATTTACTGGATGACACAGTTTCGAACAAAATTTATTGTTAATAATCATGCCATCAATTGTAATCACACGACTTCGAAACTTGAGTTTTATAGTTTTCTTTGTTTTCTCCTATTTTTCGTCGTTGGGGTAGTAGAATTTTTCAGATATCTGGGTGGACAGATGTTGAGTCATTCCTATTACACGTATCTGCAGTTGATTCGATAAACAAAGCTTCTGTTATCGATCTATCCTTCCACTCTGCTGTTAAATTAGATCTCAAAACTGTCATCCTATCCCATCCTATTGTATGGTTGTGTGTGACTGCATGTAGTGCTATAGCTGAACTATTCTCTACGTTTCTTATCTTATTTGGGTCATGTTTTTATGTTCGGCTAGTCTGACTGCCCGTGTTCTACTAGTTTGACCTATGCATTTGACCTGACAATCATTGTACGGTATTAGATAAACTAAATTGTTTTGTTTTAAAGGCTCCACTGGATTGATACTTTAACCGATAGCGCTTGTTTCTTATTGAGTTTGTGGATTTGAACGCCAAACACTTTTATTCCTGCCTTGTTAAGAATTCTGCGTAAGTTTTCCAAAGTTCCTTATTTGTATGGAATCACTACTGATGATTTAGATTCCTTATTGTTGGTGTCATCATTAATAATACTATTATTATTATCATTATTATTATCACTATCGCTACTATCATTATTTATTTTATTCTTACATTTCCTTACATATTTCCTGACTAATTTATCAGGGTAATTATTAAGTCTCAAGGCTTCTTTTACGTGTATCACTTCCTGTCTTAGATTTTCCTTGGTACTACTTAGTTTTTGTGCTCTGTCACCTAAACATTTCACCAGTCCTATTTTTACTGACATAGGATGGGAAGATCGGAAATCCAAATATCTGTTTGAATGTGTGGGTTTTCTGTAAGTACACTAGTCTTTAACTTCCCATCTTCTTTCCTTTTTACGTTGGAATCTAACATTGGAAGTTCCCCTTCCTGACTTTCCAATTGATAAGTGAATTGAATTGCCTCTACCTTCGAGTTGATGTGTTCGAAAAATCTATCTCTATCTTGTGTTGTAAGTACAGTGAATGTGTCGTCTACATAGCTCCACCATACTTTTGGGGTTGGGGTGAACGTTTCAATAGCTATGCGTTCTCACCTATCCATGAATATATCTGCTACAACCGGGGATATTGGTGATCCTATGGCAATACTAACTCAGTAATGTTCTCAACACCTGGCTTTCTTTTCATAGTTTGCAAATCTGAAGTACTGTAAAGACTATCGTCATTTGCATTTAATAAATTTGTAAGCTTTGGATGATGAAGTTTATTCTCTCTCAATAGCTACAGTGTTAGCGATGAATTGTTTCAAAATGATTCTGACTTGTCGAGTGTCGACTGTCTGCACTTAACGCGACTTTGTACTTGTTAGTTTGAGTGCTTCGTTTTTTTTCTCGAATTTTCAATTCAGAATAGTTTCAAATATGAGTGTGATAGTTTGCTGGTGGTTGTCAGTTTACAAAAAAAAGCGATCTGGTATTTATTTGCAAGAACACACACCATGATAACTTTGGTATGCAGCTGAATAGCAAGCAAACCAGTAATTGATTGCTTCTCAGTTTACTTTTTTGTGCTAAACGTTAACTGATGAAGTGAAGTTCTATTCGAAGAGACAGCATAGCTGAACATTTTAAGGCTAAATAACGCAATAAATCGGGTAAAAGCAATTGTGAAGATATTGTTTCAAGGAGATGTACTGGTGAAATAGATACGGTAGATTTCTCTGGATCGACTATCTGTTTATCATGAGAAATCACCTAGTAAGTAATCAAGTTACATCCAAAAAATGTGCAGAACAGATGCTTCAGTAAACGTTTAAGGAAACATCCAGTTAAATATCCAAGTAGCGGAATTATTTTAGGAAATTTAACATCCACTGACAGAACTGTGCAAATCTTATGGATCCTCGAGGAGGAGTCAGCTGACGAAGAATCGCGTAATCTCTGATAGAAAATGGATTCCCACCCAGATTTAAAGACACTAATCTAAAACTAAAGAAAGCATCCGAAAAAGTTCAAGTCACCTTCAAAAATATGCTGATTCTTAACCTCGAATTTAAAAGTGATACCGAAGCGGAACTTCTCCATAGACGGCTTTCGAAGTCTCTCAGTAAAACTTTCTTAGCTCCAGCCTACAAGTATTATTCTACAGCAAGAAACTATTCAGCCAGCACGTGAAAGACAAGCTATCACATTTTGGTTGGTGGTGATTAACAGTGGAATTCAATATTTGTAACTTCGCCTAGCTTGGACTCATCATTTGTACACAGCTGTGTCCCTAGCAGGTAACAACGTCTCCAGTGAGCCTCTAACTTTGCATGCATCTTGAATACAAAAAGTCGACAAGTCAGTAGAAATTGAGGATTTGCGTCCAACATGATAGAACAAGGGAAAATGCAAAAATTAGCCGGAAAATACATTTACCGAGTTGAAGGATATATTATTTTTCAATTGATTAATGAGGATTAAATTTGCTTCTACGAGCTTGACCAGACATTGCTTTCAGTTAGACAGCCACTGAAAACCCGGGAGTACTGGAAAGCTCTTTCATCCTAGTTTGGAAGTCATCTTCAGCACTCATTCACCGCCTAGGTTCGAACCGAGGACCTTCGGGTTACAAGGCAAGCTGGCATGTATACCATTCAGCCACTAGGACCCCATCCATTGGTCAGTTCTTGCTTTGTTCAAATTCATTAAGGGGAATAAATGAATGAAATTTCTTCCACTTCATGGGCCACTGAATCGGACCCCAGTGGCTAAATGGTATACGAGCTCGCCTTGTAGCCGGAAGGTCCTGCGTTCGAACCTTGACGATGGGTTAGTACTGTCAGTGATTCCAAAACTAGGATGAAACATCTGTTCAGTACTCCATAGTTCGTTTTAATGGTTCTCTAACAGATATCAATCCGTCGTCAAACTTTTAAGAAAACATTATTATTTGGAACTTTGAGTTACATGAATTTTGAATCACTAGGCAGATAATCATCTACACATTAACTGCTGTCAAGGTGATTTGTTTGTAATGAACCATTTATTGATTAGGTAAATCAAAAACGACCAAATTCTCTTTTCCAGATAAAACCGATTTTTTCTAATAATTTACCCATGAAAGCACATACATTCAAAAAAATTCGAGAGAAGTTTTATGATTTTCACTTCACAACACATCTGATGAACCTAAGACTGATGAGCTCACAGCCGTCAAATAAGAAGACCACAAACCATTTGTTGGACGCTAGTCATATTGCGGACAGTCTGAAGGCATTCAAAAGAAATGACTTCCAAATGAAAGCAACTGATGTCAAGCGATTTACACCGAATCTACGGATACAGAAGGCGGCAGTGGTCAATCTGGTATCTCCTTAGGGATTACATTCACAAATATGGAAACATATTTTCACTCCATCTGTTAATCATCTGTGTCTTTTGTATCTAAATTGTTTTCCTCTGTCTGAACGTTCATCAATTTATACAGTTTTCGTAATTATACAATCTCATATATTAACATGCTATTTCTACTAAAACTTTGTTTCAGCCTGAATTCTCAACGGTGACGTCCATTGTAAAGAATATTCGTTTTTTAAGTGTTTGTTTGTAGAGATTTGATCGACTTTAGTTTATATTGAGAATTGAGTTAGGTTGGAGAAACAGTGAAAATCAGACAGTATTTGACAACTGTTTCTCCATGTTTTGGGGACCTTCGTCTGTACACACTCCTGACGCCACATTCAAGGATCAAATCCAGGACCTTTAGGTTACAAGCAAATTTAGCGTACTAATCGAAAAGTCTGTCAAGTTGGTGATCAATCCCTCCGACGAGAACAGAAATACTGAGGACGATCAAGATAATAAAAAATAAAGATAAAAGCAGCGGGACCAGACGGAATCATAGCAGAAGCATTGAATATGGACCCAGAGACAACAGCGGACTTGATGACGCCATTGCTGGAGAAGGTGTGGAGAGAGGGAAAAGTACCTGGGATTGGAAGAAAGAATACATTTTCAAGCTACCAAAGAAAGGAGACTTAAGTCAATGCAAAAACTGGAGCGGAATTATGCTCCTATCCATCCCAAGCAAAATACTAAGCCGCATCATCCTGGAGAGAATCAAACTCGTCGAACTGGATGAATAACTTCGACTAGAACAAGCTGAATTCAGGAGAAACAAGTCACGTATTGATTCAATCACCACGCTGCGGATCATCACTGAACAAAGCTTGGAGTGGCAGTCACCTCTCTATCTTAACTTCATCGACTTTGAAAAGGCCTTCGACAGTGTAGCGTCGATCGGGAGGTCATTTGGCAACTACTTCGCTACTACGGGGTGCCCTCGACAATTATACATCTCATCCAACAGTTATACGACAATGCTGCATGCCAAGTAATCTACAACAGGAAACTTACGGAAGCCTTTGAAGTGAAGACGGGAGTGAGGCAAGGTTGTCTACTATCGCCATTGATTTTCCTGATCGCAGTAGATTGGATAATGCGACAGACAGCTGGTCGGGCAGTAAGGAAACTTGCATAAATTGGACTCACACCAAAAACTTAGAGGATCTGAACTTCTCCAATGATATATATCTGATTCCCCATAAACTGGAAGATATGCAGTTGAAAATAAAACAAGTTGGCGACAAAAGAAGCATCAAAGGTAGGACTTCAAATGAACATAGAGAAAACAGAGGTCGTGAAGAGTCCTGGCCAACAGCAACAGCCACAGCAGCAACAACAACAGACAATAATCAGCCAGCATAAATGGGAGGAATCTGAAAAAAGCAACCTCTTTCACCCACCCACCTACATACCTGGCAAGCATCCTTTCAACTACAGAAAAACGGAACTGATGAGGATATTTAAGCGAGGGTCGAGAAAGCAGGTTAAGCCGTAATTGTTCTCATGTCTACCTGGAGATCAACAGCACTCAGCATGAAAATAAGATCCACATCTCCAAATCCAATATGAAATCAGTCAGTGCTACTCACTATACGGATCAGAGACTTGGCGCCGCGTCACGGAAAGCACTTTGAACAAACTGCACACCTTCATCAACAGCCGCCTTCGCATACTCTGTGGGCGATCCAACCGACCAGGAACCAGTAGTGCAATAAATAAGGAGAAGGAAATGGAGGTAGATTGGTTGGCCATACTCTGAGAAAACAAACCATCAAGTGACATCACACGCCAGACCATCGCTCGAGTAGGACCTGAATGGGAGGCGACGAGTTGGTTGTCAGTGTGAGGGTGACATGGTGGAGGAAGTGATGCGAAGAGGAGATGAAAGCATGTGAACAGATGTAGAGCCAGGCGAAAACGTTGGTAGAAAGCCAGCCGCAATGGAGACGTGCGGTTGAAGCCCTATGTTCCTCTAAGAATTAAAGGAAACAAGAATAATAATAAAAGATTACGAGGCAAGGTCGCTGACCATTATTCAACCAGTTGAACAAAATCCAACAGCCACTGAAGGTCATTTATAACTCAATGGTAAAATCTTGAGGTCAATCGAATCTTAGAAATATATACTGATTACTGGACAAAGTTGCCTAGAGCTCTAATGAGACATCATGACAATTGAGGTACACACTTAGTCAAGTGTGAGGAGAGATACTCGCCGCCGATGACAATGTCTGGTGGTGGCACTAAACATCGCTAATCTACAGAATTCATCGACCATCGGATTCCGCTCAGCTAACTGAATAGCCATCGAGCTCACCTCTTAACCGGGAAGTTCTGGGTTCTCGTCTCCTAGCAGTACAGCAGTGGATGTGTCCTGTAGAAGAGTCTTAGACTGAGATGAAACAGCTGTCCAGTACTCCTCATTTTTCAATGGTTCTCCAGTTAATATCAATTCATGATCGACCTACAAATATCCATTTAGTTATCCTATAAATAGTCAATCATTTGAACTACTTACATTATCCTAAATTCATGTTACTTATAGTTAACACTAATAAGTCACCATCTGTTCGATTAAAGTATGCTCAAAGCTTCTTTATAATTTATGTATTTTGCTATTGTTCTGGAAAGACTCTATGAACTAACAAAATCCAAGTTCACATTATCTTGCTACACTTATTCTTCTTGCTTTTGTTCACATTTCTCAATGGGTAGAATTATATAGCGATAAATTAGCAAAAAACTGGTGTATTCAAAGTAGTATCTATAAGAAAACAAATGAATCAGCGTTAGATTTTTTTCAGCAAAATAAAAATAGTTTCCCGGATAGTTTCCAACTGCCGACTTACTCATCTACGGTTGCACTTAGAGTTGCGATCAATTGATTAGTTGATGTGGTGTATAGATATGATTTAAGATCTCTTTCCCATGATAGTATGCACTTTTTGTTCCGTAAACTGTTTTGTACAAGGTTGATATTGGTGCTGTTTCAACTTCTTAAAAGTGTTGAGGCTACTCTCCTGACTAATGTAGAATCTTTTTTTAACCTTGTGAAACAAGAGTAAATCCGTGTGAATTATAGGCATAAAACCACCTGACATTACGCCTATGGGAATTTCATACGCTTATTCACCAGATGCATGTTGAATGACACAATTTATATTGAACAAAAGAAAAAAGCGATGAGAGCTGTAACACCGATTGCAACAGATCACTTTCCAAACTACTCACTGACATGAAGAGCGAAAAATTTAAAAGTTTATTAGGAGGATGACATATTTCATCTTGTTTACTTCAAAACAATCATTGTAGTGATGAATATATATCAGTGGGAAAATTTACTGCTATCGTCGTCATCATGTGTGAAGCAACCTGTATTCTAAAGTTTTAGAGGTTTCATTTCTGATTTAAAGTTCTGGATGCAAGTTAAAGCATCTGATCACTATGCAACACTCTGAAAGTCATGTAACAGTAATGATGATACAGGAGAACATAAAGTAGGTCAATCGTTTCAAATAATTAATCTGATAGCCACTGCTGGCTGGAGTGCTGGTGAGAAATCATGATCAGTGGAGTCTACCTGGTCTAAAGTGCGGACAAATACTAACTGCCGATGATACTGGGTTGTGGTCGCTTTAAAATCAAGAATTGGTATAGATTAGAATTCATGGGTTGACCATTGAGTCGGGTCCCAGTGCTTGAATGGTCTACGAAGCTCGCTTTGGAACCGGAAGATAATGATTATGTTGGCGGCATGTTTGACACCTGGACTACCATTCCATACATCTACATATTTGCATCTGTTAAGCGCAAAACTTATGACTGGCTTTATTGTTAATAAGATAATCTTAGGCTCTTTTATTTCTCTCTTCTTTGTATTCTATAGTGAAGACCTTCTTAAACATACTAAGCTACCTAAATTATTAACATTGGATTACGTTTTTGTACTTCCCTCTATTCCTTCTTTTGTGTATCTACAGGTTCCAACAATATAAGCACTATGCGTATTACAAAATTTACAAGCGAAAACTGACAAACCGGTCGAAGGAGCAGCCGGTGAAGACAGGACTCCAGGTGAACATAGACAAGACGGAGGTTAGGAAAATAACCAACCACCACCAACAACAGGAGCAACATCCAGCGTCAATCACCATCAACGGGAGAAATTCGAAAGAGATTGCTTCATTCACTTATCTAGCATTGAGCATTGTCTCAACTACAGAAGGAACGGACGAGGATGTCAAATCGAGCGAGAATCGGGAAGGCGAGTCAGAAACACATTCATCAACCTGATGTCAATCTGGAAATCTTCGTCTTCCAACTCAACATCAACAACAAAATTCGGTCTGATTTTCAATACAAACAATGTCAAGTCAGTCAGTTCTTCTACACGGATCAGAAACTTGGCGGGCGGGCGGGTCACAAATAATATTTTCAACAGCCTGTTGAAGATCTTTATCAACCAACAATTGTCTTCGCTGGCTCTATACTGAAGATCAGATGGCCAGGCCGGAAAGAATCACCACCAAGAAAGTATGGGAACATATAATTCCATTATAGATAAGATTTTATTTTGATAAATCGCACAGTGTTTACAGTAATGTTTACTGATGACGTTTCGAGCACAATTTATTGCTCATAATCATATCAAGGTAATCACACGACTTCCTAAATTCATTTATATAGTTCCATTGTTTTTCTCTTGATTTTCACTTGATTTGATTGGTAATAGTATTTTCATCAGTAAACATTACTGTAAACACTGTGCGATTTATCAAAATAAAATCTTATCTATAATGGAACTTACCAGCATGGTTTTACAAAGGAGAAAAGCGATGTACCCGCAGCTCCATCTTAGAACACCTGATAGAATCCGGACACCAAGCTGCACCCCAATCAAACTTCAAAGTAGTCTACAGAGTAAGAAGTAGTCTTCCAAAAGGTGTACGAATCAGACTTCTTCAAACTGCAGAAGCAATGGCGATTCACTTGCTAAGCCCTGAACTCTGCATACAGAAGAGGTTCGTTCAATCACTACACTTACAATGGACTTAATCTACCTTATTACCTGAAAGGTAAATTCTACCTAATTTTTTCTTTTTTTCTGTCTCTTCATTGGTATTATTCTGTCTTCTTAATTGTAATATTTTGCATTTTCAACTTTCTTGTTCTCTGCCCCCACCCGATTTAATTTCTACACCTCACTACCACTTTAATTGACCTGACCAACGCTCAATTTATAGTCATTTATGTTACGTCATCCAACTTAATTGCTCAATTTCATTTCTAATCTAAATGGCATTATTATCTACCCCACTTCTACTTAGTCTCTACCCGTAATTACCTCTGTTGCTAACCTGACCTAAGTTAAAACATTTTAGTCAATTGTATTACGTCATCTAACTTACTAACTCAATCTTACTTTAGTTGCTGTCCAATTAACCTTGTTTCTGTATTAGATCATTCTTTTATTACCTGATCAATTATCTAATTTTGACAAACCTCATGTACACACGCACACACACTCAAATAATTATATATAAATGCGATTGCACAGCTATGTGAATGAATTTTTGTGTTTCTTTATTTTATTTTGTGGTTGTTTTTATATTTATTTTTTGAAATACTCCTTTTAAATGTTTGATAAAATTAGATACAATGTTGTAGATATATGCTGAAAATTCCACACTGTACTACTAGTAATATTTCTGGAATAAAGTAAAAAAATTATTAATAAATTATTAATAATTATTATTGCGAACCCCGATGCTTGGTGATCCGCTTCTTGTGAGTCTTAAAATAGGAAGAAACCGGTGTCCAGTACTTCATTAGCCTCTAACTAATATCAATCCCTGGTCAAACTCAAAACAAATCAAATGCCTACAAACAAACTCTCATAAATTTAATAAAAATGTCCAATATAAGACATGATTTTTCTGAACAAAAAGTTTATTTGATAATATGCACACATATATTTCGTTTATTTAACTTCATTAACCAACCAATCAGATTTATGCAGTTTTTAGAGTACGATATGATTGGTTAATTCAACTGCATCACTGGATATTTAAACAATGAAGTTGACTGAAGTACCAAAATAAAAAAAAACGTTTCATTTTTATAATAAGTACCAAATAGTGTAACAAAAGTTTCAATTATAGGAATATTGAATTGGTGAAATTATGTAAGTGAAGTGTTATAAATGATATTTTATTGTGTATTGATTAACTAATTATTGGCTAGATTTCTTCGTGTTGTTTCATTGTGTTTGAAGACTGTAAAAATAAGTTACATGTACTCAGGGTTTTTTTCTGTTGGTGATTAGTGTCAGGCTGTGATTTTTTTTCCTTCACGTTTCCCAGTGGAACATAGGGCCTCAAGCTAGTGGGTTGAAGTTTCTGTGGCAGTGTTTATTTTACACGGTGGAGTTGGTAGCCTCATACTCAACCTTTCCTCTCTACCAGCATTATTTGTGGCTCAGCGAGTTAAAGGAGTGCGTCGGTCAAGGATCGAACCCCGGACCATGTGCATGGTCGGAGAGTGTCCTAAACGCTATGCCACCAACGCAGAGGCTGTAATTACCAAAAGGAATAAAATTTGACTAGTAGTGTTCATGTGCGTGTCTGTTTGTCGGTCTTAGAAGTACTCAGTTTTGTGAAAACTTCAACTGTTAATATTTATTTGAGCTTTCTTATGAGGTGCCACTGAAATTATTTATTATAATTATTTTATTGCACTTGTGTTCAAATTTAGGACTTCAGGCATTTAGCGCAAAAGTTTCAGTAACACTGCCAACCATTCTTCTACACCGGGAATACTACTGGTCAAGCGAAATTTAGGAATACATCGGGTGGAGATTGAACTCCGGACCACATGAGGCATTGTTAGTGAGCATTCCACCTCTGCATAACCGATGCGCGTTGAAATTATATGAACTGTTATGCTACATATTTGATTTCAAATAGCAGTTCTTAAGTTAAGAGTCTATCTAAACCGATGGGAAAGCATCTATACTTGGTGTTATTTAGTTATTAGCTGTTTAGCATTAAAATCTAGCACAGAGGCTTGATGCAGTTTAAGACCTTTTATCCGTACATGCCTGAATTACGACTGCTGAAATTCGAACCCAGTATCCATAGTTTGTGTTTCTAGAACGCTAATCAGTTAGTCACTGGACCGAAAGATCCATATCATGCCCAACAACTACCACTAGTTATTGGTTTTAGCTGTGAGTAGGAACATCACTCTTTCGAGATGTAGGTGAATCCAGTTGATAAGCCTCAAACAGGATGAAATACACTGAATTCCTTCGAGAGACATTACCAAATGAAGATTAAGGAATGTATTGTTAATTAAATTTCTCTTATCCCAGCGTATAAATCCTTTAATTTGAACTGATTACCGGCTTTACTCAGTGATCTTGCAATTTTGTATAATTAGAGGTTACCTAATTTTTCACAAGTGCGAAGGATTCCTATTGTCATGACTCTAATTCTTCCCCGAAATACTGATGGTTCAATTTTCTATGAATGAATTGTTACTTTCTGTCAGAAAAAAAGGTTAGCGAACATTTATAAGTGACATTTTTCACTCTCAGTAATCCAGGAGGATGCGCCGGTTCGAATCCTGTCATGAGGGGGGATTCTAGATAGTCATATCATCAAAGAATTCTTTAAAAATGTGACTTAAAATCTTAAGTTTTTGCATTTTCCAAGCTACTGAAAATTTTTGTTGTGTTTACAGAATTGAAATGAATAACCAACTTCCACTGAATTTTAGTGCTTCATTTCATGTCTTATAGAAATCAACTTCATCATCTTTTATATTTTATACTTGTCTCATTTCATCCGTTAAAAGTTCATATACATAAATTTATTTTCACTGTCCTCCTTTAAAAGAATGACCTATCAAACAAAACAGTGTTCACATTCAACTGTTTTTTAGATATATTTAAATTCGAGTGATATATATTTATAAGTTAGTTTTATTTATTTCGAAACAGTTGTGAATACCACTCACATTTGTCAGAAATGAGAGTGAGTGCTGATAAAGTAGATAATTAACAATTTTAAATTCTTTTTTGTCATCTTCTCGTCGGATTATCTGTTAATACAATAGTGGTGTTAATGGGAGAAGACGTGACAAAAATTGTTTATTTGCAATTTGATGTCTACATTTAGGGAATTTATGTATACCATATACATTTAATTTGTCATTTGTACAAATCGTCTGTGTTGCTCTACTTCCGGTCGTCATATTGCGTTGCTTTGTCTTTCTTTCGTCGCATTTACTGGTTCATTTCCTCTCTATGACGTTAAATTATTCTCTCTGTTATTTGATAGTTTCGTGCCGATGAACATCTCTTTATATAGATGATAGAGATGGACTTTACAGTATTAACTTTGTAGCCAGTTTGGATCAGGTGTTCTAGCATTGAACTGTTGATGTGTCTCACTAAGCCCTCATTTAACCACATTGCTAGATGTTCTCGAAAAAGCACGAAAAATCAAGTCCCTAGAGCAAGGACCAAAATAACTCGATCCACCACAAGCGCTGTTGAATTGGTACATACAATTAGAATTAGAAGTCTAGGCACTTGATATTTCATCTGTTGGGTAACAAATAAATTGTCAAAAACATCCATGTACCGCACACTACAAACAGCTGAGGCTATCGCGGTTCGTATGAAACAACCAGTGCTTTTTGTGAAGAAGAAGCGAGTCTGGCCAGCCACCACTGCTGCCCTGACAGGCCTTCAGTGGAGACTATAAATTCCATTACGGGTAAAATTTATGTTGATAAAGTCTCACAGTGTTATGCAGTAGTATTTACGATGACCATGTTTCGAGCACAGTTTATTACTGCAGCTCATAATCATATCAAGGTACTAGTTACACAACTTTCTAACTTTATTTATATAATTCCATTATTTTCCATCGCTTGATTTGATTGGTAGTAGTATTTTCCATATTTCTGGTATGAGTGACGAGTCATTCTTATTGCATGTGTTCCAGTGTAGATTCGATGAATACTAGCGTTTATAAAAAACGCATTCTAAAAGATATTAAGACTTCAATTCATCTCACCGTTGACTGTTAAGGCATTCTTAGTTAAGTGTCTAACAAACCGAGCAGTGACACTAAGTAGTACAAGAAAAGACCTAAATGATCAAATAAAACAGATAGAAGGAGGGTTAGTGTTAAATAACTATCCTATAAAATTCATTAGGAAGATGAGTAAAGGTCAAAAGCAAAATAAAAATATTTGTGAAACAAGTAATGATGGCGTAAATAAGAGTGAATTTAAGGCATCTACAGTACTGCCATATAAGGAGGGGACATCTGACATCTGCGTAGAAATCATAATAAAGCAGGAACTGGAGTGTCATTCAAACCTATAAACTCACTCAGGATAAGCTCTGTAGGCTAAAGCATCCTGTTAACCCAATTAGACAGAATAATATAATTTACAAAATACTTGCAATGGCCGTGAGTTAAGTCAAATACATAGGTCAAACTAGTGAATTGTTGGAACATAAGAATTTATCTAAGAGTAGAATGGTTGACCCCGAGAATATAAGTAATTTAGAAAAGAGCTCAGCAGTTGCACTGCATGTAGTAACACACAACCACACAATAGGGTGGGAGAGGGTTAAAATTCTGAGAAGTAATCTAGGTAGGTGGAGAGAGGGGTTGATTACTGAATCCTTCTTCATCGCGTCTGCGCAGGAACACATGCAATAAGAATGACTCATCACTCATACCTGAAATATGGAAAATACTACTACCAATCAAATTAAGCGGCGGAAAATAATGGAATTATATAAATGAAGTTAGAAAGTTGTGTGACTAGTACCTTGATATGATTATGAGCTGCAGTAATAAATTGTGCTCGAAACGTGGTCATCAGTAAATATTATTGTATGACACTGTGAGACTTTGTGAAAATAAATTCTATCCATAATGGAATTATACTTTATCACAGTGGACAAGTTTTATTCTCAAATCAGTGAGAATATAAATTCATAGAATCTGTTTTATTACTATTATCCCTACTTTTTCTGATATTCACTGTATCTTCGTGGTGATGCTATCGAGTTGTAATCCATTCATATTATTATTACTATTGATTCAGTGTTATTTAAACAACACTAATGTTGCTGATAACACTATTCCATTCACTATTATGCATATATAACTGTAGAACCTGATGAAAAATGAGTTATCGAAAGGATTATCTTGCTTTATCATTTATGAGAAAATGATCTATTTTAAATATTGCATTACACCTCTAACTGGCAGAGATTGAGAACTCTTCTAATTAATACTCACATCTGTTAAGATTATATTTATTTTCTGTACACTGTGAAAAGTAAATTATTTTTATATTTTATAGTGCGTCTATTGAAAAGTAATACACTACCACGGTATCTAATTTCTTACAAATTATTGATGAATAAAAAGTTAGGACGAAATATCTTACCCAGTGATGTATGAATAGAATTCATCATTCAGAAAATATGACCACTCTTGGCACAATGGCTAGACGGATGACGCGGTTGTAATTGAAATAATTGGATTGGGAATAGCACTATCCATTGGGATCTCGGTTACAACCAGTTGACAAGCTCTAACGTAGGATGAAATTAGCAACCTGTGTACTGTTAGCTATCAACGATCAAATTAGCCTTCGCTTATCTTCAGGCATTGTTAGTGTTAGTTCAAGCAGTCAACATATGAGTATTTCTGTGTCATGTAATCCAGTTAAAGGAAATTGCTAAATAATATCAACAAAGCCACTGTATTCTCCACAACTAGTAGACAGACAATATCCTGCGATCAGGGTATAGAGTTATAGTATTTATATTTTCATGTCTAACATGAAATCTCCACTCTGTGATTAGATGTTACCGACCTTACCTAGTGGCTTGATTGTTGTGATTTCAGTTGATGGTGACATTTGGGATGTGTGCTATAGAAGAGTCCCGAAATAGAGGAAAATAACTGCTTACTGCTTTTTTATCCTTCAATTGTTTTCTAACCAAAGCAGATTCCTCAGGAAAACTGTCTTGAGATGTAGCGCCAACTAGAATGACTTCAATGCATGTCCAATGAAGACACTTTCAGTTACTTACATGAACTAGTATATGTTTCTTTGGAAAAAAAAACCTTTTAATGTTTCACCTTGGGATATCATTTTCATTAATTCTCATCAAATAGTGAACCTAGAAAATATTTCAAAATTACTCATAAGGCAAGGTGTTTAATCGCAAGTTTCTCTTCATGAGACTAGTCGTTAGGCTGATTGGTATTCTTTGTAAGTAAATACTAGAAATTGCAGCTGGAGTTAAGTCAAAAGGTTGTGCAGATGGCAACGCAGCATCATTTGGCTGGAAATCTGTCACAATTCTATCAAATTCTAGCAATTGAAGCATTCTTCTAGGTTCTTGTTAAAATATTGTCACACCTAACGAAGTATAACTTTGTTCTGTAATATGCTACCTTTATCATATAAATGTTCTCCATTATACAAAATTGGGAAAAAATGATTAAGTGGACTACTGCTAATTTGGAGGAAAAACGATCGACACTTGAGCTCATTTGCTTCTTTTGATCTTCGCCTACGTCTTAACACATATCCTTGAATAATGCCTTAGTCTAGTGTGTTACAGTTCTGATGTAGTGATCAGATATAAATCCAAGTGCTTATTATTATTTCTTATTTCCTTCAGTTTTCGGCCATATGATAATCACCAGTTGCTGCTCATATCCAAGTGTGTCAGAGTTTTCGTTAGTATTAGTTTGATTCTCATCGTTTTGTTATTCTAGAAAGCTTTGAGAGAAATATAGGGCATCAGCAGCACATATCCATTTCATTCTAATCACCGCAATCCACTTAAGCTGGCTCCAAAGTTGTCCATAAACTCTCATCTCCTTTCTACATGCCCCCCCCCCACAATTAGAGACACACCAAAGTTTTCCTTTTCTATTTGGCTTCCAATTTTGATTATGCATAGTGCGTAGTGTCACTCAACAGCTTGGTTGCTCCATCTTCTGAAACAGCTTCTTGTTGCTTATCTTTTCTGGATGGTGATCTGATCTTCATTATAGAGTGAAGACAGATGCAGACAAAATTCTGTAGTAACCTGTTGGAAACGGCTTTGATGATCCAGCACCAAAATCTCTGAACAATATTGAAGAACTGACTTCACGTTGATGTTGAAAGTCCCACTAGTGATCTTTATGCCGATTGCAGTGTAATGAAGGATCATCTTACCTTTCTGATCCTGACTGTGACATTCTGATTTGTGTCACCTTCAGCTAAAATCATACTTTACAAATTAGCGGAAAAAGTGACCTGTTTCAAATTTCTCTCTTTGTTACTAATTAGTTAGGTATTTTCATTACCTCTCTCTTTTCTATGTTTGCTTGAAATACTGTCTTTGCTGCCAGCCTCCTCTGCTCCAAGTTCAAGCCTTCTAGAATCTTCTTATCGGCAACGTAATGGGCAGCCCTATCTTAATTCAGTCTTTACTTCAAAGGCATCGCTTTTTTATTTAAACGCAGAAAAAACTTGGTACAATATGGCACCAAGAAAGATACGCCACACAATAATAATAAAACAACATAGATCAAAAGTAAAAATATAAGTAGAGAAGGGATAAAGAACTTCATCTGGAAGGAAAACAGTGATGCTTAACAAGTTCAAACAGTATTAATTAACTGTCACCAGGAAGGGAAGAAAGAAAGAAATTGCAACACGTTCGCCATTGATTACGATTCTTGGCCATATCCGATAACGCTTCGAGCCATCGATTTGAGCTGTCTCTCAGACCCCAATCAGGGAATCGTGACACACCAACCGATGTTAACCTAGCACAAAAATCCTTCATCCCACGACGCCACGTGATGGACTGACCACCCTTACGCCTTTTCCATCCCGTCCTAGGGTTAGTTAGTAAAGACCTGTACGGAAGCCTCTGGGATGACATTCGCAGAACATGTCCAAGCCATTAGAGCTGGTGTTTCCAGATGACGACACTCAATGAATGGTGATCTCCACTGTGTTCAAACACACTCCGCCGAACCTCAGAATTACTCACGCGATGATGCCATCGAACGCAAGCAATCCTGCGGAGACAGCGATGATCGAACAAGCGGAGTCGCCGCACATCCTCAGCCTACTCGGAGAGGCCAGGTTTCACAGGCGTAGAGCAAGACAGCCCGCACTGAAGCATTGTATACCCGACCTTTGACAGCCAGACTAATGTCGCGACGGCGCTAAAGGTGACTCAGGTTGATGTATGCCACCCTAGCCTTCATGATACGGTTGGAAACCCCATCCGTCACCCATCCGCCGGCATCCGCACAACTATCCAGATACACAGACGTATCAACAACTTCAAGCGGTTCACCGGTAAGAGTGAGTGCAGGTACAGGCTCCTGTCAATCTTGTAACAGTACTTTGCACTTAGACGGCGCAAAGTACATACAGATGTACTTACAGGCATCGCTACCTGTAATACAAAAAATATTTCAAGTGTTGGTTTGTAGGGATTTGAATTTGGGTTCGAATCCCGGTGGGTGCGTACTGTTGAAGAGTCCCAAACTAGGACGAAACAGCTGTCCAGTACTCCCAGGTTTTCCAATGGTTCTCTAACTAATGTCAGCTCATTGATGAAATCCTGAAAAAATATTTCACTTTCCAACTAGCTTTGTCAGTTGAGCATGATTTGTAATGGACGAAAAATTCCCACATAAAAACTGATTATTAAAAGTATTTTCTTGTTTATTTAACTCATATTTACAAGGATCCTTGAATTAAACGAAAGTTCAAGTTTTAACCTGTGCAAATTAAATTCATCTCCAATGTAGTATTACGCTGACAGCTTTGAGCATAGCTTTCTTGTTACTGGAATAAAGATTATGCAGTGACTTATCTGGTATGAACAAGGTTTGGTTTTGTGCACCAAACACATATGTCTAGTAATAAAGAATGCTAGGTTCTATCCATTATAATCACATCCATAAGTTATAAAACTTAGATACTTACATTGAAAGTTACTAGTTTTAACTGGTTAAAAATGCTATTAAAATTTACCAAAAGAGTGGTTAATGAACAAAGAATATAAATGATGATAACAGCTTTATTCCAAAACAGTACTTGCGATACAGAATGGAATTCTCAGCATTTTACTACAGTATTGCATCCACTTAGTAAATTAACAATAAAATAAAATTCTATATAGATTAAGGGTAATCTAAGTTAGTTTTGACAACAAAATATTAGCATGTCGGTAGCAAAGCCAAAAGTGAACAGAGTGATTGCAGCTGTCAGAAAAGTAGATGGTAGCATATTTACTGGCGTAAGCAGAAAAAAGGAACAAAACTGCACATAACAGAGAAAAAAGAGAGAAAAGGAAAAGAAAGAAAAAAACGTCGTACCTATAAATAATATGAGTTGGAAAGACGACATCCAGTTGTTCTACTGACTATTGAATAAGTTATAAGTTTCACGCCTAATGCTTTCTTTATTGCACAGAACACGAGCTAAGTAGGGTATGGTTGAGTTTTTCTACTTGCTAGTGCGAGCATATAGTTTTCTATTTAGGATTCTGGTTTTGCCTGAAGAGATACAAGGTAGGGGAGAGTTGTGAATGAAGAGGGTGTTGTGAGTTAGATAGAATGGATTCAGCCAATTTTTCACATGAGTCCATGTGCCTGTCCACCAGAGTATTAACAAGCTGGTTAAGTGGCACGTAGCTTACCGTGCTGACAACTTTAACATCCTGCGTAATAAGGTATAGTCTTTCTTCAGTAGCTCTGGAAAAACTAAAGGGGAACAATAGAGAACAATAGGCAGGATGCTAGAGTTAACGAATCGTAGGGTTGGGTTATTGCAGAATGTCCTAACTTCTTGATGTAGAAGGTAAGACGGAATATTTTCTTAGAAATCATCAAGATATGAGACGACCAGGAGAGATCAGCAGATAGAATGACACCTAGGTATTTAATTTCCGACATGGTTTCTATTTCAGTGCCATCCATGTTGCACACCTCGTGAGTGCGAACCAGTTTGTTTAGGTCAGATTTATGCTCAAAGGTGAAATTAATTGTTTGGCATTTGGATGGGTTTAAGGTCAGACCTTTTTCGATAACTCCTTCTTCATCAGGTTCTACAGTTACAGACGCTTTATAAAATATAAAAATAATTTACTCTTCACAGTGTATAAAAATGCATATAATGTTAATGGATGTGAGTATTAGGAGTGTTTTCATTGTTGACCCGTTAGAAGTGAAATGTAATATTTAAAAAAGATCGTTTTCTCCAGAATATTAAAACAAGGTCACCTCATTATCAGGTTCTACAGTTATATATGCATAAAAGTGAATGCATTATTGGTATCAGCAACATTAATGTTGTTTAAATAACATCGGATCAATAATAATTATATTATCAGTGGATTACAGTTCAGTAGCATCAACATAACACTACACACTGAATATCAGAAAAAATAGGGTAACAGATTCCATGAATTTATGGTCTCCAGTGAAGGCGGGCCAGGCTAGTATTAGTGGCTGGCTGTACTTGCTTCTCCTGCACCCGGAGCACTGTTTGTTTAGGAAGAATAGTGATAGCCTCAGCTGTTTGTAGAATGCATTACCTGGATGGATGTTTTTGGTGATATATTTGGTGGCCGGTTTGTACCATGTGGTAGTTTTCACTACAACTTTACTTAACCACACTGGTAGATATTCCCCCAGTGAGAACAAAAAATCAATTTCCTAGAGCAACGACCACTATAACTTGCTCCACCCAAAGCGTACTTGAATTGGTAGATACAATTAGAAGAGGCTAGTCAAGGTACTACATATTTCAATCAAGGGATAACCATCGGTCGTGTAGAAAACATGAATTGTAGTTCCTCAGCCTTAAAAGTCCTTTGAACTTATTTTTCTTAACTTGTTAGTAACTGTTTTACTGGGTATATCACCTTTGAATTGCACTCGTATAAATGAAGGGTTGTTATTTACAGATGGAGAATACTCCTTTACTGATTTCTTGGTCATGTGTTTCTTGATGAACTTTACTGGATAGCTTTTTTCAATTAGGGTGTCATATGCAGTCCTTAGTTCATCTTCAATTACCTCTTCACTAATCTTTTGATGTTATCATTGATTTGATGTTATTTAAACATCATTAGTATTGTTAATAACACTAATTCATTCACCATTGTGCATATATAACTCCGAGACGTGATAATGAGGTTATTAGTTTATCAAAATGTGTTTAGATTCACCTCTGTGAGAGAATAGGCTTTAAAATATTGAGAAATTATTATCTAAATATTTTTGGTTCAATAAAAGAGAGTTTTTAGAGCTGAATTATTTCCTACGTCTTATTTCGTTGTTTACTAGTGAGACATAGCTGAAAGATTTAGCTGTCATGGACTGTGTTGAGGCGTAGCTGACGAAATGATGAACATGGCTTGAAACATGTTAGGTTAACCAGATTATCACTTGGCCTCATCTCTGAGCAAAATAAGAATTCACTTTGGCACATAAAACGTTTTATAAATAAGTTCTTGTAATTAATGATCCATTATCTTACAGGTTACATTCTCTCTAAACTTTCTTCGTCAATGTAACATATTTTCGTTTTTTCTGGGAGGTTTACAGGTTATGAATTTATTCCTAAATACGTTTGGAAGGAATGTTTAATGACAGGCAAATAATCATAGTGATGTTATCTTCTAAATATATATTCCCTAGCCTGAATCTAACGAACTTTAGCAGACTTCATCAATAATAATTAGTGTCCTTTACTTTCAATCACGTCCTTCTTCCTTTCACATTCTCTCTTGTTCAAAGTGAAGAATCTGAGAGGGTCAATTCACCTATAAACGCCTCATGTGTGAAATTTAAGACTGAGTACTCTTCATTGAATATAAGAATTTTCTGAGCTGTGCTCATTGTGTTTATAGTGGAAATCAATATATATATATATCTATTATTCTCAGTAAGTTGAGAATTTTCTAACAGACCGACTGGTCACCGGACACATTGCTAGTTTTTTAGTGGTGTGATATAGACAATGGGTTCCAACGGAATATTAATCTCACAGTAAGAATCGTTATATTTGTTAGTGTTAAGGTCTGAATACTATTCTCACAGTTCAGTAGTGCATTAGCAACAGAATAATATATAAATTAGAATATTCTATTTCATGTGGTTCAATGTAAACGAAAATCATACGATCAGCGATGGATTAAAGAATGTAAACTGTATAGATGTAAATAGCGGTTTGGTCACTTTAAAATATACCTTGGCATCCGTGTCTTGCCTGCTGCTGTTATAGTTTATCCAGAAAAATGTCTGACAGAATGATTCTCTGAAGTCACCTCTCATTGTAGTTTGATTGGATTGTCTGCCTGCGAGATCTTACTTCTAGGGATCATTTCTATAGTACATATCACCAGGATCACAGACAGACTTGACTATCAATCAGTGAGATAGCTCAAAACTGCTCTCATTGGCACAGATGAATTCACTTTATGTGAATTCTCAGATCTCCGTGTTTTACCATGTTGCTATTCTTTTATCCATACGTTTCTACCCTTCAGACTTCTTTTGAATTTCTCATTTTGTGGTTCGTTTTCAACCTTTGTCTGCTAGATGAAGCGGGTTACCCTGGGATTCTGCACTCCTATGCAAAGTTCTATGTTGAAGATCAGTCGAAGTTGACTGTGGGAATTTAAAATGCATATTTTCTCATACACCTCAGGAATAGTTTTTTTTTTCTGGGTTCCGAATGGAATATAGCGCTTAAACAGCCTATCTCCACTTTGTTTTGTTCTCTATAGTCCTCTTTAACTAGCTATATATTGCCCATAGCTTTCATCTCCTTCTCTTACGATCTCCTATGTGTGTCAGCCTCGATAGCTCAACTGGCCGTTTTCCATTCGAGTTCCTCTCGGGTGATGGCCTGGCGCTTTATGTCACCCGACGGTGTTTTCATTATGTGTTATCTATTTCCATAGGCTAAGCAGTGGGTTCCTGATTGTTTCAATACAAGAATTTGTTGGTGCTAACTCTTTCTGACCATTTGTTCTTGAGTATGGAGTGAAGATTCCTTTTTTTCATTCATATAATTATGTATGGTGATTTTCTGTCTTCAGGAGTAGGGGAATCCTTAAAGGTAACATTAAATCTATGTCCTCTTGTGATTGAAAATCAAGATATTTTTTAATACATTCTTTGTATAAACACTCTGTCATCATTCAGTTTATGAATGAATCTATCTCCATATCACGCTATGCTGGGTAATCTTTTTTGTCCACGTTTATTTGCCCTAGAATAAAAGTGAAATGTCTTTTTTTTACTAGACGACTTATTCAGGTTTGTTTTCCGCATACAAAGCTAGAGGAATTAATTTTTTCTCCATGAAGTTTTCTGTTGTTGACAGACGTTATAAAATATATACCGAACAGTAAAACTGAAGAAAAAGTAGTTGAAAAAGCGATTTCATTACTGTATGATGAAAAGTAGCTATGTTATTCGAATTTAAGTGAATTAAAGTCAGCAATAGAATATTCTTTTCATAACTTTAGTTCAGACCGACAGACTGCTGCAGTTGCGTTCACGCCATTATTGCCGAAGACAGAGAAGGAAGGAAAGGTGCCTACCGGTTGGAAAAAAGGCTGGCTGCCTTGTCAAGCTACCAAAGAACAATGTCTTAGTGCTCTGCATGAACTGGCGTGGAATATTGCTCTTATCTACACTAAGTAAAATACTAAGCCGTGTCATTCTGGGAAGAATAAAGGATACACTGGATACAGAACTTCGCCCATAACAAGCTTGATTCAGGAAAGGTAAATAATGTGCTGATCGAAGCCCAGGTCTATGCATTGTAATCACAGAACAAAACATTCAAACCTCTATGTCAACTTAATCGACTCCGGAAAGGCCTTCGACAGCGTTGACCAAGAAGTAATTTGGAAACTACTTTAACACTACGGCGTGCAGTTACCAAATATTTATCAACCTCATTCAACAGCTAGCTGCATGACACTGCCACAACGAAAAGCTCAGCGAGGCGTTCAATGTAAATATACGAATAGGACAAGCTGGCTGCCTCTTAAGATCAATGATATTCCGGATTGTGGTGAACTGAATCAGGCGAAATGTAATGGGTGGGGAATGAGGAGACGAGAATACGTTGGACTAACAGGAAGACTTGAGAAGATCCGGATTTCACAGATGCTATAAGTCTAATGTCGCACAAACTCTATGGCAAACAGGCGGAAACTAACAAATTGGATGAACAGCCTGGCTGGCAGTGAAAACAGGACTACACGTGAACACACAGAAGAGAAAGGTGATGAGGGTAACCAACGAACAACAACAGTAACCAGCATCAATCACCACTAACGGGAGAGATCTAACAGAGGTTAATTCCTTTATTTATCTGGCTAGGAAGCATCGTTTCAACCACAGGAAGTCGGAACAGTTGAAGATGTAGAAGCAGGGCAGAAACGGGAAGGCAAGATAGGCTTTCATCAATCTGAAACCAGTCTGGAGATCGTATGCACTCCACCTCAACATTAACAGCAAGATTCAGATTCTATTCAATACAAATGTGAAGTCAGAAACTGGCGGTGCATGCCGCAAAAGGGAATTCCAACAAGTTGCAGACTTTCATCAACAGCTGCCATCTTCACGGGCTCCATATCGAAGATCAGGTGGCCAGCCAGCCAGCCAACCAGAATGAATTAGCTCCAAGAAACTCTGTAAACAAACCAACCATGTTCCGATTGCTTAGCAAATGTGAAGGAGAAAATGGATATGTATCATGCATACATTGATGAGGCCCCTGAATGACACAGTACGTCAGGCCGTTGGTCGAGTGTAATCCGAATGGAAGGTGACAAGTTGGGGTGATGTAAGAAGGTAATATGGGGGATATCGTTTGGGGGGGGGAGATGAGAGATTATGGATAATTGTGGAACCAGCTCAAGAGGACGGCAGAAAAAAGCAGGAAGTGCAGTAGTGTTTTTGATGCCTTATGTTCTGTAGCTTGAAAATTCCCATTCAGTCATAGAAAAGAAAAGGTGTTCAGCAAAGAGTTACTCTTTTCGGCGATATCATTCTCAAGCTGTACAAATCGCGAATTTATAGTAATTTGTCTTGGGAACAAAAGGAATATTTCCAAAGATGTGTTAATGCAATTGTTAGTTTTTGACAAATTACGTAATTTTGAAGGCGTTCATCGGTTAGAAACTAAAATAAAGTTATGTTCTACTCAGAACCCAAGAGAATAATAATAATAATAATAATAATAAAACTTCAGTTCAAAGTTTTACAGTCATACAGTGTTGTTAAAGGTCAATGAAGTTGCCGATAAGGTGACCTTTTCAAACCATTTTGTGACAAAACATATAAATTTAAATCTCAAGCGAAAAATAATAAGTTACGTCATCTAAAAGAAGAATAAGCGATGATCATCGCTCAGAAAAGATTATCATTCAAAGTTAAAAGTTACAAGTGTTTGAAAATAAATAAGAACATCGTTCAAAAGTGTAAAAGATTCGAAATAATTAATAACCATATTTTAAATTTAGGCGGTTAAAAGCAAAAAACAAAAATTTGACGAAGGCAAAAACTGACTGAATGTGAATCACTTATGGAGTTATTGTAAGGGTTGACGAAGGGGAGGTTGTATGGACACAGTAGCAAAAAGGATTAGACAAACTGCCTCTATATGCATAGTTCAAAGTTCTCCTTGAGTACAGCAATGTGTTCTTCTGTGGACAGAAGATGTGGCCGGAACACCCTTCGAACATCTTGACCTTACCTTAAATATTACTCTGAGTGACTTTTCTGTTGATGAGGATTGTTCAAGTAGTGGTTTTTGAGAACAAGATGCTCAAGAACTGTGCTACTGTTTGGTCCACTATTTCCTTTGGACAACCATAATAAAAAAGATGTCCTTGTGCGCGTTTAGTTAATACCCTACTGGTATGGCCTATGTACTTAGTTGCACAGGAGCATAACAATATTTCCACCAATGGAGCATTGTGTCTGACATCTTGATGAATAGGAAGTAGCGTGGAGAAGATAAGACGTAGAGTTGAGGTGAAGAGTGTTTTTCTAACTGCTTTGAGTAATGTGCTTAAGAGGAGATCAGCTGTTGTGTCACCTTTAAATTTTAGGTTCGCAACTAACTTTTTCTTCAGTACTTCTGACTTTTGCGAATTATCCACATTTACTTTTCGTATGTTTACTGATAAATGCTGGTGTATTTCATCATTCCTGGTAGTTTAAAGCACTACAAATAAGTTTAGCATTACGTATGATATGCGAGTGGCTAATAAAAGGTGATAATAGTGGCGATATGCATTGTTTATTAAAATCAATTATGCTGACTAGATAAAAAGTTGTGAGAAAGGTGACGGGAAGTAGATATTAAGAAATGATGTGGACTTTGAGGAACAAAATGCTAGTATAGTTACCTTTAACGTCATTTCACTTAAGGTACTTAATCATACCATTAGAATTCTTGCTTGGTGGGCAGAACACCCCCTACAAAGATTCAGATGATTCGTCCCTGTGTTGACTGACCGTTGAATGACGTATGTTTGTCTCTTATACCGGTTTGACCAATTGTGCTTTCATTCCGTGTAGTACATTTTTACCAGTGTGTCAAGAAATATCCTTTCAGACAGTTTCATAGATAATTTATAGATGACTAAGTTTGTGGGGGATTGTTTCCTATAGTGTTCCTTTTGCTTTTGTTGCCCTAACTTAGCCAAATTCTTTGCCAGTTACTTAGGTATCAATTTGTAATCATGTTCTTTTCATTTTTTTGTTCTTACAAACTAGTCTTTCCGAGCTGTTAAGACGAAGAACAGACTTTCTGAATACTACAAATAGTCATGGGTTTGTGGAAGGAATATATTATTTATTTAAAAGAACTCTTTGATACATTCTTCCGTTATATTGCTGAAGTCAGGTACTTCGTGTAGATTATAGAATAATCCTGTGTAATTCACACAAAAGCTATCTGTCCAGACATCGAAATAAGACCAAACACTACAACGAAGAGTGACTGTTAGACAAATTCTATCGCTTAGCTTTAAAATCGCAATGAAATGTAATTAGCTTTTTGTGTGCATATATACATAACCCAAAGTGTGTCGGTGGCACAGAGGTAGAATGTTTGCCAGCCACTTAGGTGGTCCGGGTTCGATTCCTGACCACTGATGCACTCCCATGCATCGCTTAGCTGGTAATAAGCCTGGCAAAGAGAGAAGGCTGGTTGGAGGGGAAACTAGCAATCCCATCTCGTGAAAATAAAACCACTGCTGACGAAACTTCTAAGCTCTGCCTTGAAGCCCCCTATGTTCCACTGGGAACTCAAAGGAATAAAATGGTGAATTAAAGTACATAGCACAATGATTAAAAACTGGTGTAGAGCGTTCTTCATACCATCAAAATATTTCAAAACATTGATGAATTGTCAAATCCTAACTAGGAAGGGGGATGATTAGTGAGTTTTGGGCTAAGGTTACGCAATATGAAAATCATTCATAAAAATTGTACTCTAATGGAAGACCATGTAGACAAGTATCATAATAAATTATGCTGGAAATGAAAAACAGTGAACAAATGCCTAGTTAAGGGAATGATACTAATAAATGTTAAGCGAAAAATGTGGAACATAGTACTTATAACAAAATATTGATAACAGTTTAACCCAGAATTAGACCTAAGGTAGAAGGGAGGGATAGAAGAGTTTTTCCTGTATACATAAATCAGAATTTTCTATTCAAAGCACTGAAGCCTTGGCAGTGAGAAGTATATAAAAGTATACGGTTTTTGAAAGGTTTCTTTTTGACTTTGTAGGTAACTTAAAATGAATTTTCCTCGTATACTGATTGGGTAGTATTATTATTCCTTTGGGTTCCAAGTGGTGCATAGGGCTTCAACAACACATCTCCATCTTCTTCTATTCTCTGCCATCCTCTTCATCTGGGTATACGACTGCCTAAAATTTCCTATCTCCTCCCCCTCCCCAAAACAATCTCCTCCATGTCACCCTCGCACTGATAGGCAACTTGTCGCTTCCCATTGGGGATCCAATCCAGCAATGATCTGCGTTGAGCGCTATGTCATTTGACAGCCTCCTCAGCATGCGCCCGATCCATCTTCGTTTTCTTTGGAACACTTGTTGAGCGATCGGCAAATGGTTGGTTTGTTTCCAGAGTTTCTTCAAGCTAATCCTTTCTGGCTGGCTGGCTGGCCACCTGATCTTCGGTATGGAGCCCGTAAAGATGGCAGCTGTTGATAAAACTGTGTAACTCATTAGAAATCTATTTGATGACACGCTAGCCAAGCTTCTGACTCCATATTTGTGTTGAATAGAATCCGAATCTTCTTCTTTATGCTGAGGTGGGGGTGTAGAAGATTTTCGGACTGGTTTCAGACTGATGAAGGCCTATCTTGCCTTCCCATTTCTGGCTCGTTCAAATCACTTTCCTTGGTGGTGATTGGCACTGTTTGTTGGCTTTGTTGCTGTTGATTGGTCATCCTCATCACCTTCATCTTCTCCATGCTTTACTTGGAGTCCTCTCTTTGCTGCTAATCAGGCTCTTCATCCATTTTGTTGGTTTTCACCTTCAAGTCTGTGAGTTTGAGTTATTTGCCAGGGTTGAATATAAATTGAATTATAACACTCTCTATTGTTTCATTGTTACCTTTCTGTAGCTCTGGTTGGACAATGTTACCTGACTCTTTTAAATGAAATATGTATGTAACAACTTGTATGTCTCATTTTACAGGAGCAAGTAAATTGGTAGACACCAAATTTCTGATTGAAAACGATAATATAGCAAAAATATTCATTCAGATATCTATAAAACACAACATAATCGAGCAAAGAATATTCTTTTCAATAAATTCCTCTTCTGGCTCTACAATTATATACATGTTTATATACACAGAATATTCAAGGTTGGTAGTTAATAACAATATTAGTGTTTTTTAAATAATATCGATTTGTAAAGCAAGATCAATGCAATTACAGTTCACTAAAAATACTTAAATTATAATAGTAATAAAGATATAATAGCGAGTAGGATATCAACTAAAATTAGGAAATTTTCACGAAAATTGAGAATCATTCAAACCTAGATGGCCAAGGTAGGGACAGCGTCTGAACTAACTTCTTTTGGACGCACAAATTAGGCTTTTTAATGTGGATCCCAACAGCCTCAGCAATATTTAGTAATCGAACTCTTAAGGCGAAGTTGAGATTTGTTGGTATCCGATAAATAACTCTGAAAGCTTGATTAACATCAATCCTATGTTCTGTATCCACCAGATGAGCCAAAATAGCGCTACGGATAGATTTTGTTTGGCCTTTGCTTAACCACGCAGGGTGATGTTCGGAAATTCGACGAGAAACACGCCTAATTGTGCGGCCTATGTAACTGGCTCCACAGGAGCAATTAAATTGGTAGATACACATGGATGAGGCGAAATTAGGCAGTTTGTCTTTTACTCCCGAACGCAGAAGAGAAGTAGTCTTAAAGATACAACGTAATTCAGCAGCAGGGAATGCTCGTTTTACCGCGTTTCTAATACGCTGTGTTAGTATCTCGCTAGTGTTGTCCCCAAGGAACTGCATCTGAAAGAATAAGGCCTTTTTTGGAACTGTTGGTAACTTCGGCTGCTTTGGTTTCAAATTCATATTCTTATCAATAAACTTTTCAGGATAACCATTCTCACTTAGCAACCGTTTAATATTATTCAGTTCTTCATCAAGACATTCGTCCGAGCAAATCGCTCTTGCTCTGTGAACCAGGCACTTTATCAAATTGCGTTTGTATTTCAAGGGCACAAAACTGAGAAAATGTGTGTACTGGCCCGTTGATGTAGGTTTTCTATATACACTTCTTCTTATTGAGCCATCCTCTTTTCTGGTCATAAAAACGTCTAAAAATGGAATACTAGATTCCTTTTCTGTCTCGATGGTAAAATTTATTGCAGTATGTACCTCGTTAAATTTATCCAGGATGCTCTTTGCTTCCTTCTCGTTTTTCATAATTAAAAAAGTATCATCCATGTACCGACAATAAAATTCGAGTTCACTAATAACATCCTTCAGAGGCCCATTTTCTAGTTTCGCAAGGAAAATGTCGGCTAGAATGGGTCCCAGTGGTGACCCCATTGCCACACCGTCAATTTGTCTATATAGTTCCTTATTAAATAAAAAGTGGACATTCATTGTACATTTCAAGAGAAGCTCTTTCACAAATGATATAGGAATGCCGACATTGATGTTTCGTCGTTTAAGTTCTTCACATACAAAGTCCACTGTTTCCATAAGTGGTACATTGGTGAATAAGGAAGATACGTCAAATGATATCATGAATTTATTGTCGACACTTAAATCTTTTATCCTTTCCACAAATCCGAAAGTATCCTGAGTTATCGGGTTACCTTTATTTTTCCTAAACCAAATTTAGGCTAAATTAGGCATCGTTGTTTAGTCTGTCAATTAATTCCAGCATATTGGGAAGTAGATAAGCTTGTTTATACACATATACTATATTCAACGACAAGTTTACTCGATGCATAAAAGGCCTGCATTATTTCCCTACATCTTTTTTTCTTCAATTAATCTGACTACAGTTTATTGTAAACGTTATAACTTTTTTTTTCTAACTGGTTGATTAAGCAATTTATCAAATACAAATGTCACAGTTTTAGCCCAACTGTTTAGTAACTCTAACAAAAAGTAATCCAGATCAAAAAAGCGATATACAAAGATAATAAGCACAAAAAAAATAATAACAAATATATCAAGATGTGGATGCTTATGATAACACTGAGTTGTACAATTCCATTTCACTTTGAATAAATATGCAAAGGTCTGTACTCCATGCAATTTTTCTACAAAAGGGCATTTTATTTACATGCAACTTTGTTTGATTAAAGTCGCCTATCATGAAAATTGATTTAGAGTAAACCAACTGTCAAAGTTATATGCAAAAAACTTGTCAAGATTATTGTTTTACTAGTGTACCACTGATTTAGAGGTAAAATAAAGACTTATCTTCTTCTAATTTGATCTTTTTCAACTTTTTCCACTAGAAAATGATTTGTCGATGGTTATTTAGACTGCAGATCTTTGGTCTATTCTTCTTCTTCAGGTATCTCTGTAACGGTGCAGGTAGGTTATGCTACATCATTATGGGTTGTTTTACTTGTGATGTATATTTTCGATATTTTCTGTTGATTTTGAAGCAATCAGTTCTTGGAGAGGGAAGTCAGGATCCACAGAGTCCATTAAGTTGTGCTTGATATTGGCTTATAGAGTGACACTGCATATTGTGAAGTGGCATAAATTAGAATCGAAAGCATATTGGATTTTGTCGCAGTGGGTGAACAGTTGTCCACAAGCTCGCCTATTAATCTAAAGATCAAGTGTATAATCACCTGATGAAGAGTCGGAAACAAGGACGAAACGGTTGTACAGTACTCCATGGTTTACAATGTTTTCCTAACTGGAGTCGATTTATAATCAAAACTGAAATCGATCAAATCCCGAGAAGGCAACCCTTGAAAGTCTCACGAAATAATGAAAAAGCATTGATAGTTGAATAAAATGAACACCTGAAGTTGGTCCAAAATTCCTTAACTGATTAAAAAACTGACCAGACAGTGTTAAAGTGTTACAAAATAATTAGTAAACCTGAAAAGGTGTAGGCAGACATTCTTTAATCATTGATTCGTTAGTCAAGCAGTCTGTAGCATCCTAGGTACCTGAGACTAATCGTCATCAAAGACTTTATAGATTAATGGTATGTTTTGTGTGACCTTCACCCTCAATCTGTGAAATTCGAAAACCTCATTGATCGACTTTTTGTTTTTTCACCGGACAATACACCTGACCTCATTATTGATTACAAGGTCGTCTGAGTTTAAAAAAAACGACTTAACAAAGTTGTCTTGGAATGTAAGCCTCTGTTTTTTTTGGTGTATTCTTTCAGAGAACATACCTTACACACCTGTACTAATAGCAACACAGTTAGAAGAATGATGAACGCATTTTCTCTATCCTTTGGGAGACATTTTTCTGCCAGGAGTAGTTCATGCATGCTAGTAGATCTCCTCATTGGTAGTTTGTGATGGAAACTACCATCTTACTATGCGTTACAACTATCTTGCTAAGGAAATATGAATTAATTTTATTTGAAAGACTATAAGCAGCACTTGCCTGGTGGAGATATAAGATAATACTCATTACCTGATATGAATCTGATGTAGCTAAACGTTTCAAATTGATAGATGTTAGAATTGATTAGCCATTCGACCCCATCCCAGTGACTGGATGGCCAACGAGTTCACCTTGTAACTTCAACGTCCTGTGATTGGTCGCTGGGGGGGTGAAGCTCATACTTCGCGTACTGTTGAAGAGCACCAGACTAGGATGAAATAGCTCTCCAGCACAACATGGTTTCCAGTAATTGTCTGACTGACACCAAAACAAACTAACATTTAAAAATTCTGTTTGATCAAAAATATGAAATGTTGCCAATTTTAATGTTATTTTGTTAGAACAGTTTAACACTTAGTAGGCGTTGAATAAAATGCCAACGTCACGGTTCACTTACTTTGAGTAATTGAAGTACCATGGTATAAATGGAGTATTCTATGTATAGTAGTATGCTTGCTAAGTATCATTACAATAATCATGGATATAATCTTATCAACATAGTAATATAACGTCACAAGTAAATTCTAATCTTTGTGAGTACATTTGACATGATTAAAAGTGAATGAGTGAAACAGTAATATGGTACTATCTGCTACAAAGAAACACTTCAAGAGAGTGAACACGAGAATTATACCATGACTTATGAGTAAACTGCTTACATGTATGACAATGCCATCCCACATTTCATATAATAACCAAGTCAAATGAATCCATAGTTAGATATTTATCATCATAAGAAAATATTTCCAAGAATTAATTTCTAGGAATTAGGTTTGTTTTAAGTTTTCGGTCAGGGATTTATATCAGTTAGAAAATTCCTGAAGACAATCGAATACCGCAGTGGTGTTTCATCCTAGTTTTAGACTTATCAGAGCGCATCAACCAAGGTTTTAAACCCAGAACTTTCTCGTCGCAAAGCAAGCTAGTAGACCATTCAACTACTGGCCAATGAATTCCAGCCTTCGTGATTTTACCGAACACTAGTCAATGTTATCAACGAGTATTTTTCCTGGCGCTCTACCTGGTGGACCCCACTGGTAACGAATTCTCACTTGAACTTTAGAAAACTTCGTCTTGTAGCCAGTCACTAGAGGGCCTCATATTAATTTTGTAGGGATTTCAGAAGGGAGACTAAAGTGGTGTTATTTTCGTTGATGATGATTAGTAGTGGATTTGTACTCGGTACTCGGTGTTTGAATGTGCCTGAGTCCTCAGCGAGTGTTGTTACTGCCACTAAGACTCCTATAGGAGGTGGCTCTCATGACCTTATTGATTCTATGGGTGGAGATTTCCCTTTTGAAATGATAGCTGCAAAGTCCGAGTCCCAGTGGGAACATCATCACTCACTGGAGATACAGGTACATTCAGATGACGCGTCAACAAAAGCTCGAAATACGCATCCTAGGATTCCCTGCTAGTCACTAAAATCAATCAGAATATATTTGCCAATATCTTTTAATTCTAACAAATAATCACGATGAGTTTTGGTGAAAAATGACACGGTTGTTTGCATTACATATAAAAAAAAATAAATTTTTGTATCTCCATAAAACTTATTTTGTCTTGATTTCTCTAAACAGAATGGTCTTATTCTGATCCAAATAATGGACCAGATAGATGGTCTCAAATTCCTCATTCAATGTGTTCTGGGACTTATCAATCACCTATTGCATTGTCAAGAGCATCATCTGTATTCAGTCCTGAATTGAAAACGATACAAATTTATCGATCAGGGTCAACAAAAACACAAAATCAAATTGTCAACTCTGGTCATTCAAGTAAGCAGATTTCAAAGTTTAATGTTAATGTGTGTGTGTTTTTATATTTCTTGGTTGTTCACTGTTATACGTCCATTTTTGCTTAGTTTACAAATCATGCATAATTCACTTGAGTCTCATAAAAGCCACTCAAGTTTAACAGTTCGTATACATTGATGAATGTGAAGTCAGTGCTACTATACAGATCAGAGACTTGGCCAGTGCGTCATAAAGAGTATCTCAAACAAACTTGAGACCTTTATTAACAGTTGTCCTCGCTCAATACTCAAGATCAGATAGTCGGCCAGAAAAGGTCAGCAACAAGGATCTCTGGGAGCGAACCAACCAGGAACCGATTGTGAAACAAATAGGGAGGAAGAAATGGAGATGGATTGGCTGGCCATACGCTGAGGAAACCATCAAGTGACATCACTAGACAATCCACTGCTCGAGCAGAACTAGAAAGGGAAGCGGCGAGTTGGTCGTCCAAGAATGACTTGGATGGGGTGATGTGAAGAGGAGATGAACGCATGTGGGCAGACTCGGAGCCAGGTGAAAACTCTAGCAGAGGACCGAACGCAATGGGGACACACGGCTGAAGTCCTATGTTCCTCTAGGAATTAAAGGAAATAATAATAATACATTGATGAGAAGCAGTAGTTGCAGTCGTTTGTAATGTATTTGCTGGAAAATAGCATATGGGGAGTAGAAAAAGGGAAAACACCGGGGAATGAAAATACGTATTTCATGAACTCTCTAATGACATACTAGTTGATCTCATGGCTAACTATATGCTCTAGCGCCTGATATTATATAATCATTGGCATTCTAAAAGAATTTTAACAATTGTAATTAGTTATACAACTTTTCAAGTACTGGTTTGTAAGGATTTGACTGATTGGTTAAGGGATTTCATCGTGAGCTGACATCGGTTAGGGAAGCATTGAACCAAACCTGAGAGTACTGAACAGCTGTTCCATCACCCTATTTTCGGACTTTTCATCAGTACACACTCACAGCTGTCCAGTTCTCCAAGGTTTTCCAGTGGTTCTTTAACCGAAATCAGTTCATGATGAAATCCCGTAACTAGTCAGCCACATAGCTACAAACCAATACTTGAATATCAATGGAATGCTCATTAGGTAGATCTGTCTGTCAGTCTGTTTTTGATATAGAACTTTGCACAAATGTGCGGAAGTTCAAGTCGCCACACTCCGTGTAGCACGCGAAGCAAGAGAAGAAAGTACAATAAAGGCATAATAGAGACAGTAAACAGAGGTGTGAGAGAGAAAAGGAATAGATAGATAATAATAACATACTTTAATGTTTAATTCGTAGCGGAGAAGAAATACTATAAAACTTATGCATCTAAAATGAAAGCAGCATTACAATTTTAGTTTAAGTTTTCATCATCAATTTATACGCTTTCAAAGTAGAAGAGAGGGGGTAGGAGTAGTAAGACAGTGAACAGACAAAATTAACATACAGTATTAGCTTGTAGGTTCACGTAGCGACTCAAAAAACAAAAAGCTCGGTAAGTTGAGATCACTGAATTAGATGACTAAATAATGTAATCAAAATCAAAATACAGTTATCCAGGCTGTGAGATTTATGCATAGAGAAAGAGAGTGTGATTAATCTCTCACTCTGTTGGTAACTGAATTCTGATTTTGATTACAACAATTAGTCATCTAATTCAGTAATCGCAACTCAATGAGCTAATCTCAATCATATAAATTAAAACCGCTTTTTCGTCCTAGTTTGGGGCTCTTCGGCAGTACGCACCCACCGGGGTTATAACCCAGGACCTCCTGATTACAAGGCGAGCTCGTATACCATTAAGCCACCGGGACCCGATCCAATGGCCCATGAATTCTAACTTCTGCTAATTCACGATATAGCGCAACCACTAGCCAATGTCATCGCTGGCAAGTATTTCTCCTCATGTCCTACCTGCTGTACTCTACTTGTAACCAGAAGGTCCCGAGTTCGAACTCCCTGCGGGTGTGTAGTGATGAAGAGCCCCAAAATAGGACGAGACAATTGTCAATTACTGCCAGGTTTCACAATATTAATACTTATTCGGATGTTTCAAGGAACTTTCTAATTATTACTCCTAGACCATATATTACTGTTCTGACATTTGCATATCATATTTTGACTTCATCCTTATTGTTCATTTTTTACTAGTTTAGTCACTAATTTGAATGTTTCTCTTTGTAGCTGTACAATACATTGATGATGTGTTATTTTACAATGTTGTTTTACTTGGGACCCTAGTGGGAAGTCGTAACCGGTATGCTACAGAAGGTCGGGCGTGAAGACAAATGCTTGCCTTAGACATTGTGAAATGGTCGCGCTATGTCATGAATTCAGCGAAGAGTCTCTTTTCGGCGAATTCATTTTCATAGCTGTACAATCGCAAATATATATGGTTATTTTGTGTGTGTGTATATATATATACATTAAATTTGTCAAACGAAAATACAATTGGTAAGTTCAGATGAATTGGATGTTAATAAGAGGATAGCAACAAAAGTGATGAGTTGTCATAAATGATTGTTAAATAAGAGTTACATAATGGCATGAATAGTTTGATGAATGAGTTGTGCTCAGAGTGCACATGGAAAAGAAATAATATACAGAATTACACAAGGGTTTTAAGTTATAAAAATAAGCATACAAACAGAAGTAAGGTCCAATCAAACAAACAAAGAGAAGTTAGGACAAACCAACGGAGTTGTTACCATGCGAGTAGAAGTGGTTGGATAATTTTCTTTTGTATGCATAGTTCTGGTTCCACCAACTGGATGGCTAGGGCTTCTGCGAAGCAAAGAAGACGGAATCGTACTGTCTTTGGAAGGTTGTTCTTCACTTTGTAGATTACTTTGAAGGAGGCGTTCGTTGAGATGGAACATCTTTACAACACTGGTCATTCCATCTCAACGAACGCCTCCTTCAAAGTAATCTACAAAGTGAAGGACAACCTTCCAAAGACAGTACGATTCCGTCTTCTTTGCACCACAGAAGCCCTAGCCATCCAGTTGGTGGAACCAGAACTATGCATACAAAAGAAAATTATCCAACCACTTCTACTCGCATGGTAACAACTCCGTTGATTTGACCTAACTTCTCTTTGTTTGTTTGATTTGACCTTACTTCTGTTTGTATGCTTATTTTTCTAACTTAAAACCCTTGTGTAATTCTGTATATTATTTCTTTTCCATGTACACTCTGAGCACAACTCATTCATCAAACTATTCGTGCCATTACGTAACTCTTATTTAACAATCATTTATGACAACTCATCACTTTTGTTGCTATCCTCTTATTAACATCCAATTCATCTGAACTTACCAATTGTATTTTCGTTTGACAAATTTAATGTATATATATATACACACACACAAAATAACCATATATATTTGCGATTGTACAGCTATGAAAATGAATTCGCCGAAAAGAGACTCTTCGCTGAATTACTTGTCTTCTGTCTACTAATGTTCGAATGGGAATTATTCATGAATGTCATGAATTGACAAAAGTTAGGATTCATGGAATGGCCATGGGACCGGATCCCAATGGACTAGTGTTGTACGAGCTAGCCCGCCTTGTAACCAGAAGGTCCTAGGTTAGAACTCCACTAGGGTGGGTACGTGATGCTGAAGAGTCCAAAACTAGGAAGAAACAGGCTTTCCAGTGGTTCTCCAACCAATGTCAGCTCATAATGACATTCTGTAACCACACAACTTTTGTCAACCATTATCTTAAAAACTTTACCGTTTCCTTTGATTTCATCTTAAAATTGTGGTTGAACCTCTTGTGTTCTTTAAATAAATTTTGACTTATTTCATTTGGCTAACTAAACTTCAGTTGTCTGTGTTTCTCCAGTCCAAAACTTCAGTCCTCTGGATCGTCCACTATACTTGGTGTCATCCTGAGAATAAGTGTTACTGCATGTTCTACGTTGTCTAAGTTTAAATTTGAGTTTAGTCTTCCACTCCTAACTTTTAGCATCGTAAATTTGTTCACACTGCTATTTTTAAGATAAGTTCACATCTAAAACTTGTTTTCAGTGATTTGTATTAGTTATTTACTATTATTATCTGGGATTCCAAGCTGAAAATAGGGCTGTGACAGTTCACCTTTATCACCTCTCGCTTCTCTATGTTCTCCCGATGTCTTTTTTGCTCTGCTGGCCTATTCCGCCAACAATGTGGGTTTTTACCTGTAGGTCTTCGAATTTGTATGACATTAGACACAAACTGTTCGTGAAGTCCTTTTTTTTTAGATTCTTCTCGTCTGCTCAGAGTATGCCCACCGTCTCACTCCCCATGGTGTTAGGTATGACCCGGTCCACTACAATCATGAATGTCATCATTGATAGTAGGTGATCTTATCCTACCTCTATCTTCATTTCAAAGGCATTCCTGAACCTTCCGTTGTCAACCATTTGACGCGTGGTGTCACGTCGGTGGCACAGTGGTTAAGACTCTCGCCTACCATGCACATGGCGCGAGGTTCGATCCCCTGCCAACGCACACCTGATGTCTATGGTCGGCCTGCAAAATTTGGGCTACCGATATCCATGCTGAGAATTCCATACTTGTACCAAAAATACAGTGCGGAATCAAGCTGTAATCAAAAATAAAAAAATTAAAATACCTGATAAATGAGGTTGGTAATGGGTACTCCGTAGTGTTGAGGTAATTACTTTGCTGACACTACTGACGACTGAGCTAAGGTAGAGAGGTTTGACTGTCATTTTATTTCATTTCCCACTATTTATCGTTGTGTTATTATTTAGTCCACACATGATTCCCTTTTCATCAATCCAGCTAGTTCGGTGTGAAGGTTTGTATCTAGAAGATGTTCTAGTCTCTTCAGGAAGTTGTGGCTTAATATTCTGCTTGGACAAGGACAACAGCACGATTCCACTGCATTTCTTTCGATCGCTTAGACAGCTGTTGTTTTAGAGTTTGACAAGCTAAGCATTCTTTCCTCCCAAGCCTTCTGCATTAGCAGCGTGAGGATATCCTCTATGGTCTCCAGACTCGTTTTCAGCGTTGGAATGATGCTGTATATACAAGTGAAAGAGATGAATTCCATTGGATTTCTTCTATTATTACCGACTGATCTCCGTTGTGTTTAGTTAGATGTCCTCATCACTTTTGTCCACTTATAGTCCTGTCTTTGCTACCTGCCACTTCTGGCAATTTGTTTTGATTGTGCCTGTACATCACTTTGTTGACTTTATTATTTCTTCCAACCCAATTCTTGATAAGGGCTTGCTGCAATGATAACATTATGTGATTTCAAATAACAGATGTTCTAATTAACTGTTAAGTGCTACCCATATAATTACTGATAAAATAACACAATATGCTATAGATAGTATAGTGGGCACACAGTTTCAAGCGTTGATATAGTCACTAGACGGCTAATATCGCACCAGTCGGATTAATGACAGTGCTAGAAATAACTGGAACCTTCAGGTTACACGTCAAGCGCATAGACCATTCGGCCGCTGGAACGTAGTCACTGGCCAGCCGAAGGATTATAACCTCTACCGATTCATGACTTTAGCACGACCACCAGCCAGTGGTGTCGGTGGCGAATACTTGTCCTCACTCCCGACCCGATGGACTCCACTGTCCATGAATTCTCACCTAGAACTCGTATTTTAACCACTCGTTAGAGGGCACTAAACTAACAAATTGGCCATTGAGTAGGGTACCAGTGGCTGAATGTTAACCTTGTAACCGGAAGGTCCTGGGTTCGAACCCTAGCGTTAGGTGCGTACTGCCGATGAAACAGCTGTCCAGTACTCCTTGCTAGTTTTCAATGGTTCTCCAACTGCTAACACTCTGTAGTCAAACTCGAAAAATAACTCTATTGGTCAGAGTGCAATGGACCTTGATTTCCGCTTTTTGATAGTCTTCAGCAGGAGATATCGGGGAGTAAATGATGTCATGTCTGATATTCCAAACCGCATTTCCCATTGTAGCAATCATATACATTACCAGTAAGCTATTCAAGCTCAAGGCGACTTTACCGGTCACCTCCCACTGCCTAATGTCAATTTAAAATGCCCCACGATGGAAAGTCGCTTAACTCGTTGATTGTATTGTAAGATCAACTGAGAGAATTACTTCCATACCAACATTCAAGAATATATGTATGTTAGTTTCCAACAAATTCGACATAATAATATTTCAGTATATTAAATATTCCCATAGTGAAATTTAGAACAACACATTTAAGCGAACAATATTGTTTTAAATTTGATCTAATCAGGCTTTACTCTACTATGCATAAGTTTTGAAATAAAAATTTAAGTATAAACCAATCATGGTGTTTTGCCTATAGGATAATACGATGGTGAATTTAAATTGTGCAATTAGTCATAATAGTAGTAATGATAATAATAATGGTCTTATCAATAATAAGGATGAAAAAGTGAGGCAATCTGTGATAACACGAATAATGAAAAAACAGGATGATTAAACAATCAAATGTTCAGGTAGACGTAGTAGTCGATAAAGGCTAGTAAAAACAAATGAAGCGATTAAGTAATGCTAGATTGCAAAGGAAGTAAATGAGACACGTTTTAATGAAGATGTGTTAAGATTAAGGGATGATAAGAGAGGGGTTGAAAATATAAACAAGGGGTGGTGTAGAATTCATTAGTTGATTATGTCTTAATAGACCAAGGAAGGGACAATGACTGTAAAAACTTTTTTGAATGCATAGTTTAGGTTTGATAGTTCGAATGCCTATTGTCTCAGCTGTGAGTAGTAGACGAATACGAAGTCTATTTGAAAGATTCGATGGGATACGATGAATTACTTTGAAAGCTATCGTTTTCTCCACTACATGACCACTATCAATTAAATGTGACAGAATTCAGCTACGGATTGTTTTCTTCTGTCCTTTACCAAACCACGATAGATGTTCACTAACACGTTGGCTGGCTAAGCTGTCTAGTAGTACGCCCAACATAACTGTCACCACAGGTGCAGTTGAACTGATAAATGCACACAGATGTGGCAAAACTATCTAGCTTATCCTTCGTTTGCGTCCCAATCATTTGTCGGCTGGAGAATGGCAAACACAGGTATGCTGCGTAAAACGTTCTCTGTATACTGTTGGATAGTCTCTGGAACAAAGTCTCACTAGATAAATCACCATTAAATTATAACTTAATAAATAGAGGCTTTTTATGAGCAGTCAGAGTCTTAGGTTTTCTTGATATAAGAATAAAACTTGTGCACTGTGGTAGAGTGTAATTCCATTATGGGTAAATTTTGTTTTGATAAAGTCTCACAGTGTTATACAGTAATGTTTACTGATGACGTTTCGAGCACAATTTATTGCTCACCTTGATATGATTATGAGCAATAAATTGTGCTCGAAACGTCATCAGTAAACATTACTGTATAACACTGTGAGACTTTATCTTGGGTTTTCTCTCTGATGTTTTCATGTGTTTCTTTATGAAACTACTCGGATAGCACACCTCCACCAAGTAGTCGTGAATATATTCAAATTCCTTTTGTAAGAGGTCATCCGTACATATCTTTCTTGCTTCGCTCGTGAGACTTTTAACAACATTTCTTTTATATTTAATGGGCACATAACTAAGCAAGTGTGTATTGCCCTGTGAATGTGCTTTTCCTGTACACACTCCTCCCAAGTGTCCCATCTTCTCGCCTACTTAGCTAGACATCCAGAAAATGTAGTTTATTCTCTTTCTCCTCTTCACAAGTAAAAGAAAGCGAAGGGTGGACGCTGTTGAATTTCAGCAACAATTCCTCTATGTTAACATTCCCATCAGCTAAGATAAAAAATATTTCAGATAGCCCTTCTATTCTGCGTTCAACTTTTCAGTTAGTTTTTGTTCTTTAGATGCTTGTTAATGTTAAGTGTTTGAAACATATAGTCAGTAACTCGCCTTTTGAATACAAAGATTTTTTCTTGCATGGACCAACTTATAAATTACTTCAAACTAATGCGTGGCCTATTTAAAGTAGTGACTGCACGAAAGAGAATTATAAACTTAAGTGACTAAATTTGTTTTGATATAACAGAACTTTGTTCATTTTCAAATAAACATTTACATTATTAGTTAAGAACAATCAGAAACAAGAATAATATAGAGTGATAGGACAGCTAGTGTATGTTTCCGTAATCTGTTATGTTATGAATCATTAATAATGTAGGCGTTACCTGATACCTACTTAAAATGACTTCAAATTTCCTCTAAAACAAACAGTAACTGTATTAAAGGAATTTTGAAAAGTTATACACATTTAGGGAGATTTCTAATCTAAATTATTTGTCTGATTGTGGTTGGACGTACGTTTCTTCCTATTCGATGCTCATCAACTGGATGTAACTAGCTTCCCAAGAGGGGGGGGGTTGAACGCAGTAACTATGCCTTTTAATTCCTATGCGTTATCCACTAGGCAACTCAACTAGGTAAGGTGAAACACCTCTTGTACAATGGAGAGGATTTTAAATTTCGTTTATTTATGTTTGCAATTTCTTGTTGTTATATCCAACCTCAGTGATCAGGTTCAGCCTGATCTATGCGCCGCATGAACAGATACCTAGATATTTGCAAGGATTAATTGATAGCTGGTTGGAATCACATCCTAAGTTCGGATCCCAATGGCAGTCCCATCAGTCACGGAGGAGCAAGTATATTCAACTCATGAGTCCTAAATAGGATGAAACGCGCCTTCTAGATTTTACTACTACGCGCCATCAAACAATGTTACTTCCAGTTCTTAATCCTATTTATGTCGATATATTTGTCCAGTGAGACCATATTCCAGATAGAAGCTGATCGATACAGTTGGATGCATCAAAGGGAAACACCAAAAACCACAGATATAGTTTTAGCCCTTTTTAATATTTCGTAACACATTATTTTCTGACATACAGTAAAGAATAAAAGCTACAGAGCCTTCACTTCACCAATCCATTGTGAATATAGCACAGACTTAATCTGTACAGCAGGGTTTAAATTTGCAGACGAAACTATGAGATGCTAAACCTGTGTTGACTGCTTCAGCAAAAGGCAAAATTATATCCTTCTGTGATATTTGCTTTTAGGAAATACAGAAGGAGATTATGAATTGTAGGTGAAACTCACTGATACAAAAACCATCTTGATTTGACATTAGTAACTAGTGTGATGCATCTAGTCCTCTGATTGGTGTAGACTGAAATCTATCAGTCAGGTTGTAATGTGACCACCATTCTAGCTAGCTCGCCATCACGGTGCACATTGATTTGATGATATTAGATGGTTGGAGGCAATCGGCAGGAGGCCTTGGACCAGGTTTCGTGCTAGTTGGCACTCATCAGCACTGGATGACGCGGGTTCGAATCTCAGAAGGGACATGAGTTCCTTCAAGCTGGTTGCAGATACGCCTTCCTGACTGGTGAGTGACAACTAGTAGAAACCTAGGTCGAAGGCTTCCTATGGCCGATTGCCTCCAACCATCTAATACAAAAACCATCTGTCTATTGCTGCTTGTTTATCATTATTTCCCTGGGTTTCGAGTGCAGCATAGGAATTCAGCAGGACATCTCACCTTTATCCAATACTCCGCAGTCGTCTTTAGCTGACCCCACCATTCTCGTAGGCTCTAGTATCCTTCTTATATGATATCCTCGACGTCACCCTCGGATGCTGAACTCGTCGTTCCTCATTCGACTTCCACTTGAGAGTCTGGCACGCAGTGTTATCGATGGTCTCCTCAGCGTGTGCTCAGTTCATCTGCATTTTCCACGGGATATCTGTTAGGCAATAGGCTTTTTGTTGGTTCTTTCCAAGAGTTTCTTGCTGCTGATTCTTTCTGGCCGGCCATTCGATCTTCAAAATAGAGCAATAGCGAGTACTACTACTTCTACGAATGGTTTGAAATCTTATGCACATCGAGAAATTTTCTTGTGTGAACAGCTTGGTAGGGACTGAATGTGTTTATGGAAAGGTTTGAATAATTGATGAATCTCTGTATTCACCTACACCACAGATTGTTTGACTGTTTTAACTTGAATCGAGCCTTTTGGAGCGTTAAAGTTTCAGGTATTGGTTTTGTAGGGATTGTTTTTGAATGGTTGGATGGTTTCATCATGAGCTGACATCGGTGAGAGAACCACTGGAAAACCTGAGAGTACTGGACAGAGGTTTCATCAGCTTAGTTTCGAACTCTTCAGCAACACATGCCACCAGGGTTCTAGCCCAGGACCTTCTGGCTACAAGCAGAGCTAGCTTATAGACCGTTAAGCCACTGGGACCCGATTCATTGGCCAGCCCATGAATTCCAACTTCTATCAATTCACAACATAGCTCGACCACTTCTCAGTGTCTTCTTCGATGAGTTACTGCCTCACCTCCAACAAGCCAAGCAAAATCCTTACAAAAACGAATACCTGTAAATTAATCTGACAGCCACTAGCGGCTGGCTTTATTCAGAGAGTTAACATCAGGTTCTAATGGGAAGCCATGACCAGTAGGGTACAGCAGGTTGAAGGTGAGGCAGTAACTCATCGAAGAAGACATTGAGAAGTGATCGAGCTATGTTGTGAATTGATAGAAGTTGGAATTCATGGGCTGGCCACTGAATCGGGCCCCAGTGGCTTCATGGTAGACAAGCTAACTCGCCTTGTAGCCAGAAGGTCCTGGGTTTAAACCCCGGTGGTGCATACTGACGAAGACTTCGAAACTAGGCTGATGAAACAGCCGTCCACTTCTCCTAGGTTTTCCAGTGGTTCTCTCACTGATGTCATGTCATCATAAAGCCCTCTAACCAATGTTAAGTTTGTTTCATTTGCATGAAAAATTTTGTATAATAAAAGAAGCACATGCTTGAATCTTCGTGTAAACCGTGTTAAGAATGCCTGAATCGTAGGAACTGATTAGATTTTCTAGGACCATCATTTCCAGCCAGGGAACTGACTATAATTTGTTATTAGGTTAATTTTGGCGTTGATGGTTCAGTGGTAGAACGCTGGTCAACCACACATGTGGTTCGGGGTTCGATCGATGGACGATTCACTCCTTAACCTAACCCAGCTGGCTGTAAGCGCAGTAAAGATTGAAGGTTGAGTGTGAGGCGCGCATCTGTATCCTGTAAACACATAAACACCACTGCTGCTGAAATTTTAAAACTAAAGCTTGATGCCTTATATTCCACTGGAAACATAAAGGAATGAGAGGGAGGTTGATTTTGTATTCCCCATGAATTGATTATGCCTGGTTGAAATGTCTGGTCTCTGTCGACTTACCGACTCCGCGTACGGACGCTTCGACGTTTTGTAACAATTAGCATGAAGTTAATTTGGTTGGTGACCGTCACTAGGAGCCTACACGTCAATGAGAGGTCGAGCGTTTTGGTCTAACACAACCAATCAAAGCGAAGAATGTAAAATTAACCCGAAAAACACAAGTAATAACCGAAATCCGTTGCACAAGAGATGAATGTCATGACCCTTGTGATCTACTGGATAATGTTTTGGCATTTGTAACTGTGGGTACTAGGTTTGAGTCCCAATGGGAACACCATCACTCTGGGAATGCAGATACATCCGGATAGCAAGTCTCAAATACGTCGAAATGGGCATCTTCGGTTCTACTTCTAGTAGATATTAATCAAAAGGAGACTGACTACGCTCACGTGAATTCACACTGCACCTATGTCATGTCCCTGTCGCAAACTGATATGATCTCCTTGACATCTAAGAGTGTAGTGAGAGCTGTCTGCAAGTTAAAGTTGTAAACAATAATGTACGTCTATGGGCGGATACGATTTGCAGATATATCACTGGACTGTCTAAGAAACGGCGATGAGGAGATGACAAAATAACTGTCAACAGGAAAATAACCAACCAGAAGACGTTGCTTCTCTGCTAACAATAACGTGCATAAAAATCTATAAATATCTCTTGATTTTCTCATTAAACGGTTTGTTGTCTGGCTGTTTCTTGTCTTCTGTCGTTACAATTGAATGCAGTAGACAACTCAGTCAATAAGCCAGATACACCTATTTCTGGCTTCACTGAGCCACGTAAATGTCAAAAGACAAAAACTGGCCAGTGGCTGTTAGGATACAACTTTAAGAAAAAAACTACATCATACTTATGTATATTTTTTCACCACATCCAAATCCATCAAGATTGGTAAATAGAAACTGTTCCAGTTGATAGGCGATTCAGCTTAGGTAGGTGAAAAATCGGTATTCTGATTGGTTGGCGATCTGACCAAGACCAACATGAGAAAAAGATGATGAAATTTTACAGTCATTCGACCATATGATGTATCAATTGATGAGTCATTAGATGGTTACTATTTTAAGCTGAGTTTTATCAACTTAAGTGCATTTGTATATTGTGTTTTACAATTTTCGAAGATCACCCTGCATGGTTAAATAAATGACAAACAAAATCTATTCGCAGCGCTATTCCCTCTCAACTTGTGGAGGCAGAACACATGATTGATGTCAGTCAACATGGCTATCAAAGTCATTTGCCACATACCAAGATATCTTAACTTCACCTTAAGAGTTCGTCTACTATATACTGCTGAGGCTGTTAGGATCCATATTAAGAAACCTAACTTATGTATCCAAAAGAAGCCGGTTCAGGCACTGTCCCTAACTTGACCATCTAGGTTCGAATGATCCTCAATTTGTTATTGAAATTTCCTTAATTTTATTTGATATTCTGTTGGCTATTACATTTTTATGCTTGTTATAATTTATGCATCTTTAGTGAAATGTAATTCCATTGATCTTACTTAACAAATCGATAGTGTTTAAAAACAGTATTGTTAATGACATCTATTCTAGAATATTTTATGCATATAAACATATACATATCCTGTCATTGGACACTAGTAACTAGTGTGATGTGTCCAGTCCTTTGTTTTCGTGCAGACTGAATTTTATCAGTCACGTTGGCAATGTGGCCACCATTCTGGGTAGCTTGTCGTCACAGCGCTCATTGATTTGATGATATTAGATAGTTGGAGGCAATTGGCCACTGGAAGCCTTGCTTGACCTAGGTTTCGTGTTAGTTGGCACTTATACCAGTCAGAAGGGCGTATCTGCAACCTTGAAGGAACTCAAGTTCCTTTCTGAGATACGAAACTGTGTCGGTCAGTGCTGCAGTCAGAGATGTTACCACTCAGCTTTTCGGGCTAGCCATTGACCTCCTGAAGGACTGTAGTGGATATTTTGCTTGGACACTAGTAACTAGTGTGATGTTTCTAGTCCTTTGTTTGATGGTGCCTCTAACCATGTAACATCAACATAAATATATGATTGTAGAGTCAGAAGAAGGAATTATCGGTAAAGATATTCTATGCTCAATTTTTGTCTTTTTGAAAATGTCTGAAAATACATTTAAGTAAAAAAATATCTTATGGCGGTTAAGTGAAATCTCAGCGTGAGGTGAATTTACTTGGTGATAGAATAAGCAATATTAGAAGTAAATCTGCATCACAGGAATTTGTGTAAAGGAGGGTTATTAATGCGTGTGTGTGTGTATGTATGTGCAAACTTTTCGCACTGTGGTAGTATGTAATTCCGTATTAGTTTGTTTATAAGATGTATCACACAGTGAGTGAAACAGTATTATTTACTGGATGACACAGTTTCGAACAAAATTTATTGTTAATAATCATGCCATCAATTGTAATCACACGACTTCGAAACTTCAATTTTATGGTTTTCTTTGTTTTCTCCTATTTGTCGTCGTTGGGGTAGTGGAATTTTTCAGATATCTGGGTGGACAGATGTTGAATCATTCCTATTACACGTATCTGCAGTTGATTCGATAAACAAAGCTTCCGTTATCAATCTATCCTTCCACTCTGCTGTTAAATTAGATCTCAAAACTGTCATCCTATCCCATCCTATTGTATGGTTGTGTGTGACTGCATGTAGTGCTATAGCTGAACTATTCTCTACGTTTCTTATCTTATTTGGGTCATGTTTTTATGTTCGGCTAGTCTGACTGCCCGTGTTCTACTAGTTTGACCTATGCATTTGACCTGAAAATCATTGTAGGGTATTAGATAATCTAAATTGTTTTGTTTTAAAGGCTCCACTGGATTGATACTTTAACCGATAGCGCTTGTTTCTTATTGAGTTTGTGGATTTGAACGCCAAACACTTTTATTCCTGCCTTGTTAAGAATTCTGCGTAAGTTTTCCAAAGTTCCTTATTTGTATGGAATCACTACTGATGATTTAGATTCCTTATTGTTGGTGTCATCATTAATATTACTATTATTATTATTATCATTATTATTATCATCACTATCGCTACTATCATTATTTATTTTATTTTAACATTTCCTTACATATTTCCTGACTAATTTATCAGGGTAATTATTAAGTCTCAAGACTTCTTTTACGTGTATCACTTCCTGTCACAGATTTTCCTTGGTATTACTTAGATTTTGTGCTCTATCACTTAAACATTTCACCAGTCCTATTTTTACTGACATAGGATGGCATGATCGGAAGTCCAAATATCTGTTTGAATGTATGGGTTTTCTGTAAACACACTAGTGTGTTTAATCTCCCATTTTCTTTCCTTTTTACGTTGCAATCTAACATTGGAAGTTCCCCTTCCTGACTTTCCAATTGATAAGTGAATTGAATTGCCTCTACCTTCGAGTTGATATGTTCGAAAAACCTATCTATATCTTGTGTTCTTAGTATAGTGAATGTGTCATCTACATACCTCCACCATACTTTTGGGGTTGGGGTGAACGTTTCAATCGCTATGCTTTCCCACCTATCCATGAATATATCTGCTACAACCGGGGATATTGGTGATTCCATGGCAACTCCCTCAGTTTGTTTATATATTTTCCCTTGGAATTTAAATACTGTAGAAGTCAGGGAAAGCTGCACTGGTGTGATTAAAATCCATATTAATTTGTTTATTAGATGTATCACACACAGTGTGAAACAGTATTGCTGTTTACTGAATGACAAAGTTTCGAACACAATTTATAATTGTTCATAATCATTTCATCAATTATAATTACACAACTTCGAAACTTTTATTTCGTAACTTTCTTTATTATTTCCTGTTTGTCGTCGCAGGGGTAGTAGAATTCTTCAGCTATAGCACTCACTACATGCAATGACACACAACCATACAATAGGATAATGGGATAAGACGGCAGTTTTAAAATCTAATTTAACAGCAGGGTAGAGGGAGAGATTGATAACCCCAGCTTTATTTATCGAATCAGCTGAAGGGAATACAGTTTACAGTTTACAATTTATTTAGGATAGTAGGCTATATGCCTGTGTTAATCCTTTCGATTTATTGCATACAGGAGGTCCAATCTCGCCTTGAATGAATCAACGGATGGCGCTGATACGACGTGTTCCGGTAGGGAGTTCCAATGGTTCACAATTCGATGCGAAAAACGGATTTCCAGACGCAGACGATTCGACCGTGGTTTTTGAACCTTGAGGTGATGTCCTCGCAATTGGTTGGTGCTAGAAGGAAGAAATAATTTAGATAAATTAGCTCCAAAATCATTTCTTAGGATACGGTATGCTAGTATTAGGTCACCCCTAAGTCGTCTGTATGACAGTGGAAATAAACCCAGTCGACTTAACCTCTCCTCATATGACAGGGTTGAGAAACCCTTTATTAGCTTAGTTCCTACTCTTTGCACCCTTTCTAATAAGTCTATTTCGTATTTGAAACACGGGCTCGCTGCCTGGATCCCATATTCCAAATGAGGTCTGATATAAGTCGGATATAATATACGAAATATATCAGCGTCAAAGTTCGCAAAAGCCTTGCGTATGGCCCATAACATTCTAAAACCCTTAGTGGCTGCAGTTCTACAGTTTGTTGCTGTTTTCAAGTCATGCTGCACAACCACTCCCAAGTCCTTGTACTCAGTGACCACTGGGAGAGTAATGCCATTCATTGAGTAATTGTGCACGTGACTATGGGATACATGCATAACTACACTCTTGCTTAAGTTAATCTCCAAGGCCCAGTGCTTACACCAATCACTTAACAAGTTTAAATCTTCCTGCAAAGCAAGTTGATCACTGTCATCGTGCAAAGCCCTCCATATCTTGATGTCATCAGCAAACAGTAAGCAGGATGACTTAACTACCGATGGAATCTCATTAACATAAATCAGGAAAAGAAGTGGGCCTAGAATTGTACCCTGAGGAACGCCACTCTTAACCGATTCCCATGTTGATAAAACCCCGTTAACTCGTACTCTTTGTCTTCTGTCCTTTAGAAAGTCTTGAATCCAGTCGGTAACCACTTTATTGATTCCCAGACTACCTAACTTTACTAGAAGACCTGAATGAGAAACCCTGTCAAACGCCTTGCTAAGGTCTATGAATATGGCATCCACCGGTATATTAGCATCAGCTGAGCTTGCCCAACTTTCTCTGGCCAAAAGAAGGTTGGTCAAGCAAGAATGACCTGCTCTAAAACCGTGCTGTTCCACAGCGAAAAGTTTGTTCCCTTCAATGAACTGAATGATAGCATCACGAATTATTCTTTCTAGTAGTTTAACAACAATACTGGTCAAACTAACAGGACGATAGTTCTGAACTAAGTTTCTAGATCCGGTTTTGAAGACCGGACTAATGATGGCATCTTTCCAGTCTCTTGGACATTTAGACTGGTCCAGAGACATATTGAAGATTACCGACAATGGCTCGGCTATGCTTTCAGCCAATGCTGTTAATATACGTGGGTGGAGTTCATCAGGGCCACTGGACTTACCAGGATTGAGCCTTAGAAGCCACTTTAGGACAGTATCCTTTCCAATGTATAAGGGTGCCATTTTCAAGTTACCTTCTGGAAAATTTACAAAGCTGGTATCAATATTATCAGAGAATACTTGACTAAAGTGCTTGGACAAAGCCTCAGCCTTAGTCAAGTTATCCTCAGCCATGTTTGTCTGGTCATCTTCAAGCATAAGAGGTGGGATAGCATCACTCTTACGTGTTCTTCTCTTGATATATGAGAAGAGTCTTTTTGGGCAGCCTGGTGAACTTTTAACTAACTGGGTTTCGTAAGCTATCCTTGACTGGTGGATCAAAGTTTTACACTGGTTTCTGGTTTCACAGTATTTCAGCCGGAACTGCTGTAGCCCAGTAGAAACAAAGAGATTCCAGAACCTTTTTCTCCGTCTCAGGAGTGTTATAGCTTGTCTATTTATCCATGGTGGCCGATTTGTTGGCCTTTTAGGAACCCTCCAGGGGATGAGATCAGTGGTAACCCTCTCAAGTGTATTCTTAAATCTATCCCATTCATCTTCAATGGATGAGACAATGTTGACTGACCAGTCGGCAGTTGAAGCACGCTCCTTTATAGCCACTATGTCAGCATGCCAAACACTAGGCCGGGATTTGGGTTGAAAACTGACTAAATTGCCAGCCCTTAAGTTAAAATCTAACACCCCATGATCACTGTTTGCTAGAGGTGGATGAATAACTAGACCATCCACGTCGTCGTTGTCATGAGTAAGCACTAAGTCCAGCAAGGAAGATCCTTGGGTAGAACCGAATCTTGTACTACCTAAGACATGTTGTGTCAGGGCATTTTCCATGGTTGTCAAGAGTAACCGGCTGTCAAACTTATCAGCGGATCCTGGAGATGTGACAGCTACCCAGTCTATATGAGGTGCATTAAAATCACCTAGAATAAGACAGCTACTGTGTTTACTCCATTGTTTGAGGTGATCTAAAATGAAGTCATCACACTGACAATAGGGACTTCTATACAGAACTCCAATGAGTAGAGTGCCGGTTGCAAAGCTTACTTCACAGCTAATTACCTCACCTGTCCCACTGTCATGAGCTTCAGATTTCACGGAACGAACATGTAGGGAGTTGTTGATGTACAGAGCAACCCCGCCACCTCTACGACCCTTAACTCTGTCGCTGCGCAAGCAACTAAATCCGCATAGCTCAGGTGTGTCATCTAATCCCGAAACCAGCCATGTTTCAGTAATGGCCACAATACCTGGGCTAAGGTCTTCTACTAATACACCTAGCTCGTGAAATTTGTTCCCGATACTACGTATATTAGTGTACACTACCTTCAGGCTTCCTATGCGGTCTGGCTTATCCACACAGGTCTTGGAAGCATACGTTTCCAAGACCTGACTATTTGAAAACCCACCAGTTTAAGGTTAGTCTCACCATTTTTACGTCTTGTTTCTAGCTGGGACAAAACTTCTTTTCGTTTAAGTCTGTCTTCAAGAGATAAATCAGGTCTGGCTGAAATTCCTGACCCGGCAAGGTTGTGTACATTAGCCAGTAGATGATTCCGTTCATCAGGAGAACCTAAGACTACTTTAAGCAACCTACGCTGACTAGAACATTCATCATCTCTTTTGCCTATTCTAATCAGCTTTTTAATCGATACTCCAGGGAAATTCGCTGGGAGCATCTTCCTTATAATACTACTCACTAATTTAAGGTCGTGATCGTGCCTTTTCACGGGATCAGATTCTTTGGACTCTTCCAAATTTCCAACAATTATGTTAGAGTCTAAGGAGAGCTTGTCGTATTTAGCAGTGGCTACGTCCTTTCTCACCACTATTGATGCAGCCTGGCTACAGGTGACAGACGTTTGCCTACCATCAATATTACTATATTTCTTCGACTGCTTATTTTTGTTACCCATTTATCATCTGCCTGCAGTTGCTTCTCAGGGCTGCTGCAGTTTTTGATGGTACAATCAAGATCAGTGTCTGCACCACCTTCATGGTGAACTTCGCTTACGGTGTTCTCTGGTTCTGAGATGCTGTTTACAGCTTCCGTTTTGTTACCTTTTCGCTTACTAAGACGCTTCGAACGCCTAGTAGGTTTTACTTCCGGGGTAACTGGGATAGTAACCGCCGGTGTGATAACATTCATGATGGCACTTACTGCTTCATCTTCAGACGGGCAGTCCGTGTCACTCTTACTAGCCACGCTATCATCAGGAAGTTCCATGGCTTTAGACAGCAGTTCGTGAGCCTCCCTTATTAAGGTCATCTTTGGGGAGCAACACATTCTGCACATCCAGTGGGATGTTGGAGCAGTACAGCGTTTGTATGCAGCTGGACGTAATCCAGTACACATCTTATGATACCACTTTTCACAGTTATTACACTGTATTCCATCATCTACCAAAAAGTAACACTCCGCCCTATTACATTTATGTGGTACTTTTGACATAATGAACTTCTACTGGAAACAGCCAAGACAATTTACCCAATATAGACTATATAAGTGGTTAAAATCAAAACTTAACAGACAAAAGTCAAGTTAAAGTTTTTTTTAAATGTTCTTGAAGTGAATAACACAACAAAACAGCGATTTGTCAAAAACGTGAAATACGTGAAAAAAGCACTCCCTTTCAAACAGCGCGCGCAGTGTAACAGCAGTAATAGGAGTGATTCCACACCTGTCCACCCAGACATCTGTAAAATTCTACTATCACCCCTTCGACAATCAATAGGAAGAAATAAAGAAAACTATAAAAATCCCAAGTTTCGAAGTTGTATGATTATAGTTGATGAAGTGTGATAATGAACACTGCCTAGAATTGTGTTCGAAACTTTGTCATCCAGTAAACAGTAATACTGTTTCACACTGTGTGTGTGATATATCTATCTAATAAATAAATTAATACGGAATTATAGGAAGGCTAAATACTGATTCATTTGGTCGGAATCTGCACATACAAGGCATTGTGGGTTAGCTTAAACACATTTAGCCGCTTAGATGAACATCAAAGTAGGCTTATTTATTTGATCTTTTCTATAAAGTTTTAGCCGTATGTATACCGCTAATAAAGTTTATTAGTTTATGCAACAGTACTGAAAAGTAAAAGTTTCACCGTTAATAACAGCATGTGTTACTTGAGTGCACTTTATTTTTATCTAAAGGAATATTTTTACACAAACTGTGGTACTTTGAGGACATGATTAATCGTTACAAACAGCCTTTCATAAAAGTTCCAAATAATTGTAATTAAAGACTTGAATAAAAACAAAATTTATTTATGTACAATTAATAATCGGTTTTTTTCTCACAAACCTGTAATTTTTTTCATTTTTTCGTGTCCTGATTGGAACATTGAGCTTTAACCTCTCAACTTATTTCGTATTTCACAGAGCAGAGTCGTTAGCTTAACGCTATGCCCTCTGCCGTTGTTTTTTTTGGTCTTGTTACCGGCTAAAGGGTATAGGATAAAACTGATCGGGAATCGAACCCGGGATTGCGCGCATGCCTGACGGGCAATCTACCACTGAACTGCCTGCATCATTACAGAGGAGAAGTAAAAATTTAACGTCTGCGTTTGTAGTGATAAGATAAAATTAGTTATTTTTTTTCAACCGATAACTAACAGAAGTGTCGAAAAATTATGATGAACAATGATCATGGCTTCAATAAACTTCTATTACCTGTAGTTTCTGATAAAATGTCTATTTGTAAGTTAGAAAAGAGACAGAAGTTGGTATGACGTCATAAGTATGAGATAATGACTAATCAATTAGCTCGTGTAGAATGGACAAGAAGAAACTAGTGGAAAGGCGATAAAATGTTTTTGTACAAAATCCGTATGAAAAAGAAACGTTGCTAATAAACAGTAATAGAGTGGTAATAAAATGTGGATGATGGGAATAATAATGATAATAAAAGTATTAATAACAATAATAATAATGATAATGATAGGGAACTTACATAATGAAGAAAAGTAGCAAAATTGTAGTAAGAACTTTACTCTGGTCAAGGTAGGTTGAGAGAAGTCATACATACATTCAAAAGCGATGCATACATTCTCTCGCCCTACCATGGCCAGAGTAAAGTTCTTACTACAATTTTGCTACTTTTCTTCATTATGTAAGTTCCCTATCATTATCATTATTATTATTGTTATTAATACTTTTATTATCATTATTATTCCCATCATCCACATTTTATTACCACTCTATTACTGTTTATTAGCAACGTTTCTTTTTCATACGGATTTTGTACAAAAACATTTTATCGCCTTTCCACTAGTTTCTTCTTGTCCATTCTACACGAGCTAATTGATTAGTCATTATCTCATACTTATGACGTCATACCAACTTCTGTCTCTTTTCTAACTTACAATGTTATCCCTTCTTACACCTTACATTATGTAATGCACTTCTTCAAGGACAAAAAATGTTTTCGTTGAACTTGGAGGCAGCATACGTTTGATGTCACTCATATTCGCTTTTTACTGGAGGGCCAGTACACATCATATATATATGTATATTTCCCTGAAACCTTAATTTCTGATTGACACTCGCAAGGGCTGGAATATTTCTTAAGGTGAAATACATGTGCTTTTCTACGTGTAAACTACTATGAAATACCCTTTAGGTGAAATCTGTTTGTTTTTCCAATGATATTTCCAGTTAAATTCTGTTCTTACTCACCGCTTTCTATCGTTACTTAACTGACTTCGCAATATTGAACATAAGTAAGGTATCTTGGAGATTCAAAAAAATGAGGTGTTCAGAGAAGAGTTACACTATCCAATGATATCACTTTCAAGCTATACACTCGTGTACACACTGCAAATACTTAAAGCAAAAAGAGGAATCTTTTCGAAAGACGTTTCATTAAAATTGTAAGGTTTGAATAACAATCATGTGATAGGGAAGGTAATAATTGGAATAACAGTAAATAAAAATTATATTATTATCATTATTTCCTTTAATTCCTAGAGAAACATAGGGCTTCAGCCGCGCGTCTCCATTGCTTTCGATTCTCTGCTTGAGTTTTCACTTGGCTCCAAGTCTGCCCACATGCTTTGATCTCCTCCTCACACGACCTCCTCCAAGTCACCCTTGTACTGACGACCAACTCACCGCCTCCCTTTTGGGTTGCGTGGCGTTATGCAACTGACAAGACCGAGTAGAACTCAGCTGAAATTGAAAGAGTGTCAAGATCATTATTATGGGGAGTAGAAATGTGATAGTGTCGGGTGGGGAGCAAAAATAATTTAATTGAAAATACAGGGATTTGGTTGGTAACAGAGCTGGTCACGAATAATCATCGGTTAGAGAATTATTAGAAGCCATGGGAGGGCTGAACAACTGTTTCATCTTAGTTCTCAGGTGTTCTAGTGAGAAGTCGTAACCAGCTGGGTTTACCAAGTCAGGCAAGGGCACAGCTACTCGCGTGTGCAGCTGGCTGACAGTTGAGCTAAATATTTATGTCGAATAGGCAGTAGTTGGAATTCATGGGCCATTGGGTTGGATCCCTGTGGCTGACTGGTTCAGTTGCTCGCTTCATATATGGAAGGTCTTGGGTTCAAATCTCAGAGGGTATTTATTCATTACCATACCAGATGCTGAAAGCTGAAAAAGCACCAGGACGAGATGGAATCCCAGCAGAAGCATTGAAAATGGCCCTGGAGACAACAGCGGACTTGATGACCCCATTGCTAGAGAAGGTGTGGAAAGACAGCGAAGTACCCGAGGATTGGAAGAGAAGATACTTATTCAAACTACCGAAGAAAGGAGACCTAAGTCAGTGCAAAAACTGGCGTGGACTTGTGCTCCTGTCCATCCTGGAGAGAATCAAACAAGTCCTAGATGAATAATTTCTACCGGAACAAGCTGGATTCAGGAGAAACAAGCCATGATGTATTCATCAAATCGCCACTCTACGGATCATCATTGAACAAAGCTTGGAATGGCAGTCACCTCTCCACCTCACTCAACTTCATCGACTTTGAAAAGACCTTCGACAGCGTCGATCGAGGGGTGATTTGGCAACTAATTCGCCACTACGGGGTTCCATCGACAATTATACATCTCACCCAACAGTTATACGACAATGCTGCATGCCAAGTAACCCACAACGGGAAACTCACGGAAGCCTTTGAAGTGAGGACGTGAGTGAGGCAAGGCTGTCTACTATCACCCATGATCTTCCTGATTGCAGTAGATTGGATAATGAGACAGACAACGGGCAATGAGGAAACAGGCATAAAATGGACTCACACAAAATACTTGGAGGATCTAGACTTCGCCAGCAATGATATATGTCTGATCTCCCACAAACTGGAAGATATGCAAGTGAAAAGCAACAACTTGGTGATAGAAGAAGCATTCAAGGTAGGAGGGACTTCAAGTGAACATAGATAAAACAGAGGTGATGAAGATTCCCGGCTTACATCAAAAGCAACAACAACAACAACAGACAACAATCAGCCAGCATAAATGGGAGGAACCTAGAAGAAACAACCTCCTTTACCTACCCACCTACCTGGGAAGCATCGTTTCAACTACAGGCCGACGGAACCGACGAGGATATCAGAGCAAGAATCGGAAAAGCAAGACAAGCTTTCATTACTCTCACTTAGTCTGTGTGGAGGTCAACAGCACTCACCATCTAAAGTAAGATCCGATTTTCAACTCCAATGTGAAGTTAGTCAGTGCTATTATACGGATCAGAGACTTGCACCGCGCGTCATAAAGAGCATCTTCAACAAACTTCAGACCTTCATTAACAGTTGTCTTCGCTCAATACTCAAGATCAGTTGGCCGGCCAGAAAAGATCAGCAACAGGGATCTCTGGGAGCGAACCAATCAGGAACCGATTATGAAACAAATAGGCAGGAAGAAATGGAGATGAATTGGCTGGCCATACTCTCAGGAAACCATCGGTTGACATTACTAGACAAGTCATTGCTCGAGTGGAACCCGAAAGGGAAGCAGCGAGTTGGTCGTCAGTGCAAGGGTGACTTGGAGGAGGTCATGTGAGGAGGAGATGAAAGCATGTGGGCAGAAGTGGAGCGAGGTGAAAAAGTTGGTAGAAAACAGAAGGCAATGGAGGTGCGTAGCTGAAGCCCTATGTTCCTCTAGGAATTAAAGGATATAATAATAAATAATAATAAATTCATTACTACGGAGTTCTAAACTGGGACGAAACATAAGTTCAGCACTTGCAGATTTTCCAGTAATTCAAAATACAAACAGGGATAATTTTGTGTCCCCTGTTAAGAAAAATTCGGTTTATTTTAGTTGCAGAGGCTGAACAAACTCCTTTCGTATGCAGAGTTAAGGATTTAATATGGTGATTGCTATAGCTTCTGACGCTTGAAGAAGTTTGATTTATACTTCTGTGACAAGATTTTCAGGTACTCTTTTGATGACTTTGATGCTGGTTCTCGGTGTTCAGAATCGATGAAGTGTTGAAAAATAGAGTTGCCGGGGAATCTTTTCCCTTCTTTTCAAAACTAAGAATTGGAAAGTTTTATGATACGTTTGAACAGGAAACACCGTATAAAGCCCGTATATCTAGCTAAATGGGAGCAGCTCAATTGCTAGAATGACACTGATCACGTCAGCAATGGTGGGTTAGCTCTCGCGTTTATACAAATGATTGATTTTGTAGTGAAAGTTATTCAAGGTTTAGTCTAGGAAAAGGTATTCTTCACTGGTTTCTTAGAATATGTGTGGATTTCTACCCAATTAATGCTTTCTGTGAGAAGTTGTGACCAGCAGGGTGCAACTCGTCAGGTGTGAGGACAAATACTTGCCGAAGGCATTGGCTAGGGGTCGAGCTATTTCGTGAATTTGCAGAAGTTAGAATTCATAGGCCATTGAATTGGATCCCAGTGGCTTAATGGTATACGAGCTGGCTAGCCTTGTAACCGGAAGGTCCTGGGTTCGAACCTCGGTGGGTTCATACTACTGAAGAGTCCTAAACTAGGACAAAACAGCTGTCCAGTACTCCCTGTTGGTTTTCCAATGGTTCTCTAACCAATGTCAGCTCATGATGAAATCCTGTAACCAATCAATCAAATCCCTATAAACCAACACTTAAATAATGCTTTGTGTGTTATGTATTCGTTTTCTAATTCTTGCCACTTTAGTGACACATTTTTGAGAATATTTCGTCTCGTTGCCATGATTATGTGCTGTATATATTCTGATCATATAGCCTCAGAATGATACCTGGAAACAGTAGCTCTTTTTGCTGAAGGCTTCTTCATTTAAATGACTTAATGAGAATTTTCAAGTTTCTTCCAAATTGAAAAATTCTTTCCGAATGAAAATTAGCATAGACGTTGAAAATTATCAACGAGACATATATGCATGCTTAAGTGGCTTCATATCCTCTTCAAAGATATGGAATTGTATCAGTCTGAAGGCACACACGTTTTTTGAAGTTTGTTACCCAAAATTTCCGAGGTTTCTTCCTTCACTTATCCGGCTAGGGAAGTATCGTTTCAACCACTGGCAGTCGGAACGGATGAAGATGTCAAAACCAGAATTGGAAAGGCTAGATAGACCTTCATCAATCTGAAACCAGTTTGGAAACCTCCTGTACTCCACCTCAGCATAAACAACAAGATTCGGATTCTATTCAACACAAATGTGAAGTCAGACAGTTATTCTATACAGGTCAGAAACTTGCACTGCGTGTTACGAAAACGTTTTCCAACAGTTTACAGAATTTTATCAACAGCTCCTGCCTTTCGGTGGCTCTATACCGGAGATCGAATGGTCAGCCATCCAGAAAGAATTAGCTTCAGAAAACTCGTGAAACAAATCAACCAAGAGCCGATTGCTCAACAAATATGTAGGAAACAATGAAGATGGATTGGACAAACGTTGGGGAGACCATTGAATAGCATCGCGCATCATGCATAACCTCAAGTGAAATGCAAATGGGAAACCACGAGTGGGCTGTCAGTGCGAGGGTAACATGGAGGAGATCATGTGGCGAGTAGGAGTTAAGATTTTATGGACAATTGTACACCCGAATGGAGAAGAGAGCAGAGAATAGATGAAAATGGAGATGTGTTTTTGAAGCCTTATATTCCACTTGGAACCCAAGGGAATAATAATTATAATAAAATCCAAAACTTCAATTTTACTATACGCATTTTTGACTGCTATACAATTTTGGAAAGATTGACAGTATTCAACAGTATCTTGCGTTTTTTTGGCTTGTCAGTTGTCATCCAATTTCCAAACGATACATGGTTTGTATCATTCGATGGTATGTTTGACAAGAAGTACGAAGTTGCACAAATGCATTTTCATTGGGGTAAAGATGATGAACGTGGCAGTGAACATACGATTGATGGGAGAACATATCCTTTAGAGGTAATTTATTTATTTATTTACATTGCATACTTCTTAAAAATTTTTAATTCAAATCAAATCACTAGTTGACAGCAGTCAGAAAACTAGCGAGAAGTGGATGTTTGTTTCGTCCTAGTCTACCACTCTTCAGTGGTATATATGTACCCTTGAATCCACGACCATTGGGGGGGGGAGGGGATCAGAACTACGAACTTCAGGTGAAAACGTCAGCCCGTTAACTATTCAGACACAGAGATGTAGTCCAGTGGTCCATGAATACCAATGAACTGAAGACCTGTCACCACTCAATTATTAGTCAGTTACTCTTCGTATTATTTTAAGGTGAAAATATGAAATTATTCTCAATAGTGAAACTATAACTACATGAGGTTTATAGTGACCAATTTTGTTCAACCAACCTACATGCTTTTAACTTGCAAATGCAAAGATATTAGTAGGTTTCAATGAAGTAATATATTTCAGAAATTTGTACCATCCATTTGTGGTGTTCATCTAGCCTGTTTTTGTTAATCTCATTTAATTTCAAGTGGCATAGCGTGATTTGAAAATGCCCTTGTATTTTAAAACTCGTATCTCTCAGGCTTTCTAATTGAAACTTATCACAATAATATCGTGATGATTACAGTGAACAAGAGCACATGCCCATGGAGTAATCTACCGCGAAATGGTTGAGAAATCTAGAGATATATGGACAGATTATTCGATCACTATAATTAATTGCTCCTTTTTGATGAATAAAAGAAGACGTGATTGGCTTTTTGTGAATGATTACTTATCTTTATGGCTTAAAGGGTCGCTCCGTGTTCACAAAGCACGTCAGTGATGCACGCATCGGTGGTTTGCTATAAGGCGTACTTGTAGATACTTAAATGATCTTGACCTGGGGCCAGCTTCAGTGTTGCGTGTATTTATCACAAATTTATATCTGTCCGAATATTTCCGGATATTTTTTTTATAATACTTAAATTTCAATAGATTTTAAACTTTCAATAACTTATTTTTTCGTGTAGAAATTTAGAATTCATGGGCCATTGACTCGGGTCTCAGTGGCTGAATGGTATACGAGCTCGCTAGCCTTGTAACCAGAAGGTCTTTTGTTCTGACCCTGTCGGTGGGTGCGTACTGCCGATGATTCCCAAACTAGGATGAAACAGCTGTCCAGTACTCCATAGTTGGCTTTTAACATTTCCGTTTAAACATCTCTCCATGATCAATTCGTAATAACAAATCTGGTCCTTACAAACCAACTTTTGAAAATTTTATGTTTCGTTAGGTATTCATCAATTTTGAAATATGCTGAAGTTTATGGTCTGGTAGCTTTGATTGTTTGAACAGACCCATTATAACATCCATTCTCTCTTTGAAGACTTCGTTTCCACACTTCAGAGACCTAACAGTGGTCTTTACTTTTTCATTTTTATATTTGTACAACGTTCAAATATCAACAGAATCTTATATAGTGCTTAAATGGTCTCATAAATGGTATTTTATCTTGTGAAGTCAAAGACGCGATGGTAGATAATATATATTAAGTTAGTTTTTAATAGGAAAGATGTATAAAATAAGGGACGTATTGAAAGTGGTGCGAATAACAGATAAACAGATCCTACATGGTCTTCCATTCAGAGGTGGTATTAGCAAAATTGGCCGACAGATTCAGCGAAATAAATTTTCTTTATCGACGAAATCATATTTAGATACTGTACAGTCGTATTTATATTTACTAAAAATGTATACTAGTCTATTAATGAGTAATAGGGGGTGACAAAATTTACAATATTATCCAAAGTGGCTTTAAAAAAAAAAAAATAAAAGTTGTTAATTACATGGTACTGAACGGCACACAGTTAGATATTTGATAAGGTTAAAACATTGCTAATGAGTGAGAATAGAGGTAGTTAGGTGTCAATTTAACAAGTATGAAGAGGGTGTGAAAATGTACAAAAGAAACATATGGTAGTCATAATAGTGAAGTAAAAGTAAAAGCAAACTAAAAGTAAAATTGAAAAGAGAGAAAAAATTAAATTTTTTTTTTACAGGAAACGACTAGTGGAGAGGTTAAGACCATGGTAGAATAAGAGACTAGACAAACATTTTCTGTATACAGAGTTCTTGGTTGTATTAGTGAATTGCCAGCGCCTCTGTCATACACAATGACTGAAACCTGACGCCCTTTGTTCCATTTGGCCTCACCCTGTAGATGATCTTGAAAGACAACTCTGATGGAGCTACATGGCTTGAGTTCACCAAGTGCTCGAAAATTGAGCTAGTAATTGTTTTGCATTATCGTTCTGCTTCTTTGAATTTTTCTTTTATTAGTGAAACGCTGAAACCACTTTTGTTCATTACTCATTCGAGTTTCCAGAGGAACACAGTGCTTCAGCAACTCACTTAAATTTCACTCTGTCCTCTGAAGTCACTATCAGCCGGCTTCAAGATAATCTGTAAGCTGTCATTTCCTCCTCACACGATCTCCCCCATCTATCATATTCCTGTTTAACCGGTAAGCTTCAGGCGTGGAGTTGCCCAACGTTCTCCACAGTGTGTACGACCCATCTCCAGTTTTAGAGGCATAGTTATGGAGCAATAGGTTCTAAGTCAGTCCACTTTCAGTGTTTTACGAGAATAACGAAGTCAGTTGTTGATTAAATGTATGCACTGCATTGAAAATGCTTATAGTGACGCATGCAAAAAGTATCTGAACCTTCTAGAAGCACCGACTTGAAATCAACGCTGAAAATTCTAATCGTGTGTCTAATGTTTAGTGCGGTAGATCTTCGCATTGATTTTCGAATCATAAAGGTGCATCTTGATTTTCTGATTCTGGCTGACTTTGATGTCCTTATATGTTTTGCATTTAAAGTGTTAAGGGGTTTACAACAAACATTATGTCTTTTCCCGACCGTCTGTGTCATTCACTGTTTTCGTAATTAGGATTAATTCATATTTTTTTAAAATTTCCTTCACGTTTCGAGTGGAACATAGGGCTTCAAGATGGAGACTTGAAGTCTCTGTAGGACTGTTTATTTTTACAGGATGGGGCTTCTAGCTTCATACCCAACCTTCCCTCTTTACGAGTCTTATTACTGGATAAGTGAGGCAAAGGAGTGCGTCAACCGGTGATCGAACCCTGGATCATGTGCATGGTCGGCAAGCATGCTAACCGCTGTGCCGTCGATGCACAATAGTTCTCTAATAGGATGCAGTACACTGTATATAATGGTGTATCTTCCTCTCCCTTGCTTACGGAAGCTGGAATTCCTCAGGGTGCTGTTCTCTCTCTGTTTCTCTTTTCCTTCTTCTTACATGACTTACCTCTTTCAGATGGAATCAACCTCGTCAAATATGCAGATGACCTGACTGTTTCGCTTCCCGTTAAGTCTCACTCAGACTATTTTAAATTAAATAGCCTCCTGTCGGACATCAGTCAGTGGTCTAAAATAAATGGCCACATGCCAGACTATTGACTTCTCCTTCAGGCATAAACGAGATCTACAAACACTAGTAAGTACTCATGAAGCCTGTAGCATTGAGGGGACTAAATTTGAAACTATGTCTAATGCAAAATACCTCAGACTAGTTCTATCTTCCGACCATACATTGTCATCTCATATCCTAACGATTTCTAAGAAAGTGTTCCGTCTAGCCTACTACATAAGAACTTGGACTATCTGGAATCACCCAACCTCTACTTTCACAATTTGTCAATTCTTGTATCTTACCTATTCTACTTTACTGCTCCCCATTAGTCTTTCCTGGGTTACTGAAAAAGGACTATACCATCCTGAGAAGGATGTTGAAGGTAGTTAGTAGGACTAGTGGTGTAAAACTCAATCAGCTTGTCACTACATTAGTGGAAAGTCATCAGAATACATGCGCAAAATGGTCTAGAAACCATACTCCCCAACCCCCCCTCTATTCCCAACTCTCTCCTTTTTGTATCTCATCAGGTAGAACCAGAAATCTGTATAAAATAATATATGATCGTATAACCAAGTATAGGAACTCAACGATACCATATTTGGCCCGTGTTCTAAGTGAAAGAAACAATGTTAAGAGCGAAACCTATGACTTGCTTTGTTGTTAATGAGATAATCTTAGGCTCTTTTATTTCTCTCTAATTTGTATTACATAGTGAACACCTTCTTAAACATACTTAGCTACTTAAATTATTAACATTGGCTTACTTTCTTGTACTTTATTTTATTCCTTCTTTTGTGTATCTACTGGTTCCGACTATATTAGCAGTATGAGTATTACAAAATTGTTCCGTCATTAACCATCATGTAATATTAGTTTTGTGGTTGTTTTTTGTTCGGCGATATTAACTGACAATCTTGGTTGTGAACACCCTTATCACCATCCTCAAATTTTTGTATTATGCAGGATTACCCACACTACCACTACAAACACCACATTAGAGCTGACAATAAAAACATACAACCTGAAATGTTTATTTCATGATTGTTTAGTGTTGAATTGATTTTGATTTTCGGTCTCTGAGACCGAGCACTTCGGTCCAATCAATCGACGGGAAAATCAAAAATTCAATAAAATAATTAATATGACCCGTTGCACAAGAGGTGGCTCTCGTGGCCCAAGTGGTCTAGTGGATAACGCTTTGGCGTTTGAAACTATGGGTACTGGGTTCGAGCCTCAGTGGGAACGTCATCACTCACTGAGAAATGCAGGTACATCCAGCTGACGAGTCCCAAATAGGACGAAATTTGCATCCTGGATTCCACTGCTAGCCACCATCCACCAATTGTATATTGTTTAGTGTTGTTCAATCTAAAGAACTGATCATCTTGGCTATAAACATTCGTAATAACATTTCATAAACTCTTGCATGATTATAGCTGTTACTGTCCACTACGCATACGCAAATCATAGCTTCCACTACCCTATACTGAGATATAATTTATTATGTTGTTTATTTTCCTTTCTACTTTTTGTTATTTTTGTTTTGTTGTTGTATTTAATATTTATTTTCTTGTAATACTCCTTTTAAATGTGCGATGAAATTAGATGCAATCATGTAAATATGTGCTGAAAATTCCATACTGTACCACTAATACTGTTTCTGGAATGAAGCTAATTATTATTATATAACATTTAATAATCCCTCTTTTTATTTTAGGGTCACATTGTACTATTTAGACGGCAAATATATCCTAATATCAAAGCAGCAGAAAGTGCAGTCGGTGGATTGGCTGTACTCGGGATAATGCATTCAGTTGTTGACACTCAAAACTATAATGAAACAATTTTTAGCTTATATCAAGACTTTGGTGGTACATTAAATCCAAACTTTGCACTGAAACAATCATATACAATTGATGAATTTGATTTAGCAAAAGTGTTAACCTTCTTAAATCCAAATCGTTATTATCGATATCCTGGTTCATTGACAACACCACCATGTACAGAAAATGTCTTGTGGACAGTGTTCACTGATCCAGTACCAGTAACACGTGTACAAGTAAGTAATATTTTATGTTGGTTTACAGTGTCTCATACTAAATGAATCCTTTTGGAATATGTTCTTTTTTGCATTTTAGTTGTTTATAGTACTTAAAAACATTTCAGTACACCCGCATGAAATCATAAACTATATAAAACTCGGGAGTACTGGACAGCTGTTTCGTCCTAGTTTGGGACTCTTCAGCAGTACGCACCCACCGGGATTCGAACCCAGGACCTTCCGGTTACAAGGCGAGCTCGTATACCATTAAGCCACTGGGATCCGATCCAATGGTTCGAATCCCGGTGGGTGCGTACTGCTGAAGAGTCACAAACTAGGACGAAACAGTTGTCCAGTACTCCCAGGTTTTCCAATGGTTCTCTAACTAATGTCAGCTCATGATGAAATCCTGAAATCAATCAAATCCCTACAAACCAACACTTGAATATATAAAACTCATTTCCAACTTACTAGAAAGTATTGAGACATTATTTGTTGAAATGCATTTGTATTTTTCCATTCTGAAGCAATAATGTGTCCTGAAATAGAAATATGTACACGCATATATATATATATATTATTTGTGAAACTACCTGTGACAATTTATTCGGAATACAATTCGAATGTTAGAGGCTTCATGACCGATTGTTTATGGATGTAGAAATTGAAGCCGTGGACATAACAAATTTATTTGGTCAACAAACGGAATGAAATAGCGGGCAATGTTATAATTAATATATATGTAACAGCGTTATTCTGACATTCTAAATTCACTATCAAGTGACAGCAGCTGTTAATGAAAATCTACAGGTTGGGTTCCAAGTGAAGTATGAAACTTCAGCAGCACGTCTCCATTTTATCCCATTCTCTGCATTCGTCTTCGGCTGGTCCAAGGGTTGCCAATAAACTCTCCTCTCCCTTTCTCACTATCTCTTCCATATCAGCCTCGGAGCTAGCGTGTGATGTCAACAGACGGTCTTCCCAGTGTGTGTCCTATACATCTCCATTTCCTTCGGCATGTCTGTTGAGCAACAGGTTCTTGATTGCTTCGCTGACAGCCAGAGTTTCTTGTTGCCGATTCTTCTTGGCCGGCCATGTGATCTTTAGAGTGGAGCCAATGAAGGCGGCTGTTGATAAAAGTTTTCAGAGTGCTGTTGGAAATACTTATATATATATATATATATACATGCCGAAGGAAATGGAGATGTATAGGACACACACTGGGAAGACCGTCTGTTGATATCACACGCTAGCTCCGAGGCTGATATGGAAGAGATAGTGTGAAAGGGAGAGGAGAGTTTATTGGCAACCCTTGGACCAGCCGAAGACGAATGCAGAGAATGGGATAAAATGGAGACGTGCTGCTGAAGTTTCATACTTCACTTGGAACCCAACCTGTAGATTTTCATTAACAGCTGCTGTCACTTGATAGTGAATTTAGAATGTCAGAATAACGCTGTTACATATATATTAATTATAACATTGCCCGCTATTTCATTCCGTTTGTTGACCAAATAAATTTGTTATGTCCACGGCTTCAATTTCTACATCCATAAACAATCGGTCATGAAGCCTCTAACATTCGAATTGTATTCCGAATAAATTGTCACAGGTAGTTTCACAAATAAACCTGACAGCTGTATCTCATCCCTATTATATGATGTATTTTTTGTGATATAAAAACAGCTTTAAGAACTCGGAGAAATCGGCTAATATTGCAATTATATATCAGACCGTTTGAGGCAACCACCAAGAAGCCATTACCCTAGGATTTCGTGGTCGTTGGCACTCGTCAACAGGGTGTATCTGCAACCCTGAAAGAACTCATGTCTGCAGCAAACGCATAACATTGGATACTATTTAGTGGCCTGAAGTTGAATCGCCAGCCCGAATAACACGATGATACCATCTCTAACTGCAGCACTGGGTGATGCAGATTCGAATATTTGTCAGAATTCGGATTCCTTCAAGGCTGAAGATACGCCGTGCTAACGAGTGCAAACGGACATGAAATGTGTGTCCAGGGCTTACCTTCCCTCGCATCCGATTTTCTAACATCGATTCGAAGTGTACTACAATGACGAACTATCTAGCCTGGGGACTTGGCTGCTAGGATTCAGTCTGCAGCAGACCATGGACTAGATCAATGATACTGAGTACTATGTAGTGACCAATCTGGATACTGTTTCTTTATGTAACTATACTTCATAATCCCTGAGTAGTGATATACTTTCGCTCGAAATTCCATTTAGCTTCATCATACGTAGTGTACAGTGCTATAGATAGACGAGCAAATAAATTACACTTGCTCTTTGCTATAGGCTGATTGTAGGATTTGTATTTTGGTACTTTTAATTCATAAATTTTACTGCATTCTGAAAATTCGTTGCATCCAGAGGACCAAGAATGCTTTTTCCTGGAAGAGTGGCAATTGAATCTTTCTATGTTTACCATTGAATAAAGAGTGGCAATTTAAACCACAGATTGTTCAACAGCTTGTCCAATAATATGCTATGATTCAATTAAATGTAAATGATGTGGTTTGAATTAATTCAGCTGTCTAAGCTGAGTCATATAACCTAGGCCGCAAACGAGCAAAACAGTGATCTGGCGGTTTAGATTACTCCGACCGGAATAACAAGTACTGCTGGTTGGTGAAATTGTTTTCCAACTACTCATATGAATCATAAGTAGTATGCAGTTTGCAACATTAGAATTTTCAATAGCAAATTATAATGATACGGTGGCATCTCCTTATCCTGTCAGAGTAATGTAAGCCAACTGAAATAACCATAAAAAATACGTATTAACCCGTGTGAGACAGATTCACCTATTTCATTACTAGGTTTAATTCGTCCTATTTTACTGTTAAATAAGGTTTTATTATGAGAAGCATGTGAAAACTTTACATCATTAAAACGCTGCCAGTTAGGTGTTATCTTCCCACTTGCTACACGCATCTTTGGTTCAAAGGCTCAATGATCAGAAGTCACACATATGGTCCAAGGTTCGATTCCCGGGCAATGTCAGTAGTAAAACTGGCTGAAAGGAGAAGGTTTAACGTGAGGCTATCAACCCCACCCTGGTAGTAGACGCAAGAAGGTCTACTGAAACTTCAAAGCTCCAAGTTTTCAGTTGTATGTTTCAACTCAGAATTCAAAGAAATAAACATAAACAGTAGAAAGAAAGAATGTTATTCACTCTGTATTGCGCCAGCTCAGTGTTTACTAAAATTACAAAATTGTTTTATAACTTTTACTTGACCATATTTTCATAGCGTTAATCGCATGCAATTTATTTGAACTTTATTCATTGACCTCTCCTCTTTTTTCTCTTCTTCCTTCGTTTTTCCTTCAGGTGAATCAACTTCGTGGTCTACCAAGTCCATCGACTGAGAAACACACTAGTTTGTATGATAATTTTCGTCCATTACAACCATTAAACCCAGAAGGTCAACTTATACCACGAGTTGTGTATCGCGCAGCCGCATCAAGTCTTCCTATACAATCGTTAACATCAATTCTATGCATCATAGCAGTTACACAATTCAGCTTAAGATTTTAAAGTCGAATTCAGTTATTTTAGTGATTACTGTATTTGTAAAACAAAAACACTGAGCCCTTCCCCTTCTTTAGTAATATATATATATATATATATATATATATATATATATATATGCGTTTATTTGTCTTTATAACAATGAACAATTTAGGTAGATGGTATACTGCTTCATAATTTACTTATCTAACAATACTATACTACTTATTAGCGATTGTAAATATCACCATATTTGATTGTATGCTACATTTAAATCTTCGTTTCTTTGAATGATGACTGGTTCTTCTTCTTCCTATCATTATTATTATTATTATTCTGTTCTTATTGACTGTATTGGAACTCATGGGTGATAAATGCATTCCAAGAGCCTGACTGATGCTTTACACCTTATGTGATGTTTAGGTTATTTGAACCACGCTTTTACTGAAGGCGATTTGATGTGAGAACTGTCATACAGTTTCAGCTTATTCAAATATATATATATATTATTGTCATTGTTCTTATTGGGTTCAAAGTGAAACGTAGGGATTTTAGAGCACATCCCTAACTTCGTTGTTTCCTCTGCAATCCTTTTTAGCTGGTAGCATTATTGCCTCGTTGGGTGATCTTTTCCACGTCACTATCAAACTCGACAACCGATTTGTTGTTAGCAAATAGGGTTCAACTCAGGAGCCTGGTGCTTCATGACTTCAATATGTGGCTAATCCATCTCCATTCCCTTCAACGTATTTGTTCGACAGTTGGTTGTAGGTTAGTTAGTTAGTTAGTTGCCAGAGTTCAGTGTTGCTAGTCTTTTCTTGCTGGCCATCTTACCTACAGTGCTGAACCAGAGCAAGTGTTTTTTATTCTTTTACGTTCTCAGTGGAACAGAGCCATAGCTTTGAATTTTCGGTAGCAGTAGTGTTTATTTTTACGGGATGCGGTTGCTAGCCTCATGCAAAACCTTCCCTCTTTACCAGTTTTAATACTGGCTCAGATAAGTAAGGGAGTGCATCCATGGCTGGGGATCGAACCCCAAACCATATGCATAGTCGGTGAGCATTCTACTGCTGTGCCACCGACAACCAGGTAACTGTTGATAAAAGTCTGCATTGCATTACACTACAGAATAATTGTCTTGATCTTAACTACTCCTCTTATGGATTTTCAAGTAAAACAGCCAACTAGAGTATGTGATTTGAAAGAATTTTGTTCTGTCTGCAAACTGATCTGAAACGCGACGTGTTTGTCCTTTCAAAGCAGGCCAAGTTGCATGTTGAAAGCTATTCAAAAAATGCGCGTTACTACAGATTGTTGTTCAAGATGTTTAAGACGAAGTATAGAACGATTAAATTTTTGACGTACTACGTTGTGAATAGAATTAGGCAGCTTGATAATTTAAATAGACTGTCAGAATAAAGAATATTCCAAATGGGTATTCTAGATTACTAGACACATGTCAGTTGTTTATATTGCAAATATTCTAAACGTATCGCTTGTTTAAGAAGACTGTGACTAATATGCCTGATACACTGCACAGTAACCAATGCAGAACAGAAGACAGGGGTAGGGTAATACGACTGATTGATGTTCCACCGATAACGAAACAGAACTACAAGTTACTGCCAGAATAGTTTGTAAATAAACTTTATATAATGTATAATAATGCTTCTGGTCGTATTTCTCCAGTCCTCTGCCAAACAGTATACAATTAAGCAACGCCAAATGGAGACTAATTCAAGTAAACAAACGATTCACCTTTCACCAAGATTGACAACACATGTTATGGCCTCTCATTGAAAGACTAAAGACTACTGCATCTGTCTCATCTACTTCACCTTTGCTTTCCAGTATAATTAACCTTCCTACTCCATCTTGGTTCATACAGACCAAATACTCAATAGCAACAGCAACAGTTCAATAACACACAAAAGGAGTTGCATTCAAACCTACTAAAGAGGGGCAGGAATCATTACAGCACTCCCACCTTCAGGAAAATTGAAGAAAGATATCTCATAGAAGTCTTCCAAAAGAATGGATATCCACCAAACTTCATCAAAAGACATCGACCCTTAAGCCAGCTTACCATATCAAAGGCCCATAAAGGAAGCACAAAGAAAATCCTCCTACCATATATAAAAAACATCTCAGAAATCACTGCCACACTCTTCGAAACTTTAGGAATTAATGCTGCACACAAACCGACAAAATCACTCCATTCAGCTCTGTTTCAACCAAAGAACTCAACACCGAAAGAATTTAAAGCTAACATCGTCTACAAAATAAGTTACAACGCCTGGGAAATCATTACATTGGGAACAAACAGAACAAGAACCAATCGCCGAACAAATATGTGTGAGAAAGTGGAGATGGATTGGACATTCGTGGCTGAGGAGGCCACTGGGTGACATCACGCGCGTCAGGCCATTGCTTGAGTGGAACCCGAAAGGGAGGCGGCGAGTGGAAGGTCCCAGGGTGCCATGGAGAAGATCGTGTGAAGAGGAGTAGAAACAGTATGGACTAACATAGATGCAGGTGAAAATTACAGCAGAAGAAAGATAGAAGCAAGTGGAGACGTGCAGTTGAAGCCCTATGTTCCACTAGGAACCCAAGGGAGTAATAATAATAAATAATAATTCTAACAAGACAATCAGTCTGTGGTAAACAAAGATTGAAGTCTTTTGTTTTCTTTCTGCACATGTAGTTTGGGACTAATTCAAAGACACACTTTGATGTAGTTGTGTTCTTTCAGCCGGATGGTTTATTTTAGAAGCCTTCATTGTTCTACTAGGCAACATCTTCAGCGCATAATTCAATTTGAAGTGAGCTTTTAGATTTCTCCACTAGTTTATCTAAAAACTCAATCCAAATAGAATTATGCGCTGAAGATGTTGCCTAGTAGGGCAAAGAAAGCTTCGCAAATAAACCATCCAGCTGAAAGAACACAACTACATCAAAATGTGGCTGATTCCATCTAATTTGCGACTGGTAATCAACTGGACGTACCTAAAATCCCCAGTGAATCATCATCCACCTGAGCTACAAATCTTCTCCATCACATATATAATGAGCAACATGAATTTCACCGCTCGTCAACACCCATTAAAAGTCAATCTGAACACCCAATAAATTATTCCTAAATGAATTGTAATTCTTTATCAATAAGAGCAAATCATGTGAATTCAATTAAATAATTTTGTTTACCATATGAAGTCAAGTATGATGGAGATGTATTAAGGTTTTGATAATCTTTTCTAATTGCTCCACTCCACTCTACTCTATAATGTAAAGAATGATTAAGTTACTTTGGATGTCTAAGAACCATAAGAACCAAACCATAAGAACCACATCTCTCACTACCTAGACGTTAACTACAAGCACAGAATTTTGATGAACGTATGGATAACTAACTAGACATGATTTACTCAGGTTACTAAAATTAACCGATTTTCATCTTTTACGCATTTATAAAAATACCATTTTGTAATGTTTCAATTTCATGAAAACATTAACCAGAAAGAAAGAAAGACGTGAAGAAAGCGAAGAAGGATTTTGAGTCACATCATGATTGTCGTGGTAAAAACAAAAATATGTGATTAATTTCTAATAAAAAAAAATAGGTACTGCTTTCATTTCTCCACATTTATGATGATGATGATGATGGTTATTACGTAGTGTATGCACAAAGAAGGCAGTACTTCTCTCATTAATCACTTGTGATTGTAAATCACCAACACAGTATGTGTTTCTCTATATGATTATATATTATAAGTAAATACTTTGTAACAAATCACTGTCACCCTACCCCAAACTAAAATGTTTTCCTGCATAGACCAGTCTCATTTGTGTGAATTAATAGTAATATATATACATTTAAATTCAATCACATATATATACATGTGATTGTCATATTTAGAAATAACTATGGGGTTAGAATTAAAACAGCTTTGACGAATGTGAGAGACTGTAAGTACTTTTGTTTTTGTGGATTGTTGTTATTTGTATGTGGGATGTAAACAGAGTTTACTTTTGAATATTATAGAGAAACAACATAGGTATAGGACCTTTTCAGGGCATCTCTTATTTGTAAAGGGGATATACGGATGATACTTCTATTATTTGTGATGACAACTGTAATATTGTTGAACTCATGAGAAAAAGCTGTGCTTTTCATTATTGGAGAAGAGAGAGAAATTCCACAGTTCACCTCTTCAATGTAAGGCTAGATAGAAGAGAGGATGGCACATTAAAAAAGACCGAACTACGGAGAGTCATTCTTTACACCAGGCTAACTCTAATGGTTGGGCAACTCTAGATAGAATGAGAAATCTTATCCATTCTGCATGCTCAAGATCTCGGCAAATTTGCTTCCTGGATACAGTCGATAAAGAATTAGAAAGCCTTTGTGTAACTCTATTAAGTGACTGAAACATGGAAGAATTATAATGTAAAAGAAGACAATGTTTATGAGTTTGACATTTAAATGTGCTGAAATGATTATAACTCATCTAATCAAGTCTATTGAATGCTGTGTTTATGCCGCTGACTAATAATTATGATCTGACAATGCGTTGAGGACAAATTACCAATTATGTTCATTTCTTTGTGCATCTACTGTTTCACGTGTTCCTGAGGAGTGGACACGTCTGATTAATGAAAGGCAAGCATGGAGTGACGAAGTCTCCCATTTGTGAACACCTTCTTCAGATAGCTTATTCAGACCTACTTGAATTATCCTTGTTATTCTGCAATTCATCCATTTCAACTTGAATTCCTTAAAAATCATACTAATTTTGCTTTATTCTAATCATATGTATATTACCTGGGGCAATTTTAGTGTCACTTAATGCCTTTTTTCTTAATATAAATACAACTATACAGCTTGAAAACGAAGTCATCGAAAAGAAATATTTCTACGATGAACAAAAAAACTGGTTTTCCTCATCAAATAGTGGAATCAGATGAGTAGCCTTCGTGGGTTTCTTATTTAAGTGAAAAGTTTATGAACAATTAAGGTAGCTTCTGTACAAACAAAAAGGAAATCAGTCGATTGATCAGATATGCCTTGATATAAGTTGCCTTCTTAGCTGACCCAGAGACCCAGAGTAGTAATATGTTAGTTAGAATTTTGTCGTTGACTTTAAACGAAATCAGGCCAAGATTTGACTGAACATTTCCACAATAATTGACCTCCTAATGATGAAAAGTAGATATATGTAAAAATTGTATTTGTGGAAATCTTATTCGGCAAATTGGTCCGAACTTCTTCAGTAAAATTAATCAGAATTAAACTATCAAAGGGTGTCGGTGGCATAGCGATTAGGACGCTCGCCGACCATGAACATGGTCCGGGGTTCGATCCCCGGCCACTCGACGCACTCCCTTACCTCACTAAGCCAGAAATAATTCTGGTAAAGACGAAAAGTTGGGTATGAGGCTAGCAACCCCATCCTGTAAAATAAACACCACTGCTACAGAAACTTCAAGCCACTAGCTTGAGGCCCTATGTTCCACTAAGGAACGTGAGGGAAAAAGAAACCATCAAAGGTATGCATAAATATACAAAGGGGGGGAGGCATACCTTGTCCTTAAAATGTTTCAGTAAATTAAAATCCTTACGGTATAATCAGAACAAGATGACTGTATTGGGATACATACTTAATGAGGAGTGATAGTTCAGATGAACGTATATAAAAATGTGCAGTCATTCAAAACATAAGATAAAGTGTGAACAGACAAAAGCGGGACATACTAATGTTTCTATAGTCAACAGAATATATAATTTTCTATTTAGGAGGTGACGGTGAGTGGTCGACAAGGATCACCCTATCTCTACAGCCTCCACCTTTAAAGTTATCTACAAGACAAAAAGTAATTCCATTATGGATAAGATTTTAGTTTGATAAAGACTCACAGTGTTGTTCAGTAATATTTACTGATGACCATGTTTCGAGCACAATTTATTGCCATTCATAATCATATCAAGGTACTCACACAACTTTATAATTTCATTTATGTAATTTCATTGTTATTTTGCATCGCTTGACTTCATTGGTGGTAGTACTTTCCATGTTTCTGGTATGGGTGAGGAGTCGTTCCTATTGCATGTGTTCGGGGTAGTCTGAATGAACAAGGATTCAGTAATCAACCTCTCTATCCACCTACCTATATCACTTTTTAGAATTTTAACCCTCTTCCACCCTATTGAGTACCTTGATGTGATTATGAATGGCAATAAATTGTGCTCGAAACATGGTCGCATCAGTAAATATTACTGTATAACACTATGAGACTTTATCAAAATAAATTTTACCCACAAGTTCAATTTTTATGTCAAAACGAAATGTAATATTCCCAAATCACTAAGGTTCCTACTAATCTGCATTGCTGAAGCTTTGGATATCGAAGCAGAAAAGCTAGATCTCTGTATAATACACAAAAAATTCGTTCAACCCTTTAACCTTCATGGTCTTAATCTTTCTATGCTAAAATATGGTAATCCCTAATCATATTTAAGTTCTGCCTATTTTTCGTTTTACTTCTTCACTTTGTGTACTCTTCCTTCATTACCTCAATTGTTGGTATTACTTACTGTTGTCACTTTGAACTCTCCCCGTTATTTATTTCACTCGTTCAACTTGTCATTCTAAATCAGTTTTGTTTTGCGATGTTGGTTGGTGGTCGCGTTAAATCACAAATTGGTAGAAGTTAGAATTCACGGGATGGCCATTTAATCGAGTCACAGTGGCTGAATGGTACACCAGCCAGCCTGCCTTGTGACCACAAAATCCTGGGTTTGAACCCCTCTGGTGGGTGTTTACTACCGATAATTCCCAAACTAGGATGAAACGTATGTCCAGCACTCCCTGTGACTGGTTATCAATGCTTGTCTAACTGATATCAATTCGTGGTCAAACTAGTAAAAAAATAAATTACAAAAGGTTGACACATAATAAAGGTAATAATGGAGTAAAGTGAACTAGGTGAAGAAGAATAAGAAAGGTATAATATGACATGGAAATATTGATGATAAAATTATGCCTCATCTGACTTTATCATATGTCAGGGTAAACAGTCAGGATGAGTGTCCTTCTTTTGCACACATAAGTCAGTTAAATTTCCTATTAACATTTGTGGCTTCTGCTATAGTGAAGAGATGTAATCATGTGCCTTTGTACTCTATATGCAATACAGTTTCCGACATAATTTTCAAATGCCTTTAATAACTATTCGTATCATAATACTCATGTATTTAAAATGTTTGCCCAATCATGTCTGAGTCATGAAACGTCATCAAAAATAAAATAAAATAAACAAATTGTATGAATTGTAGTCGAGATTCGATTGAAGTGTTCCGCAAACTTGTTATCAGTCTAGAAGTTAAATGGTGAATGGTGACTAGCAGTGGAATCCAGGATAACGCGCATTTCCTCCTTTTTGGGACTCGTGAACTGGATGTACCTGCATGCCACATTGAGTGATGATGTCCTCACCGAGCCTTGAACCCAGTGCCCATAGTTTGAAACGTCAAAGTGTTATCCACTAGACTACTTGGCCCACGAGAGCCACCTCTTTCTTGTGCAATGGGTCAATGGATCTGGTGTAAGAGCAGGATGGAGGGAGAGATCGGTAACAGAAGGTTTATTGATCAAATCAACTGCAAACCCGTGTAATAGGAATGATTCAACACTTGTCCACCCAGACATATGAAAAATTCTACTCCCCTTAAGACAACAAATAGGAAGAAATAAATAAGACTATAAAACTCAAGTTTCCGAGTCGTGTGATTATGTATGATTGATGAAACGATTATGAACAATACTAGATTGATTTCGAAACAGTAATACTGTTTCACGCTGTGTGATACATCTTATAAACAAATGAATATGGAATTAGTCGATATATTGAATGTTGGTCACCATCGTGATTGATTAGTGTAAGAAATTCCAAAATACACTCATCCATGATGAAAATATCAGTGGTTTCAATAAAAAAAATTTAAAACATTTACTTCTTTTTTTCCGAGTTGATCACGGATTGATATCAGATAGAGAACCACTGAAAATCAGGGATTACTGAACAGCTGTTTCATCCTAGCGTGGGAATCATCGGTAGTGCGCACCCATTAGAAAGATTCGAACCCAGGACTTTGTGGTTATAAGGCAAGCTCCTATACCGTTCAGCCACTGGAACCCGATTCAATAACCGGCCCATGAATTCTAACTTCTACCAATTTTTGATTTAGCGCGAACCCTAACTCGGAAGAAACAGAAATAACCCTTACAAACCAAACTATAGAAAACATTTACTTTTGAAGATAAAAATAGACAGAATAATAAATTAGGCATGATAATTGGTGATACAAACCATTTTATTTACTGAAGACCAAGACTTGGCATGCATAAACTAGCATCACACCATCAGAACCTTGGTTCTATCAACGTTGATCTTGCATATCATTTTTATAGAGTGTATTTCAGTTACCGATTTGTTTTTTTAATTTCTTCAAATCCATTTTGGGTTTCAAAACTACCTTTAGGTACTTTTTATGTTGTTTTTTTGCTTAACTGGACGTTTCTGTATACATGTGGTGTCAAAACATCCCCATTTTATTTCTGATGCGCAGTTCTGTTGGCTTTACTAGTAGGTAGCGTAAGGTGTTTGTTTCGTGGAAATACACCCTTGTTGTAGACACTAAAAACTGTCTCTTTTTCATCCAACATTTCCTCACCATAAGGAATTGTTACAGTACTAGACTAATTTTTAGCAAGAGGTTCTGACACCTACTTATCTTCGCTTTTCAAATACCTTTGAATAAAACATTTTGGGTAATTATTTGATTCATGGATAGACTAAACTAATTTTAATTCCCTGTAGTTTCTTCTCTCCCACTAATTAAACGTTTACCTCTGTCAGTAAAGCCTTTCCCATCAGTTGTACTGCAGAAGAAAAATAGGTCTAAATACTTAATGTATAATGTCGTATCAGAGATTTCCTTTACCACTGATTATATGCAACCATTTAAACTGAATTTTTAAATAATAAAACAAAATCTTGAAAAATTTAACAACGGAAACTTTGAAATACTGAAATTCATTGTGTGTGATAACTTCAGAGGTTGAATGAATGATATTAAATGAATATGTTTTTGGGTAGAATGAAAATTCGAGTTGGGCCAGGATTCAAACATTCATTCCCTGAACTGCTAGCCTGCCAACCGCCTGGACAATTAGCGACATTCAGTTGCTAAAACTGCTAATTAGTTCACTTCAGTCAGTGTACACCATGACCAGCAGTCATATAAAAGTGAACAAAATCGCACAGTTTATCCCAAATCGTTTCTTTCGTTCTGTTTTATCATGACATCTAGTGCAACGACGTCAAGCCGACAAGTATCTACCACCTGTTTTAACATGACACATGTTTATAACCTTAGATAATTACGATGAAGTGGTGACTTGGATATCAGCTGGGTTTTCTAGTGTTGGGTTAATTAGCTAAGAGACACATGATGCTCATTCTCCTGAGACCTAGGTTCCCTAACTCATCATCCATTTAATAAATACATATATATGTATTAGATCCGAAATGTTTTGATGTGTACAGTGATTATTACTGAGTCGTCGGAACAGGTTTATATTTCACCTCATATTTAGAAGTTAGAATTAATAGGCCACTGGATCCCCTCCGTATGTCTAAAGGGTCTATGAGCTCGCTTTATATCCTGGAGGTCCTGGTTTCTGCCCGTGGCTCTGGTGTCATGAGCACGTATTACTAAGGAACCCCAGAGAACGAGGATCTCCTTATCTGATATTGTTTCGCGATCATTCTCGTAATATCGATTTCCAGATTGATCACAAAAACTTGAGTTAGACAACGAGTGCAAAAAATTGAATACAGGATAGCTGTTTCATCCTGTCTAAGGGACTCTTCAGCACTACGCACGCATGACCTCATCGAACTCAGGATATTTAGGTAATAAGGCTGGATAGTTGACCGTCCACTCACTGGGATGGATTCCCGTGGTTAGTTAAATCTAAATTCTGTAAATTCACAATTTTTTGAGTAACCGCCAGCCAGTGTCTTCGGGGATTATTTGCCCTGGCATTCAACTGCATTCACTAGGACTTTGGACATCTCTAAGTACTTAGTCACGAGTGAGCAGTGGAATAATTTTCGGACGTTAGTTTGTAGACTGTTTACTTCATTTTCATTTTTAGGTCTCTGTTTGCTGAAGAGCACATATTCATTCACTCTCCTAGATAGTCGCTGTAACTGGTTAGAATGCTTTCATTACTTATGGTACACTGATTGATTATTTGATCGGTAAGACTGAAATAGAACTGATAATAGATAATCTAGTTAATAGTATGTTTTGAGGAAGTGCTATTCACGAAAAACTGTATTACTTATACAGTAGAAGGGCTACCATTCTGAATATTTAACATGATAGACCATTTTATTTTGTATCGTCTTAGAAATTGAATCATTAACCCTGAAAAGCTTTCAGAAAAGAGTTTGAGGCTTCAGTCACCTGAATTGTACCGAAATTTGCTAAAAATTTTACAGGATAGCAAAAGATGAGGATCTAATTGAAAGGAAGTATTTCTTCTCCCAATTATTTTGTTTTCGAAATAATTAACTGATATATGGAATCTCAATTTTATGTTCAACTACGATTAAGCGCTTCTGAAGTCGATTTTGTCAGCGTTGTCTAGCATGGACATTGGAGGTAAAAGTTCATCCAACCACGAATATTAACCAATAAGAGAGTAGGGAACAAGGGCTCGTTAAAGTTTGGCCCTAATCAATCCATAAAACGGTGTCATCACAATTCTTTAAATTTATCTCGTAATCACTCTCCTTAACCGACACAGTTATGTCTGAAATTTTGAAGTTTATTTATACGATCAACAGCTTGCTCGGTCTGCCTATCATGGCCTTTATCTTGTATCCAGCTGCAACTACAATATGTCCTACCATTCCGGTTTCTTGGACAGTTCTGAGTATTACTATCATTCATACATGTATAAAACTTGGGAACTGTGTTATACTGTTAACTCCATTATAGATCAGATTTTATTTTGATAAATCACTCAGTGTTGGTGTACAGTAATGTTTACTGTTGACCATGTTTTGAGCACAATTTATTGCCGCTCATAATCATATCATTTCATTCAAACAACTTTTTTGTTTCATTCGCATACATGAGTAAAATTGATAAGACATTTGAATGAAAAATCAATATAAGATAAAGTACATTAAGAAATAGTAATATTAGTGTCATCAATTAAATATACTCAGATGGGAAATAAGATGCCTTTTACAGTTAAACTGAGTAACTTGTTAGAATGTTATATTGTGAAATGAATGCATTTTAACATTTTTTTACTATCCTCCTCTGATTTGCATTGTGGTAATAATATCTTCCACATCCCTGGTATTTGCATTGAGTTATTTATGTTGCATGTGTTAGGTGTCCGTTTGATGGACTCGGCAGGATTCAGTAATCAATCTCTATCTCCACCTGCGTAGATTACTTTTCAGAATTTTGACTCTGTCCTACCCACCCTATTGTCTGGTTGTGTGTTGATGCATGCAGTGCGATCACTGAGTTATTTTCTAACCTTAGCCACTAAATTATTATTTTTCTGATTATCTCACTACTCCTGATCCACTACTAGTTTGACCTATGTAGTTGACTTAACCCACTGTCATTGCAAGGTGTTTTGTAAATTATATTATTTTCTTCAGTTGTGTCACCCGACAGGCTAGTTTAACCTACAGAGCTTGTCCAACCTGAGTGAGTTCGTAGGTTTAAATGTCACTCTAATTCCTGCTCTATTAAGAATCCTCAATAAGTTCTCCGGTGTCCCATTTTTGCATGGTAAAACTGTAGATGTTTTATATTATCTCTTATTTATGTTATCAGCATTAGTTTCACCATTATTTTCATTCTGCTTTTGACCTTTTTTGATATTCCTAATAAACTTTATAGGATAGTTATTTAACACCAATAATTTTAGAAATTATTATTATGACAACTCATCTGTAACAATGTGTAGTAATCTATTTTTAATAGCACTTATTCCCTGGACCAGATTTATGCTTCTTGTTAGTTATTCGGTTATTTACAATTGGTGGATGGTGGCTAGCAGTGGAATCCAGGATGCAAATTTCGTCCTATTTGGGACTCGTCAGCTGGATGTACCTGCGTTTCTCAGTCAGTGATGATGTTCACACTGAGACTCGAACTCATAGTTTCAAACGCCACTGGGTTCAAGCCTCAGTGGGAACATCATCACTGACTGAGAAACGCAGGTACATCCAGTTGACGAGTCCCAAATAGGACGAAATGTGCATCCTGGATTCCACTGCTAGCCACCATCCACCAATTGTATACTAATTAAATGATCAGACATCGTCGAAGCATCTGCACAAGAAGCCAACATGTCAACCAGAGACCGAGCACTTCGATCCAATCAGTCGACGGGAAAATCAAAAATTCAATTCAATAATTCGGTTATTTAGTTGTAGTTATAATTACCGCTTTCTAGTGAGTTGGACTCACTAGATCTAATGCAAACAACAGAGTGCTGATTGACATGAAGTTAAGAATAAGAAGGAGTCTGGTAATTATATATTGAGGTTTAAATATCATCAATGAAATTATGGAAAGGATATTTTCAAAAGTTGGTTTGTGAGGATTTGATTTGTTTCTCTAATTTGCCCACAGATTGATATTAGTTAGAGGACCACTGAAAACCAGCCAAAGGGAGTACTGGACATCTGTTTCATCCTAGTGCGGGAAACATCGGTATTACGCACCCACCAGAGGGATTCAAACCCAGGACTTTGTGATTACACCATTCAGCCACTGGGACCCGGTTCATTAGCCAATCCATGAATTCTAACTTCTACCAATGCCTAAGTCCAGTTTGATCACCAATCAACCCTTGAAAATTATTCTAATGCTTGCTAGCGACTTGCTACAAGACAGAGCTGCTGGAGTCCTAGAGAGAAGTGGCGACCAGAGAGATTCATCCATTCAGGGGTGAGGATGGATGTCCCACCGATGGTTGATGTCAGCTTGACATCACGAACGATTGTCTAGCTGAAAGCAAGTCACGGCAAAGTCTACCCTCAAATCAATGAAATACTAACAAATGAAGGATTTGAAATCATAGCTGAAATTTTGTTTCCTTCAACTAAACAGAATGACTCTATTTTGAGTTAGGTAGAAAAAAGACTTTTATTATTGCGTATGTTTATCATTTTTAGTACTTATAAAGTATTAATTTTAAAAAAATTTGGTTTTTTCACATGTGCATAATGATTAGCTTAGGGTTGGTGTATTTAACTTTGACGGTTTGAAGAAGTTGTAGGGATGTGAATTTTCAAAAAGAAAAAATCAAAGGGTCTCTACACAGTCACAACGTCATTAGTGAGTTATGTGATCAATTCATTCACCTGACGCTAGTGATAAAATAGGCCTTGATTAATATTTCACATACGCAAAACAACTAAGACAAATGAATGGCTAGCTTCATTATTACGCTTAAAAGTAGTACTGACTTAGAATAAAAGAGGCGGGTTATGATTCAACATGCCTGTTTATTTTATGTATAAGATTAATCACGAGCTGACAGCAGTTAGAGGATCACTGTAAAACCAGGGAGTACTAGAAAACTGTTTCGTCCTAGTTTTAGACTTTTCAGAAGCCCACCCCTGGACTTTCGGGCAAGCTCATAGACCATTCAGCCACTGTAATTCAGCTCACTAGTTGATGAATTCCAATTTCTCACAGTATGTGGCACATATAGCACAACCATGAGCCATTGTCTTGGGTGTGTAAACTGTCCTCTTGCCTTACTTGGTTGACTCGGCTGGTTACAACTTCTCATTGGAAGGATGAAACAGCTGTCCAGAACTCGCTGGTTTTCCAGCAGTTTTCTAACTGTCATCATCTCATGGCGTCAGTTACACTCACCGAATAGTGGGTGTATAGCTCAAGCCTTTAACTTTACTACAATATTAAATACAATAATATCCTAGTGTATTTTATTTTTTTAGCAAACACAGTCATTTATACTGAGTCCTTTCACAAAAGGCAGTAGCTACAAAAAACAAGAGGAGTTAAGGGTCTTAGAGCTACATAATAAGACCGAATAACTTAATAAATGAGTTGTAGTCAGGAGGCAAATAGAAACGAAAGAGTTTGAAAAAAATACAAGGGACATAAAGAGTTAAAAAAAGGTGGACGAAAAATCAAAAGGTGGAAAACAACATGGTCGTTACCATTGGTAATAGAAGTGGTCGAAGAATTTTCCTTCATATGCAGAGTTCTGATCACTCTGTTTAAATCGCTTGCGCTTCAGTGACACAGAGAAAACAAAAGCGTATTTTCTTCAGCAGGCTGTCCTTCACTTTGTAGATTACTTTGAAAGAGGTATTTGTTGAGAAAGAATGGCTAGTGTCAACATTGTGTCCGATTTCGGCACTGCTTATAAAAGCATTGTTACCTTCCAGCAACCATATGGAATAGTGACCTTGAACCTTTTTAGACTTGGTACCCGGCCAAAATACATGGCTTCACAGGTGAACTGATATATCCACACCTAGAGGTGGTCAAATGCGAGATTTTTTCATTAAAGCTTCTCTAGACCAATGGACCGCTGGAGCACATTACTCTAAGAATTGCCAAGAAGAGTGCTTTTCACAAATATGATAAAAATCTTGTCTTAAGAAGACTGTAGGTTAAGTCTCCCATGACATTCAAGTTCGTGTAAGGTTTCTTTTTCGATGCCAACTATTTATTGCTTCTCTGAACTTTTAGTTGGATATCTTTGTCAGTAAATCTCGATGGGTTTCCATTTTGGATGAAGATTTCATTCAGAAGGTTCTACACCGGTTAACTTGCTTTTACTGGATGTTTCCATGACGTTCAAAGGCATTTATCTTACTCTGATTGTTTGGAACGGTTATGACAGTTTTATTTTAATGTTGACTTCAGTTAAGGAAGAGTAAATCTAGCTTACGAGATGTCAGGTAGGAAATAGCATTTTTCTATGATCGTAAAGACATTAAAATAGTGTGTTTGACCAGTCTGGTTTTCGAAATATTCCTTCATGAAGTAGATTGATGCAGTTGGACTCCAACAAATTAATTTCTCTGAAGAAGTTCGGACCAGATTGCCGAACAAAACGTTAGAATTAATCATTTCAATTTCGCTGAGATTTTACAAATATAACTTTATAAATCCTAAAATAATTTGGAAAATTTTTTTAACGGTGTTTTCCCAATTTTGTGTGGTTTAACCCATTATGATAACATATGTTTATTAAACATGCTTTGAAGTCGACGGTTTTCTATTGAATTCATCCACGCTTATCCATAGTGTTTAATCACGAAGATTTTCAGCTTTTACGACAGCTTGTATTCTCAACAAGGTAAATATTACTCAGGGTATGATGTCAAAGAAACTAATAAGTTCGGTTGAATTTCCATCACTCATGAAAAAATATGGATTTAACTTGTGCACTGATGAGAGAGTAATCACTGTCAGTCGCCTATTCCTTTGTGTTTATGTTGACAGTATTGTATCAGTCAAATGTCAAGCTTAGTCATCAAGATCACCACGGCAGTGTGTAGTTTGCATTCAAGTTACTTCCTTGAATGCAATAGTTTTGAAGCCATTGAGTCATATTCCTTTCTATTCTGAGTCTTTCACTATATTATAATGGCTGATATTGAAAGAACACATGAGTAGTACATCAATGTATGCCAAATAATTTCGCTTACAACGATCACTAAACCGTAGACAAATCAAAAATGACTGCATCGATCTTCAGAGTTGACAAGTATGCATATGACTTGACTATCTTTCAACTAAGTTATTTAAAAGTCTCTATGTTTGACTTTTGGTAGGGATTTTTATTGAGCCATGACAATAAAGTCAATAAACCAAAATGTTACTCTTTTATACGATGATAATATAAATAACATAAGTTTCCATTTAAATAAAACATATATATATATATATATATATATATATAACATTTCAAACCATAAAAGGATAAAATAGTATATACAATGTTTCTACACTGAAGCCTAACAGACGAAAACTATTTATGACTAGTTTAGTGATACTTGGTTGACAATGTATTAGACAGATGTCCTGCTCTATGACGTATTCATATAGTTTTTCATGCATTTTTGAGACAAAATATTTGAGTTATTGAGTAGTTTCTTTTGTCTCATCAAGACGCGTTCACCTTTGTTTTTAGAGTATTCATGTATTTCTGTAATAAACAATCTGTAATACATGTTGGCTAGTGAAACAAAGGAATACAAACAGTTAAACAATGTTCTTTTTTCCGTGCTCAAAACAGTTAATTTCACCTTCAGACATAAATCTGACCTAAACAAACTGGTTAGCACTCATGAGGTGTGCAACATAGATGGCACTGAAATAGAAACCAAGTCAGGAATTAAATACTTAGGCGTCATTCTATCTGCTGATCCTTCCTGGTCGTCTCATATCATGATGACTTCTAAGAAAATATTCCGTCTTGCCTTCTACATCAAGAAGTTAGGACATTCTGCAATAACCCAACCCCTACGATTCGTTAACTCTAGCATCCTGCCTATTGTTCTCTATTGTTCCCCTTTAGTTTTTCCAGAGCTACTGAAGAAAGACTATACCTTATTACGCAGGATGTTAAAGGTTGTCAGCACGGTAAGCTACGTAACACTTAACCAGCTTGTTAATATTCTGGTGGACAGGCACGTGGACTCATATGAAAAATGGGCTCAATCCACTTTATCTAACTCACACCACCCTCTTCATTCACAACTCTCCCCATGTATCTCATCAGGCAGAACCAGAAGCCTATATAGAAAACTATATGCTCGCACTAGCAAGTACAAAAGGTCAACCATACCCTACTTAGCTCGTGTTCTGTGCAATAAAGAAAGCATTAAGTGTGATACCTATAACTTATTAAATAGTCAGTAGAACAACTGGATGTCGTCTTTCCAACTCATATTATTTATAGGTACAACGTGTTTTTTTCTTTCTTTTCCTTTTCTCTTTTTTTTGTTATGTGCTGCTTTGTTTGTCTTTTCATTACAAACTCTACTTAATATATTCTTCTTCGTTCTCTCACACTCTGTATATCTCGAGCTTTTGTTGCCGCTTCTGCCAGTAAATATGCTAGCATCTACCTCTCTAACACCTTCAAACACCGTGTTCAATTTTGGCTTTGTTACCGACATGCCAATATGTTGTTGTCAAAATTAATCTGAGAATACCCTTAATCTATGTAGAATTTTATTTATTGTTAATGTGTAAACTGGATGCAATACTGTAGTACAATGTTGAGAATTCCGTTGTGTATCACAAGTACTGTTTTAGAATAAAGCAAATTATTATTATTATTACTAGTTAATATCTTTCACAGCCAAAAGTACTGTGGCTTTATATCTTATTTGGCTACCTAATACGAAGCGTAACTGCAAGCGCTATTACATGAAACATCAGAGAATACATTCGGCACCTTTTTGGGTGTGTGCAGTCTCTCTTAGAAGACATGCGTTTCTATCAGCTGTTTGAATCAGGAGTATTTTAAGAGTGGTGAATGTGTTTATAGTTATCCACCACAACATGAGGTTCAGTGCTATAGCATTCCTGATTTATCTAGTAGTCGTTTTCTTTTCACTTGATTGATCTTCAGCCGTATTAGTACTAATATTATTATTTCTTCTGGAACAGAGGACGTTAGTCATTTTTAGATGTCTTCAGAGTTGACCATAAACATAGATTTCATATTCACAACATCTTTCCCATGTCACTCTCGGACACCGAATTCTTCCCCCACATTTCCTTGCTCCACTTGACGGCCTGAAGCACGATATCTCCTGTCTCTACCTCAATATATTTCCTGTTTATCTTCATGTTCTTCGACAAAATTGTTGGTCGATAGGTTCTTGGTTGGTTCATTCACAGATCCTATTGTCAATAATCCTTTCAGTAATGAGTGGAGGTAGCCGCTGATGAAATCATGAATTCTGTTGGAAGTGCTTTCAATGTCACGCCAATTCTCGCAACCGTATAAAATTACTGACTGACTTGACATCTGTATTGAAAATCTGAATCTTGTTCTCTAACTTTAATTGAATTTGTAAGCCACACTTACTGACTAAAACCAACTATATGAAAATTCTATTGTTTAAATGTCCATTTGAAGCATAATATTTCCAAGATATTTGATGGAGATATGATAATACTAAATAAGATTACTTCACAAGTACAACCGAAGACACAACTTCTAAAATAAAACCTGAAGATTACTGACCGAAAAATATCTTCATCAGTTAAACCTTAGAATTTCAGAATATTTGTTGTTTCCCACAGTTTTATCTCTCCATCATATGGGATTACCCTTGCCAGGACACTCAACATTATTTTAGGCATCACTTGAAGTTTGATCTTTCTTGTGAGAAGTAAAACGTCATCAAGAAGTCCTGAAAATTTATTGGTAGGGGTGACTATTAAATGAAATAAGGTTGTCTTCTTACTCTTAGCTCACGTGTATATCTAAATGCATCTTGAGCATTGAAGTACTTGACTTTGAACTTTGAAATTCTGATGAATAATTTTTAAAAGCTGCAACATCCATCAGCGAATCAAAATCAGCAGCTAACCTAGAAGGTAGTAATCAACAGATAGACAGCTTAAAATTAAGTAAATTAATAGTAATGTCCAATTATCGTAACACCTGGACAGATTCGAATTTTAGCTCAAACTTGGTTTAGTATATTGTCACAGGAGACACTGAGCGAAAATTGTCCTCTTACTTCAAAGATCAGGGAAACACACATTGATTCGTCAGCAGGCATTAGGAAACACTGTTTGTGGTCGAAAAGCTTGTCGTCTTTATCTCAAGTTACACATAATCCCGTGGAACGCATAGTTTTCAAAATCTCAAACTGTTAGAAGCACAACTGTTGATTCATACGACTTTTATATGATCTGTTTTTTTATTCCTTGCTTTCTGAGTAGGGCATAGGGCCTCAGGCCTTAAGGTTTCATAAAGGACGGTGTTATAGTTTGTGGTGTGGAGATGCTAACCGTCGTCCGAAGTTCCCCTTTTTCTTCTGGGTTTACTACTGGCCAGTGAACTGGGCGAGATTTCCGAGTATGTTGTCTGAGAGATTAAGTCAGACCCCTTGCATGGGTGGCTACCATTCTACTTTTATCCACCAAGCCACTAAATGATGACATATAAGCACACTTCAGTTAATTTTGAATAAACTTTGCTTACTTCTAGGCTTTACAAGAAGCATATTTTACTCTGATTTCAATTTTTATGGAACTGATATACTGATGTTTAGTTTATTTCTGGTATGCAACATAGAACGTTGCGCGAAGATGGGTACCAGCACAAGTTACCGCACTACATATCTCATAAAGGTGAACAGAAGAGAGGAAAAGGCTATTCAAAAGAAGGGAAATATGACGGAGAAAGAGTAGTTACATGAAGATACAAGAGATTTGAAGGATTGAAATGGATGAATGCATCTTTTTTCCATCGAAAACGATTTCGAGTAATATCAGAGATAGTGTCAAGCACCCTAGAGTCAGATAGTCTGCACCAGCCTATGTGACTCAGACAAATTGTCAAAGACTTGAAGAAATGAAGCTATTTTTTGATTTGACCACTTTTAACTTTTTCACTAAGTCAGCTAACATTGTTCTTCAAGGAAAGCAGTTGTGTTGGCATGCTCAACACGTGTCCTTACTATCTTAGTTTATATTGCTTCACAACCTTATCGACTGGCTTATCCTCCATATCTAGCACTCTACCCCTTACTTCAATATCATTCAATATATCATACTACTTTACACAACAGATAGAAGGCAAACATCGGTGCTGAAAGACAATTTTGGAAACTCCATTACAGATAAAATTTTATTTTCATAAAATCACACAGTGTTGTACAGTGATATTTACTGATGACAATATAGGATGGGAAAGTATATTCGGAAATAATATTAGTGTTATCAATAAAATACAATCAGATGGGAAATAAGATGCTTTTTACAGTAAAAATTAGTAACTTGTTAGAATGTTCTGATGTACATGAATTGAAATAGAATTTTAAGATTATTTAGCACCATCTGCTGATTTGACTGGTGGTAATAATACCTTTCCCATCTCTGGTATTTGCGTCGAGTCATTTCTGTTGCATCTGTTGTGTTTGGTGTAGACTCGATGAACCAGGTAGGATTCAGTAAACAATGCGCGTCGCTGGTACAGTAGTTAGGACTGTCGCCAACTATGCACATGGTCCAAGGTTCGATCCCCTGCCGACGCACACACCTGGTATCTATGGTCGGCCTGCAAAATTTTGGGCTACCGATATCCATGCTGAAAATTTCCTACTTGTACAAAAAATACAGTGTGAAATCAAGCTGTAATCAAAAATAAAATATAAATATAAAAAATCTCCACCTACACAAATCACTCCTTAATATTTAAGCCTCTCCCACTCTATTGTGTGATTTTGTGTTAATGCATGCAGTGCGATAGCTGAGTTTTTCTCTAAATCAAATATCTTCTCGGGGTCAACCGTTCTTATCTCAGCTAAACTCTTATGTTCTGCAAATCTGACTACCCCGATCTACTATTCTGACGTATGCAGCTGACTTCACTCACAGTCATTGCAAGGTATTTTGTAAATTATACTGTTTGTTTAATTAGGTCCACCGGGTCCTTTAGCCTACAGAACTTATCCCTGGGTGAATTAGTAAGTTTGAATGCCACCCATCTGTGCTCAAAGACAACTATGGTAACTTGAGTTGTAATACTAATTGATATTTCAGCTTCACATCTGAAAATGTGTATAATTGAGTAAATCAGTAGACTTTATGATTCTGTACTTCAAATTATGTGTAGCACTGTGAACATCATTAGCACCTGTGTCTCTTATATAATTTCATCTGTAGTAATCAGTAGGTTTTTTAATCTAAAATCCACTGCATTTTTTATTTTATTTATTTTAAGGCAAATACCAGAATTCACCTGAGAATGCGTAATCACATGTCATCTGCTTAAAGATGATTGAAAATATCGGAGGGTCTGTTGTGAAAAGCATGTGCGAAACATCAATCCTTCGAGTGCTCATATATATATATATATAGAGAGAGAGAGAGAGAGGGAGAGAAAGATGGATCAATAAATTCTAAAGTATGGTTATAAGTTGGCGTTTGCACATTATGTGTGTCAATTTATTTATATATGTAATTTATTTTCATTTGACAGAGGATAAAGATGGTCGTCGTAAATCGTGTTATGAATGTTATAATCTACTGGATGATGATCGCTGGGGTTTCTTCAAGTCCGGGTAAGATTTCACTATTCTGTACACTAAAATTTTAATTATATTCAGTAGTCTCTAAAGGATTTTTTGTATTTTTAATTCATGTGTGTGCTTACACGATAGCATTTCATAAATTTTAAGGAATATGGTCGCTACACTTCGGTGACTTAGTGGTAAAACACTTGTCGAGTAAGCATGTGCTCCAGGGTTCGATTTCCTGCTGACACACTCGTGACCTTGCTTAGCCAATTAGTAAGACCAGTAAAGAAGGTAGTCTGGGCATGAGGCTGGCAACCCCATTCCATAGAACGAAATACTGTTCGTGCAAAGACTTCAAAAATCAGGTCTGAAGCCCTTTGTTCTACTTGGAACATAAGGGATGAAAAATATGGTTGACTGAAGTATATGAAACGCTTAAAATGATTTGAAAATTAGAGTTTTTTAGACAAGTTTTATTGCAACTTGGTTAGAGCTTTGTATTAAAGTTTCGGAGGCATTAAGATCTAGCCACCTGAGAAAGATATTCGCAGCAATAATAATTCCATTTGACAATGATCCACTTTGACCCAGTTCACATTTTTCTAACGTTGCAGTGAAAAATGGTTAACTTACTGTAATCATACTGCTATGGATTGTTTTTTTCCTTCGCTTACCAGTGGAACATAGGGCCTCAAGCTAGTGGCTTGAGGTTTCTGTAGCAGTGTTTATTTTATGGGATGGGGTTGCTAGCCTCATGGCCAACCTTTCCTCTTTACCAGCATTATTTGCGGCTTAGCGAGGTAAAGGAGTACATTGGACGTGGATAGAACCCCGGGCCATGTGCATGGTCGGCGAGCGTCCTAACCGCTGTGCCACCAACGCACACACTATGGACTGTAAAAGTTATGAAAGCATACTTTTATTTTAGTTACTGCTTCAAACAGAGATAAGTCCGTGGATGTACCTGTTGCACTGTGATCAGCTGTCAGTTATAATATCCGAAAAATGTATTCCCACCAAAATGACTCAAATCTGAAATCTGTAAGTCTTAAAAGGTGGATTAAGTAAATATAAGTAACTATTTTTACTGAGGTCTCAACATTTGAAAGCTATTTAAATAATAATTTAGTGGGAAGTTATGGCCCAATGGGAAACATTTTCAATATCCCACTGAAGGACAATTTCTTTATCTAGTTAGTAATCTTTGTTAAAGATTTATTTGCACAGTCAAGGAGTTACAGTTACTCACTATACCGTAACGACTAAAAGTGACTCTTTGTGGTTTGAACACAGGAACCTATCACTTCGTCATACCTAGGAGTACTGGACAGCTTTCCAGTGGTTCTCTAACTGATGTCAGCTCATGATGAAATCCTCCATGCAATCAAACAAAATCCCTACAAAACCAATACTTGAAAATTAATCTGATGCTACTAGCTACTGACCCTATTTATGCAGTTAACCTGTGGTTCTAGTGGTAAGCCGTGAACAGTACAGTAGCTTCAAGGTGAGGAAGTAACTCAACGAAGAAGACATTGCGAAATAGTCGTGCTACGTTGTGAATTGGCAAAAATTAGAATTCAAGGATCATTGAATGGGTCCCAGTGGCTTAATGGTCTACGAACTCGCCGTCTAACCAGAAGGTCCTGGATTCGAACCCTCTGGTGGGTGCGTACTGCTGAAGAATCCCAAACTAGGATGGAACAGCTGTGCAGTATACCCAGGTTTTCCAGTGGTTCTCTAACTGATGTCAGCTCATTATGAAATCCTCCATGCAAACATAAATAATCATAAAATGCTCATAGACATCAGAAAGTCAGTTATTCGCGATTAGGTCTATGTGGTTCTATTCAACAATAACAACATCAAAAACCTAAAATCAACTCAACAGTGTCGTTAGAAAGCTACACAGATCACAAGAGTTTCCAGTACAGACCAACCACTTTAGAATGAGGTCAGTTAACCAGAATTCAGCTGGAAGAAGTACCTGAGAATCAAGTAGAATATTTCCAACAGGGAGGGATCAAAACTCTCTGACAACAAGAATCAAACACTAACACACTGCCACCAGACAGTCCAAGATTAGGATCACCTTTAGCCACTCGGATAATATCACATCGTAAAACAACACATTGTCAGTATATTGCGCGACCACAATGATAAGCATTGAAAGTAGAGAATAGACAGGGACAGAGACAGAAAATAAGGATCAAATCAATATTTTATGTTCAAATGTCAAAACAATGAAATACAGTCTAGGAGAATAACGAACAATGATTGAAAAGTTAGTTGAAACATTCAAATAAGTATAAATATTGTGATTGGATCGTTTGGGAGGGATTTTTCAAACACTTATTCTGTATGGGACAGTCTAAGACTGAATGACGCGTATTTGAAGTGTACTTGTGCTGCAGACTCCTAAACTTTAGGCATCAGTGTATATTAATTCACGTCAAAGTTGCTTGTGTCACACTCACAATATTGAGGTGATGCGTAAAAAGTAGTGCAGTATGATAAACTGTCAGAATGCAAAACTGCCAATCCAAACAGCATGAACAGCATGATTAAACTACATTGTTTCTATTCCTTATTTCGCCATAAGTACCCACTGAATCATGAAGAAAATAAAGTATAATTCAGTGGAGAAAATTTACTTTATCAACGAAATCATCTTCAGAGGCTGCCGTACAGTCGTATTTATATTTGCCAAAAAATGTAGAATAGTTATTATTGAGTAATAAGGATGATATAATTAATATAATTACTCAGAAGTGTCTTCAAAAGTAAAAATAAAATTTATAAATTACATAAAAATCAACGGCTCAAAGGAAGAAAGGGTTAGAAATTTGTTGAAAGGGTGAGAAATTGTACAAAAGAAACATTTAAGGGTAATGTTAGTGAATCTATTATTAAAACGAATACAAAGTAATCATTACAAAATTAAAAATTTACGGAGAACGACAAATGAAGTGGTTAAGACCATGGTGGAATAAGTGACTGGACAAACTTTATCTGTATACATAGCTTGAAGTTGTATTAACGAAATGCTAAAGCCTCCGCCATACACAAATGCTGAAACTTCACTCCCTTTGTGCCATTCGGCCTCACCTTGAAGATAATCCTCAAAGACGACTCTGATGGAGCTGTGTGGCTTAAATCCATCAATTGATTGAGAAGTGAGCTAGTAACCATCTCGTGTTGTCGTTTTTCTTACCATGCCGAATAATGTTTAGAGGTGAGTTTGGAAAGTGTGTGCTTTGTGTGGCCAATATAACTAGCTCCTCAGGAGCAAGTGAATTAATCAACATACAATGAAGTGATCCAAAGCGGCAGGTTGTCCTTCACATATCCATTGATCATTTGTCGACTGTAGAAACTGATTTATGATTGAACCGAAAAGCCTTTTTCTCAGTGATTCATCCAAGGACTTCTTCAGAACCTCAACTGCGGTATCATCTTTAAATTCAGTGTTCATATATGGCAGCTTCTTTGGTTCTTTTGAGCTTTAGCTTTACTTGCATGATTCATCAAGAACAGCATGGGAGTAAGGCGAAAACGCGAAAGAACCCAGACGGTGCCAAAGAAACTGCCATTTATGAAAGTTGAAAGTAAAGGTGTTGCCTAAACTGAGATTCTGAAAAACCACTTAGCCAGATCACTTAAGAATTTCTCAAAGCCTCTATCTGAGTTAAAGTTTACCAATGCTTGGTTCTGGAATTTCTACCAGTTGTCTTTAACGTAGATTGTGTCCTAAATTCGAATGAATAACAGCTATCACTTAAAAAAATAATTAGCTTTGAACAGCCACTTTGTTTCATTTTGAAGCTTTGAAGTTGTGAATAGCACTCTTAAGCTGTCAGGCACAGACATGCATTTGAAATAGTATGACCCATAATCTACAGCTTTTTCTCTTGGCTATGGCATCACCATAACAGTTTAGGTGTTTTCTGTGATTACCAATATTAACCTTGTACATCCAGTTTATCCTCCTACTTCTCTATCATTAAATATTATTGTTTTTTTAAACTGTAGCGACACAGTGGTCATATACCAATCATGAAACAGGCCCTAAAACTTGGCCAAAAAACTTTAAGAGAATGTGTGCTGGTCATTTTCAATCGCCTATAAGTCTTATGTCAAGCAGAGCTTTCTACTTATCTGAATTGAAAGCGATTAAAATTTATCGAAGAAAAACGGCTCCAACAAGTAATAATGTCGTCAGGAACAATGGGCATTCAGGTATGTCTTTATTGATTTTCTTAGAACTTTTGGTTGCAATGGTTTGGTGTGTGCGCATAAGTGTCGGTTATGAACAACTACTAACTTATGATAAAATAAATAAAATTTATTCATATTGAAAGAGTAAGCGCCATTTTACCGCAGTTTCACATGACACTATGGCATAGTTATATGGAAATTAATCCAGTTTCTTCCCTGATAATTTGAGTAAGAAAATGATTTGGTTGCAAGATCCATCAAGAGTTGACGTTGGTTAGAGAACCGTTGAAAAACCTGCGAGGAGTACTGGATAGCTGTTTCGTCCTATTTTGTAACTCGTCATCGGTACGCCCCCATTGGCATTCGAACCGAGAACTTTCTGGTTACAAGACGAGCTAGCTCGTAGACCATTAGACCACTGGGACTCGATCCAATGGCCCATGAAAATGATTTGTTTTTGGCTACAGGACAATGAATAAGATAATAATATTTGTCGAGAGAATTTAACCAAAAAATGACTGAAGCTGGATACATTTCAAACCGAGTGTCTTTAATGTCATAGTGAACTGTCTCTTTTAATCATATCTCGTGTCAGTACACTCTGGTTCACTAGTCGCTTATAGACGCTGCTAAGCCTAGAAACGCAGTAGATATTTGCTGTGGAGCTTGCGGTGCAATCGCCGGAGGAAATTCAAAGGACAGGATAAGGATAAATGAGAAGAAGAGAATATGGAATGTGTAACCTGAGTCTAGTGTATCTGCGGTTAAGTGGTAGACTGCTAGCCAACTATGAACTTGGTCTGAAGCTCGATTCCTGACCATCGTATGCTTAGACCTAGCTTAGCCAGGTGTAAGCCCAGTAAAGAGGGCAGGTCTAGTGTAAGGCTGGTAACTCAATCCCATAAATTCCCACCACCAGAGGTACTAAATCGTCGTAGCGGAAGTTTGAAGCCTTATGTTAAACTTCGTAGGCAAAGAAATGAAATATGAACTAAAATATGAACCCATGACTAATTGATGTCATTACTGAAGCTACTAATCAGTAAAGTATGTGTAGCATCTATCTCAGAAACCTCATTATTTGAAGAATCGAAATTCCCCCTGTCTTTCGACCTAAGACTGTCAACTTTTTACGCAGTCTCATTTCTCAAAAATAGGAAGTTTAAATTACTCACTGAGTGGTGAGGCACTGTAATCACATTGTTCTGTTATCTGCTAAATTGTGTAAAGGTGTTTCATTGACGTGTTTTTCACCTGATTAAATTTTTTAGAATAATTGTAACGTGACATGTTTTCGAAAACACAACATATATATATATATGAGTAAAACACCTCAAGCAATTAATCATAATGATAATAGATTTATTCCAAACAGTACTTTTGATACAATGTTGCCTCTTCATCATGAGGTAAAATATTACATCTTATTTTCCATTTTTATGGCACAGTGGTTGGGGCTTTCGCCGACCATTCACATAGTCTAGGGTTCGATCCCTTGCTGACGCACAATTGATATCGATGGTCGGCCTGCAAAATTGGGCTACCACTATCACATGCTGTAAATTCCATACTTGTACCAAGAAGTACTGTGTGAAATCAAGCTGTAATCAAAAATAAAAATAAAAAAGTGAGGGGGAAAATCATCCACTAGGACATTTACATTATTAATAATAACGTCAATAAAAATATAAATGAGAAATTAATGTAAATAGAAATGGTAACAACAATATATAATTCAATTGATAGTTTGTAGGGATTTGATTGGTTTCAGGATTTCATCATGAGCTGACATTAGTTAGAGAACCATTGGAAAACCTGGGAGTACTGGACAGCTGTTTCGTCCGAGTTTGGGACTCTTCAGCAGTATGTCCCAAACTAGGACGAAACAGCTGTCCAGTACTCCCAGGTTTTCCAATAGTTCTCTAACTAATGTCAGCTCATGATGAAATCCTGAAACAATATATAAATTTGACAGGAAGAATAAAAATTCCTTTTTATTTACTGTTTTGCAGTAAGTCAGTGGTATCATACCCAACATTTCTTTCATTATATAAAATATGTGATAAATAAGGTGTCACAACATTTTAACACCTATCCGTCTGAACATAAAGTTTCTCATAATTGCTTCTACTTCTGCCTAATGATATGTACAGAGGGAGCTGCATGCTAAAAGGATGCTTAGAGTCCAACAAAATAACATTCGGATGTGGTTGTGTTCTCTAAGCTGGATAGTTAATTCACGAAGCTTTCATTGCCCTACTAGGCAACATCTTCAGCGCATACCCCAATTTGAATTGAGCTCTTAGCTTTCTCCATGAGTTTACAGTCATCTCACCTCGTGGGTGAACTTAAACTTGATTGGTGTGTTTTTGTGTGCTTTCACCCTCTAGGCTACTTGTATTGGTAATGATTGTTTCCTTCAACTGAAGTTTGACCCGTTTGTGTCTGAGATTTCCTTCTTATCGGTTGGTAAATTTTGTCTATGTCGATATGTCTATTGATTGACGACTCACTGGAAAAGCAGGTTTCCAGAAATTCTCTGTCATTCTTGATGTTTCCTCTGTCTACTATTCGAACGTTGTCCCAGTCAAAATGATGTCCGTTTATATTCATTGATACGAAAACGAAGGGGACGTCCACTTTGACCAATGTAGTGTTTTTTGCAGTTGTTATAATTTATTTTGTAGATGTTGTTGGTCTTATCTTCTTCAGTTGTTGAGTCTTTTGGTTCATATAGAAGTGAGTAAAGTGATTTGTTGGTTTATGTGCGACGCCAATTCGTAAAGGTTTGAACAGTCTTGCAGTGATTTCTGAGATGTCCTTTAGGTATATAGAGAGGTGATTTTCTTTGTACTTTCCTTGGGGGCCTTTGATTTAGTAGGTTGGCTTTGGGTATATGTCTTTTGATAAAATTCCCTAGATATCCATTCTTTTGGAAGATATCGATCGTTCAACTATTAGACAGGGGAAACACAAAGAATGACAGAGAATTTTTCGAAGCCTGGTTTTCCAGTCAGTCGTCAATTAATAGACATATCGACGTAGACAAAATTTACCAACCGATAAGAAGGAAATCTCAGACACAAACGGGTCAAACTTCAGTTGAAGGAAACAATCATTACCAATACAAGTAGCCTAGAGGGTGAAAATACACAAACACACCAGTCACGTCTAAGGTCACCAGGAGAGATGATTAATAAACTCATGGAGAAGTCACTTAAGATTGAAGTATGCGCTGAAGAAGTTGCCTAGTACGGCAACTAGGGCTTCGCAAATTAACTATCCAGATCAGAGTTCACAATCATATCAAAATCATCCATTTGAACTACAAATCTCCATCATATCTAAGACGACATTCTCTAGCGTACTGCATGAGTTCAGGTTTGTCCAGCTAAAACTCACTCGCTCTACTAACACCTATTTACAGCTCTTCACAAAGTAACCAAAGTCTTTTGCAAGCCACCAAGAAAAGATCAAGTGGGAGCAATAAAAAAAGTGAGTGGAATATGCAGGTGAACAAATAGCTACAGTAGAGTCTGAGCGGTACCACGGTTATCCTAACTTCCTGAGTACAAAGGTTAGATGAAGTGTGGGAATAGAAAGAATAAAATGTCAAAGAAAAGACATAATCTTAGGTATTTAACTGTCGACTTACTTCGATGTCTTCAGTGTCTTGTATACTGCTAACTGACTTGAAGTCAGTTGGTGGATAGTGACTAGCGCTGGAATCCAGGATGCGCATTTCGTCTGATTTAGGACTTGTCAGCTGGATTTACCTGCATATAGGACGAAATGTGCATCCCGGATTCGCCTGTTATTCATTATCCACCAATTGACTTCATGTTGTATGACCAGACATTGTGGAAGCATCTGACAAGAAGCCGACAAGTCGACTGGAGATCGAGCACTTCGGTTCGATCAAACGACTGGAAGATCTAAAATTAAATTATATAAATTGACTTGTTTACTTGTTTGATGAAACATTTTATATGGAATTAAATTAAAATTTATGCCATCAGTATTAGTGACTGTATACGAAATATGATTTGGAAAGAATATCTTGTAGCATATGACTTTTTACAAAATAATAAATTCTGTGGTAGGGCTAGAGGAGTAGTAGTCATTTTTTCTACCACGAACGCATACACACACATACACACACAGGGGATATAAATTCTTCTACAGAAAATGATAAGAAAAGTGTAGATTTAGACTTTAGACACCGATTTAAACCGTTTCACTTATGACTTAACGATCTACATCTTTAGAGCATCCGTTATATATGCATGCCTAGTCACACGTTGCTTTTAGTATTCAGGAATGAATGTATTTGTTGAAATTCTGATTGAACAGTTTAAAATATGCGTTTATATGTATACACTGATATACATGAGCTACACAATTTGTGCGGTAGATAGACTAATGCAGTGGTAGAGGGTGTATTCCAGTCCGCTTTTACGAGGTATTATAAACTTAATTCCATAGAAAATTAAACTTGCCCTTGATTTTACAGTATTTCCTAGCACCATATCTTTTTAAGATAAACTGATGAGTAGAAGTCAGTAGTGAGATAATTTTTCTTAAAAAAAAACTACACCCAATATGCATATTCCAATGGCATTTCCGTTTTCTTTTTGATTAACGGCTGAGAAATTCACCTGTAAGAGAAATGAAAGCGATTTTTGTCAATTTGCTTGCATTGGTTTCTTAACATAACATAACATAAGCTTTATTCCAAATCAGTACTTGTGATACTGAATGGAATTCTCAACATTTTACGACAATATTGCATCCAGTTTTTACATTAACAATAAATAAAGTTCTACATAGATTAAAGTTATCTCAACAATATATTAGTATGTCGGTAACAAAGCCAAAATTAAAGTGTTTGAAGGTGTTAGAAAAGTAGATACTACTAGCATATTTACTGGCGTAAGCGATAGCAAAATGGTCGAGATATACAGAGTGTGAAAGAACGAACAAGAATGTTTTAAGTAGAGTTTGCAAGGAAGAGAGAAACAAAACAGCACATAACAAAAATAAATATAGAATGAAGAGCGAGAATACGTTGTACCTATAAATGATGTGAGTTGGAAAGACGAGATCCCCTTGTTCTACTGACTATTTAATAAGTTAAAGGTTTCATGCCTGATGCATTCTTTATCGCACAGAACACGGGCTAGGTAGGGTATGGATGAGTTTTTGTACTTACTAGTGCGGGCATATAGTTTCCTATATAGGCTTCTTGTTTTCCCTGAAGAGATACATGGGTAGAGTTGTGAATGTAGAGGGTGTTGTGAGTCAGATAAAATGGATTTCGCCCATTTTTCACATGAGTCCATGTGCCTGTCCACCAGAATGTTAACAAGCTGGCTATGATGGTCTCAAAATGTAAAACAACAGTTTAGAGGGAGACATGGATAACAGAAGCCTCATACACTGAGTCACCTGAGGATAAGTACAATCAGAATGATTCAGTACTTATCCCAGACATCTGGATAAATTCTACTACTTCTATGACAAATGGAAAAAAGAGAAACGTTGTGTAGTTACAAATGATACGATTACGAACAGTAAACTGTGTTCAAAATGTTACCGTTCCAGAAATAACACTGTTTCACTATGTGATATGTGCAATAAGCGAATTTATATAAAATACATTGTAACTACGTCAAGTCAACTAAAAGAAAGAGTGATTCGAATAATTTACTAGAAACAGATTTTCATCTAGTGTTTTCATGGTCCTTGTTTCGCTGAACATTTGCGACCAGCAAAAGGATAAGGAATTTGATTTAAAATCAGACGAAAGGTTCCAGTTTTGGGTGTCTTACCTAGCTGACTGTAACTTCATATGAAACATTGGATCTGTGTAACAACTTGATATTATGTGGTTGAAGGCAATCGGCAGGAAACTTTGAACTTAGTTTTCGCGCTAGTTGGTACTGGCCATCAAAGCGTATCTGCAACCTTTAAGGAACTCATGTATCTCATATCAGCAATTCATGGTGCACCGTGATTGCGAACCGCCTAGATTGCTGGCCACATCACAAACTTGAATGAAAGAACTTAGGCCGCAATTTTCAAAGGACTAGAATCACTGCACTAGTCCCTCACTAATGTTCAATCTAAGTAACACCTTACTGATTGATTGTGTTCTGTGTCAAGGAGTATACAGTGGAGCACCAAATGACTAGCTGTTTTAATGTTCAGATTGGTTACATTTATCCAAAATTAGAATTCACAAGTGCATATTGAGAAATTATAACATTTGGAGACAATTGTTGCTTCCTCTAAGCGAAATATCATCCTCTGTAGAATTAACGTCACCACTCAGGCTGAAGTATTAGGTTGTAGAGATTTGATAAGTTTCTAGTTATATTACGGAATAATATCATTTGCAGAACTAATGAAAACCACGGAATACTGGACACCTGTTTCATCCCAGTCTGGGAATTTTAATCAGTACACACCAATGACCACCCCTCAAGCGCCAATAGTAGTACACAGGACCCTCAGGTTACCAGGTTAACCATTCAGTCACTGGAACGCAGTTGAACGGCCTATCAGTTCTATTAATACTAACGTGTTAAATATTAGTTTGTAAAGTTGCAGAGTTATCCATTTTGATTTTAGTGTTTACAATGAGTCATCATATTCAAACTCGTCATTTACGCTTTGTCGTTTGAAATGATTTTTAATCTGTATTTATAATTATTCTTATAATAACTTTTATAAAACATATAGATAGTGAAAAATATTTGTGACTGAATTCGCCGTTGATACGTGTATCCCCTTTAAAGGGTGTTTTCGTGATTATCTCAGAATAACACCAATTTTACGTTCCACTTCAAATACCAATCTGTTGCACTGAGGCCGATTTACTTGAATAATAATAATTATTATTATCACTGTATCCTTTAATTCCTAAAGGAACATAAGGCTTCAACCGCGCGTCTCCATTGCGTTCAATTCTGTGCTAGAGTTTTCACCTGGCTCCGAGTCTGCCCACTTGCCTTCATCTCTTCTTCACATGACCTCCTCCAAGTCACCCTTGCACTGACGACCAACTCGTCACTTCCCTTTCGGGTTCCACTCCAGCAATGGCTTGTCGAGTGATGTCACTTCATGGTTTCCTCAGTGTATGTCCAATCCATCTCCATTTCTTCCTACCTGTTTGTTTTACAATCGGTTCCTTCTGGGTTGGTTCGCTCATTGGCAGAGATCCCTCCCTGTTGCTGATCTTTTCTCGCCATCAGATCTTCAGTATTGAGCGACGACAGCCATTAATGAAGGTCTGTATTTTGTTAGAGGTGCTCTTTATGATGTGTCAAGTCTCCGATTCGAATAGTGAGTAGTACTAACTGACTTCATTTGGAGTTGAAAATCCGGATCTTACTTTTGATGCTGAGTGCTGTTGACCTCCACACAGACTAAGTGAGAGTAATGAAAGCTTGTCTTGCTTTTCCGATTCTGGCTTTGATATCCTCATCGGTTCCGTCGGCCTGTAGTTGAAACGATGCTTCCCAGGTAGGTGTGTGAGGAAGATTGTTTCTTCTACGTTCTTCCCATTTATGCTGGCTGATTGTTGTCTGTTGTTGTTGTTCTTGCTGTGGGTGTCGGCCAGGAATCTTCATCACCTCTGTTTTATCTGTGGTCACCTGAGGTCCTATCTTTGATGCTTCTTCTATCAACAGCTTGTTGCTTTTCACTTGTATATCTTCCAGTTTGTGGGAAATCAGACATATATCATCGCTGGCGAAGTCCAGATCCTCCAAGTTCTATTTTTGTGTGAGTCGATTTTATGCCTGTTTCCTCATTGCCCGCTAACTGTATGTCGCATTATCCAATCTACTCCAATCAGGAAGATCATGGGTGATAGTAGGCAGCCTTGCCTCACTCCCGTCCTTACTTCGAAGGCTTCCATAAGATTCCCGTTTTGGATTACTTGGCATGCAGCATTGTCGTATAACTGTTGGATGAGATGTATGATTGTCGATGGGACCCCGTAGTAGGGAAGTAGTTTCCAAATCACCTCTCGATCGACGCTGTCGAAGGCCTTTTCAAAGTCGATGAAGTTCCCTTTACTTTGTTTAAATTCATTAAGATAAATAAATGTATGAAATGTTGAGTAAGAGGAATGATACTGAATTATCCTTCATAAAGACATCTTTTAATAATAATAATTATAATGACATCTTTATTCTGGACAGTATTTATGTAATATACAGAATTTTCAGAGGAGTTTATTGCGCTATATTTTCCCTTCATACAATATCTTCAAGTGAAATATTAATTCACAGTATATCATGTGACATAATGGTCTCTGAGCTGAAACATAGACCATTCCATTGTGATATTTCTGCTCTGTCTCCTTCGAGAAAGTCGCAATATCTAGTTGAAAGCCAATTGTAAGATGATCAGAAGTACGTTTTGACTCTCATTGAAATAACTGAAGGACAGTTATCTCATGTAATGTAACATGTTGCCACCCGCAATTAAGCCATTCCTCAAGTTTAGTAGGAACTTGCGAAACAAAAGCTTGTAAACGTTTTAAATACACACAACATTATATAATCTAACTAGAGGTCATATCTTAATCGATTAAAACAAACTGAATGAGAGAAAATGTATGAAATAGAGAAAGATGAAAGATTTTGGTAGCCCAAAATTTAAGCAGGCCACCTGTTTAATGAACTGACGGAAAACGTTTGTTGAACAAGTCCAGTTTGGATGACACTATTCATGCATCCAGACTCAAAACAAGGAAAATCAGCTTTTGATTGTCCTGTTTCGGTGATTCAAGTGAGTGGTCTCTAACAAACCATATCTACCCGGAGTGTATATTTTAATGTACTTCTTGTTATTTTCTCCACAACATTTACAGCATCATAGTGGTCACATACAGTTATGTAAATATATTTTCAGCTTCCAGAAGAAACTGTAGAGAAATTTTACTCTGGCATGTGAACTTTACAACATTCAGTGTTGTTCGTGTTTCCCCTCCCCCTTTTTTTATGAATGAATATGCAAAAGAGTGTATCTAAATGACTGCTTTCTGAATTTCTCTAAAAAATTTTAAAAAAAATACAGTTGTCATCGACTTCCCAGCTGATACATGGTTTGTTTCATTCGACGAAACATTTGATCATAGTTATGAAGTTAGTCAAATGCATTTCCATTGGGGTTCACATGACGATTTGGGTGCTGAACATATTCTTGACGGTCGCAAATACCCTATGGAGGTAATTGTTTTTTTTATTTAAACAGATATAATTTAAAATTTTATCGTTTCTCAGTATTTTACAGAATTTTAACACATAATATATAAAATAGTTTTTTTTAGGCTTGCGAGTTATGGGCAAATAGATTTTGGGTAATAACTGAAGAATAACTAGGGGGATGATTAATGAAATGCTTTAGATCATCATCCTCATCAACCTTATTCAACAGCTATACGACAATGTCACATGTCAAGTGATCCACAACGGAAAACTCAGCGAGGCGTTTGGAGTAATCACAAGAGTCAGACAAGGGTGCTTATTATCACCGATGATATTCCTAAATGTGGTGGACTGGATTATGCGTCAGAAAGTGAAAAGACAGGGATATCCAGGACCGACCGACGTGAAGAACCTAGAAGACCTGGATTTCGCGGATGATTTATGTTTGATGTCACACAAAATCGAAGACTTACAAGCGAAAACCGACAAACTGGTCGAAGAAGCAGCAAAGACAAGACTCCAGGTGAACAAAGACAAGACGGAGGTTATGAAAATAACCAGCCAACAACAACAGCAACATCCAACGCCAATCACCATCAGCGGGAGGAATTTGAAAGAGGTTACTTAATTCACTTATCTAGGGAGCATTGTCTCAACTACAGGAGGAGCGGACGAGGATGTCAAATCGAGCGAGAATTGGGAAGGCGAGAAACACATTCATCAACCTGAAACCAGTCTAAAAATTTTCTTCATTTGGCATCAACAACAAAATTGAGTTTTCCAATACGAACGTCACGTTAGTTCTTCTATACAGATCAGAAACCTTAGGGGGCGGGTCACAAAGAATATTTCCAACAGGCTGTTGCAGACCTTCATCAACCAACAACTGTTTTCGCTGGCTCTATACTGAAGATCAGATGGCCGGGCCGGAAAGAATCACAAACAAGAAACTATGGGCACTGAGAAACAAAACAAGAACCAATCGCCGCCCAGAAAATATGCAGGAGAAAGTGGAGATGGATTGGACACTCACTGAGGAGGCTGCCGCTGGGTGACATCACGTGCGTGTCAGGCTATTGCTCGGGTGGAACCCGAAAGGGAAGAGGCGAGTGGGACTTCGGTGAAACGGTGACATGGAGGAGATCGTTTGAAGAGGAGTTGAAAGAGTATGGACTAACATGGATGCAGATGAAAAGTATGGCAGAAGACAGAAGCAAGTGGAGACGTGCAGTTGAAGGTCTATGTTCTACTAGGAACCCAAAGGAGTAATAATAATAATTTAGATCAAAAAGGTTCAGCGTTTATTCAAAAGTTCTTCCAGAACGAGGGGTATTAGAGGGTGTTTTTCATTCTTTGCATTCGGAGGGGAACATGGTGTGATGAAATAATTGTTTGGAAAATCTCCCCTGAAATGTCTACTTACAATACTTACACTTATTTGGATGCTTCAAATGACTTTATAAGTATTATCCATCTTTCTCCGAGATTGTATATCATATTTTAGCTTGATCCTTATTACTTTTCCTTGTCCCTTTTTAATCTTCAGGTTCAGTATTTCTCTGTACGGTTGTGCTGTACAATGTTAATGTGTTGTTTTACGATGTAATTTTGTTTGAGTGAGTGAAGGTGATTCTATCATCGAACTGTCTGATGACAGTTTGTCGGTGTAAGCTTCTTGTTGCCAGAGAGTTTTGATCCCACCTTGTTGAGAATATTGTACTTGATTCTCAGGTGCTTCTTCTTCCAGTTGAACTCCGGTTAACTGACCTCATTTTACAGTAGTTGGTCTGTACTGGGAATTCATCTCATCTGTGTAGCTTCCTTACGGTACTGTTGACGTGATTTTGAGTTTTTTCTGTTATTGTTGTTGAATGGAACGACGAAGATCTAATCGCGAATAACCGGCTTTTTTGATGTCTATGGGGCATTTTATGATTATGTATGTCACGAGAAAGTTTCGGTAGGATACAGTGATCGGTCTCCTGTGTTCAAAATACAGTGCGTTGGATTTGGTTGTTGCAAAGTGAACTTTAAACTATGACATTTCCGAGGGTGGTGTTATTTTTAGTGTGGTGTATTGCTGGCCTCCTCTTTTCTTGGCTTCTTATCAGCTAGTATGCCAGATTCTAGAGTCAGTGGGCTGAAAAATGAACTCAAACCATGTGAGTAGCTGGTAACTCTTGAACTAGCCATGTTCATATGTCGCATTCTGACTTTTGACTTCTAAACATTCTAGCATTCATTCATTTAACTGGTGTAGTCAGCATGAAGTTTCTTATGTCAATAGATCATAGGAGGATATCTCCTTGAAGTAGGCATGTGACAACTAAATCATTTAGTTGGTTAGTGATCTGAAGTGAATACTTCCCAGTCAGAGAATTAGCAACGGTCTTATCTCAGAAGTAGCTAGGTATCCTACTTAAGTTATTTTCATTTCTTTATGTTAATTTACATACACCTGCTTCAGGAAGGTTCCTGCGATAATTAAAATAAACCTTTCACTCCGTTACATGGATGTATTCCAGTGTAGCTGGGAGAAAGCATTTGTCTCCTGTAATTAGTAGACATCTAGTGGACATGATGATATGTTGTGTTGGTGATATCGGGAGAATTTAATGTTACGGATTCAACAACTGAGGTATTATTCAAACGAATCATTGTGATCAAAGCTAAAATAGAACGAGTCATTCACACAACCCCTTGGGATGACCATGTTTTTATTTCGGCTGGATTAATAATCCTGATTTTCAAGTGATCGACATTGTATCAGTGTCCCGAATTTCACTTATTTTTCCAAGTTACATAATTTCTCAACTTGTCGTTAATGGTGATTATTCTTGTATTCTCTTCTCTGTTTATTTCAACTTTGAAACTTTTAGTTTATTAATATGATAGACTACAAATCCTTTAAAATCTGCATTTTCTAGAGCTTAAGCTTAAAATCTATTCCTCTTTATTTATTCTGCATTTATCCTTAATGCATGCTACATAACTTTTTGTTTATATTCAAGATGCTGTTAGGTTGCTTATAATTAACCAGAAATGGGTTCCAGTGGGAAGTCGTGACCAGTAGGGTGCAGCGGGTCGGGTGTGAGGACAAATACTCGCCAAAGACATTGGCTAGCGGTTGTGCTACATCGTGAATTGACAGAAGTTAGAATTCATGGACTGACCATTGGGTCGGGTCCCAGTGGCTTCATGGTATACGAGCTCGCCCAGAAGGTTCTGGGTTAGAACCCTGGTGGGTGCGTACTGCTAAAGAGTCCCAAACTAGGACGAAAAAGCTGTCCAATACTCCCAGGTTTTCCAATGGTTCTCTAATCGTTGTCAGCTCATGATGAAATCCTGTAAGAAATGAAACAGCCTGAAATCAGAAAGTTAGGCTTTTGGTTTTGCTTAAATTTATGCAGAGAAACAAACTTACCAGAAATTGTATTTGTTGAAAGATGACTAGAAGTGAGGCCCAGGATGTGGACATCGTCCTACTTGGGAGTCGTCATATAATATTTGGTACTGTTTGCATATGAAGTGACCCTCATGAGGCCAATGTCCTGGTGTATAACACTTTGTCGTCTGATTTGTCAGGTGCTGGGCTGGAACACCACGACTCACATCTTGGATTCCACCGGTAGTCATCATTGTTCATCCTTATCTTTCCATAAAACTATCTTTCCCAAGGTCACATATACCAGTGGCTTCTTAGTTGGATGGTTGTAATTTGATTCGTATTGGTCGGAGTTATGATTCTATTCCGTCTCCTTAAAAATATCATATTTTAAGGTAACATAAACCTTCTGGTTAAATAAATTAGGAGTCTTTTTCACAGGGTAGGATTCCTTTAAATATAAAGACCAAAAGCATAATTTTGAAAAACACCACTGCGAAATTCCTTGGCAGTAGAAAATAATTATAAATTATTTTAAATAATTTATTATGGCTCAGTGGTCAAATTATTCGAGGAAATGAGTAACCACTACGATCTGAACACTTACGTGGCACTATAAAAGCCTGAAAAGTTGTTAGCTATCGGTCTACACACTATATATAAATTCAGGCCAGGAAATTCATTTTACTAATAATAAAATCATCCAGGAAAATTTTGAAAATTTCAATGAATGTCTCATATTTGAAGCACTTCATATTGAATGGAATCTGAACAGGAATGACGGATCGGGACAAAATTTGACCTAGTTCCTAAACGGGCCTACTCCCTTAATGAAGAGACAAAATCAACACAAATGTAACAAGGAGGTTTGGTTGTGCTGCTTTTATAAGCTTTTATATACCTATCACAACAAACAATCTTTACCAATTCACCTATTTGACAGCCTAGAGATTGACTTATGCTGAAAACTGTGATCAGAATACTGTATAAGTCAGCTGAGATTTTGTAAATCTTAGTTTGTTATTACTTTAATAAAGCTATTAGTAGCATTTAAGATAGCGGAAGGTCAGTAAGAATAATGTAGTTTTGTTTTCTTCAGTCAATGGGAAATACAAAAGCTTACATAGTAATGAATATACAGCAAGCATAAATATATATTTCGACGTGGTGTGTTCTTTGAGCTGGATAGTTTATTTGCGAAGCTTTTTATTGCCCAATCCAACCTACCAAATCAAAGGCCCCTAAAGAAATTACAAAGGAAACCGCCCTAGCGTGTACAAAAGACATCTCAAATATCACTGAAAGACTCTTCAAACCTTCAGGAATTGACGTTGTACACAAGCCAATGAAATCACTCCATTCAACTCTGTGTCAACCAAAAGACTCAACAGCGAAAGAAAATAAAACCAAAATCATCTACAAAATATGTTACAATGACCGCAAAACGCATTACATTGACCAAAGTGTATGTCCTCTTCATCTTCGTATCCATGATTCTAAACAAGTCGTCAAAAGACATGACATCCACTCCTTCATATCGCCTCACTGCATACAGACATCCATGGATATCATTTTGACTAGGGCAACGTTTAAATACTAGACAGAGGAAACATCAAAAATGATAAAGAATTTCTGGAAGCCTGGTGTCCCAGTGCATTGGCAATTAACAGACACATTGATATAGACAATAATTTACTAATCGATAAGGAGGAAATCTCACATAAAAAGGGTCAAACTTCAAGTTAAAGGAAATAATCAGTACCAATACAACTAGCCTATAGGGTGGTAAAGCACACAAATTAACCAATCATGCTCCAGGTTACTCATCAGGAAAGATGACTAATAAACTCATGGAGAAATCGAAAAGCTCACTTTAAATTGAAGTATGCGCTGAAGGTGTTGCTTATTGGAGCAATGAAAGCTTCGGTCAGGGAACACAATTACATCAAGACTGACTAGACTCTCTGAGTTCGGTTAAATCGGACACACCATTGATGAATTCAGTGTCAAATGAGCAAGAAATCAGTCTATTGTTAAGTTCACTTCAATCTGACTAGGAAACACTGCTGATTGATGTGAGCGGTAGGCAACTGCTCATGTAACTCAGTCAGAAGTATATAGGTTGATGCATTTATACAACCTCATTTCCTGAGTGCACCTTGTAAATTCTCTTTTTGCTTATCGTATACAATGGTCTCAGCTTGCGTTATGCAGTCAACTGAGAGTCAAATGTTTGCATTCCAAATGGAATCTCATTTCACGTATGATTATTCCAATCAATCACAGTATTATGACAATTGACAGTTAATAGAAAGATATATGATATTTTTAAACATGCTCATCACGATCAAGAAAGCTATTTTAAATTCTACATTTCATAAACCCTGGAAACAACTAATTCTACCCATGAATCCTAACGAAATTCAACATTTGTGATGTGAGCATACAATTTACGTCAGTAGAAATTTCTTCCAACATGTCATAAGAAGTTATCTAAGAAATCTAAAAGATGTTTATTCTTTAGGTAGGATAAAGCTGTCAGAGTTAGAAGATAATGGAATTGAGCGAAGAAACATTCACTTTCTGTTTAGATCGCCATCTCGGGTGCTTGTCTAATATTCATTCACATAGCATCTTTGATGAATTACAAGACATTATACCAACTGTATGATGATAAGTTTTATTAACGGTAATTGGTCAGAAAGATGAAGTACCTAGACTAGCCACTTCTAATTGTATCTATCAATTCAACTGAGCTTGAGGTGTAGCGAGTTATATCGGCCGTTGCTCTAGGAACTTGATTTTTAGTGCTCACTAGGCAACATTTACCTGTGTGGTGAAGTAAATGTTTAGTTAGAAGCATCAGCAGCTTCATAGCATAGTCCGAAGCGGCCAAAGAGCCAGCATTGAATAGTCCTTCTTCATCATCTATGCAGGTGCTGCAGACTCCAGACATCAGAGGCGATTCTCCTAAGACAACGGGTGGTCTGAGTGCAAAAGAAACAGGTCCAACCACCACTATTAGTACTAATGTGGCCTGCTGTGGAGTTTGTAAATTCATAAATACCTTATAACATCGGCCTTTTTGATATAGCCCTCCATTCTGTACACATAAATTCCCCTACCCTTTGTTATTACACTTGCATTTACTCACCTTTTGCTTTCTTATTTTAGCGTAATAGCTAACTTACTCACTGACACATATACAACGCACTTAAATTTCAACCCCAAAAATCTTTTTCCTCTACTTTCGACATTGACATGATCATTCATCCATCTGAAGTGATAATTAGCCAAGAAACTTAGTACAAACAATTTAAGGGTAAAAGTTGCTACAACAAGTAGACCTCATCTTACTCCTGTCTTGCCTTCAAATGCCCCAATGAGTTTTCCATTGTGGATCACTTGACACGCAGTACTGTCACACAGGCATTGAATGAGGTTGATAAAGATTCTGGATACTGCATTCTGTAGTGTTCGGCCAGTTCTCATACCACTCTGCTTTCAACACTATAGAAGGTCTTTTGAAATTTGATGAAGTTGAGGTAGAGGTTTGATATTCTATGCGCAGAGTAACAGTTTGATCAGCACATGATCTGTTTTTCCCAAACCCAACTTTTTCTGAGAGGAGTTCTGCATTCAGTGCATCTTTGGTTCTCTCCAACATGACGTGCCTTAATATTTTACTTGGAGAGGAGTGAAGCATAATTCCACTCCACTTCTTCAATAGGCCTAAGTCACATTTCTTTTGTAGTTTCAAAAAGTAGCTGTTCTCCCAATAATCAGGTACTTTTTCTTCCTTTCAAATCACTTACAATAGTGTCATGTGAGTATCCACTGAGGTCTTTGGGTCCATCTTCAGTGCTTCAGGGGTATTCCGTCTGATCTTCAGGTCTTCGGCATTAAAGACTTCTGCTTTTGTTTAGGATTCGGTATCCGCTGTTATTTTTATGGCCGTTGGTAGTATTTGTAGGTGGTATACTGAACTACAGAGGTTGCTCCTAACAATTCAGAGGTAAAAACAGGATTTATTTTAAATTTTAAAAAGCACCACTTGTCTCTGTAGAACCAACTTTATTTATTCGTAGCTATTCAAATGGAACCCTAAGCACATATATGTACGACTGGATATTGAGTAAACAAAACTCCCCCACCCTTCTCAGACTAGTTACAGACATAAAATATAGATTTTAACTGCGTTTGTACAATGTGTTTTCTATTTTGAACTATACACGACAAGGTTCAGCCTTGATATATTCAAAGATAAATTGGAACCTGAAAAATCTGTGTATAGGGCTAAAGCAGAGAATCACTTCTGAGAGTTTCATCTTTTCTTATTGATTGTCACAATTGTCTGTATACTTACTGTCAAACACTTTCAATTATTGTTTTTTTTAAAGGCTCATATAATTGCATTTTGGAAAGTTATGTACCCTACTTTGAAAGAAGCTATGGATAGACCAGGCGGTTTAGCTGTACTCGGAGTGCTGCATGACGTTCATGATACAATAACGTCTACTGAAAGTCAAATGAGTAAATATGGAAATCTTTCTGAACAACTTAGATCCTCTCTTTCACCTGGTATCTCACAAAGTATTCCAGAATTCAATCTGTCAAATATTTTGTCGAACATTAGTACAGATAGTTATTTCCGTTATCAAGGTTCACTGACAACACCACCATGTACGGAAAATGTTTTATGGACTGTATTTACAGACACAGTAGCAGTTAGATCAAGTGAGGTAATGTTATCAATTTCTTTCTGTATTCAGATCATTTTTAAAGTGATATGTTGATGTACCAGCTTCATTTTGACGTTGTTCTGAGTAAAAATACAAAAAATTAAAGTCTGTGGTAGTTTGACAAGCTTATTTCCTTCTGCATTTTTATTTGAAATGATTTTGTAAAGTTACCACAGACTTTTATGTTCTATCTTCTGTCTGAAGTGGTATAATATGGTGAGGAGTATTAAGGTTAGGCACAGAGTGTTAGCTAGGGAAGGTAATTCAATCGATGAGGATGTGGAGATGCAATAACTGAGATGGCTGAAACACTTATTGCCCATGCACAGCCACCTGCCTTCCTCGACGAGCAATATTAGCTGACATACGATTATGGTTGGGAAGGAGTAAGGGGAGGAGAGTCAAATCAAAAACTGGTATGAAGCCTTTGACAGTAAAAGACGTAATGTACTGACGCCATTTTCTGACTTTACCACAGTGAACTCCTATCCCACCTACTTCTATGTTAACTGACGGCACTTAATGTGGAAGAAGACGACTTGGTTTGTGTAACACGTGTTCTAACCATCTCAATTGATGCGGCTTCACTGACTGCTTTTCCCTTCTTACCTAAAACTTTACACCTAACCAATGCCAGGCAGACCTTTTTGTATTTTGATGTGGTTTTGTTCTCTGAGCTGGATGGTTAATTTGCGAAGCTTTCATCACCCTACTAGGTGACAACTTCAGCGCACACTTCAAATTGAAGTATGCGCTGAAGTTGTCACCTAGTAGGGTGATGAAAGCTTCGCAAATTAACCATCCAGCTCAGAGAACAAAACCACATCAAAATCATCCACCTGAGCTACAAATCTTCTCTACCATATCTAGACCTTTTTGTATCTTTACTGAGATTTTATGACTAAAAGAGCTGGTGCAACCTACCTAGTAAACAAATTGGCTGATATACGCAGTCAATATATCACACATCGTGAAACGATTAATTTGTGTAGACTAGTCTTGCCACATTATCTTACACCTTACAGGGGTGAATAACAGGCCAAACATGATAGGATTTCTGTTCAAGGCGTTTAGATTGCTGAATTTTGTCAGTGCACATAAATAATAAATAGGTCAATTTCTCTGTGTTGGTTGGACAACTTAATGATCAGATAAAGGACAAAGTAAAGTCAGGTGTAGTCAGCAAATAAATAGAAAAGTGTATAGACAACAAGTGTATAGCCTCTGGGACCCGATTCACTGGCTAGCCCATGAATTCTAACTCCTACCGATTCGTGATTTAACGCGACCGCCAACCAATGTCATTGACGGAAAATCCATCCTCACTCCCAACTAGATAGACCTCACTGGTCATAAATTCTTACTGAAACTCCAGAAAACTGCGTCCTGTAGCATGGACCATGGAATCAGGTCCCAATGGCTAGATGGTATACAAGCTTGGCTTGTAACCGGGAGGTCCTAGGTTCAAACCCATGTGGTGAGAGCGTACTGCCGATGATTCCTAACCTAGGATGAAACAGCTGTCCACTACTCCCTTCTAGTTTTCAGTGATGTTCCTCTAACTGATATCAATCCATAGTCAAACTCGAAAAACAAATCTAATCCTTACAAATCCATTCTTGAAAATTAGTGTTTAGTCAAAATTTAACTGAAATAAAAAATAATTACCACAAATTATGGAAACACACTTCACTGAGTAATAAGTGTTTATACCGTATCACGAGTTAGTTAAATATAATGAACAGTATTTATCACAGATGTTATGTACACATGAAAACATACCAAAATTCAAAATGATTATTTTCTAGAGTAAATAAATACATTGGTTAAGTAGGATAAATATTTGAACAAGCCTTTTTTATGCACAATATAATTTCTTAATTCTTAAAAAGGTTGCTATAAGTGAACCTTTCGACATTATTTTTTATTCCTTTACGCTCCTAGTGACACATAGGGCTTCAAGGTATAGGGTTGAAGTTTCAGTAGCAGTGGTGTTTATCGTTCACGGAATGGGGTTGCTATCCTCATTCCTAACCTCCCCTGTTCATCAGCCATATTACTAACTTAGTGAGGTGAATGAGTGCCTCTGTGGCCGGGAATCGAACCCTGGACCATATGCGCAGTTGGAGAGCATCCTACCGCTGCGCTACCGATGCACAAATAACTCTTCGGCAGTATGCACTCACTGGGTTTCGAATCCAGGACGTTTCGCTTTCGATAGTATAGCTTTATTAAATCTGAAGCTGACGATTGTGTCTATAATTCATTAGCACCGAAGAGTAGAAAGCTTTATTCAGAATTTTTGAGTGTATATATGTGACATCAGTAATTTTGACAGGTATATTTAACTATACTTCGACTGATCAAGAAGGTTCCTTTGATAATTATGAAAACTTTAGAAGGAAGTCAATGAGTAAATTAGCAGAAACTATTTCGAAACATCTGCTTGCAAATATTGTTGTTAATTTCTTGTATTCTGAGTGGGCCTTATGCGGGCTTCAGAAGTGCTTGGTCCTCCGAAATCACGACTGTTTATCATCTTTCGTTTGCACTTCACATGATATTCTTCTCGGTTGTCGCTTCACATTAAGTCTCCTATTCGACAGTCTGCCTGGATTGTGATCTCCTTTGGATGTCTCTTCGGTGCATATCCAATCTAGTGAATATAGTGCTACCACCAACCAGCGTCATTGCCGAGTATTTCCTCTTCACGCCCAATATGGTGTTCCTCACTAGTCATGACTTCTTATCAGAGCTCCAAGCAACTTCATCCTCTAATCAGCTGGGTGTTTTCTCCCAGGCATTTTATTGGCTTCAAGTATGACAATGAACTGAATCCATTTAGGGAACCCCTGAAGATAAAGCTTTGCTTGGCAGTTGTTTTTCCTCAGTCCGGAACTCATCAGTAGTACGCGCCTATGAACCCACAGGGAATGAAACACAGGATCTACAGTTAACCAGGTGAGTCTGTTGACTTCAGATCGATCAAATCATCGAAAAACAACACAAGTAAATACAATTCATTACAAAAATTGATGTACCATATTACTTTTTATTAGGAATGGCTTTCAAAAGTTTTGTATCCTCTCATATTTTATTCAATATTCACTTTTCTAGTATTATTATTTTTCTGAGTTTGAGATAAAAAGTGGTATATACATACAAAAGAAAAGATGTTCAGCGAAGAGTTACTCTTTTCGTGGGTATCACTCTCAAGCTGCACATAGATTTTGTGATGAAACATTCTGCGTAAGCATTTTTGAGGAGGATTCTCTTCAGAGTGCTTAGCTCCTCTTCGACAGTATCAGGCCTAAAAATGCTGCGTATTCTATGACTCGTGAACGGCTCACGTTTTGTTTTGTATATAGGATCCCCTGACTGTTAAAGTTAGTTAGTCGTTTACTCTATGTTGACTTTCTGTAAATGGAGCACGGATCAGGCTTCTTCAAATCACAGAAACAGTGACAATTCACATGTTAAGACCTGAACTCTGCATACACAAGAAGTGTGTTAAGTCATTAAATCTACAGTGCAGCTCACCTATTTCAATTTCATATACGTAAATATTATTTCGTCTTTTTCTCACTTGTTTGTTTCTTAGTTGAATAATATTTCCTACTCCCACCCTTATTACCACTGCTGTTAACTTGACTTTTTTACGAGTTGATCACGGATTGATATCAGTTAGAGAATCATTGAAAACCAGGGAGCACTGAGTACTGAACAGCTGCTGTTTCATCCTGGTTTGGGAATCATCGGCAGTACGCACCCACTGGGATTCGAGCCGGGACCTTCCTGTTACAAGGCAAGCTCGTATACCATTCGGCCACTGGGACCCGATTCAATGGCTCATGAATTCTAACTTCTACCATTTCCTGATTTAGCGCGACCCCAACCGGAAGGTCTTGAGTCCGAATCCCAGTGGGTGCGTACTACCAATGATTCCCAAACTAGGATGAAACAGCAGCTGTCCAGTACTCAGTACTCCCTAGTTTTTAATGGTTCTCTAACTGATATCAATCCGTGATCAACTCGTAAAAACATAACTAACCCTTACAAACCAAACTATAGAAAATTTGACTTTTGTTCACTTTTAATATTAGTTGAGTTCTACTCAAACCTGTCAATTAGATTACGTTACTCAACTTGCCTATTTAATTCCATATTAGTTTGTTTATTAGATATATCACGCAGTAAAACATTATTATTTACTGAATGACATTTTGAATACAGTTTATTGTTCATAATCATTTCATCAGTTATAATCACACGACTTTGAAACTTGAGTTTTATAGTTTTCTTTGTTCTCTGCCATTTGTCACTATTGCTACTATGATTATTTATTTTATTTTTACATTTCCTTACATATTTGCTGACTAATTTGATAGTGATAATAAAAATGATAACAATATTAATAATAGTGATAATAATAATATTAATGACGACACCAACGATAAGGAATCAAAATCATCAGTGGTAATCCCATACCGTGAAGGAACCTCGGAAACCACCTTACGCAGAATTTTAACAAGGCAGGAATAAAAGTGTTCGGCGTTCAAACCCACAAACTCAATTAGAAACAAACTTTGTCGGTTAAAGAATCCTCTGGAGCCTTTAAAACAAAACAATTTAGTTTATCTAATACCCTGCTGGAATGATTGTGTGTCAGGTCAAATACATAGGTCAGACTAGTAGAACAGGGTGAGTCAGACTAGCTAAACACAAAAACTTAGCAAAATCTAGATTAGTTGACCCAAATAAGATAAGAAATCTAGAGAATAGTTCAGCTATAGTACTACATGGAGTTACACACAGCCATACCATAGGCTGGATGGGATTAGATGACGGTTTTAAATTCTAATTTAACGGCAGGATGGAGGGAAGGACTGATGACAGATGCTTCATTTATCGAATCAACTGCAAATACATGTAATAGGAATGATTCATCACCTGTTCATCCAGACATATGAAAAATTCTACTACCCCAATGACGACAAATAGGAGAAAACAAAGAAAACTATAAGACTCAAGTTTCAAAGTCGTGTGATTGCAGTTGATATGATTATGAGCAATGAATTGTGTTCGAAAACGTCATCCAGTAAGCAATAATAATTTTTCACTGTGTGATATATCTAACAAACAAACTAATATGGAATTACATACCGCTACAGTGCCCAAGTTATATACATATATTATATTGCTTATTTAATCTTATATCAGCTTGTAACCGATTAACATTTTCTACATTACCTAATTTGTAATCTAAAATGTACAATTCTAATGACAAAACTTTGGAAATATTCATTTCGTTCCTAAGACAATTTACGATATATATATTTATATTTATTTGGTGGATGGTGACTAGCAGGGGAATCCAGGATGCCCATTTTGTCCTATTTGGGATTTTTCAGACACTAGATGTACTGCATTCAGCACTGAGTGATGATGTGCCCCCTGAGACTCGAATCTAGTGCCCATAACTTCAAAAGCCAAAGCGTTATCCATCGTCGAAGCATCTGCACAAGAAGCCGAAATGTTAACCTGAGACCGAGTACTTCGGCCTAATCAGTCGACAGGAAAATCAAAAGCTGTTGTACAGCTTGTGAATGGAATCGCCGAGAAGAGTAACGCTTCACTGAACACCTCTTTTCTCCTATATGACTCAATGAGAATTTTTCACTATCAATATCTTTCTTCCGGTTTATCTCTTGTTTTCTTCTCTCTTTTACAGATAAATTTATTTCGCTCATTACTTTATCCAAGTTATGAAGCTATGAAGAATATGGCGAATAACTTTAGACCAGTACAAGCATTGAATCCAACTGGTAATGTCCTCTTCTATAGAGTGGTTTATCGTGCCTCAGCTACCGATTTAGATCCACCTTCATTCCATTATATATCAGCGGCTTTATTTGGTATATTTAGCTATAAATATATGTGAAAATAGATTGTACTTTAGCTTTTTGTAATTAGGAATCGTTGGACAACATATTTATGATCTGTAAAATGTGATCTTCCCTCTCCGTTGTATTTTGTTTATATTTCTTTATGTATACTTGATACAATATGCTTTTCATACATCAGTTGTAAAAGGTAAAAGGTTGATCGTCTTCAGATTTTTTGTCGTTTTCCATGATCGTTGAGAAATTCGTTTTCAGAGGTGTTTATTTGTAATTTTTCTTGATGTCATGATTTTGATTATTTGCTAGAAATAATAGATGACAATAAAAAAGGACAACATTACGAATTAGTCAATTCAATTTTAGATTTCCCCGTCTATTGATTGGACCGAAGTGCTAGGTCTCAGGTTGACATGTCGGCTTCTTAAGTAAGTGCTTCGATGATGTCTGGGCATGTAATTGGTAATTAATTGGTTAATGGTGACTAGCAGTGGGATACAGGATGCTCGTTTCGTCCTATTTGAGACTTGTCAGTTGGATGAAACTGTATTTCGCATTAAGTGATGATGTTCCCACCGAGACTAGAACCCAGTACCAATAGTTTCAAACGCCAAGGCGTTATCTACTAGACCACTTGATGGATAACTAGTGAACAGGACAAAATTCGCGTCCTGTATTCCACTGCTAGTTATCATCCACTAATTCACATAATGAATAATTAAGAAAGTGTGATATAATATTATTGATTCAACAAGTGTTTTAGTGCTTGAGACCAAAAGAAATTCGAATAGTGGTTGATTTCGTCGTGCTAAAACATTGTCTTCATTTCAGGTGAAATAACAGTTTTGATGATATTAGGAAGTTGGAGGCAATCGGCCACAGGAAGCCCTGGATCTAGGTTTCGTGCTTGTTGGCACTCACCAGTCAGCAAGGTGCATATGCAGCCTTGAAGGAACACTCATGTCCCTTCTGATATTCGAACCCCGCGTCACCCAGTGCTGCAATCAGAGACATTAACACTCAGCTATTCGAGCTGGCAATTGACCTTCTGACCTCCTGACTGATAGAATTCGGCCTGCAGAGAAGAAAGAACTAGACGCATCACACTAGTTACTAGTGTCCAATCAAAATGCCCACTACAGTCCTAAAGGAGATCAAACGCGAGCCCAAATAGCTCAGTGGCAACGTGTCTGACTGCAGGTGGTACTGGGTGACGTGGGTTTGAATCTCAGAAGGGACATAAGTTCCTTCAAGGTTGCGGATACGCCTTTCTGATGAGTGCCAACTAGCACGATTGGTCGATTGCCTCCAACCATCTAATATCACCAAATCAATGTGCGCCGTGATGGCAAGCTGCCTAGAATGGTGGCTACATCGCAAAGTTGACTGATAGAATTCAGTCTGCAGCAAAGAAAGGATTAGACACATCACACTTGATACCAGTGTCCAATGGAAATAACAGTTTTTTCAAGATAATGCTTCCAAAAACGGTTTGAAGAAACACCATTAAAGAGTTCTTCATCTAATTATGACATAATAATACAGTCAGCGAAATATGCTTTCGACAATTTTTCTAAATATCACAGCCTACAAATTATTGAAGTTCTTTTGGTTTATTAATATAGAAACCCCGCATATTTTACTGGCTTGTTATAGGCCTGCAATAGGAGCAGAGTTGGACGTGGGTCTGATTGACTTATGGCGTAAAAAACACCTCTATCACTACTGTAACTTCAAAGCACAGGAAAACACTTAAGGAACTTCTGCGTTGAAGGACAGATGACACTGGCTGGTAAAAGACTTTTGCGAGACAGTCACTCGATATGTCTCCTTTCAATGGAAGCAGAAATAAGCGTATGGACATGGGACAGCTGCACTATGTTTAAAGCTGACAGGAATGTTCAGATTGCAGAAGTAATGATAAGATATATATATATATCATTGCCGAAAACTGCCATAGGGCAAATTAGTAGAACGAAGGCAGTCAGGTTAGCGGAGCACAAAAACTTAGGCAAATGCAGGTTAGCTGACCCGAATAAGATAAAAAATTTGGAGAATAGTTTAGCTATACCACTCACTACATGCATTTACACACAACCATACAATAGGATGGGATAAAATGACAGTTTTAACATCTAACGTGAAAGGGTGCAGCCAGAGATTGATAACGGAAGCTCTATTTATCGAATCAAATTCAAACACGTTTAATAGGAATGATTCAACACCTGTTCATCCAGACATCTGGAAAATTCTACTACCCCTACCATAATGAATAGGAAGATATAAAGAAAACTATAAAACTGAAGTTTTGAAGTTGTTTGATTATAACTGATGAAATGATTATGAACAATAAACTGTATTCGAAATGTCATTCAGTAAATAATAATGTTTTACTGCGTGATATATCTAATAAACAAACTAATATGGAAGAAGAAGTAGTGGTTAAGATCCCTAATGACGGCAGCAAAATCCTGATGGGCTACATGAATGGTGAACTGGAAGCAGACGACAAATAAAGGCAATTCGTCATGAGTTGCGAGGATCTTGGATAAATGAAAAAGAAAGGAGAACTCTTAATACAGCTCTGTGTTTTTAGTTATTTAATGATTAGAGGCAGTGTTTGTAAGCATAAGGATATGTATAATTCGAAATTGCTTTAACCTGATGGACACCCTGGAATCAAAAATACTTCATCTACATCTCAAGAAAATGGAGATGTAGTTTGTTGAATAAAGTATAATGGGAGGGGTGGATTTGTATTCGGAGCGTTACCCAATGCAAGGGAACTTCAAGGTAAGATTGGTGGCCTTCAAAGAAACAGGAGATAGATCACAGTTGAAGTTCAACACTCAGAAACTGAAGGACAAACCTACAAATATCAGGGTAAAGTCGGAGATACTACGTGGTATCATTGAGGAAACCTGCGTTTAAGAATAATGGAGCTCTGTGAAGGTGGTACTCAGGAAAAACTGTGCAGCTGTTTTAGGAAGAAGAAGAGACAAGACAAGGAATGGCCCTCAACGGATACCTGGAAAATAACAGAAGAGAGGAGGAGGATGAAAGTGAAGATAACTCAATGCAAAGATGAGCAACAGAAGGAGAAGCCGAGTTCAGTGTACACTGTACTGAATAAAAAAGTGAAGAAGAGTGACAGAAAAGATGAGAGACAATTCTACTACATACCGGCAACTGATGCAGAACAAACAGATAGCGCGCAGGTAAAAGAGACTTGTTACTCGTCCAGTAATAATACTTATAGCAGGCATAGAGTTATCAGTGGATGCTAGCACTCCAAAAACGTAGAAATCCTAAGTACGATCAGGCTGCTGAAGTCCAGGAAGGCAGCAGGACAAATGCACAAACTTCAGTAGGTACACTCACACCTAATATCACCCACGATGACATTCCTAATTCTAGTGGACTACATTATTCGTCAGATTATGAAGCGTTGGGAAACAGAAACATGTTAAGCCGATACGAAGACTCTAGAATATCTGGACTTCGCTGACAATTTATGTCCACTGTCACGTACACTCGAATAAGATATACAGGCGAAATCAACAGGTCTTTTGAAGAGGTTGTCAGCCAAGACAAGGATTCAAATTAGCATAGAGAAGGAGGAGTAACCAACCAAAACACCAATTGCTGTCAACGAGAGAAGGAGGTCACTTCAATTATCTAGCAGCTTTATTTCAACTACAGGCGGACAGCACGAATGAGGATATCAAAACCAGAATTGGAAAGGCAAAACAAATATTCACCACTTTTAAGTCAGTCTGAAAATCTTCTGCGCTCAGCATTAAGAACGAGATTTGGATTTTCAACACACAAATATCCTGAAGAGAAAGGAGATGGATAGGACAGTCTCTGAAGAGATCACGGAGTGATATGACATGGCAGGCAGGTTTTCTAGGGGAATTCGAATGAAAAACGGTGAAACAGGCGTCTGAGGGAGACATAGGGAAGGTCGTGTGAGAAGAAGGTGAGAGACTACGGGTAATCGAGGAGCCAGCTGAAGAAGACTACAGAGAACAGGGCAAAATGTAGATGCATGGTTTCATTCCATTGCTCTAACATGAACCAAAGGGAAAAATAAAGTTTTTTTAAATGTAGAAAACTAGAATCAAGTGAATTTGAACACTGCAGACTGATTTAAGCCATTCGAACAAAATTCGCGACATTAAAAACGCAAATGAGTATCCTCATAGTCGGTAGCTCATCAAATTGCAGCTTTCTCATCGGAATTAGCAGAACATTAGACATTATCTTCAAGAATACAATTATTTTAGTGCGTGATGTTGCTTAAGATAGAACTACTATGATCTATTCAGTAAAACTCCAGGCGTTGTCTGAAGGTCAGAAAAACAAAGAGTGGATATCATGAGAAGTTGTGTAACACGCGAGTTTATTCGAATAACAAAATATAATATAAAGCGAGACAAATAAACAATTGTTTTCTTATCAATAATAATAATAATTAATAGCTGCGAAAGACTAGCTGGTGAATAATGAATATCCCTTTCGATAACTTCCTCATCAAGTTGTACACTTACACGTCCATTATAATTAAACGACTATTGTTATAAACAAAATCAATGTTTGTTGCACAACACTGAATCCATAAATTATTAGATTACAGTAAAAAAGTAACTGTGAGGGATAATATGCACTAATATAACACTAAACTTACTAAATATCAGATAAATTAAGGGAGCCATCAAAGAATTCATGAATTTTTAGGTTCCACAACAAGCCAGGGTATCAACAGTAGCTGAATCTGTTTCTTCTGCGCTCACAGTTACGGTTGATTTAAGCTAATTTTTTATGGTCTGTTTCCACTGTTTGGTGAGTCGGTGGCACAGTGGTTAGGACTCTCGCCGACCATGGAAATGGTCCGAGGTTCGATCCGCTGTCGACGCATACCTGATATCTATGGTCGGCCTGCAAAATTTGGGCTACCGATATCACATGCTGAAAATTCCATACTTGTACCAAAAATACAGTGTGGAATCAAGCTGTAATAAAAAAAATAAAAAAAGTAAATGCGATACGAGGTCAGAAGTACAAGACTTTGGAAGTTTATTCGATAGCTGATAGATGATAGGGAAAGACTCCTCAATGCAAGCCAGGTTTGTGGCCTGCTAGGAGGAAAGGATCAAATATAACCACAGTGGTAGGTGTTCCCAAGCACGAAAAAATTAGGTTCCTAAAGCAACTGACGACAAACATAACTTGCTCCACCACAGGAGCAGTTCAATTGGTAGATATAATTAGACGTGGTTAACCTAGGTACTTTGTCTTTCAGTTTTGAAATCATAGCCGGTTGTGCGGAAATTATAAGCTGCAGCTCACTGGCTATTAGACGTTGTTAGCCACCTCTTATTGCTTCTATCAGTTCAACTGCTCTTGTGGAACCTATAAATTCATAAATTCTGTATTCTTCTTCTTAATGTATGTCATATTCAGTTTAGTGCTGTATTTGTGCATATTACCTCTCTCCCTCTCTCTTACTGATGCTTTTGAATTGTAATCTGCTGGCCTTATTGAGTCGATGTTATACAACAAACATTAACGTTGTTAACAACAATAATCGTTTAATTATTATCGACATGTAAATGTAGAACTTGATGAGGCAGTTATCAAAATTCTGACTATTCCTTTTCACCAATCAGTCTTCTTCTGTCTATAGTCAACATCTTTAATCAATATTAATTGTTATTAAGAGTTGATCATGGATTGATATCAGTTAGAGAACCTTTGAAAACCAGAAGAACAGTACTGGACAGCTGTTTCATCCTAGTTTCTGGAAATCATTGGCAGTACGCATCCACAAGAAGGGTTCGAAGCCAGGACCTTCCGGTTACAAGGCAAGCTTGTATACTATTCAGTCACTGGGACCCGATTCATTGGCTCATGATTTCTAACTTCAACCAATTCACGATGATTCCCAAACTAGGATGAAACAGCTGTCCAGTACTTTCTTCTGGTTTTCAATGGTTCTCTAACTGATATCAAACCGTGATCAACTCGTAAAAACTTAACCAACCCTTACAAACCAAATTGTAGAAAATAATAATTGTGTTTTATCAAGATGTTGTTACTGTTTAAACCAGTTAAACTGCTGACTGTAAATAAACATTGTTGTTTATGAATGAATTGAGACTCTGCACAGTTTGGCGCCGGTCGTGCGGTTAGCAGACGACGTGTATGTAGGCTTCTGTGATTCGTAATACTTCTGCTACTTAAATGAATATTTTTTGCACTTTTTCTCTGTGTGATAAGACCATTAAACTTCTCAGAGACCCTCCAGATCGCACACAAACACATACGACTTCAGTGGTCTGATTTCAGACACCGTGGGGTGAGTTGAAATAACTCAACTACTGTAAACACACTGAGATCTGAGTAAGATGTTGGTAGGCGAAATATTTACGACCAATCTTCAAGAATATCGCGGTCAATAACCTTTTTCATAAATGTTAAACCATATTATTCTACTACCAATTATTTCCACGTATGTACTGAAGTTATTCCGGATCTCGGATCATGGTATTGTAAATTTAGGGTTAACAGTCTATTTGAATATGATATAATATTTGATTTAAGATAAGATCATCTCAACCTTGAAGAAAGCATTTAGATTGTAAAATAAAACGAATAGGAGAAGGCAGACTATTCAATAGTGTTTATAAAAAGCCAACCCACTCTGATAGATACTTAGACCTTAATTCATCTCACCCTTTATCTGTAAAGGCCGGCTTAGTTAAGTGTCTAGTAAACCGAGCAGTAACTTCAGGTAGTATATCAGAAAACTGAAATAATAAAATGAAACAGATAGAATAAGCGTTGATGCTAAATAAATATCCCATTAAGAAGATCACAAAAAGCTAACAGGAGAAGGAAGAATAGTTGTGGAACCATTAACGGGAATATAGACAAGTAAGAATATAAGGTATCTACAGTTTTAGCATATAAGGAAGTGACATCTGAAACCCTATGTAGGTTCTTACTAGAGCAGGAGTTAGAGTGGCATTTATGTTTACAAACCCATGACAAGATGATAAAATCTACTAAATGCCTGGCAATGACTGTAGGGTCAACTACAGAGGAATATGAGAATTTAGCTAAGTGTAGAATGACTGACTCCCCGAAGATGATTGGTTTAGAGAAAAACTCGGTGATTGTACTGTATGTACTAAAATACAATCACATAATACGGTAGGACATGGTTACTACTCTAAAAAGTAATAAAGGTAGCTCGAGTAAGAGATTGATCAACGAAAATCCATTGATCGAGTCTAAAGTGACGCGACGTCGATACGGAAGATATGGAACATACTGTCACCAATAAAATGAAAGAATAAGAAACAATAGAATAATATAGACCAAGTTGGAAACGTATATGGCTCTTCTGATAAGGTTATGCGTAATAAATTGTTCTCGAAACATCATAATAATAAATAATACGGTGTGTTTTTATCAAAGAAATTATTCTGTGATGAATTGTCCTCTTCCACAGTCCCTAAGTTATATTCTTATATCAAGGGGTTTGAATATTGCCTTTGACTTGTCAGCTGATAGGCTGACTATTTTCCATCGGAAAGGTATGTTTAACCAAGATTGTCTAATAACAGTTCTCATTTGAAGGAACTGATGATGAGACTAATGGTAGGATTTGAAATACCGAAAGATTGATTGTGAACCAATCAAAGCTGTTTCCTCTAAACGGATCTTTAATCTCAGCAAGACTGAAGACTCACAAGAGAAATTAAGGTAACGTAAATAATAAAAATAATATGGAATTTAAAGCCTTGATAATACTTTCATAGGAGAAAGGAACACCACAGGGTCTACTTTTGCTTTTCTATGTGGCGAGAATTAGGGTGACATTTAAACTGACTGACCCTCTCTGAGACAAACTCTGTTGATCTGAAGACCAGAAAGAGCCAGATAGGAAACATCAGTTTCCAAATACAGTGTAATAACTGTGAGGTCAATTACTTGGGTTACAATGGTGGATCAGGGTCAATTAGATTATCAGATCTAAAATGATTGACGCTGTTAATTTAAATAATTCAGGGACAAAAGCTCAGTCATTTCACTACATTCACTTTTCTACAACCACAAAACAGGGTGAGATGGGTTGAAATTATTACAGAGTAATATAGTTGGATGTAGACAGACGGAAAGATTCAGCTAATCAGCCCTAAAACTGTGCGATCTACGCCACTTCTGGATATATACATATAGCAAATTGCAATAAAGCCTATAAAAGTCAAGTTATGAAGTCTTGTGAATACGTTAATATGATTATGAGCAGTAGATTTTGCTCAAAACATCATCCAGTCGTTAATACTGTATCACTGTATCGTGTATCAAATCAACTTAGGTAATATGGAACTTTTCTCTATCGCACTGCTGAAATTCTATTGCTACACTATTTATTTTCAGTACACTTTATTTGTTGTTTGCAAACAGAAGAAACACTTATACCTATGAAAATTAGTGGATTATTTCTCCGTTAGGTACTTCTCTTAAAAAGTTTTGACGAAGTTTGTTTTTTGCAGACAACCCTTCAGTCTAGTTTAATTTAATTCACTGTCATTCATCCTTGAGTATTTTATTTTAAACAATCACTGTTGTTGAAGGTATCAGTTTGAATGACCTTCTAGTCTTGTAGAAATACAAAGACGAACTTAAGAACCTTTGGAAAACTTTGGAAAAATCAACAACTTTAAGTGTATATGTATGCTACAACTTTAAAGATAATTCAGTATTGACAGTGAGCTCCATGATATGAGTGAAACGAATAGGGAGAATGTGTGTAAAAGGTAAACGATATATATATCTCTGTTTATTTCATATATGCAGACCTCTAAGACTTTTGTCTAAACAGACAAGATCTTAAATCACAGTTTCTACACAGGCCATTATTTCCTTTTGAAAAATGTCGTTTCCGTCATCCAGCTATCTTATTAAATACAGCTTAGGGAATCTGTGAGGCTGCTCACTCTTAGAAAGGAGGTCTCTATAGATGGAATAAAATTTTATTGATATAAGTATAAAATTTGGGCACTGTGGTAGAGTATAATTCCATTATGGATAAGACTTTATTTTGATAAATCACACAGTGTTGTACAGTAGTATTAACTGATGACCACGTTTCGAGCACAAACTATTGCCACTCATAATCATATCAACTTACTCACACAACTTTTTACTTCATTTATATACATAGTGGAATTGACTAGATATTTGAATAAAAATCAATATAGGATAATGTACATTCAGAAATAATAATAATACGAGTGTTATTGATCAATTACAATCAAATGGGAAATAAGACGAGTGTTTTTTACAGTCATAATAAGCTGCAGGTTAGAATGTTGAGATGTTTTTGAATTGAAATAGAATTTTAAAACTATTTATTATCCTCTTCTGATTTAACTGACCGGTGGTAATAATATCTTCCATATTTCTTGTATTTGCATTGAGTCATTTCTGTTGCATGTGTTGGGTGTAGACGTGATGAACAAGGATTCCGTAATCAATCTCTCTCTCCACCTACCTATGTTACTTTTTAGAATTTTAACCCTATCTCACTCTATTGTGTGGTTTTTTGTTATTGCTTTACCTCGCTAAGCCAGAAATAATGCTGGTAAAGAGGAAAGGTCGAGCAAGAGGCTAGCAACCTCATCCTGTAAAAATTAAACACTGCTACAGAAACTTCAAGCCACTAGCTTGAGGCCCTATGTTCTACTGGGAACGTGAAGGAAAAGAAATTGTTATTGCGTGAAGTGCAACAGCTGAGCTATTTCCTAGATTACTTAACTTTTCAAGGTCAACCATTCTTCCCTTAGCTAAATTCATATGTTCTGATAATGTGACTACCCACGACCAACTAGTTTGACGTATGTAGTTGACCTCACATTCATTGCAAGGCATGTTGTAAATTATATTATTTTGTCTAATTGGGTCAACTGGGTCGTTTAACCTACAGAGCTTGTCCCTGAATGAGTTTGTAGGTTTGAATGCCTCCCTAATCCCTGCTTTATTAGGAATCCTACGCAGGGTCTGAGGTGTCCCCTCCTTATATGGTATAACAGTGGATGACTTTTGTTCTCTCTTATTTATGTTATCATTACTAGTTTCATAATTGTTTTTACTTTTGTTTTTGGCCTTTATTGATCTTCCTAGCCTAATCAATTCCACACATGTATATAATATATATATATTACTGTACAACACTACACTGTGTGACAATTTATCGAAATAAAATCTTATCTATAATGGCGTTATCAGCATAATGTCACACTATGTACTGCCGAAAACTGTTTTACTTGAAGACCCTGAATGAAGTGTAGAAGAGCAAGATCAATCTACAAAAATAATTATTCATAAAATTATTACCATTGGTAGTGAAGAAAGAAACGAAACTAATATCTTGTTCAGGCAGGATAAAATGATGTCATTATATATTTCGTTAGTTCCTTTCCTTTGGATTCAACGCTGGAAACGTTAACAGTAATCTACAAAATATTCCAATACTATGGTAAAAGCTGCAAAAGCAGCAGGACCAGATGGGATCCCAGCAGAAGCATTGAAAATGGACCCAGAGACAACAGCGGACCTGATGACATCATTGCTGGAGAAGGTGTGGAAAGAGGGCAAAGTACCTGAGGATTGAAAGAAAGGATACTTATTCAAACTACCAAAGAACGGAGACCTAAGTTAATGCAAAAACTGGCGTGGAATTATGCTCCTGTCCATCCCAAGCAAAATACTAAACCGCATCATTCTGGAGAGAATCAAACAAGCCCTGGATGCAAAACACTGACCGAAACAAGCTGGATTCAGGAGAAACAAATCATGTATTGATCAAATCGCCACACTACGGATCGTCATTCAAAAAAGTTTGGAATGGCAGTCACCACTCTATCTCAACTTCATCGACTTTGAAAAGTCCTTCGACAGCGTCGATCGAGAGGTGATTTGGCAACTACTTCGCTACTACGGGGTCCCATCGACAATTATACATCTCATCCAACAGTTATACGACAATGCTGCATGCCAAGTAATCCACAACGGGAAACTTATGGAAGCCTTCGAAGTGAGAACGGGAGTGATGCAAGGCTGTCTACTACCGCCAATGATCTTCCTGATTGCAGTAGACTGGATAATGCGACAGACAGTTAGCGGGCAATGAGGAAACAGGCATAAAATGGATTCGCACAAAAATAGAACTTGGAGGATCTGGACTTCGCCAGCGATGATATATGTCTGATTTCCCACAAACTGAAAGATATGCGAGTGTAAAGCAACAAGTTGGCAGAAGAGGCATCCACGGTATTTTTTTGGTAACAGCTTGATTCCACACTGTATTTTTGGTACAAGTATGGAATTTTCAGCGTGGATATCGGTAGCCCAAATTTCGCAGGCCGACCATAGATATCTGGTGTGCGCCGGTGTGGGCTCGAACCCCAGACCATGTGCATGGTCATCGAGGGTCCTAACCACTGTGCCACTGACGCACAAGTGAACATAGATAAAACAGAGGTGATGAAGATTCCTGGCCGACACCCACAGCAAGAACAACAACAACAGACAACAATCAGCCAGCATAAATGGGAAGAACGTAGAAGAAGCAATCTTCCTCACACACCTACCTGGGAAGCATCGTTTCAACTACAGGCCGACGGAACCGACGAGGATATCAAATCCAGAATCGGAAAAGCAAGACAAGCTTTCATTACTCTCACTTAGTCTGTGTGGAGGTCAACAGCACTCAGCATCAAAAATAAGATCCGGATTTTCAACTCCAAGTGAAGTCAGTTAGTACTACTCACTATTCGGATCGGAAACTTGACGCATCATAAAGAGCACCTCTAACAAACTACAGACCTTCATTAATGGCTGTCTTCGCTCAACAGTGAAGATCTGATGGCCAGGAAAGATCAGCAACAGGGAGGGATCTCTGGCAATGAGCGAACCAACCCAGGAGGAACCGATTGTGAAACAAACAGGTAGGAAGAAATGGAGATGGATTGGCCATACACTGAGGAAACCATCAAGTGACATCACTAGACAGGCCATTGCTGGAGTGGAACCGGAAAGGGAAGCGGCGAGTTGGTTGTCAGTGCAAGGGTGACTTGGGGGAGGTCATGTTGAGAGGAGATGAAGGCAAGTGGGCAGACTTGGAGCTGGGTGAAAACTCTAGCACAGAACCGAACGCAATGGAGACGCGCGGCTGAAGCCCTATGTTCCTCTAAGAATTAAAGAATATAATAATATAATAATATGGTTATGGACCACAAGGGTGATGGATATTAATATTTGTAATGGTGCTCCTTCGACTAAAAGATGAAGTACCTAGACTGACCACTTGCAATTGTATCTACCGACTCATCTGCGCTTGTGGAGCGAGTTATATCCAGCATGGCTATGTAAAGGTGTAGTGAAAACCATCAACAGTTCGATATTGAACCAACTGCTCCAAACCGGCCACAAAACCAGCGTTGAAAGATCCTTCTCTGTCATCTACTGGCTGTCAAATAAATTGCCAAAAACACTCAGGTACCACACACTTCAAACAGTAAAAGCTATCGCAATTCACGTGAAACAACCAGTGCTTTGCGCGCAAAAGAAGCAAGTCCAGCTGCTACTACTGCGCTGGTCTTCAGTGGAGACTATAAATTCATGAATTTGTATTATTATCTTTCCTAATTCTCCTGACATCCAGCTTTTTGTTATGTTGATGCTATTGAGCTGTAATCTGTCAATATTATTGATTCGATGTTATTTAAACATTAGTGTTGTTCATAACACTTATTCATTCATTCACTATTATGGATGGATATATAACTGTAGAGCCTGATGATGAAGTTATCGAAGAAAGTCTTCTTTGTTCATTATCACTCTTCTGAAAATGGCAAAATTATTTAGAAATTCCATCCTAGATGATCTAATTATAATATTTTTACTTATTTAAACAACATTCCTTTGCACTGCGTATCATTAATATAACATTTGTATATGACATGTTGATTTCTAGGCTTTATGCTTTGCCTTGATCCTTGTTTGGTCTTTCATTGTAATAATTCTTAGTGGTTGTGTGTACATTTACAGTGTGTTGTTTAACAAAATGAGTTTGTTCGAGTGAATTAGGTCATTCTAACCTTGGACTCTCTTTAAGAAGCTTTGGTGTGTGACTCTTATGGACAGCGCTTTTGATCCCACCTCGTTGGGAATATTCACCTTGACTCTAGAGTACCTTTAACAGTTGAACCTTGGCTAGCCAGTTTTGTCTTCGAGTTTTGATGTCATTAGTGTTTAACAGAACCGCTCAAATATCGGAGACTAAAAGTCTTTTTTCTGAGTTTGAAACGTTTCGTGATAGTGCGTGTTTCAACCAAGTTTATTCAGCCAAACAGTAGACGGTAAAGATCAGTTTCTTGAGTTGAGTCCACAACTGAGTGAATTCAGTCGCTAAAATATCACTTGACTGTGTAGCATAATCGAAACCAAAAAAATCCTTCTTAAGCTGGTTAGTGTGTATAGGAATAGTTGAGAAGTATATTCAAATTACGAAAAAATGTTAAACAGTACACCTATATAAGAGTCAAATAATTTTGTGAGGGAAAACACAGTTTTGTTTTGAACAAAAATATTTCTTCCCAACAACTTCATTTTCAAACTGCACAGTTGGAATTATATCATATTTATTAAATATTCCCATACTGAAACTTAGAACAACACATTTAAGCGAACAATATTGTTTGTTTTCAATTAGATCTCATCAGGATTAACACTAATATATATATAAGTTTACGAATAAAAATTCAAATATAAACCAATCATGGTGTTTTGTCTATAGGGTAATAAGATGGTGAATATAAATTGTGCAATCAGCCACAATAGTAGTAATGATAATATTAATAATAGTAATAATAATAATGGTCTTATCAATAATAAGGATGAAAAAGTGAGGCAATCTGTGATAACACGAATAATGAAGAACAGGATGATTAAACAATCAAATGTTCAGGTAGACGTAGTAGTCGATAAAGGCTAGTAACAACAAATGAAGCGATTAAGTAATGCTAGATTGCAAAGGAAGTAAATGAGACACGTTTTAATGAAGATGTGTTAAGATTAAGGGATGATAAGAGAGGGGTTGAAAATATAAACAAGGGGTGGTGTAGAATTCATTAGTTGATTATGTCTTAATAGACCAAGGAAGGGACAATGACTGTAAAAACGTTTTTGAATGCATAGTTTAGGTTTAATAGTGCGAATGCCTATTGTCTCAGCTGTGAGCAGTAGACGAATACGAAGTCTATTAGAAAGATTCGGTGGGATACGATGAATTACTTTGAAAGCTTTCGTTTTCTCCACTTCATGACCACTATCAATTAAATGTGACAGAATTGAGCTACGGATTGTTTTCTTCTGTCCTTTACCAAAACACGATGGAAGATGTTCACTAACACGTTGGCTGGCTAAGCTGTCTACTAGTACGCCCAACATAACTGTCACCGCAGGTGCAGTTGAACTGATAAATGCACATAGATGTGGCAAATCTATCTAGCTTATCCTTCGTTTGCGTCCCAATCATTCGTCGGCTAGAGAATGACAAACATAGGTGTGCTGCGTAAGATGTTCTACGTATACTCCTTGAAAGTCTTTGGAATAGAATCTCACTTAATAAGTCACCATTAAATTGTAACTTAATAAATAGAGGTTTCTTACGTGCAGTCAGAGTCTCAAGTTTTTTCTCTGACGTTTTCATATTTTTCTTTATATACAAATATATATATATATATATATATATATATATATAATATTATATTGGAAAAGGCAATAAGTGGCATTAGAAATCGTTCATTTGAAGTGAATGCAGCAATCCACTTCTGTCCCATTAAACCCCACGCCAATTATCTTTATTATTATTATCGTATTATATATATAAATTGACTCAGCAATTTTTAGTACCACTTAATGCCTTTTCCCATATAACATATATACAACTGTACAGCCTGTAAAGAAATATATGTTTCTTCGATGAATAGAACTGCATCTTTTCTTAATGAAATAACTTCGCTGAAAACAGATCACAAAGGGGTCTGATCACGAATATAGATAAAAACAAAATTAGGGTAGGTAATTACATTGTCAAAATAAAACGCAATTTAGATAACAAAATTAACCAAACAAGTAAATAATATAAAGTGAGGCAAGATTAACAACAATCCCCTTTCGGATGTATGAATGCGGTTCTCACTGTTTCACTGCCATGGCTTCAGTGATACTTAGCAACTTGGAGATGTCTTAAAGTTTAAATATTTTAAAGGATTTCAGTTGATGAACTTTACAATCACACTGTCTAACAGATGGTGAGTTATTGCACTACTAAGCACTTTTTCACCTTTAAGACTCGAGTTTCTTAGAAGCCGCTCAGATATGTGGTCACAAATCCTCACATTTGTTCGTCCGATATATATGCTTTGACACGTAAAATGTAAATTGGTATATGTAGTTGGAGGGAACAAGAGGAATATGCCAGTGAGCATTTTATTCAGTAAACTGTAATTAGTCTGGCAGCTGGGTTAGTTCGCCTGTAGGAACATTTATTCTATAATTTTCAATAAAGAAAGGAGGAATAAATTTTCAGTATAAAGTGATATCGTTGTATTTCATAGGTTTTCATCAGCTGAGGACTACCTGAAATTACTTCTTCTATAAGACACTCGAAACTGGATAAATACCCTGCAGATTTCACCTTCAACTGCGTTTATGAATTTACGTGAACTTGTGGGAGCAAGTACATTGAAAGGACGAAAAGAAGGGCTTTTGTCCGGTTTTCTGAACATATTCCAAGAAACCTGTGCTTGAAAGGAAGCAAATATTCTCAGAGTTCAATTACCAGACATATTGGTGATATCGGATATCTCGTAAAGATTTCTAAGTCCTTCAAAACTTTAAATACACAAAGGACAGCGAATTTACTACGATTTGCCGAAGCGATCGCAATCAAACGATTCAAATCAACCAAACTTATGCATATAGAAAAAAGTGTGACTAACCTCTCAGTCCCTTGGTAACTGAATTTTAATTACATTAATTAGTCATCTAATTCAGTGATCTCAACTCACTGAACAAATCTTAATCTCATAGACTGTAACCGCTTTTGTTTTTTTGAGTTGCTATGTGAACAAGCTACAAGCTAACACTGTTCTGTTAATCAAGTTTTTTCTGTTTTCTGTCTGACCCCTTCCCCTCTCTTTTCAACTTTAAAAGCGTATAAATTGGTGATGAAAACTTCAACTAAATAAATTGTAATGCTGTTGTCATTTTGGATGAGTCAATTTTATGTAGTAACTCTTCTTTACTACTACCGCTCAAACATTAAAGTATGTTTATTATCATCTATATATAACAACCATTGTAATTTCAGGTAGTGGTGTGCAGCTGATGAGAACCTGTGAAATAGAATGATGGCATCATTTTATACTGCAAATTTCGTCTTCCTTTCTTTGTTGAAATTTATCCAAGGAACCAAATGTATGAAATATTCTATAATTAATTCTTTCAGATAAGTCATCGTCTTTGAATCCAAGATTAAGGAAGACCGGTTGTTGTCTTTGCGTGTTGCCGCCCTGTTTAGTATCCTCTTGTGTTCATTGTTTTACATACACTTTTCGATGACAGCAAGCTCATTATTAGGTCTTCATATTGAACCTTAACTGTACAAATATGTGAATACCCTTCTGATTCACTATTACACAAGAAACAGAGTATGCACGTATGTGTTTATCTGGACTATGATCAATATTTGATCGGATATATATTTGTAAAATATCAGTGAAACTGAAATAAGTGATTCCAACGTTTCATTTGGCATGCTGGTCCAAAGGACAGGAGTCTTTTACCATACTTAATTAAAAACAGTATGAAATTTTAGCATCATATCTCAGAGTGAATTTCTGTGGTGATAATAATATGTATAAAAAAAATGTGTTATATAAGTCCAAAAACATTATCATTTTATTTTGCAAAATGTTCCATAAACTCATTGTTTTAATGGCTTCTTTTCTACTAGGTGTTTGTGAATAAAACTATTGACAAACAACAATACTATTTTTTCTATATACAAAGAACAATAAACGATGTTAACAGAGACACAATGTTCCTTTGACAGGCGTGAACTCCAGACGAAGTAAATCGATAAAGTCAAAATATTTTGGTTATTGTCTATCTTTTGTATACTTGTAGCCATTTATTAATTAACTTTGGATAAGCACACTACCAATTAGGCAATACTTTCAAGTGAATATAGCGTGACTTAGGTAATAAAAGTACTAACCCTCATTTTGTGTTATGGCTTTCATAGACTTCTACTCTAGCTATTATAGATGTATTAACAGTGGGGTGAAATGGTACTAAACAGTGTACTACATTATTATTATTATTCCCTTGCCCTCCGAGTGGAACATACGGCTTCAGCAACACATCTCCACATTGTTCTGTTTTCTGCAGTCCTCTTCAGTTGGGTCCACAACTGACCAAACCGTCTCATCTCTTTTTCACTCGGTCTCCTCCATGTCACCCTGGCACTGACTACCTACTCTTCGCTTCCCATCTGGATTCCACTCGAGCGGTGGCCTGGCGTGCGATGTCGTTCGGCGGCCTCTTCAAGGTATGCCCGAACCATCCTTCTCCACTTCCTCTTACAGCAATAAGAAAAGCAGGCTTCGTCTCTTCAATATATATTTACCTACCATTGATGCATATTAGTGACAGTGTTTGAATGAATCAAAAGAGTTCAAAAGTGTGAAATCGAATTCGGAATATTCGAATGATGCATTCTGAAGTGATAATTCACCAAGCGTTTCTATGTAAACTAAAATCATTTAAATCCCAAGATGTGAACTGTTATATACGCGAGTTCTTACATTTCGGAATGATTCCACTTCCTGAGCGGAGTCATTCCAGGCACATAGTTGATGATCTCAATCCCGAAAGAGCGAGATAAACATCCGTTGTCTAGATCAGTTTTATCTGAATGACAAGCTCTTCTTCTCGATGTGAGTGGTATTCAACTAATGATATTATTCAGTACTATGTGCTATGATTCCGTGCCATTTACAAGTTCAGGTTATCATTATGAGTGACTGAATTTCAACATAGAACTTTGAATAGAAAGAATAGAATAGTATAATGAAAAAAACATGAAGATTTAGTGGCTCACAAAGAGTAAATGCACCTGCATTAATGGAGGAGATTTCCACCAGTAGGTTCATAAAATCCTAGGGACGTCGACCGTGCAGCCTACAATCCCTTACGTGTTTAACTGAAACCAACAGTCAAAAGCCTCATGAATTAATATCTTATGCCAGCTCAGTTTGCTGGATGAAGAAGGCGAAGGCTTAGTATGTTCAGCACGTGTCCTAGCCATCTAAATCGACGTAGCTTCAAAACCTAATTCACTGACACACCTTCCTCATCTATCACTCTACGTCTTACCTCAATTATGCTAACAATATCACATTACTTCACACAGGAGATAGAACTCAAACAGCTGTGACTGAAGAAATCTAGCATTTCCATATCTTCTAATATCAATGAATATTTCTCACAGCCAAAAAGCAGAACAATACAAAAAGTGCTTTGATGGACAACCGAAGTCTTCACCTTACGAACGTTTTTAAGACTTGAAAGGTATTAATTATAACCTAAGAAATTATAGGTTTCTAAATGGGCCAACTAAACATAATTTTTCAACTGCATCTTGAGCATGAAACTTAAAAATCCTCATTGCTTCATACAAAAGGAAAAGACTTCAGCGAAGAGTTACTCTTTTCACCGACATTATTCTGAAGCTGTGCAGATTATATGCATTATAGCACATATATATTCCCTTTATGAATTTAGACAAAGCAATAAGAAGACGTAATTTGTCTGAATCATGTAATGTATATTTGCGAAACACATTTCAAATAATCTGATCACACCCATGGACTTGTTATAGGAATATATATGAAATTAATAAAGAGTTAAGAGGTGAGAAAATAAATTTAGGTAAAGTTAAGTCTTCATTAACTCGATATATTCCTATGACAAGTCCGTGTGTGTAATCAGATTGTTCGAAACGTGTTGCGAAAATACATTACACGATTCAGACAAATTAAGTCTTGTTATTGCTTTGTGTGAATATATATATTCGCTTATAAACAAAAGCAATATTTACAGAGATGTGGGATTAGAAGTGTAGATTTCAAATTACAAATTGCTCAATATAAAAGGCGTTAACCGGGTGGAAACTAAAATAAAATTAAAAGATTAAGTCGAGTGACGTAATATTGTTGATGGGACCGAGTAGAACGCAAATAATATTGAACGAGGGACAAGTTAGTAGCAGTGGTACTAAGGGGGGAGTTAGGTAAGAAATTAATGCGATTAAAGGACAAAGCAGTCATTTATTTGTGTGTGCTAAAGTGTGACAATGAGCGGAAATACTTAAGTAAGGTAATAATGGTGTATAGAATTATGAGTCACATTTGATTAGACAAATAAATGATAACCAAATAAATAGGGGTCAATCTAAAGTGCAATAGACAAGTGTGAAATGGATGATCGGAAAATAAAGTACATTTGGAAATGTGAATATGTGGAAACATAGAGCGAGTGAAATGTTGTCAAAGTAGTAGACTAGATAAAATGTTAGAATATGATAACATAAAGTGGAATAAAGAAGGCTAACAAAGATTTTATGTGAACTATATGATAGAATCAAGATCTCGACAAAGAAAGAGATAGTACATATTGTTTTTGTACACAAAGGTCTTGCTTTATGTGTTATGTATTGCCAAAGCCTCTGTTATACTAAGTAAATGCACTCATGTCTCTTTCGGCAAACGTTGTCGGATTTTTAGACTATATTGAATGATGTGTCAGATGCTATTGGCAGCTAATATAAGGTGAGTACAACTTTGGTGACTGAGAATTCAGACTTGAATTATGTCGGTAAATGATGTTAGAAAACAAATGGAATTCCGTCTTTCCGATAGAAGTAAATCGGTTTTGTAACCCAGTAATAGTGGGTTGTTTTGTTTTTCCTTAACCCCGGTTATTTAAGTCTAATTCATCCTTATAGAACATCTCTCTACAGGATGATTAGGCTTAATGTTCTGCTTATGATGGGCTGTAGTGTAGTTTCCCATTTCATAGTTCGAAAAGTTTGGCTTTTTTCCAGTTAGCAGGTACACTGTAGTTCTTCCAAAAGTGTGACAGTGATGTTAGCATTTTCGCGCTGATCTCTGTTTCCCTTTCCAGTGATACTGGGTGAATTCTATTTGGTTCTTCTGGTTTCCCAGCTTCCAGCAACTTTGCGGCATTCAAGAATTATGTTTTTGTCATGTGGTAGGTATTTGCATGTAGTTCTGTATTTGTTAGTGTTTGTAGCAGAAGTATTTTAGAACGATACGTGGTCGGTGGTCGGCTCAAAAGTCCTTTGAAGTGAACATGCAATCCTACCCTTCTTTTCACCTTTTCGGCAACTGGGTTTTCTTCACTATCTTTTATCGGTTTCGTCTACGCTGACAGCAATCTAATTATTCGGTATTTAGAACGAGGAACCCTCAGTTCGAGTCCCATTGGAAACATCAACATTCTTGAATATACTTAGCTGAGATGTCCGAAAATGGGTTGAAACATGCATCACAGTTCCTATTATTATCTGATGCCATACAACCAACCGTCATTTTTGACTGATTTTAGTTCAATTTTGATTTTCTAGTTGGTCGACTGGATCGAAATGTTTGGCCTCTGATGACATGTGGATTCCTTGTGTGGATACTTTGATGATGTCTTAGGATTAACCTGAAGTAACTTCTATGTATGATGACTAGTATTGGAGTCCATAATATGCACGTTTTGTCCTCTTTGGGACTGGTCATCTGGATGTACTTGCATTTCCAGTGAGTTAAGGTTTTCCTGCCATCATTTTGTCTATATATATTTTTCTGTTGTTGTTTGAGCTACTAAAACGTTTGCTAGTAGTTAAAAGTAAACAGCAAATAAATTCAGTTGGTTAGCGAAATGTAAATATCAATCTTCAGTTCATTGATGACTACTAAGTGGATGTCCTGCATGTGTAGTGAGGAGCCATGACCAGTGCAGTCCACCAAGTCAGGGGTGAAGTGGATACTTATCGGAGACATTATCAGAAGATAGCTCTTTATCACTAGTCATTGAATTCCAGCCCAATTGAATCTTAACCAGAAAGTCTCAGGCGTTATCCCTGCTTGATTTCTCCTTTCAGAGGATACTCTGCCTTTCAGCATTTGTGATTCTGTTGTGTAAACACACTTTGACGTGTTTCAGTATTTACTTAAAGTTATTAATTATAGCACTAATCAAAACATTTTATAGCTTGATGTTGTTTTTTTGGTTATTTGCCTGCGATTGTAATTTCTTATACATCACCTTATAGAATCAACAGGCTTATTTCATCTTCGGAATAAATAATTTCTGAAATGTTACCTTCATAATAGCATGGGCACTATTTCGCCTGCTTTTCTTGTAAACTGATATTCAATTTACAAATTCCTATTTTCGCATTTAGAATAAACAACAACAGATTGAGCGATGAAATATGCATTCCTTTCCAATTCGTCCTTCATCATTGGCTGGCTCTACACTAATATACACTTTATGCATCAAAACCTTTTTTACTAATCAAGTGGTTATTTTAGTTAATCAGTCTTAGGTATAGCCATAGGCGGGTGTGAAATTAAGAGGTTTAAGGTTATCAAAACAAATAACTAATGGGTGTAAGTAACAAGATATCTACGTTTTGAAGGAGGGAGAGGTGAGATTTAATTACGGAATTCAAGATAAGTTCATTCTTAGATGTGTTTTCTTATTTCTTTCCCTTCTCAGTGAAACATAGGGCTTCAAATGTCGGTAGCAGTGGTGTTAACTTGTATGGGATGGGGTTGCTAGCCCTATGCACAACCTTCCCTCTTTACCAGTCTTAATACTGGCTTAACGAGGTTCGACAGTGCATTGGCTGGGGACTGAACCTCGGACCACCTGAGTGGCTGGCAAGCATTCCACCCATGTGCCACCGACGTATCTAATTCTTAGATGTTAGCAAGAAGTTATTACAGAATCAAGAAATCTGTAGAATAATGATGACTAAGAATAATAGGATGACTCAGAACAATTACGTAAGACACAAACAAGTTAATAGAATTAGCTAGAATTGTAAAAATTAACAAAGTCAAAAAATGGTTACAAGGTGAGGGGATAAATCGTTTTTGAAAACACAATACATATTGTGTAGTTGCCTACGGCAAAGAAAGAGGTTGTACAAGTATCTTTTAAACATACAGAATTGACTTGTTCAAATGAATTCCAATTGCCTCTGCTGTATTTAAATGTCGTGCCGTAGACCATGTGAGAGGTTGGGTGAAATACGATAAATAACTTTAAAAGTTTTGTTAGAGTTGATCAGATGTCGCGTATCAACGAGATGAGCTGATAACGAGCTGCATATGGCTTAGTTCGACCTTTGCTAAGCCAGGATTGGAGGTGTTCAGATATTTTTACGTTGAACTTGCCTGATGGTACACCCATGTAGGTAGCTCCGCATCGGCAGTTCAACTGGTAAATACACATGGAAGAGGATTAGCAGAGCAGTCTCTCTTTATTTCTTGAACTAAGTGTCGAATATACGGCATAACTAAGCTGCTTTAAAATTCCTTTTGAAGGCCCTTCTCGATCAGAGATTGTGATGAAATCTCAATACTGACATCACCCGCAAATTGTATTCTTGGGAACAGTCAGCACCTTCGACTTTCGACTTTCTGAGTTCATGTGTTTATTCACGAATTTGGTCGATATCCGTTTCTACTTAGTAGGTCACGAATATAACCAAGTTCTTCGTTCAGTGATCTTAAATTACTTTTCATTATTCATTGAATGTGGTATTGAATGACTACTGTGTTTACAAGAATTAATAAAATCTCATTTTAATACATCTGAAAAATCAGGCAGAAATACAGAAATCTTCTAGAACAACTTCCCAACTGGAAACTGCCATTTATTGTGGGAATAATTGTCTGGGAAATCCCTCCTCAACAATCTAGTGGCAATATTCATACTACATTTGTATCCCTTTTTCTCCCAGACTGTATATCATTATTCTGATATTTGCATTTCATGTGTTAACTTGATCCTTATTATTTCCCTTTACCCCTGCTTAATCTTTAATTTTAATACTTCACTTTGCGGTTGTGAGATACATTGATAATGTATTGTTTTACGAATGTGATTTTGTTTAGGGTGAATGAAGGTGATTTTAGCCTTGGACAGTCTGCAGGAATTGTTGATGTGTGGGATTCTCGTGGTGAGAGAGATTTTGATGCCACCTTCTGGGAATATTCCGCTTAACTCTCAGGTGCTTCCTACAAGAGAATTTTCATTAAGTAACTTTGTTCTATAATACTTGTTTTCTATTTGAAAATCATCTAAACTGCATAACCGTCTAACTGCTTTGTTGAGGCAATTTTGTTTGGTTTTTTTTAATGTTATTAATGTTGAAAAGAATCACAAAGATCTGACCACGAATAATCCTCTCTTCGTTAATTTTGGAGAGATTGTGACTTTGATTAACCCAAGGAAGTCCAGTAAAATGCAAAGATTGGTTTCCTGTGTTCAGACTATATAAGAAGTCAGTTTAATTCGTTACAATAACTTTATGGTATAACGAAGTTCATGCCATTCATTTTTTATTCTGTAATAAATTTATAGTGAATCTATCTGGTTGCCCAAAAAGAGTTCATAAATATTTCTACCATGACGTAAAAAATTGGTAGTCCTGTAAGTACTGATAATAAATGACGTTTGTTCGAAAGCTTTTCTTACAAAAGTAGATGTTTTTACCTTTGTATTGTCAACACTCTCCAGTCTGCATCATCATCTCAAGTGCATTTATAAGCATTTTATAGATAGTTTTTATTTGAAATATTAATAACGAAACCATCTCCCATCTTTCTATATCGTACCATTAAAGTGCAGAATGATAGCATAGTTCAAAAAATACAGTCTACAAAGCAGAGACATCAACTGAAGACTATCTGAAGTTTACAAATTTACAGTCTAATCGGTTTTAGGCGGAGAAATATCTTCTCACAGAAAAGGGGTTATACTCAGAATTAAACATTGAAGATGTTGCTACTTTTTGAATAATTTTTCGGGAAAAAACACATGTCCTGCTTAGATAACTTCGAAGAATTATTTTTAATAAGCCTGTCTGCCAACAGAAATCAGCGTAATTATCCTACTTTTAGGTTGCAGACTCCCGGGTTGGGGCCCTCGGGACTCTAGGAATCAATGGCTGGAGACAATAGGTGATATGGCTCAAAATCGTTGTCAATGGCGCAGATGTATTCAGTCTCTGTAATCTTTCATATTTCTTTTCTACCATTACCCATTCTGTTTCACTGTTATACTTGTCAAACTCTGTTGATTCTCTTCACTCATCTTCTTGTCTACTTTTGTGTGGCATTTGGAACGTGGCAACTCGAACTGCTGCACTTCGGTGCCAAGCTCTATGTTGAATCCAGACAGACAGACAGACAGACAGACTTTTAGGTTGAAGAAGACACTATATCGAAATTATCCCCATAAGAATCAATCTCATATGTGCGGAAGACAGACTAAGTAGAGAAATAGAGTTTTTCCATTACATTAATTTAGAATGGTTATCAACTAGTAAGACGATTAATCCACAAATGATAGAAGCACTAAGGAAGAAATTGCGAAGCTGTAGTTCTTCGAAGTGGATTATCAAAATCACTTCCAAAAACATTCTCTGCCTAATTTCAACGTCTCACCTTCACGTATCCCCTTATCAATCACAACGTCAAAAGTAATGTTCTACTGTCAGTGACATTCATGTGCACATATCGACTGACTGATTCCTGTTGAGTTAAGAAAGTTATCGGTATCAGTAGGGTATTGACGAGCAGTGCACAAAGACATTAACCCAATATGGTTATCAAAAGGGAGGAATTAGACGGGCAATGGTTCAATAGTTCTTGAGTAAATTGTTTTCACAAATCATTCCGTGTCAACCAAAAGAAAAGTCTTTCACGATAAGATGTAAGATAAAACGAAGTTATTCTGACAGTTACCTGTTAAATCCTCTCTGCATAGCCCAAGCTCTTGCTATACACAAGAAAACCCTGAAGTGTGTATGCATAAGCGATTCGTCTAATTTCTTTTGCTACTGTGGCTTTGAACTTTTGTTTCTTTCTACAACTTTCACACTAACTGAATGTGTGATTTATGTTCATTCGGCGTTTCTCCTTCCAAGCTACTAACTTCAAAGTATAATTTATAAATATTCAAAATTTCTTACCGTCATTAAAAACAATTCTGTTTCCAAGGGCTTGTATTTTCTAATGCTAATCACTTCAGTGAAGCACTTATCACATATATTCTTTTAGATTACATAGTTTATTTTTTTTACGAAGTTGATCACGGGTTGATATCAGTTGGAGAACTCCTGAAAACCAGAAGAAGGTACTGGATAGCTGTTTCATCCTAGTTTGGGAACCATCATCAGCGCACACCCACCGCCACGGTTCGAACCCAGCATCTTCCGGTTACAAGGTGAGCTAGCTCGTATACCATTTAGCCAGTGGGACCCGACTCAACGGCAAACCCATGAATTCTAACTTCTACAAATTCGTGATTTAGCGCGACCACCAACCAATGTCGTCGATGGGACATCCATCCTCACACTTGACTGGTTGGACTTCACTGGTCCTGGGTTCGAACCCCTGATGTTCCCCAAACTATGATGAAACACATGTCCAGTCCTCCCTTGTTTTCAATGGTCCTCTAACTGGTATCACTCTGTGATCAACTCGTGAAAACAAGACTAATTCCTACGGACCAACATAATTTATTATTGTTCTTCATATGTGATTTAATGTTTTCTTACCGACTGATATGAACTAACCTTACGGTCACCTCTTACAACATTACATAACTGTTTGTCGTTTCAGGGAACTTATGTTATGAATATTCTGTTTCTAAAGGAATAATGATTTCCTGTTTGATTGATTAGATCAAAATATTTGGTCTTTGTTGACGCGTCGGTTCATAACACGAATGTTTAACTTGAAGTAATTTGTTGAATGGTGACTAGCAGCGGAGTCCACAATATTTGGGACTGATTAGACGGATGTACCTACATTCCCAGTGAGTTGTAGTGTTTCCAGCGGTCTTCGAACCCAGCACTTACAGTTTCAAACGCTATAGCTTTATCCACTAGACGACTAGGCTACGAGAGCCACATCTTGTACAACGGGCGTCACTTATTACTTGTTTTTATTTCAATTTTGATTTTCCCATTGACCTACTGGACAGAAATATTTGGCTTGTCTTGACATGGGTACTTATTTACTGTCTTCATGGGAGCACAGTCACTCACTGAGAATGCAGTTACGTCCAGTAGACGCGTCTCAAATAAGACGAAACGCTCATATTTTTGATTCCACCACTAACAACCATTCACCAACTTACTCCAAGAATATATTTTGCTGACCTGTTGTCTTTTTCATTTATACCATATGAGTATTTTTCATGGTGTGGTTGTGAAGTATGAAAAGAAGGGAATATTGCAAACAGAGGCTAATTATTTTCCCTCCCTCATAGATATATATGAATAATAATTTAATTACTAGCCGCATGAATCACATGTCTTGTATTAACCGGAAACAAACTATTAGTTGGTGAATTATTATGAACTTTGTTTAAACTTTGGCTTAATGGTTTAAAAGGTACTGGACTACAGAAATATAATGCTTGTTGGCTCTCGTTTACGGGTTGGCTTAATTTTTAAATATGATTCAGAATTACGTGGTATCATACATTTACATATTGAAAAAAAAGGTGAAATTAGGGAATATCGGTTGCTCTTCTGATTTCACACTATACTTAGTCGTGTGTATTGAAAACAATGGTGAATAAAAAGATTAACGTAAATCAGGTGGAACATTAAAATTACAGTCTGATGATATTAGATGGTTGAAGACAATCGGCCAGAAGAAGCCTCACCTAACCTAGATTTCGTACTTGTTCGCACTCAGCACTCAGAAAGGCGTATTTTCAATCTCGAAGGAACTCATGTCCCTTCTGAGATTCGAACTAGCATCACTCAGTGCTGCAGTCAGAGACGCTATGACTGAGCTATTGGAACTTGTGATTGACCTCCTGTAGAGCTGCGGGGGATACTTTGATTGCACACTAGTAACTAGTGTGGTGTGTCTAGTTACTTCTTTTATACAGACTGAATTCTGAATTCAGACTGAAGTATCCACTACAGTCCTTCAGGAGGTCAGCCGTGAGGCCGAATAGCTCAGTGGTTACGTTTCTGATTGCAGCACTGAGTGACGCGGGTTCGAATCTCTGAAGGGACATGAGTCCCTTCAAGATTGTAGATACGTCTGGCTAACGATTGAGCGCCAACTAGCACGAAACCTAGGTCCAAGGCTTCCTGTGGCAGATTGTCTCCAACCACCTAATATCATCAAATCAATGTACCTAGAATGGTGGCCACGTTGCAAATTTGACTGATAGAATTTATTCTGCAACAAAGAAACGACTAGACATATCACACTGGTTACTAGTGTCCAATCAAAAATTATGGTCTATTGTGGATTTGCTTTTCTTAACCACATTAAATGCGGTAGCATGTTTGATTGATGATGAAGTTCTCTGAAATAGTCTAGTGGCAACAGACTGTTACTAACGTAAGGGGTGGCGGTTGAAGTTGAATTTAAAATCTGGGTCGCATGAGGGTTGGAACTAGATCAATCAGCCAGCTTTTCAACATCTGTGCTACAGTTGTTTTACCACTATTATTACTTTTAATCCTTCGGATTCCAAGTGGAACTTATGTTTTCAACAAAAATTTCCATTTCATTGTATTCTCTGCAATCATCTTTAACTGGCTTTCATCTTATCCTTATGTGGCTTCCTGCATGTGAACGTCAGATCGCTACGTGATGTCACTCCATGTATGTCACTTAGCATATGCCCTATCCATCTCAATTTTCAGATTCCCACACTACCGCCTATTTTACTAGTTCACCAGTTTACTATCTGGTTCAAAGCCCGCGAAAAGAGACAACATACCCAATAAATACTAACTTTTGAAATGAGCCAGAGGTTTAGCTGCAAGTTCAGGAATTCTTCACTTCATATTGTTGGTCATTCTCACCAAGTCTTGACTGTGTAACAGTCAGGGAAGAAACATTCGCCAATTATCTTAATTTTGAAAGCTATCCAACAGCATCCAATGTCATCTTATTTTTGATTATAGCCTGATTCCATACAGTATTTTTGTTACAATTATGGAATTCTCAGCATATGATATCGGTAGCCCGAATTTCGCAGGCTAATCATTGATATCAGCTGCGCGTTGGCAGTGGATAGAAACCCGGACCATATGCATGACGGGCAAGAGTCCTAACTGATGTGCCACCGACGCACACATGGTTGTTTCAGTGCCGCGCATAAATTTATCAGTCACAGTATTGCCTCAGAGATGGCACTTAGCTAACCACTCTCTTCAGTCCAGGGAGACGCAGATAGATTGAGAGATCACTGCTGGACGATTAAGTAGCAACGAGTATTGTCTGTGACTTCGAAATCATTCAAAAGGCATGTTGCTTCGGAAAGAAGAAATTCAAGAATACCAGGCGAGTGTCATTAATAACTTAACGACATTATGTCTAGTGGTACAATGATACCTCAAGTCTGTTATCAGTCGTATGTGAAAGATTTAACATAATGTACTCATCAGTAATATGCCAAGTCTACATGCAGTTCAATTCATTTGTGTTAAGGTAGTAAACATGTTTTAAGTGAAGAAGAACGCGGCTATTATCAAGAGGTTAGACACTGTTTCTCAACCACTAGATACAAGAAGTAATTGTTTTTTTCAACCCGTTTCCGATAATCTGGGCTCATTCAAAGCCGGTGTATTCACACGTCTTCTGATTACATTTCATCATGAGAAAATGTCTGTTTACAAAGAGAAGTGATTATTCAACATCAATATATTCTTCATAGTTTCAAAGACAGACAAAAAATTTACAGTAGTTTGAGCAGCACTGACTATTTTTTCTGCAACTAAAGTTAGAATGTATGCACGTTTGACAAGTTCCCAAACCCAGTGTATCGTATTCACATTGTAAATCACCACAACAACGACGAATAAAGGTTCCTGTACACGGAGCTCCAATTCTTTGGCAACATTGATTCACTGTATTAAAAAGGCAAAGATTAAAATAAATCAAAATGAATGAATGATACTCTGATGTGCTGAGTAATAAAATTTTCAAGTAACCAAAACACGTAACATACTAGTGGTGTAGAATAATTCAGAGTAAAAATCCCATTGAAAGATGTCAAGTTTCAAACAGCTTGTGTAAGGATTATGGGTGATTTCAGAGCATTTATACCAACAGCAGTGCAGCTTAAAATAACTTATCGGTCTCGATTTGTGTTGATGTATATCCGAATGGCCGTTTCGCAACACCGAAATCCACACAGTTGCATGGTTAAAGCTTCATGATTACTATTTCAGATCTAGTCAAAATCCCAATACAGTTACACAAAAGATTAGGATTTACGGTAATTCATAATCTGCGATAAGCATTAAGTGACAGTTATTTCCTCTTAAAGGCGCACTATTATGTTCTCAGTTGGTTATAGAGGTCTATATTGAGTAGTGAGTTTGAGAATGAGTCATTTGTAAGCAAAGGATTTCCAGTGAAATGATCCACGCGTTAAGATGATAAACAATAGAAAATAAAAGTGGTCCACTATTGGAAAATCAACAGGGCAGGGACATCATATTTTCATAGATAATCCCCATTCAGGCATTAATGAAAACAAAACACGTAGATCAAATAAAAGTCTCTTTTCGACGAATTCATTCTCTTAGCTGTACAATCGCAAATATATATGCCTTATTTTGTATGTATGCGTACATTAAGTTTGTCAAACAAAATTACAATCGGCTATGGTTATTTTAACTAAACAGGTGAATACTGGTAAATGGAGTTACGTAATACAAAATCAGTCAAGAAAATTAGGTGTTAATGAAATTAGGCTAGTAACAAAGGTGATGGGTTGTCACAAACAGTTGTTAAAAGAAGTTATGTAATGATGAATGAATAGTTTGATGATTGAGTTTTACTCAGGATTCACATAAGAACAAAGTAGATAATGTGAAATCACGTAAGAGTTCTAAATGAATACAAGAATTATAAGCAATTAAAGAACAGGTAAACCATTTACCAGTCTTCACCTGTTTAGTTAAAATAACCATAACCGATTGTAATTTTGTTTGACAAACTTAATGTAAACATACATACAAAATAAGGCATATATATTTGCGATTGTACAGCTAAGAGAATGAATTCGCCGAAAAGAGACATCATGTTTTGTTTATCCTCATGAAGTAGCTTTGTGCAAGAAATAATTTGATGAAAAATAACTCTACTCAAATGAATCACATTCACGTAATCCATATGATAATGTAAACGTAAATTTCCAAGCAAAAATTGTACTCATGAGGTAATGAGGTAAGAAATTCTTGCAGAATGCACTCGTGAATGTAGGCGAAGTCATCATTATTCTAGGATTCTAACTGATGAAGTGATCGAACTCACCGTCACGATGATTATTTGCAGACTGCGATAATGATCGACGCTCAGAATTTTATCGTCAATTATTGATCAGTACAATTGCAGATCAATATCTGTGCATGAGCAGTTCTAGGTGATTTCAAAGATGACAGTTAGCAAGTTGGTGTTTACTGTAAGCTACTGTAGTTCGTTACTGACTGGGCTGTGTGTTTTCTAATACCGGAAAGGTTCAGGATTGTTGTGTAAGCTCTTTCAGAGCTCATAGTGAGCATTCTACGAGCAATATACTATCAGCATTGAGGACAATGAAGTGCTGAGCGCTACCATCAAGTCATCGGTTAGCACAAGGTATTGTTTATTCCTGGGATGAGTGAGATAAGTTAATCACTGGAGTGAAGTTTTGATTTCTCACTCCTCAAACCTAAATTACCAAATTTCAATCATTAAAGAAGAGTTGAAATTGGAAATACTCATGATTACATCACGACTGAATTGTTAGCAATGGGATTTTACCCTGATGATGATTTTTGTATTCTTCACTGGTTTTGTTCCCTTGCATCAACTACAATGCTTAAGCGGTTTTCATCAGCTCTGAATCTACTGTGAATTCTTAGTGATATGAACATCTCTAAAATGAAATGCTTTTGAGGCAAGGATGCCTCAGTTTTCGTAGCGGGAGACATAACTTCACTAGATATTATTCAGTAACAAAGAGAACAGATTACGAAACAAATACGTTGGAAGAAAGGACGAGATTCGACGAATTCATCTTGCACGTGAAGACAAATTAGAACTGAATGACTGACTCTGATTTGGCTTATCAATGCAAAAGGTGAATTCAGATGCTCACAGGATTCCATGAGAACAAATTATCCTTGCGAACAACTGAATAACACTATTGCAACGAAAGACTATGAAATTACAAGGCGAAGTATCGACTATAGAAAGTTCATGTGAAATCTAGCCACCGTAATACGTATATATACATACATATATATTTATATTTACATACCACGAATCGGCAGAAGTTAGATTTCATGGCCCTTTGGGTCGGTCCAGTGCCTGCATATTCAATGAGCTCGCCTTAAAACCTGAAAAACCTAGGTATGATTCACGGGGAGAAGATCACTTGTGTGTACGGCTGAAGATTCCTTAAAGCAGGAAAGAAGTAACAACTATCCAGTACTCCCAGGTTTTCAGCGCTTCCCTAACTGAAATCAGTCTCCAAAAGACTGGGCTATGTCAACTAGCATTAGCTGCCTCTCTCTTACTTATCATTATTATTTCGCTTTTATTCCAGGAACATTACTTGTGGTACAGTGTGGAATTTTCAGCATATATCTACAATACTGCATCTAATTTCATCGTACATTTAAAAGGAGTATTACAAAAAAATATATAAAAAAACACAATACAAACAAAAAAAACACAGAAATAACAAAAAATGCAAATAAAAATGCCAAGTAGAAAGTAAGATAAACACCAATGATGAAAAATATATCAGTATTGGGTAGTGGAAGCTTTGATATGTGTATGTGTGGTGAACGGTAACAGCTATAATCATACAAGAAAATTATAAGATGTTCTTAAGAATGTTTATAGCCAAGATGATCAGTTAATTTGATTGAACTGCACTAAACAATCATAAAATAAACATTTCAGGGTTTTTATTTTTATTGTCAGTACTAATGCAGTGTTTGTTGTGGTAGTGTGAGTTATCCTGCATAAATACACAATTTTAAGATGGTGATGATGGCGTTTCACAAACAAGATTGTCAGTTAAATAGTGCCGAACAAAGAACAACCAAAAAACTAATATTGAATGATGGTTAATGACAGGACAATTTTGCAATAATCATAGTGATAATATATTCGAACCCAGTAGATATACAAAAGAATGAATAGAATAAAGAATAAAAAAAATGTAAGCCAATGATAATAATTTTAAGCAGCTAAGTATTTTTAAGAAGGTTGTTCACTATAGAGTACAAATAAGAGAGTGTAAGGGGGAAATAACAAGGGCCAAAATTATGTTATTAACAACAAAGCAAGTCATAGGTTTCACGCTTAACATTGTCTCCGTTTCACTTAGAACACGGGCTGGCCAAATATGGTATCGTTGAGTTCCTATACTTGGTTGTACGAGCATACATTATTTTGTACTGATTTCTGGTTCTACCTGATGAGATGCATATGTGTTTATGACACACATATGACATATGTGTTTAAATTCACATCACGCAGAGATCTTCAGTAAGTTCTAGCCTATATGCACTCATTTCCAAACATCAGTCTTCTAATCGGTGACCATATTCCCTGATTTCCCCCTTAGTCTTTTCTAAAAATAAATAGCTCATATAAATTAGCAGAGATCAGATCAGTGAAAAAAATCAGTAAAAATTGAATCCTATGAAGTGTATTAATACAAGCATAGGGAGTAACTCACTTGTGAGCATCAATCCGAGGAGAAATGAAATGCACGACAGCTTATTGAAACAAAGAAAACCCATTGAAATGAAGATATTTTCCTTCTATTACTTTCAGTTGAACGTATGGAAATATATGTGGGTTGAACAACCAATCACAGTTCTTCCCATCTCATTTTAACTTCTTGATCGGGAAGTGTGTCCCATAGTTAAATCTATGAGTGACCAATGAGAGAAGCTTGTAGAAAGGCATTTGATAAAAATTCATATGAACTGTGATCAAGATATGACTGGAGAATTCCAGAATAATTGATGAAAGCTGATTAATTTCTCTAAGGAAGTTTGGACAGCGTTTACAGACTGCGTTAAACAGACGATTGTAAGTAACACTGCAGTGAATATATCACTAATAAATAAATGAAAGAAATGAAGTTATATGATGAGGAATAACATCACTAATAATAAACGAGGATAGCTTGTTAATAGTATGTATGTGTGCGTATGTGTATGGATGATTCGACAACAGTTGTGGAGGCTGTAAGACTGAGGAATAAAATTTATGAGGAGGTGATGAAAGCCGTCTAGTGATGGTGAAGAGAAAAGAGGAACAGGAATATGGATGGGAGGCTTGCCATTAGTCTAACATTGTTTGAGTATGGATCAGTGCCTGAACTTGTAGTTTAAGAATACAGAGGCTCTCTTATTGCTACAAATTCAAGCATTTGCAAAAGACTTGGACACACTGTTTGTGGTCATGTTTTTCGGTAGGTGATATATCCCACTCAAGGTTATGTTAACGTCCATGTGATATCTTGTGTTCACTAAGTTTGACAGAACAAAGCCTTCTGCAGACTTAATTTCATCATTTCAGCATCAGTCAGGTAAGCTTTCTCGAATTTATCGATGAACCTGTTCATTTTTGCCCTATGAATAGCTTGATAAACAGAAGCACTGAAAGCAGTATATGCATGAGGTTGAATGTAGAAATTCATATGCAGATAGGAAAAGATTTTTATCTTTGTGTTGCCTTAGCGCTGAAATCTCTCCATTTCCTCTATATCGCACAGTGATATCATGAAACAGTAGACTGGGTACACACGTTCTTAAAGTTCTTGGATAATTTCGCTGGACTCCAGGTCTCTTGGTTATTTGAGAATCAAAACTTTAAGTCAGTTGAAAAGAAGAAGAGAGGTTACAAAACGGATATTATAATGAATGGAAAATAAGTAATTGTCTTTATAGATAAGTGGGTCAGAAGATGGTTATGCCTGGTCGCACGTCTCTTCAACCAAATGCAATCTGGAAAATAGCGAAGGACTAGCTAGACATATGACAATTTTCACAACCCAGCTTACAATCAAAGGAATCCAAATCTTTTAATCATCCATATCAAGTTTTCTCAAGTTTGAAATATTTACGATGTGCAATATATAAGTCGGTATAGTACAATATCCTTCCAGGCAACCGTAGAATAAGATGATCCTAAGTGATAATGCTAAAATTCAACTGATGATTACAGATACGGGTCAACGGTAGATTCAAATAGAATAGTACAAACAAGAGTACGTTGAAAATGAGTCAATTCATGCCTGTCCATGAGTCTGATATCTGGAGGATTTCCTTCAACAGAGGAGGAACCTCAGGACTATAAGGCGACATGTTTCCCTGTTGTGTAGTTAGTTGCACCTGATGTGACTATGAATGGTAAATTCTCCGTGTAATACCATTCAGAGTATAATACCATTTATAATAATACATATCTCGTAGGCTGCAAATTTTAATATTTCCCATTGTTGTAAATTACATTTTAGTATTTTCAATGATTCTACGCCTCAAAGGATTGACAATATTATTTCATATCTAAATGAGGCCGGTCAGTCAGTTCCTCTTCATAGGTAATCAGTTAGTCATAACAACATAGACTCTGTTTCATTTTGATAGATTCCAGGTCACAGTGGAACCCATAATTCAACTTTTTACACATTTCGGACCACTTGGCTACATGGTACTCACTGAGATGAATAGTCAGCAATCATTGTTACAAACGCCAAAGCGTTATCTATTAGACCACTTAGCCACCATAGCCATCTTTGGCACAACCGGGTTCAGTTTCCATACATGTTGAAATAACTACTTCGGAATCTTCATTGACTATGGTGAATGAAAATTCGTTAGCAATGCATCCATCCTTCTTCGGAGGTAAATGAAAGCAGAGACAGGGCATTTTGCTGACGTCGAATAAATCCATGTGAACTTCAAAGCAATAATTTCGGCAAGTAGATTCAATGTTGACTGAACAATAGGAATACGAAATTTATCTGATTCTTGTAATAGTGAGATTTCTGAAACACACATGTATTTGAATATGTACATAATTGTCATAAGAATTTAAATGAAAAAATGGCAGCGTGTTGGTTGGTTGGTTAGGGGATTTACAAAACGTCAGGCTAAAAGGCCATTCAGAGAGTCAGAAAGAGCAATGAAGATCAATGAATTAAACAAAACGACGGGATAACAGTAAATCACTTAGTGTTTGGGAACAAAATTGCCCAGGGGAGGTTTAAATTGAGGTGAAATCTGTTTTACACACATAAGCTGGGTCTGAAATTCTCAATCGACAACCCCAAACAAAAAACTTTAGTATACGCCTCCACCCAAATATACACATATATTGATTGATTGGTGTTCCTACAATATCATTCGCAAACGAACAGCTTTCATGTAAATCCATATAACAAATATGTGTATGCAGTAACACTGTTCGAAATGTGTAGTGCAAATATATATACAGACTTCAGATAAACCACGTTTGATCATTGCCTAGACTAGATTTCGTTGAAAATTAGTGACAAATGCTCGAATTATATATTTCCAATTAGTGTGTGGTTATCGCTAAATTGACTGAGTTGTCTTTCAAAGAACTAACGCATAAAAGAAGCGACCAAATATCCCATTTAGGCAATATCGTAGTTATTGTTGATAGCATTATTTCATTGATTTCCGATTGGAGCATACGGCTTCGACAGGAAATCTGGCCTCTTCGTCTTATTCTGTGCAGTCCTTTGTAGCTAACTCGAAACAACCCATAAGTACCCTGATTTACTCGTCGTTTCTTATTTGGCTTTAAATTGATGTCCCAAAACGTGCCCAGTGTTATTCAACGGTCTCTAGTGTATATTCAGTCAATCTTCATTTACTTCAGCAAATTTGCTGGACGATTGGACCTTGATTCGTTTATTGACAGTGACGCATGCTCTTAGTCATTTATTGTCACCTAAAATTCAGTATCAAGAGGAGATGGCTGCTGATAAATATTTCCATTACCCTGTTACAAAATTATTTTCTTAGTGTTTGTGTAACGACAGAAGACAAGGGCCAGGCAACAGGTCCTTTATTGAGGAGATCAAGAGATATTTATATATTATTTTATATACATTATTATTCGTTATTACTAGCAGAGAAACAGCGTCTTCTTATTGGTTCTTTTCTCGCTGAAAGTTAAGCTGTCATCTCTTTGTGGCGGTTTCTTCGCAGGTCAGACCATATGTCTGCGGATCGTATCCGCCCACGTGGAGTCTTTGTTCTTGTTTTTCTCATGACCAAGATTTGGGAAGCAAACATTGACGTAAATCGCTGTCTACCGATTTTGGCTAGCAGTAAGCTCTCGGCACATATGCATCACTTATCTGAACCGTATAGACGAACTGACTGATTTGACATCAGTGTTGAATATACGAACCTTATACTTCATATTGAGTGTAGCAGATTTCCACAGTGATTTTAGTATAATGAAGGTCCGACTCACATTTCTGATTTTCCTAGTCCTGCTTTGATATCCTCATCCGCGCCACTTGTGGTCGGAGCGATGCTCTCCAAAATATGTGAGATAAGAATTTTTCAAATCTGTCCTATTGATGGTGACTGGTACTTGTTATTGTTGTCGTTGTTTAGGTAACGTCATTGTCTCTATGTCCCCTTGACGTTCTGTCTTTGCTTCCTGCCCTTTCTACCAACTTGTGACATCAATCATAAATCATTTACAATACTATCGATTTTATCTTCTCCCTTTACAGTTTCTGTTGCACGATTCAATCCACCACAATTAAGAATATCATCGGTAATAGTAGGCAGCCATTTCACTACTCGTGTATTCACCTCATAGGCTTAGTTGAGCTTTGTGTCGTGAATCCCTCTGCAAGTAAATAGACAGCATACTTTTAGTTATTCGTGTTTCGTTTCTGTTATGAGGCGTCTGACACAGTGAAAGCGTACTGTGAACACAAGACGATGTCTCGAAATCAATCCACTGTTCATGTGTGTTATGAGAATCACATGTTACTGAAAATCATTTAGAGAAGAATTAAACACCAAGGAATATTGCTAATTTGTTTCGTCCATTCAGCCACTGAGTTGAAATCCAATGACTCCTGGATTCTGTATAACGATTCAGACGCAAATGTTTATTAAAAGTCATGATACACGAATATTTGATACCCAGATAAATAATCTTAAGCAATTCAAAGGAGACAAAAGTTTATTTTTTTGACAGGTTATTCCTCAGTTCGTAGATTACTTTGAAGGAAGCATTCGTTAAGATAGAATAACCGGTGTTCGATTATTTCACTTCTTGTAGATCCACCACTGCCCTTCTCTAACCATGTGGGATAGTCTTTTTAATGACAGTATTAAAGATGTCCGTCCATCAGACAAAATGTGTACTCACAGTACAGAAATTTTATGCGTATTCAGCCACTAAATATGTCTTCTTTGTAAAGGATTTGCATGTAAATTAATGATATGCAGTGTTGTTATTTATGAAGAGACAACTAATTCCGTGAGTTTTATCTTCATTTCCTCCAGGATTTGCACAATGTTTATTTGGCAGCTGAATAAATATGCGGGCTAGGTGATGAATTGATTATCAGGTATAATTGGATCATTTGAAGAAAAAGAAATGCAGAAGAGTTTAAGCATTTTGATGGATGGAAATTTTGTTAGTTCAGTGATTTAAACATGCCACCAGTGATGCCTTTCTGCAACCATGTAAGATAGTGTTCTCGAACACTTTTAAACCGGATACACGTCGAACGACCAATGGACCTGACCCCATATAAACGAGTGAACTGACATCAGGAAACAGAAGTAGTCGGATGCAGGATCTTTTACTTTAGGTTTATGCAGACCAATGGACGACTGAAGAACACTACTCTTATCGTTGTTGCGAAGAAAGCTCTTCTGAAAGACTATGAAATACTAGTTTTTAGGATACTGCAGGTTGTGCCTCCCTTGATGTCGAGTCTCATTGACAGTCTGTTTCTAGATCAGGTGATGTTCCTCTCCTTTGAACATTTGGTTTGTTGTTCTTGTCAATGAATCCTACTCGGTATCCACTATGGATGAAGGTTTATTTTCAGACGATCTGTTCCTCAACATCTCAGCAAGCGATGATTTTACAGTAATCCACAGCCTGAAGAATAGCTTGCCGAAAGCAATACTCCTTCATCTTCCTTGCAATGCTGAAGCTATAACCATTCAAATAGAGAGACGGGGGGTATGTATACGAAAGAAAATTATTCAACCACTTCTATTTTCATGGTAACAACCTTGCTGACTTCTAGTCACTTGATTTTTTTGGTTTTGATTTATTCTTCTCACTCCTTACATCCCTTGTATACTTTTCTAAACGCAAACATAATTCCATAGCTCCCTTCGTTTCTACGTGTACTATGATTACAATTCATCCCTTAAAATTATTCCTCTTACCGCGCAACTGTAAAACGCTTATTCAGCCCTTCATATCCAATGACTATTATTCATTACTATGCTTGTGACAATTCATCACTTTTGTTACTACTGACTTCATGAAGAAATTGTATATGAATGCGTTTGTATAGCTAAAGAAAATGAATTCGCTAGAAAAACCATCTTCTTCTAAATGAATCTAACTAAATAAGCCATCAATCAAAATATCTCCGTCCATTAGAGCGGGTTTTCTAATGATGCAAACAATCTGAGAATTTATATAATCTAAGTAACTGGTTGCTACCTTTACTCGCTAAATATTTTGTCTTATTCAGGAGACTCTGATTACAATTACGCATATATAACTACAACAGTAATTTTACATTCTTCTAATTCGAAACATTGATTCATTTGCCGTCTAAAACGATTATTCCTAATTTTTTTTTTCACATTATCCATGGCTCAACTGTTCTAGTGGATAATGCTTAGGCGTTTGTAACGAAGCGTATTTCGTTCATGTCTCCATGGGAACATTATTAGTCACTGGAGATTGTAGATACGTCCCTCTGAAGAGTCACAAGCTGGGATGAAGTGTCCATCCTGGATTCTACCGTTAGTCTAATCCATCAGATCACGTTAATTTGCGTTGTATTCATGAGAAATTTACAGGTCAATGGCAATTTACATCATTATTGTTATTAGTACTAATAGCCTCATTCTGAACAGAGATAATATCATGTAGAAAATTCCAAGCGACAAATTATTGCATAACGCATTCTCTTCGTCCAGGATCTTCAAGTAAAAGATTGATTGACAGTAGATTGTGTGACGCAGTGCTGTTTGACCTGAAGCTCAAACCAATCCAGCATGATATCCCTGCTTTGTCTCCTTAGAGGAATGCACGACGTTTGATTGAATGCCAGTTATTAAATGTTCACGAATATATTTTGAGTGCAAAGGACATAACTCAAGAACCATTATCTCATGTGTCGGGATACATTAACATCCAACACCAGGGTTATGCTTTTTTAATTACTCGCAAGAGTAAATAATACCACTAGTCATTATAATAAAGGTTTTTTTGTATTTCCCAATGAATGAAAAACAAAACGATATTGTTGTGTTTACTGACGTTTCGCTATTTAATGCTAATAGCTTTCTCAAAGTATTGATAAACCGGAATCTACAAAATCTCAGCATATATATAACAAAGAGGTAATGGGTGAGAAAAATAGACTTAGTTCAACTTAAAAGGACATATTGAAAGTCAAAATAACAATGAAGATCACTAGAACCAAATATCAAAGGTAGTAATAGTACGTCTGTTATTACATCAAAACAAAGTTTACTAACTTGATCATCGTTCGTTAGTGTGGGGTCATTTAGGTTGTCAAGTTGGAGAATTAGTGAAGATAACAAAACTAAGTGTAGATTGTGAAATACTTGAATGCCGAAACATAAATGTAACTTTTATAATCATCGTATTTTCAATTTATGCTGTCTACAAAGTGGAATTATTCCTAAGTCACTACGTGTTAAACCTCTTGAATATTCACACAAATCCATACTTGCTGCAAATCATACCCCCAAAGTATTTTTAAGAGAACGAATACATAAATGCAACATCAGACTTGAATCTTATCGAACGAGAATCAAAAATATAGACGACTGCTTAACATTACTTGTTACAAATCATATCTATGAATCCTTTCAAAAATTGTTCAATGAACGAGAATCTTACTTTCATAACATCACTAAAAGAAGACAAATACAAAAATTCTTGAAATTCGAAGAAAAAAACAACCAAAGAAAACCACAACAAATGATATGAAGAATATTAGAGCCATACATGACATGTCAGACAAGTTACTTACCGAAAATGAAATCTCATTACTACAGAAAGGTCTGAATTTCAACATCACTAGAAAGCCATTATCGGTTCAGGAAATAGCACCTATGATTGAACCTGCTCTACAACAACTCATCAATGAAGAATCACAATCTGCTCGTCAAAAGATATCACACATAATAATGACACAACGAAACATACCATCTAATCTCACCAAACAAGAATATGAAGCCTTAAGAAATTTGAAGAAAGACAAAAGCATCATTATAACGAAAGCCGACAAGGGGAACGTCACTGTGATAATGAACAGAACGGATTATGAAAAGAAGGCGATTGAACACCTATCTGAAGGACCATACTTATTCATTGAAGAGAAGAAGAAATCCGCCGAATTCACCAAAATGAAACTAAATACAAACAGACTCCTTCAAGAAATGAAACCCAAAATTTGAAATTCTCTCTGGTTTACACTAAAACCAAAATTTTATATACCTTCAAGATTCTACGGTCAACCAAAGATACATAAACCCACAGTTCCATTAATACCAGTAATAGATTTCACCAACTCACCGACATACAACCTTTCTAAATACTTACTCTCGATACTACAACCACTACAATCTGAAAGCGAAGTGCATCAAAGTACCTATTGACGCCCTGCTTAAATCTTGGGCTACCAAAATCTCCATCCTACATATTGCATCTATTTCCTCGGATTTATTTTGTTTTAATCATTCAATTATGTATCCAAGTCGCATTACTTACTCTCGCGATTATTTAAAATGTTTCAACCTGTGATTTACGAGTATATAATAACGTTAAGAAAAAGCATCATGGAGGTTGGCAGAGATCATTAAAGTGTACTCCAATGCATCAGATGACTGTTCCTGTGATTATGAGCACAAATTGCAGGTCATTATCGAACAAGATTAACTACTTGCATTCTCTATTATACTCAAATGTATATTGTAATACTGGTGTAATCACTCTTCAAGAGACTTGGCTCCATGATTCATATGACGATAAGTGTTTTCACAATCTACAGACAAGACCGATGCAGCTCAAAGAAGAAGAGAGGTGGTGGTGTTGCCACTTTTATTAATTCTCAGTGGTCTACTGCCAACAACGTCTGCTTCAAATTCTCAAATGACAATATTGACTGTATAACTGTAAAATGTCGACCTAAACACTTACCTAAGTATAGCTCATTTTTGTCACAAATATCTATATCACACCTTGTTGCAGTCCCTCAGAACTATCTATCTTCGCTGATGAATTCACTATTTTTGCTGCTGCTTCGTTTGGTAACTCCTTATCTATAGTGACTGGCGACTTCAACTCCAGCGACTGCAGTTTTATTACATTGCTGGGCCATGAAAATGTTGTTAATTTCCCAACTCGACAAAATACTTCACTTGATTTAGTATTTATAAATGATTCTGGAATATACGAAGCTCGTAAAAGAGCCCGCTCTTCAATTCTGATCATTGTATTGTACGAGTCTTACCCAAAATTTACGGAAAGTTACACAGTAAAGCCTCTCAAACTTGTCTAAGAAAGTTGTTCACAGATGCTACTCAAATGAGAACGTACATCATCTTAGAAACATGCTCAGTGACACAAGATGGGATTTGTTTAATGATGATTCACTTGATGACAATATCTCTAATATTACATCCTATCTGAAATTCTGTTTTGAAATCTGTTGTCCAAAAGAAACACTATTCGTCAAATTTGACCGTTTCTCCTCGCCTCAACTTAAAAAGCTTCGTAGAGAGAAGGAAAAACTGTATAAGATGAAAGATAAAAGTGGTGTAAAAAGAACTAACTTCTTAATTAAGTCTGAAATGCAGAGGTTGAATGTAATATATAACCAGAAATTCATATCCTGCAAAAATCCTTCTAATATGTGGAAACTATTTAAGGAAATCACTGGTGGTAAGCAGATAAACAATATTCCATATTCTTTTGATGTATGTACTCTTAACAAATCTTTTATTTACTCTCCCTCAAATGCCATGCTTCCCAGCATCACTTGTGTTAATAATAGCCCCTTTCCAGGTTTTAACACAAATGATGTTCAAAAGTGCCTCAAGTCTCTAAACCCTTCCCAGAGCTTAGGTCCCGATTATGTACCTAGTATTATTTTTAAAAAATGTTCTGATATTCTGTGTCACCCTCTTACTGATCTATTTAACAAATCTTTTTCCGATAATATTGTGCCTGCCGTTTGGAAGGACATTAAAGTTGTACCCATACCTAAATCTTCTACTGGAGCATGTGTCAAATTTAGACCCATTGCTATTACCCTCCTTTTTTGAAAACTATGGAGAAATTACTTTTACTTAGTCTTGTACCTTCGCTTAAATCCTTTAATGACCCTAAACAATTTGCCTATAAGCACAGTAGAAGCACTTTAGATGCAGCTGCCGTCTTATATCATAACATTGCTTCCAGTCTAGACAAGGGGGCTAAATTTGTTCGTTGCGCCTTCCTAGACTATACATCTGCTTTCGACTCGGTCCCTAGGGACATCTTATTAAATAAACTTGCTGCTAGTCAAACAGAATGTTGGGCTGTTAACTGGTTACATTCCTATTTCTCAGATAGAAAGCAGTACACCGTATATAAAGGGAAGTCTTCCACTTCATTGCCTACTGAAGCTGGTGTCCCTCAAGGTGCTGTTCTTTCTCCTTTTCTTTTTTCTTTCTTCTTGCATGACTTGCCTCACTCTGATGAAATAAACTTTGTGAAGTATGCTGATGATTTAACGGTTTCAATGGCTGTTAACTCCCAGCTAGATTGTACTAAAATAAATAGCTTTCTATCGGAAGTCAGCAAATGGTCTGAGTCTAACGGTCTTAAACTGAATCCTTCTAAGTGTCAAACTGTTGATTTCAGCTTAAGATGTAAACGACAGTTAAAAGAAGTCATCGATTCTCATGACAGTTGTAAAATTGACGACAATGATATAGGAATCAAATCAGAAATTAAGTATCTTGGACTCATTCTCTCTTCTGATCTCTCCTGGTCTTCCCATGTCTTAGCAATCTCCAGTAAAATATTCCGCCTGACATTTTACATTAAGAAGTTAAGACACTCGGGTATAACTCAACCCCTCCTCTTACAGTTCATAAACTCTTGCATCCTACCTATTCTTCTTTATTGCTCACCCTTATTCTTTCCTGGTTTGCTTAAAAAAGACTATGTCACAATTCGTAGAATACTGAAGACTGTCAGTAGGGTGAGTGGTGTCCCAGTGGACCACATAGTTAACGTCGTTGTCGATAGGCACTTGACTTCGTGCAATAAATTTGCTAAAGGGATTTTGTCTGACTTGGAGCATCCGCTTTACCCTCAGCTTTCACCTTGCATCTCCTCAGGTAGAACAAGGAGTAACTTCAGAAAACTGTATGCTCGCACGTCTAAGTATAACAATTCTATGATACCATACTTGGCACGTATTTTATGTGATGAAAATAGTGTCAGGCAAGAATTAACTAACCTTTTTTCATCTAGTAAATAAACAATTTCCTCCATCCATCCATTTATATACCTTCAAGTTTTACTTTTATTATTTCTATTATATTTATGGTCCTGTTACTTCTTTGTTTTACTCTCATAATTGCAAACACCAACTTATCTCCATGACGGCTGTAATCTTTATTTTTCCCCTCACCATATCATGTAAAGAGAACATTATATTCAATATTTTTAAACATGTTAGGATTTCTATACCACATTGACAATACTGTGTGAAACAAGCCAACGGCAATTTTCACTTGTATTCTTATTATTATTACCCTAGCTGTTATCATTATTATTATTTCCATTTTATATGCTGCATGTTTTTGACACTACCTCTATTGTAAATGTGGAAAATTTTCTGTGTGATTAATTTTATTTATAATTTGAGGAAATTAGATGCAATATTGTGATTAATGCTGAAAATTCCATTCTGTATCACAAGTACTGTTTTTGGAATAAAGTAAGTTATTATTATTACAAAAGGACACTCAAAATATTGTAAGAAATTCATATGATTTCAAATCCCAAATAGAACACCGAGAAATTGACAAAGAAGACATTATGGTAAGCTATGATATTAACTCACTATATACTAGCATCCCTATTACCGAAAGTCTTGATATCATTTCCAGTCTACTAGAATCAGATACAACACTATCACAAAGGTGTCCACTAGACACCGGTGAAATAATTAAGAGCTTAAAATTCTGTCTAGAAAGTAATTATTTTACATTTTAAGGGAGTTTATATATACAGACAAATGGTGTTGCTATGGGTTCACCAGTCTCTCCAATAGTCGGCGACCTTTACATGATACTTTTCTAGTACTAAAACGAGATCTACACAATTCATTCCTGGAGAAAATAAACTGTGTATCTCCCAAAATCCAGTTCACTTCGGAAGCAGAATGAGACATCGATGAACTACCATTTCTAGACTGCCTAGTTAAGAGAAAGAAAAATGGGCATTTTAGTATATGTATATTCAGGAAGAAAAGCCACTCCAATAAATATTTAGACTTCGGATCATCACAAACCATCAGCTTAAAGCACTCAGTTGTTCCAAGTTTTCTTAGCCGATCACACTCTTTGATAACGGATGAGCAAGAAAAAGAAGAAGAAATATCAAACATTACTGAAACTCTCAACCAAAACAACTACCCAGAAAACATCAATAAAATCAACACTGACAATAAGTATGGTCGAAAACGTATTCCGAAAACATGGACCTCAACAGTTGTCATTCCATATAGAGCGAGGACGTCGGACGATATCAGAAGGGTACTCGATATGCTCGACATCAGAGTTTTCTTCTAGATATCAGACACACAGCAAAACAACCTTGTCCATATAAAAGTCCAAATCCCTAAAGATTCCCTATCTAATTGTGTCTATAAAATAAAATGCTTGGAATGTAATGCTATGTGAATCGGACAGACAGCTCGAGAAATCAGAATCAGAAGAAATGAACATCATGGAGCATCTCTTCGATCACCAAGAAATCCAGTTGAACTAGAAACACTTGAAAAATCATCAGACATAGGTCTACATGCTATAGAATCAGGCCACAAAACTGATTTCGACAATATTGAAATAATCCAGAAGAGCTTCAGAAACCACAAAGAACGTCTAGTATCAGAAGCACTTCAAATCAAGTGGAATCCAAATTTTCTGAATAGAAATGATGGGGTAAAACAGAATCTGACCTGGCTACAACACCTACCCCATGAAGGGCAAAATCAACAGAAATGTGATAAGCAACTTCACTATGTAAACACACACTACTTTATTAATTTTAAACACTGATAAAATCCAACAATCTACACTTGATTTTGTTAACTTTCTAATTCACCAACTTGACAACCAAAAATTACCCCACACTAACGAACGATGATCAAGTTAGTAAACTTTGTTTTGATATAATAACAGATATACTATTACCTTTGATATTTGGTTTTAGTGATCTTCATTGTTATTTTGACTTTCAATATGTCCTTTTAAGTTGAACTAAGTCTATTTTTGTCACCCGTTAACTCTTTGTTATATATATGCTGAGATTTTGTAGATTCCGGTTTAATAATACTTTGAGAAAGCTATTAGCATTAAATAGCGAAACGTCAGTAAACACAACAATATCGTTTTGTTTTTCATTCATTGGGAAATACAAAAAAACCTTTATAATAATGAATATCATATACCCAATGCCCAAATTTTTTCAAACCATTAAAAGTGAACTTGGTTTGGACATATACAGTACCAGTAGTGGTTACATTTTGATCGATTAAAACACTGTGATTAGGAGAAATGATATGTGATAGAGTGATTGAGGCGTTTCTGATAGCTCACATTTTAAACAGGCCGCCTGTTAATATAAATATCACATACAGAGAGGGATATTTCAAGTACACTACTTAATTGTTTTTGGAATATTTCAAGCAACCGGTCAAATTTCAAGGAAGCATTTTGTTAATGGTCTCATCGGTATTTTGTTTATAAATTGCCTAATTATTTGTTTCCGGTGTATACGTCATCACTTGGAAGCAAATGTTTGTTGCAGATCATTAAGATTATGACCGTGTTTATGCCTTTCTAGGAAAATGTACATTTTTGCCTGATTTATGCATATTCAATGCAATGAAGGAAACGGTATAATAGGGAAGATTATCCTTTATAATACAACCATAAAAATTGACAAACAATCTGATTTAAAATCGATCAAATCACTGAAAAATCAAATGTATCATTGATAAAAGGATATAGATGAGGCTTTTTATTTTTGATATTTTGATAAAATCAGTGTTATGCAGTAATATTAACTGATGCGACCACGTTTCAAGCACAAAATATTGCCGCTCATAACCATATCAAGGCATTACTTACACGACTTTCTTGCTTCATTTATATACATGAGTAAAAATTGATGGTTAGACATTTGAATAAAAATCTAACATAAGATAAATTTCATCGGGAAATAACATAAGTGTTATCAATGATATACAATAAGATGGGAAATAAGATGTTTTTTATAGTAAAATCAAGTTGTAATCAAAAAAAATAAAACGATCGAAGGACAATGAAAAGACAATTATTTTTGATATATATTTATATGATGTCACCTCCAACTGCGTTTGTAATGCTTTCATTTAGATGCGTCAATTTTATAGTATCTCTTCTCTACCACCACTCAAACATTAAAGTATGTTATTATCATCTATATAACCATTGTAATTTCAGGTAGTCTGCAGCTGATGAGAACCTGTGAAATAGAATGATGGCATCATTTTATACTGCAAATTTCGTCTTCTTTTCTTTATCGAAATTTATGTGGTTCTATTCAACAATGACAAATTTAAAAACTCAAAATTACCTAAACAGTGCCTTTTGGCATCTATGCAGTACAAAAGAAGTGCTGTGGGACCGAATCGGTTCACCATGATTCCACCATTAGACATACCGTAGAATCAAGTAGAATATGCTAGATAAGGTGAGGCTCAAACTCTGTCTGCAAGAATCATATACCAAACAATTCCCACAGATAGTTTATAGTGAGAATAACCTTAACTCACTGAAACAAAATCACGTCGTGAAACAACACACTATCAGTGTATCGATCAACCATAAAGAGAAGCATTAAAATAAGGGATTAAACGGAAATAACAACAAATAAAAGGAATCCGGTCAACAAATGGTATGCAAAATCAGGATCGTGATATACAGTTTAATAGGAACAGGGATGCTAATTACCGAGTTCACGGAAAATACCCAGACATGAATATAAGAACAAAAATTTCAGCTAATATTCTCGTTTCGGCGAATTCAATTACCTAACTGTAAAATCGAATTTATCTTTAGTTATTTGGTGTGTGTGTGTGTACATTAAGATTGTCAAACATATTGGAAATTAGTTAGGGTGATTGTATACTTCATCAAAATGCTGGAGAAATATGGTGATTAATTAAACTGGGATTAGGGGGTGAAGATCAGTAAGTATTGACAAGGGTCGTGTAATATGAATGACACCCAGAAAGGTAGGCTGTTAATGAAAGTGTATGGGGACATGTGTCCAAAATACACTGTGTAATAGGTAGAAAGAGTAAATAAAGTGTCGATTAAGAAAAAGATGTTACTAGGATATTATACAAAAATTCACGAAAAATCCAAGAAAAACCAATAATAACAAAGTAGTAGAACTTGAAATTATACCCAAGGTAGAAGAAGTGGGTGGAGAAGTTCGTTCTATGTACATTATTCAGGGATTTCTATCCGAATCGCTAAGACCTCTTCGGAAATGGAAAGTTTACGGAAGCTTGACATTTTAGGGAGGCTTCTTTTGACTTTTTAGAGGACTTTGAGTGAATTCTTATTGCATATCGAGTGATCCGTGTTGACTGTATGTTCACTCATAGCACCCTTTATTGATGCACCGTTATCTTTTCGTACCCATGCGGGATAATGTTCTTTGACTCTTTTAAACAAAACATGTATCCAACAACCCATCTGTATGACTCCACATGAGCAAGTAAATTGGTAGATACGTTTAAAAATCGTAAGATGCAAAAGTTTATCTTTCTAGTTGTTGAAGAACAGTGGGCAGCATGAGAATACTAATCCTAATGTAGCAGCAGAATATATTTTCTCCAGGGCATTAGATATCCTTCCGTATAGATTGTCGGCCAGAAGGTCACCTTTGAACGCCACATTCATGTATAGCATTTTCTTCTGCACAGTTATGGGCTGTTCTTTGCTGATCTTGGGTTTTATGTATTTATCTATAAAGCGTGGTGGGTAGCTATTCTCAAGCAGTGGCTTCCTCAAAAGAGTGATCTCTTCTTGTGCTGATTCGGGATTGTAGATTCTACGGATTTTAGTCTTAGTAGATATTATCAGATTCCGCTTGCGACTGATGGGTACCCAACTGTAAAAGTTTGTCAGCTGACCAAAATAGTTGAAACACCCGAACATGTTCAGATATTATGATCAGATCGTCGGGGATTGATTTCCCTAGCATTTATTCCATTACAACTATTATTAGTATTATTAGAAATTCAGTCGATTTCAACCAAATTTGTCTTACAAAGCCATATATTGAAAATGTCAGACACAATTCATGTCAATGCATCATTAATTCTTCTCAATTATCAATGATATGCCACATGAAATTCCATTACCGTTGTACAAAACAGTTCCAAAAGTCTAGATGATGATAAAATCCACGTAGACGTTTTCCTAGTTACTCCGGATAAATATTTTACGAATCCACTCATCAGAAAGGAGGTTAATCCCTTGGACCCACATGTTTACGCTCCTCGTATACAATTTACGGGTTAAGCCATCTATGATGAGTTTGAAATTTTGTACAACCACAATATCTGTTTAAGATTGTGATTGGTGTAAAGCTAAGTTGGTAGATATTGCTCATCAGATATTACTCGAACGGCCATTCAAAACAGAAAAGCCTTTTTAACTTCCCAACATTTGAAAGCGTTGACAGAGCTACAAGAATACCCTGTTATAACCATTACGAATCCTGACAAAGTTTCGGGAGTTGTCATCACGAACAAAACTGATTATAAATCCAAAAGTTATCTGTTCTTGATGATGAAAGCAAATTCAGCTGTGATTACTCTTCACAGGGTATTCGATTATTGCAAGACACAGTGATGGCTAATTTAGTGAAAATCCTTGGCTTAAATGTTATAAGCATAGATAAGTTTGACTACTTAAGACCACCATGATGTACATTATCTGATATATATGGTCTACCTAAAGTACCTGAACTCATTAATCCGCTATGTCATATAATGTCGATGTGTATATCACCAACACATAAACTCGCTCAGTGGTTAATGAAATTTAATGGACCTATTGAAAGAACGATTCTGTAATTATCACTTGAAAGATACATTTGAATCCATTAGTTACCTTGATGGAATTAATATTGAAAATAAAAGTGTGTATTCTTTCAATGTGAATTCTTTATTCACTGCCCTTACTTAAAAACAGTTGACATTTTGTGCGATTACACTTCTACACATAATTCCTCAGTCCATTTTCCCCTATCTTACTTATTCTATGTAGTAGTAACATTAGGTTCACATTTGAAGACAGTTTTTTTTTTTAATTGCATTGATAATGTTACTATGGGAAGTCCGTTGGAGCTTCTTTTGGCAGACAATAAACTGTCGTACACTGTTAGTTGATAAGAAGATTTATTTGCAAATGTACCACTTGATAGAAAATATTTCGATGATATTGTCATTATAAGTGATAATCTTAGAAATGCCTAGCAATTCAATCCTAAGTTGAACAAATGAATGAAGTGCTAAATAGCATATCATTTACGTCTGCAGTTTAGAAAAATATCTGTTTATTATTATTATCTGTAATAGAAATTCTACACCGCCAATATTCTTTGGGTGATCATAGCAGTTTGTTGATTCGACAGAGACTGAACGCATATATTAAAAAGACTTTTTATGCAGCTAAGATCCTAAAAATTGGGAATATGAAGCATATATATCTTTCTAAGCTCTTAGAACCTAACGAAAAATGATGTCACATCCCACTGCATCCAGCAATTTAAATCTACCTGTGATCATACATACATAAGGAGGACACATCGATCTTGACAGGTAAGAGCTTTTTGGAAGTAAATGGAGTCCCGAGAACCCATTAATGGTGGGAACAGACGACCTAGCTCTTCTATTGTGCAACAGCCCACAAAAATGATGTTTACAGCTCTTTTAGATCTATCTTTCAAAACGTGTTTCGGGCATATGCTAAAGTTTTTGGAAGCCTTAACAGCTAGAAAGTTTAAACCACCTTCATTTACTCAAAGGTAATTCGTCATTGTACTAACCTACCTTGGTAAAATTTGTTTCTTTTTCAAGGGCAGATGTACTATTACTTCTCTTCTTTGGTTTATTGATCTGCATTGTTATTTTGACCTTCAGTATGACCTTTCAAATTTTTTTTTATTTCCTCACCCCTTAATGCTTTATTATTTCCACGCATATGTCTGTATTACAGGTGCGTGTATAATCAGTGTATGAAGTGTGTTGGGCGATTCAGATAAATTACGTTTTCTTTATGTTTTGTAAGAAGTATTTCAAACTATTATTACTACCATTTTCTAACACTTCAATTTGTCACTTAATACCATAGTGTTCTAGTGAAGGAGTCATGTTGTGCACCACAGGCAATCGATCCAAACGTACATACATACATAAAAACATTCACACCTACTTATAGACAGACTAGGCAAAAGAGTGTGAATAATTTTAGTAGGTCATATACATAGAAAATTAGGAAGCTGTAGATGAGTTACGCCATTTTAAAATTAGTAATTGACTTTGGATATCGTCTCTTCAAACTGCAAACGTTTCAGATAAAACTACTGAATCTGTCATTGACCTGTCGGCCACTTCTTCGGGTGCTTCAACGAAATCTGATGATATAACCTCAAGTAATTTGGTGGATGGCGATTAGCAGTGGAATCCACGATGCACACTTCGTCCAATTTAGGAATCGCCAGCCGGATGTACCTGCATTCCTAGTGAGTGATCATGTTCCCACTGGGATTCGAGCCCAGTGCCCATCACTTTATATGCTGAAGTGCTATCCACTAGAACACTTGGGCCACGGGGACAACCCCTTGTACAACTCACACCCATTGCGCAGATGGTCTAGTTGGTAACGTCTTGGTATTTGAATTGATGGGTACTTGGTTATAGTCTCAGTAGGAACACCATCAGTCACCTGGGGGGTGCAAATATATCCAAATGACGAGTCCTAAATAGGACGAGTGCGCATCCTGGATTCCAGTGCTAGTCAGAATGCATCAAATTGCTCAAATGAATTTGAGTCTAAAAAGTTGTGGATATACTCTTATGCCAAGAGAAGAGCTTCTAAACGTTGAAGATATTCAGTCCCAGTTTAGTGGTCAGTTGTTTGCTTATTTTTATGGCATATCAACTGAGAGGCTCTTTGGAACTTCTGTCTGGTTACCAGTTCCTCGCAAGGCTAAATCTGGACACTTGGTAAAGCAAACAAAAAAAGACGTAAACAGTGAAGAAAATTTTCTTTTAGACGATTCATTTTCATAAGCTTTACAATCGTAATTATAGTTAATAAAGAATTCACATGACTAATCAGATACTGGTAGACTTTGTCCTTGAAAAATTATTACGCAATGTAAGGTGTAGTCTAGAAAGGATGACTAATTGGAAATTAGAAAAGGAGGTAGAAGTTAGCATGATGTAATAAGTGTCAGAAAATGACTAATCAATGAAGGTGCATAGGGTGGACAAGGACTACTGGGAATACTATAGTGTTTTTATAAAATCTGTATGAAAACGCGGTGTTATTAATAAACAGTAGTAGAGTGATAATAAAATAACGGTAATGAGAATAATAATAGTAATAATAAACTCACATAATGAAAATGATGCAAAATTATAATGAGAACATTACTCTGGCAACGGTAGAGCGAGGGAATGAATGTTGTGCTTTAGAATGGAGATGTCAGGTTTCAGATCCCGATTAGCCAATGATTCAGCTACGTAAAATTGGCATATTCTAAGCTCTTTCGTACGATGCTGAGGAATTCTATGTAGCACTCTGAAACATTCATATAGGGGTATTCGATGTCCAGAGTTGGTGAGGTGTTCGAGGATGGAGCTGCTAGTATTCTTCTTTTACCCAATGGCTAACCGAACTAGACGGTGTTTCAGAAGACGTTTGCGAACTCGACGTTGTGCACGGCCAATTTCTTTGTTTCTCGTATCATTTTAACTAAAGACAGTCGGCACAGATGTGAAGGTTGTAGCCAACCACGGTTAGGGCAGCAGTATGGGTGTTCATTGAGATGCAGTCTCTTTACAGACCCACGCTGCGGCGCTCAACGAAGGAAATAAAATCCTAACAATGGCAAGTCAGCGCTCTTTTATATTTCGGGGACTTAACAGATGTGTCGTCAAAATCCTTTCAAACAGACTACCGTAGAATCTCATCAATAACTCCCTTATCTCGTTACTGAAGACCAGTCGGTGATGCAGAGAGGATAAGCAACAAAGAACTCTGTCATAGAGCGAACCAGACAAGAGCGTATCGCCTAACAAATAGGCTGAAAGAAATAGGTATCAGATGCAGTTTAAAGAGACCTTTGTAATGTTACATTCTAGGCCCTTTAGTAAAACCCGAATCAGAAGATATAGGTTAGTGTGTCCATGACTGACATGGAGTAGACCATGTGAAAAGGAAATGAAAAATTTTGTGCGGTCATGGAAACAACCAAAGAAGACGATAGACAATTCAGTTTAATGAACATATCCTGCTAAAGCGTAATGTTCGTTCAACCCAAAACCCTAGGGATGACTAATATAATGACATATTGGCCTTCTCCCACGTAACAGAAGAAATCTCTTTTGACAGAATGAAAATTTATTAAATGTGACATTCAAATTGACCTCCAGCGGAACTTCACTAAGAAGTCTTCAAAAATTACAGAGAATAAAGGCCAGCCTCGACTTAACCAAAGAAGCCAGTATGTATGAAGTCACTTTCGATAGGCAAAAGTGTTCAAAGATGAGTCCTTGAGGCTGGACGTCACTAACAGAACGATACAACAACCAGAGGGAGGTATAGTGCACACTGAAATCATAAATTCAAGTAAATCTGTAGTAGAGAATGCATATTTCGAACAGAGAGGTGTCAGTGTGATTGCCTTATTTTCATAAGTGTGTAAGGTTGGTCCAGGTAAAAACCTCTCCGAGTTCCATTGCAAATCCATTATAGAATTACCGGTAGAATACTTTCAGCAATAAAGTTTTCTTGGTTATTAGTCAGTAACGAAACAAGTGGTGTTTGAAGTTGTAAAATCGCGCTCAACTCAAGTAGGTAAATCGAGTCTATACGCATAGAATAACATACAATTGTCACACTGAATATATCATGGAAGAGTTCACTCCTTCGCTTTTGTTGCATTATAAATACGACCGTTTATAACTTGGTAATGAAGTCATTTCATTGAAAAGAAATTTTACTATGTTTAACAAAAGCTGTGGTTTTCTTTGTGAATAAATAGGTTTATTACGTGAGAACTTTTTCTGTTAATACGCTAAATGTAATTACCATAAGCGCTGTCATCATTCCATCTAACATACCGAAATTAATCAGTTTGCTCTACAAATCCTCATTTGACATCCTAGTCCCCACAAAATTGTGTATACATTCCAACATTCAAAAATAATATAAATGTACGAGTTGATCACGGATTGATATCAGTTAGAGAACCATTGAAAGCCAGAGGGAGTACTGGACAGCTGCTGTTTCATCCTAGTTTGGGAATCATCGGAAGTACACACTCACTGGGATTCGAACCCAGGACCTTCCGGTTACAAGGCAAGCTGTCTCGTATACCATTCAGCCACTGGGACCCTATTCGATGGCTCGTGAATTCTAACTTCTACTAATTCGTGATTTAACGCGACCCCAACCATTGTCGTTGGTGGGACATCCATCCAAACTACAGAAAATTAATCTGATGCTCGCTAGTGACTTGCTACAGGTTGGAGTTTCCTGAGTTCTAGTGAGAAGTCGTGACCAGTGAGGTCCGATTAGATGTCACGTGTGTGGATGGATGTCCCACCAACGACAATGGTTGGGGTCGCGCTAAATCACGAATTAGTAGAAGTTAAAATTCACGAGCCATCGAATAGGGTCCCAGTGGCTGAATGGTATACGAGCCAGCTTGCCTTGTTACCGGAAGTTCCTGGGTTCGAATCCCAGTGGGTGTGTACTGCTGATGATTCCCAAACTAGGATGAAACAGCAGCTGTCCAGTACTCCCTTCTGGCTCTCAATGGTTCTCTAACTGATATCAATCCGTGATCAACTCGTAAAAACATAACCAACCCTTACAAACCAAACTATGGGAAATATATATGTAGTCAGGTATGTAGAGTTAAAATGTTGATGAATCCTACTGAGGCCGGTGAATTTAAAAACAGTCCACATTTAGTTCAATTTAGATTTTCCTGTCTATTGATTGAACCGAAGGGCTCGGTTTCAGGTTGACAAGTGAGCTCCTTGTACAGATGCTCCGACGATGCCTGGTCATGGAACTTGAGGTCAATTAGTAGATGGTGACTAGCAGTGGAATTCATGATGTGCATTTTGTCCTGTTTGGGACTCATCACTGGATGAACCTTCCCTGATTACTTCTTTTGCTTGTTTTTAATATTTATGGAGAAACAAATGCTTCCAGTCGCCTTATTTATAAGTTCCTTATCTCTAGTTGTACTATTAGTAGAGGTATAGGTGTATTTCTTGTCATCCATTAACGAAAGGTTATAGTTACATTGTAGATAATGTAAAGGAGTGTATTTTCACTTTATAGGTGCTTGTGGAGTATGTATATCATTTTTCCGTGAGCAATCCAATTACAGGAAGCATTACAAAAATGTTTTATTTTTCAAGAGTCGGTTTGTAAGGATTAGATTTCGTTTTACGAGTTTGACCGCGGATGGGTATCAGTTAGAGGAGCACTGAAAGCCAGAAGGGAGTACTGGACAGCTGTTTTATCCTAGTTTGGGAATCACCGGCAGTACGCATCCACCAGAGGGGTTTGAGCTCGGGACTTTCTGGTTACAATACAAGCTTGTATACCATTCAGTCACTGGGACCCAATTCAAAGGTTAATCGATGAATTTCAACTTCTGCTAATTCGTGATTTAGCACGACCACCGACCAATATCGTCGATGGAACATCCTCACATTTGACTGGTTACACCTCACTCGTCACGACTTCTCACTAGAACTCCAGGAAACTCCGTCCTATGACAAGTCACTAGCGAGCATCATATTAATTTCCAAGATTTGGTGTTATACAATCTGAATGGCATATGAGCTTGTTTTGTAACCAGAAGGTCCTGAGCTCGAACCTTGGTGGTGGGTGCGTACCGCCGATGATTCCCAGACTAGGATGAAACACTTGTCCAGTACTCCCTTCTGGCTTTCAATGGTTCTCCAACTGATATCAATCCGTGATCAATCTCACAGATTTTATTTGTGAAAGACTTCACTGTGTCACATGAAATATTAGTCAAATATGTCAGGAGGGCGCAACATTGATGATATCGACAAAAAATATTTTCACATTTGAAATTATCCCCATCGACAAAACAGTTAGGAAAGTTAGTTAGGCATGGGTGATCCTGATAATATTCTATCTTATGTTTCAACCAGCGTAAATCACCATCACATCGTCTTTTCCATTCAAATTATTTGTAAAATCAAGCCACACCGCCGTCTTGTGTTTAGATCACTTTAATTTGTGCAATAAGGACTACCGTTTGACTTGAGTGGTTTCCACCCACTCGCATCAATCAGTCAGTAGTCTGTCGTGTCGATTTCCAATAATTTCTTCTGCATGCTCAACAGATGTTTATATGTGTGGTAACCGTTAGACTAAAATGGTATCAGAAACAGTATTGCAGTAAAAATACAGGAAGGAATGGTATTCACTTCTTTTGTCGTTCAGTATGTACATAAAATGTGTGGTCAGTAATCACATGTAATAAAATGAGACAAAAATTGTATTAACCGTATGATTCTAGTGGGCTTATTACCGTACCATGGAGATGAACCTAAAAATGTATTAGAAATTATTGGTCTACTATATATTTAAAAGTAGTTAAGATTTGCAATGCAAATAAAATAGCCACAATTTGATACCACATATACTGGTACATACAGATGTTGCCTAATATTTTCACATATGAATTTAAGGTTATCATATATTGTAAAGATACTGATCAAGCCTGCCACCTTTTGTGCTCAGCGGACGAGACTCAAAGAAATATCACCTAGACAAAGCTTATTTGTGTAGTCGAACAAGCACTGAGCAGAAGTTTCCGTATGCTCTGTGTGAATAGTTTTTTGGCCATATTTGATAGATAACAAGGTGTCAGATATTCTGTTGACAATATGGTTATTGTTATTCGTTGCTTGATTTCCAGGTGGAATAAAGGGTTTCAGAGGTGCATCTTTATTGCTTTCACTTCTCTTCTACCTGTTTTAAAGGATTCCAAGACTGCCCACATATACATTCCTTAACGCTTCACATGATTTTCTGAATGTAACACTCGAACCGTCAACCTTTTACACCCTATTCGAGTTCAACGGAAGAGCTGGAATGTGATAATCCTCAAAGATCTTTCCAACTTAAGTTCAGTCTATTCACATACCTTTCTGCGTTTTCGTTAAGTAACCAGTTCTTGGTTGGTTAGTTGTCATATGATAATAGTTACTTGCAAAGACATAGATTAGAAAAGGTCAGATGAATTGTCTAAAACAGAAAGAAAAACAAAAAATTTAAATACGTCACACTTATAATAATATCAGAAGATCCCTAGAAATCCGAGGGATATAGTTATTTATAACATCATCTACATACTACACAGACAGCTAAGATTAATAGGAAGACTTGGCTTTTTCAGACTTCATATACGCGTAGCTGAACACTACCCGGTTTGGTTAATAAAAGGTGAGCAAAGGACGACAAAGTCTTGAATCTGTGAACACTTTCTGGAGTCAGCTTATTTAGCTCCACGTGATTTATTCTTAAAGGTTATCTAAAGAGCCAAAAGCTTACGTTTTCTCCACGTATTCCACTCTGAAGCTCTAGCTATACGTCGACAAAAACCTAAATTATGTATTCAGAAACGTTTTGTCAAACCCCTTTCTTTACCTTGGTCATAGTAATGTTCTTTAATTTTATCCTGTTTTACCACATGAATTCATTCCAATTCACTTCACCTTGCCGTCTTTGTTGTTATCATTATCGTACTCTTCATTTTTTTTTAAGATAAGATAAGCTTTATTCCAAAATTAGTACTTGTGATACAGAATGGAATTCTCAGCATTTTACTGCAATATTGCATCCAGTTAGTACATTAACAATAAATATAGTTCTACATAGATTAAGGTTATCTCAGTCAGTTTTGACAATAACATATTAGCATGTCGGTAGCAAAGCCAAAATTTAAACAGTGTTTGAAGGTGTTAGAAAAGTAGATACTACTAGCCTATTTACTGGCGTAAGCAATAGCAGAATGGTCGAGGTATACAGAGTGTGAAAGAACGAACAAGAATGTTTTAAGTAGAGTTTGCAAGGAAGAGAGAAACAAAACAGCACATAACAAAAATAAATACAGAAAAAAAAGGTAGAGAGAAAACGTTGTACCTATAAAGGATGTGACTTGGAAAGACTAGATCCATCGGTTCTACTGACTATTGAATAAGTTATAAGTTTCACGCCTAATGCTTTCTTTATCGCACAGAACACGAGATAAGTAGGGCATGGATGAGTTTTTGTACTTGCTAGTGCGGGCATATAGTTTCCTATATAGGCTTCTGGTTTTCCTTGAAGAGATACATGGGGAGAGTTGTGAATGTAGAGGGTGTTGTGAGTCAGATAAAATGGTTTTTGCCCATTTTTCACATGAGTCCATGTGCCTGTCCACCAGAATATTAACGAGCTGGCTAAGTGGCAAACTGCTTACCCTGCTGACAACCTTTAACATCCTACGTAATAAGGTATAGTCTTTCTTCAATAGCCCAGGAAAGACTAAGGGGGAACAATAGAGAATAATAGGCAGAATATGGGAGTTAACAAATTGTAGGAGTAAGGGTTGGGTTACACCAGAATGTCTTAACTTCTTGATGTAGAAGGTAAGACGGAATATTTTCTTAGAAATCGTCAAGATATGAGACGACCAGGAAAGATCAGAAGATAGAGTGACGCCTAGGTATTTAACTTCCGACTTGGTTTCAATTTCATTGCCATCTATGTTGCACATCTTATGAGTCCTAACCAGTTTGTTTAGGTCAGATTTTAGGCAACACATGACCTAAAATTTTAAAATCTTTATACCAGTTAACTTATTTAACAATCTTTAAAATTTTTGTAATTCATTCACTTCAACTCTAGCCACTATGAACATCATTTTCATATGTTCAATATTAACTGGTCAAATTCTAATGCCACTTAATGCCTTTTTCCTTAATAAAAAATACCACTGTATAGTTAAGTTGAAAATGAACTCGTTGAAAAGAGATATTCCTTAGCTAAACAAAAACTATTTTCTTCCTGATGAATTAATAATGGGTACATTTAGCGATTTTTCAGAATAATCTGATCATCATTCATGTGTATATTATTGTTCCGTTGGATTCCGAGTGAAACAGAGGGCTTCAAAAACACATCTCCATTATGTTCTTTTTTCTGCTACCCTCTTTAACTGGGTCCATGTTTGCCCATAATCTATCATCTCCTGCTCCCCACATGATTTCCTTCATGACATCCTTACACTGAAAGCCCACCCATTGCCTTTTGTTGGGATTCTATTCGAGGGCATGGCGGAACATATCATCCGCTGGTCTCCTTAATGTATGCCTGATGCATCTCCATTTTCTCCTACACATATTTGTTGAGCGATTGGCTCTTGCCTGTTGGTTTGTTTCCAAAGTTTCTTGTTGCTAATTCTTTCTGGCTGGCAGGACATTTGATCTTCAGTATGCAACCAGCAAAAGAGGCAGCAGTTCATAAAAGCCTGCAACCTGTTAAAAATCCCTTTTGCGTGAATGGATGTTCAAGTTTCTACTTGACATTGATTTTGAAAATCCAAATCATGTTGTTTATGCCATGGAATGCAGAATATTCATAAAATTGCTTTCAGATTGTGGAAGGCGTATATTTGCCTTTCTGCCGCTGACTTTGACGTCTTCAACCATTCCGCCTACCTGTGGCTGAAATGATGTGTTCCTAGCGAGATAAGTGTGAAGGAGGTAACCGGCATATTAGTTACAAAATCTTTTAAATTTCCCATGATATCAATGTGATGTCTACAGTGTGTCTGCTTCAGGAACGTGAATATTTTTAAATGCATATGTGGATTAATTGAACAGTTATTATAGGAACTCGAGAAAATGAGCTTTATTTCATATTTTTGCACTCTCATAATTTATTCACATATATGTATTTTATCGTTTGGATTCAAGAGTTGTTGAATTAGAAATTCAACGATGCTAACACATATAAAAGAAAATTTATAAAGAACAAAAGCTTCTGCCCTATAGGTTACAAAAAGGGATTGGTGAGAACATTTTTTGATCGTGTGAGGAAACTGTGTTCAAAATAATAAAAGAATGAGGAAGAGCTATCCATTGTGGAGAAATGCCTATGCGACAACGGTTACCTACAAAAGTTCATCGACAAGTATGGGAGAACTCATGTTGTAAAAGTTAAAAGCAGCACAATAGATAAAAAGCCAATTTTTCTGCAGCCTGAATTCAAAGGTGATGATACTGCTAGTAGAAAAAGATGCAGACTGAACACTGCCATGAAAAGAACATATCTAGCCGCCAAGCTTGCATGTGTTTGTCGAACAACTAGTTGTTTGAGACAATCAAAAGTGGACAAATACCCACTTCATGTTACATCCAACTGTGTCTACCAATTTACATGTACGTGCCAAAGCACATACATTGGAATAAAAGAGAGAAGGGTTAGTGTCCGCATTTATGAACATGTACCACAGAACCTGAGACTGAAAGGTCCTCAAGCATTAAACAGTACGATTGATTGTCATCTATTGGACACTGGTCATATTGTAGACAACCTGAAGTCGTTCAAAATAATCAACAAGCAAAAGAAACCTAGGTTGCTACGCTTTGCTGAAACAATTGCTATCAAACGGCTTAAACCAAATCTCTGTACTCAGAAAGAGACAGTGGTGAATCTTGCACTGTCCTGGTGATAACAAAAAATATACAACTCTCATGAGTCACCCTTTTTCATGTTTAGAAAACTGTACTCTCTCATCCAAACATGACTCACCCTACCTTGTTTCTTTTCTTTCGTTTTTTATGTTGGCTATTAGACAAGTGGTGAGTATCTCCGCCTGTCACGTGTAAGGCCCGGGTTCGATTCCCGGTCAAGGAGCCAGGGCGTCGGTGGTATAGCGGTTAGGACGCTCGCCGACCATGCCTATGGTCCGGGGTTCGATCCCCGGCCCGCGCACTCCTTTACCTCACTGAGCCAGAAATAATGCTGGTAAAGAGGAAAGGTTGGGCATGAGGCTAGCAACCCCATCCTGTAAAAATTAAACACTGCTACAGAAACTTCAAGCCACTAGCTTGGTGCCCTATGTTCCACTGGGAACGTGAAGGAAAAATTATTAAATTATTAGACAAGACGTGTTTTCTGTAGTTACGTAATCTACTATTTTGTTATGCTCTTTCTAGCTAAACCTTGTTTCTATACATATATATATATATATATATATATATATATATACGCAACCCTGTGTTTTGTTTCCAAGCCTAAGTGTCTAATTATTCAATAAATAGTCAGTGTTTGTAACTCCTAATCAGTTAAATCGTTCCGGACTAATTTTACTTTTAATTCCTACTCCTGGTGGTCGTGGAAAAGTATGTTCATATCTTTAATTTAATTCATACTTTTTTTAGCGTTCAGGTTGTAACCAGTTGAGAAGAATCCTCGGTTAAATAATAAAAGATGAGGTCATCTTATCCTGGTACATACAATTGTTGTTCCTGCTTTGTTCAAGTTTATAAAGAACGTAATGAAGTTTTCCAGTTTTGGAATAAAATATTTTCACTTTTACCACAAGAACTAATACGTCAAACTAGGTCTTCACTCACTTAAAATTATAAGTTGACGGAATCTGAGTAGAGTTATCATTTCATGTGAATAGTTTACGTTTAATCTCTTTAAAACCTTCTATGTATATTCAAGTTGAACATTGGTGAATTACACTGAGGACTTCTCGTGTTTCCTTTCATTTTTCCACCCTTTTTTACATTATCGATGGTGATTTGAAGCTGACGAAAACCAGATTATACTACTTGGCAACAGTTGTTCATTTCTTATTACCCTTTCACATATCGATTTTATTACTGATATTCCGTAAACACTTAGTGCGATTTAAGGGATAAATTCAGGTTTCTTTAAAGTGACTTTATTACCCCTAAAGTAGAGATATGGAATTTTAGAAGTGAAAACTTTCAATGGTGAGAACTTTAAACGAAATGTTGAACACTTGTAAGCAGTAAATCATAATATGAAAACCTTCCATTAAACAAAGGGGAAATGCATTTAAGTCAAACTACTAAATCAAAAAAAAACAATGCAAAAACCATCTTCGAAAGGTTTCTGTTTAGGAAAGTGATTTTAACTGAGTGTATACACGAAAATTTGAATGTATATATACATGAACATTTCCTAGAAATATTTGTAAAAAATAGCAATAAATGATCGGCTGGCTTAAGAAGGGATTACCACCATTCTTATTTTATGGCTGTTGAAGTTTATTGTCCTAATAATTGATCAATGTAGCTGATAAGGTGTAATCGCCTTGCATGTGCAGTGTAATATATTGTTTTGAAATATATATTTTAGGTTTTATAGCCCAATGGTGGTCTTTCTGGTTGCGATGGACTCAATATTGATGATATTAGATGGTTGGAAGCAGTTGGAAGGAAAGCTTACACCTAGGTTTCGTGATGTTTGGCACTTACCGGTCAGCAAGACGTATCTGCAACCATGAAGGAACTCAAGTCCCTTCTGAAATTCGAACCCGCGTCCCTCAGTGCCACCTGCAGTCAGCGACGTTATCACTGGGCTACTCAGGCTCACGATTTACCTCCTGTAGGACTGCAGTGAATACTTTGATTGGACATTGGTAACTATTGGATGTGTCTAGTTCTTTCTTTGGTGCTGACTGAATTCTACTGATGAAACAAATAGTGAACAGAAAGAACAGGGCATACGTTAGACCGACGGGAAACACTGGGAGACCTAGACTTCGAGAATGATTAGTTTCTATTGTCATACATTGTGCAGAAGAAGCAGAGAAGAACAAAGCAATAACAAATCATTGAGTAAAATGAAAAGGGTCTGTTTTTTTCGGCACTACATCTTCAACTGCTGACAACCTGAATATTCAACGTTTGTTGAGTTAGTAGAACATATTAATACTGCTGTACTTATATGTGTGCAATGGGATCGAAGTCCCCTGAATAAAACAAAACGTATGGAGAAAGGGTAGTAACGAGTTACTGAGGCATATAAATTCTAAGATTTATTTTTTCGACTATAGCTTGATTCCACACCGTATTTTTCGTACAAGTATGGAATTTTTAGCATGTGATGTCGGTAACCCAAATTTCGCTGGTCGACCAACTGATATCAGGTGTGCATAGGCAGGGGATCGAACCCTGGACCGTGTGCATGGTTGGCGAGGGTCCTAACCGCTGTGTCGCTGACGCACATCATTAGAAAACTGTAAATGGGCGAATACATTGTGATTAAAGCATGGCATATAATAAATGATTATGTAACTAAGCAAGTGAAGGGAAATAAGCATTTACATCTAATTCGTAGAACGGAATTCAGAAGTCATTAAGTTTTAAGTCGGTGACTGGATTGACAAGACACTTAATCGATACTCTTTGGTTTTTAATTTTTCTCCAATTACTGTTGCTCGTCAGCATGCCGTATCCATAATGCATTTATGAAAAGCGGATTGTGTTTATAATGTCATTTACTGTAAACAATACTTTCTCACTGTATGAGACACCTTACAAACGAACAAAAACATCAGTGAATAGGAGTCATTTTTCACCATTTTTTGAGTTTTCAGTGCATGATAGGGCTACAAGCCTGATCCCTAAAATTTCAGTAATATTGGTGGTTTTACAGGGTGAGATTGCTAGATTTACGCTCACTCTTTCCTGTTTATCACGCTTACAATCAGCAAAGGGGATGAAGGTGTGTGGGCTAGCGAAGAACCGGACCCCCGAAAACGCGTATGGTTGCCAAACACACTACCACTGAACCAGCGGCTCCCCAATGAATAATATATTGCCCATTAACATGCCAAATGACTCATGATACAAAGCTCAACTAAACCTTTGAAGTAAAGACAAGAGTAATGACAAGGCTGTTTACTATCAGTGGAGATGTTCTTGGTTGTGGTGAACTGGATCAGAAAGCAGACAGTGGGAAGCATAACAGGAGATATACGTTGGGCTTACAAGAAGATACTAGACGATCTGCGCTTCGTCGGTGATTTATCTTTAACTTAACGCAAACTGGAAGACTTACAGACAATAACCAAGAAGTTAATGGAAGAAGCATAGAAGACAGCACTTCAAGTTATGGACACAGAAAAGACAGAGGCGATGAAGATACCTTACCAGTAACAATAACAACAAACACCAGTCACAAAACCCGAGTATTCTCAAGGAAGTTACATCTTTCACTCGTCTAAGCTGCATCGTTTCAACTTTACGTCGCGCAGATGAGGATGTCAAAGTCAGAGAAGATCGAAGAAGTAATCATACGTTCATTAGTCTGAAATCAGCGTGGAAATCTACTGTACTTTGATTAAGGAACAAGATTCACATTTTTAGCCCAAATGTCAGTTCTTCTACGTGGTTTAAAGACTTGACGCTTTACGGAAAGCATTTTCAACTGGTTACAGAGTTAAGTCAACAAGTGCATTCGCTGGCCGCTACCACAAATAAGATGACCAGTCAGCTTGAAAATAATATCAATAAAGGATCCTGGTTACGAATCAACCAAGAATCTATTTCCCAACAAATATGGAAATTGATTGGACAAGTCCGTTGATCGACACCACGTTCAGGACCCTACAATGAAACGCAAATGATGAGCAGTGGGGTTGGACGTGGGACTGAGGATGAAACTGAGCAGACGGTGTGAGGAGGGAAATGAAAGCTTGTTGTCAGTCTAAGTGCCAGCTAAAAAGGACTTTAGAGAACAGGCTGAGGTGAAGATGTACTGCTGAAGCCTTAGGTTGCATCAAGAGAGTAGGTGAATTTTAATAATACTGGAGAAAAGGACTACTTCTAATTGTATTCTCTTATTATGTATGACACCCATAGGTGCCAACACTGCTGCGAGCAAATAGCAGCTGACTTTCTGTGTGATTACCATGCGTTCACAAGGTGACAACTCGCTTTCAAGCTCACTTGAGTCCTCAGTTTTGGCAGATACACAAGAGAAGTAAGACAATGAGAACTTATTTATGAATTTGTAGAGAAGCATAATTTTGAGTTTCATCTTCATTGGAGTAAAAACTAATTAACTTCACCTTTTGCAGATATTTTCAATGTGTTTGTGCAGGTTTTAAAAAAGGCCTTTTAAATACTTTGGTTTTCAAGTTTATGGTTAGGAATGGTGATAAATCAAGTTTACCTAAGAAATCAGTTTTGACTTTTTTGAGCTTTTGATAGATTCCTCGATAAATAAAACCAAATTCTCTACGTCTATGAAGAGATTCTCAGTTGATTCATGTCAAATAACACCACGAACCATGAAGATCTATTACGAGTTACTAAGGACAGTCGAACATTGTACGTTTAAAGTCAAGGAGGAAAGATATATGCTGATATAAATCACATTCTTGCTAGTGACTCCAATTTTTCATCCATATGTAGACTAAGTGATAATCTGTTTTGTCAGAGGACAGTTTGAAAACAAAACACGTAGATCAGCGAAGAGTCTCTTTTCGGCGAATTCATTTTCTTAGCTGTACAATCGCAAATATATATGCATTGTTTTGTATGTATGTGTACATTAAGTTTGTCAAACAAAGTTACAATTGGTTAAGGTTACTTTTAACTAAACAAGTGAAAGTTGGTAATACAGGTCAAGAAAATTAAGTGCTAATGAAACTAGGGTAGTAAAAAAATGATGAGTTGTCACAAACAGTTGTAATAATAATAGTGAGTTTTACTCAGGATGCACATAGAAACAAAGTAGATAATACGAAACTATGTAAGAGATCTAAGTGGATACAAGAATTATAATTGCTTAAGGTTATTTTAACTAAACAGGTAAAGGTTGGTAATATAAGTCAAGACCATTAAGTGCTAGGGTAGTAACAAAGGTGATGAGTTGTCACAAACAGTTGTTAAAAGAAGTTATGCAATAATAATATGAATAGTTTGATGAGTGAGTTTTACTCAGGATGCACATAGAAACAAAGTAGATAATACGAAACTATGTAAGAGATTTAAGTGAATACAAGAATTATAAGCAATTAAGGAACAGGCAAAGAAACAAAATTAAGTCATCAAAATAAAAATAAAAGCTCAAAACAAATCAAAACATTGTTACCATGAGAGTAGAAGTGGTTGAGTAATCTTCTTTTGTATGCACAGCTCCGGTTTTTCCATGTGAATGGCCAGAGCTTCAGCGATGCAAAGGAGACGAAACCGTATTGCCTTTGATATGTTATTCTTGACTCTGTAGATTACTTTGAAGGAGGCGTTCGTTGAAATGCAATGATCAGTGTTGACCAGGTGTTCAATTATCGCACTCCTTATTGCACCAGTATTGCCTTTTCGCAACCATGCTGGATAATGTTCTTGAATTCTCTTGGACAGGATGCGCGTCGAACGACCGATGTACCTGGCTCCACAGCAGCAGGTGAACTGGTATATGCACATAGAAGTGGCCAGATGCGGGATCTTGTCCTTGAGGCTTCTGCAGATCAGTGGGCGACTGGAGAACACTATTCGTAGCGTTGCTGCAAAGAACGTTCTTCTCAGAGATGATGTGATCCTTCTCTTGAGAATATCGCTTGCTAAATCTCCCTTGAAATCCAAATTCATGTAGATTTTCTTTTTAGGCACAGTTAAAGTTTCGTTTTTCCGAATTATTGGTTTCATATTTTTGTCGATAAATCTTATTGGGTATCCATTTTGGATGAATATTTCTCTCAGAATATCTAATTCTGTTTCCAGAACGTCGGGACTACAGATGCGTCGGATGCGGGTAGCAAGTGATTTAATTAAGTTTCGCTTTTGTTGAATGGGCACCCAGCTATAGAAGCTTGTTAGTTGACCATTCCACGTAGGTTTTCTATGGATTGATCTTCTTAGGCTCCCATCAGCTCTTCTTGTCAGTTCCACATCAAGAAACGGAATTTTTGACTCGTTTTCCATTTCAAGAGTGAATTTTATTGCTGGATGGCAATTGTTAAATGTCTTCAGCAGCAGATTGGGGTCGTTGTTGTTGTCACAAATAATGAAAATGTCATCCACGTATCTTTTATACAGTCGCAAATTGTCGATGCTTGGCTTTAGTGAACCTCTCTCGAGGCTTGCCACGAAGCAATCTGATAGTAGTGGACCCAACGGAGATCCCATTGCAATACCATCCTTTTGTCTGTAGATGGTGTCGTTGAATGTGAACTGGACGTTCAGAGTGCATCTCAATAATAGTTCTTTCAAGTATGTTGTCGGTATTCCAATATCGAGGTGGTTGTCATCTATATATCTGCATATGAAGCAGACCGTTTCTGTGAGTGGGACATTGGTGAAAAGTGACTCGATGTCGAAGGACAGCATAATTTTGTTAGATACATTCGTGTCTTGTATGCACTCGATGAACTGGAAGGTGTCACGGAGCGAGTACGTACATAATTGCTTCCTTACAGGTTCCAGAATATCTGCTAGCCATTGTGCAATAGAGTGGTAAGGGGAACCTGACATATCCAGAATTGGACGAAGTGGGAGACCAACCTTGTGTACCTTTGGTAGACCATAAAGTCTTGGTATTATTGAACCTGTTGGCCGGATCTGATCGTAGATATCCCCACTGATTAGTTGACTAGCCTTCATTCTCTTCAAGACATCTGTGAGCTGCTTCTCAATCTGTTCCGTCTTGTTTCTTTCATTGGAAGGTTGGGAAAATTTGTCTTCATTCGACAGTATATCGTTCATTTTCTCGATGTAGTCTCTTCGATTCAGAAGCACTACACCCGCACCCTTGTCGGGTCGAGTTATAAGTAGATCTTTGTTATCTCTCAACTGTTTTAATTCCTCTCGGTGCCGCTTCGTTAGGTGGTTGCGGACTTTTGATTTTGAATTCAAGTATTGGTGGCAGCAGTCCATGATTGTTGACTTGAATCTCTGTAATTCGTCTTCAGAAGTTGGGCTGAGATCGTGCGTTTGGCTGATTAGATTTTCAAACTGGACCTGAGTATGGAGTTTGTCGGAGTTGAAATTTATATCGCAGAATTTAGGGCCCAGAGATAGGACTTCCAGTTGCACGTCGGTTAAATGTACTGAGGAATAATTGAACACAAACTTCGTGGGTTCGTCAGGAAATTTGCCTTGAGGTTTCATCTGCTTAAGGCTGTTGTTGAGCTGGGTTACGACAGACTGCGACCGTTTATTCGCAACCAAGTCGATATATTCGGTGAATCTTTGACGTTCATCCGAAGTCAATTCGTATAAGGCAGAGGACCTCTGATTGATATTCCGCTGCAGTTCGGGCATACGTGATCTGATAGAATCAGCACAATTCATTGCATGGCGTTGAAGGGACTTCGTATTTGGATATATATGATTGCGTCGCAGTGCTTTCCAGAACCACTTTGGATACTGATGATTGGAGACGCAATCCTCGAAAAAGCCAACTTTCGCTTTCCCCACAGCAAGCTTGACAGAGTACCGCAGAAACCCATTGAGTTCCTTGACTGTCGAGGGGTCCTTGCTACGTTTCAATTCATGGATAATCCCCATCCAGGCATTAATGAAAACAAAACACGTAGATCAGCGAAGAGTCTCTTTTCGGCGAATTCATTTTCTTAGCTGTACAATCGCAAATATATATGCATTGTTTTGTATGTATGTGTACATTAAGTTTGTCAAACAAAGTTACAATTGGTTAAGGTTACTTTTAACTAAACAAGTGAAGGTTGGTAATACAGGTCAAGAAAATTAAGTGCTAATGAAACTAGGGTAGTAAAAAAATGATGAGTTGTCACAAACAGTTGTAATAATAATAGTGAGTTTTACTCAGGATGCACATAGAAACAAAGTAGATAATACGAAACTATGTAAGAGATCTAAGTGGATACAAGAATTATAATTGCTTAAGGTTATTTTAACTAAACAGGTAAAGGTTGGTAATATAAGTCAAGACCATTAAGTGCTAGGGTAGTAACAAAGGTGATGAGTTGTCACAAACAGTTGTTAAAAGAAGTTATGCAATAATAATATGAATAGTTTGATGAGTGAGTTTTACTCAGGATGCACATAGAAACAAAGTAGATAATACGAAACTATGTAAGAGATTTAAGTGAATACAAGAATTATAAGCAATTAAGGAACAGGCAAAGAAACAAAATTAAGTCAGTTTAGACTAAAACGAAAGTCCTACAATTACAATATAGAGAAAGATGCATTTTTCTTTAACTCTGTCGTCTTCAAAATCCTGGCAGACGTGCATTACAAAGTAGTCTCTTTCACTGAACTGAATTTCTCGGGTACATAAATGGCCTGTGATTTACAATCTTTTCTGCATTTTATTTTGCTTTGTGTTATAGAGTTAACAAATTTCCTTCTAATTGACAAGCATCCTTGTTTCCAGACATATTGAATTCAACATGTCATATTAACACATTTATAGTTTTCATTTACAAGAGTACTGGGTAGATTTTAAGTAATATTAACGACATACTCTTTAATGTCTAGCAGTGTAGTGTAGCTACAGCCTAGTTGATGACTTCGTCAAAAAGAAAAAGAGTCCTTCGAAGGAACGATTCTTTCGTTCTCCTGTGTCTTAAGAATTGTTGAATAGTTACTAAAATTAAGATTGAAGCCCGATGGCTATTAAACAGAATCACCCTGTTTTGTAGTAGTTTTATTCCGACCAAACTATTTTGAGAGTTCGTTTTCACGGATTTGATGTGTTTCAAGTTCGGCCATGGGTCGATATCAGTTAGAGAATCACTGTTAAACCAAGAAGTACTGGACAGCTGCTTCATCACATTTCGGAGCTCATCCGTAGTACTCACCCACTCCCGGAATTAAAACCTGAGACCTCTCGGTTATAGGGCAAGCTCATAGGCCTATGAATTCCACTTCTACTAACCCATGATTTTAGCGCTCTCTAGTGACTGGCTGCAGGGTAAAGTTGCATGGATTTCTAGTGAGATGTTCTCGCCAGTGGGGTCCATCCGGTCAGGAAAGAGGACAGATACTCGCCGATAATACTCTCTGGAGGTTGAGTTCAAATTCACGAATTGGTAGCAACTAGAATTGATGGGTTAGCGTTTGAGTCGGACCCCAATGACTGAATGGTCTACGAGATTGTCCTGTAACTTGAAGGTCCCAGGTTAGAATCCTGGTTGAGACTGCTTACTGATGATGAGTCAGTCCCAAACTGTGAACAAAAAACTGTTGTCCAGTACTTCATGGTCTTCAGTGGTTCTCTAACTGATATCAATCAATGGTCATACCTGAAACAAACTATTTTAATCTCATTGAATTGAATTTTTGATTTTCCCGTCGATTGATTAGACCGAAGTGCTCGGTCTCAGGTTGACATGTCGGCTTCTTGTGCAGATGCTTCGACGATGTCTGGATATTTAATTAGTATACAATTGGTGGATGGTGGCTAGCAGTGGAATCCAGGATGCGCATTTCGTCCTATTTGGGACTCGTCAGCTGGATGTACCCGCATTTCTCAGTGAGTGATGATGTTCCCACCGAGGCTCGAACCCAGTGCTCATAGTTTCAAACGCCAAAGCCTTATCCACTAGACCACTTGGGCCACGAGAGCCACCTCTTGTATCCATCCACCAATTGCATATTTTAATCTCACATAACAATATTCAGTCAACTGATATTTAGCGCTTTACTATCTCTGGGTGGTAACTATAGTTTTTACCATAGGCTCTACATTCAAAAGCTGATAAACTTTACTGATTATCGACAGTTGCTTTCCCTCCATCCTTGTCGTGTTTACTAAAATTTCTTTCTATGTCATCTGTTTAATGCAGAAGTACAAAGCAATTAGCATAAATAAAGTTTGACAAATTGTTGTCTTCCCCATTGTTGTATCTATTCCCCTTGGAGTAAATGAAAATATTTTGGGAAAAAAAGATACGCAACCAGACAGGAAAAAAGGAACCGAAAAGGGTAGAAAGTAAACCACCATATATCAATATTTTTTGCATTTTTTTAAGGTGAAGTAAAATTTGTGAAGAAATTCTTTAAAATATTCATATTTTTACTACTAATAGTATTTCTTTTAATACATAAGTAATCTATTTTTAGTCTGAACAGATTTTGTGTTATAGCGCCGACACAAAATATATGAAAGCTACTGACTCCCAAATTTATCATTGGGATTTTGATTTAAGGCGGAAAATATCTCGGATTACTGAACAAATGGGGCAGGATGGTTGCCACTGGGATGGTACTTTTGTCTCAGAAATCTTGTTTGAGGAGCGCCATCAAGGTAATAATAGGATTCAAGAGAACTATGTTATACTTAAAAAGGAACAAGAAAATATTTGGCAGAATCAGGCTTTCCACTAATGTCTTCTTCAAGCTCTGCTATTATAAAGCTATGAAAACATTTGGATTTTAAGTACAACTCTGACCAGGACGTTTCCTGAGACAAAACTAGTCTCTCTACTTCGAACAGAGGGATTATATTATGTAGAGAGCATCTTTATTGGTGAAATGCAAAAATTAACAAGCATCTGTTACATGCCATTTCAAACTGTGGAAAATACCCATGGGAACATCAGATTGAAAAGAACAAGAAGTTCAGGAAAGATGGCGATCTTTTCGGCGATTTCATTCTCAAAAGCTGTACAATCGCATTTATATAGATTAATTTACATGGATACAATTCTTATTTGTTTAATTCCACGTAGTAACGAAGGTGATAATAATTTTCAACTTGATATGAAAGTTTGAAGGGGCTTAGAGACTAGATTGCATAGGATTAGAAAACAGTTACAACGTATGCAAAATTAATATTTGATAACTGGAGAAATAATTTTAAAGGCGAATAAAAAGTGATAATTGCTTTCAGCTTGATATGAATTACAAGAGGCTTAGAGACACAGGAATAGAACGAATTACAGGTGTGAAGAAAATGAGCATGGAAACAAATTGAAATCAAAATTTTCAACTTGAAATGTAAGTTAGCACGTGTGAATATAGATTACAAGAGGCATAGAAACAGAAAATCACACAGGATTAGAATATAATTGTAAAATGGTTATCCTAAACGGATTACAAGTGTGATCAGGAGGAGCATGGAAACAAACTTAAAAGTAACTGACTTTATAACTGAAAAATAGGATGAATTGAATGAAGGCAAAGAGAGAAAATTACACACAGATAACAAAACAAAAACTGAAGGGAAAATACCGAACTAGATCCATGGTAGTTGTAAAGGCTAAACTAGTTTCTTTTGAACACACAGCTCTGGCTTTCCGATGCATATGGCGAGAGCTTCCGCAGTACAAAGAAGTCGGAAACACGCTGCCTTTGGTAGATTTTTGTTTACTTTATAAATGACTCTGAGTCGGTTGAGATTCTGTGACAGTATTGACGAGATGTTCAGTTATTGCGCTTGTGATTGAACCAGTGCCTCCTCTTTGCAGTCATGCTGGATGATGTTCTCTAACACGTTTTGATAAGACTCGCATAGAATTACCTATGTACCTAGCTCGGCAAGAGCAGGTGAACTGATATATGCACATTGTGAATTTGTGTGTTTCAGCTCACGTGTGACTGCCGGCAGAGTTTTATTTGAAGACTAAAAGAAGTACCTGCATCAGATTCTTTGAACTTGTTCAAAAGAGCTTCCGATAAAAGCCAGCTATGACATGCAGTAAAACAAGTTGTGATACAATTTTAACAGGCATTTTCTCTACCGTAAAGAAGCAGCCCTCCAGTATAAACAACAAAATCAGTTGACAAATTGATAGAAAGCAAAGGGTAGTCCAATGGATGCTGTATTGTGGGATATTTTTGTGGCTAGTCTTGAATAGACAAACTCATATTTGCAACTGATGAAAAAGTAGCCTACTATAGACAAGTAGGCCACGCATTCATTGACATTATGCCTCTTATACGTTTGTGTTATTATACAATGTAAACGAAAGCATCATTTTCACAATAGGACAGGAAGATGAAGGAAGTTTCAGCTTCCTGGATATTGGCTTCAAGAGAATAGAAGATGGAACACCTGAGAGATCTACTTATCATGAGGACACTTGGAGTCGTCTCTCCCTGATTGTCAACATCTTCTATCCAGTAAGCTACAAACAAACACTGTCAAAGACGTCGTTTTTTAGAGGAAAACGAGTGTGTTCAGATGATAAATTAGACGACAAACTTAAGTTGCTTAAAAACGCTCAAAAGAAGGTGATTACCCACAAAGTTTCATCAACAAGTATGGTAATAAATAATGTAAAAATCCAGATGTAATCATAGTCTTTCATTCAAGACTGACTTCAAATATGTTGATATTATCTCGAAGATAAATAAACGTTTAATGTATATCACTGACCGGAACATAACCTGCAACAAAACTATTCTCGCTGCTCAAAACAACCCGCTCTTTCGTACAGTAAAAAGTCACCAATCACCCTCATGTGCTTCCTCCAACTGTATGTATCGATTCACGTAGATTTGCAAGTGCAGCCACATTTGGTGGACAGAAAGAAGGGTCTATGTTACATTCTTCAAACATGTGTTAAACAGCCTTGGATTAAAGTGAGCAATCAGTTTACACTCGTCAATTACATAACACCTGATTGACACAGGATATCGAGTAGACACATTGAGAAAATCCAAAATGATCAACACACCAACCTGGTCCAAATCTTCTTCGGTTTGATGTGGATATCACTGAAATCTAATCAATGTGTTCTAAAGGCATAATGTCATGTAAATTCAAGTGTCCTGGCAACTACCCGCTTTTGTAACTCCTTGTCTTCTGATTTTATCTCTGTGTTTACCCTTCTGCATTTTTTGTTTAACTTTCATATCAATCTTAACTTGTTGTTCATCGAATTACACTTACTTACTACCAAAGTGCCCAAGTTTTACACATATTTTGTATTTTATTATCTTTGATTACATAATGACATTTGACTTATCACCTACTTATCACTGAAGCCTACTGGTAAGTTCACACCAAGATTATACGGTTTGCCAAAAGTGTACAAAAAATGGTTTGTCACCTCGACTAGTAATAGTAATGTTAAACTCTTCGTACCATCCCACAGCCAGATAGTTACTGAAACTCTTGAAGCTTCTACATACTTAATTGGTTAAACAAAGCGTAAAGAAACGGCTTTGAATTTATTGGAAAGATAGGAAAATTAAGTGTTAGCAGCAGATTTATGATATCGCTCGACATATCTTCCTTATTCACTAATATACCACTAATGGAAACAGCAGAATTTATATGCAGCCAACTTACTAGACAAAACATCCATGTCGGCATGCGTATATCTTTTATAAAACAGCTTCTTTTGAAGTGCGTAATCATTGTTCATTTTTTTGTTGCGTAAGACATCATACAGACATATTGAAGGTGTTTAGAGGGTCTGCACTAGGAACCAGTTCTAGCTGATATTTCCCTGGCAAAATTAGAGGATGGGCCTTTGGGAGATGTCATTTCTGAACCAGAAATCTTTTGTTGTTACATGAATGATACAAATTTGATTACAAAAGTTTGAAATAAAGCAAAGAACATCCTTGAAAAATTTAATGATGTGCATCGTGAAATAAATTTTTCTCCGAGAAAGAAAGAAACGCTGGTATCTCTTTTTTTAGGCAAACTTATGACTAGAAAATAGGACGGTACAATAAGAAGGCATATATATAGGAAACCTTTATGGAATATTTGGGTATAAACATTTTTGAGCCTCGCACCTTTAATATATAAACGCACTGTAATAAAGTATTTGGTTCACAGAGTTAGAGTAATCTACTCATGTGAATAGCTGCATGAAGAACTCAGCATCACGAAACAGTTGCTGACTGAAAATGGTTCTCCAGAGTAGTTCACTGATAAGAGTGCGAATATAAAGCCAAGTTCCGAGGAAGACTTTGTTCTTAAAGCTTCATTTGCATGGTGATAAAACCTTCAAAGTAATAACACGAAGCTTAGGAATGGAGTAAAAAGAGCGTTAAGTGCCACTGAAGTTCATCGTCTCTCCAGAATCCCTCCTGTTTTACGCTCAGAAGTTAAGGTTAACCTACCTAACTTTACCACCTCCATGTGCATTTGTTAATGTGGTCGTTCCTGTGGAGCCAATTACACTGAGAGTACTATTGAGCATGTTTATCTTCCGATTTCCGTACGTCACTCAACAGACGAGCTCTAATCTCAGCGCTATCCTATCTCATCTTCTGGATACTGAACGCAAAATTGATGTCAACAAGATTTTTAGAGTTTTCAATCGTATTCGAAATAAACTCATTTTCACTTTTCGAGTTGGTCCTTTACAAATAGATACAGAAAATGGTATCTAACTCAAGAAACTTAACCTATACGTTCAAAATAAGTTCTTACAGATGCTTTCTCAACCATGGTCACGTATTAAAACATTATTACAAAAAAGTTAATAATATGCTGCAAAGTAAAGATTAGACTGTCTCACGGTCTCCATTTCTACATGATAGACGTCTGATCCAAAGAAATGTTTTTATTCGGATATTTCAAGCTTATGTTATACTTCCACATTCTGAGAATTATTTTACACCTAATTTGAGTATCATTAGATCCCATGTGTGGATTGAATACTTCTATGATTTCTCACTAGAATTCCTGTTTGTTCCCTGTATAGAGCCAGTGCCTAGTGAGCATTGGATTAATTGTAAAGCTCATGATGAAATCCTGTGACCAATCAGTTAAATACCTACAAACTGATACTTGAAAATCAATGAGATGCTCACTAGCGACTGGTCCTATTTAGGTAGGTAGTTGCCTGTTGTTCTGGTGGGAAGTCATGACCAATAAGGTGCAGCAGATTGGGTGTGAGGACAAATACTCGCCGAATACATTGGCTGGCGGTCGCGAAATGTTATGAGTTGGCAGAAGCTGTAATTGATGAACTGGTGCCAGTGGCCTAGCGTTCTACGAGCTCACCTTGTAACTAGACGGTTATGGGTTCGAACTCTGCTGTTGGGTAGGTACTGATGAAGAGTCCTAAACTAGGAAGAAACATCTGTCCACTGCTCCCTACTGGTTCTCCAGTGGTTCTCTAGTCAATGTCAGCTCATGATGAAATCCTGTAACTAATCGATCGAATTCCTACAAACCAATGCTTGAAAATAATTTTAAAGCATTGGCTTGAGAGGAGATAACTGGCTTTAGGTTTTAGCACCAGCTGATATCAGTTGTGACCATTAAGATCCATCAGGTCAAATGTGATAACAGTTACTAGCCTATAACACTGGCTGGTGGTCACTCTGTATATATATATATATATATATAATTAATCGGCAGGAATTAGAATTCGTGGGCCAGTGAATCGAGTCTCAGTGGCCAAAGAGCTTACGAGTTCGCCTTGTAGCCCAGAGGTTCTGATTTCGAACCCCAGAGGGTGTCTACTATGAGGAACTTCAAACAAGGATGAAACGATACTCTCTGGTTTAAAAATGGTTCTCTAACTGATGTCATCTTGTGATTAAACCTATAGTCAATCAAATCTCTGCAAACCAACACTTTGAAATTCCCATATTTATCTATGGAGTCATTTCAAAATCACAATAGTTGTACATAAGGACTGTTGGCTTCTATTTCGGATGATAAATTGGTAGTATTTATTGGCTGAATTCAGTGTACACCTGCCAGCTTCATTCTCTCCTTCTATTTCATGGTATTTGCCTGATGTTGTCATTCAGTACAAAAAATGCACAGTTTTTCCGCTGGTTTCAATCGTAAATCACTATGATTAAACGTTTGATGTAGGAATAATAAATTAACACTGATAGTTCATTATCTGCACCAAAGGATAGCATCTGCTTCATTCACTGATATTGCACAGGACAGTAGTAGAGAAAAAAAATTGAAGAAAACGGATAGGAATTTCTTACGCTTTATTCTACCCATCACTGCTTGAAATCATTTAATTAGTGATAATTTATAAATTATCCATTACGCAAAAATTGCTGAGCTTTACTGTTAGTGACTAACTCTTAGTTTGAATGAAGCAAGGACACCCTTTTTTGTGCAGAATAAGTTGGGTACCATCATTTATTTCGTCAGATTCTGGTATCAGCTGCATACACTCTGGACAGATTGCTAAGTTCATGCAAAGAACAGTTTTAACACACTTGTGAGTATTACATAATTTCAGCTAACAGGGGGCTCTCCAAACGAAATAAGCAGTGCTGAGAAAATTAGACTCACGTAGTTTCAATCACAGAGTTCCAGTTTAAACAAAAATAAATGTTTGTATACACTAGCAAATAAGTTACATAATAATGACAAGAGGCGAGTAAGATGATGAGTCGCTAATAAACTGACTAGCAATGTAATGAATTCAACTCCACCCATAGAAACAAGAGACAAACAAAGTTACAGTATGTCAAAGTAGGGAGGGATTAAAGCAAAGGATTACTGAATTAAATGAAGGAGAGAATAAAGATATCTAAATAAATAACATATCTAAAACCAAATTTTTTATTATCCTTCACGTTCCCCAGTGGAACATAGGACTTCAAGCTAGAAGCCTTGAAGTTTCTGCAGCAGTGTTTAATTTTTTTACAGGATAGGGTTACTAGCCTCATGTCCAACCGATTTTACTCTTTACCAGCATTATTTCTAGCTTAGCAAAGTAAAGGAGTGCATCGGCCAGGGATCGAACCCCAGACCATATGCATAGCCGGCGAGCGTCCTAACCGCTATATCACTGCCGTCTAAAACCGAATAGCTGTGATCAAAACTCAAAGAACCGATCCTTGCATTCAACTGTTTATCTTTCCGAAACTTCCTTGAGTCGTCCACAGTTACAAAACGCTCCAAAGATAGCAAAAGGACGGTTTTTCATGGTTGGAATTCATGTGTGGTTTTATTCAACAATACTAACATTAAAAACTCAGAATTACCTCAACAGTGCCGTAATGCAGCTATACAGTTAAGAGAACTTTCTAGTACAAAACGCACACTAAAGAACAAAATAATTTTGCCGAAATTTCACTGTAAGAAGTATCTGAGAATCAAGTAAAATATTTCGAGCAAAATAGATCAATAACCCTGTCGGCAAGAACACAAACCAATAATTCCTAAAGACAGTTCCTGATCAGAATCAAACAAAATCACAGTCATAAAACAATGCATTGCCAATATCATCACACAACTACGAAAAGAATCATTCAAATCAGAAATTGAACAGGGACAAAGACAAATAATAATGATTAAGCCAACAGATGATATGTTATTATCAGAAAGATAATATAAATTTTAGGAGAAAAACGGATAACAATTACAGAGTGAGTTAAAACATCCAAACAAGCACAGGTATTGTAATCAGAGAGTTCAGGAGCGGTTTACCAACACGACTATTCCTTTACAACATCTCATTACAGCCTCAGTAAATCCATCCAGCATCCATTTATGAGTGACAACTGATATTTAGTTAACAGGTCCTTGTAGAGATTTTGAATCATTTCATTCCCTTATAGCATCTTGAGTACAGACTGATGAAGAGTCCCAAAATAGGACGAAACAATTGTCCAATACATCTTTGGTTTTCAAATGATGTTGGTTCATAATGAAATCTAACAACTGGAATTCAATTATGTACAAATTCCTCACAGACCCCAAATTTTTTCAGTTCATTTTACAACCAACACTCTGCTTTTAATTTCTAACTTATTCTTACCCTATTTCTACACACACACACACTTTTCTAACTAAAGACAAATGAATAAACATATTTTTGTTTCCAATGTAAATATTTATCATGTTTTGTTTTTTACATATGTTCTTCTACAAACAGTCACTTCTACGACAAAGTAGAATTCGACGACGACAACAACAGCAACAACACATGTAAAAGTAATTATGATTTCACTGGGTTTTTACATCAACATTTTTGCCAAATCTACTTCCTTCATCTCTCTGTCTGTCGAATATACGGGTGTCAACAATAATTATACAATTTGCCTACATCACTAGTGTATACACTGGTCGGGGGAAGGGTGTCTGTAAGTGAGTGGAATCTAGTGATTTATGTTCTGTTTTATTCATTTTTAGGGGGAAAATTTCCCTCTTTTTTCTGTTTTCTCTATTCTTTTTATATTTGAACATAGTTTTTGTACAGCGTTCAAGTGAAAGTGTTCAGTCTGTGTGTGTGCGGGGGAGTGGTGGGCGGGTTCTGTTGATTTATACGCACAGTTGGTATTCACACATATTTTAAAATACATCTATAGTGAATGTATAATACTAATGAATGGATATTTGAAGAATTCATATAACAGATGAAATATTTTGCCTATTTCTAAGCTCAGCGAACATTTACACATGCGTGCAGTTTGAATTCCATTACAATGTGAAGACATAAGCATGGTTAAGTTTAACAGCTTGCTTGTATTGAAAGGAAATAAGACAAGCATTTTTGACTAATTGAGTGATATGCATCAAGCATTTTGCGTGCAGCATATGCGCATATATATGTATATATATATATTTCTAGTGTAATGCTGATTTCATGCCATGTTCATTCATTCATTTTCAGTCATTCTTCCGAATGTGTAATCTGCTGCGATATATTACCTGCTTTCATTTGTAACACTTACTGTCAAAGTTAATTAAAAATTCGAAAGTTTTAAAAATGACACGTTTCAAAAATATAAGGGAAAATAGTAAAAAAAGTGTGAATATGCGTTTATTTTGAAATGAAAATATATTTAAGATTATTGTTTTTCTGTTGAATTTGACAAGAAGGGATTCTCTTTATGCCACAGGAAAGAAGAAGAACTCGTCAACATTGAGAAAGTTTTGAAGAAATAAAATGGCTTCCTCCAAAATTTATCAAAAAGTATGGAAAATCTAAAAATCTGAGAGGAAACATACTATAGTTAATAAGAAACCTGTTTTCACTCAACTCGATTTTGAAGATGATAATATTGCAGCTATAATCAACAGAAGACTGAATACTCCTCTAACCAGAACTTATCCTGAAGTCAAGACAGTCTAGGCTTATTGAACAAAAAACATTTTGGTACAAAAATGGTTGATAGATAACCTTTCCATGTTAACTTCAATTGTGTATACGAAGTTGCTTGTATCTATGGTAGCAGTTACACAGGGGGAGAACAGCAAGAACAGCATATCTCGGATTCTCTGAATACGTGCCATAAAGTTTACGTCTCATGGGAACAAATGCATTGAACAGTGCTATTGTCAGACATCATGAGGTGAAACCTCATGAAATTCTTCAAGATTGCTAAGAGAAAATACAGCTCAACTCTCCTTAAATTTGCTGAAGCAATCGGTGTTAAATGTTTAAAACTTGACTTATGTGTTCAGAAAGACTCACTTATTAAATAGACAGTTGTAGGGAAGGAAATTTTCTTTTCGATGAAGTCATCAATTAGACAGTTGTACATTCGTGTATTTATGATAAATGGGTGAGAAAGTTGCAGAAAAATTTCCGGTTAAGGGTCAAATTAATAAAATTACAATTAGGAATTAAAATGCCATAATAAACAGGGGAGACGGATAAAACTCAAACAAAGTAGCATCATAATTACTGAGATGACTGGCTGCAATTAGTGATTAGAAATATAGAAATAATAAAATGACAAAAAAGACAGGAATTTTAGATATGAGAATATGGTAGTGTAAATAGGGATTAAGAAAAACTTAAAAGTAACCTGAATAAACAGAAGTTTGAATATGGTGGCCAAGACAGGGACAAGGATTGAACGTGTTTTTTTTGGATACACAGCGTGGGTTTGAACTTTTGGATGGCTAGTGCCTCAGCTAAGCCCAGATGTCTTAATTTTACTCCCTTAAACACTATCAGGGTGAGGCGCATGCATATAGCACATAGGCTTCTTCAAACCTTTCATACAACCATTACGTCACGTATTATCCCATCGCCCTTCGCGGATCTGGCAACAAAAGTCATCAGAACACCATCAGAGCAATATGACTGGTTAGGTACCCCCACTTATTAGTCTTTGTTTGGCTTGACGACTTAATGTCTAATTTCTTCGTTTCAGCTGATTATATAATCTTTCACTTTCAACCCTGCCCCCACATTATATGTTCTTGTAATTCAGTTCTTTTTGTCTCTGTGACTTGAGTTGAACTCACCATACAATTACTCATCATCAATTCCTTCCTCTTGTCTTAGCTGTGCAACTCAATTTGAAATGTATTCGACTATTAACTTTACATGTTTACAATTTGACCTTCTTTATGAGTTACATAGTTGGAACGTCTGAACATTGTTTAAGTTAACAAAATTCATGTTGATGCTTGCAAGTATGACATAATTCTGTGCACATTTACATAATCAACTTTTAGGTTGCAAGCAGGTGAAGACAGTCCGATGATGAAATAAATGACGGCCTCATATTATTCTGCACAAACATTTGATTATGCTATGTTTAAATTCATAAGGGGGGATAAATCTACGAAATAAGTAATCTGTATTTAATATTGTTATGCTAGAGATTTTTTTTGAATAAATGTTATCACAAAATATTTGTGTAACATAATAAAACAACAGCAGTGGTAAACGAACTGCTTCAGTGCCTGCTGTTTGTCCGTCAAGCTGTCGAACTCCACCACCAACAGCTTCGAAGTCTCCTCGTTTATTATTCCTTTAGGAAACGAATGAACCACAGGTTCAACTGGTTGTTAATAGTTAAATGAACTAATTAGAGATATCAGAAGGTATTTATATTCTGCATTCGGTTTGAAGAAATCAGAGGACATTAAAGTAGAACTTTTGTTATTTGTCTTATTTTTCTGTAAGCGCTTTCAAGTAGCGAAAATGCTGGTTAATAATAACTTTACTAAAATGTCGTTCTCTGAACGAATTTAAAGTTTCAGAAGACTGATAAGGTGAACAGGGAGTATTCTTTTCGTTAACGTCTTCATCGAGTTCTACGGTCATTTGTCCATAATAATTAAGCAATCATTGTTTGTGTTACAAGCATAAGATACAGCTTTGAGCGTGAGCTTCAAATTTCCACTAGAGGAAATTTTTTAATGGAGCAGGGGTGCTAATCTTATCCTAACCCTAACCCTAGCTTCACACAAAATCTTTCTATTTCATGAGCTTACTGTCAAGTAGACGATGTTTGAAGGTGTGTGCCATCTGGGAATGGAACCCATAACTTCTCTAAAGTCATGGATCCGACAAGCGGCTTATTTTAACCATTTAGAACTCCAGCTAACAAATATATTGAGGAAAATGAAAGATGAATCCATTATCATTTCAAAACTATACGAACAACTGCGTCTATCTGATTCTACAACCCTGCGCATGTACGGCTTACCTAAAGTATATAAACGGGACTTCCTACTCTGCTTATTACTAGATATGATAGGTTCCCCATATCACTCAGCCACAAATTGGCTGGTGGAAATTCTCAAGCCGGTGAAAGAGAAACTGTCAAGACAAAACCGCCGTGACACATTCACTTTTGTTGATTCAATTAAGAAAAATGTTCCCCTTGGATACCATCTCTCTCTTTACGTTTCACTGACAAAAACTGTATGTTTCCTTTGTGACTTCATTCACTCCAATAGAGTCGATGTCGGTATACGGATCCATTACCTAAAACAGGTGTTACCTTGATTCACCTCCAATGTTTGCTTTAGTTTCAACAACAAAATAAATACGCAGGTAGATGGAGTAGCAATGGGTTCTTCTCTAGGATCCCTCATGGTTGACTGCTTTATGGCTAGCCTAGAAGACACCTTTTCATCAACTGTCAACAGGCTCGATCTCATACATTGATGATGCTTTCATTATTTGTGATGGGAATTGTGATCTAAAAAACCCGCTTCAAATCATCAGTAACGGTTACACAAACATCGGCTTCGTTCTGGAAGTTGAGTCTAACTCAATATTTCATTTCATCGACGTTCAACTACGAAGGATTGCAGACAACTCGCTAAGAAGATCCATCTACAGAAATCCCACATGGAAAAGATATTTTATCAACTTTCAAAGTTGTGTACCTCTAAACAAAAACAGAAATCTAATATACTCTCTTTCCTCGATGATCCGGAAGATCTGCATCAAAAAGTCAATCAACGAAAATGGATTCACACTCAGATTCATAGACAAGAATCCAAAACCAAAGAAAAAACCTCTAAAGTTCCAAGTCACCCGCAAAAAGATGATGATACTTAACCTCGAATTGAAAAGTGATACCGAAGCGGAACTTCTCCATAGACGGATTTCGAAGTCTCTCAGTAAAACATACTTTGCCGCTAGCCTACGAATAACATTCTCCTGCGGGAAACTACTCACTTAACTCGTGAAACACAAGCTATCGCATTGGGTTACTTCAACATGAATATACAAGTTCACTAACTCGTGTGAAGCGTCCATGCGTCCACTAGAAAAACGCCCTCGGAGTCACTATTCAGAATGGTTAGAGAAGAGAGAATGAAAGCGTGTTAACAGTTCGGTGAGAGAACATCTGGCAAATTCAGGACATTCAGCTCCATCTGGAAAGTCCTACAAAGCCATATACAAGATCCCGTCAGACATACTAAAGGGAGTGAAATCAAGACATCTAGGAATATCTGGAGCACTGGCGATCCAAAAACTCAAGCTCACTCTATGTGTTCAAAAGAAATAAGTCCAACCGTTGTCCCTGTATTGGCCATCAAGAAAAGTCAGTCTCCCCACCAATAATGATAGTCCAGTTGCCTTTGTTGTCCATCCTTCCTGTTTATTTCTGTTAAATTTACGTTTTTAATTCCTACCTATCTGCATTACTAGATTTGGTTACTGTCTTTTATTTTTGTTCTTATATATCCGAACCTCCTACCTGTTTCGTTAATCCTATGTCCTTAATCCGTAATTATTCAAACTGATAAGTTCAACAGTCATTATGATCTTATTACGCCTTTTCTACCCGATCTTCCTGACTATTGAACATTGTAATTTTATTAATTTCACTTTTGACCGGAAATAATTCCAGAACTTTCCAACATATATAATATAAATACACGAATGTGCAGCTGTATGGTTGATGACTTCGTCAAAAAAAGAGAAAATTCTCTTCACTGCAACCATCTCTTTAAAATAAGTGCTATAATCCATTGTGTATATTCCGTCATTTAGAACCTTTCAGTGATACCTTTTGTTGAATGTTTCAATACATTCATCCAGAAAAATAAATAATGAAAACAATTTAACTAGCAGAATCCAACAGCACATTACATACTTTTATATTAAAAAAAGCCCAGTCTGAACAGAAATAATTAATCAGCGCTGAGTTTTCTTGTATAAACACACACGTACACACAATTAGTAGTATACCATATGCTGTTTAACATTACACGTAAAGTCTATATTGTTTTGTTTCGTTTTTAAATGTTGATGTATCAATCAACGTAACATTGTGAAAAGTTTACAGGTAGAAAGAAACTTTTCTCTCAAACTTTTCTCATTTGCTGGGGAAAATAATGCAGATTACTTTCGCATCCCTCAAAACTAAATAAAGTTAATTGATAGCGCTTGTATTACATATTTAATAAAATGTAATCATTTGGTTCACATATGGTTTATACATATTCCTTAAGCAAATGAACGAATGAGTGGGTGATTGAATGATTCCTGATTCTTGTTACAATTGCCTACAGTGTAACAAACACGCATATAAGATTTCCCTCATTTTCCTCAAAGCATAATGCCTGTATTATGTATGCAGTGTATAAAGTTGGCATTAAAACACAATGCCAGATGGTTATATATATTTTTTGTAGTCAATGTTCAACATCTATTTTGTATATTGTATTGCATTATGTACAATAAATAATGCACAGCGGTAAATTGAAATACTTTGAAAAACTGCACCTGTATAAAATTTATTTATAAAACAAAGGATGCTTATTTAAACTACCAAAGAAAGGAGATTTAAGTCAATGCAAAAACTGTCGCGGAATTATGCTCCTGTCCATCCCAAGCAAAATACTGAGCCGGATCATCCTGGAGAGAATCAAATAAGCCAACCTGGATGAAAACCTCGACCAGAACAAGCTGGATTCAGGAAAAACAAGTCATGATGTATTCATCAAATCGCCACTCTACCGATCATCATTGAACAAAGCTTGGAATGGCAGTCACCTCTCTACATCACTCAACTTTATCGACTTTGAAAAGCCCTTCGATAGCTTAGCGTCGATCGAGAGGTCATTCCGCAACTACTTCGCTACTACGGGGTCCCATCGACAATTATACATCTCATCCAACAGTTATACGACAATTCTGCATGCCAAGTAATCCACAACAGGAAACTTACGGGAGCCTTCGAATTGAGGACGGGAGTACAACAAGGCTGCCTACTATCACAATGATCTTCCTGATTGCAGTAGATTGGATAATGCGACAGACAGCGAGCAATGAGGAAACAGGCAAAAACTGGACTCACACAAAACATTTGGGAGATCTGGACTTCGCCAGCGATGATATATGTCTGATTTCCCACAAACTGGAAGATACGCAAATGAAAAGCAACAAGCTGGCAGAAGAAGCATCAAAGATAGGACTTCACTTTAGGATAACATAGATAAAACAGAGGTGATGAAGATTCATGGCTAACATCAACAGCAACAACAACAGACAACAGTCAGTCAGCATAAATGAGAGGAACCTGAAAGAAACAACCTCCTTTACCTACCTACCTGGGAAGCATCGTTTCAACTACAGGCGGACGGAACTGGCGAGGATATCAAAGTCATAATCGGAAAAGCAAGGTAGACTTTCATTACTCTCAAATCTGTGTGGAGGTCTACAGCCCCACTCAACATCAAAAATAAGGTCCGGATTTTCAACTTCAATGTAAAATCAGTGCTACTATACGGATCAGAGACTTGGCGAGTCATAAGGAGCATCTCAAACAAACTTCAGGCCTTCATCAACAGCTGTCCTCGCTCAATACTCAAGATCGTTTGGCCGGCCAGAAAAGATCAGCAACAGGGATCTCTGGGAGCAGATCAGCCAGGAATTGACTGTGAAACAAATAGGCAGGAAGAAATGGAGATGGATTGGCTGGCCATACTCTGATGAAACCATCAAGTGACATCACTAGACAAGCCATTGCTCGAGTGGAAACCGAGAGGGAAGCGGCGAGTTGGTCGTCAGTGTGAGGGTAACTTGGAGGAGGTCATGTGAAAAGGAGATGAGAGCATATGGGCAGAGAACCGTACGCAATGGAGACTCGCGGCCGATTCCTATGTTCCTCTAGGAATTAAAGGCTATAATGATAATAATTAAACAAAGAAATGGTGTTGTGTAATTGTATTTTGACTCGGCGTATGTTAATACTGTAATTTTCAACAATGACTGACATTTCTTTGAGGATGAAATGAAATCTTTTGAAAGGGGGTGAATTAAACACTTGATTGTGATATTGTTGGCCAGCAGTTTCAGCAGAGATAGAATAAATATTAATACAGCATTATATAAGCGCATTTTATTTTGTTGTTGGTTGTTTTCATCACCTGCATAAAACATATAACATTTAACCAAACAGCTTACAATACAATTTTAACATGCACTTTATTTAAGTGTTGGTTTGTAGGGTTTTGATTGCTTACAGGATTTCATCATCAGCTGAAATTAGTTAGAGAACCATTGAAAAACCTGTAAGTGCTGAACAGCTGTTTTGTCGTCCTAGTTTGGGACTCCTCATCAGTACGCACTCACAAGGGTTCTAACCCAGGACATTCTGGTTACAAGGCCAGCGAGCTTGTAGACCATTAAGCCACTGGGACCCGATCTAATGGTCCTTGAATTCTAACTTCTCCCAATTCACGACATAGCGCGACCCCAGCCAATGTCTTCGTCGAGTATTTGTAACCATAAGGTCCTGTGTTCGAACCCTAGTGGTGAGTGCGTACTGTTAAGAGTCCTAAACTAGGACGAAACAGCTGTCCAGTACTCCCAGGTTTTCCAATGGTTCTCTAACTAATGTCAGCTCATGATGAAAAACCATACATTTTATTTATTTGAGATGCTTTTCATGACGCGCCAAGTCCCTGATCCATAAAGTAGCACGGATTTCACATTGGAGTTGAAGATCCGGATCTTATTTTAATTTGCATGCTGAGTGGGGCTGTTGTCCCCCACACAGACTTGATGAGAGTAATGAAAGCTTGCCTTGTTTTCCTGCTCTTATCTTTGATATCCTCGTCTGTTACGCCTGTAGTTGATTATAGTCTTAGTTTCTGTTAATCTGGATTTATGTACATCATGTGAAACGACTAATCTCTATATCCGTATCATCCGTAGCATCTTAGACTAATCACGATGTTTTCAGTTTGTATAAGTTATGCTTACTCCTTTTTTTAAGATTTTAAAAATGACAAATTGTACTGCCCAATAAGTGACATATTTCTGAGAAAATTTCACAATAAAAAGGTTCTACATTTTAATTTTATTGTATATCGAGCGCATAACTTGTATTATTAACTCTGCAATGATGTAAACTGAACAAAAGTTAACTTTCCTTTTGTTTAAATAATTGTTTTATTGTATTTTGAAGGCGCCAAAACTCAAAACTATGCGCTACGCACACATATTACTTATCATCTTTGTAGATCAATTATTCATTACAATAATAATAATAATAAGTAAGCAAATGACATGTAGATTTCACTAATTTTTTTTTGTATATGTTAACTTTTGTCTGATGAAAAGAATGAAGCAGTAAAAGAAGAATCAGAACCGGTCGTCTGTGTGTGATTTAAACGCTCGCAATTCTTTGTGTGTTTGTATGTGTGTGTGTGTCTGTGAGCTACTGTGTGACTGTTCAGCAAAGCATATAGAATACAATTGTCATTTACTTAAGAATATTATTGTGTTAAATATTTCAGTGATTTGTCTTCTTTGGCGCCAAAATACTTGTAAAAATCGTAGTAAATATTACACATTTCACTACATGCATATCCTCCACTCCTTAATTTTGTCATATGTAGCAAAAGTTTAGTTTAAAAATAACATGAATATACAATTGTATGGGAAAAAATGTCGCCTTTGTCTTCGCATAAACTTATTATTATTATTATCATAAAATTTAATTGCTGTCTGTGGATATGAAGCAAATATATTTACGACAACGGGATGAATGAAAGTATCTATGAGTAATAAATTACACTTGGAGGTTCAGAATAATGCAGACAAGTACCAATACTAATAATACTGTAATAATGATTCCTTTCAGACTTTTCAGAAAAGCAGGACAGGTATTCCTTGCCTTGAAATCAATGTGTGGGAATCTGCTGCAATCATGTTAAAAGAAAACATCTGAATCTTCAACATTATTCTGAAATAACTCAGTGCTCTTCACTCCTCGACAGGAGTCATGAGGTGGAAATTGAGAAATCCTTTAAAATTATCAATAGACAAAGGAGCTGCATTCTCCTAAAGTTTGCCGAAGCAGTTTATATCAAACGCTCGAACTAAACCAGATTTATGTGTTCAGAAAGAAGCAGTTATTAGTCTTTCCTTGCCCACCTGGTAACTGGATATCTTTATTCTCTCAGCTTATTACGTAATCTTTGTCTTTTAACTCACCCTCCTTTTATAATCTGTAATTTTGCTAGTCTCTTGTTTCTATGAGGTGAGTTGAACTCAGTACATCGTTACCTAATTTTATTAGTTACTCATCATATTACTCGGTTACTTTTTGCAGTAATCTATAAAACTTTCATTTCCTTGCTATTGCTCACCACGAAGTTCTGGAAATTATTGAATTCCGTTAACCTTCGAACGCTTAAACCCTGGATTTACTATTATTGACTACTAATACCTATAACAGAGTTTTTGGACATTTGTATCTTTTAACAACAACCCATACGTAAAATTGTATATATTATTGGATTTATATGTTCAAGTTGGCCCAAGTCAGTGAGTCTGTGATTTTGGTATCATTTTAGTTAACTGTGCTGAACTATATTGCATGTTGTTTATTGTATCGTTGTTGTCGCTTTTTGCCCTTTTGCTGTGAATTGTTTTCCTTTTGTTGGTGTTGTTCTGATTGTTTTATCCCTTGTTATCTGATTTTAAGGGGAGCAACCCAAAAGGTCGCTTCTCTCTAAACTTTATCTTAATGTAATCATTCCTTTCTCAGGCGTGAGGCTAGCAACCCCACCCTGTAAACAAAATTGCTACAGAATCTTCAGCACGATGAACCTCTTTGCACCAAAAGAAAAAGTCTGTGTGGGGACATGGAACGTCCGCACTATGTACGAGACAGGGAAAGCTGCCCAGATCGCAAACGAGATGAAAAGATACGGAATACAAGTGCTGGGAATATGTGAGAGCAGATGGAATGGGAATGGACTCACCAAATTGTCAACGGGTGAGTCAGTGATCTACTCCGGTCACCCAGAAGATAACCACACGCACACCGAGGGCGTGGCTATCATGATGTCACCAACGGCAACAAAGGCCCTGATGCAATGGGAGGCGATCTCGTCCAGGATAATGACCGCCAGATTCAACTCCAAAGGAAGGAAAGTGTCAATCATACAATGTTATGCACCCACAAACAACGCAGACCCCGAAAAGAAAGAAGAATTCTACAGACAACTACAGGCAACAATGGACAATACTCCAGCTGGCGACATGAAAATACTAATGGGAGACATGAACGCCAAACTGGGACCAGACAACACAGGAAGGGAACTCATCATGGGTAGAGAAGCTCTCGGAGAAATGAATGAAAATGGAGAACTCTTCGCCGACTTCTGCGCCTTCAACGAACTAGTGATTGGTGGCAGTGTATACAAACACAAAGATATCCACAAGGCTACATGGGTGTCACCAGACGGGCAAACCAAAAACCAAATCGACTTCATCTCAATCTCAAGGAAGTGGAGGCGCAGCCTACTGGACACAAAAGCAAGAAGAGGAGCAGACGTTGGCTCAGACCACTATCTCGTACAAGGGACAATCCAAATCAAATTAAAAGCTTTCAGGGAAACAGGAGCTGCAGATAGACCACAAGCCAAGTTCAACACTCAAAAGCTGAAGGACCAGGCTACAAAGGACATCTTCATTGCAAGCATAAAGGACAAAGCCGAGACACAAATCAACACCAGCGAAAGGGTCGGCGTCGAAAAGCACTGGAAAAACTTGAAAACGGTGTGGAGCCAAACCTGCATGGAAGTTCTAGGCAGAAAGAAGAGACAGGACAAACAGTGGCTCACTATGGACACTTGGAAACTAATAGAAGAGAGAAGGATGGTGAAACAAAAGATTATCCAGTGCACTGACGAGCAACAAAAACAGGAGTTGAATGCAAGCTACAATACACTGAACAAAAGAGTGAAGAAGAGTGCCAGGGAAGACAAAAGAAAATATTATGAAACCATGGCAAACGAAGCAGAACAAGCTGCAGGCAAAGGAGACCTCGCCACACTCTACCAAACAACTAGGCACCTATCGGGAAAAAGTTCGACACAGATTAAGCCAATAAAGGATGACAATGGAAAGTCAATCACCAAAGAGGTGGAACAAAGAAAACACTGGGCTGAACACTTCAAAAGACTTCTAAATCGTCCGCCACCTACAACACGCCCAACAATACCAACAACGGAAGCAGAACTACCAGTGAACATTAACCCCCCGACGAAATCAGAGGTCCTGAATGCAATCAAGATGCTAAAAACTGGAAAAGCAGCAGGACCAGATGGAATCCCAGCAGAAGCATTGAAAATGGACCCAGAGACAACAGCGGACTTGATGACACCACTACTGGAGAAGGTGTGGAAAGAGGGCAAAGTACCCGAGGATTGGAAGAAAGGATACTTATTCAAACTACCAAAGAAAGGAGACTTAAGTCAATGTAAAAACTGGCGCGGAATTATGCTCCTGTCCATTCCAAGCAAGATACTAAGCCGCATCATCCTGGAGAGAATCAAACAAGCCAACCTGGATGAAAAACTTCGACCGGAACAGGCTGGATTCAGGAGAAACAAATCATGTATTGATCAAATCGCCACTCTACGGATCATCATTGAACAAAGCTTGGAATGGCAGTCACCTCTCTATCTCAACTTCATCGACTTTGAAAAGGCCTTCGACAGCGTCGATCGAGAGGTCATTTGGCAACTACTTCGCTACTACGGGGTCCCATCGACAATTATACATCTCATCCAACAGTTATACGACAATGCTGCATGCCAAGTAATCCACAACGGGAAACTTACGGAAGCCTTCGAAGTGAGGACGGGAGTGAGGCAAGGCTGTCTACTATCACCAATGATCTTCCTGATTGCAGTAGATTGGATAATGCGACAGACAACGGGCAGGCAATGAGGAAACAGGCATAAAATGGACACACACAAAAGACTTGGAGGATCTGGACTTCGCCGATGATATATGTCTGATTTCCCACAAACTGGAAGATATGCAAGTGAAAAGCAACAAGTTGGCAGAAGAAGCATCAAAGATAGGACTTCACTTTAGGAAACATAGATAAAACAGAGGTTATGAAGATTCCTGGCTAACATCAACAGCAACAACAACAACAACGACAACATTCAGTCAGCATAAATGGGAGGAACCTGAAAGAAACAACCTCCTTTACCTACCTGGGAAGCATCGTTTCAACTACAGGCGGAAACTGACGAGGATATCAAAGCCAGAATCGGAAAAGCAAGGCAGACTTTCATTACTCTCAAATCTGTGTGGAGGTCAACAGCACTCAGCATCAAAAATAAGATCCGGATTTTCAACTCCAATGTGAAGTCAGTGCTACTATACGGATCAGAGACTTGGCGCGTCATAAAGAGCATCTCAAACAAACTTCAGACCTTCATTAACAGCTGTCCTCGCTCAATACTCAAGATCAGTTGGCCGGCCAGAAAAGATCAGCAACAGAGATCTCTGGGAGCGAACCAACCAGGAGCCGATTGTGAAACAAATAGGCAGGAAGAAATGGATATGGATTGGCTGGCCATACTGTGTGGAAACCATCAAGTGACATCACTAGACAAGCCATTGCTCGAGTGTAACCCGAGAGGGAAGCGTCGAGTTGGTCGTTGGTGCAAGGGTGACTTCGAGGTGGTCATGTGAAGAGGAGATGAAAGCATGTGGGTAGACTTGGAGCTGGGTGAAAAAGTTGGAAGAAAGCCGAAGGCAATGGAGGTGCGCAGTTGAAGCCCTATGTTCCCCTAGGAACTAAAGGATATAATAATATAATAATAATCATCATATTACTCACCTCTTGCCTTTATTGCATAACTCCTTCACCATTGTATGCACACATTTATTTTGTTTAAACTTGAACTGCCTGTTTTAAAACTATATAAGCGCATTTTTCTGAGCACTGCTGTGGAACTTTTTGTCAACTGACAACATGTAAAATTTGCAAGTATGTTAAAACCTTTCTGTACGTAAACCTTATAATTTATTTGGGCTATAAGCAGCTGATGAGAATCCAACGAAATAAACAATGATGGTAGCATATTATTCTGCACAAAACACTGTTCTTGCTTTATTCAAATTCATCAAGGGGAATAAATGCATGAACTCAGTGCCCCCATATATTTCAAGTGGATTGATGTGTTTCCATATTTCTCTTAAGTGTAGGCTTCCAGGATTTCCCTGTTATTTTGGATATCACTTGTGCTTAAATGTTCCATGCTTTTCCCTAGATGATTTGGTGACCATAGGATACAAATTCTAGTATATATATTCCCGGATTCGAAGGTTGAGGAGACGTCCACTTTTGCTAATATGGTGTTTATCGTAATTGACAGAATTTGTCTTATAAGTGATACTGATCCTGTCTTCACTAGCTGTTGGATCCTTTTTTCACACGGCTATGAATTGGTTGACTGCGATTGTTTTTTGTTTTTGTTTTTTATTCGTTTACGTTCGTAGTGGAACATAGAGGGCTTCAAGCTACAGGATTGACATTTCGGTAGCAGCGGTGATTATTTTTACATGATAGAGTGGCTAGCCTCATGCCCGACCTTCCCTCTTAACCAGTTTTATTACTGGATTGGCGAGGTAAAGGAGTGCATTGGGCGGAGCTCGAACCACGGACCCCTACTCTGTGCCACCGATGCACAGGTAGATTCTAATCTAATAGGTTTTAATTCATTCCCAGTAATTCCACGGATGTTCTTCACATTAATGGGCTTGTTTATCCTTTAACTTCAGAGAATCGTTTTATCCTAGTCGTTTGATGATAGCGTAGACACTTTTTAATAAAACGTTTCATGAGTATCCATTGTTATAGAAGTCGATTAGAAGATATTTCTCCTCTATACTCTCTAGGGTGGGAATGGTACAGTGGTAATGTGTAATCTGTTGCACAATGAATAATCAGGATTGGTTGAGTAAAGCCTTGACATTTTATACTAAAATTTATGAATTCAACAAACTTAATTGTAATGACTTTAGATGCCTGTTTTACATGATAGATTGTCTGTATTGTATTAAGTGGTATGGATGAATGATTATTTCATGTGTACTCATCTCGCCAAATATTAGTAGGTGAGAATGACTAACGTTTAGAATAAAGTGACCAAATAAAATAAAAGTTGAAACTATAACGAAAAAATAAAACGATGAATGTAATAAAAAAAGTAGTTTACTACTCTGATAGGGTGAGGGTGGACAATAGGCTCGAACCCCAGTGGGTACGTACTGCCGATGATTCCCAAGCTATGATGAAGCAGTTGTTCAGTACTCCTTTCTGGATTTCAATGGCTCTCTAACTGATATCAATCCGTGATCAACTCGTAAAAACAAAACTAATCCTTGCGAACCAACTATAGGAAAAAATAATTATCAAGCTAACAAATGTTACATGCATGATTGAAACAGGGAAGGGTGCGTGACAAATCTCTTCTGAGCATAGCAGTGTACATCGAATAAATATTACTGCTAACTTTACATCTAGTATTCCTATGCTGTAACGGACTCAATATTTGAAAAATATTTCCTGGACGGCCTAGTTGCAATATTTATACTTATTTGAATTCTTCAACTAACTTTGTATTTCTTTAATTCAATTTTAGATTTTCCCGTCAACTGATTGGACCGAAGTGCCCAGTCTCAGGTTGACATGTCGGCTTCTTGTGGAGGTACTTCGACCATGTCTGGGCATGTAATTAGAAGTTAATTTGTGGATCTGCACAAGAAGCCGACATGACAACCTGAGACTGAGCACTTCGGTCCAAACAGTCGACGGGAGAGTCTAAAATTCAATCAAATAATTAATTTGACCCACTGCACAAGAGGTGTGCGTCGGTGGCACAGCGGCAGAGTGCTCGCCGACCACCCACGTGGTCCGGAGTTCGATCCCCGGCCAACTCACTTTTTCGACTAAAGCCCTATGTTCATCTAGGAATTAAAGGAAATAATAGTAATATACAAGAGGCGGCTCTCATGGCCCAACTGGTCTAGTGGATAAAGCTTCGGCGCATGAAACTATGGGCACCGAGTTTGAGCCTCGGTGAGTACATCACAACACTGTGACGAGTCCCAAATAGGACGAAATGCGCATCTTGGATTTCACTGCTCGTAACCATCCACCAATTAACTTTGTATCTATTATCCGTTTTTCTCCCATCTTTGTTCTGACATCGTGGCACAGTGGTTAGGACTCTCGCCGACCATGTACATGGTCCGGGGTTCAAGCCCACGCCGACGCACATCTGATATCCATGGTTGGCCTGCGAATTTTGGGCTACTGATATCCACGCTGAAAATTCCACACTTGTACCAAAAATACGGTGTGGAATCAAGCTGTAATCAAAAATAAAATAAAAAAAATAGACATTTGCCTTTCACATGCTGATTTGATCCTATCTCATCTATTATTTGTCTTTGTCTATGTTTAATCTCTAATTATTTACGCTTCTCTCACTTGTCTTGAGATGATACGTTGATAATAAGCTGTTTTAAGAATGTGACTTTGTTTGAGTGAATAAAGGTGATTCTGACCTTGAACTGTCTGCGGGAAACTTTGATGTTTGCTACTTTCGTGGACGGAGTTTTGATCCCATCTTGTTGAGAATATTCTACCTGGTTTTCAGGTACTTGGTACAGCATAATTTTGTCAAACCAATTTTGTTCCACGGTGCTTGTTCAGTACTAGAAAATTATCTAACCTGTATAGCTACCTAACAGCATTGTTGATTTAATTTTGAGTTTTTGATATTATTGTTACTGAACACAATCATTTAGCTCCAACAATAAATAACCGTCATTTTTCAATCTTTGGAGCGTTTTGTACCTGTGGATATCTCAAGGATGTTTCTGTCAGCTATACAACGGGACTCATAGTTCAATCCCCTGAGTATAGATCACAGTGAGTTGACTTTTTTCATTACGCGTCTGACCACAGATTGATATCATTTAGAGAATTATTGTAAACCAACCTTGGAGTACTGGACAGCTGTTCCATCCTAGTTTGAGAATCATCGTCAGAACGAACCCACCACCAAAGTTCGAAACCACGACCTCCTCTTATACCGTTCAGCCACTGGGATCTGATTCAGTGGCCAACCTATGAATTCTAACTTCTGCCAATTCGTGATTTAGCGCGACTACCGATCAGTCTCATCGGTGGAAATCCATCCTCACACTTGACTGGTTGGAACTCACTGGTCACGAGTTCTCATTAAAACTACAGGAAACTCCGTCCTGTGCAAGTCACTGACGAGCATCAGATTAATTTTCATGATTTAATGTGGTATACGACCTTGCCTTGAAACCTGAAAGTCGTGGGTTCTAACGTTGGCACTGGGTGCGCACTGCAGATGATTCCCAAACTAGGATGAAACAGCTGTCCATCACCCTCCGATTGGTTTTCGATGGTTCTCTAACTGATATCAATCCGTGGTCAAACTCGGAAAAAGATATGTAATCCTTACAAACCAACTGTTGAAGTTTTTTATCATGACAAATGGTATTTCAGTAAGTGACTTTAAATAGGAGTTGAAAATTCATCACCTGACTACACCATATTATATTTGGAAATTTGAATTTTGCTTGACCACTTATGAACGGTAAAAGTATTTGAATTTTTAACACACATGGGAAAAGCTAAGATAGATAACTTATTTATGTCACCTGAAAATTTTTTTAAATTTTTTTATTTTTGATTACAGCTTGATTCCACACTATATTTTTGGTACAAGTATGGAATTTTCAGCGTGGATATCGGTAGCCCAAATTTTGCAGGCCAACCAAAGATATCAGGTGTGCTGCACGCGAGCACATGAAAAAGTAGACGCACACAGAGATGGACATAGGTGGCAGTTTCAACTTGATGTATTTTCGAATCACATTTCGGTTGATGAATGTAGAATATACGTCACTTGTATAAAAACAGCTTTTAATACATCTAGGATAAACGACTTTCACTCACTTCAACAGCAGAGTCACATCTGGACGCTAAACGCATAAACAGTGTCTTCATCGGCATTGTGATTTGGCTAAGAACAGTTTCTCTCTTGATGTTCCTCTCCAGAAATCTTCTACGATGTCCATTACTTAAGCCACTTGTGTGAAGGTTTGCTAGTTCTATAGAGACAGTATCTACAGAGCAGATTTTCCGAATTCACGAGCACCGGGAACAAACAGAACAATAGAATAACGTTTAAATTCATTCAGTTCTACTGAATAATATTATTATTCCCTTGATGTCCTAGTGAAACAACACAGGAATCCCATAGCACATTCACATTTCTGTATGGTCTCTGAGGTCCTCCCAAGCTGGCGCCATAGTTGGTTACAATCTCCGTAATGTCAAAATCAGACTTCCAGAGCATCGTTTCTCATTCGAATTCCATGCTACAGCTCCAATCCATAATGTCAATGAATGATTTTCACAGCATGTGTTCAATATATCTCTGTTTCATTTGTTATATATATATTTACTGATTTATATATAAAATATGGAATTTTCATCATGGATATCGATAGCCCAAATTTTGCAGGCCGACCATAGATATCAGGTGTGCGTCGGCAGGGGATCGAACCTCGAACCATGGGCATGGTCGACGACAGTCCTAACCACTGTGCCACCGACGCACGTTCAGCATTCAGCGAACTCATTCGTTTACAAAAGTCTGCAGCTCATTGTCTAAATTACACCATATTTATTGGTCTATTTGATATTCAAATGCCTATTTCTATTTTAGAAAAAAACGTTTATTCAGATTCGTAAATAAAGATAACAAAAAATTAATATTTATGTACTATCCTTTGAATTCAGATTCTCGTTTGTCAATCAAAAGTATTTACTTGTAAGCATGAAACTATTCACTACATTCATTTTGATATATACATTATGTAAAATCCTAATTAATATACATTCTCGGTTATCAAATTGAAGGTTACATCATGCATAACATTTCGTTAATAAACATACGTAGGAATATGATTATAAGAGAAACACGACGAAAAAGGTTATTTTCTGAGGTTTCCTAATCAATCTACTCGAATAAGGCGCCATAATTGTTCTATGGGCAGAGAAAGAGGGAAAATTAAAATATACACATAAATAGAGTGTTTAGCAATAACGGCGCCAAATTAAATTGTACATCAAATCTCTGTTGGAGTCAACCACATATATATATATATATATATATATATGCATGTATATACAATACATATATGGTGTTTATTTTATTTCATGAAAACCCCAAGACACTGGCACCATATGTTGTCATTTTAGGCGTCCATACAAGCAGACATTGAGAATAGCTGATTGCTATTATTCTCTTCATTCATATAAGTATTTTCATGGCAATCCAGCTGAACTCCTCTCCGATTGAATGCGCTAAAGTATGCTTTGAAAGATATACAAAAAAAAAGAAAGTGACAAGTGACCAGATCACATAAATTATGAAACTTTTCATTATTATTATTATTATTACTTTAATTGCTGAAGTCTCTTTTTTGTATTCCTTAATGTTTAACTTCAAGGCAACTCATGGAGAAAATGCGTCGCGACATAATGCAGAGGTAGTTTGTCCATTCTGTCAACTCTATCAGGTAACTTTTTCTATGTCTTCTTGGTTTTGTTTATGCTTTGGTGAGAGAAACTTGTCAGTGAGATTAAGACAGAAACAAATTATTTTCGATATATATAAATTATAATTACCTACATGTGATTCATACATATTCAGAGGAAAAAGCATAAAATGGGTTTGCTGATGGGAAGTTTTTTTTCTAAAGATAACTTAAAGTATCTGCATAAACTGGTCTTTACTGATCAGGTTACAAAGTCACCAACTGATTTTCTGTCCTTTTCAATATATTAATAGTGTAAATTTTGGAAAAATGATTTAAAGATGGTGGAAACTTGAGGAAGGATTCAGATTCATAGTCTCTACCATGTACACATTAATGAGAAAATGCACCAAATGACTCAGGAGTAATTCAAGAAATCCTACTATCACCGATGACATTCCTGATTGTAAAGAACAAGAAGTTCAGGAAAGATGGCAATCTTTTCGGCGATTTCATTCTCAAAAGCTGTACAATCGCATTTATACAGATTACTGTACATGAATACAATTCTTATTTGTTTAATTCCACATAGTAACGAAGGTGATAATAATTTTCAACTTGATATGAAAGTTTGACGGTAGGAATATAGATTACAAGGGGCTTAGAGACAAGATTCTATAAGATTAGAAAACAGTTACAACGTATGCAAAATTAATATTCGATATCTGGAGAATTAATTTTAAAGGAGAATAAAGGGTGATAATTGCTTTCAGCTTGATATGAATTACAAGAGGCTTAGAGATACAGGAATAGAACGAATTACAGGTGTGAAGAAAATGAGCATGGAAACAAATTGAAATCAAAATTTTCAACTTGAAATGTAAGTTAGCATGTGTGAATATAGATTACAAGAGGCATAGAGACAGAAAATTACACAGGATTAGAATATAATTGTAAAATGGTTATTCTAAACGGATAGCAAGTGTGATCATGAGGAGCATGGAAACAAACTTAAAAATAACTGATTTTATAACTGAAAAATAGGATGAATTGAATGAAGGCAAAGAGAGAAAACTACACACACAGATAACAAAACAAAAACTGAAGGGAACATACTGAACTAGGTCCACGGTAGTTGTAAAGACTGAACTAGTTTCTTTTGAACACACAGCTCTGGCTTTCCGATGCATATGGCGAGAGCTTCAGCAGTACAAAAAGAAGTCGGAAACACGCTGCCTTTGATAGATTTTTGTTTACTTTGTAAATGACTCTAAATGATGATTCGTTTGAGATTCTGTGACAGGTATTGACGAAATGTTCAGTTATTGCGCTTGTGATTGAACCAGTGCCTACTCTTTGCAGTCATGCTGTATGATGTTCCCTAATACGTTTTGATAAGACCCGCATAGAATGACCTATGTACCTAGCTTCGGAAGAGCAGGTGAACTGATAAATGCACATTGAAGTGGTCATATGCGGAAGTCTGTCCTTCCCGTTGCTCCGAAGTAACGGGCGGCCAGATAATATCACTCTTAGAGTTGCTGCCAGAAAAGTCTTCTTCGGGGAATATGAGATTCTCCTTTTAAGGATATCTGCTGCTGAATTCCAGATTCAAATAGAGTGTCTTCTTCTGCACTGAAGCGTATTCTTCTCTTCTTAACCTTCATTCCATGTTCTTCTCCACGAAACGCGGTGGGTATCCATTTTGAAGCAGGATGCTTTTGAGAAATAGGAGCTCTTCTTCTATACGGTCATCGCTACAAATTCTTCTGGTACAGTGGGCTAAAGAGATGACAAGAGCTCTTTTGCGGCTGATAGGTATCCACCTGTAGAAGTTTGTCAGTTGGCCATTCCATGTTGGCTTCCTACGGATAGATCTTTTGAGAGTTCCGTCATTTCTCCTTGTCAATTCGACGTCCAGGAATGGAATCTTTGATTCATTTTCGACTTCCATTGTGAATTTAATTGAAAAATGGCGGTCATTAAACTCCTGTAAGATACAATTTAAATCCGAATCGTCTTGACAAACTACAAAAGTGTCATAAACGTATCTTTTGTACAGAATCAATTTGTCAATTGTTGATTTTAAGATGCCGTTTTCCAGGCTGGCCATAAAGCAGTCTGCCAAAAGTGGGTCAAGGGGAGAGCCCATAGCAATCCCGTCTTTCTGTCTATAGATGACGTCGTTGAATTTAAATTGTACGTTGAGTGTGCATCTTAATAACAACTCTTTCAGGTATGAGGTCGGTATTCCGATACTCAGATTTCTGTCATCCATATACTTGTAATGGAAACAAATTGTGTCTATGAGCAGCACATTCGTAAATAGAGATTCCACGTCCAGTGATAACATTCGTTTGCCATTTACATTCAAGTCTTTTATACACTCAATAAATTCAAAAGTATCACGTAGAGAGTACTTACAGAGTTGTCGTTTCACAGGCTCCAGCATGTCGGACAACCATTTGGTAGTCTGATGGTACGGTGATCCCTCCATGTCTAAGATTGGTCGAAGTGGTAGATCTGATTTGTGTACCTTTGGTAGACCGTGATTCCTGATTGTGGTGGACTGGATCATCCATCTGACCAACAGAGGGTCGGGAAGACGGGTATACGTTGGACTGACAATAAGACAGTGCATGATTTCGACTCCACAGATAATTTATGTCAAATAAAGCACAAAAGTGAAAATCTACAATGGAAAACTAACAGGTTGGCAAGAAAGACTGGCAGCAAAGACAGGACTACTTGTGAACAAAGAGAGGCAATCATAATACCTAGTCACCAAGATGCACTAATCACTGTGAAAGGGAAAAATCTAAGGGCACTCACCTTTTTCACCTACTAGAGCTGCGTAGAATCTTTTCAGCTATATGGATCAACCTGTCAAAGCTAGAAATCGAAATGCAAGACAGATCGAGACTCTGAAATAAGTGTGAAAATCAGCTGCACTCAGAATGAAGAACAAAATTCAGATTTTCATCACTAATGTTTGGTCAGTCAGTTCTTCTATACAGGTTAACAACTCAACGTGTCATCAACGGCTGTAGAATTTTGTGAACAACTGCCTTTGTTCCATGCTATAGATCAGATGGCTGACCAGAAGTAATTAGCCACAAGAAACTCTGAGAGCCAACAGATCTGCTCAAAAATATGCGGAATTAAATGGTGTGTTGTTAGACATTATACGCTAAGACTTTGAGTTGAACTCGAATGAGAAAGGTTAAGTTGGACGCCGCCCCACAGGTGACATGCTGGAAATAGTGTGGGAAAGAAATGAAAAATTATGTGCAGTCGTAAGGCCAGCTAGAAAGAAACACAGAGAACTAGCTAACATGAAAATTAACTGCTGAAGCACCATGTTCCACTCGGAACCCAAGAGAATAGAAATCTAATAATAGTATATGCTAATTCTATGTTTTCAAGACAGAAATTCGAAAACCGTCAAATTCTGTCGAAATCGTAATGAACTTTCAGTAAATCTGTAGAAATATGTGTCAGCCGAAATACTCGTCTTTATATAAGAAACATTTCCCATAGGACTGACGGTGTTATATTTCACATACCTATTTCCCTTCCGTAGAAATAGAGGCATAAACATATCTGATTATGAAATAATCTTTGAATTTCCCTCCAGTTGTCTACCGAGGTAGAGCATCCTTTACAAAGAGAAAAATCTCCTCCAAATAAGTGGAGATTGTCAACTTCAAGCAACTCTGGTTATATATAATTTCTATATAGATGACTAGTGGAATGGCCCTCTGTATTTTTTCTGCAATCTTGTATCTGTGAAAAGTCATTATATATCCGAACATAGTAGAGATAAAGAACTGTCGTTCAAAACAAATGATAAGTCAGGTATAAAAAAGTTAAATACTTTAATAAAATTCGAAATTCAAAGACTAAATGTTTTATATAACCAAAGATTTTTGTCATGTAAAACTCCTTCTAGTTTGTGGAAACTTTTCAAAGAAATTACTGGCGGTAAGTGATGTACTTCTGTCCCATCTATTAACGTCGACACTCTTAATAAGTCTTTCATACGCTCTTCTGTCGATATCCTTCCTAATGATATAAATCATATAGACAATAATTTTGGTGGTTGTAATACCCTTGATATGCTTAAATGTCACCGGTCTCTTAAGTCTTCCCAAAGCCTTGGTGCTGATGGCATACCTGCCGTTGTCCTCAGGAATTGTGCTGATATTTTGTTTTACCCTCTTACTTACAATTTTATTGCTTCCTTTTCCAGTAATGTTCTACCTTTCGCAAGGAAAAACATTAAAATTAAACCCTATACCAAAACCATCTTCTGGTACTGATATTAAATTTAGGCCTATTGCAATTACGTCTCCCTTTTTAAAATTGATGGAAAAATTACTTTTACTTCGTCTTGAACTTTCATTGAAACCTTTTAATGATCCAAAACAATTTGCATATAAACATGATAGATGTACCTTGGATCTTGTGGTTGTCTTATATCATAATGTTGTTTCTTGTTTAGACAAAGGTGCCAACTATGTTCGTGGTGCTTTCCTGGATTGCACATCTGCTTTTGACTCTGTACCTAGGAGCCGGTTATTAAATAAGCTATCGTTGACGCAAACAGGATCCTGGGCTAAGAGTTGGTTGCATTCTTATTTTTCTGATAGAATGCAGTATACTGTAATATGGTGGGAAATCTTCTGCCTCGCTTAAAATAGAAAGTGTTCTTCAAGGTGCCGTCCTCTCTCCTTTTCTTTTTTCTTTCTTCCTACACGACCTGCCTCATTTAAACGAAACTAGTTTTGTCAAATATGCGGATGATCTGACTGTATCACTGCCTATCACTTCCGAGTCTGACAGCTCCAAACTTAATGGCTTTCTGTTGGACATCAACAAGTGGTCCAAGTCAAATGGTCTTATATTAAATCCTTCCAAATTTCAGGCGCTTGACTTTACTTTCAAGCATCGACGTGACTTACTTGAACTAGTTAACTCGCATGATCCCTGTAGCATAGATGGCACGGAAATTGAAACCAAATCAAGCATTAAATATCTTGGATTAGTTTTTTCCTCTGACCTTTCATGGTCATCCCATATCTTATCTATCTCTAAGAAAATGTTTCGTCTTACCTTCTACATTAAAAAGTTAAGACAATCAGGTATCAACCAACCTTCACTTCTGTAGTTTGTAAACTCCTGTGTTTTACCTATTGTACTCTATTGCTCTCCGTTAATCTTTCCTGGGATTCTCAAAAAAGACTATATCATATTACGAAGGATATTAAATGCTGTGAGTAGGGCTTGTGGTATGCCACTGCATGAGCTCGTTAATATTATAGTCGAGAAAAACATAAATCCCTGTACGAAATGGGCAAAGGCTGTATTGTCATACCCCCTGCACCCTCTTTATTCACAGCTATCCGCTTGTATCTCATCAGGTAGGATGAGAAGTCAATATAAGAAGATATATGCTCGAACCACTAAGTACAAAAATTCTACAATACCCTATTTAGCCCGTATTTTATATGATGAAGACACTGTTAGACGTGAAACATATGAGTTACTAGGTAATTAGCAAAGTGAATCGACCCTTTCATCGTTCATATTTCTGTAATTTTACGGTGTCACCCTTTCTTACGGTTAATTATAACTTTGCTATTTTATTTTAGTTGTTATTACTTTTATTACTATAATTTTATACTATATGCATATTTTTCTCCTTATCGCATTCTGTTATTCGCTACATGGCTGCTATAACAACGTTTTATTATTATTATTATGTAATGTTTATTTTTATTTTTTTGTTGTTTTTGAGTAAATTAGATGCAATATTGTACTGAATGCTGAAAATTCCTTGCTGTATCATTTGTACTGTTTTTGGAATAAACCAAAAAATTATTATTGTTATTGTATAAGTTTGAGCTGCTACATAAGCCACTCAACGGAATTTCACGTCATAAGGCAAATAAAAGTTAAGCGGGTGGTCGAAATTCAAATCTTTAGAAGGAAAATCATATTGTCACATTCTGATGTTTGCCAGTGAATTAAAATTTAAAAATTCGGTTATATTCCATCATCTACACTTGAACTCGATTTAAGTAGAAGAAGACTAATCCACTGTAGTAGGAATATTAGGGATCTGTGTGTCAATTACCAGGAGCAAAACATTCTTACAAGGATTGGCAGCAGTTAATTTCTTAACGACATATTTTCAAGCACAGGGAGATTTCCCGACTAAGTATGAAATGTTATAACCTCAAAACAACGTTCTTTGTGATTCCGTGCTGAGAAAGGGGAATAAGAATGTAGTAGACTGATCTCAAAACTAAGTAATATCTTTAAAAAATGTATGCAGTTGGAAAAAACTGATATCATGCTGAATTGAAAGGATTTGGGTAGTTTATTTATGAATCAACATCATTCAGAGAAATCCTGAAAACTGCTAAACCTTGAACATTTATTTCACTGTAGTCTGAAATGTTAGTTAACGTGCATTCACTCCTTCAGCAATTATTCAAGTTGGGATATTTAAACTACGAGTGGCGAGGGATTTAACAGACAATCAACTAAAGAAACTTGTCAGCTGGCCTTCCCATGTGATTTTTCTATGGACTGACTTTCTTAAAATTCCGTAGGCTCTTTTTGTAGTTCTATATCAAGGAAGGGGATTTGGGATTCGTTTTCCAATTCAGGAGTGAATTTTACTGCTGAATGACAGTTGTTAAATAGTTGTAACAGCTGAATGAGGTCATGATTATCGCTGCAAATGATGAACACGTCTTCTTGGTATCATGTGTAGAGGTGAAGATTAGCAGTATTCAACTTTAACGATTCATTCCCGAGGCTTAATATTCACATTCGACGCATCTATAGCCATAACGCTGTGGAAGAGGAACTAGACTTTGAGAAAGAAATTTTCTGAAATCTATTGGCAAGAATATAAAATCAAAAGTTCAGAGAAACAAAACAGTACTTGTACTAAAAAAGAAACTTTCCAAGGAACTTTGTATCAAGGAAGACTTCACCGACGATATACTTAAGAGAAGAAATTTATTATCTTTGATAAGAACACTGTTAGCAGTGAACGCAAGAATAGTGTTCTCCTGTCATCTACTAGACTTCAAGAGCCTGAAGGACCACTTCTATCTTCATTTTTCAGTACATATATTCCTGTGGAGTCAGGCACATTGGCTGTACGACGCACTTCCTGTCTGAAAGAGTTCAAGAAGACTATTCGCATGATTACAGAAAGTCAACAGAGACTGTATAAGGAATGAGATGGTTGGACACATTGTCAACACCCAAAGTTGCTTCTTGACAAACGCCTCCTTCAAGGTAAGTGATTCAGCAAATTCACTACCAACTGTACAATTGTACATATTTATGGTGACAGAACTGAATCAAAGGTGTGAATAAATAAAATTATAACAGTTTGAAATGCAATTAAAATCTCTGTGATTATAATCATAGTTAAGCATCAGGTGTTAAGTAGCAGAACAATTAATGTCATAGATAGAACAAGGGAGAAACCAGTGCAATGTCATCCTGACTGAATGCTATCTCTCAGGATTATCGGGGAATTCCCAAAAGGATTCAATCTAACTTTCATGGTCTAATCACTCTATAGCAAAGTATGATAATCCCCATTCACATTTTTGCTCTGCTTGGTTTTCATTTCGTTTATTTAGTTTGTTTACTCTTCCCTTATTAAATCAATTGTTCCTATTACTATTCTCACTTTGAATTGTACCCGGTGTTATTTTACAAGTCTTACTTATCATTCTAAATCAATGTTTTTGCAATGTTGAGTTCTATGTTATCAAATTTCATACGACGATGCGCAACGATTTTATTTTAATTTTATTTGCCCAAAAATTCCATAATATTTCACCCCTTCCCGTACTGAGCGTCGTCGGCACAGAGTTTAGGAATCTCACTGACTATGCATATGGTCATCGACTCAATCCTTGCCGACGCACACCTGATATCAATGGTCCGCCGGCGAAATTTCGGCTACCGATATCACATGCTGAAAATTCCATACTTGTACCAAAAATACTGTGTGGAATCGAGCTATAATCAAAAATAAATAAATAAACATCCTATGAATTGTTATATATATATATATATATATATATATGACATTAATTGTTTTGACACTTGACATTTAACAATTTTGTTTTGATTTAGTTGTTCTCTGGGCTGGATGGTTTGTTTGCGAAGCTTTCATTGGCTACTAGGCAGCATCTATTATTGTAATCACAGACATTCTAATTGTATTTCACACTTCTATTATTATTTTATCTATTCACACCTATGATTCAGTTATTTCAATGGATATAACTTCTTAAAATAACCAAATATATAATATTTTCTGAGTTGGTTTGTAAGGGTTGGTTTTGTTTTTACGAGTTGATCACGGATCGATATCAGTTAGAGAACCGTTGAAAACCAGCAGGGATTACTGGACAGCTGTTTCATCCTAGTTTGGGAATCATCGGCAGTACGCCGCCACCGGCAACGTTAGAACCCGGGACCATCCGGTTGGAAGGCGAGCCAGCTCGTATACCATTCAGCCATTGGGACCCGATTCAATAGCCAACCTATGAATTCTAACTTCTACCCTTACAAACCAACTATAGAAAATTAACCTGATGCTCGCCAGTGACTTGCTACAGGATAAATTTCCTGGAGAAGTTGTGACCAGTGGGGTCCACTCAGTCACGTGTGATAATGGATGTACCACCTACGACAATGGTTGGGGTCACGCTAAATCACCAATTGGTAGAAGTAAGTTAGAATTCATGAGCCATTTAATCGAGTCCCAGTGGCTGAATGGTCTACGAGCTGCCTTTTACCCGGAAGGTCCTGAGTTCAAACTTGCCGGTGAGTACGTACTGCCGATGATTCCCAAACAGGATGAAACAGCAGCTGTCCAGTACTCCCTGCTGGTTTTCAATGGTTCTCTAACTGATATCGATCTGTGATCAACTCGTAAAAATATATACACATGATTGTAGAGGTTGGTAATGAATTCGTTAAAGAGAATCTCTTTTCTGAATCACTTCCTTTGGTTTCTTTCAAAGTAATCTCCCAAATGACGAATAACCTGTCAAAGGTAATCCACTTTCGTCTCCTTTGATTTCTATTAATCTGATTTCTGTGTGCTTGTTTTTCTGACTATTTGTATTTGACTTTTGTATTTGTCTAATAGTCTGTTATAATCCCGCATATTCCTTAGTTTCTGTGTACATCTCGATTATAATTCATTCTTGAAAAACTATTTACCTTGTTATGTAATGTATTTATTCAATCCTTCTTATGCATTGACTGACTTTAACATCTATGACTAAGTCAACCGCCAATTTTGTTATTACCCTCAACCATGAGAAAATGTGATTGTACAGGCAAAGAAATGAATTCACAGGAAAGAGACTCTTCATTGAACTACTTATTAGTTATGTCATCATTTAATTGAGAAATTTACTGCAGTTCATTGAAGTTAGACTTCTTATTTAAAAAAAATTCACATCGTATGACGATTATTATTATTATTAGTGTGTATATGGGATAGATAAGCAATTATGCATAAATAAAGTTTATGTCATAAAAGCCATTAGCCTATTGGTCAGCTGTAGAACACCCTCTCCCTCTCTCTCTCTCTCACCATTCCAACTCTCTCCCTCCTCTTCCTTTCAAATTCGTATTGTGTTCACCACTCACTGAAAGTAAAACAAACTATTTCACCACATGAGAGAATTCTTTTTCTCAAGGTCACCACCCTCCATCAGAAGTAATTCTACCGGAAGGGAGAGCCCACCATTTGTTTGAAATAATCTATTGGAAGATAAGCTATTCCATACTGAACTGACTACACATACGCACTGCACTTCTTGATTTAAACTGTCAAAATAGTCAAATTTAATTCATAATATACCATGTATTTGTTTGGACAAAAAATAAGGTGTGTGTGTGTGTGTAATCTAGACGAAGTGAAGGTGTGAAATTTTTAAAGGCTTTGCAAATTATTCTGGTGTCAGCCAAAATTATGTTGAGAAATTTATTCTATGTTGATGTCTAACAGTATTACCGAGTGTTAGTCAAATTCAAAACGGTCAACTTGTACTGCATATCTTTCTGATGTTTCTTTTTTAATGTGTACAGTGTATAGTGATGTGCTTTCTACAGTATAAACTAAACCTTACCATCTATAATCTTCGTATTCATATAGTACTGATCACATGTTTAATTCATGCAAGTGTCGGTCAAATGCAATTTCAACAACCCTACATTATGAATGATATACAAGATAGTAGGGATACATCATCGAGTTCTCCAAGATCATTGAAAAATGCTAATATATCATCCTATTTATGGCATTTATTTCAAAGTCGAAATCAACATTTTCGTCAAATGCATAAACCAGTCTTATATTATACATCAAATAATGATGATAATAATAATAATAATACAACTTGGAGAGCACTCAATAATTCTGATATCTTCAATCATAATCATAATAATAATAATAATATAAAAAACATTTCCCAAGTTATGATACTCTTCAAACACTGGAAAATGTGAATATATTTAGCAGAATGAGAGGTAATCATCAGTTTTCAAGGTATGCATCATCATTAAATTTAAGAAGTTATAAAGAAATGCTTCATAGGAATCAATTATCCGCTCTGAGGAATCAAATACCGCCAATTCCAAATGAACGTCCATTTCATGAAGAGGTTTTATTAAATCATAATGAAATGATGCGTTTACTCGGTAGACATAATTTTGATAGTGAATTTATGTCATTGAACAAACCATGGGAAGCTATAATTTATCCATCTGGCAGGCTAGTAACTTCAAATGTTGTAAACGGAAACGCTGACAAGAGATTCGAGACAGCAGTAAATCGTCGAAGAAATAGACGGTCAAGAAAATTACCACCACACAGACGTTATTTCACTTCAGATATCTATAGTGATCATTTATATCAAACAAGACGAGTAGGAGAAAATAACCAAGAGGTGTCTTCAAATTCCCTCTTTCAAAGGTTATGCATCGTTTAAAATTGATTCAAACTCTGAAAGAAGAAGAGAAAGAGGAAAAAAATGAACTTCATGAAAGATTGATGTATGTCGATTCAGAACACCTTCAACGGAATAGTAAACAATTGAAACGAAACAAGAAACTACGACGTATACTTCGAGAATTTTTAAATGATTTTATTAGTTGTCCACTATACTATATATGGTATGATTGGGGACCAAAATTTTGGCCACGTTGGATTAAAGCTGGAAAATGTGTCAACCTAGCTGACATATCATGTTCATTTCCACCTGGAATGTATTGTCAGGAGAAAAGTATTAAGGATATTGTATTGCTGCGGTATATTTGTCCAGAAAGTTGGCCAGTTTCTAGTTGTAATTGGTATCGGATTCACTTGCCGATTGTAATGGAATGCAGTTGTGGATGTACAGATAGGACAGAAAATAAACCAAACTCCTAACAAAGTATATAAATAAAATTATAATTATTTTCTATTATATTATTCAGCTGTAGTTTTTGCTTTTCATAATGTACTACATAGCTCCAGTTTATTGAAGGGTGGTTATTATTGGTATACTCTTACTAATTATTATTTATTAACTTTTGATTTAGGTAATATTACTTAGTTTGAAAGTAATGGGTGCTTTTATTCCAAGACGTGGTAGATCTCTGGTTCCACGCATGTGGTCCGGGGTTCGGTTTCCAGTAAACGCACTCCTAAACTTCACTAAATTCGTAGTAAGGGAAAAATAAGGAGAACCACAGCCACCGCCACCGAATCTTACAAGCTCAGGCTTGATGACCTATGTTCTATTCGGAGGGCAAAGGAAAAACCAACCATTCCTTAGGCCTGTAAGTTACATTAACATTATTCCTTTAGGTTCTAGGTGGAATATAATTGCTTCATAAGTACATCTCTATTTTATCCTGTTATCTAAAGTCCTTTCTGACTTTATTTCTTCGCCATACGATCTCCTTTACTGTAAGCCTATAACCCATTCCAACTCTTCCCTTACCATTAGGGTTCTATTGAAGGGCCAGCTTAGTGTATGGCGTTACTCAACAGTCTCCATAACTTGTGTCCAGTTCATCTCCAACTACTTTGCATATCTGTCAGGGTATGGGTTCTTATTTCGTTCTTCATTAAAGTGGATTTGTGCTAATCCTTCCGGTTGGCCATGTAATCTTCGGTTTGGAGCGAAAACAACTGCTAATAGTAGTGATAAGCCTGTTTAAAATGTTTCTGGTGACACACCCGCCAAGGTCTATGAGTTGCAGAGAAGCATCAGTATTGAATTACCAAATCTTGTTCTTTTTACTGAGTGTAGCATATTTTCACACTAATTTAAGTGTGATTAAGGTCTGTCTCGCTCTTCCGAATTTAACTTCGACATCTTCATCAGTGTAGCTTATCCCTGGAACAGTGTTGCCTAGAAAAGTGAAAGTGGTAACTTTCTTCAGCTTTCTTCTGTTGATGGAGATTGATGCTTATTGTTGTCGGTTAGGTGTTTTCACCACCTACCTATTTTTTAATTGAAGTCCTGCCTTCACTGTTATCCCGTCTGATAACTCCTTGTTTTCTCCTGTAAATCCTCGACTTTGTGTGACATTAAACACAAATCGTCTGCGAAGTTCAAATCTGCTACAATCCTCTTGTCAGACCAACGTATAACTGCCTTCTCGCCCCCCTCCCCCCATTTTCTGTTGCATAATCCCGTCTACCAAAGTCAGGAATATCATTGGTGATAACAGGCAGTCTTGTTTCACTTCTATCTTCACTTCAAAGGTATCGCTGGGTTTTCTACTGGGAATCTAACAATTTATTGTAGTATATTTGCAAATAAGAGAATGGGAAAAATTAAAAGGTTAGTTGCAGCTGGGAGAATTTCGTTTTCAACAAAGTCATCATCTGGCCTGAATATTTTGTCTGTATATTTTCAAGAAATTAGAAAGTCCCAGAGCTGTTCCCGGCTAAGGGTCAAATTATAACTCATATGAAGATTACAAATAGAGATTGAAAACGTTATAGTAAGAAAAAAACAGGAAGTTTGAATTAGAAACTGAATCGGACAATAATTACTGTGGAAATTGACTGTTTATGATCGCCATGGTAAAGACAGAGGTTGGATGTATTTTGTCTTTGAATATATAGTAGAGTTAGCTTGCATCTTTTAATTGCCAGTGCTTTAACTATACCCATGTGTTTGGATCTAACTCCTTTTGAGTGGTTTGATCAGATCGTGTAAAGACTTTCGGGGACATTTCAGATGTAGCGCAGTCTCCTGAGCTGACAGATATTCTTTTACAGAGCTAGCCAGGGTGGATAGTATTTTTGACAGCATAGCCTAGTTGGTGACTTCGTCGAGAACAAAATTTTCTTCGCTGCAATCATCTTCTAAATTTTGCCTAACAATTTGTCATGTGTTTCATGTAAATTATGAACTTAATGTTATATTTAGAGAAAAAATGTTTATTTACAGAAAATCCCAATGCTTCATTCTTCAGCAAAGAGTTGCTCTTTTCGGTGTTATCATTATCAAGCTGTACAATTGCATTTATACATGTATAGTTTTTGATGTGGTTTTGTTCTCCGGCTGGATGGTTAGTTTGCGAAGCTTTCATCACCTTACTGGGTGACATCTTCAGCGCATACTTCATGTAAACTGTCTTAGTAAGAAAAGGAATATTTTCAAGGATGTATCATTAGGATTTTAAATTTTAGATGGTAAATGTCGTTAACTGGTTAGAAAGAAAAATAAGATTACAACACTATAAGAAGACTTAGTTTATCTGAAACCTGTAATGTGTATCTGCGCAACACATTTCGGACATGCTGATCACACACACACATAGATGGACTTGTCATACACAGTTATATAGAAGCCAAAAAAGCATGAATTATTACAATACAAGTCAGCCCGTGTACAGGTCAAGGTCAAACATAATCGGTAGGGTGATGACGCAAAGGTGTGGGTAAGAAAGTTAAAAATACAAACAAAGAAGGGGTTGAAAATATTATGAAGTAAATTGAACCTTGGTTTTAAATTGAATTACCAAGGCAGGTTTAAAGTGATAACAAATAGCTTTTGGACACATAAGACAGGTTTAAGTCATTTTATGGTCAAGGCTTCAACGAATTTAAGTATATGACCCAATCTTGTTTTGTATATGCGTTTAAAGGCATAACTGAAATCAACTTTATGGCCCGTCTCTATAATGTGCTTCGCTATAGATTATGTTGGACATCTATTTCAGGGATCACTTGTATCCAGAGATTTTATTTGTTGTTACAGCCACTTTGGAATGTGTTCTGTAGCCCTAACCTGGAGAGACATTTTAGGAGCTGATTGGATTGGTAGATCGCTTTGGTTGACATTTCCGTAATCCCTAATAAATATCAGCGGGTGATTGTTATCTAACAATATTTCAGTGAGGTGTAGTGTTTCTTCTTCAATTGTGTCGGCAGTACATATACGGTAAATGCGCTTGACCAACACCTTTTTTATATTGTATTGAACAGAAACTATGATAATTTAGCTACTGTCCCGTCCATGTGGACTTTCTGTAGACAGATCGTTTTACTGACCCATCTTCTAGGCGGGTTATGAGTACATCTTAAAAATGGCAAGCAATGATTATTCTCTTCAACGTATGTTATATATATATATAGATATATACTACTTTGTACTCAATCGATCTGCTTTAGGATTTCTATGGCGTCTATCGGTTTATTACAGATGACTATTATGTCATTCACTTATCCCTTATAGTAAAAAAATTTTCCACTTACATCCTCCACTAGGTTCTCAACATGCTACATATATGTATATATATCGTCTAACAATGGACCTAGGGTAACAGGATTTCATCATGAGCTGATATTAGTTAAAGAACCATTGGGAAACCTGGGACTGCTGGACGGCTGTTTCGTCCTAGTTTGGGACTCTTCAGCAGTACACTCAACACTTGAATGGACCTAGGAGGCGTCCTGTAGCAGCACCATTGATCTGGCGAAAATGGTTGCCCTCATTCCAAAAAGGATTTTTATATATCTTTGCCGTTCAGGTATGATCAATGAAGTATGGTCACTAAGCGAAGATTCACGGCAACTGTTAATAGAACTTACTATGCAGCTAAACCTATCTTCATGGAGAATACGAGAACTATGCTATTTTGTAAACCCTCACAGTATCCGAACGATAGTGTCACATCCCATTGTGTTTATCAGTTTACATGTATGTTTGAAGACATGTACGTAGGGAGGACCCATGGGTCTTTGCAGGTCAGGGTGATAAAACATATGAACAAGTGAATACTAATCATAAAAAAGTATGTAGTCATCGACAAACTAGATGGGCTAATTGGATAAATCTCTAGTTTGCATTTAAATAAGTGGAAAGTTCACGTTAAACGTTCTAGTAAACGATCAGTTATTATCAGTTATCTAGATTGCGGGATGTACTTATTAAGAAGAGACAATATCAGAGAGTAAACATGCTTAAACAATGTAGTATATTTTCAGTTGTAACTGGATTATTTGTGTATCTGGTCAGTTAGAATAGTTACTGCTTCGAACAGCCACATGTGTGCCCTCCAATGATGATTACCAGTGGGATCTCCGGTGCACTCGTCTGATGGATGTCTTTGTATCCTCAGTAAGTTATTATGAAATGAGATCCGACCCAAGCACCCATCGTTTCATGCAACAAGTAATTGTCAGTGGGTGCGTACTGCCGATGATTCCCAAACTAGGATGAAACAGCAGCTGTCCAGTACTCCCTGGTTTTCAATGGTTCTCTAACTGATATCAATCCGTGATCAACTCGTAAAAGTAATTGTCAACCAAATGACATCACGTTAATCTGAGTGCATAACCTAAGCGTCTGCACATGGAACGAAGATGAAAACAGAGACAAAGAATCTCGTTTTAAAAGCGAATCCAAACAACAGGAAATTAAAAGATAAAGATTGCCAGTGATATACACAGTTACTGTTATATCAAATGATTTATTAATCGTTTCACACAGCAATCCAGGATTAAAATTATGAATACTAAGGAAACGGTATGTTTTTGAATAAAGTATATATTTTCATTTAATGACACGTTAGATTGTCCTTAGGCATACTTTGGTAATCACATGACTTATACACCTGGATTATGAACACCATTCCTTTATTGTAAGTGATTATTAACAGTTGTTTCCTCTTACACTGGGAATCTTCAGCAGTCAACACCGACAGAAATTCGAGTTCTTAAGCCATTGCATCACGTTTCAATGGCTGAATGATCTGTGAACTCGCCTTGTAACTGGAAGGTCATGGATTTGAAATCCGGCAGGTACGTGCTGTTGAAGAGTTGTAAACCAGAATGAAACAGACGTCCAGCACTTTGTAGTTCTCCAGTTGTTCTGTGAACCGGCACTTGAGAATATAACTAAATATGTTAAATTTTTTTTTGATTTACAGCTTGATTCCACACTGTATTTTTGGTAGAAGTATGGAATTTTCAGCGTGGATATCGGTAGCTCAAATTCGCAGGCCGACCATAGATATCAGGTGTGCGCCGGCGTGGGCTCGAACTCCGGACCATGTGCATGGTCGGCGAGAGTCCTAACCACTGTGCCACCGACGCACAGTATTCAGTGAAATGTCCGTTATTTTGATGAACAGGGTTTTCTTAGTATATATTCGTCGCTTATTCTATTCAAACCTAAAGTTGTGAGAATAGGATTTTGTTGAGAATTTTGAATTTAGCCAAACTGTGTGCTTAAATATTCTAATGAAATTTAATTGGTCTTTATCATAAAAGCTTTTGTATTTCCCAGTGAATGAAGAAAGAAAACGATATTGTTTTTACTGACATATTTCGCTATTTAATACTGTTAATAGCTTTATTAAAATAATTTTAAACCAGAGTTTACAAAGTTTCAGCCTATATGCAGTAACTTAATCATATCTCTTCAACATGAGGTAACTGTTAAGTTGTAGGGTGGGTGAATTAATAAAGATAACAAACGGTGAAAAGATTACTTGATTTGAGAGGTATATAAAATTGTATAAATAACGTGTGTTTACATGGTAGAATTATTTACCCCGTCTCTGTTGATTTCTTCGCGTCGTTCAGCTGGGGGGGGAGGGTTGATGGCACCAAGTCAAATTCTGTTTTAGACCATCGCTCATATTCAGATAAATTCGATTCATTTTTCAATATTAAGTGCTTCTGATATGAAGCGTTCTTTATGATTTTTAGAGCCTTTATGGATGATTTCAATATTCATAAATAAAAACACAGTTTTTTTGTTCAGCGAAGAAATTTCTTTACAACGACATCATTTTCAAGCTTTACAGTCGTATTCATATTACAGATTAAGGTTATTGAGTGGCACTAGATAATTGCTCAGTCAATATACATATATATGTGATAAAAATAACGATAATTAAAATGTTATAAGGCGTAGAATTGAAGTGGATAAATTACAGAATCATTCAAGATTGCTTCATCAGTGAATTGATGTCAAAAATGTTTTAAAAATGTCAAGTGCTGTCTAAAAATTTTGAAAATTAGGAGTACGATTACGATAAGAATGAAGATGTGAAGTGAAGTGGAAAGAATTCAAGTGGTAAAATAAAATAAAAACTAGAAAGAACATTACTATGACCAAGGTAAAGACAGGGGTTTGACAAAACGTTTTTGAACACATAATTTAGGTTTCTGTTCATGTATAGCTAAAGCTTCGGCTATGCATTAGTGAAGAAAACGTAAACTTTTGGATCGATTCGATTTTGCCATGTAGATAACTTTGAAAGATAAATCACGTGGAGCTAAATGACCAGACTGTAACATGTGATCACAGATAGACGACTTTGCAGTTCTTCGTTCGCCTTTCATTAACCAAACCGGATAGTGTTCAGCAATACGTTTTCGGAGATTACGCTTACAACGTCCAATATAATCAGCTCTACAAGAGCAGGTAAATGAGTAAATGCACATAGATGTGGACAAAAGCGTTAATCTATTCTTGACGCATTGTCTGATCATATTTCGGCTGGTAAAAACTAGATGCTAGTCAGCTGCAGGAAAAGTACGTTTAATACATTTAGATAAACGACTTTTAATCAATTCTGAAATGGTGTCGCCTTTGAATGCTAGACTCATAAAGAGTTTTTCTTTGGCACTGTGATTTGTCTAGGGGCGGATTCTTTCTTGATGTTACGTTCAATGAACCTTGTGGGATAACCATTGTTAAGGAGATTTGATCGAAGGTTATCTAGTTCCCTATCGATTGTCTCTGCAGAGCAGATTTTACGAATTCTGGAGCATAAGGAATGAATAAGATTTCTCTTTCTCCCTAAAGGTACCCAACTGTTGAAGTTAGTGTACTGCCCAGTGAATTTTGGCTTTCGGTAAATCGACCTTAGAAGCGTTCCATTCTCTCTTCTATCTAGCTTAACATCAAGGAAGTGAAACGAAGAATCCGACTCTTCTTCGATCGTGAAAAGCAGAGATGGGTGAGAACCATTAAATATTCTAAGAAGTTCGGCAGCTGAAGTGTTTTCATCACATACAATGAAGGTATCATCAATATATCTTTTATACATAGACAAACTGTCGATGGTTTCCTTTAGTGGGCCATTCTCTAAGCTTGCCATAAAGACGTCCGCTAAGAGCGGTCCTAAAGGAGACCCCGTGGCGACGTTATCGTTATTCTTATCACATATATATGTATATTGACTGAGCAATTATCTAGTGCCACTCAATAACCTTTTTCTGTAATATGAATACGGCTGTACAGCTTGAAAATGAAGTCGTTGTAAAGAAATTTCTTCGCTGAACGAAAAAACTATTTCAAAATCAAATGGTCTTGTTAATCTTAAACTAATAACCACTGCATGAGATTAGATACAAGGATGACGGTTATGGACACTGGATTTTGTTCCGCGAAATCGACTCTTGATGCTGTTTTGGAAGCTTAAATACTATGATGATTCAAAGCTTGTAGATATTCCCAAGGCGCGCATAAAAAGTTCCTTCACCACATAATAAACATAAACTGGTTTAAAATAACTTGTTAATTATGTCGAGATTTAATGATAATAATACAACAGGTTTGTTCTGAACAAAATGTCTACACAGTGCAGAGAATTCTCAACATAATTTATCATTATTGTTCCCTTGGGTTCTGAGTCAAACATATGGATTCAAAAACACATCTCCACTTTGTCCTGTTTTCTACAGGCCTCTTCAGCCGACCTCATGATTTCTTCTAAGTCCTCACATAATCTCCTCCATGTCACCCTCTCACTGATGATCCACTTTTCGCTTCCCATTGGGACTCCACTCGAGAGCCTGGCATGAGATATCATCGGCGGCCTCCTCAGTGTATGCCTGAACCACCACCATTTTCCTATCCAATATATTTGTTCAGCGATCAACTCTTGGTTCGTTTATTCCCATAGTTTCTTGTTGCTTATTCTTTCTGGCCGGCATTTGATCTACAGTATGGAACCAGCGAAGGTAGGTGTTGATGAGAGTCTGGAACTTGTTGGAAATCCTTTTCGTGACACGCCAAGTTTTCATGGATTTCAGCTTCAATTTGAAACTTCAATGAGCTAGATGATGGTCTGAGCCCAGATCTGCTCCCAGTCTCGACTTTGTAACCAGCAGGCTGCGTCTGTACTTCTTTGAACACTAGTGAGATGAAATCTATTTTTTTTGGGGGGGGAGGTATGTTCGTCAGGCGGACTTCATGTTGCTATGTATATATTCTTGTCCTTGTACACGCTCCCGCTGATCACCGAACCATCGAAAGCACCAAAGTCTGTGAATAATTCTCCGTTCTCATTCATTTTTCCGAGAGCCTCTCTACCCATGGTGAGTTCTCTTCCTGCATTATCTGCTCCCGGTTCGGCTGTCATTCATATCGCACATAGGGATTTCGATTTCGACATTCAGGATATTTTCCATTACTGTTTGTGGTTGCCTGTAAAAATCCTCCTTCTTTTCTTGTTCCGCGTTGTTTGCAGCACGGTTAGTATCATTGGATAATTGCTACATTCCTTCCTTTTGAGCTGAATCTCGCTGTCATGATCCAGCGAGATGAAATTGGTTGCCACTGCGTTAGGGTTTTGGCTCTAACTGGTGACATCATGATAGCCACTCAATGCCTCAATGTGTTTGTGGTTGTCGTCTGGGTGACCGGGTACATTATTGACTCTCCCGTTGACAATGTTGTCAATCCACATCCATTCCACCTGGTCTTGCAGATACCCAGTACTTCTAAACCATATCTTCGCATCTCTTTGGCTACCTGGGCAGCTTCCTCAGTCTCATACATAATTTGGACATTCCCAGTACCGATTCTTACTCTTACTTTCATCCAGAGAAGACACATCGTTTGGCTGACTGGCTTCCCGTAGGCTTTCACCAGCCTGCGTCATTTCGCCTCTCCGATTCGAGCGAAGAATAAGATTTTTATTTAAAGTTTTTGTATTTTTAATATATTTTCTGTGTGTTGAAGTTACTCTAAAGGTTTGAAAGATTTAGTGGTGTGGGGTTGCTAACTCCACTCCCAACCCTCTCTCTTTACCTGAGCTTGCGACCGGCTAGAAAACTAGAGAGCTAATTAATGGTTACGATGTTATTTACCACTTTCCACTAACTTTCTCACCGATCGTTTCAAAATCACTGGTGCAGTCTCACTCCATTGGTGCTTACTGGTGCCTAAAGTTTAACCTGGTCATCTTATCTGCAGTATGAAGCCAAAGAAGATATTAATGAAAGTCTGCAGTAACCCGTTGGAAATGCATTTCTTGGCACGCCTAATTTATTCCACAGTGTTTGCCCTTCACTTATGAATTTCATATGACTCAGTATTGCTCGTTATGAAGCATAAACTAACCCCCTACATATCTCCTCGATCTCCGAGAAATGCGCACTAGGAGTTTAAAAGCCGATTAAAAATGTGCATTAGTACATTTTGCTACTCGAATTCCCAAGTGAGTCACTAAAACAAAAAGACTTGGAGAAAATACAGTGCATTCAACTGGATGGAAATTCAGGTAGTCTAGTGATTCAAGTAAACCATCAAAATGATATGACCGTTTCTGTTTGTTTGTATTCGACTTGACAGTCTGCTTGAATCTCTGCGCTATCTGAATTTCCATCTAGCTAATATCAATCCATAGTTATAATCATCCAGTTGTGTCTATGAGTCTCCAAATGTACTCGTGCACATTTTTAATTAGTTTGCAGTCTATCGTTCAGGATTTCTGTGGGACCAAAGAAAAATACCGTTAGTTGGTTATTTTATTTTTCAGATCTAACATCACATTGCGTTACATGATGCACTGGAGGTGGTTGTTTCACTTAAAACTTCTAGACGAAGAGTAGGTATTACGTAACAAACTGCTCTGAAAATTGTGCATGTTGTGTAAACTTATTGTGCATAATAAAGCTATTGTTATTAATGTTATTAAAAAAACCCCTTCAAAATGAAATGAATTAAGTGAACAATAAGAAAAGTACAAGCACCAGAGTCTTATAGTTTGATAGCTTTCAATAATTCATCCTGTGCTAAGAGAATTACATTTGTTTTAGTGTAAACATTGAAGCGCCAAATAAGGTCAATACTGATTTTTATGCATAATTATAATTATTGCTTTTCAATTAGACTAAGTACAAGCTTACAGTGGTACATATATACATATGTATAGCCTTAAGGAAATCAGCTAATTAGTTTGAAGAGTAGTCATCAAATATGTATAATAAGGTCATTAAGTATAAACATGTTAATTAGGAATAACGTGTTGACTGCTAGATTCAAAAGTCTCATCTGTTTATATAACTTTTACATTCATGTGAAGTTATGGTTTAACAATAATTTTCACTGAAATAGGAGTTTATTTAGTTATCGAGAAAAAGAGGTAAAATTACTGAGGGTAATCTTAGTATTCGCCTAGGAAAATGACGAAATCCTCATGATGATTTCATTAAACATAATTCCCCTTTTTTTGTAGTGAAGCAAAATCAAAAACGCGTCTCACAAATCTAAAGACGTTTTAGAAAGTTGTCGATGTAATTCAGATGACGATCTGATATTCGTGGAAATCACAGAAGTAATTTGCAAAGACTGAAAGTTTCAATGTATTCACTTTTGAGTGAAATAATTTTTACAACATAAGAAATTGCAAAAATAGCACTGAGGTGTCACGAACTGGAGTAGGTTATCACATTACAAACATTGGTCGAATGGCAATAGCTTTGATTGTTAGAAATCTGAAACTTTGTTAAGCATAGTGATTCAAGAAGAGTACGAGGTGAGAGAACACCTCAAGTCTAAGTAATCCTGAGATTAAGTGCTGAATAAGTCTAGGTTGAAACTTCAGTGGGTGCATACTGCTGATAAATCCCAAACTAGGACATAATAGCCACTCAGGGCTCCGTGGTTTTCAATGGTTCTTTGAATGCTATCAATATGTGGTCAATCCTAGAAGAGATCAAATCCATAGTAAACCAACTCTTGGAATAAAGCTGATTCTTACTAGTAACTGGCTACAGGAAGACATTTACTGAAGTTCTAGTGAGATATCGCCTGCAGTGTGATCCACACAGTGGGGAGTAAGGACGAATACTTGCCGATGACATTAGCTAGTGGTTGAGCTAAAATGAAGAATTCGTAGAAGTTAGGATTCATGGACTGGCCATTGAATTGGCTGGATGGTCTCTAAGCTTGAGTGGTAATCGGAACCCTTTTGGGTGCGTGCTTCTAAAGCGTCTCAACCTATGAGGAAATTGCTATCCAGTACTTCTTGGTTTTCCAGTGATTCTGTAACTGATGTCAGCTCGAGTTTGAACTTGAAGACAAGCACGTAGCAATTTTCTCAGAAATTCGCTTTCACGACCACCTGACTGTTTCTTATCATCAGAGACGAATTTCGTATCACTGTGTCAAAAATATCTACTCTCCTGTTTTATTTAATAATAAGCTTTTATATTTTTAATTAAATGTGAAATGCATTGCACAGCGTCTAAATACGACTTCGCCTATCAAAAAGGTTTGTTTTCTGGTTTTCATTTTCTTCAAAGTCCAATGACTGTTTCCTTTTCAAGTGCCTTAGAATTGACAGGAAGACATAATATTAGTAGAAACAGATGACGTATTAACAGATTCATTCGAAAATGTCATTAAACCAGTGAAAATTGAATCTTTACAAAAGCTTTGAAATGATATACAGAATATTCTAAATTTGGATTGAACCGTGGTAATTACTGTATTCGTATGTGACAGAGACAGCAGTCATGCATTTAAGAAGTTCGCAGTAAATGTTTACACATAACGATAAGGTTTTGTTTTGTTTAAATCCTATATATATATATATATATATATATATATATATATATATATATATATATTACTTGGTACGTAATAAATGTTAGTCATGTTCGTAAAATATCATATCGGTTGATCTCACTGATCTGTGTCTACATTAATGCTTAGGCTTGATTGAAAGACATGAGAAGTGAAGACAGGAGTAAGACAAGGCTGCCAACTATCGCCAATGATCTTCCTGATTGCAGTAGATTGGATAACGCGACAGACAGTTAGCGGGCAATGAGGAAACAGGCATAAAATGGACACACACAAAAAAAACTTGTGGGATCTGGATTTCGCCAGCGATGATATATGTCTGATTTCCCACAAACTGGAAGATATGCAAGTGAAAAGCAACAAGTTGGCAGAAGAAGCATCCAAAGAAGATAGGACTTCAGGTGAACACAGAAAAGACAGAGGTGATGAAGATTCCTGGCCAACACCAACAGCAACAACAACAACAGACAACAATCAGTCAGCATAAATGGGAGGAACCTGAAAGAAACAACCTCCTTCACCTTCCTACCTGGGAAGCGTCGTTTTAACTACAGGCGGACGGAACAGATGAAGATAACAAAGCGAGGGTCGGGAAGGCAAGACAAGTTTTTATTACTCTCAAGTCTGTGTGGAGATCAGCAGCACCAGGTATGACAAATAAGATCCGGATTTTCAACTCCAATGTGAAGTCAGTGCTACTGTTGGGATCAGAGACTTGGCGCGTCATAAAGAGCACTTCAAACAAACTTCAAGCCTTCATCAACAGCTGTCTTCGCTCAATACTCAAGATCAGATAGCTGGCCAGAAAAGATCAGCAACATGGATCTCTGGCAATGAGCGAACCAACCAGGAACCGATTGTGAAACAAATAGGCAGGAAGAAATGGAGATGGATTGGCCGTACTCTGAGGAAACCATCAAGTGACGTCACTAGAGAAGCCCTCGAGTTGAATCCGAAGGGGATGCAGTGAGTTTGTCGTCCAAGGGTGACTTGGAGGAGGTCATATGAAGAGGAGATGAAAGCATATGGGCAGACTTGAAGCCAGGTGAAAACTCTAGCAGAGAACCAAATGCAATGGAGACGCGCGGCTGAAGCCCTCCAGGAATTAAAGGAAATAATAATAAGTTCTGAAGGCCGTATTTACAAGAAATCGTCAATCATCCTACTGAATCTAAAACTTATTCAGTGAAATCAAACAGAACGTCCAACAGGATGTCTTCGTGTTTATTTGTAATGTAATGACAAAAAGGGAATATATAGAAGCGGACATTTCAGTGGTCGATTCCGCTGTCTTAGCCCAAAGTTTGACATTCACAGGGTGTTATATAATTCCACATTAATTTACTTAAAAAATCTGCATATTCAAGTATTGGTTTATAGGGATATGGTTGATTGGTTACAGGATTTCATCATGAGCTGACATTGGTTAGAGTATCATTGAAAAACCTGGGATTACTGGATATCTGTTTCGCCCTAGTTTGCGACTCTTCGTCAATACGCACCCATCCGAAAGCAGGACCTCCTGGTTACCAGGCGAGCTCGTAGACCATTATGCCACTGGGGCCTGATCCAATGGCCCATGAATTCTAACTTCTGCCAATTCACGATATAACTCAACCGCTAGCCTATATCTTCGGAGAGTATTTGTCCTCATACCCGGCCTGCTACACCCTACTGGTCACGGCTTCCCACTGGAATCTCAGGTAACTACCTACCTGAATAGGGCCAGTCACCAGTGAGCATCTCATTGATATTCAAGTGTTGGTTTGTAGGGATTCGGTTGATTGGTTACAGGATTTAATCATGAGCTGACATTGGTTGGGTGAAGACAAATACTCGCCGAAGACATTGGCTAGCGGTTGCGCTATACAGTGAATTGGCGGAAGTTAGAATTCATGGGCCATTGGATCAGGTCCCAGTGGCTAAATGGTCTACGAGCTCGCTTTGTAACCAGGAGGTCCTGCGTTCGGACCTCCTGTGGTGAGTGCGTATTGATGGAGAGTCCCAAACTAGGACGAAACGGTTGACCAGCACTCCCAGATTTCCCAATGGTTCTCTGACCAATGTCAGCTCATGATGAAATCCTGTAACAAATCCGTATATGTATTACACAGCGAAGCTGTGTTATTTACTAGATGACATTTCGAATTTAAACCATCAGTGATATTTCCATCCAAAGAAGGAACCTCGGAAAATTTAAGGAGAACAAAGGGAATAAAAGTTGCATTCACACCCACAAAATCAATTAGAAACAATCTTTGTTATTTAAAGGATCCTGTGGAGGCAATTAAACAATACAATTTAGTTTATCTAATACCTTGCTGGAATGATTTTCAGGTTAGATACGTAGGTCAAAGTAGCAGAATGGGGGTTAGTCAGACTAGTGGAGCACAAAAACCTACCTAAATCTAGATTAGCTCACACTTATAAGATAAGAAGTCTGGAGAATAGTTCAACTATAGCCCTTACTATGTAAAATTAACCACAACCCCACAATAGAATAGGATGAGACAATAGTTCTAAAGTTAAATATGGCAAGGTGGAGGGAGAGATTGATAACAGAAGCTTCATTTATCGTGTCAACTGAAAATAGGTGTGATAGAACTATTTCAACACCTGTCCATCTGGACATCTGGAAAATTCTTCTAACCCTGCAACGAATATGAAAGAATAAAGAAAGCTATAAAACGAAAATTTCGAAGTTGTGTGGTGATAACTGATATGATTGTGAAAAAAAATTGTGTTCAAAACGTCATCTTATAAATAACTGTTTCACTGTGTGTTATATCTAATATAAAAGTTATTATGATATAGCAACTGGTACATAACTTTCATTTAATTTTGGGAGCAGCATGCTGAACTGCTTTTCTCAGAGACGGTAATTTCGTAAACCCGCAAAACTCTAGTGACATGGAAATGACTCCAAGCAGTGAAAATTGGAGTCTCCAACGGTGGAGACAGTAACTGTAAATGCTCTTAAAACTGACTGAGTCTTAATGAAACCAAATCTGTGACCAGTTATGGTCTTCTCTGTACCGTAGAATACGGAATGATTGCTACAAGAATTGTCAGTAACCACTCAAACAGTCCAAATCTCATCCCTAGCTAACGCATTCCTAAATCATCTAGCTGATAGTCAGCTCGAAGAAGAGGGAATATTGGGTATAAGGCTAGCAGTCATTCCCCTCTGAAAACATCAAAACTAACGCAGAAACTCCACAGCTTGAAGTTCTGTGTTTTACACGTAAGGTATTGAATGAAAAACAAGTCTTGTGAGTACACTAAAGAGTGCGACTTTTAAGCTTTTTTGGGAAATGAATCCACAGTTTAGCTGTACTCTACTTCTCAACAGTTTATCCTTATTTACTGCGCATGAGAGAATCTTTGTTTAAATTGTAATAAATAACCACGCCTTCTGAACGCAAAACTTCGCCTTGGATTCCAGCCCACATTCATTTGCGAACTTGAGAATTATATTGACCTACGAACAACAATGTAGCACAGGTGATATCAGTTGTAATCATAATGACTTTTATCCCTGATGAGGTGAAGACATGAGGTAGGATCGAACCAAAAGTAGTCGCTTTCCCTTTCAGAAACACTTTTTGAGTAAACAATTCTACTTACCTTTACTGATTAGGCAGCTTACACAGCTTATGATGCTTGTTGAAAGATTTCCATCAATGACTGGCATAAGGATGATCGTCACATGCTTCAGAATGATTTTTGACTCATGGCTATAGGCGTGAACTACTGTGTCATCATCAAGGCGTTATATTTAGAATCTGAAGTCAAAAGAGCTAAAACATACTGCCGCACTCCAGTCATGAAGTGAACAGAAGAGAATTATTTATTAAGTGCTTTCAAGAAAAATGCATACCCATACATTTTTATCAGCGAAATGTCTAAATTCGAATCAGACTACTAGCAAGAAATTATTCTCAGAAACCACAGCAGAATCCATCCTACCATGTATGGTGTTTCAGAAATAATGACTATGGTACTACAACCATTCAGAACACATATCACACAAAAGCCAACTCAATCATTTCATTTGTTAATATATAAGCTAAAGAAGACAAGGTCAACACTGTCGACAAAATAAATTGCACGAATTGTGATAAGTACTGTATTGGTCAAAATACGCATACCCTTCAACTCTGAATCTAAGAACACAGAGTGGCTATCAGAAGACACGATATATATATTTTTTTACATATGAATGCATGTAGACACTTACGGACGCCGATTCGATTGAGGATATGTAGAGGTTTTAAACAGTGGAAACACTGAAACCACCAGAGAATTAGATGGCTAGAGGCAATCGGCAGGAAGCCTTGGACCTAGGTTTCGTGCTAGTTGGCAATCATCAGTCAGCAAGGCGTATCTGAAACCTCGAAGGTACTCATGTTTCTTCTGAGATTCAAACCCGCGTCACCCAAGGGAATTCCTAGAAGCCTAGGAATGACTGGGGAATAAGTAATCAGGAGACACATTACTGTAGATTGAATTTATCCACTAAAAAAGAATAGGACACATAATAAAACCAGTCACATTCTAAGTGAGCAGAAAAATTTATCACTGATGCAAATTGAAGACCAGTCAGATCAGAGTTTGTACCAAGAGATACAATTATATAATGCATGAGAAATTCAAATAAATTCACTCCATATTCAAGCTTGTACTGAAGAAGCTGTCCTGACGGATAACGAAAGCCCACTGTTTATCACTGTTTTTTATAACCAAAAACAAGGATGCTCAGCGAAGGATTTGAAGTAAATGCAGGAGTTACACAAGGCTGTCTACTATCGTCGATGGTTTTCCTAATTGTGGTGTACTAGATTATTCGTCAGACTGTAGGGAGCCAGAAGACAGGAACAATTTGGGCCAATAAGAAGACTCTAGAAGGTCTGAATTTTGCGGATAATTCATGTCCAGTGTCGCATAAAATGAAGACCTAGTGGTGAATATCAACATGTTGGCAGAAGATACTAGTAGCGAAGACACGACTTCATGCAAAACATAGAAAAGACTAAAGTGATGAAAGTAGCCAATCACCAACAATGACAGCAAGCATCAATCATTCATTATCAGCAAAAGAAGTTCGAAAGAGTTCACTTCCTCTGCTTATCTGACTGGGCAGTACCATTTGAACTACAGGCAAGGCTGATGAGGATGCCAAAACAAGGATCAGAAACACAAAACAGCCCTTCGTCACCACGAAATCAGTTTAGAAATCTTCTGCATTCAGCCTAAGATTTTCAACACCAGTGTTAAGTCACTTCTTCTGTATAGGTCAGAGACATGGCGAGTTACAAAAAGCATTTTGACCAGACTACCGTAGACTTTCATCAACAGCTGCCTTCGCTCCAAATAGCTGGCTAAAAAGAGTGGGTGAAAAGAAACTCAAAAAGTATCCCGAAGAAAGCGGAGATGGATCAGGTACACACTGGGAAGACCATCGAATGGCATCGCGTGCCGGGCCATCTCTTGAATGGAATCCTAGAGGAACACAATGAGTGATAAGTGACTATTGTAATCGTACTTTCACCTTAACAAGATCTCAGAGAATAGAACGAATTAGAAAAATGCTGTTGAAGCCCTACGTTTCACTGGGAATCCGGGGAAACAATAATAATAATAACAATCATTGATCAGTCGTGAATGCCCACATTCATTTCCGCTCTTAAAAGCATTTTTAAATTAATTACATTCAGCAAAAGCAAACAGTAGATGGATTTATATTTGATGTCAAAAAATATAAGTCATCACACACACTGTAAGCAGTATCACTGTGCGTGTATGTACTGTTACTCAAATATATCAGTGCTGAAATAAAAAGTACACATAACTAAATTTCCACAAATTATTGACCATTATAATTCAACACTCAAACCTTCACTGAGAAAATATATACTTGATGTATTTGTACAATTTTTGAGCAGAATATAAAATAATATTCGTTATCTCTGCTTCATCTTCACTTTATTTAGAGACACAACTCTGCTGTGTCAGTAGTATATTGTTTGAAGCGCAAAAAATAGGTAACTTATCAGTGGACAAAGCAATAATAGTAAGCAAATTTTAATAAAAAAAAAAACAAACTAAGCGCTTACTATCATGTTTTGAAATTAAGAGAAGCTAGAAAGTGTGGAAAGTAAGGAAAATAGTACAAATGGACGACTGCAATGTTAATAAAAAAGTACACTCAATGATTTTTACTAACTTCATAATAATATCTGAGCAAAACTGTCAGTCTTTGTCGGGTAAATCTTGAAAATTTATCCAGATTAAGACGGCATAAAAGCATTTTTTTTCCGCTTTTTATTTTATCGTTATTACTTCTGACAATAACTAACCAACTATCTGATCACAGAAACAGATATTTGCTTTCCCTCCAGTCATTAATTTACACTTGAACATTGATCTATGTATGTATGCGGTGGTATATTTATTTATTCTCTTTATTAGCGCCACTTTTAAAAATCTTCAAATTCATACTTGAATTTCTCTTTATCGGAAACTTTAAAATTTTCTTCATCCCATTTTTCGAAACAACTTGTATCACATGGGCCTTTACATTTCGGTTTATACGGTGGACGTATTTTCATTTGATACAGTTGTAACCAGTCTAAATCAGAGAAATAGGCATGACGTTTAATATCGTTGATACCATTTTTTAAATTACCAAACCGTCGACTTAAATCCACCTGGATAAGATTACGTACTAGATCTTTTAATACTGGTGAAAAGTTGTTGGTAAATTTAACTTTTCCAGATATAATATGTTCAAATGTTTTCATTTGATCTTGATGCATAAATGGAGGGAAACCAGTTGTCATTTCATATAATAAAACGCCGAATGCCCACCAGTCTACAGCACAATGATAACCTTTACTCATTATAATCTCAGGTGCCATATAATCAGGTGTACCGCATAATGTCCATGTCCGTTTGTCTTTTGGGATTAATTTGGCGAAGCCTAAATCGGCGACTTTCAGAAAACCATCAGCAGTAATCAATAAATTCTCTGGTTTTAAATCACGATAAGCAATTGTTAAGTGATGTAAGTATTCAAAGGCTAGAACAACTTGTGCTCCATAAAATTTTACCATATTTTCTGGAAAACGTCTCATATTACGTAAAAGTGTAAACATTTCACCGCCAATAACAAATTCCATAACCATGTATAAATAACTATTATCTTTAAAACTATAAAATAAGCGTATAACAAAGGGAAAATTGCATGCACTTAATATACGCTTTTCATTGATAGCATTATCAACTTGACGACTTTTAACAATTTCAACTTTGGACAACACTTTTAAGGCATAAAATGAATCTGTTTCAATATGTCGTACTAGCAGTACACGACCAAATGCACCACGACCAAGTGTACGTATTCTCTCAAATCTTCCATTTTAGCTGTATCTTTTGGTGAATTTGCATATAAATGATGAAATTCTTTGACTTTTTCTTCTAAAATTTCATTCAACTCACTTTTTTCTGGCATACTTTGAGGAAGAGTAAATTAATTTAAGAATGTTTTTATTCAAGTGTAAACATTGATGAGGTGCTCAGACGCATATCCATAGGTTGATTTTTAATAATAATCCTCTAATTTAACATCGCGTGTTTGCAAAGAAGAATTCAAGAACATTAGGATCTTTCTTTGTCTCTCTTGTAATAGAATTTATTTAATAGTAAGTGGGCTTCTCAGTTGATTTGATTAACTTGGAAAATGGATCAGTATAAGCCATGATGTATATTGATTTTTGTCAGTTTAAATTCCCGTCTGTGCTATTGATGATATATACCTATTTATATGGGTATATATACGTTTATATATACATATATATATATTTCTCAAGGCTCCATTGACAGTTTATGAAATAACTGATTCACATGTGTGGCTATCGGATAGATTGTTACTGGTATCCTATGGACTATTCATGGAATGAACTTATAAGTGTATACATCTATGTACATATATGTGTTAATAAAATAATGCACACATAAACACACAAGTTAATGACAAACATGTGAAGACAGTGTGCTTGTAATATAAGCAGATACCACTGTGCTGTTATTATTACGCCACATAGAATTAATTCAAAATTCAATTTAATGCAACCTTATTATACAAGAATAAGAACGGTTCGTTTTATTGCCTTGTTATATAACAATCTTTTATGGTTTGGTAAGATTAATTCTTCGTCTATTCATGAAGAAGTGACCAATACAGTTGAGGTATATTATCATTTAAAAAATCTGTCTGCATGTGAAGTTGTCCAACGGATTAAAACACCACTTTAACATTTAGAAAAAAATGGATAAATTACAGCTGGAACACCACAATTTTGTGTTGCTGTGTGTGATAATATAATTTAGCTTAATTGTTAACAAGTTTTTAATGAATAGATGACTGAAGTTAGAAGGAAATCAGCGTGATTACAGAATTTCAGCCGATACTATTCACATTGTTAGTCGAAAAACAATGTAACAGTGATATTTTGTTTGTCATTTTCCCGCCGATCAATAATGGTTGATCAAGTGAAATATACGGTACCTAACTGGGCTACTTCTATAAGCATTCACAAGTTTAGTTACTGTTATGGCGAAAGTAATGTGAGCCAAACAACTGGACAGCGTAAGAAACGCATTACTGAGCGCTTTCCTTCATTGTTTGGAAGATGCCAAACAAAATTCATATAAAGCTCTATTTAGTCTCATTTGATTGGTAGCAGTCACCATGTAGACAGAAGAAGAGCCTTCATGGTTATCTGTCGCGTTCCATCTAACCTTTCGAACGGAATTCAAACCCGCCTTTTACATGCAGCTCAAGCTATGGGAATTTCAAAGAACAATTCTAGTGTTGCCAAACTAACTTATGTCAGATAAATGCAACTATCTCAAGAATGTCATTCAGCAGCTGTACAGTCCGAAAGTTCTTCAAGTACAAAATATCCACTGTGCAACAAAATTAATTGGCCAGGTACAGCCACCAAATGTCCAGGAATATGGAAGGATATACTAAAAATTCTGTTTCATATGGACAGCCCATGGTCAGACTGTCGCTTTACTGTGAGACCTTGAATCCTCTCAAACAAAACCACAATTGCAAGACTACTGATTGTTGACAGCATCATACAACTGTAAAGGGGAGCATTATAGATAGGAATCGACCATAATATTAAGGACATGTAGATGGTGGAGTGCTGGCACACGCGATTAGTTCAGATATCTGAATAACTATAGGATGTTCAGACAGAATGTTCATCTAGAGATTTTGAAATTCACTTTCATCAAGTACTTCTGAAGAGTTTCATTACAGGACGAATTAGCTGTTCAATGCTCTCTGCTTTTCATCAGTCTCTCTAAGTGATCTTGGTTTGTGAAGAAGTCTAATACCATGATACCGATAAACTGATTATCGATAGTAATTTCTAAAATATAAGCGCATACAGGCCACTCGTTTTGAATCGATGAGAACATATTATTATTATTATTATTATGGTACAATTTTTTATTCTCTTTAATCGTTCATTTTTGCCGAAGCGCCTAATGCTGTTTTACTGCAAGTGAAATCTCCACCCTGGCTCCATAGGCTTTCAAAAAGTTCTCGACAGCGTCAACTGTGAATTATTTCCGAATTCGCTCCAACTCTACGGAGTGCTCCGAACTTTTATCAACCCCATGCAACATCTATGTGACAGTCCCATGTGTCAGATTATCCAAAGCGGAAAACTCAGCTAGGAAACCAGTGCCATTAGTTTCGAACGCGAAAGCTTTATCCACTAGACCACTTGGGCCAGGAGAGCCACTCTTTGTGCAACAGGTCATATTAATTTAATTGAATTTGAGATTTTCCTGTTGACTGACCGAAGTGCTTGGTCTCAGGTTGACAGGTCGGCTTCTTGTGCAGACGTGCAGGTAAATACGGCTGATGTCTGTCTGTCTGTTTTCGACATAGTACTTTGCACAAATGTGCGGAAGTTCAAGTGGCCACACTCCGCCCTTGTAGCACACAAAGGAAGAGAAGAAAGTACAAGAAAAGCATAATAGAGACAGTAAGCAGAGGTGTGAGACAAAGGAATAGTAATAACGAAGAACAAAACAGTTTCATTTGAAATCATAAGTCACAAGGAGTGGATGCATCTGCGCCACTGAGAACGATTTTGAGCCATGTCACCGATTGTTTCCAACCATAGATTTTTACCGTCCCGAGGACCCCAGCCTGGAAGTCTACACCTTCCAACGTGGCTTAGACCAACTGTTGTGGATTTCATTGACTGGTGCCAAGTTTTTGTTTGACCGCCGCTAGCTTTTTTCCAGCCTGACCCTATATCCTCTAACATTGCTCGTCGAGGGAGGCGATGACTTGGCATACGTAACACATGTCCTAACCATCTCAGTCTTTGTAGCTTCACGACTTCGTCGATTGATTTCCCCTGTTTACCTAGAACTTGACGCCTAACCTCAAATACGGCTGATGAGTCCAAAATAGGACGAAAATGCGCGTCCTGGATTCCACTGCTAGTCACCATCCACAAATTAAATTCTAATTAAATGCCCAGACATCGTCGGAGCATTAGCACAAGAAGCCGACATGTCAACTTGAGAGCGAGCACTTCGGTCCAATCAGTCAGCGGTAAAATCTAAAATAATTCAACTAAAGTAAGATAAAACTGACTACTATCACCGATTTTATTCCTAACTATAGTGGAGTGGATCGTGCAGTAGGATGTGGGAGCAAGAAGAGAGGTATACTCTGAACCGACAAAAATACTCTAGAAGATCTGGCCTTTGCAAACAATTTGTGCCTAGTGTTATAGAAACTCAAGGACTTACAGGCTAAAATCAACAAGTTGGCAGAATAGATTGGCAGTAAAGACAGTACTTCAAGTAAAACATTAAATAAGACAGAGGTGATGAATATATCCAGCACACCAATAACAGATATCAGTCACTGTCAGCGTGAGAGGTTTGACAAGGTTAGAATTTTCAACGCTTATGTCAAATCAGTCAGTTCTTCTGTATGGTTCAAAGACTTGGTATTCGTGTCGTCAAATGCATTTCTGATAGGACGTAGAATTTCATCAACAACACTCAAAACGTAACGCGGAGGAGACCCATTGCGAGGATGAGGTGAAAGTCTGTGGGCTAGTTAAAGAGAAATGCAGTGATCACAGTGAAAGGGATATGTGCTGCTAAAGCTCTATTTTTCGCTTGGAACCCAACATAATAATAATAATAATGGTAATAACAGTATTGTTGAAATCATTATAGAGTATTTTTCTTGAATTTTATTCGATTTTACCGATATTAAGTGTGGTATATTCCAATGACACGTTACTTTGCTGAAGTTTATCACTCTCTAGATAGATCCCATCAAAAACGTGAATTCAAACTAACGTGTGAATAATGCTACTTTGCTTTATGATCGCTTATATTTTAAGGCGATTTAGAAGGCTTCATTCACTGGATCGGGTCCCAGTGGCCTAATGGTCTGCGACCTTGCCCTGTAACTAGAAGATACTGGGTTCGAGCCCTAATGCGTGAGAGTCCCAAACTAGGATGAAACAGCTGTCCGGTACTTCCAGGTTTTCCAATGATTCTCTAGTCAATGTCAGCTGATGATGAAACCTTCCAACTAATATGTAAACACAACTAGTTAACTGCCCAAATGTCCCATACACCAGTTAGTGTTTTTCATGCGTTCAATATTACTCAAAATATCACACTTTTGGCATTTACCAGGGTGAAATGGTAACCAACTGCACTATATAAAAGAACAGAGTTCAAACATTTTGATGGAACCGATTACCGTCTCTGCAACTTTAATGATTTATAATTAGTTAATAATGACAAATGAAAGCGTTAACACAATTTCTGTGTGCATACCGTGTTTCCATAAACACTCACTAAAGCTGTATACTGCAGTACACAGTAAAAGGTAATCATGCCTTAAATTCAAAATAATCCTTGAATAACTGTCCCCTCACTAGAATGAATTGGAATAAATGCATTACTAAACACAGAAAGCGATGATTAGTTGAGGTAGTTGATTTACAATTTTTATTATTGAAATACCTCTTTCGGAAAACTCGTTAAATTGAGCACACCATTTTACACAGGGGACCTTTGGATTTAGAAAGAAGTGAACAGAATATTTTCGCCTATATGTAATTACGTTTTAAGCATACTTTTGGATTTTGATTACAGCTTGATGCCACACCGTATTTTCGGTACAAGTATGGAATTTTCAGCATGTGATAACGGCAGCCCTTAGATATCGGGTGTGCGTCGGCAGGAGATCGAAATCTGGACCATGAGCATGGTCGGCGAGAGTCCTAACCACTGTGCCAGCAGTACACAAGATTTTATTGTAACAAAAAAGAGCACGTTTAACAGGTATTTCGATCTGGGTAATTGTATACAAAGCTTGAAAATGTCCCGCTCAGAGACACAATTGAAGGGATTGTCTATTATTCTCGATACGTAGATAATACCTTAATCGTTTGTGATAGATATCTTAATAATCAAGAGCTTCCGAATGCTGTTAATATTGTTCACCATGCTATTCAGTTTACATGTGAGGAATAAGAAAATAACTGTACGCCTTTCCTAGATGTCTTCCTCACCATTAAGACAGGCGGATATCTACAGAGGAACTGATTTAAAAAGAAAACTTGGACGGGTCAATACACCGATTTCACAGCTTCACATCGATTCAATACAAAACAAACTTAGGTGTCTTAGCTATAGAATGAGATGTATATGTTCAAAGGAGTGCACTGAGGAAGAAATGTTTAAACTGAAGCTTACACTGCAAGAAAATGGGCATCTAGAGAACCTCTTAAGAAAGTACATGTTAATAGAGTAACGATGAATACCTCGTTAATAAGAAACCTCTATATCTGTTAAGTTAAAAGGGAGAAAGTGCAACTGATATTCTAAAATATCGACTTAACAGAGCATTAGAGAGAATATTTCCTGCAGCTAAACTGGTACTCAACTACCCAACTAAACCAATATTCACACAATGAGTCAAGGATAAATTACCAAAGATGGTCTTATCACTGTGTATCTATGAATTCAGCTGCTCATGTGGAGCTAATTACATTGGCCGTACTCAGAGGACTTTGTCCATGCGTGCGCATGGACATGTACGTGTATGCTTGAGTAAAGAGGTAACCAAATGCATAAACAGTGCAGTCTTAGCCCACTTGGTAGATACTGGACACCCGATAAAACTTGACCAAGCGTTCTCAGTTATTTACTGCTTTCCTAGTAATTTATCTAGAGGAGCTCGACTACGTCTTCTCTCAGTAGTTGCAGCGGTTGCAATCAATACCAGAATACCGACTCTTAGAATAAAGAAGAAGAAGTATGTTCAACGACTATGTTTACCTTGGCCTGCAATAAAACCAAAAAATCCTCCATAAACATTACCACTTTAAATTCCTATCACAATTTTCCGTTTCTTCTTCTATTCCCTTGTTTCATTGGCAAACGTTCGCTTTAATATTTTGTTGTTTCATGACCTTTCTTATGATTTCTATTACCTTAGGTGAAAGTAGTACTTTTCTAACTTGGTATCGTATTTACAAAATCCTGTTCATATCACTTCACTGAATTCATTATTATAATTTGATAATCGTTCACCAATAGTCCTTTTAAGTTTACGCCACATCATCGTTTTTATTTTACAATCATTATTATTGGCGTTATTTCCAACCTTGAACTTATGTCTAGGCCGCCCTGTTCGTTGGTTTATTTTCATATTGTCTCACACACCACTGATTATATTCACTCTCTCTATGTATTTATGTATATACGCACACATCAATAAATTATTTCACCTTATTTTATCTCATGTACTCATTGATCATGCATACTCAAAACTAACTGACTATTGTTCCATCCCATTTTATACTTGTTCCACAGTACACCTTCTGATATGATTCTAATTTGACTTTACTGACTGGCTGGCTGGGTATTGTATGCTTAAATCAGTGGATTTATAATTGTAGAGCCTGAAGAAGAGGAATTTATTGAAAGCGACAATTGTTCGCCCTAACTATTTTCTTCTGAATAAATTATGCGAATATTCAAGTAAGTATACAAATAACTGATATGCCTAAACTTTTCGAAGCAAAAGCAAATTTAATTACTCACAGAGGATCCACATAGATTTAACCGAAAAAATTAAAGAGCGATTGTGAGAGTTAAAAAAGACAAGTAATAAGTGAAATGACGCATCTACTGATCGAAGTATGTGGACAACTGGTACTTTTTGACTGCAGAGACTGTGGATTCCAACTTCTTTTTCTAGCATCTGATACAGAAAAAAGAATTAGTTCTGTATAGTCTCGGTTACCAAAGTCTCGGATAACTGTTTATGGCTGTTTATGGCAGTAAACTCTACACAATTTTTCACCAAGACGGCAGGCTTTATCACTGACTACTCTCAGAATAGACAGGTTTTCGACTATTAATCTCAATGTCAACAAGCTTCGTACATGTGTTCAGTTTGAGAATCTACCCAGTCAAACCTATAATCTCATGCCACGGTTTCACCAAGATTTTCAACACTTCAAATCTACCATCACTGATATGTTGACGACAGCAAGTTTAATATAGGGATACCCACTAGAGATTTGAAAACGCTACTTTTGACATGTACAGTGAATGGAGGATTTAATTTCAGTGAAATAATTTACAGATAAAAGAAATGATAAATCCAGATGAAATTAAGAATTTTGGAGGAAAGTAATTTCGATAGCCCATTGATTTAAACAGGGCGCCTTATGTTGTCCAACGCGTGTACGAAGCTTGTTGACAGTGAGATTAATATCACATAACTTCGAACCCATAAACACGGATTTCAATTTCAATTTACATAGGTAGGGATAAAGAAGAGTGGCTGAACACGTATCTCTCAGGACTATCAGGAAATTTCCAAAACGATTCAATCTCTAACTTTCATGGTCGTGGTAAAGTATGACAATCCCTATTCGACTTTTTGGCTTTGTTTAATTTTTTTTTATTTATTCAGTTTGCATACTCCTCCCTTATTACATCAATTGTTCCTGTTACTGTTCTCTCTTTGAATTGTCCCCGGTATTATTTCACAAGTCGTACGTGTCATTCTACATTAATGTTTTTGCAACGCTGAATCCTACGTTGTCAGATTTCGTACAATGTTACGTAGCGTTTTGATTTTGATTTTATTTACCTAACAACCCTATAATTTTACACCCGTTTCCACACTGTGCGTCGGTGGCACAGTGGTTAGGACTCTTGCCGTCCATGTACATAGTCCGGGGTTCGATCCCCTGCCGACACACATCTCATATCTATAGTCGGGCTACCGGTATCTCATGCTGAATATTCCATACGTGTGCCGAGAAAATAAGGTGTGGAATCAAGCTGTAATAAAAAGAACTCCTCTTCTCTGGTGATGGAAGGCAATGTAGTTGGTCTGCTGATCATACCAGAAAAATTCCTTGTAGCCGATGCAATTTTATCCTCCGATAAATCTACTTCACCCTCAAAATTTTACATCGTGTGAGCAGTTCGTATTATGAAGACGTCTGTTTTCAGCTAGACAGACTTCAGTATGACTTTTCTAGTACCGCGCTGTATACGAAAACATTTATTTCAGACAGTAGAGCTCTTTAAACAATAGCATAAATGCAAGCAGGATAACCTCATTAGCATGTTAGGTAAATACATCCATTAACTGGTGGGCTTTAGAAAGATTTTAGCTTAATGAGCGGAACAAAGAAAAATAAATTAAAAAAGTTAAAGTCGAGTGCAGTGACATTGTGATGTGCGTCACAATTTTCCCATTTACAGTTGGTTTCTTCAACAGAAAAACTAACTTGGTCTTCTCTGCTACCGATTTCGTTCATACTTAGACATATCATATGAAAACGACTGCCTTTGAGTACGTGTTACTATCAAACCAATTAGAAATGTTCTCATAAAATGGCACATGGTGATAAACAACATGAAACTTCATATCCTGAAATATGTGAATTGAATCCCTCTTCAGTATCACTAGCTAGAAAGAGGCCTAGTCTCCTCCACCTAAGTTCTACTTTTTTGCCAAAGCAGCTCTAGAAATTGAGGATCTCTCCTGCTTGAAAGGATTTTGTTTTTAAGCTAAACGAGCTAATACCGCTCAGCATTTCTGTAGTCGCTGTGTGGCATACAAATGTAGCTCAAAGTTCTAACACTTTAAATCCATGAAAGAATTAAAGTATGGAACTAGCTTATTCATTCTTGTGACAGAATAAGTTTCAGGCGTCGTCATCATGAACAAAGGTGTTGTCAATTCATGAAAACAAAAAGAAACATACAAGAGATCTCTCTCTTCAGGAAATGTGCAGAAATGTGAAAAACGCCTCGGTATAAATTGTATTAGTAAAGAAAATTGGAATTCACACAAGCCAACTAAGGGAGTATTAACTACGAAACTCTTGTTTCGACGCAGTTCCCATGACACTGAGTTTAAATTGTGACGTCTACGGGCTGAACGGATCTCTTTGGGATTTAATGACAATGCAATCACAATTATTGTGGCATTATTATTTAGTCTGAAGTCTTCATTCGTGCTTACGCATATCGTTTATTTCTCTCAATTTACAGTCCAAGGAATAGATGAGTGGAAATTACACAAATCTGGAATCACCTTTTTCTCCTCCTCATTGATTAATATTTTCATTGTCAATCAAGGAAAGAGTCAGAAATTATAATTGTTGAATGAATTTCTGTGTGTCTATTTTACGAATATTTACTGATCCTCAAACAAGCAGTGACACTCTTAAAGTAGGAAACATTCCACTTGCACTTCTGTAGTATCTGTCATTTACAGTACCTTTATAACTTTTTTAATGTTTATGTAGGCATAACATTGAGAATGCTTCATACTACTCATTATTTTTGTAAGTAGGTTGAATGAATAAGAAAAAAATCATCTTTTTTTATTCATTTGATTTATTGCACACAACAGCTATGAAAGCGAAACACAAAATGACTTGATAAGATCTTTAGATAAAATAACTGAAGAGAAATATTTTTGAAACATGCATAAACGACCACTGATGTCATTTTTTGTTCACTTTAAGTATTTGAAAAAGCCGTGGAATACTTACAATACAAATAGTATCATTTTTATTACAGCCTCATAAACAGATGTTTTTTCTTGTTCTACTTATAATTGCTTTGTTGTGATAAGGGTAACAGTAGATGGTTGACTTTCCTCTTTATTCGTTGACTCCACCTTTTTCAATCTCTTTTTCCAATTCAATGGTAATGGGCAACAGTCTTTGGCTAAATCAGCTCTAGTACGTCCTGTAATCCACCATGTTTGCATATCACCTTTACCCTGATGAAAGAAGAGGCAAGGAAGAAGGAACACATGAAGAAAATTGGATATTCTAACGTTAACGTATCAAGGAATTAGTTGAAAATATCAGACACAAAAGTTGCTACACGATCTGCATTGAGGTAGGAAAACAAAATCCTAGTGGGCAAGTAGTCATTGGGGAAGCTCTATAAATGATAACTGAAAAAAACGAGCCATTTATACAGCCTAATTTCACCATTTAACTCATATGGGACATCTTAGCAGCTTGATAACTAGACAAAGATTGAACGCTGCTGTTAAAAAGCCTTTTTAATCAACTAATGTCGTAATAACTGAGAATATGAAGTCAGTATATCTATCTAAGCCCTTTGAACATGTGAAAAGTGATGTCACATCCCACAGTATTTACTAATTTGAATCTACATGTGGCCACACATACATAGGGAGGACTCATAGATCTCTGCAAGCAAGGGCTGGCTCCACAGCATATTCCTAAATGGCTCCAGAGACTAATAGAATCCCCAGAACCCATTAGTAGTGAGAATAGGAGACCTAGCTCTTATATTGCGAAACATATTATAGAGACAGGACATAAAATTGACGTTTAAACATCTTTTAAACCTATTTATCTATAAAACGTGTTTGGGGCGTATGCTAAAGTTTGTGGAAGCCCTAGCTAGCAGTTAGAAAGTCTAAACCGCCTTTATGTGTTCAAAGCAACAATTCGTTATCACACTAAACCTCCCTTGGTAAACTTTGTTTTGATACCGGTCAGTGCAGATATGCCATTAGCTCTGTCATTTGGTTTAGTGATCCTTATTGTTATTTTGACATTCAGTATGTCTCTTCAGCTTGATCTAAGTCTATTTTCTCACTTCTTAACTCTTTATTAATTTCATATATATTCCTATGTCAAGTCCGTGTGTGTGTGTGATCAGATTGTTCGAAATGTGTTGAGCAAATACATTACACACACGATTCAGACAAATTACGTCTTCTTGTTGCTTTATCTAGCAAATCAAGCCAATTTATCAACTAGTCCAAATCTGTGCCTTCGATCGTGAGCAGATTATGATAGCCAGGGAAATGTTTACTCATTCATCCGTGATTGGGCTGAGAGGTCCAAAACAGTTTCGACCACTCTATACTACACGAATAAGCTTGCTTTCTTGATCGACAACTTTTATGGTATCAAGCAGATCACATACTATGATCTGAATAATTTCTGTTTCTAAAAGAAAGTTCGTTGAAATTTTACCTCATCGAACTGTATAAATTGTCAATTACAGATTATTCTGCAAACTGGGAATTCGATTCATGGAATTATAATGGCCTTATAGTTCATTGAAGGCTTGTAACATGCTTATCCAGCATAACATGTTGCATATATGGTGTGTAATTCTCAGCATCTGGTACAGTATTACACCTAATTTACTCAATGACAACAGAAACAAAGAAAATATATTAGAGGATTCAGGTAACAGAAATTCATAATAGCAGCTTTTTGGTATTAAAAGTCAAATGTGTAGAAAACCTATAGGATGATGACAATAATGTTAATCATTAAAATCATAAGAGAATTCAAATTGTGTCACCATAAAATACAAATAGGTGTAGGTTATAAGTTTTACTCTTAACCCTTTCTCTATCACAGAGAACGCAGGTCAAATAGAGTATCCTCCAATCAATCAAGGAGTATCATTGAGTCTTTCTACTTGGCTGTTTGAGTATATAGTATTTTATAATGACTTTTGATGGTACCTGATGAGATTCAACGGATTCAGCGGGAGGGTTTTGGATAGACAGGGTGTTGATAGTCGGATTATATGAATTTAGACCGATTTTCGATGAGTTCAAGTGTCTGTCGACAACAGTAATAACCACTTGTCCTACTGACAGCCTTTATCACCCTTCACAACACGGCAAAGTCCTTCCTAAATGATCCAGGAAAGAATAAGGGGTTCAATAAAGAACAATATGTAGGATACAAGAGTTAACAAATTGTAAAAGTGGAGACTGAGTGATTCCTGACTGTTCAATGGAAGTTTTTTTTAAAAAAATAAACAAGATATAGTATGACCAAGAAAGATAAGAGGATAGAACGAGACCAGGGTATTTTATACTTGGCTTAGTTTCTATTTCAATGTCCTCTTGCGAATGGACCAGTTTGTATAGATCAAGTTAATGTCTGAAGGTGAAGTTAACTGTCTGACATTTAGAGGGATTTACGGTATGATCATCCAGTTTGGACCACTGCCTTATATTCGACAAAAAGCTGTTCAGTTTGGACCATTCAGATCACCAGTGTATTTAACCAAAACATACTACAGTTATAGAAAGATTTATTCTAGAGCTATCTAAGAAAAGATGTTTAAACTGCTAATATAGGACTGATTCACTGAAATACATTCATAGGACGGAAAAGGTAAATATTCTTGTTTTCAAGGAAACGTGTGATACCACAAAGAGGTAAAGAATAGCAGTAAGAGTCACAGCGCAGGGTCGTGAGGGACATGAATTCGACAGAATAGGTAGTAACCATTCCAAAATTTGCCAATATTCACCGAAAAAATATATGTAATTCGCAAGGAAAAATTGTACGCCGGTGGCACAGTGGTTAGGACTCTCGCTGACCATGCACATGGTCCGGGGTTCGATCCCTTGCCGACGCACACTTGATATCATTGGTCGGGCTGTAAAATTTGGGCCACCGATATCACATGCTGTAAATTCCATTCTGTTGTGGAATGAAGCTATAATCAAAATAAATAAATAAGTTAGTAACTTTTCAGTTCAAATGAAAAATATAAGAATAGTATTAATGAAATAATAAAGTTTGCGAGAGCAACATGTCAGGGAGACGAACATAAAACAGGTGACAACAGTTAACATTTAATGTAAAAATGGAAACAAATTTCTCGATTCAGTGAGGATACAAAGTCAAAGTAGCAAGGTGAGCCAATGAAAGAAAATGCGAAATAAAACGAGGAAATGCGAAGTTGTTTACACCGGAGACGACGAAGACCAAACTCGATAAAGGTGCATCTGTTGTTTAAGGACCTAGACATGTCTACAACTGGTGGATGGTGGCTAGCAGTGGAATCCAGGATGCACATTTCGTGCTATTTGGGACTCGTCAGCTGAATGTACCTGCATTTCTCAGTGAGTGATGATGTTCCCACCGAGGCTCGAACCCAGTGCCCATAGTTTCAAACGCCAAAGCGTTATCGACTAGACAACTTGAGCCCCGAATTGAATTTTTGATTTTCCCGTCGATTGATTGGACCGAAGTGCTCGGTCTCAGGTTGACATGGCGGCTTCTTGTGCAGATGCTTCGACGATGTCTGGGGATTTGATTTGTATACATGTCATTTACTAGGATTGGAAAGCATGGAGGCGAAAAGTGTCAATATCTAGTTAAATAATTTATATGAAGCATAAATGAACACTCTTCTAGGATTTTCATTAGTATAAACCCCTTTACGATAAATTATCAGAGTATAAAAATATCAAAAGGATGGAATAATTTATGAGCATACTAGTGAAGATGCAAAGGTGCTTTCTGTTTAACAGCCTTGAGCGTTTTGAACTCAAACGTAGTTTACAGGAGTTGAATGATATTTTGATTGTCAATGATCCGATGTCACTGAAATGTGTGAAACAAGCGGGTTTATGAAAACCATACAGAGAAGTCCACTAAGGCTATAACACCGTTTTGCAGGAAATATGGAAGGATTCATCCTTTATTTAGCACTCCAAGATATATATCATACGTAATGACCATAGCATTATGACTTGTGATGATCGAACCACATGTCATCAGCAAAATGATAAGGTGATCTTCCACAAATTGGCCGAAGAAGTAAAGGAAACAGGACTTCAAGTAAACATTGAGGAATCAGAAGTGATGAAGATACCCTACAAACAATAGAAAACATCAGTTGCCACCGATTGAGAGGAAATCGTCTTCTTCACTTATCTTGGTTATAGGCACTTGAAATATACGCGGCACCTGTGAGAATGTCCAAACAGGATTTGATTGGAGAAAGCAAGGAAAGCACTCACTACTTTGATATCAGAGGGGAGATCTACCGCAATCAGCACATGGAAAAAGATCCAAATTTTTGACATTAATGTCAAGCTTGTTCTCCTATACGGCTTAGAGACTTGGCGCTCCTGTCACTGAAAGCATTTCCAACAGGCTACTACTGACTTTTACTCGATTCTGAAAATCATATCGGTGAGGGGAAAGGAGAAGAAAGCAGCAAGGAATGGCTGTGTTAGTAAACTAGCCAAATACCTATTGTTCAACATGTATACAGAATGAAGTGAAGGTGAACTGGACGCACAATGAAGACAGTCTAAGGTGACATCGCACACCAGACTGTCGATTGAATACTAAATGAGAAAGATTGGGGTGAGCATTCACAGGTGACATGAAGAAGACCATGTAAGAAGGGGGAGGAGGAAGGAATAACAGCTGGTGGGTAGCTGTGGAGCCAGCTGGAGGTGACTTTAGAGAACCGAGGCCAGTGAAGATGTCCCGCTGAGGCCTTATGTTTCACTTGGAATGCAAGGGACAAATACCAGTGTTAAAGTTTCATAAATTTAGACACATATTGCAGCGTAAATTTATTGTTTGGTAGTATTAAGAATATCAAAAAAAAAATTAAAAGCAAAGGGTAAGGCTTTGTACAAGTAAAAATGTTAAACATTAAAAAAAATTACGTCTTTTCGGGATGATATAAGTTCAGCACAGTTTCCCAGCTTACCTTTACCGTTATAGTACCACGTTTTTCAAAAGTGAATCCTCCAAGTCGTTCCAATATAGCGTGCGTTGTTTCTGAGCAATGGATTTTGTAAGCTTTTTTTGGTATAGAAATATAAAAGACAGATTATATTCAATGCGTATTTAAGGTTTTTGATTCGCAAAAGATTGTGAAGGAAAAAAACCTCATCAAAAAGCTTATTAACACTATAAATCATTCTAGTTGACCTGTATATACAACAGGAACTAAACATATTGGACATTTTTCAACCCAGTGTGAAATATATTTGGATTGCATCTGTGAAACACCGCTGTAGAAATATGGAGCCTATGACTTTGAACTTAGACTTCCATATTACCTTCAGTGTCAACCATCAACTAATCAGTAATTCAAATGCCCGATGAGAAACCGACTGAATAGTGACATCATTCATCTAACCAACTTCGTGTTCTGTAGTAAAAATTATTGGTAAAGTTTTCACCTACAGATGACTTCCGTTTAACAGTTGGAGAGTCAGCCATTCTACCTTTCAGGTCAGAAACCAAAATAAATGACTAACTTTGAATGGGAGAGAGGAGTTACATCATGTAAACATTAATTTCACTGAGTGACGTTTTGTAACTATTATGATTTGCCAAGCCTAAGAAAAGTCGAAACGATGATTGCAAAACAATAATATTGATTGTTCCCCCTAGTTACTAGAAGAACATGAGGCTTCAGCTGCACGTCTCCATTGCTTCTGTTCTCCACCAACGTATCCACCCGGCTCCACATATGCCCATATGCTTTCATCTCCTCTTCACATGACCTCCTTCATGTCACCGTCGCACTGATGACCAACTCGCCACTTCCCATTCGGGTTCAACTCCAGCAATGGCCTGGCGTGTGATGTTACTTGATAGTTTGTTTTCTCAGAGTATGACCATTCCATCTTCATTTCTTCCTGTATATTTGTTGCACATTTGGTTCCTGCTAGGTTGGTTCGTTCCCAGAGGTCACTCCCTGTTGTTGATCTTTTCTGGCCAGCCATCTGATGTTGAGTAGCATTGAGCGAAGACAGTTGTTGATAAAGGTCTGTAGTGTATTCCAAGTGGCCTCAGTGATGCGGGGCCAAGTCTCTCATCCGTATAGCGAGTAGCACTGACTTCACATTTGGGTTGAAAATCCGGATCTTACTTTTCATGCTGAGTGCTGTTGATCTCCACGCAGACTTCAGAGTACTGAGTGCTTGCCTTACTTTCGCGACCCTCACTTTGATATCCTCATCCGTTTCGTTCGCCTGTAGTTGAAACAATACTTCTCAGGTAGGTAGGTAGGTAGGTAGGTAAATGAAGGAGGTTGGTTCCTTCAGATTTCTCCCATTTATGCTGATTGTTGTCTGTTGTTGTCGCTGTTGGTATTAGCCAGGAATCTTCATCACCTCTGTTTTCTCCATATTCACTTGAATATTTGTCTTTTTGATGCTTCTTCTGTCAACGTGTTGTTTCTCACTTGTACATCTTCCAGTCTGTGGGAAATCATACACACCTATTGGATTTCATTGTGCCAAATAAACAAAGTATTTCCGAATACTATGCGTTCATTACTGTGTAGATGATTTTTTGAAATCAGTAAAGATAGTTATATCAAGAGTGATTGAGTGGCATGGAATTAAAAGAATTACTTAATTTTCTGAAATATTTGTGAAGTGTAAAGTGAGTTTACATCTTCATTGGTCTCGTCAATGTAAATATTTTACGTATATCTTATAACTCTCACCTAGCGAATGTCACCGGTGGTTTGGTTGATCCCACAGGCCACGCATTCTCACCAAAACTCAAAATAACATAGTCCTGCAGCCAGCCACTAGTGAGCATCAGATTTATTTTCAAGTCTACCTGCAGGGTTCTGACCTTTTTCATGGTTGATCATGGACAAATATCAGTCTGACAACCACTCAATAATAATAATTCAGTATTATAATTCAGGGGTTCTAGTATGGTGCAATTAGCTCACTGGGCAACGAGTTTGACCTCATAACCTAAAACCTGGGATTAAATCTGTAATGGGATTGTTGGTGCGTACTGACGAAGAGCCCCAAACTAGGTCTAAACAGCTGTCCAGTACTGCCTAATTTTCAATGGTCTACCAACTGATATTAATCTATGATCAAAGTTGAAGTAAGTCAAACCCCTAACAACTGGCTATTGAAGAATAAGTCGCATAAGTTAGTTATTGAAGTCCTTTTGGAAAATAATTTTATTTCTTACTAACTAGGGTATAGACTTTTCGGGCCTCGGAATTTAACCTAATCTCCCTGTAGTTACCAAAGCAATTTCAGCTTATAGTTCTTCCTAATATTATTTTATTCCTCTCTTATTATTTTCATCCTTTGTTTGTTATGCTTCTACAGTTTGAGTTAAGCGGAACAGCTTAGGTTTCACCATCGTCGCTTGACTGCCTTAGGGTTTTCATATTATCTAATTGATCTCCCTGTTATCAAATAAGCTCAGTTGTGTCACGTCAACTATTTTCTGTTGTTTCACGAACTCTGATGGAAAATACCGAATTCAGCAAAGAGGTCTCTTTCCGTAACTTCACTTCATAGCTCTACGGTTATTTAGGGTGTTTATATACACAACAGGCATTGACAACAAAGGTCAGATGTCATTCTTAGCCGGTGACAAAGTAAGTCAAAGTGGATAAGTAATAACAATGTATGTAATACTGTGGATAGTCTTACACCTTCGGGAGGTTGACAACTAATTATTCTATTATTAATATTGTTTCCTATAATTCCTAGAGGAACTTAGGGCTTCAGTTGTACGTATCCACTGCGTTCGATTCTCTGCTAAAGTTTTTATCTGCTTTCCCAGGTCTTCCCACATGCTTTTATCTCCTCTGAGCATGACCTCCTCCAAGTCACCCTTGGGCGGTCCACTCGCTACTTCCCTTTCCTTCTTGTCTAGTGATGCCACTTGATAATTTCCTCAGAGTATGGCCAATTAACCTGATTTTATCCTGCTTATTTGTTTTAAAACCGGTTCCTGTTTGGTTAGCTCCCAGAGATCCCTGTAGCCGAACTTTTCTGGCCATCTGATCTTGAGTAGTAGTATTGAGTGAAGGCAGCTGTTGATGAAGGTCTGTAGTTTGTTTGAGGTGATCTTTATGACGCGCTAGCTAAGTCTCTGATCCGTATAGTACCACTGATTTCACATTGGATTTGAAAATCCGTTTCTTATTTTTGATGCTGAGTGCTGTTGACCCCCCACACAGACTTGAGAATAATAAAAGCTTTTCTTGCTTTCCCAATCCTTGCTTTGATATCCTCGTCAATTCTGTCCACCTGTAGTTGAAATAATGCTTCCCAGGTAGGCAAAGGAGATTGTTTCTTTCAGGTTCCTCCCATTTATGCTGATTGTTGTCTGTTGTTGTTGTTGGCCAGGAATCTTCATCACCTCTGTTTTATCTATGTTTACTTGGAGTTCTATCTTTGATGCTTGTTCTGCCAACTTGTTGCTTTTCACTTGCATATCTTTCAGTTTGTGGGAAATCAGACATATATTATGAGCGAAGTCCAGATCCACCAATTTTTTCGTGAGGGTACATTTTAGGCCTGTTTCCTAGCTGCTCACTGTCTGTCACATTAGCCAATCTACCGCAATCAGGAAAATCATTGGCGATAGTAGACAGCCTTGTCTTACTCCCGTCTTTACTTCGTAGGATTCCGTAAGTTTTCCGTTGTGGATTACTCGACATGCAGCATTGTCTAGTAATTAATCATCATTTGGAGATGACTTATGGGAAACAATAGAACAATGAGTTTTGAAAACAGTCAACAGCTTAATTTTGGAGTACATAATTCCTTCTAGTTAGCACGGACTTCATTCAGTTATGTATAAAGCAGGATTAAGATATTCGAAAGGCGATCGCCTACATCTTTTTATGTAACCCACGTTGTAGCAATTCGTAAGGGGAGACGTGAATATTTTATTCAGAAACGATTTATCTAGCCTGTTTTACTACTGTGGTCTTAGTGTCAGTATTCATTTTTCTGAATAGTTTTGGAATAAACTCAATGTAATCAGCTTTATAGTTGTCTGAATTATAATTCACGTCGAACCATTGAAAACCGTGAAGTTATCATCGCAATTCTTTATCCTGCCCCAAATTTAGTTTTATCAGTAAACGCTAAATGTTCTTTGTGAACAACGATTGTGACTTCGAGTTTCCGGTCCATGAAGTTTGCTGTATTGCTTTGAACTTCAGTGACTCAGGCTCCGAATATAGACAGACAAAATCATGAAAGTGGTAGGCTGAGAAACTTGTGCAAAAGTTAGAATCATATTCTGGCGGTACACAGGAATAAATCTAACGCTTGCACAAAATGAATATTATCATTCGTAAATTGGAAAGAATTTCAGAAAGCACCAAATCTAATAATATTTTCTTGCTAAAACCAACAAGTTGAAAGAAGAAGCAGGTAGCGAAAACAGGACGCCAAATGGACATAGAACAGATAGAGGTGATCAACATGCCTAACCATAAAAGCAAGCATCAGTCAGCCTTTAGTGAGAGAAATTTGGAGGAAGTAACTTCTTCCATTTATCTGGACAGTATCATTTCTCAGTTACAGGAAGCGCGAATGGGGACGTCAAAGTCAGGGAGAATTGAAAAAACAAAACACACCTTCATTACTCTGATATCAGTCAAGGAGTCTACTTCACTTAACAAAGTGAGCATCAATCAGATTTTAAACAGTAATGCGAGGTCAGTCAGTTCTTCTATGCTGTTCAGAGACTGAAGATGTCACCAAAACCTCTTCAATCAAGGCTTTAGGCCTTCGCTCAAGTGGAACCCGAACGGGAAGCCACCAGCTGAGCGTGGCCCTGAGGGAGATACAGACAAGATAACAGTTTATCAACAATCATGGAGACAAGTAAAGACGACTGCAAAAGACAGGAAGAAATGAAGATGTGCTGTTGAGGCCCCATGTTCCCTTTAGAAACTAAGGGAATAATGATAATAATATCTCATGTAACCTTCAGAATTAAACGATTTAAGATAAAAACAAAGGTTATCTAATATTGTTACCCTCTCCAGTACTTTCCATTCGACTAGCTGTGTTGACTGTATCCCCAAATAAACAGTATCTTGGCATTTTCAAACCGACTACACCGGCACATACTGGACCTATTTAAGTTATACAAAGAAACGGAACAACAATACTCATTAGAATGCAGTGAAACTTAAAATCCGGTAAAATTTCCACTTAACATTAAAAGGAAAATGAACTCGACAATCTTTTATATTAAAAAATTCTCCAAAGATTTTAACTCTTCATCAAATAAGCCTATTGAAGAATTTGTGAAACCGTCTAGTCACTGATGGATCTAATCGTGTTTGGAATTCTTATCTCCCCAAGAAAGGCAATCAGTCTATCTCTTGCCAGGAGATTAAAGGACAAATATCAAACATCTCTTTAGGCAATTATGACTACATAAATTATGTACATTCTAGCGCCAGGTGATTTAGACAGCGCAGATAGATTAAACTCAGATCTACGTATTTTGGCATCGGTGCACCTGAAACCGACTTTGTGTACATATATTTCGACAAAAGGTTTCTTTTGTGTTAATCTCTTATTAAATTCTTAGTTATCATGGTAATTAATCACTATAGTATAAAGATATTATTAAAAGTATTTAAGATATTCCAAGTTTGATATTTTGTTTGGTATGGGATACTGTGAAGTGATTCAATAGCTCATTATGATATAAGAAAAAAATAGAACTGCTTGTATTGCGATAAGCTCTTGAATTTAACTCAAAAGAGTATTGCTTCACTAAATATTTAGTTCCTGTGAATGGTTTCAGTGTTATATGCATGAATTTTGACTAGATTACAGACGCGTAAATTACGTCCATTTATACGTCAAGTTAATATTGGTGATAATGGTAACAACTTTACACAGTGCTCAGAATTTTCGGAATAATTTAGTGTAAAACCTTTTTCTCCTCTCCCAGAATCTTCAAGTTAGAATAACAATCTGCAATATATGATGAAAAACACTGTTATTCAGTCCGAAGCATCAAGTGAAATCTTGTGATAACTTTTCCTGTCTTTCTGAGAAATTTACCCCAATTAAAAATGAGTATGAGTACATTCATTGACTCAAGTATCTAACTGAGCAGTTGAAACCATACAAATCAAAGTAAATATAATGCATTGTGTTGAGTGGAAATTTAAGTAATAACCCATTTGATTTAAGTAGGCTACTGTAAATTGATTAATATTTATGCCTTTACTAAAAGTAGAATTGAATCAAACGACACCACATTACATGTGGATACTTAAACTGTTACTTTTAGGATTCATTCGATAACTAGAAGAATTAAAGAATACAATTCAAACTAAACAGCACTTAGAGTTGCTTCCAGGGGGGCTACAATCAATAAGACAGATCACCTTCCTAAGAAAACATATTTGGAATATCAATGACGTTTACTTTTTTCCGCATTGTTTATTTAAACTAACTTCCTAGTTGGTGCTAATCTAATTTGCATTAAAGTTCAACGGTTTCGATGTTTGTTAAAAAATTTATGAAAAATGTAATCAAAATCACAGAGAAACAGGAATTTACCATATAAGAACCTGTAGTTCAGTGTACTGAACCTTCCACAACTTCATACAAGTAACAAAATTGTTTAAGTTTTTCAATTATGAAGTCAATGTGCGTCGGTGGCACAGTGGTTAGGACTCTCGACGACCATGCACATGGTCCGGGGTTCGAGCCCACACCGGCGCACACCAGATATCTATGGTCAGCCTGCGAAATTCGGGCTACCGATATCCACGCTGAAAATTCCATACTTGTACCAAAAATACAGTGTGGAATCAAGCTGTTACCAAAAAAATAAAAAAATCCTTCAGGTTTTTATAAAAGAAATATTTATGGTTTGCGTTTGGTTAACTCAGAAGGTATTTATTATTGTTGTAGTATCGTATTTTGAAGCAATATCTAAGTAATTGAGTCAAAGTACTAATTTGTGAGGTATATCTTGGTTGTCTGTAAAAATACAGTGAACGCCACTCTAGGTCTCATGCAAAAGGCTGCCTTTATTTACTGATTATAATGTCAATGTTTAAAGGAATCCTTATCTGAGATTATTCCTTTTCATTATTCTGTGTTTTTTTTTTGTTGCTGAGTAAATGTCGTTTTATCTGCTATTAATTTCTGGATAATCATCTGCAAGACTCAATGTTTTTTTCCAACTCTATGGCAATAAATCTACACTATGCGTAGATGAGTCATTTGAAAATGCTTCAGCATCTGATACTTACCTGAATGTAAACCTACTCTAATTTTTAATGGTTCATTTGGTTTGTGCGGAATAACAAAACTATGCGATACACTGACTAAATCAAGAGACATATCAGCGATAGCGATAGCATGACGTTCACCATTCCTTCTTGGAACACCAGATGCAACCATATCTACAATGATAAATAAAGTTATTCAGTATTTGTAAGATAAGTATATATACATATATATGTATGAACGAGCGTCATTTTACCTGCGAAAAAGCTCAGAAAAACGAATAATTGATGATCTTAGCAATATAAAACAATATAAGGACAGATAAAATAATTTGCTAGCTTCCTGTAAATTGTCACCTTGTTCCAGAAAAAATTGAACTCGTAAACTCTTCTCTAAATTTTTAATTGATATATAAAGGGAAAGAAATGAGTTTGAAGAGACTAGGTGACACTTTAACTGAAGTCAAACTGTTATAACGGTAGGGCATTAAATGAGGACGTTGTCGCCTTGTTCTGTCTGCGCCTGACTAATATGCCTATCTGCTTGTGGTACCTTCCGATTCAGTGAACCACGCAAATATCAAAAGACAAAGGCTGGCCTGTGACTGTGTATTGTAGTACAACAACAACTATGACAAGAAAGTTATGGTATTTATACATTTCTACAACAATATGGACAGCTAACAGCATTTGAAATAATTGATCGTAAAAATCAATATCAAAGTGCGTGAGAAATGATAATATACCATCTATGCGAGATTAGCAGTCAATAACAAAATGCGTGTGAATGATGATATACCATTTATGCGAGATTAACAGCCGTTGAAATAATAAATCAGTAACAAAGTGCATCGGATCCTATCACAAACTTGTTCCTCCTTCTTGAAAAAACCAAATAAATGTTAGTCAAGTTTCTCATTTCAAATTCCAACATCCGTTAAGCATTTAAATGCAGCCGAACTAAATACAAACACATTGTGGATGCATATAAGACGTAGTTTTGAAGTTTGAATATGCGAGGTATTCGCCTTCGTCCTATGATGATTAGAACAGGACTTAAACATTAATGCCTGCTACGGTAGGTAAACTTCTTGATATGTGTGTTTTGTTTTTGACAGTCTGTTATATTTTGCTATGTGTATATGGATCGATATTCCATTATTACTGACATGCTTTTCTCTGTCCAGTAACTAAATAAACAATGTATGACCTTGTCATCACATGACATTACAACCAATCATGGTAAGACGTTATCTTGTTGGATCATGTGTATTAGCCATTTTCATATCTACTCTTGCTTTATTATTTTTGTTTATTCTTGTTCCCACGTTTCGTACATACGTACCAATTCACTCACACACTAGTGTGACAATTATTTTCCTTGTCTGGGAAATACAAGTATCATCGTAAACCTGGTGGTCTTCTGATTTCCCTCTTTCCGCGTCAGGACTATTAACTACTCGACGAGCACATAACACTTCTATAAACTAGAGAGTGTAAATAATACCTTTATAATAAACAAAACTGGCATGGTACAGTCTGAACGCAAGATTTTAACATTTGAGTCCTGCTGTATAGCTGATCAAAACTTCGTTGAGTTAGTCACGGTTAAAATGGCCCTGACGATGGTAAAAAATTAGTTATCTGAAATAAAATCTGAGTTACTCAACAGTGAGGCGGTTAGGCATCTGTAAAGGTCATTATTCCTTCTCAGTTAAAAACTAAGTACTGCGAATCAAGAAGAATATTATCTCCAAAAGGGTGAGATTAAACTGTGTTCACAAGAATCATATACCAGTACTTCCAACTGACAGTTGAGTATCAAAATCATCTTCATTCACTCAAACAAAATCACATCACAAAAGAACACATTATCAGTATCCTTATACAACCATAACAAGAAGCATTAAAATTAGTGATTAAACAGAAAAAAAAGACAAATCATAATGGATTAAGTGAACAAATGATATGAAAACGTCAAAATAAAGTTATGCAATGTACGATAAAAACGGATAATTATAACAAAGTTCCCTGGAGGCCTGCTTAAAACTTGCACTACCAAAAAACTTTCATCTCTCTCTCTCTCTGTTGCATACATTTGCTCTCATTCAATTTGCTTTAATAGATTAAAGTGTGACTTCTTATGGTATTGATTACCGACTTTTGTGTGTATTTAAGTTGCTTACAAGCTACTGACTCGCAAGTTCCTACTAAGCCTGAGGAAAGGCCTGATTGTTGGTGACAGCAGCGTGTACCAATTCATGAGATAACTGTCCTTCAGTTATGTTCTTGGGTCTCAAAATGTACTTCTCAACATCTCATAATTGGTTTTCAACCAGATATCGTGTATTGCTTGAAGGAAGGAGAAAAAGCAGATATATCTTAATGGAATGGTTTGTGCTTCAGTTCAGAAACCGTTGTGTCACGGGGTACACTGTCACTTAATATTTTACTTGAAGATATTGTACGAAAGGATAATATCATGCTAAAACCTCTTCTGAAAATTCTGTACATTTTATAAATACTCTCCAGGATAAAGATATTACTATTATAAGTATCACTAACGTGATTAGATTGTTTAGGAGGTATTTTCAAAAAGGAATATTCCATTACTATCCTCGTGAATAACTAAAGTAATTGTTTTGGGAAACAAATACATAAGTCGTAAGAAAGGATGGTTGTTCACTAGCAGCATGAGAGCGCATTTTCTCAAGCGGCTGTAAAGATCTGAAGTCAAAGTTATAAAAAGTTCCGTAACATTGAGTCGTATAGACTACGCACATGATATCGACTTTGTTGAGTCATTTACTGTTATCACCAGACGAACAAAAACATGCTTGCAATTGTGGATACTTGTAAGATTAGAGTTTATAAACTTGGTCTGTGTGTATAGAAGGAAATGGTGGTCACTTTGAATCAGCTATGGTAATGTGTTTTGATAATAATTAACAACTAATTGCCTGTCTTTGAATGATTTAACTGGGCTGTAATCCATTATTACGTCAACTTTAATCCATTATGCCCCTTCTCCCTTATTTAAATCAACTTTGCCTGTTTATACAATCACGCATTTCGCTTTGTATGGCTGATTCATTTGTAATGCAATCGAATTCGCATTTTTCAAGTTGATTCTCTGATAACCTGTGTTACAAACAAGAGAAACTGTCGTCCGGTGTCTAGATCACTTCAACCTGGTTAGCAATCACTCAAAGTGGTACCTTACTACTCGTCTGAATCAGTGAGTAGCATACACAGTCATGCACTCATCATAAAGGTTTATTTATTTATCAGTCATATTTTCCACTGTATTTCTGATAGTAATATATATATATATCCATGTATGTAGAGTATTCTGCCGAAGAGTTCTACCCAAGTTTGATGAATTCATTAAACCTCACTTCACTAATATTTGTGGCTTGTTCTAAATTCGTATCGCGAAATAATTATTTCACCTGAGATTATGCTTGTCAAATTTTGTAACATGTTCTGTGTAATAATGTTTTCAGTGAAGAATATGTTGTTTGCTAAATGGACTGGAATGTCTTCATCACTGACTTTATGTATTTTCCTTCCTAAATAAATACTAGCATAGAGTTATACCTCTGCTTGTTTTAGATGCCACCTACTGCTGTCTAACTTTAATCTCTTTTATGACCTTTTACCCTTTCTACTATTTCGGAAAAATGCATGTTTTAGAGATTAAGGGCTGAACGAATAACTAATTACTTATGAAAACGTCAAAATATCGTTAAACAAGTTGGTTGGTGTCAGGGTTTCATCATAAGCTGATATCGGTTAGGGAACCATTTGAAAACCTAGAAGTACTGGAGATTTGTTTCGTCCTAGCCTGGGGCTCTACAGTAGTACTCACCCACCGCCTGGGTTCGAACCCAGGACCTTCTAGTTACAAAGGCGAGCTCATAAACCATTCACTCAATGAGACCTGATTGGAATGACCAATCCATGAATTCCAACTTCTGCCAATTCGCGACAGAACGCGACCATTAGCCAATGTCTTCGGTGAGTATTTTTCCTCACACCCGACCTACTGCACCCTACTGGACACGACATGTAACTGGACGAAACAACTGTCCAGAACTTTCAGGTTTTTCAACGGTTCTCTAATCGATGTGGGCTCATGAAGAAATCCTGTAAGAAGTCAGCCAAAACCCTACAAACCAATGGCTGAAAAACAAGTTGGTATTTAGGACTTTGTGGTTTTCTAATCATAGAGTCAGAATTCTCAGTGAAATATAACTCAAAGGAACTAATTAATATGAAGACAAGCGAATCATACTAACTTACATGCATCTCCGATTGTTTCTACTTTGTAAACATCGTATCGGTCGATTATATCATCGAACTGAGTATATAATTTATTCAGAAATTCTACTACCTGAAAATAAATTTGATAAAGATGAAAACTAAATTCATCTATTGCATAATTAATTAATAATGTCCTCTTGAATATTTCTGAGATAAATTCACAGTATTAAACAACTCTATTTCTATTAGAATGTGCGTTATGATAATTTTTTTGGGTTCCGAGTGGAATATAAGGATTCAGCAGCAGACATACATTTCATTCTGTTCCATGTAGTTTTTTATTCACGATTCACTTCACGATTGTCAGTATGATTTCATTTCCCCCTCACAATATCTCCGCCATTTCACTTTTGAACGTGCAACCAACTCGTCATTTCTCATACACGTTCCACTCAACCATCTGCTCAGAATGTGTCCGATCCATCTTCGTTTTTCTTTTGGTATATTTCTTGAGCGATAGGTTTTTGGTTGACCGGTTTTCAGATTTCCTTGTTTCTAGTCCTTGGTGATCATCTGATATTCAGTATGGAGCTACGGCAGTTGTTGGAAATGATTTTTGTGACCTGCGCTAAACTTTTGAATTAAATAGCAGTAACAATCCTCAACTAGAGGATGTAGCACCCAGAAGGTTGGAACATCTGCGCACGAAGCTTTTTGACGGGGGGACGAGTGTGGTGAGAGCAGGCTGCTAGCTAATTGGTAGTCATTATTCTACGTCAATGTTTAGGTCACTAATATTGGCCGTGAGAAAATATGAAGAAGGCTGGTTCAACAACCAATCACAGCAAACTTAACGTGGGCAAATATGATTCGCAGATAGATGACTCCACTTTTCGCTGTCACCCAAAACAACCAATCAGAAGCCTGTGTTTGTCTGCTTAACTTCTGAGAAACAACCAATCAGAAGACTATGTTTGTCTACTTGCATAAGCTATAATAATGTACAGGAAATATATATAAATACCTGTTGATTTCCGTAATAAAACGATCTGTTGTCGGCCCTTGTCTTCTGTTGTTACACTTGTATTTACATGTATCTGCGGGAGCAGTTACATTGTAAGGACAGAAACAAGGTCATATCTAAGATTTTCTGAGCATGTACCAAAAAGCTTACATCTTAAGGGAACAAATGCTTTAAACAGTGCCACCGCCAGGCATCTCCTCGACACGGGTTATGTGGTGGACGTCGAAAAGTCGTTCAAAATTATCACTAGGCAAAACAGCTCAATTCTCCTTAAGTTTGCTGAAGCCGTTTCAATCAAGCGCCTGAAACCTGATTTATGCGTTCAGAAAGAAGCGGTTATCAGTCTTTCTTTGCTGTGCCTGGCAACTGGATATTTTCACCTCTCTTTCTTCCAAATGCGAAATGCTAAAAGTTTCCACTGTGTATGATTATTATTTTTCGGAATAGTGTTTAACATTGCATATTTATATATGTATATATTTTTAGTGTATGCGTAAATTGATCGATTGATTTTTGTTTAAAATGAGCTCTGTATAAGTATGTCAAAATTGTTGTTGTAGATATATTTAATAATGTCTTTGCCATGTAAGCAGCTGACGAGAAGGCAACGAAATAAAAGATGGTACCATTTTATTCTGCTAAAACTGTAGTTCTTGCTTTGTTCAAATTAAGTGGAATAAATGTATAATAGCAGAGCTCAGTGACTTGACATTAGTGGTGAAGATCCGAGTCATTTTTCCTTATGCTGGGTGCAGACGATTTCCATTCCATATTTCGAATATGTGAATGTCTTCCTTACGTTTACGACAATATACTCCCTGTAGTTAGAACACCGTTGCTTATATAATTATAAGAGGTGACGTTCTTCGAATTTCTCCGTTGATATTGATTGGTGCTTGTTGTTGTAACTGGCTAGGTATCTTCAACTCCAGTATCTTCCCCATGTTAACTAGCAGTCCTGTCTTTTCTGCTTGCCTCTTCTGCCAACTTATTGGTTTCCTCTCGTAGGTTTTTGAGTTTGCGTGTCATCAGACATAAAATCTCCGTGAAGTCCCGATCTTGTTGGTTATTTTTGTTGGTCTAATATATCCACTTTTTCTAGCTTCCCACAGACTACCATGGTCAGGAATATCAGTGACAATAGAAGGTAGTCTTATTTTATGCTTGTCTTCACTTGAATACCTCTGATGGAATGTAGTGGATAGAAATGCAAAATACCAGGATTAAATAACTCAAGTGTTATCTATACTAGAGCTTTTCGAAAGGCTGCAGACTAATTTCATAAAAAGTTGAATGAGTTCTCAGAAGTAATCAAAGAAACGTAGCTTTTGTCTCACCAATATTAAAGTATGCATCTCTAGTTTACCATCAGTTTGTTTTTGGCGATTTCTTGAATAAATCAGAATCTGTACGATGGTACAGGTTTTCTATTTGCATAGAGCTTTCATGAATCCTGTATACTGAGACGACCAAAGGTGAAAGCTTTATAGGCAGACCCACTTAAGAATTATGGTCACCTTTTATGATTTAACTTAATCAGTGCACCAAAGAGCACAGTGTGACAACTTCGCACCGAAAACAATCTAAATGCTTCACAGTGATGCTGAAATTTCCACTATTGAATATGTACTTCTCTCATTAAAAACAGCTAAGTGTAGGAAAGCATATTTTAGTAGGTATATAACAAGAACTTATTCAGTAAGCTTTAAATATGGAGTTAAGTGTATTTTTAAGTGGACTATATTACTACACTGAAAATGATCGAATCAGGAAATTCTTTCAGATTCTTTCAAAAGCAAGGGAATCACTTGACACTGACTTTCAGAACTAAAGAAACAGTGATTTACATACTACCTCAATCAATTATTTGGATGGATAAAGTAGGCAACATACGGTACTGGTGTCTGTTAATGAATACTAGCTATTCATCGTGGATTTCACATTAAAATGTTGCTTCACAGTTGGGTTTATAAAGCTTACAGTTTAGTAAATAATCTACAGAATCCATCACTAGTAAATCGTGACTTCCTTTGAAATCTAAAATGCTTTGACCACAGTATACAACCTGTTTGATATCAAAGTGATCTGAGGTGATTGGGAGGTAAATTGGGGGTCATAGTATGAGGTCATTGAATATTCAACCCCTGAGATGAAATCCGACTACCCATGAACTACTACTTCTGCCATCTCCTCTTATCGTGATATCACCAGCTGACGTTATCAGCGGGTGTCCTTCCGCATGCACAACTTGGCAGACCTCACAGGTCAAGACTAAAGTGCTTTCTGAAGTCCTAACCAAACAGGCATAGAATCTAAACTAGTGAGACGAGGTTAGCTGCTTCCCGCAAATATAATCGATAAATCATAATAATATTCTTTTAGAACACAAACAGAATGATAACTGCATTATTCGTAAGCAGGCATAATCTGTCTATTTCTAAATCTGTGCATCACTTACAAAACTTAACATGACACTGAATCTTCAGTCTGTTAAGAGTTTTAAGCTTCTAAAATTTCCCTATTGTGACAACAGAAATTATTAGGTGAAGGAATAGTGGATACATAAAATACAAATCAGAAGAAGAAAAAAATGGTTACCTCGAATGGTGTAGAACTTGATGAAATTGTTGTAAAGCCAACAATATCACTAAAGTATATTGTACACTGTTCAAATGCTTCCGGTGGTACATTTTCACCGTGTCTAAGCATTTCTACAACTTGTTTAGGAAGCATACCTGTGAAACAATAAAAATAGGATGCTTGATTAGCATAAAAACTGATTTTTGAGGAATTCGAATTTTTTACTGCAGTCTTATTAGAAATCTTTTCCGATGCGTCCGCATTACTTTTATGGACTGAATTTCGCAGATTCCTGAGAAATCTAGCGTAGATATATACCCAATACGCAACAATGTTTGTCATATTTACCAGTGTGAATGAAACTCAGCTATGTAGTATTTACTAGAATGCACTATACATGTGTGTAGGCCGTATATGTTAGATGAGTGGATGTAGATGGTACGAAGTCTAAGTTTCATTCATTTTAGAAATTCATCAGAAAGGAATTTCTGCAACCTAGAAGAAAATAATTTCCCTGCTGAGATTTCAACTAATCTCTGAATGAAAAAATGTCTATTATCCGTTTCGATCACCAGTTGACATCAGTTAGAGTACCATGGAAAAACCTGAGAGTAGTGAACATCTGTTTCGTCTTAGTTTAAGACGTTTCAACAGTACCCACCCATTAGGGTTTCATCCTTGTTAAGAAAACAGTCACTCGCCGGTGAATTTGGCTAGCAGTCGCGCCACATATATCACAAATTGGCAGGATTCGAAATGAATGGGTCATTGGGTTTGGTCCCAATTGCTGAACAGTCTAAGAGCTTGCCTTGTAACAAGAAGGTCCTGGGTTCAAAATGCAGTGGGTGCGTACTACTGAAGATTCTTAAACAGGACGAAGCAGCTGTCCCAGCAATCCCAGGTTACTTATGGTTCTCTAGCTGATGTCAACCCTTGATCAAACCTGTAACTAATGAAATCCCTGCAAAGTAGCACTTGTTAAGTGTCTATTATATCAAGTAAAGAAATAAACTACATTTAAAAAAAATTCTATTATAATTTTTTATTCATTGGGGACTATGAACACACACAACTCTGAAATTGGATCTTATTGGATCTACTAACAAAACATAAAAGACAGTAATTTTCCAACTTACTGTTTAGCAAAGTGTCTGCCATTTTTTGTTCACTTCGAAGTGCTTGTGTTCTATCTTCAATAATAGATTCTAAACACCTAGAATACTCTTTATTCTGAAAAAGTATCAACAGGCAGTCATGAATCACAGTCTTATATTATTAGAAGATAAAAATGTATACAAGAATGATTTACTAAGGGAATCTATTTCAGTACTATTTTACAATCTTTACCGATGACCGTAAAAGAGACTTTTTGCCGTGCATCTGTGGTTCAGTGGTAGAACGCTTGTCAACCATGCCTCACGTGGTCCGGCTGACGCACTCCTAAATTTCACTAGGTCGGTAATAAGACCGAAACAGGTGGAAGACTGGGCATGAGGTTAGCAGCCAAACTTAGCAAAAATAAACATCACTGCAGTCGAAACTTCATAGCTCTAGCTTTAAGTTCTATGTGGTGAGAGCAGACTGCTAGCCGATTGGTTGACACTAATCTACGTTAATGTCTAGGTCACTAATATGGGCCGTGAGAAAATATGAAGAAGGCTGATTCAACAACCAATCACAGCAAAGTTAACGTGGCAAAATATGATTCGCAGATAGAGAACTTTATATGTCAAGGAGTCCCGAAACAACCAATCAGAAGCCTGCGTTTGTCTGCGACCAACAGATGACTGCGCTTTTTCTACTTGCATAAGCTATAATAATGTATGTGAAATACATATAAATACGTGTTGATTTTCATAATAAAATGATCTGTTGCCTGGCCCTTGTCTTCTGTTGTTACACTATGTTTCCCTGAGGACGTAAAGAAACAAAACAGATAAAATAATAGCAATAAATAAAAAATACAGTTCTCGTTTATAGGGACAGAGACAAGCGTTCAACTAGTGAATGTAGGTTTTATCATGGGAAAACCATGTAAAGATTAAAACTTGTTATCGACTCACGAGAACAGTTCTAGATGTGCTATAGGGTGCAGTTTAAAAGCCCTTGTGTACATCTTTGAATTTACAGGATCTTACTTCACAGCAGATACATTATTTTATCCTCTACTGAGTTTTTATGCTCTGAACTTACCTAACGAAAATACCTTTTTAGCTGTTCTCATGATTTAGGTTATACAGGGCGAACGATTAGGTAGGTGTATCCCTAAACTCGAGAAAATTTACCAGCTTGGTTCGGATTGGGTGAAATCAAATGTGAAAATGATTCAATTTTATTACACGTGTTCGAGAAAGAAAATTGCATCTACGCTAGCATAGCCTTTAGGGTTCTAAACCACATACCGAATGGATTATCACGCTCGGTTTGCCTGCATCTTCTACATATAGCTGAAGTGATTGCAGTAAGGTCAACTTAACCAAGACTTTATATTTAAGAAGAATGCATTCAAGCATTGTTTATACTATGGCGAAACTTGGATTAAGATTCCTTCTCCCCTCTAGCAGTGCCTTTACCGCTTTTCTTTTGATTGATTTTTAATTTCTTTCGCTCTTCATCCTTCATTCTAGCATTTGTTTTTCGAGTAATATCGAATTCTCTATGCTATTCTGATTTACTATTAGTGGTGTTACTGTAATGGAGAGATTTTTTTGAAAACCCCCTTTGAACGATCTAATCACAGTATTTGTACTTAATTGGGTGTTGTCCATCTTCTTCCCATACTGTATATCATTATTCTGACATTTCTACACCATGTGCTGATATAACTCCTTTAATTGTCTTCATCCCTGTTTCATATCTTATTTCTGTGTGTCTCTCTGTGGTTGCTCATTGCACTGATAATGTGTTTGTTTTGTGATGTGAGTTTGTTTGACTAGTTCAAGGTCATTTTGAAGTTGAACTGTCTGCTAGAAGCGTTAATGTGTGTGTTCTTGTGAACGGGGTTTTGATCCCACTTTGTCGGGAATATTCTTCTTGACTGTCAGTACTACTTTTGTTCTTATACTGTTATGTGTAGCTGCCTGACGGCAATGTTTGCGTGGTTTTGAGCTTCTGATGTTATTATTGCTGAATAAGAATCACATAAATCTTACAACGAATAGCCGTCTTTTTGCTGTCTTTGGAGGGTTTTGTAACTGTGCATATCTCACAGAGGTTTTGCTAGTCATACAGTGGAACGCGGAGATCGGTTTCCTGCTTTCAGACTATAACGAGTTTGTTTTGATATCCACAGTTACCTCTTCTGTGCATATATGACCGCTTGATTTACTAAGCATGTTATTTCATGATGAGCTGTTTACTGCAATATTACTACTTCCTCTTTCATGTTTATTACATTTTAAACTAACCACTTATCTATTAAATTGAATTTTTGATTTTCCCATCATCACTCACTGAGAAATGCAGGTACATCCAGCTGACGAGTCCCAAATAGGACGAAATGCGCATCCTGGATTCCACTGCTAGCCACCATCCACCAATTGTATACTAACTACTTATCTGACCTTCTACAACACTAAAACGACCTGTTAACTTTCCTTCCCATATTGTAGGAAGCTTTTATGACTAATCACCACCACTCTCACATTTGACAATATTTTGCAAGTGAATTCAGTCCAACAAAATCTGTCACACAAATACAATTTATTTTGTCACCCAATCTACTATTCTACGTAAAAAAAATGTTTCCGTCGCGCATGATTGACGATAATGTAACGATAAATATGAAATTCTCAAGAGTCAATCTGTAGGGATGAATACCAGTTATAATTGCAATAACCTGCGGAGAATTTGCTGAAAGGAATATTCTTTCTTCAAACTGAATTTTAATTCATGATACGGGGCTATTTCACACTCTTAAAAGACTAGGTATTTTATTAAAAAAATGAATTGACCGATGAAAGAGTATTGATCAAAACTGTGTCATGGCAAAGTTAAACTTTAAGCACCACTGACTGCCAGTCAGCGAATCACCTGGAACGCACCAGTCACGTGAAGGAGGCGTTTTTGTGCACGGAACGCGTTTATGAAAAAGATGCATAAAAACTGTAGAAAAGTGTTACAGAGGATACCTTCTCCTCAAATGTGATAAAAATAGCTCTCAGTTTTAGGATGGAATATCAACAGAGTATAATTCCAATGTGGGTAAAATTTATTTTGATAAAGTCCCATAGTGTAATGCAGTAATATTTCCTGAGCAATAAATTGTGCTCGAGACGTGGTCGCTAGTAAATATTACTGTATAACACCGTGAGAATTTATCAAAATAAATGTTATCCACGATGAAATTATACTCCACCACACTGCAAATGTACTATTCCTATATCAATGGAGTAACTTAACTACATTCTATGCTTCTAATTATTTAGGTCTTCTAACCATAACAATAACCCTAATCTTTCCTGAACGTAACCCTAACGCGAAAATATCCCTAAACCAACCCCCATCTAACTCGAACCAACCCTAATGTCGCCTTCATTAGGTTAACTTAACCCTAACTTGTCCTTGGCTTAAGGCGTTACTTAGTCTTTCGCCAGCCTAAGCTGAAACTTGCTAGATACCGTATTCAATAACATAACACTTCGATGAACATATTTTATTGATGATGACAACATTATTGCCAGGTTTCACTAACTTGCTCAGTGAGCGTTTTAAGGCCATTAGTACAGTCGCACTTCATTGGTAGTTAGTGGTGCTTAAAGTTTAACACAGCCCAAATGAGTTACAGAGTTGGCACTGCAAATAAGAGGCTATGTAGCTAAGCAAAGAGATAGCAAATTTACTAACTTCTTTATGCTAAAAGAATTATATACTTGTCGCCTAACATAACCGAATATTTCCCAGTCTCATTACATCTTTACAAACTAATTATTCGTACGCATGTTTTGCTTTCAGGCAGATGCCATCAAATGTTTAGGAATCCCACAAACCGGCACAGAGCCAATAACAGCGAGAACGAATAGTAATGATAATATTAATCATGACTGACTTTTATGCTGTGGAATTTACAAAGTTATATAAATTCATGAACACAAAATATCATAATGCCACTTACAAGTACGGTGCTTGCGTCGGCAATAATCTTTCTGGGATTAATCTCATTCAACCATTCTATAATTGAATTTAAATTTGGTCTAAGTGAAATATCACTCCAACAAGCTTCCATCATCTAGAATTCAAAAAGAAGTTGGAATATGAGAGAAAATAATTCGCTTGTACTACATTCTCTTTTAAACCAACCTTTAATATGAATAAGGCATTTAGAAGACAAATTTAGCAAGATGATATCTTCATTTCGTAGTTTCACTACAATCGCTTTACAACTAACATGGTTCACAATAATAAAATAAAATGCATGACAATTACTCAGTTATATAAAACTGAGGTGCATACTAACGACTAATCATATTTAAATAAGTCAAGTAGTCTATGGTAGGCAAGGGCTGAAGTCTATTGTATTTTGTACGCATAGTTTGGGATGTATGCAATTAATCCAAAGTACTTTCATCACCTTAATCATCATTGTAGTTAGGTGAACTTGTGGGGCATGATGACGTCATTTTACGTTGTGTTGTGGTGAGAGCAGACTGCTAGCCAATTGGTAGACATTAATTTACTTCAATGTCTATACGCTAATATTGGCTGTGAGAAAATATGTACAAGACTGATTCAACAACCAACCCCAGCAAATACGATTCGCAGATATATGGCTTAACTTTCTGAGAAACCAGTCACAAGCAGTAGAGCATAACCTTGAGCAAGAAACAACCAATCAGAAGACTGTGTTTGTCTGCTTGAATAAGCTATAATAATACACATGAAATATATGTAAATACGTGCTGATTTTCCTAATAAACGATTTGTTGCCTGACTCTTGTCGTTACAGTTTTACCGATTTATCAATTTACTCACATGTATAGATATTTCTGTATTAAATTCATACTACTTGTTACTGTGAAGTAGTGAAAGTTTGTTTACTATGATATTCGGGAAATCTCATCTCACTCAATATGTCAACATCGTAATTACTCGACAGGACATAATCAATTGATTATGTGTTGATACAGTTATTGAAAAAATTTCTCAAGGAATATTAAATTTTGTGATTTGTAGGAATTTAGATTATATTTTTAGATTTCTTCTCGAACTAATATTGGAAGCCAGAGAGCATTGGATGGCTGTTTCTTCCTGTTTTGGAACTCCTCATCAGCAAGCGTCCACAACCCATCTTGCAACAACCCTAGGACCCTCAAGTTACAAGAACAAGTTCGGTGATCACTCGACCATTAGTGAAGAGTTCTAAAATAAGACGAAACAGCTGCCTAACCGATGTTGGTTAGTGACTAAACCTAACAAATGCAATCGAATTATTTCCAAATTCCCGTAAATCTAATAAGCTAAATACCGTTTTCCGAACCATTGATATGTACTAGATAGTGCCCTGAAACGGTCATTAGAAGTCGTGACAAGTGGTGACCACCATATATAAAGAAGAAGTAGATACTCATCTAGGGAATTAATGAGCCCAGAGCTAACCATGAGATGAAAAACTCATAATTCACGCGTCAGTGAATTTCGATACAAGTAGATCAATAATCATCGAGCTTAGTCTCGTCACTTGAAGGTCACAAGTTCGACCCCGGTGGATGACTACTCCAGAAAAGTAGCAGAAATCGGTAAAAACAGATGTTCAGGGTTCTCTGATTTGTGACTAAATCTAGCAAGCGAAATTAGAATATCAAATAATGTACAAATGAATGTTTTTTCAGACGAGAATGTCATTAACCTCTTACAACTGGGCTGTAATTTGAGGTATGTAGTGATGCTTTTGCATTTACGAAGAAATACTTAAATCCGTTTTGCAGTAACTAGAATATCAACGAGATTTGGTCAACACAATTACATTTATTTATGTGTTAGGCCTCACTAAATTATCTGCATTATTAATTCCCTTTCGCAATTAAAATTTTGAATATTGATTCGTAGCCGTTTCGTCCTGTGGTCTACTCTTTAATTTTTCCTATGTTGAGGGTTACCTCTATAGACTTATTACCAATTTAAATACTGAACGAGTACATAATACATGAGTAAATATGAAGTTTTCCACTAACGAGACAATAAAGTTCGTTTTCATATGCCTATTTCAGGTGTTACATGTGAATCGATTGGATCAACATTTTTAAATATAACAGTATGATGAATAACATTGTTGTCTACCAGTGATGAATATAAATTAATACTGGATGTTGAATAGTCTCCTACAAGAAAACGTCAAAAATCGATATCTATAACATAATGAACTCATGAAATAATACCACTAATATTGGAGAGTTTGTACTGACTGTTAGAAAATCTGATGTGGGAGTAATTTTCACTGGACCAAAATGTATGACTGAAGTTATCTTAAAAGTAGAAACGAGTTTATTGGATTTTATTGGTAGATTAAATAGAGGTGAGCATTATATGTTATTTATCGAGAAGAAACCAGGTAAATTAACTTATGAAGACAGTTCAAAAGGAGAATAAATACAGTATTTCTACACTTATAAGAGTAGATTACCTGGAATTAAATTGACTAGTTCAACGACCAACATATCTTTAACGGATAAACAGTACCCTTTATATTTCAGCCACAGTCTCATCTACCACACCCTTGTTGCAGATGTTATCTAAAAGCTATAGACACTCATACAACAGGAAGTAGAGATGATTTGATATTCTTTAAAAAGATATATGCAGTATATCCGACAATGATCCTCAGTACATAACTTACTTTGTTGTACCCTTCCATAGGTGGACCACTTGTAGCTTCATATTTCAAATCTGTTTCAAAACATCTTTTTGTAGGAAATTCTGGATGATTTAACATTGGTTCTGCTAAAAATTCATCATCCTGGGTGAAGTGAAACAAAAGAAACAGATTAAGCCAAACGATTATGCTCATGATTTCTTAATACTATTTAAGTTGAAGATGTTTTAAATGTTTAACTCTAGGCTCTCCGATTCTCAAGTAATGGTTTGTAAGTTTCTTTTTTGTTTGATTGGTTGGATTATTTCATCATGAGCTGACATCTTTGAGTGAGCCACTGGAAAATTTAATAGTACTGGACAGCTGTTTCATCATTTCAATTTGGGACTCTTCAGAAGGGCATACACTCCGGGGTTCGAACACAAGACCTTCTGGTTACAAGGCGAGCTCGTGACCGTTAAGTTCCTGGGACCCTACCCAGTGGTCAGCTAATGATATCCAACTTCTGCCATTTAACGATATACGGCGACCACTAGACAGTGTGTTCGAACCCCGATGACTGGGTGGCGTCAAAAGCTCCAAACCATGACAAAACAAATATTCAGCACTTCAAGCTTTTGATTCCTGAAGACTGAAAATTTACCTATGTGCTTGATACAGCATTGATTTAAATGTCTATCAAATGGCCAGCTGCTGTATTCTACTAAAATATTCATCACATGTAGTAATACACAAATTAATCGACCTTGGTGTTTCTGAATGTGAAGGGAATTTAAAATGAAAGTATGAAAACATTTATTTATTGACATAGCGATGGGTATTTATGCTTCATTTATTGCAAACGGGTAGGTTTATTTCAAAGTCAGTTTAACATCTAACTTTCCTCATCAGTTTTGTAAGTATACGCTTTAACTTCGATAATATAATTCGACATATAATTCTTCGATAAGAATTCTTCGATTTTATGAAACGGCGAATTTACCACAATGTCATCAAAAATACTACCCCAGAGAGAAAATTTCAACATATCTTCTTTCCATTATATACACCGAATTGATTGATTTCAAACTTTGCTTTGAGAACAGTGGTTAAGAACACACAGTTTCCAGCTGGTTAATCCTAGGCGTTTAACATCAGTTGAAAGAGAACTATGATCATGAGTTACCTCTTTCTGTGATCACATAACGAAACTAACTGATAGGGTATCGTCAAAAATAAAGGCGAAGTGCATATCACCAAATTCTTACTACATTAATCGAGGAATCTATTATAGCTCCACAGGAGGTTATTCGCAGTTCACTTGGCTTAGTGATAATATCTCCAAATGCAGTTCCAGTTGACACGTAGGTAGTCAGTTTTAATAAGTGCTTCATATATGCCTTGCTGATGTATCGAGTTCATGGCTTATTGCCGACCCTTGTAACTTAGCTAATGCCACACAGAAAAAGTGACCAACTAATTTCATGCAAAACCTCAGAGAAACGCTTCATACAATCTACAACCAATTCTACCCTTGTAAATCGACTGTACTTATTTTATTTTCTCGATATACGCCTCCACCTGTTTCATTTAACATATTCGTTATTTCATTATGAACCTCTCATTGCAGTCTTACTATCTCCTGTTTAACACAGACCACTTTGCACTAGCCACTCACCTGACACCTTTTATAACCTTGAACTGATTTGTCAGTTTTCCTACCCCACACTCTACAATTCTATTATGATTAATCACCACCATTGTCTCCCGTTTTACAATGTTTTCTAATCGATTTCGGCCTAGCACAACGTTTGACACACAAATACGACTATTTATTTTGACACCCCATAACTAATCTGTTATTCTAAGTTAAAAATGTATCCGCCGCATAACTGGCTCTCATTATTGTAACGACCATAAATATTATAATTTATAATTGTAAGAACCTGAAGAGAAATTATTGAAGAGAATATTCTTCGTTCAGATTTACTTTTAATTCATAATATGGGAATATTTTACACTATCAAATCATATATCACTTCACTTAATGTATAAATGATCTTATGAGATTACATTCGATTTTGGAGTCTAAATTTAATTTTATTCCGTAACTGAACAGATTTAACATCATGGAAGTGATAAAGATAAATGGAAAATTATACATAAAAATTGGCTACAAAACGGGAGAATGAATGGCTATCGAAAACAATGGGAATTCTAAGAAACTATACGCTATTATCCCTGTGTGGTAGAAATGTTAAAACTCACAGTCTCCTTGAATGAAATAGACACCATACTCTAAGTATCGATATAAATATCACTTTTCAGTATCATTAAACATATCCAAAACTTATTGCGTAGTTGCAGGAGATCGGCAGGAGCCCTGAACTTAAAGTTCATGTGTCTTAACAGTCTTCAGCAAAGCGAATCTTGAAGGAACTCATTTCTTTTCTGAGATTAGAACTAATGTCACACAGTGTCCAAACAGTGACTTTACCACCAAGCTAATTGGGATTAGTGACTGACGTCTTGTCGGATCATATTTGATACTAAGCAGTAACCAGTGTGATAGGTTTAGTTAGTTAACACATATATCAATCAATTTCAAAACTTACTTCCGTAGGATCTTTTCTTGTGGCTGCCTCCCACATAATTGTACCAAAACTGTATATATCCACGGCGGTAACAAGTTCACATTTTTGATATTCTGGAAAGAAGGGACGATAATATTAATTTAAGCCGGATACTTTGAATCAAACTAGAGTGTTTTATCCACATTAGTTTGGTTATCAGATATATCACACACAGTGTGAAGTAGTATTATTTACTGGATGACGAGGTTTCGAACACAATCTATTATTGTTCATAATCATATCAATTGTAATCACACGACTTCGAAACTTGAGTTTTATAGTTTTCTTTGTTTTCTCCTATTTGTCGTCATTGGGGTAGTGGAATTTTCCAGATATCTGGATGGACAGGTGATGCATTATTCCTATTACACGTATTTGCAGTGGATTCGATTAACAAAGCTTCGGTTATCAATCTATCCTTCCATTCTGCTGTTAAATTAGATTTCAAAACTGTCAGTTTATCCAATTCGTCCTATTGTATGGTTGTCTGCAATTGAATGTAGTGCTATAGCTGAACTATTCTCTAGATTTCTTATCTTCTTTGGTCAACCAATCTAGATAATGCTAAGTTTTTATGTTCAGCTAGTGTGACTGCCCCTGTTCTACTAATTTGACCTATGTATTTGACCAAATACAAATAATGTCACAGGGTGGAGGGAGAGATTGATAACCGAAGCTTTGTTTATTGAATCAACTGCAAATACGTGTAATCGGAATGATTCAACACGTGTTCAGCCAGATATCTGGAAAATTCTACTACCCCAATGACGACAAATAGGAGTAAACAAAGAAAACTATAAAACTCAAGATTCGAAGTCGTGTGATTACAATTGATATGATTATGAACAATAATAGATTGTGTTCGAAACCTCATCATCCAGTAAATATACTCTTTCACACTGTGTGTGAATATCTAGTAAACAAGCTAATATGGAATTACTTACTACCACAGTGCCTAAGTTTCACACATATATTAATGGTGCTTTTTTAAGTTATCACTAAATTTATGTATTCCAAAGCATTCAATAGGGATTTGTAGACTATGTATGATAACACCACACTATACGTGAATTACCTAGGTATTGAAAACAGTTATTTCCTTTAATAAATTCAATTAGTATTATTGAAAGACAGGGTTTATCAGAATAATTAACACTGCCCTTGGTTATAAAAACCAAACAAACTTGAATAAGCTATAATAATGTATGTGAAATACATATAAATACGTGTTGATTTCCGTAGTAAAACGATCTGTTGCCTGGCCCTTGTCTTCTGTTGTTACAGAATTATAGAGGTGGCTTAATTGAAGAGGGCTTAATTTTGTCTGTAGCTATCGTCCCATCGTATTTCAGAATTTAATCCTGATGGCTTTAATAAGTAATTTTGAAAGCTGTTTTGACATCATTCCAATGATTCATAACATTTGAACCTTTTACTATGGACGATAATAAAATAAGAGTGATCAGTGATGAAGTGTTGATATCTTAGAAGACACTTGAGCTATTTAGCATACTTGAAAATCATGTATTTGTAAAACGAAGATTGTTTCGTTCATTAGCAAAGAATCTGGGAGAAAATATTTAGCTTACACAACATTTTCTTGTCCTAGTTTGCAAATAAAAGACACTGACTGAGTCAAATAACCTGGAACAGTATTGATTTATCTGCATAATGTGCTCTAACTAATCACTTAACCATGAATTTATTTCCATTTCAATGAACAAATATACAAGTCAAAGGCAGGTCACTTTTATGTTCTATCTGAAGTCCAGTAATCAAAGCACCAAATCGAGAACTGGATCTTGTCACGAACACTGATTTGTATTGTACTGGTAATCATTAAAGCGAATGGAATAGAAAACTCCACAAATTGAATAACAAATTATTCCGTCATTGAAGTTCACTGATAAGAAGAAGAATTGTATTATCATATTATTCCATTGGGTTCTGAGTGTAAACATGGTGCTTCAACAGAATATCCCCACCATGTTCTGTTCTCTGTGATACTCTTAAGCTTGTCACACACATTGTCCCTTATTTTGTTTGTAAGATATCCTGCATGTCAACATCGGACGTCTTAACCGGGTTTCACTCGATGGCATGAAGCGTAATTTCATTCAGCAGTCACTCAGCATGTGTGTGAACCATTTCCTTTGGAATATTTGTTGAACGATAAGTTTTAGATTGGTTTGTTCACAGCGTCTATTGTTGCTAACTCTTTGTGACCATCTGATGTTGGGTGCTGCGTGGAGGCAGCTGTTGACAGAAGTCTGAAGTAGCCTGTTAGAAATGCTTCTCATGACTTGCAAAGACTCTAACCCATACAGATACAGTGATTGCCTTAACAATGGTGGTTAAAATTCGAATTTTGCTTTTTATACTGAGTGCAGGAGAATTTCACATTGATTTCAGAGTGATGAAGGTGTACCTTGCCTTTCCATTTCTGGTTTTGACATTCTCATCGGTGCTTTCGCCTGCTGTTTAAACAATGCTTCCTAGATAAGTGAAGGAGGTGACTTTTTGAAATAAGAAGAATGAAGTGTTGATATTAGATGGTTGGAGGCAATCGGAAGGAAGCCCAGCCTGACATAGGTTTCTTGACAGTTGACACTCGTGGGCAAGGCATATCTGCAACCCTAAAGGAATTCAAGTCCCTCCTGAGATTCAAACCCCGTCACCCAGTGCTGCAGTCACATTGCCAACATGACTGATAGAATTCAGTCTGTACGAAACAAAGGACTAGACAAATTGCAACACTTACTAACTACCATCCAATCAAAAGAATGGACTGTTTTAAACGAACTGTTTTAACAGCCTTCTCTGTCTTTAGCCCGTTGTTACTGCATTCGTTAGTTCACCATTTATTAAGTATAGATGTATTGAAAAGAATATTTTTATGCCTCATATCACTGTCAGTCGTTCATCATTTAAAATCTTGATATTCGCCATCAAAAGTAGAAAAAGTTAAACATTCAATAACTGAATAAATAACCTACCTCTATACTCAGGTGCAATATATGCTAAATTTTCTGGTTTCTCTAAAAACGTTCTATATTTTTCATCATCATTTGGCCAAAATAAACTATCCAACCCATAATCAGTTATTTTACACGTCCATTTTTCACTGATAACACAATTTGTTGAACACAATCTACCGTGTACTAGTGGATAATTGTGTAGAAAGGCTAGTCCATTGGCAAGATCTGTCAAAAAGCCTACTCTGTAAAATTAATAGAAACCATAAATGCGTAAATCAGCTAACGATAAGATACCAGATAAATAAATAAATGAATTCTTAACAATAATCCTGGGCCTCATTTAGTCAATGAGGTTAGCAGTAGAAGCCAAACTCTGCATTTTTTTATATATGGTACTCGTCAGCTGAATGTAACTGTATTCTTAGTGAATGATGCTGACCTCACTGAGACTTGGATCCATTATCCACTGTTGCAGTTGTCAAAACGTTATCTACTAGGTCAACTGGCTACCAATCCCTTTTCTAGTACGACGGTCTATCAGTTGTCATTTATCCAAGTAGCCGTTAAGCATGCGGGTACATCTATTTCACGAATTTGAAATAGGATAAAATGTAGGTCCTAGATGCAATTTCTGGATGTCGTTTTCACAATCAGAAATCGTCCAAGCGTCCATCTCCCAGTGGAGACCCAACAATTCGTTTCACTGCAATTAATCGCCAGAAAATTCACGGCAACTAAATCAAGTTTAAACTGCGATTCGTAGATGACATTTGCCGTAAGATAAACAAAATAAATTGTCTATCTCTCTGTCTGTTTTCGACATAGAACTTTGCACAAATGTGTGGAAGTTCAAGTCGCCACACTCCGCCCTTGTAGCACACAAAGGAAGAGAAGAAAGTACAAGAAAAGCATAATAGAGACAGTAAGCAGAGGTGTGAGACAAAGGAGGAGTAATAACGAAGAACAAAACAGTTTCATTGGAGATCATAAGTCACAAGGAGTGGATGCATCTGCGCCACTGAGAACGATTTTGAGCCATGTCACCAATTGTTTCCAACCATTGATTTTTACCGTCCCGAGGACCCCAGCCTGGAAGTCTACACCTTCCTACGTGGCCTAGACTAACTGTTGTAGATTTCATTGACTGATGAGGCCATCTTTTGGTTTGACCGCCGCTAGCGTTTTTCCAGTCTGACCCTATATCCGCTAACATTGCTCGTCGAGGGAGGCGATAACTTGGCATACGTAACACATGTCCTAACCATGTCAGTCTTTGTAACTTCACGACTTCGTCGACTGATTTCCCCTGTTTACCTAGAACTCGACGCCTAATCTCAATATTGCTCACCTTATTATGCCACTTCACACGGGAGATAGAACGCAGGCACCTATGATCAAAGACAGCTAGCCAGGCGTTTCATGTCTTCCACTCTCAGTGGCCAGGTCTCACAGCCATAAAGGTGGACGGAACGGACTGATGAGCAGTACACCCGCCCTAACAACATAAATTAACTACTGATAATACAAGTGTTTGGATAAATGAGTATATATATTTACAGATATGTAGAAACTTTATAACAAAATTCCAAGCTACATGCTTTGAGGAGAAAGTCTGAACGGCAGTGCTCTTTTACACTACACTTGGTATGGATTTTAATTTCAATAATTTATCTATCCTTTTATTCTTCTATGCTTTCTGATCATATTCAGCAAGCAATACTTTCACTTGCATACTGTTTTTTAAAAGTATAAGCTAGGGCTGATATTTTCGCCATCATCGATGAAACTATGTGGTCTATAAAAAAATCGTGACAATCTTGAACAATCGTCATCCATCAGCTGAATCAAAAATTGAAGCGGAATCAGAAGTTAAGGTATCTCTGCTAGATGTATAGTTTAAAAGATGATCAGATGGAAGCCTACAAAGATCAGTCTACTGAAACGCCAAATGGAATGGACAGGTGACAGACTTTCCCAGCTTCATCCTAGTAAGCAGAAAAAGAAATCTCACCGCCCTCTTCTTACAAGAATCTACTGTATGTATAATCAAGGTACATTGAGTAACAAATTGGAATATCTTGAAAACGGTCTAATCAGAAATGGAAATCTAACCGCGTTTATTGACAGCCATCTGCAGAAGATCGATACTCTTCAGAATCTGAATGTACCCAAAAAACGACTAATTCGAAACCTGAAATTCCTAAGAGATACAGTTAATGAGGGGGATTTGAAGAAAATGTTTCGCTGTATTTCTATTCTCCACTTGCTCCACACATGCTTTTGTTCACCAGATATCAAAGGCAAGACTTCACTGTTGGTAACTTCAATTTGCATTTGCTGATTTGCTTGTTCGTAAGCAACCAAGTACATAGGCTTTTGCAGCAAGACATTGTCTAAATGTACCCATGAACACTCAACAGCATGGTTGTTAAGACAGTCAGCAACTCGATTTCGGAGCACATTGTTACTTCTGTACACACAGCCTCAGCATGAACTTCGGTCAGACTCAATTATAACCAAGTTGTTCAAAAGGATTTCACCTACGTCTTTTTGATACAGCCAAGGCTTTAGCAATCTATAAGAAGAAACCTGAACTTTGTATTCAGGGACTATTTATCCAGCCTCTTTTATCACCACTGACTTAGTGCTAATTTTGTTTTTCTCTTTGCTCTTCTGATTAGCTGTATAATAAACTTTATATAGTAATTTGTTATTTTTATGTATTGAGGCTAATTTTCAGTCATTTGCTCTATTGTTCCTCAACAGTTGTTTCCAAATGCTTATTGATCACTGAACAAATCAATTGCCAACCCCTTTCATTATGCATGAATACTCTCAACTTCTCAAAAATTCTTACTACATATACACTTTAATTCATTTGTCACTAATCGATAATAATCTATGGCTTCTGCTATCAGTTAACACTGCAGAATATAGACCCCCTAAATAACTGTAAAGTTTCCTCCATAGTCGCTGATCTTTTCATTAATAGATTCAAAGATGACATCTTTTCAATCATATTCACTCCTAAAATATGATTAAACTATGTGGATGATACTTTTGTAGTGCTAAAAAGAGATCTACACAATTAATTCTTGGAGAAACTGGACAATCTATCTCCCCAGAATCTTCGGAAGCAGAATCAGACGTCGGTGAACTACCATTTTTAGACCGCCCAGTTAAGAGGAAGGGAAACGGACATTTTAGTACATCTATATTCAGGAAGAAAACTAAATCCAATACATATTTAGACTTTGGACCATCATACCCATCAGCATAAAGGTATCAGTTCTTTCAAGTCCTCCTAGACAAGCACACTCTTTGACGAAAACAGATGAGAAGGAAAAAGAAGGGGGAAACAACAAACATTACTGAGACGCTCAAGAAAAATAACTGCCCAAAGAGTTTTATCAACAAAAGCAACACTGAAATTAAATCTGGTCGAAGACGTATTCCAATGACATGGTCCTCAACAGTTGTCATTCCACACAGATCACAAATGTCAGACGTTATCAAAAAGTACTCAGTAAATCCAACATTAGACACTCTACAAAGCAACCTTGTCCATATAAAAGACCAAATCCCTAAGGATTCTCAATCTAATCATTGTCTACAAAACAAAATGCTTGGAATGTGATGCGATATACATCGGACAGACATCTCAAGAAATCAAAATCAAAAGAAATGAACACCGTAGAGCATCCATTCGACCACCCGGAAATCCAGTTGAAATGAAATTGCCTCAAAAATCATTAGCTATTGGTCTACACGCTATAGAATCAGATCAAAATATTGATTCTGTCAATAATGAAATAATCTAGGAAAGTTTCAGAAATCAACAAGAACGTCTCACATCATCAGAAACACTTCATAGCAAACAGAATCCAAATTGTCTGAATAAGAATGATGAACTAAAACAGAATTTGACCTGGTTACAACAGCCCTCTCCTGAATTGAAAAGAACAAATTAAAATGAATGTGATAAGCAATCTCATGATGTATACACATGCTGTTTTTAAAATTTTACACACTTATCAAATCTAAAAATCTTTATCTTTACTAATTGGCCCACTTGAAAAGGAAAAAATGACCTCATTTTGAGGAACGATGATAAAGGTGTTATATATAAGCTGAGATTTTGTAAATTCTGGTTAAACAGCAATACTTTGATAAAGTTATTAGCAGCAGCATTAAATAGCGAAACATCGGTAAAAACATTAGTGTTTTGTTTTTCACTCATTGAGAAATACAAAGACTATAATAATAATGAATATCATGTATTTACAAACTGTCAAAAGTGAACTTGGCTTGGACACATATATCTTTGAAGTGAAGTTACGAGAAATGATCTTTTGCTGACATCATTGTTTTTAATTTCATAACTCACTATGATTTTTAAGTCTATGGAATTCTATGGTATTTATGTTTTTGGTGTAATCGGTGGAAGTAGAAACTTTGTGAACATAACAAACAACTATAATAAGGCTTCTTCAAAAACTGAAAACATTTGTAGCTCGTAATATGTTTAAAGAAAGCAGCAATATTTCATAAAGGAAGATTTATTGTTAATAAATCTTAGTTATAAATTATACAGTATTCTAAATGATTTTTCATTCACAAACTGTACAATATGTGTTAGTTTTAATATTGAACGGTATTTTTCTATATCAAAGGGTATACTCACCTTAAACTCCAATTTAACGGGATCGAATCACGTCGGAGTACATAGCACAAACTTCCTCTATCACAAAACTCCGTGTACAATGATAGCACAGGTGGTATTAATGTAATTCCAATAAGTTTCACCAAGTTTTCATGTTTCATTTTTCTATTGTGATTTGTCAGGGAAAATAGTAGATAGAGGAGGTTTAGGCAACGACAAAATCAATAAAGAAGGTAACTATGACAATAAAGATCATGGAATAAAAACCTGCCAACGAATTCACAAGAACAACAACTTTGACAACATCAAATTTACAAGAAAAGAGGGATTCAAGATCAAAGTTCCACTTAGCTAAACGAAAATGCACCGATTAGTTACGGACTCAATTCATACCGACAAAATATTGATTTACATCAATCCTTGGTACTAGTGTAACAACAGAAGGCAAGCCACGGAAGCCTAGGTATGTTTTATCGATCAAACCTCTGCTTATATATCTACAGTTCATATTCATTAACCGATCACTGAGCGTGTGATTTCGGTTTACATGAAATGACTTGAAATACAATGTTCAAATATACATAGTATTCCGTTAATAATGAAATATATAATCGTCGGAAAGTATTCTATCTCTAAAATCAAATAGATGTATTGTATTCTGTTGCTGATGCCGAAATGGACTGTGGGAGTGTGTGAGAATGATACTCCAATGAAGCACATTGTCTGTATCACACTACCACACTAGAACACACCACAGCATTTTTGAATTCAGCAAAATAGAGCAAAATATCTAGTGTCCATCACCCTTAAATATGTTTATCCATGAAACTTCCAAAGATGTCTCCGGTTCACTCAGTTGACCAACTCAAAAGTATCCATTGAAACTACAAATAAAATAGTTTTAGCACTTATCAGGAAATCACTGAAAGGAATGGAATACTTCAATTGCAGCCTGAGGTGTAGTTTCTATCTATAAAGACAATGGAAGATTTGAAACGAAACCATTCAGCTGTTATAACACAACTACATCACTTTGAGTTAATATATGTGTAAAAATTGGGTACTGTGGTAGCCGAGCATAAAAACCTAGTTAAGTTGACCTGAATAAGATAAAAAATCTAGAGAAAAGTTCATCTATTGCGAGTACTACATGCAATTACATAAATCACACAATAGGATGGGATAAGATGACAGTTTTAAAATATAATGTCACAGGATGGAAAGACAGAAGGATAACAGAAGCTCTGTTTATCGAGTCAGCTGCAGACACGTGTAAAAGGAATGATTTGACACCTATCCAGCCGGATATCTGGAAAATTCTACTACCACCCCTATATATATATATTTATATATATAGTAGAGACAAAAGTTACAATCATTATGCAGTTTACTTAACCAACATGAATTATAACACTATGTAGGTCATTATATGATTCTGGTTCCCATTATTTGACATTTTGTTCATCCATCGAACTGTATAATGTTAATATTTTATTAAAACTACCAAGGGAATTGGTCCCTAGGCTAAAAAACACTACTGCCTTATCTAGACAAAATAATTTAATTTACAAAATACACTACAGTGACTCTGAGGAAACTACATAAGACAGACTTGTCGATCTGGGGTAATCTTACTGTCAGAGCTTCATATTGGATAAGCTAATTCTATATAACACACAGTGATATAGTATTAAACTCTTGATGACATTTCGAGAACAGTTAATCATATCAGTGTATTTCACATGGCTTCAAAAGTTGCTCTATATGTGTATACTCTCCCACTATTTTGATAACATTAAAATTTGACAGTCTAAGGTGGTCATACCACTGTGTTCATTTTCTAACTCTAAAGTGAATTGGATTCCGTCTATGAGTGAGCTTATTTATATGAATAACTTGAGGATATGTTCAGATTTTAACACATAGAATGTGTCATCCACATATCTACACAATAACTCAGTTGAAAATAAGATGGTGGGTTAGATACAAATTTTTATGAGACACTGAACTGAGATACTCTAACAAATGCTTAGACTTTAATCCATCCCATCCAGAATCGGTAAAGATAGGCTTACTTAAATGTCGATATAATCGTTCCAGCAGTCTAACTAGTAATCCAGAAGGCTAAAATAATGAAGTCAAACAAATAAAGGAAGTAATACTAGTGAATAACTAACTACTCACCACAATTTATTCAGAAATGTATGAAGACCCTCAGCAAAAAAAATAAGATTAGTAATGAAATTGATGAAAAAAAAAGTGAAAAAAAGGAATATAAAGCCTCAATAGTACCTCCATACAATAGAGGCCTTACGTGAACTTCCTAATAAGTCTGCAATTAGGGTGGCATTTCAACCAGTTAACCAGTTCAGCGACAAAATTTGTCAGATTCAGGACGCGACATTCCCAGCCAAGGAAAAGTAATATATTTTATCAAATACCATTTAGTGAGTGTGAGGTCAGTTGTACAGTTGATGCGAGCAAGCCGGAGTTTTTCAGGTCATAGAGAAATAGGAATTTGGTTAGATTTAACATGATTTATTCTGTTAAGTTAAATAATGTAGAGAAAAACTCGACCAATGGAATGTGTCCACCTGCACGTAATTACACAGTAGAGTAGAATTAGGTAAAATCACTGAAAAGTAGTATAGTTAAGTGGGGTAAGAGAGAGAGAGAGAGAGTCACCACCAATCTTTGTCCACCTAATCAACATCAGATATGGGTCATCGAAATGACACAATGCTTATCTAGGATATGTGGAAAAATAAAATGAATAGCAAGGGGGAGAGAAAATAAACAAAAAAATTTAAGTCATGAAGCCATGTTACAACATTAATATGATTTTGATTGGACACTAGTAACTAGTGTGATGTGTCTAGTCCTTTGTTTGGCGCAAATTGAATTTTATCAGTCAGGTTTTTAATGTGGCCAGCATTCTGCACCATAAAAAGGACTAGACACATCACACTAGTTGCTAATGTCCAATCAATGTTTATTGATGACAAATTGTTCTGGAGACGTCATCTAGTTATCAATACTATATCACTATGTATTATATCAAATAAACTTATCTAATATGGAACTAATTAATAAAAATTAAAATTGGGAATTGGAATGCCATAATAAACAGGGGGATGGATAAAACAAACAAAGTAGCATTATAATAACTAAGAAGACTGACATTGTGCAATTAGGGGTTAGAAATGTAGAAACAACAAAATAGACAGGATGTTTGGATAAAAAGGACTTCGTCGAAAAGAAAATTTTCTTCGCTGCAACTGTCTTCTTATTTACTCCTATGACCCAATGTGTATATTCCGTGATTTGAAGAGGAGCAAGGACCGTTCGACGATAAGGGAACTGAACAAGTTTCTACGTTTGTCCGTCAAGCTTGCTGAGGCGAACGCAAAGATTTTCTTCTTCAAGAATTGTCTCGAGAAACATGAATATCCCAAAGTATTTTGGAAGCATCTCAGACGAAATCACATATCCCCTAACTCACGTACGCTGAAACGACACACTCTGAATCACATCGATGCAGTGCGATCAAGAATACCTGAGCTAGAGAAAAAAAAAAAAAAAAAAAAAAAAAAAAAAAAAAAATTATCTGAAGACGAGAGAACAGCATTCGAAAACTACTCCAATACGGTTACAAAGAAAAGAACAGATGATGTTATAATGAAACTAAACCAAAGCCTAAAGTCCGTTACAAAAGAAACCGTCTTTCCTACTTGTCCAGAAAAATACGTGTACAATTATTCTGATGTTCAACTATCTCCAATTCAAATGCAAATCTTAGCACTTGGGCCTAAGTTTTGTGATGCAACGTCAAAAGTGAATGAACTCAACACGAAAGTGCAATTTGAGAATTTAATCGACCAGACGAAAGATCTCGTCCCAATCTCATATGAGAATGCAGAACTTTTCAAATCAACCGTTTTAAATTGCTGTCTCGATTATATCAACAAAAAACCCAGCCTCCGTAACGTCCTTTCCAAAGAACATCGAAAGGAGCTGAAAGAACTGAAAGATAATGAAAACTTGATCATCACGCGACCAGATAAAGGCTCCGGAATCGTCCTGATGAACAAATCAGACTACCTAAGCAAACTCTCGATGATACTATCCGATGATAAAAAGTTTCAGAAACAGTCTCCACAGAAAGATCCCACTGAACAGACGGAGCTCCAGCTAACAAAGATATTGAAGAAAATGAAGGACGAATCCATTATCAGTTCAAAGCTATACGAACAACTGCGCCCATCTGGTTCTACAACGCCACGTATGTACGGCTTACCCAAGGTACACAAACAAGACGTCCCACTCCGCCCAATACTAGATATGATAGATTCCCCATATCATACAATCGCGAAATGGCTGGTGGAGATTCTCGGGCCGGTGAAAGAGAAGCTGTCAAGACATAACCTCTGCGACACATTCGACTTTGTTGATTCAATTAAGAATGTCAATGTGGCAGAAAAGAAAATGGTCTCCCTGGATGTCGTGTCTCTCTTCACCAACGTTCCACTGACAGAAACCGTATGTTTCCTTTGTGACTACATTGAATCCAATAACATCAATGTCGATATACCAATTCATTACCTGAAAGAACTGTTACTTCGATGCACCTTCAACGTATACTTTAGTTTCAACAAAGAAATATACAGGCAAGTAGATGGAGTAGCAATGGGTTCTCCCTTAGGACCCCTTCTAGCCGACTGCTTTATGGCTAGCTTAGAGAACAACGCCTTATCAACAACTATCAACGACCTCCATCTCTACAAGAGATACATCGATGATACTTTCATTATTTGTGATGAGAACTGTGATTTAAAAAACCTACTTCAAATTTTCAATAATGCCCACCCAAACATCGACTTCACACTTGAGACTGAATCCGACGGAATGTTCCACTTCCTCGACGTCCATCTGACAAGAAACGCCGACAACTCCCTGAAAAGGTCCATATACAAAAAGCCTACATGGAATGGACAATTCATCAACTTTCAAAGCTTCGTGCCCCTGAGCAGAAAGAGGAACCTGATATACGCTCTTTCCTCGAGGATTCGGAAGATATGCAGCGAGGAAGTGGTTGAAGAAGAACTGCGTAATCTTCGAAAAACCCTGATGGAAAACGGTTTCCCGCCCAGGTTCATAGAAAAGAATCTCAAACCTAAGAAGACTTCTGAACAAGTCCAATCCGTCCCAAAGAAAATGCTTCTGCTTAATCTAGAATTCAAAGGTGATATTGAAGCAGAAATCCTTCGCAGACGCCTCTCAAAATCGCTGAGGAAAACATACTTCGCCGCTAGCCTACGACTGACGTTTTCCTGCAAGAAACTGTTCAGCCAGAACGCGAAAGACAAGCTGTCGCATTGGGCCACCTCAACGTGCATATACCAGTTTACTTGCTCTTGTGGAGCTGAGTACGTTGGCCGTACCATGCGCCGACTTGAAAAACGCGCTCGTGAACACTATCCAGCCTGGCTAGTAAAAGGAGAACGAAAACGGGTAAATAGTTCGGTGACAGAACACCTGGTGAATTCAGGACATTCAGCGCCACTCGAAAAATCCTTCAAAATCATTTACAAGATTCGATCAAACCCATCAAAGGGAGTAAAATCAAGACATCTGGGCATAGCCGAGGCGCTAGCTATACAAAAGCTCAAACCCACGCTTTGTATACAAAAGAAATACGTCCAACCCCTGTCCTTGCCATGGCCATCATAAACAGGTAATTTTTAGTAATCACCATCCCATCGCCTTTCTTATCTAAACTTCCTGTTTATTCATGTTATTTCAAGTTTTTCTTAATCCCTGTTTACACTACCATATTTTCATACCCGAACTTAGTGTTTATTTTGTCATTTTACTATTTCTACATATTTAATCCCTGATTGCATAAACAATTATTCATCACATTAGTTTTTATCCAAACATCCTGTCTATTTTGTTATTTCTACATTTCTAACCCCTAATTGCACAATGTCAGTCTTCTTAGTTATTTTAATGCTACTTTGTTTGTTTTATCCATCCCCCTGTTTATTATGGCATTCTAATTCCCAATTTTAATTTTTATTAATTTGACCCTTGACCGGATATTATTCTGGAACTTTCCCATCCATTTGATATAAATACACGAATGTACAGCCTAGATGATGACTTCGTCGAAAAGAAAATTTTCTTCGCTGCAACTGTCTTCTTATTTACTCCTATGACCCAATGTGTATATTCCGTAATATGGAACTATATTCTACCGTAGTGTCCAAGTTCTTCATTCTCATATTAACACACCTTAGACATTTACCCAAGTGCTGAATGATTGGTCCCACAAAGACGAACAATTTAGAGAAAACCTCAGCAGTCCTTGCGCATGTATAAGTACAAATTAACACACTGGGCTGAGGGAAAGCTGCGGTTCTAGAATTTAATATTTGCAATCTAAATGATGCAAATCCAGTACCGGAGATTTAATTGAATTTTAGATTTTCCCGTCGTTTGATTGGACCGAAGTGCTTGGTGTCAGGTTGACATGTTGGCTTCTTGTGCAGATGCTTCGACGATATCTGGGCATTTGATCAGAATTTAGTTTGTTGATGTTGACTAGCAGTGGAATCCAGGATGCGCATTTCGTCCTTTTTGAGACTCGTCAGTTGAATGTACCTGCATTTCCCAGTGAGTGATGATGTTTCCACCGAGGCTCGAACCCAGTGCCCATAGTTTCAAATGTCAAAGCGTTATCCACTAAAGTCACTGGGAAATGCAGGTACATACAGATGATGAATCTCAAGAAGGGACGAAATGCGCATCCTGGATTCCACTGCTAGTCACCATCCACCAATTATTATAAACAGAGTTTTCAAATTATTTCTAATTGTGAAAGGAAATTTTGGTTCAGGAAAAGTCATAATACTAAGCAAGTGTAGTATGACAAAAGTTATAATTACTTCGGGGGTAAAACAGCGTCAGCTTTGTCCAGCCTACGTTACACACATATGTACCTTGGTATTTATTTAACTCTGGTGGAGTAGCATATACCGGAGCATTCGTTTACTTAATAGCTCAAAGGAATCACTTACAGTTTTTACGGTGAACCAGAAAAGATTCTGAGTTCAATACTCATTAATGCATATTGTAACCGCTCTAATTTTCTGAAGCTATGCTTGTTTAATGTATGTCCAGCCATTTACATAGACCATTTCGATGCATCGTACTTAGCAAATATAAATAATTCCAGAAAGTCATAGATCTCTATTAAGGGCGAGTTTCAGTAGTTAATCAGCCGGGGAATATTTCGCTAGTTCTGTTCCTCTTGCTATTCGATCCTCAAAACAATGTCTCAAAATTACTGAATTGCTGAAGTCTCCAAACTAAATGTAGTGGCGTATCGGTGGTTGAATGGTAAAATGCTCGCCAACTGCACAAGGAGTCTGGGGTTGGATTCTCGACCGACAAACTCCTGAGTCTTGTATAACTGATACTAAGGGCAGAAAGTAAAGAAGGCTGAGTGTGTGGTCATCAAACCCAACCCATAAAAAACACTGCTACTGAAACTTTAAAGCTCAAAACTGGAATTCCAATGTTCGACATACAACGAGAAGAAATGGAAAGAGGAAACAGCAGACCAGGCTTCACCAAAACCTATATCGAAATGTTATTTACACACTTTTAATTGTAATACTTTCTTTTATTTTTAGGTAAAAATCAGAACTATACCAATAGGCTAACAAGGTAACCCAACAGTTACTTTCATTAGTGTAAATATCATTTCTAAAATTCAGAGACACAAAAGGCAATTAAACATTCTCATCGACAGTATGATTTTAAAAACCTACTTAACTTGCCAAAGTTGTTTTTCCATTTCTTTAGTTAACGAAGTATATTTCACATCGACTTTCTTCATTGCTACAGGAGTATTTCCACTAAAAGAAAAGAAATTCAAAAAAGGTCTTGATCTAAGTTATTTTACTTCACAAGTAAATCGTGGTATTTTCGTAAAAAGCAGGGCATTTACTAAGTAGAGTTATTGGATTTACTACTGAGAACCTTGTAAACGTGGAAGATCGAAAAAGGTTTCCGTAATAATTGTTTTATCTTGCTGGTCGACAAGTTGGCCTTGCAAACGGAAGTACTTGGATTCTAAACCTGGCGGTGTTGTGCGCACTGCTAAAGATGATCGAACTAGAACGAGGTAGCTGTACAAATCAAACCTCTGCAAACTAACTCTTGAAGATTAATCTAACGCTAGCTAACCACTAGCTATAGGACCTATTTGCCTGGAATTCTGGTGAGAAGTCATCCCAATGGGGTCCATCTGTTCGTGATTGAGGACAAATACTTGCCAATACTTGACATTGGCTGCTGGTTGTGATAAATTCACGAATTGGTAGAAGTTAGAACTCGTAGGCCACTGAGTTGGGTCCCAGTGGCTGTATGGTCTCCGAGATCTCTTTGTACTGGAAGGTTGTGGATTCTAACTCAGGTAGGTGGACAATGCTAAAGAGTGTCAAGTTAGGTCGAAGCAGAGCTGTCCAGTACTTGATGTTAGTTCTCGATGTTTCACTAAATGATATCAATCCGGAATGAAACTTGAAACCCATGAAATCCCTACGAATCAGCTCTTTAAAATCAAAAGTGTCAAATGAATATCAGTTTTTAAAATGGTAATAACACCTACAATGGATGTCAGTATGACAAATATTTCACCGTCCTAACATAACGTCATGAAATATTCAAACAAGCCTGAAATGAGAATGTCTGAAAGATTTCCTTTAGACACTTGCTGTCTAGAATTAAATTACTATTAAATAAAATATATTTCAGAGTGTTTTTTCATACTCAAAGTTCATAAGTGTTTAACCAGACTGTTATAAAGATTCTTAAGCCCCTATCGTGGTTGTGCCTTCTGCTATAATTTTTTCATTAATGAAGGAAGGCAATGGAATTTACAATCTTATTTAAACCTTATTCATCCGTGCTAGATTAATTCGGAGGGGATGTGTGTCTCCAGTGGATTCAGTGCACAGTGAAAAAAACAGAGAAACATTCATACGACAAGTTACAAACAGTTATGTACATTAGCACCGAATATGCAGTCAAGGTTTACTTACTACGAAACACTGAGATATCCTCCAAAAAGGTTTGAATACTACTGGACATTCCGTTTCACAAATCAAAACCTTTACTAACTTATCAGTACTTCATATTGTTATATTTAGCAGTAAATGACAGTATTTGATCGACATTTATATTTCGCAAGAATTAAGTTGTCTGCAAATGCTTATCGTGATTATGTTTTAACCACATATCTTTGTATGTATGCACATACTCTTGTGAATTGACATGCATGGTAAAGTGACACATTCACATATATTGGTTAATTGTTATGGAATTAAGGAGTGAAACTGTCCTTCTCATTATGGTAAACATAAGGTGTAAGTCGGTATACTAACGATTTCCGGAGGTCTTCCCTAAGAATATAAGTCAATTTGGGTTGTGATGGGATACTGACATTATACAGAAAGAGGTGAAGTATTCGCAAACATTAGATACATAGTTTCAGGTATTCCTTTAGTACCCAGGTATCCGTTTTCCGAGCTGTCAGTTTTAAAAGAGCTGTAGAGATGAACATCATTTACACTGGGTTTATACCAGCAGTTAAACAATTTACATCTGGATCAACCGAATTTTGTATTAGAGAATCATAACCTGTCTGATTTCAGAAAAATGAGTAATGTCTTAAGTTGTAATGTGAAGCTGTATTAATATTTCAGAGGTGAACTCCTGATTATTTGGACAATGATCATCATTCTCTTCGATAGGCAAACTGAGTTACATTTGGATACTGGCTATGTCTTTGAGATATCCTGATATAGTATGAATCTGATTTAGTTGAGTTCTCTGAATTGGCTAATTAAATTTCTGAACTTTCGTTGTCCTCCCAGACAAAAACATCATCCCCGGTCTTTCGTATGAAAACTTTCTACATATCACTTCTGTGTGTTTAGTGTCACTTTTTGTGGCAAATCGACAGAAAAAGGAATCTGTTCTTTTGTTATACTGATATGATTGCTTGTGATGCTTTTGTAAAATAGCATCTGTAATCCGAGACACTAAACGAGAGTATCTCTTTCATCCTCATCTTGTGGATCTCGTCTTTCTAACTCATATCATTTATAGGTACAACATTTACTTTCTTTTCCTTTTCTCCTTTTACTGTTATGTGCTGCTTTGTTTCTCTCTTCCTCACAGACTTTATCTTCAAATGACATTAAATTTGTTAAATATGCTGACGACCTGACTGTATCTTTGCCTGTCGAATGTCACAGCGACTGCTGTAAACTAAATGGCTTTTTATCAGAAATCAACCAGTGGTCCAAGCAAAACGTTCTAACCTTAAACTCCTCTAAATGCCAGACAGGTAGTTTTACCTTTAGGCATAAATCTGATGTAAAAAACTGGTTAGCACTCACGAGGAGTGCAATATAGATGGCACTGAAATAGAAACCGAGTCGGAAATTAAATACATAGGCGTCATTCTATATGCTGATCTTTCTTGTTCGTCTCATATCTTGATGATTTCTAAGAAAATATTCTATCTTACCTTCTACATCAGGAACTTAAGACACTATGGAATAACCCAACCCTTACTCCTACGATTCGTTAACTCTTGCATCCTGCCTATTGTTCTCTATTGTTCCCCCTTAGTTTTCCAGGGCTACTGAAGAAAGTCTATATGTTATCACGTAGGCTGTTAAAGGTTGGCAGCAGGGTAAGCAACGTGCCACTTAACAAACTGGTTAGTATTCTAGTTGACAGGCACATGGACTCATGTGAAAAATGGGCTAAATCGATTTTATCTAACTCACACCACCCTCTTCATTCACAACTCTCCCCATATATCTCATCAGGCAGAACCAGGAGCCTATATAGAAAACTATATGCTCTCACTAGCAAGTACAAAAGGTCAACCATACCCTACTTAGCTCGTGTTCTGTGCGTCGGTGGCACAGTGGTTAGGACTCTCGCCGACCATGCACATGGTCCGGGGTTCGAGCCCACGCCGACGCACACCTGATATCTATGGTCGGCCTGCGAAATTTGGGCTACCGATATCCATGCTGAAATTCCATACTTGTACCAAAAATACAGTGTGGAATCAAGCTGTAAATCAAAAAAAAAAAAAAAGAAAGCATTAAGCGTGATACCTATAACTTATTCAATAGTCAGTAGAACAACTGGATCTCGTCTTTCCAACTCATATCTTTTATAGGTACAACGTTTCCTTTCTTTCTTTTCGTTTTCTCTGTTATGTGCTGCTTTGTTTCTCTTTTCATTACAAACTCTACTTGACATATTCTTCTTCGTTCTCTCACACTCTGTATATCTCGAACTTTTGTTGCCGCTTTCGCTAGTAAATATGCTAGCATCTACTTTTCTAACACCTTCAAATACTCTGTTTCAATTTTGTCTTTGCTACCGACATGCCAATATGTTGTTGTCAAAACGAACTGAGATTACGCTTAATCTATGTAGAATTTTATTTATTGTTATTGTACTAACTGGATGCAATACGGTGGTGAAATGCTGAGAATTCCATTCTATATTACAAGTACTGTTTTGGAATAAAGCAAATTATTATTATCAGTTTCCCTTTTTCTTATACATTCCAGCAGGAGATCATTGCTAAGTAGTTCCAAACTAGAGTGAAACAGTTGTCCAATAGTTTTCAAACTGATCTCACCTCGTGATCAAACCTCTAGCCTATGAAACCCTTGCAGACCAGCACTTGCTTGTTCATAGGTCATGGAAGATAAATTTCTACCTTGCCTTTCTTCTCTGCAATGTACCTCCACAATAATGTTTGATTAAACCATTTACCTGGCACCTGACTTGATTTTCTTTCCTGTATTATCGACAGCTCGACTATGCAGAATTGTACCCTTTGTATTGGCAGTCTCTTTAAACTGACTATGTAAACGGGGAATTCAGTGAAATCGCAGGCACTACGTTAAAGTCTTGGTGTGCATGCTGCTAACTAATTCTTGCAGCTAGCAGTAGAATCCAGGGTTTATATTTTAACGTATTATCGGCTCACCATCTGAGTACGTCAGCACCACGGTGAGCAGTAATGAATACTAAGAATTGCTTCATTCTAATGTGCTGTTTGGAATAAATCTACTATTATTCCCTTTATTATTATTATTATTCTACTGATAATCACAAAAATTTGACTCAGGATAAATGAATGTTGTTGTTGTCGTCCTTGAAGACGCTGATGAAGTGTAGAGTCTTCTGAACACTTTAGGCAGAAATCTTAGTTTATTCGGCATGCTATTAGCACCTGTCAAACATAAAGTGATGCTACAAGATTAGACGACATCGACTCCTAGCTTAGTGAAAAGGAATGAAATGATGAGCCATCTTGACTAAATTTTAAAAGTCGTATCAACCTTGATGAAAGGTTTGCTCAAAAAATCTCAGCGCGTGTGTGGTCTTTATGTCATCTCTGGCGTGGCAGTTATATCTGACTAATGACTAAGAGATACGTGCACAACGCAGCATTTCACTCTGTCCTCTTTTATGGATGTGAAACACGGTCAATGAAAGTGGAAGATATGAAAAGTGCAGCTGTCTTTTATCACAAAAGATTTTGGGTTCCACGTCCCATGTTAAGTTGCATAATATGGTAAGCAGCATTGAGTTTTGGCGTAAAGAACTATGTAAGGAAAGGAACTCAACAGATGAGATCTTGAGGCTGCATCTATTGGGATGGCTAGGGCATGTGTTACACATGACGAGGCGTCGTATAGTTAAGTTGGAAAAAAGTAACGGGTGGTAAAACCAAAACGTTGCAATAGTGTATGAAGTTTTTGACGGTTGGTTTCAATCAGCTACTCACAGAGGTGTAGGTTGCCCAGTCAGGGTCCTTGGGATATTAAGATCTAATAGCTTGAAACTATTGGCGATACAGCTGAGAAATATTCTGAATGGTGCATTTGCATTCACTGTTGGAAACTTCAATATATCTAACAAGCTGTCTTGTTTCTACTTCACATTTCTGCTAATTTCAATTTTCTGAATGTCTGTTATTCTGGATTTTGTATGCCTTTCTGTGCTATGCTGAAAATCTATGCAAAGTTCTATATTGAAAGTCGGTCAGTCTGGCAGCCACAGACTAACAAAGTCAAATGTATCATCGATGCCTTTATTCTAGCAGTAGATATAGTAAAGTAAATATGCAAATATATAAAAGTTAAAATTCCAGAGGTGCAATGACTTATCCTAGAAATTTACGTTTTAATTTTCTTATTTAAATTGAAGACAGAAATTAAACGCATGAAATTTTCAGAGGAGAACTTACATCATTACCAGGGAGCAGTTAGTTGAACGGGATAAGAATAATTTAAACCATTTATCTTCGGGGTCAACTAAAACAAATTACAGAAAAAGAAACACTTTCAGTTATGAGCAGAAAGCGAAATACACAATGAAGGTGTCTATTTCAGTCAATAATAGAGGTGAATAGAAAAATGACTCAATATTTTAACGTATTTTCTGAATTGGGCTGTGGATCAGGGCCACATTAAGTACAAAGTCGGTAATTACGTTTAGCGGAATCAAATGCCTAGCGATAATAGCTTTTACAGTGATACTCCAAATTATATTATTAATATTTACATTTTAGAAGAATATTAATAACATAATTAATAAAATATGTTAAAGGGAGTTATGGTTTTGTAATTTCCACGTGTATCTGACTTCCTGTGTCAGTCACATGCAAAGTTTGATTGGTTAAAGGATTTCATAATGAGCTGGCATCAGTTAGAGAATTATTGGAAAACAGGCTGGGAGTACTGGACAGCTGTTTCGTCCTAGTTTGGGACTCTTCACAGTACGCGTCCACGACCAGGGTTCGAACTCACGACCTTATAGTTAGAAGGCTAGCGAGCTCATAGACCATTGAGTCACTTGGACCCGATCCAATGATCAGTCCATGAATTCCAACTTCTGCCCATTGACGATATAGCGTCTTTTGCTCTTTTAGTGTTAAAATTCAAAGCAGGAACAAGTCAACATTCGAAAAAAATATTTTTTTAACTTCTGAACTACTTACTTTCAGAGATTGTGTCTGGTTGAATTACCCAAGTTTCCTCATCTGTTTTCTCTTTCCTCTTCTTTGTTTTAAGCTGAAGAAGTGAATGGAATGAAATGTATTATTTCAGTGATATGCAGACTAGACTGCCTTCTACGTAGACACGTGTTCATCAATTAAAAACGTTAAAACTGATATAAGATGTCAATAGTTGAGCAAAAGTCAGTTGCATTCCTACTCTGTTTGGCAATTCTTATCGAAATTCCCTTTCACATATTGTTATTTGTGAAACAATGGGTCTAGAAACCTAGAGGGTTTTTCAGAGATTTACAATGTTGCCTGATTAGTCCATTCAGGACTGTAGATATTACTGTAACCGCTCGTCTCCTGCATTCTATAAGGGACATGGGCTTTCGGCAGAACACCGCCATTTCATTCTATCTCGATGACTGACCATACGCCTTAATTTCCTCTTCGCACGATCTACTCCACATCACCCTCGGAAGCTCAGCTCGTCTTTTCCGAATAGGTTTCAACTGCAGGGTAGAGTGTGCAACGTCACTCAGCGGTCTCTCCATTTTCTTCTGCATATTGAGTGAATAATAGGCTCCTAGTCGGTTTGTTCAGAGTGCATCCTTGCTTATCTTTTCAGACCAGTGAGTGAAGATGACTGTTGGTGAAAATCTCGAGCAACTTATTGAATAAGCTTTTAGTGATGCCCCAAATCTGTGAACCATACAGGAGACCTGACTTGATACTAGGAAAAATTCGGATCTTCTTCCTAGCGTCAAGTCAGCTTTGTATGACACAAGAAATAAATTAACCATGAGTTCATATCTTCTGGGTAATTCATTATGCGTCGGGTTCCTCGCTCTGCACGATCTAATGAATAAACTATTCTACCGAAATCAAGAGGACTATCGCTGGCAGTTAATATTGATGTCATGGGTAAAGTCAAGCATAACTGAAAGCTCAGCAAGGCGTTTGAAGACAGTAGTCAAATAACGGACACACTAATATATTTTTTATTACTTTGAGTTTATGGTGGAGCATAGGACTTCAGGCTTGGGCTTGAACCTCCAGTAGCAATAATGTAGCTTTTACGGAGTAAGAATGCTAACCTCCCACCCGACCATCCGTCTTTACCAGCTTACTGTCGGCTGTGAGGTTTAGAAGTCCTAAGGGAATCGAAACTGAACTGTGTTCTTGATTGGTAAGCATTTTCCCATTAGACCACAGATGTATACACATTAGTTCACTAATAATAGCACACGGTAGAGAAATGAAATCACTCATTATTAACCCCATTCAACATGGCATATATGTCCAACTGTAGGAAAAGTATGGTGAGTAGTTCCTCTGGCTGCTGAATAAGCGCATTTAACAGTCCTAACTCCTGACCTTCTCATGTGAACATTTCATTTGACCGGTAGAATAACCAAGAGTGTACAATGAATACATATTTTAAGACATAAAAGTTAACAAATACAATAACTTACATAGTATAAAAATCCACTAAGCATAGTTAATATTAGTATACTGGCCAGGACAATGAGTACGATTTCGGCTATTTGCAATGTGTTTGTTAGTTTGTGCGATTCTGTAATTAAAATCATTTGTATAATTTCATATAACGGATACATACATCTAACTGAATCTATGAATCTACCTTTAAAAAGAAGTTGATCATTAATGATCTTAAGATTCAGAGCTGGATCTTTACCATACTATAGTAGAAAAATTCAAGTTTGTTCATTTTTCCACGTAGCCAGATGATAAAGAGTTTTTAGCTGGTATTCAGGTGGAAATGTCCTAGGAAACCTGTTAATTACGCTGTTTGCACAGATTCGAGACCACTGCCAGTTGGCTTTAACTAGCAATAAGACTCAGGATTGTTGTGTGACCATCTATGCTGCTAGACATGAGCTTTAAGGACACTAGCTGCTGATTCGAACCAGACTATTCCTAAAACCACCGCAATTAGCTATGTGTAAAAATAGCTCTCATGGCTGCTAAAAGGTGTATTTATTATTGATGATAGGAACAGTTTGTACAGACGCACATTCCTACGACAATGCAACCTCTGAGCTCTTGTCCCTTAAAAAATTATATTGACCATCATGCGTTTTATTCCGCGCGTATAAGCAAATTGATCGCTGACCTTGAAACGGCTGTGGCTTAATTTACTTGAAGAGCTTCTTTGACTCTTCATCAGCTAATCTCACTAAATAAATCATCTGGTTTTGTTGATGTGGAGGGAGGGATCATAGTAAACTTCATTAGACCCACAATCGCACTATTTTAAAAATAGTCCTATGGGGATGGATGATAAAAAAAAAACTACTCATATCAAATGGTTATTTTTACTGTATAAATTTGAGGCACCGTCATTGTTGACTGATAACCTTTCAAAGGCATTCAAGTATTGGTTTGTAGGGATTTGGTTGATTGGTTACAGGATTTCATCATGAGCTGACATCAGTTAGAGATTCATTGCAAAACCTGGGAGTACTAGACAGCTGGTCACTGGCGACTGGCCCTATTCAGGTAGGTGGTTACTTGGGGTTCCAGTGAGAAGTCATGACCAGTAGGGTGCAGCAGGTCGGGTGTGAGGACAAATACTCGCCGAAGACATTGGCTAGCGTTTGCGCTATATCTTGAATTGGCAGAAGTTAGAATTCATGGACCATTGGAACGGGTCCCAGTGGCTTAATGGTATACGAGCTCGCCTTGTAATCAGAAGGTCGTGCATTCAAATCCCGGTGGGTGCGTATTGCTGAAGAGTCGCAAACTAGGACGAAACAGCTGTGTAGTACTCACACGTGATCTTCCAATGGTTCTCTAACTGATGTCAGCTCATGATGAAATCACGTAACCTTTCAAAGGTATATTTTTATTTAGGGAAGATAAAGGCCAGTACTCATTTATTTAATGGGATGATGTAGAGAAAGATAACCGGAAATAAGTAGTATATACGTTTTTTTGAAAACTGGTTCCTCTTGTCTACTAAATAGTACTTCCTTAATATTTATAAGCATGATAACCTGTTTCTTTCGGCTGACAATAAGTTGTGAATCCGAACCCCAAAACAGTCATTTATGCTAGTAATTATGACGTGTTTAAAATTCATTTGTCTTGGCAAAATCGAATGTTTAATATACTCAGTGTCTTAAAACGTATTGTATTTTCTTTCATTCTGCGTTTGAAGTGTTTTTTCACCCACAAACACTTTCTGGGTAGAATCTGTTCTTTGTAAGTGAATGTCAAAACAATATAATATATATTTATATGTTAAGTGAGGCTTTGAAAAACTTATAAATACATGTGCCATGGAAAATTCCCATTCTGACATACAGAAAATCAAAACAAGTGATTCAGCGAAGTGACTCTTTTCAACGAATTTATTATGAAGTTGTAAAATCGTGTATATACACAGCTTTTAAGAAATAATATCCTATTAGGAAATTGAATCATAGGTGTGAATGCATGAAATAATAATAGTAGTGTGAAATGCAACTAAAATATTTGTGATTATAATCACAGTTAAATGTCAAATGGCAAAACAATTAATGTCATATGTAGAATATTTTCAAGTGTTGGCTTTGTAGGGATTTGGTTTGATTGTATGGAGGATTTAATCACGGGCTGACATCAGTTAGAGAACCGCTGGAAAACATGGGAGTACTGGACAGCTGTTTCGGCGTCCTAGTTTGAGACTCTTCAGCAGTACGCACCCACCGGGGTTCGAACCCAGGACCTTCTGGTTACAAGGCGAGCTCGTAGACCATTAAGCCACTGGGACCCGATCCAATGGCTCTTGAATTCTAACTTCTGCCAATCACGACATAGCGCGACCACTTCGTAATGTCTTCTTCGATGAGTTACTGCCTCATCGTCGAACTGCTGTACCCTTCTGGTCACGGCTTCCCACTAGAACCCCAGGTTAACTGCCTGAATAGGGCCAGTCGCTAGTGAGCATCAGATTAATTTTCAAGTGTTTGTTTTGTAGGGATTTAGTTTGATTGTATGGAGGATTTAATCATGAGCTGACATCTGTTAGAGAACCACTGGAAAACCTGGGAGTACTGGACAGCTGTTTCTGCGTCCTAGTTTGGGACTCCTCAGCAGTATGTCGTGAATTGGCAGAAGTTAGAATTCAAGAACCATTGTATCGGGTCCCAGTGGCTCAATGGTCTACGAGCTCGCCTTGTAACCAGAAGGTCCTGGGTTCGAACCCCGGTGGGTGCGTACTGCTGAGGAGTCCCAAACTAGGACGAAAACAGCTGTCCAGTACTCCCAGGTTTTCCAGTGGTTCTCTAACTGATGTCAGCTCATGATGAAATCCTCCATACAATATATAGAATAGTTCATAGGATGGATAGAACTTGACAGGGTGTGAAATTATAGGAGTAGTAAGCAAATGGAATAAAATAAAAACGTTGCGTAACATTGTGTGAAATTTGATAACATAGAATTTAACGTTGAAAAACTGAATTGATTTAGAATGAAAAGTGGAACGAGTGAAATAATACCGGGGACAGTTCAAAGTGAGAATATTAATACTAACAATTAACGTAATACAGGAAGAGCATAAAAGTTGAATAAACAAAACGAAATATAGGTATAGCCATACTTAAGCATAGAAGGATTAAGATCATGAAAGTTGTAGGGGTTGAATGAACGTTTTGTTTATATAGAGTTCTGGCTTTTCTGTTTCAAAGGCCAAGATGGTTTCGTCAATACAGATGAGTGTGATATGTAGTGATCTGAACGAATTACTTTTCACCTTGTGGATAACTTTAAAGGCTGAGACTGTAGATATAGGGTGATCAGTATCGATCAGATATTCAGTGATCGCGCTTCATATCGCTCCACTTCCACCTCTTCATAATCATGCGAGATGGCTTTCTCGCACCCTCTTGGAGAAAACCAGAGTTGAACGACTGACATACTTAGCTTCACACGAGCAGGTGAATTGATAAACTCACATAGAGTTGATCAACGGTGGGATCTTGTCCTCCAGCTTATTGAACACTAATGGTCGATTGGTCAAGGATATTCTCAAACATGCAGCAGGGAATTTTCTTCTCAGGGACTGTAAGATCCCTCTGTTCATAATATCAGAAGCTAAGTCACCTGTGAATTCCAAGCTCGTGCAGAGTATTTTCTTGGATAATAATGATGAGTCACAAGATTTTATTGTATATTCTTGTGTATAAAACGTAATGGAAATCCATTTTCTATTAGGATTTTCCTCAAAAGTTTAACTCATCTTCCACAGTATCAGGGCTACATATGCACCGAGTACGACTGCCAAGCGACCGGATCAGGTTTCATTTTCGACTAACGGATACCAGCTGTAGAAATTTGTCAGTTGACCATTCCATAACAGCTTTCGACAAATCAATCTCTTTAGAGCTCCATAGGTTCTCCTTGATAAGTTCACATCAAGGAAATGATTACTAGTGTGAATTTAATTGCTGGATGACATTAATCGTTTTGCCATTTTCCATTTAACTATGATTATAATCACAAACAATTTAAATGTATTTCATACTACTATTATAATTTTATGTATTCACACCTATGATTCGATTCCCTCACCGGATATAATTTCTTAAAAACTGTGTATATACACGACTGTACAACTTGATAATAAATTCGTTGAACAGAGTCTCTTCGCTGATACCTTTTTTGGTTTTCTAAATATATAATTATCTATTGTTGGTTTGTGCAGGGATTTGTTTGCTTACAGGTTCAGTCATGAGCCGACATCAGCTAGAGAAATCTGGTATAGTGAAGAGCTGCTTCGGTTTAGTCATAAAGTCTACTTCAACAGTATGCACACATTGGGGCCTGGACTCAGGACCGTACGGTTACAAGACGACCTTGTAGATTATTCGGTGGATGGGATCCGATTCAATGAGCAGTTCATGAATTCCAACTTCTGCCATAGTTGCAATTATTTCACGTGGTCATTTAGTTTTTATTGACCACATTTAAAATAAAAATCTTCGTTTTGGATAAAAACATTGTAAAAATAAAAAAAATCTTTACTAACCTGAAGTTGAAATTGTCACCTTCTTGATAAAAGTCCCTTGAAATCTTCCAATCAGTATACGAATAAATAGTAAGTAGATTCCTGGGAGTGTAACACCTTAAGTAAAGAGAAATAATCAAAATGGACCGTTTTTCATCTCGGAATAAACTATTTTGCATATATTCATAACTTTATCATGTTAATGTATCTTTTGCAGAAGCAGAGAGAAATTTAAAGGTTTGAGAATCTTGCTTTCACTACTTTATATAAATACAAGTAAAAACAGAATTTCATACTTATGCGTTTAAGTCGAATTTACTTTTCCCGCTAATTGACTGGAAACAGAATGTTTGGTTTCCATTGACATATAGGCTAGTAATGCAATCGGTTTGATGATGTATAAAAATTAACATGTTTTTATTCACAGATGAATGCTGGTGCATTTCATCCAGCTGGCAATCCCCAAAAGGACTGAAATTTTTCACTTACATCCACTCCTAGTTACTGTCCACCGAATAACATAGTATCGCTTATATGACCCGGTCGAAATGTCGGTAGTATGAACCCCGACGTGTTAACCGAAGCCATATATTTTCGTTCAATAAATTGTTAAAATTGACTGGAAAAAACAACAACTGATATCTGTTACAAATGAGGTGTTTTTTCATGATTTAAGTGGTGTGGTAGATGACGGTTTAGCGTTTTAAACAATGTGTGTTTGGTTCGAGACTTTCTTGCAATACTATCATTCACTGGGGAATGCTAACGCGTCCAAATGACGAGTCCCAAATAGGACGAAATGAACATCTTGGAATCCATCGCTAGTCATTATTTACAGAGTAAAATTTCATATGTAGTTTCCTGTTTTCTTCATAAATAAGAATCAGTTGACTGTCTCAGAGTATAAAGTATATCAGTAAGGTTAAGACTGTATGCTGACACTATTGTTATCATTATACAGAGACTTTTTCTGTTGAAACGTCTTCCTGCGTGATATGATGACGAATTTTATCAGTCTGTTTTGTTGTAAACGGTTTCTTCATTGCAGAAGAACTATCACTCAACTCAGCATGTGGTACTCGTCTATCAGGTAGGTCAATTATATGCTATCTAACAGGAGTAATAGTGGTCTAACTTTCATAACAGGTTTCATAATAGCTTATTAAGTTATGCTGTCTTTTAGAATTTAAGGACAACCTGTCAGATTCATTAAGTAAATTAACTGTGATTTAGTAAAGTAAACTTATGATAAGCTAGGCGTCTATTGAGTTCTAAAAAAGAAGAGATGATTCATTACAAAAAACCAACTTTGGTACTTCAGGATTTGTATTCTGCAGTGAAGTATATTCTCTTCAGAACAATGTATCTTTTGATGATTGAGATATAACGAGATGTTTGTGAATGGTCTCATCAAGTGCTGGTCCTCCTGTATAAAGCGGCTTCCTCATGGAATGTTATAATTCAATAAGGATTAGTTTCTTGCATTGTGAGGCCGAACACTGAGGTCCAGTCGGTTAACGGGGAAATCCAAGTTGAACTAAATAATGACAGACACCCGTTACATAAGACGTGACCCAAGTCGTCTAGTGGATAGCGTTTTGTTGTTTGAAATGATGGTTACTGGGTTCGAGCTTGAGTGGGAACAAAAGCAGTCACTGGGGAGTTCAGGTACATTCTGCTGACGTGTCCAAAATAGGACGAAACGCGCATTATTTCAGATTCCACTGCTAATCAACGTCCATCAAATTGTTTCAGGTTAAATTCTTCTGAGTTTCTATGCTCATCCCGTCTACACGTGTATTCGTCAAAAACCTATTCTGCATATCACGGAACTATTTTCTAAGCATGTGTTATCTTGCTTCTAAGCCCACTATGATCTAGACTCATACTTTCAAACTTTCATGAAAAGTGTAAAATTATTATTACCCTTAATCTTCTCCTTGGTTATTATGTGAAATTCAATAGTGATTCTATCTTTGTAAACTTGTGTTTATTAAAAACGATTGTAGAGCTTTCGAGAATGAAATAGCTGAAATGATATCTTGGTTGAACTTCTTGTCCTTTTTCTCATTAAGTCTTCAGACATTGTCAAAGGATACACACTTTGAGTCCACGTGTCAACAAATGCCCAATACTTCGGTCCAGATAATCAAAGCGAAAATCCCAGTTAATTTAGATTAGAAACAGAGGTTTGTTGATCAGTTTTGAAAAATGATGGAATAAGATAAGCGATAAGTGTTCTACACAAAACATGCTTGTTCATTTTTTGCTTATACTAACAAATTTAATGAAACATTACTTACTTGGAACCAAAACATTCCATTCTGAATTCAGCGATGAACCAGAGTAAACTGGTATAGTGGCATTGTTAAAATTGTTGAAATCACACACTTTTGAGGTAAATGCTGCTCCATTCGGAGAGGGCACACTTTCCATAAATAGACTGATATGCCATACACAGCATGTATTTTCGACATTAAATATTTTGCAGAGTTCAGCAGAACAATATGAAGATGCATCAATACTTGTACTACATGAATGATAAAGTAAAGGTAACAAAATGCTTAGGATGAATTTTAACTACTAATGAGTAGACAATATAAACACAAAAAAATAAAATTTAGATGACAAGCGATTTTCTGTTGGATTCAATGAAATGTGTTTTAAAAACATTACAGTTTATTGAAGTTAATGTGGCTTTGAGCAGTATCTCACTCTTTTTAGTGGAATACCCTGCTTTATAGCGCAAAATCGAAATATTTGGTCAAAAAGACAGGTTTCGAAAAATGAAAAATAAATATTTCTCAATGGGTGCTTCCATTATAAAATTATTCCAACTATTGCCATTCAACTTGATTTATACCATGCTCTCCGAAGGATAGAAAGGCAAAACTGGAGAAAACCAGAGCCAGAAAAAAACTGTATCAATTATGGTTTATAGTTCTTCTTATTTTTGGATCCAAGTGGATAAACTTTGACTCAGTTAACGTGAATGTCATTCATTCATGCCAGTGCGAGAAATGGCAATCAGAAGACCTGGACCTCACAGACAGTCTGTATCTAATGACACTCAAGCTCAAAAATTCACGGGCAAAGTCCAATAAGTCTGCAAAAGAGGATGGCAGCAAAGGCAGGACTTTAAGTGTGTCGGTGGCACAGTGGTTAGGACTCTCGCCGACCATGCACATAGTTCGAGGTTCGATCCCCTGTCGACGCACACTGATATCTCTGGTCGGCCTGCAAAATTTGGGCTACCGATATCCTCATTAAGGAAATCTTATACTTGTATCAAAAATACAGTGTGGAATCAAGCTGTAATAAAAAAAAGAATAAAGAAGATGGAGCTGATGGAGATACCCCACAGCCAACAACAAGAGCAACAGGTATCATTCACCATCAGCTGAATAAATTTACAACTGGTCACTTCCTTTATTTGTCTAGGAAGCATTATTTCAGCTGCAGTCTAGTAGCATAGATAACGATGGCAAAACCATCCAAATCGGAAACTTTAGGTACGCTTTCATCACTGTGAAATCAGTGTGTAAACCTTCTGCACTCATTAGAAGAAATACTATCCAGAGTATTAGCACGAGTATTAAATCAGTCAGTTCTTCTCTATGGGTCAGAAATTTGGTGCGCCAACGGAAGCTTTTGTGGTAGACTACTGCAGGCTTTTATCAGTAGCTATCTTTACTGGTTCCAAATTGAGGTAAAAACGGCTGGCCACAAAAAATCAGTATAAGGAACTCTGGGAACGAAACAATCAAAATATCCACTGCTCAACAAACATTCCGAAGAAAATGGAGATGTTATCAGACACACACTGAGGAGAATGTTGGGTGATATCACAAACCAGCAAGAGGCTCATTTGGAACCCCAGTGGGAAACGTCAAGTTGGGCGTCCGAGGATAAATTGAGGAGATTATATGAGTAGAAGATGAGAGACTTCAGGAAATCGTGGGGCCAGCTTCATACAACTGCCGAGATCAGGGAAGAATGGATATGTGCTGTTGAAGCCTTATTTTCCACTCAGATCCACACAGAAACATAAATAATATAATAACTATGACAACAGGAACGGATACAACTTCGAATGGAGGAATGTACAAATTTTAGACAAGTAAAACACGGCGAATGCCAGGGAATTCCTAGAAGCTTGGTATTCAGGTGAATACGCCATCGACAGACGTATTGTTACAGATCAAATTCATAAACGAATGGAAAGGAAGGTTCATTGGCTAAAGGTCAAATATAATAAAAGTGGACAGAAATATAGGTAAAAGTGGTCCAGAGATAATCATTCACATTCAAGTTAATAAAGAGAGACGGTTATTACATCGGTGCAGAATTCTCAGTGCTGACGTCATACTGGAGTTTGCAATGAATATATTATCTAGAGGGATAATGAAAGCTTTATGATTAAGCAATCTTTCTCAAAGAACACACCAATACTGAAATTGTTAATCCCAATCCAGATTGCTTCCTAACACTTTATGTCTTTATGCTTATTCAAACAAAACTGATCGTTACGGAAATAGAAGCATATGCAACCACACACAAATATTCAAATGCCTGTAATAATGTCGTAGTAAAGTAAGAAGTATAGAAGGAAACGATTTCTGCTATGAAATGAATGTCTAAGAAATCAATAAAAATGAAAGACCACTTAGTAGATGTTTCGATGAACATTAAAGAGTCATATGATATACATAATGTGGAGGTCAACAGCAATCAGCATCAAAAATAAGATCCGGATTTTCAACTCCAATGTGAAGTCAGTGCTACTATACGGATCAGAGACTTGGCGAGTCATAAAGAGCATCTCAAACAAACTTCAAACCTTCATTAACAACTGTCTCCGCTCAATACTCAAGATCAGATGGCCAGAAAAGATCAGCAACAGGGATCTCTGGGAGCGAACCAATCAGGAACCGATTGTGAAACAAATAGGCAGGAAGAAATGGAGATGGATTGGCCATACGCTGAGGAAACCATCAAGTGACATCACTAGACAAGCCCTCGAGTGGAACCCGAAAGGGAGGCGGCGAGTTGGTCGTCGGTTCAAGGGTGACTTGGAGGAGGTCATGCGAGGAGGAGATGAAAGCATGTGGACAGACCTGGAGCAGGGTGAAAAAGTTGTCAGAAAACCGAAGTCAATGGAGGTGCGCAGCTGAAGCCCTATGTTCCTCTAGGAACTAAAGGATACAATAATAATAATAATGGTTAAATTTAGTTGATACATCTAAGGGCGTTATACGAGAAAAACAAATTGATCAAAAATATTTTCTTACCTTATTAATGGGATACGTGAAAATACATTGAGTTGTGTTGCATATCCATAAAATGAACTGCCAGTGTTAATACGAAATTTTATTGTTATCGTTTCGAAAGTATTCCATTGACTTGGTGGTTGAACTGTCCAACCAAGATTAAGACCTAAAATAAAGGATTGAATTATCCTTGAGTTTTTGCAGCAGAATGGAATGAATTTTCATCATTTTCATAAACACTAAAATCTGCACTCTTAGCGAAGTAACTTAGGGAGAGCTGTTTGCCTTTAGTGTGAACACAGTATCACTGTTTGTGCGATCCACCAAGATATTTTCTCTTCTATTTAACGGTAACATGGAAAACGGTTTGCTGAATTGTTTTCAAAAACGCATGAATCAAGGTATTACATTATGAATAAAGCGTAGGTGGCACAGCGATTAGGACGCTCGTCGACCATGTACATGATCCGGGTTCAATCCCCTGCCGACGCACAACTGAAATCAACGGTCGCCCTGCTAAATTTTGGCTGAAAATTCCATACTTATACCAAAAATACCCTGTGGAATCAAGCTATAATCAAAAAAAAAAAATAAATAAATAAAATAAATAGGAAAATTTAGAAGACAAACTTCACAAGATGATACCATCATTTCGTAGTTTCTCTACAATCGCTTTACGACTAACATAGTTCACAATAACAAAATGAAATAAAATGCATGACAATTACTCAGCTATATAAAACAAAAGTACATACTAACGACCGATCCTATTTAAATAGGTCAAGTAGTCTATGGTTGGCAAAGGTTGGAGTATATCGTTTTTGTACACATAGTTTGGGATGAATGTGATTAATCCAAAGTGCTTCCACCAACTTTTATAATCTTGAAATAGAGTTATGTGATGAAATACTTGTGAAGCAGTCATTAATATTGATTTTGTGACCTGACATTATTAAGTACTTTGCAGTGTATGATGATGGATTTCTATTCAAATTAATCGCATTGAGATTTTCTATGTGTTTTAATAACCATTTTGAAACATGTTCTTTTTGACGATTTCGGAACATTCAATTAGTACTAATTATATAGGTATCACCGCAACTACTAGTGAATTTGTACATACAGTTTGAAATAGAGTCCACAGAATATCGTCCTTAATCTTTGGTACAAGGATCGAAATTATTTGAAATGTGAGGGAATGAGTTGCATCGTAGAATGCGCACTTGATGGCTGACCGAGGTGTTTGAGCTATCAGCTGCGTAATTTGATCATCCTTGAATGGTAGGTTAATAAAGATAGCTTTCTTTGGTACTATTATGTACTCGTCGCCAAATTGTTATGTACTGGTCGAGAATTTAATAGTCCTGACGCAAGGAAAGACGGAAATCAGAAGACCACTAGGTTTGCGATGATACTTCTATTTTCCAAACACAAGGAGAATCAAAAATGTCACACAATAGTGTGAGAGCAAAATATATATGAATGTCCAAACAAGTGTGTGAACAAATTAATATACAGTCTTAACATGATTGGCTAATTATAATGGAATATCGATCCATATATACATAGCAAAATATATCAGACTGCCAACAAACATATATGTATAATATAAGGGGAATATACATTGTTAAAGGAGACAGGTTCATCAAAGTGAAATGGCCACAGACTAAGAGAGCAACAGAAAGAGAGACCATCATACGCATATATATATATCATCAATGTGTTGCTTGTACACATCATGGGGGCCCTTGAAAATAAACATTTCACTAGTGAACGTTTATACTGGATAGGAACAAAACTAGTGAAACGAAGATATGGTTCACTCCATGTCTGTTTGCGAAAAATAGATCGTTTAGTCTATCCATCGTCTCTCTTTGTCATTGAGATGTTTAGGAAACTGCATTTGTTATTCGATTCGAGTTCGGAAGTCACTCGGATTTTTGGATGAATAAGATTAAGTAGAGTAATAGAGTTTTCAATAGACTTACTACTATTACCAATAATCAGTGTATCATCCACATGACGTTTATGTGGCATAAATTCTCCTAGTATAGCATGCATTGTTTCTACAATTTCAACATGAATATATCTGCAACAGGCGCCCAAAAGGGCTCCCCATCCCAACATTATCGATTTGTTTGTATTCCTTTCCTTAGAAGGTGAATCTGATATTTTCCGTATATATTAAAATAAAGTCTTTGATGTAGGCGACAGGAATAGGCAAGTTTATCTCATTGCTTGCGATGTAATCGCAAATGAAATCGATAGTTTCATGGAGAGGAACATTGGTGAATAAAGATTCAATGTGGATTGAGTACATAACATTTTACTTAATGTTCAAGTTGTCTAGCATATCGATCAAATCAAATGAACTTTTTACAGAATGATTTGATAATGAGTCTAAGACAGGCATAAGGACCTATGTAATCCATTTCGCATTTTCATGATATGGAGAATTCGACATGTCTAAGATGGGTCTCAGTGGGTTCACAGTTTTGTGGATCTTCGGAAGGCCACAAAGCCGGGGAGTATGTGACCCAATTGCTTTAAGTTGTTTATAAATTTTTTCATTTATAAAACCATACATTAGCACTATCTGAAACTGCCGATGGATTTGATTTTCAACAAGCAGCACATTATCAGTAGTATTATCCACCAAAACTTTAGACTGATCTTTGAGGATTTCATTCATTTTATTCTGATAGTCTGATTTATAATACAAAAGGAGCAAACCTTTGGATGTTTGTAACAAAAGCGTAAAGTCTAGTTGCAGGTGATATGTGTTGTCCAAAGTTTAGCGATTTAGTTGTTAATCTTATCTGTCTGTGAGCTTACTGGCTAATTTATAGGGTCAAATTTGATGGTGAATAACCGTAAACCTTACACAAAGCTAAATTAGCGGGATGCTGCGTACTGCTGACTATTCTATTCCCTCCAGTTCCGAGTGAGAAACAAGACTTCAACAACACATTTCCACTTTATCTTATCTTCTGCCGACCTCTTCAGCTTGGACCATGGTTACCTAGAATCTCTTACCCACTCCTCACAAGATCTTTTTCATGTTACCTGAAGACGACCCACTCATCACATCTCAACGGGATTCCACTCGAGCGCTGGGCTGGTGTGCTATGTCATTCGATGGTCTTCTCAGTGAATTTCTGATCCACCTCTACTTTCTCCTACATATTTGTTGAGTAATCAGTTCTTGGTTGGTTAGTTCCCTTAATTTTTTGGCACTTATTCTTTCTGGCCATCTGACCTTCATTAAGGAGCCAGTTAAGGCAGCTGTTGATAACAGTCCACAGTGACTTATTGGAAGTGCTTTTCGTGACATGTCAAGTTTCTAACTCATAAAGAAGATTTCAGGATTTCATCATGAGCTGACATTAGTTAGAGAACCATTGGGAAACCTGGGAGTACTGGACAGCTGTTTCGTCCTAGTTTGGGACTCTTCAGCAGTATGCACCCACCGGATTCGAACCAGGACCAGAATTGACAAAATTGACATTGATTTTGAAAATCCGAATCTTGTTCCATGTGATAAGGTGGAGTGCAGAAGATTTCCAAACTGGTAACGTGTTTTGGTAAAGGTGTATCTCACCTTTCCGATTCTGGCATGCTTTGACGCCTTCATCCCTTCCGACTGCCTGTAGTAGAAACGATACTTCCTAGATGAGTGAAGGATGTCATACCTGTTAAAACACTGCCGTTGATGGTGATTGGTACTGATTGTTTTTGCTGTTGCTGTCAGTGGTTGGTTACCTTCATCATCTCTGTTTTCTCGATGTTCATATTAGTTTGTCTATTAGATGCATCACACACAGTGTGAAACAGTATTACTGTTTACTGGATGACGAGGTTTCGAACAAAAATTATTGTTCTTAATCATATCAGTTGTAATCACACGACTTTGAAACTTGAGTTTTATAGTTTTCTTTGTTCTCTCCTATGTGCCGTCTTAGGGGTAGTAGAATTTTCCAGATATCTGGCTGGACAGGTGTTGAATCATTCCTATTACATGTATTTGCAGTTGGTTCGATAAACAAAGCATCTGTTATGAATCTCTCCGTCAACCTTGTGATATTACATTTTAAAACTGTCATCCTATCCCATCCTACTGTTTCGTTGTGTGTAAGTGCATGTAGTGAGTGCTGTAGCTGAATTATTCTCTAGATTTCTTATTTTATTTAGGTTAACCAATCTAGATTTTGCTAGGTTTTAATGTTCAGCTAGTCTGATTGCCCCTATTCTACTAGTCTGACCTACGTATCTGACCTGACAATCATTCCAGCAGGGTATTAGATAAACTAAATTGTTTTGTTTTAAAGGCTTCACTGGGGTGATTCTTTAACCGACAAAGTTTGTTTCTAATTGAGTTTGTGGGTTTGAATGCCACTTTTGTTCCTGCCTTGTTAAGAATTCTGCGTAAGGTGGTTTCCGAGGTTCCTTCCTTGTATGGAATTACTACTGATGATTTAGATTCCTTATTGTTAGTGTCGTCATTATTATTATTATTATCACTATTATTATCATCATCATTATTATCGCAATCGCTACTACCATTATTTATTTTCTTTTTACATTGATACACATAAAAGAAGCCTTGAAACTTAATAAATACCCTGATAAATTAGTCAGGAAATATGTAAGGAAATGTAAAAATAAAATAAATAATAATAGTAGTGATAGTGATAGTAACAATAATGATAATAATAATACTAGTATTGATGACGACATGCATGTCCAGTATGCGCATGACTACACCAACAATAAGGAATCTAAATCATCAGTAGTAATTCAATACAAGAAAGGAACCTCGGAAACCACCTTAAGCTGAATTCTTAACAATCTACGAAGGAATAATATCATTATAACATTATCATTATCACTACTGTCATTATTTATTTTACTTTTTAGATTTCCTTACATAATTCCTGACTAATTTATCAGGCTATTTATTAAGTTTCAAGGGTTCTTTTATCTGTTTATCGATTCAACTGCAAATACATGTAATAGGAATGATTCAACACGTGTCCAGCCAGATATCTGGAAAATTCTACTACCCCTACGACGGCACATAGGAGAGAACAAAGAAAACTATAAAACTCAAGTTCCAAAGTCGTGTGATTACAACTGATATTATTAAGAACAATAATGTTTGTTCGAAACCTCGTCATCCAGTAAATAATACTGCTTCACACTGTGTGTGATGCGTCTAATAAACAAACTGATATTGAATTATTTACTACAGCAGTGCCCAAGGTTTACACAATGATTCTCTATGTTCACTTAGAGTCCTGTCTTCGCTGCACTGCTCCTTCAGTCAGTTTGTTGACTATTCTATATATAAGTAGTCAGAAATCACTTATACCATATAGTGGTTAAATTACCAGCTTTTAGACAAACAAGCTCAAACAAGACTAAAACTCATTAACTTTGTTTAACCATTTTACAATCACAAATCCTAGTGTAAGTTACCTGCTAGTCTAAATATCAGTAAAATAATAAAAAGGTGTTCCATCCTGGTTTGGGAATCATCGTCAGTACTCACTCACTGGGTTTCGAACCCAGGACCTTCCAGTTACAAGGCAAGCTCGTATACCATTCAGCCACTGGGACCCGATTCAATGGCTCGTGAATTCTAACTTCTACCAATTCGTGATTTAGCGCGACCCCAACCATTGTCGTTGGTGGGACATCCATCCACACACGTGACATCTAATTGGACCTCACTGGTCACGACTTCTCACTAGAACTCAGGAAACTCCAACCTGTAGCAAGTCACTAGCGAGCATCAGATTAACTTTCTATAGTTTGGTTTGTAAGGCGTACTGCCGATGATTCCCAAACTAGGATGAAACAGCAGCTGTCCAGTACTCCCTGGTTTTCAATGGTTCTCTAACTGATATCAATCCGTGATCAACTCGTAAAACATAACTAATCCTTACAAACCAAACTATAGAAAAAGGTGTTCAAAAAATATATTTTGTATTGACTGTAAAAAAAAGATTTAAAAGTACTTTCTAGTGAGTTGCAGACTCTATTTATTGGTTAGTTATTATTTTTTTCAATATTAAATGTTGTTTCAGATCTTATCTATTTTAAACAAATTTCTAAGGTCGAAAGGGACTAATGCGATAGGAAAGTTGACAAAATATTTTAAACTATCTGAGCAAATAATTCATATTTGCTTCACTTTTATAATAGAATTACAGTGAAACATTTTGTAGACTTTTTTTTTCAGAATTCAATGCATAGCTTCATGTGATTAGTTAGACAACGTCAATTTTATGCCAGGCGTCAGGATTTAATGAGGAGCCATTCTGTATATTTATACACGTATATATCAGTACTTCTACTGGGACTGTCTTTTTCAATTGAATTCTGATTTGTAAACTATTTGTATTGATGCATATCATGTGGGCTAATGATAATAACAGGTCAGAAAGTTTAATAGTCGAATTTAATATTGAGTGAAGAAGCTTAAGTCGCTTATTTCACCCTGTTGTACTATTACATCGCTGTAATTCATACATTCACAACATCTGATAATATCAATGGAATTTTAAAATTTCTGTCGTAATTTACGAAAATTTTATTCTCTCATTTTATGATAACAGTCGCCTAAGTAATACTATTGCGAGATTGAAAACATTTCATGTTTTTTTCACAATCAAAAATGACCTGTCAGCCAATCTTGTACTTATTTAAAAAAATAAAATTAATAAATTATTACAGGATTTTCATCACGAGCTGACATTAGTTAGAGAACCACTGGAAAACCTGGGAGTACTGGACAGCTGTTTCGGCGTCCTAGTTTAGGACTCTTCAGCAGTACGCACCCACCGGGATTCCAACTCAGGATTTTCTGGTTACAAGGCGAGCTCATATACCATCAAGCCACTGGGACCCGATCTAATGGCCCATGAATTCTAGCTTTTTGCCAATTCTTGATATAGCGCAACCTCTAGCCAATGTCTTCGGCGAGTATTTGTCCTCACACCTGACCTGCTGCACTCTACTGGTCACGGCTTCTTACTAGAACGCCAGGTAACTACCTACCTGAATAGGGCAAGTCGCCAGTGAGCATCTCATTGATATTCAAGTGTTGGTTTGTAGGAATATGATTGATTACAGGATTTTCATCATGAGCTGACATTAGTTAGAGAACCACTGGTGGGTGCGTACTGATAAAGAGTCCTAAACTAGGACAAAACAGCTGTCCAGTACTCCCTAGCAGGTTTTCCAATGGTTCTCTAACTAATGTCAACTCATTAAGAAAATCCTGTAACCAATCAAATCCCTACAAACCAACACTTGAATAAATTATTAATCTAAAACAATTAGTTTCCTTTATGAATTTAGATAAAGCAATAAGAAGACGTAGTAATTTGTCTGAATCGTGTAATATGTATTTGCTCAGCACATTTCGAACAATCTGATCCATCACACACGGAATTGTCATAGGAATATGTATGAAATCAATAAAGAGGTAAGAGGTGAGAAAATAGACAAGTTAAATCAACCTATTCAAGGTCAAAATAACAATGAAGACCATTAAACCAAATAGCAGAGGTAATAGTTCATCTGCTATGTTATCAAAACAAGGTGTAATGTGATGATGAATTATTTTTGAACGCATAAATATGGTTTAAAATTTAGGATACGCCCCAGATAGGTTTGAAATAATCTGTTTCCGTCAATTCAGAGAGTATTTTTTAAATACCTGGAAAAACAAATGGAATCTTCAGAACCCATTAATGGTGAGAACAGGAGATCTAGCTCATCTATTGCCAAACATATTATAAAGACAGGACATACAGTCGACGTTTGTGAAAACTCATCACTTTTGTAAATACCCTCTTATATCAACATCCAATTCATTTGAACTTATTAACTCTGTTAAAATCTCTCCATTTCGCATGATTTAAATTCGAATTTCTCATTCCATCTTAGCCATATAAAACAATAAGACAATGTATTAAATTTGTAAAAGGAACATTGAGAGGTTGATTCGTTTGTCATGTGTTCACCTGCGCCATAACATACTGTATGCATACATAATCTTTGTCAGTGCGCTACTCTCCTACTGTTGATTTTATCTGGACAAATCTCAGGGAAATCGAAATGAATATTTCCAAAGTGTCGTTCAGCAAAATGGACTGAACTTATTTAGGGAAACGATCAAATTTAAAATTTCAATGAAATGTATAAAAAAGACATATCTTGTCAAAACAGTTCTTGTTCAGTTATATTTGCATCATGAATAGTGTTAAAACAAATTAAATAAAGTTACATGAACTGTAATCATAATTTGACGGAAGATTTCGACAAATTTGTGGTTAGTCGACTTTATTATATGGCTTGATCACTTCAGGGGGCTCTTGGGCCGACCATCACCTGCACTTCGTCCAAAAATATGACCAGCAGTGACAGGATTACCAGTTAACCGAAAAAGCGGTAGTCTTGAGTACCATAAATTTACTGAAAGCAAGTCAAGAATGAAGTAGAACTGGAAGAAATTCCTCAATAAGCACTGAAAATAGATCAGGAGTCGTCAACACATATTCTCACAACACTTTGGCAGAAAGTTTGAAAAGAGTGAAAGTTACCTAGTAACTGCATTACTTGTCAAACTACCACAGAATGACGATGCGGAATTATACCATTGTCCTCAGCCAGCAGAATATTAAGTCATGACCTTCTGAAAAAATTGGAAGATGCCAGGGATTCAGAACTACGAATGGAAGAAGTTGCTTTCAGGAAAAGTAAATCATGCACGGTTTAAACTGGAAATATACCCGACATCATCGAACAGAGCATAGAATGCCAATCAGACCTATATCTCAACTACACCGACTTTGGAAGAGCTTTTGTTAGCAATCGCTATGAGTTTATTTGGAAACCACTTCAACACTACAGACTGCTACAAGTCTTTATCCACCTCATTCAACGGATGTATCATGACGTCACACGTTGAGTGATGCAAAACGGAAATCTCAGTCACGTCTTTGAAGTGGAGGAGGGAGCAACAGAAGACTACCTACTATCCTCGGTGATATTCATTATTGTGGTAAACTGGATCTTGTGACAGACCATGAGGAGAGAGAAAACAGGAATTTTGTTTAGATCGGCAGGGAGATACCAGAAGATTTGGACCTCTTGGAAAATTAATGTCCAATGTTATACAAATCCGAAAGCGAACAGGCGAAAACCAGCAAGTTGGCAGAAGAAGCAGTGGACACAGGACTCAAGCAAGCATCTGAAGACAAAAGTAATGAAGATGACAAACCAACCAACAAAAACAAGTGCCAATCACTGTCAGCGGAGTCACTGCTTTCACTTGCCCGTGAAGCATAGCTTCAACTACAAGCAGACGGTATAGATCAAGGTTTCAAAATGAGAATCGAAAAGGCAAGACGGACCTTCATCACCTTAAAGTCAGTGAGTAAATCTTCTGTACTAAACACAAGGAACAATATTTGGATTTTAGACACCACTGCTAATTCTGTCAGTTCTTCTTCATGAGTCAAAAACTTAGTGTATCACGAAGGGCATTTCAGACAGCTTGCCTAAAACTTTATCAACAGTTGCCTTCGCTGGCTCCTTGTTGAAGATCAAATGGCTGTCCAGAAGGAATTAATAACAAGGAACTCTAGGAACAAACAAAATACATAACCTATTGCCCAACAAATGTGATGGAGGAAATTGAGATGGACTGGACGCATACTGAGAAGACCGTCGAATGATATCGGTCTCCAGGACCTCTAGTGAAACTCGAACTGAAAGAACCAGTGGGGCATTCAAAGGTGACATAGGGGAGATCGTGCGGATGGACCATTGGCTAAGAAGGGCGGCGGAGAATAGGAAAATGTAGAAATGTGCTGCTGAAGTCCTCTGTTTCATTAGAAAGTCAAGGGAAAACTAATAGTATTATAATGATAACAACAAGAATGAAAGCTATTCATTTAATTTATAAAATGTAAGCAGCAGTCATGGATTTTAACAATTAGTTGTGCAAATTCTGATTGAAATCTTTGATATAGAGTGGCCTATTTCAAAGTTACATTCAATAGGAATCAAAACCTCATCATAAAGATATTTCATGTTGAAGGACCACTCTTCATCTAAGTGAAAATACAACCCTAACTATAAATGGTCAAACAACCGTCGAATATTTTATGAAAACAGCATTATTTATTGATTCAAGGGGCTATCTTTATATATATATATATATATATATATAGCTGTGAATTTTCAGTAGTGGTGGTATTGGTCTTGCAGGATAGGACTGCTAGTCTCACGCGCAACCTTCTGTCAATCACCGGGCGTATTAATGGTAAAGCAAATTTTAAGAGTGCGTCAATCAAAAAATAAATGTGGGCTACATATGTGGTTGGTGAGCCTACTAACGTAGAACCACTGATCACAATAATTGGTTAATGAGGTTGAAATCGTTTTAACATTTGGCTGTTGGGTCAGTCATTTATGAAATTTTATGTGAAGTACGTACATTTATTGAAACCCTCACCGTACGGAGATTGCTGAAAATTCAAAATTGAATTAGTAACTGATAAATTATAAGAATAAATTAAGCACATTCAGTATGGCTTTTTCACTCTGAAATATTCAGAAGCAATGATTTAATAAATCTCAAATATTAAACTCTTTACAATAGACAATAATTTACCTAAACAACTGTCCAGCAGTTGTAACGATGTGAAATTGGCATCAGCTAACCAACATAAAGCTGAAACTTGTTCATTTGTATCGCTAATTGTTTGATAAATTTTTTGATTGCAATTTGTTGACGGAATAAATTGAGTCATATGCTCTTGAATGTTGGATGATATTCTTATAAGCAGGAAGAGTAGCAAGCATAATTTGTTCCAGTGAGATGTGGAAAGCAATAACAGCACCAACATACTTGATTAGCTTAATTGTTTTAATATTGTGAATTCAATGCGCGGTGTTATGACAACACCTAAAATAGTAAGTGACACATTTTCATCAAATTCTTTGATAACAAGTTAGCTGAAAATGGTGAGAATCCAGTGCAGATTTTAACGAGTTTTATAGGTTCATTAGACTTATGTGAGAGGAAATTTTCCATAAGTCCTTGTAAACCCTGTACACTGAGTAACAGAATGACTGAATATGGGAGTAATCGGTTTATCGGCAAACGCATCCCATTATGATGATTCACTTATTGGGTATCAAGTAGACTGGCGAGGTACTTCATGAGCATTGTACTACTCTCATAAATTCGTAAAATTTCAGTGTGGTATTTTACCAGTTCTTCTGTAATCTGGTCGTCTTTGACAGCCTCAAACGTCTTGAGGATATTCTATGTCAGTGTAATTACCACTACTTACACAAAAGGAGTACATATCTGTTGATTGGTTTCCCAAAGGCTTTCTCTGTCGAACGTTATCCGTCCCTCCTAACCCCAGTAGCAATAAGTTTACTTTATCTAAGCTTTCAATTTTCGACAACAAATGGGTTATTTTAATGACGTATGTTCGCCAGCTTCACAGCCGTCATTAACACTTTTTCTGGCTTGGGATAGGCTCGAAAATGGTGACGCTTGCTGCACACTGAGGAAATGTTTTGTCGCGAAATAATAGCGCAAAGCCTGCTGAATTGCCAATTAGGTTAGGTAAATGAATTTTGTTTCATGAAACTGATTATCATATTAATATATATATATAGAGCTTCAAGCTAGACGTTTGCAATTTCAGGAGTAATACTTTTATTTTTATAGAGTGTGGTTGCTAGGCTGATACCCAACCTTCCATTTTTACCAGTCTTATTATTGGCTCAGTAAAGAAAAGGAGTGCATTGACCGGGACTGAACCCCGGATTACCTGAATTGCTGGTGAGCATTCTACCAGTAACTATACTCTGTGGGTTACCGAATTTTCAGATGTTAAAAAACTATGGTTTTCTCATAGTTGTGAGAAAACTGTCTATGTCAGGAAGTTGGTTATTCTACAAAAGGCATAAATCTATTCGATTTAATTTATTTGCTTGAACTGAATCACCAGGATGATGTTCATTTAAATGTTTACAACTGATTGCGAAGGAAAATATAACTGCGAGAAATACTTAGGTCGCAGTTTAGCTATTAAGTAAGGGAAGCAGTTAGTTGTCATCAAGGCCATCAGCAAGACGCGTCTTCTCATCTGTGATGCGGTTTCATGTTACGGTCACTAATGTTCATCATCTAAAGTGATAATGAAATCTCCGCATCGTTGTCTCCAGATAACTTAGCACATAAAAGTTACTTGTAGGGGATGATATTTCCATGAATATATGGACCAAACATCAAATGACAAGAAGTCATCCATTAGGCGACTGCTCAATGAGTTTCCTCACTGAGGGTACATGTGCATCTAGCTGATAAGCCTAAAATTGGGTGTAATATTCAGGATGGTTTGCAATACTAACTACCTTAAGTAGGATAAAGCGATGAAGCGTCCAAACTAGGAGTTATCATATTAACAGAAACCATAAATTTGGGTTCAGTAAAAGTTCGCCGAAAAGCCCACGTCTCCAAGGAACAAACTCTTGTAACAGCGCTATTACCAGATATCTCCTCGACACGGGTCATGAGGTGGAAATCGAGAAATCCTTCAAAAATATCAATAGACAAATGAGCTCCATTCTTCTCAAGTTTGTCGAAGCAGTTTCTATCAAACGCTTGAAACCAGATTTATGCGTTCAGAAAGAATCAATTATTGGTCTTTCCTTGCCCACCTGGTAACTGGATGTCTTGTTTTCTCTCATCTGATTACGTAATCTTTGTCTTTAACCTCACCCTTCTTTTATAATCTGTAACTTTGCTCGTCTCTTGTTTCTATGATTTGAGTTCAACTCAGTACATTGTTACCTAAATTATTAGTCACTATGCATCTAACGCACATCTCATCTTTATTATGTAACTCCCTTACCATTATATGCATACATTTATTTTGTTTTAACTTGAACTGTCTGTGTAAAAACTATATAAGCGCAATTTTCTGAACACTGTTAACTAATTGTGGAGCTTTCTGTCAACTGACGACATGTAAAATTTGCAAGTATGTTAAAAAGTTTCTGTACTTAAACCTCAAAATTTATTTAGGCTCTAAGCAGCTGATGATAAGCCAACGAAATAAATGATGGTACCGTGTTATTCCGCACAAACCACTGTTGTTCTCGCTTTATTCAAAAGTTCGCTAACATAGAGAATAACAAACAATTTTTGACCTTGTTTATTCAGAATCTGTAATTGCTTCCAGTTAATACTTTAAATTAGGTAATTTCAACTTGTGGAATTGACAATTTTCCTAAAACACTTGGTTATTATATTTATGTGTTGCTAAAATAAAACTATCTATACTTATTTGTCTTTCAACATTTAACTGCAATAACGACACAAAAATAAGACTAAACATTCAATTGTTTGCCGGCCTGCTTAAGTCTCTGGACTACTAAAATTTCCTATCCGCCTGAATGCATCATGTTTTTAATCGTCCTACTGTGTTTATTGAGTCAGAATGTACGCTCAGACACAATTTCTAGTAAGTCTGAACCTCTTATTTCGAACTATTTGAATGAAACAGAGGGGGGACATCGTGGATGTCATATGCGTCGGTGGCACAGTGGTTAGGACTCTCACCGATCATGCACGTGGTCCGGGGTTCGTTCCCCTGCCGACGAAAACCTAATATCTATGGTCGGCCTGGAAAATTTGGGCTACCGATGTCACATGGTGAAAATTTCATACCTGTACCAAGAATACGGTGAGGAATCAAGCTGTAATAAAAAATAAAATAAAAATAGAATGAATTAGATAAAACTGCATCGCTGTCATATGACCTGAGGATTCTACACATGGAGTAAATATCTTGTAACCAGTAACGTCTGAACGGTTCTGTATTGTGAATAAACGCATTTTTCAGAATAAGACTATCATTATTACTAATATTTAATAAAGGCAAATATAATGAGGGAATTAAAAAGTCTAAAAACCACACACTCATAGTTAACTCACATTATTATTATTATTTCTTGACATAATGAAAGAGCATGGATAGTCGTTTAGAGTAGGCATTTAGCAGTATTTCACATTTCCTGTTGAGTAAACTGAGCGACACTCACTCACTGAGTTTACCATTCATCAAAATGAATTAATATTTTATTATGATGAAGGATATGACCATCAACAAGAAGAAATAAAAAACGATGTGCATTGATGCAGTAATGTAATCACTACGCACTACTTTTTTCACTCTCTCTGTCGTCACCATGGTGTTTTAATAGACACATACACACATGAATTCGTAGGCATATAGAGGAGATAGGTGTATATACATGCTTATGTCGACTCACATGTTGACAAACTCACATTTATCTCTGTTTTCAACTTTATGTGAAAACAATAAATAAAATAAAATTTGAATAAACTCGGCAAAACGTATATTATGTAGGACAAGTACTACAAGTAGTAGAAGGTTGAGGGAGAGATTGAGGGCAGATGGAAGGTGTGAGTAGGCGAGTGAATGGGTGTGTACAAGGATCAAACTAAAGTGGTCTCTTCAAAACCGGAGTCTTTGGGTGATAACAAAATGTGTTAAAACACGGGGAAACTATTAATTATATATATATATATATATATATATATATATATGAATATGTTTACGATGGAGGTGAGAGCCTAGTTTATTCCGCTGGTATTTGATTACAAAGAAGTGGTTTGCTTATGATTACATATCTTGTCATATTGTTAAGGTGATATGAAATCGACCTACAGATAGGAAAACAAAAACATCATTCGATGGAAACATTTAGTGGATTAGTTAATAATATGTGTAGATACATTTCAAGTAAACTAACAGTAACTCCTTAATGTCGATTTTTTTTCTTTTGGAGACTTTGGGTGGGATTATTATTCAATAACGCATATTTACCCAATACTCCTTTTTAGAAAACATCGATACAACCCTTATGGTAAATAGTCAATCACATGAAGTACAATTAAAGAAAAACTTTACTTCAAATTGGCTATAATTTCATTATCCTGTTTAGCGCTTTGTTTGTCTTAACAGTTTTATGTGAAATTCAAATGTTAATGAGGAGTTGTTTAATATCATGAAAGGGCAATGGAGTTTATGAAGTGCGATTGAGGAAAACCAACACACTTTGATTTTCAACAATAATGTTAAATCAGCCAGTGACTATGTTTGTCATCCAGACGCCACTTGGGTGAGCTTCATCAGAAGTATTTTCAACAGGTCACTTCAGACTTTCTTCAAAATCTCCAGCTTTCATTCAATACGAAAGATGAAGTACTTGACAATCAAGTAGCAGCATAAAACAACTTTAGCAACGAAACCATAAAAAACCTGTCACCTAACAAGTTTGTAGAAGGAAATTGGGAGTGGTTTGAACATCATACATACACTGTGGAGGACATTGCATGACACCGCATACCATGGTCACCGGGAGACTCAGATAGAAAACAGCTATATAGAACAGGGGAAATAGCGATGTACTGCTGAAACCCATGTCCATCTAGGGTTTCACAGGGTGAATAAACATATTATGTTTGTCTAGTCATTTAACCCCAGAAATTTGGGACAACATTGGACATTTTAGGAGCGACTCTACACATGTTAATAGTTTTCCTCTAGGAAATGAAATTCTATACAGCTTTAAAGTAATATTCATGACGTTATCACGTGTCTGTGAGATTGTATTTCTACAAAGGTCTCTACTTTTACCGTCCTGTGTAAAGAGGAAAGAGAGTGTGAATACGAAGGACAACTAGGAAATCTATTTTAATGAGTATCTAAAGCCTACTAAGTGAAACTGAAGTTGCTCTAACTAGTGTTGTTAACTAATCACTGGAGTTTGTAAAACTCATGCATATATGTATGCAATCAAATAGGAGAATAAATGAAAAAAGGTCTTTATAATTGTAAAACAGTTGAACCTATAAATAGTGCTACAAGAGATCTACTTGACAATTCACTGGCTACAATGCAGCAAACAGAGATTCAATTTTGATAAACTTTCTTGAGTTCAGAGCATATCACTAACTTCACTTATGTAAGCCAACTTTGTTTAGTTTCTTTGAGAAAAAGTGTTGAATAATTCCCTACTAATTGCAAACCACCGGTCAGCATTCGATCAATGCAGGTATATGCATTTATTATAGAAAGAGTGAAATGTGAGTTCAGTTGTCGTGTCATGCTCCGGTAGCACAGTGGTTATGACTCTCGTCGATCATGCACATGGTCCGGGGTTCGACCTCCGACCGACGCACACCTGATATCTATAGTCGGCCTGCAAAATCGTATTCACTTTACACTCACTAAGAGTTCTGATAACTTCAAGTTTTGGTGTGTAGGGATTCGATTGCTTGGTTACAGGATTTCATCATGAACTGACATCGGTTAGAGAACCCTTGGGAATCCTGGGAGTAATGGACAGGCGTTTCGTCCAAGTTTGAGACTCTTCAGTAGCGCGCACTCACTGGGGTTCGAGCCCAAGACCTTCTGGTTACAAGGTGAGCTGGTAGACCATTTTTGCTTCAGGCCAACAGGTGGATGTCAGTATGGAAAATAATACAAGAATATAACATGGGAGCTGTGGTTGTGACGGGATAACTGTGTTGGATAATCCCCACTGAACTGTCTAGTCATAATATTAATAATTATTTGCATGTTTCAACTAACTTTGTTATCATTATAAGTTTTCATCACAGATTGTTCATAATTTCTTCTGGCATTAGCATATCACATGTTAATTTGACCCTTGTTATTTAGGAATACTATTTTCGTTTGGACACACATACGTAGGGAGGACTCATGGATCTCCGCAATTAAGAGTTTCAGAGTATATTCCTAAATTTCCTCAGAAGCAAATAGAATCCACAGAACCTATTAATGGTGAGAACAGGAGGTTTTGCTCCTCTACTACCACGCATATTATACAGACAGGACCTAAAATCGATGTTTACACGTCTTTTAAACCTATCTATAAAAATGATTTGATAATATCACCGTGAGACTTTCTCAAAGTAAATTTTACCCACTGTTTAATTACACACTACCAGAGTGCACAAGCTCTATTCTTATATCGTTGATACATATGGTCTTCCTACTAGGAAGCTTATCAACAAACTCACGCGACTTTATCTTCTTATTGTTTAGTCGAAAATATGGGGACAAAAATTACATAAATTTAAGTCACTTGTCAAAAGACATTTGTACAAATAGGAAAATATAAGCAGTTATCATGTATTTGTAATGATCATTGTCAAATTGTCACGTGTGTATATTTGTCTGCTTGAGCATGTGATGGTGTATGTTATTTGTCGTATGGAAAAGACGTTTGTTCACTTGTAATAAACGTGATGATATGTTTTTACATAGGTCACGGGGGTTTACAGAGGTTTTTGTTGGTTTCCTCATCTGTCTTGCTTCATTAGAGTTTACCATATAGGTGATAAGTCCATCCATTCTCTCCTCTTTACTGTAGTTAGAATGTGAAAGGATTCAGAGGTCAACTTGTCTTTATGTGTATGGAAGCGTCTTCCAAGAATGTTGACATTATCCAAATCAATCTTATGTGTGCTGTCTATCGCATCCACTGCTATAGGCGATCTTTCTTCTGAACTTTTTATACTACTTCATTTTTAGGTGGACTTTTCGTGTATACTCTGTGTTCACTCAATCTGACCTTCAACGGTCTACTGTTCTCCCCAATATAGTAAGCTTCACATTCTGAACACTTTGTAATATATATACAGGTGTTTTGTGTCATATCTTTGAAATTCACCGAAGCTTTCTCCAGGGAATTCGAGGGTCTGAAATAGACTTGAATATTATATGAGGCAAGTAATCTTTGAAGTTGTCCAGCTATCTCCTTTTGATATGGAATGACTGTTGTCAATAGCCAGGAGTTTTCACTTCTGCCCATTTCTGTTGATAATATTATTATTTAGCAGCTTTTTCAGATAACGATTTCCAAACAAAACCTGTTATATATATCGAAGATCTTGTTCTCCATATCATCATTATCTATTATAATGTCTCTAGATCTGTTAACGGGATTTAAAGCTACTGAAACTTTGATTCGTATTGGATGATCTGATTGGAAATTCAAATACTTGTTGGAATGTGTCGGCTTTCTGTATATAGTAAACTTTAGTTTCGCCTCCGTTTGTCTTTTTTTTACAAGGCAATCAAGAAAGTTTAGAGTTCCCCCCCACTGATTCTACTTCATTAGTAATCTCTAAATATTTTGAGACTAAGTTAATCTCTGCAAGAAAGTTTTCTTTTTCATCTTTCTTTATGATAGTAAATGTAAAACAATTAGTCCCTTTTATAAATTTTGATAGCGTTATTAGAAGACGGAGACTGTCTGAAAAATGTGATGTATTAGCGCTATACATTTCGAACAATCTGATCCCTCACACATTTACTTGTCAAGTCAATATATATAGAAAGGTTAAATTAAACAAAGTGAGAGAAAAAGGAATGTTATGGACAGAGAAAACGAAATTTTTAAACAGGTGTAGAAGTCAACTAGCCTCTAAACCTACAATCCATACCGTCCCTAAGAAAAAGGTTTTTATCAAATTACCATATAACGGGGAAATAAATAGTAGGATTGTGAGACAAAGGTTGAATTCAATCATCTGTAGGACCTACTATGCTGCCCAGCTTGTAATTGTGGAAAAAGCCAAAAATATGCTTCACTGTAATCCTCAAAAGTGAACAAGTGATTATATCACATCCCATACAATTTACCAATTTTCGTGTGTGTGTGGACATACATACATAGGGAGGAGTAATCGCGCGTTGCACGTGAGGGTGGGAGAGCATATCCCAAAATGGTTAGAAAAACAGATGAACTGTGACAAGCTAATAGATGCAGGTGGCAGACTACCAAATTCGTCTATAGCTAAACATCTAATCGAGATGAACCATAAGATTGATGTTAACTCAGCCTTTAAGGTCATCTATAAAAACGGTCAAGGGCGTTTATTGAAATACGCTGAGGCTATAGCTATTCATAGACTTAAGCCCCCCTTGTGTATTCAAAAACAGTTTGTCATTACTCTTAACCTACCTTGGTAATCCTTATTTGATTGGATTACCAAACGTTTGTGTTAATTATTCTTAATTCCTTTTTCTCTCACTTTGTTTAATTTAACCTTTCTATATATATTGACTTGACAAGTAAATGTGTGATCAGATTGTTCGAAATGTATAGCGCTAATACATCACATTTTTCAGATAGTCTCCGTCTTCTAATAACGCTATCAAGATAGTAAATGTGTCATCTACATATCTGTATCATATTCTAGGATGACAACTAGAACTTGTTAAGGCTTTTTTTCTAGGGCTTTCATATACAGGTTTGCTATAATCGGAGACGCTGGTGAACCCATTGCAACTCCATTTGTTTCGCAGTATAGTTTGTTTTAAAGGTAAAATATGTTGATTCCAAACAAAGTTTTAAACATTTCATAACACATAACATTTTATAATACTTCTTGATTGTTTTTCAGTTCATATTTCATAATATCAAGTGAATCACATATAGGAATACTAGTAAATAGAGAAACCATATCAAAACTTGCCATAATTTCGTCTTCTGCAATAAATATGTCTATTACTTTCCTTTCAATCTCTTCAATATTTTTAATGTTGTTTAATACTTTGAATTTATCTCAGAATTATTCAAGAGGACATTATTAATTAATTATGCAATAGATGAATTTGGTTTTCATCTTTATCAAATTTATTTTCAGGTAGTAGAATTTCTGAATAAATTATATACTCAGTTCGATGATATAATCGACCGATACGATGTTTACAAAGTAGAAACAATCGGAGATGCATGTAAGCTAGGATGATTCGCTTGTCTTCATAATATTAGTTCACTTGAGTTATATTTCACTGAGAATTCTGACTCTATGATTAGAAAACCACAAAGTCCTAAATACCAACTTGTTTTTCAGCCATTGGTTTGTAGGGTATTGGCTGACTTCTTACAGGATTTCTTCATGAGCCCACATCGATTAGAGAACCGTTGAAAAACCTGGAAGTTCTGGACAGTTGTTTCGTTCAGTTACATGTCGTGTCCAGTAGGGTGCAGTAGGTCGGGTGTGAGGAAAAATACTCACCGAAGACATTGGTTAATGGTCACGTTCTGTCGCGAATTGACAGAAGTTGGAATTCATGGATTGGTCATTCCAATCAGGTCTCATTGAGTGAATGGTTTACGAGCTCGCCTTTGTAACTAGAAGGTCCTGGGTTCGAACCCTACAGATGAGTGCGTACTGATGTAGAGTCTTAAACTAAGAAGAGACGGCTGTTCGATATTCCCAGATTTTCCAATGATTCTCTAACCGATGTCAGCTCCTAATGATATCCTGTAAACCAACCAACTTGTTTAACAATATTTTGAAGTTTTCATAAGTAATTAGTTATTTGTTCAGCCCTTAATCTCTAAAACATGGATTTTTCCGAATTAGTAGAAAGGGTAAAGGGTCATGAAATAGATTAAAGTTAGACAGCAGTAGATGACATCTTAAAACAAGTAGAGGTATAACTCTATTCCAGTATTTTTCAGGAAGGAAAATATATAAAGCCGGCGATGAGGACATTCCAGTCCATTTAGCAAACATCAGATTCTTTACTGAAAAAATTATTATACAGAACATGTTACAAAATCTGACAAGCATAATTTCAGGTGAAATAATTATTTCCCGATACGAATTTAGAACAAGCAGCAAATATTAGTAGAGCGAGGTTTAGTGAAAAAAAAATCAAATTTAGGTGAATCTCTTCAACTGAGTATTCTACACACAGGGATGTATGTATACATTGGAAAACATGGGTGATGAGTAAATAATTTTTTAATGATAAGTGCATGACTGTGTATGCTACTCACCGATTCAGACGAGTAGTAAGATACCACTTTGAGTGATTGCTAACCAGGTTGAAGTGATCTAGACACCGGACGACAGTTTCTCTTGTTTGTAACACAGGTTATCAGAGAATCAACTTGAAAACTGAGAATTCAATTGCATTGCAAATGAATCAGCCATACAAAGCGAAATGTATGATTGAATAAACAGGCAATGTCCATATAAATAAAAAAGAAGGGGTATAATGGATTAAAATTTTCGTAATAATGGATTACAGCTCAGTTAAATCATTCAAAAACAGACAATTAATCGTTAATTATTATCAAAAGACATTACCATAGCTGATTCAAAATGAACACCATTTCCTTCTATACACACAGACCAAGTTTATAAATTCTTATCATATAAATCTCTGCAATCACAAGCATCTTTTCGTTCGTCTACTGAGAACAGTAAATGACTCAACAGAGTCGACATCACGTGCGTAGTGTATACGACACATTTTTATTGAAGTTTTTAGGACTTTGATTTCAGCTTTATACAGCCGCTTAGGAAAATGTTCTATCGTGCTGCTAGTAGACAATCACAAAAAAATTACTTTAGTTATTCACAGGGCTGGTAAAGGAATAATTCTTTGGAAAATGTCCCCTGAACAATCTAATCACAATAGTGATACTTATAATAATAATATGTTTATTCTCGACAGTACCTATTAAAATGAGCAGAATTTTCGGGGGAGTTTTCGGTTTGATATTTCCCCTTCGCACAATATCTTCAAGTAAAATATTAAAATTGACAGTATATTCCGTGACACAACGGTTTCTGAAATGAAGCACGAACCATACATACTATTATGATATATCTGCCCTGTCTCTATCCTTTAAGAAATTCACGATATCTGGTTGAAAGACAATTACAAGACGTTCAGAAGTACATTTTCAGACCCAAGGACATAACTGAAGGACAGTTATCTCATGTACGAGAACAAGTTGCCACCCACAATCAGGCCATTCCTCATGTTTATCAGGAACTTGAGCATCAATAGCTTGTAAGCATCTTAAATACACACATGAGTGGATAATGAATACCATTAAAGCAAACTGGATGAGAGTAAATGTGTGCAACCGAGAGAGATGGAAATTTATTAGCACAAATTTTAAGCAGGCCGCCAAGAGCTTTGTTATAATTATCTGTTTTTATCGTAGATTGTATCACTTTATTTTGACGTTTTCATTTCAAAATTTCTCGTTGTTGCTTTTTTAAGGATACTTATAATGTGTTGTTTTGTGATGTGAGTTTGTTTGAGTGAATGAAGACGATTCTAACATTCAACTATCTGCTGGAAGTACTGGTGTATGATTCCTGTGAACACAGTTTTATCTCACCTCTCTGGGAATATTCCTCTAGAATTGCAGCACTTAGTTTTTAATTGAGAAGGAATATGACCTGTACAGATGCCTAACCGTATTGTTGAGTAACTTACATTTTATTGTAAGCAACTCTGCGTTTGCTATCGTTAGGGCGTTTCCTAACTGTGCGTAACTCAATGAAGTTTTGGTGGGCTACACTGTAGAACTCAGACGTCAAAATCCTGCGTTCAGGCTGCAACATGCCAATTTAGTTTATTATAAAGTTATCATTTACACTCCCTAATTTATAGAATTTTACTTACTGTAGCATGCATTAAGGTTGAAGTCCTGTTTTATATTGGATATCTCGTTCTCCATGTCGTCGTTATCTGTTATAATGTTTCTAGCTCTGTTAACGAGATTTAAAACTATGGAGACTTTGATTCTTATTGGATGATCTGATGGGAAATTCAAAACACACACTTGAAAATTAATCTGATGATCACTAGCGACTGGCCCTATTCAGGCAGTTAACCTGGGGTTCTAGTGGGAAGCCGTGACCAGTAGGGTACAGCAGGTCGAAGATGAGGCAGTAACTCATCGAAGAAGACATTGCGAAGTGGTCGCGCTGTTTCGTGAATTGGCAGAAGTTAGAATTCAAGAACCATTGGATCGGGTCCCAGTGGCTCAATGGTCTACGAGCTCGCCTTGTAAACAGAAGGTCCTGGGTTCGAACCCCGGTGGGTGCGTACTGGTGAGGATTCCCAAACTAGGACGAAACAGCTGTCCAGTACTCCCAGGTTTTCCAGTGGTTCTCTAACTGATGTCAGCTCATGATTAAATCCTCCATGCAATGAAACCAAATCCCTACAAAACCAACACTTGAAAATTCAAATACTACTTTGAATATGCCGGTTTCCTGTGTATCGTGAACTTTAGTTTCTCGTCAGTGTTTCTTTTTACAAGGGAATCCAGGAAGTTCAGAGTTCCCTCATCCTATTCAACTTCATTAGTAGATTCTACATATTTTGAGAATAAATTAATCTGTATTAGAAAGTTTTCTTTTTGAGCTACTTTTAAAGTGATAAATGTGTCATCTAGATATCTGTACAATATTCTAGGATGACGCTAAAACTTGTCAATACTCTTCTTTCCAAAGCTTACATACACGGATTTGCTACATTTGGAGATGCTGGTGATCCCATTGCAACTCTGTTTGCCTCACAAAGTAGTTTATCTTTAAAGGTTGAATAGGGACATTCTAAATAAAGATTTAAGCATTTTATAATGTCTTCTATTGTTAGTGAACATTTAGCTAATATTTTCTGATTATTTTCCAGTTCATATTCCATAATACCAAGCGAATCACATTTATAAATACTAATAAATCCAGAAGCTACATCAAAACTTGCCATAATTTCGTCTTCTTCAATGGTCATATCGATTAATTTTCGTTTAAACTCCCCAATATTTTTAATGTTTAAAGGAATTTAAAACAATTAGTTCCATTTATGAATTTAGATAAAGCAATAAGAAGACGTAATTTGTCTGAATCGTGTAATGTATTTCCCCAACACATTTCGAACAATCTGATCCATCACACACGGAATTGTCATAGGAATATGTATGAAATTAATAAAGAGGTAAGAGGTGAGAAAAATAGACTTAGGTCAAGTGAAAAGGACATATTGAAGGTCAAAATAACAATGAAGACCACTAAACCAACTAGCAGAGGTAATAGTACATCTGCTATGGTATCAAAACAAAATTTACCAAGGAAGGTTTAATGTGATGACAAATTGTTTTTGAATGCATAAAGGTGGCTTGAACTTTCTAATTGCTAGGGCTTCTACAAACTTTAGGATACGCCCCAAACACGTTTTATAGATAGGTTTAAAAGATCTGTTAACATCAATTTTATGACCTGTCTCTATAATATGCTTCGTAATAGAAAAGCTAGGTCTCCTGTTCTCACCGTTAATAGGTTCTGATGATTCCATTTGTTTCTGGAGCCATTTTGGAATATGCTGTGAAACCCTTTCTTGCAGAGATCGATGAGTCCTCCCTATGTATGTGTTCCCACACGTGCATTCAAACTGGTACACCTATCTATAATACGTGTTTGGGGCTTATCCTAAAGTTTGTAGAAGCCCTAGCAATTAGAAAGTTCAAGCCACCTTTATGCATTCAAAAACAATTTGTCATCACATTAAACCTTCCTTGGTAAATTTTGTTTTGATACCATAGCAGATGTACTATTACCTCTGCTATTTGGTTTAGTGGTCTTCATTGTTATTTTGACCCTGAATATGTCCTTTTAAACTTGACCTAAGTCTATTTTTCTCACCTCTTACCTCTTTATTAATTTCATATATATTTCTATGACAATTCCGTGTGTGATGGATCAGATTGTTCGAAATGTGTTGGGGAAATAAATTACACGATTCAGACAAATTACGTCTTCTTATTGCTTTGTCTAAGTTTAAAGGAAAATTTTATTGAAGTGGTATCAATATTCTTTTCTGGGCACCGGTGTAAAGGATATATCAAGCATAAAATACCTGAAATTAGTTCTATCCTCTGACCTTTCTCGGTCTTCCTATGTCTTTAAGTTCCAACATTCTTGTTCATCAAAATATTCTATAAGAACTATCGAGCTACTGAGTATGCATTAGAGTAGTTGAGTTGTAATCTTATAATATATGAAAACAACTTCATGAAATAATTCCATGCGTCGGTTTACTAGCAAAGTGTAAATTTAAGGTGAAGCCAACATGCGTCGATTTAAACTTGTATGTTGAAACCACCAGGCATAATTCTTCATGAGACCAATTACTGAATATAAGTTTAACGAAAAGCAGAATTCTACACGGTGAACCTGATTAGCATGAGAACCATGCATTCATCTGAAGTCACCATTGGATAGCGTGTTTGGCACTTACAACATACATAAAATGTGAACTTGTTTTCTCAAATGTAAGCTGTCAGCAGTGGTTTCGAAAGATTTAGGTTCCTAGTATTGACGGATGTGTGCTTCAGGTGAGTTTGATAGAAGTGAACAATTGTAAGGGAAGAGCTATGGCAAAATCAAGTTTCACCTGAATTTTTATTACAAAGTCCTTCACTTCAAAACTGCAAACTTCACGTAGATAAAATGATTGACAGCTTTGAATTATAGAATAGATACTTGGAAGATATTCTGATCATCTTTAATAATGAGAGGAATTCTAAATACATCCTGGAAATTTTCAACGCCTGAGAAATCCAAAATCCACTTCACACTAGAGAAGGAGTCCGACACAAAAATATCTTTTCTGGATATGCATTAAGCAAGAGGTGAGCAAAATATCAAGAAAAAAATTATCAAGATTGTTCCAGTACCTAAATCAACAAGTGGACCTAATGCTAAGTTTAGACCCATTGCTCTTACCTCACCATTCTTGAAAGTTATGGAAAGACTTATTTTACTTAAACTTGAACCCTATTTAAAGCCTTTCAACGACCCCAACCAGTTTTCCTATAAACATAGGAGGTGTACCTTAGATGCCGCTGTTGTCCTACATCATAGTAAAGCCTTTAGTTTAGATAAACGAGCTAAAACATTCGCTGTGCCTTCCTTGATTACACATCTGCATTTGACTGTGTTCCTAGGCCTCTCTTGCTAAGTAAGCTCGCTGCAACACAGGCTGAGAGCTGGACAAATAAGTGGCCGCGTTCCTTTTTTTCTGATAGGAAGCAGTACACCGTCTACAATGGAAAGTTCCCCACTACCCCACTTTAGCTGGTGTTCCTCAAGGTGCTGTTCTTTCCCCTTTTCTGTTTTCTTTTTTACATGACTTGCCTCATTCTGATGTAGCCACTTTTGTTAAGTATGCTGATTACCCCTCTGTTTCTATGCCTGTCAACTCTCAGTCGGATTGTTCCAAATAAAATAAATTTTTGTCTGAAATTAGTCAGTGGTCCTCATCAAACGGTCTTAAGCTTAATCCGTCTAAATGTCAGATAGCCAATTTCACGTTCAGACGTAAACGTGAACTACAACAACTAGTTAGTTCACGTGGCCCCACTATCATTGACGGCATAGAGGTTGAAAATGCATCTAATGTCAAGTACCTTGGGCTGAGTTTTTCCACCGATCTTTCTTGGTCCTCCCACATCTTGCTAGTTACTGGAAAGATGTTTCGCTTAACGTTCTACGTTAGGAAATTTAAGCAGTCTGGCATAAAGCAGTCTTTGCTTTCTCAATATGTCAACTCTTGTATTCTACCCATCCCTCTTTACTGCTCCCCATTAATCTTTCCTGGACTACTTAAGGAAGACTTTGCTTCGCTGAGAAGGGCACTAAAAGCCGTTAGTAGGGCGAGTGGGATATCGTTAAACCAACTGGTTAACACTATTGTGGGTAGACATATTATGTCATGTAAGAAACTAGCGAATACAATATTGTCAGACCCCGAGCATCCTCTCAACATTCAGCTCTCTCCTTGCATTTCATCTGGTAGAACTAGAAGCAGCTATAGGAGGCTATATGCTAGGACTACCAAGTACAAAAACTCTAAATACCATATCTGACACAGCTGTTATGTGATGAGAAAGCCGTTAGGTATGACATGATCAACTTACTGTGGCACTCTAACAAATAGTCCCATTAGTTTTTGTTTTCCTTTCCTCGTTACTATTACACTGTTGTTCTCATCTTCTATTACACACCAACTGTATAATTCATATCCTGTGGTGCACTGTTTAAAATATAAACGCAACGCTGTTCCTTTCATTTATTATTTATCTTATTTTTATGTTGCTTTTTGATTTTAAAATCTTATAAAATTTATGATTGATTAATTGCATAATTCTCTTCCCTCGCCTCCTTATTGAATTCCTGCCCCTGGTGACCACTGTTGTCAGCTTGACTCTCGTTTAATTTTAGTTGAATCCTAATCAACTGCATCAATTATATAACGTCACTGAGCAGTTGCATTCAGCTGTCTTGCATTTCAGATAAATTCAGTACATTGCGTCTCATGTCGTCCCTTCACTGATGAGGGAACTGTCCCTCCAACCGACCAAGTTAGTAACCGGTCTTTAGGTAAGTTATTCTCTGTTTTATCACAACACAGACGATTCCAAAAAATGAAACAGTGTGTAAATGACACTGCACAACTAACAGATTATACATGACTATTAATTAACCAATAGTGAGCGCTAATGAAGGCCTTCATCAACGCATTGATCTCACTAACATACTATCCCTCAAACAGTGACTCCTCATTACAAAATAACTCCTCTTAATAATATCGAGGCAGTCAGCCTATGTTTCAGACCTATCGTACAGTATAGTACAAATGACTCACCAGGAGTCTCGTTAATCGTGGTACATATGCAGTAGCTATAAGAAACCACGTAAAAACAAAGGTGAAGAGGACTGTGCATCGCTAAAGGAATATCTTGATAAGAACACTAATTAAACAACGGTTCATGTTAGAAGAAAAGCCGACCAATGGAGAAGCATGCTTCCTAAGAGCTCTAAGCGAACTATATAAAAATGGAATGGAATACCACTGATGTCGTTCGTTCGACTGTTATTATTAAAGTTGCTGTGCTTTTTATCAATACTGATGTCACTATTATTATATTATTATTATTGCTCCCTTGGGTTCCTAGTGGAACATAGGGCTTCAACTGCACGTCTATATTTGATTCTGTCTTCTGCTGTACTTTTCACCTGCATCCATTCTAGTCCATACTGTTCCAGCTCCTCTTCACACGATCTCCTCCATGTCACCCTCGGACGTCCCACACGCCGCTTCCCTTTCGGATTCCACTCGAGCAGTGGCTTGACGCGTGATGTCACCCAGCGGTCTTCTCAGCGAGTTTCCGATCCATCTCCACTTTCTCCTGCATATTTGTTGGGCGATTGGTTCTTGCTTTGTTTGTTCCCAGTCAGAGTTTCTTCTTGGTGATTCTTTCCAGCCATCTGATCTTCAGTATAGAGTAAAGACAGTTGTTAATAAAGGTCTGCAACCTTTTGGAAATATTCTTTGTGACCCGCCCGCCAAGTTTCTGATCCGCATAGAAGAGCTGACTGACTTGACGTTTGTATTGAAAATGAGACGGAATTTTGTTGTTGATTCTGAGTTTAGTGACGAAGATTTCCAGATTGGTTTCAGGTTGATGAATGTGCTTCTCGCCTTTCCGATTATCGCTTGATTTGACATCCTCGTCCGTTCCGACTGCCTGTAGTTGAGACAATGCTCCCTAGATAAGTGAGTGAATGAAGTAACCCCTTTCAAATCTTTTCCGTTGGTGGTGATTGACGCTGGATGCTGCTGCTGTTGTTGTTGGTTGTTTATTTTCATAACCTCCGTCTTGTCTATGTTCACTTGAAGCCCTGTCTCCGCCGGCTGCTTCTTCAACTAGTTTGTCGGTTTTCGCTTGTATGTCTTCGATTGTGTGTGACATCAAACATAAATCATCCATGCGCAAAATCTAGGTCTTATAGGTTCTTCACGTCGGTCGGTCCAGGATATCCCTGTCTTCTCGTTTCCCACTCATTGTCTGATGCATAATCCAGTCCACTACAATTAGGAATATCATTGGTGATAATAAAAACCCTTGTCTGACTCCTGTGTTTGCTCCAAACGCCTCGCTGAGTTTTCCGTTGTGGATCACTCGACATGTGCCGTTGTGTCATACAGCTGTTCAATAAGGTTGATGACTATTTGGGGTACGCCGTAGTATTCGAGTAGTTTCCAAATTACTTCACGATCAACGCTGTCGAAGGCCTTCTCAAAGTCTATAAAGTTGAGGTAGAGGTTTGATAGCCATTCCATGCTTTGTTCTGTGATGATGATGATGATGCGTAGAGTTGCGATTTGGTCAGTACATGATTTGCCTTTCCTGAATCCAGCTTGTTCTGGTGGGGCGGAGTTCTGTATCCAGTGCGTCCTTTAATCTCTCCAGGATGATGCGACTCAGGATTTTACTTCGCGTCGATAGGAGCATGATTCCTCGCCAGTTCTTGCAGAGTCCTAAGTCGCCCTTCTTTGGTAGTTCCACGAGGTAACCTTTCCTCCAGTCAGTAGACACCTTTCCATCCTTCCAGAGCTTTAGCAATAATGGAGTCAGCATGTCTGCTGTAGTCTCTGGGTCCGCTTTCAGTGCTTCCGCGGGAATTCCATCTGGTCAAGCTGCTTTTCCCTCTTTCAGAAGCTTGATTTCATTCAAAACTTCAGCTTTCGTTGGTGGATTGGTGTCTACTTGCAGTTGTGTGCACGCTGTTGTTGGTATTTCTGGACGGGTTGCAGGTGATGGTCGGTTCAAGTGTCCTTTGAAGTGCTCCGCCCATTGTTTAATCTGTTTTTCTACCTTGATAATTGGGTTCCCTTAGCTGTCTTTTGTAGGTTTCGCTCGTGTCGATCTCTTCCCGGATAGATATTTGGTTATCTGATAAAGTGTACTCAGGTCCGTTTTGCCTGCTGCCTTCTCAGCTTCAGTGGCCAGGTTGTCTTAGAATCGTCTTTTGTCCTTCCTAGCACTCTTCTTCACTTCTTTGTCCAGTGCTTTGTAAGTTGAGCTCAGCGTCTCCTTCTCCTCTCCATCCTTGCATTGAATCATTTTCTCTTTCACCATTCTCCTCTCTTCTATTAATTTCCAAGTGTCCGTTGAGAGCCATTCCTTGTCTTATCTCTTCTTTCTTCCTAAAACCGTTGAACCGTTGACAGGCACGTGGACTCATGTGAATCATGGGCAAAAACCATTTTATCTGACTCACAACACCTTCTACATCCACAAGTCTCCCCATATATCTCATCAGGCAGAACCAGAAGCCTATATAGGAAACTATATGCCCGCACTAGCAAGTACAAAAACCCATCCATCCCCTACCTGGCTCGAGTTCTGTGCGATAAAGAAAGCGTTAGGCGGGAAACCTTTAACTTATTAAATAGTCAGTAGAACCGATGGATCTCGTCTTTCCAACTCACATCATTTACAGGTACAACGATTTCTCTCTACCTTTTTTTCTCTTTCTGTATTTATTTTTGTTATGTGTTGTTTTGTTTCTCTTTTCTTTGCAAACTCTACTTAAAACATTCTTGTTAGTTCTTTCACACTCTGTATACCTCGACCATTCTGCTATTGCTTACGCCAGTAAATAGGCTAGTAGTATCTACTTTTCTAACACCTTCAAACACTGTTTAAATTTTGGCTTTGCTACCGACATGCTAATATGTTATTGTCAAAACTGACTAAGATAACCTTAATCTATGTAGAACTATATTTATTGTTAATGTACTAACTGGATGCAATATTGTAGTAAAATGCTGAGAATTCCATTCTGTATTGATTTGGAATAAAGCTTATCTTATCTTATCTTAGAACACTTCGTTGAGAATCGCTTTCAGAGACTTCCAATGTTCTTCCGCGCATGATTCTTCAGTGATGTCGTGTAGTGTTTCCTGCTTTGCTCTGACAGTTGCAATGAAAGTGTCCTTTGTGGTTGTGTCCTTCAGTATATGAGTGTTGAACTTGCATTGTGGCCTATCCCCAGCTATCCCCGAGGCTTTTAGTTTCACCTTGAAAGTCCCTTCTACTAGATAGTGGTCTGAACCCACATCTGCTCCTCTCCTAGACATTGTGTCCAGTAGGCTCCGTCTCCACTTTCTTGAAATTGAGGCGAAGTCTATTTGATTATTGGTGAGTCCATCTGTTGAAATCCATGTCGTCTTGTGTATATCCTTTTGTTTGAACACACTGCCGCCAATCACCAAATCATTGAAGGCGCAGAAGTCTGAGAAGAGTTCACCATTGTCGTTCATTTCACCGAGGGCCTCTCGACCCATGGTGAGTTCTCTTCCTGTATTGTCTTCTCCCAGTTCTGCATTCATATCACTCATCAGGATTTTCATGTCGCCATTTGGGACGTTGTCCATTATTGCTTGTAGTTGTCTGTAGAAAGCTTCCTTCTTCTCTTGTTCTGAGACGTTTGTAGGCGCATAGCGTTGAATGACTGTAACTTTCCTTCCTTTTGAGTTGAACCTGGCTGTCATTATCCTGGAGGAGATTGGTTCCCACTGCATGAGAGCTTTGACTGCTGTTGGTGACATCATGATGGCCACTCCCTCGGTGTGCTCGTGGTTGTCCTCTAGGTGGCCGGAATATATTATTGTCTCTCCAGTTGGTAGTTGGCACTTTCCAGTTTCGTTCCATCTGCTTTCGCAGATTCCTAGAACCTCTATTCTATATCTCCTCACTTCTGCTGCTACCTGTGTAGCCATTCCAGTTTCGTACATTGTACGAACATTCCCGGTACCCATCCTTACTTTTGCTTTCATCGAAAGAAGGCACATCGGCTGACTGTCTTCCCAAAGGCTTTCACTAGCCTGCATCATTTCACTTCCCCGATTCCAGCGAAAATAAGGTTATTGTTTATGTTTTTAGAATTTTTAATATATTTATTCGTTGGAGTTTCTGTAGCGATTTGCTTGTTTTACGGGAGTGGAGTTGCTAGCACCACGCCCCAAACCTCCGTCTTTACCCGGGCTTGGGACCGGCGAGAAAACTAGTAAGCTAGTAGCCTAGCAAGGTAGTAATCTGGTGAGGTTGATTTTAGATTTAGGCACCTCAAATTGAAGTCATACTACTCAGGTTGTGCAAACAAAGAGACAGCATTAAGTTCGCCCAGGTGATTTATCTCACCGATCTATGAGTTTGACTCACACTCAACTGATTCGGTTAGTGGTGATGAATGCGACGCTTCAGCAGATCACGTGGCTGCCCAACATCGATGGAATGTACATGAAATATGATTATGTTTGATTCTACTTGTTCCATTTTCACAAATGATTGTGATTTAGAGTGCTATAAGGATATATAATTACCTGAGAGTTAGATTAACATTATGCAATGTGATTTTATTTATATTGTAAGCTATGTATAATAAAGTGTATCCCTCTGTCAAACTTAATGAAAGGTAACGTTCCATCCAACCAGTAGGTTGGCACCTTTCCTTCCTTCTAAATTCCCTGAAATATCGGCAGTGAGATATCTGTTGGGGTTGAGGAACCCGTTTTAGTGCTTCTGAAGGAATTCCGTTTGGCTGTGATCTCTTCTCAGCTGGATTTTGTAAGCTGACTGCATTTAATACTTCTGCTTCCGCTGGAGGTTTCGTGTCGATTGGCAGCTCTGTTTAACCTGTTCTTGATATTTGTCTTCATCATTCGGATGTTCTCTGTCCCCACTCATTACTTCCACTTCATAGAAAGAAGACATATGTACGGACAAGTCACCAGAAGGCTTTTACCAACACGCCTCTCCGAATCAAGGGGAGAATTAGTTCAGTTTTCATGTTTGTGCTGTTTGTTTTTGATATTTCTGTGGCGAATGGGTTGATTTTCCTGTGTCATATTTCTAGCCGTACACCCAGCCGTATAACGATTTCCTGTCTAGGGTCGGCTGGGAAACTAGGAACAGTTAAATAATTATAATTATGACATCAGTATTTCAGAATTTTTAATATATTTATTCGTTGAAGTTTCTGTAGCGATTTGGTTGTTTTACAGAGGTGGAGTTGCTAGCACCACGCCCCAACCCTCCCTCTTTGCCCGGGCTTGGGACCGGCGAGAAAACTAGTAAGCTAGTAGCCTAGCAAGCTAGTACCAAAGAAGGGCGACTTAGGACTCTGCAAGAACTGGCGAGGAATCATGCTCCTATCGACGCGAAGTAAAATCCTGAGTCGCATCATCCTGGAGAGATTAAAGGACGCACTGGATACAGAACTCCGCCCCACCAGAACAAGCTGGATTCAGGAAAGGCAAATCATGTACTGACCAAATCGCAACTCTACGCATCATCATCATCATCACAGAACAAAGCATGGAATGGCTATCAAACCTCTACCTCAACTTTATAGACTTTGAGAAGGCCTTCGACAGCGTTGATCGTGAAGTAATTTGGAAACTACTCGAATACTACGGCGTACCCCAAATAGTCATCAACCTTATTGAACAGCTGTATGACACAACGGCACATGTCGAGTGATCCACAACGGAAAACTCAGCGAGGCGTTTGGAGCAAACACAGGAGTCAGACAAGGGTTTTTATTATCACCAATGATATTCCTAATTGTAGTGGACTGGATTATGCATCAGACAATGAGTGGGAAACGAGAAGACAGGGATATCCTGGACCGACCGACGTGAAGAACCTATAAGACCTAGATTTTGCGCATGGATGATTTATGTTTGATGTCACACACAATCGAAGACATACAAGCGAAAACCGACAAACTAGTTGAAGAAGCAGCCGGCGGAGACAGGGCTTCAAGTGAACATAGACAAGACGGAGGTTATGAAAATAAACAACCAACAACAACAGCAGCAGCATCCAGCGTCAATCACCACCAACGGAAAAGATTTGAAAGGGGTTACTTCATTCACTCACTTATCTAGGGAGCATTGTCTCAACTACAGGCAGTCGGAACGGACGAGGATGTCAAATCAAGCGATAATCGGAAAGGCGAGAAGCACATTCATCAACCTGAAACCAATCTGGAAATCTTCGTCACTAAACTCAGAATCAACAACAAAATTCCGTCTCATTTTCAATACAAACGTCAAGTCAGTCAGCTCTTCTATGCGGATCAGAAACTTGGCGGGCGGGTCACAAAGAATATTTCCAAAAGGTTGCAGACCTTTATTAACAACTGTCTTTGCTCTATACTGAAGATCAGATGGCTGGAAAGAATCACCAAGAAGAAACTCTGACTGGGAACAAACAAAGCAAGAACCAATCGCCCAACAAATATGCAGGAGAAAGTGGAGATGGATCGGAAACTCGCTGAGAAGACCGCTGGGTGACATCACGCGTCAAGCCACTGCTCGAGTGGAATCCGAAAGGGAAGCGGCGTGTGGGACGTCCGAGGGTGACATGGAGGAGATCGTGTGAAGAGGAGCTGGAACAGTATGGACTAGAATGGATGCAGGTGAAAAGTACAGCAGAAGACAGAATCAAATATAGACGTGCAGTTGAAGCCCTATGTTCCACTAGGAACCCAAGGGAGCAATAATAATAATATAATAATAATGACATCAGTATTGATAAAAAGCACAGCAACTTTAATAATAACAGTCGAACGAACGACATCAGTGGTATTCCATTCCATTTTTATATAGTTCGCTTAGAGCTCTTAGGAAGCATGCTTCTCCATTGGTCGGCTTTTCTTCTAACATGAACCGTTGTTTAATTAGTGTTCTTATCAAGATATTCCTTTAGCGATGCACAGTCCTCTTCACCTTTGTTTTTACGTGGTTTCTTATAGCTACTGCATATGTACCACGATTAACGAGACTCCTGGTGAGTCATTTGTACTATACTGTACGATAGGTCTGAAACATAGGCTGACTGCCTCGATATTATTAAGAGGAGTTATTTTGTAATGAGGAGTCACTGTTTGAGGGATAGTATGTTAGTGAGATCAATGCGTTGATGAAGGCCTTCATTAGCGCTCACTATTGGTTAATTAATAGTCATGTATAATCTGTTAGTTGTGCAGTGTCATTTACACACTGTTTCATTTTTTGGAATCGTCTGTGTTGTGATAAAACAGAGAATAACTTACCTAAAGACCGGTTACTAACTTGGTCGGTTGGAGGGACAGTTCCCTCATCAGTGAAGGGACGACATGAGACGCAATGTACTGAATTTATCTGAAATGCAAGACAGCTGAATGCAACTGCTCAGTGACGTTATATAATTGATGCAGTTGATTAGGATTCAACTAAAATTAAACGAGAGTCAAGCTGACAACAGTGGTCACCAGGGGCAGGAATTCAATAAGGAGGCGAGGGAAGAGAATTATGCAATTAATCAATCATAAATTTTATAAGATTTTAAAATCAAAAAGCAACATAAAAATAAGATAAATAATAAATGAAAGGAACAGCGTTGCGTTTATATTTTAAACAGTGCACCACAGGATATGAATTATACAGTTGGTGTGTAATAGAAGATGAGAACAACAGTGTAATAGTAACGAGGAAAGGAAAACAAAAACTAATGGGACTATTTGTTAGAGTGCCACAGTAAGTTGATCATGTCATACCTAACGGCTTTCTCATCACATAACAGCTGTGTCAGATATGGTATTTAGAGTTTTTGTACTTGGTAGTCCTAGCATATAGCCTCCTATAGCTGCTTCTAGTTCTACCAGATGAAATGCAAGGAGAGAGCTGAATGTTGAGAGGATGCTCGGGGTCTGACAATATTGTATTCGCTAGTTTCTTACATGACATAATATGTCTACCCACAATAGTGTTAACCAGTTGGTTTAACGATATCCCACTCGCCCTACTAACGGCTTTTAGTGCCCTTCTCAGCGAAGCAAAGTCTTCCTTAAGTAGTCCAGGAAAGATTAATGGGGAGCAGTAAAGAGGGATGGGTAGAATACAAGAGTTGACATATTGAGAAAGCAAAGACTGCTTTATGCCAGACTGCTTAAATTTCCTAACGTAGAACGTTAAGCGAAACATCTTTCCAGTAACTAGCAAGATGTGGGAGGACCAAGAAAGATCGGTGGAAAAACTCAGCCCAAGGTACTTGACATTAGATGCATTTTCAACCTCTATGCCGTCAATGATAGTGGGGCCACGTGAACTAACTAGTTGTTGTAGTTCACGTTTACGTCTGAACGTGAAATTGGCTATCTGACATTTAGACGGATTAAGCTTAAGACCGTTTGATGAGGACCACTGACTAATTTCAGACAAAAATTTATTTTATTTGGAACAATCCGACTGAGAGTTGACAGGCATAGAAACAGAGGGGTAATCAGCATACTTAACAAAAGTGGCTACATCAGAATGAGGCAAGTCATGTAAAAAAGAAAACAGAAAAGGGGAAAGAACAGCACCTTGAGGAACACCAGCTAAAGTGGGGTAGTGGGGAACTTTCCATTGTAGACGGTGTACTGCTTCCTATCAGAAAAAAAGGAATGCGGCCACTTATTTGTCCAGCTCTCAGCCTGTGTTGCAGCGAGCTTACTTAGCAAGAGAGGCCTAGGAACACAGTCAAATGCAGATGTGTAATCAAGGAAGGCACAGCGAATGTTTTAGCTCGTTTATCTAAACTAAAGACATGGAGGAGATCGTGTTAAGAGGAGCTGAAACATTATGGACTAGAATGGATGCAGGTGAAAAGTACAGCAGAAGACAGAATCAAATATAGACGTGCAGTTGAAGCCCTATGTTCCACTAGGAACCCAAGGGAGCAATAATAATAATATAATAATAATAAATCTGAGATCGCCGACTCCTCAATAGGGAGCGGCTACTAGATTTATCTTAGAGAACTGAAATTGAGGTTGGTTCCAGGTAGCTATGTATGTATAACGCAGTAGCAATTAAAAGCCGGAAAATTTGCATTCAGAAGCAAATTGCCGTCATTAACACTCTTTCATATTTAATATGCTGTATTTTGTTTGAACTTATATTTAGTCATCATATTCGATTACTAGAAGACATCAGTGAGGAAACCATTTTGGAAACTATGCAACACTGGGTACGTATTTCATCAGCAGCTTGCACTCATAAATCCACCACAAGCGATAGAACCCAGAACTTTCATTTTGCCAGGTGGCACCGTCTATCACTTACTCACTGGAGTGGAGTCTCATAGGTTGCCCATCAATTCTAATTTCCACCAATTACCGAAGTATACTATCACTGAATGTCATCAGCGAGTATTTGTCCTCACTCTAAACGTGTTCTACCCCACTGATGACAACTTCTCACTTACTCTACAGACACATTCATCGTGTAGTCAGTCACCAGTGAGAATAAGAGTAATTTCCGTTAGTTGTCTAGCAGAGATGTGACTGGTTGGAAGTAGGATGACCAACTCACATCTGTGCAGTGCTCCTCAGTATTCAGAGTTTAATCACATGATCGTGACCATCGTGTCCATCTACTTGCTGAGTGACTAAGCTAGGTGAATATTTTGTGAAGTAATACTGAGGTAGTTTTACATTTCTGTGTTGTGTGTCGGTGGCACAGTGGTTAGGACTCTCGCCGACCATGCACATGGTCCGGGGTTCGATCCCTTGCCGACGCACATCTGATATCTATGGTCGGCCTGCAAAATTTGGGCTACCGATATCCATGCTGAAAATTCCACACTTGTACCAAAAATATAATGTGGAATCAAGCTGTAATCAAAATAAAAAATAAAAAAAAAATAAAATCAAGAAACGAAAGGATGATGCCGTATTATCCTACTTAACATAGTGTTCTCGATTCAATTTAACCAGGCTGGACAGTTATATGAACTAGTGATGCAGCAGGTTTGAATCATTTCAGGCTGAAACTATCATCATCAGGCCGCTAGTTCAGAGCTGATTAATTACATATATATATATATGCATGTATGTATCGATCCTCCCTCTCCCTCTTCTAGGGTCCGGAATATATGATTTGTGTGTCTATCAGTACTATGGTGGTTAGCTGAATTCAATTCAACCAGAATTTCATTTCCCACTGAATCCTTGAAGGTAATATGCAAATTTATCTCGAGGTATATTCACTGTTACTAACGTGTGTGTGTGATTAAATCTCTCGAGATGTCAGTTATCAAGTGTCTTCTCAAATGAACGTCAACTGTCACTTAATTTATGATATTGTGTTCCGAATCGCTTGAGTATTTGTCACATTGCAAAATAACAGCAATGAAGATATTGCGAAGCTATTATCAATTATATTTATAAGAGAAAAACATTTATTTCAAATTAATGAGTAATGTTCATATGGAAAGTTTCATGAAGTTAAAATTGTCTACTCTAAATGACCAGTGTGAACGGCATAATCACCTGGAAAGCAATGAAATAAAATGAAAGTATGAGACAAAACGAGACCTAAGAGATTCTGTGTATTGTGGCAGGTAAAACAAAATGTCTCCTAATTATTAAACTGCTATGTCACGTGATGCAGATATAGAAGGACTGTGCGGAACGTATCTTATAATGATTTTGAAAACACTGTAATGTATTTCCAGATGCTACAATAGAAGCGTCTACCTGAAACATACTACAATTCAGAGAAGAAAATTTTCATTATCTTTCTTGGGCACTTAGCGAACTCAGGCCACATGGCTCCACCAGAATCATCTTTCAAGATCATGTAAAAGTTGATGTCAAATGGTACAGATGGGATCAGGTTTCGGCTTTTGCGTATAGTGGAGGTGCTGACAATTCTTCAATATAACCCTGAACTTTGAATGCAGAGAAAATGTGTCCAATCTCTTATTCTACCCTGGTCTTAACATCTTCACTGGTCGTTTCCAGTAGAAAAGTTTAAATTTTACTTTTAGTTTGCTTTTACTTTAATAGTTAATTCAGTATTATCACTCTCACATGTTTTCTTTGTACATTTTTACACTCTCTTCAAACGTGTTAAGTAGACATCCAACTATCTTTATTCTCACTCAGTAGCAATTTTAACCTTATCAAACTAGGTACTAGGCGATTGACGACATTTATTTTTACTTCTAAAGCCACTTTTGAGTAATTATATCAATTATTTCACCGCCTATATTACTCATTAATGGACCACTATACATTTTTGGTAAATATAAATATGACTCTACAGCCTCTGAAAATGATTTCGTCTCCATTATATCCAAGATATGTATTAAAAAATATGTTCTTGGTTGGTTCGTTCTTCGAATTTTGCTGAACATCCTGTAGAGAGAAGTAGATTTTCACACTGATTCCGGAGTGATATAAATGTATCTCGCTTTTCGAATCCAGATCGGTTTTTACATCCTAATCTGTGCTTTAACCTTTAGTTTGAAACGATGCTAGTCAGCCAGATACTTGAGGGAAGCATCCATTTTCAACATTCCCCCATTCACAGTGGTTGGTGCTTGTTGTTGTTGTTGTTGATGGTGGTGGTGGTAGTTAGTTGGTTGGTCTGTTGAAAATAAATCATCCGCGAAATATTTTGATGAAATCGGTGAATGTTGTATTACTTTTCCATGATTACCATTTCATCGTATTCTCTTCTTCAGTACAATGATGTATCGTCTTCACCCAGAAACAGGATGCATTCAGTATGGTTAGTAGAAATAAGACGATGAGTGGTTATGAAATAAAACCACGTGTATCAGCATGTCACGTGTTGATGATAAATGATGATGATGGAAATAAAAGAAAGACGACGAATAACATATATATAATGCATGGTCAATATTTGCTCACCATTCACTTTGTTCATATTTTCACCGCAGCTAAAATCAAAAATGAAGACGAAAAGTTGAATTCCAAACAGTCTATCCTCAATTTAGACAATATATACATTAAGTCAAACTTAATAAGATAGCGTACGACATTAACGATAGTGACTAAATGAGTCCAGTCACGTGAGTTACTTCTCGGCATTCGTCAAAGAGTACCGGACACTTCGATTTACTGCAGTAAAAAACACTGACTTGGAGATAATTGATTTGAGTCAATATTGGGGTGGCTTGACGACATCGTTTTGAAGTGCATGAATGCCTGATGTTGTGAGTTTTGACATTTTAAATGGTTACGAATGCTCAACCTTCCTCGACTAGTGAATACTGTTTAGAAGTCACAGCATGGGGATAAATAGGTAGAAGGATAACGCACTGGTGGTAATTCACACAGATGGGAAATCATCAAATACATCATGTGGATACTTGCTCCAATAACCACCCCTTCTTGTTTGCTCACTAACTTCGTCATTCTGATTTTCATTTGTATATAAATGAATATAAGGAGAAATATGTGATAAGAGGGAGGCGTATGAACACCAACACTAGATTCATTCATGCAAACAGTCATTCGTATGTAAAGAAACCTACTCACATATCTGTCTCAAATCTATCCTCACATAATATATAATATTGCTGAATCCAAGTAGCTCGTACACTCAAATTTACAGTGCACTATGGATTGTGCATATTGAAGTTGGGTGTAAAAGTGTCTAGCTTAAAAAATCCACTGGGTGTGGATTATGACAAGCGACAAAATTCCATTACAAAACCCACCGATTTCATGGAACTCTTATAACACTTTCGAGAGTACATCAGTGATAAAACAAAAATGCAAATAACACGCTGTACAAGGATCACTGTTAAGAAACCTTTCACCAAACCAAGTACTTTAGCACTGAAAAAAATGGATTCATTGAGAGATAGATAACCTTTGAGCATAAGAAAATCTTGCGGAGCCTTATTTCAGGCGGAAGATCCTTTATGCACATATTTTCAAGTCACCATCCATGATCACCTATTTCAAAATTATATTTGGCTCGATGTGGATCTGCTGAAATTCTGAAACACATGAGATTTATTCCAGATCCAAGAGAGTTGGAATTGGTATTTATCGCCTGGATCGAGTGACTCTGTGACTGTATGTACTTTATCCTAATATCAATTTATGATGTAGGTTAGATGGCGGAAGACACACAACAAAGATGCATTGAGAACTGGAAATAACAAGTGTAAAGGTAAATTCTTTCAAATTCTCTCAAGTTGCAAGTTGAAATAGGCACTTAAAACATACTGGTATGAAATCGACAATATAATATCTTTTCATCATGAGCTGACATTAGTTATAGAATCATTGGAAACCCTGGGAGTACTGGACAGCCAGCTAATTCGTCAGCCTAGTTTGGGACTCTTCATCAGTGTACACCCACCGAGGTTCGAAATTTGGACATCCTGGTTACAAGGCAAGCTCATATACTACTGAAGAGTCCCAAACTAGGACGAAACAGTTGTCCAGTACTCCCAGGTTTTCCAATGGTTCTCTTACTAATGTCAGCTCATGAAATCCTGTAACCAAACAACCAAATCCCTACAAACCAAAACTTGAATATCAATGAGATGCTCATTGGCAACTGGCTCTATTCAGGTAGGCAGCTACCTGGGGGTCTAGTGGGATGTCGTGACCAGTAGGGTGCAGGAGGTCGGGTGTGAGGAAAAACGCTCACCGAAGACATAGGGTAGGGTCCACGCTATGTCGTGAGTTGGTAGAAGTTAGAATTCATGGGCTATTGGATCGGGTCACAGTAGCTTGATGGTATAAGAGCTCGCCTGTAACCAGAAGGTCCTGGGTTGCAACCCTGGTGGTGGGTGCGCACTAATGAAAAGTCCCAAACTAGGACGAAACAGCTGTCCAGTACTCCTAGGCTTTCTAATGGTTCTCTAACCAATGTCAGCTCATGATGAAATCCTGTAACCAATCAAATCCCTATAAACCAACACTTGAATAATATCTTTTGTTGACTGCGTCGCCTTATCCCCACCTTGTCGGAATTGTCATTGAAATGTCGACCATTTCAAAAAAGCTGATGGCATCTGCTACCTGGGTGTTTATCTACTTATTCAACATTTCAGAGAAGGAAAGTGCAATTGAAGAAGACTGAGTATCGGAGTGGTAGACTGGCAGGATTCAAAATGCAGTATTGTTCCGTGAATGGGTCAACTGTAAGTAAATTTGATATATTTTCATTAAAATAATGTTCTATATACGAGATTCGCCACAAAATTCACCACTATGCAACCATTTAAACCCGAAAAAGTGAAAAGAGGATGCCGTTTCATACATCGTATCTCAGGCAATGTGGAGTTACACTCCATTAGACTATTATGGAAATCACGTAGGTCTTAAACAAATAATAAGAATGGTTTCGTATTGTACAGACCAAAACAAAACAAGAAATCACGCGAATGTGTCTGATATATCCATGAAGATATCTCCCTTCTGAATCGACGTAGGCTACTATCACACTCTATTCGACATTAGTGATTGAATGAATTCGTGAGATGGAAGCATACAGTGATGCAATATAGTTTACAGATGACGCTTGCAGAACAATTTGTGACTGCTCATCATCGTATGAAGACCTAACTCGCACGCCTTGTTCCCTTGTTTTCATCAGTTATTATCCATTAATTTTATTGATGTTAGTGTTTTCCAAATCAGTGGTATTGGTGTCCCGTCAATACGGATGTAGACAAAAAAGACGAGAGATTTGTGGTCAAAGTCTCCGCGAAGTTGCTTACATATTCCTTGTCAGAATTGTGGATGTGTTATACCTTATTGCATGTTGGTGCATTCACTGCGATTTTCAAGTCTCCCTCTGGACAATTCATCTTCGTGGAGTCGATCAATCTACACTTTTTTCTTTGATTGGCATGTTCAGCTGATTTGACTACACGCAATCTGCCGGTCTGACTTGTGTAGTATACTTTATAATCATATCAAGGTAATTCTGCAGACTGTAATATTTCGGCTAGTTGAGTCGTTCGATGGATTGCTTTAGTCGCCAAAGCTTTCCCTCGGTGAGTTTGTAGGTGTAAATTCAGTGAGTAACGCACGACACAGATAGCGGAGATGGTAGGGAAAATATAATTGTCAAAAGCGGCCGATAATGGGATACGGTTGAATCACAAATGAAAATTTGACCGCCTTGATATGGAAATATTAAGCAATAAATTCGCTCAAAATGTCATGTCGATGTTGGCTTTTATCAAAGAGGATTATTCTATGCTGAAATTACACAGCACCATCGTGGTGGACATATTATATTCCTGAATTATATATGTATTGAAGATAATACTGTGACATTTAACAATGACTTCAGACAGTCTTCACGGTTCCAATCCACAATGAAACACATATTCGCATTTCAAAAACCCTGGCGAATGCCATAAAACAATTCCAATGTATTACTGATGAGTGTGTTAAATATACCTCATTCACATGATACCTGTAACAGTTTGCAACTCCCAATTCTGCACAACGTGTGCATCAGGTAGTTCTTTTCACTTCGACAACCAAACAGCCATACAACCATTCAGGTGACAGGTAGTCGAAAACAAGACTGAAACCATATCATCATCACAATCTGCGTGTTACCTAAAGAAGACTGGACTATGCAATTACGTCAAAATATATGCGTGAAGAGGACTATACAACCTGAAGAAATGTCTTTGGACATCCTCTGCAAGCTTGCATTGTAGTGAATAAATGTGTGACGATGACAACAGAAGTCACTTTCACTGGCTTGCATATCTTGTACTGTCAGTCACTCTCGACAGGCCTTTGACAGAAACTAATGTGAATAAGCTGGAGAAACTGCTGCAACAATACTGGATGCTAAGGCCTAATTAGATTCATTCCATTCAGTACCTGTATTATGGAGCCAAATTTAACTAAGGCACTCCAATCGGAGAGACTGAAGTGAGTACACGAAAAGCTGCCCATTAAAAACGGTGATGCAAGAAATTAAAGTGAAGAGCAACACGCATAAAAACATGGAGTCATGAGCTGCACTGATGAAAAAATTGCAGATAATGTAAGTTTCGCCGAAGGAAAACACCAGGTCTGGGTTCCAAAATGGTGGAGAAAATATCGATAAAAATTTGCCAAAAATGAATGATAAGAAAAGAAAAACATAAAGGAAAAGGGAGATAAGAAGAGCAATAAAACCACTGCGAACAAATCAACTCTTTAAAACCAACTCCACAATTCCGAAACATACCTGAACTTCTCACGCGTTTGCCTATATCGGAAACGGCCGAATTGAACCGTCTGGACAGAACATCATAGAAACTATAGTATTCCTTCTGCATAAGACTCTCGTACGATACTTCCAAGGTGATTCGATTCATTACACTGTCAAAGGAACAATTGTTCACTGCTTCATCCAAGCCAGGATACAGCCTCCATTCCACATTCCTCAACTGAAATAAACACAATCATTAAAATAACTATTGACTTCACGACATGCTGATAAATTGCAATACTGAAGCTGATTGCGATAGACACCAATGAATGAGAAATCATGCATGTTGGCGTGAAGTCGGCCAATTTATTGATCTGTTGAGAGAGTACGGAAATGAAAACTAAAATCACAGAATTCGAGGGATACGTGTGAGCTTCAGTAGTCATGGTGTTTGTGTTTCTTGGTAGAAGAGGGTTTGATAGCTCTATGGAAAACCTTTCCTATTCACCGGTCGAGTAAGGAGTATGTCAGTTAGGATTAGATCCCTGTCGACTCACACATTTCATGACAAACACATCGTCGAATTGCAAACACAAGAAGCGTCGTTCACTGGGTGATTCATGTTACGTTGGACCGAGACAGAGAGAGAGAGAGAGAGAGAGAGTGCACCCGAGTGCGTGCGACACACGATGATAATGTCCGCAGTACTGGTCTTGTGGGAATGTGATTTTGAGTGAATTCGGCGTTTACACGACTAGATAAAATACAGAGATGTTCATCACTCGGAATGCAACGCTTCCTGAGACTTCATTTCACTATTGGAAGAAACCACTCTGACGGAGATTAAATAACATCGTTACACTGAGGAATGTTCACTCACCTGCATTATGCACTTCATATTAAAACATACAGACACGCGGACAGTGAGGAATTCCGCAATACAATCTGAAATGTGAAAACTGGAACCGTGAAACCGTGATACTGCACGGAATAAGTATCACCAAGAATTCCTCAAATTCTACGGATACCCAGATAAACTGTCTGTCAATCATACAAGAACTGACCTGTTCACACCAATCTCGACGAAATCCAATGTCGTCTATGTACACGAATTTGTGTTCTAAAATTGAAAAATTCAGGATGCACTGATTACATACATTATCACACCTGAGAGAAATGTCCTCCCAAAGTGGATTGATAAACAAAGTCTTCTCAACGACAAACGAGATTTCGGTGGAGCAGTCCATCACTCTCATGTGGATTCGAATGATTTCTGCTCTCCAACATTCATCCAGTCGTCATTCAACAAACATTCATCAGTAACTCGAACACATCAAAGTTAACCAACAACAAACATGATAATACGCATTAAAACTCATCCTACTTCTCACCTTCATGTCTCCACTTCCCCACTGCAAATAGATAGATAATTGAACGAGCGATTTAGCATGCAACAACACTTAATTAAGTGAAGACAAACAACAGAAACAGTGAGAATGAGCATGGCGAAGGCCACCTTGTCGGTTTCTTCGGTTCACTCGGCAGTGAGTCAAGTGAAAACGCATCACACACACACGCACAATTCATTACAATCCTGACTCACACTGCCACATCCTCCTGCATTGTAATCAATATTCAATTATTCATTTAATCCAGGAATCAGAAGCAACCATTGAACAAGTCAACAACAGCCTTTTCCTGCTCTTCTTATGTTCTACGCAGAAAGCCTCGAAAAATTGACTACACTTCCTGATCAACCAGAGGAATATGAGTGGGATATCAGTCTTCATCCGAGAATCATCATTGAATTATGTCTGGATGAGCAGGAGTCACTGTCGAAACACATCACATGCTGTCCAGTGTGGTTTGTTCCCATTGACATATTTATTGCATGTTGCCAGGAAATGAAAATGTTACACAAATCACACACATACACAGACTTACTGCGAGCTGACACAGTGCCTATGATGAAAGAAAACACACACACACTGCTTTCCATGAACATTCACAGAAGACACGAGCGGTAGTGAGAATAATTTTGGAGCCGATGAATTACTTCACATTACTCCGTGACGACTGACTGCATCAATCATTTTGAAACTGAACATCTATAGTGAGTCCGACATGAATGCGTTTCTCTGATTGTTTCCGAGTCAAGGAGAATTTCGGGGGCAAACCTCTCACACTAGTCTCTTCCCCACTCCTAGTTGTCTAATATATATTCCAGTGAGGAGTAGGGAAACAATTCACTCACCTGTCACCCATTGATCACCCCGTCTGTTGATCCTATATTCCAGTGATTCCTTCAGCTCGCCGACCCGATCTATTCTGTTGAATGCTTGCTTCATCTGACGAGTTGACATCGCAATCATCACTGTGATCTGATTGTTTCTGTGGAAGTTCTGACTTCCTGGTGATGGAATATCACACGACAATTGAACTGACTGCAATCGCGGCTCGACATGCCTCAGAAAGTCCTTCACCTGATTGGAGCAGAAGGGGGAGGAGGGGACAGAACAAATCAGATATGAGTAACGAGTAGATCCAGGTTACATGCAGCTGGTCAATCGGAATGAAATGGAGGGAGCGGAATCAACATCCTGTCGACAGGAGTATTCATTCACTTGCTGTCAAAACCAACGCCGAACATGATCACTCGCACGATGATTCCTTTCAAACTGTGTTAGCAATATGCAAAGAATCGTTCAATTCATCAAGCACTCTGATCACTTACATCTCGACAATACGCATCCAAGATCCGTAATGATACGGTGTCATCAGTGCTGGTAATTCTTCTGTCCCAGTCTCTGACCAGTAGGAGCAATTCAACCAGAAATATATCTGAAATGTATCGTAAATAAAATAGTCATAATTACATGTGTACAGTGAATGGCCTCCGTTGAAGCTCGTCATACGGGATAATTTAGGTAATGCAAGCCTTGCATAAAACCGACTTCATGAAGACTTTCTAGATGCATTAGTAATATATTTTGCATGATACTTTAGAGTGGCTCTTATGAATTTGTGGATGAGTGTGCGCAAAGGACGAGTCGGTTTCCTCAGTGAGATTGAAAGGTGTGAGAAATGCTGTGAGACATCAACACATTGTTGAGAGATTATAATTTCACACGTCTAATTTCTCGGTGCTGGTATTCACTGAGAGTACTCGGTGGCGAGAATTCTATTCAGGACAGGTTTTATTTGGATAATCACTAATTCCGGACTAGTGGAATTTATGCAAGTGAAGAATTTCGGCACTGTTTGTCACCCAATAGAATACCAAATCACATATGTCTATTTGATAAAGACCAAGAGTGGTAGTGTGATTGCGAACTTTCGCCGCATTTTACCGTTATTTTGGCCATGGACGAATTGATGGTATGGACGCCAGCAAATCTTGATTCTCTATCTATGATCAGTAAAAGCCATTGTATCTGAAACACCTAATGACATGGATGCTTGTCTCGGTTACTAGAAACCATGATAAGGACGGTGGATATACTTTGACGCTCACTTACGGATCAAGCTCCATGTCGAAGGTGATTTGATGAGTTGTGAGGCCAGCTGGAAATGTTGACAGAAAACCGAGTCCTATTGGGATGTGACGCTGACGTCCCTTCTCTCACTCAGAAATCGAAAACCGAATACCAATGAAGATAGTAATGAAGATAAAGTGATGAACAGAATTTACTAATGCATTAGTTTTCCACACATGCAGTTAAGTGTTCAGATCAGTGTGACGTTTCCGCTCTCACCTCAATTCCACAGTTCTTAGCGACAAAATGCGTTAGCCACACACTGTCAGTTATCAAAATCACTGTAATAATTCCCTGCGAACAAATCAACTCTTTAAAACCAACTCCACAATTCCGAAACATACCTGAACTTCTCACGCGTTTGCCTATATCGGAAACGGCCGAATTGAACCGTCTGGACAGAACATCATAGAAACTATAGTATTCCTTCTGCATAAGACTCTCGTACGATACTTCCAAGGTGATTCGATTCATTACACTGTCAAAGGAACAATTGTTCACTGCTTCATCCAAGCCAGGATACAGCCTCCATTCCACATTCTCAACTGAAATAAACACAATCATTAAAATAACTATTGACTTCACGACATGCTGATAAATTGCAATACTGAAGCTGATTGCGATAGACACCAATGAATGAGAAATCATGCATGTTGGCGTGAAGTCGGCCAATTTATTGATCTGTTGAGAGAGTACGGAAATGAAAACTAAAATCACAGAATTCGAGGGATACGTGTGAGCTTCAGTAGTCATGGTGTTTGTGTTTCTTGGTAGAAGAGGGTTTGATAGCTCTATGGAAAACCTTTCCTATTCACCGGTCGAGTAAGGAGTATGTCAGTTAGGATTAGATCCCTGTCGACTCACACATTTCATGACAAACACATCGTCGAATTGCAAACACAAGAAGCGTCGTTCACTGGGTGATTCATGTTACGTTGGACCGAGACAGAGAGAGAGAGAGAGAGAGAGAGTGCACCCGAGTGCGTGCGACACACGATGATAATGTCCGCAGTACTGGTCTTGTGGGAATGTGATTTTGAGTGAATTCGGCGTTTACACGACTAGATAAAATACAGAGATGTTCATCACTCGGAATGCAACGCTTCCTGAGACTTCATTTCACTATTGGAAGAAACCACTCTGACGGAGATTAAATAACATCGTTACACTGAGGAATGTTCACTCACCTGCATTATGCACTTCATATTAAAACATACAGACACGCGGACAGTGAGGAATTCCGCAATACAATCTGAAATGTGAAAACTGGAACCGTGAAACCGTGATACTGCACGGAATAAGTATCACCAAGAATTCCTCAAATTCTACGGATACCCAGATAAACTGTCTGTCAATCATACAAGAACTGACCTGTTCACACCAATCTCGACGAAATCCAATGTCGTCTATGTACACGAATTTGTGTTCTAAAATTGAAAAATTCAGGATGCACTGATTACATACATTATCACACCTGAGAGAAATGTCCTCCCAAAGTGGATTGATAAACAAAGTCTTCTCAACGACAAACGAGATTTCGGTGGAGCAGTCCATCACTCTCATGTGGATTCGAATGATTTCTGCTCTCCAACATTCATCCAGTCGTCATTCAACAAACATTCATCAGTAACTCGAACACATCAAAGTTAACCAACAACAAACATGATAATACGCATTAAAACTCATCCTACTTCTCACCTTCATGTCTCCACTTCCCCACTGCAAATAGATAGATAATTGAACGAGCGATTTAGCATGCAACAACACTTAATTAAGTGAAGACAAACAACAGAAACAGTGAGAATGAGCATGGCGAAGGCCACCTTGTCGGTTTCTTCGGTTCACTCGGCAGTGAGTCAAGTGAAAACGCATCACACACACACGCACAATTCATTACAATCCTGACTCACACTGCCACATCCTCCTGCATTGTAATCAATATTCAATTATTCATTTAATCCAGGAATCAGAAGCAACCATTGAACAAGTCAACAACAGCCTTTTCCTGCTCTTCTTATGTTCTACGCAGAAAGCCTCGAAAAATTGACTACACTTCCTGATCAACCAGAGGAATATGAGTGGGATATCAGTCTTCATCCGAGAATCATCATTGAATTATGTCTGGATGAGCAGGAGTCACTGTCGAAACACATCACATGCTGTCCAGTGTGGTTTGTTCCCATTGACATATTTATTGCATGTTGCCAGGAAATGAAAATGTTACACAAATCACACACATACACAGACTTACTGCGAGCTGACACAGTGCCTATGATGAAAGAAAACACACACACACTGCTTTCCATGAACATTCACAGAAGACACGAGCGGTAGTGAGAATAATTTTGGAGCCGATGAATTACTTCACATTACTCCGTGACGACTGACTGCATCAATCATTTTGAAACTGAACATCTATAGTGAGTCCGACATGAATGCGTTTCTCTGATTGTTTCCGAGTCAAGGAGAATTTCGGGGGCAAACCTCTCACACTAGTCTCTTCCCCACTCCTAGTTGTCTAATATATATTCCAGTGAGGAGTAGGGAAACAATTCACTCACCTGTCACCCATTGATCACCCCGTCTGTTGATCCTATATTCCAGTGATTCCTTCAGCTCGCCGACCCGATCTATTCTGTTGAATGCTTGCTTCATCTGACGAGTTGACATCGCAATCATCACTGTGATCTGATTGTTTCTGTGGAAGTTCTGACTTCCTGGTGATGGAATATCACACGACAATTGAACTGACTGCAATCGCGGCTCGACATGCCTCAGAAAGTCCTTCACCTGATTGGAGCAGAAGGGGGAGGAGGGGACAGAACAAATCAGATATGAGTAACGAGTAGATCCAGGTTACATGCAGCTGGTCAATCGGAATGAAATGGAGGGAGCGGAATCAACATCCTGTCGACAGGAGTATTCATTCACTTGCTGTCAAAACCAACGCCGAACATGATCACTCGCACGATGATTCCTTTCAAACTGTGTTAGCAATATGCAAAGAATCGTTCAATTCATCAAGCACTCTGATCACTTACATCTCGACAATACGCATCCAAGATCCGTAATGATACGGTGTCATCAGTGCTGGTAATTCTTCTGTCCCAGTCTCTGACCAGTAGGAGCAATTCAACCAGAAATATATCTGAAGTGTATCGTAAATAAAATAGTCATAATTACATGTGTACAGTGAATGGCCTCCGTTGAAGCTCGTCATACGGGATAATTTAGGTAATGCAAGCCTTGCATAAAACCGACTTCATGAAGACTTTCTAGATGCATTAGTAATATATTTTGCATGATACTTTAGAGTGGCTCTTATGAATTTGTGGATGAGTGTGCGCAAAGGACGAGTCGGTTTCCTCAGTGAGATTGAAAGGTGTGAGAAATGCTGTGAGACATCAACACATTGTTGAGAGATTATAATTTCACACGTCTAATTTCTCGGTGCTGGTATTCACTGAGAGTACTCGGTGGCGAGAATTCTATTCAGGACAGGTTTTATTTGGATAATCACTAATTCCGGACTAGTGGAATTTATGCAAGTGAAGAATTTCGGCACTGTTTGTCACCCAATAGAATACCAAATCACATATGTCTATTTGATAAAGACCAAGAGTGGTAGTGTGATTGCGAACTTTCGCCGCATTTTACCGTTATTTTGGCCATGGACGAATTGATGGTATGGACGCCAGCAAATCTTGATTCTCTATCTATGATCAGTAAAAGCCATTGTATCTGAAACACCTAATGACATGGATGCTTGTCTCGGTTACTAGAAACCATGATAAGGACGGTGGATATACTTTGACGCTCACTTACGGATCAAGCTCCATGTCGAAGGTGATTTGATGAGTTGTGAGGCCAGCTGGAAATGTTGACAGAAAACCGAGTCCTATTGGGATGTGACGCTGACGTCCCTTCTCTCACTCAGAAATCGAAAACCGAATACCAATGAAGATAGTAATGAAGATAAAGTGATGAACAGAATTTACTAATGCATTAGTTTTCCACACATGCAGTTAAGTGTTCAGATCAGTGTGACGTTTCCGCTCTCACCTCAATTCCACAGTTCTTAGCGACAAAATGCGTTAGCCACACACTGTCAGTTATCAAAATCACTGTAATAATTCCCTGCGAACAAATCAACTCTTTAAAACCAACTCCACAATTCCGAAACATACCTGAACTTCTCACGCGTTTGCCTATATCGGAAACGGCCGAATTGAACCGTCTGGACAGAACATCATAGAAACTATAGTATTCCTTCTGCATAAGACTCTCGTACGATACTTCCAAGGTGATTCGATTCATTACACTGTCAAAGGAACAATTGTTCACTGCTTCATCCAAGCCAGGATACAGCCTCCATTCCACATTCCTCAACTGAAATAAACACAATCATTAAAATAACTATTGACTTCACGACATGCTGATAAATTGCAATACTGAAGCTGATTGCGATAGACACCAATGAATGAGAAATCATGCATGTTGGCGTGAAGTCGGCCAATTTATTGATCTGTTGAGAGAGTACGGAAATGAAAACTAAAATCACAGAATTCGAGGGATACGTGTGAGCTTCAGTAGTCATGGTGTTTGTGTTTCTTGGTAGAAGAGGGTTTGATAGCTCTATGGAAAACCTTTCCTATTCACCGGTCGAGTAAGGAGTATGTCAGTTAGGATTAGATCCCTGTCGACTCACACATTTCATGACAAACACATCGTCGAATTGCAAACACAAGAAGCGTCGTTCACTGGGTGATTCATGTTACGTTGGACCGAGACAGAGAGAGAGAGAGAGAGAGAGAGTGCACCCGAGTGCGTGCGACACACGATGATAATGTCCGCAGTACTGGTCTTGTGGGAATGTGATTTTGAGTGAATTCGGCGTTTACACGACTAGATAAAATACAGAGATGTTCATCACTCGGAATGCAACGCTTCCTGAGACTTCATTTCACTATTGGAAGAAACCACTCTGACGGAGATTAAATAACATCGTTACACTGAGGAATGTTCACTCACCTGCATTATGCACTTCATATTAAAACATACAGACACGCGGACAGTGAGGAATTCCGCAATACAATCTGAAATGTGAAAACTGGAACCGTGAAACCGTGATACTGCACGGAATAAGTATCACCAAGAATTCCTCAAATTCTACGGATACCCAGATAAACTGTCTGTCAATCATACAAGAACTGACCTGTTCACACCAATCTCGACGAAATCCAATGTCGTCTATGTACACGAATTTGTGTTCTAAAATTGAAAAATTCAGGATGCACTGATTACATACATTATCACACCTGAGAGAAATGTCCTCCCAAAGTGGATTGATAAACAAAGTCTTCTCAACGACAAACGAGATTTCGGTGGAGCAGTCCATCACTCTCATGTGGATTCGAATGATTTCTGCTCTCCAACATTCATCCAGTCGTCATTCAACAAACATTCATCAGTAACTCGAACACATCAAAGTTAACCAACAACAAACATGATAATACGCATTAAAACTCATCCTACTTCTCACCTTCATGTCTCCACTTCCCCACTGCAAATAGATAGATAATTGAACGAGCGATTTAGCATGCAACAACACTTAATTAAGTGAAGACAAACAACAGAAACAGTGAGAATGAGCATGGCGAAGGCCACCTTGTCGGTTTCTTCGGTTCACTCGGCAGTGAGTCAAGTGAAAACGCATCACACACACACGCACAATTCATTACAATCCTGACTCACACTGCCACATCCTCCTGCATTGTAATCAATATTCAATTATTCATTTAATCCAGGAATCAGAAGCAACCATTGAACAAGTCAACAACAGCCTTTTCCTGCTCTTCTTATGTTCTACGCAGAAAGCCTCGAAAAATTGACTACACTTCCTGATCAACCAGAGGAATATGAGTGGGATATCAGTCTTCATCCGAGAATCATCATTGAATTATGTCTGGATGAGCAGGAGTCACTGTCGAAACACATCACATGCTGTCCAGTGTGGTTTGTTCCCATTGACATATTTATTGCATGTTGCCAGGAAATGAAAATGTTACACAAATCACACACATACACAGACTTACTGCGAGCTGACACAGTGCCTATGATGAAAGAAAACACACACACACTGCTTTCCATGAACATTCACAGAAGACACGAGCGGTAGTGAGAATAATTTTGGAGCCGATGAATTACTTCACATTACTCCGTGACGACTGACTGCATCAATCATTTTGAAACTGAACATCTATAGTGAGTCCGACATGAATGCGTTTCTCTGATTGTTTCCGAGTCAAGGAGAATTTCGGGGGCAAACCTCTCACACTAGTCTCTTCCCCACTCCTAGTTGTCTAATATATATTCCAGTGAGGAGTAGGGAAACAATTCACTCACCTGTCACCCATTGATCACCCCGTCTGTTGATCCTATATTCCAGTGATTCCTTCAGCTCGCCGACCCGATCTATTCTGTTGAATGCTTGCTTCATCTGACGAGTTGACATCGCAATCATCACTGTGATCTGATTGTTTCTGTGGAAGTTCTGACTTCCTGGTGATGGAATATCACACGACAATTGAACTGACTGCAATCGCGGCTCGACATGCCTCAGAAAGTCCTTCACCTGATTGGAGCAGAAGGGGGAGGAGGGGACAGAACAAATCAGATATGAGTAACGAGTAGATCCAGGTTACATGCAGCTGGTCAATCGGAATGAAATGGAGGGAGCGGAATCAACATCCTGTCGACAGGAGTATTCACTCACTTGCTGTCAAAACCAACGCCGAACATGATCACTCGCACGATGATTCCTTTCAAACTGTGTTAGCAATATGCAAAGAATCGTTCAATTCATCAAGCACTCTGATCACTTACATCTCGACAATACGCATCCAAGATCCGTAATGATACGGTGTCATCAGTGCTGGTAATTCTTCTGTCCCAGTCTCTGACCAGTAGGAGCAATTCAACCAGAAATATATCTGAAATGTATCGTAAATAAAATAGTCATAATTACATGTGTACAGTGAATGGCCTCCGTTGAAGCTCGTCATACGGGATTATTTAGGTTATTCAAGCAGTGCATAAAATCGAGTTCATTATACGTCGCTATGTGCGTTGATATATTGCATTTCTTTTTCTTTATTGCTGTCTTGGCGAATCTGTGTCTATTTTGAATTGGTTTTTTTATTATATTATATTTGGTATCATTGGATTTCTGCCGTTCTTCCACTTCATAATAAATTTTTTTTCATGTCAGCTTCATTTAGCGTTTTTTCGGGGAGAACATCATTCATGGCTATTTTCATTCGGCGAGTCACGCAGTTCTTCCTAAACGAATCTATATGAGTGAAGTATTTTGGGACGGTTTGTCAACCTATTTAATTCCACACTACTTAAGTCTATCCGATAGACCCTCATTTTTCTATCTCAGGCAGCGCAATAACTGTCTTATAGTTATCAATATAAATAGGAGTAAAAGATTCTGGTGACTCTATGTGGACAGTGATACTCCTCTCAATATGTTTTGATGAGTTTACGCTATCATAGCATCGACTATGTATTCCCCGTCTAACCAATTCACACAATTTAGCGGTGGTCTCACAAAAGTGTGAGTGTGGATATGAACTTCCGGCGGCTTTTACCGGCATGACTATCATTAAGATTCATGTAGAGACGCCAGGGAATCTTGATTCTCTAAGTACGGTAGATATAAGCCATTGAATCTGAAAGATCTAACGACACAGATGCTTGTCTCATTCACTGGAAATTACGGGGACAAAGCCAGAGAGGTTTTGCTGTTCACTTACGGGTCAGGCTCCAAGTCGAAGTCTGTGGATTCGTCCCCTGAAACAACCACCTTATTCAGTCTCAGCTCCAGCATATAACTATGAAACAGCAATCAGTGCGAAGCGTCACTAGACTGTTCATTATTGCAGACTACTACAATCATGCTTTCAGCAAACTAATTATTTCTCATGTTTAGTTTTGCATGTTTTACTTTCGGTTCTTCTCTTGCCAGCTATACTGTTTTCACTTTCGTCAGCCATTCTTTTTCGACTGAAATCCCAGGCTATCTTTAATGTTTTAGTTTTTTGATGGGTTTCTTCAGCGAGATATCGAACCTGTCTATCCTGAAACCAGCTGTCTCAGTCGAGATTGCAACACAGATTGTCTACGTACAAATCCCACTCAGGGAATCTGTTCAGAACATTGAAAAGCCTCACTGTACCACCAGCACCAAGAATGACGATGTGAGAAGTACGGAGTGTGAGGCGGATTGGACGCTGAATTGCGAAAACGAGCAAATCCTTGAAAATGGTGCATTTCGGGAGTCAGCAAGTCGGTCACATCATCCTTGACAAAATTAGTTTGTTGCATTCTTGCCTAATGGCCGTTCATCAAACGTGATGGAGATCAGCGGTGAACTTCGATATCTGTGGAAGGAACCCAGTGTGATGCTATCTTTGAAAAGGGCCCGCGTAATGTATGTGAAAATCTGATGCATTTTGGTTCGCCATAAGTGGAATCTAAAGTATTTGCCGATATCTTGCTGCACAGGGTGTGTAAGACGCCTGAGAAATTGACTCGATGATGTCAGGTTCAGCTTTATCCAGCGTATAGATGAAATGATCGTGTAATCACTGTCATGAGTAGGAAGGATGCTGTCACTCATATTGCAGCTCAACCATCGTCGGGACTCTGGATATTAGAGCTCCCCTAGATTCATTGGATAGAAATGGTCTCTGCAAGACTCTGCACCCTACTCTATCTGACGCCACGGTGACGCATCAGGTGTCGTCTGATTTTCACACGGAATCCTACATGTCAGCGCCCAAAGCATACTCAACTTGGTGTTTGCCTTCCGAGCTTATCTTGATGGCCTGACGCCCTAACTTACTCAATGATTCCATGCTCCAACGATGAGGGTTGGTTGGGACTGAGTCAATCAGAGCAACTGAAGAAAGTCAACCCAGTCGCTACATATAGCTGGATGCACATAGAGAATTCCTACAAAAATAAAATTCCTATAAAATACGCCTCTCCTAGGAACTGACTCGCTCCACCGACACATCAAATTTACAACGTGAAGAGACTTTCAACCCATTTTGCATCAGCTGGTGTCTTCAACTACAAATAACTGAAGACTCTGGCTACACTTGTATATGTGCATGATCATCCGTGAAATGCACATGAACTTCAGTCTGATACCAACTGTTTTCATGAAGGTTTGTTGGCAAAATATCACAAAGAAATGAGTGGCCTACCTGGAACACCGAGATCAGTTGAAGCTTGTGGTTGAGCTGCTGCTGTAAGAAAAGTAGAAAAATCAACTTGAATTGATTCACTCGAAAATTAATACGGATGGAACGTGGCTTATGACTACTCGAATAATAATTGCTCAGCATTTCACATCTCGAAACATTTGAAGACCAAATATGCTCTGAGTGTGAATGGCTGAAGAACTGTCCACCTCTTTTAAGATATGTGTGAAACTTCAGCAAAGTAGCCGTATGTATTTCCATATTAATTGGTTTATTGGATATATCACACAGTTAAACAGTATTTTTTATTGGATGAAAAGTCGACTGCGAACCCGTGCAATATGAATGATTCAACTCGTGTCCACGCGGACATTCAAAACATTCTACTATCCCTATGAGTAGAAATCGGAGAGAACAAAGCAAACTATAAAACTCACATTTCGAAGTCTTATGACTAAATTAGTTTGTTTATTAGACGTATAACACAGTGAAACAGCATTATTTACTGGATTGACGTTATTGTGAACAATGAATTGTGTTCAGAACAGTACCCAGTAAATAATTCTGTTTCGCAATCTGTGTGATATATCTAATTGACCAACTAATATGTCCACCTGATTTACGTTCGACTGAATTGCGAGTAGAATTTCAGAGCTTCGCGCTTCGAATATCTAGGGGTGTAGGTTTTAATTCTACTGCGTATGTATGGTTGCTTATAAGTGATTATCCCTGTTGGTTGGGCGGAATTTCAGGAGTTCGTCGGATGGGAATCCAGCCCAGACCACATCAATGGCTGGCGATAATTGTCCCTGTTAACAAGAGATGGGAAATTAAATTCGCCTTCAGCATACGAATTGTGGATGCTGCCAGATGTCTAGGCATGCATTGACGGTGAATAGGCTGTCGAAAACCAAGTAGATTTCGTTCGAGTCGTATACACAGGAGGGTCAGAATTCCAGTTGGAATCGAGATGAGAATGGAATGTGCGAAACATCACAGCTATTATTCTGTAGTGAAGAGCTTATTCGTGAGTGGCACACACTACTCGATCATTCGAATACACTCATTGATGTGACGAAAATTATTAGATTGACATTATATCGTATAGGTCGCAACATGACTTTTTGATTCAAATTGGTCACTCCTGTTCACATATGATGTGTTATGCTGACTGAACAAGGTGTGATTAACCGAACCACAAAACACACGAATGTGTTTAATTTATCCGTGAAAATATCTCCCTTGTGAGTCGACGTAGGCTATTGTCACACTCTATTCAACATCAGTTGCTGGATTAATTCACTCTCTGGAAGCACACAGTGATGCAGGATAGTCTACAGACGGGGCTTGCAGAACAATTTATCACTGCGCATTCTAATATGAAGACCTAAATCGCATGCCTTGTTCCCTTCCTTCCATCAGTTCTTATCCGTTGATTTTATTGACGTTAGTGTTTTCTAAATCAGTGGTATTGATGTCCCGTTAGCACGTATGCATACAAGTAAGACGAGAAATCTGTGGTCGATGTCTCCGCGAGGCTGCCTGTATATTGCTTGTCACAATTGTGTCTGCGTTATACCCTGTTGTATGTTAACGCATTCATTGTAATTTCTGTGTCTCCCTCTGAACAATTCATCTCCGTGTAGCCAATCAATTTTCACGTGTTTAAGCATTCTTTCAGCTACAGTCGGAATAGTTTGAGATATCATATTCAGACATTCAGTACATTTATCCATTACTCTCTATTGGTGTGAGTTTAAGTTTCACATTTGGTATCTTTCACAGTAATATGAGTTCTTTTACGAGGTTCAGAAAGTTGGAGCCTCTCTGAATATTTAATTCGACTACGCCACGAACATTTATCAATTCCCGCATTCGCTGGAAGCTGGAGAAGAGTGCGCAAACGAGAAACTTTAAGATGTGACGAAATTCGTCAGGCAGCGAGCCCAAGAATATGTTGTTACACAAGAAGAAACAGGAGATGGACTAGGCATATGCTAAGGCGAATTCACGCGCCGGGCCATTCTTCAAATGAATGACTTGAACTGTATCATGTAAGCAGGAAATGCTGGCTTATTGGCATTGATGTAGCTTGATGAGAAAGACTACACAGAACAGAGAGAAATGGAAATGATCTGCTGAAGACTTGCCTTTCAATCCGAAACCCAAAGGAATAATAATAAAACAAAATTGGTATGTGTCTTTGAGGCAAAAACTATACCGACACTTAGCAGAATATTTGAAACCCGTACAAAGTATTAACGAAATAATAACCTGATAATCCAAACCTCTCCCTTCACTAGAAAAAGAGTTGATAAAACTCTTGCCAATTTGGACTAAGAAGTTTCACGTTTACTTGACTTAGCCAAAAGATAATGGACAGTGTGGTGCAGTCGCCATTGTGTATTCACATTCACATAATTCGGAACAAGTCGTATCGAATTTGAGAAAACTACTTATGATATAATGAAATTATTTAACAGGCGCTTGATAAGCATTTTACTTCCTCTAGCAATTAACATTGGAATTTTATCTAGAGAATAATTTTCGAAAGAAACTATACTCAATCAAAAGTGGGAAAATATTTAAAATTAACCTGAAAGAGGTCTACAATTTTAGGCTAGTTTTGTAACTTTGAACTTTGACCCTTTGTGTGTGTGTGACGTTTCTTTCTTATCGGTTGGTAAATTTTGCCTATCTCGATGTGTATACTGATTGATGATCTACTGGAATGCCAAGCTTTCGAAAATTCTCTAGCATTCCTGTTGTTTCCTCTGTCTAATATTTGAACGTTGTCCAAGTCGAAATGATGTCCGTGGTTGTCTGTATGTAGGGATATGAGGGAGTGTATATCATGCTTTTTGAAGGCTAGCTTATGTTCGTGGATACGAAGACGAAAAGGACGTCCACTCTGGCCATTGTGGTGTTTTTCGCAGTTGTTACAATTTATTTATTTTGTAGATGATGTTGGTTTTATCTTGTTTCACTGTTGAATCTTTTGGCTGACAGAGAACTGAGTGAATTGACTTTGTTGGTTTGTGTACGACACCAACTCCTAAAGGTTTGAAGAGTATTGCAGTGATTTCTGAGATATCCTTTATATATGGTAAGGCGAATTTCTTTGTGCTTTCCTCGGGGGCTTTTGGTTTGATAGGTTGGCTTTGGGGTATATGTCTTTTGATGAAATTTCATGCATATCCATTCTTTTGGAAGACGTCCATGTGATATTTTTCTTCAATTTTTCTTAAGATGGGAGTGCTATAATGAGTTCTTGTCCTCTTGAATAATGTTTGTTCGCAATTACTTTTGTGTGTTATTGGATTGTTGCTGTTGTAATTCAGTATTTGATCTGTGTGAGATGATTATCTATACACTTTAGTTTCTAATTTCCTTGTAGTTGTTCGCTTAACTAAGACGTCCAAAAATAGGATTTAGTTCTCGGATTCCTCTTCCCCTGTGAATTTGATGTCGTTGAAAACGTCGTTTATTAAGTTGTAAGTTTTATCTGACTCGTTTCTTTTTCACTTTCACACAGTCTTCTCTATATCACCCTCGAAGGTTTAACTCGTTTCCTGCCACTAAAATTCCCCATCAAGGAGCTGGCTTGTTATATCAATCAGTGACAACCTCAAAGTATGCCTAATCCATTTATCTCAACTTCCTGACGAATGAAAACTAGTTAATTGTCTGTTGTTCGGTTCACTGCCATAGTTCCTTCCTAACTATCCTATCCAGCTACTTAATTTTCAGTCTTCAGCAAAGGAACGTGAGAGAAGAACATTTACAATAAATAAAAGGTGATATAGTCAGTCAGGACCAATAGCTATAAGGAGAGAAAGACTTGTTACAACCTCTATTGGAATATATTAGTCAGGTTTCAACCGTTTAATATCAATGGCGTACGAGAACCTGAAGAGATTTCTGCCTTCATGATTCTTTCTCTATTATTTTTGAAGGAATTCAAAGTGTAAACCAGAAGTGACTGGGCTAATCAAAAATTTACTTTGTCTGAATCACAGATTGACTTCTTGCTATATGTTTAGAAAGTGTACAGTATGTTGCAGACGTTTATCAAAACAGCCACTTTCATTCAATAGATGGACAGGAGGAAAGGATTGGCTGCATGGCACTCTGGTGGAAGGCAGCGAACCAACCAGGAACTTACTCACCAGCCAAATATACAGGAGGAAATTAAGGTCAAATAGTGTATACGCTGGCAAGACTGTTGAGTGAGATTACACACCTGGCGAACCCTTGTGTGACAATGAAGAACTTAAGAGAACAGAATAAAATAGAAGTGTGCTATTAAAACCCTATACTCCACTTTGAACTTGAGGGGAACAATAGTTATTTCAAACTTACAACTGACTACAATCAAACAAGACTAATCACTGTCAAATGTCTCCTCTATGTAAATTTTAAAGTTATATAGACAAAAAGAGTATTCATTCAATATTTTTGAATGCAAAAAACATCATTTTCAACTTACTTTCATCTGATGTAGTAGACTGCAGTAGCAACAGGATGGGACAAATTGTCACCAGTGCCAATGTACGACTCATCGTTCTGAGTAATGACTTAACAAAAGCAGCTTTATTCTTTGACGCTTCTTTCATTTATGTCTTAAAGGGTTTCCACAAACGTGTATATATATTTGCATATTTATGCGTAGGAAGGAGAGCTGACCTCGAATCACAAAACTCATTAGATTGGAATTCAAATCTACGCTTAGTTTATTATGAAATGTCTAGTAATTTTCTGCTAAAAAACAAAACAAAAGAAAAAAATTAAGATCATTGTGAAAAGTGAATGAGTATAGATGTAACAAATAGAATAATATTCACCAATGTTAGTTTGATTTTGAAATATGAGTAAATTGCTTATTTTTTGGAATAGCTTCAGGTTATGAAACACGGAAATTACCTCATTCCTTCAAGCGTCATGTTTTCAAGTGTTGGTTTTCAGCGACGTATTTTTGCTTCAAATGAGACCATGCAATGATACCACTTTGACAGCTTCTGAGAATTAACAATATGTACTGAAAAAAGCTATTTCATCCGGGTTTAGGACTATTCATCAGTAGGATTGAATCCAAGACCTTCGGCTTATAAGTTGGACTGGTGAGCCACTTAGCTACTGGGATTATTATTATTCTTTTTTGTTCCTAATGGAACATAGGGCTTCAGCTGCACGTCTCCACTTGCTTCTGTCTTCTGCCATACTTTTCACCTGCATCCATGTAAGTCCATACTGTCTCAACTCCTCTTCACACGATCTCCTTCATGTCAACCTTGCACTGACGTCCCACTCTCCGCTTCCCTTTCGGGTTCCACTCGAGCAATGACCTGACGCGCGATGTCACCCAGCGCTCTCCTCAGCGAATGTCCAATCCATCTCCACTTTCTCCTGTATATTTGTTGGGCGATTGGTTCTTGTTTTGTTTGTTCCTAGCTGTAGTTTCTTGTTGGGGATTCTTTCCGGTCAGGCCATCTGATCTTCAGTATAGAGCGAAGACAGTTATTGGTTGATAAAGGTCTGCAACAGGCTGTTGAAAATATTTTTTGTGACCCGCCCGCCAACTTTTTGATCCGTATAGAAGAACTGGCTGACTTGATGTTTGTATAGAAGATCCGAATTTTGTTGCTGATGATGAGTGACAAAGATTTTCAGATTGGTTTCAGGTTGATGAATGTGTTTCTGGCCATCCTGATTCTCGCTCGATTTGACATCCTCGTCCGTTCCTCCTGTAGTCGAGAGAGACAATGCTCCCTAGATAAGTGAATGAAGTAACCTCTGTCAAATCCCTCCCATTTATGGTGATTGACGCTGGATGTTACTGCTGTTGTTGTTGGTTGGTTGGTCATTTTCATTACCTTCATCTTGTCTATATCCACCTGGAGCCCTGTCTTCGCCGACTGCTTCTTCGACCAGTTTGTCAGCTTTCGCTTGTAAGTCTTCGATTTTGTGTGACATCAAACATAAATCATCCGCGCGCGAAATCCAGGTCTTCTGGGTTCTTCACGTCGGTCGGTCCAGGATATCCCTGTCTTCTCGTTTCCCACTCACTGTCTGACGCATAATCCAGTCCACTACAATTAGGAATATCATTGGTGATAGTAAGTACCCTTGTCTGACTCTTGTGTTTAATCTGAACGCCTCGCTGAGTTTTCCGTTGTGGATCACTTGACATGTGCCGTTGTCGCCACACTTATTAGATGCATATATATAGAAGGAGCTGTACACTACGAATCGATAAAGGTTAGAATTTGTGGAATATTCAATACTGTCCCACTGGTTGAATAGTGAAAACATACGTTTTGCAACACAGTGGTCTTGCTTTCAATTCCCGGTGGTCTGATGGATATGTGTTTCTGAAGAATCCCAAACTTCAACTAACCAGATGCCTTCCACTCCATGCTTTCCTCTAACTGATGCCAATCTGTAGTCCAACTTGTGATGTCATTTTATTCTGCCAATGATGATTATCAGTGAGATCCTTATATTTGAAACTTGTCATCTGCATGTACTCGTATCCCAAGAGAGTAATTGTGTTTCTACTAAGAAACTATACAAACACGTATTGTTTCAAGTGCCAACGTTCACTTGTTTACTTCGTCAGTGAGCCAAATGAGCTACTCTCAGGTGATGAGTTTTAAATGAGCTGAAATATGCTTCCTGGATTCTAACGTTATTCATCCACAGACAAAAATAACATCATGTTGCCTTCCAGGCATTGTGGAACCATTCGTACTGGCAATTAACATTTCAACCAACCAGAAATACAGAATAACTTGGCAATACTTCGATTTATTTATGAATGTTTCATTGCATATACACCGAAATATTTGTCATTTTCACAAGTTTATTCCTCAGATAACTTGGGTTCATTCACTATCAGCAAGAAAATTTATTCAGAAAATCAAAAATGTAATTTGATTCGTGAAGTTTAGTTTTGGAATGCATTATGTCCGAGGATTACCATAAAATGCAATTTGACGGGTATAAATCAGTCAGCATCCACACAATAGGGCCTGGACATATGGTAAGGGTTTCAGTCTATCAGAGACTAATCAATATTGTGACTCAAGTCTCACGGAGATGAAACATGGCCACAAATAACAGAGCAGCTGTTTACCATCTCTGTCTTAAGTTTAACGAATTTATAATGCACTGATGGATGACAATACATGCTAAATGTCGATTTCGTTGAAGCCATTCAACCCGAATCGGTTTATGGAGTTTTCTCAGTTTTCAACAGCAGTAGTTTTTTATACCGCTTATTGTTTAGTCGAGACTACAGTCGGTTCGGTTTAATATGTTTGCATTTTTCGTTTGAATTATATACCCAAGCGTATGCCACACATTTAACACTGATATTAATATCTTTCTGAAGCACAAGGCTATTTAATTCGTATATTTTGCAGTTATATATCCAGGTTCAAAGAAGCATGGCGAATACACATTTAAAACCTATTTCATTATTATTATTATTATTCGCTTGATTACCGAGCGTAGGGTCAGGCTTCAAAAATACATCTCTACGTTTTCCTGTCCTTTGTGGTGATTTTCAACTTGCCCTACGACTTCCTATAGGCTCTAATCTCCTCTCTACATGGTCTGTGCCATGTCAGCCTAGGACATCGTCCCCCATTCGGCTTCCACTTGACGGTGTGACCTGGCATATGGTGTAACACGACTATCTCCTCAAAGTATGTTCGGTTCATGAGCATTTTCTTCCCAGAATGTGTTGGGAAATAGATTCTTGATTGGTTGGTTCCCATGTTCTTGTTGATGATTCTTTCTTACTGTTTGATTATCACTGTGGCAGATGCTGGTAAACGTCTGCAATGGCCTATTGCAAATAGTTTTTCTTGACGCTCGACTAGTGCACGTTTCTGATTCATATAGAAGAACTGACCGAACTGACATTGACGCTGAAAATCTGCATTTTGGTGTTTATACTGCGGATTGCTGAAGATTTGCAAAATGATTTCACAGCAATAAAAGTTTGACTTGCTTTTTCCATTACGATTTTGAAAGCCTGGAAGTAACAACTGCGTACACTCTTCGAAAAACTCGCAAATCCTGTTTGAGCAACATTATCCTTCACCCACATCACCTTCATCATCTTATTCGCCTACTACAGTCAGCACTATTTTTCAGGCTGATGAGTAATTTTCACTTTACTTTGTAACTACAAACAACGATGAAAGCCATATAACCGCCCATGAAAGCCTCTTAATTACACGTCGCCAACTTCATATAGGAGCACTAAACGTCAGACCCCTGTGCCAAATCAGACAACAGGCAACAGTAGAAAGAACGCTGGCATATTGACCGATGAATGTATGTTATGTTTAGGAGAGACGCACAAAAGATCCGAATGTGGTCATTCACTTAACCTCCCCCGGCCGACAAGGTGAATCTGCAAAAATTCACTTTAAGGGTGTCAGAAGACCCCTCAGCTAGTTAGTGAGGGCTCGAAGGTGTAGGCATAGCATAGCGTGCTAGGACAGGAAAATCATTCCTTGACGGGATCCGAGTAGATAGTCGTATGTGTGTGGTTCGTGTAAAAGGGTTCATTAGAAGAAGGAAGGACAGCATTTCCTATAGTAGTTTTTTCGTAGTCTCTGCTTACGACCCAAAAGACTGCAGTTCGGATGAATTAAATGATAACTTATACCTTCAACTGTCTAATTTGCTGCAAAAAGCAAAAGGTTCAGACATAACTGTTTCAGCAGGCAATTTCAGTGCCCAAGTAGGGAACTTGTATCGAACTGAGAAGTACGTAGGTGGTACATTTCGACTTTACTGACGACGAACCGACCGCGTTGATCGTCTGCTACAGTTGTGTTCAGATAATCATTTGTTCCTAGCCAGCAGTAACTTTAGACACAAAACGGACATAAAAAATATTGGCAGCGAAGCAGTTTTCATCTTTATGGAGACTTTGAGTCCGTTTTCAAGAAAGAAATGGCAAAACGAGTATCTGAGGTCAACAGCAGGACTCCCCTTGAGTTAGCTGTAGACACAGCCGTTAAAGCTGTTAATAAACTGAAAACCAAAGTTAATAAGAGCCATTGGTATTTACACATCATTCGAACAGATTGACCTAAGAAGACTGATACCGGCGAGCTCCGACTTTGATGAAGAGCGACAGCTACTCAAATGCAAACTTACAAGAAGCCTTCGCAACCACGATGAACAGTGATGGGCTACAAAAGCGAAAGAGATGTAAAAGGAATCGGCGATTGATAACACCAGATAACCGTTTAGGCTTGTCATGGAAACAGGTGGTAAAAGGCAAATGATAAGTGAAACAATCTCTGAGCAAAATATTACCATAGTTAACTCACAGGAAGGACGACTAAATTTTGAAATAAACACTTTGTGGAGTAGTTTAATTGGTCCACAGCCACGCTGAACCTACCGACACATTCAAAACCTCCCATAATGGGATATAGACAGAGGTCCTCCGTCCTTATTTGAGGTTACTAAGGCTGTCATATGTCTAGAACGAGGCAAAGATGCGGGACCCGATGAAATGACCCCAGAGGTATTTAAGTACGGCGTACATAGTTTACTGTCTGCGATAACTGTGGTACTAGTAAGCATCTGGGGATCAGAGGAAATCTCGCTGACCAAGTGTAAGTCAATGATTATCCCGATATGCAAGAAAGGGAACAAGTATATCTTAGATAATCACAGAGAGATTAGCTTGACAAATATGATAGGCTTTCAAAAAATTAATCTTTACATAGTCTCAGTAGTCTTATTTCCCAGTGGAACCAACAGAAATGAGATTGTCTCTCCGGTTTTTGCCTCAAATGTAAATTCGAAGTCTAGGTGGCAGGTATTAGAAATATGAACCTTATAATTCAAGCTACTTCTGTTATCAAAGGTAACAAATATTCAATCAACTAAACTTTTCACCAAGGAAAAGTTGACAACAGTCAGATTCAGCGGACCATTCTGGAATTTGCCATGTATAATTGTGGGCGGCATTTCGACCATATCCTAACACATATAAAGTTACAATTCTACCACATCATGACATTTTACCTGAGAAATCTAAGAGCTTCATTCTCATTCAGTAGGTTTACTGCAGTAGGGATGAATAATTACGAATGCGAAACCTCACATATATTGACAGCTATTCATATATACATGTATATGCATATTCTGTGATGGTTATACCTAAGAAACCCTTAACTCGTGCTGAGTGCACAACACCGGTCTTGCCAGCACACTTTTCACCATAAAAATCCGCAAATGCGGCGGTAGCTTGGGAGTTAAACATAATTTCTCATGCCCAATCTCGTTGTCGGTGCATATGCGATCCTCTCGAAATTCAATACGAAACGCCTATATACTTAAAGAGGAAGCCAGATCAACTTACTCATATCTCTGGTCAACACACTCCAAAGTTAAGCATCTACAATATTTCACGGGAAATCTTCAGGTAGCTTCAAGCCGTGGTCAATATTTATTTATTTTATTATTTTAATTTTTGATTACAGCTTGATTCCACACTGTATTTTTGTACAAGTATAGAATTTTCAGCGTGGATATCGGTAGCCCTAATTGTGCAGGCCAACCATAGATATCGGTTGTGCGTCGGCGTGGGCTAGAACCCCGGGCCATATGCATGGTCGGTGAGAGTCCTAACCATTGTGCCACCACTATAGTACTAATATGCTTACATATGTGAAAATATCGAGCATGAAAAACTGATCGCTTAGCAGATTGACGTAATATTCAAAAAGATTTTAGTGAAATATGCTCTTCAAGCACTTATTTTATGAAGATGGCTAAACAACGTAGTCCAGAGGTGTTGTCATATTACCAAATGTATTGCAAAATTTTGAAATTCGTACGCAATATTGATCAGCTCTCAGAATGCGTCTAGTCGAAACAATACAAATGCATGCAGTTAGATGATTCTGAAGATCTCGAAAATACAGATATGGATGCACTAAAATTATTTCACAGGAGAACAATAAAGCACGATATGTGAGTGTTCAACGCGTAACTTAACATCTACGGCACACTAGGTGTCTTCTGTCCTACCCACTGAAAACTAACTGGTTGGTGTGGGGGGTTGATAGAACAATCACCAACCACTCAAGTGGTTGTTATTCGACTCCCCACTAGCGCGATCATGATTCTTCACATAGTTAATTGTACGGCGGTAAAGACTAGAGGTTGGAAATGTGGCTGACAACAACTGGCTTCAAATCTGGACACACCGCAGACCACTAATAACTCAGGGGAATGAAGGAGGATTCTATGAATAAGGGAAACACACTTCAGTTTATTATTTGCTTATATTTTATATATGAATGTCTCTATCCTCAAAATACATTACCATCCTCCTACTTGGAAGCAAGGAAACCATGAAAAACACGTAGTTCCGAAAACCTGGCAGTCGGGCAGCTCTAAACAACCACATTTCAATTACGTTGAGGTGACACGTGGTATATCAGTTTCAAGTTACAATTAATTTTACTCATCGACATTTATATCCAACAAATCGGTAGATCTACACTGACTACCGAAGTGAAACGCGAACATACCCGTGTGACATCACCCTAACATGACAAAATGAAATTCATGAAGTACAATGATTACCTCAATTAATTGCTGACAAATACCTCGAGTGAATATGATTTCGGTCGTGATGCGGGTCAACTTGTCGCATTAGGGAAATTTTCACATTCTCTCTATATCATCAGTGATATCGTATACATAAATGGGAGCTGGTTTACATTCCGAAATCAATCTGGATATGAGAGTGTGATTTTCCTTTGAAACAGGATGGATAGTTCAACTCTGAATAGTTAGGAGCATATGTGGCCACTACTCAGATGCTAACGGTATCTATGCTACGATCACTCCCCTCTGTGAAAACCGACAACTGATTACTAAGCGCTACCAGAATCCACGTTATCAATGGGCTATATAAGAGAACCTTTCAATTCACCATCATCCATGTGTGCAGAACTAGTTCATGAAATGTAGGCGTAGCAATAATTAGTAATTCAGAGAAATACTGTGTCACCTCACCCAGTTTTTCAAACAACCTAGTGTGAATTAATGATGTTCAAAGGAATCGTCTCAATAACCCCTTCAAATAACGATTTCGATCATCAGGATCAGTCGGAATAACAACTTGGATCACTTGGATCAAGAAATCCATGGATCTCGTAAGGCAGGTGTACATGTGAGGACAAAGCCACTGTCTAACCTCCCTCCAAAGCATGAATTTATAGTGATAATGTGCATAATTGTGATACTGAGTTGACCGGAATATATCACAGCATTAATTTTGTGTTGTATACATGGACTTATATGATTCCTCAAGGAAGCCTGAAACAGTCACCTAACAACAAATTACACAAATTCGCCTAAAATAAAGTAATCGGAATCGCTGATCTTAATGATTCAAAGTTATGAAGACACTAGTGGTGGTGTTAACAGAATGGATAATTCAGCCTGCAGTGCCATTTGATAGTACAGCGGCTTCTTCAGTAGAATAATGCAGGTTGATGACAAAATATATAAAAAGCTCACACTGAGTCTTCGATTCAAAAAAGCTATTATTAATTGGCTGTTCTGGTCTTCAACTGACGCTCTCTTTTCTACTTCACTGTAGTCCCTGTTTCCCACTGTACAACACAGGTCACCTCTCCGCTATTCAAGATTGATCCTTCTCTAGAAGAAAGCATTAAACCCTCGTCGAATCACTGTAAGCTTAACCTCCCAGTCTAGACACTCCTTCAGTGTTCAGTTAGTTTTCCCTGTCGATTCACCGACGTGTGAACGATACCTAAACCTACCTGCTGCAAGTTGGGAAAAGATACTTCGCCTGCTCTGTTATTGACTTCTAACGTACAACATGGTCTGTGACGATACGTGGAATCAAACCATCACCCCTGACTTTGCTCGGTTGTAGCTACCCATCGCGTTGCGTGCCCCGTCACCGTCATCAGGTAGTGATTCGCATTAGATGTCTGTGCAACAATTTCATTTAATATAATAATATTATTATATATAATGTGCAGTGCTTGTGAATTAATCTCTCATATTCTCGTTAGAAGTAATCAAGTGAATCAAGTCACATTGTGAATTAGAAATTTCAACCAGGTCACGAAATCTTGCGTGGGCTGCCACATCTATCTACGTGACTATCAATGAGTCCTGATCAGCAGATTTTGCACATTCTTCTTATTCCTCTCTAATCTTTTGTCAGTTACAGAGAGACGAATGTAGTGCATCCTTCTTATCAGTCTCCCTTACTCCTTTCTTTCTTGTCAGTGATGTGCCTCGCTTACAATGTGTACTGTTGTAATGAGACTACTGGCATTTTGTTGTGACAACCCAGTGTGTGTGACGTCCACCTCCATTAATTCAAACGTTGTTTATGTCTTAAGAAAATCAATTCAATATTCATTCTATTCATGACGGTGAAAAAACAGCAGATATCTTGTGATGAAGGTCAAAGCAGAGAACTATTCCAAGGTAGTTTACTGCACTCCTCTATACTACAAACATCGTGTGAACTAAAGATTTCATCAAGATCACGTGCATTCCTGATGTCGAAATAAACTCTCTGATATTCCGAGGGATTCAGCGTAAGAATATTTCGCTCAGATCATTGGCTAATGTCAAACAGTTTAAGACAGTCAGCTTGGAAAGTAATTGGAGAAGAGACATTAAGGTCGTCAGTATATTCGACAAAGTTGATTTCTTTCGAGCAAGACAAGTCATATGGGAAAGAAAGAAAACAGAGGAGGAAAGAGAACGTTATACTGAGGGACACCGACTTCAGTAAGCAAGGAAGACGAAGATTTACCTGCAGAATATAGTATGCTGCTTTCTGTTTGAAAAATAAGCATCCTGGCTGTTAACAGTCCAGGACTCAGTTGGTGTCATGGAAATCAAGCTTATTTAACAAAAGACTTCTGGTAACAGAGTCAAAAGCGGATGTGATGTGAAGGACGAGATTAGGAACATATTAAGCACGCATGTCTAGGCCGGGAACAATGTGATGAAGTGGGACAGCAGCAGTATCTAAATGACATCTATTCTGCTTACAGGCGAACTGATTACGATCACGAATGGATTCATTTGCACAGATGAAACAGTATTCTGCGAGACTATCTTGAATAGTCACAAATAATGTCTTGATTGTTAGGTGAATTGGTCTACTCAATTTTGAAAGTGAATCCTAAATAATGCAGAGTTGATAGTTTGTTTGCTGTGCTGAATTCTAACGTCATGCTTTCTCAATTATATGCAGATATCTATATCTCAAGTTACTCTGACTTAGTGCCTCTACTGAGCCATCATCAGTTCAACCTTAAAATACAATTAAATATTTAGATATATCACAAGTCTAAATAACCTCTGGAACTGAATAAAAACAGTTTACCAACTGAATTATATCTTCTCCACTGAGATGGTTGCTCATCATTGATAGAGACATTTTTCAACTTCCGATTTCAGCAAGGCATTTCTTATCAACTGAAGTGGCGACTATTTCCTGATGTCAGTTTATAATTGTGTTTCAACAGATTGCACAAAATGATACGTTACTCATTCTGATCGTATTACGAAGAAAATTACTGCCTGTGCTTACAACAAATGTTGGAATCGATATGGCACTATTTCACACCTCTGTGATTTGTAATCATATATATTGTTCATTTTTTGTTCATTCATTTCTGTGTAGTCAGAATTCTATTCCGGGTTATCGACATCTGTGCTGGGTCAGCCTTGTTTCTTCTATCTGATGTGCATTAATGCATATAGATTCTGTTATTAGTCTCTCTTTCCATTCGTTCACATTAGATTTCAGAATAAAAACGTTGTCCCACTGAATGTTGTGGTTTCTATTCCATGCATGTTCAGCTTGCTACAGATGAATTTCTTCTATGTTCCTGTCAGCTTGTGTTCATGTGGGATGACCTTTAGTTAGGCGATGTTCATTGACTCCGATTGTGAGTGATCTAGACGCTTGACGCACATATTCATTTAGAAAATTCGGCACAAGATATTTTGTAAATCATATCAATATTTATCCGTCATTTTTTATGTGATATTTTTGCTGATCTGTTTACTTTATAATTAGAAACGTTGGTTTGAAAGTGGTACGAATCGCAATAATTTCGTGATTTCTTCCCATTGATGTGCCAATCTTTTTGTAGTGTTGTAACAATTTTTCGTTTGCAGGCCCCTTTCTTGTCATCCTATGTTTCCACCCTCTTCTGTTTTATCTCCCTCAGATTATCTCTAGTAAATTCTTTTGCATAATTGTTATCAATCAACATTTTTTGGTTAAACGTTTATTTCTTTCTTTCGGTCATCGCCTGATGTTCTAAGTCTGACTATTCTGTGTGCAAGAGCTTCGACTAACCGTCGTCTTCACGTGAGTGCATGAACTGAATATCAATCAATTGGAGAATCTATATTCATCAAGGTCACGCCAGACACATGAAACAAGGCTGACTCAGTACAGCTGTCAATAACCCAGACGAGAATTCTGGAGACACAAACGAATGAACAAAATCAACGACATATATATATGATTACAAACCACAGATGTTTTAATTCTAGACAAAACAATTCCAAAATTCTGTGTGATCACGAGTAAGATCATCACAAGATCGAGAAAACGTATCATTTTGTGTGAAATTTTGAAAAAGAAAGATAATGTACTTGATATGTTTCACAACGCCTAAACGTCACATTGACATTAATCTTGATATCGCTGTGTAGATGAACAGGTTTCTTTATTACTTTGACGGAAATTAGTAAATGGAGTGTGAACCAGGATATTCATGTTATTTATGATGAAATGGATTTCTCACTCATCACACTATTGTGACTTGTGACTTTTTGGGAAAAACAGTCATCTATAATTACATGCGTGTTTACTGACAGTATTCGATGTGTCATACCACTTAACCCACATACGTGCGAATAAAACAGCCATCATGATAATCCACACTATTGTGCTCATGGTACGCGCATGCAAAGATATCGTCATTCACAACCACTTAGTCATGACATGATAACTGATAACTGAGTGATCCGTTATCATTCGAAAATACACTAAAATGAAAACACTTGTGTAGGTCAATCTGAAGAATCACTGCGTGGGTGGAGCATCGTTTGATGATCACACGGACGTTTACAAGAACAAGGATAAATCTATAAAAGCAGATGAAGTTATTCATCGAGTGAATTCGTTCTTTCCTGCTTTGGTGTAGACAATCATGTTCGCACAGAAAATGCTTGTGTTGATCTTGCTTATTGTGTTGTCGTTCACTGATGGTAAGTCACAATTATTTAATCGTATGCATTTGACTGAGATATTTAATTATGAATACATTTCCACAAGTGCATATATATGTATGTATATGAGAGATTATTAGTGAAAATGAGCAACCGCCCTTTGGATAGTTCGCCATGGTTGAATACAACATTCTTGAATAACACATGAATAATTATATTCCAGCGAGTATACCTGAGACATTAGTAGGATCCACTATGTGACAGCTGTTATCAGTGTAGCTCAAAGTTAGCTGGGAGTGATATCGCTTTCTGTGTCTATTACAGTCCTAGAGGAGATCACCTGCAAATCCGAATAGATCAGTGGAAACTTCCCTGATGGTAGCAACATGTGAGTCGGCTTCGAACATCAGGAAGGAAATGAGTTCCTTCAAGATTGTTGATACACCCTGCTGACGAGCGAGTACCAACAAGCACAGTAACTAGTTCCAAAGCTTCCTGGCGATTTATCACAGTCACCAAACAACAATTCACAGTGAACCGTGATGGTAGGCCACTTAGAACTGGGAACACATCGCAAACGTGACTGAAACAATTCAGTCTGTTGGTAAAGATGATATGTGCTGCTTGTAATTACTGTCAAACTGCCACTTACAAAAAAGAAAATGTGGCCTTCTTACTGTCTTCGAGAGTTAGTTTTTCACGGCCTCATCTGCTTCAAGCTTGATTACTGATTGATATCAGTTAAAGAACAACTGAAAAGAAGGAAATAATTGGACAGCTGTTTCGTCCTCATTCAAGCCTCCTTATCCAAGACACATGCATACCAAATAGAGGGTATTAAGTGTTTGATATTCTTGACATGCCTAACTGCACAAAATCGTACCCTGGTTTCTGGTGATTTCTCAGACAAATACGAGGGAAGGCATCTCTCCTTCTTTGGCAGTACTTCGTAAAAACCGAGAAGCAAACTGAAGTAATTTCACTTCATCTTATATTATGGACAGTAATGCAAAATTAATGACTGGATGTCGTTTCAAGCATGATTTATTCCTTACAATCATATCACTGTAGTCACGCAGCTTTCGCACTTAATTTAGATCGTTTCTATTTTATCGTGCTTTTGAAAGAGATTTCCAGTAATATGCACATTAGTGTTGCGTCATTTCCATCACGTGCAATCAATGTTCATTCAATGTATCGTGATTCAGCGAGTGAAGTTCCTTCTCCCTTAATCACACTGCTTTTCAACAATTTTACTCCATCCAAGCCTACCCTGTCACTGCATGCTTTCGGATGCTTATCAATGCCTGGCTTCCTCTCAAAACGCATAACTCACTAGAGTGTGTTACTTCTAATTGAGTTGAATACCTGTCATAATAACCCTACTGACTCATATGCGTTCGTTTCAACCAATCATCTGTTCTCACAATCATTATCGCTCTATTTGTTCAGTCGAATTCTTGAAGACAGGAAACATAATTTAGTTATATACAGAGAATAATCAGCTTAGAAAGTTACTGTCAAAACTTAGACATGAATCGGCAGTAACTCAGTAACTTATAACTAAGTTCACACTTTGCAGTTTGAGACAATATCACACAGTGTACCTGAGAATTCATTTTAAGGAACACACTTTCGTTCACTGAACTCAGGAAAAGAGTTCGTCAGGAGTAACCCTGGAGGGGTTGTTCATCGAAGAATAGCATTATACCATGAAATCGCAAAGGTAGAATTGACGGGTCATTGTATTCCGACCGAGGTGGTTGAATGAGTGATCAACTCTGTCTCATCACCTGAGTGTCATGAGTTTGCCCACTGATGGCGTCATGGATGTACACCATCAAAGTGTTCCGAATTAGGAAGAAGCAGCTGTCCAGTAGTCAGTGGTTTGCAATGATCTCTCTAGCCGATGTTGGTTGGCTGGTGACAAGACCTGCATTCATAAACTGGTAATGTTAGTGTGAATTCGACAATGAGAAATTCTGTGAGCGTATGAAATTTTAGAAGTGAAATTCCTTCTTCCTCGTCTGATTTCATGTAATGACAGTGAAAAAGGTTGCAGCATCTTATGTCGGTTAAATATACAGCAGTATAAATAAGACCAATGTCTCAGTGAGGTGACCCCATGATGTGCGACAAAGATTTACATTGTCTTTTGTATGACATCAGTAGAACATGTACTTCATTTGACGTGTTACTCCACACTATTCGTTTTCCTTGTAATATTTCTTTTGTATAAAATTCTCCAAAAATGTTATTCAAATCTTTTATGGACTATTATTGAGTTGCAGCATACTAACTGTAATAACTCTGTCATTATTATTTGTTATTTCTAGGGTGGCAACAGAAGTGCGCCAGAAAACGACAACAATGTGACACATCTGACGATTGTTGTTACCCATTCTATTGTGAGAATGCAAGATGTACGGGCTGTCTCTATGCAACCCACAAATGCAAAAGGAATCAGCAATGTTGTTCAGGCAAATGTGTTAATGGCACTTGTGATTGGGCTTGGAGACCATCAGTTCCACCGGTGGATGTAGCCTATATGTGAGGTAATGCCAGTCTCATTGTGAACGTAGTTTGGTCTCACGCTAATGATGATTTGTAGTGTTTGTTGACTGCAGAATAAATTCACTGGTAAAAATAATTTCTTTTGCAACACATGCTTTTGTCAGTTTGTTGAATTGTGTTCGTGGGGTCTGGTTACATCACAGGGAATCAGTAGTTATCTTACCTCAAATAATTATTTGAAAGAGGCTTCAAGTTTTTATCGCAGCAATTTCGCATCGGTTATTTCTAATTTTATACGGATGCAGACAGTCAGTCTTCATTGGCTAATTCTCAGTAATAGGCTATTCTTCAAAATATAATAATAGGAATAAATAATTCCTGAATGTCTGGTTGAATAATGGTTGAAACATTGGGGCGAATTCAGATTCAAGTTTCTTTGATTATTACAATTAGGGTTGGTGCATCATTTTACTGTTTCCGTGAACATCAGACGCAATATTCAGTGTAGCATTATACACAGAGTAAAACACTAACAAGCCGATGTCCCTATGTAAAAAATATTTCAATAAAGCAAGCATTTGTATTGATAAGAAAATACGTATTGGTCTATCGTTCGATGCAAAAATAAGTGTATCACTCAATTTCGCTGTGTGGCTCGCAATCACGATCCGTTCAGCACAGTTGTTGTTTATGAGTCTGTGTCTCTGTGCAGTTACATAGAATTGATATTTAAGTTGTAAGCAGATGCACGCGAGCCATTGAAACGAATCACGGCCTGTTAATATATGCGTAAGACCTGGGCATTGTGGTAGTAAGTAATTCCATATATGGTTTTTCATTAGACGTATCACACAGTGAAACAGTATTATTTCCTGGATCACGAAGAAACTGAGGGAGTTTCCATGAGGTTACAAATAACCCACATTGTGGCAAATATATTCATGGATAGGTGGGAAGATGTAGCGGCTGAAACGTTTAGCTCCACCTCAAAAAAGAAATGGTGGATGTATGCAGATGACACATTCATTGTACTTAGAACACAGGATTATATATAATTATCGAACACATTAACTTAATAGTGGAGGCAATTCAGTTCATTTATGAATTGGAAATTCACGAAAGGGAACTTCCAATGTTCGATTGTAGCGTAGAAAGGAAAGAAGATCGGAAGATAAACACTAGTGTCTACAGAAAACCCTCATATTCAAACGTATATTTTGATTTCTAATCATCCCATCCAATGTCAGTAGAAAAAGAAGGCTGAAATGTCCAAGTGACAGAGCACAAAAACTAAGTAGTACCAGGAAAATCTAAGACAGGAATTGAGACACATAAGAGAAGCTCTGAAACCTAATAATTACCCTGATAAATTAGTCAGAAAGTATGCAGGGAAATGTAAAATTATAATAAATAATCAACGCCTCAAATGTAAATACGAAGTCTAGGTGGCAGGTATTAGAAATATGAACCTTATAATTCAAGCTACTTTTGTTATCAAAGGTAACAAATATGCAATCAAGTAAACTTTTCACCAAGGAAAAGTTGACAACAGTCAGATTCAGCGGACCATTCTGGAATTTGCCATGTATAATTGTGGGTGGCAACCCGACCATATCCTAACACATATAAAGTTACAATTCTACCACATCATAACATTTTACCTGAGAAATCTAAGAGCTTCATTCTCATTCAGTAGGTTTACTGCAGTAGGGATGAATAATTACGAATGCGAAACCTCACATATATTGACAGCTATTCATATATACATATATATGCATATTCTGTGATGGTTATGCCTAACAAACCCTTAACTCGTGCTGAGTGCACAACACCGGTCTTGCCAGCACACTTTTCACCATAAAAATCCGCAAATGCGGCGGTAGCTTGGGAGTTAAACATAATTTCTCATGTCCAATCTCGTTGTCGGTACATATGCGATCCTCTCGAAATCCAATACGAAACGCCTATACTTAAAGAGGAAACCAGATCAACTTACTTATATCTCTGGCCAACACACTCCAAAGTTAAGCATCTACAATATTTCACGGGAAATCTTCAGGAAGCTTCAAGTCGTGATCACTACAATACTAACGTGCTTATACATGTGAAAATATCGAGCATGAAGAAGATGAGCGCTTAGCTAATTGACATAATATACAACCACATTTAAGCGAAATATTCTCTTCTTTTCTGATTACAGCTCGACTCCACACCGTATTTTTGGTACAGGTATGGAATTTTCAGCATGTGATATCGGTAGCTCAAATTTTGCAGGCCGACCATGGATATCAAGTGTGCGTTGACAGGGGATCGAAACCCGGACCATATGCATGATCGGCAAGAGTCCTAACCACTGTGCCACCTACGCACATATACTTATTTTATGAAGATGGCTAAACAACGTAGTCCAGAGGTGTTGTCATATTACCAAATGTATTGCAAAATTTTGAATTCGTACGCAATATTGATCAGCTCTCAGAATGCGTCTAATCGAAACAATACAAATGCATGCAGTTAGATGATTCTGAAGATCTCGAAAATACAGATGTGGATGCACTAAAATTATTTCACAGGAGAACAATAAAGCACGATATGTGAGTGTTCAAAGCGTAACTTAACATCTACGGCACACTAGGTGTCTTCTGTCCTACCCACTGAAAACTAACTGGTTGGTGTGGGGGGTTGGTAGAACAATCACCAACCACTCAAGTGGTTGTTATTCGACTCCCCACTAGCGCGATCATGATTCTTCACATAGTTAATTGTACGGCGGTAAAGACTAGAGGTTGGAAATGTGGCTGACAACAACTGGCTTCAAATCTGGACACACCGCAGACCACTTAGAACTCAGGGGAACGAAGAACGATTCTATAAATAAGGGAAACACACTTTAGCTTATTATTTGCTTACATTTTATACATGAATGTCTCTATCCTCAAAATACATTACCATCCTCCTACTTGGAAGCAAGGAAACCATGAAAAACACGTAGTTCCGAAAACCTGGCAGTCGGGCAGCTCTAAACAACCACATTTCAATTACGTTGAGGTGACACGTGGTATATCAGTTTCAAGTTACAATTAATTTTACTAATCGACATTTATATCCAACAAATCGGTAGATCTACACTGACTACCGAAGTGAGACGCGAACATACCCGTGTGATATCCCCTAACATGACAAAATGAAATTCATGAAGTACAATGATTACCTCAATTAATTGCTGACAAATACCTCGAGTGAATATGATTTCGGTCGTGATGCGGGTCAACTTGTCGCATTAGGGAAATTTTCACATTCTCTCTATATCATCAGTGATATCGTATACATAAATGGGAGCTGGTTTACATTCCGAAATCAATCTGGATATGAGAGTGTGATTTTCCTTTGAAACAGGATGGATAGTTCAACTCTGAATAGTTAGGAGCATATGTGGCCACTACTCAGATGCTAACGGTATCTATGCTACGATCACTCCCCTCTGTGAAAACCGACAACTGATTACTAAGCGCTACCAGAATCCACGTTATCAATGGGCTATATAAGAGAACTTTCAATTCACCATCATCCATGTGTGCAGAACTAGTTCATGAAATGTAGGCGTAGCAATAATTAGTAATTCAGAGAAATACTGTGTCACCTCACCCAGTTTTTCAAACAACCTAGTGTGAATTAATGATGTTCAAAGGAATCGTCTCAATAACCCCTTCAAATAACGATTTCGATCATCAGGATCAGTCGGAATAACAACTTGGATCACTTGGATCAAGAAATCCATGGATCTCGTAAGGCAGGTGTACATGTGAGGACAAAGCCACTGTCTAACCTCCCTCCAAAGCATGAATTTATAGTGATAATGTGCATAATTGTGATACTGAGTTGACCGGAATATATCACAGCATTAATTTTGTGTTGTATACATGGACTTATATGATTCCTCAAGGAAGCCTGAAACAGTCACCTAACAACAAATTACACAAATTCGCCTAAAATAAAGTAATCGGAATCGCTGATCTTAATGATTCAAAGTTATGAAGACACTAGTGGTGGTGTTAACAGAATGGATAATTCAGCCTGCAGTGCCATTTGATAGTACAGCGGCTTCTTCAGTAGAATAATGCAGGTTGATGACAAAATATATAAAAAGCTCACACTGAGTCTTCGATTCAAAAAAGCTATTATTAATTGGCTGTTCTGGTCTTCAACTGACGCTCTCTTTTCTACTTCACTGTAGTCCCTGTTTCCCACTGTACAACACAGGTCACCTCTCCGCTATTCAAGATTGATCCTTCTCTAGAAGAAAGCATTAAACCCTCGTCGAATCACTGTAAGCTTAACCTCCCAGTCTAGACACTCCTTCAGTGTTCAGTTAGTTTTCCCTGTCGATTCACCGACGTGTGAACGATACCTAAACCTACCTGCTGCAAGTTGGGAAAAGATACTTCGCCTGCTCTGTTATTGACTTCTAACGTACAACATGGTCTGTGACGATACGTGGAATCAAACCATCACCCCTGACTTTGCTCGGTTGTAGCTACCCATCGCGTTGCGTGCCCCGTCACCGTCATCAGGTAGTGATTCGCATTAGATGTCTGTGCAACAATTTCATTTAATATAATAATATTATTATATATAATGTGCAGTGCTTGTGAATTAATCTCTCATATTCTCGTTAGAAGCAATCAAGTGAATCAAGTCACATTGTGAATTAGAAATTTCAACCAGGTCACGAAATCTTGCGTGGGCTGCCACATCTATCTACGTGACTATCAATGAGTCCTGATCAGCAGATTTTGCACATTCTTCTTATTCCTCTCTAATCTTTTGTCAGTTCTAGACAGACGAATGTAGTGCATCCTTCTTATCAGTCTCCCTTACTCCTTTCTTTCTTGTCAGTGATGTGCCACGCTTACAATGTGTACTGTTGTAATGAGACTACTGGCATTTTGCTGTGACAACCCAGTGTGTGTGACGTCCACCTCCATTAATTCAAACGTTGTTTATGTGTTAAGAAAATCAATTCAATATTCATTCTATTCATGACGGTGAAAAAACAGCAGATATTTTGTGATGAAGGTCAAAGGAGAGAACTATTCCAAGGTAGTTTACTGCACTCCTCTATACTACAAACATCATGTGAACTAAAGATTTCATCAAGATCACGTGCATTCCTGATGTCGAAATAAACTCTCTGATATTCCGAGGGATTCAGCGTAAGAATATTTCGCTCAGATCATTGGCTAATGTCAAACAGTTTAAGACAGTCAGCTTGGAAAGTAATTGGAGAAGAGACATTAAGGTCGTCAGCATATTTGACAAAGTTGATTTCTTTCGAGCAAGACAAGTCATATGGGAAAGAAAGAAAACAGAGGAGGAAAGAGAACGTTATACTGAGGGACACCGACTTCAGTAAGCAAGGAAGACGAAGATTTACCTGCAGAATATAGTATGCTGCTTTCTGTTTGAAAAATAAGCATCCTGGCTGTTAACAGTCCAGGACTCAGTTGGTGTCATGGAAATCAAGCTTATTTAACAAAAGACTTCTGGTAACAGAGTCAAAAGCGGATGTGATGTGAAGGACGAGATTAGGAACATATTAAGCACGCATGTCTAGGCCGGGAACAATGTGATGAAGTGGGACAGCAGCAGTATCTAAATGACATCTATTCTGCTTACAGGCGAACTGTTTACGATCACGAATGGATTCATTTGCACAGATGAAACAGTATTCTGCGAGACTATCTTGAATAGTCACAAATAATGTCTTGATTGTTAGGTGAATTGGTCTACTCAAATTTGAAAGTGAATCCTAAATAATGCATAGTTGATAGTTTGTTTGCTTTGCTGAGTTCTAACGTCATGCTTTCTCAATTATATGCAGATACCTATATCTCAAGTTACTCTGACTTAGTGCCTCTACTGAGCCATCATCAGTTCAACCTTAAAATACAATTAAATATTTAGATATATCACAAGTCTAAATAACCTCTGGAACTGAATAAAAACAGTTTACCAACTGAATTATATCTTCTCCACTGAGATGGTTGCTCATCATTGATAGAGACGTTTTTCAGCTTCCGATTTCAGCAAGGCATTTCTATCAACTGAAGTGGCGACTATTTCCTGATGTCAGTTTATAATTGTGTTTCAACAGATTGCACAAAATGATACGTTTACTCATTCTGATCGTATTACGAAGAAAATTACTGCCTGTGCTTACAACAAATGTTGGAATCGATATGGCACTATTTCACACCTCTGTGATTTGTAATCATATATATTGTTCATTTTTGTTCATTCATTTCTGTGTAGTCAGAATTCTATTCCGGGTTATCGACATCTGTGCTGGGTCAGTCTTTTTTCTTTCATCTGATGTGCATTTAATGCATATAGATTCTGTTATTAGTCTCTCTTTCCATTCGTTCACATTAGATTTCAGAATAAAAACGTTGTCCCACTGAATGTTGTGGTTTCTATTCCATGCATGTTCAGCTTGCTACAGATGAATTTCTTCTATGTTCCTGTCAGCTTGTGTTCATGTGGGATGACCTTTAGTTAGGCGATGTTCATTGACTCCGATTGTGAGTGATCTAGACGCTTGACGCACATATCCATTTAGAAAATTCGGCACAAGATATTTTGTAAATTATATCAATATTTATGCGTCATTTTTTATGTGATATTTTTGCTGATCTGTTTACTTTATAATTAGAAACGTTGGTTTGAAAGTGGTACGAATCGCAATAATTTCGTGATTTCTTCCCATTGTTGTGCCAATCTTTTTGTAGTGTTGTAACAATTTTTCGTTTGCAGGCCCCTTTCTTGTCATCCTATGTTTCCACTCTCTTCTGTTTTATCTCCCTCAGATTATCTCTAGTAAATTCTTTTGCATAATTGTTATCAATCAACATTTTTTGGTTAAACGTTTATTTCTTTCTTTCGGTCATCGCCTGATGTTCTAAGTCTGACTATTCTGTGTGCAAGAGCTTCGACTAACCGTCGTCTTCACGTGAGTGCATGATTATTATTATTTATTATTGTATCCTTTAGTTCCTAGAGGAACATAGGGCTTCAGCTGCGCACCTCCATTGACTTCGGTTTTCTGACAACTTTTTCAACCTGCTCCAGGTCTGTCCACATGCTTTCATCTCCTCCTCGCATGACCTCCTCCAAGTCACCCTTGGACGACCAACTCGCCGCCTCCCTTTCGGGTTCCACTCGAGGGCTTGTCTAGTGATGTCACTTGATGGTTTCCTCAGCGTATGGCCAATCCATCTCCATTTCTTTCTGCCTATTTGTTTCACAATCGGTTCCTGATTGGTTCGCTCCCAGAGATCCCTGTTGCTGATCTTTTCTGGCCATCTGATCTTGAGTATTGAGCGGAGACAGTTGTTAATGAAGGTTTGAAGTTTGTTTGAGATGCTCTTTATGACTCGCCAAGTCTCTGATCCGTATAGTAGCACTGACTTCACATTGGAGTTGAAAATCCGGATCTTATTTTTGATGCTGATTGCTGTTGACCTCCACACAGATTTGAGAGTAATGAAAGCTTGTCTTGCTTTTCCGATTCTGGCTTTGATGTCCTCGTCAGTTCCGCCTGTAGTTGAGACGATGCTTCCCAGGTAGGTGAAGGAGGTTGTTTCTTTCAGGTTCTTCCCATTTATGCTTATTGTGGTCTGTTGGTGTTGTTGATGTTGGCTAGGAATCTTCATTATCTCTGTTTTATCTATGTTCACGTGAAGTCCTATCTTTGATGCTTCTTCTGCCAACTTGTTACTTTTCACTTGCATATCTTCCAGTTTATGGGAAATCAGACATATATCATCGGCGAAATCCAGATCCTCCAAGTCTTTTGTGTCAGTCCATTTTATGCCTGTTCCCTCGTTGGTTGCCGTTGTCTGTCGCATTATCCAATCAATTGCAATCAGGAAGATCATTGGTGATAGTAGACAGCCTTGCCTCACTCCCGTCCTCACTTCGAAGGCTTCCGTAAGTTTCCCGTTGTGGATTACTTGGCATGCAGCATTGTCGTATAACTGTTGGATGAGGTGTATAATTGTCGATGGGACCCCGTAGTAGCGAAGTAGTTTCCAAATGACCTCTCGATCGACGCTGTCGAAGGCCTTTTCAAAGTCGATGAAGTTGAGATAGAGAGGTGACTGCCATTCCAAGCTTTGTTCAATGATGATCCGTAGAGTGGCGATTTGATCAATACATGATTTGTTTCTCCTGAATCCAGCCTGTTCCGGACGAAGTTTTTCATCTAGGGCTTGTTTGATTCTCTCCAGGATGATGCGACTTAGTATCTTGCTTGGAATGGACAGAAGCATAATTCCACGCCAGTTTTTACATTGACTTAAGTCTCCTTTCTTTGGAAGTTTGAATAAGTAACTGTTCTTCCAATCCTCGGGTACTTTGCCCTCTTTCCACACCTTCTCCAGTAGTGGTGTCATCAAGTCCGCTGTTGTCTCTGGGTCTATTTTCAAAGCCTCTGCTGGGATTCCATCTGGTCCCGGTGTTTTCCCAGCTTTAAGCATCTTGATTGCATTCAGGACTTCTGATTTCGTCGGGGGGTCAGTGTTCACTGGTAGTTCTGCTTCCGTTGTTGGTATTGCTGGACGTGTTGTAGGTGGCGGACGATTTAGAAGTCTTTTGAAGTGTTCAACCCAGTGCTTTCTCTGTTCCACCTCTTTGGTGATTGACTTTCCATTGTCGTCCTTTATTGGCTTAATCTGTGTCGAACGTTTGCCCGAAAGGTTCCTAGTTGTTTGGTAGAGTGTGGCGAGGTCTCCTTTGCCTGCAGCTTGTTCTGCTTCGTTTGCCATGGTTTCATAATATTTTCTTTTGTCTTCCCTGGCACTTTTCTTCACTCTTTTGTTCAGTGTATTGTAGCTTGCATTCAGCTCCTGTTTTTGTTGCTCGTCGTGCACTGGATAATCTTTTGCTTCACTGTCCTTCTCTCTTCTATTAGTTTCCAAGTGTCCGTAGTGAGCCACTGTTTGTCCTGTCTCTTTTTTCTGCCTAGAATTTCTATGCAGGTTTGGCTCCACACCGTTTTCAAGTTGTTCCAGTGCTTTTCAACGCCGACCTCTTCGCTAGTGTTGATTTGTGTCTCGGCTTTGTCCTTTATGCTTGCAATGAAGATGTCCTTTGTAGCCTGGTCCTTCAGCTTTTGAGTGTTGAACTTGGCTTGTGGTCTATCTGCAGCTCCTGATTCCCTGAAAGCTTTTAATTTGATTTGGATTGTCCCTTGTACGAGATAGTGGTCTGAGCCAACGTCTGCTCCTCTTCTTGCTTTTGTGTCCAGTAGGCTGCGCCTCCACTTCCTTGAGATTGAGATGAAGTCGATTTGGTTTTTGGTTTGCCCGTCTGGTGACACCCATGTAGCCTTGTGGATATCTTTGTGCTTGTATACACTGCCACCAATCACCAGTTCGTTGAAGGCGCAGAAGTCGGCGAAGAGTTCTCCGTTTTCATTCATTTCTCCTAGAGCTTCTCTACCCATGATGAGTTCCCTTCCCGTATTGTCTGGTCCCAGTTTGGCGTTCATGTCTCCCATTAGTATTTTCATGTCGCCAGCTGGAGTATTGTCCATTGTTGCCTGTAGTTGCCTGTAGAATTCTTCTTTCTTCTCGAGGTCTGCGTTGTTTGTGGGTGCATAACATTGTATGATTGACACTTTCCTTCCTTTGGAGTTGAACCTGGCGGTCATTATCCTGGACGAAATCGCCTCCCATTGTATCAGGGCTTTCGTTGCCGTTGGTGACATCATGATAGCCACGCCCTCGGTGTGCGTGTGGTTATCTTCTGGGTGACCGGAGTAGATCACTGACTCACCTGTTGACAATTTGGTGAGTCCACTCCCATTCCATCTGCTCTCACATATTCCCAGCACTTGTATTCCGTATCTTTTCATCTCGTTGGCGATCTGGGCAGCTTTCCAGTCTCGTACATAGTTCGGACGTTCCATGTTCCTACACAGACTTTTTCTTTTGGTGCAAGGAGGTTCACATACTGAAGTTTCTTTAGCAATTTTTGTTTACAGGGTGGGGTTGCTAGCCTCACGCCTGAGAAAAGAATGATTACATTAAGTAAAAGTTTAGAGAGAAGCAACTTTTTGGGTTGCTCCCCTCAAAATCAGAAAATAACGGACAAACAATGAGAACAACATCAACAAAGGAAACAGTTCACAGAAAAAAGGGCAAAAAGCGACGACAACTATACAATAAGACAACATGCAATATAGTTCAGTACATTTAACTAAAATGATATCTTAACCATAAACTCACTGACTTGGAGCAACTTGAACATATAAATCCAACAATATATACAATTATAGATGTGTTTATGTTTAAAAATTCCACAAATCCAAACAGTGAGTTATGTGTATTATCTGTCAATAAGATTGTATTTTTTGGATTCAGTGTTCGAAAGGTTAATAATTGTGATAATTTCCGCAAACACTTTGCATAAAATTTTAGAGTAATAAGAGATTTTATTTATGACCAAAATGTAGCGTAATAGTCGAAAAGCGCGCTCAAATTTTTCATAAAAAAAATCAATTGGAGAATCTATATTCATCAAGGTCACGCCAGACACATGAAACAAAGCTGACTCAGTACAGCTGTCAATAACCCAGACGACAAATCTGGAGGCACAAACGAATGAACAAAATCAACGAAATATATATATATATATGATTACAAACCACAGATGTTTTAATTCTAGACAAAACAATTCCAAAATTCTGTGTGATCACGAGTAAGATCATCACAAGATCGAGGAAACGTATCATTTTGTTTGAAATTTTGAAAAAGAAAGATAATGTACTTGATATGTTTCACAACGCCTAAACGTCACATTGACATTAATCTTGATATCGCTGTGTAGATGAACAGGTTTCTTTATTACTTTGACGGAAAGTAGTAAATGGAGTGTGAACCAGGATATTCATGTTATTTATGATGAAATGGATTTCTCACTCATCACACTATTGTGACTTGTGACTTTTTGGGAAAAACAGTCATCTATAATTACATGCGTGTTTACTGACAGTATTCGATGTGTCATACCACTTAACCCACATACGTGCGAATAAAACAGCCATCATGATAATCCACACTATTGTGCTCATGGTACGCGCATGCAAAGATATCGTCATTCACAACCACTTAGTCATGACATGATAACTGATAACTGAGTGATCCGTTATCATTCGAAAATACACTAAAATGAAAACACTTGTGTAGGTCAATCTGAAGAATCACTGCGTGGGTGGAGCATCGTTTGATGATCACACGGACGTTTACAAGAACAAGGATAAATCTATAAAAGCAGATGAAGTTATTCACCGAGTGAATTCGTTCTTTCCTGCTTTGGTGTAGACAATCATGTTCGCACAGAAAATGCTTGTGTTGATCTTGCTTATTGTGTTGTCGTTCACTGATGGTAAGTCACAATTATTTAATCGTATGCATTTGACTGAGATATTTAATTATGAATACATTTCCACAAGTGCATATATATGTATGTATATGAGAGATTATTAGTGAAAATGAGCAACCGCCCTTTGGATAGTTCGCCATGGTTGAATACAACATTCTTGAATAACACATGAATAATTATATTCCAGCGAGTATACCTGAGACATTAGTAGGATCCACTATGTGACAGCTGTTATCAGTGTAGCTCAAAGTTAGCTGGGATTGATATCGCTTTCTGTGTCTATTACAGTCCTAGAGAAGATCACCTGCAAATCCGAATAGATCAGTGGAAACTTCCCTGATGGTAGCAACATGTGAGTCGGCTTCGAACATCAGGAAGGAAATGAGTTCCTTCAAGATTGTTGATACACCCTGCTGACGAGCGAGTACCAACAAGCACAGTAACTAGTTCCAAAGCTTCCTGGCGATTTATCACAGTCACCAAACAACAATTCACAGTGAACCGTGATGTCAGGCCAATTAGAACTGGGAACACATCGCAAACGTGACTGAAACAATTCAGTCTGTTGGTAAAGATGATATGTGCTGCTTGTAATTACTGTCAAACTGCCACTTACAAAAAAGAAAATGTGGCCTTCTCACTGTCTTCGAGAGTTAGTTTTTCACGGCCTCATCTCCTTCAAGCTTGATTACTGATTGATATCAGTTAAAGAACAACTGAAAAGAAGGAAATAATTGGACAGCTGTTTCGTCCTCATTCAAGCCTCCTTATCCAAGACACATGCATACCAAATAGAGGGTATTAAGTGTTTGATATTCTCGACATGCCTAACTGCACAAAATCGTACCCTTGTTTCTGGTGATTTCTCAGACAAATACGAGAGAAGGCATCTCTGCTGCGTTGGCAGTATTTCGTAACAAAACCGAGAAGCAAACTGAAGTAATTCAAGTTCATCTAATATTATGGACAGTAATGCAAAATTAATGACTGGATGTCGTTTCAAGCATGATTTATTCCTTACAATCATATCACTGTAGTCACGCAGCTTTCGCACTTAATTTAGATCGTTTCTATTTTATCGTGCTTTTGAAAGAGATTTCCAGTAATATGCACATTTGTGTTGCGTCATTTCCATCACGTGCAATCAATGTTCATTCAATGTATCGTGATTCAGCGAGTGAAGTTCCTTCTCCCTTAATCACACTGCTTTTCAACAATTTTACTCCATCCAAGCCTACCCTGTCACTGCATGCTTTCGGATGCTTATCAATGCCTGGCTTCCTCTCAAAACGCATAACTCACTAGAGTGTGTTACTTCTAATTGAGTTGAATACCTGTCATAATAACCCTACTGACTCATATGCGTTCGTTTCAACCAATCATCTGTTCTCACAATCATTATCGCTCTATTTGTTCAGTCGAATTCTTGAAGACAGGAAACATAATTTAGTTATATACAGAGAATAATCAGCTTAGAAAGTTACTGTCAAAACTTAGACATGAATCGGCAGTAACTCAGTAACTTATAAACTATGTTCACACTTTGCTGTTTGAGACAATATCACACAGTGTACCTGAGAATTCATTTTAAGGAACACACTTTTGTTCACTGAACTCAGGAAAAGAGTTCGTCAGGAGTAACCCTGGAGGGGTTGTTCATCGAAGAATAGCATTATACCATGAAATCGCAAAGGTAGAATTGACGGGTCATTGTATTCCGACCGAGGTGGTTGAATGAGTGATCAACTCTGTCTCATCACCTGAGTGTCATGAGTTTGCCCACTGATGGCGTCATGGATGTACACCATCAAAGTGTTCCGAATTAGGAAGAAGCAGCTGTCCAGTAGTCAGTGGTTTGCAATGATCTCTCTAGCCGATGTTGGTTGGCTGGTGACAAGACCTGCATTCATAAACTGGTAATGTTAGTGTGAATTCGACAATGAGAAATTCTGTGAGCGTATGAAATTTTAGAAGTGAAATTCCTTCTTCCTCGTTTGATTTCATGTAATGACAGTGAAAAAGGTTGCAGCATCTTATGTCGGTTAAATATACAGCAGTATAAATAAGACTAATGTCTCAGTGAGGTGACCCCATGATGTGCGACAAAGATTTACATTGTCTTTTGTATGACATCAGTAGAACATGTACTTCATTTGACGTGTTACTCCACACTATTCGTTTTCCTTGTAATATTTCTTTTGTATGAAATTCTCCAAAAATGTTATTCAAATCTTTTATGGACTATTATTGAGTTGCAGCATACTAACTGTAATAACTCTGTCATTATTATTTGTTATTTCTAGGGTGGCAACAGAAGTGCGCCAGAAAACGGCAACAATGTGACACATCTGACGATTGTTGTTACCCATTCTATTGTGAGAATGCAAGATGTACGGGCTGTCTCTATGCAACCCACAAATGCAAAAGGAATCAGCAATGTTGTTCAGGCAAATGTGTTAATGGCACTTGTGATTGGGCTTGGAGACCATCAGTTCCACCGGTGGATGTAGCCTATATGTGAGGTAATGCCAGTCTCATTGTGAACGTAGTTTGGTCTCACGCTAATGATGATTTGTAGTGTTTGTTGACTGCAGAATAAATTCACTGGTAAAAATAATTTCTTTTGCAACACATGCTTTTGTCAGTTTGTTGAATTGTGTTCGTGGGGTCTGGTTACATCACAGGGAATCAGTAGTTATCTTACCTCAAATAATTATTTGAAAGAGGCTTCAAGTTTTTATCGCAGCAATTTCGCATCGGTTATTTCTAATTTTATACGGATGCAGACAGTCAGTCTTCATTGGCTAATTCTCAGTAATAGGCTATTCTTCAAAATATAATAATAGGAATAAATAATTCCTGAATGTCTGGTTGAATAATGGTTGAAACATTGGGGCGAATTCAGATTCAAGTTTCTTTGATTATTACAATTAGGGTTGGTGCATCATTTTACTGTTTCCGTGAACATCAGACGCAATATTCAGTGTAGCATTATACACAGAGTAAAACACTAACAAGCCGATGTCCCTATGTAAAAAATATTTCAATAAAGCAAGCATTTGTATTGATAAGAAAATACGTATTGGTCTATCGTTCGATGCAAAAATAAGTGTATCACTCAATTTCGCTGTGTGGCTCGCAATCACGATCCGTTCAGCACAGTTGTTGTTTATGAGTCTGTGTCTCTGTGCAGTTACATAGAATTGATATTTAAGTTGTAAGCAGATGCACGCGAGCCATTGAAACGAATCACGGCCTGTTAATATATGCGTAAGACCTGGGCATTGTGGTAGTAAGTAATTCCATATATGGTTTTTCATTAGACGTATCACACAGTGAAACAGTATTATTTCCTGGATCACGAAGAAACTGAGGGAGTTTCCATGAGGTTACAAATAACCCACATTGTGGCAAATATATTCATGGATAGGTGGGAAGATGTAGCGGCTGAAACGTTTAGCTCCACCTCAAAAAAGAAATGGTGGATGTATGCAGATGACACATTCATTGTACTTAGAACACAGGATTTATATATAATTATCGAACACATTAACTTAAAGTGGAGGCAATTCAGTTCATTTATGAATTGGAAATTCACGAAAGGGAACTTCCAATGTTCGATTGTAGCGTAGAAAGGAAAGAAGATCGGAAGATAAACACTAGTGTCTACAGAAAACCCTCATATTCAAACGTATATTTTGACTTCTAATCATCCCATCCAATGTCAGTAGAAAAAGAAGGCTGAAATGTCCAAGTGACAGAGCACAAAAACTAAGTAGTACCAGGAAAATCTAAGACAGGAATTGAGACACATAAGAGAAGCTCTGAAACCTAATAATTACCCTGATAAATTAGTCAGAAAGTATGCAGGGAAATGTAAAATTATAATAAATAATCCACGCCTCAAATGTAAATACGAAGTCTAGGTGGCAGGTATTAGAAATATGAACCTTATAATTCAAGCTACTTTTGTTATCAAAGGTAACAAATATGCAATCAAGTAAACTTTTCACCAAGGAAAAGTTGACAACAGTCAGTTTCAGCGGACCATTCTGGAATTTGCCATGTATAATTGTGGGTGGCAACCCGACCATATCCTAACACATATAAAGTTACAATTCTACCACATCATAACATTTTACCTGAGAAATCTAAGAGCTTCATTCTCATTCAGTAGGTTTACTGCAGTAGGGATGAATAATTACGAATGCGAAACCTCACATATATTGACAGCTATTCATATATACATATATATGCATATTCTGTGATGGTTATACCTAACAAACCCTTAACTCGTGCTGAGTGCACAACACCGGTCTTGCCAGCACACTTTTCACCATAAAAATCCGCAAATGCGGCGGTAGCTTGGGAGTTAAACATAATTTCTCATGCCCAATCTCGTTGTCGGTACATATGCGATCCTCTCGAAATCCAATACGAAACGCCTATACTTAAAGAGGAAACCAGATCAACTTACTCATATCTCTGGTCAACACACTCCAAAGTTAAGCATCTACAATATTTCACGGGAAATCTTCAGGAAGCTTCAAGTCGTGATCACTACAATACTAACGTGCTTATACATGTGAAAATATCGAGCATGAAGAAGATGAGCGCTTAGCTAATTGACATAATATTCAACCACATTTAAGCGAAATATTCTCTTCTTTTCTGATTACAGCTCGACTCCACACCGTATTTTTGGTACAGGTATGGAATTTTCAGCATGTGATATCGGTAGCTCAAATTTTGAAGGCCGACCATGGATATCAAGTTTGCGTTGACAGGGGATCGAAACCCGGACCATATGCATGATCGGCAAGAGTCCTAACCACTGTGCCACCTACGCACATATACTTATTTTATGAAGATGGCTAAACAACGTAGTCCAGAGGTGTTGTCATATTACCAAATGTATTGCAAAATTTGAAATTCGTACGCAATATTGATCAGCTCTCAGAATGCGTCTAATCGAAACAATACAAATGCATGCAGTTAGATGATTCTGAAGATCTCGAAAATACAGATGTGGATGCACTAAAATTATTTCACAGGAGAACAATAAAGCACGATATGTGAGTGTTCAAAGCGTAACTTAACATCTACGGCACACTAGGTGTCTTCTGTCCTACCCACTGAAAACTAACTGGTTGGTGTGGGGGGTGGTAGAACAATCACCAACCACTCAAGTGGTTGTTATTCGACTCCCCACTAGCGCGATTATGATTCTTCACATAGTTAATTGTACGGCGGTAAAGACTAGAGGTTGGAAATGTGGCTGACAACAACTGGCTTCAAATCTGGACACACCGCAGACCACTTAGAACTCAGGGGAATGAAGGAGGATTCTATGAATAAGGGAAACACACTTTAGCTTATTATTTGCTTACATTTTATACATGAATGTCTCTATCCTCAAAATACATTACCATCCTCCTACTTGGAAGCAAGGAAACCATGAAAAACACGTAGTTCCGAAAACCTGGCAGTCGGGCAGCTCTAAACAACCACATTTCAATTACGTTGAGGTGACACGTGGTATATCAGTTTCAAGTTACAATTAATTTTACTAATCGACATTTATATCCAACAAATCGGTAGATCTACACTGACTACCGAAGTGAGACGCGAACATACCCGTGTGATATCCCCCTAACATGACAAAATGAAATTCATGAAGTACAATGATTACCTCAATTAATTGCTGACAAATACCTCGAGTGAATATGATTTCGGTCGTGATGCGGGTCAACTTGTCGCATAAGGAAATTTTCACATTCTCTCTATATCATCAGTGATATCGTATACATAAATGGGAGCTGGTTTACATTCCGAAATCAATCTGGATATGAGAGTGTGATTTTCCTTTGAAACAGGATGGATAGTTCAACTCTGAATAGTTAGGAGCATATGTGGCCACTACTCAGATGCTAACGGTATCTATGCTACGATCACTCCCCTCTGTGAAAACCGACAACTGATTACTAAGCGCTACCAGAATCCACGTTATCAATGGGCTATATAAGAGAACTTTCAATTCACCATCATCCATGTGTGCAGAACTAGTTCATGAAATGTAGGCGTAGCAATAATTAGTAATTCAGAGAAATACTGTGTCACCTCACCCAGTTTTTCAAACAACCTAGTGTGAATTAATGATGTTCAAAGGAATCGTCTCAATAACCCCTTCAAATAACGATTTCGATCATCAGGATCAGTCGGAATAACAACTTGGATCACTTGGATCAAGAAATCCATGGATCTCGTAAGGCAGGTGTACATGTGAGGACAAAGCCACTGTCTAACCTCCCTCCAAAGCATGAATTTATAGTGATAATGTGCATAATTGTGATACTGAGTTGACCGGAATATATCACAGCATTAATTTTGTGTTGTATACATGGACTTATATGATTCCTCAAGGAAGCCTGAAACAGTCACCTAACAACAAATTACACAAATTCGCCTAAAATAAAGTAATCGGAATCGCTGATCTTAATGATTCAAAGTTATGAAGACACTAGTGGTGGTGTTAACAGAATGGATAATTCAGCCTGCAGTGCCATTTGATAGTACAGCGGCTTCTTCAGTAGAATAATGCAGGTTGATGACAAAATATATAAAAAGCTCACACTGAGTCTTCGATTCAAAAAAGCTATTATTAATTGGCTGTTCTGGTCTTCAACTGACGCTCTCTTTTCTACTTCACTGTAGTCCCTGTTTCCCACTGTACAACACAGGTCACCTCTCCGCTATTCAAGATTGATCCTTCTCTAGAAGAAAGCATTAAACCCTCGTCGAATCACTGTAAGCTTAACCTCCCAGTCTAGACACTCCTTCAGTGTTCAGTTAGTTTTCCCTGTCGATTCACCGACGTGTGAACGATACCTAAACCTACCTGCTGCAAGTTGGGAAAAGATACTTCGCCTGCTCTGTTATTGACTTCTAACGTACAACATGGTCTGTGACGATACGTGGAATCAAACCATCACCCCTGACTTTGCTCGGTTGTAGCTACCCATCGCGTTGCGTGCCCCGTCACCGTCATCAGGTAGTGATTCGCATTAGATGTCTGTGCAACAATTTCATTTAATATAATAATATTATTATATATAATGTGCAGTGCTTGTGAATTAATCTCTCATATTCTCGTTAGAAGCAATCAAGTGAATCAAGTCACATTGTGAATTAGAAATTTCAACCAGGTCACGAAATCTTGTGTGGGCTGCCACATCTATCTACGTGACTATCAATGAGTCCTGATCAGCAGATTTTGCACATTCTTCTTATTCCTCTCTAATCTTTTGTCAGTTACAGACAGACGAATGTAGTGCATCCTTCTTATCAGTCTCCCTTACTCCTTTCTTTCTTGTCAGTGATGTGCCTCGCTTACAATGTGTACTGTTGTAATGAGACTACTGGCATTTTGTTGTGACAACCCAGTGTGTGTGACGTCCACCTCCATTAATTCAAACGTTGTTTATGTCTTAAGAAAATCAATTCAATATTCATTCTATTCATGACGGTGAAAAAACAGCAGATATCTTGTGATGAAGGTCAAAGCAGAGAACTATTCCAAGGTAGTTTACTGCACTCCTCTATACTACAAACATCATGTGAACTAAAGATTTCATCAAGATCACGTGCATTCCTGATGTCGAAATAAACTCTCTGATATTCCGAGGGATTCAGCGTAAGAATATTTCGCTCAGATCATTGGCTAATGTCAAACAGTTTAAGACAGTCAGCTTGGAAAGTAATTGGAGAAGAGACATTAAGGTCGTCAGCATATTTGACAAAGTTGATTTCTTTCGAGCAAGACAAGTCATATGGGAAAGAAAGAAAACAGAGGAGGAAAGAGAACGTTATACTGAGGGACACCGACTTCAGTAAGCAAGGAAGACGAAGATTTACCTGCAGAATATAGTATGCTGCTTTCTGTTTGAAAAATAAGCATCCTGGCTGTTAACAGTCCAGGACTCAGTTGGTGTCATGGAAATCAAGCTTATTTAACAAAAGACTTCTGGTAACAGAGTCAAAAGCGGATGTGATGTGAAGGACGAGATTAGGAACATATTAAGCACGCATGTCTAGGCCGGGAACAATGTGATGAAGTGGGACAGCAGCAGTATCTAAATGACATCTATTCTGCTTACAGGCGAACTGATTACGATCACGAATGGATTCATTTGCACAGATGAAACAGTATTCTGCGAGACTATCTTGAATAGTCACAAATAATGTCTTGATTGTTAGGTGAATTGGTCTACTCAAATTTGAAAGTGAATCCTAAATAATGCATAGTTGATAGTTTGTTTGCTTTGCTGAATTCTAACGTCATGCTTTCTCAATTATATGCAGATACCTATATCTCAAGTTACTCTGACTTAGTGCCTCTACTGAGCCATCATCAGTTCAACCTTAAAATACAATTAAATATTTAGATATATCACAAGTCTAAATAACCTCTGGAACTGAATAAAAACAGTTTACCAACTGAATTATATCTTCTCCACTGAGATGGTTGCTCATCATTGATAGAGACATTTTTCAACTTCCGATTTCAGCAAGGCATTTCTTATCAACTGAAGTGGCGTCTATTTCCTGATGTCAGTTTATAATTGTGTTTCAACAGATTGCACAAAATGATACGTTACTCATTCTGATCGTATTACGAAGAAAATTACTGCCTGTGCTTACAACAAATGTTGGAATCGATATGGCACTATTTCACACCTCTGTGATTTGTAATCATATATGTTGTTCATTTTTGTTCATTCATTTCTGTGTAGTCAGAATTCTATTCCGGGTTATTGACATCTGTGCTGGGTCAGCCTTGTTTCTTCTATCTGATGTTTAATGCATATAGATTCTGTTATTAGTCTCTCTTTCCATTCGTTCACATTAGATTTCAGAATAAAAACGTTGTCCCACTGAATGTTGTGGTTTCTATTCCATGCATGTTCAGCTTGCTACAGATGAATTTCTTCTATGTTCCTGTCAGCTTGTGTTCATGTGGGATGACCTTTAGTTAGGCGATGTTCATTGACTCCGATTGTGAGTGATCTAGACGCTTGACGCACATATCCATTTAGAAAATTCGGCACAAGATATTTTGTAAATCATATCAATATTTATGCGTCATTTTTTATGTGATATTTTTGCTGATCTGTTTACTTTATAATTAGAAACGTTGGTTTGAAAGTGGTACGAATCGCAATAATTTCGTGATTTCTTCCCATTGATGTGCCAATCTTTTTGTAGTGTTGTAACAATTTTTCGTTTGCAGGCCCCTTTCTTGTCATCCTATGTTTCCACCCTCTTCTGTTTTATCTCCCTCAGATTATCTCTAGTAAATTCTTTTGCATAATTGTTATCAATCAACATTTTTTGGTTAAACGTTTATTTCTTTCTTTCGGTCATCGCCTGATGTTCTAAGTCTGACTATTCTGTGTGCAAGAGCTTCGACTAACCGTCGTCTTCACGTGAGTGCATGAACTGAATATCAATCAATTGGAGAATCTATATTCATCAAGGTCACGCCAGACACATGAAACAAAGCTGACTCAGTACAGCTGTCAATAACCCAGACGAGAAATCTGGAGGCACAAACGAATGAACAAAATCAACGACATATATATATATATATGATTACAAACCACAGAAGTTTTAATTCTAGACAAAACAATTCCAAAATTCTGTGTGATCACGAGTAAGATCATCACAAGATCGAGAAAACGTATCATTTTGTGTGAAATTTTGAAAAAGAAAGATAATGTACTTGATATGTTTCACAACGCCTAAACGTCACATTGACATTAATCTTGATATCGCTGTGTAGATGAACAGGTTTCTTTATTACTTTGACGGAAAGTAGTAAATGGAGTGTGAACCAGGATATTCATGTTATTTATGATGAAATGGATTTCTCACTCATCACACTATTGTGACTTGTGACTTTTTGGGAAAAACAGTCATCTATAATTACATGCGTGTTTACTGACAGTATTCGATGTGTCATACCACTTAACCCACATACGTGCGAATAAAACAGCCATCATGATAATCCACACTATTGTGCTCATGGTATGCGCATGCAAAGATATCGTCATTCACAACCACTTAGTCATGACATGATAACTGATAACTGAGTGATCCGTTATCATTCGAAAATACACTAAAATGAAAACACTTGTGTAGGTCAATCTGAAGAATCACTGCGTGGGTGGAGCATCGTTTGATGATCACACGGACGTTTACAAGAACAAGGATAAATCTATAAAAGCAGATGAAGTTATTCATCGAGTGAATTCGTTCTTTCCTGCTTTGGTGTAGACAATCATGTTCGCACAGAAAATGCTTGTGTTGATCTTGCTTATTGTGTTGTCGTTCACTGATGGTAAGTCACAATTATTTAATCGTATGCATTTGACTGAGATATTTAATTATGAATACATTTCCACAAGTGCATATATATGTATGTATATGAGAGATTATTAGTGAAAATGAGCAACCGCCCTTTGGATAGTTCGCCATGGTTGAATACAACATTCTTGAATAACACATGAATAATTATATTCCAGCGAGTATACCTGAGACATTAGTAGGATCCACTATGTGACAGCTGTTATCAGTGTAGCTCAAAGTTAGCTGGGATTGATATCGCTTTCTGTGTCTATTACAGTCCTAGAGGAGATCACCTGCAAATCCGAATAGATCAGTGGAAACTTCCCTGATGGTAGCAACATGTGAGTCGGCTTCGAACATCAGGAAGGAAATGAGTTCCTTCAAGATTGTTGATACACCCTGCTGACGAGCGAGTACCAACAAGCACAGTAACTAGTTCCAAAGCTTCCTGGCGATTTATCACAGTCACCAAACAACAATTCACAGTGAACCGTGATGTTAGGCCAATTAGAACTGGGAACACATCGCAAACGTGACTGAAACAATTCAGTCTGCTGGTAAAGATGATATGTGCTGCTTGTAATTACTGTCAAACTGCCACTTACAAAAAAGAAAATGTGGCCTTCTTACTGTCTTCGAGAGTTAGTTTTTCACGGCCTCATCTGCTTCAAGCTTGATTACTGATTGATATCAGTTAAAGAACAACTGAAAAGAAGGAAATAATTGGACAGCTGTTTCGTCCTCATTCAAGCCTCCTTATCCAAGACACATGCATACCAAATAGAGGGTATTAAGTGTTTGATATTCTCGACATGCCTAACTGCACAAAATCGTACCCTTGTTTCTGGTGATTTCTCAGACAAATACGAGAGAAGGCATCTCTGCTGCGTTGGCAGTATTTCGTAACAAAACCGAGAAGCAAACTGAAGTAATTTTACTTCATCTTATATTATGGACAGTAATGCAAAATTAATGACTGGATGTCGTTTCAAGCATGATTTATTCCTTACAATCATATCACTGTAGTCACGCAGCTTTCGCACTTAATTTAGATCGTTTCTATTTTATCGTGCTTTTGAAAGAGATTTCCAATAATATGCACATTAGTGTTGCGTCATTTCCATCACGTGCAATCAATGTTCATTCAATGTATCGTGATTCAGCGAGTGAAGTTCCTTCTCCTTAATCACACTGCTTTTCAACAATTTTACTCCATCCAAGCCTACCCTGTCACTGCATGCTTTCGGATGCTTATCAATGCCTGGCTTCCTCTCAAAACGCATAACTCACTAGAGTGTGTTACTTCTAATTGAGTTGAATACCTGTCATAATAACCCTACTGACTCATATGCGTTCGTTTCAACCAATCATCTGTTCTCACAATCATTATCGCTCTATTTGTTCAGTCGAATTCTTGAAGACAGGAAACATAATTTAGTTATATACAGAGAATAATCAGCTTAGAAAGTTACTGTCAAAACTTAGACATGAATCGGCAGTAACTCAGTAACTTATAAACTAAGTTCACACTTTGCTGTTTGAGACAATATCACACAGTGTACCTGAGAATTCATTTTAAGGAACACACTTTCGTTCACTGAACTCAGGAAAAGAGTTCGTCAGGAGTAACCCTGGAGGGGTTGTTCATCGAAGAATAGCATTATACCATGAAATCGCAAAGGTAGAATTGACGGGTCATTGTATTCCGACCGAGGTGGTTGAATGAGTGATCAACTCTGTCTCATCACCTGAGTGTCATGAGTTTGCCCACTGATGGCGTCATGGATGTACACCATCAAAGTGTTCCGAATTAGGAAGAAGCAGCTGTCCAGTAGTCAGTGGTTTGCATTGATCTCTCTAGTCGATGTTGGTTGGCTGGTGACAAGACCTGCATTCATAAACTGGTAATGTTAGTGTGAATTCGACAATGAGAAATTCTGTGAGCGTATGAAATTTTAGAAGTGAAATTCCTTCTTCCTCGTTGATTTCATGTAATGACAGTGAAAAAGGTTGCAGCATCTTATGTCGGTTAAATATACAGCAGTATAAATAAGACTAATGTCTCAGTGAGGTGACCCCATGATGTGCGACAAAGATTTACATTGTCTTTTGTATGACATCAGTAGAACATGTACTTCATTTGACGTGTTACTCCACACTATTCGTTTTCCTTGTAATATTTCTTTTGTATAAAATTCTCCAAAAATGTTATTCAAATCTTTTATGGACTATTATTGAGTTGCAGCATACTAACTGTAATAACTCTGTCATTATTATTTGTTATTTCTAGGGTGGCAACAGAAGTGCGCCAGAAAACGACAACAATGTGACACATCTGACGATTGTTGTTACCCATTCTATTGTGAGAATGCAAGATGTACGGGCTGTCTCTATGCAACCCACAAATGCAAAAGGAATCAGCAATGTTGTTCAGGCAAATGTGTTAATGGCACTTGTGATTGGGCTTGGAGACCATCAGTTCCACCGGTGGATGTAGCCTATATGTGAGGTAATGCCAGTCTCATTGTGAACGTAGTTTGGTCTCACGCTAATGATGATTTGTAGTGTTTGTTGACTGCAGAATAAATTCACTGGTAAAAATAATTTCTTTTGCAACACATGCTTTTGTCAGTTTGTTGAATTGTGTTCGTGGGGTCTGGTTACATCACAGGGAATCAGTAGTTATCTTACCTCAAATAATTATTTGAAAGAGGCTTCAAGTTTTTATCGCAGCAATTTCGCATCGGTTATTTCTAATTTTATACGGATGCAGACAGTCAGTCTTCATTGGCTAATTCTCAGTAATAGGCTATTCTTCAAAATATAATAATAGGAATAAATAATTCCTGAATGTCTGGTTGAATAATGGTTGAAACATTGGGGCGAATTCAGATTCAAGTTTCTTTGATTATTACAATTAGGGTTGGTGCATCATTTTACTGTTTCCGTGAACATCAGACGCAATATTCAGTGTAGCATTATACACAGAGTAAAACACTAACAAGCCGATGTCCCTATGTAAAAAATATTTCAATAAAGCAAGCATTTGTATTGATAAGAAAATACGTATTGGTCTATCGTTCGATGCAAAAATAAGTGTATCACTCAATTTCGCTGTGTGGCTCGCAATCACGATCCGTTCAGCACAGTTGTTGTTTATGAGTCTGTGTCTCTGTGCAGTTACATAGAATTGATATTTAAGTTGTAAGCAGATGCACGCGAGCCATTGAAACGAATCACGGCCTGTTAATATATGCGTAAGACCTGGGCATTGTGGTAGTAAGTAATTCCATATATGGTTTTTCATTAGACGTATCACACAGTGAAACAGTATTATTTCCTGGATCACGAAGAAACTGAGGGAGTTTCCATGAGGTTACAAATAACCCACATTGTGGCAAATATATTCATGGATAGGTGGGAAGATGTAGCGGCTGAAACGTTTAGCTCCACCTCAAAAAAGAAATGGTGGATGTATGCAGATGACACATTCATTGTACTTAGAACACAGGATTTATATATAATTATCGAACACATTAACTTATTAGTGGAGGCAATTCAGTTCATTTATGAATTGGAAATTCACGAAAGGGAACTTCCAATGTTCGATTGTAGCGTAGAAAGGAAAGAAGATCGGAAGATAAACACTAGTGTCTACAGAAAACCCTCATATTCAAACGTATATTTTGACTTCTAATCATCCCATCCAATGTCAGTAGAAAAAGAAGGCTGAAATGTCCAAGTGACAGAGCACAAAAACTAAGTAGTACCAGGAAAATCTAAGACAGGAATTGAGACACATAAGAGAAGCTCTGAAACCTAATAATTACCCTGATAAATTAGTCAGAAAGTATGCAGGGAAATGTAAAATTATAATAAATAATCAACGCCTCAAATGTAAATACGAAGTCTAGGTGGCAGGTATTAGAAATATGAACCTTATAATTCAAGCTACTTTTGTTATCAAAGGTAACAAATATGCAATCAACTAAACTTTTCACCAAGGAAAAGTTGACAACAGTCAGTTTCAGCGGACCATTCTGGAATTTGCCATGTATAATTGCGGGTGGCAACCCGACCATATCCTAACACATATAAAGTTACAATTCTACCACATCATAACATTTTACCTGAGAAATCTAAGAGCTTCATTCTCATTCAGTAGGTTTACTGCAGTAGGGATGAATAATTACGAATGCGAAACCTCACATATATTGACAGCTATTCATATATACATATATATGCATATTCTGTGATGGTTATGCCTAACAAACCCTTAACTCGTGCTGAGTGCACAACACCGGTCTTGCCAGCACACTTTTCACCATAAAAATCCGCAAATGCGGCGGTAGCTTGGGAGTTAAACATAATTTCTCATGCCCAATCTCGTTGTCGGTACATATGCGATCCTCTCGAAATTCAATACGAAACGCCTATACTTAAAGAGGAAACCAGATCAACTTACTCATATCTCTGGTCAACACACTCCAAAGTTAAGCATCTACAATATTTCACGGGAAATCTTCAGGAAGCTTCAAGTCGTGATCACTACAATACTAACGTGCTTATACATGTGAAAATATCGAGCATGAAGAAGATGAGCGCTTAGCTAATTGACATAATATTCAACCACATTTAAGCGAAATATTCTCTTCTTTTCTGATTACAGCTCGACTCCACACCGTATTTTTGGTACAGGTATGGAATTTTCAGCATGTGATATCGGTAGCTCAAATTTTGAAGGCCGACCATGGATATCAAGTGTGCGTTGACAGGGGATCGAAACCCGGACCATATGCATGATCGGCAAGAGTCCTAACCACTGTGCCACCTACGCACATATACTTATTTTATGAAGATGGCTAAACAACGTAGTCCAGAGGTGTTGTCATATTACCAAATGTATTGCAAAATTATGAAATTCGTACGCAATATTGATCAGCTCTGAGAATGCGTCTAATCGAAACAATACAAATGCATGCAGTTAGATGATTCTGAAGATCTCGAAAATACAGATATGGATGCACTAAAATTATTTCACAGGAGAACAATAAAGCACGATATGTGAGTGTTCAAAGCGTAACTTAACATCTACGGCACACTAGGTGTCTTCTGTCCTACCCACTGAAAACTAACTGGTTGGTGTGGGGGGTGGTAGAACAATCACCAACCACTCAAGTGGTTGTTATTCGACTCCCCACTAGCGCGATCATGATTCTTCACATAGTTAATTGTACGGCGGTAAAGACTAGAGGTTGGAAATGTGGCTGACAACCTCGACTTCAAATCTGGACACACCGCAGACCACTTAGAACTCAGGGGAATGAAGGAGAATTCTATGAATAAGGGAAACACACTTTAGCTTATTATTCGCTTACATTTTATACATGAATGTCTCTATCCTCAAAATACATTACCATCCTCCTACTTGGAAGCAAGGAAACCATGAAAAACACGTAGTTCCGAAAACCTGGCAGTCGGGCAGCTCTAAACAACCACATTTCAATTACGTTGAGGTGACACGTGGTATATCAGTTTCAAGTTACAATTAATTTTACTAATCGACATTTATATCCAACAAATCGGTAGATCTACACTGACTACCGAAGTGAGACGCGAACATACCCGTGTGACATCACCCTAACATGACAAAATGAAATTCATGAAGTACAATGATTACCTCAATTAATTGCTGACAAATATCTCGAGTGAATATGATTTCGGTCGTGATGCGGTACAACTTGTCCCATCAAGGAAATTTTCACATTCTCTCTATATCATCAGTGATATCGTATACATAAATGGGAGCTGGTTTACATTCCGAAATCAATCTGGATATGAGAGTGTGATTTTCCTTTGAAACAGGATGGATAGTTCAACTCTGAATAGTTAGGAGCATATGTGGCCACTACTCAGATGCTAACGGTATCTATGCTACGATCACTCCCCTCTGTGAAAACCGACAACTGATTACTAAGCGCTACCAGAATCCACGTTATCAATGGGCTATATAAGAGAACTTTCAATTCACCATCATCCATGTGTGCAGAACTAGTTCATGAAATGTAGGCGTAGCAATAATTAGTAATTCAGAGAAATACTGTGTCACCTCACCCAGTTTTTCAAACAACCTAGTGTGAATTAATGATGTTCAAAGGAATCGTCTCAATAACCCCTTCAAATAACGATTTCGATCATCAGGATCAGTCGGAATAACAACTTGGATCACTTGGATCAAGAAATCCATGGATCTCGTAAGGCAGGTGTACATGTCAGGACAAAGGCACTGTCTAACCTCCCTCCAAAGCATGAATTTATAGTGATAATGTGCATAATTGTGATACTGAGTTGACCGGAATATATCACAGCATTAATTTTGTGTTGTATACATGGACTTATATGATTCCTCAAGGAAGCCTGAAACAGTCACCTAACAACAAATTACACAAATTCGCCTAAAATAAAGTAATCGGAATCGCTGATCTTAATGATTCAAAGTTATGAAGACACTAGTGGTGGTGTTAACAGAATGGATAATTCAGCCTGCAGTGCCATTTGATAGTACAGCGGCTTCTTCAGTAGAATAATGCAGGTTGATGACAAAATATATAAAAAGCTCACACTGAGTCTTCGATTCAAAAAAGCTATTATTAATTGGCTGTTCTGGTCTTCAACTGACGCTCTCTTTTCTACTTCACTGTAGTCCCTGTTTCCCACTGTACAACACAGGTCACCTCTCCGCTATTCAAGATTGATCCTTCTCTAGAAGAAAGCATTAAACCCTCGTCGAATCACTGTAAGCTCAACCTCCCAGTCTAGACACTCCTTCAGTGTTCAGTTAGTTTTCCCTGTCGATTCACCGACGTGTGAACGATACCTAAACCTACCTGCTGCAAGTTGGGAAAAGATACTTCGCCTGCTCTGTTATTGACTTCTAACGTACAACATGGTCTGTGACGATACGTGGAATCAAACCATCACCCCTGACTTTGCTCGGTTGTAGCTACCCATCGCGTTGCGTGCCCCGTCACCGTCATCAGGTAGTGATTCGCATTAGATGTCTGTGCAACAATTTCATTTAATATAATAATATTATTATATATAATGTGCAGTGCTTGTGAATTAATCTCTCATATTCTCGTTAGAAGCAATCAAGTGAATCAAGTCACATTGTGAATTAGAAATTTCAACCAGGTCACGAAATCTTGCGTGGGCTGCCACATCTATCTACGTGACTATCAATGAGTCCTGATCAGCAGATTTTGCACATTCTTCTTATTCCTCTCTAATCTTTTGTCAGTTACAGAGAGACGAATGTAGTGCATCCTTCTTATCAGTCTCCCTTACTCCTTTCTTTCTTGTCAGTGATGTGCCACGCTTACAATGTGTACTGTTGTAATGAGACTACTGGCATTTTGTTGTGACAACCCAGTGTGTGTGACGTCCACCTCCATTAATTCAAACGTTGTTTATGTGTGAAGAAAATCAATTCAATATTCATTCTATTCATGACGGTGAAAAAACAGCAGATATCTTGTGATGAAGGTCAAAGCAGAGAACTATTCCAAGGTAGTTTACTGCACTCCTCTATACTACAAACATCATGTGAACTAAAGATTTCATCAAGATCACGTGCATTCCTGATGTCGAAATAAACTCTCTGATATTCCGAGGGATTCAGCGTAAGAATATTTCGCTCAGATCATTGGCTAATGTCAAACAGTTTAAGACAGTCAGCTTGGAAAGTAATTGGAGAAGAGACATTAAGGTCGTCAGCATATTTGACAAAGTTGATTTCTTTCGAGCAAGACAAGTCATATGGGAAAGAAAGAAAACAGAGGAGGAAAGAGAACGTTATACTGAGGGACACCGACTTCAGTAAGCAAGGAAGACGAAGATTTACCTGCAGAATATAGTATGCTGCTTTCTGTTTGAAAAATAAGCATCCTGGCTGTTAACAGTCCAGGACTCAGTTGGTGTCATGGAAATCAAGCTTATTTAACAAAAGACTTCTGGTAACAGAGTCAAAAGCGGATGTGATGTGAAGGACGAGATTAGGAACATATTAAGCACGCATGTCTAGGCCGGGAACAATGTGATGAAGTGGGACAGCAGCAGTATCTAAATGACATCTATTCTGCTTACAGGCGAACTGTTTACGATCACGAATGGATTCATTTGCACAGATGAAACAGTATTCTGCGAGACTATCTTGAATAGTCACAAATAATGTCTTGATTGTTAGGTGAATTGGTCTACTCAAATTTGAAAGTGAATCCTAAATAATGCATAGTTGATAGTTTGTTTGCTTTGCTGAGTTCTAACGTCATGCTTTCTCAATTATATGCAGATATCTATATCTCAAGTTACTCTGACTTAGTGCCTCTACTGAGCCATCATCAGTTCAACCTTAAAATACAATTGAATATTTAGATATATCACAAGTCTAAATAACCTCTGGAACTGAATAAAAACAGTTTACCAACTGAATTATATCTTCTCCACTGAGATGGTTGCTCATCATTGATAGAGACATTTTTCAACTTCCGATTTCAGCAAGGCATTTCTTATCAACTGAAGTGGCGTCTATTTCCTGATGTCAGCTTATAATTGTGTTTCAACAGATTGCACAAAATGATACGTTTACTCATTCTGATCGTATTACGAAGAAAATTACTGCCTGTGCTTACAACAAATGTTGGAATCGATATGGCACTATTTCACACCTCTGTGATTTGTAATCATATATATTGTTCATTCATTTCTGTGTAGTCAGAATTGTATTCCGGGTTATTGACATGTGCTGGGTCAGCCTTGTTCCTTCCATCAGATGTGCATACAGATTATGTTATAAGTCTCTCTTTCCATTCGTTCACATTAGATTTCAGAATAAAAACGTTGTCCCACTGAATGTTGTGGTTTCTATTCCATGCATGTTCAGCTTGCTACAGATGAATTTCTTCTATGTTCCTGTCAGCTTGTGTTCATGTGGGATGACCTTTAGTTAGGCGATGTTCATTGACTCCGATTGTGAGTGATCTAGACGCTTGACGCACATATTCATTTAGAAAATTCGGCACAAGATATTTTGTAAATTATATCAATATTTATGCGTCATTTTTTATGTGATATTTTTGCTGATCTGTTTACTTTATAATTAGATACGTTGGTTTGAAAGTGGTACGAATCGCAATAATTTCGTGATTTCTTCCCATTGATGTTAACAACTTTTTGTAGTGTTGTAACAATTTTTCGTTTGCAGGCCCCTTTCTTGTCATCCTATGTTTCCACCCTCTTCTGTTTTATCTCCCTCAGATTATCTCTAGTAAATTCTTTTGCATAATTGTTATCAATCAACATTTTTTGGTTAAACGTTTATTTCTTTCTTTCGGTCATCGCCTGATGTTCTAAGTCTGACTATTCTGTGTGCAAGAGCTTCGACTAACCGTCGTCTTCACGTGAGTGCATGAACTGAATATCAATCAATTGGAGAATCTATATTCATCAAGGTCACGCCAGACACATGAAACAAGGCTGACTCAGTACAGCTGTCAATAACCCAGACGAGAAATCTGGAGGCACAAACGAATGAACAAAATCAACGACATATATATATATATGAGTACAAACCACAAATGTTTTAATTCTAGACAAAACAATTCCAAAATTCTGTGTGATCACGGGAAAGATCATCACACGATCGAGAAAACGTATCATTTTGTGTGAAATTTTGAAAAAGAAAGATAATGTACTTGATATGTTTCACAACGCCTAAACGTCACATTGACATTAATCTTGATATCGCTGTGTAGATGAACAGGTTTCTTTATTACTTTGACGGAAAGTAGTAAATGGAGTGTGAACCAGGATATTCATGTTATTTATGATGAAATGGATTTCTCACTCATCACACTATTGTGACTTGTGACTTTTTGGGAAAAACAGTCATCTATAATTACATGCGTGTTTACTGACAGTATTCGATGTGTCATACCACTTAACCCACATACGTGCGAATAAAACAGCCATCATGATAATCCACACTATTGTGCTCATGGTACGCGCATGCAAAGATATCGTCATTCACAACCACTTAGTCATGACATGATAACTGATAACTGAGTGATCCGTTATCATTCGAAAATACACTAAAATGAAAACACTTGTGTAGGTCAATCTGAAGAATCACTGCGTGGGTGGAGCATCGTTTGATGATCACACGGACGTTTACAAGAACAAGGATAAATCTATAAAAGCAGATGAAGTTATTCATCGAGTGAATTCGTTCTTTCCTGCTTTGGTGTAGACAATCATGTTCGCACAGAAAATGCTTGTGTTGATCTTGCTTATTGTGTTATCGTTCACTGATGGTAAGTCACAATTATTTAATCGTATGCATTTGACTGAGATATTTAATTATGAATACATTTCCACAAGTGCATATATATGTATGTATATGAGAGATTATTAGTGAAAATGAGCAACCGCCCTTTGGATAGTTCGCCATGGTTGAATACAACATTCTTGAATAACACATGAATAATTATATTCCAGCGAGTATACCTGAGACATTAGTAGGATCCACTATGTGACAGCTGTTATCAGTGTAGCTCAAAGTTAGCTGGGATTGATATCGCTTTCTGTGTCTATTACAGTCCTAGAGGAGATCACCTGCAAATCCGAATAGATCAGTGGAAACTTCCCTGATGGTAGCAACATGTGAGTCGGCTTCGAACATCAGGAAGGAAATGAGTTCCTTCAAGATTGTTGATACACCCTGCTGACGAGCGAGTACCAACAAGCACAGTAACTAGTTCCAAAGCTTCCTGGCGATTTATCACAGTCACCAAACAACAATTCACAGTGAACCGTGATGTCAGGCCAATTAGAACTGGGAACACATCGCAAACGTGACTGAAACAATTCAGTCTGTTGGTAAAGATGATATGTGCTGCTTGTAATTACTGTCAAACTGCCACTTACAAAAAAGAAAATGTGGCCTTCTCACTGTCTTCGAGAGTTAGTTTTTCACGGCCTCATCTGCTTCAAGCTTGATTACTGATTGATATCAGTTAAAGAACAACTGAAAAGAAGGAAATAATTGGACAGCTGTTTCGTCCTCATTCAAGCCTCCTTATCCAAGACACATGCATACCAAATAGAGGGTATTAAGTGTTTGATATTCTCGACATGCCTAACTGCACAAAATCGTACCCTTGTTTCTGGTGATTTCTCAGACAAATACGAGAGAAGGCATCTCTGCTGTGTTGGCAGTATTTCGTAACAAAACCGAGAAGCAAACTGAAGTAATTTTACTTCATCTTATATTATGGACAGTAATGCAAAATTAATGACTGGATGTCGTTTCAAGCATGATTTATTCCTTACAATCATATCACTGTAGTCACGCAGCTTTCGCACTTAATTTAGATCGTTTCTATTTTATCGTGCTTTTGAAAGAGATTTCCAATAATATGCACATTAGTGTTGCGTCATTTCCATCACGTGCAATCAATGTTCATTCAATGTATCGTGATTCAGCGAGTGAAGTTCCTTCTCCTTAATCACACTGCTTTTCAACAATTTTACTCCATCCAAGCCTACCCTGTCACTGCATGCTTTCGGATGCTTATCAATGCCTGGCTTCCTCTCAAAACGCATAACTCACTAGAGTGTGTTACTTCTAATTGAGTTGAATACCTGTCATAATAACCCTACTGACTCATATGCGTTCGTTTCAACCAATCATCTGTTCTCACAATCATTATCGCTCTATTTGTTCAGTCGAATTCTTGAAGACAGGAAACATAATTTAGTTATATACAGAGAATAATCAGCTTAGAAAGTTACTGTCAAAACTTAGACATGAATCGGCAGTAACTCAGTAACTTATAACTAAGTTCACACTTTGCTGTTTGAGACAATATCACACAGTGTACCTGAGAATTCATTTTAAGGAACACACTTTCGTTCACTGAACTCAGGAAAAGAGTTCGTCAGGAGTAACCCTGGAGGGGTTGTTCATCGAAGAATAGCATTATACCATGAAATCGCAAAGGTAGAATTGACGGGTCATTGTATTCCGACCGAGGTGGTTGAATGAGTGATCAACTCTGTCTCATCACCTGAGTGTCATGAGTTTGCCCACTGATGGCGTCATGGATGTACACCATCAAAGTGTTCCGAATTAGGAAGAAGCAGCTGTCCAGTAGTCAGTGGTTTGCATTGATCTCTATAATCGATGTTGGTTGGCTGGTGACAAGACCTGCATTCATAAACTGGTAATGTTAGTGTGAATTCGACAATGAGAAATTCTGTGAGCGTATGAAATTTTAGAAGTGAAATTCCTTCTTCCTCGTTGATTTCATGTAATGACAGTGAAAAAGGTTGCAGCATCTTATGTCGGTTAAATATACAGCAGTATAAATAAGACTAATGTCTCAGTGAGGTGACCCCATGATGTGCGACAAAGATTTACATTGTCTTTTGTATGACATCAGTAGAACATGTACTTCATTTGACGTGTTACTCCACACTATTCGTTTTCCTTGTAATATTTCTTTTGTATAAAATTCTCCAAAAATGTTATTCAAATCTTTTATGGACTATTATTGAGTTGCAGCATACTTACTGTAATAACTCTGTCATTATTATTTGTTATTTCTAGGGTGGCAACAGAAGTGCGCCAGAAAACGGCAACAATGTGACACATCTGACGATTGTTGTTACCCATTCTATTGTGAGAATGCAAGATGTACGGGCTGTCTCTATGCAACCCACAAATGCAAAAGGAATCAGCAATGTTGTTCAGGCAAATGTGTTAATGGCACTTGTGATTGGGCTTGGAGACCATCAGTTCCACCGGTGGATGTAGCCTATATGTGAGGTAATGCCAGTCTCATTGTGAACGTAGTTTGGTCTCACGCTAATGATGATTTGTAGTGTTTGTTGACTGCAGAATAAATTCACTGGTAAAAATAATTTCTTTTGCAACACATGCTTTTGTCAGTTTGTTGAATTGTGTTCGTGGGGTCTGGTTACATCACAGGGAATCAGTAGTTATCTTACCTCAAATAATTATTTGAAAGAGGCTTCAAGTTTTTATCGCAGCAATTTCGCATCGGTTATTTCTAATTTTATACGGATGCAGACAGTCAGTCTTCATTGGCTAATTCTCAGTAATAGGCTATTCTTCAAAATATAATAATAGGAATAAATAATTCCTGAATGTCTGGTTGAATAATGGTTGAAACATTGGGGCGAATTCAGATTCAAGTTTCTTTGATTATTACAATTAGGGTTGGTGCATCATTTTACTGTTTCCGTGAACATCAGACGCAATATTCAGTGTAGCATTATACACAGAGTAAAACACTAACAAGCCGATGTCCCTATGTAAAAAATATTTCAATAAAGCAAGCATTTGTATTGATAAGAAAATACGTATTGGTCTATCGTTCGATGCAAAAATAAGTGTATCACTCAATTTCGCTGTGTGGCTCGCAATCACGATCCGTTCAGCACAGTTGTTGTTTATGAGTTTTTCTTTCTATGCAGTTACCTAGAATCGATATTTAAGTTGTAGTCAGATGAACCTAAACCATCGAAACGAATCACGGCCTGTTAATATTTGCGTAAAACTTGGGCATTGTGGTAGTAAGTAATTCCATATTATTTTGTTTATTAGACGTATCACACAATGAAGCAGTTTTAATTCCTGGATGAAAATCAAACTGAGGGAGTTTCCATGGGGTTATCAATAACCTTCGTTGTGGCAGATATATTTATCGATAGGTGGGAAGTCATAGCGACTAAAAATTTCATCCCCACCCGAAAGGTATGGTGGAGGTATGTAGATGACATACTCATTATACTAAGAACATAGGATACAGATATATTTCTCGAACACATTAACTCAAAGGTGAAGGCAATTCAATTCACCTATGAATAGGAAGTTCAGGAAAGGCAGCATCCGAATTTAGATTGAAGCGTATAAAAGAAACGAAGGTGGGAATTTAAACACTAGTGTTTACAGGAAACCAACAAATATGAAAAGATATTTTTACATTTGATCATCACAGTCTATGTTAGTAGAAATAGGATTGGTGAAATATTTAAGTTATAGGGCACAAAAACTAAGTGGTAGCAGGGAAAATGCAAGACAGGAAGTGAGGCATAAAAGAGAAGCTCCGAATTTTCTTAATTACCTTGATAAATTAGTCAGAAAGGATGTAGGGAAATGTAAAAATACAATGAATAATGATAGTAGTGTTAGCGATAGTGATAATAATAATGGTTATAATAATAATAGTAATGACGATATGCATGTCACACATGCACAAGATAGTGACAACACCAACAATTAGGAATCTAAATCATCAGTAGTAATTACATGCAATGAAGGAACTTCTGAAACCCTAGGAAGAATTCTTAACAAGGCGGGAATAAAGTGTCATTCTGACCCACAAACTCGACTAGAAACAAATTTTGTCGGTTGAAGGTTCCTGTGCAGCTAACTAAACAAAACAATTTAGTTTATCTACTACTCTGCTTTGATAATCATTACGTCAACAGGGACAGTCAGACTAGCCGTGCATAGAAACCTAGCAAGATCTAGATTTGTTGACCCCAATCAGATAAGAAATCTAGGGAATAGTTCAGCTATCGTAAGCACTACATCCAATTACACACAACCATATAATAGGATGAGATAGGATGGCAGTTTTAAAGTCTAATGTAACAGGGTGGAGAGAGAAATTGGTAACAGAAGCTCTGTTTATCGAACCAACTGTACATACGTGTAATAGGAGCTATTCAATGCCTGTCCACTCAGATTTCTGGAAAATATTACTGCCCCTACGACAAATAGGATAGAACAAAGAAAACTATAAAACTCAAGTTTCAAAATCAAGTGATTACAACTGATATGATTATGAACAATAAATTTTGTTCGAAACGTCATCCAGTAAAAAATACTGTTTCAGTGACTGTGTGATATATCTAATAAACAAAGGAACATGGAATCACGGCCTCATTTTATTCTGTATAAAGATTTGCTTATGCTATATTCAAAAACAGTACTCATGATTCAGAGTGAAATTCTCAACAATTGATACAGTATTGGATCTAATTCACTCAACAGCAACAACAACACAAGGAAACACTAGAGAGTATAGATAATAGCAACTTTATAATTTGCAGTTAATAACTGAAATAGTATCAGCATTCATTACAAATAGGATAAGATCAAAGAGCTAATCATATTTTAAATTATAGGTTTTACACATTACATAGTCTCTGAAGGTAGATCAATAACGGTGTCACTGGGGGTTTGCACTAATGATATTCCACAATGATTCGTATTCCTTCTTCATGAGATGGAAGCGAAGAGTTCTTGTGGTGAGAGCTGGCTGCTAGCCAAATTGGTAGGCATTAATTCACGTCAATGTCTTTGTCCCCAATATTGGTCATGAGAAAAATAAAAACAAAGACTGGTTCAAAAGAAATCACAGCAGACTTTGCGAAGGTGGATACAATTTACAGATAGATAATCTGAACTTCAGTGAAGGTTCACAAAGTAATGAAGATTAAGGTTCAGCAAGAAACAACCAATCAGAAAACCGTGATTGTTTGCCTAACATAATCTAAAAAATATATATAAAATCTACAAATATCTGTTGATTTCCTAAATAAACTATCTGTAGCCTGGCCCTTGTCCTCTCTTCTTACAAAGCAATTAAACAGGAAAGCCTCACACAGTGATCTAACAACCATTCACGCAAAGGAACCTCAATAATAGTTCTCTGATCCGCTTAACTCGAAGATTCGAAGATAAAAATACATTAACAGAATGTTAATTTTTAACCTGAAGTGATATTCGATTGCGCAGTTGTTTGTTGCATAAAAGCATGTGTGTTGATAATAAAATAGGTGAAAAGCTCACACCCAGTTTTCAATTCGAAAAGGCTTTTATCAACTGGCTATTCATTTCTTTATATAGAGCTAGCCATGCCGCTCCGAAAAAGTCTCCGTTTCCCCTCTCTGAAACACTATATAACTCCCCACCTTCCATGATCTATTAACCCGAGGCGAATGCATTATATCTCAGCAGAATCTTATTAGGCTTTACCTCCCAGCTACTTATATTTAGGGCTAGACATTACTTCAGTGTTCGTCTCGTTTTCTGTGTCAAGTCACCAAATTGACTCGACTGTAGCTCCACATCGCGTTACGTGCACCGTCAACATCATCAGGTAGTGATTGCTACTAGATGTCCACTATTTTCAACCACGTATTGTTGTTCAGTTCATTTAAACTCTTTTTGAGAATGTTATCTTGGTAATTGCATACTTCTATAATCGGAGAATTGGATATTCTTGTATTCACCTGACGATCTCGATTCAGCTTCACAATTATCTACACTTACCTCTTTGGAACACAGTCCATCTCTCCAATATTCAATATTTATTCTTCCCCAGAGGAAAGCATTATGTCCTCCTAGAATCAATGTAAGCTTCAACTCCCAGCCTCCCATATTTGAGGACACACACTCCTCTAATGTTCGAATGTTTTTTCCTGTCAACACATTAACTTGAAGACGATGTGATGCCTCGAATATCCTCCCAAAACCTTGCTGCTGCAAGATGCATGTAAATTCTTCGCATTCAGAATGAGGACACTGATGAGTTGGCGTCATCCTTCGCGTAAGGTTGTCAGTGGCGAAACGAGGAGACGATGTGTCAGCTCAGTCTTCGCTCGACTCCAGCTCCCCATCGCCTAATCTGTCTCGTCATCTTCATCAGGTAGTGACTCTTACTAGATGCCCGTGTGACAATTTCGCTAAATATAGAAGGCAAATATTCTACAGTGATTGTTAATTATACTCACAAATTCACATTAGAAGCAAAGTGAGTCAAGATTTATTGTCAATTAGAAGTTTTGACTGAGTCACAAATTCTTGTGTGGGTTGATACATCTATATATGTGCCTATCTCTGATCACTGATCAGCAGATTTTCCACATTCATCTTACTCCCCCTCCCACCTCTAATCTATTGTTTGTTTTATACAGACTAAATTGTGAATGACCTCCGCCTACATAGATTCAATAGTTGTTTGTGTCTCAACAAAATCTATTCAATATACATCAGATATCTCGTGATTCTGTTATCGCAAGTATTTTAAGGTTTCCGTCGCTTACTGTAGTCGTGTTGTTGATCAGTCAAGTATAACTCTGTTTGAGACTTTTCTCTTGGTCACCACATACTTTTCTAAACATAGTAGCAGTTAATGAGTGTGACTTGCTTGTGACTACTACTACTACTACTACTACTACTACTACTACTACTACTACTACTACCACTACTACTATCATGAGTTGAAGCATAACATTATTGCTCAGTCGTTTTCTTCGAATGTGTATGTGGTACTGGAACATTTCGTTAGTGATGCACTTATATGCTTTTTTTCCGCTGTCGATTTGCTTTTCATTCATTCCATCTGTTGCTGGTGTGGCGTTTTGAATCACAGAATATATTTTATTCCCACAGAAATGAGACAACTGAGTATTTAGTTAGACGTGGAGAAAAGCATGATTTCGAGCCAGTTTTGCATGGGCTTATTCAACAATCTCCGTTAGTTTGGCAATGTTCCCTTTCATCCAACCAGTATGTGGGGGTTCTTTCCTATTTACATGCATACTGTAACATCTGCGTGAATATATTTGTTGATAGCTGTGGATCGGCTGTCACTGCTTCCGTCTGGTCGTGATCTCGTCCTACCTTGCATTGTTTGAGTTGCTGTCGAACGGTTTAAAAGAATTCGCTGGAATTGAGGTAGAGATTCCACTGCCATTCCATTCTATGTTCGACGATGTTGAGTGTAGTCGCTGTTTGAGCCACACACCGTATGCTTTGGCTCAATCCAACTTTTTCCTGAAGTTTTCCTCATTTGCAAAATTGAAGGCAATGTAAAGAGAACGAAACCACGAAACACAGATCTTAAAGTATTTATCTTGAGGGAAATGGAGATGGATCGAGCACTCTCCGAGGAAATCACCAAATGACATTGTGTTCCAAATCACCTGAGTTGCCCTTGACTGGGGAATGACCAGCTCACCTTCGGTACCATGTTGTGATGCAGAAGATCAGATTTCATTCTGAATCGCGAATTTCCTCACTTATTTCAGAGATTTGAATGTCTGTCCTGACTTTCTGATTCGTCAGTGCTTCCCATACTTTTAATGATCCTTCCTAGATTAGTGAATGAGGTGAAGTCGTTCAGATATCTTCCACGCATCCGGAATGGCGCTCCTTGTGGGTGACGGTTAGATGTTTTCATCGCCTCTGCACTCATCATTTTCACTGGAAGTCCTGTCATCACTTCATGCTTCTTGTGTCGGTTTGTTGAGTTTTTCCTTTAAGTGATTGAGTATGTGTAACACTGTTAATAAATCATCTGTCCAATGCTAATACACAATAACCTATGAGAAGCCACATGAAAACAAAATTGCGGAATGAAAGGGATCATTAGAAGCGAATCTTGATAAAAATACTACTTAGACAAAAATTCATGTTGGAAGGAAGTCCTAACAGTTCTTAACAGTACGAGCGGTCAACACCGAAAGTGGATGGAAGATCACTGATATCTTCTAATCCACATTCGACAGGCAACCAAATATTAAAATCAGATAAACCATTAGCAGAGGAAATGACTTACCTACTGAGTCATTAAATAGAAGCAATGCGGATCGTTTCCACATTAGGCTCACGGTGGCCATAAATAAACTTCGAAGACTACGAGTTGTGCTGAAATTGCCACCACATATTTTCAGACATCCACCAAAACACCTCTGTCCTACCTCCTCACTCCACTCTGTTATTCCTTTCAACATTCAGCGGACGCATTTGCGCTACTGACCTATCACGCCACTCCAAACGATGTCAGCAGTAATGGAAGAGATCGCTGAAAACATGTTGATGGATGCACAATACCAGTTTTCACTTGGAGTTTGCAAAGAATCGAGTGCAGCTATGAATGCTACACAATCAGTTGAAAGCTGTGAACGGAGACCAGCTAGTTATGCAGTAACAGACAATATGTTTCACACCAACTATCAACATGGCCTAACTGCAACTTCATTCTCTAATACTGCCAGCGTGCAGGTGGACGCCACGCATTAATTCTCTAACATGTCCACAATCTTTCCTATCTCACTCCTTTCTCCATTCAGTATATTTCTGTATAATTTATTCACCATTTCTGTTATTTTATGAATTTGTTCATTTCCCCTGTTTAACATAATCCCATTTCTCTCCAAGAATATTTTGAATGTTAATGTTATTATTGTTGTTGTTATAACCTATAATGTTTTCGATATAACTGTTATTAATATAATTATTCTCCTAATATAACTATGCCTGTTTTACTAGAAAGACGGAGCCAGGAAACAGAGAGATGGTTAAGCGAGTGGCTAGAAATTTCAATCCGGGGAGTCAACCTAATCGCTGAACACAACTCAAAGGTTAGCAGGAATATGAAAAGTCCAATTATTCTTCACTGCAATCGGAGTGAAGAAACGACGTGAGTTGAAGAAATCATTCAAGTAGATAGGTAGCAGATGTTCCTTTCAACTATGAAGTCAAAGAACGGTCGGGAGACACAATATTTGAATAAGGTTCAGAAATATCACCAACAGAGTTAAAAGAACCACTGCTTGACGCAATTACTCCAACAAATGCGGATGTTTGAAGACGTCATTCTCAAGAGAAAAAACATGCTCTGTATGCATAACCATACAAGCCGTAAGACGTATGTTTGTGAAACAAAAAAATACGTGTGGATCAAACAGCGACTACACTCAACATCGTCGAACATAGAATGGAATGGCAGTGGAATCTCTACCTCAATTCCAGCGAATTCTTTTAAACCGTTCGACAGCAACTCAAACAATGCAAGGTAGGACGAGATCACGACCAGACGGAAGCAGTGACAGCCGATCCACAGCTATCAACAAATATATTCACGCAGATGTTACAGTATGCATGTAAATAGGAAAGAACCCCCACATACTGGTTGGATGAAAGGGAACATTGCCAAACTAACGGAGATTGTTGAATAAGCCCATGCAAAACTGGCTCGAAATCATGCTTTTCTCCACGTCTAACTAAATACTCAGTTGTCTCATTTCTGTGGGAATAAAATATATTCTGTGATTCAAAACGCCACACCAGCAACAGATGGAATGAATGAAAAGCAAATCGACAGCGGAAAAAAAGCATATAAGTGCATCACTAACGAAATGTTCCAGTACCACATACACATTCGAAGAAAACGACTGAGCAATAATGTTATGCTTCAACTCATGATAGTAGTAGTGGTAGTAGTAGTAGTAGTAGTAGTAGTAGTAGTAGTAGTAGTAGTAGTCACAAGCAAGTCACACTCATTAACTGCTACTATGTTTAGAAAAGTATGTGGTGACCAAGAGAAAAGTCTCAAACAGAGTTATACTTGACTGATCAACAACACGACTACAGTAAGCGACGGAAACCTTAAAATACTTGCGATAACAGAATCACGAGATATCTGATGTATATTGAATAGATTTTGTTGAGACACAAACAACTATTGAATCTATGTAGGCGGAGGTCATTCACAATTTAGTCTGTATAAAACAAACAATAGATTAGAGGTGGGAGGGGGAGTAAGATGAATGTGGAAAATCTGCTGATCAGTGATCAGAGATAGGCACATATATAGATGTATCAACCCACACAAGAATTTGTGACTCAGTCAAAACTTCTAATTGACAATAAATCTTGACTCACTTTGCTTCTAATGTGAATTTGTGAGTATAATTAACAATCACTGTAGAATATTTGCCTTCTATATTTAGCGAAATTGTCACACGGGCATCTAGTAAGAGTCACTACCTGATGAAGATGACGAGACAGATTAGGCGATGGGAGCTGGAGTCGAGCGAAGACTGAGCTGACACATCGTCTCCTCGTTTCGCCACTGACAACCTTACGCGAAGGATGACGCCAACTCATCAGTGTCCTCATTCTGAATGCGAAGAATTTACATGCATCTTGCAGCAGCAAGGTTTTGGGAGGATATTCGAGGCATCACATCGTCTTCAAGTTAATGTGTTGACAGGAAAAACATTCGAACATTAGAGGAGTGTGTGTCCTCAAATATGGGAGGCTGGGAGTTGAAGCTTACATTGATTCTAGGAGGACATAATGCTTTCCTCTGGGGAAGAATAAATATTGAATATTGGAGAGATGGACTGTGTTCCAAAGAGGTAAGTGTAGATAATTGTGAAGCTGAATCGAGATCGTCAGGTGAATACAAGAATATCCAATTCTCCGATTATAGAAGTATGCAATTACCAAGATAACATTCTCAAAAAGAGTTTAAATGAACTGAACAACAATACGTGGTTGAAAATAGTGGACATCTAGTAGCAATCACTACTGATGATGTTGACGGTGCACGTAACGCGATGTGGAGCTACAGTCGAGTCAATTTGGTGACTTGACACAGAAAACGAGACGAACACTGAAGTAATGTCTAAATGAGCACTGCGATATCGCTCAGTCAATTCATTGTCACAATTTTGCATATTCTAACTACAAATTTTTCCTCTAATGGAATGACGTTGAGTATTTTTCTCACGCACACGTGATGTAAGAAACCCGTGGATTTCATGTTCCTAGTGATTCGAGGTGATATTTAGAAAGATATTGATTACCAGAAACGTTTTATCTCAATATTGCAAAGGAATATTGAGACGACTCCTCAGATTATGATTAATTTACGGTGAGTTATTTGAAAACACAGTGAGGTTACTCAGTAATATTTCTCTGTGTATTGCTACACTTACATGTACTTAATTTGGGCTGCATACACTTAATTTCGGTGAATGGAAGGCTTCACTTCTTTGACGGATAGATAATGTGGTATCTCGAACTGCCTATGGAGGATTTCAAATTTTTATGTGCAGGTGTGATCATAGTGTAGATGCTGTTAACACCTGAATTAAACCACATATTCACCTAACAAGATCTAGTTGAAATAACTATTCTTTGCTCTATGGCGATCCCTTTTATCTTGATACAATCCAGTGACTCTCAGAGTACTATAATCAAAGTGGCTCTTAGTCTCTCATAGTTGGTGGGAGCATCAAGACAAAATATGAGTTCATCAAAATCGTTTGAGAACCGCCAACGACATTATAGGGATGTGATTCTAAGTTTGAAGTCGTGTGATATATATCCATAGCATAATCTCCTGATGGCCTGAATGACAAAGAAGAGTGAGTGATTGCGTGAGTGAATGACTGAGTGTGTTATCGGACTCTAGTATCTGGATAAGTGAGCGAATAACAACCAGGTCTCACTCATAAATATGATTTGTTTAAGGAAAAATATAAAATACGAACACTTCCTTAATGAGATTCTGTTGAGCTGAAGGGACTCTGTTACAGCCAAATTCATACCCATTCTAGACGTCTTCCACATGATTTGCAGTAATGATTTGAGTGTGATACTGAGATGATCAGTCTCAGCCTGTTCCTGGTGAGATGAATTGCAGACAGTGTGTCTCCACTGATCACACATGCAATGTGTTATATGGAATTCAGACACGAATTGCTGCAGCCTCCTCTATGTGGTAGTAAATATCTTGGTGAAATAATATGTAAGCACTTTATAGCTTTATACTTTGATACCTGGAAAGCCTTTGCATTATAGTTGCACCCAATATGTGATTAATTTCACGTGTCAAAATTATCACTGACATAAAATCCAATACAGTCATATTTCACAAGTGATTTAGAACACTCGGCTTTCCATACACTTGACAGCCATTTAACGGTTGTGTGGAGGTTTCTCACGTCTATAACATAACTGCTTACTTTTCGTTACATTTTGTTTTGACTACATGATAAATACTGTCAAGGACGTGCACTGAACTCTTCGATGTTGATGACTTCTTCTATGTAGAGCTACTCACAAATCCGCAACATAACAAAGTGTGCACATTCAGTCTACAATGTGAGCACATAATCACCTAACCACTGACTATGACTCCCATGCACCGTGATCTGTAACTTCCATCACAGAAAGCGGAATAAACTCACTGTCATTCTGTATTACTTCTTATTGACTGTCAATGAACTTTCAGTGATAAATACTAGTGGATATTTCAGGAATGTGTCAATTTGAGAATTGAACGTCTACCACTTGGGTGTTTGGCAATCATTCTAACAGTCAGCCAGCAAGTTCGTTAGGAAGGCTTCTCTTTCGAAATAAAACGAATTAATCAAAGTAAGTTGTGTAAAGAATACACAGTAACTGCGATTCACTAACATAAACATCTGTTCCACTTATTCGCAATTTTATCAGAAGGCGTTTATTGATAAGAAAATACATTCAGAATATTTCTTTACAACTTGCAACTTCACTAAAGTTTAGCTTGACCTTGACTCTCACTACTCTCACCATCAGTGTCCGTCCGTCTCACCAAACGAAATCTGCCTTTACAAAGAGCCTATCACAAGAGGAACAATGACTCTGCAGTTGTCTAAGAGAAGGTAAACCGACGAATGATGTAGTTTACCGCCCACAATGTTCCTCATTCGCTGGAGACTGAAATGTCAAGGCTATAAAAGATGAGACTCTTGAGAAGCAAGCCAGTCTGCAAGATGAAGTTTATTTACGTGATCTGCATTGCATCGTTGGTTGTCTTTGGAAATGTTGGTGAGTGACGACGTAAAATTGGCAATTGAATTGTTTGCCCTCGTTTTTGTCAAATGTGTGAAATCCATTGCTGTTTGAGATGTGCGTTTGATCTACGGTTGCAGGTGAACTATTGTCTTCAGTGTAATACCTTGGCTATGAGAGATTTTGAATTTCACGGTGTGCACATTGTAATGAGCAAGTTTAAACTCCATTTTGCATCACAATCAGCTACCCTACAACATACATTCACACAGGTTGACGTAGAAATCATGTGATGTTTTATCTGGTCAGTACAATTTATTTTCAATTCATGTTTTCAGTGGGCGAAACGGAGGTAACTCCTGAAAACGGGGACGGTAAGTAACGCATTGAGCACCCACATATCAAGGATGAGTGTACTTCTGCAAAACAGGTTCACTGCATCTGTGTTTTTTTATTATTTTTGATGACAGCTTGATTCCACACCGTAATTTTGTACAAGTATGAAATTTTAGCATGTGATATCGGTAGCCCAAATTTCGCAGGCTGACCATCAATATCAGGTGTGGATCGGCAGGGGATCAAACCTCAGAGCTAACCACTGTTCCACCAACGCACAGTTTGTTTGAGACCGTTAGAGATATCCAACTACACGGCTTTGTATTGTTTCGATTACACGCATTCTGAGAGCCGATCAATATTGTGTACGGATTTCATAATTTATTCATATAGTCGAAAATATGAGGACACCTGTGGATAACGTTGGTAGACCATATCTATGCAATAACTATTTGAAGAATATATTCCACTAAAATGTTACGGAATATTACCTCAAACAGCTAAGGACACATTTTTCGGTTGCTGGAAATTTTCACATGATTAGCACATTAGCATTGTAGCGACCACAACTTCAAGCACTCTGATGATTTCTCTTAAAATATTATAGATGCTTCATTTTGGAGTGGACTAGGTGAGTTGAACTGATTTCCTATTTTGGTGGAGTTGTTTCATACTAAATTTCAAGAGAATCGCATATGTACCACAAACGAAACAGGGCATGTTCAATTAGATTTACTTCCCAGACTTCTGACACAATCGTGAATGCTTTGTTGAAATGTGTGCTGGCGAAAGTGATGTTAAGTACTCAGAACAAGTTAAGGGTTTGTCAAGGCAAACAGTTGTATCCCACATCGCAGTAGTAATCGTGTTTATTCATCCTTACTAAAGAAAACCTACTGAATGAGAATGAAACTCTCAGATTTCTCAAGTAGACAGTCACGATGAAGCCAAACTGTATCTTCTTATATGTTAGGATATGAACGTGTTTCCGTTCACAATATTACAGACAGTTTGAAGATACTGTCAGCATTGAAATAGATGAGGTGTATTTCATTCAGTGAGTATGTGTCTTTTGCCAAGTATTGCGCAAGCTACGCCGTTATTCATCGCAAATCTTGTTGCTCTTTCTTCCGGTTTACAGAATCCTTCTTCTGGACAAGCATAGCAGCACCGGGTAAGTTATTAACATAGTTGTCATACTAGAATTTGCAGGCTCCTTACTGGAGTTGTTTGAGTATGCAATAACAATGTATTACTGATCAGCTGCTCCGCTATTTTTTTTATTTATTTCTGCCATCGATAAGGCCATATATATGTGGTGATACACTAGCTTGTATCTCGTGATAAAAGAAAGGCTAGTGGAGGAAATTCCAGACATGAAGACATGTTGGCGTTTGCAAGCCTAACCTTGACAGCACGCAATCACATCTATCCAGTGGTTGATCCAAATTGATGTCAACTTGCAAGTTAATGGACAAGACAGTTTCCAGTGTTCCTAATTTAAAATGCCTGACTGAAGCGAGATATGCTGACTTGGAGTTAAAAGACAATCCATTTCGACCTGAGCTCGACAGTGCCTCAGATATAAAGTTGATTTCCGATACAGAACCTTACTTTCATTGTGTCGCATATAGGGGACAAACGTGTTGTGAATCTCGAGGCAAACATCGAATGCGCAAAATATTTTTCATGGAAATAGTGTGAACTTGCTGACAGTTGATTCATTGATAATACAATTCAATAACTCGAGTCCTGGTGATCTATCAAACCGATACTCAATCTTCCCAGATCTCAGTTTGTTTCACTTAATTGTTGAATAAGCAGATTAACAGCCAGCTAGAACAACCCATCAGCTTTGTGTGAAAAAAATCGACATATTAGTGACATTTCTGGGAAGATGAGGTTAAGGTGACGTGGAATACAACATCTGTTGAGCTGTCCATTTCATATAATATGAGTTAAGCGATGAGTGCTACTTTGAATGTAACAGAATTGGGAATATTTCATGTTCACTCTTTCGAGATCCAGCTTGTGAATGCAGAGATGGGTTAGACAGAATCAGATCATAAATTGACATTAGTGCGACTGACATATCATCTACAAACTTCACTCATCTCAGCAATATATATATCAGTTTTAACCCTTTTGGATCCCGGAAACATCTGGTTTGATGCAGAGATTCAACTGATGCATATACCACTAAGTATATACGTTTGTAACAGCTGAATATGCATGGTGATTTGAAAATATGCATATAAAGTGTGCACTGCATTGTTTCATGTCGCCTCGATTTAAAATAATGCACCACAATAGCTTCATAAAACCCAATGTTATGCATCTATCTATGAATCCTGTATTTCTAGTGATCGAAATATTCGTTGTGATTCAACCATGTAAGCTTTTGCACTAATGATTTTTGTACAACGTGTCATTTGGATACTTATACTATCACTGAAGTACTTTTGCTAGTATTATAGGGATTTTATGAAATAGGTGGGTTATGCAGCGGAGTTTCTTCACACGGAATTCCCAATGATGAAGTTGGTGAGCAAACGAGAACGCGTAGTCACTGCGGAAGATATGTCTGTGATACATCTGATGTTTTTCCATCTGTGTAATTCACGTCCAGTGCGTTATTCTTCTTCGTATTTATCCTCATGCTGTGCATTGATAAAAGAAGGCTGAGCATTCGGAACTATTTTAAATGTCGAGTATCACAACATCAGAGATTTATTTCCTTGGAAATGATATCTTCTGGGCAGCACATTAGTTATTTTAACCAATTCTCATCAAGTCAGCTCTTCACACAGCTGTGAATAGAAGTGTCTGCTATTCTTACCCAAATTTTAGAAGTCATTCAAATTAACTCGAATCAGCGTAATTATTCACTCTCTGTCTTTCAAGCGGGAAGACATCTTAATCAAGATCGTCTGAATGTGTATTGTTTAATTTGAGTACAGAGTGAATTGAATTCATCTTTCCATCTTCATATCCGATTACAGTTGCGGTGAGAATATGAACACAGATGAATGGTAAGTAAACACTGCCTGTAGAATATATGTCATTCATTGTCTTTGCTTTATGTTCAACTCACTGACTAATAACAGACAAAATATTCAATGCGTTATATGTTGATCCACATGAATCTACTTTATACCACACATAGCCTAATGCTTACTAACAATACTAAAAGTATATATTTTCTGAGTGCGAACTGTTCTTCATTATACTGAAGAAGAGTATTTATAGAAAGTTTTGATTCTGAAGGTTAAAACTGAAGAACGATAACGAGCTGGACACTCACCGTTATCACAAACATATTTCGCGGATCATTTATGTTCAACCAAGCAACCGACATCAACAAAAATCAGCAAACACTATGAGTGTGATCATTTTGAATATAGTCTTCTTCTCCAAGTATTTGGCTGAGGCGGCATTGAATCACCTTCTGGTGACAACACGGATAAGGATGTGAAAACCAAACTGGGTCGGAAGGTCGAGGCAGATCTTCATCACTCTGAAGTCAGTTGGGAAATCTACCTCACTCCTCAGAATAAATAATAACATTCTGATAAAGAATCAACAAACAACAAGTAGCTTAAAACATTCCCCGAATATAGTAAAGATAGGCGGAAGTTATGCTGAAGAGACCGTCGAATGACGTCGCACACATCACCATCGTTCGAGTGTTTCCTGAATGGGAAATTACCAGTGGGAATAAGGTCCAAAGAAAAGAGAGAGGAGATGAGAGAGTATTGTGAATCTTGTAGCTAGTTAGTCATAACTTTAGAGAAAATAGTGAAATAGCGATGTGTTGCTGAATGCCTGCTTTACACTGAGAACTCAAGACAACAATAACAATAAGTATAGTACACGTCCAGACAAAATATCCTCCTCCAATTCAACATGATGTCCATATGCATAAATTCATTTCGAAATATAAAGTCCTGGGTGCTTTTCGATTCGATATAGTTGAAGAATGAAGTCGCTTAGGCATAATATAGTCTGTGTCATTTAGACGTTTCCATGAAAGCATCCGAAAACTCAAGTCATCGAAGTCATCATAAAATATGTTTCCTACAGTCGTTATATAACCCTATTAGTTCTCCTACAATTTACAAATATGAGCGATTTCGCTAACTTGACAAACTTCAAAGAATCTGATATATCTTTTCTCGTCTTTACTTTAGTTTGATTTCTTTGTCTTGCAGATAATAATGCCGAGCATATCGATCAGTTAGAATAGACAATTTTAACTTCATGCAACTTTCCTTATGAACATTACTCATTACTTTTCAATAAATATTTTTCTGTGATAAATATAAGTACAAGTCACTTCCCAAAGTTTTGATGGTTGTTATTTTCCAACTTGACAAGTACTCAGACGGATTTGAATAGGATGAGAAATGTTAATTGGCAGTTATGAAAGTATTTATGAAAGCAATGAAAATCGCTTATCGCGAGAGAATCGTCACACACGTTAGTAAGAGGGATTATCCCTCCATATATAATTGTATATTATCTTCAAGCAGTCAGTGGGAAATGAATTTCTGGTTGGATTGAATTTAGCCACACACCATTCTGTGGGTAGTCACACGAATCCAATATTCCAAATTATGGGAGAGGGAGAAATGAGGTACTAAGATATATAATTAGTAAAAAATAAAAATCTGATTCTTCATAAACCAGTATTTATTTTACAGTATGTCATTCTCAGCGATTGTTGCAATTCTGCATCTGTTTCACTCGACAGATAGAAGTAAACACTGGAATTTGTTCACACTTACAGTAGGAATAAGTTCAGAAATGCGCGAAATACAAAGTGAGTATGATAACCCTAATAATATTAATAGTAGGTTTGTTTTTTAAACAGTATAGTCGATACAGTATGGATATTTAGCATGTTATAGAGTTTTCACTCTATTGTTCTCTTGATATAGCAGAGTGAAGGGATATAGAACATTAACAGTTATTACAAGCCTAAATGGTGTTTACACTTATGAGAAAATATAAAAAGCACAATGAGAAGGCTATAAATATAATAGAAATAATAACAATAAAACCTATTATGAATAGGGTAGAGGAATTGGTTTACTTACTAGTAGTAAGTTAGTTAGTTAATTAGTTAGTTCGTGCCTGACACTATTTTTACCACACAAAAAATATGTGCGGCCAAATATAGTGCGGTGGAATTCTCATACTTTGACGTGCACTCATAGAGTCTTTAGATGAAACAACTGCTTGATTTACATGAGAGACGCAAAATGAAAGCTGCCAGTGAAGTGGGTGCTCACAGTCTGACAAAATTACTTCGGCAATTTATTGCATGAAATCAAGCGCCTCACCATGACGATGTCAATGTTATTTCCCAATGGGATACCACTTGCCCTACTGACAATCTTGTAACTTCTTAGAATTACTGACATAGACGTTTTTAAGCAACTCAGGAAACAAATTTCAAGATATTCTTAGGACTCTGTTCCTTAAGACTCTCTCAATTGATCTGGCAGATAATTGGAGTTATCCCACATTATTCGAGGCTGGCAATGTAAACTTAAGTTGGATCATGATAAACATGAAATGCTTGCTGTAGTTGCAAATAGACTTGACAGATTTGGAGAATCGGGTCGGAGAAGATAGGTTAAGAGAATAACTGAATTCAAGGGGCAACCGTGCAGGAGCGGAAGTCCCAGCCGCTACATCCCGCTACCTGGTCGTCAGTCAGATCAAACAAGTGCACCTACACCTGAGCAATCCACACAGTCTTGTACAGCTAATGTGTGGCTCCACTTACTACCTCATATAGTTATAACGCTACCATCTGTAGAAGAACATGCAAAGAAGAGCACTTAAATCTGTTTTAGGGATAGATTCCCGACTGTATGATGATTGGCATGCGAAGATGAATCTGTATACCCACAGCTATTGTTGAAATAGAGGCTTCCTCATATAGGCATAGAAAATAGTGTACCCTATTCTGAGGTAAACGCGTTCCTCATGGCGTAACCACATCAGCGTTGCGCATCAGTGTCTAATAATAATGGTATGGTCGCTTCTTTTCATTTACGATTGACAGTTTCTAGAGTAGGCGAGATAATCAAAGTAAGACGATAATTCTACGAAAGTTTATGAGGTGGGAGATTATATATAGGAAGACGGAATATCTGCAGTGATAAGGCGTGCATCTCATATTTAAAATTTCTTTACTCTAAATTTCTCGTAACATTTTCTATCTCATTTCGTTGTCAGTAGCTTCTATTTGCTATTAGCGCTGTCTTCTTTCCTTTCTTTGTCCATTATACACGCAGTAGTCTGTTTCCATTCTCTAATTTTTGACAACTTATTCCCTCAACTTCCTTCACCCTGTCTTAGAACTATTATTTCAAGTGTGTTCCCAACCTATTCACAAGGCCATCTAGCAAACCAGAATTCAACTGTACCACAGGTGCAACACTCTCCTCATATGAACCATTTATTCTCCTCAAAACAAAATTACATCACCCGTCTTAATACGCTCGGCACAACGGCAACAGTCGTTGTGTGCCACCAGCATGCTACAAATTTTATTAAACCGCTTCAAAGCAACAAGAAACGACAGCGAGAAAATCGCCACTCACCTCATGATTAAATCCTCCATACAATCAAACCAAATCCCTACAAAACCAACACTTGAAAATTAATCTGATGCTCACTAGCGACTGGCCCTATTCAGGCAGTTAATCTGGGGTTCTAGTGTAAAGCCGTGAGCAGTAGGGTACAGCAGGTCAAAGATGAGGCAGTAACTCATCGAAGAAGACATTGCGAAGTGGTCGCATTATGTCGTGAACTGGCAGAAGTTAGAATTTAAGGACAATTGGATAGGGTCGCAGTGGCTTAATGGTATACGAGCTCGTCTTGTAACCGGAAGGTCCTGGGTTCGAATCCCGGTGGATGCGTACTGCTGAGGAGTCCCAAACTAGGACGAAACAGCTGTCCAGTACTCCTAGGTTTTCCAGTGGTTCTCTAACTGATGTCAGCTCATGATTAAATCCTCCATACTTATCAAAAAGACATTCGATTCCCTACGAATAAACTGATTATCCATTTAGCGGACAAACATGCATATCAGCTAAGTGATAAGTGATGCTTTGTCTGTAAACACCTTTTCTGAGCCACCCGGAATGGTAATTTGCAGTCAAAGATCCAATGAAATATACCAAACATCTGAGTCATGCGTCAAATGTAGAACAAATTATTTCTAAAATGCCGCATTATATTACCTATAAGAATAATGAATACAAAATGTAATTCCCGAATTTAACAATGCCCATTTGAGATATAAGGGTCCCACTATTCAGCGGAGAGAGTCTTTTCAGTGAATTTACTATCAGACTGCGCTACTGTATACATATATAAAACTTTCCATATAAAATTACCATTATTCACAGTTCGGTGTGAAAACTGGTTAGACGTATCCAGTAGGCTGGATGAACCTGCATTCCAGTCACTTATGGTTTTTTGTCTGACGCTAATACTTAGCGACCTTTATTTGAAACAATGATACAATACATGACGCTTCCTAAAATCTCAGTTTACTGACAGTGCCATTATTTGAAGAGAGATGGTGTATTACCGGTTGTTACAATCTATAAACCGGAGAATGGAAGAAAATTTCCAAGGAATATTGGAAAGATTATATGACTGTTGTTGTTAAAGTGGGAAATCTCGTTTCACTTCAGCACGTTTATTTTTTGCAAAGTCCTTACAATCGTGTTTATCAAAATATTCAACAAGAATTAGCGAGCTACTGATTATATATTGAAGTAGATGAGTTGTAATGTTGTAATATATGAAATCAATATTATGAAATAATTCTATGTGTTCACATTCACCTAAGTGTGGATGCAAATTGGAGCTAATATGCGTCGATAGAAACTTGGACGGTAAAAGCACTAGGCAGAATTCTTCATGAGACTGATTACCGAAAATAGGTTAAAGAAAAATTTCACATGATGAACTTGATTATCACGAAAACTATCCATTCACTGAGGTCAGTATTGAATGGCGCGTAAGGTGCTTACAATGAGCGTAATATGTAAGCTTACTCTCTCAATTACATGCTGTCAGCTGAGGTTTCAAGAGATCTGGAATCGCAGTAGTCACAAATTTGTGCCTCAGCTGAGCTCGATAGTAATGTACAAATAGAAAGTGAACAGCCATTGGAAACCACACCTCACCGAAATTCGTAAGATAGATTTCTTCATGTCACAACCTGAAACAAAGTATCTAAAAAAATGGTTGTCAGCTTTCGGTTTTAGAAGAGATACGTCAAGAGAGTTTCATTATCTCTAATAAGGAGGTGAATTAGGAGCGAATACTGCTTGTTTCCAACGCCTGCCATCATGCAATCTAGTTCACGTTAGAGGTGTCTTACACAAAGATATCTTTTTTTTTACTTTCATTTGAGAAGAAATGAAGAAGACGTGGATCACCGAAGGCGTCTATTCACAGAAAGCTGGCATGGTTCGACGAACTCACTTACTTCATTTCTGATTGTCTGTCTGTACAGAACGAATCCCTTTCCTTTCATTGAGCCCATAATTCGCAGCATTTGCAGCCCTGAATCTATGGAAGAGGAACTGAGCACTCTGAAAAGAACCCCTTGTGAAAATGTCTGTTTAAAACGCATCATCACAAGACAAAACCTGCCCTCAGTTTCTGCTTCAAATGACTAACCTACTTGAATCTCCAATTGAATTAAAACGCTCTGGCAGAAATACTGAGATTCCGCCTATCTGTCTTACTGAAAAACACCTTTCCGTACTGCTGAACTCATCACTGTGCATCTATCAATCCACTTTCTCGTGTGTTGCGGAGTATATTGGCCGTACCCATAGTTGAGCATCCAAACGTATCGTCGAGCAATTTCCCTCATAATTATACAGGAGGAGAAATGTTATCGCACAAATCTCTATCCTGGCACACCTATTAGAATATGGACGCCAAGCTAACGTACATCGTAACTTGAAGGTTATCTCCAGAATACGTGAGTATTGCACTAGAATAGTATGCATGAAACTTTTTCATATTGTGGAGGCAACGGCGATTCACATGTTAAATCCGTAACTGGACATACAAAACGAGGTTGTTCGTCCAACAAACCTACAATGAACCTGAACTCTCTTAACTCTGAGTACGTGATTTCTGCTTTCTGTTTTTTAGTTATATTGTTCTCCATCAATAATCCCATAGTAAATTTCCATGCCCAATTGCCACTATTGTTAACTTGACGCTAGTTCAATTTCAGTGGAATTCTAATCAACTCAGGGAGCAACATGACATCACTCAACTATTGCATTTGCCTGTCTTCTATTTTATACTAATTCTTTGAATTTTCCCTTGGGTCATCCTTTCTTTGATATCTGGAATGGTTCCTTTCAGACAACCAATTATTGATCGGTTGAGTGACTTCACTTTATTCAAACAAGTCATTTTCTTCCAGTTGGTTTCGTTCTCTGTTATGGCGCAAGACAAATGATTTCCACAAATTGGACCAGTGTGTTACTGATACTAAACAAATAACAGATAATACATCTCTGTGAAATGACGAACACTGAACACTAGTGTAGGTCTTCATCAACAACACACTGATCTCTGTGCATCGGTGTCACAGTGGTCAGGACTGTCGCCGACCATGAGCATGGTCCGGGGTTCGATTTCCTGCCGACGGATACCTGATATCAATGGTTGGCCTGCAAAATCCGGGCTACCGATATCACATGCTTAAAATTCCATACTCCTACTAAAAAGTACTGTGTGGAACCAAGCTGTAATCAAAAAATATTAAACAAATAACCCTTCACGAGTGTGACCTCTCTTTGCAAAAGTGAGGCAATCAATGACTGTTGCAGATTCTGCGTAGAGGAAATGGCCTCTAATTTACCTGAGGTAATTGAATTTGTGTTTAGTTCCAGCTTTCTAAATATTTCTGATGTGGTAGCCATTAAAATGGTATTAGGTGACATCATGATTGAACGAATCTGCCCGCAAATGTAACTGCACATTTCTCAAGCAAACTGTGTGAGATGAATTTCTGGTGGAAATGAATTCAGCCATATACCGAACTATGGATAGTTGCACAATTCAAGTATTCAAGACTAACGTTTATTCGAAAATGAAGGATTGATATATACACCTAGCTGATAAGCTCCACACCATCGTCACGTTGATGAAGGATGTAAAATACTACAATCTTCAAGTCAAGGGATTAAACATTGTGGAAGTATATACACGAATTTAGACAGGAGTGTCAGTCCCTTGATAAAATTATGACCGATAAACTGCGCTTTAAACATCATAAGTAAATAATACTGCATATCACTGAAGTTATCAAAATTAATCTTACACACAATGGAATTATACTCCATCACAATGCACAATTTCTATTGGAGTACTGATGATGAAGTTTCAGCCTGTAATGATTGAAACCTGGTGCATTAGTTGTCAATATAACTTGCCAGTCTGGTTAACTCAAGAAGGAAATGTCGAGCAGGATAATGTGTCATGATCCTTTTATTTCTCTAGTTCTTGCCAGCTGAACACAACGCAAAACAGAGTCAATATCACTACACACAATATCCGCCTACATAAGTTATTCAGTAAAATTGTGCTTCATGGATTTTTTGACGAAACGTTGAGAGTAGCTATTTTCAATCAGAATTGTTCACATAGTGTTCATCTCTTCTTGCACAGTGTAAAGGCTGCAAATGCTGAGCACTTTGCACCTCAGTTAATGGATCAGGATACGTTTCGTATATAGAAGCAGCTAATTATCCAAGTTAGTGAGCTTTTCGCGCCATGTGGCCTTTCTGAGTATGGATTCTTTCAGTGTCGCAACTTGTTCGCCTCTTCTTTGAGTTAATAAACATCTAGGAAAAATATTCTTGTGCCGCGCTCTTTCTTCAATGTGAATGAAAAGAAGGATGTCAGGGCTGTAGGATATTTTCTTGATGTCCTCTGATTTCCAATCATGATTCAAAACATTGCAAGTGTCGTCTACTTATCTCTGCTCTAACCGAGGCCAGACAAAGATTTTATACACGTATATTTTCTTTAGCTGTGAGATGAAGTAATCTGTCTTATGAATTCCGGCAGAGACTCCTCTCCAATGGCTATTCAATTTCTAATTGTACATTACCACCGAACTCAAATGTAGAGCACATCTGTCCCTACTATGAACCAAACTGTGTCCAACCCTCAGCTGACAGCGTACATTTGAGAAAACATGTATGTTGTAAGTTTCTCACGTCCCACCGAATAATAACTTCCGCTGAATGCATACTTCTCATGATAATCAAGTTCACCCTGTGAAATTCTGCTTTATCGGTGAACATTGTTTCAGTAATTAGTCTCATGAATAGTTCTGGATAATGATCTACTAGTACAAGTTTCAATTCAGGCAAATTTAGCTTCACCACAAATTCACACTCAGTCTTAAATAATGCATCGAGTCATTTACTGAAGATGGCTATGTATACTTCAAAATTTAAACTTAACTACTTCAATGCACAATCAGTACCTCACTAATTGGTGTTAAAAATCTTGGTAAACACAAATGATGCTCACTAGTGACTGGCCTTATACAGGCAGTTACCAAGGATTCTAATGGCAAGTCGTAACCAGTAGGGTGCAGCAGGTTGAAGACAAGACAGTGACTAATCGAAGAAAACATTGCGTAGTGTTTGTGGTCTGTGGTGAATTAGCAGAAGTTGGAATTCTTGTGCTGTCCTAGTGGGTGCTAGTGGCCTAACGGTCTGCGAACTCGCCTTTTAACCAGAACGTCCAAGATTGGACTGTGTAGGTGCGAACTGACAAGGAGTCCCGAAATAAGTTGGTTAAACATTTGGGTGTTCAGTACTATCGAGTTTTCCATTGGCGTTGAAACCCTCCAAATAATAAAATATTTCATATTGGTTCATCCTTACCTTAGATCTTTTTCATTGCTTTCCTCTGGACTAATGACTTCCTTACGATCGCGTTTAGTCCTGAAGGTGAAATTAACTGTCTGGTATTTCAGGGGATTCAACGTATGACTACTAAACTTAGGCCAATATCTTATGTCCAACAGAAAGTTATTCAGTTTGCAACAATTAGTTCAGGAAGTGGTTGGGCTTAAGATATTAGGTAGATCAGCATATTCCACAAAGTTGGTTTCTAGCGAACAGGGTAAGTCATGATCAAGGCGAAAAACAGAAAAGTAATGAGTAAAGCACACTGAGTAACAGAGACTACGGTAAGCACAGAAGAGGAAGATTTACCTTTATATTGCCTTCTGTTTGAGAAATGACATTGCAACCAGTTAGTCAGCCCAGGACTCAGTTGGTGTCATGGAAAGCAAGCTTATTCAAAAAATGACACCTGTTAACAAAGTCAAAAGCAGATGTATTGTCAAGAAAGGCTTACAAACATACTTAAGCATCCTTGTTAGGCAGGAAAGAGTGTTATATATTACGAGAGCAGCAGTATCTAAAGCAAATCTTCTCCGTGTACATGCCAGCTGTTTACGGTCACAAATGGATTCATTTGCACAGATTAAACAGTATTTGGTGAGACTATTTTGAACAGTCACGAATAATTGATTGGGTATTAAGTGAGTCATTCTACTCAATTTTGAAATCGAACCCCAAATAATGGAGAGTTGATTGTTTATCTCTCGTGCTGATTTCTATATTCATGCTTTCCCATTTATATGTAGATACCTATATCTCAAGTCATCTTCGATTCAACCTAAAAAACACAGAAATATTTAGATATACCACAAGATTTATTTACTTCTTGAATTGAATAGTAGCAGTTTACGAGCTGAATTATATCTTCCTCATTGGGATGGTCACACTCCATTGATAGAGATATTTTTCAACTTCCGAGTTTAGCAGATATTTTCTTATCAACAAAAGTGAAATACTTCATAGTTTCTCATTTCATTCAAGGTGACACCTATTTCCTGATGTCAGTTTATAAATGTATTTCAAGAGTTTACACACAATGATAAGTTTTATCATTCTGATCGTATTTCCAGGAAAATTATTGCACTTGATCACATCAAATGTTGGAATGAATTTGTCATTATTTCACGCCACTATGATTTGAAATCACATATATATATGGTTCGATTTTTGTTCTAGCACTTCTGTGTATTCAGAATTCTATTCTCTTTTCATTCGTTCACATTAGATTTCAGATTATAAGCGTTGTCCAAATCAATGTTGTGGTTTCTGTCCCATGCATGTACAGCTAGCTATAGATGGATTTCCTTCTAAGTTCCTGTAAGAATGTTTTCCTGTGAGATGACCTTCAGTTAGGTCTGGTTGTTAATTCAGTCTCATTTTGAGTGATCTAGATTTTCGACCCACATATTCAGTCGGGAAATTAGGCACAAGATATTTTGTAAATTACATTATTGTTTATCCATCATTTTTATCGGATCTCTTAGCTGATTTGTATAATTTATAGTTATATTCGTTGATTTCAACGTCGTACGATTGGCGAAAAAGTTTGTGGTTTCTTCGAAATTCTCTCTGATGTACCACTTTTTATGGTGTACTCATAAGCATATATTGCAATCCGCTTTCTTCTCAGTCTCTGTTCCCACCCTCTTTCATTTTATCTTCCTTATATTATATCTGATAAATACTTGTGCTTAACTGTTTTCGAGCAACATTTTGAAGTAGACGTTTATTTCTTTTCGTTGGACGTCTTCTGGTGAAGTTTTGAGCCTACGTATTCTGTATAGAAGATCATGAATGAATCCTCGTCTTACCGAATCATAAACAAATGGAGAATCTATATTTACATATATATGAAACAAGTCTGACTCAGTACAACTGTCAACCATCTGAAAGAGAATATCGGATGCACACAAATGAATGAACAAGAAATGGACCGTATGTATATGATTTATCATTGTATGTCAAAATGTTGAATTATGATGATAATTCATTTGATCTGTTCAACAAAGCTCAAAACGTCACACTGACAATAATCCTGATATCACTGTGTAGATGAACAGGTTTCTTTACTACTTTGTTGGAAATTAGTACATGGAGTGTAAACCAGGAGGTTTATGTTATTTATGATGAAATGAAATTCTCATACATGACGCTGTTGTGACTTATTGCTTTTTGAAGAAACCTTGCATCTATAATGACATGATTGTTCACTAACAGTATTCGATGAGTTAAATAACTTCATCCGCATACGTGCGAATTAAGTAGCGATCATGATTATCCACACTATCATGCTAATGACACGCAGATGCAAAGACATTTTCATTCACAATCACTCAATCGTGACATGATTAGGATTAGTAACCAGTTAAACTGTCATCTGAGTTATCAGATGATTATCATTGATCAGATGGATTATCATTCGAAAATACACATCAATAATGACATTAAAATAAGTAATCAGAACGCTTTTAGAGGTCAATCTGATCAAATGCGTAGAGTGGAGCACCAGTGAGATATCAGTTGATGGCCGCACGCACGCACACACGAACAGTGATAAATGTATAAAAGCAGACGAAGTTATTCATAGAGTGAATTCGTTCTAATTCGCCTATAAGTAGGCAACTATGATCGGAGAGAGATTGCTTGTGTTGATCTCACTGATTGTGTTATCGTTCACTGAGGGTAAGTCACGACAGTATATTTGAATGTAGCAAGTGAGATATTATAATATGAATATATTTCCACAAGTGTATATATATATATATATATATATATATATATATATATAAGATTATTAGTGTAACTGGTTAACTGCCCTGTGCATATATAACCATGGTTGAGTGCAACATTCTTAAAATACGAAACTGTAAGCTTTGACTGACGGAGGAAGAACTATATTCCAGTTCGTATTCCTGAGAAATTACAAGAACAATCCATGTGACAGCTGTAATCAGTATAGCTCAAAGTCAGTTGGGAGTGGTGTCATTTTCTGTGTCTGTCACAGTCCTACAAGAGATCACGAGCAAATGTTTCTGTCTTACTGTCTTCGAGAATTAGTTTTTCAGGCCTTCATCTGCCGCAGGCTTGATCACTGATTGATATCAGTTAAAGAGCAACTGAATACCGGGGAATAGCTGAATTGCTGCGTTGTCCTCGTTTACGGCTCATTACTAAATCGCATACATTCCAATTACAGAATGTTTCATACGCCTCAATCCACGAAATCATTCTCTGATTTCCAGTGATTTTGCAGACAATACGGAAGAAATCATCTGCTCTGCGTACACAGAACTCCGTAACAAAACAGAGAAGTAAACTGCCTTTATTTTACTCTGTATAAGTTTGTTTGATGGGGCGGACATCGGCATAGCATTATTAACTGGTTGTGATTCCAAGAATAATTGACTGCTTACAATCATATCACTGTACTCACGTAGCTTTCGCACTTAATTTACACCGTTTCTAATTTATCGTGTATTTGAAAGTGATTTCCCATAATATGTGGATTAGTGTTGCGTCATTTCCATCACGTGCAATCGATGTTCATTCGATGCATCGTGATTCAAGAAGGGAAATTCCTTGTCACTTGATCATACTACTTTTCAATAATTCTACATCATCTAAACCTATTTTAAGAGTGCGTATAATCGGGTGCTTAGCGATGCCTGCCTTTCTCTCAAAATCATAACTCACTAGAGTGTCTTACTTCGTATTGAGTTGAATACCCATCTAGAAAACCTCACCAAATCCAATTTGTTGATTTCACGCAGTCATCATGATCACTCTATTCGACTAGTTGAATTCTTGAAGAAAGTAAACCACGTCCAGTTACCTAAATAGAATTTTATAGCTCGTAATGTTTATGCCGAAAAATCACACTTAAATTGACAGTACTGCAGTTCATCTATTCGAATGTTGCAGCGTTAAACAGTATCACAGAGTGCAACTCAAAACACACATTTGTGCACTAAACTCAAAATAAGAGATCATCATGTGAGTAATGCTGACATTTTAATAAACCACATTTTCTTAATTGTCTACACTGGTCAGTACTCAGCGGTTTTCAATCATCCCTAGAACTCATGTTGGTTGGTGCCGAAATCTACATTCAATAACTGTTAAACTGACATGGAATAAAGTTTTGAACAGGTCACGTGAGACAAATATACTGCGATGTAAATAAACTAATGCCTCAGTGATTTATCGCTGGGATTTGCACTAAATATTCACCTTGTCTTTTTTTGCCATCGGTAGAACAAATACTTCATTTCATGTGCTAATCCACACTATTGGCTTTTCCCAAAATTTTCTTCCCTTTCATCTTCTTCGAATGAGTTGCTTAGTTTCGATATGAACTATTTCAGCTAAACAACATTCTCATTTAATCACTCAGGACTACTATCCATCACTACTAGCGCTTATTTCACGTTTGCATTGAAAGTGAGACTGCAAAATGATACAGTTACTTTGGATGCGTTCACTCATTCAATTTGCAAATTTTTGAATTTAGTATACGTGAAAAAGAGTAACTGATATGTTTTTTTTATCGGAGTTCCATAATTCCATAATTCTCTGTCATTATTTTTCAAATTTAGACACAAATCATGGTTGCAAGGATTATGGACAGCGTTGTGAACAGTCAAACGAATGCTGTTCGCCTTACACTTGTGAAAATCATTTGTGTGCGGGTTGCGTCCAGACTGGCAGTAGTTGTACAAGAAATGAAGATTGCTGTATACGCACATGTGTATATGGTAGATGTGCAGTGACGTCAAATGAAGAAGCTGGAAGAGGGAATGAAATTGAGGGAACTAATGCCAACATCAGTGAGCGCATTTCGGTCTCACCTTACTGGGAAACTAACAATCTCCCCTGATTATATACATATTTATATTTTGTGATTTGGGAATAAATTCATTTGTTGAAATAACGTCCTGTAAAACATGTGGTTTTGATATATTCTGTTTGTGGCATCTAGGTACTGACTAGATAGTAGTAATTAGCTGACTTCAAATATTCGTCAATGTGATGAATGGAGGTTTATTTCGTTGCACTTTTGCATTAGTTGTTTGCTAAATTTATACGGATGCAGAAAGTCTTCCATGATTACTGCTAAAAATAGATGCACAGAAAAGTGAAAACCGTGTGAAACAGGTCACTGCATACATTTGTTAAGAGTGGACTTGGCTAACTCCATACGGTCGATAAGATAGTAAGAAAGGGGTATCATTGAAGAAGTCTATGAGGTAACCTGAAGAGAATCGATCACCCAATCACTGGGCCAGAGTAAATGGAGATAGACTTGACATGGGCTGAAGGCACCGCTGATATTGGAGATATGAACAATCGCCACTTTTTCTAATCTTTGAAATTCTCGTATGTTATTTTAATCTTGATGTTTTCTTAAATACCATGGTGGTTTCATTGTTTCAAAGCTTCATCACTGACAAAGCATCTTCATTATCTGAACAGTATGTAAGTGTGTATTTCACACAAGCATATTTGAAACAGTGACATTTCCGACTTCAGAATAAATAGAAATCTTATATGAAAAACGTGAAACAGCTGAATGTAATCTCTGTTGTTGTTGTTGCTGTTGTTAATGCAGGAAGTATTCTCAATAAGGCATGGTGACCCACTGTCACTTATCATTCATTCACCTAACCACGTCACCAATGAGTTGGAGATTTAGCAGATTTACGTCACCACTACAGCTTTATGTCTGACAGACGGATTACTGCTTTCAATATGTAGTGATTTCGAGGAATAACTGAAATAAAATAATTCAATACGCACATAGAAGGTGTACACTTTATATACCTACACAATTTTGCAGTCTACAAAAATGGTTTGTTTCAAGTAGTGGCAAAACTGTGATAAAGCTACTCGTATCCTTGTTTAAATAAAGTTTTATTGATGACAAGTGGTATTTGAGAAGATGCACTAGGAAATACAAACAATTTGACAGAATAATTGTTTCGAGAGTTTTTCCTTAACGAACTGGTCACGATATTTATGCTTATTTGGGTGTTTCAACTAACTTTGAAATAATTATACATCTTTCCAATAGACTGTATATCATTTTTACCATTGCATATCCTATGTCGCCTTCGCCACTATTATTCTTCCTTTTTCTTGTTCGATATCTAATTCTAGCCGTTCTAATTGTGGTTGTCACATGCATTGATAGTGTAATGTTGTTCAATGTGGCTTTGTTTGAATGAGTCAATATAATTCTCTTTTTGCACTATAAGCGAGACGCATTGGTCTTGTTCTCACGTCTGTAGAAGGATTCCACTTAATTCTCAGGTATTGCTTACAACTGGGATGTGTTTAATTAGTTTTTCTACAAATTTGGTTTCTACAAAGTTAATTATGTTGCCAATATTGTTGTCTCATATCACTATTGAGTCAATACTGGGTCTTTGATGCATTAGTGTTACGTAGAAACATGGATTTATCGAAGAATAATTGTGCTTTCGCTGTCTTTTTAACGTTTTGTAACTTTGTATCTGAAGAACGTTGCGATCAGTTCCCTGTTTTCAGAATAGTTGTTTGGGCTCGTAGCAAAAAGTCACATCACATAGTAAATGACCTATGCAGCCATTCGTCTTATTAAGATGGAATCATGAGAGTTGCATTATGTGTGAATACTTGTTCTTTACAAGTGAGACCTGACAACTAACAGACGATAGTACACGGTCATACTGAACATAGTCTTTAAAAGAAAGTTTCTCACTGACCATTTTATGTTCTACTTTTAGGTTCTCATATCTCACGTACCTGTCTTTGAATAGAGGATCTGAACGTCTAAATGTTGTCTTTGGATTTGTGTCGGTCATCAGTTACATACAATTACCACTAAGAGTTTACACAATTAAAGACGAACCAATGAAACGGATGATTACCTCATCTTATTCTGTATAAAGATTCGTTTATGATTTATCTTAAAACAGCACATAAGAGCAAAATTCTCAACATTTGATACTGTACTGGATCTAACTCACTCAACAGCAACCAAAACAAAAGAAAACATAGATAATAGCAACTTTGTGATTTGTAATTAATAACTGAAATAGTACCAGCATGCATTACAAATAGGATAAGATCAAAGCAATATTTATCTTGTTAATTACATAGAATGTTATTGGTTTCACGCTTTACATTATCTATGTCACTTAGAACGTGAGTCGAAAATGGTATCATTGAGTGTTTCCACTTACTCGGTTGAGCATATAGTTTTTCATAATGTTTATATTACTACCTCATTGGATGCAAGCGGAGAGTTGTAGATAAAGAGGATGGTAATAGTGAGAAATATGGATTTAGACCATTCTCATCATGAGTTCAGGTGTGTGTAGACTACATTATTGCCGAGGTGACTGAATGATGTATCACTCGTCCTACTAAAAACCTGTAATACCCTTCATAACAAGTAGTAGAGTACCGAAAGTAGTGACATTTCTTTGCGGGGATTTTTGTCTGCCGCCGACTGCTTTCAATCACCAGCGTCACTTTCGATATGAGTACACAGGGTGAGTTATTTGAGTTTGAAGACTTAGTAAGGAAAGTTTTGATGTTCATCCCCACATTAATGCTCAAAGTATTAGCTGTACACTTTGCAACCTGTCAAGTAGAGTGCTTGGAATGACGTGAACTATTTCGCATAAAGACTGATATAAAATTAAGTAATCGGAAAGCGTTTTCTGTATTTTACATTGTACTACTACACCTCTCAATTAGAAGTCTTTATATCTGATACCAATTCACTAATTGATATGAAACTTTATGCATAATCGAATAACCACAAAATTTAAACAGAATTAAAGTAGCATGACACTGCTACAACTGAATAGTCTATCTAAGAATTCACGTGTGTCAGATAGTGGCCACTCTATCAGCTTCCATACAAGCAAGTTGATATTTGCAGAAATGATTTCATTGAAATGAAACTAAGAATCATCAGGCATATTTAACCAGTTTACTTGTTACAATTCTGAATGTGAGACTTCAACAGTTTGAAATATCAGTAGACTAAAAATTTTCAAAAATAAGTTTACAACTGCTGTGAGAGTAGATTTAAAATTATTTGATGTTGTTTCACAAGGCGTGTTTATTAGTTAGTTATTTTTCCAACGTTGAATGTTGTTTCAGGTCTTATCGAATTAAAAGGATATTTGAAATTGGATAGACTAATGAGATTCGATGAGAACCAAGATGTTATTGACTCTTGCAACAGGCATTTTATATCTACTACAGTTTTGTAATACACCTGCAACTGAAAATTTCATTAACATCTGTTTAAGAATTCACTGAATGACTTCATGAAACTGATAAATTACAGATCTTTAACAGCTGGTCTATAGGGATTTGATTTGTTTCACGTTTGATCACGGATAATTATCAGCTACAGGACCACTGTGGAAATCTACTACATTCGGTATTAGGAAAATGAATCGGATTTGTAACACTTATGTCACCTCTGTGCATCTTTAAGCTTCAGAGATTTTGAGTGTGTGTCAAAGAAGGCATTTACAAAGGGAATTCGACATTATGCAACCGACGCCATCCTTTCATAACTAAGATCGGATGGCCAGTTAGGGTCTATCGTAAAACAAATATGCTGGAGGCGATGGAGGTGGATTGCAATGAAATCATGACTCAGAAAGGTAAATGAAGGATAATGAGAGAACCTTGATTCAGTTGACGTTAACTGCAAATCTCATTCAATAATCATTTACTCCTAGAAAAAGATTCCCAAAATGGCATGTTACAAGAAGTACCGTGAAACGAAAAATAAATGTTTTCAAGTGTTGGTTTGTAGGGATTACATTGGTTTCAGGATTTCATCATGAGCTGACATTAGTTAGAGAACCATTGGAAAACCTGGGAGTACTGGACAGCTGTTTCGTACTAGTTTGGGACTCTTCAGCGGTGGGTGGGTTCGTACTGATGAAGAGTCCCAAACTAGTACGAAACAGCTGTCCAGTACTCCCAGTTTTCCAATGGTTCTCTAACTAATGTCAGCTCATGATGAAATCCTGAAATAAATGTTTATTCGAAATTTCTGAGTCTGCAGACTTCGAAAATATGAACAGGAATCTGAATCCCAAGTAAACAAATTCTGTCACACGAGTACTTCACAATAATTTGACTTGTGGAATGTGAAGTGAGTGAAGCATAGTTGTCTCAATTCGACAGCAGGTTGTAGGAAAAAGAATTAGAACTTTTAACTCAAATTGGCATATTTAAAATCACGTTCCTTACTCATTAGCAGCACGTTATGAAGTTATTTCTCGATGAGTGAGCACAATCCAGCTAAGCGAATACAAAACACTGACTAGAATGCAATTGACAGTCGAAAGTATTGAAGGAGAGTTCACTAATTTGTGATCTCATAGCTCTTTCACAATCAAAGAGTGGGCTATTTCCCTGAACTGTTATGCTTTTGTTACTGTTATCAATGATTATTTGTTCTTATTCGGTCTCAATCAGCACACTGGATGTATACTAACCCGTTAGTGTCAGTATTGAAAATAACAGACCTATAAGCTTAATATTGTGTCTACTTTATGAAAATGAGGTTGCAATTCCCTAAAATGATAAATATGTCGACATACATCGATCAGGAATATTTCAAATGAATGCGATGATTGGCCATCGTGAAATTTATGAACTCCGTCACTTCTTTGAGAGCATTGTGTGACACAGTTAGGCCATTACCAAAGTTTACTTTTGAATTCCAGTGAAATCGCTGCTAGTTGAAATATCATCTTGTAGGATTCTATGGTCCAACTATTGAATCTAAATGTGTAAACCATATGGAGTAAAAAAATCAGCATTAAAAGCAAGATGTTTGACAGCAGATTTGAAGATGATACTTAACTAGCGTGGGAGTTCCCAGTGTCTGAATGGTCTTTCAGCTTGTTTTGTAGCAGGAAGTTCCTGGGTTCTAAACTGGTAGGTGCGTAATGTTTTTGATTCTCAAACTATGACGAAACAGCTCTCTGGTACTTCATGGCTTTGTGAATCAGTGACTCAGCGAAGAAATTCTGGACCACCGTGAATGTGATCCAATGTCGTTTTCACGGCTGGCGTACACTTTGACATTCCCTTTTTCAGTGAAGACGTGTAGTTAGGCGTCGGAGTATTAACGCTAGCACGAAAAATCAACTCTGCTACTGGAATCTCAGATCTAAAACACAAAACTCTATCTCCCACTCGAAATGCAAAAGAATAAAGTAAAATAACAATTATAATGTATGGAGCGTCTTTATATTTGTTGCCTTGTTTAATCAGCACCATTTATAAAATTTAACTTATTAAATAGATGTTGAATTCACAACACTGAGAGTAAAATATGTCAAATCTGAAAATAGCTGGTGTTCAAATTGATACAGAATTCTTATGAGGAACACAAATCGAATGAATTTTCAGTAGCGGTGTGGTTGGTCTTGAAGAATGAGACGGCTGACCTCACTCTAGAACTTGTTCCTGTCTACTGAGAGTACTCCTGGTAAGTTGAAATCGTTTCAACATTTGTCTGCTGCATCAGTAATCTGTCATATTTTTGTTAAGCACGTACATTTATGGAAAAAGTCATCGCAGCGTGACTGCTGAATATTCAACCTTGAATTAGTAACTGATAAGAAATACAAAGATTAATTCTTGAGAGTGAAATTGCTATTGTTTCCGGCCTAGTGGATAAAAATGCAGCAAAAGAAATGACTAGTATTTCTCTCAGTGGAACATAGGGAGGGCTTCAATCTAGAGCTTTGAAGTTTCAGTAGCAATGTTGTTTATCTCTACGTATGGGGATGCTAGACTCAAACACAACCTTCCCTCTTTACCAGTCTTATTCCTAACTTAGCTAGATAAAAGCGACTGTTTGAAGCTGGAACAACCTTCGTGGTTGGAAATCATTCTGCCACTGTGTCACTGATGCGCACGAATCTTAGAGAGATTATTTGACTTTTGATTTGAGGATGGGAAATCTCGTTCAACTTTTACATTTTTATTTGTCTGTAAGTCTTTGCACTCGTGCTTTGAGAATTCACGAGTTACTGATGACGCATTTAAGTAGATGCGTTGTAATGTTGTAATATATAAGACCAAATTCATGAAATGACTTCATGACTTCATTTACGACTGTATGAATTTATGGTGGAGCTTAATTTGACTCAATTGAAACTTGTGCGAACAAACTACTCTGCAGAGTCCCTCATGAGACTAATTACTGAAAGAACGTTCAACGACAGGGCAGAATTTCGCCTGATGAACCTGAGTAGATTGAGAACTACGCATTCGTCTGAAGTTAGTACTAGATGGCGTGTTTCGCACAATATACATAAAATTCTTTTCTCAAATTTACGGTGCCAGCTGAGTTTTCGGGAGAGTTAGTTTACTAGTAGTGACGGATGTGTGCCTAAGCTGAGTTTGGTAGTAATGTACAACTAGAAAGTTGACAAACATTGAAAACCAAACTGTGCCGGAATTATTCATAAATATTTCTTGGTGCCACAATTAGAGAAAACACCGGGGATAAAATGCTGAACAGCTTTGTGTTATGATAGTGATAAGTGGACGATAATTTCAATATCTTCAATAAAGAAAGGAAGTCGGAATACATCCTGGAATTTCCAATATCTCTAACAACCTGCAATCGAGTTCACACTCAAGAACATCTTTCCTCGACTATCAGTTAACGAGACGCGAACAAACCGGAATAGTTAAGAGATCCATCATCAGAATTGTGACATGAACGGAAAACTCTTCATAATTAGGTGCATCTTCATAAAATCGACTAAGCATTTAAAGCCCTAACACTATGGGAAAAGAGCTAAACATTCAGTGAAGAATCCTGCCTGAAAATGAATCAATAGAGCGTTTCGTCACACGGTCCATGATGCAAACTCCACTAAGACCACACACTCATTCTGATCGCGAAAACTTATCTTTTTCAGTTTCCAGCCGAATGAAACTCACTGGTGGAAATTCTGAAAAATAACTTGTCCAGCTCATTGAGGAAAGTGTACTTCACTGGTGAACATCATCAACATACTGCCTTCATGAAACCAATGGTTTGCATTAATGTGAAGCATAAGCCACAACTGCTTGCCTCATCCGTGTATTTCTATCAGTTCACCTCGCACGCTCGCACCCGCAGGATGTTCTCCGAGCATTTCACCGAACACTTACTCTCATAGTTAGATGAAGGAGGAAGAAGATTCCACAGCAACATATGTATCCTTGAATGGCTGATCGTATCTGGACACCAAGCTAATGAAGAGTTGAATTTGATTGCTATATACAATATTCTTGGGAACCTGTAAGAAGACTAGGCATGAGTTTTCTTTTAACCGTAGAGGAAGTGCTGAGCCACATTTTAAATCTTAAACTCTATATTCAAAACGAGTTTCCTCCGACAAGAAATCCACACTCAGTCTGAATTTTCCTCATACATAAATCTCTTCCCTAATGTCCCCATTGAATTTCTATCCCCAATTACGACTATTGTCAACCTGAATCTCGCTCAGCTTCAGTGGAATCCTGTCTTTTAGTGTACATAAATTCAGTGCATCGCATCCCATGTCGTCCCTTCATTGATGACTAAACCACTTTCTCTCACCGAGCCAATTACTGAACGGTCGAGTGACCGCATTCGTCATCCAACAAGTTATTCTGTTTTGTGACAGAGTAGAAATGACTGAACGGTGATACTGCGTTAACTACAGATAATACGTTTCTGTTAATTAGCCAACAGTGAGCACCAGTGAAGGCCTTCATCAACATATTGATCGCAATCACATACCGTCCCACAAGCAGTGACTGCTCACTTCCAAATCCCTTCCCATGATGAAAGCGAGGAAATCAGGTGATGTCAAAGACTTACAACATGGACGTAATGAATTCCCGTCAACTACAGCAATACTGATGAAAAACTAGTAGCTACGAGGAACTGCAATAAACATGTGTGTGGGACAGCGGAAATCAAAAGGGGAATATCTTCAAATCAACACAACATTTCATGTTGGAAATAAGGGCTACCAGCTGAGAGTCACAACTCTTTGGAGTCCTAAGAGGACGATGTAACACAGGTATGGAAAATCAATGATATCATTTGTTGCACTGATTACATTGTTATTACTGATCTTGTTATTACTATTAATGTCATAATTAATTATTACCTAACTATACTTAGTTCACCAACCGGCACTTGCCAGAAATTCGACACAGGTAGATTAAAACAATCGGCGAAAGAAATCTCGAAGGACAACAGCAACGTCAATACTGAACTCATTATTTTCTGGAATCTGAGAGTGGATTCGGCGGCAAAATGAAAAGTGAGGCCACAAAACATTCGCATGATATTCGAAAATATCAGAAGCAGAGTGAGCAGAACTGCCACTCGACACCAAACCGCCGGGAAAGCACAAGGTTTCAATGCATTCAAATCACACAAAGACACCTTGGAAGACACCACGATTGAAAGGAGTTCCTCCAGTATCACTGAGACGGTTTCCTCAGCCCCTGACAAATGCCGTCATGCAGATATTTCTGACGGTTTGGAAGTCAGCAAAAGAACCGCCTATGGGTTTGATGAAAGTGAAACTTGTCAAAATACCTCAGATGAGTGAATAAAGGCCTTGCAGTAAATCATTCATCTCTTCCTCAAGCATGGTCCAGATTACCAGAATCGTGCGGCCACTTATTCCCGACTGACTGCTTGAAGAAAATGCAAATTTACTTTCAGGTATATTCACTGTTACCGGCGTGTGTGACTAGATCTCTCGAGATGTGCCTTATTATATGTCTTCACAAATGAACAGCCACTGTCATTTTCCTAATGGCTTGAGTGCTTGTCGAATCACAAAAAAACAATGCAGAGTTAAGAAGACGATTGGTACATATATTTATAAAACATAACTTTCCATTACAAATTAATGAACAGTATCCATAAAGAAAGTTTCACGAAGTGAAAGTAATTCACTCGAAACATTCACTGAGTGAGGTACAATCATCTCAGACATAAACGACATAATCATCTTCAATACCTGAAAACAGATTCATACGAAATGTTATTCATGATGGAATATCTTAACAGCGCTAAAAATAATTCACTCCTCAAAAAGTGTGCTACTGTACATTCTTCGTGGCCTAGTGATGCGTGTCAATTACATACTTGGCTTCAACTAAATTCTGATGAACCACCGTAATCATGTGGCGAAGATGTGATGTGCAAATCGCTTCAAGTGTATTCGCTATTTAAAACATCCTCACAAAAGTTGTTTGTGAATGACATGGTAAATTCTTTGTAGTGTGACACTCAAACAAATCGTTTCATAAATATTGAACCGGTAGCCGATACAAAGAAGACATATAACAAGTTCAGGAAGCGTATCTCATGGTGATTATTGGAACATCCTGTGACCGACGTCGTATTGAAGAACCACTAAGGTGATCATGTGGCACGCCATGTCATTCCACAGACACCTCACCATCTGTTCGATCACACTCAATTATCATCAAGTGAGCTATTTAGCGATATGTGAATTGAACGTAAAGCAAAGTCGACTGAGAACAAATATTCTATCAATGGATATTCAGCGTTTGCTCACCATTCATCACCATTGCATACGTAACTACAATCGAAAATGCAGGCGGAGATGTGAATACAGGTCAATCTATTCACAACTTAAACAATATTTACTCAGAAGGATTTAATAAGATGGCTGTCGACTTGAACGACAGTCACTTAATAAGTCCGAGTATAAGAGATACTCAGTATGTCTTCTAATATTTGTCAAAGTGTAGATGACACTTCCATTCACTGCAGTGTGACGCAATGACTTGAAAAAAATTAGTAAAAGTAACTGTTGCGCTGCCTAGAATACATCACTTTCAAGTAATTAAATCCCTGATGACGTGTTGCCTGATATTTCAATAGTGATAAATGTTCAGCCTACCTCCATCAATGCACCTCACTCTTGGAATCGCTGCATGAGTATAACTAGAGAGGGATAAAGCACCCAGATGGGAAATCATCTAATGTATCATGTGGATGTTTGTCCAAATAACTGCTTGATCTCGTTTGCCCAACAAATTCAACATTGTGATTTGCCATTGAGTATCAATGTGCATGGGAGGAAATATGCAATTAGAGGGAGAGATATTAACACCACCATGCATCTCATTTATACAAAAACTAGTAGGAAATCAATGAATCACACTCATTCTGGTCACATACCCTCATTTGGTGAATGGATTTCTACCACGACATTATCTGAAAAAAATCCATACAAAGCGTTTTTCATAATGGAATATCTTGGCAACGGTGAAAATAATTCTTTCTTCACAAATGTACTACTGTACGTTCTTCGTGGCCTAGTGATGCCTGCCAATTGTATTTTTGGCCTAAAATGAATTCTGGACAAACACCATGATCATGTGTTGAAGATGTGTTGTAACGATCGCAGAAAATGAAGTATGAATCGAAACTCCTTTGGTGCATTATTTTAGGTCAAGCTCCATGAAACAATGCGGTGGATACTTCATACATGTATTTTCAAATCACCATGCCTGCTCACCAATTTCAAACGTATATTTCGTCGTATATGAATAAGTGGAATCTCTATATCTCGCGAGATTTTTCCAGAATTCAACAAAGTTAGACCTGAAGAATTTTTCTGACATCGAGAAAGTTCGTGGACTGTTTGTAGTTTGCATTCATGACAATTAATGATCTAGGTCAGTCAGTGGAATACACACGCACACACCGACTTTACACTCACAACTGGATCTCAAATCACTGAACACAAACTATTCATACTCCTGTCACATTCGAAGCAGCGCTCATCTCTCAACTCATATTAGTATGAAACGAACAGCACAACAGTTGCTTTTATCCACGTTGCCTTACCCTGAATTTGTCAGAAATATCACGTAGACATGATGGTTCGTGCTAGCTGGTTATTAATCTACATATTCAGCTTTCCAGCGAAGTAAACTGAGCTAGAAGAGGAATGAGTATTATAGTGATCAGTCGCCAAGACTCGAATTATTGCGTTGTATCAATAATGAATCAACTGTCTCCAAATCACACTGATTTCATGAAAACAATGTTGCACATTCATGATTCGCACCTAATTTCACAACACATTTGTTTGCTACGTCCTACCCCATAAAAATGTAGGTACTGTTTTTGAGGACAATGATAAACCTGAGGCACTGTTTATCTCAAGTCGCAAGGGAGGGTCATTTAAAACTACGTCAGCCTATTCGGCATTAGCCGCCACTTGTACATTGGAAAAATTGAAAAATGTCTTTATCATTCCCTGCAAATCGACATAAATGTGGATCAGTCATTGGATAGATTTGATTGAGTAGTATCAAGCATAAGCTTTCAAATGCCTACATATGCTTATGCCTATATGTCTGGCATTTTCTACACTAGCGTGCCTTCTTTGAGCAGATCTAAGGAAGCGTAATGCCTTAAATGGATGTATTCATGCATGCCAGACATAAATCCTTGCCTTTACAGACATGTCTTTTTGTGTTCTCCGTGGATAGGCAGTCTCCTGGAATTTCACTAAGACAAAGATATGTTTAATGGGGAAAGACCACCAATCAAACCATTTCTGCGACCAGCGCATCGGAGATGATACGACTGGAATTTTTGAGAGGAAACATCATTAAAGGACGATGATTTTTTATCAAGTGGCGGTCACTATAATACTAATTTGTTCACTCATGGGAAAAATAGAGCATACAAAAAATCAGCGATTAGCTGATTGAGGGTGTATTTCAGAATATTTTAGTTAAATATACTTCACGAAAATTTACTTCATGAAAACAGCTTACCAGCATTGTCCACAGGTGTTCTCATACTTTCAACCTTAGGAAAACCTTATAACATTTGTACACAGTAGTGATTAGCTCTCAGAATGCATGTAAACGCAAGAAAAAAAATGCAGAGGAATACAAATTCGTGTGGTTAGATATTTCAGACTAACTCAATCATACAAGTTGAGGCGCATTGAACTTGTTTCACAGGAGTACACTGATGCTTCATACTTGGGTATTCAAGGCGTGTATCCCCATCCAACATTCCCCAGTTTCCTACGTTCCAACCACGGCTAACTTAAGGTAAACACAAATTCTGTTGAACAAATAAAAAACACATGATTGCTTCCCTTATCTCAGTGATTGTTTGTCTTGGACACACAAAATGTGATAAAATGTGGAGCTTAAAGTTCTTCATTACAATGTGCACACTGTGGAATTCGAAATCTCACATAGACAACGTGTAACACTGAAGACAATATTTAACTTCGAACTGCAGATCGAATGCAAATCTCAACAGCAATGCATTTCACACATCTGACAAACAGGAATGGAAAACAATGCGTTTGTCAAGTTAAAACCATCACTCACCGACATCTCCAAAGACAACCAACGATACAATGCAGATCAAGTAAATAATCTTCATCTCGCAGACTGACTTGCTTCTCAAGCGTCTCATCTTATATAGTCTTGGAATTTGATTCTCCAGCGAATGAGAAACATTGTGGGCTGTCAGACTATATCATTCGTCTCTTTCCATCTTCTAAGAAAAATCAAGAGTATATGTTTCTTTTGTGATAGGCAGACTACAAGAGTAGAGTGGTGTAACAGACACTGATGTTGAGAGTAGTGACAGTCAAGGTCAGACTAAAATTCAATGAAGATGAAAGTTGTGAAGAAATATTCTTAATGCATTTGCTCATCAATAAACGCTTTCTGATAGAATTGCAAGTCAGTTAGTTAAATGTATATGTGAGTAAGTCTGAATATCTATGATTACTTTGATAAATAATTTATTGTTTTTTTGATAATTATTCACGAATTCACGTTCTCTGCTTGCAACAACTGAATTTTATTATTTCCTGACTTGTATCCATGTCATACGTGAAGAGAGTTGCATAGATTTGTTTTCTCTTTCTGATGTGACCACTGACTGATTTCTGTTAGTGAACCCTTGTCACCACTGAGAACTGGATATCTGCTTCATGCGATTGCGGTAGTCATCGGAAGTAGGCATTCTCTGTATTTCTGAAAAAAATGCAATTTATTGGATTGAATGAATCTGTAGGTAAGTCTCAATGAAAGTGTGTACTTGTATACTGCATTTCATCGCCGGAATAGTAACCTGCCAACTAACGCCAAACACTCAAGTGGAAGAAATCGATTCTTAATTGACTCACTTCTGAATCTTCACCTACTTCATTATCTGGTGGTGAGGATGGCGAGTTGGTTGCAATGCCAGCAACTTCACCTCGCAAACCTGACATGCGAATGTTTCCTGTTCCAAAATGCATTACTGACCTCCTATTCGGGAGCATGGAAACAATGAGAAATACGCAGTTTCCAAAACCAGCAGTCGGCCAGCTATTTACATTCGTAATTTACACACATCGAGGTGACATGTGGCATATCAGTCTCAGGGAACAACTAACTTTACTCATCTACATCTATATTCGCCAAACTGACAGATCTGATATGACTCCCTGAGTGAGATGTGAACACATCCGTGTAGCTCTACGCAAACAAGACATGACAAAATGCACGTCATGAATTTAAATGATGATTAAAAAGAACTCCATCAGCTGATAATCACTGAGGCTGGTAATGTGTGTCAGGAAATAGAGAAGCACTCAGCGTGAAGTTGGAAGCACTTGAATCACAGAGTGACTGTCCACTCCTCATCAGTGTTTGACTGGGAAGTGGATGTCCTAATCTTGTGATCAGAAGTTCACAATGTTAATATATATCACTTTGAGTGCACTGGCAGTCATTAAGCTGTGCTACTGAATGCCAGTGAGTATATTCCGCCAACTGTGACGGAAGAAACAGACAATGGTGCATTGGTTGGGTGCTAATGTGGTCACGTCGTAGGCTCAATGTGCACATGTTGTTATGCGGCAGTTTCGTGGTTGCCTCCACATTGACGAGGAGGCAAGCATCGAAAATGTCAACGCAAGTCCCTAAAAAACGTTAGAAACGTCCATGTATTTGTTGTATGGCTGTCAGGGGCATGGGTAGCCTAAATTACTAGCTCACTTGTCAGCAATGACTATATTGAAGTCGATACCAGTGACGATTTTTAGAAGACAGAAAGAGAGTAGAGAAAGAGATGAGGATCTAATTGAAAAGTAAATATTTTTTCGCTCGATCTTTCTGTCTTCTAAGTGAAGATTTTGACAGATACATATATAAAGTTTTGAGGTTTTGACGTATACAGATGTCAATTTCTGCTATATTGATATTTTGAGGTATTGACTCGTTTGTAGATGACGCCGGAGCAATTCATGGAGGTTTCCATATCCCTCACTCTGCGTGCGTGGCCGATGAAGACAAACCATTTTCAACTAATCATACCGAAAACAATTTATGATACTACCCATATTAGCACGACACTTAATTCATCGCTGATAAAAATTTTGAAAGCAACTCGAGTGGATATGCTTTCCACTGTGATACGGTGCTTTTGGTACAAGAGAATCTTATCAAGAAAGTCTCCATATTCTCACCATTTCCATTAGAGAAATCATATAAATAAGTGAGATCAAGCTGCTATTCGCGCACTTATTCAGATACTAGAGAGCGATTACTCACTCACTCACACTTTGTTTGTTATTCATCCTTAGAACAAGAAGTAACATCAGGAAAATGTATGCTCGCACTTCTGAGTATAAAAATTCTATGATACCATACTTCACACGCATTTTGTGTGCTGCAAATAGTGTCATGCGAGAATTAACTAACCTTTTTTCATCTTGTAAATAAACAATTCCCTCCATCCATCCTCACATACCTTCAAGTTTCACTGTTATTATCTTTATTATATCTATGGAACTGCTGCTTCTTTGTTTTACACTCATAATTGCAAACACCAACTTACCTATATTACTCCAGTAATCTTTATTTCTCCCCTCATCATATAATGTAAAGAGAATATTATATTCAATATTTTAAAACATGCTAAGATTTCTATACTGCATTGACAATAATGTGTGAAACAAACCCACTGAAATTTTCAATTGTATTATTATTACCTAAGCTGATATCATTATTATTATTTCCAATTTATATGCTGCGTGTTTTGACATAAGCCCTATTGTAAACGTTGAAAATTTTCTGTGTGGTTAATTTCATTCAAAATTTGAGGCAATTAGATGCAATATTATGATTAATGCCGAAAATTCCATTCTGTATCACAACTACTGATTTTGGAATAAATTAAATCATGATTATTATTATTATTATTTAAGGAGAGGCCAGCATCAAAGATTTCAGTGTAAGTCCACAACAGTATTCATCATGACGTCACACCACCGTATATCCGAAGTAAATCGTCAGGTGAAATACATGAGAAACGTCCATGCGATGGTTCTAAGGCTGTCAGTGTCATGAGAAACCCAATGAACTAACTCAACTCTACAAAATAACTGTATTCCATTTGACTTCAGTGACGATTTTGACGGATACAACTATAAATCGCATATTGAGTGTAGTGAAGTGTGGAAGACTTTCGAAGATTTAAAGTATAAAGATGTTAAGTTCTCATTCATTGTTTCGCTGAGGACTGTACTCGCTTGTGGAAGAGGAGACAGTAATTCTAAGAGATCTCCACATTCCTCAATCTGCGTGCGTGACCACCGAAAACAAAAACACTACAACTTATCATGCAGATATCATCAAAAGATAATGAGCGCAGCCTGATGGCAGAACGCTCAGTTCATTGCTGATGAAAATATTGAAAGAATCTCGAGTGGATATGATTTCCACTGTGATACAGTGCCTTTGGTACAAGAGAATCTTATCAAGAAGGTGTCCATATTCTCTCTAATTCTATTGGAGAAATCATATATATAAGTTGGACCTAGCTGCTATTCGCTCACTTATTCAGATACTACAGAGCGATTACTCACTCACTCACACTTTGTTTGTTATTCATCCTTAACTATTTCAACTTGCATTTGTGAGGTGCATATTTGGTTAAATAAGCTGCTTAAGACATCCAAGTTTTAATCACTCACGCCATTGAAAACTTTGAACTGCCTCCAAAGCGCTCTCGGACTCCACATCATCTGTGTGTCATCTAGGTGAAGCTTTCCATAGACCACAATCCCTGTTTGGAGTGCTACTTCAGTAGATGTAGGTGTAGTGCTACACAGTATTTCACAGATCTGCTGTTTCATCACACTGCGTTTTTCAAAGAACCTACTTTGAAATCATGATTTTCTCAGGAAACGTCAGAATATTATCCTAAAACACTGTGTTACAATCGTTTTGTCGAACAAGATATTTCGAAATATCCTCACGAATCACTTGGATGATAGATCCATCAGTCTCATACATGTGGTGTGTATGTGAGTACTGGTCACGGAATAATTCCATAGCATGCATGTAAACTGATAATGTGCATAGTTGGCGTAATGAATTGACCGCAGTATAACAAAGTGTTAATTTACTGTTATAGATATGGACTTATATTCTGCGTCGGTGGCACAGCGATAAAGACGCTCGTTGACCATGCACATTGTGCCGGGATTGATCCCCGCCGACACATACTTTTAGTTCTCTAAGCCGGAAATAATACTGGTAAAGAGGAAGGTTGGGGATAAGGCTAGCAAACACATGCTGTAAGAGTAAACTCTGCTACAGAAAATTCAAGCCACTAGCTTGGAGATCCATGTTCCACTGAGAATGTGAAGAAAAATTAATTCATTTAATAATTGTAGACTAATATGGTCATGCGGGAAAGGTTTAAACAAAGTCCTTACAAGAATTTTTAAAAAGACACCTAAAATAGAGATTACGGATTCTCTTATCATACCGATTAGAAGTTACCAAAACACTGGTGGTATTGTTTCCGGAAATTGTTCCTCAACCAGGTGTGTTATTTGAAAACACAGTTGTTTGCTCGGCATAATCATATAGGTTGATAGCAAAATATATGAAAACCTGACTTTGAGTCTTCAATGAAAAGGAGTTCATAATAAGTTCAAACTTGACGCTCCATTAACTGCTTCACAGTTATATCAATTTCCCTCTTTCCACCTCAGTCCACCTCTCCGCTATTCAAGATTGATTCTCGCCCAGACGAAAGCATTATGTCCAGTAGAATCAATGAAAACTTCACATCCAAGTACCAGTATCTGAGGCCAGACACTGCTCCAGTGTTCACTTGGTTTTCCTTGTCAAACCGCTATCGTGTTGATGATGTGGTGTCTTTCTGTTCATCCTGAAACCTAACTACTGCGAGTTGGATGCAAATTATTCCCCTTCAAAATGAGGGCGTCTGATGTGGAAATGTCGTCTTCCGCACAACATGATCTGTGACGATATGTGGAATCGCTCCATCAGCACTGTCTTTGCTCGACTGTAGCTAGCCATCGCGTAATGCGCTCCGTCATCATCATCATCATCAGGCACTCATTACTTGTTGATGTCTGTGCAACAATTTCACACAATATCGAAGGCAAATTATGCACAATGCTTGTTGATTAATCTCAAATATTCTCGTTATTATCAAAGTGAAAGAAAGTGATTGTCTAATTAGAAATGTTGACGGGGTCACGAATTCTTGTGTGGGTTGCTACATCTATCTTTGTGCCTATCTATCTCTGATCACTGATGAGTAGATGTTATACATTCGTCTTCCCCCTCTCTTGTCTCTTATCGGCATCAGACAGACAATAGTGTAAATGACCTCAGCCTACAAAAATTCAATAGTTGTTTGTGTGCTAACAAAATTTATTCAATATCCATTATATTTATGACGGTGAATAAACACCAGATATATTGTGATTCTGTTATCTCAAGTATTTCACGGTATCCATCATGCGTTATACTCGTGTTGTTGATGACTTCAGTTATATTCTGTTTCAGACCTTTCTCTTGTTCACCTATGCCTTCTGTAGACATATTGCCAATAATCCAGTGAATTAATTGTGAATACTTCTACTAGTTGTACGATAGCAGTAGTACCAATTTGTTTTCTTCAAATGTGGAGGGAGTATAGCAAATGTTCAGGTTTATTGGGTATTTGGCATGTTTGCATCAGTGGACGTTGAATATATGCGATCTGCACATCACGAAACTCGTGTCAGTCACTTAGTTCCCTAAATTTATCCCTGGGCACTCGAGAATAGCAGCGGTGAAATGGAATAAAATGATGATTAGGATGAACTTTATTTTTGGATTCTGAATGAAGGATACTGTTCTGCCCACAAATCTGCCTTGCCTTCTTTTCCGCTCGTCCGTAACTCGATGTCTCATTTATTTACTGCTTACTCTCATTTGCTGCCTCTCAGCCTGAGACTAATGCCCAACTCGTCGTCACTCATTCCGGAGCCACTCGTGTGGTGGTTTGGCACGTATGCTCGATCCATCTGATAAGTTTCCTCACTTTTTAGCTTACTTCAATTTTGGCGTGAGGATATCTGTTAAGTGTTGAGGATCAACTCTCACTGCTGCTGAAGGAATTCAGTCCGGTAATGATGTCAATCCGGATGACTGCTGGTGAGTTGTTTGCTTTGACTACTTCTGCTTTGTTGGAGGAATGATGTCGACTCTTATTTCTGCTCAATTTGTTCCTGCTATTAATGAACATCCACGAATAATCTATTTCATCACTGTTAACTTTTAGTTCATAGGAGGAAGAAAAATCTGTTCTCTAGCCACTTGAATACTTTCAAAATGACACATCATTTCTCCTGCACGATACCAGCAAGGAATAATTGTGTTTTCCATATTTGTCCTTTCCTTTGAGATATCTGTTGAGAATGGTTTGATTTCCTGGTTTGGAATTCCGAGGCACACACCCAGATATTCATCTTCTCCTTGACTAAGCCGGCCAGTGAACTAAACACAGTTAGATATTAATTAGTATTACATTAATAGTAGTAATAATGAAAACAGTAAGAATAATAATAGTAGTGATACCAACGGTAATATTGTTAGCATAATTCGTAATTATTGGGAGAGAAATGTGATTTCGTGAAAGAGGCAAAATACACAAACGTATAAAATAGCAGAAATAGAAAATGATTAATACAGAAATATGCTGAATCCAGAAAGGATTGAAATATCAAAACATGTCGAAATATGAGAGTGTAAAGGAATCGAGTCCACTTGAATACCAGTGTTAAACTGTTGCAGTTTGGAACGAAAACTGAGTTAGACCATGTTGATAGTTGGTGCGACACACACATTAACGGTAATTGCATGATTACCTGATGCCCCTTTAAAGCTTTCAACTGGTGGTGTAGCAGTCATAGGTGCACTCGATAGTTGCCAAACTCACAATGAAAACAAGTGTAGTGTTTTCATCCGTAAGTTATCAGCTAGCTTTTCCATTACTACTGACACCAATTTGAATGGCGTGATAAGTCGATAACACACATGCGTCCATTGAATGTTGAAACGAATACCATAATGGAGTAAGGAGACACAAAACGGATGTTCTGATACATGTCTGAAAATAAATGGTGGCAGTTTCGGCACAACTCGAAGGCTTCTAAGTTCGTTTATGGCCACTCTGATATTTTTGTGAAATGGATCAATGTTGCTTCGTTTTATGGAATCAGTTTATCAATGATTTCGTCTGCAAATGGCTCACTTCAAGGTATAATTCGGCTAACTGTCGAATATGGAATAGAAGATATCAGCATTTGCCAATCAATTTGGATATTTCGAGGTTGATACTGTGAAGAATTAAGCAGCTTTAGTCATAGGATTCCGTAACAACATGAGTTATAGTCTGAGGAGTGTTCTAATGAAGATATGCCTCTAAAGATGAATTATAATCTGCGATTTTGTTTTCACATTTTTCCCGTAGCTACTATGTAGGCAACACGATCGATCTGATCTCTTGTAAACTAGACGAACTATGGTTTACACATAGTGTGCGACACTACGAGATCTGTACCTGCCATACGATTTATCCGAAATGTCTAACAAACGCGATGAAATACAGGCGAAAACCAGAGAAATAAAAAACTATAAGCAACTAAATGACACATATGAATCTCATGATGTGCAGATCGAATATATTCAACGTCCACTGATGCAAACATGCCAAATACCCAATAAACCTGAACATTTGCTATACTCCCTCCACATTTGAAGAAAACAAATTGGTACTACTGCTATCGTACAACTAGTAGAAGTATTCACAATTAATTCACTGGATTATTGGCAATATGTCTACAGAAGGCATAGGTGAACAAGAGAAAGGTCTGAAACAGAATATAACTGAAGTCATCAACAACACGAGTATAACGCATGATGGATACCGTGAAATACTTGAGATAACAGAATCACAATATATCTGGTGTTTATTCACCGTCATAAATATAATGGATATTGAATAAATTTTGTTAGCACACAAACAACTATTGAATTTTTGTAGGCTGAGGTCATTTACACTATTGTCTGTCTGATGCCGATAAGAGACAAGAGAGGGGGAAGACGAATGTATAACATCTACTCATCAGTGATCAGAGATAGATAGGCACAAAGATAGATGTAGCAACCCACACAAGAATTCGTGACCCCGTCAACATTTCTAATTAGACAATCACTTTCTTTCACTTTGATAATAACGAGAATATTTGAGATTAATCAACAAGCATTGTGCATAATTTGCCTTCGATATTGTGTGAAATTGTTGCACAGACATCAACAAGTAATGAGTGCCTGATGATGATGATGATGACGGAGCGCATTACGCGATGGCTAGCTACAGTCGAGCAAAGACAGTGCTGATGGAGCGATTCCACATATCGTCACAGATCATGTTGTGCGGAAGACGACATTTCCACATCAGACGCCCTCATTTTGAAGGGGAATAATATACATCCAACTCGCAGTAGTTAGGTTTCAGGATGAACAGAAAGACACCACATCATCAACACGATAGCGGTTTGACAAGGAAAACCAAGTGAACACTGGAGCAGTGTCTGGCCTCAGATACTGGTACTTGGATGTGAAGTTTTCATTGATTCTACTGGACATAATGCTTTCGTCTGGGCGAGAATCAATCTTGAATAGCGGAGAGGTGGACTGAGGTGGAAAGAGGGAAATTGATATACCTGTGAAGCAGTTAATGGAGCGTCAAGTTTGAACTTATTATGAACTCCTTTTCATTGAAGACTCAAAGTCAGGTTTTCATATATTTTGCTATCAACCTACATGATTATGCCGAGCAAACAACTGTGTTTTCAAATAACACTCCAGTTTGAAGAATAACTTGTGTAAACACCACCATCAGTTTTCTTCATAATCTCGCATCATAAGGATCAGGGATATCTTTAAGTGCATTTCGGGTGCAATTTCGAAAATTGTTAGAGCAGCACTTATTAGGCCTCTTTTGGTGAAATCACATAGTCCCGTGTGTATAACATTAAATAACACTGTGATACTTAGTGGTAATAGCAGTATCTCTACTATGCGTAATATCAGTTTACATGCACGCTATGGATTTATTCCGTGACCAGTACTCACATACACACCACATGTATGAGACTGATGGATCCTATCATCCAAGTGATTCGTGAGGATATTTCGAAATATCTTGTTCGACAAAACGATTGTAACACAGTGTTTTAGGATAATATTCTGACGTTTCCTGAGAAAATCATGATTTCAAAGTAGGTTCTTTGAAAAACGCAGTGTGATGAAACAGCAGATCTGTGAAATACTGTGTAGCACTACACCTACATCTACTGAAGTAGCACTCCAAACAGGGATTGTGGTCTATGGAAAGCTTCACCTAGATGACACACAGATGATGTGGAGTCCGAGAGCGCTTTGGAGGCAGTTCAAAGTTTTCAATGGCGTGAGTGATTAAAACTTGGATGTCTTAAGCAGCTTATTTAACCAAATATGCACCTCACAAATGCAAGTTGAAATAGTTAAGGATGAATAACAAACAAAGTGTGAGTGAGTGAGTAATCGCTCTGTAGTATCTGAATAAGTGAGTGAATAGCAGCTAGGTCCAACTTATATATATGATTTCTCTAATAGAATTGGAGAGAATATGGACACCTTCCTGATAAGATTCTCTTGTACCAAAGGCACTGTATCACAGTGGAAATCATATCCACTCGAGATTCTTTCAATATTTTCATCAGCAATGAACTGAGCGTTCTGCCATCAGGCTGCGCTCATTATCTTTTGATGATATCTGCATGATAAGTTGTAGTGTTTTTGTTTTCGGTGGTCACGCACGCAGATTGAGGAATGTGGAGATCTCTTAGAATTACTGTCTCCTCTTCCACAAGCGAGTACAGTCCTCAGCGAAACAATGAATGAGAACTTAACATCTTTATACTTTAAATCTTCGAAAGTCTTCCACACTTCACTACACTCAATATGCGATTTATAGTTGTATCCGTCAAAATCGTCACTGAAGTCAAATGGAATACAGTTATTTTGTAGAGTTGAGTTAGTTCATTGGGTTTCTCATGACACTGACAGCCTTAGAACCATCGCATGGACGTTTCTCATGTATTTCACCTGACGATTTACTTCGGATATACGGTGGTGTGACGTCATGATGAATACTGTTGTGGACTTACACTGAAATCTTTGATGCTGGCCTCTCCTTAAATAATAATAATAATCATGATTTAATTTATTCCAAAATCAGTAGTTGTGATACAGAATGGAATTTTCGGCATTAATCATAATATTGCATCTAATTGCCTCAAATTTTGAATGAAATTAACCACACAGAAAATTTTCAACGTTTACAATAGGGCTTATGTCAAAACACGCAGCATATAAATTGGAAATAATAATAATGATATCAGCTTAGGTAATAATAATACAATTGAAAATTTCTGTGGGTTTGTTTCACACATTATTGTCAATGCAGTATAGAAATCTTAGCTTGTTTTAAAATATTGAATATAATATTCTCTTTACATTATATGATGAGGGGAGAAATAAAGATTACTGGAGTAATATAGGTAAGTTGGTGTTTGCAATTATGAGTGTAAAACAAAGAAGCAGCAGTTCCATAGATATAATAAAGATAATAAAAGTGAAACTTGAAGGTATGTGAGGATGGATGGAGGGAATTGTTTATTTACAAGATGAAAAAAGGTTAGTTAATTCTCGCATGACACTATTTGCAGCACACAAAATGCGTGTGAAGTATGGTATCATAGAATTTTATACTCAGAAGTGCGGGTATACATTTTCCTGAATTTTTCTCTTGTTCTACCTGAGGCGGAGATGCAAGATGAGTGCTGAGTATGAAGTGGATTCCCAGGTCAGACAAAATTCCTCTGGGAAATTTATTCTATGAAATCAAGTACCTATCGACAACGATGTTTATTATGTGGTCCACTTGGACTGCACTCACCCTACTGACAATCTTCAGCATTCTACGAATTGTGACATAGTCCTTTTCAAGCAAACCAGGAAAGAATAAGGGTTAACAATAAAGAAGAATGGGCGGGATGCAAGTGTTTACTAACTGTAAGAGGAGGGGTTGAGCTATATCTAAGTGCCTTAATTTCTTAATATAAAATGTCAGGCGGAATATTTTATTGGAGATCCTTGAAACTTCGGAAGATCAGGAGAGATCAGAAGAGAGGATAAGTCCAAGAAACTTAATTTCTGATCTAACTCCAATAACAGTGTCGTCAGTCTTACAACTGTCATGAGACCCTACGACTGCTTTTAACTGTCTTTCCATCTTAAGCTGAAATTATCAGTTTGATATTTAGAAGGATTTAGTTTAAGACCGTTAGACTCAGACCATTTGCTGACTCACGATAGAAAGCTATTTATTCTAGTATAATCTAGCTGGGAGTTAACAACCATTGAAACCGTTAAATCATCAGCGTACAAAGTTTATTTCACCACAGTGAGGCAAGTCATGCAAGAAGAAATAAGAAAGAAAAGGAGAAATAACAGTGCTTTGAGGGACACCAGCTTCAGTAGGCAGTGAAGTGGAAGACTTCCCTTTATATACGGTGTACTGCTTTCTTTCTGAGAAGTATGAATATAACCAGTTGACAGCCTAACATTCTGTTTGACTAGCAGCAAGTTTATTTAACAAGATGTCCCTAGGGACCGAGTCAAAAGCAGACGCATAGTCTAGGAAGGCACAACGAACAAATTTAGCTCCCTTGTCTGGACTGGAAGCAATGTTATGATATAAGACGGCAGCTGCATCTAAAGTGCCTCTACTGTACTTATAGGCAAATTGTTTAGGATCATTAAAGGATTTAAGCGAAGGTACAAGACTAACTAAAAGTGATTTCTCCATAGTTTTCAAAAAAGGAGAGGTAACAACAATGGGTCTAAATTTGACACATGCTCCAGTAGATGATTTAGGTATAGGTACAACTTTAATATCCTTCCGAAAGGCAGGCACAATATTACTGAAAATAGATTTGTTAAATAGATCAGCGAGAGGGTGACACAGAATATCAGAACATTTTTTAAAAATAATTCTAGGTGCATAATCAGGACCTAAGCTCTTAGGTCGGTTCAGAGACTCGAGGCGATTTTGAACATCACTTGTGTTAAAACCTGGAGAGGGGTTATTATTAACTCTATGGATGCTGCGAAGCATGGCGTTTGAGGGGGAGTAAATAAAAGTTTTATTAAGAGTACATACATCAAAAGAATATGGAATATTGCTTACCTGATAACCACTAGTGATATCCTTGTATAGTTTCCACGTAAAAGAAGCATTTTTACAGGATATGAATTTCTGGTTACGTAATACATTCAGCCTCTGCACTTCAGACTTGATTAGGAAGTTAGTTCTTTTCACACCACTTTTATGTTTCATTTTATTTAGTTTTCCCTTCTCTCTACGAAGCATTTTAAGTTGAGGGGAGGTTAAACGGTCAAATTTGATGAATAGTGTTTCTTTTGGACACCAGATTTCAAAACAGAATTTCAGATAAATTGTAATATTATAGATAGTGTCATCAAGTGAATCATCATTGAACAGAACCAATTTTGTGTCACTTAGCATGTTTCTAAGATGATGTTCGTTCTCATTTGAGTGACATCTGTGAACAACTTTTTTGAACAAGTTTGAGAAGGCTTAACTGTGTAACTTTCCGTAAAATACAATGATCAAATTGAAGAGCTGAGCTCTTTTACGAGTTGTGAAGTTAACAACATTTTCATGGCAGATCGAGGAGTTTGGTGAATATATATATGTTGATGGGTGAAATTAGTTGTGCCCTGAAACTAATATTTCCCATGTCACCTCGAGTTCAGTAAATTATGTGAATAAGAATAGCTGACCCACTGCGTCTTTCTCATGATTTCCTTGCTGTCGAGTCGGAGGTCAGTAATGCATTTTGGAGCAGGAAACATTCTCATGTCAGCAAATAATAAACTGAGATGTTTATCGTTTCTGATGCAATCTTTGTTCAATCCTTTATTTCTCGGGTATATATGCCTTCCATCTTCGAATTCTCAGTCGCATTGTTCGTCTTCCGAGGTAAAGCTATTAGCATTGCAACCAATATCCTAACCTTACTGATAGCGAAGTGGCTGAAGATTCAGGAATCCATCGGTCGAGAATTGAACGCCTTTGACCTAAGTGTTTGGCGTTAGTTAGAAGGGCTACTATCCCCAAAATGCAATGCCGTATACAAAGTGGGATTCATCAAGTGCACATTTTCATTGAGGCTGACCTACAAATTCATTGAATCCACTGATTTGCAATTTTATCAGAAGGCGTTTATTGATAAGCAAATTCATTCAGAATATTTCCTCACAAATTTGCGACTTCACTAAGTTTTAATCTGAACTTGCCTTTCGCTACTCTAACCAACAGTGTCCGTCACACCAAACGAAATCTGCCTGTGCAGTCTGCCTATCACAGGAGAAACAAGTACTCTCAATTTGTCTTAGAAGATGAAAACCCAAAAATGATGTAGTCCTACCGCCCATAGTGTTTTTCATTCCCTGGAGACTGAAATGTCAAGGCTATATAAAAAGAGACACTTGAGAAGCAAGTCAGTCTGCAAGATGAAGATTATTTATTTGATCTGCATTGTATCGTTGTTTGTCTTTGGAGATGTCGGTGACCGACGGTGTAAACTTGGCAGTTGCATTGTTTTCCATTCCTGTTTGTCAGATGTGTGAAATGCATTGCTGTTTGAGATGTGAGTTTGATCTACATGTGCAGGTGAAATATTGTCCTCAGTGTAATACCTTGGCTGTGTGAGATTTTTTATTCCACAATATGCACATTGGAATGAACAAGTTTAAACTACACATTATATCACCATCCATATACCCAAGACATATATTCACTGAGGTTAGGGTAGCAGTCACGTGATTTTCTATTTGTTCAACGCGATTTGTGTTCACTTTTTATTTGCGTGGTTGAAACGTAAGAAACTCAGGGAAAGTTAGATGGGGAGATACGCCTTGAACACCCACGTATGAAGCATCAGTGTACTCCTGTGAAACAAGTTCACTGCGTCTTTATTTGTATGATTGAATTAGTCTGAAATATATAACAACAAGAGTTTTTATTTCTTTTGCATTTCTTTTTATTCTGTTTACATGCATTCTGAGAACTAATCACTGTGTACGAATGTTATAAGGTTTTCCTACAGTTGAAAGCATGAAAACACCTGTGAACAATGCTGGTAAGCTGTATTCATGAGATAAATTTTCGTGGAGTAAATGTGACTAAAATATTTTGAAATATTCCCTCAACTAGCTACCTACCTTTTCATTTTATCGGATTTTGCAGTCATATGTTGTGTGAATTTCGTTGCAAATCTCGATTCTGCAACATTGTTTTACTGAAAGCAGAGTGATTTGTAGACACTTGGTTTATTAATGATACAATGCAATAATTCGAGTCCTGCTGACTGACCAGTCTAATACTCAGTCTTCTCCGATCTCAGTTTACTTTGCTGGAGTGTTGAATACGTAGATTAAGAGCCAGCTAGCACGAGAGATCAGCTCTATAAAATATTTTTGACAAATTCAGGGTAAGTTAACGTGGGTAAGATCAACTGTTGTGCTGTCCATGTCATACTGATATGAGATGAGACATGAGTGCTGCTTCGAATGTGGCAGAAGTATGAATAGTTTGTGTTCAGTGGTTTGAGATCTGGTTGTGGGTACAGGGTCGGTGTGTATCTGTATTTTGCGGACTGACCTACATAATCAATTGTCATCAGTGCAAACGACATAACGCCTACAGACTTCCTCGATGTCAGAAAATCGCGTCAGGTTCACCTTTCCTGAATTCTGGACAGTTTCGTGTGATGCAGAGATGTCACTTATTTATATACTACCAAATATAATTTTGAAATAGGTAGGTGAGCATGATGATTCGAAAATGCTTGTATGAAGTGTCCACGGCATTGTTTCACGCAGCTTCGACTTAAAATAATGCTCCTCAGGAGTTTCAATTATTACTTCATTTTCTTAGCTCTCGACCGCATGAATACGAGCGCTCATCACAACTCATAATAAGCCAATTATATGATCTTCAAGTCTAAATCGATCGCGAAAAATGTAGAGACGCATATTTTGAAGAAAGGAATTATTTTCACCGTTGCCAAGATATTCCATTTTGAATAACACTTTGTATGGATTTGTTTTCAGATAATGTCGTGGTAGAAATGCATTCACCAAATGAAGGTATGTGACTGAAATGAGTGTGATTCATTGATTTCTTATTGGTTTTTGTATAAATGGGATGCATGGTGGTGTTAATATCTCTCCCTCTAATTGCATATTTCCTCCCATGCACATTGATACTCAATGGCAAATCACAATGTTGAATTTGTGGGCAAACGAGATTAAGCAGTCATTTGGACAAACATCCACATGATACATTTAGATGATTTCCCACATGTGTGACTTACCTGAAGTGCTTTATCCCTCTCTGGTTATACTCATGCAGAGATTCCAGAGTGAGATGCACTGATAGAAGTAGACTGAGCATTCGTCAATATTGAAATATCAGGCATCACATCATCAGGGATTTAATTACTTGAAAATGATGTATTCTAGGCAGCACAACAGTTACTTTTACTAATTTCCTTCAAGTCAATGCGTCAAACTGCAGTGAATGGAAGTGTCATCTACACTTTGACGAATGTGAGAAGTCATCCTGAGTATCTCTTATACTCGGACTTATTAGGTGACTGTCATTCAAGTCGACAGCCATCTTACTGAATCCTTCTGAGTAAATATTGTTTAAGTTGTGAATAGATTGACTTGTATTCACATCTCCATCTACATTTTTGATTGTAGTTACGTATGCAATGGTGATGAATGGTGAGCAAACGCTGAATATCCATTGATAGAATATTTGTTCTCAGTCGACTTTGCTTTACGTTCAATTCACATATCGCTAAATAGCTCACTTGATGATGATTGAGTGTGATCAAACAGATGGTGAGGTGTCTGTGGAATGACATGGAGTGACATAGGATCACTTTATTGGTTCTTCAATACGACGTCGGTCACAGGATGTTCCAATAATCGTTATAAAATACGCATTCTGAACTTGTTATATGTCTCCATTGGATGTGCTACCGGTCCAATATTTATGAAACGATTTGTTTGAGTGTCACACTATACAGAATTTAAGATGTCGTTTTATGTCTCATCTCTTAAAATACATACAACTTTTGTGAGGATGTTTTAAATAGCGAATACACTTGAAGCGATTTGCACATCACATCTCAAGCACACAATAACGGTGATTCATCATAATTCAGTTGAAGCCAAGTATGTGTTTGGTACGCATCACTAGGCCACGAAGAATGTACAGTAGCACACTTTTTGAGGAGTGAATTATTTTTAGCGCTGTTAAGATATTCCATCATGAATAACATTTCGTATGAATCTGTTTTCAGGTATTGAAGATGATTATGTCGTTTATGTCTGAGATGATTGTACCTCACTCAGTGAATGTTTCGAGTGAATTACTTTCACTTCGTGAAACTTTCTTTATGGATACTGTTCATTAATTTGTAATGGAAAGTTATGTTTTATAAATATAAGTACCAATCGTCTTCTTAACTCTGCATTGTTTTTTTGTGATTCGACAAGCACTCAAGCCATTAGGAAAATGACAGTGGCTGTTCATTTGTGAAGACATATAATAAGGCACATCTCGAGAGATCTAGTCACACACGCCGGTAACAGTGAATATACCTGAAAGTAAATTTGCATTTTCTTCAAGCAGTCAGTCGGGAATAGGAAGTCGCACGATTCTGGTAATCTGGACCATGCTTGAGGAAGAGATGAATGATTTACTGCAAGGCCTTTATTCACTCATCTGAGGTATTTTGACAAGTTTCACTTTCATCAAACCCATAGGCGGGTTCTTTTGCTGACTTCCAAACCGTCAGAAATATCTGCATGACGGCATTTGTCAGGGGCTGAGTAAACCGGTCCAGTGCTGTTTGAGGAATTCCGTTCAATCCTGATGTCTTCCAAGGTGTCTTTGTGTGATTTGAATGCATTGAAACCTTGTGCTTTCCCGGCGGTTTGGTGTCGAGTGGCAGTTCTGCTCACTCTGCTTCTGATATTTTCGAATATCATGCGAATGTTTTGTGGCCTCACTGTTCATTTTGCCGCCGAATCCACTCTCAGATTCCAGAAAATAATGAGTTCAGTATTGACGTTGCTGTTGTCCTTCGAGATTTCTTTCGCCGATTATTTTAATCTACCTGTGTCGAATTTCTGGCAAGTGCCGGTTGGTGAACTAAGTATAGTTAGGTAATAATTAATTATGACATTAATAGTAATAACAAGATCAGTAATAACAATGTAATCAGTGCAACAAATGATATCATTGATTTTCCATACCTGTGTTACATCGTCTTCTTAGGACTCCAAAGAGTTGTGACTCTCAGCTGGTAGCCTTTATTTCCAACATGAAATGTGTTGTTATTTGAAGATAATCCCCTTTTGATTTCCACTTTCCCACACACATGTTTATTGCAGTTCCTCGTAGCTACTAGTTTTGCATCAGTATTGCTGTAGTTGACGGGAATTCATTAGGTCCGTGTTGTAAGTCTTTGACATCACCTGATTTCCTCGCTTTCATCATGGGAAGGGATTTGGAAGTGAGCAGTCACTGCTTGTGGGACGGTATGTGATTGCGATCAATGTGTTGATGAAGGCCTTCACTGGTGCTCACTGTTGGCTAATTAACAGACGCGTATTATCTGTAGGTAACGCAGTATCAGCTACACACATTTCAATCATCTGTGCTGTGTCACAAAACAGAATAACTTGTTGGATGACGAATGCGGTCACTCGACCGTTCAGTAATTGGCTCGGTGAGAGGAAGTGGTCTAGTCATCAATGAAGGGACGATATGTGATGCGATGCACTGAATTTATGTACACTAAAAGACAGGCAAATACAAGGGTTGAGTGGTATAATGTAACTCCCTTGTTTGAATAGAATTCAACTGAAGCTGAACGAGAGTCAGGTTGACAATAGTCGTAATTAGGGATAGAAATTCAATGGGGACATTAGGGAAGAGAATTATGTGTGCGGAAAATTCCGACTGTGTGTAAATTTCTTGTCGGAGCAAACTCGTTTTGAATACAGAGTTTAGGATTTAACACGTGAATCACCACCACTTCTGCGGTGTAAAGAATACTCATGCGTTCTCTTCTAACAGTTTCTCAAGAATAGTGTATACAACAAACAAATTCAACTCTCCATTAGCTCGGTGTCCAGATACTACCAGGCATTCGAGGATACATATGTTGCTTGGTGTATTTTTCCTCCTTAATCGAACCATGAGAGTAAGTGTTCGATCATACGTTCGAAGAAAATGCAGTGAGTTCGACCGACGTGCCCAGCGCCACACGAGTAGATGAACTGGTAGAAATATACGGACGAGGCAAACAGTTGTGGATTGTGCTTCACATTAATGCAAAAATTGGTTTCATCGAGGCAATAAGCTGATGTTCAGCAGTGAAGAACGCTTTCCTCAATGAGCTGGACAAGTTGTTTCTCAGAAATACTGCCAGTGAGTCTTCACTTGTTGAAGATTCAAGTCAGTGAGTTTAGGCAAGCAGAATATGTGCGTGGTCTCAGTGGTATGCAGTTTAATTGATCTTGTGAGGAAACTTCTTAGTATTAATTTTCAAGAAGGATCCTCCAAAGAATGTTCAGCTCTTCTTCCACAGTGTCAAGGCTCTAATTCGTGAGCACTGTGTGCCTCAACTAACGGCTGAAGTTTAATTATGTATATAGAGGCACCTAATTATGAACTTTAGTGAGTTTCACGCGTAATGTCAACTTTCAAGGATGGATTTTTCAGTGACGCAACTTTTTCGCATCTTCTCTCAGTTGATGAAAGTCCTAAAATATATTTTTGTGTCGGGCTCTTTCTCTAATGTGAGCCGGATTACAGGATGTCAGCGCAGTGGAAAACGTCTATGATGTCATTTGGATTCCTCTCAATATTGGAGAAATTGAAAGTATCGTCTCCTTTTCTTGTGTTTTCCTTCATGTTCCCCAATGGAAAGTAGGGCTTCAAGCTAGTGGCTTGAAGTTTATCTAGCGGTGTTTATTTTACAGCATGAGGTTGCTAGCCTCATGCCCAACCTTTCCTCTATACTAGGATTATTTTTGGCTTAGCAAGGTAAAGGAGTGCATCGGCCGGAATCGAACCTCGGATCATGTGCATGATCGGCGAGCGTCCTAACTGCTATGCCACGGACGCACAATCGTCTACTTATCTCCATCATAAACCTAACGTGTCAAGAATTTTAACCGTGTGCGTTTCACTAGTTCTGACATAAAGATATCTATCTTATAAATTCCAGCGCAGATTGATTTCCAATGGCTATTCACTTTCTACCAAACTCATCTGAGGAACACATCTGTCACTATTGGGAAACTAACTCTCTCTAAACTGCTGCTGACAACATACGTTTGAAGAAACAATATACATATTATATTTTTCGTAAGTCTCTCACATTCCACTGAATAATGACTTCAGATGACTGCATAGTTCTCATGAAACTCAAGTTCACCATGTGAAATTCTTTTTACTCGATGAATGTATTTTCAGTAATTAGTCTCACGAGGGATTCTGGATAGTGGTTTTACCGTCCAAGTTCCAATCGAGGCATATTATCTCCACCATAAATTCACACTCAGTCGTAAATGAAGGCATCGACTGGTATCGTGAATATGATTTCATATATTACAATACTGCAACTCACCTACTTCAATGCATAATCTGTAGCTCGCGATTTCTCATAGCATATTTTGATAAGCCCGAGAGCCAAGACTCACAAAAAATTAAAATGTAGTAGTCTTAAGAGATTTCTCAGCCCAAAGTCGAAAGTCATATAATCTTTCGAATATTCATGTGTGTAGCGGTGGAATGCACGGTGGTGGAATGCTCGCCAACCACGAAGGTGGTTCTGGGTTCAATCCTCAGCCAGTGTACTCCTCTAACTCGGTCAGCCAGGATTAAGACTGGTGAAAAGGGAAGGTTGTGCATGAGTCTAACACAATTGCTACTGAAACTGCATAGCTCTAACTTGAAGTCCCTTGATGTTTCACTGGGAAAGTAAAGGAACGAAAACAAATATTCGTGTGATCTTTTGTTTCAATATCCTGTTTAATGATTATATTCAATTGAAGTACACAATCTCTCTTCACATACTGACACTGAAAAATACCTGAGGTCACCATGTCGTTATTTTGGTGGTCAGTGGCTAAAACTGTGATCCAGACACACAGTGTCTGCCTACTCAATGCTCGTTATCAAAATGTCTGCGTTACTCAATGAATGATGATCTACCCACAGAGATCGCAACAAATTACCCGTCATCGCATTTGGTGAATTTCTATCAACTAGGCCGCAAAAATAATTTCGAATATCCTTCTCATAAGTGGTCACTGTTGCAGTAAGTACAATTTTATTGTTTGAGAGGATGTCCGCTGAGTTGAAGCCTCAATTGGAAAGCCATCACTGACTAGAATGCTGGTACATCTGGCTAATGATTCCTATTTGTGACGAATCTCATTTCGTGTATTTTAATGCTAACCACGATCAACTGAAATAACACAGTCTCTCTACCACTTTAAAGACATTCAAACAATTGCTTTGAAAACAGAGTCGTATTACGGATACTAATATTATTATTTATTCTAGAGCAGTAGTTGCGATACATTGAGGAATTTTCAGCGATATGTTCAATACGGTATTTACTTTACTGAACCACGACAACAGAATTATGAAATTACAGTGGACACTAAATCAGAATTAATGACATCAATTTTTGATATTAGCAGAAACAGAGGGGGCGAGATATACCAATGTAAAATGATAAGAACAAAAGTGTTAGTATTAATATTACCAAATTAAAAGTTGATGGGGATAATGTGGCCATGGGATTTCAAATTACCAAATATATCACACAAGACGCGGATAGACCAAATGAGACATAGTTGAGATTCTTTATTTGGTAGTAGGATAATATAATCTTGTCTACTGACTCCTAGTCCCAACTAATGGGATGCGAGCGAGGGAGACTTGTAAGTAGAGAGAATGTTTAGAGTCAAACACACGAGTTTAGACGTCTGTCGACTATGATAGTAACCAGTTGACTAAATAGCACACAACTTACCCACTTACAATATTTAATACACAGACTATCAACTACACCGGATGATGACCAATGGAAAGAAATCATTGTTATTCAAGTGATGGTTTGTAGTGATTTGACTGGTTACAGGATTTCATCATGAGCTGACATCAGTTAAAGACCCATTGGAAAACCTGGGAGTACTGGACAACTGCTTCGCCCTAGTATGGAACTCTTCAGTGGTACGCACCCACCGTAACTCGAACCCAGGACCTTCTGGTTACAAGGCCAGCTCGTAGAACATTAAGCCACTGGGAACCGATCCAATGGCCCATGATTTTCTGTCAATTCACGACAAAGCGCAACCTCAAGCGAATGTCTTCGGCAAGTATTTGTCCTCACACCCGACCTGCTGCATCCAACTTTTTATGACTTCTCACTCACTGTGTTATTCAAAATGTTACTCGACAACAACTACTCGAAAATATTCACCGGAGATAATGCAAAGAAGAATAAACAAAGGAGAGGGAAAACAGAAATTGAGATCAAAGTGCACTATGAACGAAAAAGGGTGGCAATTCCACATCAAAATGGTACATCAGAGGCAATTTCGAAGAAACCACACAATTATTGACAGTCGTACCACGTTCAAACTACTGAACCCACTTAGTGAAGAGCTGATTGTTTATTCCCCGTGTTGAATTTTGACATCATGCTTTCCTAATAATATGCATATATCCATTTATCCCGTTACTCTCTATTAGTGTCTTTACCGAGCCATCTTCAGTTAATCTTAAAATGAGAAGAAATACGTAGATATATCACAAGTTTTATTTACTTCTCGAAGTCAATAGCAGCAGTTTACTAGCTGAATTTTATCTTATTCACTGAGATGCGCACTTATCAGTGATAAAGACATTTTTCAAATTCCGAGTTTAGCAGGGAATTTCTTATCAACTGAAGTGAAATACTTGGAGGTTTCTCGTTTCATTCATGGTGACACCCATTTGGTGATTACAGTTTATAATTGTATTTCAACAGTTAACACACAACGATAACTCTTCTCATTCCGATCGTATTTTCAGCAAAATGACTGCGTTGTGATCACACCAAATATTGGAATTGGTTTGTCATTATTTCACACCACTGTGATTTGTAATCATCTATATGTGGTCAATTTTTGTTCATAATACAAAGGATTCTCAAGGTGGAGCTAAAAGCCTTGAGGATAGCTGGGGATAGGCCACAATGCAAGTTAAACACTCACTTACTGAAGGACACAACCACAAAGGACACTTTCACTGCAACTGTCACTGCAAAGCAGGAAGCACTACGTGACATCACTGAAGAACCAGGCGTGGAAGACAACTGGAACTCTCTGAAGGTGATTTTCAACTAAACGTGTTCAACGTTTTAGGAAGAAAGAAGAGACAAGACAAGGAATGGCTTTCAACGGACATTTGGAAGCTAATAGAGGAGAGGAAAATGGTGAAAGAGAAAATGATTCAATGCAAGGACGGACAGGAGAAGGAGACGCTGAGCTCAACTTACACAGCACTGGATAAAGGAGTGAAGAAGAGTGCTAGGAAGGACAAAAGACAATTCTACGACAACCTGGCCACTGAGGCTGAAAAGGCTGCGGACAAAAGGGACCTGAGAACACTATATCAGATAACCAAATCTCTATCCTGGAGGAGATCAACACAAGAGAAACCTATAAAAGACAGCCAAGTAAACCAAATTACCAAGGAAGATAGATAGGTTAAAGAATGGGCGGATCACTTCAAAAGACTCTTGAACCGACCATCACCTGCAACCCGTCCAGAAATACAGACAACAGCACGTACACAACTACAAGTTGACACCAATCCTCCAACGAAAGCTGAAGTCTTGAATGCAATCAAAATTCTGAAAGCTTGGAAAGCAGCTGGACCAGATGGAATACTTCCTGAAGCACTGAAAGCGGACACAGAGATGACAGCAGACATGCTGACTCCATTATTGCAAAAAACCTGGAAGGAGAGAAAGGTGCCTACTGACTGGAGGAAAAATTACCTCGTGAAACTACCAAAGAAGAGCAACCTAGGACACTGCAAGCACTGGCGAGGACGCATGCTCCTGTCGACACCAAGTAAAATCCTGAGTCGCATCATCCTGGAGAGATTAAAGGACGCACTGGAGACAGAACTCCTACCAGAACAAGCTGGATTCAGGAAAGGCAAATCATGTACTGACCGAATTCCAACTCTACGCATCATCATCACACAGAACAAAGCATGGAATGGCGATCAAACCTCTACCTCAACATCATAGACTTTGAGAAGGCCTTCGACAGCGTTGATCGTGAAGTAATTTGGAAATTACTCGAGTACTACGGCGTTCCCCAAATATTCATCAACCTTATTCGACAGCTGTGTACGACAACGGCACATGTCGAGTGATCCACAATGGAAGATTCAGCAAGGCGTTTGGGGTGAACACAGGAGTCAGACAAGGGTGCTTACTATCACCAATGATATTCCTAATTGTGGTGGACTGGATTATGCGTCAGACAGTGTGGTAAACGAGAAGACAGGAATATCCTTGACCGACGTGAAGAAACTAGAAGACCTGAATTTTGTGCGTGGATGATTTATGTTTGATGTCACACAAAATCGAAGACGTACAAGCGAAAACCGACAACTGGTTGAAGAAGCAGCCGGCGGAGACAGGACTCCAGGTAAACATAGACAAGATGGAGTTTAGGAAAATAACCAACTAATAATAGCAACAGCAACAACATTATCCAGCGCCAGTCACCATCGACGGGAGGAATTTGAAAGAGGTTCCTTCGTTCACTTATCTAGGGAGCACTGTCTCAACTACAGGCAGTCGGAACGGACGAGGATGTCAAATCGAGAATCGGGAAGGCGAGAAACACATTCATCAACCTGGAACCAATCTGGAAATCTTCGTCGTTCAGCATCAATAAAAAAATGCAGTCGCATTTTCAATACAAACAACGTCAAGTCAATTCTTCTATACGGATCAAAATATTGGCGGGTGGGTCACAAAGAATATTTCCAACAGGTTGCAAACATTTATCAACAACTGTATTCGCTCTATACTGAAGATCAGATGGCCGGGCCGGAAAGAATCACCAACAAGAAACTATGGGAAGGAAAAAAACAAGAGCCAATCGCCCAACAAATATGCAAAAGAAAGTGGAGATGGATTCGACACTCGTGGCTGAGGAGACCGCTGGGTGAAATCATGCGTCAGGCCATCGCTCGAGTGAAACCCGAAAAAGAAGCGGCGAGTATGACGTCCAAGAGTGACATGGAGACGATTGTAAGAAGAGGAGTTGAAACAGTATAGCCAACAGTAGGGCCAAAAACAAAATAAAAATAATTGTGAAACTAGTAATAATAACATAAATAAGAGAGAATATGTCATCCACAGTTATACCATATAAAGAGGGGACATCTGAGACACTACGTAGGGTTCTGAATAAAGTAGGAATTAGGATGGCATTTAAACCTACAAACTCACTCAGGAACAAGCTCTGTAGGTTAAAGGACCCTGTTGACCGAATTAGACAAAATAATATTATTTACAAAATACCATGCAATGACTGTGAGGTCAACTACATAGGTCAAACTAGTAGGTCAGGCGTAGTCAGATTATCAGAACATAAGAATTTAGCTAAGGTAAGATTGGTTGACCCCGAGAAGATAAGTAATTTAGAAAAAAGCTCAGCACTTGCAATGCATGCATTAACACAACCACACAGTAGGGTGGGAGAGGCTTAAAATTCTAAAAAGTAATCTAGGTAGGTGGAGAGAGAAGTTGATTACTGAATCCTTGTTCATCGAGTCTACACCCAACACAGGCAATAGAAATGACTCGTCACTCATACCTGAAATATGGAAAATACTATTACCAATCAAATCAAGTGAAAAACAATGGAACTATATAAATGAATTTAGGAAGTCGTGTGATTACCTTGATATGATTATGAGCAGCAATAAATTGTGCTCGGAACATCATCAGTAAACACTACTGTATAACACTGTGAGATTTTATCAAAACAAAATTCACCCGTAAATGAATATATGTTTATGTATTACTTGATATATTCTGTTATGAATACATGTCCACAAGTGCATATATATATATATATATATATATATATATATTGATGAGAGATTGTTTCTGGAAATGGTGAATCATCCTGTGCATATTTAACCGTGGCTGAATGTAGTATTCTTTACTTGTGAAACTGTAGGCTTTTACTGACAAAACTAGAATTGTATTCCAGAGAACGAACCAAAACGTTTGTGTAGAACCTTAGTCCTATCAAATTCGATTTTCTGTCCAGTTTCAGTGGAATGCAGTGCAATCGCTGATCTGTTTTCTAACTTCATTAGTTCTATAGAGGTCTTTGGAAACGGCGTAAGACGCTGTTTATGCTCTTTCACTCATATTTACCTGTCTAGAAGTTTCTCTTACATATACGGTGCGACAGTCCCCACAAGTGATATTGAACACAGAATTCTGTCGGTTGTCTTCTTTTATTTTATGCTTAACCATCACCAGTGACGAGCTTTACCTCATCGGATGTCATTTTGCGGTAAGGAATCATCGTTTTCCTAAACCAATTCTTAGCAGCAGGTTTCGATATATCCTTATCTGTACATTTGAAATATCATTTCACGAAGGCTTTAGGATAATTATCTGATCCAAAAATGGATTGGACTAATTTTAATTTCTTGCTAATCTCTGCCTCCTCAGTAACTGGAGGTCTGGCTATGTTAATCAGATTCTTGGCCACAGATACTTTGGTGGAAAAAGCGTGTGCTGGGTAGTAGTCTAGATATCTGTCCGAATTTGTCGGCTTCTTGAACATGTATAGTTTGAATATACAATCTAGCTTTCTTTTTACTAAACAGTCCAGAAACGGCAAATCATTCTCATCGGATTCAACCTCTTTGGCTGCAACTGTTTCTTTTGCATTCACAACTCTGATTGATTAAAACGAAATGCGACGGCCTCTACCATTCAAAGAGACCTTTGGTAATGTATTCGAAACTCGAAAGACTAAAGAAGAAGATTGTTCAATGTTGGCTGAGTGGCTTGTTGGTACGATGTGGTTCTATAATGAAGTGCTAGCAGTTTTCACAATGACTTTATTTAGCAGCTCTGTTAGATGTTAGCGAACACGACGCATTAGATTCCTAGGACAACTAATGACCTATGGAACTGATTCCACAGCAGCAGTTAATAACAATATATCTCTAATTATAACTGTCATATCAATGTAGAATTTGATGACCAGTTCATTGAAAAGAATGTCGTTTATTCATAAATCAGCCAATGAGTATAAGTTTCAATTACAGGTGCATTTAAATGTTGCACATCTCTTCAGAGCTTCCGTCACTGAATAATATAGTGTTCAGCCAATTAGCACACATTGAGATATTGTGAAACAACACGAATAAGCACCCTGGCCAACAAATAAGCCAACAAATAAGTGACTGGCCCTATTCAGGCAGTGAACCTGGTTTCTAGTGGGAAGCCGTGACCAGTAGGGTACAGCAGGTTGAAGATGAGGCAGTAACTCATCGAAGAAGACATTGCGAAGTGGTCGCGCTATGTCGTGAATTGGCAGAAGTTAAAATTCAAGGACCATTGGATCGGGTCCCAGTGGCTCAATGGTCTACGGGCTCGCCTTGTAACCAGAAGGTCCTGGGTTCGAATCCCGGTGGGTGCGTACTGCTGAAGAGTCCCAAACTAGAACGAAACAGCTGTCCAGTAATCCCAGGTTTTCCGATGGTTCTCTAACTATAATGTCAGCTCATGATTAAATCTTCCACGCAATCAAATAAGCGTATGTTAAACAATTCAACATGTATATGGAATTTCATAGATCATTTGATTCCATTTACTAGAATATTGATAATGGTCCTTTGTTTAGTATCAAGTGAATGTGCATCGGTTTTCCTCGGAATGTGGCCACCATGCTAGGTAGCTCACTATCACGAAGAGGTTGGCAATGTTGTTTAATCGCGGTTATGTGTATCTTAATATGCCAGTAACAAGTAAGCTTTTTCACTAGTCGGTAGTTAAGTTAATGGACTTCTTCCAGAATTAAGACGCATTATACTGCATAATTTCTCAAATGTTTGAGACAGATATTGAGTGGTTAATCAAGAAATCCTTCACTTTCATGTTCTGCTTGAGAAGAAGTCAACTTCGGTAGCGATAACTCAATTAAATACGAATCGATATTTTTAGCACCCACATTTTACTTTGATATCGTAACCTCAACTGAGAGGGATGCATCGAGTAATTGTTGACACGCGTCATGAGAAGTATTCAAGTCAGGCCATTGCATAAATTAGTCAACAGCTGCTTTCTCTAGCTTCATATCAACAGTCATATGGCCACAGAGAACTAGGAGCAAGGATCTGTGGGAGGGAAGCAAACAACAATTGATCAACTAAACACTTTTCCGGAGGAAATGCAGATGGACTGAACAAAAGCTGAAGACACTGTGGAAACATATCAGGCATTAGATCCTGAAGCTGGATGACTGATATGAGGAGTTGTGTGTCCGAGAGTGACATGCATTTTTATTAGAACTCAAATACTATTTTTGATAACAACAATTGTCACTTACAGATAGGGTGGTTTTTCGAATTCTAACTCGTTATTTTATTCTGCATCAATTCCTGAAAACCGTAGTTGTGTCATTGTGACAAAATTCCATAACCAACAATGGGGCTTCATTATCTGAACTGTATCTAACTCTGCATTTTACACAACTATACTGAAAACAGCGATTTTTGCATTTCATGTTGAATGAAACTCTTATTTGATGAATGCGATACAAATCAATGAACTCTTTTCTGGTCATAATAATGATAATTATTATTATTATATCCTTTAATTCCTAGAGGAACATAGGGCTTCAGCCGCGCGTCTCCATTGCGTTCGGTTCTCTGCTAGAGTTTTCACCTGGATCCAAGTGTGCCCTCATGTTTTCATCTCCTATTCACATGACCTCCTCCAAGTCACCCTTGCACTGACGACCAACTCGCCGCTTTCCTTTCGGGTTCCACTCGAGCAATGGCTTGTCTAGTGATGTCACTTGATGGTTTCCTCAGCATATGGCCGATGCATCTCCATTTCATCCTGCTTATTTGTTTCACAATTGGTTCCTGGTTGGTTCTCTCCCAGAGATCCCTGTTGCTAATCTTTTCTGGCTGGCCATTTGATCTTGAGTATTGAGCGAAGACCACTGTTAATGAAGTTCTATATTTCGTTTGAGATGCTCTTTACGATACGCCAAGTCTCTGATCCGTATAGTGAGTAGGACTGACTGACTTCACATTGGGGTTGAAAATCCGTATCTTATTTTTGATGCTGAGTGCTGGTGACCTCCACACAGACTTAAGAGTAGAGAAAGCTTGTCTTGCTTTTACGATTCTGGCTTTGATATCCTCGTCAGTTCCGCCTGTAGTTGAAACGATGTCACCCAGTTGGGCAGGTGAAGGAGGTTGTTTCTTTCAGGTTCCTCCCATTTATGCTGGCTGATTGTTGTCTGTTGTTGTTGGTGGTGCAATTGCTGTTGGCCGGGAATCATTACCTCTGTTTCCTCTATTTTCACCTGAAGTGCTTCCTGTCGTTGATGCTTCTTCTGCCAACTTGTTGCTTTCCACTTGCATATCTTCCAGTTTGTGGGAAATCACACATATATCATCGGCGAAGTGCAGATGTGAGATATATTATCTTGGTGAAATGAATCATCTGACTTTGTTTGGGTAATCTAACATCAACTACCAATTATCATGCGACAGTCACAAAACTCATCTGAGATAATTGAAGCCGAGGTTAATGCAAGCTCATTACAGATGTCTGATATCGTAGCCTGTAGAAGGTCATCAGGTGACTGAACATTTGCATTCAGAAACAAACTCGTGTTTTTCGTACCCTTCCATCCTCAACATACTCTATGATATTTTAAATCCCTTGTTTCAATTATATCAACTCATTATGTGCGTGTACTGGATGAAATCAGTGAGAGGAGCACTTTGGAGACCGGGAAGTACTGGATACGTATTTCATCCTAGTTGGAGACTGCAGCACCCACTCATAACACCACTGCGAGAGACAGAACCCAAGACCTTCGTTTCACGAGGTGGGGCTGTCCATCAAGTATTCACCGGAACGCAGTCTGTTGTCCAGGCCATCAATTCTAACTTCAATCAATTCTCCATATATGCCATCAACGAGAGTATATATGCTCACTCTTGACTTAGTCTACCCCCCCCCACCATGACAACGTCTCACTGAGTCTGCAGGCCTTTCATTCTGTGGTCAACCACCAATGGGAAACAGATTGATTTTGGAGAGTTGCATATCACCCATGTGACTGATTGGAATGAAGATGACCTACTAACTTCTCTCTCCGTTTTGGGTTGTGTTCAGCTGGGATGAACTTAAAAAAATGAAACGATGATACAACAACATCATACTCAACATGTTGTTCCTAATTTGTTTAAGTTGACCAGAGGGAAAGTAGTTTGGGTCACCGATGAGGCAGATTATAGTCATTGCAGGCTGAAACTGTCATCAACGTGTGTTGATATGGAACTGAATTTCTCACATCGCTTTGTTGTAAAAATGTTGTTAAACTTCAAACCCTACTGGACACTTCGCTTGGATTTTTATTTATATATGACTATGGAATATACGAAGCTCATAAAAGAGCTCCACTGTTTGACTCTGACCATAGCATTGTACGCATATTAACTGAAGCTTCTGGAGATTAACACAACACAGACTTCTCATACACTAATAACGCTTTAAAATAACTCCAGTCACTGAACGCTTCTTGTATCTCAATTCGAGATGACTGTTCTCTCCTTATGCTTGTAAAATGTGCAGATTTACTACATTATCCTCTTACTCACATATGTAATGGATCTTTTACAAGAAATATCGTGGCAACCACTCGGAAAAATAATAAAGTTGTACGTGTAACTAAGTCATCCACTGAGCAAACGAGCTTACGTGAAATCAATATGAGTGTTGAGCTGTCAAACGACTGCATTCTAATTTCTCAAGAAGACCTAAGTAAACTGGATTCAAGGAAAATTCGTCCATTTCATTGCTTTCTGTAGCTGGCATCCCTCAAGTCGATGATCTTTCCCCTTTTCTGTTTCCTGCCTTCTTGCTTGACATGCTTACCTCTGATGAAATAAACTTTGTCAAGTATGCGCACGATTTTAATTCTTCAATGACCGTTAGCTTCCAGCCAGAGTGTACTATGATGACTGGCTTACTATCAGGAGTCAACAAACGGTCTTCAAATAATTATGGTAAACTAAATCTTTTATAATATAAGACGGTTAATTTCATTTTACGATGTGCAGAAGGTTAAATGAAGCTGTGAATTCCTATGAATGTTGTGGAATTCATGATACTGACACAAGAAGAAATCAAGTCTGATATTTGGTATCTTGGTCTAAGGCTTTCTTCTCATCTTCTCTGATCGTCTTACGCATTATTGATTTCCAAACCAACGTTTCCTCTGATATTCTACATTAAGAAGTTAAATCACTCGGGTACAACTCATTCACTTATCCTCTCACAGTTTGTCCACAATCGCATGTCACCTAGTCTTCCTTGATTGTACACCCTTATTCTTCCCTGAATTGCTTAAAAAAGAAGATGTCCTACTTCATAGAACTCTGAAGTTTGTCAGTGGGGCGAGTGGTATCTCGTTGAGTCATATAATTGACGTTGTTTTTGCATGCATCACGTTCGCAAAAGAGATTGAATAAGTCTGTGGACATGCACTTCACCCGCCGATCTTAACTTGTGTCTCCTGAAGTAGAACAAGAAGTACTTTCATAAGACTGTATGCATGCATGTTCACGTAAACGATTCCAACGTAGCATATTTGGCGCGTAAGTTATGTGGTGCAAATAATATCAGGCGCGAACTAGTTAACTAACTTACTTATCAACGGTTAATGGAAAATTTTCTCCACAGTTATAAAATCAAGCTTCACTTTTGTTACATTTTTTATATTAACACCCCTGTGATTGTGCTTTAGTTATATTCTCATAAGTGACAACGTCACCTGACCATTGTGTCAATCGTTAGGCTCAGCGAACCAAGTACCTTTTCGTCGCGAAGCAGTTCATCATCATTAACCAGTTATATATCTCAGTACTTCATCTCTTCTTCTTCCATAATCTGGAATTCTTGATTCGTTTGAGTACCCATAGTGTGATATGTGACTGAGTTTATTTCACCAAGAAGTTCATTTTACACTGACTGCTTGAAGGTAATACGCAGTTCTATTTTGATGCATATTCACTGTTACTAACGTGTGTGTGTCTAATTCTCTCGAGATGTGCGTCATTAACTGTCTTCACAAATGAACATTGATGACCACTAAATATTTCACATCCTATTAAAATCCGCTTAGGTACTTATCAAATTTCGAAATAAGAACAATGAAAAGATTGCAAAACAATTATTATTATTAAAAGAAAAACATTTAATTAAAAGTAATGAATATTGTTAATAAGGAAAGTTGCACGAAGTTCAAATTGTCTATATCAACTGATCGATATGCACGGCATTCTTATCTGCAAAGATCAGGAATAAAATGATGATATGAGACGCAAAAAGAGACAGAAGATTTTGCGTAGTGCGCCACGTAAGACGAAATGTCTCATAATTATTGAACTGGTGTTAGAGGAAATAGAGATACATACCGCCTGTGGGGAGCGCATCTAATGATGACTTCGGAAACACTGTCTTGTATTTCCGGAAGCTGACAAAGCGTCTGCCTAAAGCGGACTAGATTGTCGTTAACAGACTTCATTTTACTCACGATACCGAATCACGACGCGCACAGAACATTAAACTTCGAAGTGGATTTCTGCATATGGACACCATTTCAAAATACAGCAGGATATTATCTAGTTGTGTCATCATTGTTTGTGTTACGCGTTTTATTATTATTATTATTCGTGTAACTTTGGATTTTGAAGGGGTTTAAAGTGTCTCATAAACACATATGTTTTTCGCACTGTTCCGTACAGTCGTCTCTAGCTGATGAATCGATTACCAGTCGCCTCTCATCTGCTCCTCAAAACCCTCCTTAGCACACAACTTAACCGAAGAGGAACAAGTCCTATCGATAGCAGAAGCAGTCAAGTGATAGTGTGGCGCTTGACGTCATTCAACCGCTTCATCACCTGTATTTAAAAACGACAGTACTCAGCCAAATCGTTTAGGAAAACTCGCACTTTCAAATTTGTCCCATTCAAAGATGAAGATCCATGAAGCTGTTGTTGTTGGTGATGATGGTTTGTTTGTTGGTTGGTTGGTGTGTTAAGCGTAAACCAGCCGCGAAATGATTGCAGGTCATCACGGAATACCTCTTTCCACATAAATCCTTCAGCATCTGCATTTATGTTCCTCAGTACAATGATACATAGTGCTAACTCATAAATAAGATACAGATATGTAAACAGTGCATGTTCAGTGTTTGCTTACCAGTCATCTATGCTCATATTCTCACGGTAACTATAATCAAGTGTGCAGATGTAAAGATGAATGTAAGTCGATCTATGCTTGAACATTACAAATTCAGACGAATATAATAAGATGGCTTTCAACTTGGATGTTAGTGACTGAAAAAGTCCGGGTATGCGAGCTAATAGGGATGAAATCACACATTCGTTGAAGTGTGGCAAAACGTCTATTCAATACACTGTGACGCACTGACTCGTATAGGATTGGTGGAAGTTACTATTGTGCTGCTTAGAAGACATCATTTCCAAATAAATGAGTCCCTGATGCTGTGATGTCTGACGTTTCAATGTTTACGAATACTCAGTCTTCTCTCATCGATGCACGTCATTTGTAAATGGCAGCGTGAGTAGAAGCAGAAAGAGGGATGTAAAATCACCAGGTATGTCTATGTGAATGTTTATCTCAATGTCTGCTTATTCTTGTTTACTCAACAAATTCATCAATCTCATTTCCATTCGGATATACATGAAGATAGGCAGAACTATGCAATAACAAGGAAAGGTAATAGCACCAACACTAATTCCATCCATCCAAACAGTCATTCGTAAATGAAGAAACCTACTCACATAGCTGTCTCGAATTTGTCCACACATAATATAATATTTTTCACTTCAATGTGCACATTTACTCGGTACTACGGTGCAACATCACTCATGCATACCGTAGTTGGATGTGAAAGTGTTCTCATTGGAATGTCCACTGGGTGGAGATTACATCCAGCGAAATCCCGCTGCATAACCCACCTCTTTCATAAAACTGTTATAACACTTGCAAGAGTACATCAGTGATAACATGATAACATCCAAATGACAGGTTGAACAAGAATCATTATCAAGAAAGCTTACATGTTTGATTGAGACCGAGTGAGCTGAGTACTGAAAATAAAGGATTCATTGAGATATGCATAACTTTTGAACAAACGAATTTCTTGTGGAGCATTATTTTCTGTCGAAGCTGAATATAACAATGCAGATATGTCCAGAACACAACAAAGTTCGAACTGATATGTATTGCTGAGATCTGGTATTTTCTACACTAGCGTTTCTTGAATGAGCAAATACAACTAAGAGTAGTGCAGAAAATATATGATTCTATGAATGGCAGACATAAATCTTTGCATTCACAGTCATCCCTCCTTGTTTTCTCAGTAGAGAAACAGTAAGGCAGGCGATCAGTAATACACTGTTACTGCATACTCGAGCAACTGAAATACAGAACCCATAGAATACAGCGGATTACTATGTTAATAATATAGTTGACGACCAAGTTCCACTTTCACTCATCACTAATAAATCTAATTATGAATGAATCAACTGGATTTCCACACTTATGTTTATACTTCGTAATCAGCGAAAAGTCAACATGTTGCATATGTTCCTTTTAAACAATCGGTGATCAAAGTCACTTACCTGGAGCTGCTATTCTTTTCCAGAAGAAGGATCCTGTATACGAGAAGAAAGAGTGCTTATATTTGCGATGACTAACAGCATAAATTGTGCACTACTAGGCAAAAGACTCATACTGACTGAATGAAATTCAACTCATCGGATTTCAATGTTAACAGTATTTACAAACTGTCTTTAATATTGCAGGTGGAAACGCATCCATACCCTATCACGTACAAAGAAAGACATTGGGCAAATCATAAGATTCTCCCTAAGAGTTCTGATCCAATATGTTTCTTTTCATTTGGATGAATAATGACGAATGAAATATCCTACATATGTAAGCAGATAAACATATATATTTACATGTATGCCACGATGCGGGAAACAATCGTTTTGACTAACAAGCAATTAACTTGTGCTCATTATGTCATATCATTTTCACCGGCCCAACTTTCATTATTAACATCAAGAGTTGTGACAAGTTGTTCGGAAGGAGAAGGATTCAACATGCGAATTCTCGTTTGCAGTGCAAATGAAGCCATACCGATGAAAGTGATATGGACAAGGTCATAAGAAAAGCATGGAAAAACAAAACATACCTAAAAACATCCAAAAGGTTCTCTTGAATTGAATGAACTACAAAAATTGAAGAGGAGAAAACCAGAATGAACAGAGATATATGAAAGCAAATATTATCCGGAATCACGTGAAAATATCAAGCTTGAGAAGAATGAGTGCGAAATACGTTGACAGTAACCTTCACAAAATACAAGGGAAATACATTGCGAAAACATACATTCTCAAAACTAATCTTACCAGTGGCTCGGATTGAATTTCTCAAATTTTCAACTAAAAAAGAAAAAGTAGATTTCGTGCAAAATATCCATGAGCTGTCAAAAGGCGAGTTAAAAAAACAATACAAATGGACTCAGTCAGAGAATTATGACTGTCTCAAACCTACGAATACCGATACACTGAACGTGTTATGCATGAGTAAAACCAGTCCTAATATGTGAGTGTTAAAATCGTGACTCACCATCTTCGCTTGTCAAACTCTGTTCCACAGGAACTGCTGAAAACACAAGATGGAAACAAAATGTGTTGAACAAATAGAAAATCACGTGACTGCTACGTTAACGTGTGTACATGTATAGTGTTGGCATACGGACTCTGAAATAATGTACAGTTTCAATTTCTTCATTGCAATGTTCATACTGTGGAATTCAAAATCTCACACTGACCAGATATTACAGTGAAGACAACTGTAGATCGAATGCACACCTCAAACAGCAATGCATTTCACACATTTGACAAACATGAGGAGCAATTAATGCAACCGCCAATTTTACACCGTCACTCACCGACATTTCCAAAGACAACCAACGACACAATGCAGATCAAGCAAGTAATCTTCATACTACAGACTGACTGTGGAGCATAAACTTGTTCATGCCAATGTGCGTACTGCGTAGAATGACCACCATCCACTCAAGCGGTAGGGGTTAGACGCTAGACTGACGCACTCGGGACACTTCTACGTGTTCACTTTTCGCGGGTAAAGACGACTTGCAACTCCGCCTCGTCAAACTAAAAATGCAACTCAAATTTCAAACCTGGTGGCCCTGAAAACATCAAGTGACTGACACCAATCCACTAATGCGCTCACTAATGTGAAAATATCGAGCTTGATAAGATTGAGTTCTTATCTGATTGACAGAATATTTGATAACATTTTACTGAGGTATACTCCTCAGAAACTTAGTACATAAATATGGCTCACCAGCGTTGTCCAGAATTGTCGTCGTCTCTGTAGCTGAATGATGACAATTTGAAATTCGTACAAAATATTGATTAGCTCTCAGAATGCATGTAAATGAAGCAACACAAATGCATGCAGTTGGATATTTCCAACCGTCTCAAACCTACGAATACCGATGCACTTAACGTGTTACGCTTGAGTGCAGACATCATTGATAGGTGGGTGTTCAAATTGTGACTTACCATTTCGTTTGTCAAAGTTTCTTCAGCTTCGGCTGCTGAAGACATAAAGTGGATACAAAATTTGATGAACAAATAGAAGATCACGTGACTGCTACGTTAACGTGTGTGGATGTATGGTGTTGGCATAGGGACTCTGAAATAATGTGCAGTTTAAACGTGTTCATCGCAATGTGCATTCTGTGGAATTCAAAATGTCTTTTATACACTGTAGTCTATAGTGGATTTCCAATACAGGAGAATTAGAAACTCAAGTTTATAGGAAATCAACTCACACAGACCAAATACTGAATCTCAACAGCAACAACCCAATAACACAGAAAAGGAATTGCATACAAACACTATTCAAGAGAGCAAGGACTCACTGCAGCACTCCCACCTTAAGGAAAATTGAAGAAAAGTATCTCATGGACGTCTTCCAAAAGAACGGATATCCACGGAATTTCATCAAGAGACATATACCCCCAAGCCAACCTACCAAAGCAAAAGCCACCAAGGAAAGCACAAAGAAAATCGCCTTACCGTATATAAAAGATATCTCAGAAATCACTATAAGACTCTTCAAACCTTTAGGAATTGACGTCGTACACAAACCAACAAAGTCGCTGCACTCAATTTTGTGTCAACCAAAAGACTCAACAGCGAAAGAAGACAAAACCAACATCATCTACAAAATAAACTGTAACAACTGCGAAAAACACTACATTGGCCAAAGTGGACGTCCCCTTCGTCTTCGTATCCACGAACATAAGCTGGCCGTCAAAAGACATGATATCCACTCCCTCATTTCACTACACACAGACAACCACGGACATTAATTCGACTGGGACAACGTTCAAATATTAGACAAAGGAAATAACAAGAATCCTAGGGAATTTATAGAAGCTTGGCATTCCAGTGAATCATCAATCAATAGACACATCGAGATAGACAAAATTTATCAACCAATAAAAAAGAAACTTCACACACAAAGGGTCAAAGTTCAAGTCACAGAAACAATCAGTTCCAATACAAGTAACCTAGAAGGTGTTAAAACACATACAAACAACCAATCACGTCCAAGGTCATCAGGAGGAATGATTAATAAACTCGTGGAGAAATCTAAAAGCTCACTTCAAATTGAAGTATGCGCTGAAGATGTCACCCAGTAGGGTGATGAAAGCTTCGCAAACTAACCATCCAGCTCAGAGAAGTAAACCACATCAAAATCATCCAACTGAGCTACAAATCTGCTTTATCATATCTAAATAGTAGGCCACGTGACAGCTACATAAACGTGTGTGAATGTATAGTGTTGGCATATGCACTGTAAAATAATGTTCATTTTGAATTAGCTCATAATGATTTGCATGCTGTGGAAGTCAAAATCTCATATAGCCAAGCTATAACACTGAAGACAATATATGATTTCCAGCTACAGATAGAATGGACATCTCAAACAGCAATGCATTTTGCACATATCAATTATGGACAATCGCTATTCAGGCAATAATGAAACAAATTGCGTCGATCACATAAGAATCTCTTTTCAGCGAATTCATTTTCTAAGCTGTATAGTTGCAAATATATATTTGTTATTTTGTATGCAGGTTAACATTAAGTTTGTCAAACAAAAATACAATTGTCTATAGTTTTTTTTAACTAAACAGGTGAAGATTGGTATTTGGAATTACTTAATACAAAATCAGTCAAAAAAATTAGGTTTTAATGAAATTAGGATATTAACAAAAGTGATGAGTTTTCACAAGCTGTTGTTAAAAGAATGAGTACGTTTTAGTGAATACGCACATAGGAACAAAGAACATAATAATACGAAATTATGTAGGAGTTATAAGTGAATACAAGAATTATAAGCAATTTAAGAACAGGTAAAAAAGCAAAATCAAGTCATCAAAATTAAAAAATCCAATAAAAAAAATGTTACCAAGACAGTAGAGGTGGTTGAGTAATCCTCGTTTGTATGTAGAGCTGCGGCTTTTTTATGTGAATGGCCAGAGCTTCGGCAATATTAAGAAGACGAAATCGTATTGCCTTTGATAGGCGATTCTTGAGTCTGTAGATTACTTTGAAGGAGGCGTTTGTTGAAATGGAACGATCGGTGTTAACCAGGTGTTCAATTATCGCCTTCCTTACTGCACCACTATTGCTTTTTCGAAACTATGCTGGCTGGATAGTGTTCTTGAATCCTCCTGGACAGGGTGCGCTTCGAACGACCGATGTACCCAGCTATCTCCGCAGTAGCAGGTGAACTGATGTATGCACATATAAGTGGTGAGATACAGAATCTTGTCCTTGAGGCCTCTGCAGATCTGTGGGAGCCTGAAGAACACTATTCTTAGCGTTGCTGCAAAGAAGGTTCTTCTCAGAGATGATGTGTCCCTTCTTTTAGGAATATCGCTTGCTAAATCTCCCTTGAAATCCAAGTTCATGTAATGTTTCTTTTTATGCGCAATTAAAGTTTGGTTTCTCCGAATTCTCGGTTCCATATTTTTGTTTATGCGTCTTATTGGGTATCCATTTCGGATGAAGATGTCTCTAGAATATCTAATTCTGTTTCCAGAATGTCGGGACTACAGATGCCTCGCAGGCGGGTGGCAGTGATTTAATTAAATTCCGCTTTTATTCGAATACGTAACCAGCTATAGAAGCTTGTTAGTTGATCTTCAAAGTAGATTTCCTATGTATCCATCTTCACAATCTCTCATCAGTACTTCTTGTTAGTTCCACATCAAGAAACGGAATTTTTGACTCGTTTTCCATTTCAAGAGTGAATTTTTTTGCTGAATGATAACAGTTAAATATCTCAAGCAATAGATTTAGGGCATTTTTGTTGTCACTAAAGCCGACCACTGAAAATTTGCGACTGTAAAATAGATGCGTAGACGATATATTCATTATTTGTGAATATAACAATGACCCTAATCTACTGCTGATGACATTTAACTGTCGTCATCCAGGAAAAAAATTGACTCTTGAGTAGATGAGTACACTTATCATTGATGCGTGTCTGTTCACTGTCTTACTTGCTATGTGCATATATATGGAGCGACATAGGAAACAATCATTTTGAATAAGGAGCACTTTACTTGTGCTGATCATGTCATATCAGTTTCACCAGGACAGATTTCCTAGGAAACATCAACAGTTATGTTAATCAGATCTTAATTATTATCATTCAACATGCATAGTCTCGTTTGCACGACCAATGCAGCAACATTGAATTAGATAACGAAAACAACCACAAAAAAAACGGAAAAATTCAACCCACCTAAAATCCCCTCGAAATGCTCCAAAAACATCTCAACTAAAAGAAATTATTAGAAGAAACCAGGAATCATCAGAGGTGGATAAGTAAGAAATATATGTGAAATCATGTGAAAATGTCGAGTTTCAGAATAATGAATGCGGAGCTGTGTTGGATGATAAGTCCATAAACTTTTGGTGAAATATATATTCTGAAAATATTTGATTTCTGATAAAGCCTTACCATAGGTCAGGATTTAATTTCGCAGATTTTCAACTAAATGAGAAAAAAAGTGAAGTTCATACAAAATATCGATTAGCTGTCAAAAGGCGCGTTAATAGAACAATACGAATGCAGGCAGTCAGATGTTTATGACCGTCTGTAAACTAGGAATACTGACGCACTGAACGTGTTCCACATGAGCACATCCATCATTGATGTGCGATTTTTCGAAATGAGACTTACCATCCTTGATTGTCAAAGTCTCTTCCACAGCAACTGCTGAAAATACAAAATGGAGACAAAATGTGATGAACAAATAGAAAATCACACGAAGGATACCTTAACATGGCAACTCGAACTGCTGCACTTCGGTGCAAAGTTCTATGTTGAATCGAGAGAGACAGACGTTAAGGTGTGTGAATGTATAGTGTTGACATACGGACTATGACACAATGTGGAGCATATACCTGTCCATTGCCATAATCATACAGCGTTGTACGACCAACATCCAATCAAGCGGTAGGGGTTCCACCCTCAACTGACGCAGTAATGACACTCCTACTTGTACATTATCCAACGAAAAAGACTGCAGGTTGCGTGTACGCTTCACAGCTGCACCCCGTAAAAATAAAAATGGTAATGAAATTTTAAATCTGAAGGCCCTGAAACCAACAATTTGACGCAGTCAGACAAATATGACTATCACGAACCTACGAATACCGATACACTGAACGTGTTATGCATGAGTAAAACCAGTCCTAATATGTGAGTGTTAAAATCGTGACTCACCATCTTCGCTTGTCAAACTCTGTTCCACAGGAATTGCTGAAAACACAAGATGGAAACAAAATGTGTTGAACAAATAGAAAATCACGTGACTGCTACGTTAACGTGTGTACATGTATAGTGTTGGCATACGGACTCTGAAATAATGTACAGTTTCAATTTCTTCATTGCAATGTTCATACTGTGGAATTCAAAATCTCATACTGACCAGATATTACAGTGAAGACAACTGTAGATCGAATGCACACCTCAAACAGCAACGCATTTCACACATTTGACAAACATGAGGAGCAATTAATGCAACCGCCAATTTTACACCGTCACTCACCGACATTTCCAAAGACAACCAACGACACAATGCAGATCAAGCAAGTAATCTTCATACTACAGACTGACTGTGGAGCATAAACTTGTTCATGCCAATGTGCGTACTGCGTAGAATGACCACCATCCACTCAAGCGGTAGGGGTTAGACGCTAGACTGACGCACTCGGGACACTTCTACGTGTTCACTTTTCGCGGGTAAAGACGACTTGCAACTCCGCCTCGTCAAACTAAAAATGCAACTCAAATTTCAAACCTGGTGGCCCTGAAAACATCAAGTGACTGACACCAATCCACTAATGCGCTCACTAATGTGAAAATATCGAGCTTGATAAGATTGAGTTCTTAGCTGATTGACAGAATATTTGATAACATTTTACTGAGGTATACTCCTCAGAAACTTAGTACATAAATATGGCTCACCAGCGTTGTCCAGAATTGTCGTCGTCTCTGTAGCTGAATGATGACAATTTGAAATTCGTACAAAATATTGATTAGCTCTCAGAATGCATGTAAATGAAGCAACACAAATGCATGCAGTTGGATATTTCCAACCGTCTCAAACCTACGAATACCGATGCACTTAACGTGTTACGCTTGAGTGCAGACATCATTGATAGGTGGGTGTTCAAATTGTGACTTACCATTTTCGTTTGTCAAAGTTTCTTCAGCTTCGGCTGCTGAAGACATAAAGTGGATACAAAATTTGATGAACAAATAGAAGATCACGTGACTGCTACGTTAACGTGTGTGGATGTATGGTGTTGGCATAGGGACTCTGAAATAATGTGCAGTTTAAACGTGTTCATCGCAATGTGCATTCTGTGGAATTCAAAATGTCTTTTATACACTGTGGACTATATTGGATATCCAACTGTAAATCGACTGCGCATCTGAAATATCACTGCATTTCACACATTTGACAAACACGAGGAGCTAACAATGGAACTGCCACTTTTACACTGTCACTCACCGACATTTCCAATGACAACAAACGACACAATGCAGATCAAGTAAGTAATCTTCATTTTGCTGAATGTCTTCCTTCTCAAGCGTCTCATCTTTTAAAGGCTTGATTTTTAAATCTCCAGCGAATGAGATACTTTGTGGGTGGTTGGACTATGTCATTGGTGGGTTTCTATTCTCTTGGACAATTGGATAGAAATTATTTATCTTGTGATAGGCTGGATGCAGATTTTGATTTGATTTGGTGTGACGGACAATGACTCTGAGATTAGTGACAGCCAAGGTCAAGCTAGACTTTGGTGAAGTAGCAAACCTTGAAGACATATTCTTAATACATTGTTTTCATCCATATTTGTCTGTATAATAATTTTGAAATTAGTTTATTGAAGATATTTTCAAGTGAACTTGAATATGTGCGACTTCTTTGAGAGGTAATTTATCCTGCGTTAATGATTATTCACGATTGCAATTTTTTTCAATGTTTCAATTTCTTCTCTTCTTGTCTTGATGTCAATAGTGATTTTGTATATGTTTGTTTTCCTTTTCTAATTTGGCATCCTTTTTGGTTTATTTCGGAGTATGGTTGACACCAGGGAGTACTTCACATCTCCGGCCATTTTAACCCTTGGGCTGCAAACATTTTCCGTCACTTATATTGCATCTCATTACTTGGATTTATTTTGTTTTAATTATTCAACTGTGTGTCCGAAGCGTATTACTTACTCTCGAGATTATTTGAAATGTTTTCAATCTGATGATTTACGGGTATGCAATAACCTTAAGAAAAAGGATCATGGTGGGTGGCAAAGATCCTGAAAGTGTACTCCACTGCACCAGATGACTGTACCTGTGATTATGAGCACAAACTGCAGGTCATTATCGAACAAGATTAACTACTTGGATGCTCTATTATGTTGAAATATTTACCGTAATATAAGTGTAATATCGCTTCAAGAAACTCGGCTCGATGATTCATATGATGACAATTTAATCTTACTGAATGGCTTCAATATGTACAGACAAGACAAGGAAGAAGCGAGCTGGTGGTGTCGCTTCTTTCATCAATTTTCAGTGGGCCGTTGCCAACAACGTCTGTTTTATATTCTCAGATGATAATACTGACTGTTTAACTGTCAAATGTCGACCTGAACACCAATCTAAGTACAAATTCATTTATATCACAATCATTTATGTCACTCCCTGTTGTAGCACTTCAGAACTATCTATGTTTGCAGATGAATTCACTATTTTCTCTGCCGCCTATTTTGAAAACTGATTGTCCATAGTGACATGTGATTTTATTTCATGTGACTGCAGCCCTCTCACAGTTCTAGGTCAGTCATGAAAATTTTGATAACTTTCCCACCAGACTGGAAAATTCTGTCGATCTTGTATTCATAAATGACTGTGAGATATACGAAGCTCGTAAAAGAGTCCCGCTGTTTAACTCAGACCGTTTTATTGTACGGCTTTTACCTAAAATTTATGGAAAGTTATACAAGAGAACGTTTTTGCAGCTTTCCAAGGAAACTGTACATGGATGTTACTCTATGGAGAATGTTCAGAATCTTAAGGCATGCTCAAAGGCACAAGGTGGGACCTGTTTAATGAAGACTCTCTTGATGACACAATCTCTAATATTAAAAAGTTATCTCAAATTTTGTCTTGACAACTGTTGTCCCAGAGAAAAGCTCTTCATCAGATTTGACCGTTTCTCCTACCATCAACTTAAAAAGCTACGCAGACAAAAAGAAAAGCTATATAAAATGAAGGACAATACTGGTTCGAAAAGAATTAACATCCTAATAAATTCTGAAATGCACAGGTTGAATTCAATTTACAACCAAAATTTTATATTCCGAAAAAATGCGCCTAATATACAGGAACTTTTCAAAGAAATTACTGGTGGTAAGCAGATGAATAGTATTCATCATTCCTTTGATGTTTGCACACTAAACGAGTCTTTCATATATTCGCCCACAAATGCAAAACTTTCTAGTTTTAGAAGTGTTAGTGAAACCTGCTTCCCTGGTTTCAATACAGATGATGTTCTAAAATGTCTTCAGTCTCTGAACCTTCTTCTTCCAGCCTGGGTCTAGACAGTTTGCCTAGTGTTATTCTTAAAAAATGTGCAGACGTCCTGTGCTATCCTCTCATGGACTTCTTTAATGAATCTTTTTCCAGAAATGTCGTGCCAGTCGTTTGGAAGGACATTAAAAATGTACCCATACCTTATTGGTCCACTGGAACATGTTCAAAATTTAGACCTATTTTTATAACCTCTCCTTTTCTAAAAACTAGGGAAACGTTACTCTTACTTATTCTTCAACCTTCACTAAAAGCCCTTAGTGAGCCAAACAATTCGCTTATAAACACAGTAGAAGTAATTTAGATGCAGTTACAGTCTTGTACCATAACATTTTCTGCAGCTTATACAAGAGGGATAAATTTGTTCGCTGCACCTTCCTAGACTGCAAATCTGCTTTTGACTCATTACCTTTTAACATTTTGTTAAACAAGCTTGCTGAAACTCAAACTGACTGTTGGGTTGTCGAATGGTCGCATTCCTACTTCTCAGCAAGATAGCAGTACATTGTATGTAAGGGAAAATCTACCACTTCTTTGCTTACTGAGGCTGGTGTCACCCAAGGAGCTGTCCTCTCTCCTTCATCTTCTCTTACTTCTGGAATGACTTCCCTCATTCTCATGAAATAAACTGTGTTAAGTATGCGGACGATCTAAATATTTCAATGTCTGTTAACTCCCACCTTGACTGTACTAAGATGAATAGCTTTCTATCAGGAATTAGTAAATGCTCTTCGTTTAACGGCCTAAAACTAAATCCTTCCAAATGTCAGACTGTCAATTTCAGTTTCTGATGTGAACGAAAGTTAAATGAAGCCATCGATTCATATGACCCTTGCAAAATTGATGATATTGATATAGAAATCAAGTCTGAAGTTAAGTATCTTGGATTAATTCTTTCTTCTGACCTATCCTGGTCTTCTCACGTCTTAGCAATTTCTCAAAGAATATTTTGTCTGACTTTTTGCATCAAGAAGTTGAGGAATTCAGGCATAACCCAACTACTCCTCTTACAGTCTGTCAACTCTTGTATTTTACCTTCTTTACTGTTCACCCTTGCTTATTCTCTCCTGCACTGCATAAAAAAGACTATGTCATACTTCGTAGAACTCAAAGGACTGTCAGTGGTACGAGTGGTATCCCGTTGTGCCATATCGTTGACATTGTCACTGATAAGCACTTGATGTCATGCAACAAATTTGGCAAAGGAAATTTGTCAGACTGTGAACACCCAATTTACCTGCAGCTACAACCTTGTGTCTTCTCGGGTAAAACAAGAAGTCTTTTCAGAAGACTTTAGGCACGTACGTGTAAGTATAAAAATTCCACTATACCATATTTACCACGTACTTTATGCGATGAAAATAGTGTCAGGCATGAACTAACTAACCTTCTTTGCACTACTAAATACAGCATTACTTCCACCCTCACAGTATCAAACTTAATTGATATTGTATTTCTTATATTTATAATCCACTCAATTTTTTGTTTTTATTTATTTATTTTTCATAAGTGTGAACATCATTTTAGCTGTGTTTTACCTGTTAATTTTGTCTTTCTCTTCACTTTACCAAATCAACAGAACATTAGATCCAATATTCTGTAACATGCTGACGTTTCCAAACTGAATCACCAATGCTGTATGAAACAAACTCGCTGCGGTTGTTATTATTGTTATATTTAATAATCTCAATTTGTGCTTCGAATATTTTTGACTTTATATCGCAAACGTGGACGAATTCCTCTAGTTACTTTGGTTTTGATTTTTGATTTTATATATATATATATTAAGTAAATCAGATGCAATATTGTGACAAATGCTGAGAGTTCCATTCTGTATTATAAGTACTGTTTTTTGGAATAAAGTAAATTATTATTATTATTTTGTGAGTCCTCGTCTCTATGCACATATTCGTTCTTTTCCCAGCGGCTCCCATTTAGAAGACAAGTTCGTATACCGATTAGCCACTGGGACACGATTGAATGACTAGTCCATAAATTCTAAATTCTGGAAATTCCTATTCCTATCAAGAAAACCGACTATAAGCTCTGACTCATAGCTTGATTTCACCAATATCAACGTCTTATAAATCAACTACTGAGAGTCAATCTAATGCTCATCAGAGACTTGTTACAAAACGGAGATTGCTGGAGTTCTATTTAGAAATCTAAGCAACTTATGACAATGGTTGTAGGTTACCCTAAAACTCATGAAATGTTCGAAGGTTTGAATGTTATGAGGACTTGAGGACTTATAAGGAAGCCAGAGAGTACTGAATGCGTAATACCAATGAGTCACATACTAGGATGAATTGGCTATCCAGTATTCTCTGGTTTCCAATGGTTTCCTAACTGACAACAAACTGTGGTCATACTCGGAATAATGAACTCTGATCATTGTATTATTCGGATATTACCTAAGATATGCAGCAGATATCACTCCAATATCCTCTCATATCTGTCCAGGAAATGTGCTTAAACTAAGACGCATGTTAAATGACAAAAACTGGGAACTTTTCACCGAACACACACTGGATGATACTATTTTCAATGTGACTGATTATCTTAAATTCGGCCTTGATGTTTGCTGTCCGAAACAGATACTTCTAAAATGAATGAACCGTCTCTCTTCCCCTCATCTCAAAAAGCTTCGAAGAGAAAAAGAGAGACTGTACAAGACTAAGGATAAATCTGGTATTAGTAGGATAAACATCCACATTAAATCCGAAACCAAGAGTCTAAACGGTATTTATAATCAAAGAGTATTGTCTTGTAAAAGTGCACGAAATATGTGGAAGCTTTTCAGGGAGACTACAGGTTGCGGTAAGCATAATATTTGTGCTCCTTCTAATGATGTAAATACTCTCAATAGATTTTTTATCCGTCCTCCTAATGTCCCTTTTAGCCTCAGTGTAACTAATAACATGACCAGTTACTGTCAGAGTTACAAAACTTTTGATGTTTTTAAATGTTCGAAGTTTCTTTAACCTTCCCAGAGTCCAGGGCCTGATGGTATACCTGCCATTGTCCTAAGGAAATGTGCTGATATTTTACAAATATTTTCAATACTTCATTTTCTAATAATGTTGTACCTTCTCTGTGGATAGATATTAAAATCATCCCTGTACCCACGTGTGGTTCTTGAAATGGTGTAAAGTTCAGACCAATTGCTATCACCTTTCTTTTTTGCCACTTGTGGAGAAATTATTGTTACATAAACTCGTTGCCCCCCTATGCTTCTCAAATGATCCAAAGCAGTTTGCTTACAAACAGGGTAGAAGTACTTTAGAAGCTGCTGCTGTGTTTCATCACAACATTGTATCCTCCTTAGAAAAAGGGGCCAAGTATATCCGTTGTACGTTCCTTGATTACATATCTGCTCTCGACTCAGTACCTAGAGGCCTTTTTTTAAACAAGCTTCGCCTTACACATACTGAGTCCTGGGCTATTAACCGGCTGCACTCTTACTTCTCCAATAGGATGCAGTACACGGTATATAATGGTGTATCTTCCTGTCCTTTGCTTACTGTAGCGGGAGTTCCACGGAGTGCTGTTCTCTCTCCGTCTCTCTTTTCCTTCTTTTAACATGACTTACCTCCCTCAGACGAAATCGACTTCGTCAAATATGCAGATGACCTGACTGTTTAGCTACCCATTAAGTCTCAGTCAGACTGTTTCAAAATAAATATCTTCCTGTCGGACATCAGTCAGTGGTCTAAACTAAATGGCCTCATGCTTAGTCCCTCAAAATGCCAGACTATTGACTTCTCCATTAGGCGTAAACGAGGTCTACAAACACTAGTAAGCACTGTAGCATTGAGGGGATTAAAACTGAAACGATGTCTAACGCAAAATACCTCGGACTAGTTCCATCTTCCGACCCTACTTGGTCAACTATCGTATCTTAGCTATTCCAATTGACTGCTCCCATCGGAATCTATCGTCATATCCCCTCGAAACACTTGGATCATGGGGTCGAAGAGTCGCATGCATGAGGTGTGCATGCGAGTATATTATAACTGTTCAACCCCACAACAAGCATGCTAAGTGGCAATGTTCATAATGTGACAACGAATTGACTGGAAGATATCTAAATGTTAATTAAATGTCAAACATATCCACTTCCATGATTAGGCAAAGAAGCAATAAAAAGTGATATCTCCTAAAGATTAATACAAATTCACTTAGAATATAGTTCGCGGATACATCCATACTAAAGATTTGAAGTTATGAAAACACTGTTGGTGGTTGTATCAGCACTTATTAATAAATAGTGAAGTGACAGAAGTTAGAAATTCAAGGACCATTGGATCGGGTCCCAGTGGCTGAATGGTATACGAGCTTGCCTTGTAACCACAAAGTCCTGGGTTCGAACCCTGGCGGTGGGTGCGTACTGGTGAAGACTCTCAAACTAGGCTGATGAAACAACTATCCAGTACTCCCAGTTGTTTTTCCAATGTTTCTCTAACTAAAGTCAGATCATGATGAAATCCTGAAATCGAGATTTCCATTTCATAACACTGTCGTTTATTTTACAGAATCCTGTCGGTTGATGACACAATTTATGAAAACCTCACCGTGAATCTTCAATTTCAAAATACTGTTGTAAACTGACGGTTCAGATATCCAAATGACGCCAGCCGTTCTGCTTCAAAAATTTCTACGATTTCCACTTTGTGAGGCTAAACAGCTCTGCGCTACTCAAGATTTTTTCTTGCACAGACGAAAGCATAATGTCCATGGAGAATCAGTGTGAGCTTTGACTGCTAGCTTACCGTATATGAGGCCAGAAACTCTTTCAGTGTCCAGCTGGTTTTCCCCATCAAACCTCCCTTTGTGGATGATGTGGCGCCTTTCTGATCCTCCTAAACCTTAGCTGCTGAAAGTTCGACGTAAATTCCTCGCCTTCAGAATGTGGACAGTTATATGTTAATTTAGTCTTTCGTACAATCTCGTCTGTGACAATATGTGGAAGTGCCCTATCAACACAGTCTCGGCTTGCCTGAAGCCACCCGTGTGTGCCCCATTATAATCAGCAGGTAGTGATTGCTAGTAGTTTTCTGTGTGACAATTCTATTGAATATAGAAAGCAAATTATGTACAATGCTTGTTGATTAATCTCAAATATTCTCGTTAGAATCAAAGTGAAAGAAACTGATTGTCTAATTAGAAATCTTGACTGGGTCACAAATTCTTGTGTGGGTTGATACAACTATCTATGTGGCTATCTCTAATTACTGATCAGAAGATTAAACACGACTATCTAACTCCCCTCGAATCTCTTGTCCCTATTAGACAGATAAAGCAATCGATCCCTCTCATTAGCAATGCACTCCGCTTAGAATGTGCATTCTCGTAATGAGACTACTGGTATTTGTCGCGACAACTCAGTGTGAGTGACCTCCACCTACATGAATTCCATGGTTGTAAGTGTGCTGACAAAATCTATTTAATATACATTCTATTCATTATAAATGAATTAACAGCAGATAACTTTTAATTTAACCCACACAATAATTCATGACCCAGTCAAGATTTCTAATTAGACAATCAGTTTCTTTCACTTTGATTCTAACGAGAATATTTGAGATTAATCAACAAGCATTGTACATAATTTGCTTTCTATATTCAATAGAATTGTCACACAGAAAACTATTAGCAATCACTACCTGCTGATTATAATGGGGCACACACGGGTGGCTTCAGGCAAGCCGAGACTGTGTTGATAGGGCACTTCCACATATTGTCACAGACGAGATTGTACGAAAGACTAAATTAACATATAACTGTCCACATTCTGAAGGCGAGGAATTTACGTCGAACTTTCAGCAGCTAAGGTTTAGGAGGATCAGAAAGGCGCCACATCATCCACAAAGGGAGGTTTGATGGGGAAAACCAGCTGGACACTGAAAGAGTTTCTGGCCTCATATACGGTAAGCTAGCAGTCAAAGCTCACACTGATTCTCCATGGACATTATGCTTTCGTCTGTGCAAGAAAAAATCTTGAGTAGCGCAGAGCTGTTTAGCCTCACAAAGTGGAAATCGTAGAAATTTTTGAAGCAGAACGGCTGGCGTCATTTGGATATCTGAACCGTCAGTTTACAACAGTATTTTGAAATTGAAGATTCACGGTGAGGTTTTCATAAATTGTGTCATCAACCGACAGGATTCTGTAAAATAAACGACAGTGTTATGAAATGGAAATCTCGATTTCAGGATTTCATCATGATCTGACTTTAGTTAGAGAAACATTGGAAAAACAACTGGGAGTACTGGATAGTTGTTTCATCAGCCTAGTTTGAGAGTCTTCACCAGTACGCACCCACCGCCAGGGTTCGAACCCAGGACTTTGTGGTTACAAGGCAAGCTCGTATACCATTCAGCCACTGGGACCCGATCCAATGGTCCTTGAATTTCTAACTTCTGCCAATTAACGATATAGTGTGACGCTAGCCAATGTCTTTGGCGAGTATTTCTCCTCACACTCGACCAGCTGCACCCTACTGGTGACGACTTCCCACTGGAACCCTGATAACTACCTATCTGAATAAGGCCAGTCGCCAGTGAGCATCTCATTGGTATTCAAGTGTTGGTTTGTAGGGATTTGATTGGTTTCAGGATTTCATCATGAGCTGACATTAGTTAGAGAACCATTGGAAAACCTGGGAGTACTGGACAGCTGTTTCGTCCTAGTTTGGGACTCTTCAGCAGTACGCGCCCACCGCGATTCGAACCTAGGACCTATTCAGGTAGGTAGTTACCTGGGTTCCAGTGGGAAGTCGTGACCAGTAGGGTGCAGCTGGTCGGGTGTGAGGACTAATACTCGCCGAAGACATTGGCTAGCGGTCGCGCTATATCGTGAATCGGCAGAATTTAGAATACAATTATTGCTATTAGAGATGATAAAAATTAAAAGTTCACTGTTGATTCTGTTTTTCACTTAATTATTCAATCCCATCTGTATCCAACAGATAACAGTTTGCCATTTGTATTTTATTTTTCAGTCTAAAGAGGAATAAAACAATGTTGATGTAATTGATGAATATGATAATTTATGCATGAATGAAATTCATGAAGTTTTGTAACAGTAGAAGATAAGAGAATTGGTAACGGATTCCACTAATTAAGAAAAAAGAGCATCTTATCTATACATTTTTAACAAAAGTGAAGCCAATTAGGTCAGTGGACAACAAGCTCTCCTGATTGGTTGGCGATTGGCTCAAAGTTGGACAAAAGGACGTAAAGTTGACCAATGAGATTATTTCAAGACTACAACGTAAATAAACACTTCGACACATGCAGTCATTGACTTAAAATGTTGATTTCAATTTTCTGGACATTTTCTATCGATCTGCATCTAGACAGCATATACTACAAATATATATATATATATTTACAGACAGAGATGGGGAAATATTTAGCAGTATGCATTAGAGTCTGTCGACAATAAAAAAAGTCTGATCGACATTAGTAATATACCAATGACTGATGTTAGTAGCTGGAAACCTCTCATATCATCTCACATTGCTTTTAAGACAGACCAGAGTGGTCTAAATATCAGTCATTCAGTCACTGGGACCCGATCCAATGGTCTACGAGCTCGCTTTGTAACCATAAGGTGTTGGGTTTGAACTCTGGTGGGCGCGTACTGATGAAGATTCCTAAACTAGTCTGACGAAACGGCTCTCCAGTACTCCCAGGTTTCCCAAGGTTCTCTAATCGATGTCAGCTCGTTATGATATCTTTCAACCAATCGATTTTCCTTTGAATTATCTTGAAGTCTACCAAAGTTTAACCGATCTGTGCAACGATCAAACACATGGGCTACTTTTCTTTATCGCAGAGTAATCCAGGTGCAATACATACGTCTTAAAAGGTGATCTCCAAATAAGACTTAGCGAGTGATCTGTACTAACGGTATTGACAAAATTTCCTGCCAAATTAATGGGAGGGAGCTTGAATATTTTGAAATCTAAGCCATTCGGATCCATTGTCCTAAAAAGATAACGTCGAGCCTAGGATAAAACAAACTCAAGGGAACCAGTCAGTTTTCACGCCCGTGTGATGGTCTATTGGTTGAATGTTCAACTGTAGACAGCTTTTCGAGCACAGACATACTTACCAGTGTCCAACCACTGCCGTATTTTTTGCCTAAAAGATATATTTAATTTCATCGATCGAGAGATATTGGGTAAAGCCTGGCTATAGAGGGAGTGCTGATGCATATTTAAATGCTAATTAAGGTATGCTAATCCCACTCATATAACCATGTTTGAGCTCAAATGGAATTGTCGCACTAAGTAACGACAACCACTGGATAATTCTGGGGACATCGAATGTACTGATGGATGGTTCTCTGGTCGACTGCGGTGTTTCAGTGACCAGCCCACTGGCATGGGAAAAAGAGTCTGATTAATCCAGAGTGTACAGATGGTTCAGTCATTTTAAGTGAAGACGTTGAAATAATGAGGGGTCTTATGAAGCCCCTAACAGAAATTTCAATGTGTCTGACGCTTGATTTGCCTCCTGTAAGATAATGCCCAAGGACTGGTTTACACTGACTCATAATTTAAGTCTTTGGAGTGGTATAGTGGAATGCAAAGTATAATCTTTTCTATGGTTTGGACTCCTCGTAATTCTTTATTTTGGAAGTATTATATTCTATGCAGAAAATATTTAGCTGGTACGGTTATATTTAGTGTTGTTGTGTTCTCTGCGCAGCATGGTTCAATTGTGAAGCTCTAACAGCCTTTTTAGAAATAACCTTCTGTAATAACTTCACAAAGGCTCTTGAACATGCGTTTAATGCCGAATAATCGACCTGTTTTTTCTTTTCATGTCAAATATTCATTTTGTCATTAAAGATCACGTGAAGTTAAATTCAACGTAGAGTTCCTCATAAATCGATATCAATGAGAGAGCCAGTGAAAATCAAGCAGCAATGGACAGTTGTTTCCTTTTAGTTGCAGACTAGAGGTCGAATCTAGTGCCTTTGGGATACATCAGCCATTCAGCCATTGGACTAAATGTAGTGACCTACGAAATGCCACGTTTCTCAGTCCACTAGAATCGTTGAAAGCCAAAGAGCGCTAAGCGTCTGTTAAACTTATCAAGGTGAAAGATTCTCAAATAATCAGGTCAGTCATCCATATAAAAAGATACAATCAGTTTGTTGAAAATGTCCAGCCATTATCTTACTGTACTGTGTGCGTCAGTGGCACAGTGGTAAATGCTCGCCAACCATGAATGTGGTTCGGGGTTCGATCCCTGGCCGACGCACTTATTTACATGGCTAAGCCAGGGAAGGTTGGGCATGAGGCTAGCAACCCCATCCCTTAAACGTTAGCACCACTGCTACAGAAACTTCAAGACTCTGGCTTGAAGCTCTGTGTTCCACTGGGAACGAAAAGGAATAAAAATTATTTACTGTACTACTTATTTGTTACAAAGCAACTGTGATATTACTTTTGGTGTGTATTTGCATTTCCGACCTTGTTTATCCCTGTACTACCGTGTCGGCAAAACGGGCTGATGGAGTGAAAGATTTCTCGAACAAACCTCTTTACTCTGTATGTCTTACAATGATTAATAATTGTTATGAAATGAAGTGTACATCTACGTAGTGGCTGAAAAGACACTCCAGGATAGAAGTTAGTTTACAAGTGGAAGTAGAAATAACATTAAAGTTGGTTTAGTCTACTCTTGAATCGAATAATTCCCCAAAAGCCTTTATCAAAAAATATTTAAAAAGTGAAGATAAGAATGAATCAAAGCCTATTGAAAAGAAGTGAGTTAGTACAGTGGTGATTCCTTATCTCAAGGAAACATTGGATGAAATAAAGCGAATTCTTAACATTCATGACATTGGAGTGCATTTTCGTGCGACAATCATCCGATGCTCATCACTGGCCAAAGTTAAGGATAACAACATTGCGTGTACCAGCGACACTGCGGGCAATGTGGCTGTCTATATGTAGAAAAAACTTTCAGACAGGTAAATTTAAGAGTAAAGGAGTATAAACATTGTCTAAAGGTGATTCCAAAAACCTTTGCAGATTTGAAAACAGAAACGGGATACAGGATCGACTTAAATAGAATTAAGGTTCTACAGAAAGGTTTTAGTTCGCATAAAGAAAGACTAACTGCAGAAGCCCTACATGTATGGGTGATTCCTAAAAGCTTGAGCAGGCGTGGTGTGATGTTAGCTGATGTATGGCAAATCCTGATTAATAAATAAGAATGGATATGTAATACTAATTTATTGTGCTTAATCTAAATTCTTCGATTGTCTATATCTTCTTGTGGAAAACTAATAAATGGATTATAATTGTTTCCTTATTTACACAGACATATCACTGATTCGGCAAACACCCATATTTCTCATATTCAACTTTGGTGTTTACAGTGTTTAACAAAGGTAGAATACCATTTCTAATTCAAGTGTTGGTTTGCAGAGATTTTATTTGATTGGTCACCGGACTTCATCATGAGCTGACGTCGAGTAGAGAACCACTAGAAGACCTAAGAGTACTGAAGAGCTGTTTTGCCAACCTAGTTTGCGACTCATCAATATTATGCATCCAGTGGGGCTGGAGCCCAGGATCTTCTGGTTACAGGGAAGGTCACTAGGATCCTATCCAAAGGCGAGCCCAAGAATTCCAACTTCCGTCAGTTCTCGATATGGCGAGACCATTAGCCAATGTCATCGGCGAACCAACACTTGAATACTTATCTAGGGGTCACTGGCAACTGGCTCTATTTAGGTAGGCAGTTACTTGGGTTCTAATGGGAAGTTGTGAGCAGTGAGGCACACCAGGTTCGGTGAGATGTGAGAACGGACACTCGTCGATGACAATAGCTAGTGGTCGCGCGGCTGGATGCATAACACTAAAGAGTCCTAAACTAGGCTGATGAAACAGGTGTCCAGTACTCCTTGGTTTTCCAATGGTTCTCTAACCAATATCAGCTCATGATGAAATCCTATAACTAATATTTGTAAGTCTGTGGTCAGATTTCAATTACAATTCAGGCGATCTTCTTTATGGTGTTTTGATGTCTATTCATGACTCACATGAGTGGATAATGTTTTTAAGGATCAGATTAATTTCCCTGGAGAAGTCCGGAGCAATTTACCGAACGAAAAGTCAGAACTACCTATTTCAATTTTGCCCACATTCTGAAGGCGAGGAATTTACGTCGAACTTTCAGCAGCTAAGGTTTAGGAGGATCAGAAAGGCGCCACATCATCCACAAGGGGAGGTTTGATGGGGAAAACCAGCTGGACACTGAAGGAGTTTCTGGCCTCATATACGGTAAGCTGGTAGTCAAAGCTCACACTGATTCTCCATGGACATTATGCTTTCGTCTGTGCAAGAATAAATCTTGAGTAACAGAGGGCTGTTGAGCGTTGCAAAGATAAATTCGGGGATATATTTTTGATGCACAATGGATAAACCTCACTAAAATTTTGGCCAGCTGTTGGTGACGAAGTAAATGGAACATATCTGTATTCACTTAGTCAGGTACAAATAGGTGTTCGAATGATGTCAAAATGCCGATATGTTCCTGTAATCCTCTGTTTCACTGAAAAGACGATTTACCAAGTGTAATATTAATAAAAATAAATTTTCATACCTCATATCCTCCGGTTAATTGAAATGGTGTCCATTTGCAGAAATTCACTTCGAAATATAATGTGCTACATACATCTTGATTCGCTTTCGTGGAAAACTGAAGTGCTTCAACTACAATGTAGTCTGCTGCAGGAAGACGCTTCCGTTTCATCTTCCGGAAATACAAGACAGTTTTATCGAAGGCATCATTAGATGTGTTCCACACTGGCGTTATATATCTCCATTTCCTCTGCCACCAGTTCAATTATTATGAGACATTTTTTCTTGTGTGACACACCACACAGAATCTCATGTGTTTCTAGTCTCATTTTATTTCTTTGCTTTCCAGATAACAAGGCCATGCATATCGACCAGTTGGGTTAGACAATTCGAACTTCATACAACTGTCCTCATCAACACTATTCATCACTTTTAACTGCATGTTTTTTCTCTAAATAATAGTGATAATAATAATAAAATTGCTTCGCAACGTCTCCATTGTTGATATTTCGCAATTTGACAACTGCTCAGGTGGATTTGAATAGGATGTGAGATGTTAAGTGGCAGCTACTCTTCATTTGTAAATACTGTTATTAATGCAGATCTCGAGAGGAACACCGGCATGCCTTAGTAACTTTGAAAGTAGCCATAATTAGGGTGGCATGATCTTTAAGCACTTTATGTGAAATGAAGTTCTGATTGAATCGAATTCAGTCACACATCAAAATATCCGTTGTCAATTTAATGAAAAGTTACATACTGTAGAAGATGTAGAAATGAAACATTGAGATACATACGTGCTTAACCATCTGCGGAACATCGGCATGGCGATAACAGTCCCAACCTGATTTTACTGAATCCTGATGAATCGGTTGTTGGCGGATTCTATCCCGTTGTAAGGTTTGGCAGTACAGCAATTAGAACACTCTCCAACCATGGAAATGGTCCGGGTTCGATTCGCGACTGTGGCATACTTGATACCAATGGTGTGCCTGCTAAATTTGGCCTACCGATATCACATGCTGAAAATTCGATACTTGTACCAAAATATTCTATGGAATGAAGTTATAATAAGATAAACAGTAGATGAAAGCGATGATTACTATTGCGTGATTAAACACTGAACACCAGTGCCCACTGCAGAGACGGAAGGTGGTCATCTCATTTTTCCACCAGTCTTATTGTCTTAGTAGACTGACTACAGGATGAAAGCACCTGGGATTCATTGAGGAGTTGTCATCAGAAAGGTCGACCAAGTCTTCAGTGAGGACAAATACCACTGACATCAGTGATTCTTCACTCCATTTTGTTATCGTTTACTTGGTGCTCTGAGGAAACGTGCCCCTCCACTGGTAGCGTTTCTTTCCACCGTGAACTGTCGTCTAAGGCGTGTTCCTATGAATGTATACCTCCTCCGCACTTCTCTTTGTCTACGGTTTCTCGTAGCTACCACATATGCATTACGACTAGTATTATTGCTGGAAAGTTATTTTAACCAGGCTGTACGCATTGCCTGCAACATCTGCTGATTACCTCGCTTTTCACAGGAGGAGGGATTCAGGAATGAAATATCATTGGAAGACGGGTAGGATATGAGTGTGATCAATGTGTTGATGAATGCCTTCACTGGTGCTCAGTGTTCATCAATTCACAGAAATGTCTCTTCTGTTAGTTGGGCAGAACCAGTTACACACTGCTCAGCTTTGTGAAAATTATCTGTGCTGTGGTACAACACACAATAACGCGTTTATAGACAGATGACGTCACTCAACCGACCATTATTTGAGTCAGTGAGGCGAAAAGTTCCACTCACCACTGAAGTGAAGATATGATACTAAGTGAACAGAATTTATCTAAAATGGAAGATAGGCTGAAACAGTGATTGATTATAGTCATCTTACTCCCCTAGATTGATTAAAATTCTACCAAAATCAAACGAGAATCCAGAGAGAAATTGTGGTGATTAGGAATAGAAATTCAATAGTACACTGTCGGGAAAGAATCATGTTATCACAAAACAATCATCTGAAATCGCCTGTATATTGTTAAGACAGTTCAGGTTGACTCTCGATTTATTGGCTTAAAAAAACTGGTTTTGTATGCAGCTTACATGATTTAGCATGTGGTTCGCCTTTACTCCTCTGATACAAAGAAGTTCCATCAACACCCTTCTAGCTATAACCCACGCATTCTGTAGATAACTTTAAATTCCTGCATTTATGCGGAAATTGTGTGTCGATCAGGTGTTCCAGGATAGAGGTGCGGTGTGACGTAGTGAGTTACAAGTACTTCACATTCCATTTATTGCAGCAATACAACACAACTACTTCAGTGAATAATCAGTAGTTCTATTATTCTTATAGAATGTTTTGATGAACACGAGTGTTAGGCATTTAAGATTTAGGATGACTCAGAAGGGTCAGAGGGTCAAACGCTTCCAATATGTTTTATGTTTGACATATTCCTTTTATCACTCCCCTAATCTATGCTACCAGCATCGTGTGAACTAATGAGTCCATCAAGACCATGTTGATCCCTGAAGGAGGAATTCACTCTCTGATATTTGGAGGGATTTAACCGAAGGACATCAGACTTAAACCCATGTCTAATGTCCAACAGTAATGTGATCACTTTGGCATAGTCAGTACGGGAAGTAACTGGCGATGCGAAAGTAAGATCATTAGCATATTTAACAAAGTTCATTTCTCTTCTGTAGTTTGGCTTGTAAGCGTGAGAAGTCGTGACCAATCAGGTCCAATTAGATGTCACCGTGTGGATGCATGTTCCACCAACGACAATGGTTGGGGTCGTGGTAAATCAAGAATTGATAGAAGTTAGAAATCATGAGCCATTGAATCAGGTCCCAGTGACTGAATGGAATATGAGCTTGCCTTGTAACCGGAAGGGCCTGTATTCGAATCCCAGTGGGTTCGTACTGCCGATGATTCCTAAATTGGGATGAAACAACAGCTGTCCAGTTGTCCTTGGTTTTCAATGGTTCTTAACTGATATCAATCCGTGATCAATTCGTAAAATGTTTATTTCTTCCTAACAAGTTGAATCATGTGAAGACAACGAAAATAGAAGAGGAGAGAGTACAGCACTGTGAGGTACAGCAGCTTCACTAAGTAAAGGAGAGGAAAGTTAACCTTCATACACAGTACACTGCCTTATAATTGAGAAATAAGCGTGACGCCATTTAACAGTCCACGATACAGTTGGTATCATGTAAAGTTAAGTTGAAAATCAACATCTGGTAACAGAGTGAGAAGTGGATTTTTAAACAAAGAAAGCGAATCGAATATATTTAGCTCTCTTGCTTTGTCTACTCTGTTTATATGCAAACTGTTTACTGTCATAAATGGATTCGTTTGTATACATGAAACAGTATTCTTGATTAGCCGCAACAATTTATTTGAGTATTATGTGAATTAGTCTACTCACTTTTGATAGCGACACTATTTCCTATGCTCAATTCTAAGGTCATATTTTCTCAAATATTTGCACAGCAGTTCAAGTTGTGTGTCGATGTCACAGTGGTTAGGACTGTCACCGACCATGCACATGGTCCGAGGTTTGATACCCTCCCGACGCACACCTGATATCGATGGTCAGCCTGAAGAATTTGGGATACTTATATCCATGCTGAAAATTCCGTACTTGTACCAAAAATACATTGTGGAATCAAGCTGTAATCGAAAAAATAATAATAAATAAACAGGTATCTATATCTCAAGTCTCTATCACTTAGTGCCTCTACTAAACCATCTTCTGATTAATCTTGAAACGCAGTGGAGTAATGAGATATATCAGAAGTTTAAACACCTTCTGGTGCTGAATGTTAGCAATATACCAACTGAATTATATCTGCCTCACTGTGATGGTCACTCACCATTGATAGAGACATTTTCCAACTTCCGAATTCAACGGTAAGCTCCTCATCAACTGAAATGAAATACTTGTGGTTGTTTCACACTTCATACTAGATAACACTTATTTCCTGATGACAGTCTATAATTGTATTTCAACCGTTTACACACAATAATACCTTTTCGCATTCTGATCGTATTTCGTTCAAAATTACTTTTCATGATCAAATAAGATGTTGGAACTGATTTGTTTCTAATTCACATTTCTGTGATTTCTAATCATATTTGTGTAATCCGTTTTGCGTTCATTCATTTCTGTGTATTCAGAATCCTCTTCCAGATTCTTGACGATTGTGCTGCGTCAACCTTGTTCAATGTCTCCTGCATTAACCTATTGAATATAAATTTTGTTATCATTCACTCTCTCTTTCCATTTGTTCATATACACTTCGTGATACAGATGTTGTCCCAGTCAATTTGGTCGTTTCTGTCTCATACATGTGCAGCTAGCTTCAGATGAATTTCTTTCTAAATAACTGTAAGCTTGTGTTCCTGTAGGATGACATTCAGTTAAGCGTTTATCTGCAATCACTCTCATTTTGAGTGATCTCGATGTTTGACGCACATATTCAATCAAGACATTTGTCAGAAGATTTTTTCTGAATTACTTTACTATCTATCAATCACTTTTATTGGATCTTCTAGCTGGACTATTTGGTTTATAATTAGATTCGTCAAATTCAACATGGTACGAATCCCAATAACTTTGTGGTTTCTTCGCAGTTGCCTCTCACTTATGTATGGTACTGTGATCATTATTTGTTTGCAATCTTTTTTTTTGTTATTCACTATATAAACGGAGATATTCACATATATATTTACACAAGTACATTCACGTACACATATATATGTATATATATACGTTAGAGATTATTAGTGAAAATGGTGAACTGCCGTGTGCACAGATAACTGCGGTTGAGTGCGACATGCTAGACGCACAAAACTGCATGCTTCGTCTGAAAATGGAAGAATTATGTTACAGTGAGTATTCCTCAGATATTATTGGGGCTCATCATGTGACAGATGTTATCAATGTAGCTCATAGTTAACTTAGTATGGTATGTCTGTCTCTGCCAATTATAGTCGTACACGAGGTCACTCACTAACCGGTTATATTAGTGGTAACTTTTAGGACTGCGACAATGGGTGAGTTGGGTTGGAAAATTAGAAGGGATTTTAGTTTGTTTATATACCGTGTTGACTATTGAGTAGCAACAAGCACAATAACTAGGTTTACGGCTTCCTGGGGATTTCTCCCAACCGTCTTACAACAATTCATAGTGCCCCTTAGCATGTTGAATACAAGGTGAACTTGACTGATAGATCTCGATCTAGTGGCAAGGTTGCTTTGTGCTGTTTATGATTACTGTGAAGCCATCGCGGATAAAGAAGAAAATTTGTCTATCTTACTATCGTCCAGAATAAATCAATAAGGATCAGTTAGACAACCACTGATAACCAGGGAATGACTGGACAGGTGTTTAGTCCTCGTTTAGGGCTCATTATCGAAAACACATACATACCAGTTACAGAATTATCCCAGTGAGTTGTATTCGAGAGATGCCTAGTTGCACTAAATTATACCCTGTTGTCCATTTGTTTTACAAAGAAACAAGAGACAATTCACCTACTCTGAATACACAGTACCTCGTAAGGATACTGAGACATAAACTGACGCAATCTCTCAATAAGTTCATCTGTTTTGACGGACAATGATGGAATCCTATTAAATGGATTTCGTTCCAAGCAGGATTTATTGCTTATAATCCTATCACCGTATTCACACAACTTTCTCACTTGTTTTATATCCTTTGTAATTCACCGTGCCTTTCAAATCAACTTCCCAGAATATGCCGATTAGTGTTATATCATTTTCACCACGTAAAATGGATGCAGATACGATACCTCGTGATCCAGGGAGTGAAATTCTTTCTCAATGAACATACTGCTTTTCAATAACCCTACTCTATCCAAACCTACTTTGCAACTGCATGCATTCGGATGATTAGCGATGTCTGGCTTTCGCTCGGTATGCATAACTCACTAGAGTGTGTCACTACTTCTGATTAAATTGAATCCCCATTTGGGAAACCTCACAGACTCTCATTTGTTTTCTGTTCACACAATCATCTGAACTCAGAATCACTATCACCTTATTAGACCAGTTAAATTCACGAGGAAAAAAACAAGAGTTTGTTATCTAGACAGAATTTTTAGCTGGAAAAAGTTAATGTCAAAATTGCAGACGTTCAATTAACAATAATTCAGCTTGAAAAATTCACATTTTGCAGTGTTAGACAACATCACAGAGTGTACCTCAAAATTCATACCTAAAACACACTTTTATTCAATGAACTCAGAGTCCTAATAGAGCACAGTCTTGATTTTTAACACGGGTTGGGCAGTACAGCTTCAGGACATCCATTCATTTGCCTTGGAACATCAGTTGAATTATGCCCAGATTCTGGGTGTCAGTAGGTATCTAGATGTGGATTTCATCACCGTGACACCTTCATATTCATTATGCCAAAGTGAAGTGAATGCTCGTCAAAGAATAGCGTTATATAGCGAAGTGACAAAGTTAGAATTGACGAGTCATCTTATTCCGTCTGGCGTGGTTGAATGAATACCCAGGTTGATCCGGTAACCTAAAGGCGTGGTTGATTTTGTCATCAATGTGCATTAGAGAAGAATCCAGAACTAGGAATAAACAACTGGCGAATACTCCATCATATTCTATCATCCCTTTACCTGATGTTGGTTGGTGATTAAGTCTACACTCATAAACTGTTTAATTACTGAATATCCGACATCGAGTAATTTTGTGAGCATATGGAATTTTAGGACTGAAATTCATTTTTCCCGTATGTTTTCCTGTCGTTACATTGAATGAATTTGTGGCAAATATAGTTAACTCTAGGATGTGCAATAAACATTAACCTTGTCTATTTTATGTCTTCGGCAGATCAATTGCTTCATTTGATGTATTACCTAAGCGTATCTGACTTCTGTCTAGTCACTGTCAATGGCAACATAATGGTGCGCTGTTTTGAGAAATGTGAATCAAGTCACCTACCTGTGACTGATAATCTGATGAATTTTGGATTCACAGCAGGTAGTCGTCTTGATTGCTGCAGGATTACTTCAAATCAGATCCGATTTATTTTGCGATGGTTCTTAAGGTGTATCTCACTTTGAAGACCGCCATGCACACAATAATAGCCACAACTTTACGTAAATCTAACGTTTCATGGAAGATTTAATTGCGATTAGAATAAATGGAAAGAGAACTTGGATGATAATGAATATTAAATATTCCCGTAGAAGAAATTTTAGAACATTTAGCGAAGAATATTCTTTTTCAGGGATTTGAATAATTTCAAGTTAAATAGAGCACTCATATCAGTCAAAGAAACACGCAATACTGATAGTATTACGCAGCTGCTTTGACTCTACTGCCCTATGCATTCATGACTCTGGAGAAGATCATTTCAGGATGTTGAGTTTACGAGAGTTTCCTGTTGACCTTCAATCTACTGGAATGAACATGCTGTGCAGTCGAGTGTTCCAACTGTGTTTCGCGAATAAATGCTCAAGTCGGAAAAATACATTGTCATACACTTTCGCAAAATCCATGAAGGTTATTTCATGCCTCAGTCAGTTTTCCGCTTAACTTTAGCTAGTCACATCAAATTACTCCAAAAAAATGTTTGTCGGTAAGTTAGGACACAATTAGAGAGATTTCGAATGTGGATGACCGGTTGATGGTCATCCCAAGAACACAGAAAACTGATTCATATGAACTGTGATCAAGATTTCACCGAATAATTCCGAAATAACTAAGCGTCGAGTGAGAAGCAGACATTAGTAAAAATTATATTTGGAAAACCTCAGAGATATTGAAATGAATAATTCCAACGTTTCATTTGGAGATCTGTCCCAAACGTCTTCAGGGAGATTCATCGAAACAGAGATTTGTATGTAATAAGACATCTCTTGTTTTAAAAGAAATTGTTTTGTCCAATCATATGAGTCATCAAATAGGTATCAACATGTATAATAAACTGTATGAACTGTGATCAAAATTTGACCTCACACTAGTAAATAATAGTCTGCTTTTGTTAAACACTTCAAACAGAGTGTACTTTTCATCAAATTATGCTCGACTGAAAGTTCATGGTTGTAGATAACTGAATATGAAAATATATGTGTGTTGATGCAAGTTACAGTGGTATGTGTGTATATTTGCACAGGAAAACAGTCATAAGACATTTGTCAGTCTCTCCATTAGAAGATATAGGCAGTCTTGAATCTTATGACCAAGTGTGATTAATTGTTGAGACGTATCCACTTTTTTTATTTATTAATCAGGATTTGTCATGCATCAGCTAACATCACACCTTCACGTATGTTCGAACTGTTGGGATTCATCCATTCATCTGGGGCTCTAACAGTCAGACTTTCTTTTTACTAAGTTTCTACACACACACACAATTGTATACACAATCAGCAAGCAGTGCAACGGAGTAATATTCTTTCTCACTATGTGATAAACAATTACGTTCGACTGTCAAAACATCTCGTCTACTATGACCATTAGGCTGCATGATGTGCATCAATGGAAATAGTCTACTAATAACAATTCAATTGATAATATAGTCCAGTAGAAGTTCTGATACATAATTGCTCCTCATACTTCCAATACGTCTGGCTGTCTGGTATGAGTTATACGTTATGTTAACTTATGGAGTCATTAACCAAATTCTAAACAAGATGTTAAATCGCATGCCATTTGTCGCAACAGTAGTTGATATTGAATAACACTTCCGAGAGTTCACAAAATTTTCTTTCTGTTCTAGTCTCATTAGTCTATTAAATTTCAAATATCCGCATCATATGCTAAGATCTAAAACAATATTGAAGGTTGAAAAATATAACTTACCAGGAAGAAGTATTGGAGAATCAACGTGAAATAATTTAAATCTAAATTTTACAGTGGACTTGATCTAGTATTGAACAAAATAGAGTCCACAGCTATATCAAACTGTAGGAAAATCACATTTGTGAAAGGTCAAGCAGGTTGAATACGCTCAATGATTTCTAGTCTCATGTGAGCAAAAGCACTTCTGCAAATGTCATCTGGCTTGTCTTGAAGTTAATAACTTAGCCACTATCTGACGCAGGTGGTTTCTTACTACTTATATGGACTATTCAGTAGTGCGCAGTGTTACGTTAATTAAACTTTCTTGAGGATATGCGATTATTCAGGAATATTTCTACTTGAGAGGTTTAATAATCAAAATGTAAAATACAGCAAACGCTTTCCAATCACTTATATGTATATCAGTCTGTCAGCAGGAATATTTCACGTCTTTGTAAGTACTCTGCTTGACAGGTTGTAAATTATTTCGCTGATGATGTTAGATTATTGTAGGGATGGACATCACGACTCTCCTTACTAAGTCTTCAGTCTGAAATAATTCACACTGAGTGCTCTTATCGCAATTGACGCTGAGTGAATGAAGGCAGTCGTCTGCAGACAGAAATCACCACATAGGAATTTCGTATTTATTGGCAATTCATACAGCCGTTGCTTTTGTATCAAGGGTATAATAGGTATCCAGTAGGAGAAGTGATATTGCATTCAGTCAGCCCGAGGTCGCTGTAATCTACATACACCTGAAGTCATGTGAAGAATGGTCTGTATCCATATTGTCGCAATCTCACCACCTTCTTCATTCAAAATTCTCCCCTCCAATAAATATATGTATATATCATTGTGAATGATTGTAGGAAACTCACATTTGTGACAAGATTTGTGACAGGTCAAACCGGTTGAATACGCTCAATGATTTCTAGTCTCATGTGAGCAAAAGCACTTCTGCAAATGTCATCTGGCTTGTCTTGAAGTTAATAACTTAGCCACTATCTGACGCAGGTGGTTTCTTACTACTTATATGGACTATTCAGTAGTGCGCAGTGTTACGTTAATTAAACTTTCTTGAGGATATGCGATTATTCAGGAATATTTCTACTTGAGAGGTTTAATAATCAAAATGTAAAATACAGCAAACGCTTTCCAATCACTTATATGTATATCAGTCTGTCAGCAGGAATATTTCACGTCTTTGTAAGTACTCTGCTTGACAGGTTGTAAATTATTTCGCTGATGATGTTAGATTATTGTAGGGATGGACATCACGACTCTCCTTACTAAGTCTTCAGTCTGAAATAATTCACACTGAGTGCTCTTATCGCAATTGACGCTGAGTGAATGAAGGCAGTCGTCTGCAGACAGAAATCACCGCATAGGAATTTCGTATTTATTGGCAATTCATACAGCCGTTGCTTTTGTATCAAGGGTATAATAGGTATCCAGTAGGAGAAGTGATATTGCATTCAGTCAGCCCGAGGTCGCTGTAATCTACATACACCTGAAGTCATGTGAAGAATGGTCTGTATCCATATTGTCGCAATCTCACCACCTTCTTCATTCAAAATTCTCCCCTCCAATAAATATATGTATATATCATTGTGAATGATTGTAGGAAACTCACATTTGTGACAAGATTTGTGACAGGTCAAACCGGTTGAATACGCTCAATGATTTCTAGTCTCATGTGAGCAAAAGCACTTCTGCAAATGTCATCTGGCTTGTCTTGAAGTTAATAACTTAGCCACTATCTGACGCAGGTGGTTTCTTACTACTTATATGGACTATTCAGTAGTGCGCAGTGTTACGTTAATTAAACTTTCTTGAGGATATGCGATTATTCAGGAATATTTCTACTTGAGAGGTTTAATAATCAAAATGTAAAATACAGCAAACGCTTTCCAATCACTTATATGTATATCAGTCTGTCAGCAGGAATATTTCACGTCTTTGTAAGTACTCTGCTTGACAGGTTGTAAATTATTTCGCTGATGATGTTAGATTATTGTAGGGATGGACATCACGACTCTCCTTACTAAGTCTTCAGTCTGAAATAATTCACACTGAGTGCTCTTATCGCAATTGACGCTGAGTGAATGAAGGCAGTCGTCTGCAGACAGAAATCACCGCATAGGAATTTCGTATTTATTGGCAATTCATACAGCCGTTGCTTTTGTATCAAGGGTATAATAGGTATCCAGTAGGAGAAGTGATATTGCATTCAGTCAGCCCGAGGTCGCTGTAATCTACATACACCTGAAGTCATGTGAAGAATGGTCTGTATCCATATTGTCGCAATCTCACCACCTTCTTCATTCAAAATTCTCCCCTCCAATAAATATATGTATATATCATTGTGAATGATTGTAGGAAACTCACATTTGTGACAAGATTTGTGACAGGTCAAACCGGTTGAATACGCTCAATGATTTCTAGTCTCATGTGAGCAAAAGCACTTCTGCAAATGTCATCTGGCTTGTCTTGAAGTTAATAACTTAGCCACTATCTGACGCAGGTGGTTTCTTACTACTTATATGGACTATTCAGTAGTGCGCAGTGTTACGTTAATTAAACTTTCTTGAGGATATGCGATTATTCAGGAATATTTCTACTTGAGAGGTTTAATAATCAAAATGTAAAATACAGCAAACGCTTTCCAATCACTTATATGTATATCAGTCTGTCAGCAGGAATATTTCACGTCTTTGTAAGTACTCTGCTTGACAGGTTGTAAATTATTTCGCTGATGATGTTAGATTATTGTAGGGATGGACATCACGACTCTCCTTACTAAGTCTTCAGTCTGAAATAATTCACACTGAGTGCTCTTATCGCAATTGACGCTGAGTGAATGAAGGCAGTCGTCTGCAGACAGAAATCACCGCATAGGAATTTCGTATTTATTGGCAATTCATACAGCCGTTGCTTTTGTATCAAGGGTATAATAGGTATCCAGTAGGAGAAGTGATATTGCATTCAGTCAGCCCGAGGTCGCTGTAATCTACATACACCTGAAGTCATGTGAAGAATGGTCTGTATCCATATTGTCGCAATCTCACCACCTTCTTCATTCAAAATTCTCCCCTCCAATAAATATATGTATATATCATTGTGAATGATTGTAGGAAACTCACATTTGTGACAAGATTTGTGACAGGTCAAACCGGTTGAATACGCTCAATGATTTCTAGTCTCATGTGAGCAAAAGCACTTCTGCAAATGTCATCTGGCTTGTCTTGAAGTTAATAACTTAGCCACTATCTGACGCAGGTGGTTTCTTACTACTTATATGGACTATTCAGTAGTGCGCAGTGTTACGTTAATTAAACTTTCTTGAGGATATGCGATTATTCAGGAATATTTCTACTTGAGAGGTTTAATAATCAAAATGTAAAATACAGCAAACGCTTTCCAATCACTTATATGTATATCAGTCTGTCAGCAGGAATATTTCACGTCTTTGTAAGTACTCTGCTTGACAGGTTGTAAATTATTTCGCTGATGATGTTAGATTATTGTAGGGATGGACATCACGACTCTCCTTACTAAGTCTTCAGTCTGAAATAATTCACACTGAGTGCTCTTATCGCAATTGACGCTGAGTGAATGAAGGCAGTCGTCTGCAGACAGAAATCACCGCATAGGAATTTCGTATTTATTGGCAATTCATACAGCCGTTGCTTTTGTATCAAGGGTATAATAGGTATCCAGTAGGAGAAGTGATATTGCATTCAGTCAGCCCGAGGTCGCTGTAATCTACATACACCTGAAGTCATGTGAAGAATGGTCTGTATCCATATTGTCGCAATCTCACCACCTTCTTTATTCAAAATTCTCCCCTCCAATAAATATATGTATATATCATTGTGAATGATTGTAGGAAACTCACATTTGTGACAAGATTTGTGACAGGTCAAACCGGTTGAATACGCTCAATGATTTCTAGTCTCATGTGAGCAAAAGCACTTCTGCAAATGTCATCTGGCTTGTCTTGAAGTTAATAACTTAGCCACTATCTGACGCAGGTGGTTTCTTACTACTTATATGGACTATTCAGTAGTGCGCAGTGTTACGTTAATTAAACTTTCTTGAGGATATGCGATTATTCAGGAATATTTCTACTTGAGAGGTTTAATAATCAAAATGTAAAATACAGCAAACGCTTTCCAATCACTTATATGTATATCAGTCTGTCAGCAGGAATATTTCACGTCTTTGTAAGTACTCTGCTTGACAGGTTGTAAATTATTTCGCTGATGATGTTAGATTATTGTAGGGATGGACATCACGACTCTCCTTACTAAGTCTTCAGTCTGAAATAATTCACACTGAGTGCTCTTATCGCAATTGACGCTGAGTGAATGAAGGCAGTCGTCTGCAGACAGAAATCACCGCATAGGAATTTCGTATTTATTGGCAATTCATACAGCCGTTGCTTTTGTATCAAGGGTATAATAGGTATCCAGTAGGAGAAGTGATATTGCATTCAGTCAGCCCGAGGTCGCTGTAATCTACATACACCTGAAGTCATGTGAAGAATGGTCTGTATCCATATTGTCGCAATCTCACCACCTTCTTCATTCAAAATTCTCCCCTCCAATAAATATATGTATATATCATTGTGAATGATTGTAGGAAACTCACATTTGTGACAAGATTTGTGACAGGTCAAACCGGTTGAATACGCTCAATGATTTCTAGTCTCATGTGAGCAAAAGCACTTCTGCAAATGTCATCTGGCTTGTCTTGAAGTTAATAACTTAGCCACTATCTGACGCAGGTGGTTTCTTACTACTTATATGGACTATTCAGTAGTGCGCAGTGTTACGTTAATTAAACTTTCTTGAGGATATGCGATTATTCAGGAATATTTCTACTTGAGAGGTTTAATAATCAAAATGTAAAATACAGCAAACGCTTTCCAATCACTTATATGTATATCAGTCTGTCAGCAGGAATATTTCACGTCTTTGTAAGTACTCTGCTTGACAGGTTGTAAATTATTTCGCTGATGATGTTAGATTATTGTAGGGATGGACATCACGACTCTCCTTACTAAGTCTTCAGTCTGAAATAATTCACACTGAGTGCTCTTATCGCAATTGACGCTGAGTGAATGAAGGCAGTCGTCTGCAGACAGAAATCACCGCATAGGAATTTCGTATTTATTGGCAATTCATACAGCCGTTGCTTTTGTATCAAGGGTATAATAGGTATCCAGTAGGAGAAGTGATATTGCATTCAGTCAGCCCGAGGTCGCTGTAATCTACATACACCTGAAGTCATGTGAAGAATGGTCTGTATCCATATTGTCGCAATCTCACCACCTTCTTCATTCAAAATTCTCCCCTCCAATAAATATATGTATATATCATTGTGAATGATTGTAGGAAACTCACATTTGTGACAAGATTTGTGACAGGTCAAACCGGTTGAATACGCTCAATGATTTCTAGTCTCATGTGAGCAAAAGCACTTCTGCAAATGTCATCTGGCTTGTCTTGAAGTTAATAACTTAGCCACTATCTGACGCAGGTGGTTTCTTACTACTTATATGGACTATTCAGTAGTGCGCAGTGTTACGTTAATTAAACTTTCTTGAGGATATGCGATTATTCAGGAATATTTCTACTTGAGAGGTTTAATAATCAAAATGTAAAATACAGCAAACGCTTTCCAATCACTTATATGTATATCAGTCTGTCAGCAGGAATATTTCACGTCTTTGTAAGTACTCTGCTTGACAGGTTGTAAATTATTTCGCTGATGATGTTAGATTATTGTAGGGATGGACATCACGACTCTCCTTACTAAGTCTTCAGTCTGAAATAATTCACACTGAGTGCTCTTATCGCAATTGACGCTGAGTGAATGAAGGCAGTCGTCTGCAGACAGAAATCACCGCATAGGAATTTCGTATTTATTGGCAATTCATACAGCCGTTGCTTTTGTATCAAGGGTATAATAGGTATCCAGTAGGAGAAGTGATATTGCATTCAGTCAGCCCGAGGTCGCTGTAATCTACATACACCTGAAGTCATGTGAAGAATGGTCTGTATCCATATTGTCGCAATCTCACCACCTTCTTCATTCAAAATTCTCCCCTCCAATAAATATATGTATATATCATTGTGAATGATTGTAGGAAACTCACATTTGTGACAAGATTTGTGACAGGTCAAACCGGTTGAATACGCTCAATGATTTCTAGTCTCATGTGAGCAAAAGCACTTCTGCAAATGTCATCTGGCTTGTCTTGAAGTTAATAACTTAGCCACTATCTGACGCAGGTGGTTTCTTACTACTTATATGGACTATTCAGTAGTGCGCAGTGTTACGTTAATTAAACTTTCTTGAGGATATGCGATTATTCAGGAATATTTCTACTTGAGAGGTTTAATAATCAAAATGTAAAATACAGCAAACGCTTTCCAATCACTTATATGTATATCAGTCTGTCAGCAGGAATATTTCACGTCTTTGTAAGTACTCTGCTTGACAGGTTGTAAATTATTTCGCTGATGATGTTAGATTATTGTAGGGATGGACATCACGACTCTCCTTACTAAGTCTTCAGTCTGAAATAATTCACACTGAGTGCTCTTATCGCAATTGACGCTGAGTGAATGAAGGCAGTCGTCTGCAGACAGAAATCACCGCATAGGAATTTCGTATTTATTGGCAATTCATACAGCCGTTGCTTTTGTATCAAGGGTATAATAGGTATCCAGTAGGAGAAGTGATATTGCATTCAGTCAGCCCGAGGTCGCTGTAATCTACATACACCTGAAGTCATGTGAAGAATGGTCTGTATCCATATTGTCGCAATCTCACCACCTTCTTCATTCAAAATTCTCCCCTCCAATAAATATATGTATATATCATTGTGAATGATTGTAGGAAACTCACATTTGTGACAAGATTTGTGACAGGTCAAACCGGTTGAATACGCTCAATGATTTCTAGTCTCATGTGAGCAAAAGCACTTCTGCAAATGTCATCTGGCTTGTCTTGAAGTTAATAACTTAGCCACTATCTGACGCAGGTGGTTTCTTACTACTTATATGGACTATTCAGTAGTGCGCAGTGTTACGTTAATTAAACTTTCTTGAGGATATGCGATTATTCAGGAATATTTCTACTTGAGAGGTTTAATAATCAAAATGTAAAATACAGCAAACGCTTTCCAATCACTTATATGTATATCAGTCTGTCAGCAGGAATATTTCACGTCTTTGTAAGTACTCTGCTTGACAGGTTGTAAATTATTTCGCTGATGATGTTAGATTATTGTAGGGATGGACATCACGACTCTCCTTACTAAGTCTTCAGTCTGAAATAATTCACACTGAGTGCTCTTATCGCAATTGACGCTGAGTGAATGAAGGCAGTCGTCTGCAGACAGAAATCACCGCATAGGAATTTCGTATTTATTGGCAATTCATACAGCCGTTGCTTTTGTATCAAGGGTATAATAGGTATCCAGTAGGAGAAGTGATATTGCATTCAGTCAGCCCGAGGTCGCTGTAATCTACATACACCTGAAGTCATGTGAAGAATGGTCTGTATCCATATTGTCGCAATCTCACCACCTTCTTCATTCAAAATTCTCCCCTCCAATAAATATATGTATATATCATTGTGAATGATTGTAGGAAACTCACATTTGTGACAAGATTTGTGACAGGTCAAACCGGTTGAATACGCTCAATGATTTCTAGTCTCATGTGAGCAAAAGCACTTCTGCAAATGTCATCTGGCTTGTCTTGAAGTTAATAACTTAGCCACTATCTGACGCAGGTGGTTTCTTACTACTTATATGGACTATTCAGTAGTGCGCAGTGTTACGTTAATTAAACTTTCTTGAGGATATGCGATTATTCAGGAATATTTCTACTTGAGAGGTTTAATAATCAAAATGTAAAATACAGCAAACGCTTTCCAATCACTTATATGTATATCAGTCTGTCAGCAGGAATATTTCACGTCTTTGTAAGTACTCTGCTTGACAGGTTGTAAATTATTTCGCTGATGATGTTAGATTATTGTAGGGATGGACATCACGACTCTCCTTACTAAGTCTTCAGTCTGAAATAATTCACACTGAGTGCTCTTATCGCAATTGACGCTGAGTGAATGAAGGCAGTCGTCTGCAGACAGAAATCACCGCATAGGAATTTCGTATTTATTGGCAATTCATACAGCCGTTGCTTTTGTATCAAGGGTATAATAGGTATCCAGTAGGAGAAGTGATATTGCATTCAGTCAGCCCGAGGTCGCTGTAATCTACATACACCTGAAGTCATGTGAAGAATGGTCTGTATCCATATTGTCGCAATCTCACCACCTTCTTCATTCAAAATTCTCCCCTCCAATAAATATATGTATATATCATTGTGAATGATTGTAGGAAACTCACATTTGTGACAAGATTTGTGACAGGTCAAACCGGTTGAATACGCTCAATGATTTCTAGTCTCATGTGAGCAAAAGCACTTCTGCAAATGTCATCTGGCTTGTCTTGAAGTTAATAACTTAGCCACTATCTGACGCAGGTGGTTTCTTACTACTTATATGGACTATTCAGTAGTGCGCAGTGTTACGTTAATTAAACTTTCTTGAGGATATGCGATTATTCAGGAATATTTCTACTTGAGAGGTTTAATAATCAAAATGTAAAATACAGCAAACGCTTTCCAATCACTTATATGTATATCAGTCTGTCAGCAGGAATATTTCACGTCTTTGTAAGTACTCTGCTTGACAGGTTGTAAATTATTTCGCTGATGATGTTAGATTATTGTAGGGATGGACATCACGACTCTCCTTACTAAGTCTTCAGTCTGAAATAATTCACACTGAGTGCTCTTATCGCAATTGACGCTGAGTGAATGAAGGCAGTCGTCTGCAGACAGAAATCACCGCATAGGAATTTCGTATTTATTGGCAATTCATACAGCCGTTGCTTTTGTATCAAGGGTATAATAGGTATCCAGTAGGAGAAGTGATATTGCATTCAGTCAGCCCGAGGTCGCTGTAATCTACATACACCTGAAGTCATGTGAAGAATGGTCTGTATCCATATTGTCGCAATCTCACCACCTTCTTCATTCAAAATTCTCCCCTCCAATAAATATATGTATATATCATTGTGAATGATTGTAGGAAACTCACATTTGTGACAAGATTTGTGACAGGTCAAACCGGTTGAATACGCTCAATGATTTCTAGTCTCATGTGAGCAAAAGCACTTCTGCAAATGTCATCTGGCTTGTCTTGAAGTTAATAACTTAGCCACTATCTGACGCAGGTGGTTTCTTACTACTTATATGGACTATTCAGTAGTGCGCAGTGTTACGTTAATTAAACTTTCTTGAGGATATGCGATTATTCAGGAATATTTCTACTTGAGAGGTTTAATAATCAAAATGTAAAATACAGCAAACGCTTTCCAATCACTTATATGTATATCAGTCTGTCAGCAGGAATATTTCACGTCTTTGTAAGTACTCTGCTTGACAGGTTGTAAATTATTTCGCTGATGATGTTAGATTATTGTAGGGATGGACATCACGACTCTCCTTACTAAGTCTTCAGTCTGAAATAATTCACACTGAGTGCTCTTATCGCAATTGACGCTGAGTGAATGAAGGCAGTCGTCTGCAGACAGAAATCACCGCATAGGAATTTCGTATTTATTGGCAATTCATACAGCCGTTGCTTTTGTATCAAGGGTATAATAGGTATCCAGTAGGAGAAGTGATATTGCATTCAGTCAGCCCGAGGTCGCTGTAATCTACATACACCTGAAGTCATGTGAAGAATGGTCTGTATCCATATTGTCGCAATCTCACCACCTTCTTCATTCAAAATTCTCCCCTCCAATAAATATATGTATATATCATTGTGAATGATTGTAGGAAACTCACATTTGTGACAAGATTTGTGACAGGTCAAACCGGTTGAATACGCTCAATGATTTCTAGTCTCATGTGAGCAAAAGCACTTCTGCAAATGTCATCTGGCTTGTCTTGAAGTTAATAACTTAGCCACTATCTGACGCAGGTGGTTTCTTACTACTTATATGGACTATTCAGTAGTGCGCAGTGTTACGTTAATTAAACTTTCTTGAGGATATGCGATTATTCAGGAATATTTCTACTTGAGAGGTTTAATAATCAAAATGTAAAATACAGCAAACGCTTTCCAATCACTTATATGTATATCAGTCTGTCAGCAGGAATATTTCACGTCTTTGTAAGTACTCTGCTTGACAGGTTGTAAATTATTTCGCTGATGATGTTAGATTATTGTAGGGATGGACATCACGACTCTCCTTACTAAGTCTTCAGTCTGAAATAATTCACACTGAGTGCTCTTATCGCAATTGACGCTGAGTGAATGAAGGCAGTCGTCTGCAGACAGAAATCACCGCATAGGAATTTCGTATTTATTGGCAATTCATACAGCCGTTGCTTTTGTATCAAGGGTATAATAGGTATCCAGTAGGAGAAGTGATATTGCATTCAGTCAGCCCGAGGTCGCTGTAATCTACATACACCTGAAGTCATGTGAAGAATGGTCTGTATCCATATTGTCGCAATCTCACCACCTTCTTCATTCAAAATTCTCCCCTCCAATAAATATATGTATATATCATTGTGAATGATTGTAGGAAACTCACATTTGTGACAAGATTTGTGACAGGTCAAACCGGTTGAATACGCTCAATGATTTCTAGTCTCATGTGAGCAAAAGCACTTCTGCAAATGTCATCTGGCTTGTCTTGAAGTTAATAACTTAGCCACTATCTGACGCAGGTGGTTTCTTACTACTTATATGGACTATTCAGTAGTGCGCAGTGTTACGTTAATTAAACTTTCTTGAGGATATGCGATTATTCAGGAATATTTCTACTTGAGAGGTTTAATAATCAAAATGTAAAATACAGCAAACGCTTTCCAATCACTTATATGTATATCAGTCTGTCAGCAGGAATATTTCACGTCTTTGTAAGTACTCTGCTTGACAGGTTGTAAATTATTTCGCTGATGATGTTAGATTATTGTAGGGATGGACATCACGACTCTCCTTACTAAGTCTTCAGTCTGAAATAATTCACACTGAGTGCTCTTATCGCAATTGACGCTGAGTGAATGAAGGCAGTCGTCTGCAGACAGAAATCACCGCATAGGAATTTCGTATTTATTGGCAATTCATACAGCCGTTGCTTTTGTATCAAGGGTATAATAGGTATCCAGTAGGAGAAGTGATATTGCATTCAGTCAGCCCGAGGTCGCTGTAATCTACATACACCTGAAGTCATGTGAAGAATGGTCTGTATCCATATTGTCGCAATCTCACCACCTTCTTCATTCAAAATTCTCCACTCCAACTCATGTGAGCGGTATATAAATCATTGTGAAATTTTTTATGCCCACACAATTATGTCCAAATACTCAGTGATACCTTTTGCTGATCAAATTCTACGTGATTCAGTTTATATACCATGTGGAATCTATAATTAAATATAGGATAATCAGAATAAGTGATTCTCTGATCTTTTATTTGTATTATTTCGTGATATTTTTTCAAGTAATTTTTAAAGATGTTAAATATTTTCCAATACCATGTATTGACTTTCATTGGTGTTGTTGACTGATTTAAATCCAATAAGGTGTCGAATGTTGAGAAGTCTACCCAACAACATGAGTGCTTTTGGAGGGATAAAGCATAAACAAAACATCATACAGAATAGGATGAGTTGATCGTTGGCTTCACCTGGTTCATCTCCACCTGTGTAAAATCCGAATGTCATTTGTCTGCAAATGATGACAGATACAAATCAGAAGACGACATTTAGATGTTCAGATGCTCTATTCACAGACAATTATGTAAATATTAATTATAGAATTTTAATACTTCCTGGATCCCAAGACGCGTAAATTTTTGTTTGTCTGATATACTGCACTCAACCTCGGTCATCTATACACACAGCAGTTCACCAGTTTCACTAACTATGCTTAAGATACATAAATATATTTACATAAGTTCTTGTGCATATATATTCATATTGGAATATATCTGTTCATGTTTACACTTACATTACTGTCAGTTACCCCAAGGGAACGGAAACAGTCTCATCGAGATCAACACAGCCAGTCTCTCTCCAATCATGACTGTCAACACCATAGAGATTAGAATGAATTCACTCGATGAATCACTTCATCTGCTTTAATACATTGATCATTGTGAGCGTGACCACCAAATGTTATTCCACATTCGCATTGAGTCAGATGATCAAACTTACCTCTTAAGGTGTTTTCATTCCTTATTTTAGTGTCATTATTGAAGTGTCTATTCGAATAATAACGGATAACTCAATTACCAGTTTAACTGGTCAATTAGCATGATCGTGTTATGATCGAGTGATTGTGAATGACGACGTCTTCGGATGTGCATATCATGAGCATCATCACGTGGATTATTATGATCAGTGTTTTTCTCTTCACGCATGTAGGTTAAGTGGTATGACTGATCGAATGATGCCAGTGAACACTCAGGTAATTACAGATGACTGTTTTTCATAAAGTAACAAGTTACAATAGCGTCATGAGTGAGAAATCGATTTCATTATAAATAACATCAATCTCCATGTACTCATACTCCATGTACTAATTTTCATCAATGTAGTAGAGATGACTGTAAACTTATACACTGATACAAGGATTAATGTCAGTCTGAGGTTTGGGATTTGTGGCACAGTTCAAATAGATTGTCATAATATTTCAACATTTTGACACTGAATGGTCAATCTTATGATTCTGGTTGCATTTCGAGCAAAACTACTGATCGTGATCACACCAAATGTTAGAATTGTTTGTTTTTAATCCACACTTCTGTGATTTGTAATCATATCGATATGGTCAATATTTTGTTCATTCATATCTGTGTATTCAGAATACTATTCCAGTTCTGTGATAGTTATGCTGTGTAGGCCTTCTTACATGTGTCTGCCGTGATCTTAATGTCATCAGCCTCCTATTCCATTAGTTCACATTTGATTTCAGAACACAAACGTTTTCACAATCAATGTTGTGATTTCTGCCTCGTGCATGTGCAGATGAATTTCTTAGATAAGATGAATTTCTTTCTAAATTATTGTCAGCTTATGATCCTGTAGAATTATCTTCCGTTAGGGGTTGATGTGTGTTAAATCTCATCTTGAGTGATCTATATTTTGATCCACATATTCAGTCGAAACATTCGACAAAAGATATTTTATAAATTACCCTTATATTTTTCCATCGTTTTTTTGAATATTTTAGCTAAACTATATAATTTCTAGGTAGACTCAGTGATTTGAACGTGACACGACTGCCAATAATTTTGTCGTTTCTTTGAATTCGCCTCTGATGCGCCATTCTGGTGTGAAATTGCGACCCATTTTTGTTTACAGTGCCTTTGATCTCGGTTTCTGTTTTTACTCTCTATAATTTACCCTTCTTTGCATTATCTCTGATCAATATTTTCGAGTAGTTGTTGTCGAGATACATTTTGAATAAGACAATGATTTCTTTCCATTGGTCATGATCCGGTATAGTCTGCGTATTAAATACTGTTGGTATGTAGGTTGTGTGCTACTTAGTCAACTGGTTACTATCAATCGACAGATGTCTGAATTCATGTGAGATGTCGTCTTAATTCATATTGTGTGACACACAACAACCCCTCTATTCAGAATTCTCCCTCACTCGCATCTGTCAGTTCCCTTACTCGTGTGGAGCCGGACGTGTCGTTCACACTCGAAGGGTGTTCTCAGAAAGTTTCGTCAAAATCTTACTCTCATGGTTCGATAGAGAAGGAAAACCTTTCGACGTCAACACCCGTATACTGGAAGGCCTGATCGAATCTGGCCGCCAAGCTAATCAAGAATGGAACTCAAAATTTATTCGCAGACCAAACAAGACACTTTCTAGAACAGTAAGAATGAATATTCTTTTAACCGCAGAGGTGATGCCAATCCACATGTTAAATCATGAACTCTGAATTTAAAACGAGTTTGCTCCAACAAGATATCTGCAGGCATTACATAATAATTTGTTTATTAGATGTATCACACAGTGAAACAGTATTATTCACTGGATGACGTTTCGAACAAAATCTATTGTTCATAATCATATCAAATGTAATCACATGAATTTGAAACTCGAGTTTTATGGTTTTCTTCGTTGTCTTCTATTTTTCGTATGGGCAGTAGAATTTTCCAGATATCTGGCACAGGTACTAAATCATTCCTATTACATGTATTTGGCGTTGATTCGATAAACAAAGCTTCTGTTATCAATCTTTCCTTAAACCCTGTGACATTAGATTTTAAAAGTGTCATCCCATCCCATCCTATTGTATGGTGGTGTGCGTGATTGCATGTAATGCTACCGCTGAACTATTCTCCAAATTTCTTATCTTATTTGGGTCAACCAATCTAGATTTCACTGAGTTTTTATGTTCGATTAGTCTGACTGCCCTTGTTCTACAAGTTTGACCTATGTGTTTGACCTGAAAATCATTGCAAGAATGACCCTCATGAATTCCAACGTCTACAGATTCGCTACTGATGATTTAGATTCCTTATTGTTGGTGTCGTCATTAATATTATTATTATTATCACTATCGTTACTATCATTACTAACCTTATTTTTACATTTCTTACATATTTCCTGACTAATTTATCCATGTAATTATCACGTTTCAAGGCTTCTTTTATGTGTATCACTTCCTGTCGTATATGGAAATACTCTCTACCATAGTGCCAAAGTTTTACACATAGATTAATATTTGCAGTCATCCTGAACATTCTGAACACTGGATAAGCGATTTGGAAATTCGTTTCTCAGCTGAATAATTCTTTTCTCTCACGTCACTACTGAATTTCTATCTCTAATTTCCACTATTGTTTTTCGGCTTGGCTTTAATTAAAGAGGCAGTATTACGAGGACAAGAGTAGGCCTTTGGATGTCAGTCAGCCACTGTGTATTCTTTCGATGAATGCGAAAATAGGACTGTGGGCATGGTGTGATACATGTCAACTGAAACCATGAACTGATAATAGATTCTACGAACACTCGACTCCATGGACCATTAATGTATATGTTCACACAATTCGAAGACTCACAGGCGAAAACTAGCCACTTGCAGATGAAGCAACAATATAGGACTAGAAGTGAACACACCGAGACACGGTGGTGATAAAGTAACTCACCAACAACATCAACAAGATAAACGATACCAACAGTCACCAAACAGTAAATGGAAAATCCCTATACTGAAATCAAAACAAGATTCTGAGCGCACGATTGTTTTCGATAACTTCTTCAGGCTCTACAGTTATGTATCCAAGATTAATAGAGTATATATACCCAATAAAGGCAAATGAAAATAATATCAGAAACTGTATCGTGGTGCATGTGTTAGTTGAGATAGTAGTTCATTATTTAGCATAGTCACTTATATGTGTATAGGGTGTATAGTCAGAAAAAATGTGATGAAGTGTGAATGAACAATTGAGTGATGTAGTATTGTTTTATAGTTAACAGAATACAATTGTCCTTGGGGTGAGAGAAATGCGGTAACCATAAAATACATACAAACACATTAACAACGGAGGCACAGGATGTGAGAGCTGACCGATAGTGTCTAATGTTAAAATAAAGAGGCTTAATTGTAAATTGTAATAAGATGTTACAAAATTGGTAGGCTTAGTTTAAAATCATAAAGGTTGACAAAATAAGGGTAGCAATGAGGTGAAATAAACTGGGTGGAGAAATGGATAATAGAGACATGATATCACAAATTAATAATAATGATAAAAATAGTACGAAAAAATTATGATCCTGGTGACTTTATAGTGGGCCAGGGTAGACAAAGAGAGTGAATAAGTTTTTTTCTGTACACCTAGATCTGGTCTTTCTCTATTAATGTCTGATACCTCAGCTATGGCTAGGAGGCGTAATCGTATGCCTTTGGGGAGATTGTTCGGTACCCGATACACAACTGTAAATGACTCATCTACTTTGATGCTGTGTTCACTATGCACTAGATGAGACAGAATTGCACTATTTACTTATTTGTTTGCTCTTCTCCCAAGCCAAACAGGAATATGTTCACGAGTGCGTAGAGATAAATTCCTCTGGGTGCGACCTATATAACTAGCTCAATAGGAGCAGTTGAATTTATATACACACGTTGATGTCGCCATTTTAGGCAATCTATCTTTAATGCACAGTGTTAATATCGGTTTGGTTGAGAAACTGACATACAGTTTTGCGGCATTAAAAGTTCTTTCAAATTATCTTGTTAATCTACGGTTTAATATATCACTGGCTATAATCACCTTTGAATTGTACATTTAAGTAAAGCTTTTTCTTACTTACTGTGTCTCGCTTGTTATTATGTGTAGTTTCGTAGATATACTTCTTTACAAAGTTGGTAGGTAAGTCATTTTGTAGCAAGGCGTTTGTAAGATTTCTTATTTCATCTTCACTACAGTTGTCAGTACATATGCATCTAATTCTATGACTAAGACAACGAATTAGGTTGCGCTTATATTGTGTAGATATGAAGCTGTAGAAGTGGGTGTATTGTCCGTTCCACGTCGCTTCCCTATAGATATTTCTTTTTAAAGTACCGTCTGATCTTTTTGTGAGAAGAACATCCAAAAATGGAAAACGACCTTGGAGTTCCTCTTCACAAGTGAATTTAATAGCTGCGTGTGCCTTATTGAAGACTTGGAGCAGGTAATGTCTATCGAAATTATTGTTGCAAATGATAAAGTTATCTTCAACATATCGACAATAATAATCGAGTTGGTTTAGTGTCTCTTTTAAAGGACCATTTTCCAATGAGGAAGAAATATGCCAGCTAATAAGGAACCAAGGAGAGAGCCCATAGCAACCCCATCTATTTTGCGGTAATACTCCTTTATTAAATACAAATTGAACGTTCATAGTGCATTTTAGTAGTAACTCTTTCAATTTTCTTGGTGTGATTCCAATTTCTACTTTCTTTTCTACGAGTTGTTCACATATATAGTCGATAGTTTCTACAAGGGGGACGTTGGTAAATAGTGATGTTACGTCCAGCGATAACACAGGTTTGTCTGCTAGGTTCATATCTTTAGAGTTTTTAACAAAGTTAAAGAAATCTTTTACACTATATTTAACCAACAGAAAATGTAGCGGTTCTAACAGTTTTACTAACCATTTGGCAGTTAAATGGAAGGGCAAGTTCAACATGTCCAGAATTGGTCTTAGGGGGATTCCATGCTTGTATATCTTGGGTAAGCCATAAAGTCTAGGCGTGTGAGCTCCAGTGGGCTTAATAGCGTCGAAGATGGAACTATCAATTCGATTTTCATTTTTTAAAGACATTAAAGTTTTAACGAACTGGCATTCTGTTGCTTCATTCGAATCTTTACTGTTACCTAACTTTTGAGACTTGGAACGGTCTTCCAGTATGGTGTTCATCTTACAAATATAGTCGCATTTGTTTAAAATTACTGTACCTGATCCCTTGTCTGGTTTTGTGATAATAATGCTGTCATCGGACTTTAGTTTTCTGAGATATTCCCTATGCTTTTTAGTTAATATACTTTTCTTGTCAATGTTGGAATTATTGTATTGGTAACAGCAATCAACCAAGGTACTTTTAAATCTGTCTACTGTCTGAATGAAGAGGTTTTCAAACTGTACTTTTGTTTGTAATTGAGCAATATTAACTCTTTAATTGCGAAATTTACGGCCCAATGACAACACTTCCATAGCAGTCTTATCTAAAGTCACACTGTAGAAGTGTAGAATGTAAAGAAGGTCACATCTCTCACTAATCTAGGCTGCATTCTTTCAGGCATAGGAGGATGTCATATATATCAGGTTGTCAAAACGAGAATCCTCCACTTGTCCGAGACTTGAGGTGTCACACATATCCCCTCTAAAAGTCTTCCGAATCCTAACAACACCTGTAAAAGTTGCTGTATACTGACTTTCAAATGACCACAAAGCATTATCAGTAAGGAACTTTGTGAACGGGCCAGCTAGCAACCTATCATCAAAAGAATACACCAATACAATCGGAGATGGATCGTACACACGCTGAGAAATAAGTTGAGTGATTTCACGAACCTGCCCGGGGTGCATAACCCGGATGAAAGTTGGCGAGTTGGCTGCTGTTTCTATCCTGCAATGGAAGAGGTCGCCTAAAAAGGAGAGTAGAGCTTATGAGCGATCGGTGATTCAGTCAGGTAAGGAATATCACAGGGAATATGGAATTACTCTCTACCATAGTGCCAAAGTTTTACACATAGATTAATATTTGCAGTCATCCTGAACATTCTGAACACTGGATAAGCGATTTTGGAAATTCGTTTCTCAGCTGAATAATTCTTTTCTCTCACGTCACTACTGAATTTCTATCTCTAATTTCCACTATTGTTTTTCGGCTTGGCTTTAATTAAAGAGGCAGTATTACGAGGACAAGAGTAGGCCTTTGGATGTCAGTCAGCCACTGTGTATTCTTTCGATGAATGCGAAAATAGGACTGTGGGCATGGTGTGATACATGTCAACTGAAACCATGAACTGATAATGAGATTCTACGAACACTCGACTCCATGGACCACTAATGTATATGTTCACACTAATTCGAAGACTCACAGGCGAAAACTAGCCCACTGGCAGATGAAGCAACAAATATAGGACTACAAGTGAACACACCGATGATACGGCGGTGATAAAGTTACACACCAACAACATCAACAAGATAAACGACACCAACAGTCACCAATCACTGTCAACAAGAGGAATGTGAAGAAAACCACACCTCTCACTAAACTAGGCTACATCCTTTCAGGAATAGGAAGATGTCATATATCGGGTTGTCAAAACAAGAATCCGGAAGCCAAGTCAGTCTTTCATTATTCTGATTTAAGGGTGGAAATCTGACGCAATCAGAGTGAACAACGGAATTCGTATGTTCAGAGTCAGTTTCCATACAGTTCTCCTCTACTTGTCCGAGACTTGGCGCGTCACAAATATCTCCTCCAAAAGTCTTTGGACTTCTTACAACTCCCGCATTCGGTGCCTCTATACTGACTTTCAAATGATCACAAAGCATTATCAGTAAGGCACTCTGGGAACGGATCAACTGGCAACCTATCACCAATGGAATACATCAAAAAAATCGGAGATGGATCGGGCACACGCTGAGGAATAAGTTGAGTAATATCACGAACCCGCTGTGGTGCATAACACGAATGAATTTTTACGAGTTGGGTGTTGTTTCGATCCTGCGATAAGGAGGTCGCCTGAAAAGGAGACTAGAGTTCATATGCGATCAGTGATCCAGCCAGGTGAGGAATGCCACAGGGAACAGTATGAAATAGAGATATGCTGTTACAATCCAATTCTTCACCTGACATAATTTAGAGAACAACTTCAAATCTGTGGAGTGCTAAACAGCTATTTCAGCCGTAGTGAAGCGCCAGTATTGCAACATATTACCTTCAATCAACACGATGGACTCGGAGACAACTGATCTACTGGTACCCAATCAGAGGCCTCATGAATTCCAACGTCTGCAGATTCGCACTTCATGTAGTGCAGTCACTAGCCATAGACTATTAGAACAAATAATTCTGCATTTAAATTATAATTTAAGGACTGACATTATTCACCGATAGAAGGGTATAGAATTTCGAACGGAATCTTATTGGGCGAAAACTTGATTTCATGCATTCTGAGTCATATTGAATTTTGGCCACATCACAGTAGAACAAACTTTTTTGATTGGTTTTATTCACAGTTGAACAGATTGACTTTTGCGACTGTTGTGTCCGAGAATGCATAGTATCATGTTTACTCTGACTGAAAAGTTTCTTTAGTTCAACTTCTGACATTAAAGTATGTCATTTCTTATCTTCAAGAAATAAGTAGAGCATCTATTTTTAAAGTGGATGGTTAGTGGTAGCGCTATGTGTACAGAGAATCGGTAGACGTTGAAATTCATGGGCTCTTCAAATCAGATCCCAGTATACCAACTGTCTGGGAGCCCACCCTCACCTTATCACACCTTATTTTGTGATTGCTTGCAAGAAATTGCGATCAAACTACTCAGCTTTTAATCTAGATTATTAAAATTAACGGTGTCAATCATTCTAGGTCGAGCTAATATTTTTGTTTCAGTTAACTTACCGGCCTGATGCACTAGTTTGACCTATGTAAATGGACCCTCAGTCATTACATGGCATTTAGAATATTATATTACTTCTCTTCAAAGGATATCTGGGATCGCTAATCCAACAAAGTTCATTTCAGAGAGAGTTTGTTGGTATCAATTCCACCCTAACTCCACACTCACTTAGAATCCTACCTAGGGTCTCTGACAATCCTTCTTTATACAACAGTACTATAAGGGCTTACAATTACGTATTATTTCCGCTGTTTTCGTCCTTTTTATTACTAATCTTGCTTATTCTGTAGGCCCTCATGCATTTCTGAATAGATTCTCATCAGTGGTCATTCACTGGTAATATTTCCTTACTTTGTTACTTGAATCTTTTGGTGTCCTAGATAGGCATTTGAATGATTCTTTTTTTCTCGATTCTATGAACAGCTGCAGTCATCGGAATCCCCCTGAAGAAACGAAACTCGTATGTTCAGAAGAAACGCGAGTATCAGCTTTCCACAACATGACCGTCATTATATGAATGAACAACCATCAATATTTCATTGTCCCTCTGAGACTTTCAAAAATGATAATTGTCCAAATTATTGAATTATTTTCTGACAACTTCATCAGTTACGTGATCAAATTGAACGGCTGCTACCTACTCAATCTTTACTCTTTTCAAAAGGTATGCATTCTTGAGTGCACATCATGTAACCATTTCCACTGTCCAACATTTTCTATTATTTTATCTTACCCTCCAACATGTTGATGCTGACTTACTATTTTACAAAAATGTCACCACTAGATTTGTAACAGCACATTTGTATTGTATTAAAAATACAATAGAGATAAGAGTAGAATTACATTAATCAAACACATGAAAAGGACGGGAACCGGCTGACTGACATCCAAAAGCCTACCACCAATCAATTTCATATCATCCCTTCAATTTCAACGGAGAATAAATTTAAGATTAAAATAAAAGAAAGTATGCATTGATTTGCTTCATTTTCAGCAGTAGGTTCAGTTGCCCCGCGCTGATTCCTACCTCGCATTTCTGAGACTCACGACCACCTAGCCGACTAGTGAAAGAGTGAACTATGTTAGTATCATCAGTATCACTCGCTCATATTTTGCATTTATTCACCTAATTACACTTTACTGATTTGGCATAGAAAACACACTGACTCTAGTTCTCTTGAACTTTTCAAATCAAACTGAATTCGTGATTTGTATCGAGCAGAGAAAAGACACATTTTACACGTACTTACATCTGTGTCTACACTTCTGAGGACACATTTTTCGCTTAACACGGATCAGTTACCAGAATTGAAGATAATCACCTTGACCCAGGTTGGATTAGACTCAGATGTGTGTATATATTACGTCCGTAAACAGGATTATTTAACTGTCAGCATTCTCAGTATGAGATCCTCGATACTATTCGCAATTAGCGTCCTGGTTATTGCAGTGAATGTCACAGACTTAACAGGTGATTCAGAGGTTGTATCGTATTTCACGGCCATATTGATGTCAGCGGAATGGTGTGTGGAAACCACGTTGCACACACGTATTGATGTGTTCTGTATTCGTATTTTTGAAGTGCTGTGCAGTGGGAGATAATGAGCAATAGATTTTAGATCGAATTCAAGATTTCGCATTGTGACCTATCCACTTCTACATAATCGGTTAAGCAAATTAGTAGTCTCATTTAGCCACTGCGCACAGGTCATCCAAACGGTGATTATCTCGCATAACACCACAACCCCAGGCTGTTAAGTTTTCAAATGTTCGCTGGTCACCTTTCAAATTTGTGTTCTACCTTTTTTCAAACTTTGATCTTGGTATACCTGAACACAGACTGTTATGTCTTTTTTGGAGCGTCATTACATGTATTATTCTGTCATTATTTTTCCAATTTAGGCACAAAAGCTGGTTGCAAGGATTATGGTCAGCGTTGTCAACAATCGCAGGAGTGCTGTTCGCCTTACACTTGTGTAAATTATTTGTGTGCGGGTTGTGTCCCCACTGGTGGTAGTTGCACTAGAAATGAGGATTGCTGTTTACGTATATGTGTGTATGGTGAGTGCGTAGAGCTGTCGGATGGAGAAGCTAGAAGAGGAGATGTGTTCAATGGAACTTATTCTCAGGTTTCTAAACCTATTTCGGTCTCACATTAATGAGCAAATAACAATCCCGCCTCAAGGTGATATATATGTGTATGTACACTTGGTGACTTGAGAATAAATTCATTAGTTGAAATAACGTCTGTGAAACATGCGCTTTTGTCAGTTTGTTATACTGGGTTTGTGGGCTTTAGGTAATGACTAGGGAGTGGCAATTGGCTTACATCAGTTATATGTCAATGTGAAGAATGAGGTTTATATCGTCGCACCTTTGAACTAGTTATTTTGCTAATTTATACAACGCAGAATGTTTTCATGAACACTTCACAAAAATATGTATACGCAATGATAAAAAGCATTTGAAACAGGCCATTTCACACATTTATGAAAAGGTGACTTCGCTAGCTTCATAGGGACGATAAGATAGTGAGAGAGGATTATCATTAAAGAACTCTAGTAACGAATCAACGATGACTGCATAATTCACACATACGTGAGCAGTGTACACTTTATCTGCTACTCGAGGTTTGTAGTCCGATAATTAAAGTCATTTTAAGTCATCGTAAAACAGTCGAGCACCTAGATGTATTCTCATTTAAATAGTCTTATTGTTGACATGCAGTATTCTCGAAGATGCACTACGAAATACAGACAGTTTACCTAAGCAATTGTTTGAAGAGTCTTTCCTGAACGAAATAGTCGCGATATTTATACTTATTTCGGTGTTTCAACTATCTTCGGAATTATTATACTAATATGTCATAGACTGTATATCAGTTTTTGACAGTCACTTATGCAATATCGACTTTGCCATTTTTATTTATCCTATTATTTGATTGATACCTAATTCTATTCATTCTAATTGTGGTTGTGCTACGTATTGACAGTGTTTTTGTTTTAGCTGTGGTTTAATTTGAGTGTTCGAATATCCTTTCCACTTTGCACTATCAGCGAGACCCGTTGGTTTTTGATTCTCGTAGACGTAGGTTTCTTCACCCAACTCCGGAAGGACACTACTTTATTCTCAGGTACTTCTTACAGTTTGGTATGGTTAATGAGATATTTCACAGTATTTAGTTTGTACCTAGTTAATTATGTTGCCCATATTCCTGTCTGACTTCACTTTGAGGCAATTTCAGTTGATTGATGTCATTATTGTTGTATAGAACCATATATTCATCGAAGACCAATGATGCTTCTCCTGTCTTTTCAGCGTTTCATGACCTTGTGTATCTCAAGAAGGTTTTATCTACTACAAGGTAGACGATGAGAGTGCCTCCCAGGGTTCAAACCAAGACGAATCGGGCAGGTTGGTGGCAAACAGTCATATCACATAATAAATGACCTATGCATTCATTCCATTTATTGAGGTAGAATCCTAACAGTGGTATTATCTGTGAATTCCTGTTCTTTTCAAGTGAAACCCGACAACTAACAGACGAAAGTACACGATCATCCTGAGTATCCGATTATCACAACTTGTATCTGATAGTGACCAATATGTGTGGCTCAAAGATTCGGAAAACTAAATAACAATTGGCAATAGCTGAGGTTATTTACGTGCCAAACTTTCAATGTGCGACATCTGTGTCCGAGGAATTTTGTGCTGTTTATTATCTGTGTGACTAGGAATGGTTCAAAAAACAGAAAGCAGGAATCAATTGATGGGCTGGGGCGTTAAAATTAAGCACTGTTCTGTGAAACTGTCGTCGAATAAAGTGTCATGTGTGGATATGTCTTGGGTTTAACCAATGTGCGAATCATCAGCTCAAAACGTTATGCACTTATGACTCTATATCGACAATGATTCATAACTTATTGAAATATATTTTATGTACTTGGTGTGATAAACCTGGGTACAGAAACTGTTTCCTGAATTCAGAAATATGCTTCATAATCACTGACTTACATTCATCCTTAAATTGCACCTATATCGTTCAGTGTGGCTGATTAATTCATGCTTGATATGTATAAATATATTCCTTTCATGGTTGCCTGTGGTAGGAATCTTCGTAGTGAAACTGAATGCTGTTCACAAACTTTACCACTCCCTCCAGTTCATGAGGGCTTATTATTTTTACAACAAACGTCTGACTTAGTGAGAATTTCGCTGGGAAATAGTTTGACTGTAGTGGTTCGTTGACGAGCCAGAATGTGAAGAGAACAACTCAGAATCTGAAGTCAGACTCTGAGGTTGAAGTACAAGTTGAAAATAAGATAGGCGAAGATGCTATTTTCAAAGTAATGATATTAAGTGTTAGATGACTGGGGTCTGCATTCTATTCTTACTTGTAAATGTCGACAGGGTGAATCAATATTTGGATGTGATCACAATAAACACCTTGATAGTATTGAAATTGATCCATTATACTTTCAAGGGTGCTACCATGAAATTTTCAGACCCTAAAATACCTAGTTGATACATCATTTTATATTATTAGGCAAAGAGTTCGTTGAGTATAGTTCAATATCGGAATGGGTATTTCAGGTGGAGACTTGGTCTAAGTGAAATCCTCATAGATGCAACTTTTAAATCTATTCTCACGAAGGTTTCCATGCAAACCGATTTGTATCAAATATTCTCAGATATCTAGATATTACTGCGTTCTCTTTTTGTAGAGTGGAAACAGTAGTAGCTTAGTTGCAAGATTCAGGTCGCATCACATTTCGGTCATTTCTCAACCAATTCACTCAAATACTTCCTAGATCAATGACGCACACGACAACGAATCCATCGACTCTTCAAGTAAATACCAATAAGACTTATGTCTACATTTCGATAATCATGGCCTCAAACATTTGTCAAAGGTGTGAAAGTGTTAGCACATCAGGTACCCTTAGATTCAATCAGTGTACATGAATATTGGCTATTCATTAACTCAGGAGACTTTAGTCCTAACTAAGAAACACCATACTCACTAGTTGCTTGTTAACACTGTGATTTCGCATGCTCTTCTGGAAAACCACCCCACTTTTAGTTTCATTATATATGTGATTACTGTTCCCTTGGGTTCTCAGTGGAATGACGCTTCCGCAACACATCTCCGCTTCATTCCGTCCGCTGTCGTCACGATTATCTGGCTCATCAATTGACCATAAGATTTCATTTCCTCTTCACACGATCTCCTCCATATCATCGATTGACCTACACGCCACAAGTCAATTCGTATTTTTGTTCAACTCGAAGTAGTGGAGCGTGATGTCACTCGATAGTCTTCTAGTCATGTGTCCAGAACCTTTACATTTATTCGGAAATAAGTTGTTTCTTTGTTCCCTGACTGAGTTGCTTAATTATTTATCCTTACTAAATGGTCATCTAATACTGAGTATTAAGCCATCAAAGACAGCTGTTGAGAAAAGTGAACATAGGAAGGTTATGATTCTAACCTTGATTGCATCAATGAGGCCATTGTTTGGTAGATAAGAACCACCATCACTTCAGAATTGAAATTGACTAAAGAAGTAAGGGTTCAGCCATTTGTTGTGCATTCCAGTAAAACTATAGTCTTTTAAATAAAGTTTCTTACTGACCGTGGTATGTTCTACATTTAAGTTCTCAGATCCTGCATACGTGTCCATGAATAGAGTATCTGAACATCTGAATGTTGTCTTTGAATTTTTGTCTGTCATCATTTACATTCAAATACCATAAGAATTTACGTGAGTGAAGAAGAACCAATGTAACGAATGATAGCCTCATCTTATTCTTGATGTTTGATGGTTTGTTTATGTTTTATCCCCAAACACCACTCATGATGCTGGGTAGAATTCTCAGTATCTCATACAGTATGGAATCTACGTCACTCAACAGCAACAATAAATATGACAGAAAACACTACAGAGTATAGAAAATGACAAATTTTAATCACTTGTAATTGATCACAATAAATTACAAACAGGCGAAGGTTAATGAGCTGTTTATCTTGTTAATAACATGAACAGTCATAGTTTTCACGCTTAACACCAAATCTGTCCCATGAAACGTGTGTCGAAACCAGTGTCATTGAGTGTTTCAATTTAATCATGTTAGCAAATAATCCTCTTTGATGAATACAAAGTGTAATGGGTCTGTGATAATATGGATTTAGACCATTTTTCGCATGAGTTCAGGTGTATGTAGACTACAGTAGTACCGGGCTGACCAAGTGCTGTGTTACTGAAAACCTGTATTAGCCCTCAGAAATGTGACATTTATATGCGGAGATTTTTGTCTGCCACCGACTGCCTTCAATCACTCAGCGTCGCTTTCAATATGAACAAAAAGGGTGAGTCATTTCAGTTTGACAACTTAGTAAAGGAAGTCATCATGTGATCCCTACACTGATAGACAGATAGGTGATCGGAAAATGATTTCTATATTCTACGGTTTACTAATATACTTCTCAAAAATAACTGTTTATATCTGATAGGAATTCACGAAATGGACTGAAATTTTATGAATATTTAAGGAAAATCAAATCCGTTTCAAGTACGAAATTGAATCTCATATTCAGTTCAAAGTCCACATAACATTTTTCTGGTAGAAAAGTTCAAATCAAAATGGAGGTGCAATCACACAATAAAGCGATGTGGACGGACAAATCAAAGTCCGCTTAGATTTCTTTTTGATCCTAAGAATGTTCAGATCCGGCCTACGGGACACAATTTCGAGAACGTGAGCGAATGTGACCTCACACAAGTACCTAGATAAACTACAACCTTCAATTTGAAAGAACTCGAAGAAGAAGAGGAAGCTGGAAATTGACGAAAATCAAGCTCAGATATGAGGAAATGAAGGACAAAACGACAGTTGACACAGTCATCAACAATCATGATAGAGTAGGAAAGATTATGCAAGATAATTCCATTATCTATGGTGAGAACTTTGCTGTGAACTAAACATGCTCCAAGTCGTCAGTAACACCCATTTAAACGTTGACTTCACTCAGGAAAGTTGAATCTGAATCAACATTTCATTACCTCGATGTTCAACTGCGAAGGAATACTGACAACTAGCTGCGAATACGGATCTACAGAAAAAAGTAACATAGAATGGACATTTTATTAACATTTTAAAGCTGTGTGTCTCCAGGTAGAAAGAGAAATACATTACACTCCGCCTCCTCAAAGATCCAGAAAATCAACACTTGGTAGTCAGATGATGGAGAAACGAGAAATTGTGGAGTGATTTTGACGGAGGGTGGGTTCCCTCTGATTTGCAACTCCTTATAAAATGCGCTCAGGAACATTATCCAGCATGGTTATATAGGGAGAATGCAAGCCTGTATACAGATAGGTAAAAGAACATCTGGCGAATTCAGGATACTCAGGTCCGTTGGAAAAGTCTTTCAAAGCCATACACACGTTCCGATCAAACCAACCAAGAGAAGTAAAATCAAGACACCTGGACATAAACGAATCACTAGCGATCCAATTTTTCTAGGCCACTTTATGGATTTTTCAATGATCCGTCTAACCGTTGTCTCCATCGTGGCCATCATGAAAAGTCAGTCTTATCAATACGGATTATCTTATTATATTTCTTATAGACCTTTTCTTTGAATTCTGCCACTGTGACGTTTTTAATTCCTATCTTCACTACGACATTTGTTTTTGATCTGAACTTTCTCTCTTTTGAGTTACGACTGCGTCTTTGAACCGTTATTTCAGAAACTATCAATTCTTTTCAGTAATTGTGATCTTGTTATGTCCCTTTTACCCGATCTTTGTGATTTGTACACTTTTTAATTTGATTAACTTAACCTTTGATCGCAAATAATTCTGTAACTTACTCACACACTTATCATGAATGTACCAATCTACAGCCTAGTTGATGGCCTCATGGAACAGAAAATTTTCTACGCTGCAACTGTGTTTTGGGAATTCATTTGCTTGTCTTTATGACGAATTGATCGTTCGATTTTTGTGAAGTTGCAAGTGTGATTCCATACCGAAATGATCTGACAAGTGTATGTAACCAGAAATTCATGGACACCAGACATCTTCTTAGTCAAAACCAGTCTTCGAATGGACCTGGATTTCATGGTTGATCTACCTTGTGATATGTTCTAAAGACGCGTTAAAACATCTTTGAGAAAAACTCTTCGTAGAAACGCAGAAAACTTTCTCGACTCACGTGAATTCAATAAAGGGTCTGAACATCAAAAAAAGAATTAGTAATTCATATTATAATAAATGTATTTAAGGAAATTGTGTTAAGTATGAATTTCAAGTGATTGATTTTTTATACAGTTGGGATTTTAAAGATACAACAGCTATAATTTCTTGTGACAGTAATTATTTTGCGGTAGTTATGCATGAAACGTAAGGCGTTTTATTCATTCCTCAGTGAAACAGACCATTTATGTGATCATGCACCGCATTCAGTTTTCGACATACTGTGTCAATCCATCGCACAACTAGAGGTCAAACAAACAGTAGATAGAAGATTTAGAAGCATTATTTTGGAGATTCAGATTTGAAAAGAAGACGCATCAAAGACATACTGGACTATGCCTGACGTTGTGAGATGACATAAGTCATTAAACATGCTCATCCAAATCTGTTATTGAAGCTTATCCCACTAAACATGTATAAATTTATTCTATTTCGAAATTTAAAGGAAATCGATCTGATGGGAATTGTATTCCATCAATCTCTCCAGAATGACGTGTCTTAATATTTCGCTTGGTGTAGAAAGAAGCACAACCGATCATCCAACACTCTAAACGTGATCCGCAAGTGGATTGTGGTACAAATATAAGCTAAATTTTTGTACAAGCGTCAGGTGCTGTATCCATTACATACCATTCTTCGAGAATTTCTAACTACGAATTTACGCTAGAGTAATAAGGAAACTTGTCAATCAATCAAATGATGTCACGAAATATGTGTAATCACGAATGAGATGTGGGATGGCAAAATATTGCATTTCAGTTGATGAGGAATTCACTCTCAAATCTAAATGTTAAAAACATCTCCGTGTGAATGCTGAATGAAAATCCACTCGAAGCAGATCTGATTCATTTGGTGAAGTGCATACTTTCGCATACATTTGTACTCACCAACCAGAAGCAACTGGATTCCAGTCAGTGATGCTTTTCCAAATGAAGTCTTCAATCATCAGCCATCGTTTCTCTGATGAAGCGATATATGCTCCTAGGGTGGCGACTTATGCTATAGATATTAGTCCTTATCTGAATTCCAGTGGATGTTGATTTGCCGACTAAAACGGCAGGTCTTCTTCTGTGATCTCTTTGGGCAGATCATCATTCAATGAGTAATGGGTGAATTTCAATGACGAGTGCTGACTAGGCCAAGAATAAGTGTCTGGATTTTAGTCGCCAAAATGACTATATGTGAACCACAGGTAGTTATAAACGTCCTCCGTCACACTCCTCAAACGCTCTCCAAACATGTCATCGAACACTTGACCTCAAGTTTACATAAAGTTGGGAAACACACAATCAACACAGCTCTATCCTGTAACAACTGATCGAATCTCCACAAAAAATTAACCCATTAATCAACTTCACAGTTATCTACACAATGCCGTGGAATATCGCTTGAGGAGTACGCACGAAATTTCTTCAAAGCGTAGAAGCAACGGCTGAAATCTGCATACACAATGTATTTCAATAGTCATACAATCTGCAACCAGCCTGTGTTTTGTTAACACCGGATAGGCGGCTTGAGAAGTTGTCCCTCAATTACATGATTCTCTCACAACACTCTCCTATTGAATTTCTGTCCCTAACTACAAATAGTGTTACCTTGACTCTTGCTCACTTTTAGTTGAATCCTAATGAAATCATAAAGTTACATGATTTTACTCAAACACTGCTTGAGCCTGTCTTCCATTTGGGATAGATTGTCTTCCTTGCATCTCATATTGTCACATCACTGATGAGTAGAATTGTTCCTGTCACTGACCCAACTAATGACTGGTCGCGTGACCGCAATCCTATTTAACCAAGTTATTGTCCAGTAGAGAACAGCACTAATGATTTCCAGATAATCGAGCAATGTCTGACTGTATCTACACAGCCAACAGTAATATATTATCTCTACACCAATGACACCTCATTCCCGTATCACTCATCTTAGCGCAAGCGAGGCAATCATCAGATGTCGTAGACTATGCATACTGTCTGGAACAGGTGACTGTCCAGGAATCATAGGAGTAGCTATGATACACCGTATGCACACAAAAGTGAGGAAAAGAGGAAATCATTCCAGGTATACTGTGACAAGAACGCTCCCCAGAAGACAGTTCATGTTGAAGCTGACCGGTGGTCCAGTGCATCTCTTCACAGTCCTAGGCTGCCAGTATCAAAATGGAATGAAAAATACTAAATGTCTTACTTTCGACCACTACCTTCACTATTATTGTTATTTTCGTTACTCTCTTCAATATATCCATCAATATCAGGATGGACATAAACTACATGTTGTCACTCAGGGTACATCAATTAGATGAGAAAGAGAGGAATCGACTGGAATGCAGATGAAAGTTCGATCCTCAAAGCTTGAAACAAAGCTCAACTGCAGTAGAATTATGATCAATAAACTCATTCTCCACTGGAATCGAAGAAGAGAAAAAACGTGAGTTGGTCAAAACATCCAAGAACCTAGACAGCAGATGTTTCTTCATTTAAAAGACATGAAATATGCGAAGTCTGTTCACATCTAACAAGGAAGTCAGAAGTTTGTTAATTATCACGGAGGAGGTGGTTGAAAACAAAAGATTCCGAGAAAAAAAGAAACAAGAATCCATTGCCAAAAAAATATCTCGAGTGAAATAAGGATGCATCGGACACACACTGGAGAGACTGCTGAATGGCATCAGCCATCAGTCAACGACAAGTCGAGCGTCGGTTCAAAGCTTAAATGCAGTAGATGGAAGCATATTGTGAGTCGTGATGCCAGGTGAAGATGACCGGACAGAACAGCACGGAACAGAGTCACGTCGCTGAAAACCTACGTTTCAAACGGAACCGGAATGAAAAATAGGAATATTTATAATCCCGTCACTGACGTCTTCACCTTTATGCATAGACTCGAGAGTGGGAGGTCTAATTCTGGACTACGTCAGAGTGTCGATCGATGTCGAAATAACCACCTTCAGCATACTCGAAATGACACAATAAGCTCTACTCATTCAAAGGAAAAATACAATAATGAGAGTTGTGTTACAACAAACGGTAATAGTAGAAGAAGTCACAAGAAATTAACTCATAAGTTACAAATATGTTGATTGAGGCACATTTACACGATGAGAAATGTCTCAAACAGAGTTAAACTGAACTTATCATCAACACGTTTATAACGCAAGATGAGAACCATAAAATACTCGAGATAACAGAATCACAAATTATCTGCTGTTTATTCACCTTGATGAATGGAATTGATATTGAATATATTTTGTTGGCACATAAACAAACATTCAATTTATGTAGGTGGAGGTCACTCACGCTGAGTTGTCACGATAGAATACCACTAGTCTCATTACGAGAGTGCACATTTGAGTAGAGTGCACCGCTTATGAGAAGGATCGATTACTTCTATGTGTCTACTGACAACAAGATATCAGAGGGGAGTTAGATAGTCGTGTATAATCTACTGATCAGTGATCAGATATAGAAGTGCACATAGATGGATGTATCAGCCAACACAAGAATTTGTGACTCAGTCAAAATTTCTAATTAACCGTGAACTTCCATTTTATTTCTTGTTTTAACGAGTAGATGTGAAATTAACAAACAAGCACTCAACTTTATATGCCTTCTATATTCAGTGAAAGTTTCACGCAGACAACTAGTAGCAATCAGTGCCTGATGATGATGATGGCGGGGTGCATTATGCGATGGGTAGCTACAGTCGAGCGAAGAGAGGGCTGATGATGCGCTTCTACTAGTCGTCACAGACCATGTCGTACGGAAGACGACATCCACTAACGACCGACAGACAACAAATAAGTTCAGACTTGTGTGTTACTCTTCGTTAGAACCCAATATTCTACCATATACTACAGCATGTTGACACGATTATGTATGTTTTCGCATACTTGCACACATTAGGGACGGTCTGAATACAGCCAGTCTATTCAATGTGAAGTCTCACATGAGTGTGGATACGGTTCAATCAGTTGAAAAAATTAACCAATTTACAATTAGTGTAATTAGCCATAACCAACATTTTCATAGGGAAAGGGTCATCGTTTGCGCTTCTTACTTCCTCTTAAAACATTTCAGTTTCTTCATTTTCGCCTAAGGATTTTGATGACAAATAGGTTTGTTTATTGCGATACTTTGTTCTTGTGACAACATGCTGTGAGAAAATTATTCGATAAATCGACTAAGTGAGAAAGACTGGGCATGAAAACCGTTTTTGTCTCTTCACCGTACTTAGAAAGCTGTTATCATCTGTGTTACGAGATATTATATGTAGTCTTCAAAGGACCGAGATGAGTGAAATAGTACTGTTGTTGGTATTCAGTTGGGTGGAACGATACACTCTGATTTCCACAGCTGGCTGCATAAATGAGGTTATAGTGCATGATATCAATCTATATGTGAGTAAATGATACATTTACACAGTGCTCTGAACTGCGATCATTTGTGAAAATGAAACGAGTAGAATCTGGGAGAATCCTGTTCCATGTTTATTCCCTTGAAGATAGGCAGTCCCGTGATATGCAAAGGTATCACATGCATCAACATTCACCAAATATATCGAAAGTAAATCAGACTCGTAGGTCGGTGAGATGTAATATCTTGGTGAACCGAATCCACTGGCTTTGATGGCATAATCTGAGTTTGACTTCAATTTGAGGTGCCATAATCTAAGATTAACTACTAATTATCAGACGACGGTCAAAAAACTCATCTGAAATAACTGAAGCTGAGGTTAGTGAAAGGTCACTACATATGTCTCATATCGTAGACTGTAGAAGGTCATTCGAAGAGTTAACATTTGCATTCAGAAACAAACTGGTGTTATTCGCACCCTTCCATCTTCAATATGCTCTGTGATATTTTAAATCCCTTGTTTCAATTATATCAAGTCGTTATGTGCGTGTGCTGGATAACATGAGTGAGAAAAGCACTTCGAAGACCAGGCAGTACTGGATACGTATTTCATCCTAGTTGGAGACTGCAGCACCCACTCATAACACCACTGCGAGAGACAGAACCCAAGACCTTCGTTTCACGAGGTGGGGCTGTCCATCAAGTATTCACTGGAACGCAGTCTGTTGTCCAGGCCATCAATTCTAACTTCAATCAATACTCCATGTATGCCGTCAACGAGAGTATATGTGCTCACTCTTGACTAAGTCTACCCCCCCCCACCATGACAACGTCTCACTGAGTCTGCAGGCCTTTCATTCTGTGGTCAACCACCAATGGGAAACAGATTGATTTTGGAGAGTTGCATATCACCCATGTGACTGGTTGGAATGAAGATGACCTACTAACTTCTCTCTCCGTTTTGGATTGTGTTCAGCTGGGATGAACTTAAAAATGAAACGATGATACCACAACATCATACTCAACATGTTGTTCCTAATTTGTTTAAGTTGACCAGAGGGAAAGTAGTTTGGGTCACCGATGAGGCAGATTTAGTCATTTCAGGCTGAAACTGTCATCAACGTGTGTTGATATGGAACTGAATTTCTTACATCGCTTTGTTGTAAAATTTTGTTAAACTTCAAACCCTACTGGATACTTCGCTTGGATTTTTATTTATATATGACTATGGAATATACGAAGCTCATAAAAGAGCTCCACTGTTTGACTCTGACCATTGCATTGTACGCATAATAACCGAAGCTTCTGGAGATTAACACAACACAGACTTCTCATACACTAATAACGCTCTTAAATATCTCCGTCACTGAACGCTTCTCGTAGCTCAATTCGAGATGATTGTTCTCTTCTTATGCTTGTAAAATGTGCAGATTTCCTATATTATCCTCCTACTCACATATGTAATGGATCTTTTACAAGAAATATCGTGGCAACCACTCGGAAAAATAATAAAATTGTCCGTGTAACTAAGTCATCCACTGAGCAAACGAGCTTACGTGAAATCAATATGAGTGTTGAGTTGTCAAATGACTGCATTCTAATTTCTCAAGAAGACCTAAGTAAACTGGATTCAAGGAAAATTTGTCCATATCATTGCTTTCGGAAGCTAGCTCTCCTCAAATCGATGATCTTTCCCCTTTTCTCTTTCCTGCCTTCTTGCATGACATGCTTACCTCTGATGAAATAAACTTTGTCAAGTATGCTCACGACCTAAATTCTTCAGTGACCGTTAGCTTCCAGATAGACTGTACTACGATGACTGGCTTACTATCATGAGTCAGCAAATGGTCTTCAAATAATTATGGTAAACTAAATCTTTTATGATATAGGCGGTTAATTACATTTTACGATGTGGAGAAGGTTAAATGAAGCTGTGAATTCCTATGAATGTTGTGGAATTCATGATACTGACACACGTAGAAATCAAGTCTGATATTTGGTATCTTGGACTAAGGCTTTCTTCTAATCTTCTCTGATCGTCTTACGAATTATTGATTTCCAAACGAATGTTTCCTCTGATATTCTACATTAAGAAGTTAAATCACTCGGGTACAACTCATTCACTTATTTTCTCACAGTTTGTCACAATCGCATCTCACCTATTCTTCCTTCATTGTACACCCTAATTCTTCCCTGAATTGCTTAAAAAAGAAGATGTCCTACTTCATAGAACTCTGAAGTTTGTCAGTGGGGGAGTGGTATCTCGTTGAGTCATATAATTGACGTTGTTATTAATAGGCGTTTTTTTGCATGCATCACGTTTGCAAAAGAGATTGAATATGTCTGTGGACATGCACTTCACCCGCCAATCTTACCTTGTGTCTCCTTAAGTAGAACAAGAAGCCATTTTATAAGACTGTATGCGCGCACGTTTCAGCAAAAGATTCCAACGTAGCATATTTGGCGCGTAAGTTATGTGGTGCAAATAATATCAGGCGCGAACAAATTAACTAACTTTCTTACCACTAGTTAATGAACAATTTTCTCCACACTTATAACATCAAGCTTCACTTTTATTATTATTATTTTTGAATACAGGTTGATTCCACACTGTATTTTTAGTACAATTATGGAATTTTCAGCATGGATATCGGTAGCCCAAATTTCGCAGGCCAACTATTGATATCAGGTGTGCTTTCGGAGGGATTGAACCTCGGATCATGTGCATGGTCGCGCGAGAGTCCTGACCACTGTGCCACCGACGCACACTTTCTTATTTGACCACTCCTCTCATTGTGCTTTGTTTATATTCTCATAAGCGACAACGTCACCTGACCATTGTGTCAATCGTTAGGCGCTTCAAACGAAGTACTTATTCGTCATGAAGCTTTTCATCATTATTAACCAGGTATATGTCTCAATACTTCATATCTCTCTCTCTCTTCCATAATTTGGAATTCTTGATTCGTGTGACTACCCATAGTGTGATGTGTGACTGAATTTAATTCATTAAAGAGTACATTTCACACTGACTGCTTGAAGATATAATATGCAGTTCCATTTCGAGGCATATTCACTGTTACAAACGTGTGTAACTAAATCTCTCGACATTTGCCCTTATAAACTGTCTTCACAAATGAACAGTGATGACCGTTAAACATTTACATCCTATTCAAATCCGCCTAGGTACTTATCAAATTTTGAAATAAGAACAATGAAGGGATTGCAAAACAATTATTATTATTATTAAAAGAAAAACATTTAATTAAAAGTAATGAATATTGTTAATAAGGAAAGTTGCACGAAGTTCGAATTGTCTATTTCAACTGATCGATATGCACGGCATTCTTATCTGCAAAGAAGAAGAATAAAATGACGACATGAGACGCAAAAGAGACAGCAGATTTTGCGTAGTGTGCCACGTAAGACGAAATGTCTCATAATTATTGAACTGGTGTCAGAGGAAATAGAGATATATACCGCCTGTGGGAATGCATCTAATGATGACTTCGGAAACACTGTCTTGTATTTCCGGAAGCTGACACGGAAACGTCTGCCTGAGGCTGACTACAATGTAGTTAACAGACTTATTTACTCACGATACCGAATCACGACGCGCACAGCACATTATATTTCGAAGTGGATTTCTGCATATGGACACCATTTCAAATTGTGGTAGGACATTATCTAGTTGTGTTATCATTATTTGCATTACACGTTTTATTATTATTATTATTCGTGTAACCTTGGATTTGAAGTTGGTAAAAGTGTCTCATTAACACATATGCCTTTCGCACTTTCCGTACAGTCGTCTCTAGCCAAATAATCGATTACCAATCGCCTCTCATATTCTCCTCAAAACCCTCCTTATCACACAAATCTAACCGAAGAGGATAAGTCCTCCTAATAGCAGAAACAGTCAAGTGATGGTGTGGCGCTCGACCTCATTCAACCGCCTCATCACCTGTATTTAAAAGCGACAGTGCTCAGCCAAATCGTTCAGGAAAACTCGCACTTTCAAATTTGTCCCATTCAAAGATGAAGATCCATGAGGCTGTTGTTGTTGTGGTGATGATGGTTTGTTTGTTGGTTGGTTGGTGTGTTAAGCGTAAACCACCCGCGAAATGATTGTAGGTCATCAGGGAATATCAATTTCCACAAAAATCCTTCAGCATTTCCATTTCATCGCATTCTGTTCCTCAGTACAATGATACAGAGTGCTAACTCAAAAATAAGATACAGATATGTAAACAGTGCATGTTCAGTGTTTGCTTACCAGTCATCTATGCTCATATTGTCACGGTAACTATAATCAAGTGTGCAGACAGAAAGATGAATGTAAGTCGATGTATGCTCAATTTGAACATTACAAATTCAGACGAATTTATTAAGATGGCTTTCAACTTGGACGTTAGTGACTGAAAAAGTCCGGGTATGCGAGTTACTCGAGATGAAATCACACATTCGTTGAAGTGTGGCACAGACTTCCCTTCAATGCATTGTGACGCACTGACGTGTATAGAATTGGTGAAAGTAACTATTGTGCTGCCAAGAAGACATCATTTCCAAATAAATGAGTCCCTGATGTGTGATGTCTGACGTTTCAATGTTTACGAATACTCAGCCTTCTTTCATCAATGCACGTCATTTGTAAAAAATGGCAGCATGAGTAGAAGCAGAAAGCGGGATGTAAAATCACCAGGTATGTCAATGTGAATGTCTATCTCAATGTCTGCTTATTCTTGTTTACTCAACAAATTCATCAATCTCATTTCCATTTGGATATACATGAAGATAGGCAGAACTATGCAATAACAAGGAAAGGTAATAGCACCAACACTAATTCCATCCATCCAAACAGTCATTCGTATATGAAGAAACCTACTCACATAGCTGTCTCGAATCTGTCCACACATAATATAATATTTTTCACTTCAATGTGCACATTTACTCGGTACTACGGTGCAACATCACTCATGCATACCGTATTTAGGTGTGAAATTGTTCGCATTGGAATGTCCATTGGTTGGTGATTACAGCCAGCGAAATCCCGCTGCATAACCCACCTCTTTCATAAAACTGTTATAACACTTGCAAGAGTACATCAGTGATAACATGATAACATCCAAATGACAGGTTGAACAAGAATCATTATCAAGAAAGCTTACATGTTTGATTGAGACCGAGTGAGCTGAGTACTGAAAATAAAGGATTCATTGAGATATGCATAACTTTTGAACAAACGAATTTCTTGTGGAGCATTATTTTCTGTCGAAGCTGAATATAACAATGCAGATTTGTCCAGAACACAACAGAGTTCGAACTGATATGTATTGCTGAGAGCTGGTATTTTCTACACTAGCGTTTCTTGAATGAGCAAATACAACTAGAGTAGTGCAGAAAATATATGACTCTATGAATGGCAGACATAAATCTTTGCATTCACAGTCATCCCTCCTTGTTTTCTCAGTAGAGAAACAGTAGGGCAGGCGATCAGTAATACACCGTTACTGCATACTCGAGCAACTGCAATAAAGAACCCATAGAATACAGCGGATTACCATGTTAATAACAGAGTTGGAGAGTAAGTTCCACTGTGACTCATCACTAATAAATCTAATTATGAATGAATCAACTGGATTTTCACACTTATGTTTATACTTCGTAATCAGCGAAAAGTCAACATGTTGCATGTTCCTTTTAAACAATCGGTGATCAAAGTCACTTACCTGGAGCTGCTACTCTTGTCCAGAAGAAGGATCCTGTATACGAGAAGAAAGAGTGTTATATTTGTGATGACTAACAGCATAAATTGTGCACTACCTGGCAAAAGAATCAAACTGACTGAATGAAATTTAACTCATAGGATTTCAATGTTGACAGTATTTACAAACTGTCTTTAATATTGCAGGTGGAAACGCATCCATACCCTATCACGTAGAAAGAAAGACATTGGGCAAATCATAAGATTCTCCCTAAGAGTTCTGATCCAATAGGTTCCTTTGATTGGATGAATAATGACGAATGAAATATCCTACATATGTAAACAGATAAGCATATATATATTTACATATATGCCAAGATGTGGGGAACAATCGTTTTGACTAACAAGCAATTAACTTGTGCTCATCATGTCATATCATTTTCACTGGCCCAACTTTCATTGGTAACATCAAGAGTTGTGACAAGTTGTTCGGAAGAAGAAGGATTCAACATGCGAATTCTCGCTTGCAGTGCAAATGAAGCAATAACGATGAAATTCATGAGGACAAGGACACAAGAAAGGCATGAGAAACAAAACATACCTAAAAACCTCCAAAGTTCTCTTGGATTGAATGAACTACAAAAATTGAAGAGGAGAAAACCAGAATGAACAGAGATATATGAAAGCAAATATTATCCGGAATCACGTGAAAATATCAAGCTTGAGAAGAATGAGTGCGAAATTCGTTGACAGTACCCTTCGCAAAACTTAAGGGAAATACATTACGAAAACATACATTCTCAAAACTAATCCTTACCAGTGGCTCGGATTGAATTTCTCAGATTTTCAACTAAACAAGAAAAAGTAGATTTCGTGCAAAATATAGATTAGCTGTCAAAAGGCGCGTTGAAAATACAATACAAATGGACACAGTCAGACAATTATGACTGTCTCAAACCTACGAATACCGTTACACTGAACGCGTTACGAATGAGTACAACCAGTCTGAATATGTGAGTGTTAAAATGGTGACTCACCATCCTCGCTTGTCAAAGTCTCTTCCACAGGAACTGCTGAAAACACAAGATGGGAACAAAATGTGTTGAACAAATAGAAAATCACGTGACTGCTAAGTTAAACTGTGTGAAAGTATAGTTTTGGCATACGGACACTGAAATAATATTCAGTTTCAATTTGTTCATTGCAATGTGCATACTGTGGAATACAAAACCTCACACTGACCAGATATTACAGTGAAGACAACTGTCGATCGAATGCACACCTCAAACAGCAATGCATTTCACACATTTGACAAACATGAGGAGCAATTAATGCAACTGCCATTTTTACACCGTCACTAATCGAAATTTCTAAAGACAACCAACGACACAAAGCAGATCAAGCAAGTAATCTTCATATTACAGACTGACTGTGGAGCATAAACTTGTTCATTCAAATGTGCGTACTGCGTAGAATGACCACCATCCACTCAAGCGGTAGGGGTTAGACACTAAACTGACGCACTCGGGACACTTCTACATGTTCACTTTCCGAGGGTGAAGACGCTCGCAACTTCGCCTCGTCAAACTAAAAATGCAACTGTAATTTCAAACCTGGTGACCCTGAAAACATCAAGTGACTGTCACCAATCCACTAATGCGCTCACTCATGTGATAATATCAAGTTTGATGAGATTGAGTTCTTAGCTGATTGACAGAATATTGGATAACATTTTACTGACGTATACTCCTCAGAAACTTAGTACATAAATATGGCTTACCAGCATTGTCCAGAATTGTCGTCGTCTCTGTAGCTGAATGACGACAATTTGAAATTCGTACAAAATATTGATTAGCTCTCAGAATGCGTGTAAATGAAGCAACACAAATGCATGCAGTTGGATATTTCCAACCGTCTCAAACATACGAATACCGATGCATTGAACGTGTTACGCTTGAGTGCAGGCATCATTGATACGTGGGTGTTCAAAACTTGACTTATCATTCTCGCTTGTCAAAGTTTCTTCAGCTTCGGCTGCTGAAAACATAAAGTGGACAACAAATGTGATGAACAAATAGAAGATCACGTGACTGCTACGTTAACGTGTCAGAATGTATAGTGTTGGCATACGGACTGTGAAATAGTGTACAGTTTAAACGTGTTCACCGCAATATGCATACTGTGGAATTCAAAATGTCTTTTATACACTGTAGACTATATTGGATTTCCAACTGTAGATCGAATGCACATCTCAAACAGCAATGCATTTCACACATTCCAATTCTGGATAATCCCTATCCAGGCAATAGTGAAACAAGATGCATAGATCAGTGAAGAATCTATTTTCGGCCAATTCATTTTATAAGCTGTATGGTTGCAAATATATACTTGTTATTTTGTATGCAGGTGAACATTAGGTTGTCAAACGATAATACAATTGTCTATAGGTTTTTTTAACTAAACAGGTAAAGATTGATATTTGGATTACTTAATACAAAATCAGTCAAGAAAATTTTGTTTTAATGAAATTAGGATATTAACAAATGTGATGAGTTTTCACAAGCAGTTGTTAAAAGAATGAGTAGGTTTTAACCAAGATGCACAAAGATGGAACAAAGTAGATAGTACGAAATTACGTAGGAGTTATAAATGAATACACGAATTACAAGCAATTAAAGAACAGGCAAAATAACGAAATCAAGTCATCAAAATTAAAAAATAAAATCAAAAATGTGGTTATCAAGACATTAGAAGTTGCTAAGTAATGCTCTTTTGTATGCACAGCTGCGGTTTTTCTATATGAATGGCCGGAGCTTTAGTGATACAAAGAAAACTGAACAAAAGAGCGATGTAAGAAATTCAGTTCCATATCAACACACGTTGATGACAGTTTCAGCCTGAAATGACTAACATCTGCCTCATCGGTGACCCAAACTACTTTCCCTCTGGTCAACTTAAACAAATTAGGAACAACATGTTGAGTATGATGTTGTGGTATCATCGTTTCATTTCTTAAGTTCATCCCAGCTGAACACAATCCAAAACGGAGAGAGAAGTTAGTAGGTCATCTTCATTCCAACCAGTCACATGGGTGATATGCAACTCTCCAAAATCAATCTGTTTCCCATTGGTGGTTGACCACAGAATGAAAGGCCTGCAGACTCAGTGAGACGTTGTCATGGTGGGGGGGGTAGACTTAGTCAAGAGTGAGCACATATACTCTCGTTGACGGCATACATGGAGTATTGATTGAAGTTAGAATTGATGGCCTGGACAACAGACTGCGTTCCGGTGAATACTTGATAGTCAGCCCCACTTCGTGAAACGTAGGTCTTGGGTTCTGTCTCTCGCAGTGGTGTTATGAGTGGGTGCTGCAGTCTCCAACTAGGATGAAATACGTATCCAGTACTGCCTGGTCTTCGAAGTGCTTTTCTCACTCATGTTATCCAGCACACGCACATAACGACTTGATATAATTGAAACAAGGGATTTAAAATATCATAGAGCATATTGAAGATGGAAGGGGCGAATAACACCAGTTTGTTTCTGAATGCAAATGTTCACTAACCTCATGACCTTCTGCAGGCTACGATATCAGACATCTGTAGTGAGCTTGCACTCACCTCAATTTCGGTTATCCCAGATGAGTTTTGTGACCGTCGCCTGATAATTGGTAGTTGATTTAAGAATTTGCAAACAAAGTCAAATGATTCATTTAACCAAGATAATATATCTCACCGATCCACGAGTCTGATTATTATTCAGTACATTCAGTCGGTAGTGACGGATGCAGCAGATCACATGAATGCCTATCATGAAGTAAATGTACCTGGAATTGGATTCTGCTTGATTCTCCTCGTTTCATTTTCACAAATGATTGCAGTTCAGAGCAATGTGTAGATGAATCATTGACTCACATATAGATTGACACCATGCACTATGGTTTCACTTATATTGCAGGTTTTCATATTAGAGTGTATCTCTCCATCCAACTGAATACCAGTAATAAACCTTTTTCACGAATCACGGTCTTTTGACCACTGCATAAAATATCTGTGACTATAGATATTAACAATTTCGACAGAATAGTCAAGAGACGAATACGGTTTTCATGCCCAATGTTTCCCAATTTGTTGATTTATCGAATACTTTTCTCACAGCAAGTTGTCACAAGAACAAAATCCTACAAAATATTTTTTTCATTAAAATGCTTATGAGAAAATGAAGAAACCTAATGGTTTTAAGAGGAAATAAGAAGCGTGAACGATGACGCTTTAACTATGAAAATGTTGGTTATGGCTAATTACACTAATTGTAAATTGGTTAAGTTTTCAAATAATTCAACCGTATTCACTCTCATGTGAGACTTCACATTGCACAGAACGGTGGAATTCAGATCGCCCTCATGTGTACATGTATGCGAAAACATACATAATCGTATCAACAAGCTGTAGTATATGGTGGAATATGGTTCTAACGAAGAGTAACACACAAGTCTGAACTTATTTGTTGTCTGTCGGTCGTTAGTGGATGTCGTCTTCCGTACGACATGGTCTGTGACGACCAGTAGAAGCGCATCATCAGCCCTCTCTTCGCTCGACTGTAGCTATCCATCGCATAATGCACCCCATCATCATCATCATCATCAGGCACTGATTGCTACTAGTTGTCTGTGTGAAACTTTCACTGAATATAGAAGGCAAATGATGTACAGCGCTTGTTAACTAATTTCACATATGCTCGTTAAAACAAGAAATAAAATGGAAGTTCACGGTTAATTAGAAATTTTGACTGAGTCACAAATTCTTGTGTTGTCTGATACATCCATCTATGTGCACTTCTATATCTGATCACTGATCAGTAGATTATACACGACTATCTAACTCCCCTCTGATATCTTGTTGTCAGTAGACACATAGAAGTAATCGATCCTTCTCATAAGCGGTGCATTCCGCTCAGAATGTGCACTCTCGTAATGAGACTAGTGGTATTTTGTCGTGACAACTCAGTGTGAGTGACCTCTACCTACGTAATTTGAATGGTTGTTTATGTGCCAACAAAATATATTCAATATCAATTCCATTCATCAAGGTGAATAAACAGCAGATAATTTGTGATCTGTTATCTCCAGTATTTTATGGTTCTGGTCACCCGTTATACGCGTGTTGTTGTTGATAATTTTCTCTTCGTGAAAACGTGTCTTCGTCAGTATATTAGTAGCTAATGAGTGAATTGCTTGTGACTTCCTACAGTTCGACGGTTTGTTTTAACACAAATCTTATGTTCTTTTCCATCGAATGAGTAGAGGTTATTGTGTCATTTCGAATATGCTGAATAGTAGTCATTTTGACTCCGGTCCACACTCTGACACACTCAAGAATTAGACCTCCTACTCTCGAGTCAATTCATAAAGGTGAAGAGAAGAGTGGCATGATGGTAATTATTTCTACGGTTCCCCCCGGTTCCGACGGAAACAACGGTTTTCAGCAACGTGACTGTATTTCGTGCTATTCTGTGTGGTCAACTTCACCTGGGAACACGATTCACAATAAGCTTCTATCTACTGCACGTAAGCTTTGAAACGACACCTGACTTGTCCTTGACCATTCGTTAACCACTGTTGTTTTCGTGTGATGCCTGATGTCATTCAGTGATCTCCCCAGTTTGTATTCAATGCAACCTTATTTCACTCGGGATGTTTGTTTAGCAATGAATTCTTGTTTGGTATGTTCTCGGAATAGTTTGTTTCCAGCTACCTCCTCCGCAATTGTCAACACACTTTAGACTGCCTTGTTAGATTTGAATTCCATGTCTTTCAAACGAAGTAACATCTGATTTCTACGTTCTTGGAGGCTTTGACCAACTCGCATTATTTCACCTCTTCGATTCCAGTGGAGAATAAGTTTATTGTTCATATTTCTAGTGTGATTTGAGCTTTGTGTAGTGACCGCATCAAGCGTCGTGGATCTAATTTTCATCTAAATACCAGTCTTTTCCTCTCTTTCTTATCTTATTGACATCAAGTAAGTGACGACATTTGGATATTGATGAATATATCGAAGACAGTAACGATAATAACAATAACAATAAAGGTAGAGGTCAGAAGTGATACATTCAGTATTTTTCATTCCATTTTGATACTGGCAGCCTGAGGCTGTGAAGAGATGCACTGGACCACCGGTCGGCTTTCCTTCCAACATGGACTGTCTTCTGAGGAGCATTCTTGTCACGGTATACCTGCAATGATGTCCTCTCCTCCTCGCTTTTGTTTTCATATGGTGTCCCAAAGCTACTGGTATGATTCCAGGCAGTATGCATAGTCTACGACAGCTCATGATGTCTACACTTGTGCTGAGATGAGTTATTTGGAAGTGAGGTGTCATTGCTGAAGAGATAATTTGCTATCTTTTGGTTGTCTAGAAACAGTTAAAGACTGTTCAGTTACGTAAAAATCATTTGTCCTGTTCTATAGTAGAGAATAATTTGGTTAAATAGGAATGCAGTCACTCGAAGAGTCATTGGTTGGGTCGGGGGCAGGAACAATTCTGGTCATCAGTGAAGTGACCATATGAGATGCGACGACGGGAATCTATCTCAAATACAAAACTGACTGATTCAGTGGTTGTGTTATGTTATACAACTCCATGGGTTGATTAAAATTCAATCAAAATAGAACAAGAGTCAGGGTGAGAATAGTGGTAGTTAGGGATAGAAATTCAATAGGAAAGAGTTGTGAGGGAATCATGTAATTCAGAGAGAACATCTCAAGTCCTCTATCCTGTGATTAGAAACAGCAGATTGATTGCAGATTGTATGACTAGTTTATATACATTGTGTATGCAGAGTTCAGGATTCACCATGAGAATCGCCGTTGCTTCGAATCTTTGGAGAAATTTACGTGAACTCCTCAAGAGACATTCTCACGCATTCTGTAGTTAACTGTGAAGTTGTTTTGTGAGCTAACATTGTGTTGAGATTCGATCAGTTGTTCCGGAATATAGCTGTGGTGATTGCGTTTTTTCTCATATTTATATCACCTTGAGGGTAAGTGTTCGATGATATGGTGGACGATCCTGCGGGTAGTGCGACAGAATAATCTAGTTTCACACCAGCAGGTGATTTGATAGGTGCATAAGGATGAGGCCAGCAGTTGTGGCTTATCTCTTAGTTTTTTGTGAATGAACGCATCAAATCGATTCGCGAAGACGGTTCCATATAGTACAGCAATACACCTCAGCTACTTCAATGCAAAATCAGTAGCACACTCATTCTTGTTTAATATTTTGATAAGCACAAATGTAACGACTTGTCAACAATCAAAAGTGTTGAAGTGCAAAGACGTTTCTCCGCTTGAAATCAAGAGTCAAAAGAATCCTGATGTTTCTAATATCCGTGCGCACCTTTGTTACAATCTCCAGTTTACTGACATCTACAACCACCTGAAGTTAACATATAGTCATTTTATTGGCTAGTGGCTAACACTGGAATGCAGACACTTCATTTCGTCCTATTCAGTGCTCGTAATTGAAATTCACCCGTTACTGAGTGGATGATGATCTACCTATAGAGCCCACAACAAACAACACTTTATTTCAGTCGGCTAATCCACATCCACTAGGCTACATATACCAACTAATATCCATAGCATAAGTGGTCACCCATTGAGTATATATCGCTTCATCAGAGAAACGATGGCTGGTGATTGGAGGCTTCATTTGCAAAAGCTTCACTGACTGAAATGCAGTGACTTCCGGTTAATGAGTCTCACTGTATGCAAATGTACACCTGAAGCACTTCACCAGGTGAATTAGATCTGCTTCAAGTTGATTTCCATTCAGCCTTGATGCAGACATTTTTTCAACATTTCGAATCTAGGAGTGAATGTCTCATCAAGTGAAAGGCAATATTTGGCTGTCCCATATTTCATACGAGATTACATATATTTCGTGATATCATTTGATTAATTAACAGGTATCTTCACTACTCTGGTAGATGGAAATTTTCGAAGAGTTTTCCGTTAGACAGGATATTTATGTTACATATTGTGAAATGGATTTTGCGCTCCTGAAGCTATTGTGACTTCTATCTGTTATAAAATTGGTCATCTGGAGTTAAGTGCATGTTCACCGAGAGTACTCCATGGGTCATACCACTTAAAAACACAAACGTGAATTAAAGACAGTGATCTCATGAATCCACATTCTCGTGGTCAAGATATGCACGTGCTAATACACCGTCATTCACAATCACTTAATCACAACATGATTAATGTTACGATGCAGCTAAACTGCTATCTGAGATGTCGGTTTCCATTTGGAAACACATTTCAATAATTACACTAAAGTGAAGAATGAAAACACTTGTAGACTCAGTGTGATCAGATGACTGCATATTTTTCGGATATTAGTAGCACTCCCCATGTGACAGCTTGTCATTGCATGGGTTTCTGATATGATTCAGTATGTTGACAAATATGTTAAGTTTATACCAGGATGGCAGCAAGTGTTATGTTGTGTTTTGAAAAACACTCAAAATACGAATAATGCGAAATCTATAACAAGAATTTGGAATTAATTATTGCTAATGGAATATAATTTTTAGGAATTCTGAGGTTCTTTAAATGAAATTCGAAGACTTTGTGGAAATGCCGACACGACATGATTAAGACAATTTTCTTTGAATCGTTTTCAGTATTAACAGAGTCAACACGTCGTATTCAAATGTCAACAACGTGGTATACAGTCTACGAGAAAGCGGTTCGTAATTCCAGCTTCTTCGAGTATTAATATCGTGATTTGATAGCTCACAGGGGTTTTCAGACAATCATTTTATAATAACACTTCTTATGCATCGTTGTGCATCCTCGCAGATTCTGTACGTCATCAAAAGACACTATTATAATGAGCATATACTTGTAGGTCCATCAGAGGTCACCCACTCATTAAAAAACACCGTTTCTTCGAAATACAAACCTTGGGTAATAATTAAAGTGTTCACTAATTGTGTGTGCGTGTATTATGCAGCCGTCAAATATTTCGTTACATGTACTTACTCTTTGATGTCACTATGCTTTGTAAACAGAAATCAGTCAGGCACAGTAGGTGCTGAAGTAACAACATGAATATGCTAAATCCTCAGTAACCGCGTGACGTGTGTAGGTGAATGTATGATAAGTATCAGTGAGTCGCAACGACGGGGTGCCATCGACAATTATTCATCTCCTCCAGCATCTACACGACAATGCTGCATGCCAAGTAATCCACAACGGGAAACTTACGGAAGCCTTCGCAGTTATGACGGGAGTGAGCCAAGGCTGTCTATTATCGCCAGTGATCTTCCTGATTGCAGTAGATTAAAAAATGCGACAGACAACGGGCCAGGTAGTGAGGAAACAGGCATAAAATGGACTCACACAAAAAACATGGAGGATCTGGACTTCTTCGATGTATATGTCTGATTTCCCACAAACTGGAAGATATGCAAGTAAAAAGCAACAAGTTGGCAGCAGAAGCATCAAAGACAGGAAGCACTTCAGGTGAACATAGAGGAAACAGAGGTAATGATGATTTCCGGCCAACAGCAATTGCACCACCACCAACAACAGACAACAATCAGCCAGCATAAATGGGAGGAACCTGAAAGAAATAACCTCCTTCACCTGCCCAACTGGGTGACATCGTATCAACTACAGGCGGAACTGATGAGGATATCAAAGTCAGAATCGTAAAAGCAAGACAAGCTTTCTCTACTCTTAAGTCTGTGTGGAGGTCAACAGCCCCACTGAGCATCGAAAATAAGATCCGGATTTTCAACCCCAACGTGAAATCAGTCAGTTCTACTCACTATACGGATCAGAGACTTGGCGTGTCATAAAGAGCATCTCAAACGAAATGCAGACCTTCATTAACAGCGGTCTTCGCTCAATACTCAAGATCAGATGGCCGGCAAGAAAAGATTAACAACAGGGATCTCTGGGAGCGAACCAACCAGGAACCAATTGTGAAACAAATAAGCAGGAAGAAATGGAGATGCATCGGCCATATGCTGAGGAAACCATCAAGTGACATCACTAGACAAGCCATTGCTCGAGTGGAACCCGAAAGGGAAGCGGCGAGTTGGTCGTCAGTGCAAGGGTGACTTGGAGGAGGTCATGTGAATAGGAGATGAAAACATGAGGGCACACTTGGATCCAGGTGAAAACTCTGGCAGAGAACCGAACGCAATGGAGACGCGCGGCTGAAGCCCTATGTTCCTCTAGGAATTAAAGGATATAATAATAATAATTATCATAATTATGACCAGAAAAGAGTTCATTGATTTGTATCGCATTCATCAAATAAGAGTTTCATTCAACATGAAATACAAAAATCGCTGTTTTCAGTATAGTTGTGTAAAATACAGAGATAGATACAGTTCAGATAATGAAGCTCAATTGTTGGTTATGGAATTTTGTCACAATGACACAACTACGGTTTCCAGGAATTGATGCAGAATAAAATAACGAGTTAGAATTCGAAAAACCACCCTATCTGTAAGTGACAATTGTTGTTATCAAAAATAGTATTTGAGTTCTAATAAAAATGCATGTCACCCTCGGACGCACAACTCCTCATATCAGTCATACAGCTTCAGAATCTAATGCGTGATATGTTTCCACAGTGACGTCTTAAGCTGTTGTTCAGTCCATCTACATTTCCTCCGGAAAAGTGTTTAGTTGATCAATTGTTGTTTGCTTCCCTCCCACAGATCCTTGCTCCTAGTCCTCTGTGGCCATATGATTGTTGATATGGAGCTAGAGAAAGCAGTTGTTGATTAATTTATGCAATTGCCTGATTTGAATACTTCTCATGACGCGCGTCGACAATTACTCGATGCATCCCTCTCAATTAAGTTTACGATATCAAAGTAAAATGTGGGTGCTAAAAATATCGATTCGTATTCAATTGAGTTATCGCTATCGAAGTTGACTTCTTCTCAAGCAGAACATGAAAGTGAAGGATTTCTTGAACAACTACTCAATATCTCTTTCAAACATTTGAGAAATTATGCAGTATAATGCGTCTTAATTCTGGAAGAAGTCCATTAACTTAACTACCGACTAGTGAAAAAGCTTACTTGTTACTGCCATATTAAGATACGCATAACCGCTATTAAACAACATTGCCAATCTTTTCGTGATGGTGGACTAACTAGCATGGTGGTCACATTCCGAGGAAAACCGACGCACATTCACTTGATACTAAACAAGGGACCATTATCAATTTTCTGGTAAATGGAATCAAATGATCTATGAAATTCAATCTACATGTTGAATTGTTTAACATACGCTAATTTGTTGGCCAGGGTGCTTATTCGTGTTGTTTCACAATATCTCAATGTGTGCTCATCGGCTGAACACTATATTATTCAGTGACGGAAGCTCTGAAGAGATGTGCAACATTTAAATGCACCTGTAATTGAAACTTATACTCATTGGCTGATTTATGAATAAACGACATTCTTTTCAATGAATTGGCCACTCAGCCAACATTGAACAATCTTCTTCTTTAGTCTTTCGAGTTTCGAATACATTACCAAAATTCTCTTAACACCGAATTCTTTGAATGGTAGAGGCCGTCGCATTTCGTTTCAATCAATCAGAGTTGTGAATGCAGCCAAAGAGGTTGAATCCGATGAGAATGATCTGCCGTTTCTGGACTGTTTAATAAAAAGAAAGCTAGATTGTATATTCAAACTATACATATTCAAGAAGCCGACAAATTCGGACAGATATCTTGCCTACTACCCAGCACACGCTGTTTCCACCAAAGTAACTGTGGCCAAGAATCTGATTAACATAGCCAGACCTCCAGTTACTGAGGAGGAAGAGAATAGCAAGAAATTAAAATTAGTCCAATCCATTTTTGGATCAGATAATTATCCTAAAGCCTTCGTGAAATGATATTTCAAATGTACAGATAAGGATATATTGAAACCTGCTGCTAAGAATTGGTTTAGCAAAACGATGATTCCTTACCGCAAAATGAGATCCGATGAGGTAAAGCTCATCATCGGTGATGGTTAAGGATAAAATAAAAGAAGACAACCGACAGAATTCTGTGTACAATATCACTTGTGGGGACTGTCGCACCGTATATGTAAGAGAAACTTCTAGACAGGTAAATATGAGTGAAAGAGCATAAACAGCGTCTTACGGCGTTTCCAAAGACCTCTATAGAACTAATGAAGTTAGAAAACAGATCAGCGATTGCACTGCATTCCACTGAAACTGGACAGAAAATCGACTTTGATAGCACTAAGGTTCTACACAAAGGTTTTGGTTCGTTCTCTGGAATACAATTCTAGTTTTGTCAGTAAAGGCCTACAGTTTCACAAGTCAAGAATACTACATTCAGCCATGGTTAGATATGCACAGGATGATTCACCATTTCCAGCAACAATCTCTCATCAATATATATATATATATATATATATATATATATATATACATATATATATGCACTAGTGGAAATGTATTCATAACAGAATATATCAGGTACTACATACACATATATTCAATTATGAGTAAATTTTGTTTTGATAAAGTCTCACAGTGTTATACAGTAATGTTTACTGATGACGTTCCCAGCACAATTTATTGCTGCTCATAATCATATCAAGGTAATCACACGACTTCCTAAATTCATTTATATAGTTCCATTGTTTTTCACTTGATTTGATTGTTAATAGTATTTTCCATATTTAAGGTATGGGTGATGAGTCATTCCTATTGCATGTGTTGGGTGTAGACTCGATGAACAAGGATTCAGTAATCAACTTCTCTCTCCACCTACCTAGATTACTTTTTAGAATTTTAACCCTCTCTCACCCTATTGTTTGGTTGTGTGTTAATGCATGCGTTGCAGTTGCTGAGCTTTTTTCTAAATTACTTATCTTCTCGGGGTCAACCATTCTTACCTTAGCTAAATTCTTATGTCCTGATAATCTGACTACCCCTGACCTACTAGTTTGACCTATGTAGTTGACCTCACAGTCATTGCATGGTATTTTGTAAATAATATTATTTTGTCTAATTGGGTCAACTGGGTCCTTTAACCTACAGAGCTTGTTCCTGAGTGAGTTTGTAGGTTTAACTGCCACCCTAATTCCTACTTTATTCAGAATCCTACGTAGTGTCTCAGATGTCCCCTCTTTATATGGCATAACTGTGGATGACTTATATTCTTTCTTATTTATGTTATTATTACTAGTTTCACAATTATTTTTATTGTGTTCTTGGCCTTACTGTTGGCCATACTGTTTCAACTACTCTTCTTACAATCGTCTCCATGTCACCCTTGGTCGTCTCACTCGACGCTTATTTTTCAGGTTTTACTCGAGTGATGGCCTGACGCGCGATTTCACCCAGCGGTCTCCTCAGCCACGAGTGTGCATTCCATCTTCACTTTCTCCTGCATATTGAGGTAGGTGTTTGATAGCCATTCTATGCTTTGTTGTGTGATGATGATGCGTAGAGTTGCGATTTGGTCAGAACATGATTTGCCTTTCCTGAATCCAGCTTGTTCTGGTAGGAGTTCTGTATCCAGTGCGTCCTTTATTCTCTCCAGGATGATGCGTCTCAGGATTTTACTTGGTGTCGACAGGGGTATGCGTCCTCGCCAGTTCTTGCAGAGTGCTAGGTTGCTCTTCTTTGGTAGTTCCACTAGGTAACCTGTCCTCCAGTCAGTAGGCACCTTTCCCTCCTTCTGAACCTTGTGCATTAATCCAGTCACCATATCTGCTGTCGTCTCTGTGTCCGCTTCCAGTGCTTCAGGAGGTATTCCATCTCGTCCAGCTGCTTTTCCAGCTTTCAGAAGCTTGTTAGCATTCAAGACTTCAGCTTTCGTTGGAGGATTGGTGTCAACTTGCAGTTGTGTCCCCGCTGTTGTTGGTATTTCTGGACGAGTTGCAGGTAATGGCCGGTTCAAGAGTCTTTTGAAGTGATCCACCCATTGTTTAATCTGTTTTTCTTCCAACGTGATTGGGTTCTCTTGGCTGTCTTTTATAGGTTTCTCTTGTGTTGATCTCTTTCAGTATCCAGACTTGTTCATCCGATATAATGTCCTCAGGTTCATTTGCCTGCCTCCCTCTCAGCTTCAGTGGTGAGGTTGTCGTAGAATCGTCCTAGCAATCTTCTTCAATTTTTTGTCCAGCGCTTTGTAAGTTGAGCTCAGTGTCTTTTTCTTTTGCCCGTCTCTGTATTGAATCATTTTCTCTTTCACCATTCTCCTCTCCTCTTTTAGCTTCCAAGTGTCCCTTAATAGCTATTCCTTGTCTTGTCTCCTCTTTCTTCCTTAAATCGTTGAACACGTTTCGTTGAAAAGCACCTTCAAGGAGTTTCAGTGGTCTTCCACGCCTGGATCTTCAGTGATGCCACGTAGTCTTTCCTGCTTTGCTCGGACAGTTGCAGTGAAGTGTCCTTTGTGGTTGTGTCCTTCAGTAAGTGAGTGTTTAACTTGCATTGTGGCCTATCCCCAGCTATCCTCAAGGCTTTTAGCTCCACCTTGAGAATCCTTTGTATTATGAACAAAATATTGACCACATATAGATGATTACAAATCACAGTGGTGTGAAATAATGACAAACCAATTCCAATATTTGGTGTGATCACAACGCAGTCATTTTGCTGAAAATACGATCGGAATGAGAAGAGTTATCGTTGTGTGTTAACTGTTGAAATACAATTATAAACTGTAATCACCAAATGGGTGTCACCATGAATGAAACGAGAAACATCCAAGTATTTCACTTCAGTTGATAAGAAATTCCCTGCTAAACTCGGAATTTGAAAAATGTCTTTATCACTGATAAGTGCGCATCTCAGTGAATAAGATATAATTCAGCTGGTAAACTGCTGCTATTGACTTCGAGAAGTAAATAAAACTTGTGATATATCTACGTATTTCTTCTCATTTAAAGATTAACTGAAGATGGCTCGGTAGACACATTAATAGAGAGTAACGGGATAAATGGATATATGCATATTTTTAGGAAAGCATGATGTCAAAATCCAGCACGGGAAATAAACAATCAGCTCTTCACTAAGTGGGTTCAGTAGTTTGAACGTGGTACGACTGTCAATAATTGTGTGGTTTCTTCGAAATTGCCTCTGATGTACCATTTTGATGTGGAATTGCCACCCTTTTTCGTTCATAGTGCACTTTGATCTCAATTTCTGTTTTCCCTCTCTTTTGTTTATTCTTCTTTGCATTATCTCCGGTGAATATTTTCGAGTAGTTGTTGTCGAGTAACATTTTGAATAACACAGTGAGTGAGAAGTCATAATTAGTTGGATGCAGCAGGTCGGGTGTGAGGACAAATACTTGCCGAAGACATTCGCTTGAGGTTGCACTTTGTCGTGAATTGACAGAAAATCATGGGCCATTGGATCGGATCCCAGTGGCTTAGTGTTCTACGAGCTGGCCTTGTAACCAGAAGGTCCTGGGTTCGAGTTACGGTGGGTGCGTACCACTGAAGAGTACCATACGAGGACGAAGCAGCTGTCCAGTACTCCGAGGTTTTCCAATGGGTCTTTAACTGATGTCAGCTCATGATGAAATCCTGTAACCAATCAAATCACTACAAACCATCGCTTGAATAACAATGATTTCTTTCCATTGGTCATCATCCGGTGTAGTTGATAGTCTGTGTATTAAATATTGTAAGTGGGTAAGTTGTGTGCTATTTAGTCAACTGGTTACTATCATAGTCGACAGACGTCTGAACTCGGGTGTGAATTGGTCTGAAAGCATATTGTTCGACTCTCAACATTCTCTCTACTTAAAAGTCTCCCTCCCTCCTCCTCGCATCTCATTATTTAGGGCTAGGAGTCAGTAGACAAGATTATATTATCCTACTACCAAATAAAGAATCTCAACTATGTCTCATTTGGTCCATCCGCGCCTTGTGTGATAAATTTGGTAATTTGAAATCCCATGGCCACAGTATCCCCATCAACTTTTAATTTGGTAATATTAATACTAACACTTTTGTTCTTATCATTTTACATTGGTATATCGCCCCCTCTGTTTCTGCTAATATCAAAATTGATGTCATAATTCTGATTTAGTGTCCACTGTAATTTATAATTTGTTGTCGTGGTTCAGTAAAGTAAATACCGATTGAACATATCGCTGAAAATCCTCAATGTATCGCAACTACTGCTCTAGAATAAATAATAATATTAGTATCCGTAATACGACTTATTTTCAAAGCAATTGTTCGCATGTCTTTAAAGTGGTAGACAGACTGTGTTATTTTAGTTGATCGTGGTCAGCATTAAAATACATGAAATGAGATTCTTCACAAATAGGAATCATTAGCCAGATGTACCAGCATTCTAGTCAGTGATGGCTTTCCAATTGAGGCTTCAACTCAGCGGACATCCTCTCAAACAATAAAATTGTACTTACTGCAACAGTGACCACTTATGAGAAGGATATTCGAAATTATTTTTGCGGCCTAGTTGATAGAAATTCAGCAAATGAAGTGACGGGTAATTTGTTCTGATCTCTGTGGGTAGATCATCATTCATTGAGTAACGCACACATTTTGATAACGAGCATTGAGTAGGCAGAAACTGTGTGTCTGGATCACAGTGTTAGCCACTGACCACCAAAATAACGACATGGTGACCTCAGGTATTTTTCAGTGTCAGTATGTGAGGAGAGATTGTGTACTTCAATTGAATATAATCATTAAACAGGATATTGAAACAAAAGATCACACGAATATTTGTTTTCGTTCCTTTACTTTCCCAGTGGAACATCAAGGGACTTCAAGTTAGAGCTATGCAGTTTCAGTAGCAATGGTGTTAGACTCATGCACAACCTTCCCTTTTCACCAGTCTTAATCCTGGCTGACCGAGTTAGAGGAGTACACTGGCTGAGGATTGAACCCAGAACCACCTTCGTGGTTGGCGAGCATTCCACCACTGTGCCAAATACACACATGAATATTCGAAAGATTATATGACTTTCGACTTTGGGCTGAGAAATCTCTTAAGACTACTACATTTTAATTTTTTTGTGAGTCTTGGCTCTCGGGCTTATCAAAATATGCTATGAGAAATCGCGAGCTACAGATTATGCATTGAAGTAGGTGAGTTGCAATATTGTAATATATGAAATCATATTCACGATACCAGTCGATGCCTTCATTTACGACTGAGTGTGAATTTATGGTGGAGATAATGTGCCTCGATTGGAACTTGGACGGTAAAACCACTATCCAGAATCCCTCGTGAGACTAATTACTGAAAATACATTCATCAACGAGAAAAAAGAATTTCACATGGTGAACTTGAGTTTCATGAGAACTATCCATTCAGCTGAAGTCATTATTCAGTGGAATGTGAGAGACTTACGAAAAATATAATATGTAAATTGTTTCTTCGAACGTATGTTGTCAGCAGCAGTTTAGAGAGAGTTAGTTTCCCAATAGTGACAGATGTGTTCCTCAGATGAGTTTGGTAGAAAGTGAATAGCCATTGGAAATCAATCTGCGCTGGAATTTATAAGATAGATATCTTTATGTCAGAACTAGTGAAACGCACACGGTTAAAATTCTTGACACGCTAGGTTTATGATGGAGATAAGTAGACGATTGTGCGTCGGTGGCATAGCAGTTAGGACGCTCGCCGATCATGCACATGATCCGAGGTTCGATTCCGGCCGATGCACTCCTTTACCTTGCTAAGCCAAAAATAATCCTAGTATAGAGGAAAGGTTGGGCATGAGGCTAGCAACCTCATGCTGTAAAATAAACACCGCTAGATAAACTTCAAGCCACTAGCTTGAAGCCCTTTTTCCATTGGGGAACATGAAGGAAAACACAAGAAAAGGAGACGATACTTTCAATTTCTCCAATATTGAGAGGAATCCAAATGACATCATAGACGTTTTCCACTGCGCTGACATCCTGTAATCCGGCTCACATTAGAGAAAGAGCCCGACACAAAAATATATTTATAGACTTTCATCAACTGAAAGAAGATGCGAAAAAGTTGCGTCACTGAAAGCATCCATCCTTGAAAGTTGACATTACGCGTGAAACTCACTAAAGTTCATAATTAGGTGCCTCTATATACATAATTAAACTTCAGCCGTTAGTTGAGGCACACAGTGCTCACGACGTAGAGCCTTGACACTGTGGAAGAAGAGCTGAACATTCTTTGAAGGATTCTTCTTGAAAATTAATACTAAGAAAGTTTCCTCACAAGATCAATTAAACTGCATACCACTGAGACACACAGAAATTCTGCTCGCCTAAACTCCCCACTTGAATCTTCAACCAAGTGAAGACTCACTGGCAGTATTTCTGAGAAACAACTTGTCCAGCTCATTGAGGAAAGCGTTCTTCACTGCTGAACATCAGCTTACTGCCTCGATGAAACCAAATGTTTGCATTAATGTGAAGCACAATCCACAACTGTTTGCCTCGTCCGTATATTTCTACCAGTTCATCTACTCGTGTGGCGCTGGGCACGTCGGTCGAACTCACTGGATTTTCTTCGAACGTATGATCGAACACTTACTCTCATGGTTCGATTAGGGAGGAAAAATACCCCTAGCAACATATGTATCCTCGAATACCTGAAAGTATATGGACACCAAGCTAGTGGAGAGTTGAATTTGTTTGTTGTATACACTATTCTTGAGAAACTGTTAGAAGAGAACGCATGAGTATTCTTTACACCGCAGAAGTGGTGGTGATTCACGTGTTAAATCCTAAACTCTGTATTCAAAACGAGTTTGCTCCGACAAGAAATCTACACTCAGTCTGAATTTTCCGCACACATAAATCTCTTCCCTAATGTCCCTATTGAATTTCTATCCTCAGTGACGACTATTGTCAACCTGACTCTCGTTCAGCTTCAGTTGAATTCTATTCAACCAAGGGAGTTACATGATATGACTCAACCCTCTAATTTGCCTGTCTTTTATTGTACATAAATTCAGTGCATCGCATCACATATCATCACTTTGTTGATGACTAAACCACTTCCTCTCACCGAGCCAATTACTGAACGGTCGAGTGACTGCATTCGTCATCTAAATAAATATTCTGTTTTGTGTTACAGCACAGATGATTGAAATGTGTGTAGCTGATACTGCGTTATCCACAGGTGACACGTGTCTGTTAATTGTCCAGCAGTGAGCACTAGTGAAAGCTTTCATCAACACATTGATCTCACTCACATACCGTCCCACAATCAGTGACTGTTCACTTCCAAATCACTCCCTATAGTGAAAGCAAGGTAATCAGGCGATGTCATAGACTATACTTACATCAGGGACCTAATGAATTCACGTCAACTACAGCAATACTAGTAGCTACGAGGAACTGCAATAAACAGGTGTGTGGGACAGTGGAAGTCAACAGAGGAATATCTTGATAATAACACAACGTTCCATGTTGGAAATAAAGGCTAACAGCTGAGAGTCACGCTTCCTTGTGGTCCTAGGAGGACTAGATCCCACTGGGATGGAAAATCAATGATGTCATTTGTTGCACTGTTATTACTGATCTTGTTATTACTATTAATGTCATAATTAATTATTACCTAACTATACTTAGTTCACCAATCGGCACTTGCCAGAAATTCAACGCAGGAAGATTAAAATAATCGGCGAAAGAAATCTCGAAGGACAACACCAACGTCAATACTTAACTCATTATTTCCTGGAACCTGAGAGCGGATATGGCCGCTAAATGAAAAGTGAGGCCACAAAGCATTCGCATGATATTCGAAAATATCAGAAGCAGAGAGAGCAGAACTGCCACTCGACACCAAATCTCCATCAAACAGGCAGTTTTTAAATATCATCAACTCACACAAAGCAACCTGGGAAGACATCACGATTGAACGGAATTCCTCAAACAGCACTGAAACGGTTTCCTCAGCCCCCGAACAAATACCGTAATGCAGATATTTCCGACGGTTAGGAAGTAGGGAAATGAACCTGCCTACGAGTTTGATGAAAGTCAGCCTTGTTAAAATACCTCAGATAGGCGAATCAAAGCCTTGCAGCAAATCCCTAATCTTTTCCTCAACCGTGGTCTAGAATACTTGAATCGTACAACATCCCATTTTTCATTGACTGCTTGAAGAATATGCAATTAAACTAGAAGGCATATTCACTGTAATCAACGTGTGTGACTAGATCTCTCGAGATGTGCATTATTAATTGTCTTCACAAATGAACAGCCGCTGTCGATTAATTTCTGATGTTGTTTTAGTAATCGCTTGAGTGCTTGTCGAATCGCAAAATAACAACAATGCAGAGTTAAGAATGCGATTGGTACTTATATTTATAAAACATAACTTTCAATTACAAATTAATGAACAGTATCCATAAAGAAAGTTTCACGAAGTCGAAAGTGTTCACTCGAAACATTCACTGAGTGAGGTACAATCATCTCAGACATAAACGACATAATCATCTTCAATACCTGAAAACAGATTCATACGAAATGTTATTCATGATGGAATATCTTAACAGCGCTAAAAATAATAAACTCCTCAAAAAGTGTGCTACTGTACATTCTTCGTGGCCTACTGATGCGTACTAATTACATACTAGGATTCAACTGAATTATGATGAACCACCGTTATTCTGTGGTTAAGATGTGATGTGCAAATCGCTTCAAGTGTATTCGATGTTAAAAATATCCTCACAAAAGTTGTTTGTATATAAAGTATGAGACAGTAAATGACATGGTAAATTCTGTGTAGTGTGACACTGAAACAAATCGTTTCATAAATATTGGACCGGTAGCACATACAATGGAGACATATAACAAGTTCAGAATGCGTATTTTATAACGATTATTGTAACATCCTTTGAACGACTCTTTATTGAAGAACCAATAAAGTGATCATATATCACTCCATGTCATTCCACAGACACCTCCCCCTCTGTTTGGTCACACTCAAGTATCATCAAGTGAGCTATTTAGCGATATGTGAATTGAACATAAAGCAAAGTCGACTGAGAACAAATATTCTATAAATGCATAATCAGCGTTTGCTCACCATTCATCACCATTGCATACGTAACTACAATCGAAAATGTAGATGGAGATGTGAATACAAGTCAATCTATTCACAACTTAAACAATATATATTCAGACGAATTCTGTAAGATGGCTGTCGACTTGAACGACAGTCACTTAATAAGTCCGAGTGTGAGAGATATTCAGGATGAATTCTGACATTCGTCAAAGTGTAGCCGACACTTCCATTCACTGCAGTGTGACACACTGACTTGAAGAAAATTAGTAAAAGTAACTGTTGCAGTGACTAGAAGACATCATTTTCAAGTAATTAAATCCCTGATGATGTGTTGCTTGATATTTCAATAGTGATAAATACTCAGCCTACCTCCATCAATGCATCTCACTCTGGAATCGCTGCATGAGTATAACTAGAGAGGGATAAAGCACTTCAGGTAAGTCACACATGTGGGGAATCATCTAAATGTATCATGTGGATGTTTGTCCAAATGACTTCTTAATCTCGTTTGCCCCCCAAATTCAACATTGTGATTTGCCATTGAGTATCAATGTGCATGGGCAGAAATATGCAATTAGAGGGAGAGATAATAACACCACCACGCATCCCATTTATACAAAAACCAATAAGAAATCAATGAATCACACTCATTTCAGTCACATACCTTCATTTGGTGAATGCATTTCTACCACGACATTATCTGAAAACAAACCCATACAAAGTGTTATTCAAAATGGAATATCTTGGCAGCAGTGAAAATTATTCTTTCTTCACAAATCTTCTACTGTACATTCTTCATGGCCCAGTGATGCCTGCCAATTGTATTTTTTGCCTAAAATGAATTCTGAACAAACACCGTGATCTTGTGGTGTAGATGTGATGTGACGATCGCATAAAATGAAGTATGAATCGAAACTCATTTGGTGCATTATTTTAGGTCAAAGCTCCGTGAAACAATGCCGTGGATACTTCATACACGTATTTTCAATCACCATGCCTGCTCACCGATTTCAAACGTATATTTCGTCGTATATGAATAAGTGGCATCTCTCCATCACACGAAAACTGTCCAGAATTCACCAAAGGTGAACCTGACGCGTTTTTCTGACATCGAGGAAGTCTGTAGGCATTATGTCGTTTGCACTCATTACAATTTATTATGTAGGTCAGTCCGCAGAATACAGATACACACCGACCCTGCACCCACAACCAGATCTCATATCACTGAACACAAACTATTCATACTTCTGTCACATTCGAAGCAGCACTCATCTCTCAACTCATATTAGTATGGAATGGACAGCACAACAGTTGCTCTTATCCAAGTTGCCTTGCCCTGAATTTGTCAGAAATATCACGTAGACATGATGGTTCGTGCTAGCTGGCTCTTAATCCACATACTTAACTTTCCAGTGAAGTAAACTGAGATAGAAGAAGACTGAGTATTAGAGTGATCAGTCACTAGGACTCGAATTATTACATTGTATCATTAATAAACCAATTGTCTACAAATCACTCTGTTTTCAGTAAAACAATGTTGCAGAAACGAGATTTGCAACGAAATTCACACAACATATGACTGCAAAATCCGATAAAATGAAAAGGTAGGTAGCTAAATGAGGGAATATTTCAAAATATTTTAGTCAAATTTACTCCACGAAAACTTATTTCATGAATACAGCTTACCAGCATTGTTCACGGGTGTTTTCATGCTTTCAACTGTTGGAAAAACTTATGACATTCGTACACAGTGATTAGTTCTCGGAATGCATGTAAAAAGAATAAAAAGAAATGCAAAAGAAACAAAAACTCTTGTTGTTATATATTTCAGTCTAACTCAATCATACAAATAAAGACGCAGTGAACTTGTTTCACAGGAGTACACTGATGCCTCATACGTGGGTGTTCAAGGCGTATCTCCCCACCTAACTTTCCCTGAGTTTCTTACGTTTCAACCACGCAAATAAAAAGTGAACACAAATTGCGTTGAACAAATAGAAAATCATGTAACTGCTACCCTAATCTCAGTGAATATATGTGTTGGGTATACGGATTGTGATATAATGTGTAGTTCAAACTTGTTCATTCCAATGTGCATATTGTGGATTAAAAAATGTCACACAGCCAAGGTATTACACTGAGGACAAAATTTCACTTGCAACTGTAGATCAAACTCACATCTCAAACAGCAATGCATTTCACACACCTGACAAACAGGAATGGAAAACAATGCAACTGCCAAGTTTACACCGTCGGTCACCGACATCTCCAAAGACAAACAACGATACAATGCAGATCAAATAAATAATCTTCATCTTGCAGACTGACTTGCTTCTCAAGTGTCTCTTTTTATATAGCCTTGACATTTCAGTCTCCAGGGAATGAAAAACACTATGGGCGGTAGGACTACATCATTTTTGGGTTTTCATCTTCTAAGACAAATTGAGAGTACTTGTTTCTCCTGTGATAGGCAGACTGCACAGGCAGATTTCGTTTGGTGTGACGGACACTGTTGGTTAGAGTAGCGAAAGGCAAATTCAGATTAAAACTTAGTGAAGTCGGAAATTTGTGAGGAAATATTCTGAATGTATTGGCTTATCAATAAACGCCTTCTGATAAAATTGCAAATCAGTGGATTCAATGAATTTGTCGGTCAGCCTCAGTGAAAATGTGTACTTGATGAATCCCACTTTGTATACGGCATTGCATTTTGGAGATAGTAGCCCTTCTAACTAACGCCAAACACGCAGGTCAAAGGCGTTCGATTCTCGACCGATGGATTCCTGAATCTTCAGCCACTTCGCTATCAGTAAGGTTTGGATGTTAGTTGCAATGCTAATGACTTCACCTCGGAAGACGAACAATGCGACTGAGAATTCGAAGATGGAAGGCATATATACCCGAGGAAATAAAGGATTGAACAAAGATTGCATTAGAAACGATAAACGTCTCAGTTTATTATTTGCTGACATGAGAATGTTTCCTGCTCCAAAATGCATTACTGACCTCCGACTCGAGAGCAAGGAAATCATGAGAAAGACGCAGTGGGTCAGCTATTCTTATTCACATAATTTACTGAACTCGAGGTGACATGGGAAATATTAGTTTCGGGCACAACTAATTTCACCCAACGACATATATATTCACCAAACTCCTCGATCTGCCATGAAAATGTTGTTAACTTCACAACTCGTAAAAGAGTTCAGCTCTTAAATTTTGATCACTGTATTGTATGGAAGTTACACAGTTCAGCCTTCTCAAACTTGGCCAACAAAGTTGTTCACAGATGTCACTCAAATGAGAACGAACATCACCTTAGAAACATGCTAAGTGACACAAGATTGGTTCTGTTCAATGATGATTCACTTGATGACAGTATCTATAATATTACATCTTATCTGAAATTCTGTTTTCAAATCTGCTGTCTAAAAGAAACACTATTCATCAAATGTGACCGTTTAGCCTCCCCTCAACTTAAAATGCTTCGTAGAGAGAAGGGAAAACTATATAAAATGAAACATAAAAGTGGTGTGAAAAGAACTAACTTCTTAATCAAGTCTGAAGTGCAGAGGCTGAATGTATTATATAACCAGAAATTCATATCCTGTAAAAATGCTTCTATTACGTGGAAACTATACAAGGATATCACTGGTGGTTAGCAGGTAAACAATATTCCATATTCTTTTGATGTATGTACTCTTATATTATTATTATATTATTATTGTATCCTTTAGTTCCTAGAGGAACATAGGGCTTCAGCTGCGCACCTCCATTGACTTCGGTTTTCTGACAACTTTTTCAACATGCTCCAGGTCTGTCCACATACTTTCATCTCCTCCTCGCATGACCTCCTCCAAGTCACCCTTGGACGACCAACTCGCCGCAGCATCAATAGTGTTAATAATAACCCCTCTCCAGGTTTTAACACAAGTGATGTTCAAAAGCGCATCGAGTCTCTGAACCGACCTAAGAGCTTAGGTCCAGATTATGCACCTAGAATTATTTTTAAAAATTTTCTGATATTCTGTGTCACCCTCTTACTGATCTATTTAACAAATATTTTTCCGATAATATTGTGCCTGCCTTTTGGAAAGATATTAAAGTTGTACCCATACCTAAATCATCCACTGGAGCATGTGTCAAATTTGGACCCATTGTTGTTACCTCTCCTTTTTTGAAAACTATGGAGAAATTACTTTTACTTAGTCTTGTACCTTCGCTTAAATCCTTTATTGACCCTAAACAATTCGCCTATAAGTACAGTAGAAGCACTTTAGATGCAGCTGCCGTCTTATATCATAACATTGCTTCCAGTCTAGACAAGGGAGCTAAATTTGTTCTTTGTGCCTTCCTAGACTATGCGTCTGCTTTTGACTCGGTCCCTAGGGACATCTTCCTAAATAAACTTGCTGCAACTCAAACGGAATTTTAGGCTGTCAACTGGTTACATTCATACTTCTCAGAAAGAAAGCAGTACACCGTATATAAAGGGAAGTCTTCCACTTTATTGCCTACTGAAGTTGGTGTCCCTCAAGGTACTGTTATTTCTCCTTTTCTTTCTTATTTCCTCTTACGTGACCTGCGTCACTCTGATGAAATAAACCTTGTGAAGTACGCTGATGATTTAACGGTTTCAATGACTGTTAACTCCAAGCTGATTAGTGTCATAATAAGTAGTTTTCTTTCAGAAGTAATTAAATGGTCTTAGTCTAATGGTCTTAAACTATATCCTTCTAAATATCAAACTGATAATTTCAGCTTAAGGTGGAAAGACAGTTGAAATAAGTCGTAGTTTCTCATGACAGTTGTAAGACTGACGACACTGTTATTGGAGCTAGATCAGAAATTAGGTTTCTTGGACTTATCCTCTCTTCTGATCTCTCCTGATCTTCCGATGTTTCAGCGATATCCAATAAAATATTCCACCTGACATTTTACATTGAGAAATTAAGGCACTCAGGTTTAACCCAACCCCTCCTCTTACAGTTAGTAAACACTTGCATCCCACCCATTCTTCTTTATTGTTCACCCTTATTCTTTCCTGGTTTGCTTGAAACGGACTATGTCACAATTCGTAGAATGCTGAAGATTGTCAGTAGGGTGAGTGGTGTCCCAGTGGACCACATAATTAACATCGTTGTCGATAGGTACTTGATTTCATAGAATAAATTTGCTAGAGGGATTTTGTCTGACCTGGGGAATCCACTTTAACCTCAGCTCTCACCTTGCATCTCCGCCTCAGGTAGAACAAGGAGTAACTTCAGGAAACTGTATGCTCGCACTTCTGAGTATAAAAATTCTATGATAACATACTTCACACGCATTTTGTGTGCTGCAAATAGTGTCATGCGAGAATCAACTAACCTTTTTTCATCTTGTAAATAAACAATTCCCTCCATCCATCCTTATATACCTTCAACTTTTACTTTTATTATTTCTATTATATTTGTGGTCCTGTTGCTTCTTTGTTTTACTCTCATAATTGCAAACACCAAATTATCTCTATGACTGCTGTAATCTTTATTTTTCCCCTCATCATATAATGTAAAGAGAATATTATATTCAATATTTTAAAACATGCTAAGATTTCTATACTGCATTGACAATAATGTGTGAAACAAACCCACTGAAATTTTCAATTGTATTATTATTACCTTAGCTGATATCATTATTATTATTTCCAATTTATATTCTGCATGTTTTTGACATAAGCCATATTGCAAACGTTGAAAGTTTTCTGTGTGGTTAATTTCATTTATAATTTGAGGCATTAGATGCAATATTATGATTAATGCCGAAAATTCCATTCTGTATCACAACTACTGATTTTGGAATAAATTAAATCATGATTATTATTGTTTAAGGAGAGGCCAGCATCAAAGATTTCAGTGTAAGTCCTCAACAGTATTCATCATGACGTCACACCACCGTATATCCGAAGTAAATCGTCAGGTAAAAGACAAGAGAAACGTCCATGCGGTGGTTCTAAAGCTGTCAGGGTCATGAGAAACATAGTTGACTAACTCAACTCTAGGAAATAACTGTATTCCATTTGATTTAACAGTATCCTTCCTTCATTCAGATCCAAAAATAAAGTTCACCACAATCATCATTTTATTCCATTCCACCGCTGCTAATCTCGAGTGCCCAGGGATAATTTTAGGGAACTAAGTGACTGACACGAGTCTCGTGATGTATAGATCGCTTATATTCCACGTCCACTGATGCAAATATAGCAGATTATCAACAAAACACAACATTCAAAATACGCTCTCCTCATTTGAAGAAAACAAATTAGTACTACTGCTATCGTACAACTAGTAGTAGTATTCACAATTAATTCACTGGATTACTGGCAATATGTCTACAGAAGACATAGGTGAACAAGAGAAAAGTCTGAAACAGAATATAACTGAAGTCATCAACAACACGAGTATAACGCATGATGGATACAGTGAAATACTTGAGATAACAGAATCACAATATATCTGGTGTTTATTCACCGTCATAAATACAATGGATATTGAAAAAATTTTGTAAGCACACAAACAACTAATGAATTTTTGTAGGCTGAGGTCATTTACACTATTGTCTGTCTGATGCCGACAAGAGACAAGAGAGGGGGAAAACGAATGTATAACATCTACTCATCAGTGATCAGAGATAGATAGGCACAAAGATAGATGTAGCAACCCACACAAGAATTCGTGACCCCGTCAACATTTCTAATTAGACAATCACTTTCTTTCACTTTGATAATAACGAGAATATTTGAGATTAATCAACAAGCATTGTACATAATTTGCCTTCGATATTGTGTGAAATTGTTGCACAGACATCAACAAGTAATGAGTGCCTGATGATGATGATGATGACGGAGCGCATTACGCGATGGCTAGCTACAGTCGAGCAAAGACAGTGCTGATGGAGCGATTCCACATGTCGTCACAGATCATGTTGTGTGGAAGACGACATTTCCACATCAGACGCCCTCATTTTGATGGGGAATAATTTGCATCCAACTCGCAGTAATTAGGTTTCAGGATGAACAGAAAGGCACCACATCATCAACACGATAGCGGTTTGACAAGGAAAACCAAGTGAACACTGGAGCAGTGTCTGGCCTCAGATACTGGTACTTGGATGTGAAGTTTTCATTGATTCTACTGGACATAATGCTTTCGACTGGGCGAGAATCAATCTTGAATAGCGGAGAGGTGGACTGAGGTGGAAAGAGGGAAATTGATATACCTGTGAAGCAGTTAATGGAGCGTCAAGTTTGAACTTATTATGAACTCCTTTTCATTGAAGACTCAAAGTCAGCTTTTCATATATTTTGCCATCAACCTACATGATTATGACGCGCAAACAACTGTGTTTTCAAATAACACTCCAGTATGAAGAATAACTTCTGTAAACTGCACCATTAGTGTTCTTCATAATCTCGCATCATACGGATCAGCGAAATCTTTAAGTGCATTTAAGGTGCATTTTCGAAAATTGTTATGACATCACTGATTGTGCCTCTTTAGTGAAACCACATAGTCCTATGTGTATAACATTAAATTAACACTGTGTTACCTAATGGTGATAGCAGTATCCTTACTATGCACAACATCAGTTTACATGCATGCTATGGAATTATTCCGTGACCAGTACCCACATACACACCACATGTATGAGACTGATGGATCCTATGATCCATCGTGATTCGTGGGGATATTTCGAAATATATTGTTCGACAAAACGATTGTAATACAGTGTTTGAGGATAATATCTTGACGTTTCCTAAGAAAATCATGATTTCACAGTAGGTTCTTTGAAAAACGCAGTGAGATGAAACAGTAGATCTGTGAATTACTGTGTAGCACTACACCTACATCTACTGAAGTGGCACTCCAAACATGGATTGTGGTCTATGGAAAGCTTCGCCTAGATGATACACAGATGATGTAGAGTCCGAGAGCGCTTTGGAGGCAGTTCAAAGTTTTCAATGGCGTGAGTGATTATAACTTGAATGCCGTAAGCAGCTTATTTAACCAAATATGCACCTCACAAATCCAAGTTGAAATAGTTAAGGATGAATAACAAACAAAGTGTGAGTGAGTGAGTAATCGCTCTCTAGTAGCTGAATAAGTGAGCGAATAGCAGCTAGGTCTCACTTATTTATATGATTTCTCTAGTAGAATTGGAGAGAATATGGACACTTTCTTGATAGGATTCTCTTGTACCAAAGGCACTGTATCACAGTGGAAATCATATCGAGTGAAAATTCGTTGTATATTTTTATCAGCGATGAATTAACTGTCATGCTAATATGTGTAGTATCATGAGATGTTGTTGGTATGTTTAGTTGAAAATGGTTTGTCTTTATCGGCCAGGCTGGCTCTATGACGGTTATGGAAACCTCCGTGTATTACTGCGGCGTCATCTGCAAACGATTAAATACCCCACAATTCAATAAAGTAGATTTTGACACCTTTATACCTCTAAACGTTAAATGCTTTCCACTCCTAACTACATTCAATATGCGATTTATATTTGTATGTGTCTAAATCTTCACTTAAAAGACAGAAAGATCGAGCCAAAAAATATTTACTTTACAATTAGATCCTCATCTCTGTCTCTACTCTCTTTCTGTCTTCTAAAAATCGTCACTGGTGTCGAATTCAATATAGTCATTGCTGACAAGTGAGCTAGTAATTTAGGCTACCCATGCCCCCGACAGCCATACAACAAATACATGGACGTTTCTAACGTTTTTTTAGGGACTTGCGTTGACATTTTCGATGCTCGCCTCCTCGTCAATGTGGAGGCAACCACGAAACTGCCGCATAACAACATGTGCACATTGAGCCTACGACGTGACCACATTAGCACCCAACCAATGCACCATTGTCTGTTTCTTCCGTCACAGTTGGCGGAATATACTCACTGGCATTCAGTAGCACAGCTTAATGACTGCCAGTGCACTCAAAGTGATATATATTAACATTGTGAACTTCTGATCACAAGATTAGGACATCCACTCCCAGTCAAACACTGATGAGGAGTGGACAGTCACTCTGTGATTCAAGTGCTTCCAACTTCACGCTGAGTGCTTCTCTATTTCCTGACACACATTACCAGCCTCAGTGATTATCAGCTGATGGAGTTCTTTTTAATCATCATTTAAATTCATGACGTGCATTTTGTCATGTCTTGTTTGCGTAGAGCTACACGGATGTGTTCACATCTCACTCAGGGAGTCATATCAGATCTGTCAGTTTGGCGAATATAGATGTAGATGAGTAAAATTAGTTGTTCCCTGAGACTGATATGCCACATGTCACCTCGACGTTGGTAAATTATGAATGTGGATAGCTGGTCGACTGCTTGGTTTTGGAAACTGCGTCTTTCTCATTGTTTCCATGCTCCCGAATAGGAGGTCAGTGATGCATTTTGGAGCAGGAAACATTCTCATGTCAGGTTTGCGAGGTGAAGTTGCTGGCATTGCAACCAACTCGCCATCCTCAGCGCCAGATAATGAAATAGGTGAAGATTCAGAAGTGAGTCAGTTAGAATCGAACTCTTCCACTTGAGTGTTTGGCGTTAGTTTGGAAGGCTACTATTCCGGCGAAGAAATGCAGTATACAAGTACACACTTTCATTGAGGCTTACCTACAGATTCATTCAATCCAATAAATTGCAATTTTTTCAGAAATACAGTGAATGCCTACTTCTGATGACTACCGCAATCGCATGAAGCAGATATCCAGTTCTCAGTGGTGACAAGGGTTCTCTAACAGAAATTAGTCAGTGGTCACATCAGAAAGAGAAACCAAATCTATGCAACTCTCTTCATGTATGACATGGATACAAGTCAGGAAATAATAAAATTCAGTTGTTGCAAGCAGAGAACGTGAATTCGTGAATAATTATCAAAAAAACAATAAATTATTTATCAAAGTAATCATAGATATTCAGACTTACTCACATATACATTTAACTAACTGACTTGCAATTCTATCAGAAAGCGTTTATTGATGAGCAAATGCATTAAGAATATTTCTTCACAACTTTCATCTTCATTGAATTTTAGTCTGACCTTGACTGTCACTACTCTCAACATCAGTGTCTGTTACACCACTCTACTCTTGTAGTCTGCCTATCACAAAAGAAACATATACTCTTGATTTTTCTTAGAAGATGGAAAGAGACGAATGATATAGTCTGACAGCCCACAATGTTTCTCATTCGCTGGAGAATCAAATTCCAAGACTATATAAGATGAGACGCTTGAGAAGCAAGTCAGTCTGCGAGATGAAGATTATTTACTTGATCTGCATTGTATCGTTGGTTGTCTTTGGAGATGTCGGTGAGTGATGGTTTTAACTTGACAAACGCATTGTTTTCCATTCCTGTTTGTCAGATGTGTGAAATGCATTGCTGTTGAGATTTGCATTCGATCTGCAGTTCGAAGTTAAATATTGTCTTCAGTGTTACACGTTGTCTATGTGAGATTTCGAATTCCACAGTGTGCACATTGTAATGAAGAACTTTAAGCTCCACATTTTATCACATTTTGTGTGTCCAAGACAAACAATCACTGAGATAAGGGAAGCAATCATGTGTTTTTTATTTGTTCAACAGAATTTGTGTTTACCTTAAGTTAGCCGTGGTTGGAACGTAGGAAACTGGGGAATGTTGGATGGGGATACACGCCTTGAATACCCAAGTATGAAGCATCAGTGTACTCCTGTGAAACAAGTTCAATGCGCCTCAACTTGTATGATTGAGTTAGTCTGAAATATATAACCACACGAATTTGTATTCCTCTGCATTTTTTTTCTTGCGTTTACATGCATTCTGAGAACTAATCACTATTTGTACAAATGTTATAAGGTTTTCCTAAGGTTGAAAGTATGAGAACACCTGTGGACAATGCTGGTAAGCTGTTTTCATGAAGTAAATTTTCGTGAAGTATATTTAACTAAAATATTCTGAAATATACCCTCAGTCAGCTAATCGCTGATTTTTCGCATGCTCCATTTTTTCCCATGAGTGAACAAATTAGTATTATGGTGACCGCCACTTGATAAAAATCATCTTCCTGTAGTGATGTTTCCTCTCAAAAAATTCCAGTTGTATCATCTCTCGATGCGCTGGTCGCAGAAATGGTTTGATTGGTGGTCTTTCCCCATTAAACATATCTTTGTCTTAGTGAAATTCCAGGAGACTGCCTATCTACGGAGAACACAAAAAGACATGTCTGTAAAGGCAAGGATTTATGTCTGGCATGCATGAATACATCCATTTAAGGCATTACGCTTCCTTAGATCTGCTCAAAGAAGGCACGCTAGTGTAGAAAATGCCAGACATATAGGCATAAGCATATGTAGGCATTTGAAAGCTTATGCTTGATACTACTCAATCAAATCTATCCAATGACTGATCCAGATTTATGTCGACTTGCAGTGGAATGATAACGACATTTTTCAATTTTTCCAATGTACAAGTGGCGGCTAATGCCGAATAGGCTGACGTAGTTTTAAATGGGCCTCCATTGAGACTTGAGATAGACAGTGCCTCAGGTTCATCATTGTCCTCAAAAACAGTTGCTATCTTTTTATTGTGTCGGACGTAGCAGACAAATGTGCTGTGAATTTTGATGCGAATCTTGAATGTGCAACATTGTTTTCGTGAGATCAGTGTGATTTGCAGATAGTTGGTTCATTAATGATACAACGGAATAATTCGAGTCCTAGTGACTGATCACTCTAATACTCAGTCTTCTTCTATCTCAGTTTACTTCACTGGAAAGTTAAGTACGTGGATTAAGAGCCAGCTAGCACGAACCATCATGTCTACGTGATATTTCTGACAAATTCAGGGCAAGGCAACTTGGATAAGAGCAACTGTTGTGCTGTCCATTCCATACTAATATGAGTTGAGAGATGAGTGCTGCTTCGAATGTGACAGAAGTATGAATAGTTTGTGTTCAGTGATATGAGATCTGGTTGTGGGTGCAGGGTCGGTGTGTATCTGTATTCTGCGGACTGACCTACATAATAAATTGTAATGAGTGCAAACGACATAATGCCTACAGACTTCCTCGATGTCAGAAAAACGCGTCAGGTTCACCTTTGGTGAATTCTGGACAGTTTTCGTGTGATGGAGAGATGCCACTTATTCATATACGACGAAATATACGTTTGAAATCGGTGAGCAGGCATGGTGATTGAAAATACGTGTATGAAGTATCCACGGCATTGTTTCACGGAGCTTTGACCTAAAATAATGCACCAAATGAGTTTCGATTCATACTTCATTTTATGCGATCGTCACATCACATCTACACCACAAGATCACGGTGTTTGTTCAGAATTCATTTTAGGCAAAAAATACAATTGGCAGGCATCACTGGGCCATGAAGAATGTACAGTAGAAGATTTGTGAAGAAAGAATAATTTTCACTGCTGCCAAGATATTCCATTTTGAATAACACTTTGTATGGGTTTGTTTTCAGATAATGTCGTGGTAGAAATGCATTCACCAAATGAAGGTATGTGACTGAAATGAGTGTGATTCATTGATTTCTTATTGGTTTTTGTATAAATGGGATGCGTGGTGGTGTTATTATCTCTCCCTCTAATTGCATATTTCTGCCCATGCACATTGATACTCAATGGCAAATCACAATGTTGAATTTGGGGGGCAAACGAGATTAAGCAGTCATTTGGACAAACATCCACATGATACATTTAGATGATTCCCCACATGTGTGACTTACCTGAAGTGCTTTATCCCTCTCTAGTTATACTCATGCAGCGATTCCAGAGTGAGATGCATTGATGGAGGTAGGCTGAGTATTTATCACTATTGAAATATCAAGCAACACATCATCAGGGATTTAATTACTTGAAAATGATGTCTTCTAGTCACTGCAACAGTTACTTTTACTAATTTTCTTCAAGTCAGTGTGTCACACTGCAGTGAATGGAAGTGTCGGCTACACTTTGACGAATGTCAGAATTCATCCTGAATATCTCTCACACTCGGACTTATTAAGTGACTGTCGTTCAAGTCGACAGCCATCTTACAGAATTCGTCTGAATATATATTGTTTAAGTTGTGAATAGATTGACTTGTATTCACATCTCCATCTACATTTTCGATTGTAGTTACGTATGCAATGGTGATGAATGGTGAGCAAACGCTGATTATGCATTTATAGAATATTTGTTCTCAGTCGACTTTGCTTTATGTTCAATTCACATATCGCTAAATAGCTCACTTGATGATACTTGAGTGTGACCAAACAGAGGGGGAGGTGTCTGTGGAATGACATGGAGTGATATATGATCACTTTATTGGTTCTTCAATAAAGAGTCGTTCAAAGGATGTTACAATAATCGTTATAAAATACGCATTCTGAACTTGTTATATGTCTCCATTGTATGTGCTACCGGTCCAATATTTATGAAACGATTTGTTTCAGTGTCACACTACACAGAATTTACCATGTCATTTACTGTCTCATACTTTATATACAAACAACTTTTGTGAGGATGTTTTTAACATCGAATACACTTGAAGCGATTTGCACATCACATCTTAACCACAGAATAACGGTGGTTCATCATAATTCAGTTGAATCCAAGTATGTAATTAGTACGCATCAGTAGGCCACGAAGAATGTACAGTAGCACACTTTTTGAGGAGTTTATTATTTTTAGCGCTGTTAAGATATTCCATCATGAATAACATTTCGTATGAATCTGTTTTCAGGTATTGAAGATGATTATGTCGTTTATGTCTGAGATGATTGTACCTCACTCAGTGAATGTTTCGAGTGAACACTTTCGACTTCGTGAAACTTTCTTTATGGATACTGTTCATTAATTTGTAATTGAAAGTTATGTTTTATAAATATAAGTACCAATCGCATTCTTAACTCTGCATTGTTGTTATTTTGCGATTCGACAAGCACTCAAGCGATTACTAAAACAACATCAGAAATTAATCGACAGCGGCTGTTCATTTGTGAAGACAATTAATAATGCACATCTCGAGAGATCTAGTCACACACGTTGATTACAGTGAATATGCCTTCTAGTTTAATTGCATATTCTTCAAGCAGTCAATGAAAAATGGGATGTTGTACGATTCAAGTATTCTAGACCACGGTTGAGGAAAAGATTAGGGATTTGCTGCAAGGCTTTGATTCGCCTATCTGAGGTATTTTAACAAGGCTGACTTTCATCAAACTCGTAGGCAGGTTCATTTCCCTACTTCCTAACCGTCGGAAATATCTGCATTACGGTATTTGTTCGGGGGCTGAGGAAACCGTTTCAGTGCTGTTTGAGGAATTCCGTTCAATCGTGATGTCTTCCCAGGTTGCTTTGTGTGAGTTGATGATATTTAAAAACTGCCTGTTTGATGGAGATTTGGTGTCGAGTGGCAGTTCTGCTCTCTCTGCTTCTGATATTTTCGAATATCATGCGAATGCTTTGTGGCCTCACTTTTCATTTAGCGGCCATATCCGCTCTCAGGTTCCAGGAAATAATGAGTTAAGTATTGACGTTGGTGTTGTCCTTCGAGATTTCTTTCGCCGATTATTTTAATCTTCCTGCGTTGAATTTCTGGCAAGTGCCGATTGGTGAACTAAGTATAGTTAGGTAATAATTAATTATGACATTAATAGTAATAACAAGATCAGTAATAACAGTGCAACAAATGACATCATTGATTTTCCATCCCAGTGGGATCTAGTCCTCCTAGGACCACAAGGAAGCGTGACTCTCAGCTGTTAGCCTTTATTTCCAACATGGAACGTTGTGTTATTATCAAGATATTCCTCTGTTGACTTCCACTGTCCCACACACCTGTTTATTGCAGTTCCTCGTAGCTACTAGTATTGCTGTAGTTGACGTGAATTCATTAGGTCCCTGATGTAAGTATAGTCTATGACATCGCCTGATTACCTTGCTTTCACTATAGGGAGTGATTTGGAAGTGAACAGTCACTGATTGTGGGACGGTATGTGAGTGAGATCAATGTGTTGATGAAAGCTTTCACTAGTGCTCACTGCTGGACAATTAACAGACACGTGTCACCTGTGGATAACGCAGTATCAGCTACACACATTTCAATCATCTGTGCTGTAACACAAAACAGAATATTTATTTAGATGACGAATGCAGTCACTCGACCGTTCAGTAATTGGCTCGGTGAGAGGAAGTGGTTTAGTCATCAACAAAGTGATGATATGTGATGCGATGCACTGAATTTATGTACAATAAAAGGCAGGCAAATTAGAGGGTTGAGTCATATCATGTAACTCCCTTGGTTGAATAGAATTCAACTGAAGCTGAACGAGAGTCAGGTTGACAATAGTCGTCACTGAGGATAGAAATTCAATAGGGACATTAGGGAAGAGATTTATGTGTGCGGAAAATTCAGACTGAGTGTAGATTTCTTGTCGGAGCAAACTCGTTTTGAATACAGAGTTTAGGATTTAACACGTGAATCACCACCACTTCTGCGGTGTAAAGAATACTCATGCGTTCTCTTCTAACAGTTTCTCAAGAATAGTGTATACAACAAACAAATTCAACTCTCCACTAGCTTGGTGTCCATATACTTTCAGGTATTCGAGGATACATATGTTGCTAGGGGTATTTTTCCTCCCTAATCGAACCATGAGAGTAAGTGTTCGATCATACGTTCGAAGAAAATCCAGTGAGTTCGACCGACGTGCCCAGCGCCACACGAGTAGATGAACTGGTAGAAATATACGGACGAGGCAAACAGTTGTGGATTGTGCTTCACATTAATGCAAACATTTGGTTTCATCGAGGCAGTAAGCTGATGTTCAGCAGTGAAGAACGCTTTCCTCAATGAGCTGGACAAGTTGTTTCTCAGAAATACTGCCAGTGAGTCTTCACTTGGTTGAAGATTCAAGTTGGGAGTTTAGGCGAGCAGAATTTCTGTGTGTTCTCAGTGGTATGCAGTTTAATTGATCTTGTGAGGAAAATTTTTCCTAGTATTAATTTTCAAGAAGGATCCTTCAAAGAATGTTCAGCTCTTCTTCCACAGTGTCAAGGCTCTACGTCTTGAGCACTGTGTGCCTCAACTAACGGCTGAAGTTTAATTATGTATATAGAGGCACCTAATTATGAACTTTAGTGAGTTTCACGCGTCATGTCAACTTTCAAGGATGGGTGCTTTCAGTGACGCAACTTTTCCGCATCTTCTTTCAGTTGATGAAAGCCTATGAAATATTTTTGTGTCGGGCTCTTTCTCCAATGTGAGCCGCATTACAGGATATCAGCGCAGTGGAAAACGTCTATGATGTCATTTGGATTCCTCTCAATATTGGAGAAATTGAAAGTAACGTCTCCTTTTCTTGTGTTTTCCTTCATGTTCCCCAATGGAAAATAGGGCTTCAAGCTAGTGGCTTGAAGTTTATCTAGCGGTGTTTATTTTATAGCATGAGTTTGCTAGCCTCATGCCCAACCTTTCCTCTATACCAGGATTATTTTTGGCTTAGCAAGGTAAAGGAGTGCATCGGCCGGGAATCGAACCTCGGATCATGTGCATGATCGGCGAGCGTCCTAACTGCTATTCCACCGACGCACAATCGTCTACTTATCTCCATCATAAACCTAGCGTGTCAAGAATTTTAACCGTGTGCGTTTCACTAGTTCTGACATAAAGATATCTATCTTATAAATTCCCGCGCAGATTGATTTCCAATGGCTATTCACTTTCTACCAAACTCATCTGAGGAACACATCTGTCACTATTGGGAAACTAACTCTCTCTAAACTGCTGCTGACAACATACGTTCGAAGAAACAATTTACATATTATATTTTTCGTAAGTCTCTCACATTCCACTGAATAATGACTTCAGCTGAATGGATAGTTCTCATGAAACTCAAGTTCACCATGTGAAATTCTTTTTTCTCGTTGATGAATGTATTTTCAGTAATTAGTCTCACGAGGGATTCTGGATAGTGGTTTCACCGTCCAAGTTCCAATCGTGGCATATTATCTCCACCATAAATTCACACTCCATCGTAAATGAAGGCATCGACTGGTATCGTGAATATGATTTCATATATTACAATATTGCAACTCACCTACTTTAATGCATAATCTGTAGCTCGCGATTTCTCATAGCATATTTTGATAAGCCCGAGAGCCAAGACTCACAAAAAAATTAAAATGTAGTAGTCTTAAGAGATTTCTCAGCCCAAAGTCGAAAGTCATATAATCTTTCGAATATTCATGTGTGTATTTGGCACAGTGGTGGAATGCTCGCCAACCACGAAGGTGGTTCTGGGTTCAATCCTCAGCCAGTGTACTCCTCTAACTCGGTCAGCCAGGATTAAGACTGGTGAAAAGGGAAGGTTGTGCATGAGTCTAACACAATTGCTACTGAAACTGCATAGCTCTAGCTTGAAGTCCCTTGATGTTCCACTGGGAAAGTAAAGGAATGAAAACAAATATTCGTGTGATCTTCTGTTTCAATATCCTGTTTAATGATTATATTCAATTGAAGTACACAATCTCTCCTCACATACTGATATTGAAAAATACCTGAGGTCACCATATCGTTATTTTGGTGGTTAGTGGCTAACACTGGAATCCAGACACACAATTGCCTCCTATTCAATGCTCCTTATCGAAATGTGGGCGTTACTCAATGAATGATAATCTACCCACAGAGATCAGAACAAATACCCTTCACTTCATTTGCTGAATTCCTATCAACTAGACAGCAAACAATAATTTCGAATATCCTTCTCATAAGTAATCACTGTTGCAGTAAGTACAATTTTATTGTTTGAGAGAATGTCCGCTGAGTTGAAGCCTCAATTGGAAAGCCATCACTGACTAGAATGCTGGTACATCTTGCTAATGAATCTTATTTGTGAAGAAATTCACCTCATGTATTTTAATGCTGACCACGATCAACTAAAATAACACAGTCTGTCTACCACTTTAAAGACATGCGAACAACTGCTTTGAACAATAAGTCCTATTAAGGATACTAATATTATTATTTATTCTAGAGCAGCATTTGCGATACAGTGAGGAATTTTCAGCTTTTTGTTCAATACCTCAAATACTTTACTGAACCACGACAACAAAATTAATAAATTGCAGTAAACACTTAATCAGAACTGATGGTATCAATTTTGATGTAAGCAGAAACAGAGGGACCGAGATATACCAATGTAAAATGATAAGAATAAAAGTGTTAGTATTATTATTACCAAATTAAAAGTTGATGGGGATAATGTGGCCATGGGATTAAAAATTACCAAATTTATCACACAAGACGTGGATGGACCAAATGAGACATAGTTGAGATTCTTTATTTAGTAGTAGGATAATACAATCTTGTCTACTGACTCCTAGCCCTAAATAATGAGATGCGAGGGAGGGAGGGAGACTTTTAAGTAAAGAGAATGTTGAGAGTCGAACAATATGCTTTCAGATCACTTCACACACGAGTTCAGACGTCTGTCGACAATGATAGTAACCAGTTGACTAAATAGCACACAACTTACCCACTTACAATATTTAATACACAGACTATCAACTACACCGGATGATGACCAATGGAAAGAAATCATTGTTATTCAAGCGATGGTTTGTAGTGATTTGATTGGTTACAGGATTTCATCATGAGCTGACATCAGTTAAAGACCCATTGGGAAACCTAGGAGTACTGGGCAACCGCTTCGTCCTAGTATGGGACTCTTCAGTGGTACGTACCCACCGGGATTCAAACCCAGGATCTTCTGGTTACAAGGCCAGCGAGCTTGTAGGCAATTATTCCACTGGGACTCGATCCAATGGCCCATGATTTTCTGTGAATTTACGAAAAAGCGCAACCTCAAGCGAATGTCTTCGGCAAGTATTTGTCCTCACACCCGACCTGCTGCATCCAACTGTTTATGACTTCTCACTCACTGTGTTATTCAAAAGTTACTCGACAACAACTACTCGAAAATATTCACCGGAGATAATGCAAAGAAGAATAAACAAAGGAGAGGGAAAACAGAAATTGAGATCAAAGTGCACTATGAACGAAAAAGGGTGGCAATTCCACATCAAAATGGTACATCAGAGGCAATTTCGAAGAAACCACACAATTATTGACAGTCGTACCACGTTCAAACTACTGAACCCACTTAGTGAACAGCTGATTGTTTATTCCCCGTGTTGAATTTTGACATCATGCTTTCCTAATAATATGCATATTTCCATTTATCCCGTTACTCTCTATTAATGTCTCTACCGAGCCATCTTCAGTTATTCTTAAAATGAGAAGAAATACGTAGATATATCACAAGTTTTATTTACTTCTCGAAGTCAATAGCAGCAGTTTACCAGCTGAATTATATCTTATTCACTGAGATGCGCACTTATCAGTGATAAAGACATTTTTCAAATTCCGAGTTAAGCAGGGAATTTCTTATCAACTGAAGTGAAATACTTGGAGGTTTCTCGTTTCATTCATGGTGACACCCATTTGGTGATTACAGTTTATAATTGTATTTCAACAGTTAACACACAACGATAACTCTTCGCATTCCGATCGTATTTTCAGCAAAATGACTGCGTTGTGATCACACCAAATGTTGGAATTGGTTTGTCATTATTTCACACCACTGTGATTTGTAATCATATATATGTGGTCAATATTTTGTTCATAATACAAGGGATTCTCAAGGTGGAGCTAAAAGCCTTGAGGATAGCTGGGGATAGGCCACAATGCAAGTTAAACACTCACTTACTGAAGGACACAACCACAAAGGACACTTCACTGCAACTGTCCGAGCAAAGCAGGAAAGACTACGTGCCATCACTGAAGATCCAGGCGTGGAAGACCACTGAAACTCCTTGAAGGTGCTTTTCAACGAAACGTGTTCAACGATTTAAGGAAGAAAGAGGAGACAAGACAAGGAATAGCTATTAAGGGACACTTGGAAGCTAAAAGAGGAGTGGAGAATGGTGAAAGAGAAAATGATTCAATACAAAGACGGGCAAAAGAAAAAGACACTGAGCTCAACTTACAAAGCGCTGGACAAAGAAGTGAAGAAGAGTGCTAGGAAGGACAATAGACGATTCTGCGACAACCTGGTCACTGAGGCTGAAAAGGCTGCGGGTAAAAGGTTCCTGGGGACACTATATCAGATAACCGAATCTCTATCCTGGAAGAGATCAACACAAGAGAAACCTATAAAAGACAGCCAAGAAAACCCAATTATCAAGGAAGATAGACAGGTTAAAGAATGAGCGGGTCACTTCAAAGGACTCTTGAACCGACCACCACCTGCAACCCGTCCAGAAATACCAACAACAGCACGTGCACAACTGCAAGTTGACACCTACCCTCCAACGAGAGCTGAAGTCTTGAATGCAATCAAGCCTCTGAAAGCTAGAAAAGCAGCTGGACCAGATGGAATACCCCCTGAAGCACTGAAAGCAGACCCAGAGACGACAGCAGATATGGTGTCTCCATTATTGCACAAGGTTCAGAAGGAGGGAAAGATGCCTACTGACTGAAGGAAAGGTTAACTCGTGAAACTATCAAAGAAGAGCAACCTAGCCCTCTGCAAGAACTGGCGAGGACGCATGCTCCTGTCGACACCAAGTAAAAACCTGAGACGCATCATCCTGGAGAGAATAACGAACGCACTGGAGACGGAACTTCGATCAGAACAAGCTGTATTCAGGAAAGGCAAATCATGTTCTGACCAAATCGCAACTCTACGCATCATCATCACACAACAAAGCATAGAATGGCTATCAAACACCTACCTCAACTTTATAGACTTTGAGAAGGCCTTCGACAGCGTTGTTCGTGAAGTAATTTGGAAATTACTCGAGTACTATGGCGTACCCCAAATATTCATCAACCTTATTCAACAGCTGTACGACAACGGCACATGTCGAGTGATCCACAACGGAAAACTCAGCGAAGTGTTTGTAGTGAACACAGGAGTCAGACAAGGGTGCTTATTATCACCAATGATATTCCTAATTGTGGTGGACTGACCGGATTATACGTCAGACAGTGAGTGGGAAACGAGAAGACAGGGATATCCTGGACCGACGTGAAGAACCTAGAAGACCTGGATTTCGCGTGTGGATGATTTATGTTTGATGTCACACAAAATCGAAGGCTTTCAAGCGAAAACCGACAAAACTGGTCGAAGAAGCAGCCGGCGAAGACAAGACTCTAAGTGAACATAGACAATACGGAGGTGATGAAAATAACCATACAATAATTGCAACAGCAGCAATAACATCCAGTGCCAATCACCATCGACGGGAGGGATTTGAAAGAGGTTACTTCATTCACTTATCTAGGGAGCATTGTCTCAACTACAGGAGGAACGGACGAGGATGTCAAATCGAGAATCGGGAAGGCGAGAAACACATTCATTCATCAACCTGAAACCAATCTGGAAATCTTCGTCGCTCAGCATCAATAACAAAATTCGGTTGGATTTTCAATACAAGAAGGTCAAGTTGGTCAGTTCTTCTATACGGATCAGAAACTTGGCGGGTGGGTCACAAAGAATATTTCCAACACCCTGTTGCAGACTTTTATCAACAACTGTCTTCGCTTCATACTGAAGATCAGATGGCTGGTGAGAAACACCATCAAGTAACTATGGGAAGAAAGAAAACAAGAACGAATCGCCAGCCAACAAATATGCAGGAGAAAGTGGAGATGGATTGGACACTCGCTGAGGGGACCGCTGGCTGTCATCGCGCGTCAGGCCATCACTTGAGTGGAAACCGAAAGGGAAGCGGAGAGTGGGACGTCTGTGCAAGGGTGACAAGGGGAAGATCGTGTGAAGAGGAGTTGAAACAGTATGGACTAACATGGATACAGGTGTAAAACACAGGAAAGGAGAGAAGCAAGTGGAAACGTGCAGTTGAAGCCCTATGTTTCACTGGGAACCAAAGGGAACAATAATAATAATAATATTTTGTTCATTCATTACTGTGTATTAAGAATTCTATTCAAGGTGGTTGACAGTTGTGCTGTGTCAGCCTTGTTTTTGTATCTGATATGGCTCTAATGCATAAAGATTCTCTTATTAGTCTCCCTTTCCATTCGTTCACATTCGATTTCAGAATATAAACGTTATCCATATCAATGTTTTGGTTTCTGTCTCATTCATGTACAGTTAGCTATAGGTGAATTTCCTTCTAAGTTTCAGTAAGCTTATGTTCCTGTCGAATCACCTTCAATTAGGTCCTGTTTTTAATTCAGTCACTGAAATGCCTGTATAGACGAGGAGGTTTCTTTACTACTTTGTCGGAAATAAGTACATCAAGTGTAAACCAGGATATTTATGTTATTTATGATGAAATCGATTTCTCACCCATCATACTATTGTGACTGGTTAATATTTGGAAAAAACAGTCATCTTTAATTACATGAGTGTTCACTGACAATATTCAATGAGTCATGCCGATTAACACAAATATGTGAAAAGAAAAACAGGGATCATGATAATCCACACTTTTTTGCTCATTATATGCGCATGCGAAAACACTGTCATTCACAATCACTCAATCGTGACATGATTAGATATAGTAACCAGTTAAAATGTCATCTGAGTTATCCGTTATCATTCGAAAATATACATCAATATTTACACTATAATTAGGAATGAAAACACTTTTACGGGTTAATCTGATCAAATGATTCACTGCGTCTTTGAGATATCAGTTGATGGTTGCACGTACGTACACATGAACAAGGATAAATCTATAAAAGCAGATGCAGCGATTCATCGAGTGAATTCGTTCCACTCTGCTTTGGTGCAGACAATCATGTTCGAACCGAAAATGCTTGTGTTGATCTTGCTGATTGTGTTATCGTTCACTGGGGTAAGTCGCAGTACTATAAGTGTATGTACCATTGATATAAGAATAAAACTTGTGCACTGTGATAGAGTGTCATTCCATTATGGGTACACTTTGTTTTGATAAAGTCTCACAGTGTTGTTATACAGTAATGTTTACTGATGACGTTCCCAGCACAATTTATTGCTGCTCGTAATCATATCAAGGTAATCACACGACTTCCTAAATTCATTTATATAGTTCCATTGTTTTTCTCTTGATTTTCACTTGATTTGATTGGAAATAGTATTTTCCATATTTAAGGTATGATGGATGAGTCATTCTTATTGCATGTGTTGGGTGTAGACTCGATGAACAAGGATTCAGTAATCAACTTCTCTCTCCACCTACCTAGATTACTTTTAAGAATTTTAACCCTCTCCCACCCACCCTATTGTAAGGTTGTGTGTTAGCGCATGCATTGCAATTGCTGAGCTTTTTTCTAAATTACTTATCTTCTCGGGGTCAACCATTCTTACCTTAGCTAAATTCTTATGTTCCGACAATCAGACTACCCCTGACCTACTAGTTTGACCTATGTAGTTGACCTCACAGTCATTGCATGGTATTTTGTAAATAATATTATTTTGTCTAATTGGGTCAACTGGGTCCTTTAACCTACAGAGCTTGTCTCTGAGTGAGTTTGTAGGTTTAGATGCCACCCTAATTCCTATTTTATTCAGAATGCTTCGTAGTGTCTCAGATGTCCCCTTTTTATATGGTATAAATGTGGATGACTTATATTCTGTCTTATTTATGTTATTATTACTAGTTTCACAATTATTTTTATTTTGTTTTTGGCCTTTTTCGATCTTCCTGATGAATTTTATAGGATAGTTATTCAACACCAACACTTCTTCTATCTGTTTTATTTCATCATTTAGGTCTTTTTAAAATTGATGGAAAAATTATTTTTACTTCATCTTGAACCCGCATCGAAACGTTTTAATGATCCTAAACAATTTTCATACAAACATGGTAGAATTACCTTGGATGCTGCGGTTGTCTTATATCACAATGTTGTCTCTTGTGTAGACAAAGGTGCTAAATATGTTCGTAGTGCTTTCTTAGACTACACATCTGCTTTTGACTCCGCCTTTTGTTAAATAAGCTATCGTTGACACAAACAGGATCCTGGGCTAAGAGTTGGTTGCATTCCTATTTTTCTGATAGAATGCAGTATACTGTATATAACGGCAAATCTTCTTCTACCTCGCTCACAAAATCCGATGTTCCACAAGGTGCTGTCCTCTCTCCTTTTCTTTTTTCTTTCTTCCTACATGACCTACCTCATTCAAACGAAACTAACTTTGTCAAATATGCAGATGATCTGACTGTATCACTGCCTATCACTTCCGAGTCTGACAGCTCCAAACTTAATAGCTTTCTGTTGGACATCAACAAGTGGTCCAAGTCAAATGGTCTTATATTAAATCCTTCCAAATGTCAGGCGCTTGACTTTACTTTCAAGCATCGACGTGACTTACTTGAACTAGTTAACTCGCATGATCCCTGTAGCATAGATGGTACGGAAATTGAAACCAAATCAAGCATTAAATACCTTGGATTAGTTCTCTCCTCTGACCTTTCATGGTCATCCCACATCTTATCTATCTCTAAGAAAATTTTTCGTCTTACCTTCTACATTAAAAAGTTAGGACAATCAGGTATCAACGAACCTTTAGTTTTGCAATTTTTAAACTCCCGTATTTTACCTATTGCACTCTATTGCTCTCCATTAATCTTTCCTGGGCTTCTCAAAAAGGATTATATCATATTACGAAGAGTATTAAATGCTGTGAGTAGAGCTTGTGGTCTGCCACTGCATGAGCTCGCTAATACTATAGTCGAGAGGCATATAAATTCCTGCACGAAATGGGCAAAGGCTATACTGTCAGACCCTCTGCACCCCCTTTATTCACACCTGTCCCCTTGTATCTCACCAGGTAGGACGAGAAGTCAATATAAAAAGTTATATGCCCGTACCACTAAGTATAGAAATTCTACAATATCCTATTTAGCCCGTACTTTATGTGACGAAGACTCTGTTAGACGTGAAACTTACAAGTTACTATGTAATTAGCACAGTGAATCGCCCCTTTCATCGTTCATCTTTCTGTATTTTATGGTGTCACACTTTCTATCGTTTAATTGTTACTCTGCTATTTTATTTTAGTTGGTATCACTATTATTACCACAATTTTGTACTTTATGCATATTTTCTCCGTATGGCATACAGTATTTTGCTACGTAGCTGCTATGAAAATCGTTTTATTATCATTATGTAATGTGTATTTTTAATTTTTTTTTGTCGTTTTTGAGTAAATTAGATGCAATATGAATGCTGAAAATTCCTTGCTGTATCATTAGTACTGTTTTTTGGAATAAAGCAAAAATTATTATTATTATTACACCATCTAGCTTTCTTTTTACTAAACAGTCGAGAAACGGCAAATCATTCTCGTCGGATTCAACCTCTTTGGCTGCAACTGTTTCTTTTGTATTCACAACTCTGATTGATTAAAACGAAATCCAACGGTCTCTAGCATTCAAAGAATTCGGTGTTAAGAGACCTTTGATAATGTATTCGAAACTCAAGAGATGAAAGAAGAAGATTGTTCAATGCTGGCTGAGTGGCTTGTTGGTACGAAGGGGTGTTATAATGAAGTTTTAGCAGTTTTCACAATGACTTTATTTAGCAGCTCTGTTAGATGTTAGCGAACACGACACATTAGATTCCTAGGACAACTAATGACCTATGTGACTGACTCCACAGGAGCAGTTAATAACAATATATCTCTAATTATAACTGTCATACCAATCTAGAATTTGATGACCGATTCATTGAAAAGAATGTCGTTTATTCATAAATCAGCCAATGAGTATAAGTTTCAATTACAGGTGCATTTAAATGTTGCACATCTCTTCAGAGCTTCCGTCACTGAATAATATAGTGTTCAGCCGATGAGCACACATTGAGATATTGTGAAACAACACGAATAAGCACCCTGGCCAACAAATTAGCGTATGTTAAACAATTCAACATGTAGATTGAATTTCATAGATCATTTGATTCCATTGACTAGAATATTGATAATGGTCCCTTGTTTGGTATCACGTGAATGTGCGTCGGAATGTGACCACCATGCTAGTTAGCTCATCATCACGAAAAGGTTGGCAATGTTGTTCAATCGCGGTTATGCGTATCTTAATATGCCCGTAACAAGTAAGCTTTTTCACTAGTCGGTAGTTAAGTTAATGGACTTCTTCCAGAATTAAGACGCATTATACTGCATAATTTCCCAAATGTTTGAAAGAGATATTGAGTGGTTGTTCAAGAAATCCTTCACTTTCGTGTTCTGCTTGAGAAGAAGTCAACTTCGATAGCGATAACTCAATTGAATACGAATCGATATTTTTAGCACCCACATTTTACTTTGATATCGTAAATTTAATTGAGAGGGATGCATCGAGTAATTGTCGACGCGCGTCATGAGAAGTATTCAAATCAGGCAATTGCATAAATTAATCAACAACTGCTTTCTCTAGCTCCATACCAACAATCATATGGCCACAGAGGACTAGGAGCAAGGATCTGTGGGAGGGAAGCAAACAACAATTGATCAACTAAACACTTTTCCGGAGGAAATGTAGATGGACTGAACAACAGCTTAAGACGTCACTGTGGAAACATATCACGCATTAGATTCTGAAGCTGTATGACTGATATGAGGAGTTGTGCGTCCGAGGGTGACATGCATTTTTATTAGAACTCAAATACTATTGTTGATAACAACAACTGTCGCTTTTAGATAAGAGGATTTTCCGAATTCTAGCTCTTTATTTTTATTTCGCATCAATTCCTGGAAACCGTAGTTGTGTCATTGTGACAACAATGCGTCTTCATTATCTGGGCTGTATCTGAATTTGTGTTTCACACAAGTATAGTGAAAACAACGATATTATGTATTTCACGGTGAATGAAACTCTTATTTGATGAATGCGATACAAATCAATGAACTCTTTTCTGGTGATTATTATGATTATTATTATTATATCCTTTAATTCCGAGAGAAACATAGGGCTTGATCTGCGCGCCTTTATTACCTTCGGTTTTCTGCAAACTTTTTCCCTCAGCACCAAGTCCGCCCACATGCTTTCATCTCCTCTTCACATGACCTCCTCCAAGTCACCCTCGCACTGACGACCAACTCGCCGCTTCCCTTTCGGGTTACACTCGAGCGATGGCTTGTCTAGTGATGTCACTTGATGGTTTCCTCAGTGTATGGCCAATCCATCCCCATTTCCTCCCGCCTATTTGTTTCGCAATCGGTTCCTGCTGGATTGGTTCGTCCATTGCCAGAAATCCCTGTTGCTGATCTTTTCTGGTCGGCCATCTGATCTTGAGTATCGAGCGAAGACAATTGTTAATGAAGGTCTGAAGTTTGTTTGAGATGCTCTTTATGACGCGCAAAGTCTCTGATTCGTATAGAAACACTGACATAACATTGCAGTTGAAAATCCGGATCTTATTTTTGATGCTGAGTGGGGCTGTTGACCTCCACACAGACTTAAGAGTATTGAAAGCTTGTCTTGCTTTTCCGATTCTGGCTTTGATATCCTCGTCAGTTCCGCCCGTAGTTGAAACGATGCTTCCCAGGTAGGTAGATGAAGGAGGTTGTTTCTTTCAGGTTCTTCCGATTTTGCTGATTGTTTTCTGTTGTTGTTGCTGTTGGCCAGGAATCTTCATCACCTCTGTTTTCTCTATGTTCACCTGAAGGGAGTCCTATCTTTGATGCTTTTGCTGCCGACTTGTTGCTTTTCACTTGCATATCTTCCAGTTTGTGGGAAATCAGACATATACATCGACGAAGTCCAGATCCTCCAAATTTTTGTGTGAGTCCATTTATTGCCTGTTTCCACGATGTCTGTCGTATTATCCAGTCTACTGCAATCAGGAAGATCATTGGTGATAGTAGGCATCCATTTCGCACTCCCGTCCTCACTTAGAAGGCTTCCTTGAGTTTCCCGTTGTGGATTACTTGGCATGCAGCATCGTCGTACAACTGTTGGATGAGATGTATAATCGTCAAAGGCACCCTGTAGTAGCGATATAGTTTCCAAATCACCTCTCGATCGACGCAGTCGAATGCCTTTTCAAAGTCGATGAAGTTGAGATAGAGAGGTGACTGCCATTCCAAGCTTTGTTCAGTGATGATCTGGTCATAATCTTCGACGTTTATTCGATAAGCTATTCTGACTCACTGCTATTTATCACACATCCCCCTAAGCACGTCCCGCGGTTACTGAGGATTTCGCATATTCATGTTGTCACTTCAGCATCTCCTGTGCCTGAATGATTTCTGTTTACAAAGCATAGTGATGTCAAGGAGTACATGTAACGAAATATTTGATGGCTGCATATTACACACAAACACAGTTAGTGAACACTTTAATTATTACCCAAGGTTTGTATTTCGAAGAAACGGTGTTTTTTAATGAGTGGGTGACCTCTGATGGACCTACAAATATATGCTTATTATAAGAGTGTCTTTTGATGACGTACAGAATCTGCGAGGATGCACAACGATGCATAAGAAGTGTTATTATAAAATGATTGTCTGAAAAACCTCTGGTGAGCTATCGAATCACGATATTAGCACTCGATGAAGCTGGAATTACTAACTGCTTTCTCGTAGACTGTATACCACGTTGTTAACATTTGAATACGATGTGTTGGCTCTGTTATTAATGAAAACGATTCAAAGAAAATTGTCTTAATCATGTTATGTCAGCATGTCCACAAAGTCTTCTGATTCTCTTTACATTATTTCATTTCTTCTTAACATTTTATTGTATTAGTAATAATTAATTCCAAATTCTTGTTATGGATTTCGCACTATTCGTATTGTGAGCGTTTTTCAAAACACAACATAACACTTGCTGCCATCCTGGTATAAACTTAACATATTAATCAACATACGGAATTTTATCATAAACCCATGCAGTTACAAGCTGTCACATGGTGAGTGCTTCTAATATCCGAAAAATATGCAGTCATCTGATCACACTGAGTCTACAAGTGTTTTCATTCTTCACTTTAGTGTAATTATTGAAATGTGTTTCCAAATGGAAACCGACATCTCAAATAGCAGTTTAATTGCATCGTAACACTAATCATGTTGTGATTAAGTGATTGTGAATGACGGTGTATTATCACGTGCATATCTTGACCACGATAGTGTGGATTCATGAGATCACTGTATTTTATTCACGTTTGTGTTTTTAAGCGGTATGACCCATGGAGTACTCTCGATGAACATGCACTTAACTGCAGATGACCAATTTTATAACAGAGAGAAGTCACAATAGCTTCAGGAGCGCAAAATCCATTTCACAATATGTAACATAAATATCCTGTCTAACGGAAAACTCTTCGAAAATTTCCATTTACCAGAGTAGTAAAGATACCTGTTAACTAATCAAATGATATCACGAAATATATGTAATCTCGTATGAAATATGGGACAGCCAAATATTGCCTTTCACTTGATGAGATATTCACTCCTAGAATCGAATGTTGAAAAAATGTCTGCATCAAGGCTGAATGGAAATCAACTTGAAGCAGATCTAATTCACCTGGTGAAGTGCTTCAGGTGTACATTTGCATACAGTGAGACTCATTAACCAGAAGTCACTGCATTTCAGTCAGTGTAGCTTTTGCAAATGAAGCCTCCAACCACCAGCCATCGTTTCTCTGATGAAGCGATATATACTCAGTGGGTGACCACTTATGCTATGGATATTAGTTGGTATATGTAGCCTAGTGGATGTGGATTTGCCGACTGAATGGGACGAAATGAAGTGTCTGCATTCCAGTGTTTGCCACTAGCCAATAAAATGACTATATGTTGACTTCAGGTGGTTGTAGATGTCAGTAAACTGGAGATTGTAACAAAGGTGCGCACGGATATTAGAAACATCAGGATTCTTTTGACTCTTGATTTCAAGCGGAGAAACGTCTTTGCACTTCAACACTTTTGATTGTTGACAAGTCGTTACATTTGTGCTTATCAAAATATTAAACAAGAATGAGTGTGCTACTGATTTTGCATTGAAGTAGCTGAGGTGTATTGCTGCACTATATGGAACCGTCTTCGCGAATCGATTTGATGCGTTCATTCACAAAAAACATGAGGGATAAGCCACAACTGCTGGCCTCATCCTTATGCACCTATCAAATCACCTGCTGGTGTGAAACTAGATTATTCTGTCGCACTACCCGCAGGATCGTCCACCATATCATCGAACACTTACCCTCAAGGTGATATAAATATGAGAAAAACCACCACAGCTATATCCCGGAACAACTGATCGAATCTCGACACAATTTTAGCTCATAAAACAACTTCACAGTTAACTACAGAATGCGTGAGAATGTCTCTTGAGGAGTTCACGTAAATTTCTCCAAAGATTCGAAGCAACGGCGATTCTCATGGTGAATCCTGAACTCTGCATACACAATGTATATAAACTAGTCATACAATCTGCAATCAATCTGCTGTTTCTAATCACAGGATAGAGGACTTGAGATGTTCTCTCTGAATTACATGATTCCCTCACAACTCTTTCCTATTGAATTTCTATCCCTAACTACCACTATTCTCACCCTGACTCTTGTTCTATTTTGATTGAATTTTAATCAACCCATGGAGTTGTATAACATAACACAACCACTGAATCAGTCAGTTTTGTATTTGAGATAGATTCCCGTCGTCGCATCTCATATGGTCACTTCACTGATGACCAGAATTGTTCCTGCCCCCGACCCAACCAATGACTCTTCGAGTGACTGCATTCCTATTTAACCAAATTATTCTCTACTATAGAACAGGACAAATGATTTTTACGTAACTGAGCAGTCTTTAACTGTTTCTAGACAACCAAAAGATAGCAAACTATCTCTTCAGCAATGACACCTCACTTCCAAATAACTCATCTCAGCACAAGTGTAGACATCATGAGCTGTCGTAGACTATGCATACTGCCTGGAACAAGTGACTGTCTAGGAATCATACCAGTAGCTACGGGACACCATATGAAAACAAAAGCGAGGAGGAGAGGACATCATTGCAGGTATACCGTGACAAGAATGCTCCTCAGAAGACAGTCCATGTTGGAAGGAAAGCCGACCGGTGGTCCAGTGCATCTCTTCACAGCCTCAGGCTGCCAGTATCAAAATGGAATGAAAAATACTGAATGTATCACTTCTGACCTCTACCTTTATTGTTATTGTTATTATCGTTACTGTCTTCGATATATTCATCAATATCCAAATGTCGTCACTTACTTGATGTCAATAAGATAAGAAAGAGAGGAAAAGACTGGTATTTAGATGAAAATTAGATCCACGACGCTTGATGCGGTCACTACACAAAGCTCAAATCACACTAGAAATATGAACAATAAACTTATTCTCCACTGGAATCGAAGAGGTGAAATAATGCGAGTTGGTCAAAGCCTCCAAGAACGTAGAAATCAGATGTTACTTCGTTTGAAAGACATGGAATTCAAATCTAACAAGGCAGTCTAAAGTGTGTTGACAATTGCGGAGGAGGTAGCTGGAAACAAACTATTCCGAGAACATACCAAACAAGAATTCATTGCTAAACAAACATCCCGAGTGAAATAAGGTTGCATTGAATACAGACTGGGGAGATCACTGAATGACATCAGGCATGACACGAACAAAACAGTGGTTAACGAATGGTCAAGGACAAGTCAGGTGTCGTTTCAAAGCTTACGTGCAGTAGATAGAAGCTTATTGTGAATCGTGTTCCCAGGTGAAGTTGACCACACAGAATAGCACGAAATACAGTCACGTTGCTGAAAACCGTTGTTTCCGTCGGAACCGGGGGGAACCGTAGAAATAATTACCATCATGTCACTCTTCTATTCACCTTTATGAATAGACTCGAGAGTAGGAGGTCTAATTCTTGAGTGTGTCAAAGTGTGGACCGGAGTCAAAATGACTACTATTCAGCATATTCGAAATGACACAATAACCTCTTCTCATTCGATGGAAAAGAACATAAGATTTGTGTTAAAACAAACCGTCGAACTGTAGGAAGTCACAAGTAATTCACTCATTAGCTACGAGTATACTGACGAAGACACGTTTTCACGAAGAGAAAATTATCAACAACAACACGCGTATAACGGGTGACCAGAACCATAAAATACTTGAGTTAACAGATCACAATATATCTGCTGTTTATTCACCTTGATGAACAGAATTGATATTGAATATTTTTTGTTAGCACATAAACAACCATTCAAATTACGTAGGTAGAGGTCACTCACACTGAGTTGTCACGACAAAATACCACTAGTCTCATTACGAGAGTGCACATTCTGAGTGGAGTGCATCGCTAACTAGAAGGATCGATTATTTCTATGTGTCTACTGCCAACAAGATATCAGAGGGGAGTTAGATAGTCGTGTATAATCTACTGATCAGTGATCAGATATAGAAGTGCACATAGATGGATGTATCAGACAACACAAGAATTTGTGACTCAGTCAAAATTTCTAATTAACCGTGAACTTCCATTTTATTTCTTGTTTTAATGAGAATATGTGAAATTAATTAACAAGCACTGTACATTATATGCCTTCTATATTCAGTGAAAGTTTCACACAGACAACTAGTAGCAATCAGTGCCTGATGATGATGACGATGGGGTGCATTATGCGATGGGTAGCTACAGTCGAGCGAAAAGAGTGCTGATGATTCGCTTCTACTGGTCATCACAGACCATGTCGTACGGAAGACAACATCCACTCACGACGTACGGACAATAAATAGTTCAGACTTGTGTGTTACTCTCCATTAGAAAACCATATTCTAACATGTACTACAGCTTGTTGATTCGATTATGTATGTTTCGCATACTTATACACATGAGGGCGATCTGAATTCCACCGTTCTGTGCAGTGTGAAGTCTCACATGAGCTTGAATATGTTTGAATTAATGGAAAAACTTAACCAATGTACAATTAGTGTAATTAGCCATAACCAACATTTTCATAGTTCAAGCGTCATCGTTCACGCTTCTTATTTCCTCTTAAAACCATTAGGTTTCTTCATTTTCTCATAAGCATTTTAATGAAAAAAATATTTTGTAGGATTTTGTTCTTGTGACAACTTGCTGTGAGAAAAGTATTCGATAAATCAACAAATTGGGAAACATTGGGCATGAAAACCGTATTCGTCTCTTGACTATTCTGTCAAAATTGGTAATATCTATAGTCACAAATATTTTATGCAGTCGTCAAAAGACCGAGATGCGTGAAAAAGTACTATTACTGGTATTCAGTTGGATGGAGAGATACACTCTAATATGAAAACCTGCAATATAAGTGAAACCATAGTGCATGGTATCAATCTATATGTGAGTCAATGATTCATCTACACATTGCTCTGAACTGCAATCATTTGTGAAAATGAAACGAGGAGAATCAAGCAGAATCCAATTCCAGGTACATTTACTTCATGATAGGCATTCACGTGATCTGCTGCATCCGTCACTACCGACTGAATGTACTGAATAATAGCCAGACTCGTGGATCGGTGAGATATATTATCTTGGTTAAATGAATCATTTGACTTTGTTTGCAAATTCTTAAATCAACTACCAATTATCAGGCGACGGTCACAAAACTCATCTGGGATAACCGAAATTGAGGTGAGTGCAAGCTCACTACAGATGTCTGATATCGTAGCCTGCAGAAGGTCATGAGGTTACTGAACATTTGCATTCAGAAACAAACTGGTGTTATTCGCACCCTTCCATCTTCAATATGCTCTATGATATTTTAAATCCTTGTTTCAATTATATCAAGTCGTTATGTGCGTGTACTGGATAAAATCAGTGAGAGGAGCACTTCGAAGACCAGGCAGTACTGGATTCGTATTTCATCCTAGTTGGAGACTGCAGCACTCACTCATAACACCACTGCGAGAGACAGAACCCAAGACCTACGTTTCACGAAGTGGGGCTGACTATCAAGTATTCACCGGAACGCAGTCTGTTGTCCAGGCCATCAATTCTAACTTCAATCAATTCTCCATATGTGCCATCAACGAGAGTATATGTGCTCACTCTAGACTTAGTCTACCCCCCCCCCCACCATGACAACGTCTCACTGAGTCTGCAGGCCTTTCATTCTGTGGTCAACCACCAATGGGAAACAGATTGATTTTGGAGAGTTGCATATCACCCATGTGACTGGTTGGAATGAAGATGAGCTACTGACTTCTGTCTCCGTTTTGGGTTGTTTTCAGCTGGGATGAACTTAAAAAATTAAACGATGATACCACAACATCATGCTCAACATGTTGTTCCTAATTTGTTTAAGTTGACCAGAGAGAAAGTAGTTTCGGTCACCGATGAGGCAGATTTTAGTCATTACAGGCTGAAACTGTCATCAACGTGTGTTCATATGGAACTGAATTTCTTACATCGCTTTGTTGTAAAAATGTTGTTAAACTTCAAACCCTACTGGATACTTCGCTTGGATTTTTATTTATAAATGACTATAGAATATACGAAGCCGATGAAAGAGCTTCAATGTTTAACTCTGACCATTGCATTGTACGCATATTACACGAAGCTTATGGAAATTGACACAAGACAACCTATTCACATACTAATAACTCTTTAAAATATCTCTAGTGGTTGAACGCTTCTCGTAGCTCAAGTCGAGATGGTTGTTCTCCCCTTGTGCTTGTAAAATGTGCGGATTTCCTATATTATCCTCTTACTCACATATGTAATGGAGCTTTTACAAGAAATATCGTGGCAACCACTCGGAAAAATAATAAAATTGTACGTGTAACTAAGTCATCCACTGACCAAACTAGCTTATGTGAAATCAATATGAGTGTTGAGCTGTCAAATGACTGCATTCTAATTTCTCAAGAAGACCTAAGTAAACTGGATTCAAGGAAAATTCGTCCATTTCATTGCTTTCTGAAGCTGGCATCCCTCAAGTCGATGATTCGTCCCCTTTACTTTATTATTCCTTCTTGCAGGACTTGCTTTACTCTGATGAAAAGAAATTGTTAAGTATGTGCACAATCTAAATTCTTCGGTGACCGTTAGCTTCCAGCTAGACTGTACTACGATGACTGGCTTACTATCAGGAGTCAGCAAATGGTCTTCAAATAATTATGGTAAACTAAATCTTTTATAATATAAGACGGTTTATTTCATTTTACGATGTGGAGAAGATTAAATGAAGTTGTGCATTCCTATGAATGTTGTGGAATTCATGATACTGACACACGTAGAAATCAAGTCTGATATTTGGCGTCTTGGTCTAAGGCTTTCTTCTCATCTTCTCTGATCGTCTTACGAATTATTGATTTCCAAACGAATGTTTCCTCTGATATTCTACATCAAAAAGTTAAATCACTCGGGTACAACTCATTCACTTATTTTCTCACAGTTTGTCCACAATCGCATCTCACCTACTCTTCCTTGATTGTACACCCTTATTCTTCCCTGAATTGCTTAAAAAAGAAGATGTCCTACTTCATAGAACTCTGACGTTTGTCAGTGGGGCGAGTGGTATCTCGTTGAGTCATATAATTGACATTGTGATTAATAGGCGTTTTTTTGCATGCGTCACGTTTGCAAAAGAGATTGAATATGTCTGTGGACATGCACTTCACCCGCCGATCTTACCTTGTGTCTCTTGAAGTAGAACAAGAAACCATTTTATAAGACTGTATGCGTGCACGTTTCAGTTTAAGATTCCAACGAAGCATATGGTGCAAGTAGTATCAGGCACGAACTAATTGACTAACTTACTTACCAATGGTTAATGAACAAATTTCTCCACACTTATAACATCAAGCTTCACTGGTATTGCTCTTCTTATATTTACACTAATCTTGCTGTGGTTTGGTCATATTCTCATACGTGCCAACGTCACCTGAGCATTGTTTCAATCGTTAGGATCTGCAAACGAAGTCCTGGTTCTTCATGAAGCAGTTAATCATTATTAACCAGGTATGTATCTCAGTACTTCATCTCTCCCTCCTCCATAATCACGAACACTTGATTCGTGTGACTACCCATAGTGTGATGTGTGACTGAATTTAAATCATTAAAGAGTTCATTTCACACTGACTGCTTGAAGATAGTTAATATGCAGTTCCATTTCGAGGCATATTCACTGTTACAAACGTGTGTAACTAAATCTCTCGAGATTTGCCCTTATAAACTGTCTTCACAAATGAACAGTGATGACCGTTAAACATTTTACATCCTATTCAAATCCGCCTAGGTACTTATCAAATTTTGAAATAAGAACAATGAAGGGATTGCAAAACAATTATTATTATTAAAAGAAAAACATTTAATTAAAAGTGATAAATATTGTTATTAAGGAAAGTTGCACGAAGTTCGAATTGTCTATTTTAACTGATCGATATGCACGGCATTCTTATCTGCAAAGAAGAAGAATAAAATGACGACATGAGACGCAAAAGAGACAGCAGATTTTGCGTAGTGTGCCACGTAAGACGAAATGTCTCATAATTATTGAACTGGTGTCAGAGGAAATAGAGATATATACCGCCTTTGGGGAATGCATCTAATGGCGACTTTGAAAACAGAGTCTTGTATTTCCGGAAGCTGACACGGAAACATCTGCGTGAGGCTGACTACAGTGTGTAAACGGACTTAATTTTACCCAAGAAATCGAATCACGACGCGCACAGCACATTATATTTCGAAGTGGATTTCTGCATATGGACACCATTTCAAATTGTGGTAGGACATTATCTAGTTGTGTTATCATTATTTGCGTTACACGTTTTATTATTATTATTATTCGTGTAACCTTGGATTTGAAGTTGGTAAAAGTGTCTCATTAACACATATGCCTTTCGCACTTTCCGTACAGTCGTCTCTAGCCAAATAATCAATTACCAATCGCCTCTCATCTCCTCCTCAAAACCCTCCTTATCACACAAATCTAACCGAAGAGGATAAGTCCTCCTAATAGCAGAAACAGTCAAGTGATGGTGTGGCGCTCGACCTCATTCAACCGCCTTGTCGCCTGTATTTAAAAACGACAGTGCTCAGCCAAATCGTTCAGGAAAACTCGCACTTTCAAATTTGTCCCATTCAAAGATGAAGATCCATGTAGCTGTTGTTGTTGGTGATGATGGTTTGTTTGTTGGCTGGTTGGTGTGTCAAGCGTAAACCACCCGCGAAATGATTGTAGGCAATCACGGAATATCACTTTTCACATAAATCCTTCAGCATTTCCATTTCATCGCATTCTGTTCCTCAGTACAATGATACAGAGTGCTAATTCAAAAATAAGATACAGATATGTAAACAGTGCATGTTCAGTGTTTGCTTACCAGTCATCTATGCTCATATTGCCACGGTAACTATAATCAAGTGTGCAGAAAGAAAGATGAATGTAAGTCGATGTATGCTCAATTTGAACATTACAAATTCAGACGAATTTATTAAGATGGCCTTCAACTTGGACGTTAGTGACTGAAAAAGTCCGGGTATGCGAGTTACTCGAGATGAAATCACACATTCGTTGAAGTGTGGCACAGACTTCCCTTCAATGCATTGTGACGCACTGACGTGTATAGAATTGGTGAAAGTAACTATTGTGCTGCCAAGAAGACATCATTTCCAAATAAATGAGTCCCTGATGGTGTGATGTCTGACGTTTCAATGTTTACGAATACTCAGCCTTCTTTCATCAATGCACGTCATTTGTAAAAAATGGCAGCATGAGTAGAAGCAGAAAGCAGGATGTAAAATCACCAGGTATGTCAATGTGAATGTTTATCTAAACGGCTACTTATTCTCGTTTACTCAACAGCTTCATCAATCTCATTTCCATTTGGATATACATGAAGATAAGCAGAAATATGCATTAACATGGAAAGGTAATAGCACCAACACTAATTCCATCCATCCAAACAGTCTTTCGTATATGAAGAAACCTACTCACATAGCTGTCTCGAATTTGTCCACACATAATTTAATATTTTTCACTTCAATGTGCACATTTACTCGGTACTACGGTGCAACATCACTCATGCATACCGTAGTTGGGTGTGAAAGTGTTCTCATTGGAATGTCCACTGGGTGGGATTACATCCAGCGAAATCCGCTGCATAACCCACCTCTTTCATAAAACTGTTATAACACTTGCAAGAGTACATCAGTGATAACATGATAACATCCAAATGACAGGTTGAACAAGAATCATTTCAAGAAAGCTTACATGTTTGATTGAGACCGAGTGAGCTGAGTACTGAAAATAAAGGATTCATTGAGATATGCATAACTTTTGAACAAACGAATTTCTTGTGGAGCATTATTTTCTGTCGAAGCTGAATATAACAATGCAGATATGTCCAGAACACAACAGAGTTCGAACTGATATGTATTGCTGAGAGCTGGTATTTTCTACACTAGCGTTTCTTGAATGAGCAAGTGCAAACAAGTGCAATGAATATATGACTCTATGAATGGCAGACATAAATCTTTGCATTCACAGTCATCCCTCCTTGTTTTCTCAGTAGAGAAACAGTAGGGCAGGCGATCAGTAATACACCGTTACTGCATACTCGAGCAACTGCAATAAAGAACCCATAGAATACAGCGGATTACCATGTTAATAACAGAGTTGGCGATCACGTTCCACTGTGACTCATCACTAATAACTCCAATTATGAATGAATCAACTGGATTTTCACACTTATGTTTATACTTCGTAATCAGAGAAAAGTCAACATGCTGCATGGTTTTTTTTAAACAATCGGTGATCAAAGTCACTTACCTGGAGCTGCTATTCTTTTCCAGAAGAAGGATCCTGTATACGAGAAGAAAGAGTGTTTATATTTGTGATAATTAATAGCATAAATTGTGCACCACCTGACTGAATGAAATTTAACTCATCGGATTTCAATGTTAACAGTATTTACAAACTGTCTTTAATATTGCAGGTGGAAACGCATCCATACCCTATCACGTAGAAAGCAAGACATTGGGCAAATCATAACATTTCCCTAAGAGTTCTGATTCAATAAGTTTCTTTTCATTGGGATGAATAATGACAAATGCAATATGCTACATATATAAACAGGTAAGCACACATATTTACATGTATGCCTTAGATGTGGGAAACAACCGTTTTGACTAACAAGCAATTAACTTGTGCTCATCATGTCATATCATATTTACCGGCCCAACTTTCATTAGTAACATCAAGAGGTGTGGCAAGTCGTTCGAAAGAAGAAGGATTTAACACGCGAATGCTCGTTTGCAGTGCAAATGAAGCAATAACGATGAAATTGATATGGAGAAGGTTACAAGAAAAGCGTGAAAAAACAAAACATACTTAAATTCCTCCCAAAGTTCTCTTGAATTGAATGAACTACAAAAATTGAAGAGGAGAAACCCAGAATGCACAGTGGTATATGAAAACAAACATTATGCGGAATCGCGTGAAAATATCAAGGTTGTGAAGAATGAGTGTAAAATACGTTGACAGTAACCTTCACAAAATTTAGGGAAACATATTGCGAAAACAAACATTCTAATAACTAAGTCTTACCAGTGGCTCGCATTGAATTTTGCAGATTTTCAACTAAATGAGAAAAAAAGTGAAGTTCATACAAAATGTCGATTAGCTGTCAAAAGGCGCGTTAATAGAACAATACAAATGGACGCAGTCAGATAGTTATGACTGCCTCAAACCTACGAATACCAATACAATTAACCTCTTGCGCATTAGCACAACCAGCCTTAATATGTGATTGTTAGAAACGAGACTTACGATCCTCGACTGTCAAAGTCTCTTCTACAGCAACTGTTGAAAACAAAAGATGGAAAAAAATGTGTTGAACTAGTAGAAAATCACGAGATTGCTACATTAACCTGTGTGAATTTATGTTGTTTGCAAACGAACTGTGATAAAATGTGGAGTTTAAACTTGTACACTGCAATGTGCATGCTGTATAATACAAAATCTCACACAGCCAAAATATTACACTAAAGACAACAATTCGCTTCCAACTCTAGATCGAATGCACATCTCAAACAACAATGCATTTCACAAATTTGACAAACACGAGGAACAATCAATGCAACCGCCATTTTTACGCCGTCACTCACCGACATTTCCAAAGACAACCAACGACACATAGCAGACCAAGTATGCAAACTTCATATAACAGACTGACTTTGGAACTTAAACCTCTTCATTCAAATGTGTATACTGCGTAGTGTGACCACCATCCACTCAAGCAATAGGGGTTTGACCCTCATCTGACGCACTCGTGACGCTTCCAATTGTTCACTTTCCGCAGTTAAACACTGCTCGCAACTCCACCCCGTCAAACTAAAAATGCAACTGTAATTTCAAACCTGGAGACCCTGAAAACATCAAGTGACTGTCACCAATCCACTAAAGCGCTCACTCACAAGATAATATCGAGCTTGATAAGATTGACTTCTTAGCTGATTGACAGAATATTGGATAACATTTTAGTGATGTATACTATTCAGAAACGTAGTGCATAAATATGGCTTACCAGTGTCGTCCAGAATTGTTGTCGTCTCTGTAGCTGAATGACGACAATTTGAAATTCGTACAAAATATTGATTAGCTCTCAGAACGCATGTAAATGAAGCAACACAAATGCATGCAGTTGGATATTTCCAACCGTCTCAAACATACGAATACCGATGCACTGAACGTGTTACGCTTGAGTGCAGCCATCATTGATAGGTGGGTGTTCAACTTGTGACTTACCATTCTCGCTTGTCAAAGTTTCTTCAGCTTCGACTGCTGAAAACATAAAGTGGACACCAAATGTGATGAACAAATAGAAGATCACGTGACTGCTACGTTAACGTGTCAGAATGTATGGTGTTGGCATACGGACTCTGAAATAATGTACAGTTTAAACGTGTTCATCGGAATATATATGCTGTGGAATTCAAAATCTCACACAGGCAAAATATTACACTGAAAGCAGTATTTCATTTACAACTGATGATCGACTGCACATCTGAAACTTCAATGCGTTTCACACATTTCAATTCTGGATACTCCCTATCCAGGCAATAATGCAACAAGATGCGTAGATCAGCGAAGAATCTCTTTTAGGCGAATTCATTTTCTTAGCTGTATACTTGGAAATACATGTATGTTATTTTGTATGCAGGTGTACATTAAGTTTGTCAAACAAAAATACAATTTTCTATAGTTTTTTTAACAAAACAGGTGAAGATTGGTATTTTGAGTTACTTAATACCAAAATCGGTCAAGAAAATTAGGTTTTAATGAAATTAGGATATCAACAAAAGTGATGAGTTGTCACAAGCAGTTATTAAAAGAGGTTATGTAATAATATGAAAAATTTCATGATTGAATTTTACTCATGATGCACATAGAAACAAAGTAGATAATATGAAATTACGTAGGAGTTATAAATAAATACAAGAATTATAAGCAATTAAAGAACACGAAAAAAATAAAATTAAGTCATCAAAATGCAAACGCAATCAAATCAAAAACGTTGTTACCAAGACAGTAGAAGTGGTTGAGTAATGCCGTTTTGCATGCACAGCTGCGGTTTTCTATTTGAATGCCCATAGCTTCGGCGATACAAAGAAGACGAAAACGTATTGCCTTTGATAGGCCATTCTTGGGTCTGAAGATTAATTTGAAGGAGGCGTTTGTTGAAATGGAATGATTAACGAAAGCCAGGTGTTCAATTATCGCCTTCCTTATTGCATGACTATCGCCTTTCGCAACCATGCTTGCTGAATAGTGTTCTTGAATCCTCTTGGACAGGGTTCGCGTCTAACGACTGATGTACCCAGTTGTCTCCACAGTAGCAGGTTAACTGATTTATGCACATAGAAGTGGTCAGGTGCGGGATCTTGTCCTTGAGGCTTCTGCAGATCCGTGGGCACCGAGAGAACACTATTCTTAATGTTGCTGCAAAGAATGTTCTTCTCAGAGATGATGTGACCCTTCTCTTCAAAATATCGCTTGCTAAATCTACCTTGAAATCCATGTTCATGTGGAGTTTCTTTTTATTCGCAATTAAAGTTTTGTTTCTCCGAATTCTTGGTTTCATATTTTTGTCTATGAGTTTATTGTGTATAAATTTTTGATGAAGATTTTTCTAGAATATTTAATTCTGTCTCCAGAATGTCAGGACTACAGATGCGTCGCAGGCGGATGGAAGTGATTTCATTTAATTCCGGTTTTAGTTGAATGGGTACCCAGCCATATAATTTTGTTAGTTGGCCATTCTACTTAGATTTTCTATGAATTGATCTTCTTAGGCTCCCGTCAGTTCTTCTTGTTAGTTCCACATCAAGAAACGGAATTTTTGACTCGTTTTCCATTTCAAGAGTGAATTTTATTGCTGAATGGCAACAGTTATATGTCTCCAGCAATAGATTTAGGGCATTTTTGTTGTCATTAAATCCGAGCACTGACAATTTGCGACTGTAAAATAGATGCGTAGACGATATATTCATTATTTGTGAATATAACAATGACCCTAATCTACTGCTGCAGACATTTAACTGTCGTCATCCAGCAAAAAAATTGACTCTTGATTACATGAGTACACTATCATTGATGCATGTCTGTTCACTGTCTTACTTGCTATGTGCATATATATATATATATATATATATATATATATATGGCGAGACATAAGAAACATTCGTTATGAATAAGGAGCACTTTACTTGTGCTGATCATGTCATGTCAGTTTCACCAGCACAGATTTCCTAGGAAACATCAACAGTTATGTTAATCGTATCGGAATTATTACCATTCAACATGCACAGTCTCGTTTGCACGACCAATGCGGCAACATTGAATTAGAACGAAAAAAACCACAAGAAAAAAGGAACAATTCAACCCACCGAAAACCCTGCCAAATTGCGCCAAAAACTGCTCAACTAAAAGAAATTATTGAAAGAAACCAGAAATCACCAAGGTGGATAAATAAAAAATATATGTGAAATCATGTGAAAATGTCGAGTTTCAGAATAATGAATGCGGAGCTGTGTTGGATGATAAGTCCATAAACTTTTGGTGAAATATATATTCTGAAAATATTTGATTTCTGATAAAGCCTTACCATAGGTCAGGATTGAATTTCGCAGATTTTCAACTAAATGAGAAAAAAATAAAGTTCGTACAAAATATCGATTAGCTCCTTGAAAAGGCGCGTTAATAGAACAATACGAATGCAGGCAGTCAGATGTTTATGACCGTCTGTAAACTAGGAATACTGACGCACTGAACGTGTTCCACATGAGCACATCCATCATTGATATGCGATTTTTCGAAATGAGACTTACCATCCTTGATTGTCAAAGTCTCTTCCACAGCAACTGCTAAAAGCATAAAGTGAAAACAAAATGTGTTGAACAAATAGAAAATCACACGACTGCTACCTTAACGTGGCAACTCGAACTTCGGTGCAAAGTTCTATGTTGAATCTAGACAGACAGACGTTAAAGTGTGTTAATGTATAGTGTTGACATACGGACTGTGATATAACGTGGAGCATAAACTGTCCGTGTCAATAATCATACTGCGTTGTATGACCACAATCCACTCAAGCGGTAGGGGTTTTAAACTCAACTGACGAACTAATGACACTCCTACTTGTATGATATCCGACGATAAAGACTGCAGGTTGAGTGCATGACTCACAACTCCGCCCCGTCGAACCAAAAACGCAAAGGAAATTTCAAACCTGGGGCCCTCACAACAACCAATGGACGCAGTCAGACAATTATGACTGTCTCAAACCTACGAATAACGATACACTGAACGTGTTACGCATGAGAACAACCAGCCTTAATATGTGAGTGTAAAAATCCTGACTCACCATCCTCGCTTGTCAAAGTCTCTTCCACAGCAACTGCTGAAAACACAAGATGGAAACAAAATGTGTTGAACAAATAGAAAATCATGCGACTGCTACGTTAACGTGTGCATATGTATAGTGTTGACATGCGGTTTGTGATATTATGTGTAGCATAAACCTGTCCGTTGGAGTAATCATACTGCGTATTATCATCAACATCCACTCAGGCGGTAGAGGCGTGATCACTGAATGACTCATTCCTAACACTTCTAAGTGTTCATTATCCGACCGTAATGACTGCAGTTTCGGTGGACGCCTCACAACTCCACCCCGTCAAACTAAAAATGCAACTGTAATTTCAAACCTGGAGACCCTGAAAACATCAAGTGACTGTCACCAATCCACTAAAGCGCTCACTCACAAGATAATATCGAGCTTGATAAGATTGACTTCTTAGCTGATTGACAGAATATTGGATAACATTTTAGTGATGTATACTATTCAGAAACGTAGTGCATAAATATGGCTTACCAGCATTGTCCAGAATTGTTGTCGTCTCTGTAGCTGAATGACGACAATTTGAAATTCGTACAAAATATTGATTAGCTCTCAGAATGCATGTAAATGAAGCAACACAAATGCATGCAGTTGGATATTTCCAACCGTCTCAAACATACGAATACCGATGCACTGAACGTGTTACGCTTGAGTGCAGCCATCATTGATAGGTGGGTGTTCAACTTGTGACTTACCATTCTCGCTTGTCAAAGTTTCTTCAGCTTCGGCTGCTGAAAACATAAAGTGGACACCAAATGTGATGAACAAATAGAAGATCACGTGACTGCTACGTTAACGTGTCAGAATGTATGGTGTTGGCATACGGACTCTGAAATAATGTACAGTTTAAACGTGTTCATCGGAATATATATGCTGTGGAATTCAAAATGTCTTTTATACACTGTAAACTATATTGGATTTCCAACTGTAGACCGAATACACATCTGAAACATCAATGCATTTCACATATTTGACAAACACGAGTAGCTAACAATGCAACTGCCACTTTTACACTGTCACTCACCGACATTTCGAAAGACAACCAACGACACAATGCAGATCAAGTAAGTAATCTTCATTTTGCTGAATGACTTCCTTCTCAAGCGTCTCATCTTTTATAGGCTTGATTTTTCAGTCTCCAGCGAATGAGATACTGTGTGGGTGGTTAGACTATGTCATTGGTGGGTTTCTATTCTCTTGGAGAACCCCATAGAAATTATTCTTCTTGTGATAGGCAGGATGCAGATTTTGATTTGATTTGGTGTGACGGACAATGACTCTGAGATTAGTGACAGCCAAGGTCAAGCTAAACTTTGGTGAAGTCGCAAGCCTTGAAGACATATTCTGAATATATTGTTTTCATCAATATTTGCCTGTATAATAATTTTGAAATCAGTTTATTGAAGATATTTTCAAGTAAACCTGAATATGTGCGACTTCTTTGCGAGGTAATTTATCCTTCGTTAATGATTATTCACGAATGCATTTTTTTCAAAGTTTCAATTTCTTCTCTTCTTGTCTTCATGTCAATAGTGATTTTGTATATGTTTGTTTTCCTTTTCTAATTTGGAATCCTTTTTTGGTTTATTCGGAGAACGGATGACACCAGGGAGTACTTGACATCTCTGGCCTTTTTAATCCTTGGGCTGCAAACATTTTCCGTCACTTATATTGCATCTCATTACTTGGATTTATTTTATTTTAATTATTCAATTATGTGTCCATATCGTATCACTTACTCTCACGATTGAATTGAATTTTTGATTTTCCCGTCGATTGATTGGACCGAAGTGCTCGGTCTCAGGTTGACATGTCGGCTTCTTGTGCAGATGCTTCGACGATGTCTGGGTATTTAATTAGTATACAACTGGTGTCAACCTGAGACCGAGCACTTCGGTCCAATCAATCGACGGGAAAATCAAAAATTCAATTCAATAATTAATATGACCCGTTGCACAAGAGGTGGCTCTCGTGGCCCAAGTGGTCTAGTGGATAACGCTACGGCGTTTGAAACTATGGGTACTGGGTTTGAGCCTCGGTGGGGACATCATCACTCACTGAGAAATGCAGGTACATCTACCGGATGACGAATCCCAAATAGGACGAAATGTGCATCCTGGATTCCACTGCTAGCCACCATCCACCAATTGTATACTCTCACGATTATTTAAAATGTCTTCAACCTGATGATTTACGAGTATGTAATAACCTAAGGAAAAGATCATGGTGGGTGGCAAAGATCCATGGCAAAGATGATTGGACAAAATTATAAAAACAAGGTGTCCCTTTATATATAAACTTTGTTATGTTAATTTCGGTTAATTTCCCTGAAGAAGATCGGACCAAATTAACGAACGAAACGTTGGAATCAACCATTTCAATTTTACTGAGATTTTACAAATATAACTTTATAAGTGTATTAACGCTTCACGAAACGTGGCTCCATGATTCATATGATGACAATTTAATCTTACTGAATGGTTTCAATATGTACAGACAAGACAAGGAAGAAGCGAGCTGATGGTGTCGCTTCTTCTATCAATTCCCTGTGGTCTGTTGCCAACAACGTCTGTTTTATATTCTCAGATGATAATACTGACTGTTTAACTGTCAAATGTCGACCTAAACACCAATCTAAGTACAAATTCATTTATATCACAATCATTTCTGTCACTCCCTGTTGTAGCACTTCAGAACTATCTATGTTTGCAGATGAATTCACTATTTTCTCTGCCGCCTATTTTAGAAACTCATTGTCCATAGTGACAGGTGATTTTATTTCATGTGACTGCAGCTCTCTCACATTTCTAGGTCAGTCATGAAAATTGTTAACATTTCCACCAGACTGGACAATTCTCTCGATCTTGTATTCATAAATGACTGTGAGATATACGAAGCTCGTAAAAGAGCCCCACTGTTTAACGCAGACCGTTTTATTGTACGGGTTTTACCTAAAATTTATGGAAAGTTATACAAGAGAACTTTTTCACAGCTTTCCAGGAAAGCTGTACATGAATGTTACTCTATGGAGAATGTTCAGAATCTTAAAGGCATGCTCAAAGGCACAAGGTGGGACCTGTTTAATGAAGACTCTCTTGATGTCACAATCTCTGATATTACAAGTTATCTCAAATTTTGTCTTAACACTTGTTGTCCCAGAGAAAAGCTCTTCATCAGATTTGACCGTCGCTCCTACCATCAACCTAAAAAGCTACGCAGACAAAAAGAAAAGCTATATAAAATGAAGGATAATACTGGTTCGAAAAGAATTGATATCCTAATAAAATCTAAAATGCACAGGTTGAATTCAATTTACAACCAAAATTTTATATCCTGAAAAAATGCGTCTAATATATGGAAACTTTTCAAAGAAATTACTGGTGGTAATCAGATGAATAGTATTCCTTATTCCTTTGATGTTTGCACACTAAACAAGTCTTCCATATATTCTCCTACAAATGTCGAAGTTTCTAGTATTACAAGTGTTAGTGAAACCTGCTTCCCTGGTTTCAATTCAGATGATGTTCTAAAATGTCTTCAGTCTCTGAACCATTCTTCTTCCAGCCTGGGTCCAGACGGTTTGCTTGGTGTTATTCTTAAAACGTGTGCAGACGTCCTGTGCTATCCTCTCATGGACATATTTAATGAATCTTTTTCCAGAAATGTCGTGCCAGTCGTTTGGAAGGACATTAAAAATGTACCCATACCTAAGTGGTCCACTGGAACATGTTCAAAATTTAGACCTATTGTTATTACCTCTCCTTTACTAAAAACAAAGGAAGAATTACTCTGACTTAATCTTCAACCTTCACTTAAAGCCTTTAGTGATCCCAAACAATTCGCTTATAAACACAGTAGGAGTAATTTAGATGCAGTTACAGTCTTGTACCATAACACTGTCTCCAGCTTAGACAAGGGGCTAAATTTGTTCGCTGCACCTTCCTAGATTACACATCTGCTTTCGACTCAGTACCTAGGGGCATTTTGTTAAAGAAGCTTGCTGAAACTCAAATTGACTGTTGGGTTGTCAAATGGTCGCATTCCTGTTTCTCAGCAAGAAAGCAGTACACTGCATGTAAAGGAAAGTCGTCCACGTCTTTGCTTCCTGGGGCTGGTGTCATTCAAGGAGCTGTCCTTTCACCTTTTCTGTTCTCTTTCTTCTCGCATGACATCCCTCATTCTGATGAAATGAACTTTGTTAAGTGTGCGGACGATGTAACTATTTCAATGTCTGTTAACTCCCAGCTAGAGTGTATTAAGATGAACAGCTTTCTTTCAGGAATTAGCAAATGGTCTTGGTCTTACGGCCTAAAACTAAATCCTTCCAAATGTCAGACTTTCAATTTCGCTTTCCGATGTAAACGACAGTTAAACGAAACCGTTGATTCTTATGACCCTTGCAAAATTGATGATACCGATATAGAAACCAAGTTTGAAGTTAAGTGTCTTGGATTAATTCTTTCTTCTGACCTATCCTGGTCTTCCCATGTCTTAGCGATTTCTAAAAGAATATTTTGTATGACGTTTTACATCGAGAAGTTGGGGCACTCAGGTATAACCCAACCACTCCTCCTCTTACAGTTTGTCAACTCGTCATCGTCACTGATAGGCACTTGATGTCATGCAACAAATTTGGCAAAGGAAATTTGTCAGACCGTGAGCACCCATTTTACCTGCAGCTACAACCTTCTCGGGTAAAACAAGAAGTCTTTTCAGAAGACTTTAGGCACGTACGTGTAAGTATAAAAATTCCACTATACCATATTTCACGGCACGTACTTTATTCGATGAAAATAGTTTCAAGCATGAACTAACTAACCTTCTTCGCACCACGAAATGAACCATTTCTTCCACCTTTACAGTACCAAACTAAATTGATATTGTATTTCTTATATTTATAATCCTCTCAATTTTTTGTTTCAATTTATTTATTTTTCATAAGTGTGAACATCATTTTAGCTGTGTTACAACTGTTATTTTGTCTTTCCTCTAACTATAATATATCAACAGAACTTTAGATCCAATAATCAATAACATGCTAAAGTTTCCAAACTGAATCGCCAATAATGTTTGAAACAAACTCACTGTTATTATTGTAATATAATATTTAAACTTTCAATTCGTGCTTCGAATATTTTTGATTTTACATCGTAAACGTTGACAAATCCCTCTAGTTACTTTTGTTTTTATTTTAAACTTTATTTATAATTTAAGTAAATCACATGCAAAATTGCTGAGAATTCCAGTCTGTGTTATAAGTTCTGTTTCTGGATTAAAGTAAATTATTATTATTTTGTGAGTCCTCGTCTCTTTGCACATATTCTTTTTGTTTAACAGCGGCTTCTATTAAGAAGACAAGTTCGTTTACCATTTAGCCACAGGGACTTGGTTGAATGACTAGTCCATGAATTCTAAATTCTGGAAATTCACAGTTCTTATCAGGACCACTGACTAGCGTAGCTGCCGCATAGCTTGATTTCACCCATATCAACGTCTTATAAATCAACTACTGAAAATCAATCTAATGCTCATCAGTGACTTGTTACAGAAAGGAGATTGCTGGAGTTCTATTGAGAAATCTAAGCGACTGATGACAATGGTTGTAGGTCACGCTAAAATTCATGAAATGTTGGAAGTTAGAATTCAGGAGCTGGACAGTGAATCAAGTCCCAGGTTTTGAATATTACGCGGACTTGACTTGAAACCAGAAGGTACTGAATGGGTAATGTCGATGAGTTCCAGACTAGAAGAATTGGCTATCCGGTATTCTCTGGTTTCGATGATTTCCTAACTGACATCAAACCTTGTTCAAACTCGGAAAACATTATTATTGTCAATATTTTCACCATTAAAACATGTTTAATCAACCCTATTCGTTGTTATCTTTTCTATACTGTTCATGTTGTCTCACAAAACACTAATTACACTCACAAATGAAATCTGCAGTTTTGTTGGCTATTTGTTACTGAGATACATATACACCATCAAATTATTTCACACGTTTCATCTCATGTTCTCATTGACCAGGCATATTCCAAAATAGGTGACTATGGATCCATCCCATCTTATACGCGTTTCACAGTTAACTTATTGTATGATTCTGATGTGCATTTAATGACTGTTGTTTGCATTGACAAATAATCATTAAGTGTAGGGAAAGTTGGAAAATTGGACCAGACTAATATTCGCTGATATAAAACACGTCAAAAAGAAGCAAAGGAAACCATGAGAAATATGTGGTTTCCAAAAGCAGGCAGCCAGTCAGCTATTCATATTTATAATTAACTCATGTCTCGGTGACATGAGGCACACCAGTTTCACTGTATTATTAGTTTTGATCTTCTGCACGTTGGATATAGGCACTCTCATTTCCACATATCGACACTGATGTTTACAACATGTAGAATACAGAATACTAATTCATTGAAACTTCTAATGTTCGTCATTCTATTGATGCAATTTATAAATTCGATTCTCTCCTTTTTCAGTAGCGTGCACGAGACTGCGCTGATGGTAAATATTATCGTTGTTGTATTTATGTCTCCTAGTAAAACCTACTGTTTCAACACATATCTTCACTTCATTGTGCACCAGAAAGTCATTATTCTTTGTCAAAGTGATTCACACTCAACTGCCTCTCAGAATCAGACCAACGTTCAACCCATACTTTACCATTCTCAAAGTGCACCAATGTCATCAAAACAATTGTTCAACCTATCTGAAATCTTTCAATTCTCAATACATATAATATGACAAAACACTTAAGCACTACTGCTGTCATAATCCTAGTAGTATTATTCATATGTAAGACACTTATTTACTCCTACTATATTTAGAGAAGCAAGTAGTGACGAAGAGAAAAGTCTCAAACAGAGTTAAACTGAACTGATCATCAACACGAGTATAACGCATGATCAGAACCATAAAATACTTGAGATAACCAGATCATAATATATCTGCTGTTTATTCACCAAGATGAATAGAATTGATATTGAATATATTTTGTTGGCACATAAACAACCATTGAATTCATGTAGGTGGAGGTCACTCACACTGAGTTGTCACGACAAAATACCACTAGTCTCATTACGAGAGTGCACAGTCTGAGTGGAGTGCATCGCTAACAAGAAGGATGGATTGCTTTCATCTGTCTAATAGCGGCAGGAGATACGAGGGAGTAAGACAGATGTGTATAATCTACTGATCAGTGATCAGAGATAAGCACATATATAAATGTAGCAACCCACACAAGAATTTGTGACTCAGTCAAAACTTCTAATTAACCGTGAACTTCCCTTTTCTTTTTTATTTTAACGAGTAGATGTGAAATTAACAAACAAGCACTCAACATTATATGCCTTCTATATTCAGTGAAAGTTTCACATAGACAAATACAAGCAATCATTGCCTGGTGATGATAATGGTGAGGCACATTAAGCGATGGGTAGCAACAGTCGAGCGATGAGAGTGCTGATTGGGAACTTCTCCTAGGCGTTACAATCCATGTCGTACGGAAGATGATATCAACACATCAGTGTTCTCAATCCTAAGGCAAATTAGCCATATCCAACCCGAGCAGTTAAGGTTTCAGAGTATTCGTACGGCTTCACATCATTCACAAATTAGTGGTTTGACAAGGAAAACCATCCGAACAATGAAGGTGTATTTGGCCTGAAATATGAGAAGTGAGGAGGTGAAGTTCACCTTGATTGTTCGAGGACATTTTGGCGGCCTGTTTGACACCTGTGCTACCTTTCCGCACATCTACATTTTGCATCTAATACATCATGTTTTCATTTTTAATGTTTACAAAATATGATCACAAATCTTATGAAATACAGTAATGAATTCATTAGGCGTTTCAAACCATATGGCTTTCACGCATCTTACAAGACTAAGAGTAAAAATCACGCTGGTTGGCAACGTGCTCTCAAACAGACACCCTATTATCGCACAACTATTCCTGTTATTGTCAGTTCAAACTGCCGTTCACTTCCAACAAAAGTATGTATCTTCAATCTCTCTTATCTTCTAATGCTTATCACAATACGAGGATGACTGCATCACAAGAAACATGGCTCCATGAACTTTATGATGAAAACCTGGTTTCTCTAAATGGTTTCACATTGTTTAGACAAGACCGACTATGTTCCAGAAAGAAAAGGGGTGGAGATGTTGCAACATTCATTCATTCTAAATATTCAACTTCAAATAATGTTTGTTTTTTCTCTAGTGACTTTACTGAATGTATAACAGTCAAATGCCGTCCGAAACACTTATCCGAGTTTAAATATGTCTTCATCTCAAACATTTATGTTACTCCTGGCTGTTATGCCTCAAATCTATCTGATTTTGCTGAAGAATTCACCGAATTCGCCGTTACACATCTCGAAAACTCTTCATCAGTTGTCACTGGAGATTTCAATTTCTGTGATGGTTCTTTCCTTGTATCATTAGGTCATGTGAATATTGTTAAATTTCCTACTCGACTTGATAAAATTCTGGATCTTGTGTTTATTAAACGATGAGGAAATATACAAAGCACGCAGACGTGCACCAATAATGAACTCTGATCATTGTAGTATCCGGATATTACCTAAGCTTTGCAACAGATCTCACTCCAATATCGTCTCAAATCTGTCCAGGAAAACACAGCAAAGATGTTACTCACAGGAAAATGTGCTTAAACTAAGACGCATGTTTAATGACACAAACTGAGAACTTTTCACCGAACACACACTGGATGATACTATTTCCAATCTGACTTACTATCTTAAATTCAGCCTTGATGTTTGCTATCCAAAACAGATACTTTTCAAAAGAATGGACCATTTCTCTTCCCCTCATCTCAAAAAGCTTCGAAGAGAAAAAGAGAAGCTGTACAAGACGAAGAATGGATCTGGTCTTAGTAGGATAAACATCCAAATTAAATCCGAAATCAAGAGTCTAGACGATATTTATAACCAAAGAATATTGTCTTGCTAAAGTCCAGGAAATATGTGTAAGCCTTTCAGGGAAATTACAGGTTGCGGTAAGCATAATATTTGTGCCCCTTCTATTGATGTGAATACTCTCAATAGATCTTTTATCCGCCCTCCAAATGTCTCTTTTAGCTCCAATGTAACTAATAACATGATCAGTTACTTTCAGAGTTTCAATACTTCTGATGTTCTTAAATGTTTTAAATCTCTTAAACCTTCCCAGAGTCCAGGGCCTTGATGGTATACGTGCCATTTTTCCAAGGAAATGTGCTAACATTTTCAGTAACCCACTTACAAACATTTTCAATTCTTCATTTTCCAGTAATGTTGGACTTTCTCTGTGGAAAGATAGTAAAATCACCCCTGTACCCAAGTCTGGTTCTGGAAATAGTGTAAAGTTTAGACCTTTTTGGTATCACCTCTCCTTATTTGAAACTTGTGGAGAAATTTTTATTACAGAAACTTGTTGCCTTCCTAAACTTCTCAAATGATTCAAGGCAGTTTGCTTACAAACAGGGTAGAAGTACTTTAGACGCTGCTGCTGTGTTTCATCAGAACATTGTATCCTCCTTAGACAAAGGGCCCAACTATGTTTGTTGTACGTTCGTTGATTACACATCTGCTTTCGACTCCGTACCTAGAAGCTTTTTGTCAAACAAGCTTAGCATTCACAAACTGAGTCCTGGGCTATCAACTGGCTGCACTCTTAATTCTCCAATAGGATGCAGTACGCTTTATATAATGGTGTAGCTTCCTCTCCTTTGCTTACTAAAGCTGGTGTTCCTCAGGGTGCTGTTCCCTCTCCGTTTTTCTCTTCCTTCTTCTTGCATGACTTCCAGATGAAATCATCTTTGTCAAATATGTAGGTGACATGAGTGTTTGGCTTCCCGTTAAGTCTCAGTCAGACTGCTTCAAATTAAATAGCTTCCTGTCGGATATCAGTCAGTGGTCTAAACTAAATGGCCTCGTGCTGAATCCCTCAAAATGCCAGACTATCGACTTCTACTTTAGGCATAAACGAGTTATACAAACACTAGTAAGCACTCATGATGCCTGTAGCATTGAGGGGACTATAATTGAAACAAAGTCTAATGCGAAATACCTCGGATTAGTTCTATCTTCCGACCTTACTTGGTCATCTCATATCCAAATGATTCTCAAGAAGGTGTTTTGTGTAACCTGCAACATTAAGAAACTCAGACTAACTGGAGTCCCTCAACCTCCGCTTTCACAATTTGTCAACTCTCATATCCTACCTATTCTACTTTACTGCTCCCCATTAGTCTTTCCTGGTCTACTGAAAAAGGACTATACCATCCTGAGAAGGATGTTGAAGGTAGTTAGTAGGACTAGTGGTGCAAAACTCAGTCAGCTCGTCACTACATTAGTGGAAAGGCATCTGAATACATGCGAAAAATGGTCTAAAACCATAGTCGCCGACCCCCAACACCCACTCTATACCCAACCCTCTCCTTGTATCTCATCTGGTAGAACCAGAAATCTGTGTGAAATAATATATGATCGTATAACCAAGTATAGGAACTCAACGATACCATATTTGGCCCGTGTTCTAAGTGACAGAGACAATGTTAAGCACGAAACCTATGACTTGCTTTGTTGTTAATAACATAATTTTGGCTCTTTTATTCCTAACCAATTTGTATTCTGTAGTGAACACCTTCTTAAACATACTTAGCTACCTAAATTAATAACTTTGGCTTACTTTTGCTTTGTATTTAACTCTATTCCTTCTTTTGTGTATCTACTAGTTCCGACTATATTAGAACTATGAGTGTTACAAAATTGTCCTGTCTTTAGCCTTCATGTAATATTAGTTTTTTGGTTGTTTTTGTTCTGCAATACTAACTGACAATCTTGGTTGTGAATACCATTATTACCATCTTAAAAAACTTTGTATCATGCATGATTACTCAAACTACCACTTCAAACACCGCATTAGAGCTGACAATAATAAAACCCTGAAATGTTTATTTTATGATTGTTTAGTGTTGTTCAATTAAATTAATCTGTTCATGCGATAAACATTCTTAACATTATTTCATAACTTCTAGTATGACTATAGCTTTACTGTCACCATGTATAAACATATCATAGCTTCCACTACCCAATACTGAGATATTATTTATTATGTTGTTTATCTTCCATTCTACTTCTTGGTATTTTTTTCGTATTTTTTTGCTAATTTGTGCTTTTTGTTTTTTCTTGTTGTTGTTTTTCATATTTATTTTTTGAAATACTCCTTTTAAGTGTGTGATAAATTTAGATGCAATATTGTAGATAAGTGCTGAAAATTCCACACTGTACCACTAGTACTGTTTCTGGAATAAAGAATATTATTATTATTATTATTATTATAGTGATTTCGTCTTGGGAAGAATAAATCATGAATAGTGTGCAGGTGAACAGACATGAATCAGATGTGTGAGTGGGTTTCTTCTTATACGAGTGACCGTTTGGATGAATGGAATTAGTGTTGGTGCTATTACCTTTCCTTGTTATTGCATAGTTCTGCCTATCTTCATGTATATCCAAATGGAAATGGGATTGATGAATTTGTTGAGTGAACAAGAATAAGCAGACATTGAGATAGACATTCACATTGACATACCTGGTGATTTTACATCCCGCTTTCTGCTTCTACTCATGCTGCCATTTACAAATGATGTGCATTGATGAAATAAACCTGAGTATTCATATACATTGAAACGTCAGAAATCACAGCATGGTGAATTCATTTATTTGGAAATGATGTCTTCTTGGCAGCACAATAGTTACTTTCACCAATTCTATACACATCAGTGCGTCACAATGCATTGAAGGGAAGTCTGTGCCACACTTCAACGAATGTGTCATTTCATCACGAGTAACTCGCATACCCGGACTTTTTCAGTCACTAACGTCCAAGTTGAAGGCCATCTTATTAAATTCGTCTGAATTTGTAATGTTCAAATTGAGCATACATCGACTTACATTCATCTTTCTGTCTGCACACTTGATTGTAGTTACCGTGACAATATGAGCATAGATGACTGGTAAGCAAACAGTGAACATGCATTGGTCAAACATCTGTATCTTATTTTTGAGTTAGCACTCTGTATCTTTGTACTGAGGAACAGAATGCGATGAAATGGAAATGCTGAAGGATTTATGTGGAAAGTGATATTCCGTGATTGCCTACAATCATTTCGCGGGTGGTTTACGCTTAACACACCAACCAGCCAACAAACAAACCATCATCACCAAAATAACAACAGCTTCATGGATCTTCATCTTTGAATGGGACAAATTTGAAAGTGCGAGTTTTCCTGAACGATTTGGCTGAGCACCGTCGTTTTTAAATACAGGCGACAAGGCGGTTGAATGAGGTCGAGCGCCACACCATCACTTGACTGCTTCTGCTATCAGGAGAACTTATCCTCTTCGGTTAGATTTGTGTGCTAAGGAGGGTTTTGAGGAGGAGATTATAGGCGACTGGTAATCGATTTATCAGCTATAGACGACTTTACGGAACAGTACGAAATGCATATGTGTTAATGTGACACATTTAAACCCCTTCAAAATCCAAGGCTACACGAATAATAATAAAACATGTAACACAAATAATGACAACAATACTAGATAATATCCTAACGCAATTGGAAATGGTGTCCATATGCAGAAATCCACTTCGAATTATTCTGTTCTGTGCACATCATGATTCGGTATCGTGAGTAAAACGATGTCCGTTAACCCCATTGTAGTCTGCTTCACGCACAGGCTTCCGTGTGCAAACTGCTTTGGATACGAAAGCGTGTGCGTTACAGAGGAGAGGTGATACCAAAAAGGTCTAAACTTTACACTATTTCCAGAACCAGACTTGGGTACAGGGGTGATTTTACTATCTTTCCACAGAGAAAGTCCAACATTACTGGAAAATGAAGAATTGAAAATGTTTGTAAGTGGGTTACTGAAAATGTTAGCACATTTCCTTGGAAAAATGGCACGTATACCATCAAGGCCCTGGACTCTGGGAAGGTTTAAGAGATTTAAAACATTTAAGAACATCAGAAGTATTGAAACTCTGAAAGTAACTGATCATGTTATTAGTTACATTGGAGCTAAAAGAGACATTTGGAGGGCGGATAAAAGATCTATTGAGAGTATTCACATCAATAGAAGGGGCACAAATATTATGCTTACCGCAACCTGTAATTTCCCTGAAAGGCTTACACATATTTCCTGGACTTTAGCAAGACAATATTCTTTGGTTATAAATATCGTCTAGACTCTTGATTTCGGATTTAATTTGGATGTTTATCCTACTAAGACCAGATCCATTCTTCGTCTTGTACAGCTTCTCTTTTTCTCTTCGAAGCTTTTTGAGATGAGGGGAAGAGAAATGGTCCATTCTTTTGAAAAGTATCTGTTTTGGATAGCAAACATCAAGGCTGAATTTAAGATAGTCAGTCAGATTGGAAATAGTATCATCCAGTGTGTGTTCGGTGAAAAGTTCTCAGTTTGTGTCATTAAACATGCGTCTTAGTTTAAGCACATTTTCCTGTGAGTAACATCTTTGCTGTGTTTTCCTGGACAGATTTGAGACGATATTGGAGTGAGATCTGTTGCAAAGCTTAGGTAATATCCGGATACTACAATGATCAGAGTTCATTATTGGTGCACGTCTGCGTGCTTTGTATATTTCCTCATCGTTTAATAAACACAAGATCCAGAATTTTATCAAGTCGAGTAGGAAATTTAACAATATTCACATGACCTAATGATACAAGGAAAGAACCATCACAGAAATTGAAATCTCCAGTGACAACTGATGAAGAGTTTTCGAGATGTGTAACGGCGAATTCGGTGAATTCTTCAGCAAAATCAGATAGATTTGAGGCATAACAGCCAGGAGTAACATAAATGTTTGAGATGAAGACATATTTAAACTCGGATAAGTGTTTCGGACGGCATTTGACTGTTATACATTCAGTAAAGTCACTAGAGAAAAAACAAACATTATTTGAAGTTGAATATTTAGAATGAATGAATGTTGCAACATCTCCACCCCTTTTCTTTCTGGAACATAGTCGGTCTTGTCTAAACAATGTGAAACCATTTAGAGAAACCAGGTTTTCATCATAAAGTTCATGGAGCCATGTTTCTTGTGATGCAGTCATCCTCGTATTGTGATAAGCATTAGAAGATAAGAGAGATTGAAGATACATACTTTTGTTGGAAGTGAACGGCAGTTTGAACTGACAATAACAGGAATAGTTGTGCGATAATAGGGTGTCTGTTTGAGAGCACGTTGCCAACCAGCGTGATTTTTACTCTTAGTCTTGTAAGATGCGTGAAAGCCATATGGTTTGAAACGCCTAATGAATTCATTACTGTATTTCATAAGATTTGTGATCATATTTTGTAAACATTAAAAATGAAAACATGATGTATTAGATGCAAAATGTAGATGTGCGGAAAGGTAGCACAGGTGTCAAACAGGCCGCCAAAATGTCCTCGAACAATCAAGGTGAACTTCACCTCCTCACTTCTCATATTTCAGGCCAAATACACCTTCATTGTTCGGATGGTTTTCCTTGTCAAACCACTAATTTGTGAATGATGTGAAGCCGTACGAATACTCTGAAACCTTAACTGCTCGGGTTGGATATGGCTAATTTGCCTTAGGATTGAGAACACTGATGTGTTGATATCATCTTCCGTACGACATGGATTGTAACGCCTAGGAGAAGTTCCCAATCAGCACTCTCATCGCTCGACTGTTGCTACCCATCGCTTAATGTGCCTCACCATTATCATCACCAGGCAATGATTGCTTGTATTTGTCTATGTGAAACTTTCACTGAATATAGAAGGCATATAATGTTGAGTGCTTGTTTGTTAATTTCACATCTACTCGTTAAAATAAAAAAGAAAAGGGAAGTTCACGGTTAATTAGAAGTTTTGACTGAGTCACAAATTCTTGTGTGGGTTGCTACATTTATATATGTGCTTATCTCTGATCACTGATCAGTAGATTATACACATCTGTCTTACTCCCCTCGTATCTCCTGCCGCTATTAGACAGATGAAAGCAATCCATCCTTCTTGTTAGCGATGCACTCCACTCAGACTGTGCACTCTCGTAATGAGACTAGTGGTATTTTGTCGTGACAACTCAGTGTGAGTGACCTCCACCTACATGAATTCAATGGTTGTTTATGTGCCAACAAAATATATTCAATATCAATTCTATTCATCTTGGTGAATAAACAGCAGATATATTATGATCTGGTTATCTCAAGTATTTTATGGTTCTGATCATGCGTTATACTCGTGTTGATGATCAGTTCAGTTTAACTCTGTTTGAGACTTTTCTCTTCGTCACTACTTGCTTCTCTAAATATAGTAGGAGTAAATAAGTGTCTTACACATGAATAATACTACTAGGATTATGACAGCAGTAGTGCTTAAGTGTTTTGTCATATTATATGTATTGAGAATTGAAAGATTTCAGATAGGTTGAACAATTGTTTTGATGACATTGGTGCACTTTGATAATGGTAAAGTATGAGTTGAGCGTTGGTCTAAGGTTGAGAGTGAGGGAATTCCAGTTGGGTCTGAATCTCTTAGCCAGAGAATGTTGACCATCTAGAGGACAATGAATTGTAGATATGTTGCAGATTCAGTATTTCTGAATCGGAATCAAGGGAACAACAATGCGGTCGAAAATGTGACCTCCTACTCTATTGTTTATGCATAAGGATGAAGAGGAGAGTGACACGATGATAGTTCGACTTGTCGTTATCCAGTTTTGTGTTCGTGTGATGCCCAAATTAACACAGCGGTCTCCCCAGTTTGTGTTCAATGTATCTTTGTTTCATTCGGGAGGTTTGTTCACTGATGAATTCTTGTTGAGTTCGTTCTCATAATCGTTCGTTTGCAGCTACCTCCTCCATAATTATTGACACACTTTGAACTTTGTTGTTGGTGTGACCAGCCTGCGCGAATTCCTTGTCTTTCAAATGAAGAAACATCTACTGTCTAGGTTCTCGGAGGCTTTGACCAACTCGCGTCATTTCGCCCCATCCCGATATTGAAGAATATATCGAAGACAGTAACGATAATAACAATAGCAAAGACAGTTGTTGATTAAGGTCTGTAACAGACTGTTGGAAATATTCTTGTGATCTGCCAGGTTTCTGATCCGTATAGAAGAACTGACCGACTTGACCACCTTTATATTGAAAATCCAACCGAATTTTGCTATTGATGCTGAGCGACGAGGATTTCCAGATTGGTTTTTAAGGTTGATGAGTGAATGTGTTTCCCGCCTTACCGATTCTCGAGTTGACATCCTCGTCCGTTCCTCCTGTAGTTGAGACAATGCTCCCTAGATAAGTGAATGAAGTAACCTCTTTCAAATCCTTCGCGTTGATGGTGATTGACATTGGATGTTGCCGATGTCGTTGTTGTTAGTTGGTTATTTTCATGAATTACATTTTGTCTATGTTCACCTGGAGTCCTGTCTTCGCTGGCTGCTTCTTCGACCACTTGTGAGTCTCCCAATTTGTGTGACATCAAGCCAAAATCATCCACGCGCGAAATCCAGGCCATCTTGGTTCTTCACGTCGGTCCAGGATATTCCTGTCTTCTCGTTTCCCACTGTCTGACGACGCATAGTTCACTCCACCACAATCAGGAATATCATTGGTGATAATAAGCACCCTTGTCTGACTCTTGTGTCACTCCAAAAGCCTCGCTGAGTTTTCCGTTGTGGATCACTTGACATGTTCCGTTGTCGTACAGCTGTTGAATAAGGTTGATGAATATATGGGGTACGCCATAGTGCTCGAGTAATTTCCAAATTACTTCACGAACAACGCTGTCGAAGGCCTTCTCAAAGTCTATAGAGTTGAGGTGGAGGTTTGATTGCCATTCCATGCTTTGTTGTGTGATGATGATGCGTAGAGTTGCAATTTGGTCAGAACATGATTTGTTTTTCGTGAATCCAGCTTGTTCTGGTAGGAGTTCTGTATCCAGTGCGTCCTTTATTCTCTCCAGGATGATGCGTCTCAGGATTTTACTTTGCGTCGACAAGAGAATGATTCCTCGCCAGTTCTTGTAGAGTGAGGCGTAAGTCTCCCTTCTCTGTTAGTTTCACGAGGTAACCTGTCCTCCAGTCAGTAGACACCTTTCCCTCCTTCCAGACCTTTTGCAATAATGGAGTCAGCATATTTGCTGTCGTCTCTGAGTCCGCTTTCAGTGTTTCAGGGGGTATTCCATCTGGTCCGGCTGCTTTTCCAGCTTTCAGAAGCTTGATTGCATTCAAGACTTCAGCTCTCGTTGGAGGATAGGTGTCAACTTGGAGTTGTGTACGTGGTGTTTTTGATATTTCTTGACGGGTTGCAGGTGGTGGTCGGTTGATGTGCCCTTTGAAGTGATTCACCCATTGTTTAATCTGTAGCTCTTCCTTGATAATTGGGTTCCCTTGGCTGTCTCTTGTAGGTTTCACTTGTGTGGATTTCCCCCCTGGATAGAGACTTTGGAAAAGCATCACTGACTGGAATGCAGTGACTTCTGGTTGGTGAGTCCCAGTGCATCCCGATGTACACCTGAAGCACTTCACCAGGTGAATTACATCTGCTTCAAGTTGATTTTCATTCAGCATTCATTCAGAAATGTTTTCAACATTCGAATCTAGGAGAGCATTTCTCATCCACTGAATGGCAGTATTAGGCTTTCGCACAGTTAATAGGAGGTTACACATATTTCGTGATATCATTTGGTTAATTAATGGTTATCTTCACTACTCTGGTGTAAATTTGTAGATGAAAATTTTCGAAGACTTTTCTGTGAGACAGGAGGTTTATGTTATATACTGTGAAATGGATTTCACTCTCTTGAAGTTATTGTGACTTCTCTCTGTTAGAAAATTGGTCATCTGGATGTATATGCATGTTCACTGACAGTACTCAATGAGTCATACCACTTAACACACAAACTTGAAATTAAGACAGTGATCTTATCAATCGACACTATCGTGCGAATACATCGCCATTCACAATCACTTAATCACAACATGATGCAGTTAAAATGGCAACTGAGATTTCAGTTACCATTCGGAAACACACTTCAATAACGACACTAAAGCGAAGAATGAAAACACTTTTAGAGACACTGTGATCAGATGACTGCATATTTTTCGGATATTAGTAGCACTCACCATGTGACTGCCATAATAGTTATATACTGTAGTAAGCTTGTAATTTCATGGGTCTCTGATATGATTCAGTATGTTGACAAATATGTTAAGTTTATACCAGGATGGCAGCAAGTGTTATTTTAATTTTTTGCATATTTTTTGATTTACAGCTTGATTCCACACTGTATTTTTGGTACAAGTATGGAATTTTCAGCGTGGATATCGGTAGCCCAAATTTTGCAGGCCGACCATAGATATCAGGTGTGCGTCGGTGGAGGCTCGAACCTCGGACCATGTACATGGTCGATGAGAGTCCTAACCACTGTGCCACCGACGCACATGTTGTGTTTTCAAAATGTTCAGAATACGAATAATGCGAAATCTATAACAAGAATTTGGAATTAATTATTGCTAATAGAATATAATTTTGAGAAGTTCTTTAATTGAAATTCGAAGACTTTGTGGACATGCTGACACGATATGATTAAGTCAATTTTCTTTGAGTCGTTTTCATTAATAACAGAGCCAACACGTCGTATTCAAATGTTAACAACGTGTTATACAGTCTGCGAGAAAGCAGTTAGTAATTCCAGCTTCATCGAGTGCTAATATCGTGATTCGATAGCTCACCAGGGGTTTTTCAGACAACCATTTAGTAACACTTCTTATGCATCGTTGTGCATACTCGCAGATTCTGTACGTCGTCAGTAAGACCTTCTTATAATAAGCATATATTTGTAGGTCCATCAGAGGTCACCCACTCATTAAAAAACACCGTTTCTTCGAAGTACAAACCTTGAGTAGTGATTAAAGTGTACACTACTTGTGTGTGCGTGTAATATGAAGCTATCAGTTATTCCGTTACATGTACTCCTTGAGATCCCTATGCTTTATAAACGGAAATCAGTCAGTCACACTTGCAGCTTACATGACCACATGATTATGCGAAATCCTCAGTAACCGCGTGACGTGCTTAGGTGAATGTATGATAAGTAGCAGTGAGTCAGAATAGCTTATCGAATAACGTCAAAGATTATGACCAGAAAAGAGTTCATTGATTTGTATCGCATTCATCAAATAAGAGTTTCATTCACCGTCAAACACGAGTATCGCTGTTTTCAGTATACTTGTGTAAAATACAGAGTTAGATACAGTTCAGATAATGAAGACTCATTGTTGGTTATGGAATTTTGTCACAATGACACAACAACGGTTTCCAGGAATTGATGCAGAATAAAATAAAGAGCTGGAATTCGAAAAATCACTTGATCTGAAAGTGGCAATTGTTGTTATCAACAATAGTATTTGAGTTCTAATAAAAATACATGTCACCCTCGGACACACAACTCCTTATATCAGCCATCCAGCTTCAGGATCTAATGCCTGATATGTGTCCACTGTGTCTTCAGCTTTTGTTCAGTCTCTGCACATTTCCTTCGGAAAAGTGTTTTGGGTGATTGATTGTTGTTTGCTTAGTTGCTACAGATCTCTGCTCCTATTCGTCTCTAGTCACCCGAATTTTGATATGGGGCTAGTGAAAGCAAGTATTGATTGATTTTTACAATGGATTGTTTTGAATACTTCTCATGACACGCCCGTCAAAAATTACTTGATGTATCCCTCTCAGCTGAGTTCATGATATCAAAGTAAAGTGTGGTTGCTAACATATGTCGTTTGGTATTTAACTGAGTCATCACTATAGAAGTTAACTTATTCTCACCTAGAACATGAGAGCGAAGGGTTTCTTGAACAACGACTCAATTTCTATATCTAAGATTTGAGAGATTACGCATTATAATGCGTCTTGATTCTTGAAGAAGTTCGTTAGCTTAAATACTCACTAGTGGAAACGCTTACTCGTTGATGGAAAATAAGGATACGAATAACCGCGGTCTAACAATAATGTTAACTTCTTCATGATGGTGAGCCACCGAGCAAGGAACTAAAATTGATTCAGCAATAAGAAGACGTAATTTTTCTGAATCGTGTGATGTATTTGCACTTCAGTTAGTTGAAAAACCTAACCAATGTACAATTAGTGTAATATCTCTAACTAACGCTTTCAGAACCTCGCCTGGATTACTAGTTTGCTAGTTTTCTAGCCTCACCTAGACTGCTAGCTTTCTAGTTTTCCAGCCGGTCCCAATTTCGGATAAAGAGGGAGTGTTGGGGCGTGGTGCTAGCAACTCCACCGCCGCAAAACCAACCAAACCGGTACACAAATTTCAATGCACCGATATATTAAAAATTATAAAAATATAAACAGTAAGCTCACTGTTAGCTGGAATCGGGGAAGTGAAATGACGCAGGCTGGTGAAAGCTAGCCTTCGGGAAGCCAGTCAGTCGACGTGCCTTCTTTCGATGAAAGCAAAAGTAAGGATGGGTACCTGGAATGTTCGTACAATGTACAAAACTGGAAAGGCTGCCCAGGTAGCCACTGAAATGAGAAGGTACTGAATAGAAGTGTTGGGAATCTGCGAGAGCAGATGGAACGGAACTGGAAGGTACCAACTACCTACTGGAGAGGCAGTAGTCTTTTCCGGCCACCCAGATGACAACCATGAGCACACCGAGGGAGTGGCCATCATGATGTCACCAACAGCAACCAAAGCTCTCATGCAGTGGGAACCAATCTCCCCAGGATAATGACAGCCAGGTTCAACTCAAAAGGAAGGAAAGTTACAGTCATTCAATGTTATGCGCCTACAAACGTCTCAGAACAAGAGAAGAAGGAGAGTTCTACAGACAACTACAAGCAAAAATAGACAACGTCCCAATTAGTGATATCAAAATCCTGATGGGCGACATGAATGCGAAGCTGGGACGAGACAACACAGGAAGAGAACTCACCATGGGTCGTGAGGCCCTCGGTGAAATGAACGACAATGGTGAACTCTTCTCAGAATTTTTCGCCTTCAACGATTTATTGATTGGTGGCAGTGTGTTCAGACACAAGGATATACACAAGGCGACACGAATTTCAACAGATGGACACACCAAAAGCCATAAAGACTTCATTTCAATCTCAAGAAAGTAGAGACGGAGCCTACAAAACACAAAGTCGAGGAGAGGAGCAGATGTGGGTACAGATCACTATCTTGTACAAGGGATTTTCAAGGTGAGGCTAAGAGCCTTGATGATGGCTGTGGATAGGCCATAGTGCAATTTCAACACTCAGAAACTGAAGAACACAATCACAAAAAACACTTTCACTGCAACTGTCATAGCAAAGCAGGGAACACTACGTGACATCACTGAAGAATCATGCGTGGAAGACCAGTGGAACTCTCTGAAGGTGATTCTCAACGAAACGTGTTCAACGGTTCTAGGAAGAAAAAGAGACAAGAAAAGGAATGCTTTCAACGGACACTTAGAAGCTAATAGAGGAGAGGAAAATGGTGAAAGAGAAAATGATTCGATGCAAAGACCGGTAAAAGAAAAAGATGCTGAGCTCAACTTACAGAGCACTGAACAAAGAAGTGGAGAGGAGTGCTAGGACGACTCTACGACAACCTCGCCATTGAAGATGAGAGGGCGACAGGCAAAAATACCTGGGACATTATATCGGATAACAAGTCTCTATCCGTGAAGAGATCAACACGAGTGAAACCTACAAGAGACAGCCGAGGTTCGAGCCTCCACCGACGCACACCTGATATCTATGGTCGGCCTGCAAAATTTGGGCTACCGATATCCACGCTGAAATTCCATACTTGTACCAAAAATACAGTGTGGAATCAAGCTGTAAATCAAAAAATATGCAAAAAATTAAAATAACACTTGCTGCCATCCTGGTATAAACTTAACATATTTGTCAACATACTGAATCATATCAGAGACCCATGAAATTACAAGCTTACTACAGTATATAACTATTATGGCAGTCACATGGTGAGTGCTACTAATATCCGAAAAATATGCAGTCATCTGATCACAGTGTCTCTAAAAGTGTTTTCATTCTTCGCTTTAGTGTCATTATTGAAGTGTGTTTCCGAATGGTAACTGAAATCTCAGTTGCCATTTTAACTGCATCATGTTGTGATTAAGTGATTGTGAATGGCGATGTATTCGCACGATAGTGTCGATTGATAAGATCACTGTCTTAATTTCAAGTTTGTGTGTTAAGTGGTATGACTCATTGAGTACTGTCAGTGAACATGCATATACATCCAGATGACCAATTTTCTAACAGAGAGAAGTCACAATAACTTCAAGAGAGTGAAATCCATTTCACAGTATATAACATAAACCTCCTGTCTCACAGAAAATTCTTCGAAAATTTTCATCTACAAATTTACACCAGAGTAGTGAAGATAACCATTAATTAACCAAATGATATCACGAAATATGTGTAACCTCCTATTAACTGTGCGAAAGCCTAATACTGCCATTCAGTGGATGAGAAATGCTCTCCTAGATTCGAATGTTGAAAACATTTCTGAATGAATGCTGAATGAAAATCAACTTGAAGCAGATGTAATTCACCTGGTGAAGTGCTTCAGGTGTACATCGGGATGCACTGGGACTCACCAACCAGAAGTCACTGCATTCCAGTCAGTGATGCTTTTCCAAAGTCTCTATCCAGGGGGGAAATCCACACAAGTGAAACCTACAAGAGACAGCCAAGGGAACCCAATTATCAAGGAAGAGCTACAGATTAAACAATGGGTGAATCACTTCAAAGGGCACATCAACCGACCACCACCTGCAACCCGTCAAGAAATATCAAAAACACCACGTACACAACTCCAAGTTGACACCTATCCTCCAACGAGAGCTGAAGTCTTGAATGCAATCAAGCTTCTGAAAGCTGGAAAAGCAGCCGGACCAGATGGAATACCCCCTGAAACACTGAAAGCGGACTCAGAGACGACAGCAAATATGCTGACCCATTATTGCAAAAGGTCTGGAAGGAGGGAAAGGTGTCTACTGACTGGAGGACAGGTTACCTCGTGAAACTAACAGAGAAGGGAGACTTACGCCTCACTCTACAAGAACTGGCGAGGAATCATTCTCTTGTCGACGCAAAGTAAAATCCTGAGACGCATCATCCTGGAGAGAATAAAGGACGCACTGGATACAGAACTCCTACCAGAACAAGCTGGATTCACGAAAAACAAATCATGTTCTGACCAAATTGCAACTCTACGCATCATCATCACACAACAAAGCATGGAATGGCAATCAAACCTCCACCTCAACTCTATAGACTTTGAGAAGGCCTTCGACAGCGTTGTTCGTGAAGTAATTTGGAAATTACTCGAGCACTATGGCGTACCCCATATATTCATCAACCTTATTCAACAGCTGTACGACAACGGAACATGTCAAGTGATCCACAACGGAAAACTCAGCGAGGCTTTTGGAGTGAACACAAGAGTCAGACAAGGGTGCTTATTATCACCAATGATATTCCTGATTGTGGTGGAGTGAACTATGCGTCGTCAGACAGTGGGAAACGAGAAGACAGGAATATCCTGGACCGACGTGAAGAACCAAGATGGCCTGGATTTCGCGCGTGGATGATTTTGGCTTGATGTCACACAAATTGGGAGACTCACAAGTGGTCGAAGAAGCAGCCAGCGAAGACAGGACTCCAGGTGAACATAGACAAAATGTAATTCATGAAAATAACCAACTAACAACAACGACATAGGCAACATCCAATGTCAATCACCATCAACGCGAAGGATTTGAAAGAGGTTACTTCATTCACTTATCTAGGGAGCATTGTCTCAACTACAGGAGGAACGGACGAGGATGTCAACTCGAGAATCGGTAAGGCGGGAAACACATTCACTCATCAACCTTAAAAACCAATCTGGAAATCCTCGTCGCTCAGCATCAATAGCAAAATTCGGTTGGATTTTCAATATAAAGGTGGTCAAGTCGGTCAGTTCTTCTATACGGATCAGAAACCTGGCAGATCACAAGAATATTTCCAACAGTCTGTTACAGACCTTAATCAACAACTGTCTTTGCTCTCTACTGAAGATCAGATGGCCAGAATGAATCGCCATCATGGAACTATCTGAAGAAAATAAAAGTACAAACCAATCTCCCAACAAATATGCGGTATAAAGTGGAGATGGATCGGACACTTGCTGAGGAGACCGCTGGGTGACATGGGGCTTCAAGCCCTGGACTGAAACTCGAAGAGGAAAAGCGAGAGGGACGTCCAAGTTTGACATGGAGGAGATCATGTGAAGAGGAGCTGAAAGAGTATGGACTAACACGGATGCAGATGAAAAGCACAACAGAAGACTGAAGCATATGGAGACGTGCAGTTCAAGCGCTATGCTCCAATAGGAACGAAAAGGAACAACAATAGTAATAAAATTAATGCATACTGCCTGGAACAAGCGACTGTCCAGGAATCATTCGAATAGTTATGAGACACCATATGAACACAAAAATGGGGAAGAGAGGACATCATTGTAGGTATACCGTGACAAGAACGCTCCTCGGAAGACAGTCCATGTTGGAAGGGTATTTTCTCACTTTCATTCTGTGGTCATTCACCAATGAGAATCAGATTGATTCTGAAGGGTTGCTTAACATTGATGTGACTGATTGAATCAAAGATGACCAACTTACTTCTCTCCAGTCGATTCCAGCCTTCAGCGTTCGTTCACGTGAAGGTATTCATCTGTCCCTTCAAAAGCTGAGTGACTTAATTATGTGAATATTTTGTGTAGTGATATTGAGTCTGTTTTGTATGGTGCATAGCAGGCAACACCGAAATACATCAAACGATGATACCACAATATCATACGCAACATGCTGTTCCTAATTTCTTTAAGTTGATCAGACAAGAAAGTGATACTACCTCCATTTGAGGCAGATTTGAATAATTTCAGGCTGTTACTGTAATCAACGTGTGTTGATATAGAGCTAATTTTTTTTACATCGCTATGTCTTAAAATGTTGTTAATTTTCAAACTCTACCGGATACATATCTTGAACTTGTATCTATAAATGACTATGTAATATACGAAGCTCATAAAAGAGATCCACTGTTTCATTGTACGCATGTAACTCGGAGTTTCTGGAAATTAACACAAGTCAGCTTTCTGAAACACTATTAGCATTTTAAATTATCTCCAGTCGCTGAACCTTTTCGTAGATCAAGTCAACATGGTATGTCTCGTGTTATTTATATAAAATGTGCAGACTTCCTATGTCATCCTCTCACCGACGTATTGAATGAAGCTTTTTCCGGAAATGTCATGCCAGCTGTTCAAAAAAACAATAAAGCGGTACCTGTACTTATATCATCCACTGTCTAAACGAGCTTACGTGAAATCAGGATGAGTATTGGGATGTCAACTGAGTACATTGTTATTTCTCAGGAAGAAATCAGTTCAAGGATGATTCGTTCACTTCACTAACTACTGAGGGTAAAATCCCTCAAAGCGATGTTCTCTCTCCCTTTTCTGTCTTATTTGTTCTTGCATGACTTGCCTAATTATGGTGAAATAAACCCTGTTAAGTTTGCGCACGACCTATTTTTTCAGTGCCTCTTAACTCTCAGTTACACTTCACTAAGATGACCAGCTTTCTAACGGTAGTCAGCAAATGGTCACCAAATAATTATCTTAAACCTAATTTTCTCAAATATGGGACTGTTAATTTCAGTTTCTGATGCATAGGAAGACAAATGGAGAGGTGAGTTGCTATAACTGCTTTGAAATTCATAATACCGATACAAGTCGTAATCAAGTCTGACTTTGGGTATCTTGGACTAAGTATTTCTTCCGATCTACCATGATCTTCCTACGACTCAGCGATTTCCAAGCCAAAATTCCATCTGATTTTCTACATTAACAAGTTAAGTAATTCAGGTACAAGTCAACCATTTCTCCTCTTACAGGTTGTCAACCATTCCATCTGGCATACTCTTCTTTTATTGTACAATTTTATTCGTTTCTCGATTCCTTAGAAATGCCATGTCATACTTCAAAGAACTCTGAGGTTTGTCAGTGTGGTGAGTGGTATCTCGTTAAGATATATCCTTGGCATTGTCACTGATATGCACTAATCCGCACGCGACCAATTCAGTCTGTGAGCATCCACGTTAACCCCAGTTTTCACATTTTATCTTCCGAAGTAGAACAAGAAGTCATTTCATAAGACTGTATGTGCGCAGTTTAAGTAAAAGATTCCAACGAAGCATATTCGGCGCGTAAGTTATGTGGTACAAATAGTGTCAGGTGCGAACTAATTAACTAATCTTCTTACCACTGGTTAATGAACAATTTTCTCCACATTTATAACATCAAGTTTCACTGTTATTAAGCTTCTTATATTTACACTCCTCTCATTGTGCTTTGTTTATATTCATTCACATAAGCTTCAACATCACTCAACCTCTCTTAAACATGTTATTGATTTGTTCTTCTTCTACCACGGTATTTCAAGAGGACAGTAGATTCAATATTACATAACCTGCTGAAATCTTCACACGGTATCGACACCACTGTATGAAACAAACCCACTGATAATATTATTAGAGTAATTATTGTCGCTTGTATTTTGCACGTTTCGATTTTATTTCTGCTGCAAATTTGAAGGAATTCCTGTGTTAACTATTATCTTTCGAGTAAATTAAATGCAGAATTTTGAGAAATGTTGAGAATTATATGCTGTATTATAATGACTAGTTTGTTATGAAGCAGATTACCATTATTTCCTAGGTATATATCTGATAACTTGATCTCTCCATCTTCCATAATCTGGAATACTTGATTCGTGTCATTAGCCAGAACATGATCTGTGACTGAATTCAATTCAATCAGAACTTCATTCCACACAGACTGCTTGAAGGAAGTGCCATTCCATTTTGAGGTACATTCACTGTTACTAACGTGTGTGAGTGATAATTTTGAGGTGTGCCTCATTAACTGTCTTCACAAATGAACAGTAACTGCCGCTTAACATCTCACATCCTATTCGAATCCACCTGAGTACTTGTCAAATTGCGAAATAACAACAATGGAGACATTGCGAAACAATTTTATTATTATTAATATTATTATTATTCAGAGAAAACATTTAATTAAAAGTAATGAATAGTGTTGATGAGGCAAGTTAAATGAAGTTCTTATTGTCTACTCTAACTGATCGATATGCGCGGCATTGTTATCTGCAAAGCAAAGAAATAGAATGAGATTATGAGACGCAATGAGAGACAGCAGATTTTGTGTAGTGAGCCACGTAAGACGAAATGTAACATAATTATTGAAGTGGAAGTGCAAATAATGGAGACATAGAAAGCCTGTGTGGAACAAATCTTATGATGACTTTGAACACACAGTCTTGTATTTTGCGGAAGCTGACACGCAGGCGTCTTCCCGAACCAGATTACATAGTAGTTGAAGCACTTAATTTTCCACGAAACTGAATCATGATGCACATAGAAAAAATTATATTTCGAAGTGAATTTCTGCGAATGGACACCATTTCAAATAGCGGGAAGATATTTTATATTATTATTCATGTTACCTTTGGTTCTGAGTGTAACAGAGGGTCTCACCAAATCATCTACATTTCACCCTGTTCCGTAGAGCCATCTCTAGCTAGCTTATTGACTGTCAACGGACTCTCATGTCCACCTTACAAACTCCCTGTTCGCTCATCTCAAACCGGCGCCAAACACGTCTTTCTGATTCGATAAGCAGTCAGGTGATGGCATGGTGTATGACGTCATTCCTCGCCTTGCACACGATGTCTTCCATCGGTCTACACTATATTATAGATGTGTTTCAGCCATTATCTTATTGATTGATCCGTCCTCTGAATTCTGTTCCTTGTTCAGCGGAGTGGGATAGGTTTCTAAACAGATTTCAGAGTGATGAAAATCTGTGACTGTTTAGGTCCGTTATGCGAGTTAATCGAGACATTCGTCGTAGTGTCTCAAACCCTTCCTTTCACTGCACTGTAAAGCGCTGAATTGAATAGCTTCGGTGAAAGTAGCCTATGTGCTGCTAAGAATGTATTTTATCCAAATATCCAGAAGACACGTTGAACATGAATCATTATTAGGAAAGCTTACACGTTTGATTGAAATCGAGTTATACGAGAACTGAAAATAAGCGATTCATTGAGACATACATAACTTTTGAACAAATGAATTTCTTGTGGAGCATTATTTATTATCGAAGTTGTGAAACACAATGTAGATTTGTCCAGAACACAACTGAGCTAAAACTGATACGTATTGTGTGTTGAATGAACACATGCATTCAGCATAGATTAGATTGAGTAATATCAAGGAGAAGCTGGTAAATGCCTACATATCTTAATGTCTACATAGCTGACATTTTATACGACAGCGTTTACTGTATGAGCAGATTCAACAAACATTAGTGCCAAAACTATATGGCTTTATGAATGGCAGACACAAATCTTTGTCTTTACAGTCTTTGTCTTCTCAGAAGAGTAATAGTAGGGCAGGCGATCAGTAATACATTGTTATTGCATACTCAAGAAACTCTAAATAGGATCCAAGAGACTGTTCTATGATTACGTCGCTTCATCACTAATAACTACAATGATGACGATTCGGCTGGATTTTCCCATTTCTGTCCGTGTTTCATGAATATCGACAAGTCAACATAGTGTATATGTTCCTTTTAAACAGTCGTTGATTGAAATCACTTACTTTCAGCTGCTATTCTCGCGATAGGGGATTCTGTTTACGAGGACAAAGAGTGTTTATAATTGTAATGTGTGTGCACTACCTGGCAAAAGACGCATACTGAATGAATGAAAATTAATTCATAGGGTTTCAATGTCGACAGCATTTACAAACTGTCTTCAATATTGCAGGTGGAAACGCGTCGATGGTTGAAGACATACAAAGTAACAAATTGGGTAAATCGGGGAATTCTCCCTAAGAATTCTGGGCCTTCATCCTCATTTAATAGGTTCCCTGCGATAATGATGAATAATCACGAATACAATGTCCTACATATAATAACACATAAGCATATATATATTTAAACATATGCCAAGATGCGGGAAACAATTGTTTCGCGTAACAAGCATTTAACTAGTAATGATCCCTTCATGTTAATTTCTTCAGCACATCTTTCAATAAGCGCATCAATAGTTGTCGCAATTGATTGGTCAGAAAAATCCTTTAACATGGACAGTCTCGTTTGCAGTGCAAATGCAGCAGCATTGAAATGGATAAGGGCAGAGCAACATCGAAAGCAAAAAAGAAGTTAACAAACCTGCAACCCTCTCAACGGCCTCCGCAATTCTACCAACTACAAATAATAATAATAGTAAGGAAAACAATATAAAAATTAAAGGTGGATTGAATACGAATACGGCGCACCAATATTTGAAACAAATTTAGATTGATAGGAATGAGCGCTTATCTGATTAACAGAATATTTCTTCATAATTGAGGCATCTGTAATATGCCAAAACACCTGGTAAAAATTGATCTTACCAATGTCACGAACAGAATGTCGATGATGTCCACCTAAATTGAGGAAAAATATGAGTTAAGATAGCGAAATACATTCGCTATCAGAATGAGCGTAAATGAATTAACACAATTAAATGCAACGGAATATTTCTAACCGTCTCAAACCTACGAAATTGTCTCACCCATCCTTGATACGGGGTGTTCAAAGCGTGACTCACCGCTGTGCCTTGACCGACTTGCTTCCGTTTCGCCTACAGGAAACATAAAGTGAACACAAATTGTGTTGAACAAATAGAAAATCAGGCGATTGCTACGTTAACGTGTGGGAATATGAACTGTGAAATAATGTACAGTTTGAACGTCTTCATTGCAATGTGCATGCTGTGTGATTTAAAATCTCACACAGCCAAAATATTACACTAAAGACAAGATTTCACCTCCAACTGTAGATAGAATGCACATCTCAAACAGCAATGCATTGCACACATTTGATCAACACGAGGAGCAAACAATGCAACTGCCATTTTTACACCGTCACTCACCGACACTTCCAAAGACAATCAACGACACAATGCAGATCAAGTAGGTAATCTTCATCTTGCAGACTGACTTGCTTGTCAACTGTCTCATCTTATATATCCTTGACGTGTCAGTCTTCAGCGAATGAGAAACATTTTGAGCGGCAGGACTACACCATTCGTGGGTTTCCATTTTTTTAGACAACTGCAAAGTCATTGTTTCTTTTGTGATAGGCAGGTTGCAAAGGCAAATTTCGTCTGGTGATACGGACATTGATGGTGAGAGTAGTGACAGTCAAGGTCAAGCTAAACTTCATTGAAGTCACAATTTCTGAAAAAATATTCTCAATGTATTTAATTATCAATAAACGTCTTCTCATAGAATTTCAATTCAGTAGATTCAATTGTTTTTGTAAGTCATCCTGAATATCTACGATTCGTTTGCTGAATGTTTTATTGTTTTTTTTTGATAAATATTCCTTAAAATGGATTTTTAAGATTATGACAACGGAACTTTTTCTACTTTTATCATTTTATATGTGTTTTTGAGTGCATTTGTTTCTGGATTTCATCACTTCATATCTGACATTAGGTAGAGAACCATTGGAGAACCTGGGAGTACCGGGCAGCTGTTTCTTCCTGGCTTGGGACGCTTCAGCAGTACGCACTCACTGAGGTTCGAACCCAGGATATTCTGTTTACAAGGTGAGCTCCTAAACCATTAAGCCACTTGGACGTGATCCGATTGCCCATAAATTCCAACTTCTATCAATTCACGACATAGCACAACCGCTAGCCAATGTCTTCGGCGAGTATTTATCCTCACACCCGACCGGCTGCACCCTACTGGTCACGACTTCCCACGGGAACCACAGGTAACTACCTACCTGAATAGTGCCAGTCGCCAGTAAGCACCCCATTGATATTCAAGTATTGGTTAGTAGGGATTTGGTTGATTGGTTACAGGATTTCATCATGAGCTGAGATTGCTTAAAGAACCATTGGAAAACGAGGCTTAATGGTACACGAGTTCGCCTTGTAACCAGAAGGTCGTGCGTATTGATGAAGAGTATAAAACTGGAACGAAACAGCTGTCCAGTACTCCAAGTTTTCCAATGCTTTTGTAATCAATATGAGCTCATGATGAAATCCTGCAAGCAGTAGACTAAATTTGCAATTAATAGTGTTCTCTTAGCTTCAAATCTTTTCTATGATTTCAGTCGACTAAATCCCTACAAACCAATACTTGAATGTCTTATGTTTCTGTTAGGGATCCCATGATTCCAGGTGACTGGACAACTGCTTTCATCCAGTTTGGTACACATCGGCTCTACGCCTAAGAGTTTCTGTTAAGCAGGCAAGTTCACACAACATATAACTGATGGGACCGGTTTCAGTCACCAGTCTCTGAATTCTTACATGTAGGAATTGCTGATTTTCGTTGCAACCACCAACCAGTATCATTGGTGAGAAGTGCATCCTCACTTACAACTACATGGATATCATTGATACCAACGTCTTACAAATAAACTCCTGTAAATCACTGTGATGCTGACCAGTGACTTACTGAAGCACAGAGTTTGCTGGAGTTCTGGTGAGAAGGCTAGACCTCTGAGATCGCCTGAGTAAGATGTGAAAATCGAGTTCCAGCCGACGACATCGCTTGTTGGTCACGCTAAAAACCATGAACTGGTAGAAGGTAGAATTTAGTGGCTGGCCATTGAATCAGGTGTCAGTGGCTGAGTGGTATACGTACTTGTCTTGTAACCAGAAGGTTCTGAATGCGTACTGCCAATAAATCACAGACTAGGATCAAGCAGGTATCCGGTGTTCTCTTGTTTTCGCTGGTTCTCCTACTGATATCAAACTGTGGTCAAATTCGGGAAACATTATTATTGTCTGTATTTTCACCCTTACAACTTATGCCCATTCGTTGCTATCTTTTCTGTACTATTCATGTTGTCGCACAAACCATATATATATACTGTATCACATTATTTCGTCTCATTTAATCTAGTGTTTCCATTGGCCAGCCATATTCAAAACTAGGTAAATACTGATCCATTCTATCGTATACTCGTTCCAGAATAAATTTATTGTATGATTCTCATTTGCATTGAATGACTGTTGTATGCATAAACATATGAATCAATAATTGAAGAGCATGTAGAAAAATTGGACTAATCTAATATTCACTGACGTATAACAAGTGAATGTCTCCGGTTGCCGGATGCATTACTAACCTCTTAGCTGAATGCATGGAATTATTAGGGAAGATGCAATCCTCAAAAACTATGCAGACGACTATCTATTCACATTGATGATTAACTGATGTCGAGGTGACATGAAGCATATCAGTTTCCAGGTACTATTATTTTTACTCAAAGACATATATATTCACCAAATTGCTAGATCCACTCTGATTCCCTGAGTGAGATGCGATCATATCCGCATGACATCACTCTCACACGACAAAATGCAAATCATGAATTCTAAAGATAAGCACCATCATCACCACCAGCACGCAACTAAGTGCTTAGTCGGTCTGGCTGGAAATGTGTGTCAGGAAATAGAGAATTACTGAATGGGAAGCAGGAAGCACTGGAACAATTCACTGACAATCTGATGCTCATCAGTGATAAACTGGTGAATGCATTTCCTTGTCCTTTGATCAGAAGTTCACACTGCTGATATTTATCAGTTTCAGTGGATTTGCAGTCACTAAGACGTGACACAGAATGCCAGTGTGTTCTTTGGTGTTTACTATGACGGAGGTTCAGATAGTGATGCATGAGAGTAATACGCAGAGGTTAGATGATTATGTGCTCACCTTGTAGGCGGGATGTGCACACTGTGTTATGTGGCGGATTCGTGAAAGGCAAGCATCGAAGATTTTAGTAATCATCAGGAAGTCAACCCAACATATATACTGAAGCGGGTAGTTATGTAAGGCATATGAGAATCCTCCATAGAATCGTTAAGTGGCTGTCTATGGCATGGGAGGCATAATATTCTATTTCACTTGTCAGCAATTATCAATATGTAAGTGACAGTATTGACGCATACACTTATATACTGCATACCAAATGTAGCGAACAGAGGAAGGCTTTCGATGCTCCAAAATATTAGGATGTTTGTCTGTCATTTGTTGTTTCTACTGTCTTCACTTGCTTGGGGGTGAGTCCGCCGCGATTCGTGAAGATTTCCACTTCCCTCAGATTGTGTCCGTGACCACGGAATACAGAATGTTTACAATTTATCTTACCTGCAACAGAGTATGAGGCTAGTCATATCATTGTGACACTCAATTCATTGCTGTTGAACATGTTGGAAGCATCTCGATTGGAAATGATTTCGACTGTGATACGGTGCCTAAAGTCAAACGGAATCTCATTAAGGAAGTGTTCATATTCTGTCTATTTCGTTAGCCAAATCATTTCAATAGGTGAGACCTGGTTGTTTCTCTCTCACTAATCTGGATAAGGGAGTCCAATAGCTCACTGATAGTCATTCAGGCTTCCAAAAGTTTATGCGATGTGTAGATACACAGAGTTTCGAACTTCAAATCATATTCATCTAATGTCATTCGCTCTAATTTTGATGATATCATAATTTTTCCACATTAGTTTGTTTATCAGATGTATTACACAGTGAAACAGTATTATTAATTGTTCATAGTCATATAGTGAATGTATTATATATACATACATATATACAATATATATATATATATATATATATATTATTATATATTACTATGACTTATGGTCTTCATGTACGAAGACTAATAAATAAACTCACTGAATTTCGAAAACTGAAGCAAGAGATCCACAGAACTGTCTAAAAGCTGCAACATATCAGATATGAAATTGAACAGTTAAATCAAAAGCTAATGGGAATGGTTAACAATTTAGAATATGATCTTCTAACATAGTCCACAAGCAATGCGAAATCAGCAGCTTTCAAAAAGTCAAAAAATACTCAAATCAAAAAGTTCAGTTGATTATTATTGGAGAAGAAATCTTCATCTCGTAACGATGAAATCAGTAATCTAACGTCAATGACGATCGGTAAAACAAAGTGGGCTATCAAGCTGTCAACACATATATTAGGTCCCACAGAAAAAGGTCCATTACAAAACAGACTGGGTATTATTGTAGTGATTGACAAGCGAATCCCTGAGGGTATTATCGCTAAAATACAAATAGCCTTAAGCGAGATAGACAAAACAACGGCTGACGAAGCACGGGCACAATGTTCATTGACATTAAAACGACAAAAACGAGGTATACTTAACCTGATGAAACCTGAGATGAAAGCTCCAAACACCTCAAGAATAACATAGATATAGTAATCACAAAGTCAGGGAAAGGAAGTGCAACAGTAATATTAGACAAATCAGACTATTTGGACAAGGTGAATACACACATACAAGCAGCATCGTATGGGGAAATTAATAAATCAATAGACTCTGTGATGAATAATGCTTAGAAATCGACAGCCGACCTTATACGCCGAATGAAGACGTTTTAGGTGAGTTGAAATGGTTTAATTTACTGCCCAAAACTAATAACCCCAGTAGGATATACGGCGTCGTTAGAGTTCATAAAAGAGGATACCCTATTCGATCTATGGTTGATTTAAAAATTCATCCACTTATGAATTATCTAAATGTCTAGCTGTGGTATTAAATCGCCCCTAAGAGCCACTCAATATCTAGACTAACAAATCCCTGTAAACTAAAATATAGATTAGATAATTGGAAATTAGATAATGAAGAAAAATGCTTGGTCGTTACAAAAAACTTTTTGTATTTCCCAATGAATGGAGAACAAAACGATGTTGGTTAGTTTTAACATTGTCAGTTTATATACACGTATACCAATAAATATTGCTACAGAGACAGTCAGAAACGAAGCCATTTCTGACCAAGGACTTAACTTAGAACGAAAGTTCCACTTGAGGACATAATGCTGGAAGTACCGCTATCCCTGACTTCCACAGTATATAAATTCCAGGAGAAATATACAAACGAACCCAAGGGAGGTGCGCTGGTGTCAAAAATATCCCTGGTGGTGGAAGATATACTCATGGATAGGTTGGAAAACATAGAGATTGAAACGTTCAGCCACATCCCAAGTGTGGTGGAAGTATGCAGATGACACATTCACTGTACTTAGAACACAGAATTTAGATAGATTTTTTGAACACATTAACTCAAAGATGGAGGCGTTTCAATTCACTTATGAATTGGGAAGTGAGGAAGGAGAACTTCTAATGTTAGATTGTAGCGTAAAAAAGTCGATGGGAAGTCGAACACTAGTGTTTACAGGAAACCCACAAATTCAAAGAGATATCTGGACTTCCGAACATCCCATCCTATGTCAATGAAATAAGGTTGACGAAATGCCTAAGAGATAGAGCACAAAAACTAAGTAGTGCGAAAGTAAATCTAAGATAGGAGTTGAGGCATATAAGGGAGGATTTGAAAATTATTATTTGTCCTGATAAACTATCCACAAATTATTCAGGGTAATGTAAAAATAAAATTCACTTATGACAGCAGTGATAGTGATAGTAGTAATAATGATAATAATAACAATAATACTAGTAATTTTATTGGCGACATGCATGCCAAACATGCCCAAGATAATGACAACACCTACAATAAGGAATCAAAATCATCAGCAGTAATTCCATACAAGGAAAAACATCAGAAACCCTACAGAGAATTCTTAAAATGCGAGAATAAAAGTGGCATTCAAATCCATAAACACAACTAGAAACAAGCTTTGTCGGTTGAATAATCCTGTCAGAGGGGCCTTCAAAACAAAACTATTTAGTTTATAAAATACCCTGTTGGAATGATTATGAAGTCAAATACATTGTTCAAAGAAGTGGAACGGAGTCAGTCAGACCACACGAGTATAAAAATCTAGCAGCAAAATCTAGATTAGCTGACCTGAATAAGACAGGAAATCTGGAGAATGGTTCAGCTGCAGAAACCACTACACACAATTACACACAGCTATATTATAGGATGGAATAGGATAACACTTTGAAAATCGCACGAAACAACGTGGAGGGAGATTTTGATAACGGAACTTTTATTTACTTGTTTATTAATCAAATGAGAAAACGTGTAAATCAAATGACTCAAGACCCCTCCTCGAAGTGTGGAAAAGCTGATACCCCCAGCGATGATTAGGAGAGTACAGAGAAAACTATAAAAGTAAATTTTCGAAGTTGTGTGGCTATAATTGTGGATATGATTATGAAGAATAAATCAGATTCGAACCTTTGTTACCCGGTAATTAATAATACTATTTCTCTGTGTGATGCATCTAATAAACAAACTAATATGGAATTACTTACGTCCACAGTGACCAAGTTTACACATATAGTGGCCTAATATTTTTTCTTGAAACTTCCATTAACTATAAGAGAGGTAGAGCAATTTGATCTGCATCACCCTTTGAGTGGCACTGGATTCTATCAACTTAAGTGAAGATTGTCTTTAACCACAGGTTAGCTATTTCAACTTTGGTTTGTTATGGGCATACGTGGTCTACTTCAGCAGCTAACCGTATCTGTCCTATGATAACTCATGCCCATGAAAACTTTGTACTGCCTCCAGATCGCCCCAAGATTTCACATCATCTGTGAGTCATCTAAGTGAAGCGTTCCACAGAACATAACACGAGTGTGCAGTGCCACTTCAGTAGATGAAGGTGAAGCAATACTTCACAACTTACAGAAATAATGCGCCATCTCATTGTTTTTTTTAAAGAACCCCATTTAAAATTCCGCTGTTCTCAGGAGTCGTCGAAAAATTCCTTTGATTTATTCGGTTACAATGATTTCGGAAGTCAGAATCCATCGGAATATCCCCTGGAAACACTTGGATCATGGAGTTTAAAAGTCGCATGCATGAGGTGTGCATGCGAGTATATTATAACTGTTCAACCCCCACATCTAGCATGTTAAGTGGCAATGTTCATAATGTGACAACCAATTGACTGGAAGATATCTAAATGTTAATTAAATGTCAAACATATCCACTTCCATGATTAGGCAAAGAAGCAATAAAAAGTGATATCTCCTAAGAATTTATACAAATTCACCTAGAATATAGTTTGCGGATACATCGATCCTATAGATTTGAAGCTATGAAAGCACTGGTGGTGGTTGTGACAGAACTTATTAATAAATCGTGAATTGACAGAAGTAAGAATTCATGGGCCATTGGAACGGGTCCCAGTGGGTTAATGGTATACGACCTCGCTAGCCTTGTAACCAGAAGGTCCTGGGTTCGAACCCTGGCGGTGGGTGTGTACTGGTGAAGCCTCTCAAACTAGGCTGACGAAACAGCTGTCCAGTACTCCCAGTTGTTTTTCCAATGTTTCTCTAACTAAAGTCAGCTCATGATGAAATCCTGAAATCGAGATTTGTATTTCATAACACTGTCGTTTATTTTACAGAATCCTGTCGGTTGATGACAAAATTTATGAAAACCTCACCATGAATCTTCGACTTCAAAAAGCTGTTGTAAACTGACGGTTCGGATATCCAAATGACGCCTGCCGTTCTCCTTTAAAAATATCTACGATTTCCACTTTGTGAGGCTAAACAGCTCTGCGCTACTCAAGATTAATTCTTGCACAGACGGAAGCATAATGTCCAAGGAGAATCGTTGTGAGCTTTGACTGCCAGATTACCGTATATGAGGCCAGACACTCTTTCAGTGTCCTGCTGGTTTTCCCTATCAAACCTTCATCTGTGGATAATGTGGCGCCTTTATGATCCTCCTAGACCTTAGTTGTTGAATGTTCGACGTAAATTCCTCGCCTTCCGGATGAAGGCAGTGATGTGTTAATTTCGTCTTTCGTACAATCTCGTCTGTGACGATATGTGGAAGCGCCCTATCAACACAGTCTCGGCTTGCCTGAAGCCACCCGTGTGTGCCCCATTATAATCAGCAGGTAGTGATTGCTGGTAGTTTTCTGCGTGACAATTCTATTGAATATAGAAAGAAAATTATGTACAATGCTTGTTAATTAATCTCAAATATTCTCATTAGAATCAAAGCCAAGGAAGTGAATGGTTAATTAGAAATTTTGACTGGGTCAAGAATTCTTGTCTGGGTTGCTACATCTATCTTTGTGGCTATCTCTGATCTCTGGCCAGTAGATTGTACACGTCTATCTAACTCCCCTCCGATCTCTTGTCGCTATTAGACAGATGAAAGCAATCCATATTTCTTATTAGCGATGTATTCCGCTTAGAATGTGCACTCTCGTAATGAGACTACTGGTATTTGTCGCGACAACCCAGTGTGAGTGACCTCCACCTACATGAATTCAATGGTTGTAAGTGTGTTGACAAAATCTATTTAATATACATTCTATTCCTTATAAATGAATTGTCAGCAGATAAATTTTGATTTAATCCACACAAGAATTCATTACCCAGTCAAAATTTCTAATTAACCATTCACTTCCTTGGCTTTGATTCTAATGAGAATATTTGAGATTAATTAACAAGCATTGTACATAATTTGCTTTCTATATTCAATAGAATTGCCACACAGAAAACTACTAGCAATCACTACCTGGTTCTGATGATTAGGCACATTATGCGACACGTGGCTTCTGTCGAGCGAAGACTCTGTTGATGCGGCACTTCCACATATCGTCACAGACGAGATTGTACGAAAGACGAAGATAACACATCACTGCCCTCATCCGGAAGGCGAGGAATTTACGTCGAACATTCAACAGCTAAGGTCTAGGAGGATCAGAAAGACGCCACATTATCCACAGATGAAGGTTTGATAGGGAAAACCAGCAGGACACTGAAGGAGTGTCTGGCCTCATATACGGTAATCTGGCAGTCAAAGCTCACAATGATTCTCCTTGGACATAATGCTTTCGTCTGTGCAAGAATAAATTTTGAGTAACAGAGGGCTGTTGAGCGTTGCAAAGATGAAATCGGGGATATATTTTTAATGCACAATGGATAAACCTCACTAAAATTTTGGCTAGCTGTTGGTGACGAAGTAAATGGAACATATCGATATTCACTTAGTCAGGTACAAATAGGTGTTCGAATGACGTCAGAATGCCGATATGTTCCTGTAATCCTCTGTTTCACTGAAAAGACGATTTACCAAGTGTAATATTAATAAAAATAAATTTTCATACCTCATATCCTCCGGTTAATTGAAATGGTGTCCATTTGCAGAAATTCACTTCGAAATATAATGTGCTACATACATCTTGATTCGCTTTCGTGGAAAACTGAAGTGCTTCAACTACAATGTAGTCTGCTGCAGGAAGACGCTTCCGTTTCATCTTCCGGAAATACAAGACAGTTTTATCGAAGGCATCATTAGATGTGTTCCACACTGGCGTTATATATCTCCATTTCCTCTGCCACCAGTTCAATTATTATGAGACATTTTTTCTTGTGTGACACACCACACAGAATCTCATGTGTTTCTAGTCTCATTTTATTTCTTTGCTTTCCAGATAACAAGGCCATGCATATCGACCAGTTGGGTTAGACAATTCGAACTTCATACAACTGTCCTCATCACACTATTCATCACTTTTAACTGCATGTTTTTTCTCTAAATAATAGTGATAATAATAATAAAATTGCTTCGCAACGTCTCCATTGTTGATATTTCGCAATTCGACAACTACTCAGGTGGATTTGAATAGGATGTGAGATGTTTAGTGGCATTCAGTCACACATCAAAATATCGGTTGTTACTTGAATGAAGTGTTACATACTGTAGAAAATGTAGAAATGAAACACTGAGATACATGCGTGTTTAACCATCTGCGGATCATCGTCATGGCGACAACAGTCTCAACCTGATTTTATTGAATCCTGATGAATCAGTTGTTGGCGGCTTCTATTCTCTTGTGAGGTTCGGTAGTACATTAATTAGAACACTCGCCAACCGTAGAAATGGTCCGAGGTTCGATTCGCCACTGTGGCGTACTTGATACCAACGGTGTGTCTGCTAAATTTTGCCTACCGATATCACATGCTGAAAATTCCATACTTGTACCACAATATTCTGTGGAATGAAGTTACAATAAGGTAAGTAGTAGATGAAAGCGATAATTACTATTTATTTATTTTAACCTGGCTGGAAGCATTGCCTGCAAAATCTGCAATTACCTCGCTTTTCACAGGAGGAGTGATTCAGGAATGAAATATCATTGGCAGAGGGGTAGGATATGAGTGTGATAAATGTGTTGATGAATGCCTTCCCTGGTGCTCAGTGTTCGTCAATTCACCGAAATGTCTTTTCTGTTAGTTGGGCAGAACCAGTTACACACTGCTCAGCTTTGTGAAAATTATCTGTGCTGTGGTACAACACACAATAACGTGTTTATGGACAGATGACGTCACTCAACCGACCATTATTTGAGTCAGTGAGGCGAACAATTCCATTCATCATTGAAGTGAAGATATGATACTAAGTGAACAGAATTTATCTAAAATGGAAGACAGGCTAAAACAGTGATTGATTATAGTCATCTTACTCCCCTAGATTGATTAAAATTCTACCAAAATCGAATGAGAATCCAGAGAGAAATTGTGGTGATTAGGAATAGAGATTCAATAGTACACTGTCGAGAGAGAATCATGTTATCACGAAACAATCATGTGAAATCGCCTGTATATTGTTAAGACAGTTCAAGTTGACTCTGGATTCAGTGGCTTAAAAAAACTGGTTTTCTATGCAGTGTACATGGTTTAACATGTGATTCTCTTTTACTCCTGTGATACAAAGAAGTTCCATCAACACTCTTCTAGCCATACCCCACACATTCTGTAGATAACTTTAAAAGCCTGCATTAATGTCTTAATTTTGTATCAAGATTCGATCAAGTCTTCCAGGATAGACCTGTGATGTGACTAGGTGAGTTACAAGTACTTCACATTCCATTTATTACAGCAATACAACACAACTACTTCAGTGAATAATCAGTAGTTCTATTATTCTTATAGAATGTTTTGATGAACGCGAGTGTTAGGCGTCTAGGATTTAGTAACTTGAAAATTCCCATTCAGTCATAGAAAAGAAAAGGTGTTCAGCAAAGAGTTACTCTTTTCGGCGATATCATTCTCAAGCTGTACAAATCGCAAATTTATAGTTATTTGTCTTTGCAACAAAAGGAATATTTTCAAAGATGTGTTAATGCAATTGTTAATTTTTGACAAACAAATTACGTAATTTAGAAGGCGTTATTCGGTTGGAAACTAAAATAAAGTTACAAAAGTAGGTTGGGTGACGTAATCTAATTGATAGGGTTCAGTGAAAAAATGAATGAGAGTCAAGTTAATAATCTGAGTAGAATTCACTTGAAAATGAATGAGAGTTAAGTTAATAAGCTGAGTAGAATTCACTTAAAAATAAACGAAAATCGAGTTAGCAACAGTCGTCATGAGCGTAGAGATTTAATAGAGGGTGGGGGTAGAAAATAATGCAATTAAGGAATAGACAAACAAAGAAGAAAGAGGTAAGACAAAATTACGTATTTGGTGTAGATAGATCAGGACCATTGTAGATTTAGTGACTGAACAAACTTCTTTTGTATGCAGAGTTCAGGATTCAATATGTGAATTGCCATTGCTTCTGCAGTTTAAAGAAGTTTAGTTCGTACTCTTTTGGCAAGATTCCCACGTATTGTGCAGATAACTGAGAAGTTGTTTTGTGGGTTTGCTTGGTTTCTGGATTCCATCAAGTGTTCTAGGATAGAGCTGTGACGGAGAGATCTTCTTTCTCCTTTATAAAACCATGAAGGTTAGTGTTCGCTGATTCGTTTGGATAGCAAACGCTGGGTACGGCCGACAAACCTAGCTCCACATGAGCAGGTGAATTGGTAGATGCACATTGATGAGGCCCCCAGTGGAAGCTTATCCCTCACGTTCGTGCGAATCATTGGTTTCGTAGAGAAAGTTAGTCTGAGTTTCGCTGCGAAGAAGGTTTTCTTCAGTGAACGGCACAGGCGGTTTCTCAGTATTTCTGCTGAAGAATCTCCGTTGAATTGTAGATTCAAATAGAGAAGTTTCTTGGGAGCAGTAAGCATGGATGGTTTTTGTGTTTTGGGCTCCATAGCTTTTGTGATGAAACGTTCCGGGTAACCGTTTTCAAAGAGGATTCTTTTCAGGGTCTTCAGCTCTTCTTCTATAGTTTCCAGACTGCAAATGTTGTGGATTCTGTGAGTCAGTGAGCGGATCAGATTTCGTCTTGTATATATAGGCACCCAACTGCGGAAGCTGATGAGTTGTCCATTCCATGTCGGTTTTCTGTGAATGGATCTTTTGAGTGTCCCATCATGTTCGCGTCTTGCTAGTTGCACGTCCAGAAAAGATATTGTTCTGTTGGACTCCTTCTCTAGTGTGAACTGGACTGCTGGATGGCAACTGTTGAAGAAGTCCAATATGTTCTCCAAATTTTCCTCATTATTGGAGATGATAAAAGTATCGCCCACGTATCTCTTGTAGAATCCGAAGTTATCTATTATCTTCTTTAGGTGTGTATTTTCTAGTTTCGACATGGAAATATCTGCAAGCAGTGGGCCGAGTGGTGAGCCTATAGCTATACCATCTTTTGTCTATATATTTCATTATTGAAAGTGAATTGGATGTTAAGAGTACTTCCTTATAGGAGTTCCTTCAAATAGTCAGTGGGTATACCAATGTTCATCTCCTTTGAATGAATATATTCACATATATGGCATATTGTTTCGGTTAGTGAGACGTTTGTAAACAGTGATACCACATCTAGTGAGAACATGGTTTGATTGGAAACGCTGACGTTTTCAATGGAATTGACAAAATTGAAGGAGTCTCGAAGTGAGTGGCGGGAGATTTGCTTTCTGACTGGTTCTAGTATGTTTACTAGCCATTGTGCGGTACTATGATAAGGTGAATTAGTCATATCGAGAATGGGTCGAAGAGGTACGTTTTTCTTGTGCACTTTTGGTAGTCCATATAGCCGGGGTATATTTGAGCCCGACGGATTTAGGATGACTCAGAAGGGTTAGGGGGTCGAACGCTTCCAATATGTTTTATGCTTGACATATTCCTTTTATCACTGCCCTCATATATGCTACAAGTATCGTGTGAACTAATGAGTCCATCAACACCATGTTGATCCCTGAAGGAGGAATTCACTCTCTGTTATTTGGAGGGATTTAACCTAAGGACATTAGACTTAAACCAATGTCTAATGTCCAATAGAAATGTGATCAATTTCGTATAGTCAGTACGGGAAGTAACTGGCGATGAGAAAGTAAGATCATCAGCATATTTAACAAAGTTTATTTCTTTTCTATAGTTTGGTTAGTAAGCGTGAGAAGTCATGACCAATCAGGTCCAATTAGATGTCACGTGTGTGGATGCATGTTCCACCAACGACAATGGTTGAGGTCGTGGTAAATCAAGAATTGATAGAAGTTAGAAATCATGAGCCATTGAATCAGCTCCCAGTGGCTGAATGGAATATGAGCTTGCCTTGTAACCGGAAGGGCCTGTATTCGAATCCCAGTGAGTTCGTACTGCCAATGATTCCTAAATTGGGATGAAACAACAGCTGTCCAGTAGTCCTTGGTTTTCAATGGTTCTCTAACTGATATCAATCCGTGATCAATTCGTAAAAAGTTTATTTCTTCCTAACAAGTTGAGTCATGTGAAAAGAACGAGAATAGAAGAGGAGAGAGTACAGCACTGTGAGGTACAGCAGCTTCCTTAAGTAAAGGAGATGAAGGTTTACCTTCATACACAGTACACTGCCTTATGTTTGAGAAATAAGCGTGACGCAACTTAACAGTCCTTGATACAGTTGGTATCATGTAAAGTTAAGTTGAAAATCAACATCTGGTAACAGAGTGAGAAGTGGATTTTCAAACAAAGAAAGCGAATTGAATATATTTAGCTCTCTTGCTTTGTCTACTCTGTTTATGTGCAAACTGTTTACTGTCAGAAATGGATTCGTTTGCATACATGAAACAGTATTTTTGATTAGCCACAAAAATTTATTTGAGTATTATGTGAATTAGTCTACTCACTTTTGATAGCGAACTTTATTTCCTATGCTCAATTCTAAGGTCATGTTTTCTCAAATATATGCACAGCAGTTCAAGTTGTGTGTCGATGTCACATTGGTTAGGACTCTCGCCGACCATGCACATGGTCCGAGGTTTGATACCCTCCCGACGCACACCTAATATCGATGGTCAGCCTGCAGAATTTGAGATACTTATATCCATGCTGAAATTCTGTACTTGTACCAAAAATACAGTGTAGAATCAAGCTGTAATCGAAAAAATAATAATAAATAAACAGATATCTATATCTCAAGTCTCTATCACTTAGTGCCTCTACTAAACCATCTTCTGATTAATCTTGAAACGCAGTGGAGTAATGAGATATATCAGAAGGTTAAACAACTTCTGTTGCTGAATGTTAGCGATATACCAAATGAATTATATCTGCCTAACTGTGATGGTCACTCACTATTGATAGAGACATTTTTCAACTTCCGAATTCAACGGTAAGCTCCTCATCAACTGAAGTGAAATACTTGGTTGCTTCACATTTCATACTAGATGAAACGTATTTCCTGATGACAGTCTATAATTATATTTCAACCGTTTACACACCATGATATGTTTTCTCATTCAGGTAGTATTTCGATCAACATTACTCCCCATGATCACATCAAATGTTGCAATTGATTTGTTTTCAATTCACACTTCTGTTATTTGCAATCATATATGTGTAATCCGTTGTGCGTTCATTCATTTCTGTGTATTCAGAATCCTCTTCCAGATTGTTGACGATTGTGCTGCGTCAGCCTTCTTCGATGTTTCCTGCAAAGACTTCATGAATATAAACGCTGTTATCATTCTCTCTCTCTTTCCATTTGTTCATATAACACTTCGTGATACAGATGTTGTCCCAATCAATTTGGTCGTTTCTGTCTCGTGCATGTGCAGCTAGCTTCAGATGAATTTCTTTCTAAATAACTGTAAGCTTGTGTTCCTGTAGGATGACATTCAGTTAGGCGTTTATCTGCAATCACTCTCATTTTGAGTGATCTCGATGTTCGATGCACATATTCAATCAAGACATTTGTCAGAAGATTTTTTCTGAATTACTTTACTATCTATCAATCACTTTTATTGGATCTTCTAGCTGGACTATTTGGTTTATAATTAGATTCGTCAAATTCAACATGGTACGAATCCCAATAACTTTGTGGTTTCTTCGCAGTTGCCTCTCACCTATGTATGGTACTGTGATCATTATTTGTTTGCAATCTTTCTTTTTGTTATTCAATATATAAACGGAGATATTCACATATATATTTACACAAGTACATTCACGTACACATATATATGTATATATATACGTTAGAGATTATTAGTGAAAATGGTGAACTGCCGTGTGCACAGATAACTGCGGTTGAGTGCGACATGCTAGACGCACAAAACTGCATGCTTCGTCTGAAAATGGAAGAATTATGTTACAGTGAGTATTCCTCAGATATTATTGGGGCTCATCATGTGACAGATGTTATCAATGTAGCTCATAGTTAACTTAGTATGGTATGTCTGTCTCTGCCAATTATAGTCGTACAAGAGGTCACTCACTAACTCGGTTATATTAGTGGTAACTTTAGGACTGCGACAATGGGTGAGTTGGGTTGGAAAATTAGAAGGGATTTTAGTTCCTTCAAGACTTTTATATACCGTGTTGACTATTGAGTAGCAACAAGCACAATAACTAGGTTTACGGCTTCCTGGGGATTTCTCCCAACCGTCTTACAACAATTCATAGTGCACCGTGATGGTGTGCCCCTTAGCATGTTGAATACAAGGTGAACTTGACTGATAGATCTCGATCTAGTGGCAAGTTGCTTTGTGCTGTTTATGATTACTGTGAAGCCATCGCGGATAAAGAAGAAAATTTGTCTATCTTACTATCGTCCAGAATAAACCAATAAGGATCAGTTAGACAACCACTGATAACCAGGGAATGACTGGACAGGTGTTTAGTCCTCGTTTAGGGCTCATTATCGAAAACACATACATACCAGTTACAGAATTATCCCAGTGAGTTGTATTCGAGAGATGCCTAGTTGCACTAAATTATACCCTGTTGTCCATTTGTTTTACAAAGAAACAAGAGACAATTCACCTACTCTGAATACACAGTACCTCGTAAGGATACTGAGACATAAATTGACGTAATCTCTCAATAAGTTCATCTGTTTTGACGGACAATGATGGAATCCTATTAAATGGATTTCGTTCCAAGCAGGATTTATTGCTTATAATCCTATCACCGTATTCACACAACTTTTCTCACTTGTTTTATATCCTTTGTAATTCACCGTGCCTTTCAAATCAACTTCCCAGAATATGCCGATTAGTGTTATATCATTTTCACCACGTAAAATGGATGCAGATGCGATACCTCGTGATCCAGGGAGTGAAATTCTTTCTCAATGAACATACTGCTTTTCAATAACCCTACTCTATCCAAACCTACTTTGCAAGTGCATGCATTCGGATGATTAGCGATGTCTGGCTTTCGCTCGGTATGCATAACTCACTAGAGTGTGTCACTACTTCTGATTGAATTGAATCCCCATTTGGGAAACCTCACAGACTCATTTGTTTTCTGTTCACACAATCATCTGAACTCAGAATCACTATTACCTTATTAGACCAGTTAAATTCACGAGGAAAAAAACAAGAGTTTGTTATCTAGACAGAATTTTTATCTGGAAAAAGTTAATGTCAAAATTGCAGACGTTCAATTAACAATAATTCAGCTTGAAAAATTCACATTTTGCAGTGTTAGACAACATCACAGAGTGTACCTCAAAATTCATACCTAAAACACATTTTTATTCAATGAACTCAGAGTCCTAATAGAGCACAGTCTTGATTTTTAACACGGGTTGGGCAGTACAGCTTCATGACATCCATTCATTTGCCTTGGAACATATGTTGAATTATGCTCAGATTCTGGGTGTCAGTAGGTATCTAGATGTGGATTTCATCACTGTGACACCTTCATTGTTGGGCGCCCTGCTTAAATCTTGGGCTACCAAAATTTCCATCCTATATATTGCATCTATTTCCTCGGATTTATTTTGTTTTAATTATTCAATTATGTATCCAACTCATCTAAGTATAGCTTCATTTTTGTCACAAATATCTATATCACACCTTGTTGCAATCCCTCAGAACTATCTATCTTCGCTGATGAATTCACTATTTTTGCTGCTGCTTCGTTTGGTAACTCCTTATCTATAGTGACTGGCGACTTCAACTCCAGCGACTGCAGATTTATTACATTGCTGGGCCATGAAAATGTTGTTAATTTCCCAACTCGACAAAATACCTCACTTGATTTAGCATTTAAAAATGATTCTGGAATATACGAAGCTCGTCAAAGAGTCCCGCTCTTCAATTCTGATCATTGTATTGTACGAGTCTTACCCAAAATTTACGGAAAGTTACACAATTAAGCCTTCTCAAGCTTGTCCAACAAAGTTGTTCACAGATGCTACAAAAATGAGAACGCACATCATCTTAGAAACATGTTCAGTGACACCAGATGGGATCTGCTTACTGATGATTCACTTGATGACATTATCTCTAATATTACATCCTATCTGAAATTCTGTTTTGAAATCTGCTGTTCAAAAGAAACACTATTCGTCGAATTTGACCGTTTCTCCTCGCCTCAACTAAAAAAGCTTCGTAGAGAGAAGGAAAAACTGTATAAGATGAAAGATAAAAGTGGTGTAAAAAGAACTAACTCCTTATTAAGTCTGAAATGCAGAGGTTGAGTGTAATATATAACCAGAAATTCATATCCTGCAAAAATCCTCCTAATATGTGGAAACTATTTAAGGAAATCACTGGTGGTAAGCAGATAAACAATATTCCATATTCTTTTGATGTATGTACTCTTAACAAATGTTTAATTTGCTCTCCCTCAAGTGCAATGCTTCCCAGCATCATTTGTGTTAATAATAGCTCCTTTCCAGGTTTTAACACAAATGATGTTCAAAAGTGCCTCAAGTCTCTAAACCCTTCCCAGAGCTTAGGTCCCGATTATGTACCTAGTATTATTTTTAAAAAATGTTCTGATATTCTGTGTCACCCTCTCACTGATCTATTTAACAAATCTTTTTCCGGTAATATTGTGCCTGCCGTTTGGAAGGATATTAAAGTTGTACCCATACCTAAATCATCCACTGGAGCATGTGTCAAATTTGGACCCATTTCTATTACCTCTCGTTTTTTGAAAACTATGGAGAAATTACTTTTACTTAGTCTTGTACCTTCGCTTAAATCCTTTAATGACGCTAAACAATTTGCCTATAAGCACAGTAGAAGCACTTTAGATGCAGCTGCCGTCTTATATCATAACATTGCTTCCAGTCTAGACAAGGGGGCTAAATTTGTTCGTTGTGCCTTCCTAGACTACACATCTGCTTTCGACTCGGTCCCTAGGGACATAAACTTGCTGCTAGTCGAACAGAATGTTGGGCTGTTAACTGGTTGCATTCCTATTTCTCAGAAAGAAAGCAGTACACCGTATATAAAGGGAAGTCTTCCACTTCATTGCCTACTGAAGCTGGTATCCGTCAAGGCGCTGTCCTTTCTCCTTTTCTTTTTTCTTTCTTCTTGCATGACTTGCCTCACTCTGATGAAATAAACTTTGTGAAGTACGCTGATGATTTAACGGTTTCAATGGCTGTTAACTCCCAGCTAGATTGTACTAAAATAAATAGCTTTCTATCGGGAGTCAGCAAATGGTCTGAGTCTAACGGTCTTAAACTGAATCCTTCTAAGTGTCAAACTGTTGATTTCAGCTTAAGATGTCAAAGACGGTTAAAATAAATCGTCGATTCTCATGACAGTTGCAAAATTGACGACAATGATATAGGAATCAAATCAGAAATTAAGTATCTTGGACTTATTCTCTCTTCTAATCTCTCCTGGTCTTCCCATGTCTTAGCAATCTCCAGTAGAATATTCCACCTGACATTTTACATTAAGAAGTTAAGACACTCGGGTATAACTCAACCCCTCCTCTTACAGTTCATAAACTCCTGCATCCTACCTATTCTTCTTTATTGTTCACCCTTATTTTTTCCTGGTTTGCTTAAAAAGGACTATGTCACAATTCGTAGAATGCTGAAGACTGTCATTAGGGTGAGTGGTGTCCCAGTGGACCACATAGTTAACGTCGTTGTCGATAGGCCTTTGACTTCGTGGAATAAATTTGCTAAAGGGATTTTGTCTGACTTGGAGCATTCGCTTTATCCTCAGCTTTCATTTTGCATCTCCTCAGGTAGATTAAGGAGTAACTTCAGACACCATATTTGGCCCGTGTTCTAAGTGACAGAGACAATGTTAATCGCGAAACCTGTGACTTGCTTTGTTGTTAACAACATAATTTTGGCTCTTTTATTCCTAACCAATTTGTATTCTGTAGTGAACACCTTCTTAAACATACTTAGCTACCTAAATTAATAACTTTGGCTTACTTTTGCTTTGTACTTAACTCTATTCCTTCTTTTGTGTATCTACTGGTTCCCACAATATTAGCACTATGAGTACTACAAAATTGTCCTGTCTTTAGCCTTCATGTAATATTAGTTTTGTGGTTGTTTTTGTTCTGCAATACTAACTGACAATCTTGGTTGTGAATGCCATTATTACCATCTTAAAAAACTTTGTATCATGCATGATTACCCAAACTACCACTTCAAGCACCGCATTACAGCTGACAATAATAAAACCCTGAAATGTTTATTTTATGATTGTTTAGTGTTGTTCAATTAAATTAATCTGTTCATGTGATAAACATTCTTAACATTATTTCATAACTTCTAGTATGACTATAGCTTTACTGTCACCACGTATAAACATATCATAGCTTCCACTACCCAATACTGAGATAGTATTTATTATGTTGTTTATCTTCCATTCTACTTCTTGGTATTTTTTTCGTATTTTTTTGCTAATTTGTGCTTTTTGTTTTTTCTTGTTGTTGTTTTTCATATTTATTTTTTGAAATATTCCCTTTAAGTGTGTGATAAATTTAGATGCAATATTGTAGATAAGTGCTGAAAATTCCACACTGTACCACTAGTACTGTTTCTGGAATAAAGAATATTATTATTATTATAGTGATTTCGTCTTGGGAAGAATAAATCATGAATAGTGTGCAGGTGAACAGACATGAATCAGACATGTGAGTGGGTTTCTTCTTATACGAGTGACCGTTTAGATGGATGGAATTAGTGTTGGTGCTATTACCTTTCCTTGTTATTGCATAGTTCTGCCTATCTTCATGTATATCCAAATGGAAATGGGATTGATGAATTTGTTGAGTGAACAAGAATAAGCAGACATTGAGATAAACATTCACATTGATATACCTGGTGATTTTACATCCCGCTTTCTGCTTCTACTCATGCTGCCATTTACAAATGATGTGCATTGATGAAATAAACCTGAGTATTCATATACATTGAAACGTCAGAAATCACAGCATGGTGAATTCATTTATTTGGAAATGATGTCTTCTTGGCAGCACAAAAGTTACTTTCACCAATTCTATACACATCAGTGCATCACAATGCATTGAAGGGAAGTCTGTGCCACACTTCAACGAATGTGTCATTTCATCACGAGTAACTCGCATACCCGGACTTTTTCAGTCACTAACGTCCAAGTTGAAGGCCATCTTATTAAATTCGTCTGAATTTGTAATGTTCAAATTGAGCATACATCGACTTACATTCATCTTTCTGTCTGCACACTTGATTGTAGTTACCGTGACAATATGAGCATAGATGACTGGTAAGCAAACAGTGAACATGCATTGGTCAAACATCTGTATCTTATTTTTGAGTTAGCACTCTGTATCTTTGTACTGAGGAACAGAATGCGATGAAATGGAAATGCTGAAGGATTCATGTGGAAAGTGATATTCCGTGATTGCCTACAATCATTTCGCGGGTGGTTTACGCTTAACACACCAACCAGCCAACAAACCATCATCACCAAAATAACAACAGCTTCATGGATCTTCATCTTTGAATGGGACAAATTTGAAAGTGCGAGTTTTCCTGAACGATTTGGCTGAGCACCGTCGTTTTTAAATACAGGCGACAAGGCGGTTGAATGAGGTCGAGCGCCACACCATCACTTGACTGCTTCTGCTATCAGGAGAACTTATCCTCTTCGGTTAGATTTGTGTGCTAAGGACGGTTTTGAGGAGGAGATTATAGGCGACTGGTAATCGATTTATCAGCTATAGACGACTTTACGGAACAGTACGAAATGCATATGTGTTAATGTGACACATTTAAACCCCTTCAAAATCCAAGGCTACACGAATAATAATAAAACATGTAACACAAATAATGAAAACAATACTAGATAATATCCTAACGCAATTGGAAATGGTGTCCATATGCAGAAATCCACTTCGAATTATTCTGTTCTGTGCACATCATGATTCGGTATCGTGAGTAAAACGATGTCCGTTAACCCCATTGTAGTCTGCTTCACGCACAGGCTTCCGTGTGAAAACTGCTTTGGATACGAAAGCGTGTGCGTTACAGAGGAGAGGTGATACCAAAAAGGTCTAAACTTTACACTATTTCCAGAACCAGACTTGGGTACAGGGGTGATTTTACTATCTTTCCACAGAGAAAGTCCAACATTACTGGAAAATGAAGAATTGAAAATGTTTGTAAGTGGGTTACTGAAAATGTTAGCACATTTCCTTGGAAAAATGGCACGTATACCATCAAGGCCCTGGACTCTGGGAAGGTTTAAGAGATTTAAAACATTTAAGAACATCAGAAGTATTGAAACTCTGAAAGTAACTGATCATGTTATTAGTTACATTGGAGCTAAAAGAGACATTTGGAGGGCGGATAAAAGATCTATTGAGAGTATTCACATCAATAGAAGGGGCACAAATATTATGCTTACCGCAACCTGTAATTTCCCTGAAAGGCTTACACATATTTCCTGGACTTTAGCAAGACAATATTCTTTGGTTATAAATATCGTCTAGACTCTTGATTTCGGATTTAATTTGGATGTTTATCCTACTAAGACCAGATCCATTCTTCGTCTTGTACAGCTTCTCTTTTTCTCTTCGAAGCTTTTTGAGATGAGGGGAAGAGAAATGGTCCATTCTTTTGAAAAGTATCTGTTTTGGATAGCAAACATCAAGGCTGAATTTAAGATAGTAAGTCAGATTGGAAATAGTATCATCCAGTGTGTGTTCGGTGAAAAGTTCTCAGTTTGTGTCATTAAACATGCGTCTTAGTTTAAGCACATTTTCCTGTGAGTAACATCTTTGCTGTGTTTTCCTGGACAGATTTGAGACGATATTGGAGTGAGATCTGTTGCAAAGCTTAGGTAATATCCGGATACTACAATGATCAGAGTTCATTATTGGTGCACGTCTGCGTGCTTTGTATATTTCCTCATCGTTTAATAAACACAAGATCCAGAATTTTATCAAGTCGAGTAGGAAATTTAACAATATTCACATGACCTAATGATACAAGGAAAGAACCATCACAGAAATTGAAATCTCCAGTGACAACTGATGAAGAGTTTTCGAGATGTGTAACGGCGAATTCGGTGAATTCTTCAGCAAAATCAGATAGATTTGAGGCATAACAGCCAGGAGTAACATAAATGTTTGAGATGAAGACATATTTAAACTCGGATAAGTGTTTCGGACGGCATTTGACTGTTATACATTCAGTAAAGTCACTAGAGAAAAAACAAACATTATTTGAAGTTGAATATTTAGAATGAATGAATGTTGCAACATCTCCACCCCTTTTCTTTCTGGAACATAGTCGGTCTTGTCTAAACAATGTGAAACCATTTAGAGAAACCAGGTTTTCATCATAAAGTTCATGGAGCCATGTTTCTTGTGATGCAGTCATCCTCGTATTGTGATAAGCATTAGAAGATAAGAGAGATTGAAGATACATACTTTTGTTGGAAGTGAACGGCAGTTTGAACTGACAATAACAGGAATAGTTGTGCGATAATAGGGTGTCTGTTTGAGAGCACGTTGCCAACCAGCGTGATTTTTACTCTTAGTCTTGTAAGATGCGTGAAAGCCATATGGTTTGAAACGCCTAATGAATTCATTACTGTATTTCATAAGATTTGTGATCATATTTTGTAAACATTAAAAATGAAAACATGATGTATTAGATGCAAAATGTAGATGTGCGGAAAGGTAGCACAGGTGTCAAACAGGCCGCCAAAATGTCCTCGAACAATCAAGGTGAACTTCACCTCCTCACTTCTCATATTTCAGGCCAAATACACCTTCATTGTTCGGATGGTTTTCCTTGTCAAACCACTAATTTGTGAATGATGTGAAGCCGTACGAATACTCTGAAACCTTAACTGCTCGGGTTGGATATGGCTAATTTGCCTTAGGATTGAGAACACTGATGTGTTGATATCATCTTCCGTACGACATGGATTGTAACGCCTAGGAGAAGTTCCCAATCAGCACTCTCATCGCTCGACTGTTGCTACCCATCGCTTAATGTGCCTCACCATTATCATCACCAGGCAATGATTGCTTGTATTTGTCTATGTGAAACTTTCACTGAATATAGAAGGCATATAATGTTGAGTGCTTGTTTGTTAATTTCACATCTACTCGTTAAAATAAAAAAGAAAAGGGAAGTTCACGGTTAATTAGAAGTTTTGACTGAGTCACAAATTCTTGTGTGGGTTGCTACATTTATATATGTGCTTATCTCTGATCACTGATCAGTAGATTATACACATCTGTCTTACTCCTCTCGTATCTCCTGCCGCTATTAGACAGATGAAAGCAATCCATCCTTCTTGTTAGCGATGCACTCCACTCAGACTGTGCACTCTCGTAATGAGACTAGTGGTATTTTGTCGTGACAACTCAGTGTGAGTGACCTCCACCTACATGAATTCAATGGTTGTTTATGTGCCAACAAAATATATTCAATATCAATTCTATTCATCTTGGTGAATAAACAGCAGATATATTATGATCTGGTTATCTCAAGTATTTTATGGTTCTGATCATGCGTTATACTCGTGTTGATGATCAGTTCAGTTTAACTCTGTTTGAGACTTTTCTCTTCGTCACTACTTGCTTCTCTAAATATAGTAGGAGTAAATAAGTGTCTTACATATGAATAATACTACTAGGATTATGACAGCAGTAGTGCTTAAGTGTTTTGTCATATTATATGTATTGAGAATTGAAAGATTTCAGATAGGTTGAACAATTGTTTTGATGACATTGGTGCACTTTGATAATGGTAAAGTATGAGTTGAGCGTTGGTCTAAGGTTGAGAGTGAGGGAATTCAGTTGGGTCTGAATCTCTTAGCCAGAGAATGTTGACCATCTAGGGGACAATGAATTGTAGATATGTTGCAGTTTCAGTATTTCTGAATCGGAATCAAGGGAACAACAATGCGGTCGAAAATGTGACCTCCTACTCTATTGTTTATGCATAAGGATGAAGAGGAGAGTGACACGATGATAGTTCGACTTGTCGTTATCCAGTTTTGTGTTCGTGTGATGCCCAAATTAACACAGTGGTCTCCCCAGTTTGTGTTCAATGTATCTTTGTTTCATTCGGGAGGTTTGTTCACTGATGAATTCTTGTTGAGTTCGTTCTCATAATCGTTCGTTTGCAGCTACCTCCTCCATAATTATTGACACACTTTGAACTTTGTTGTTGGTGTGACCAGCCTGCGCGAATTCCTTGTCTTTCAAATGAAGAAACATCTGCTGTCTAGGTTCTCGGAGGCTTTGACCACCTCGCGTCATTTCGCCCCATCCCGATATTGAAGAATATATCGAAGACAGTAACGATAATAACAATAGCAAAGACAGTTGTTGATTAAGGTCTGTAACAGACTGTTGAAATATTCTTGTGATCTGCCAGGTTTCTGATCCGTATAGAAGAACTGACCGACTTGACCACCTTTATATTGAAAATCCAACCGAATTTTGCTATTGATGCTGAGCGACGAGGATTTCCAGATTGGTTTTTAAGGTTGATGAGTGAATGTGTTTCCCGCCTTACCGATTCTCGAGTTGACATCCTCGTCCGTTCCTCCTGTAGTTGAGACAATGCTCCCTAGATAAGTGAATGAAGTAACCTCTTTCAAATCCTTCGCGTTGATGGTGATTGACATTGGATGTTGCCGATGTCGTTGTTGTTAGTTGGTTATTTTCATGAATTACATTTTGTCTATGTTCACCTGGAGTCCTGTCTTCGCTGGCTGCTTCTTCGACCACTTGTGAGTCTCCCAATTTGTGTGACATCAAGCCAAAATCATCCACGCGCGAAATCCAGGCCATCTTGGTTCTTCACGTCGGTCCAGGATATTCCTGTCTTCTCGTTTCCCACTGTCTGACGACGCATAGTTCACTCCACCACAATCAGGAATATCATTGGTGATAATAAGCACCCTTGTCTGACTCTTGTGTCCACTCCAAAAGCCTCGCTGAGTTTTCCGTTGTGGATCACTTGACATGTTCCGTTGTCGTACAGCTGTTGAATAAGGTTGATGAATATATGGGGTACGCCATAGTGCTCGAGTAATTTCCAAATTACTTCACGAACAACGCTGTCGAAGGCCTTCTCAAAGTCTATAGAGTTGAGGTGGAGGTTTGATTGCCATTCCATGCTTTGTTGTGTGATGATGATGCGTAGAGTTGCAATTTGGTCAGAACATGATTTGTTTTTCGTGAATCCAGCTTGTTCTGGTAGGAGTTCTGTATCCAGTGCGTCCTTTATTCTCTCCAGGATGATGCGTCTCAGGATTTTACTTTGCGTCGACAAGAGAATGATTCCTCGCCAGTTCTTGTAGAGTGAGGCGTAAGTCTCCCTTCTCTGTTAGTTTCACGAGATAACCTGTCCTCCAGTCAGTAGACACCTTTCCCTCCTTCCAGACCTTTTGCAATAATGGGGTCAGCATATTTGCTGTCGTCTCTGAGTCCGCTTTCAGTGTTTCAGGGGGTATTCCATCTGGTCCGGCTGCTTTTCCAGCTTTCAGAAGCTTGATTGCATTCAAGACTTCAGCTCTCGTTGGAGGATAGGTGTCAACTTGGAGTTGTGTACGTGGTGTTTTTGATATTTCTTGACGGGTTGCAGGTGGTGGTCGGTTGATGTGCCCTTTGAAGTGATTCACCCATTGTTTAATCTGTAGCTCTTCCTTGATAATTGGGTTCCCTTGGCTGTCTCTTGTAGGTTTCACTTGTGTGGATTTCCCCCCTGGATAGAGACTTTGGAAAAGCATCACTGACTGGAATGCAGTGACTTCTGGTTGGTGAGTCCCAGTGCATCCCGATGTACACCTGAAGCACTTCACCAGGTGAATTACATCTGCTTCAAGTTGATTTTCATTCAGCATTCATTCAGAAATGTTTTCAACATTCGAATCTAGGAGAGCATTTCTCATCCACTGAATGGCAGTATTAGGCTTTCGCACAGTTAATAGGAGGTTACACATATTTCGTGATATCATTTGGTTAATTAATGGTTATCTTCACTACTCTGGTGTAAATTTGTAGATGAAAATTTTCGAAGAATTTTCTGTGAGACAGGAGGTTTATGTTATATACTGTGAAATGGATTTCACTCTCTTGAAGTTATTGTGACTTCTCTCTGTTAGAAAATTGGTCATCTGGATGTATATGCAGGTTCACTGACAGTACTCAATGAGTCATACCACTTAACACACAAACTTGAAATTAAGACAGTGATCTTATCAATCGACACTATCGTGCGAATACATCGCCATTCACAATCACTTAATCACAACATGATGCAGTTAAAATGGCAACTGAGATTTCAGTTACCATTCGGAAACACACTTCAATAACGACACTAAAGCGAAGAATGAAAACACTTTTAGAGACACTGTGATCAGATGACTGCATATTTTTCGGATATTAGTAGCACTCACCATGTGACTGCCATAATAGTTATATACTGTAGTAAGCTTGTAATTTCATGGGTCTCTGATGTGATTCAGTATGTTGACAAATATGTTAAGTTTATACCAGGATGGCAGCAAGTGTTATTTTAATTTTTTGCATATTTTTTGATGTACAGCTTGATTCCACACTGTATTTTTGGTACAAGTATGGAATATTCAGCGTGGATATCGGTAGCCCGAATTTTGCAGGCCGACCATAGATATCAGGTGTGCGTCGGTGGAGGCTCGAACCTCGGACCATGTACATGGTCGATGAGAGTCCTAACCACTGTGCCACCGACGCACATGTTGTGTTTTCAAAATGTTCAGAATACGAATAATGCGAAATCTATAACAAGAATTTGGAATTAATTATTGCTAATAGAATATAATTTTGAGAAGTTCTTTAATTGAAATTCGAAGACTTTGTGGACATGCTGACACGATATGATTAAGTCAATTTTCTTTGAGTCGTTTTCATTAATAACAGAGCCAACACGTCGTATTCAAATGTTAACAACGTGTTATACAGTCTGCGAGAAAGCAGTTAGTAATTCCAGCTTCATCGAGTGCTAATATCGTGATTCGATAGCTCACCAGGGGTTTTTCAGACAACCATTTAGTAACACTTCTTATGCATCGTTGTGCATACTCGCAGATTCTGTACGTCGTCAGTAAGACCTTCTTATAATAAGCATATATTTGTAGGTCCATCAGAGGTCACCCACTCATTAAAAAACACCGTTTCTTCGAAGTACAAACCTTGAGTAGTGATTAAAGTGTACACTACTTGTGTGTGCGTGTAATATGAAGCTATCAGTTATTCCGTTACATGTACTCCTTGAGATCCCTATGCTTTATAAACGGAAATCAGTCAGTCACACTTGCAGCTTACATGACCACATGATTATGCGAAATCCTCAGTAACCGCGTGACGTGCTTAGGTGAATGTATGATAAGTAGCAGTGAGTCAGAATAGCTTATCGAATAACGTCAAAGATTATGACCAGAAAAGAGTTCATTGATTTGTATCGCATTCATCAAATAAGAGTTTCATTCACCGTCAAACACGAGTATCGCTGTTTTCAGTATACTTGTGTAAAATACAGAGTTAGATACAGTTCAGATAATGAAGACTCATTGTTGGTTATGGAATTTTGTCACAATGACACAACAACGGTTTCCAGGAATTGATGCAGAATAAAATAAAGAGCTGGAATTCGAAAAATCACTTGATCTGAAAGTGGCAATTGTTGTTATCAACAATAGTATTTGAGTTCTAATAAAAATACATGTCACCCTCGGACACACAACTCCTTATATCAGCCATCCAGCTTCAGGATCTAATGCCTGATATGTGTCCACTGTGTCTTCAGCTTTTGTTCAGTCTCTGCACATTTCCTTCGGAAAAGTGTTTTGGGTGATTGATTGTTGTTTGCTTATATGCTACAGATCTCTGCTCCTATTCGTCTCTAGTCACCCGAATTTTGATATGGGGCTAGTGAAAGCAAGTATTGATTGATTTTTACAATGGATTGTTTTGAATACTTCTCATGACACGCCCGTCAAAAATTACTTGATGTATCCCTCTCAGCTGAGTTCATGATATCAAAGTAAAGTGTGGTTGCTAACATATGTCGTTTGGTATTTAACTGAGTCATCACTATAGAAGTTAACTTATTCTCACCTAGAACATGAGAGCGAAGGGTTTCTTGAACAACGACTCAATTTCTATATCTGAGATTTGAGAGATTACGCATTATAATGCGTCTTGATTCTTGAAGAAGTTCGTTAGCTTAAATACTCACTAGTGGAAACGCTTACTCGTTGATGGAAAATAAGGATACGAATAACCGCGGTCTAACAATAATGTTAACTTCTTCATGATGGTGAGCCACCGAGCAAGGAACTAAAATTGATTCAGCAATAAGAAGACGTAATTTGTCTGAATCGTGTGATGTATTTGCACTTCAGTTAGTTGAAAAACCTAACCAATGTACAATTAGTGTAATATCTCTAACTAACGCTTTCAGAACCTCGCCTGGATTACTAGTTTGCTAGTTTTCTAGCCTCACCTAGACTGCTAGCTTTCTAGTTTTCCAGCCGGTCCCAATTTCGGATAAAGAGGGAGTGTTGGGGCGTGGTGCTAGCAACTCCACCGCCGCAAAACCAACCAAACCGGTACACAAATTTCAATGCACCGATATATTAAAAATTATAAAAATATAAACAGTAAGCTCACTGTTAGCTGGAATCGGGGAAGTGAAATGACGCAGGCTGGTGAAAGCTAGCCTTCGGGAAGCCAGTCAGTCGACGTGCCTTCTTTCGATGAAAGCAAAAGTAAGGATGGGTACCTGGAATGTTCGTACAATGTACAAAACTGGAAAGGCTGCCCAGGTAGCCACTGAAATGAGAAGGTACTGAATAGAAGTGTTGGGAATCTGCGAGAGCAGATGGAACGGAACTGGAAGGTACCAACTACCTACTGGAGAGGCAGTAGTCTTTTCCGGCCACCCAGATGACAACCATGAGCACACCGAGGGAGTGGCCATCATGATGTCACCAACAGCAACCAAAGCTCTCATGCAGTGGGAACCAATCTCCCCAGGATAATGACAGCCAGGTTCAACTCAAAAGGAAGGAAAGTTACAGTCATTCAATGTTATGCGCCTACAAACGTCTCAGAACAAGAGAAGAAGGAGAGTTCTACAGACAACTACAAGCAAAAATAGACAACGTCCCAATTAGTGATATCAAAATCCTGATGGGCGACATGAATGCGAAGCTGGGACGAGACAACACAGGAAGAGAACTCACCATGGGTCGTGAGGCCCTCGGCAAAATGAACGACAATGGTGAACTCTTCTCAGAATTTTTCGCCTTCAACGATTTATTGATTGGTGGCAGTGTGTTCAGACACAAGGATATACACAAGGCGACACGAATTTCAACAGATGGACACACCAAAAGCCATAAAGACTTCATTTCAATCTCAAGAAAGTAGAGACGGAGCCTACAAAACACAAAGTCGAGGAGAGGAGCAGATGTGGGTACAGATCACTATCTTGTACAAGGGATTTTCAAGGTGAGGCTAAGAGCCTTGATGATGGCTGTGGATAGGCCATAGTGCAATTTCAACACTCAGAAACTGAAGAACACAATCACAAAAAACACTTTCACTGCAACTGTCATAGCAAAGCAGGGAACACTACGTGACATCACTGAAGAATCATGCGTGGAAGACCAGTGGAACTCTCTGAAGGTGATTCTCAACGAAACGTGTTCAACGGTTCTAGGAAGAAAAAGAGACAAGAAAAGGAATGCTTTCAACGGACACTTAGAAGCTAATAGAGGAGAGGAAAATGGTGAAAGAGAAAATGATTCGATGCAAAGACCGGTAAAAGAAAAAGATGCTGAGCTCAACTTACAGAGCACTGAACAAAGAAGTGGAGAGGAGTGCTAGGACGACTCTACGACAACCTCGCCATTGAAGATGAGAGGGCGACAGGCAAAAATACCTGGGACATTATATCGGATAACAAGTCTCTATCCGTGAAGAGATCAACATGAGTGAAACCTACAAGAGACAGCCGAGGTTCGAGCCTCCACCGACGCACACCTGATATCTATGGTCGCCTGCAAAATTTGGGCTACCGATATCCACGCTGAATATTCCATACTTGTACCAAAAATACAGTGTGGAATCAAGCTGTAAATCAAAAAATATGCAAAAAATTAAAATAACACTTGCTGCCATCCTGGTATAAACTTAACATATTTGTCAACATACTGAATCATATCAGAGACCCATGAAATTACAAGCTTACTACAGTATATAACTATTATGGCAGTCACATGGTGAGTGCTACTAATATCCGAAAAATATGCAGTCATCTGATCACAGTGTCTCTAAAAGTGTTTTCATTCTTCGCTTTAGTGTCATTATTGAAGTGTGTTTCCGAATGGTAACTGAAATCTCAGTTGCCATTTTAACTGCATCATGTTGTGATTAAGTGATTGTGAATGGCGATGTATTCGCACGATAGTGTCGATTGATAAGATCACTGTCTTAATCTCAAGTTTGTGTGTTAAGTGGTATGACTCATTGAGTACTGTCAGTGAACATGCATATACATCCAGATGACCAATTTTCTAACAGAGAGAAGTCACAATAACTTCAAGAGAGTGAAATCCATTTCACAGTATATAACATAAACCTCCTGTCTCACAGAAAATTCTTCGAAAATTTTCATCTACAAATTTACACCAGAGTAGTGAAGATAACCATTAATTAACCAAATGATATCACGAAATATGTGTAACCTCCTATTAACTGTGCGAAAGCCTAATACTGCCATTCAGTGGATGAGAAATGCTCTCCTAGATTCGAATGTTGAAAACATTTCTGAATGAATGCTGAATGAAAATCAACTTGAAGCAGATGTAATTCACCTGGTGAAGTGCTTCAGGTGTACATCGGGATGCACTGGGACTCACCAACCAGAAGTCACTGCATTCCAGTCAGTGATGCTTTTCCAAAGTCTCTATCCAGGGGGGAAATCCACACAAGTGAAACCTACAAGAGACAGCCAAGGGAACCCAATTATCAAGGAAGAGCTACAGATTAAACAATGGGTGAATCACTTCAAAGGGCACATCAACCGACCACCACCTGCAACCCGTCAAGAAATATCAAAAACACCACGTACACAACTCCAAGTTGACACCTATCCTCCAACGAGAGCTGAAGTCTTGAATGCAATCAAGCTTCTGAAAGCTGGAAAAGCAGCCGGACCAGATGGAATACCCCCTGAAACACTGAAAGCGGACTCAGAGACGACAGCAAATATGCTGACCCATTATTGCAAAAGGTCTGGAAGGAGGGAAAGGTGTCTACTGACTGGAGGACAGGTTACCTCGTGAAACTAACAGAGAAGGGAGACTTACGCCTCACTCTACAAGAACTGGCGAGGAATCATTCTCTTGTCGACGCAAAGTAAAATCCTGAGACGCATCATCCTGGAGAGAATAAAGGACGCACTGGATACAGAACTCCTACCAGAACAAGCTGGATTCACGAAAAACAAATCATGTTCTGACCAAATTGCAACTCTACGCATCATCATCACACAACAAAGCATGGAATGGCAATCAAACCTCCACCTCAACTCTATAGACTTTGAGAAGGCCTTCGACAGCGTTGTTCGTGAAGTAATTTGGAAATTACTCGAGCACTATGGCGTACCCCATATATTCATCAACCTTATTCAACAGCTGTACGACAACGGAACATGTCAAGTGATCCACAACGGAAAACTCAGCGAGGCTTTTGGAGTGAACACAAGAGTCAGACAAGGGTGCTTATTATCACCAATGATATTCCTGATTGTGGTGGAGTGAACTATGCGTCGTCAGACAGTGGGAAACGAGAAGACAGGAATATCCTGGACCGACGTGAAGAACCAAGATGGCCTGGATTTCGCGCGTGGATGATTTTGGCTTGATGTCACACAAATTGGGAGACTCACAAGTGGTCGAAGAAGCAGCCAGCGAAGACAGGACTCCAGGTGAACATAGACAAAATGTAATTCATGAAAATAACCAACTAACAACAACGACATAGGCAACATCCAATGTCAATCACCATCAACGCGAAGGATTTGAAAGAGGTTACTTCATTCACTTATCTAGGGAGCATTGTCTCAACTACAGGAGGAACGGACGAGGATGTCAACTCGAGAATCGGTAAGGCGGGAAACACATTCACTCATCAACCTTAAAAACCAATCTGGAAATCCTCGTCGCTCAGCATCAATAGCAAAATTCGGTTGGATTTTCAATATAAAGGTGGTCAAGTCGGTCAGTTCTTCTATACGGATCAGAAACCTGGCAGATCACAAGAATATTTCCAACAGTCTGTTACAGACCTTAATCAACAACTGTCTTTGCTCTCTACTGAAGTTCAGATGGCCAGAATGAATCGCCATCATGGAACTATCTGAACAAAATAAAAGTACAAACCAATCTCCCAACAAATATGCGGTATAAAGTGGAGATGGATCGGACACTTGCTGAGGAGACCGCTGGGTGACATGGGGCTTCAAGCCCTGGACTGAAACTCGAAGAGGAAAAGCGAGAGGGACGTCCAGTTTGACATGGAGGAGATCATGTGAAGAGGAGCTGAAAGAGTATGGACTAACACGGATGCAGATGAAAAGCACAACAAATGACTGAAGCATATGGAGACGTGCAGTTCAAGCGCTATGCTCCAATAGGAACGAAAAGGAACAACAATAGTAATAAAATTAATGCATACTGCCTGGAACAAGCGACTGTCCAGGAATCATTCGAATAGTTATGAGACACCATATGAACACAAAAATGGGGAAGAGAGGACATCATTGTAGGTATACCGTGACAAGAACGCTCCTCGGAAGACAGTCCATGTTGGAAGGGTATTTTCTCACTTTCATTCTGTGGTCATTCACCAATGAGAATCAGATTGATTCTGAAGGGTTGCTTAACATTGATGTGACTGATTGAATCAAAGATGACCAACTTACTTCTCTCCAGTCGATTCCAGCCTTCAGCGTTCGTTCACGTGAAGGTATTCATCTGTCCCTTCAAAAGCTGAGTGACTTAATTATGTGAATATTTTGTGTAGTGATATTGAGTCTGTTTTGTATGGTGCATAGCAGGCAACACCGAAATACATCAAACGATGATACCACAATATCATACGCAACATGCTGTTCCTAATTTCTTTAAGTTGATCAGACAAGAAAGTGATACTACCTCCATTTGAGGCAGATTTGAATAATTTCAGGCTGTTACTGTAATCAACGTGTGTTGATATAGAGCTAATTTTTTTTACATCGCTATGTCTTAAAATGTTGTTAATTTTCAAACTCTACCGGATACATATCTTGAACTTGTATCTATAAATGACTATGTAATATACGAAGCTCATAAAAGAGATCCACTGTTTCATTGTACGCATGTAACTCGGAGTTTCTGGAAATTAACACAAGTCAGCTTTCTGAAACACTATTAGCATTTTAAATTATCTCCAGTCGCTGAACCTTTTCGTAGATCAAGTCAACATGGTATGTCTCGTGTTATTTATATAAAATGTGCAGACTTCCTATGTCATCCTCTCACCGACGTATTGAATGAAGCTTTTTCCGGAAATGTCATGCCAGCTGTTCAAAAAAACAATAAAGCGGTACCTGTACTTATGTCATCCACTGTCTAAACGAGCTTACGTGAAATCAGGATGAGTATTGGGATGTCAACTGAGTACATTGTTATTTCTCAGGAAGAAATCAGTTCAAGGATGATTCGTTCACTTCACTAACTACTGAGGGTAAAATCCCTCAAAGCGATGTTCTCTCTCCCTTTTCTGTCTTATTTGTTCTTGCATGACTTGCCTAATTATGGTGAAATAAACCCTGTTAAGTTTGCGCACGACCTATTTTTTCAGTGCCTCTTAACTCTCAGTTACACTTCACTAAGATGACCAGCTTTCTAACGGTAGTCAGCAAATGGTCACCAAATAATTATCTTAAACCTAATTTTCTCAAATATGGGACTGTTAATTTCAGTTTCTGATGCATAGGAAGACAAATGGAGAGGTGAGTTGCTATAACTGCTTTGAAATTCATAATACCGATACAAGTCGTAATCAAGTCTGACTTTGGGTATCTTGGACTAAGTATTTCTTCCGATCTACCATGATCTTCCTACGACTCAGCGATTTCCAAGCCAAAATTCCATCTGATTTTCTACATTAACAAGTTAAGTAATTCAGGTACAAGTCAACCATTTCTCCTCTTACAGGTTGTCAACCATTCCATCTGGCATACTCTTCTTTTATTGTACAATTTTATTCGTTTCTCGATTCCTTAGAAATGCCATGTCATACTTCAAAGAACTCTGAGGTTTGTCAGTGTGGTGAGTGGTATCTCGTTAAGATATATCCTTGGCATTGTCACTGATATGCACTAATCCGCACGCGACCAATTCAGTCTGTGAGCATCCACGTTAACCCCAGTTTTCACATTTTATCTTCCGAAGTAGAACAAGAAGTCATTTCATAAGACTGTATGCGCGCAGTTTAAGTAAAAGATTCCAACGAAGCATATTCGGCGCGTAAGTTATGTGGTACAAATAGTGTCAGGTGCGAACTAATTAATTAATCTTCTTACCACTGGTTAATGAACAATTTTCTCCACATTTATAACATCAAGTTTCACTGTTATTAAGCTTCTTATATTTACACTCCTCTCATTGTGCTTTGTTTATATTCATTCACATAAGCTTCAACATCACTCAACCTCTCTTAAACATGTTATTGATTTGTTCTTCTTCTACCACGGTATTTCAAGAGGACAGTAGATTCAATATTACATAACCTGCTGAAATCTTCACACGGTATCGACACCACTGTATAAAACAAACCCACTGACAATATTATTAGAGTAATTATTGTCGCTTGTATTTTGCACGTTTCGATTTTATTTCTTCTGCAAATTTGAAGGAATTCCTGTGTTAACTATTATCTTTCGAGTAAATTAAATGCAGAATTGTGAGAAATGTTCAAAATATATGCTGTATTATAATGACTAGTTTGTTATGAAGCAGATTACCATTATTTCCTAGGTATATATCTGATAACTTGATCTCTCCATCTTCCATAATCTGGAATACTTGATTCGTGTCATTAGCCAGAACATGATCTGTGACTGAATTCAATTCAATCAGAACTTCATTCCACACAGACTGCTTGAAGGAAGTGCCATTCCATTTTGAGGTACATTCACTGTTACTAACGTGTGTGAGTGATAATTTTGAGGTGTGCCTCATTAACTGTCTTCACAAATGAGCAGTAACTGCCGCTTAACATCTCACATCCTATTCGAATCCACCTGAGTACTTGTCAAATTGCGAAATAACAACAATGGAGACATTGCGAAACAATTTTATTATTATTAATATTATTATTATTCAGAGAAAACATTTAATTAAAAGTAATGAATAGTGTTGATGAGGCAAGTTAAATGAAGTTCTTATTGTCTACTCTAACTGATCGATATGCGCGGCATTGTTATCTGCAAAGCAAAGAAATAGAATGAGATTATGAGACGCAATGAGAGACAGCAGATTTTGTGTAGTGAGCCACGTAAGACGAAATGTAACATAATTATTGAAGTGGAAGTGCAAATAATGGAGACATAGAAAGCCTGTGTGGAACAAATCTTATGATGACTTTGAACACACAGTCTTGTATTTTGCGGAAGCTGACACGCAGGCGTCTTCCCGAACCAGATTACATAGTAGTTGAAGCACTTAATTTTCCACGAAACTGAATCATGATGCACATAGAAAAAATTATATTTCGAAGTGAATTTCTGCGAATGGACACCATTTCAAATAGCGGGAAGATATTTTATATTATTATTCATGTTACCTTTGGTTCTGAGTGTAACAGAGGGTCTCACCAAATCATCTACATTTCACCCTGTTCCGTAGAGCCATCTCTAGCTAGCTTATTGACTGTCAACGGACTCTCATGTCCACCTTACAAACTCCCTGTTCGCTCATCTCAAACCGCCGCCAAACACGTCTTTCTGATTCGATAAGCAGTCAGGTGATGGCATGGTGTATGACGTCATTCCTCGCCTTGCACACGATGTCTTCCATCGGTCTACACTATATTATGGATGTGTTTCAGCCATTATCTTATTGATTGATCCGTCCTCTGAATTCTGTTCCTTGTTCAGCGGAGTGGGATAGGTTTCTAAACAGATTTCAGAGTGATGAAAATCTGTGACTGTTTAGGTCCGTTATGCGAGTTAATCGAGACATTCGTCGTAGTGTCTCAAACCCTTCCTTTCACTGCACTGTAAAGCGCTGAATTGAATAGCTTCGGTGAAAGTAGCCTATGTGCTGCTAAGAATGTATTTTATCCAAATATCCAGAAGACACGTTGAACATGAATCATTATTAGGAAAGCTTACACGTTTGATTGAAATCGAGTTATACGAGAACTGAAAATAAGCGATTCATTGAGACATACATAACTTTTGAACAAATGAATTTCTTGTGGAGCATTATTTATTATCGAAGTTGTGAAACACAATGTAGATTTGTCCAGAACACAACTGAGCTAAAACTGATACGTATTGTGTGTTGAATGAACACATGCATTCAGCATAGATTAGATTGAGTAATATCAAGGAGAAGCTGGTAAATGCCTACATATCTTAATGTCTACATAGCTGACATTTTATACGACAGCGTTTACTGTATGAGCAGATTCAACAAACAGTAGTGCCAAAACTATATGGCTTTATGAATGGCAGACACAAATCTTTGTCTTTACAGTCTTTGTCTTCTCAGAAGAGTAATAGTAGGGCAGGCGATCAGTAATACATTGTTATTGCATACTCAAGAAACTCTAAATAGGATCCAAGAGACTGTTCTATGATTACGTCGCTTCATCACTAATAACTACAATGATGACGATTCGGCTGGATTTTCCCATTTCTGTCCGTGTTTCATGAATATCGACAAGTCAACATAGTGTATATGTTCCTTTTAAACAGTCGTTGATTGAAATCACTTACTTTCAGCTGCTATTCTCGCGATAGGGGATTCTGTTTACGAGGACAAAGAGTGTTTATAATTGTAATGTGTGTGCACTACCTGGCAAAAGACGCATACTGAATGAATGAAAATTAATTCATAGGGTTTCAATGTCGACAGCATTTACAAACTGTCTTCAATATTGCAGGTGGAAACGCTTCGATGGTTGAAGACATACAAAGTAACAAATTGGGTAAATCGGGGAATTCTCCCTAAGAATTCTGGGCCTTCATCCTCATTTAATAGGTTCCCTGCGATAATGATGAATAATCACGAATACAATGTCCTACATATAATAACACATAAGCATATATATATTTAAACATATGCCAAGATGCGGGAAACAATTGTTTCGCCTAACAAGCATTTAACTAGTAATGATCCCTTCATGTTAATTTCTTCAGCACATCTTTCAATAAGCACATCAATAGTTGTCGCAATTGATTGGTCAGAAAAATCCTTTAACATGGACAGTCTCGTTTGCAGTGCTAATGCAGCAGCATTGAAATGGATAAGGGCAGAGCAACATCGAAAGCAAAAAAGAAGTTAACAAACCTGCAACCCTCTCAACGGCCTCCGCAATTCTACCAACTACAAATAATAATAATAGTAAGGAAAACAATATAAAAATTAAAGGTGGATTGAATACGAATACGGCGCACCAATATTTGAAACAAATTTAGATTGATAGGAATGAGCGCTTATCTGATTAACAGAATATTTCTTCATAATTGAGGCATCTGTAATATGCCAAAACACCTGGTAAAAATTGATCTTACCAATGTCACGAACAGAATGTCGATGATGTCCACCTAAATTGAGGAAAAATATGAGTTAAGATAGCGAAATACATTCGCTATCAGAATGAGCGTAAATGAATTAACACAATTAAATGCAACGGAATATTTCTAACCGTCTCAAACCTACGAAATTGTCTCACCCATCCTTGATACGGGGTGTTCAAAGCGTGACTCACCGCTGTGCCTTGACCGACTTGCTTCCGTTTCGCCTACAGGAAACATAAAGTGAACACAAATTGTGTTGAACAAATAGAAAATCAGGCGATTGCTACGTTAACGTGTGGGAATATGAACTGTGAAATAATGTACAGTTTGAACGTCTTCATTGCAATGTGCATGCTGTGTGATTTAAAATCTGACACAGCCAAAATATTACACTAAAGACAAGATTTCCCCTCCAACTGTAGATAGAATGCACATCTCAAACAGCAATGCATTGCACACATTTGATCAACACGAGGAGCAAACAATGCAACTGCCATTTTTACACCGTCACTCACCGACACTTCCAAAGACAATCAACGACACAATGCAGATCAAGTAGGTAATCTTCATCTTGCAGACTGACTTGCTTGTCAACTGTCTCATCTTATATATCCTTGACGTGTCAGTCTTCAGCGAATGAGAAACATTTTGAGCGGCAGGACTACACCATTCGTGGGTTTCCATTTTTTTAGACAACTGCAAAGTCATTGTTTCTCTTGTGATAGGCAGGTTGCAAAGGCAAATTTCGTCTGGTGATACGGACATTGATGGTGAGAGTAGTGACAGTCAAGGTCAAGCTAAACTTCATTGAAGTCACAATTTCTGAAAAAATATTCTCAATGTATTTAATTATCAATAAACGTCTTCTCATAGAATTTCAATTCAGTAGATTCAATTGTTTTTGTAAGTCATCCTGAATATCTACGATTCGTTTGCTGAATGTTTTATTGTTTTTTTTGATTTGATAAATATTCCTTAAAATGGATTTTTAAGATTATGATAACGGAATTTTTTCTACTTTTATCATTTTATATGTGTTTTTGAGTGCATTTGTTTCTGGATTTCATCACTTCATATCTGACATTAGGTAGAGAACCATTGGAGAACCTGGGAGTACCGGGCAGCTGTTTCTTCCTGGCTTGGGACGCTTCAGCAGTACGCACTCACTGAGGTTCGAACCCAGGATATTCTGTTTACAAGGTGAGCTCCTAAACCATTAAGCCACTTGGACGTGATCCGATTGCCCATAAATTCCAACTTCTATCAATTCACGACATAGCACAACCGCTAGCCAATGTCTTCGGCGAGTATTTATCCTCACACCCGACCGGCTGCACCCTACTGGTCACGACTTCCCACGGGAACCACAGGTAACTACCTACCTGAATAGTGCCAGTCGCCAGTAAGCACCCCATTGATATTCAAGTATTGGTTAGTAGGGATTTGGTTGATTGGTTACAAGATTTCATCATGAGCTGAGATTGCTTAAAGAACCATTGGAAAACGAGGCTTAATGGTATACGAGCTCGCCTTGTAACCAGAAGGTCGTGCGTATTGATGAAGAGTATAAAACTGGAACGAAACAGCTGTCCAGTACTCCAAGTTTTCCAATGCTTTTGTAATCAATATGAGCTCATGATGAAATCCTGCAAGCAGTAGACTAAATTTGCAATTAATAGTGTTCTCTTAGCTTCAAATCTTTTCTATGATTTCAGTCGACTAAATCCCTACAAACCAATACTTGAATGTCTTATGTTTCTGTTAGGGATCCCATGATTCCAGGTAACTGGACAACTGCTTTCATCCAGTTTGGTACACATCGGCTCTACGCCTAAGAGTTTCTGTTAAGCAGGCAAGTTCACACAACATATAACTGATGGGACCGGTTTCAGTCACCAGTCTCTGAATTCTTACATGTAGGAATTGCTGATTTTCGTTGCAACCACCAACCAGTATCATTGGTGAGAAGTGCATCCTCACTTACAACTACATGGATATCATTGATACCAACGTCTTACAAATAAACTCCTGTAAATCACTGTGATGCTGACCAGTGACTTACTGAAGCACAGAGTTTGCTGGAGTTCTGGTGAGAAGGCTAGACCTCTGAGATCGCCTGAGTAAGATGTGAAAATCGAGTTCCAGCCGACGACATCGCTTGTTGGTCACGCTAAAAACCATGAACTGGTAGAAGGTAGAATTTAGTGGCTGGCCATTGAATCAGGTGTCAGTGGCTGAGTGGTATACGTACTTGTCTTGTAACCAGAAGGTTCTAAATGCGTACTGCCAATAAATCACAGACTAGGATCAAGCAGGTATCCGGTGTTCTCTTGTTTTCGCTGGTTCTCCTACTGATGTCAAACTGTGGTCAAATTCGGGAAACATTATTATTGTCTGTATTTTCACCCTTACAACTTATGCCCATTCGTTGCTATCTTTTCTGTACTATTCATGTTGTCGCACAAACCATATATATATACTGTATCACATTATTTCGTCTCATTTAATCTAGTGTTTCCATTGGCCAGCCATATTCAAAACTAGGTAAATACTGATCCATTCTATCGTATACTCGTTCCAGAATAAATTTATTGTATGATTCTCATTTGCATTGAATGACTGTTGTATGCATAAACATATGAATCAATAATTGAAGAGCATGTAGAAAAATTGGACTAATCTAATATTCACTGACGTATAACAAGTGAATGTCTCCGGTTGCCGGATGCATTACTAACCTCTTAGCTGAATGCATGGAATTATTAGGGAAGATGCATTCCTTAAAACTATGCAGACGACTATCTATTCACATTGATGATTAACTGATGTCGAGGTGACATGAAGCATATCAGTTTCCAGGTACTATTATTTTTACTCAAAGACATATATATTCACCAAATTGCTAGATCCACTCTGATTCCCTGAGTGAGATGCGATCATATCCGCATGACATCACTCTCACACGACAAAATGCAAATCATGAATTCTAAAGATAAGCACCATCATCACCACCAGCACGCAACTAAGTGCTTAGTCGGTCTGGCTGGAAGTGTGTGTCAGGAAATAGAGAATTACTGAATGGGAAGCAGGAAGCACTGGAACAATTCACTGACAATCTGATGCTCATCAGTGATAAACTGGTGAATGCATTTCCTTGTCCTTTGATCAGAAGTTCACACTGCTGATATTTATCAGTTTCAGTGGATTTGCAGTCACTAAGACGTGACACAGAATGCCAGTGTGTTCTTTGGTGTTTACTATGACGGAGGTTCAGATAGTGATGCATGAGAGTAATACGCAGAGGTTAGATGATTATGTGCTCACCTTGTAGGCGGGATGTGCACACTGTGTTATGTGGCGGATTCGTGAAAGGCAAGCATCGAAGATTTTAGTAATCATCAGGAAGTCAACCCAACATATTTACTGAAGCGGGTAGTTATGTAAGGCATATGAGAATCCTCCATAGAATCGTTAAGTGGCTGTCTATGGCATGGGAGGCATAATATTCTATTTCACTTGTCAGCAATTATCAATATGTAAGTGACAGTATTGACGCATACACTTATATATTGCATACCAAATGTAGCGAACAGAGGAAGGCTTTCGATGCTCCAAAATATTAGGATGTTTGTCTGTCATTTGTTGTTTCTATAGGGTCTTCATTTGCTTGGGGGTGAGTCCGCCGCGATTCGTGAAGATTTCCACTTCCCTCAGATTGTGTCCGTGACCACGGAATACAGAATGTTTACAATTTATCTTACCTGCAACAGAGTATGAGGCTAGTCATATCATTGTGACACTCAATTCATTGCTGTTGAACATGTTGGAAGCATCTCGATTGGAAATGATTTCGACTGTGATACGGTGCCTAAAGTCAAACGGAATCTCATTAAGGAAGTGTTCATATTCTGTCTATTTCGTTAGCCAAATCATTTCAATAGGTGAGACCTGGTTGTTTCTCTCTCACTAATCTGGATAAGGGAGTCCAATAGCTCACTGATAGTCATTCAGGCTTCCAAAAGTTTATGCGATGTGTAGATACACAGAGTTTCGAACTTCAAATCATATTCATCTAATGTCATTCGCTCTAATTTTGATGATATCATGATTTTTCCACATTAGTTTGTTTATCAGATGTATTACACAGTGAAACAGTATTATTAATTGTTCATAGTCATATAATGAATGTATTATATAGACATACATATATACAATATATATATATGTATATATATGTATTATTATATATTACTATGACTTATGGTCTTCATGTACGAAGACTAATAAATAAACTCACTGAATTTCGAAAACTGAAACAAGAGATCCACAGAACTGTCTAAAAGCTGCAACATATCAGATATGAAATTGAACAGTTAAATCAAAAGCTAATGGGAATGGTTAACAATTTAGAATATGATCTTCTAACATAGTCCACAAGCAATGCGAAATCAGCAGCTTTCAAAAAGTCAAAAAATACTCAAATCAAAAAGTTCAGTTGATTATTATTGGAGAAGAAATCTTCATCTCGTAACGATGAAATCAGTAATCTAACGTCAATGACGATCGGTAAAACAAAGTGGGCTATCAAGATGTCAACACATATATTAGGTCCCACAGAAAAAGGTCCATTACAAAACAGACTGGGTATTATTGTAGTGATTGACAAGCGAATCCCTGAGGGTATTATCGCTAAAATACAAATAGCCTTAAGCGAGATAGACAAAACAACGGCTGACGAAGCACGGGCACAATGTTCATTGACATTAAAACGACAAAAACGAGGTATACTTAACCTGATGAAACCTGAGATGAAAGCTCCAAACACCTCAAGAATAACATAGATATAGTAATCACAAAGTCAGGGAAAGGAAGTGCAACAGTAATACTAGACAAATCAGACTATTTGGACAAGATGAATACACACATACAAGCAGCATCGTATGGGGAAATTAATAAATCAATAGACTCTGTGATGAATAATGCTTAGAAATCGACAGCCGACCTTATACGCCGAATGAAGACGTTTTAGGTGAGTTGAAATGGTTTAATTTACTGCCCAAAACTAATAACCCCAGTAGGATATACGGCGTCGTTAGAGTTCATAAAAGAGGATACCCTATTCGATCTATGGTTGATTGAAAAATTCATCCACTTATGAATTATCTAAATGTCTAGCTGTGGAATTAAATCGCCCCTAAGAGCCACTAAATATCTAGACTAACAAATCCCTGTAAACTAAAATATAGATTAGATAATTGGAAATTAGATAATGAAGAAAAATGCTTGGTCGTTACAAAAAACTTTTTGTATTTCCCAATGAATGGAAAACAAAACGATGTTGGTTAGTTTTAACATTGTCAGTTTATATACACGTATACCAATAAATATTGCTACAGAGACAGTCAGAAACGAAGCCATTTCTGACCAAGGACTCTAACTTAGAACGAAAGTTCCACTTGAGGACATAATACTGGAAGTACCGCTATCCCTGACTTCCACAGTATATAAATTCCAAGAGAAATATACAAACGAACCGAAGGGAGGTGCACTGGTGTCAAAAATATCCCTGGTGGTGGAAGATATACTCATGGATAGGTTGGAAAACATAGAGATTGAAACGTTCAGCCACATCCCAAGTGTGGTGGAAGTATGCAGATGACACATTCACTGTACTTAGAACACAGAATTTAGATAGATTTTTTGAACACATTAACTCAAAGATGGAGGCGATTCAATTCACTTATGAATTGGGAAGTGAGGAAGGAGAACTTCTAATGTTAGATTGTAGCGTAAAAAAGTCGATGGGAAGTCGAACACTAGTGTTTACAGGAAACCCACAAATTCAAAGAGATATCTGGACTTCCGCACATCCCATCCTATGTCTAAGATTGACGAAATGCCTAAGAGAAAGAGCACAAAAACTAAGTAGTGCGAAAGTAAATCTAAGATAGGAGGTGAGGCATATAAGGGAGGATTTGAAAATTATTATTTGTCCTGATAAACTATCCACAAAGTATTCAGGGTAATGTAAAAATAAAATTCACTTATGACAGCAGTGATAGTGATAGTAGTAATAATGATAATAATAACAATAATACTAGTAATTTTATTGGCGACATACGTGCCAAACATGCCCAAGATAATGACAACACCTACAATAAGGAATCAAAATCATCAGTAGTAATTCCATACAAGGAAAAACATCAGAAACCCTACAGAGAATTCTTAAAATGCGAGAATAAAAGTGGCATTCAAATCCATAAACACAACTAGAAACAAGCTTTGTCGGTTGAATAATCCTGTCAGAGGGGCCTTCAAAACAAAACTATTTAGTTTATAAAATACCCGGTTGGAATGATTATGAAGTCAAATACATTGTTCAAAGAAGTGGAACGGAGTCAGTCAGACCACACGAGTATAAAAATCTAGCAGCAAAATTTAGATTAGCTGACCTGAATAAGACAGGAAATCTGGAGAATGGTTCAGCTGCAGAAACCACTACACACAATTACACACAGCTATATTATAGGATGGAATAGGATAACACTTTGAAAATCGCACGAAACAACGTGGAGGGAGATTTTGATAACGGAACTTTTATTTACTTGTTTATTAATCAAATGAGAAAACGTGTAAATCAAATGACTCAAGACCCCTCCTCGAAGTGTGGAAAAGCCTGATACCCCCAGCGATGATTAGGAGAGTACAAAGAGAACTATAAAAGTAAATTTTCGAAGTTGTGTGGCTATAATTGTGGATATGATTATGAAGAATAAATCAGATTCGAACCTTTGTTACCCGGTAATTAATAATACTATTTCTCTGTGTGATGCATCTAATAAACAAACTAATATGGAATTACTTACGTCCACAGTGACCAAGTCTTACACATATAGTGGCCTAATATTTTTTCTTGAAACTTCCATTAACTATAAGAGAGGTAGAGCAATTTGATCTGCATCACCCTTTGAGTGGCACTGGATTCTATCAACTTAAGTGAAGATTGTCTTTAACCACAGGTTAGCTATTTCAACTTTGGTTTGTTATGGGCATACGTGGTCTACTTCAGCAGCTAACCGTATCTGTCCTATGATAACTCATGCCCATGAAAACTTTGTACTGCCTCCAGATCGCCCCAAGATTTCACATCATCTGTGAGTCATCTAAGTGAAGCGTTCCACAGAACATAACACGAGTGTGCAGTGCCACTTCAGTAGATGAAGGTGAAGCAATACTTCACAACTTACAGAAATAATGCGCCATCTCATTGTTTTTTTTAAAGAACCCCATTTAAAATTCCGCTGTTCTCAGGAGTCGTCGAAAAATTCCTTTGATTTATTCGGTTACAATGATTTCGGAAGTCAGAATCCATCGGAATATCCCCTGGAAACACTTGGATCATGGAGTTTAAAAGTCGCATGCATGAGGTGTGCATGCGAGTATATTATAACTGTTCAACCCCCACATCTAGCATGTTAAGTGGCAATGTTCATAATGTGACAACCAATTGACTGGAAGATATCTAAATGTTAATTAAATGTCAAACATATCCACTTCCATGATTAGGCAAAGAAGCAATAAAAAGTGATATCTCCTAAGAATTTATACAAATTCACCTAGAATATAGTTTGCGGATACATCGATCCTATAGATTTGAAGCTATGAAAGCACTGGTGGTGGTTGTGACAGAACTTATTAATAAATCGTGAATTGACAGAAGTAAGAATTCATGGGCCATTGGAACGGGTCCCAGTGGGTTAATGGTATACGACCTCGCTAGCCTTGTAACCAGAAGGTCCTGGGTTCGAACCCTGGCGGTGGGTGTGTACTGGTGAAGCCTCTCAAACTAGGCTGACGAAACAGCTGTCCAGTAATCCCAGTTGTTTTTCCAATGTTTCTCTAACTAAAGTCAGCTCATGATGAAATCCTGAAATCGAGATTTGTATTTCATAACACTGTCGTTTATTTTACACAATCCTGTCGGTTGATGACAAAATTTATGAAAACCTCACCATGAATCTTCGATTTCAAAAGGCTGTTGTAAACTGACGGTTCAGATATCCAAATGACGCCGGCCGTTCTCCTTTAAAAATATCTACGATTTCCACTTTGTGAGGCTAAACAGCTCTGCGCTACTCAAGATTAATTCTTGCACAGACGGAAGCATTATGTTCAAGGAGAATCGTTGTGAGCTTTGACTGCCAGATTACCGTATATGAGGCCAGACACTTCTTCAGTGTCCTGCTGGTTTTCCCTATCAAACCTTGATCTGTGGATAATGTGGCGCCTTTATGATCCTCCTAGACCTTAGCTGTTGAATGTTCGACGTAAATTCCTCGCCTTCCGGATGAGGGCAGTGATGTGTTATTTTCGTCTTTCGTACAATCTCGTCTGTGACGATATTTGGAAGCGCCCTATCAACACAGTCTCGGCTTGTCTGAAGCCACCCGTGTGTGCCCCATTATAATCAGCAGGTAGTGATTGCTGGTAGTTTTCTGCGTGACGATTCTATTGAATATAGAAGGCAAATTATGTACAATGCTTGTTAATTAATCTCAAATATTCTCATTAGAATCAAAGCCAAGGAAGTGAATGGTTAATTAGAAATTTTGACTGGGTCAAGAATTCTTGTCTGGGTTGCTACATCTATCTTTGTGGCTATCTCTGATCTCTGGCCAGTAGATTGTACACGTCTATCTAACTCCCCTCCGATCTCTTGTCGCTATTAGACAGATGAAAGCAATCCATATTTCTTATTAGCGATGTATTCCGCTTACAATGTGCACTCTCGTAATGAGACTACTGGTATTTGTCGCGACAACCCAGTGTGAGTGACCTCCACCTACATGAATTCAATGGTTGTAAGTGTGTTGACAAAATCTATTTAATATACATTCTATTCATTATAAATGAATTGTCAGCAGATCAATTTTGATTTAATCCACACAAGAATTCATGACCCAGTCAAAATTTCTAATTAGACAATCACTTCTTTCACTTTGATTCTAACGAGAATATTTGAGATTAATTAACAAGCATTGTACATAATTTGCTTTCTATATTCAATAGAATTGCCACACAGAAAACTACTAGCAATCACTACCTGGTTCTGATGATTGGGCACATTATGCGACACGTGGCTTCTGTCGAGCGAAGACTCTGTTGATGCGGCACTTCCACATATCGTCACAGACGAGATTGTACGAAAGACGAAGATAACACATCACTGCCTTCATCCGGAAGGCGAGGAATTTACGTCGAACATTCAACAGCTAAGGTCTAGGAGGATCAGAAAGGCGCCACATTATCCACAGATGAAGGTTTGATAGGGAAAACCAGCAGGACACTGAAGGAGTGTCTGGCCTCATATACGGTAATCTGGCAGTCAAAGCTCACAACGATTCTCCTTGAACATAATGCTTTCGTCTGTGCAAGAATAAATCTTGAGTAGCAGATGGGTGTTGAGCGTCGCAAAGATGAAAACGGGGAAATATTTTTGATGCAGAATGGAAAAACCTTACTAAAATTTTGGCTAGCTGTTGGTGACGAGGTAAATGGAACATATCGATATTCACTTAGTCAGGTACAAATAGGTGTTCGAATGACGTCAGAATGCCGATATGTTCCTGTGATCCTCTGTTTCACTGAATAGACGATTTACCAAGTGTAATATTAATAAAAATAAATTTTCATACCTCATATCCTCCGGTTAATTGAAATGGTGTCCATTTGCAGAAATTCACTTCGAAATATAATGTGCTACATACATCTTGATTCGCTTTCGTGGAAAACTGAAGTGCTTCAACTACAATGTAGTCTGCTGCAGGAAGACGCTTCCGTTTCATCTTCCGGAAATACAAGACAGTTTTATCGAAGGCATCATTAGATGTGTTCCACACTGGCGTTATATATCTCCATTTCCTCTGCCACCAGTTCAATTATTATGAGACATTTTTTCTTGTGTGACACACCACACAGAATCTGATGTGTTTCTAGTCTCATTTTATTTCTTTGCTTTGCAGATAACAAGGCCATGCATATCGACCAGTTGGATTAGACAATTCGAACTTCATACAACTGTCCTCATCACACTATTCATTACTTTTAATTGAATGTTTTTCTGTGAATAATGGTGATAATATCATTGAAATAAGAATAAAACTTATGCACTGTGGTAGAGTGTAATTCCATTATGGGCAAATTTTGTTTTGATAAAATCTCACAGTGTTATACAGTAATTTTTACTGATGACGTTTCGAGCACAATTTATTGCTCATAATCATCACCTTGATATGATGATGAGCAATAAATTGTGCTCGAAACGTCATCAGTAAACATTACTGTATAACACTTTGAGACTTTATCAAAACAAAATTTACCCATAATGGAATAGTGGTATTAATAATAAAATTGCTTCGCAACGTCTCCATTGTTGATATTTCGCAATTTGACAACTACTCAGGTGGATTTGAATAGGATGTGAGATGTTAAGTGGCATTCAGTCACACATCAAAATATCGGTTGTTACTTGAATGAAGTGTTACATACTGTAGAAAATGTAAAAATAAAACACTGAGATACATGCGTGTTGAACCATCTGCGGATCATCGTCATGGCGACAACAGTCTCAACCTGATTTTATTGAATCCTGATGAATCGGTTGTTGGCGGCTTCTATTCTCTTGTGAGGTTCGGTAGTACATTAATTAGAACACTCGCTAACCGTAGAAATGGTCCGAGGTTCGATTCGCCACTGTGGCATACTTGATACCAACGGTGTGTCTGCTAAATTTGGCCTACCGATATCACATGCTGAAAATTCCATACTTGTACCACAATATTCTGTGGAATGAAGTTACAATAAGGTAAGTAGTAGATGAAAGCGATAATTACTATTTATTTATTTTAACCTGGCTGTAAGCATTGCCTGCAAAATCTGCAATTACCTCGCTTTTCACAGGAGGAGTGATTCAGGAATGAAATATCATTGGCAGAGGGGTAGGATATGAGTGTGATAAATGTGTTGATGAATGCCTTCACTGGTGCTCAGTGTTCGTCAATTCACCGAAATGTCTTTTCTGTTAGTTGGGCAGAACTAGTTACACACTGCTCAGCTTTGTGAAAATTATCTGTGCTGTGGTACAACACACAATAACGTGTTTATGGACAGATGACGTCACTCAACCGACCATTATTTGAGTCAGTGAGGCGAACAATTCCATTCATCATTGAAGTGAAGATATGATACTAAGTGAACAGAATTTATCTAAAATGGAAGACAGGCTAAAACAGTGATTGATTATAGTCATCTTACTCCCCTAGATTGATTAAAATTCTACCAAAATCGAATGAGAATCCAGAGAGAAATTGTGGTGATAAGGAATAGAGATTCAATAGCACACTGTCGAGAAAGAATCATGTTATCACGAAACAATCATCCTAAATCGCCTATATATTGTTAAGACAGTTCAGGTTGACTCTGGATTCAATGGCTTAAAAAAACTGGTTTTCTATGCAGTGTACATGGTTTAACATGTGATTCTCTTTTACTCCTGTGATACAAAGAAGTTCCATCAACACTCTTCGAGCTATAACCCACGCATTCTGTAGATAACTTTAAAAGCCTGCATTAATGCCTTAATTTTGTATCAAGATTCGATCAAGTCTTCCAGGATAGACCTGTGATGTGACTAGGTGAGTTACAAGTACTTCACATTCCATTTATTACAGCAATACAACACAACTACTTCAGTGAATAATCAGTAGTTCTATTATTCTTATAGAATGTTTTGATGAACGCGAGTGTTAGGCGTCTAGGATTTAGTAACTTGAAAATTCCCATTCAGTCATAGAAAAGAAAAGGTGTTCAGCAAAGAGTTACTCTTTTCGGCGATATCATTCTCAAGCTGTACAAATCGCAAATTTATAGTTATTTGTCTTTGCAACAAAAGGAATATTTTCAAAGATGTGTTAATGCAATTGTTAATTTTTGACAAACAAATTACGTAATTTAGAAGGCGTTATTCGGTTGGAAACTAAAATAAAGTTACAAAAGTAGGTTGGGTGACGTAATCTAATTGATAGGGTTCAGTGAAAAAATGAATGAGAGTCAAGTTAATAATCTGAGTAGAATTCACTTGAAAATAAATGAAAATCGAGTTAGCAACAGTCGTCATGAGCGTAGAGATTTAATAGAGGGTGGGGGTAGAAAATAAAGCAGTTAAGGAATAGACAAACAAAGAAGAAAGAGGTAAGACAAAATTACGTATTTGGTGTAGATAGATCAGGACCATTGTAGATTTAGTGACTGAACAAACTTCTTTTGTATGCAGAGTTCAGGATTCAATATGTGAATTGCCATTGCTTCTGCAGTTTAAAGAAGTTTAGTTCGTACTCTTTTGGCAAGATTCCCACGTATTGTGCAGATAACTGAGAAGTTGTTTTGTGGGTTTGCTTGGTTTCTGGATTCCATCAAGTGTTCTAGGATAGAGCTGTGACGGAGGGATCTTCTTTCTCCTTTATAAAACCATGAAGGTTAGTGTTCACTGATTCGTTTGGATAGCAAACGCTGGGTACGGCCGACAAACCTAGCTCCACATGAGCAGGTGAATTGGTAGATGCACATTGATGAGGCCCCCAGTGGAAGCTTATCCCTCACGTTCGTGCGAATCATTGGTTTCGTAGAGAAAGTTAGTCTGAGTTTCGCTGCGAAGAAGGTTTTCTTCAGTGAACGGCACAGGCGGTTTCTCAGTATTTCTGCTGAAGAATCTCCGTTGAATTGTAGATTCAAATAGAGAAGTTTCTTGGGAGCAGTAAGCATGGATGGTTTTTGTGTTTTGGGCTCCATAGCTTTTGTGATGAAACGTTCCGGGTAACCGTTTTCAAAGAGGATTCTTTTCAGGGTCTTCAGCTCTTCTTCTATAGTTTCCAGACTGCAAATGTTGTGGATTCTGTGAGTCAGTGAGCGGATCAGATTTCGTCTTGTATATATAGGCACCCAACTGCGGAAGCTGATGAGTTGTCCATTCCATGTCGGTTTTCTGTGAATGGATCTTTTGAGTGTCCCATCATGTTCGCGTCTTGCTAGTTGCACGTCCAGAAAAGATATTGTTCTGTTGGACTCCTTCTCTAGTGTGAACTGGACTGCTGGATGGCAACTGTTGAAGAAGTCCAATATGTTCTCCAAATTTTCCTCATTATTGGAGATGATAAAAGTATCGCCCACGTATCTCTTGTAGAATCCGAAGTTATCTATTATCTTCTTTAGGTGTGTATTTTCTAGTTTCGACATGGAAATATCTGCAAGCAGTGGGCCGAGTGGTGAGCCTATAGCTATACCATCTTTTGTCTATATATTTCATTATTGAAAGTGAATTGGACGTTAAGAGTACTTCCTTATAGGAGTTCCTTCAAATAGTCAGTGGGTATACCAATGTTCATCTCCTTTGAATCAATATATTCACATATATAGCATATTGTTTCGGTTAGTGAGACGTTTGTAAACAGTGATACCACATCTAGTGAGAACATGGTTTGATTGGAAACGCTGACGTTTTCAATGGAATTGACAAAATCGAAGGAGTCTCGAAGTGAGTGGCGGGAGATTTGCTTTCTGACTGGTTCTAGTATGTTTACTAGCCATTGTGCGGTACTGTGATAAGGTGAATTAGTCATATCGAGAATGGGTCGAAGAGGTACGTTTTTCTTGTACACTTTTGGTAGTTTATATAGCCGGGGTATATTTGAGCCCGACGGATTTAGGATGACTCAGAAGGGTTAGAGGGTCGAACGATTCCAATATGTTTTATGCTTGACATATTCCTTTTATCACTGCCCTCATATATGCTACAAGTATCGTGTGAACTAATAAATCCATCAAGACCATGTTGATCCCTGAAGGAGGAATTCACTCTCTGTTATTTGGAGGGATTTAGCCTAAGGACAATAGACTTAAACCAATGTCTAATGTCCAATAGAAATGTGATCAATTTGGTATAGTCAGTACGGGAAGTAACTGGCGATGAGAAAGTAAGATCATCAGCATATTTAACAAAGTTTATTTCTTTTCTATAGTTTGGTTAGTAAGCGTGAGAAGTCATGACCAATCAGGTCCAATTAGATGTCACGTGTGTGGATGCATGTTCCACCAACGACAATGGTTGAGGTCGTGGTAAATCAAGAATTGATAGAAGTTAGAAATCATGAGCCATTGAATCAGCTCCCAGTGGCTGAATGGTATATGAGCTTGCCTTGTAACCGGAAGGGCCTGTATTCGAATCCCAGTGAGTTCGTACTGCCAATGATTCCTAAATTGGGATGAAACAACAGCTGTCCAGTAGTCCTTGGTTTTCAATGGTTCTCTAACTGATATCAATCCGTGATCAATTCGTAAAAAGTTTATTTCTTCCTAACAAGTTGAGTCATGTGAAAAGAACGAGAATAGAAGGGGAGAGAGTACAGCACTGTGAGGTACAGCAGCTTCACTAAGTAAAGGAGAGGAAGGTTTACCTTCATACACAGTACACTGCCTTCTGTTTGAGAAATAAGCGTGACGCCATTTAACAGTCCATGATACAGTTGGTATCATGTAAAGTTAAGTTGAAAATCAACATCTGGTAACAGAGTGAGAAGCGGATTTTTAAACAAAGTAAGCGAATCGAATATATTTATATCTCTTGCTTCGTCTACTCTGTTTAAATGCAAACTGCTTACTGTTATAAATGGATTCGTTTGCATACATGAAGCAGTATTCTGTGAGACTATCATGAACAGTAACAAATAATTACTTGAGTATTATGTGAATTAGTCTACTCACTTTTGATAGCGAACCCTATTTCCTATGCTCAATTCTAAGGTCATACTTTGTTAAATATATGCAGATATCTATATGTTAAGTCACTATCACTCGGTGCCTCTACTGAACCATCTTCATTTTAGTCTTGAAATACCATGAAATATGTCACAAGTTTAAATACGTTTTGCTGTTGAATGTCTGCAGTTTACCAAACGAATTATATCTGCCTAACTGAGATGGCCACTCACCACTGATACGGACATTTTTCAACTTCCAAATTAAGCAGTGAATTCCTCATCAAAATGAAATACTTGGTTGTTTCACACTTCATACTGGATGAAACGTATTTCCTGACGACAGTCAATAATTATATTTCAACCGTTTACACACCATGATATGTTTTCTCATTCAGGTCGTATTTCGATCAACATTACTCCCCATGATCACATCAAATGTTGCAATTGATTTGTTTTCAATTCACACTTCTGTTATTTGCAATCATATATGTGTAATCCGTTGTGCGTTCATTCATTTCTGTGTATTCAGAATCCTCTTCCAGATTCTTGACGATTGTGCTGCGTCAGCCTTCTTCGATGTATCCTGCAAAGACTTCATGAATATAAACGCTGTTATCATTCTCTCTCTCTTTCCATTTGTTCATATAACACTTCGTGATACAGATGTTGTCCCAATCAATTTGGTCGTTTCTGTCTCATACATGTGCAGCTAGCTTCAGATGAATTTCTTTCTAAATAACTGTAAGCTTGTGTTCCTGTAGGATGACATTCGGTTAAGCGTTTATCTCCAATCACTCTCATTTTGAGTGAACTCGATGTTCGATGCACATATTCAATCAAGACATTTGTCAGAAGATTTTTTCTGAATTACTTTACTATCTATCAATCACTTTTATTGAATCTTCTAGCTGGACTATTTGGTTTATAATTAGATTCGTCAAATTCAACATGGTACGAATCCCAATAACTTTGTGGTTTCTTCGCAGTTGCCTCTCACTTATGTATGGTACTGTGATCATTATTTGTTTGCAATCTTTCTTTTTGTTATTCACTATATAAACGGAGATATTCACATATATATTTACACAAGTACATTCACGTACACATATATATGTATATATATATACGTTAGAGATTATTAGTGAAAATGGTGAACTGCCGTGTGCACAGATAACTGCGGTTGAGTGCGACATGCTAGACGCACAAAACTGCATGCTTCGTCTGAAAATGGAAGAATTATGTTACAGTGAGTATCCCTCAGATATTATTGGGGCTCATCATGTGACAGATGTTATCAATGTAGCTCATAGTTAACTTAGTATGGTATGTCTGTCTCTGCCAATTATAGTCGTACAAGAGGTCACTCACTAACTCGGTTATATTAGTGGTAACTTTAAGGACTGCGACAATGGGTGAGTTGGGTTGGAAAATTAGAAGGGATTTTAGTTCCTTCAAGACTTTTCATATACCGTGTTGACTATTGAGTAGCAACAAGCACAATAACTAGGTTTACGGCTTCCTGGGGATTTCTCCCAACCGTCTTACAACAATTCATAGTGCACCGTGATGGTGTGCCCCTTAGCATGTTGAATACAAGGTGAACTTGACTGATAGATCTCGATCTAGTGGCAAAGTTGCTTTGTGCTATTTATGATTACTGTGAAGCCATCGCGGATCAAGATGAAAATTTGTCTATCTTCCTATCGTCCAGAATAAATCAATAAGGATCAGTTAGACAACCACTGATAACCAGGGAATGACTGGACAGGTGTTTAGTCCTCGTTTAGGGCTCATTATCGAAAACACATACATACCAGTTACAGAATTATCCCAGTGAGTTGTATTCGAGAGATGCCTAGTTGCACTAAATTATACCCTGTTGTCCATTTGTTTTACAAAGAAACAAGAGACAATTCACCTACTCTGAATACATAGTACCTCGTAAGGATACTGAGACATAAACTGACGCAATCTCTCAATAAGTTCATCTGTTTTGACGGACAATGATGGAATCCTATTAAATGGATTTCGTTCCAAGCAGGATTTATTGCTTATAATCCTATCACCGTATTCACACAAAATTTTCTCACTTGTTTTATATCCTATGTAATTCACCGTGCCTTTCAAATCAACTTCTCAGAATATGCCGATTAGTGTTACATCATTTTCACCACGTAAAATGGATGCAGATGCGATACCTCGTGATCCAGGGAGTGAAATTCTTTCTCAATGAACATACTGCTTTTCAATAACCCTACTCTATCCAAACCTACTTTGCAACTGCATGCATTCGGATGATTAGCGATGTCTGGCTTTCGCTCGGTATGCATAACTCACTAGAGTGTGTCACTACTTCTGATTAAGTTGCATCCCCATTTGGGAAACCTCACAGACTCTCATTTGTTTTCTGTTCACACAATCATCTGAACTCAGAATCACTATCACCTTATTAGACCAGTTAAATTCACGAGGAAAGAAAACAAGAGTTTGTTATCTAGACAGAATTTTTAGCTGGAAAAACTAATGTCAAAATTGCAGACGTTCAATTAACAATAATTCAGCTTGAAAAATTCACATTTTGCAGTGTTAGACAACATCACAGAGTGTACCTCAAAATTCATACCTAAAACACACTTTTATTCAATGAACTCAGAGTAATAATAGAGCACAGTCTTGATTTTTAACACGGGTTGGGCAGTACAGCTTCAGGACATCCATTCATTTGCCTTGGAACATATGTTGAATTATGCCCAGATTCTGGGTGTCAGTAGGTATGTAGATGTGGATTTCATCACCGTGACACCTGCATTGTTGGGCGCCCTGCCTAAATCTTGGGCTACCAAAATTTCCATCCTACATATTGCATCTATTTTCTCGGATTTATTTTGTTTTAATTATTCAATTATGTATCCAAGTCGCGTTACTTACTCTCGCGATTATTTAAAATGTTTTCAACCTGTTGATTTACGAGTATATAATAACGTTAAGAAGAAGCATCATGGAGGTTGGCAGAGATCATTGGCGAAGTTTAAGAATAGCGTCCCAAAACCTTCAACGCTCAAATGACCTTGAACGCATGCTAGTCGTTGGCTAACGGTTCCTGTCATTATCATAGCTGAAATATCAACCCTATTCATCAAATAAGGAGCAAGTTTCACCCAGATAACACTTTTATTACTGTTTGGACAATGTGTTAACATCTCGTTAGGGTTAGGATAGGGGTTAAGGCGAGTATTGTGGTTAGGGTTACGGTCATTGTGTGCGTCGGTGGCACAATGGTTAGGTTTAGGGTTCGGGTTAGGGTTAGGGTTGGGGTAGCGATTAGGAATAGATTTTTCGTTTATTTCAACTTCTTTTATTATTCTTATTTCCCTTTTATGTAGTTGCCAATGCTCTTACTGGAACCATAGTAACTAAACCGAGGGCTTAGGAGAGGACTACACAGCAAGAGAAGAGAGATGAACCATTCCCAAAACAGCACATCTTCAGTCACTTTGGTGAATACATCTAAAGAAACTAGTCCAAATTAGCAACTGATACTCTTCATCGCAACTGGAACATATTTTTAAGTCATATCAGATAAATATAATCCGTTTAATGTGTTTTCATGCATTTTCTTGTGAATATACGTCATTTTTCGTGCAAAAATTCCTCATTTTTATGATTGGCTGCCTGAAGGTCACTCGTGCGTTCGCATCCCTTGGGACGCTATTGTTGAACTTTGCCAGATCATTAAAGTCTACTCCAATGCATCAGATGACTGTTCCTGTGATTATGAGCACAAATTGCAGGTCATTATCGAACAAGATTAACTACTTGCATTCTCTATTATACTCAAATGTATATTGTAATACTGGTGTAATCACTCTTCAAGAGACTTGGCTCCATGATTCATATGACGACAATTTAGTCTCCTTAAGTGGGTTCACAATCTACAGACAAGACCGATGCAGCTCGAAGAAGAAGAGAGGTGGTGGTGTTGCCACTTTTATTAATTCTCAGTGGTCTACTGCCAACAACGTCTGCTTCAAATTCTCAAATGACAATATTGACTGTATAACTGTAAAATGTCGACCTAAACACTTACCTAAGTACAGCTCCATTTTTGTCACAAATATCTATATCACACCTTGTTGCAGTCCCTCAGAACTATCTATCTTCGCTGATGAATTCACTATTTTTGCTGCTGCTTCGTTTGGTAACTCCTTATCTATAGTGACCGGCGACTTCAACTCCAGCGACTGCAGTTTTATTACATTGCTGGGCCATGAAAATGTTGTTAATTTCCCAACTCGACAAAATACTTCACTTGATTTAGTATTTATAAATGATTCTGGAATATACGAAGCTCGTAAAAGAGCCCCGCTCTTCAATTCTGATCATTGTATTGTACGAGTCTTACCCAAAATTTACGGAAAGTTACACAGTAAAGCCTCTCAAACTTGTCTAAGAAAGTTGTTCACAGATGCTACTCAAATGAGAACGTACATCATCTTAGAAACATGCTCAGTGACACAAGATGGGATTTGTTTAATGATGATTCACTTGATGACAATATCTCTAATATTACATCCTATCTGAAATTCTGTTTTGAAATCTGTTGTCCAAAAGAAACACTATTCGTCAAATTTGACCGTTTCTCCTCGCCTCAACTTAAAAAGCTTCGTAGAGAGAAGGAAAAACTATATAAGATGAAAGATAAAAGTGGTGTAAAAAGAACTAACTTCTTAATTAAGTCTGAAATGCAGAGGTTGAATGTAATATATAACCAGAAATTCATATCCTGCAAAAATCCTTCTAATATGTGGAAACTATTTAAGGAAATCACTGGTGGTAAGCAGATAAACAATATTCCATATTCTTTTGATGTATGTACTCTTAACAAATCTTTTATTTACTCTCCCTCAAATGCCATGCTTCCCAGCATCACTTGTGTTAATAATAGCCCCTTTCCAGGTTTTAACACAAATGATGTTCAAAAGTGCCTCAAGTCTCTAAACCCTTCCCAGAGCTTAGGTCCCGATTATGTACCTAGTATTATTTTTAAAAAATGTTCTGATATTCTGTGTCACCCTCTTACTGATCTATTTAACAAATCTTTTTCCGATAATATTGTGCCTGCCGTTTGGAAGGACATTAAAGTTGTACCCATACCTAAATCTTCTACTGGAGCATGTGTCAAATTTAGACCCATTGCTATTACCTCTCCTTTTTTGAAAACTATGGAGAAATTACTTTTACTTAGTCTTGTACCTTCGCTTAAATCCTTTAATGACCCTAAACAATTTGCCTATAAGCACAGTAGAAGCACTTTAGATGCAGCTGCCGTCTTATATCATAACATTGCTTCCAGTCTAGACAAGGGGGCTAAATTTGTTCGTTGCGCCTTCCTAGACTATACATCTGCTTTCGACTCGGTCCCTAGGGACATAATAAACTTGCTGCTAGTCAAACAGAATGTTGGGCTGTTAACTGGTTGCATTCCTATTTCTCAGATAGAAAGCAGTACACCGTATATAAAGGGAAGTCTTCCACTTCATTGCCTACTGAAGCTGGTGTCCCTCAAGGTGCTGTTCTTTCTCCTTTTCTTTTTTCTTTCTTCTTGCATGACTTGCCTCACTCTGATGAAATAAACTTTGTGAAGTACGCTGATGATTTAACGGTTTCAATGGCTGTTAACTCCCAGCTAGATTGTACTAAAATAAATAGCTTTCTATCGGAAGTCAGCAAATGGTCTGAGTCTAACGGTCTTAAACTGAATCCTTCTAAGTGTCAAACTGTTGATTTCAGCTTAAGATGTAAACGACAGTTAAAAGAAGTCATCGATTCTCATGACAGTTGTAAAATTGACGACAATGATATAGGAATCAAATCAGAAATTAAGTATCTTGGACTCATTCTCTCTTCTGATCTCTCCTGGTCTTCCCATGTCTTAGCAATCTCCAGTAAAATATTCCGCCTGACATTTTACATTAAGAAGTTAAGACACTCGGGTATAACTCAACCCCTCCTCTTACAGTTCATAAACTCTTGCATCCTACCTATTCTTCTTTATTGTTCACCCTTATTCTTTCCTGGTTTGCTTAAAAAGGACTATGTCACAATTCGTAGAATACTGAAGACTGTCATTAGGGTGAGTGGTGTCCCAGTGGACCACATAGTTAACGTCGTTGTCGATAGGCCTTTGACTTCGTGCAATAAATTTGCTAAAGGGATTTTGTCTGACTTGGAGCATCCGCTTTACCCTCAGTTCTCACCTTGCATCTCCTCAGGTAGAACAAGGAGTAACTTCAGACACCATATTTGGCCCGTGTTCTAAGTGACAGAGACAGTGTTAAGCACGAAACCTGTGACTTGCTTTGTTGACAATAACATAATTTTGGCTCTTTTATTCCTCACTAATTTGTATTCTGTAGTGAACACCTTCTTAAACATACTTAGCTACCTAAATTAATAACTTTGGCTTACTTTTGCTTTGTATTTAACTCTATTCCTTCTTTTTTGTATCTACTGGTTCCCACAATATTAGCACTATGAGTACTACAAAATTGTCCTGTCTTTAGCCTTCATGTAATATTAGTTTTGTGGTTGTTTTTGTTCTGCAATACTAACTGACAATCTTGGTTGTGAATACCATTATTACTATCTTAAAAAACTTTGTATCATGCATGATTACCCAAACTACCACTTCAAACACCGCATTAGAGCTGACAATAATAAAACCCTGAAATGTTTATTTTATGATTTTTTAATGTTGTTCAATTTAATTAATCTGTTCATGCGATAAACATTCTTAATAGCATTTCATAACTTCTTGTTTGATATAGTTTTACTGTTCACCACGCTTAATCGTATCATAGCTTCCACTACCGAATACTGAGATATTATTTATTATGTTGTTTATCTTCCATTCTACTTCTTGGTATTTTTTTCGTATTTTTTTGCTAATTTGTGCTTTTTGTTTTTTCTTGTTGCTGTTTTTCATATTTATTTTTTGAAATACTCCTTTTAAGCGTGTGATAAATTTAGATGCAATATTGTAGATAAGTGCTAAAAATTCCACACTGTACCACTAGTACTGTTTCTGGAATAAAGAATATTATTATTATTATTATAGTGATTTCGTCTTGGGAAGAATAAATCATGAATAGTGTGCAGGTGAACAGACATGAATCAGATGTGTGAGTGGGTTTCTTCTTATACGAGTGACCGTTTAGATGGATGGAATTAGTGTTGGTGCTATTACCTTTCCTTGTTATTGCATAGTTCTGCCTATCTTCATGTATATCCAAATGGAAATGGGATTGATGAATTTGTTGAGTGAACAAGAATAAGCAGACATTGAGATAGACATTCACATTGACATACCTGGTGATTTTACATCCCTCTTTCTGCTTCTACTCACGCTGCCATTTACAAACGATGTGCATTGATGAAAGAAGGCTTAGTATTCAAAAACATTGAAACATCAGACATTACAGCATCATGGATTGATTTATTTGGAATTCATGTTTTAGTGAAAGCACAATAGTAACACTCACTAATTCTATACAAGTAATGCGTCACCCTGTATTGAATGGAAGTTTTTCCTACACACCGAAGAATGTGTGATTTCATCCCGATTAGCCCGCATACCCGGACTTATTCCCCTACTAACGTTCAAGGGGAAAATTTTCACTTTACTATTTGGCTGAGCAGCATTAAGTGTTTACTGCACGCGGTGACACGGATGTGGGTATTAATACCAGTTAGGATCGGAAAAGTGAGGCAGATTTTTATCACTTTGAAGTCAGTTTGGAACTCCAGCGTACTCAGCACAGTAAGGAACAGAAATTGGAAAACGGACCACTCGGTGACTGATTCGCATCTTGAATATGATGAAGATGGATGGAGGATACGCTGAGTAGGCGTTTGAATGTCATCGCGCACAACACCGTCAATTGATTGCTTCCTAAATTAGAAAAACGTGTTTGGCACTGGTTCCAGTTGGATGCAGATAAGGGCTTTGAGAAGGAGATGAGAGGCGAATGGTAATCAATCAGTCAGCTACAGACGACTGTACGGAACAGTATGAAATTCATATGTGTTATTGAGACGCTTGTTCTCCTGCAAAACGGAAGTTTACACGAATAATAATAATAAAACATGTGACACAAACAATGATACCAATACTGGATAATATCCTACCAAAATTTGAAATGTTGTCCATATGCAGAAATCCATTTCGAAATATAATGTCCTGTGCACATCGTGATTCGGTATCGTGGGTATAATGAAGTTAATTAACCATATTGTAGTCTGCTTCCGGCAGAAGCTTCCGTGTCAGCTTTCGGAAATACAAGACAGTGTTTCCGAAGTCATCATTAGATGCATTTCCCACAGGCGGTATATATCTCTATTTCCTCTGACACCAGTTCATTAATTATGAGACATTTCATCTTACGTAGCACACTTCAAAGGATCTGCTGTCTCTTTTTGCGTCTCATATCATCATTTTATTCCTGTTCTTTTCAGATGATAATGCAATGCATATCGATCAGTTGAAGTAGACAAGTTGGACTTCGTGCAACTTTCCATATCAACAGTATTCATTACTTTTAATTAAATGTTTTTCTTTTAATAATAATAATAGTTTCACTATCCCCTCATTGTTCTTATTGTGTACTTTGATAAGTACTCAGGCGAATGTGAATAAGATGGGATATGATTAGCGGCCATCACTGTTCATTTGTGAGAAGAGTTTATCAAGGCAAATCTCGAGATATTTAGTCATACACGCTGTTAATAGTGAATATGCATGAAAAGTGAAACTGCGTTTTATCTTCAAGCAGTCAGTCTGAAATGAACTCTTTAATAAATTAACTTCAGTCCCACATCACGCTGTGGGTAGTTACAAGAATCAAGTATTTCAGATTATGGAAGAGGGAGAGATGAGGTATAGAGATATATACCCATTTAATAATGATGAAGTGCTTCCTGACGAACCAGTTCTTGGTTTGCTTGGCCTGACGATTGACACAATGTTCGGGTGACGTTGGCACTTATGAGAATATAAACAAAGCACAATGAGAGGAGTGGTCATATAAGAAGAGTGTGCATCGGTGGCACAGTGGTTAGGACTCTCATCGACCATGCACATGGTCCGAGGTTCGATCACCTTTCGACACACAACTGATATCAATGGTTGGCCTGCAAAATTTGGGCTAGTGATATTCATGCTGAAAATTCCATAATTGTACAGTGCGGAATCAAGCTTTAAGCAAAAATAATAATAACAGTGAAGCTTGATGTTAAAAGTGAGGAGAAAATTGTTCATTAACCAGTGGTAAGAAAGTTAGTTAATTACTTCGCGCCTGACACTATTTGCACCACATAATTTACGCGCCAAATATGCTACGTTGGAATCGTTTACGTGAACGTGCGTGCATACAGTCTCATGTAATGACTTCTTGTTCTACTTCAGCAGACACAAGGTAAAATCAGGGGGTGAAGTGGATCTTCACAGACTGATTCAATTTCTTTGGAAATGTGATGCATGCGAAAATATGCTTATCAATGACAACGTCAATTACATGACCCAACGAGATACCATTCGCCTCACTGACAATCTTGAGAGTTCTACGAATTATGACTTATTCTTCCTTAAGCTATTGGGGGAATAAAAAGGGTGTACAATGAAAGAATAGGTGAGATGTAAGCATTTTACCCGAAGGACTTAATATCTTAATGTAGAATGTCATAGGAAACATTCCTTTGGAAATCAATAAGTCGTAAGAAGATCAGAGTAGATGAGAAGAAAGCCTTAGTCCAAGATACCGAATATCAGACTTGATTTCTACCTGTATCAGTATAATGAATTCCACAACGGTCATGGGAATTCACAGCCTCAATTAACTTTCTCCACATCGTAAAATGAAATTAACCGTCCTATATTCTAAACGATTCAGTTTACGATAAATATTTGAAGACAGTTTGTTGACTACTGTTAATAGCCGGTCATCGTAATGCAGTCTAAGTCGAAGCTAACGGGCACTGAAGAAGTTAGATCTTGCGCATACTTAACAAAGTTTATTTCATCAGAGTGAAGCAAGTCATGCAAGAAGAAAGAATAAAGAAAAGGGAAAAGATTGTCGACTTGAGGGATGCCAGTTTTAGAAAGCAGTGAAATAGACGGATGTTCCTTGAATACAGTTTCCTGAGATCTTCCTGAGAAACTAGAATACAGTCATTTGACAAATCAGCATTCAGTTTTAGTTCTGAAAAGCTGGTTTAGCCAGTGTATGACTCGGGTTTACGTATCATTATATCGTCTTTGCGAGCAGTCGGCACGACATTTCTGGGAAACGATCCATTAAATATGTCAGTTAGAGTAGATAATATAAGAAATATGCAAAGTGAAATATCCATTAGAGTTTGGAAGTTAACAACATTTTACGACCTAGCGATGTAAGAAATGCAGCTCCATATCAACACACGGTGATGACAGTTTCAGCATGAAATGATCCCGACTTGCTGCATCTGTGGCTCATATTGCTGTCCTGTCTGGTTAACTTAAACAAATTAAAAACAACATGTTGAGCATGCAATTATGGTATCATCGTTACATTTCCTAAGTTCATGCCAGTTGAACAAAACCCAAAACGGAAACAGAAAATAGTAGCTCATCTTCATTCCAACCAGTCACATCGGTGACATGCAACACTCCAAAATCAACTTGTTTCCCATTGGTGGTTGATCATAGAATGAAAGGCCTGGAGACTCAGTCAGACGTTGTCATTGATGGGGTAGACTAAGTCAAGAGTGAGCACATATACTCCCGTTGACGGCATACATGGAGTATTGATTGAAGTTAGAATTGATGACCTGGCCACCAGACTGCGTTCCAGTGAATACTTGATCTACACCACCACCCTGTGAAACGAAGGTCTTGGGTTCTGTCAGGTGCAGTGGTGTTATGAGTGAGTGCTGTAGTCTCCATTTAGGATGAAATACGTATCCAGTACTGCCTGGTCTTCGAAGTGCTATTCTCACTCATGTTATCCAGTACACGCACATAGTGACTTGGTATAATTGAAACAAGGGATTTAAAATATCATAGAGCATATTGAGGATTGAAGGGCGCGAATAACACCAGTTTGTTTCTAAATGCAAATGTTAACTCAGTTCTGTGGAAATCATTTGCGGTGTTCTAGAGCAGAGAATAACTTGGTTAGATAGCACTGCAGTCACTCGATCAGTCATTAGTTGGGTCGGTGGCAGGAATAATTCTACTCATCGGTGGAGTGACGATATGAGTCGCAAAGAACAGTAACAATCTCAAATACAAAACAGGCTGAATCAGTGTTTGAGTAATATCATGTAACTTTGTGACTTGATTAGAACTCAACCAAAATTGAACGAGAGTCAGGGTAAGAATAGCGGTAGTTAGGTGTTGAATTTCGATAGAAAAGTCCTGGGAGAGAATCATGTAATTCAGAGACGACATCTCAAGTCGCCTATCCAGTGTTGAGAGAAACCAGACTGATTGCAGATTGCATGACTAGTTAAATACATTGTGTATGCAGAGTTCAGGATTCACCATCTGGATAGACTTTGCTTCTACGCTTTGAAGAAATTTCATGCGTACTCCTCAAGCGATATGCTAACGCATTCTGTACATAACTGTGAAGTAATTTTATGGGTTAATTTTGTTTGGAAATTCTATCATTTGTTCCAGGATACATCTGTGTTGATTGTGTATTTTCCCATATTTATATCACCTTGAGAGTGAGTGTTCGATGACATGTTGTCAGAGCGTTTGAAGAGTGTGATGCAGAAATCTAGTTCCGCACAAGCAGGTGATTTGATGGGTGTATAGGGCTGAGGTCAGCAGTTGTAGGTTATCCTTCACATTTTTTTATTGTGCGTGAACGCATCGAATCAATTCGTGACGACGGTTCCATATAGTACAGCAAAACACCTCAGCTACTTTAATGCGAAATCAGTAGCTCACTCATTCTTGTTGAATATTTTGGTAGGCACGAATGTAACGACTTGTCAAAAATTAAACGTGTTGAAGTTCAACGAATTTTCTCGGCTTGAAATCAAGAGCCATTTAATACTTCCATTATTCGTGTGAACTTCATGCATTTATCATCAATGATGAATTTGAATAAAGCAAGAACAACAGCCGTTTGTGCAAAATAATATGCTGCCATCATTTATTTCGTTGGCTTGTCATCTACTGCCTACAGCCTGAATAAATTTTACGGATTATGCACAGAAAGGTATTACCATTCCTGCAAGTTTTTCATGATTTCAGTTGACAGAAAGTTTCACAAATCGTGAACAGTGCTCAGAAAATGCACTTATGTAGTTTTTACACAGGCAGTTCAAGTATCGTGTGAGGTTTTGTTGCAGTCTTCGGTTTACTGATTGAAATGTATTCAAGTACATAACCCATCTTCATATACTAACATTTATAACTACCTGAGGTTCACATATAGTCATTTTGGCGACTAAAATCGAGACACTTATTCTTGGCCTAATAAACACTAGTCATTGAAATTCATCCGTTACTCAGCGGATGATGATCTGCCCAAAGAGATCACAGAAGAAGACCTGTCATTTTAGTTGCAAATTCACATCGACTGGAATTCAGACAGGGAATAATATCCATAGCATAAGTGGCCACCTAGGAGTATATATCGCTTCATCAGAGAAACAATGGCTGGTGATTTAAGGCTGCATTTGGAAAAGCATCACTAACTGGAATCCAGTTATTTCTGGTTGGTGAGTACAAATGTATGCGAAAGTATGCACTTCCCAAATGAATCAGATCTGCTTCAAGTGGATTTTCATTCAGCATTCACACGGAGATGTTTTTAACATTTAGATTTGAGAGTGAATTCCTCATCAACTGAAATGCAATATTTGGCCATCTCACATCTCATTCGTGATTACACATATTTCGTGATATCATTTGGTTAACTGACAAGTTTCCTTATTACTCTGGTGAAAATTCGTTGATGGAAATTCTCGAAGAATTTCCCGTGAAACAGGAGATTCATTTTTTGCATGGTGAAATGGATTGCGCACTCCTGAAGCTATTGTGACTTCTGATTTTTTGAGAAGTGGTCATCTGTAATGGATACAGCACCTGACGCTTGTACAAAAATTTAGCTTATATTTGTACCACAATCCACTTGCGGATCACGTTTAGAGTGTTGGATGATCGGTTGTGCTTCTTTCTACACCAAGCGAAATATTAAGACACGTCATTCTGGAGAGATTGATGGAATACAATTCCCATCAGATCGATTTCCTTTAAATTTCGAAATAGATTAAATTTATACATGTTTAGTGGGATAAGCTTCAATAACAGATTTGGATGAGCATGTTTAATGACTTATGTCATCTCACAACGTCAGGCATAGTCCAGTATGTCTTTGATGCGTCTTCTTTTCAAATCTGAATCTCCTGAATCTCCAAAATGATGCTTCTAAATCTTCTATCTACTGTTTGTTTGACCTGTAGTTGTGCGATGGATTGACACAGTATGTCGAAAACTGGAATGCGGTGCATGATCACATAAATGGTCTGTTTCACTGAGGAATGAATAAAACGCCTTACGTTTCATGCATAACTACCACAAAATAATTACTGTCATAAGAAATTATAGCTGTTGTATCTCTGAAATCCCAACTGTATAAAAAATCAATCACTTGAAATTCATACTTAACACAATTTCCTTAAATACATTTATTATAATATGAATTACTAATTCTCTCTTTTGATCGTTCAGACCCTTTATTGAATTCACGTGAGTCGAGAAAGTTTTCTGCGTTTCTACGAAGAGTTTTTTCTCAAAGATGTTTTAACGCGTCTTTAGAACATATCACAAGGTAGATCAACCATGAAATCCAGGTCCATTCGAAGACTGGTTTTGACTAAGAAGATGTCTGGTGTCCATGAATTTCTGGTTACATACACTTGTCAGATCATTTCGGTATGGAATCACACTTGCAACTTCACAAAAATCGAACGATCAATTCGTCATAAAGACAAGCAAATGAATTCCCAAAACACAGTTGCAGCGTAGAAAATTTTCTGTTCCATGAGGCCATCAACTAGGCTGTAGATTGGTACATTCATGATAAGTGTGTGAGTAAGTTACAGAATTATTTGCGATCAAAGGTTAAGTTAATCAAATTAAAAAGTGTACAAATCACAAAGATCGGGTAAAAGGGACATAACAAGATCACAATTACTGAAAAGAATTGATAGTTTCTGAAATAACGGTTCAAAGACGCAGTCGTAACTCAAAAGAGAGAAAGTTCAGATCAAAAACAAATGTCGTAGTGAAGATAGGAATTAAAAACGTCACAGTGGCAGAATTCAAAGAAAAGGTCTATAAGAAATATAATAAGATAATCCGTATTGATAAGACTGACTTTTCATGATGGCCACGATGGAGACAACGGTTAGACGGATCATTGAAAAATCCATAAAGTGGCCTAGAAAAGTTGGATCGCTAGTGATTCGTTTATGTCCAGGTATCTTGATTTTACTTCTCTTGGTTGGTTTGATCGGAACGTGTGTATGGCTTTGAAAGACTTTTCCAATGGACCTGAGTATCCTGAATTCGCCAGATGTTCTTTTACCTATCTGTATACAGGCTTGCATTCTCCCTATACAAACATGCTGGATAATGTTCCTGAGCGCATTTTATAAGGAGTTGCAAATCAGAGGGAACCCACCCTCCGTCAAAATCACTCCACAATTTCTCGTTTCTCCATCATCTGACTACCAAGTGTTGATTTTCTGGATCTTTGAGGAGGCGGAGTGTAATGTATTTCTCTTTTTACCTGGAGACACACAGCTTTAAAATGTTAATAAAATGTCCATTCTATGTTACTTTTTTCTGTAGATCCGTGTTCGCAGCTAGTTGTCAGTATTCCTTCGCAGTTGAACATCGAGGTAATGAAATGTTGATTCAGATTCAGCTTTCCTGAGTGAAGTCAACGTTTAAATGGGTGTTGCTGACGACTTGGAGCATGTTTAGTTCACAGCAAAGTTCTCACCATAGATAATGGAATTATCTTGCATAATCTTTCCTACTCTATCATGATTGTTGCAGTGACTGTGTCAACTGTCGTTTTGTCCTTCATTTCCTCATATCTGAGCTTGATTTTCGTCAATTTCCAGCTTCCTCTTCTTCTTCGAGTTCTTTCAAATTGAAGGTTGTAGTTTATCTAGGTACTTGTGTGAGGTCACATTCGCTCACGTTCTCGAAATTGTGTCCCGTTGGCCGGATCTGAACATTCTTAGATCAAAAATAAATCTAAGCGGACTTTGATTTGTCTGTCTAGTGAAGTCCACATCGCTTTATTGTGTGATTGCACCTCCATTTTGATTTGAACTTTTCTACCAGAAAAATGTTATGTGGACTTTGAACTGAATATGAGATTCAATTTCGTACTTGAAACGGATTTGATTTTCCTTAAATATTCATAAAATTTCAGTCCATTTCGTGAATTCCTATCAGATATAAACAGTTATTTTTGAGAAGTATATTAGTAAACCGTAGAATATAGAAATCATTTTCCGATCACCTATCTGTCTATCAGTGTAGGGATCAACATGATGACTTCCTTTACTAAGTTGTCAAACTGAAATGACTCACCCTTTTTGTTCATATTGAAAGCGACGCTGAGTGATTGAAGGCAGTCGGTGGCAGACAAAAATCTCCGCATATAAATGTCACATTTCTGAGGGCTAATACAGGTTTTCAGTAACACAGCACTTGGTCAGCCCGGTACTACTGTAGTCTACATACACCTGAACTCATGCGAAAAATGGTCTTAATCCATATTATCACAGACCCATTACACTTTGTATTCATTAAACAGGATTATTTGCTAACATGATTAAATTGAAACACTCAATGACACTGGTTTCGACACACGTTTCATGGGACAGATTTGGTGTTAAGCGTGAAAACTATGACTGTTCATGTTATTAACAAGATAAACAGCTCATTAACCTTCCCTGTTTGTAATTTATTGTGATCAATTACAAGTGATTAAAATTTGTCATTTTCTATACTCTGTAGTGTTTTCTGTCATATTTATTGTTGCTGTTGAGTGACGTAGATTCCATACTGTATGAGATACTGAGAATTCTACCCAGCATCATGAGTGGTGTTTGGGGATAAAACATAAACAAACCATCAAACATCAAGAATAAGATGAGGCTATCATTCGTTACATTGGTTCTTCTTCACTCACGTAAATTCTTATGGTATTTGAATGTAAATGATGACAGACACAAATTCAAAGACAACATTCAGATGTTCAGATACTCTATTCATGGACACGTATGCAGGATCTGAGAACTTAAATGTAGAACATACCACGGTCAGTAAGAAACTTTATTTAAAAGACTATAGTTTTACTGGAATGCACAACAAATGACTGAACCCTTACTTCTTTAGTCAATTTCTAATCTGAAGTGATGGTGGTTCTTATCTACCAAACAATGCCTCATTGATGCAATCAAGGTTAGAATCATAACCTTCCTATGTTCACTTTTCTCAACAGCTGTCTTTGATGGCTTAATACTCAGTATTAGATGACCATTTAGTAAGGATAAATAATTAAGCAACTCAGTCAGTGAACAAAGAAACAACTTATTTCCGAATAAATGTAAAGGTTCTGGACACATGACTAGAAGACTATCGAGTGACATCACGCTTCACTACTTCGAGTTGGACAAGACTACAAATTGACCTGTGGCGTGTAGGTCAATCGATGATATGGAGGAGATCGTGTGAGGAGGAAATGAAATCTTATGGTCAATTGATGAGCCAGATAATCGTGACGACAGCGGATGGAATGAAGCGGAGATGTGTTGCGGAAGCGTCATTCCACTGAGAACCCAAGGGAACAGTAATCACATATATAATGAAACTAAAAGTGGGGTGGTTTTCCAGAAGAGCATGCGAAATCACAGTGTTAACAAGCAACTAGTGAGTATGGTGTTTCTTAGTTAGGACTAAAGTCTCCCGAGTTAATGAATAGCCAATATTCATGTACACTGATTGAATCTAAGGGTACCTGATGTGCTAACACTTTCACACCTTTGAAAATGTTTGAGGCGGTTATTATCGAAATGTAGACATAAGTCTTATTGGTATTTACTTGAAGAGTCGATGGATTCGTCGTCGTGTGCGTCATTGATCTAGGAAGTATTTGAGTGAATTGGTTGAGAAATGACCGAAATGTGATGCCATCTGAATCTTGCAACTAAGCTACTACTGTTTCCACTCTGCAAAAAGAGAACGCAGTAATATCTAGATATCTGAGAATATTTGATACAAATCGGTTTGCTGGAAACCTTCGTGAGAATAGATTTAAAAGTTGCATCTATGAGGATTTCACTTAGACCAAGTCTCCACCTGAAATACCCATTCCGATATTGAACTATACTCAACGAACTCTTTGCCTAATAATATAAAATGATGTATCAACTAGGTATTTTAGGGTCTGAAAATTTCATGGTAGCACCCTTGAAAGTATAATGGATCAATTTCAATACTGTCAAGGTGTTTATTGTGATCACATCCAAATATTGATTCACCCTGTCGACATTTACAGTGTAAGAATAGAATGCAGACCCCAGTCATCTAACACTTAATATCATTACTTTGAAAATAGCATCTTCGCCTATCTTATTTTCAACTTGTACTTCAACCTCAGAGTCTGACTTCAGATTCTGTGATGTTCTCTTCACATTCTGGCTCGTCAACGAACCACTACAGTCAAACTATTTCCCAGCGAAATTCTCACTAAGTCAGACGTTTGTTGTAAAAATAATAAGCCCTCATGAACTGGAGGGAGTGGTAAAGTTTGTGAACAGCATTCAGTTTCACTACGAAGATTCCTACCACAGGCAACCATGAAAGGAATATATTTATACATATCAAGCATGAATTAATCAGCCACACTGAACGATATAGGTGCAATTTAAGGATGAATGTAAGTCAGTGATTATGAAGCATATTTCTGAATTCAGGAAACAGTTTCTGTACCCAGGTTTATCACACCAAGTACATAAAATATATTTCAATAAGTTATGAATCATTGTCGATATAGAGTCATAAGTGTATAACGTTTTGAGCTGATGATTCGCACATTGGTTAAACCCAAGACATATCCTCACATGACACTTTATTCGACGACAGTTTCACAGAACAGTCCTTAATTTTAACGCCCCAGCCCATCAATTGATTCCTGCTTTCTGTTTTTTAAACCATTCCTAGTCACACAGATAATAAACAGCACAGAAATTCCTCGGACACAGATGTCGCACTTGAAAGATGGGTACATAACTAACCTCAGCTATTGCCAATTGTTATTTAGTTTTCCGAATCTTTGAGCCACACATATTGGTCACTATCAGATACAAGTTGTGATAATCGGATACTCAGGATGATCGTCTGTTAGTTGTCAGGTTTCACTTGAAAAGAACAGGAATTCACAGATAATACCACTGTTAGGATTCTACCTCAATAATGGAAATGAATGCATAGGTCATTTAATATGTGATATGACTGTTTGCCACCAACCTGCCCGATTCGTTGTGGTTTGAACCCTGGGAGGCACTCTCATCGTCCTACCTTGTAGTAGATAAAACCTTCTTGAGATACACAAGGTCACGAAACGCTGAAAAGACAGGAGAAGCATCATTGGTCTTCGATGAATATATGGTTCTATACAACAATAATGACATCAATCACCTGAAATTGCCTCAAAGTGACGTCAGACAGGAATATGGGCAACATAATTAACTAGGTACAAACTAAATACTGTGAAAAATCTCATTAACCACATCCAAACTGTAAGAAGTACCTGAGAATAAAGTAGTGTCCTTCCGGAGTTGGGTGAAGAAACCTACGTCTACGAGAATCAAAAACCAACGGGTCTCGCTGATAGTGCAAAGTGGAAAGGATATTCGAACACTCAAATTAAACCACAGCTAAAACAAAAACACTGTCAATACGTAGCACAACCACAATTAGAACGAATAGAATTAGATATCAATCAAATAGTAGGACAAATAATAATGGCAAAGTCGATATTGCATAAGTGACTGTCAAAAACTGATATACAGTCTATGACATATTCGTATAATAATTCCGAAGATAGTTGAAACACCGAAATAAGTATAAATATCGCGACTAGTTCGTTCAGGAAAGACTCTTCAAACAATTGCTTAGGTAAACTGTCTGTATTTCGTAGTGCATCGTCGAGAATACTGCATGTCAACAATAAGACTATTTAAATGAGAATACATCTAGGTGCTTGACTGTTTCACGATGACTTGAAATGACTTTAATTATCGGACTACAAACCTCGAGTAGTATATAAAGTGTAGACTACTCACATATGTGTGAATTATGCAAACATCGTTGATTCGTTACTAGAGTTCTTTATGATAATCCTCTCTCACTATCTTATTGTCCGTATGAAGCTAGCGAAGTCACCTTTTCATAAATGTGTGAAATGGCCTGTTCCAAATGCTTTTTATCATTGCGTATACATATTTTTGTGAAGTGTTCATGGACAAACATTCTGCGTTGTATAAATTAGCAAAATAACTAGTTCAAAGGTGCGACGATATAAACCTCCATTCTTCACATTGAAATATAACTGATGTAAGCCAATTGCCACTCCCTAGTCAGTACCTAAAGCCCACAAACCCAGTATAACAAACTGACAAAACCACATGTTTCACAGACGTTATTTCAATCAATGAATTTATTCTCAAATCATCAAGTATACATACATGTATATATCATCATCGGAAGAGATTGTTATTTACTCATTAATGTGAGATCGAAATAGGTTTAGTGACATTAGGATAAGTTCCATTAAACACACATCCTCTTCCAGCTTCTGCGTCCGACAACACTGCGCACCTACCATTTACACGTGTGCGTAAACAGCAATCCTCATTACTTGTGCAACTACCACCAGTGGGGACACAACCCGCACACAAATAATTTACACAAGTGTAAGGCGAACAGCACTCCTGCGATTGTTGACAACGCTGACCATAATCCTTGCAACCAGCTTTTGTGCCTAAATTGGAAAAATAATGACAGAATAATACATGTAATGACGCTCCAAAAAAAGACATAACAGTCTGTGTTCAGGTATACCAAGATCAAAGTTTGAAAAAAGGTAGAACACAAATTTGAAAGGTGACCAGCGAACATTTGAAAACTTAACAGCCTGAGGTTGTGGTGTTATGCGAGATAATCACCGTTTGTATGGCCTGTGAGCAGTGGCTAAATGAGACTACTAATTTGCTTAACCGATTATGTAGAAGTGGATAGGTCACAATGCGAAATCTTGAATTCGATCTAAAATCTATTGCTCATTAGCTCCCACTGCACAGCACTTCAAAAATACGAATACAGAACACATCAATACGTGTGTGCAACGTGGTTTCCACACACCATTCCGCTGACATCAGTATGGCCGTGAAATACGATACAACCTCTGAATCACCTGTTAAGTCTGTGACATTCACTGCAATAACTAGGACGCTAATTGCGAATAGTATCGAGGATCTCATACTGAGAATGCTGACAGTCAAATAATCCTGTTCACGGACGTAATATATACACACATCTGAGTCTAATCCAACCTGGGGTCAAGGTGATTATCTTCAATTCTGGTAACTGATCCGTGTTAAGCGAAAAATGTGTCCTCAGAAGTGTAGACACAGATGTAAGTACGTGTAAAATGTGTCTTTTCTCTGCTCGATACAAATCACGAATTCAGTTTGATTTGAAAAGTTCAAGAGAACTAGAGTCAGTGTGTTTTCTATGCCAAATCAGTAAAGTGTAATTAGGTGAATAAGTGTAAAATATGAGCGAGTGATACTGATGATACTAACATAGTTCACTCGTTCACTAGTCGGCTAGGTGGTCGTGAGCCTCAGAAATGCGAGGTAGGAATCAGCGCGGGGCAACTGAACCTACTGCTGAAAATGAGGCAAATCAATGCATACGTTCTTTTATTTTAATCTTAAATTTATTCTCCGTTGAAATTGAAGGGATGATATGAAATTGATTGGTGGTAGGCTTTTGGATGTCAGTCAGCCGGTTCCCGTCCTTTTCATGTGTTTGATTAATGTAATTCTACTCTTATCTCTATTGTATTTTTAATACAATACAAATGTGCTGTTACAAATCTAGTGGTCGCATTTTTGATAGTTAGTCAGCATCAACATGTTGGAGGGTAAGATAAAATAATAGAAAATGTTGGACAGTGGAAATGGTTACATGATGTGCACTCAAGAATGCATAACTTTTGAAAAGAGTAAAGATTGAGTAGCTAGCAGCCGTTCAATTTGATCACGTAACTGATGAAGTTGTCAGAAAATAATTCAATAATTTGGACAATTATCATTTTTGAAAGTCTCAGAGGGACAATGAAATATTGATGGTTGTTCATTCATATAATGACGGTCAAGTTGTGGAAAGCTGATACTCGCGTTTCTTCTGAACATACGAGTTTCGTTTCTTCAGGGGGATTCCGATGACTGCAGCTGTTCATAGAATCGAGAAAAAAAGAATCATTCAAATGCCTATCTAGGACACCAAAAGATTCAAGTAACAAAGTAAGGAAATATTACCAGTGAATGACCACTGATGAGAATCTATTCAGAAATGCATGAGGGCCTACAGAATAAGCAAGATTAGTAATAAAAAGGACGAAAACAGCGGAAATAATACGTAATTGTAAGCCCCTATAGTACTGTTGTATAAAGAAGGATCGTCAGAGACCATAAGTAGGATTCTAAGTGAGTGTGGAGTTAGGGTGGAATTGATACCAACAAACCCTCTCTGAAATGAACTTTGTCGGATCAAGAGGCCCAGAGATCCTTTAAAGAGAAGCAATATAATATTCTAAATGCCATGTAATGACTGAGGATCCATTTACATAGGTCAAACTAATGCATCAGGCCGGTACGATCACTGAAACAAAATTTTAGCTCGACCTAGAATGATTGACACCGTTAATTTTAATAATCTAGATTAAAAGCTGAGTAGTTTGATCGCAATTTCTTGCAAGCAATCACAAAATAAGGTGTGATAAGGTGAGGGTGGGCTCCCAGACAGTTGGTATACTGGGATCTGATTTGAAGAGCCCATGAATTTCAACGTCTACCGATTCTCTGTACACATAGCGCTACCACTAACCATCCACTTTAAAAATAGATGCTCTACTTATTTCTCGAAGATAAGAAATGACATATTTTAATGTCAGAAGTTGAAGCAAAGAAACTTTTCAGTCAGAGTAAATATGATACTCTGCATTCTCGGACACAACAGTCGCAAAAGTCAATCTGTTCAACTGTGAATAAAACCAATCAAAAAAGTTTGTTCTACTGTGATGTGGCCAAAATTCAATATGGCTCAGAATGCATGAAATCATGTTTTCACCCAATAAGATTCCGTTCGAAATTCTATACATTTCTATCGGTGAATAATGTCAGTCCTTAAATTATTAATTTAAATGCAGAATTATTTGTTCTAATAGTCTATGGCTAGTGACTACACTACATGAAGTGCGAATCTGCAGACGTTGGAATTCATGGGGCGTCTGATTGGGTACCAGTGGATCGGTTGTCTCCGAGTCCATCGTGTTGATACAAGGTAATATGTTGCAATACCGGCACTTCCTAAGGCTGAAATATTTGTTTAGCCCTCCATAGATTTGCAGTTGTTCTCTAAATGATGTCAGGTGAAAAATTGGATTGTAACAGCATATCTCTATTTCATACTGTTCCCTGTGGCATTCCTCACCTGGCTAGATCACTGATCGCATATGAACTCTAGTCTCCTTTTCAGGCGACCTCCTTATCGCAGGATCGAAACAACACCCAACTCGTAAAAATTCATTCGTGTTATGCACCACAGCGGGTTCGTGATATTACTCAACTTATTCCTCAGCGTGTGCCCGATCCATCCATTTGATGTATTCCATTGGTGATAGGTTGCCAGTTGATCCGTTCCCAGAGTGCCTTACTGATAATGCTTTGTGATCATTTGAAAGTCAGTATAGAGGCACCGAATGCGGGAGTTGTAAGAAGTCCAAAGACTTTTGGAGGAGATATTTGTGACGCGCCAAGTCTCGGACAAGTAGAGGAGAACTGTATGGAAACTGACTCTGAACATACGAATTCCGTTGTTCACTCTGATTGCGTCAGATTTCCACCCTTAAATCAGAATAATGAAAGACTGACTTGGCTTCCGGATTCTTGTTTTGACAACCCGATATATGACATCTTCCTATTCCTGAAAGGATGTAGCCTAGTTTAGTGAGAGGTGTGGTTTTCTTCACATTCCTCTTGTTGACAGTGATTGGTGACTGTTGGTGTCGTTTATCTTGTTGATGTTGTTGGTGTGTAACTTTATCACCGCCGTATCATCGGTGTGTTCACTTGTAGTCCTATATTTGTTGCTTCATCTGCCAGTGGGCTAGTTTTCGCCTGTGAGTCTTCGAATTAGTGTGAACATATACATTAGTGGTCCATGGAGTCGAGTGTTCGTAGAATCTCATTATCAGTTCATGGTTTCAGTTGACATGTATCACACCATGCCCACAGTCCTATTTTCGCATTCATCCAAAGAATACACAGTGGCTGACTGACATCCAAAGGCCTACTCTTGTCCTCGTAATACTGCCTCTTTAATTAAAGCCAAGACGAAAAACAATAGTGGTAATTAGAGATAGAAATTCAGTAGTGACGTGAGAGAAAAGAATTATTCATGAGAAACGAATTTCCAAAATCGCTTATCCAGTGTTCAGAAAGTTCAGGATGACTGCAAATATTAATCTATGTGTAAAACTTTGGCACTATGGTAGAGAGTATTTCCATATACGACAGGAAGTGATACACATAAAAGAAGCCTTGAAACGTGATAATTACATGGATAAATTAGTCAGGAAATATGTAAGGAAATGTAAAAATAAGGTAAATAATGATAGTAGCGATAGTGATAATAATAATATTAATGACGACACCAACAATAAGTAATCTAAATCATCAGTAGCGATTCCATACAAGGAAGGAAGCTCGGAGACCTTACGCAGAATTCGTAACAAACCAGGATCAAAAGTGGCATTCAAACCCACAAACTCAAGTAGAAACAAGCTTTGTTGGTTGGAGGATCCTGTGAAGCCTTTAAACCAAAACAATTAAGTTTATTTATTACCCTGCTTGCAATGATTGTCAGGTCAAATACATAGGTCAAACTTGTAGAACAAGGGCAGTCAGACTAACCGAACATAAAAACTCAGCGAAATCTAGATTGGTTGACCCAAATAGGATAAGAAATTTGGAGAATAGTTCAGCGGTAGCATTACATGCAATCACGCACACCACCATACAATAGGATGGGATAGGATGACACTTTTGAAATCTAATGTCACAGGGTTTAGGGAAAGATTGATAACAGAAGCTTTGTTTATCGAATCAACGCCAAATACATGTAATAGGAATGATTTAGTACCTTTGCCAGATATCTGGAAAATTCTACTGCCCATACGACAAATAGAAGACAACGAAGAAAACTTAAAACTCGAGTTTCAAATTCATGTGATTACATTTGATATGATTATGAACAATAGATTTTGTTCGAAACGTCATCCAGTGAATAATAATGTTTCACTGTGTGATACATCTAATAAACAAATTATTATGTAATGCCTGCAGATATCTTGTTGAAGCAAACTCGTTTTGAATTCAGAGTTCATTATTTAACATGTGGATTGACATCACCTCTGCGGTTAAAAGAATATTCATTCTTACTGTTCTAGAAAGTGTCTTGTTTGTTCTGCGAAGAAATTTTAAGTTCCATTCTTGATTAGCTTGGCGGCCAGATTCGATCAGGCCTTCCAGTATACGGGTGTTGACGTCGAAAGGTTTTCCTTCTCTATCGAACCACGAGAGTAAGATTTTGACGAAACGTTCTGAGAACACCCTTCGAGTCTGAACGACACGTCCGGCTTCACACGAGTAAGTGAACTGACAGATGCGAGTGAGGGAGAATTCTGAATAGAGAGGTTGTTGTGTGTCACACAATATGAATTAAGACGACATCTCACATGAATTCAGACATCTTCCGATTGATAGTAACCAGTTGATTAAGTAGCACACAACCTACATACCAGTTTCGTACACTGGAAAGGCTGCCCAGATAGCCGCTGAAATGAGAAGGTACAGAATAGAAGTGTTGGGAATCTGCGAGAGCAGATGGAACGGAACTGGAAGTTGCCAACTACCTACTGGAGAGACAGTAATCTATTCCGGCCACCTAGAGGACAACCATGAGCACACCGAGGGAGTGGCCATCATGATGTCACCAACAGCAACCAAAGCTCTCATGCAGTGGGAACCAATCTCCTCCAGGATAATGACAGCCAGGTTCAACTCAAAAGGAAGGAAAGTTACAGTCATTCAATGTTATGCGCCTACAAACGTCTCAGAACAAGAGAAGAAGGAGGCGTTCTACAGACAACTACAAGCAATAATGGACAACGTCCCAAATGGCGATATCAAAATCCTGATGGGCGACATGAATGCGAAGCTGGGACGAGACAACACAGGAAGAGAACTCACCATGGGTCGTGAGGCCCCCGGTGAAATGAACGACAATGGTGAACTCTTCTCAGACTTCTGCGCCTTCAATGATTTGGTGATTGGTGGTAGTGTGTTCAAACACAAGGATATACACAAGACGACATGGATTTCACCAGATGGAAACACCAAGAATCAAATAGACTTCATCTCAATTTCAAGAAAGTGGAGACGAAGCCTACTGAACACAAGGTCAAGGAGAGGAGCAGATGTGGGTTCAGACCACTATCTAGTAGAAGGGACTTTCAAGGTGAAACTAAAACTCGAGGATTGCTGGGGATAGGCCACAAGTTCAACACTCAATTACTGAAGGACACAACCACAAAAGACACTTTCACTGCAACTGTCAGAGCAAAGCAGGAAACACTACGCGACATCACTGAAGAATCATGCGTGGAAGACCATTGGAACTCTCTGAAGGTGATTTTCAACGAAACGTGTTCAACGGTTCTAGGAAGAAAGAAGAGACAAGACAAGGAATGGCTCTCAACGGACACTTGGAAATTAATAGAAGAGAGGAGAATGGTGAAAGAGAAAATGATTCAATGCAAGGACGGACAGGAGAAGGAGACGATGAGCTCAACTTACAAAGCATTGGACAAAGAAGTGAAGAAAAGTGCTAGGAAGGACAAAAGACGATTCTACGACAATCTAGCTACTGAAGCTGAAAAGGCAGCAGGCAAAAGGGACCTGAGGACACTATATCAGATAACCAAATCTCTATCCGGGAAGAGACAAACACAAGCGAAACCTATAAAAGACAGCCAAGGGAAGCCCATTACCAAGGAAGAAAAACAGATTAAACAATGGGCGGATCACTTCAAAGGACTCTTGAACCGACCATCACCTGCAACCCGTCCAGAAATACCAACAACAGCGCGCACACAACTGCAAGTTGACACCAATCCTCCAACGAGAGCTGAAGTCTTGAACGCAATCAAACTTCTGAAAGCTGGAAAAACAGCCGGACCAGATGGAATACCCCCTGAAACACTGAAAGCAGACCCAGAGACGACAGCAGACATGCTGACTCCATTATTGCAAAAGGTCTGGAAGGAGGGAAAGGTGTCTACTGACTGGAGGACAGGTTACCTCGTGAAACTAACAGAGAAGGGAGACTTACGCCTCACTCTACAAGAACTGGCGAGGAATCATGCTCCTATCGACGCCAAGTAAAATCCTGAGTCGCATCATCCTGGAGAGATTAAAGGACGCACTGGAGACAGAACTCCGACCAGAACAAGCTGGATTCAGGAAAGGCAAATCATGTACTGACCAAATTGCAACTCTACGCATCATCATCACAGAACAAAGCATGGAATGGCAATCAGACCTCTACCTCAACTCTATAGACTTTGAGAAGGCCTTCGACAGCGTTGATCGTGAAGTAATTTGGAAATTACTCGAGTACTATGGCGTACCCCATATATTCATCAACCTTATTCAACAGCTGTACGACAACGGCACCTGCCAAGTGATCCACAACGGAAAACTCAGCGAGGCGTTTGGAGTAAACACAGGAGTCAGACAAGGGTGCTTATTATCACCAATGATATTCCTAATTGTGGTGGACTGGATTATGCGTCAGACAGTGGGAAACGAGAAGACAGGAATATCCTGGACCGACGTGAAGAACCTAGAAGACCTGGATTTCGCGGATGACTTATGTTTAGTGTCACACAAAATCGAAGACTTACAAGCGAAAACCGACAAACTGGTCGAAGAAGCAGCCGGCGAAGACAGGACTCCAGGTAAACATAGACAAGACGGAGGTTATGAAAATAACCAACCAACAACAGCAACAACATCCAACGTCAATCACCATCAACGGGAGGGATTTGAAAGAGGTTACTTCATTCACTTATCTAGGGAGCATTGTCTCAACTACAGGAGGAGCGGACGAGGATGTCAAATCGAACGAGAATCGGGAAGGCGAGAAACACATTCATCAGCCTGAAATCAATCTGGAAATCTTCGTCACTCAGCATCACCAACAAAATTCAGTCGGATTTTCAATACAAACGTAAAGTCAGTTCTTCTATACGGATCAGAAACTTGGCGGGTCACAAAGAATATTTCCAAAAGGCTGCAGACCTTTATTAACAACTGTCTTCGCTCAATACTGAAGATCAGATGGCCGGAAAGAATCACCAACAAGGAATTATGGGAACAAACTAACAGGCAAGAACCAATCGCCCAACAAATATGCAGGAGAAAGTGGAGATGGATCGGACACTCGCTGAGGAGACCGCTGGGTGACATCGCGCGCCAAGCCCTCGAGTGGAACCCGAAAGGGAGAGGAAAAAGGGATAAAAAAAAATGGAGACGTGCAGTTGAAGCCCTATGTTCCACTAGGAACCCAAGGGAGCAATAATAAATAATAATAATAACCCCTAACCGAAGATAATTCTACAGGATCATAAACTGACAATAATTTAGAAAGAAATTCATCTGCACATGCACGAGGCAGAAATCACAACATTGATTGTGAAAACGTTTGTGTTCTGAAATCAAATGTGAACTAATGGAATAGGAGGCTAATGACATTAAGGTCACGCCAGATACATGTAAGAAGGCTGACACAGTGTCACCGAACTGGAATAGTATTCTGAATACACAGATATGAATGAACAAAATATTGACCATATCTATATGATTACAAATCACAGAAGTGTGAATTAAAAACAAACAATTCTAACATTTGGTGTGATCACGATCAGTAGTTTTGCTCAAAATGCCACCAGAATCATAAGATTGACCATTCAGTGTCAAAATGTTGAAATATTATGACAATCTATTTGAACTGTGCCACAAATCCCAAACCTCAGACTGACATTAATCCTTGTATCAGTGTATAAGTTTACAGTCATCTCTACTACATTGATGAAAATTAGTACATGGAGTATGAGAACATGGAGATTTATGTTATTTATAATGAAATCGATTTCTCCCTCATGACGCTATTGTAACTTGTTACTTTATGAAAAACAGTCATCTGTAATTACCTGAGTGTTCACTGATATCATTCGATGAGTCATACCACTCAACCTACATACGTGAAGAGAAAAACAGTGATCATAATAATCCACGTGATGATGCTCATGATATGCACAACCGGAGACGTCGTCATTCACAATCACTCAATCATGACGTGATCAGGATAATTCAACAGTTAAACGGGTAATTGAGCTATCTGTTATTATTCGAATAGACACTTCATTATTGACGCTAAAATAAGGAATGGAAAGACCTCAAGAGGTCAGTTTGATCATCTGACTCAATGCGAATGTGGAATAACATTTGGTGGTCACGCTCACAATGATCAATGTATTAAAGCAGATGAAGTGATTCATCGAGTGAATTCATTCTAATCTCTGTGGTGTTGACAGTCATGATTGCAGAGAGATTGGCTGTGCTGATCTCGATGAGTCTGTTTTCGTCCACTGGGGGTAACTGACAGTAATGTAGGTGTAAACATGAACAGATATATTCCAATATGAATATATATGCACAAGTACTTATGTATACATATTTATGTATCTTAAGCATAGTTAGTGAAACTGGTGAACTGCTGTGTGAATAGATGACCGAGGTTGAGTGCAGTATGTTAAACATACAAAAATGTGCACGTCGTCTGATTCAGGAAGTATTATATTTCTATGGGAAAATAGATATAGGCAGTTTTTTATTGGCTGTTGGCTAGCTGGCTTTTTATTGGTCTAAAATATAAATTAAAGCGTCAATCTCTTTATTTTGACACGGAAATTTACAGTCAGTAAAATTTCAGGCTTACGTTACCATAATATAATGGCCTGTTAATTTTTTTGGTGTGAGTGTAGTGTGACAGTCACACGCTATTTGGATGCATTGATGATGTTTAAAGTATATTGAGATGTATGAGAATGTCCAGAAAGTGAATATAAATCAACAATAATTTTGATGCATTTATTTCAAGTCCAAAATAGGATGTATGCAATTTTGGTTACTAGGCGAATATAATTCAACTACCATTTCTATAAATTTAATGTGTCCTGAATTATTAAATGTAGAAATATGCATGTAGTAACTAATCTACTTTTTTAAGTTGTCACTTCAATAATTTGTGGGAATTGTGCGTACTACGTCAGCATAAATGAAGTAAATTGACAAGGTCATGGTCAGTGATATATAAGCACTGAAATATATACTAGTGTTTATTTACTTGAAATCATAGTGTTGTGCACGTTAGGAATTGTTAAAACGATTAAATGATGTTGCAAAGTACTCCTACTGCGTCTACTTCAAGAAATATATCATCTTTATTGTGTGATGTAACAGCTATATTCCAAAGGATAATCTTGTGTTGTATATTTTATACATGGACACAATTTGAGGAAGCTTTAGACACATTTATGAAGGTACTAACTAAGTTGTTCATTATTTATTTGAAAGGAATCCAATACATCCTACCGCGTTGATTCAAGTAAAAAAGATCCATCCGGTGCTGATGACTACAAGTTTGTGAAGTTTAAATGCACTTTTGGAAGTCATCGTGCTCCCCGAAGTGCTGGCTTTAGGAACAGAGGGTAAGTTGGCTGCGTGTGTAAATTTTAAAAATTTTAAGGTTCAAAAGTACATCATGTCAGTCAATAATTGTAGTCCAGCGGAAATCCAACGTATACATGATAACCAAGTACAAAACTTTGCATAACCATCCGTGCACAGCAAGTTTCATGTCCACCGATGTATCTAGACGTCGGTTATCATCACAAGAAATGGCAATTATCCAACCGTTCATTGAAAGGAATACTGATGTCCATGAAATCATGGATCTAGCACATGAGAAGTTCGGAAAAGCGCTCCTGTATAACGATATTAAAAACATGCGGGCTAAGATAAATAAACGTAAGTCCTATCAAAATAAATGGTGCAGTAGAATAGAAATTAGTAGTTTGGAAGAGCTGCTTCATCGACTGAGGCAGACAGGTCCAGTTAAAGTTTTGCAGGACAACGCAGGCTTTGTATCTGAAATCGTTTTTGCTCGTAATGATATGATAGACGTGTATCATAAGTTTCCAGAAGTAGTGGGAATCGATTGTACTTATAAAACGAATAAGATGGGGTAAGTTTCAGTTTAACAAGGTATAATTTTCTTTTCCAAATTTGTTACAGATGGCCTTTATATCAGTTTGTTGTGACTGGTAGATTCGGAAGAGGAAGGAGTGTTTTGTTTGCTCTTACTAGCAGAGAAACGTTTGCAGATATCAAGGAGATATTGCAAACGTTTAAGAGATTTATGGTGGATACATCGAAAACATTAACATTCACTGTCGACTGTGCAACTGCACAGATGAACGCTCTAAAGGAGGAATTCCCTAGTTGCAATATTGTTTTGTGTCTTTTCCATGTATGCCAGGCATTCAGAAGGAAGGTAAGTTTCATTCCCATTAACTGACATAGGTGAAACAGTTCCCAAATCAGCTTGTTAAAAAGTGGTTGTATCGAATGGCTCACACGCGCAGTTATGACAGGTAGGTTAGCAAATCAGAGTATATTGCCAAAGGTTTTGGCGTTACCTAAACCTCATAAGTATTGTAGACGCTGAGGCTGGTGCTTACATTAGAAGGTACTGGCTAAGAACACGCAAATATTGGGCTGCATCGTGCAACAGGTTCACCATCAGCATGGGGAACAATACTAACAACAGAGTTGAGAATGCTCATAGGCAGTTGAAAAGATATCTACGTAAAGGTGATCCTATGGAACTGACGCTATGGAAAATATGGAGGTGGATCGACCACACAACCATGCGTAAAATACGTCAGGGCCAGTGGATGCTTACTAAATACTACAATTACGATGTAAGTTCGAAGATGATTTTCGATTTATCCTAGGTACCTCATTCCCTGAAGTCTCATTTACGGAGTCTCACACCGTTTGCTGCCCAGAAAGTTGTGTTAGATTTACAAAGGCGCTCCTTCTTCTTCCATTCAATATCTTCTACCTCAGTTATTTACGCAGAAGGTGGTCGCATATTCTTCGTAAACAGGAACGAGGCGAAATGCACATGTTGGACATACTGCGCATACAATTTGCCTTGTGCACATGTCGTTGAGGCGTTCTTGAACTCATATCTAAACTGTGCTATGTTCCATTTCTTTAAATGTTACTCTTAGATATTCTGAGGGATAGTGAGAGGTGGACACGTCTATATAACACAACGGACAACATTCCGAGGGCCATCCGGTTAATACCGGAACCAAACAACGCGTTTCGAAATGCTCATGAACGTTTAAGATATCGTCTCAACAGTCTGAACCGAAGAAATCCGGATGCTGCACTGCGGGAAATAGCGGCGTTTACCAGAAGGTTGGACAGTTTGCTAGCAAATGAACCGCAAACAACTTTACGATTACGACGTGCCCCTGTTAATCGATTATTTTTGTGAAAATATTTGTATTACCTTTGTTGCGTGCGTTGTCTGACTAAACTGCTGTACACATATATTCTATGTATTTCTTCGTTCTTATTGATGTGCGCAGACGTTGTGGCTACTCGACGCCCACAACGTAAATCAAAAGGCACTTGTGAAGATTACGAATATGTATTGAAGCAGTAGTCAAATTCGAAATTGTGTCAAGGTAATATTCAACAGTGAATGGACAAGTATTTGCGAAGTATATATAAAATCGGTCTGTATACACATATAATGCAAGTATACAAATTAGATTAAAAAGCATGTTTACAGTTGGTATAGGGGTACTACATAATTCCCCCACCAGAACACTAAAATATAAAAAAAATACATTTAAGTGTTCGAAAATAACATGCGTCAGCGTAATACGTAGCAGCGATAGTACACAGAAGGCGATTTATTAAGCTGAAAAATGAGCAGTTTAATGCGGTTAATAACGTCGATAATAAATGCGATAATCTAGGGAAAGTGGAATTACTAATCGTAATAGAATATATAAGGAACGATAAAATTGTCCGGGGATCTGTAGTCGGTAGACGAAGACGATACGTGAATAATATACGAGATGTGATTAAATATAATAATATAGGAAATATCGATGTTAAAATAATAGTGACGTGATTTATGTATGAAAATATTAATCAGTTAAATGAGTAATCAAATGACAATTACGAATAAAGATAATAAAAATGAAAATTCATAGTAAGTTATATTTCGATGACTTGCACGTAACGTTTAGGCCAATGGACTCGTCTACCAGATCGTGTTGTTTTCGCAGGCTTCTCTGTCGACGTTGAAGCTTGTGTGGATGTAGGTGTTGGCACGTCGTTCAGCTGGTTCTTATCGTTGACTTCGAAATCGTCGAGGAACGCTGGTTTGACTCTGTCGATACTGATGGCTTCTGTTTTATTCAATCTTTCTATCGTGATAACTTTCGCGTTTCTGTTTAGAACTTTGAATGGGCCATCATAAGCGGGTTGAAGTGGTCGTTGTACACCTTCTCTCCTGACGAAGACGTGAGTACAATCTGTCAGTTGTGACGGGATGTATGACGCTCGTTCCTGCTGACGTGGAATTGATATCTTTAGCTCGTTCATGTGTCGTTTTAGCTGGTGCACGTAACCAGTCATATCGTGTGGAACTTGGTTACCCGGGGTGAAAAATTCTCCTGGTAATCGTAATGTTGTTCCATAGACTAGTTCGGAAACACAGCAGCCAATATCTTTCTTTATAGTAGCTCGTATACCAAGTAATACTAGTGGAAGTTTGGTTGACCAATCGTTTTGAGTCAAAGAAGCAGCGAGTGCAGCTTTGAGTTGTCGATGAAATCGTTCGACCATACCGTTGGAACTAGGATGATACGCTGTCGTTCGTATTCGTTTAATGCCTAGTAATTCAGTTAGTTGGTCAAACAGTCGGCTTTCAAACTGGGCACCTCTGTCTGTAGTGATAATTGATGGGACACCAAAGTTGGCTATCCAGTTTTCGACTAAAGCTTTAGCTACCGTTTCAGCTGAGACGTCGATTAATGGAACTGCTACTGGCCAACGAGTAAATCTGTCAATGCAGGTTAGAATATAGTTGAAACCATTGGAAGGAGGCAGTGGACCAACTATGTCTACATGTACATGGTCAAATCTAGAGTCGGGGTTAGGGAAGCGACCAAGTGGTGCTTTGGTGTGCCGGTTGATTTTGACTCTTTGACAAGACAAGCAATTTCGTGTCCACTTCTTAACGTCGCTGTTAATGTTTGGCCAGATAAATCTTTCTCTTAGTAGCTTGGTAGTAGCGCTAACACCAGGATGCGACAAGTTATGTAACTTCTCGAATACTGTATGTCTCATAGCTATTGGAACGAAAGGTCGATATTTACCTGTAGAGGTGTCGCAGATAACTTTTGTCGTGCCGAAAGGAATTGCCTCGAGGTTTAAAGATGTTGTTTTAGAAGACATGATCTTTTTGAGTTCGGCGTCATCTCGTTGTAAGTTTGAGAGATGTTCGTAGTCGATGTCTGGGCATACAATGTTATCAATGTGCATACGTGATAAAGCGTCTGCCACTTCATTGTTTTTACCCTTTATGTGTCGCAGATCGGAGGTGAACTGGGATATAAACTCGAGATGTCGTAGTTCACGTGGAGAGTAGTTATCCTGTTTTGCTGATAAGGCTTTCGTTAGAGCCTTGTGGTCTGTAAAGACAGTAAAAGGTGTACCTTCCAGCATATGTCGAAAGTGCTTGATTGCTAAATAAACAGCTAATAACTCTCTACCAAAGGTGCTATATCGACATTGAGTAGGATTCAGTCGTTTCGAAAAGAATGCAAGGGGTTGCCATTCGCCATGTACCTGCTGTTGTAACACTGCCCCAATGGCGACATCTGAAGCATCTGTCATGAGAGACAGGGGGCGTCATTCTGGCGTCTGACTAAGAGCGTCTTGTCGTTTAGTGATTGTTTAACAGCTTCGAATGCTTTAACAGCTTCTGCAGGCAAATAGAATGAACGACTATGTCCACGTAAGCAGTCGGTCAACGGTTGCAAAACTCTAGCACAGTTCGGGATAAAACGCCGGTAAAAATTGACTAGACCCAAAAATCGCCGTAGTTTCTTGAAAGAATCTGGTAATGGATAGTCTTTGATGGCTTGTACATCGTCGGGGACTGGTCTAATTCCTTGATTGTCAATCAAGTGACCGAGGAATTTCAGTGATTTCTTACCAAATTCGCATTTATCTAAATTGATAGTCATGCCGTATTTGTGAAGTCTTTCGAACACCGTCTTCACATGTTTCACATGCTCGGTTTCGTCTGCACTTGCAATTAGTAAGTCGTCAATGTATGCGTAGACGAAGGGCAGGCCGCGGAGTACTTGGTCGATGAGACGTTGAAATGTCTGAGCGGCGTTCATCAGCCCGAAAGGCATGCGCACGAATTCGTATAAGCCGAATGGCGTGGTGATAGCGGTTTTTGGAACGTCATCCGGGTGGATGGGAATATGATGGTACGCTCTGACAAGGTCGATTTTGGAGAAAATTTTAACCTCTGGCAAGTTGCTGGCGAAATCGTGAATATGCGGTATGGGGTATCGATCAGGTACCGTTTGCTTGTTTAAAGCTCGATAATCCCCGCATGGCCGTATCTCACCAGAAGACTTTTTGGGTACCATGTGCAGCGGTGAAGACCAAGAGCTGTTGGATGGTCGAATAATGCCGAGCTCTAACATTTTATCGAACTCTGTTTTTGCGATTTTAAGTCGATGTGGGTCAAGGCGTCGAGGACGTGCAAAAACTGGTGGTCCAGTGGTTTTAATGTGATGAACCACTTGATGCTTTAGTTCTGTTGCTCGGAAAGAGGGTTGTAGAAGGTCAGGGAACTGATTTACTAAGTCAGTATATGGAGATGCTGGTGTGCGTGTGACCATCAAGTTCAGCGATGATGCACGGCTAATCGTACCAGCGATGTACCTTTTATTGAGCGAGTCTATAAGCTTAGGGCTAACCGGATCAACTAGCAGTTTGTGTTGCTGTAGAAAATCTATACCAAGGATTGGGGATGGAACGTCTGCGATGATGAAAGACCAATGTAGGTATTCTGCAGACCAAAATCTAAAGTCATTCGTTTACTACCATATGTAACAATATTAGACTTATTAACGGCTTGGAGCGTAACTGCAGGGTCAGGATGTTGACGTTCCTGCGTAGTCGGAGGGAGAACACTAACCTCTGCTCCTGTGTCGACTAAGAACGTAGTACCGGTATTTCTATCTGTTACATAAAACAAACGACTGCTAGATCGTAGATTGCCAACAGTAGAAGTTTTCATACATGACGATATATCTTTTGGTTTAGCCTGAAAGTTGCAAGGTGAACGACACCGTCGTGCATTGTCTCCGTAACTACGGTGGTACCAGCAAATAGTATCGTGATGTCGTGACGTGCTGGGTGATCGAGAAAGACGTCGACGAGACGAGCTTCTAGAACGGCTTGGTCGTGTGCGTGTGGTCAGTGCTGCTAACTGACTCAGTACGGTGTCGACTTTGTGTTCTAGAGCCTGTATCCTGTCGTCAGTGTCTGGCATTCTGCTGGTGGAAGCAACAGATTGAGGTGTTGACCTCTCATACATGCGATCTGCGATTTTGGCAAGCTTCTCAATGTCAATGTCGTCATCTCCGTAAGCAAGAACTTGTTGAATGTTTGCAGGAAGTCGTCGCAACCAAATTTGGTAAAAGAGACTTTTGTCGATATCCCTTCCTGCTACTAGGCTTTGCATGTGCCTCATGAGTTGTGATGGGGTTTTATCGCCTAGCTCTACGTTGCTTAACAAACGATCGAGTGCTTGCCTATCAGAAAGTGAAGTGCATCGAAGTACTTCTTCTTTCAACTTGTCGTAAGGAGCGTCTGTGCTGGGCTGAACTATGTGTTGTCGAACCTGTTCGGCGATTTCGTCTGGTAGTACTGTACTCAATATGCCAAATTTAACCGTCTGTGACGTAAGCTTATTGGCAGTGAAATAATTTTCCAGTCGTGCAAACCAAAGATGGGAGTCTTTGGGCCTAAAAACTGGTACAGTAAGAGAAATGGTACCAACAGATCCCAGCTGTAAGGTATCAGGGTATCGGAAGACATGATACAATTCGTAGAAAAATGGTTTAACAGTAACAAAATAGCAAAAATTATGCACACCAAGAATATGGTAAAACAGAAAAACATGCAATGCGGTGCTTACCACAGATTACTGCAAGTTGTGCGATGAGAAAGCACAAGAATCAGCTCGAAATGTCTATTATATGTATATATATCCGATAAAGTTAGAGTTTAATTAATCCAGCAAGTGTAATGATGCGTCCGGGTGAACAAAACGTCGTTGGAGTCAACAAGTTATCGTCGCAGTGAACAAGTTATCGTCGAGGTGAAAAAGTTGTCGTTGCGATGGACAATTTGTCGTCGGGGTCGAAATTTGTCGTTGGGGTCAACAATTCGTCGTCGGGGTGAACCAGTTATCGTCAAGGATACCAATTTGTCGTCGCTGTCGAAATTGGTCGTCGGGCTCACCAATTTTGTTGCGTGCGTTGTCTGACTAAACTGCTGTACACATATATTCTATGTATTTCTTCGTTCTTATTGATGTGCGCAGACGTTGTGGCTACTCGACGCCCACAACGTAAATCAAAAGGCACTTGTGAAGATTACGAATATGTATTGACGCAGTAGTCAAATTCGAAATTGTGTCAAGGTAATATTCAACAGTGAATGGACAAGTATTTGCAAAGTATATATAAAATCAGTCTGTATACACATATAATGCAAGTATACAAATTAGATTAAAAAGCATGTTTACAGTTGGTATAGGGGTACTACACCTTTTTATTTCCATTTGTATTCAGAATATAAACATGTATGTATAAACTGCTGTTACACTTCCTTTCCTTTCAAAAGGCTAAGACCGACAGTTTAAAGAATAATTTGGTTGATTGTTTCGTTAAGAGAGCGCTTTGAAAGTCACTTAGAAATTAAAACGATCTGTGCCTTATTTACTACGTTTTTCAACCGAGTATTTGCGGTTCATAGCGTATCCTGAATAACGGTGATTAATACGATTTATCACTTAGACCGCAACACCACCAAGCCTACTATATTCATAAACTTATTCTAACTTATTCATCGATAAGGCCTTTTTATGGTAACTGAAGCTCTTATTTACCCATTATTTTCTCAAATAACGCTGGTCATGCTTACAATGATACCTAGGTGCTGAATTGAGTCTTTTAGTTCTGAAACAACGCTAGTCCGAGCCTAATTTGCCCTGTGAGGGATGGAACAGAGCGGATGAGCAAACCCAGTCGGTTCCATTTACTTTCAATCGTGATAAGAAACCAGCTCTTAGTTTTAATCTCAAACAATGCCAGAACGGTTAGGCAGTTTACTTATTGAATAAGGTTAATATATTAGAAAAGTATAACTTATTTGGCTGAATCATTGCAGGTTCACCATAACTTTTGAATACCAACATAAAAACTGGGAGCTTCAAGCTAAAAATCACCTGAATAGTTGTATCCAGTGACATAAACTGATCTACACACTGAAAAATGGGAAAAACATGCAAAGAAACCTTTAAAATTCAATGGAAATCGAATTCACGAAAACATATAACCAGCCGACGCAGGAACTCATCATGACCTTGAAACTGACAGATATATTCTAATATGAATATATATGCACAAGTACTTATGTATACATATTTATATATCTTAAGCATAGTTAGTGAAACTGGTGAACTTCTGTGTGAATAGATGACCGAGGTTGAGTGCAGTATGTTAGACGTACAAAAATGTGCGCGTCGTCTGATTCAAGAAGTACTATAATTCTATACTTAGGTCTCACATAGTTGTCTGTGAATAGAGCATCTGAACATCTAAATATCGTCTTCTGATTTGTATCTGTCATCAGTTGCATACAAATGACATTACGATTTTACGCAGGTAGAGACGAACCAGGTGAAACGAACGATCAACTCATCCTATTCTGTTTGATGTTTTGTTTATGCTTTATCCCTCAAGAGCATTCATGATGATGGGTAGACTTCTGAACATTCGACACCCTATTGGATTTAAATCAGTCAACAACACCAATGAAAGTCAATACATGGTATTGGAAAATATTTAACATCTTTAAAAATTACTTGAAATAATATAAGGAAATGATACAAATAGAAGATAAAAGAAACACTTATTCTGATTATCCTATTTTTAATTAAAGTTTCCACATGGTATATAAACTGAATCACGTAGAATTTGATCAGCAAAAGGTATCACTGAGTATTTGGACATAATTGTGTGGGCATACAAAATTTCACAATGATTTATATACCGCTCACACGAGTTGGAGAGGAGAATTGTGAATGAAGAAGGTGGTGAGATTGCGACAATATAGACACAGACCATTCTTCACGTGACTTCAGGTGTATGTAGATTACAGCGACCTCGGGCTGACTGAATGTAATATCACTTCTCCTACTGGAAACCTATTATACCCTTCATACAAAAGCAACGGCTGTGTGAATTGCCAATAAATACGAAATTCCTATGCGGTGATTTCTGTCTGCAGTTGACTGCCTTCATTCACTCAGCGTCAACTGCGATAAGAGCACTCAGTGTGAATTATTTCAGACTGAAGACTTAGTAAGGAGAGTCGTAATGTCCATCCCTACAATAATCTAAAAATATCAATGAAATAATTTACAACCTGTCAAGCGGAGTGTTTACAAAGGCGTGAACTATTCCTGCTGACAGACGGATATACATATAAGTGGTTGGAAAGCGTTTGCTGTATCTTACATTTTGATTATTAAACCTCTCAAGTAGAAATATTTCTGAATAATCACAAATCCCCAACAAAGTTCAATTAACGTAACACTGCGTACTACTGAATAATCCATATAAGTAGTAAGAAACGACCTGCGTCAGATAGTGGCTAAGTTATTAACTTCAAGACAAGCCAGTTGACATATGCAGAAGTGCTTTTGCTCACATGAGACTAGAAATCATTGAGCGTATTCAACCAGTTTAACCTGTCACAAATCGCGTCACAAATGTGAGTTCCCTACAGTTTGAAACAGCATTAAAATGAAATCACCTCAAAATTAGTTCAAAACCACTATAAAATATAGATTTGAAATATATGACGTTGATTCTCCAATACTGCTTACTGGTAAGTTATATTTTTCAACCTTGAATATTGTTTCAGATCTTAACATATGATACGGATATATGAAATTGAATAGATTAATGAGACTAGAAGACAGGGAAAATGTTGTGAACTCTCTGAAGAGTTATTCTATATCAACTACTGTTGCGACAAATGGCATGCGATTTAACATCTTGTTTAGAATTTAGTAAATGACTCCAGAAGTTAACATGACGTATATCTCATACCAGACAGCCAGACGTATTGGAAGTATGAGGAGCAATTATGTATCAGAACTTCTACTGGAACTGTATTATCAATTGAATTCTGATTAGTAGACTATTTCCATTGATGCACATCATGCAGCCTAATGGTTATAATAGACGAGGTTTTTCGACAGTCGAACGTAATTGTTTGTCATAAAGTGAGAAGGAAAATTACTCCGTTGCACTGCTTAATGATTGTGTATACAATTGTGTGTGTGTGTGTAGAAACTTAGTATAAAGAAAGTCTGACTGTTAGAGCCCCAGATGAATGGATGAATTCCAACAGTTCGAACATACGTGAAGGTGTGATGTTAGCTGATGCATGACAAATCCTGATTAATAAATAAAAAAGTGGATTCGTCTCAACAATTAATCACACTTGGTCATAAGATTCAAGACTGCCTATATCTTCTAATGGAGAGACTGACAAATTTTTTATGACTGTTTACCTGTGCAAACATACACACACACCACTGTAACTTGCATCAACACACATATATTTTCATATTCCGTTATCTACAACCATGAACTTTCAGTCGAGCATAATTTGATGAAAAGTACACTCTGTTTGAAGTGTTTAACAAAAGCAGACTATTATTTACTAGTGTGAGGTCAAATTTTGATCACAGTTCATACAGTTTATTATACATGTTGATACCTATTTGATGACTCAGATGATTGGACAAAACAATTTCTTTTAAAACAAGAGATGTCTTATTACATACAAATCTCTGTTTCGATGAATCTCCCTGAAGACGTTTGGGACAGATCTCCAAATGAAACGTTGGAATTATTCATTTCAATATCTCTGAGGTTTTCCAAATATAATTTTTACTAATGTCTGCTTCTCACTTGACGCTTAGTTATTTCGGAATTATTCGGTGAAATCTTGATCACAGTTCATATGAATCATTTTTCTGTGTTCTTGGAATGACCATCAACCGGTCATACACATTCGAAATCTCTCTAATTGTGTCCTAACTTACCGACAAACATTTTTTTGGAGTAATTTGATGTGACTAGCTAAAGTTAAGCGGAAAACTGACTGAGGCATGAAATAACCTTCATGGATTTTGCGAAAGTGTATGACAATGTATTTTTCCGACTTGAGCATTTATTCGCGAAACACAGTTGGAACACTTGACTGCACAGCATGTTCATTCCAGTAGATTGAAGGTCAACAGGAAACTCTCGTAAACTCAACATCCTGAAATGATCTTCTCCAGAGTCATGAATGCATAGGGCAGTAGAGTCAAAGCAGCTGCGTAATACTCTTTAGTATTGCGTGTTTCTTTGACTGATATGAGTGCTCTATTTAACTTGAAATTATTCAAATCCCTGAAAAAGAATATTCTTCGCTAAATGTTCTAAAATTTCTTCTACGGGAATATTTAATATTCATTATCATCCAAGTTCTCTTTCCATTTATTCTAATCACAATTAAATCTTCCATGAAACGTTAGATTTACGTAAAGTTGTGGCTATTATTGTGTAGCATGGCGGTTTTCAAAGTGATATACACCTTAAGAATCATCGTAAAATAAATCGGATCTGATTTGAAGTAATCCTGCAGCAATCAAGACGACTACCTGCTGTGAATCCAAAATTCATCAGATTATCAGTCACAGGTAGGTGACTTGATTCACATTTCTCAACAACGGAGCACCATTATGTTGCCCGTGACAGTGACTAGACAGAAGTCAGATACGCTTAGGTAACACATCAAATGAAGTATTAAATCTGCTGAAGACATAAAATAGACAAGGTTAATGTTTATTGCACATCCTAGAGTTAACTATATTTGCCGCAACTTCATTCAATGTAACGACAGAAAACCACACGGGAAAAATGAATTTCAGTCCTAAAATTCCATATGCTCACAAAATTACTCGATGTCGGATATTCAGTAATTAAACAGTTTATGAGTGTAGATTTAATCACCAACCAACATCAGTTAAAGGGAGGATAGAATATGATGGAGTATTCGCCAGTTGTTTATTCCTAGTTCTGGATTCTTCTCTAATGCACATTGATGACAAAATCAGCGATCGTACCCAGAACCTTCAGGTTGCCGGATCAATCTGGCCATTCATTCAACCACGCCAGCCGGAATAAGATGACTCGTCAATTCTAACTTTGTCACTTCGCTATATAACGCTATTCTTTGACGAGCATTCACTTCACTTTGGGATAATGAATATGAAGGTGTCACGGTGATGAAATCCACATCTAGATACCTACTGACACCCAGAATCTGGGCATAATTCAACTGATGTTCCAAGGCAAATGAATGGATGTCATGAAGCTGTACTGCCCAACCCGTGTTAAAAATCAAGACTGTGCTCTATTAGGACTCTGAGTTCATTGAATAAAAGTGTGTTTTAGGTATGAATTTTGAGGTACACTCTGTGATGTTGTCTAACACTGCAAAATGTGAATTTTTCAAGCTGAATTATTGTTAATTGAACGTCTGCAATTTTGACATTAACTTTTTCCAGCTAAAAATTCTGTCTAGATAACAAACTCTTGTTTTCTTTCCTCGTGAATTTAACTGGTCTAATAAGGTGATAGTGATTCTGAGTTCAGATGATTGTGTGAACAGAAAACAAATGAGAGTCTGTGAGGTTTCCCAAATGGGGATTCAATTCAATCAGAAGTAGTGACACACTCTAGTGAGTTATGCATACCGAGCGAAAGCCAGACATCGCTAATCATCCGAATGCATGCACTTGCAAAGTAGGTTTGGATAGAGTAGGGTTATTGAAAAGCAGTATGTTCATTGAGAAAGAATTTCACTCCCTGGATCACGAGGTATCGCATCTGCATCCATTTTACGTGGTGAAAATGATATAACACTAATCGGCATATTCTGGGAAGTTGATTTGAAAGGCACGGTGAATTACAAAGGATATAAAACAAGTGAGAAAGTTGTGTGAATACGGTGATAGGATTATGAGCAATAAATCCTGCTTGGAACGAAATCCATTTAATAGGATTCCATCATTGTCCGTCAAAACAGATGAACTTATTGAGAGATTGCGTCAGTTTATGTCTCAGTATCCTTACGAGGTACTGTGTATTCAGAGTAGGTGAATTGTCTCTTGTTTCTTTGTAAAACAAATGGACAACAGGGTATAATTTAGTGCAACTAGGCATCTCTCGAATACAACTCACTGGGATAATTCTGTAACTGGTATGTATGTGTTTTCGATAATGAGCCCTAAACGAGGACTAAACACCTGTCCAGTCATTCCCTGGTTATCAGTGGTTGTCTAACTGATCCTTATTGATTTATTCTGGACGATAGTAAGATAGACAAATTTTCTTCTTTATCCGCGATGGCTTCACAGTAATCATAAACAGCACAAAGCAACCTTGCCACTAGATCGAGATCTATCAGTCAAGTTCACCTTGTATTCAACATGCTAAGGGGCACACCATCACGGTGCACTATGAATTGTTGTAAGACGGTTGGGAGAAATCCCCAGGAAGCCGTAAACCTAGTTATTGTGCTTGTTGCTACTCAATAGTCAACACGGTATATGAAAAGTCTTGAAGGAACTAAAATCCCTTCTAATTTTCCAACCCAACTCACCCATTGTCGCAGTCCTAAAAGTTACCACTAATATAACCGAGTTAGTGAGTGACCTCGTGTACGACTATAATTGGCAGAGACAGACATACCATACTAAGTTAACTATGAGCTACATTGATAACATCTGTCACATGATGAGCCCCAATAATATCTGAGGAATACTCACTGTAACATAATTCTTCCATTTTCAGACGAAGCATGCAGTTTTGTGCGTCTAGCATGTCGCACTCAACCGCAGTTATCTGTGCACACGGCAGTTCACCATTTTCACTAATAATCTCTAACGTATATATATATACATATATATGTGTACGTGAATGTACTTGTGTAAATATATATGTGAATATCTCCGTTTATATATTGAATAACAAAAAGAAAGATTGCAAACAAATAATGATCACAGTACCATACATAAGTGAGAGGCAACTGCGAAGAAACCACAAAGTTATTGGGATTCGTACCATGTTGAATTTGACGAATCTAATTATAAACCAAATAGTCCAGCTAGAAGATCCAATAAAAGTGATTGATAGATAGTAAAGTAATTCAGAAAAAATCTTCTGACAAATGTCTTGATTGAATATGTGCATCGAACATCGAGATCACTCAAAATGAGAGTGATTGCAGATAAACGCCTAACTGAATGTCATCCTACAGGAACACAAGCTTACAGTTATTTAGAAAGAAATTCATCTGAAGCTAGCTGCACATGCACGAGACAGAAACGACCAAATTGATTGGGACAACATCTGTATCACGAAGTGTTATATGAACAAATGGAAAGAGAGAGAGAATGATAACAGCGTTTATATTCATGAAGTCTTTGCAGGATACATCGAAGAAGGCTGACGCAGCACAAGTGTCAACAATCTGAAAGAGGATTCTGAATACACAGAAATGAATGAACGCACAACGGATTACACATATATGATTGCAAATAACAGAAGTGTGAATTGAAAACAAATCAATTGCAACATTTGATGTGATCATGGGGAGTAATGTTGATCGAAATACGACCTGAATGAGAAAACATATCATGGTGTGTAAACGGTTGAAATATAATTATAGACTGTCATCAGGAAATACGTTTCATCTAGTATGAAATGTGAAGCAACCAAGTATTTCACTTCAGTTGATGAGGAGCTTACCGTTGAATTCGGAAGTTGAAAAATGTCTCTATCAATAGTGAGTGACCATCACAGTGAGGCAGATATAATTCAGTTGGTATATCGCTAACATTCAGCAACAGAAGTTGTTTAACCTTCTGATATATCTCATTACTCCACTGCGTTTCAAGATTAATCAGAAGATGGTTTAGTAGAGGCACTAAGTGATAGAGACTTGAGATATAGATATCTGTTTATTTATTATTATTTTTTCGATTACAGCTTGATTCTACACTGTATTTTTGGTACAAGTACAGAATTTCAGCATGGATATAAGTATCTCAAATTCTGCAGGCTGACCATCGATATTAGGTGTGCGTCGGGAGGGTATCAAACCTCGGACCATGTGCATGGTCGGCGAGAGTCCTAACCAATGTGACATCGACACACAACTTGAACTGCTGTGCATATATTTGAGAAAACATGACCTTAGAATTGAGCATAGGAAATAAAGTTCGCTATCAAAAGTGAGTAGACTAATTCACATAATACTCAAATAAATTTTTGTGGCTAATCAAGAATACTGTTTCATGTATGCAAACGAATCCATTTCTGACAGTAAACAGTTTGCATATAAACAGAGTAGACAAAGCAAGAGAGCTAAATATATTCAATTCGCTTTCTTTGTTTGAAAATCCACTTCTCACTCTGTTACCAGATGTTGATTTTCAACTTAACTTTACATGATACCAACTGTATCAAGGACTGTTAAGTGGCGTCACGCTTATTTCTCAAACATAAGGCAGTGTACTGTGTATGAAGGTAAACCTTCATCTCCTTTACTTAAGGAAGCTGCTGTACCTCACAGTGCTGTACTCTCTCCTCTTCTATTCTCGTTCTTTTCACATGACTCAACTTGTTAGGAAGAAATAAACTTTTTACGAATTGATCACGGATTGATATCAGTTAGAGAACCATTGAAAACCAAGGACTACTGGACAGCTGTTGTTTCATCGCAGTTTAGGAATCATCGGCAGTACGAACTCACTGGGATTCGAATACAGGCCCTTCCGGTTACAAGGCAAGCTCATATACCATTCAGCCACTGGGATCCGAACTCTAACTTCCATCAATTCTTGATTTAGCGGGACCCCAACCATTGTCGTTGGTGGGACATGCATCCACACGCGTGACATCTAATTGGACCTGATTGGTCATGAATTCTCACCCTTACAAACCAAAATATAGAAAAGAAATGAACTTTGTTAAATATTCTGGTGATCTTACTTTCGCATCGCCAGTTACTTCCCGTACTGACTATACCAAAGTGATCACATTTCTGTTGGACATTAGACTTAGACCAATGTCTAATGTCCAACTTAGGTTAAATCCCTCCAAATATCAGAGAGTGAATTCCTCCTTCAGGAATCAACATGGTGTTGATGGACTCATTAGTTCACACGATGCTTGTAGCATAGAGGAGGGCACTGATAAAAGGAATGTGTCAAGCATAAAACACATTGAAAGCGTTCGACCCTCTGACCCTACCGATTCATCCTAAATCCTAAACGCCTAACACTCGCGTTCATCAAAACATTCTATAAGAATAATAGAACTACTGATTATTCACTGACGTAGTTGTGTTGTATTGCTGTAATAAATGGAATGTGAAGTACTTGTAACTCACCTAGTCACATCACAGGTCTATCCTGGAAGACTTGATCGAATCTTGATACAAAATTAAGGCATTAATGCAGGATTTTAAAGTTATCTACAGAATGCGTGGGTTATAGCTCGAAGAGTGTTGATGGAACTTCTTTGTATCACAGGAGTAAAAGAGAATCACATGTTAAATCATGTACACTGCATAGAAAACCCGTTTTTTTAAACCACTAAATCCAGAGTCAACCTGAACTGTCTTAACAATATACAGGCGATTTCACATGACTGTTTCATGATAACATGATTCTCTCCCGACAGTGTACTATTGAATCTCTATTCCTAATCACCACAATTTCTCTCTGGATTCTCGTTCGATTTTGGTAGAATTTTAATCAATCTAGGGGAGTAAGATGACTATAATCAATCACTGTTTTAGCCTGTCTTCCATTTTAGATAAATTCTGTTCACTTAGTATCATATCTTCACTTCAATGATGAATGGAATTGTTCGCCTCACTGACTCAAATAATGGTCGGTTGAGTGACGTCATCTGTCCATAAACACGTTATTGTGTGTTGTACCACAGCACAGATAATTTTCACAAAGCTGAGCAGTGTGTAACTAGTTCTGCCCAACTAACAGAAAAGACATTTCGGTGAATTGACGAACACTGAGCACCAGTGAAGGCATTCATCAACACATTTATCACACTCATATCCAACCCCTCTGCCAATGATATTTCATTCCTGAATCACTCCTCCTGTGTAAAGTGAGGCAATCAGCAGATATTGCAGACAATGAGTAGAGCCTGGTTCAGATAACTATCCAGCAATAACATTAACCGTGATGCATATGTGGAAGCTACGAGAAACCATATGCAAAGAGAAGTGCGAAGGTGTGGACATCACAAGATAAATACTTTGATAGGAACACGCCTTAGATGACAGTTCATGTTGGAAAGAAAGGCTACCAGTGGAGGGGCACGTTTCCTCAGAGCCCTAAGTGCCCGATAACAAAATAGAGTAGAGAATCACTGATCCCACTCGTATTCGTCCTCACTGAAGACTTGGTCGACCTAACTGATGACAACTTCTCACTGAATCACCAGGTACTTTCATCCTGTAGTCAGTCTACTAAGACAATAAGACTGGTGGAATAATGAGATGACCACCTTCCGTCTCTGCAGTGGTCGCTGGTGTTCAGCGACCAATCACGCAATACTAGTCATCGCTTTAATCTACTATTTACCTTATTTTAACTTCATTCCACAGAACATTGTGGTACAAGTATGGAATTTTCAGCATGTGATATCGGTAGGCCAAATTTAGCAGACACACCGTTGGTATCAAGTATGCCACAGTGGCGAATCGAACCTCGGACCATTTCCACGGTTGACGAGTGTTCTAATTACTGTACTACCGAACCTCACAACAGGATAGAAGCCGCCAACAACCGATTCTTCAGGATTCAGTAAAATTAGGTTGAAACTGTCATCGCCATGACGATGATCCGCAGATGGTTAAACACGCATGTATCACAGTGTTTCATTTCTACATCTTCTACAGTATATAACACTTCATTCAAGTGACAACCGATATTTGATGTATGACTGAATTCGATTCAATCAGAACTTCATTTCACATAAAGTGCTTGAAGATGATGCCACTCCAATTGTGGCCACTTTCAAAGTTACTAAGGCATGTCAATGTTCCTATCGAGATGTGCAATAATAACAGTATTTACAAATGAACAGTAGATGCCACTTAACATCGCACATCCTATTCAAATCCACCTGAGTACTTGTCAAATTGCGAAATATCAACAATTGAGACGTTGCGAAGCAATTTTATTATTATTACCACGCGGTCCTATCGACAATTATACACCTCATCCAACAGTTATACGACAATGCTGCATGCCAAGTAATACACAACGGGAAACTTACGGAAGCCTTCGAAGTGAGGACGAGAGTGAGGCAAGGCTGTCTACTATCACCAATGATCTTCCTGATTGCAATTGATTGGATAATGCGACAGACAACGGCAACCAACGAGGGAACAGGCATAAAATGGACTCACACAAAAAACTTGGAGGATCTGGATTTCGCCGATGATATATGTCTGATTTCCCATAAACTGGAAGATATGCAAGTGAAAAGTAACAAGTTGGCAGAAGAAGCATCAAAGATAGGACTTCACGTGAACATAGATAAAACAGAGATGATGAAGATTCCTAGCCAACATCAACAGCAACAACAACAACAGACAACAATAAGCATAAATGGGAAGAACCTGAAAGAAACAACCTCCTTCACCCACCTGGGAAACATCGTCTCAACTACAGGCCGACGGAACTGACGAGGACATCAAAGCCAGAATCGGAAAAGCAAGACAAGCTTTCATTACTCTCAAATCTGTGTGGAGGTCAACAGCACTCAGCATCAAAAATAAGATCCGGATTTTCAACTCCAATGTGAAGTCAGTGCTACTATACGGATCAGAGACTTGGCGAGTCATAAAGAGCATTTCAAACAAACTTCAGACCTTCATTAACAGCTGTCTCCGCTCAATACTCAAGATCAGATGGCCAGAAAAGATCAGCAACAGGGATCTCTGGGAGCGAACCAATCAGGAACCGATTGTGAAACAAATAGGCAGAAAGAAATGGAGATGGATTGGCCATACGCTGAGGAAACCATCAAGTGACATCACTAGACAAGCCATTGCTCGAGTGGAACCCGAAAGGGAGGCGGCGAGTTGGTCGTCAACGTGAGGGTGACTTGGAGGAGGTCATGGAGGAGGAGATGAAAGCATGTGGGCAGACCTGGAGCAGGGTGAAAAGTTGTCAGAAAACCGAAGGCAATGGAGGTGTGCAGCTGAAGCCCTATGTTCCTCTAGGAACTAAAGGATACAATAATAATAATAATTATTCACAGAAAAACATTCAATTAAAAGTAATGAATAGTGTGATGAGGACAGTTGTATGCAGTTTGAATTGTCTACTCTAACTGATAAATATGCATGGCCTTGTTATCTGCAAAGCAGAGAAATAAAATGAGACTAGAAACACATCAGATTCTGTGTGGTGTGTCACACAAGAAAAAATGTCTCATAATAATTGAACTGGTGGCAGAGGAAATGGAGATATATAACGCCAGTGTGGAACACATCTAATGATGCCTTCGATAAAACTGTCTTGTATTTCCGGAAGATGAAACGGAAGCGTCTTCCTGCAGCAGACTACATTGTAGTTGAAGCACTTCAGTTTTCCACGAAAGCGAATCAAGATGTATGTAGCACATTATATTTCGAAGTGAATTTCTGCAAATGGACACCATTTCAATTAACCGGAGGATATGAGGTATGAAAATTTATTTTTATTAATATTACACTTGGTAAATCGTCTATTCAGTGAAACAGAGGATTACAGGAACATATCGGCATTCTGACGTCATTCGAACACCTGACCAAGTGAATACCGATATGTTCCATTTACTTCGTCACCAACAGCTAGCCAAAATTTTAGTGAGGTTTATCCATTGTGCATTAAAAATATATCCCCGATTTCATCTTTGCAACGCTCAACAGCCCTCTGTTACTCAAAATGTATTCTTGCACAGACGAAAGCATTATGTCTAAGAAGAATCATTGTGAGCTTTGACTGCCAGATCACCGTATATGAGGCCAGACACTCCTTCAGTGTCCTGCTGGTTTTCCCTATCAAACCTTCATCTGTGGATAATGTGGCGTCTTTCTGATCCTCCTAGATCTTAGCTGTTGAATGTTCGACGTAAATTCCTCGCCTTCCGAATGAGGGCAGTGATGTGTTATCTTCGTCTTTCGTACAATCTCGTCTGTGACGATATGTGGAAGTGCCGCATCAACACAGTCTTCGCTCGACAGAAGCCACGTGTCGCATAATGTGCCTAATCATCAGAACCAGGTATTGATTGCTAGTAGTTTTCTGTGTGGCAATTCTATTGAATATAGAAAGCAAATTATGTACAATGCTTGTTAATTAATCTCAAATATTCTCATTAGAATCAAAGCCAAGGAAGTGAATGGTTAATTAGAAATTTTGACTGGGTAATGAATTCTTGTGTGGATTAAATCAAAATTTATCTGCTGACAATTCATTTATAAGGAATAGAATGTATATTAAATAGATTTTGTCAACACACTTACAACCATTGAATTCATGTAGGCGGAGGTCACTCACACTGAGTTGTCGCGACAAATACCAGTAGTCTCATTACGAGAGTGCACATTCTAAGCGGAATACATCGCTAATAAGAAATATGGATTGCTTTCATCTGTCTAATAGCGACAAGAGATCGGAGGGGAGTTAGATAGACGTGTACAATTTACTGGCCAGAGATCAGAGATAGCCACAAAGATAGATGTAGCAACCCAGACAAGAATTCTTGACCCAGTCAAAATTTCTAATTAACCATTCACTTCCTTGGCTTTGATTCTAATGAGAATATTTGAGATTAATTAACAAGCATTGTACATAATTTTCTTTCTATATTCAATAGAATTGTCACGCAGAAAACTACCAGCAATCACTACCTGCTGATTATAATGGGGCACACACGGGTGGCTTCAGGCAAGCCGAGACTGTGTTGATAGGGCGCTTCCACATATCGTCACAGACGAGATTGTACGAAAGACGAAATTAACACATCACTGCCTTCATCCGGAAGGCGAGGAATTTACGTCTAACATTCAACAGCTAAGGTCTAGGAGGATCATAAAGGCGCCACATTATCCACAGATGAAGGTTTGATAGGGAAAACCAGCAGGACACTGAAGGAGTGTCTGGCCTCATATACGGTAATCTGGCAGTCAAAGCTCACAACGATTCTCCTTGAACATAATGCTTCCGTCTGTGCAAGAATAAATCTTGAGTAGCGCAGAGCTGTTTAGCCTCACAAAGTGGAAATCGTAGATATTTTTAAAGGAGAACGGCCGGCGTCATTTGGATATCTGAACCGTCAGTTTACAACAGCTTTTTGAAGTCGAAGATTCATGGTGAGGTTTTCATAAATGTTGTCATCAACCGACAGGATTCTGTAAAATAAACGACAGTGTTATGAAATACAAATCTCGATTTCAGGATTTCATCATGAGCTGACTTTAGTTAGAGGAACATTGGAAAAACAACTGGGAGTACTGGACAGCTGTTTCGTCAGCCTAGTTTGAGAGGCTTCACCAGTACACACCCACCGCCAGGGTTCGAACCCAGGACCTTCTGGTTACAAGGCTAGCGAGGTCGTATACCATTAACCCACTGGGACCCGTTCCAATGGCCCATGAATTCTTACTTCTGTCAATTCACGATTTATTAATAAGTTCTGTCACAACCACCACCAGTGCTTTCATAGCTTCAAATCTTTAGGATCGATGTATCCGCAAACTATATTCTAGGTGAATTTGTATAAATTCTTAGGAGATATCACTTTTTATTGCTTGTTTGCCTAATCATGGAAGTGGATATGTTTGACATTTAATTAACATTTAGATATCTTCCAGTCAATTGGTTGTCACATTATGAACATTGCCACTTAACATGCTAGATGTGGGGGTTGAACAGTTATAATTTACTCGCATGCACAACTCATGCATGCGACTTTTAAACTCCATGATCCAAGTGTTTCCAGGGGATATTCCGATGGATTCTGACTTCCGAAATCATTGTAACAGAATAAATCAAAGGAATTTTTCGACGACTCCTGAGAACAGCGGAATTTTAAATGGCGTTCTTTAAAAAAAACAATGAGATGGCGCATTATTTCTGTAAGTTGTGAAGTATTGCTTCACCTTCATCTACTGAAGTGGCACTGCACACTCGTGTTATGTTCTGTGGAACGCTTCACTTAGATGACTCACAGATGATGTGAAATCTAGGGGCGATCTGGAGGCAGTACAAAGTTTTCATGGGCATGAGTTATCATAGGACAGATACGGTTAGCTGCTGAAGTAGACCACGTATGCCCATAACAAACCAAAGTTGAAATAGCTAACCTGTAGTTAAAGACAATCTTCACTTAAGTTGATGGAATACAGTGCCACTCAAAGGGTGATGCAGATCAAATTGCTCTACCTCTCTTATAGTTAATGGAAGTTTCAAGACAAATATTGTGCCACTATATGTGTAAACTTGGTCACTGTGGACGTAAGTAATTCCATATTAGTTTGTTTATTAGATGCATCATACAGAGAAATAGTATTATTAATTACCGGGTAATAAAGGTTCGAATCTGATTTATTCTTCATAATCATATCCACAATTATAGCCACACAACTTCGAAAATTTACTTTTATAGTTTTCTTTGTACTCTCCTAATCATCGCTGGGGGTATCAGCTTTTCCACACTTCGAGGAGGGGTTTTGAGTCATTTGAGTTACACGTTTTCTCATTTGATTAATAAAAAGTAAATAAAAGTTCCGTTATCAAAATCTCCCTCCACGTTGTTTCGTGCGATTTTCAAAGTGTCATCCTATTCCATCCTATAATATAGCTGTGTGTAATTGCGTGTAGTGGTTTCTGTAGCTGAATCATTCTCCAGATTTCCTGTCTTATTCAGGTCAGCTAATCTAGATTTTGCTGCTAGATTTTTATGCTCGTATGGTCTGACTGACTCCGTTCCACTTCTTTGAACAATGTATTTGACTTCATAATCATTCCAACAGGGTATTACATAAACTAAATAGTTTTGTTTTGAAGGCCCCTCTGACAGGATTATTCAACCGACAAAGCTTGTTTCTAGTTGTGTTTATGGATTTGAATGCCACTTTTATTCTCGCATTTTAAGAATTCTTTGTAGGGTTTCTGATGTTTTTCCTTGTATGGAATTACTACTGATGATTTTGATTCCTTATTGTAGGTGTTGTCATTATCTTGGGCATGTTTGGCATGTATGTCGCCAATAAAATTACTAGTATTATTGTTATTATTATCATTATTACTACTATCACTATCACTGCTGTCATAAGTGAATTTTATTTTTACATTACCCTGAATAATTTGTGGATAGTTTATCACGGCAAACAATAATTTTCAAATCTTCCCTTATATGCCTCCCCTCGTATCTTAGATTTACTTTCGCACTACTTAGTTTTTGTGCTCTATCTCTTAGGCATTTCGTCAATCTTATGAATGTGTCGTCTACATACCTCCAACACACCTGGGATGTTGCTAAACGTTTCAATCTCTATGTTTTCCTACCTATCCATGAGTATATCTTCCAACACCAAGGATATTTTTGACACCAGTGCACCTCCCTTCGGTTCGTTTGTATATTTCTCCTGCAATTTATATACTGTGGAAATCAGGGATAGCGGTACTTCCAGTATTATGTCCTCAAGTGGAACTTTCGTTCTAAGTTGGAGTCCTTGGTCAGAAATGGCTTCGTTTCTGACTGTCTCTGTAGCAATATTTATTGGTATACGTGTATATAAACTGACAATGTTAAAACTAACCAACATCGTTTTGTTTTCCATTCATTGGGAAATACAAAAGTTTTTTTGTAACGACCAAGCATTTTTCTTCATTATCTAATTTCCAATTATCTAATCTATATTTTAGTTTACAGGGATTTGTTAGTCTAGATATTTAGTGGCTCTTAGGGGCGATTTAATTCCACAGCTAGACATTTAGATAATTCATAAGTGGATGAATTTTTAAATCAACCATAGATCGAATAGGGTATCCTCTTTTATGAACTCTAACGACGCCGTATATCCTACTGGGGTTATTAGTTTTGGGCAGTAAATTAAACCATTTCAACTCACCTAAAACGTCTTCATTCGGCGTATAAGGTCGGCTGTCGATTTCTAAGCATTATTCATCACAGAGTCTATTGATTTATTAATTTCCCCATACGATGCTGCTTGTATGTGTGTATTCACCTTGTCCAAATAGTCTGATTTGTCTAATATTACTGTTGCACTTCCTTTCCCTGACTTTGTGATTACTATATCTATGTTATTCTTGAGGTGTTTGGAGCTTTCATCTCAGGTTTCATCAGGTTAAGTATACCTCGTTTTTGTCGTTTTAATGTCAATGAACATTGTGCCCGTGCTTCGTCAGCCGTTGTTTTGTCTATCTCGCTTAAGGCTATTTGTATTTTAGCGATAATACCCTCAGGGATTCGCTTGTCAATCACTACAATAATACTCAGTCTGTTTTGTAATGGACCTTTTTCTGTGGGACCTAATATATGTGTTGACAGCTTGATAGCCCACTTTGTTTTACCGATCGTCATTGACGTTAGATTACTGATTTCATCGTTACGAGATGAAGATTTCTTCTCCAATAATAATCAACTGAACTTTTTGATTTGAGTATTTTTTGACTTTTTGAAAGCTGCTGATTTCGCATTGCTTGTGGACTATGTTAGAAGATCATATTCTAAATTGTTAACCATTCCCATTAGCTTTTGATTTAACTGTTCAATTTCATATCTGATATGTTGCAGCTTTTAGACAGTTCTGTGGATCTCTTGTTTCAGTTTTCGAAATTCAGTGAGTTTATTTATTAGTCTTCGTACATGAAGACCATAAGTCATAGTAATATATAATAATACATATATATACATATATATATATTGTATATATGTATGTCTATATAATACATTCATTATATGACTATGAACAATTAATAATACTGTTTCACTGTGTAATACATCTGATAAACAAACTAATGTGGAAAAATTATGATATCATCAAAATTAGAGCGAATGACATTAGATGAATATGATTTGAAGTTCGAAACTCTGTGTATCTACACATCGCATAAACTTTTGGAAGCCTGAATGACTATCAGTGAGCTATCGGACTCCCTTATCCAGATTAGTGAGAGAGAAACAACCAGGTCTCACCTATTGAAATGATTTGGCTAACGAAATAGACAGAATATGAACACTTCCTTAATGAGATTCCGTTTGACTTTAGGCACCGTATCACAGTCGAAATCATTTCCAATCGAGATGCTTCCAACATGTTCAACAGCAATGAATTGAGTGTCACAATGATATGACTAGCCTCATACTCTGTTGCAGGTAAGATAAATTGTAAACATTCTGTATTCCGTGGTCACGGACACAATCTGAGGGAAGTGGAAATCTTCACGAATCGCGGCGGACTCACCCCCAAGCAAGTGAAGACAGTAGAAACAACAAATGACAGACAAACATCCTAATATTTTGGAGCATCGAAAGCCTTCCTCTGTTCGCTACATTTGGTATGCAGTATATAAGTGTATGCGTCAATACTGTCACTTACATATTGATAATTGCTGACAAGTGAAATAGAATATTATGCCTCCCATGCCATAGACAGCCACTTAACGATTCTATGGAGGATTCTCATATGCCTTACATAACTACCCGCTTCAGTATACATGTTGGGTTGACTTCCTGATGATTACTAAAATCTTCGATGCTTGCCTTTCACGAATCCGCCACATAACACAGTGTGCACATCCCGCCTACAAGGTGAGCACATAATCATCTAACCTCTGCGTATTACTCTCATGCATCACTATCTGAACCTTCCGTCATAGTAAACACCAAAGAACACACTGGCATTCTGTGTCACGTCTTAGTGACTGCAAATCCACTGAAACTGATAAATATCAGCAGTGTGAACTTCTGATCAAAGGCCGAGGAAATGCATTCACCAGTTTATCACTGATGAGCATCAGATTGTCAGTGAATTGTTCCAGTGCTTCCTGCTTCCCATTCAGTAATTCTCTATTTCCTGACACACATTTCCAGCCAGACCGACTAAGCACTTAGTTGCGTGCTGGTGGTGATGATGGTGCTTATCTTTAGAATTCATGATTTGCATTTTGTCGTGTGAGAGTGATGTCATGCGGATATGATCGCATCTCACTCAGGGAATCAGAGTGGATCTAGCAATTTGGTGAATATATATGTCTTTGAGTAAAAATAATAGTACCTGGAAACTGATATGCTTCATGTCACCTCGACATCAGTTAATCATCAATGTGAATAGATAGTCGTCTGCATAGTTTTTGAGGATTGCATCTTCCCTAATAATTCCATGCATTCAGCTAAGAGGTTAGTAATGCATCCGGCAACCGGAGACATTCACTTGTTATACGTCAGTGAATATTAGATTAGTCCAATTTTTCTACATGCTCTTCAATTATTGATTCATATGTTTATGCATACAACAGTCATTCAATGCAAATGAGAATCATACAATAAATTTATTCTGGAACGAGTATACGATAGAATGGATCAGTATTTACCTAGTTTTGAATATGGCTGGCCAATGGAAACACTAGATTAAATGAGACGAAATAATGTGATACAGTATATATATATGGTTTGTGCGACAACATGAATAGTACAGAAAAGATAGCAACGAATGGGCATAAGTTGTAAGGGTGAAAATACAGACAATAATAATGTTTCCCGAATTTGACCACAGTTTGATATCAGTAGGAGAACCAGCGAAAACAAGAGAACACCGGATACCTGCTTGATCCTAGTCTGTGATTTATTGGCAGTACGCATTTAGAACCTTCTGGTTACAAGACAAGTACGTATAACATTCAGCCACTGACACCTGATTCAATGGCCAGCCACTAAATTCTACCTTCTACCAGTTCATGGTTTTTAGCGTGACCAACAAGCGATGTCGTCGGCTGGAACTCGATTTTCACATCTTACTCAGGCGATCTCAGAGGTCTAGCCTTCTCACCAGAACTCCAGCAAACTCTGTGCTTCAGTAAGTCACTGGTCAGCATCACAGTGATTTACAGGAGTTTATTTGTAAGACGTTGGTATCAATGATATCCATGTAGTTGTAAGTGAGGATGCACTTCTCACCAATGATACTGGTTGGTGGTTGCAACGAAAATCAGCAATTCCTACATGTAAGAATTCAGAGACTGGTGACTGAAACCGGTCCCATCAGTTATATGTTGTGTGAACTTGCCTGCTTAACAGAAACTCTTAGGCGTAGAGCCGATGTGTACCAAACTGGATGAAAGCAGTTGTCCAGTCACCTGGAATCATGGGATCCCTAACAGAAACATAAGACATTCAAGTATTGGTTTGTAGGGATTTAGTCGACTGAAATAATAGAAAAGATTTGAAGCTAAGAGAACACTATTAATTGCAAATTTAGTCTACTGCTTGCAGGATTTCATCATGAGCTCATATTGATTACAAAAGCATTGGAAAACTTGGAGTACTGGACAGCTGTTTCGTTCCAGTTTTATACTCTTCATCAATACGCACGACCTTCTGGTTACAAGGCGAACTCGTGTACCATTAAGACTCGTTTTCCAATGGTTCTTTAAGCAATCTCAGCTCATGATGAAATCTTGTAACCAATCAACCAAATCCCTACTAACCAATACTTGAATATCAATGGGGTGCTTACTGGCGACTGGCACTATTCAGGTAGGTAGTTACCTGTGGTTCCCGTGGGAAGTCGTGACCAGTAGGGTGCAGCCGGTCGGGTGTGAGGATAAATACTCGCCGAAGACATTGGCTAGCGGTTGTGCTATGTCGTGAATTGATAGAAGTTGGAATTTATGGGCAATCGGATCACGTCCAAGTGGCTTAATGGTTTAGGAGCTCACCTTGTAAACAGAATATCCTGGGTTCGAACCTCAGTGAGTGCGTACTGCTGAAGCGTCCCAAGCCAGGAAGAAACAGCTGCCCGGTACTCCCAGGTTCTCCAATGGTTCTCTACCTAATGTCAGATATGAAGTGATGAAATCCAGAAACAAATGCACTCAAAAACACATATAAAATGATAAAAGTAGAAAAAGTTCCGTTGTCATAATCTTAAAAATCCATTTTAAGGAATATTTATCAAAACAAAAAACAATAAAACATTCAGCAAACGAATCGTAGATATTCAGGATGACTTACAAAAACAATTGAATCTACTGAATTGAAATTCTATCAGAAGACGTTTATTGATAATTAAATACATTGAGAATATTTTTTCAGAAATTGTGACTTCAATGAAGTTTAGCTTGACCTTGACTGTCACTACTCTCACCATCAATGTCCGTATCACCAGACGAAATTTGCCTTTGCAACCTGCCTATCACAAAAGAAACAATGACTTTGCAGTTGTCTAAAAAAATGGAAACCCACGAATGGTGTAGTCCTGCCGCTCAAAATGTTTCTCATTCGCTGAAGACTGACACGTCAAGGATATATAAGATGAGACAGTTGACAAGCAAGTCAGTCTGCAAGATGAAGATTACCTACTTGATCTGCATTGTGTCGTTGATTGTCTTTGGAAGTGTCGGTGAGTGACGGTGTAAAAATGGCAGTTGCATTGTTTGCTCCTCGTGTTGATCAAATGTGTGCAATGCATTGCTGTTTGAGATGTGCATTCTATCTACAGTTGGAGGTGAAATCTTGTCTTTAGTGTAATATTTTGGCTGTGTGAGATTTTAAATCACACAGCATGCACATTGCAATGAAGGTGTTCAAACTGTACATTATTTCACAGTTCATATTCCCACACGTTAACGTAGCAATCGCCTGATTTTCTATTTGTTCAACACAATTTGTGTTCACTTTATGTTTCCTGTAGGCGAAACGGAAGCAAGTCGGTCAAGGCACAGCGGTGAGTCACGCTTTGAACACCCCGTATCAAGGATGGGTGAGACAATTTCGTAGGTTTGAGACGGTTAGAAATATTCCGTTGCATTTAATTGTGTTAATTTATTTACGCTCATTCTGATAGCGAATGTATTTCGCTATCTTAACTCATATTTTTCCTCAATTTAGGTGGACATCATCGACATTCTGTTCGTGACATTGGTAAGACCAATTTTTACCAGGCGTTTTGGCATATTACAGATGCCTCAATTATGAAAAAATATTCTGTTAATCAGATAAGCGCTCATTCCTATCAATCTAAATTTGTTTCAAACATTGGTGCGCCGTATTCGTATTCAATCCACCTTTAATTTTTATATTGTTTTCCTTACTATTATTATCTGTAGTTGGTAGAATTGCGGAGGCCGTTGAGAGGGTTGCAGGTTTGTTAACTTCTTTCTTGCTTTCGTTTTTGCTCTGCCCTTGTAAATTTAAATGCTGCTGCATTTGCACTGCAAACGAGACTGTCCATGTTAAAGGATTTTTCTGACCAATCAATTGCGACAACTATTGATGCGCTTATTGAAAGATGTGCTGAAGAAATTAACATGAAGGGATCATTACTAGTTAAATGCTTGTTACGCGAAACAATTGTTTCCCGCATCTTGGCATATGTTTAAATATATATATGCTTATGTGTTATTATATGTAGGACATTGTATTCGTGATTATTCATCAGTATCGCAGGGAACCTATTAAATGAGGATGAAGGCCCAGAATTCTTAGGGAGAATTCCCCGATTTACCCAATTTGTTACTTTGTATGTCTTCAACCATCGACGCGTTTCCACCTGCAATATTGAAGACAGTTTGTAAATGCTGTCGACATTGAAACCCTATGAATTAATTTTCATTCATTCAGTATGCGTCTTTTGCCAGGTAGTGCACACACATTACAATTATAAACACTCTTTGTCCTCGTAAACAGAATCCCCTATCGCGAGAATAGCAGCTGAAAGTAAGTGATTTCAATCAACGACTGTTTAAAAGGAACATATACACTATGTTGACTTGTCGATATTCATGAAACACGGACAGAAATGGGAAAATCCAGCCGAATCGTCATCATTGTAGTTATTAGTGATGAAGCGACGTAATCATAGAACAGTCTCTTGGATCCTATTTAGAGTTTCTTGAGTATGCAATAACAATGTATTACTGATCGCCTGCCCTACTATTACTCTTCTGAGAAGACAAAGACTGTAAAGACAAAGATTTGTGTCTGCCATTCATAAAGCCATATAGTTTTGGCACTAATGTTTGTTGAATCTGCTCATACAGTAAACGCTGTCGTATAAAATGTCAGCTATGTAGACATTAAGATATGTAGGCATTTACCAGCTTCTCCTTGATATTACTCAATCTAATCTATGCTGAATGCATGTGTTCATTCAACACACAATACGTATCAGTTTTAGGTCAGTTGTGTTCTGGACAAATCTACATTGTGTTTCGCAACTTCGATAATAAATAATGCTCCACAAGAAATTCATTTGTTCAAAAGTTATGTATGTCTCAATGAATCGCTTATTTTCAGTTCTCGTATAACTCGATTTCAATCAAACGTGTAAGCTTTCCTAATAATGATTCATGTTCAACGTGTCTTCTGGATATTTGGATAAAATACATTCTTAGCAGCACATAGGCTAATTTCACCGAAGCTATTCAATTCAGCGCTTTACAGTGCAGTGAAAGGAAGGGTTTGAGACACTACGACGAATGTCTCGATTAACTCGCATAACGGACCTAAGCAGTCACAGATTTTCATCACTCTGAAATCCATTTAGAAATCTATCCCACTCCGCTGAACAAGGAACAGAATTCGGAGGACGGATCAATCAATAAGATAATGGCTGAAACACATCTATAATATAGTGTAGACCGATGGAAGACATCGTGTGCAAGGCGAGGAATGACGTCATACACCATGCCATCACCTGACTGCTTATTGAATCAGAAAGACGTGTTTGGCGCCGGTTTGAGATGAGCGAACAGGGAGTTTGTAAGGTGGACATGAGAGTCCATTGACAGTCAATAAGCCAGCTAGAGATGGCTCTACGGAACAGGGTGAAATGTAGATGATTTGGTGAGACCCTCTGTTACACTCAGAACCAAAGGTAACATGAATAATAATATATAATAACTTCCCGCTATTTGAAATGGTGTCCATTCGCAGAAATTCACTTCGAAATATAATTTTTTCTATGTGCATCATGATTCAGTTTCGTGGAAAATTAAGTGCTTCAACTACTATGTAATCTGGTTCGGGAAGACGCCTGCGTGTCAGCTCTCGCAAAATACAAGACTGTGTGTTCAAAGTCATCATAAGATTTGTTCCACACAGGCTTTCTGTGTCTCCATTATTTGCACTTCCACTTCAATAATTATGTGACATTTCGTCTTACGTGGCACACTACACAAAATCTGCTGTCTCTCATTGCGTCTCATAATCTCATTCTATTTCTTTGCTTTGCAGATAACAATGCCGCGCATATCGATCAGTTAGAGTAGACAATAAGAACTTCATTTAACTTGCCTCATCAACACCATTCATTACTTTTAATTAAATGTTTTCTCTGAATAATAATAATAATATTAATAATAATAATAAAATTGTTTCCCAATGTCTCCATTGTTGTTATTTCGCAATTTGACAACTACTCAGGTGGATTCGAATAGGATGTGAGATGTTAAGCGGCAGTTACTGTTCACTTGTGAAGACAGTTAATGAGGCACACCTCGAAATTACTACTCACACACGTTAGTAACAGTGAATGTACCTCAAAATGGAATAGCACTTTCTTAAAGCAGTCTCAACATTTCTCAAAATTCTGCATTTAATTTTCTCGAAAGATAATAGTTAACACAGGAATTCCTTCAAATTTGCAGTAGGAATAAAATCGAAACGTGCAAAATACAAGCGACAATAATTACTCTAATAATATTATCAGTGGGTTTGTTTCATACAGTGGTGTCGATACCGTGTGAAGATTTCAGCAGGTTATGTAATATTGAATCTACTGTCCTCTTGAAATACCGTGGTAGAAGGAAGAACAAATCAATAACATGTTTAAGAGAAGTTGAGTGATGTTGAAACGTATGTGAATGAATATAAACAAAGCACAATGAGAGAAGTGTAAATATAAGAAGCTTAATAACAGTGAAACTTGATGTTATAAATGTGGAGAAAATTGTTCATTAACCAGTGGTAAGAAGATTAGTTAATTAGTTCGCGCCTGACACTACTTGTACCACATAACTTACGCGCCGAATATGCTTCGATGGAATCTTTTACTTAAACTGCGCGCATACAGTCTTATGAAATGATGAATGTGTTTCCCGCCTTACCGATTCTCGAGTTGACATCCTCGTCCGTTCCTCCTGTAGTTGAGACAATGCTCCTTAGATAAGTGAATGAATTAACCTCTTTCAAATCCTTCGCGTAGATGGTGATTGACATCAGATGTTGCTGTTGTCGTTGTTGTTGGTTGGTTATTTTCATGAATTACATTTTGTCTATGTTCACCTGGAGTCCTGTCTTCGCTGGCTGCTACTTCGACCACTTGTAGGTCTCCAAATTTGTGTGACACCAAGCCGAAATCATCCACGCAAGAAATCCAGGCCATCTTGGTTCTTCACGTCGGTCCAGAATACTCCTGTCTTCTCGTTTCCCATAGTCTGAGCATAATCCAGTCCACCACAATTAGGAATATCATTGGTGATAATAAGCACCCTTGTCAGACTCTTGTTTTCACTCCAAAAGCCTCGCTGAGTTTTCCGTTGTGGATCACTTGACATGTGCCGTTGTCGTACAGCTGTTGAATAAGGTTGATGAATATATGGGGTACGCCATAGTACTCAAGTAATTTCCAAATTACTTCACGAACAACGCTGTCGAAGGCCTTCTCAAAGTCTATAGAGTTGAGGTGGAGGTTTGATTGCCATTCCATGCTTTGTTGTGTGATGATGATGCGTAGAGTTGCAATTTGGTCAGAACATGATTTTTTTCCTGAATCCAGCTTGTTCTGGTGTTGCGGAGTTCTGCATCCAGTGCGTCCTTTATTCTCTCCAGGATTATGCGTCTCAGGATTTTACTTTGCGTCGACAAGAGAATGATTCCTCGCCAGTTCTTGTAGAGTGAGGCGTAAGTCTCCCTTCTCTGTTAGTTTCACGAGGTAACCTGTCCTCCAGTCAGTAGACACCTTTCCTCCTTCCAGACCTTTTGCAATAATGGAGCCAGCATATTTGCTGTCGTATCTGAGTCCGCTTTCAGTGTTTCAGGGGTATTCCATCTGGTCCGGCTGCTTTTCCAGCTTTCAGAAGCTTGATTGCATTCAAGACTTCAGCTCTCGTTGGTGGATTGGTGTCAACTTGGAGTTGTGTACGTGGTGTTTTTGATATTTCTTGACGGGTTGCAGGTGGTGGTCGGTTCATGTGCCCTTTGAAGTGGTCCACCGATTGTTTAATCTGCCTATCTTCCTTGATAATTGTGTTTCCTTGGCTGTCTTTTGTAAGTTTCACTCATGTTGATCTCTTCCCGGATAGAGACTTGTTTATCCGATATAATGTCCCCAGGTTTTTTTGCCTGCCGCCCTCTCATCTTCAATGGCGAGGTTGTCGTAGAGTCGTCCTAGCACTCCTCTCCACTTCTTTGTCCAGTGCTCTGTATGCTGAGCTCAGCATCTTTTTCTTTTACCGGTCTTTGCATCGAATCATTTTCTCTTTCACCATTTTCCTCTGCTCTATTAGCTTCCAAGTGTCCATTGAAAGCTATTCCTTTTCTTGTCTCTTCTTTCTTCCTAGAATCGTTGAACACGTTTCGTTGAGAATCACCTTCAGAGAGTTCCACTGGTCTTCCACGCATGATTCTTCAGTGATGTCACGTAGTGTTCCCTGCCCTGCTCTGACAGTTGCAGTGAAAGTGCCCTTTGTGGTTGTGTCCTTCAGTTTCTGAGTGTTGAAATTGCACTATGGCCTATCCACAGCCATCATCGAGGCTCTTAGCCTCACCTTGAAAATCCCTTGTACAAGATAGTGATCTGTACCCACATCTGCTCCTCTCCTCGACCTTGTTTTTTTGTAGGCTCCGTCACTACTTTCTTGAGATTGAAATGAAGTCTTTATGGCTTTTGGTGTGTCCATCTGGTGAAATTCGTGTCGCCGTGTGTATATCCTTGTGTCTGAACACACTGCCACCATTCAATAAATCGTTGAAGGCGAAAAATTCTGAGAAGATGTCACGATTGTCGTTCATTTCACCGAAGGCCTCACGGCGCATGTTGAGTTCTCTTCCTTGCATATCTCCTTGCAGCTTCGCATTCATATCACCCATCAGGATTTTGATATCACCATTTGGGACGTTGTCCATTACTGTTTCTAGTTGTTTGTAGAACTCCTCCTTCTTCTCTTGTTCTGAGACGTTTGTAGGCGCATAGCATTGAATGACTGTAACTTTCCTTCCTTTTGAGTTGAACCTGGCTGTCATTATCCTGGGGTAGATTGATTTTCACTGCATGAGAGCTTTGGTTGCTGTTGGTGACATCATGATGGCCACTCCCTCGGTGTGCTCGTGGTTGTCATCTGGGTGGCCGGAAAAGATTACTGTCTCTCCAGTAGGTAGTTGGCAGCTCCCAGTTCCGTTCCATCTGCTTTCGCAGGACCCAGCACCTCTATTCTATATCTCCTCATTCCTGCTGCTACCCGTGCAGCCATTCCAGTTTCGTACATTGTACGAACTTTCCATGTAACCATCCTTATTTTTGCGTTAGTTAGAGATAATTACACTAATTGTACATTAGTTAGGTTTTTCAACTAACTGAAGTGCAAAAACATCACACGATTCAAACAAATTACGTCTTCTTATTGCTGAATCAATTTTAGTTCCTTGCTCGGTGGCTCACCATCATGAAGAAGTTAACATTATTGTTAGACCGCGGTTATTCGTATCCTTATTTTCCATTAACGAGTAAGCGTTTCCACTAGTGAGTATTTAAGCTAACGAACTTCTCCAAGAATCAAGACGCATTATAATGCGTAATCTCTCAAATCTCAGATATAGAAATTGAGTCGTTGTTCAAGAAACCCTTCGCTCTCATGTTCTAGGTGAGAATAAGTTAACTTCTATAGTGATGACTCAGTTAAATACCAAACGACATATGTTAGCAACCACACTTTACTTTGATATCATGTAATCAGCTGAGAGGGATACATCAAGTAATTTTTGACGGGCGTGTCATGAGAAGTATTCAAAACAGGCCATTGTATAAATCAGTCAATACAGTTTACAGTTTACAATTTATTTAGGATAGTAGGCTATATGCCTGTGTTAATCCTTTCGATTTATTTCATACAGGAGGTCCAATCTCGCCTTGAATGAATCAACGGATGGCGCTGATACGACATGTTCCGGTAGGGAGTTCCAATGGTTCACAATTCGATGCGAAAAACGGATTTCCAGACGCAGACGATTCGACCGTGGTTTTTGAACCTTGAGGTGATGTCCTCGCAATTGGTTGGTGCTAGAAGGAAGAAATAATTTAGATAAATTAGCTCCAAAATCATTTCTTAGGATACGGTATGCTAGTATTAGGTCACCCCTAAGTCGTCTGTATGACAGTGGAAATAAACCCAGTCGACTTAACCTCTCCTCATATGACAGGGTTGAGAAACCCTTTATTAGCTTAGTTCCTACTCTTTGCACCCTTTCTAATAAGTCAATTTCGTATTTGAAACACGGGCTCGCTGCCTGGATCCCATATTCCAAATGAGGTCTGATATAAGTCGGATATAATATACGAAATATATCAGCGTCAAAGTTCGCAAAAGCCTTGCGTATGGCCCATAACATTCGAAAACCCTTAGTGGCTGCAGTTCTACAGTTTGTTGCTGTTTTCAAGTCATGCTGCACAACCACTCCCAAGTCCTTGTACTCAGTGACCACTGGGAGAGTAATGCCATTCATTGAGTAATTGTGCACGTGACTATGGGATACATGCATAACTACACTCTTGCTTAAGTTAATCTCCAAGGCCCAGTGCTTACACCAATCACTTAACAAGTTTAAATCTTCCTGCAAAGCAAGTTGATCACTGTCATCGTGCAAAGCCCTCCATATCTTGATGTCATCAGCAAACAGTAAGCAGGATGACTTAACTACCGATGGAATCTCATTAACATAAATCAGGAAAAGAAGTGGGCCTAGAATTGTACCCTGAGGAACGCCACTCTTAACCGATTCCCATGTTGATAAAACCCCGTTAACTCGTACTCTTTGTCTTCTGTCCTTTAGAAAGTCTTGAATCCAGTCGGTAACCACTTTATTGATTCCCAGACTACCTAACTTTACTAGAAGACCTGAATGAGAAACCCTGTCAAACGCCTTGCTAAGGTCTATGAATATGGCATCCACCGGTATATTAGCATCAGCTGAGCTTGCCCAACTTTCTCTGGCCAAAAGAAGGTTGGTCAAGCAAGAATGACCTGCTCTAAAACCGTGCTGTTCCACAGCGAAAAGTTTGTTCCCTTCAATGAACTGAATGATAGCATCACGAATTATTCTTTCTAGTAGTTTAACAACAATACTGGTCAAACTAACAGGACGATAGTTCTGAACTAAGTTTCTAGATCCGGTTTTGAAGACCGGACTAATGATGGCATCTTTCCAGTCTCTTGGACATTTAGACTGGTCCAGAGACATATTGAAGATTACCGACAATGGCTCGGCTATGCTTTCAGCCAATGCTGTTAATATACGTGGGTGGAGTTCATCAGGGCCACTGGACTTACCAGGATTGAGCCTTAGAAGCCACTTTAGGACAGTATCCTTTCCAATGTATAAGGGTGCCATTTTCAAGTTACCTTCTGGAAAATTTACAAAGCTGGTATCAATATTATCAGAGAATACTTGACTAAAGTGCTTGGACAAAGCCTCAGCCTTGGTCAAGTTATCCTCAGCCATGTTTGTCTGGTCATCTTCAAGCATAAGAGGTGGGATAGCATCACTCTTACGTGTTCTTCTCTTGATATATGAGAAGAGTCTTTTTGGGCAGCCTGGTGAACTTTTAACTAACTGGGTTTCGTAAGCTATCCTTGACTGGTGGATCAAAGTTTTACACTGGTTTCTGGTTTCACAGTATTTCAGCCGGAACTGCTGTAGCCCAGTAGAAACAAAGAGATTCCAGAACCTTTTTCTCCGTCTCAGGAGTGTTATAGCTTGTCTATTTATCCATGGTGGCCGATTTGTTGGCCTTTTAGGAACCCTCCAGGGGATGAGATCAGTGGTAACCCTCTCAAGTGTATTCTTAAATCTATCCCATTCATCTTCAATGGATGAGACAATGTTGACTGACCAGTCGGCAGTTGAAGCACGCTCCTTTATAGCCACTATGTCAGCATGCCAAACACTAGGCCGGGATTTGGGTTGAAAACTGACTAAATTGCCAGCCCTTAAGTTAAAATCTAACACCCCATGATCACTGTTTGCTAGAGGTGGATGAATAACTAGACCATCCACGTCGTCGTTGTCATGAGTAAGCACTAAGTCCAGCAAGGAAGATCCTTGGGTAGAACCGAATCTTGTACTACCTAAGACATGTTGTGTCAGGGCATTTTCCATGGTTGTCAAGAGTAACCGGCTGTCAAACTTATCAGCGGATCCTGGAGATGTGACAGCTACCCAGTCTATATGAGGTGCATTAAAATCACCTAGAATAAGACAGCTACTGTGTTTACTCCATTGTTTGAGGTGATCTAAAATGAAGTCATCACACTGACAATAGGGACTTCTATACAGAACTCCAATGAGTAGAGTGCCGGTTGCAAAGCTTACTTCACAGCTAATTACCTCACCTGTCCCACTGTCATGAGCTTCAGATTTCACGGAACGAACATGTAGGGAGTTGTTGATGTACAGAGCAACCCCGCCACCTCTACGACCCTTAACTCTGTCGCTGCGCAAGCAACTAAATCCGCATAGCTCAGGTGTGTCATCTAATCCCGAAACCAGCCATGTTTCAGTAATGGCCACAATACCTGGGCTAAGGTCTTCTACTAATACACCTAGCTCGTGAAATTTGTTCCCGATACTACGTATATTAGTGTACACTACCTTCAGGCTTCCTATGCGGTCTGGCCTATCCACACAGGTCTTGGAAGCATACGTTTCCAAGACCTGACTATTTGAAAACCCACCAGTTTAAGGTTAGTCTCACCATTTTTGCGTCTTGTTTCTAGCTGGGACAAAACTTCTTTTCGTTTAAGTCTGTCTTCAAGAGATAAATCAGGTCTGGCTGAAATTCCTGACCCGGCAAGGTTGTGTACATTAGCCAGTAGATGATTCCGTTCATCAGGAGAACCTAAGACTACTTTAAGCAACCTACGCTGACTAGAACATTCATCATCTCTTTTGCCTATTCTAATCAGCTTTTTAATCGATACTCCAGGGAAATTCGCTGGGAGCATCTTCCTTATAATACTACTCACTAATTTAAGGTCGTGATCGTGCCTTTTCACGGGATCAGATTCTTTGGACTCTTCCAAATTTCCAACAATTATGTTAGAGTCTAAGGAGAGCTTGTCGTATTTAGCAGTGGCTACGTCCTTTCTCACCACTATTGATGCAGCCTGGCTACAGGTGACAGACGTTTGCCTACCATCAATATTACTATATTTCTTCCGACTGCTTATTTTTGTTACCCATTTATCATCTGCCTGCAGTTGCTTCTCAGGGCTGCTGCAGTTTTTGATGGTACAATCAAGATCAGTGTCTGCGCCACCTTCATGGTGAACTTCGCTTACGGTGTTCTCTGGTTCTGAGGTGCTGTTTACAGCTTCCGTTTTGTTACCTTTTCGCTTACTAAGACGCTTCGAACGCCTAGTAGGTTTTACTTCCGGGGTAACTGGGATAGTAACCGCCGGTGTGATAACATTCATGATGGCACTTACTGCTTCATCTTCAGACGGGCAGTCCGTGTCACTCTTACTAGCCACGCTATCATCAGGAAGTTCCATGGCTTTAGACAGCAGTTCGTGAGCCTCCCTTATTAAGGTCATCTTTGGGGAGCAACACATTCTGCACATCCAGTGGGATGTTGGAGCAGTACAGCGTTTGTATGCAGCTGGACGTAATCCAGTACACATCTTATGATACCATTTTTCACAGTTATTACACTGTATTCCATCATCTACCAAAAAGTAACACTCCGCCCTATTACATTTATGTGGTACTTTTGACATAATGAAATTCTACTGGAAACAGCCAAGACAATTTACCCAATATAGACTATATAAGTGGTTAAAATCAAAACTTAACAGACAAAAGTCAAGTTAAAGTTTTTTTAAATGTTCTTGAAGTGAATAACACAACAAAACAGCGATTTGTCAAAAACGTGAAAAAAGCACTCCTTTTAAACAGCGCGCGAAGAATACTTGCTTTCTCTAGCTCCATATCAAAATTCGGGTGGCTAGAGACGAATAGGAGCAGAGATCTGTAGCAACTAAGAAAACAACAATCAATCACCCAAAACACTTTTCCGAAGGAAATGTGCAGAGACTGAACAAAAGGTGAAGACACTGTGGAAACATATCAGGCATTAGATCCTGAAGCTGGATGGCTGATATGAGGAGTTGTGCGTCCGAGGGTGACATGCATTTTTATTAGAACTCAAATACTATTTTTGATAACAACAATTGTTACTTTCAGATCAGGTGATTTTTCGAATTCCAGCTCTTTATTTTATTCTGCATCAATTCCTGGAAACCGTTGTTGTGTCATTGTGACAAAATTCCATAACCAACAATGGTCTTCATTATCTGAACTGTATCTGACTCTGCATTTTACACAAGTATACTGAAAACAGCGATATTCGTATTTCACGGTGAATGAAACTCTTATTTGATGAATGCGATACAAATCAATGAACTCTTTTCTGGTCATAATCTTTGACGTCTATTCGATAAGCTATTCTGACTCACTGCTACTTATCATACATTCACCTAAGCACGTCACGCGGTTACTGAGGATTTCGCATAATCATATGGTCATGTAAGCTGCAAGTGTGACTGAGTGATTTCTGTTTATAAAGCATAGGGATCTCAAGGAGTACATGTAACGAAATAACTGATAGCTTCATATTACATGCACACATAACACATAACACTTGCTGCCATCCTGGTATAAACTTAACACATTTGTCAACATACTGAATCATATCAGAGACCCATGAAATTACAAGCTTACTACAGTATATAACTATTATGGCAGTCACATGGTGAGTGCTACTAATATCCGAAAAAAATGCAGTCATCTGATCACAGTGTCTCTAAAAGTGTTTTCATTCTTCGCTTTAGTGTCATTATTGAAGTGTGTTTCCGAATGGTAACTGAAATCTCAGTTGCCATTTTAACTGCATCATGTTGTGATTACGTGATTGTGAATGGCGATGTATTCGCACGATAGTGTCGATTGATAAGATCACTGTCTTAATCTCAAGTTTGTGTGTTAAGTGTATGACTCATTGAGTACTGTCAGTGAACATGCATATACATCCAGATGACCAATTTTCTAACAGAGAGAAGTCACAATAACTTCAAAAGAGTGAAATCCATTTCACAGTATATAACATAAACCTCCTGTCTCACAGAAAATTCTTCGAAAATTTTCATCTACAAATTTACACCAGAGTAGTGAAGATAACCATTAATTAACCAAATGATATCACGAAATATGTGTAACCTCCTATTAACTGTGCAAAAGCTGAATGAAAATCAGCTTGAAGCAGATGTAATTCACCTGGTGAAGTGCTTCAGGTGTACATTGGCATGTTCTGGGACTCATCAACCAGAGGTCACTGCATTCCAGTCAGTGATGCTTTTCCAAATGAAGCCTCCAACGACAGCCATCGTTTCTGTGATGAAGCGATATATACTCATTGGGTGAACACTTATGCTATGGATATTAATCCTTATCTGAATTCCAGTGGATGTGGATTTGCCAACTAAAATGACAGGTCTTCTTCTGTGATCTCTTTGGGCAGATCATCATCCACTGAGTAACGAGTGAACTTCAATGACGAGCACTGAATAGGCCAAAAATAAGTGCCTGAATTCCAATGTTAGTCACTAGACACCAAAATGACTATATGTGAACCACAGGTAGCTATGAAGATGGGTTATGTACTTGAATACATTTCAATCAGTAAACCGGAGATCTCAAAAAAACCTCGCACGATTCTTGAACTGCCTGTATAAAGACTATATAAAAGCAGTTTTTTGCACACTGTTCACGCATTGCTGAAATTTCTCTAAACTGACATCACGAAAAATTTGCAAGTATGTAAAAACGTTTCTGTGTATAATCCGCATAATTAATTCAGGCTGTAGGCAGTGGATGACAAGCCAACGAAATAAATGATGGCAGCATATTATTTTGCACAAACGGCTGTTGTTCTTGCTTTATTCAAATTCATCATTGATGATAAATGCATGAAGTTCGCACGAATAATGGAAGTATTAAATGGCTCTTGATTTCAAGCCGAGAAAATTCGTTGAACTTCAACACGTTTAATTTTTGACAAGTCGTTACATTCGTGCCTACCAAAATATTCAACAAGAATGAGTGAGCTACTGATTTCGCATTAAAGTAGCTGAGGTGTTTTGCTGTACTATATGGAACGTCGTCACGAATTGATTCGATGCGTTCACGCACAATAAAAAAAATGTGAAGGATAACCTACAACTGCTGACTTCAGCCCTATACACCCATCAAATCACCTGCTTGTGCGGAACTAGATTTCTGCATCACACTCTTCAAACGCTCTGACAACATGTCATCGAACACTCACTCTCAAGGTGATATAAATATGGGAAAATACACAATCAACACAGCTGTATCCTGGAACAAATGATAGAATTTCCAAACAAAATTAACCCATAAAATAACTTCACAGTTATGTACAGAATGCGTGAGCATATCGCTTGAGGAGAACGCATGAAATTTCTTCAAAGCGTAGAAGCAAAGTGTATCCAGATGGTGAATCCTGAACTCTGCATACACAATGTATTTAACTAGTCATGCAATCTGCAATCAGTCTGGTTTCTCTCAACACTGGATAGGCGACTTGAGATGTCGTCTCTGAATTACATGATTCTCTCCCAGGACTTTTCTATCGAAATTCCACACCTAACTACCGCTATTCTTACCCTGACTCTCGTTCAATTTCGGTTGAGTTCTAATCAAGTCACAAAGTTACATGATATTACTCAAACACTGAATCAGCCTGTTTTGTATTTGAGATTGTTACTGTTCTTTGCGACTCATATCATCACTCCACCGATGAGTACAATTATTCCTGCCACCGACCCAACTAATGACTGATCGAGTAACTGCAGTGCTATCTAACCAAGTTATTATCTGCTCTAGAACACCGCAAATGATTTCCACAGAACTGAGCAGTGTGTAACCGTTTCTGCACAACCAACAGTAGGATACTATCTCTTCATCAATGACACCTCAATCCTTAATCACTCATCTTAGCACAAGCGAGTCAATCATCAGCTGTCGCAGAGTATGCATACTGCCTGAGACGCTGTGCTCAGCTCACAGAGCACAGGACAAAGAACTGGAGAAGAGCACAGGGAAGGACAAAAGACAATTATACAACAATCAGCTCACTGAAGCTGAGAGGGCGGCAGGCAAAAGGGACCTGAGGACATTATATCGGATAAACAAGTCTCTATCCGGGAAGAGATCAACACAAGTGAAACTTACAAAAGACAGCCAAGGAAACACAATTATCAAGGAAGAAAGACAGATTAAACAATAGGTGGATCACTTCAAAGGGCACATGAACCGACCACCACCTGCAACCCGTCAAGAAATATCAAAAACACCACGTACACAACTCCAAGTTGACACCAATCCACCAACGAGAGCTGAAGTCTTGAATGTTGTCGACGCAAAGTAAAATCCTGAGACGCATAATCCTGGAGAGAATAAAGGACGCACTGGATGCAGAACTCCTACCAGAACAAGCTGGATTCACGAAAAACAAATCATGTTCTGACCAAATTGCAACTCTACGCATCATCATCACACATCAAAGCATGGAATGGCAAGTAATTTGGAAATTACTCGAGTACTATGGCGTACCCCATATATTCATCAACCTTATTCAACAGCTACACAACAACGGCACATGTCAAATGATCCACAACGGAAAACTCAGCGAGGCTTTTGGAGTGAACACAAGAGTCAGACAAGGGTGCTTATTATCACCAATGATATTCCTAATTGTGGTGAAGTGAACTATGCGTCGTCAGACAGTGGGAAACGAGAAGACAGGAGTATTCTGGACCGACGTGAAGAACCAAGATGGCCTGGATTTCTTGCGTGGATGATTTCGGCTTGATGTCACACAAATTTGGAGACCTACAAGTGGTCGAAGAAGCAGCCGGCGAAGACAGGACTCCATGTGAACATAGACAAAATGTAATTCATGAAAATAACCAACCAACAACAATGACAACAGCAACATCCGATGTCAATCACCATCAACGCGAAGGATTTGAAAGAGGTTAATTCATTCACTTATCTAAGGAGCATTGTCTCAACTACAGGAGGAACGGACAAGGATGTCAACTAGAGAATCGGTAAGGCGGGAAACACATTCGTCAACCTAAAACCAATCCGGAAATGTTCCCCACTCATCATCCACAAGAGAATTTGGATTTTCAATAGAAACAACGTCAACTCAGTCAGCTGTTCTATGCGGATCAGAAACTTGGCGGGTCACAAGGAAAACTTCCTACAGCCTATTGCAAAAATTGTACCAACAACTGTCTTCACTCTATACTGAAGATCAGATGGCCGGGCTGGAAGGTATCAGCAACAAGAAACTATGGGAACAAACAAAACAAGAACAAACCAATCGCCCAACAAATATGCAGGAGAAAGTGGAGATGGATCGGACACTTGCTGAGGAGACCGCTGGGTGACATGGGGCGTCAAGCCCTGGAGTGAAACCCGAAGAGGAAAAGCGAGAGGGACGTCCAAGTTTGACATGGAGGAGATCGTGTGAAGAGGAGTTGAAAGAGTATGGACTAACACGGATGCAGATGAAAAGCACAACAAATGACTGAAGCATATGGAGACGTGCAGTTCAAGCGCTATGCTCCAATAGGAACGAAAAGGAACAACAATAGTAATAAAATTAATGCATACTGCCTGGAACAAGCGACTGTCCAGGAATCATTCGAATAGTATGGAGACACCATATGAACACAAAAATGAGGAAGAGAGGACATCATTGTAGGTATACCGTGACAAGAACGCTCCTCAGAAGACAGTCCATGTTGGAAGGAAAGCCAACCAGTGGTCGAGTTCATCTCTTCACAGCCTCAGGCTGCCAGTATCAAAATGGAATGAAAAATACTGAATGTATCACTTCTGACCTCTACCTTTATTATTATTGTTATTATCGTTACTGTCTTCGATATATTCATCAATATCGGGATGGGGCGAAATGACGCGAGTTGGTCAAAGCCTCCGAGAACCTAGACAGTAGATGTTTCTTTATTTGAAAGACAAGGAATTCGCGCAGGCTGGTCACACCAACAACCAAGTTCAAATTGTGTCAATAATCATGGAGGAGGTAGCTGCAAACGAACGATTATGAGAAGGAACTCACCAAGAATTCATTACTAAACAAACGTCCCGAGTGAAACAAAGATACAGTGAACACAAATTGGGGAGACCGCTGTGTTAATTTGGGCATCACACGAACACAAAACTGGATTACGACAAGTCGAACTACGGTTCAAAGCTCCATGCAGTAGACCGTGGTGCAAGGTAAAGATGACGGTGAAGAACAGACCGGTGTTCTGTAGGAACCGGAAGGAAGAGTAGAAAATAATATCATCTCTCTTCATCTTTATGCATAAAAAAGAGGGTAGGAGGTCACATTTTCGACCGCGTTGTTGTTCCCTTGATTCCGATTCAGAAATATTTAATCAGCAACATATCTGCAATTCATTGTGCTCAAGATAGTCAACATTCTCTGGCTAAGAGATTCAGAGCCAACAGGAATTCCCTGCCTCTCAGCATCAGACCAACGCTCAACTCATTCTTAACCATTCTCAAAGTGCACCAATGTCATCAAAACAATTGTTCAACCTATCTGGAATCTTTCAATTCTCAATACATATAACATGACAAAACACTTAAGCACTACTGCTGTCATAATCCTAGTAGTATTATTCATGTGTAAGACACTTATTTACTCCTACTATATTTAGAAGAGCAAGTGGTGACGAAGAGAAATGTCTCAAACAGAGTTAAACTGAACTGATCATCAACACGAGTATAACGCATGATCAGAACCATAAAATAACTGAGATAACAGAATCACAAATTATCTGCTGTTTATTCACCAAGATGAATAGAATTGATATTGAATATATTTTGTTGGCACATAAACAACCATTGAATTCATGTAGGTGGAGGTCACTCACACTGAGTTGTCACGACAAAATACCACTAGTCTCATTACGAGAGTGCACATTCTGAGCGGAGTGCATCGCTAACAAGAATGATGGATTGCTTTCATCTGTCTAATAGCGGCAGGAGATACGAGGGGAGTAAGACTGATGTGTATAATCTACTGATCAGTGATCAGAGATAGATGTGCACATAGATGGATGTAGCAACGCACAAAAGAATTTGTGACTCAGTCAAAACTTCTAATTAACCGTGAACTTCCCTTTTCTTTTTTATTTTAACGAGTAGATGTGAAATTAACAAACAAGCACTCAACATTATATGCCTTCTATATTCAGTGAAAGTTTCACATAGACAACTACAAGCAATCATTGTCTGGTGATGATAATGATGAGGCACATTAAGCGATGGGTAGCAACAGTCGAGCGATGAGAGTGCTGATTGGGAACTTCTACTAGGCGTTACAATCCATGTCGTACGGAAGATGATATCAACACATCAGTGTTCTCAATCTTAAGGCAAATTAGCCATATCCAACCCGAGCAGTTAAGGCTTGAGAGTATTAATAGGGCTTCACATCATTCACAAATTAGTGGTTTCACAAGGAAAACCATCCGAACAATGAAGGTGTATTTGGCCTGAAATATGAGAAGTGAGGAGGTGAAGTTTACCTTGATTGTTCGAGGACATTTTGGCGGCCTGTTTGACACCTGTGCTACCTTTCCGCACATCTATATTTTGCATCTAATACATCATGTTTTCATTTTCAATGTTAACAAAATATGATCACAAATCTTATGAGATACAGTAATGAATTCATTAGGCGTTTCAAACCATGTGGCTTTCACGCATCTTACAAGACTAAGAGTAAACATCACGGTGGTTGGAAGCGTGCTATTAAACAGACACCTTTATGTCGCACAAAAATTCCTGTTATTGTCAGTTCAAACTGCCGTTCACTTCCTAAAAAATTATGCAACTGCAGTCTCTCTTATCTTCTAATGCTTATCACAATACGAGGATAAACGCATCACAAGAAACATGGCTCCATGAACTTTATGATAAAAACCTGGTTTCTCTAAATGGTTTCACATTGCTTAGACAAGACCGACTATGCTCCAGAAAGAAAAGGGGTGGAGATGTTGCGACATTCATTCATTCTAAATATTCAACTTCAAATAATGTTTGTTTTTTTCTCTAGTGACTTTATTGAATGTATAACAGTCAAATGCCGTCCAAAACACTTATCCGAGTTTAAATATGTCTTCATCTCAAACATTTATGTTACTCCTGGCTGTTATGCCTCAAATCTATCTGATTTTGCTGAAGAATTCACCGAATTCGCCGTTACACATCTCGAAAACTCTTCATCAGTTGTCACTGGAGATTTCAATTTCTGTGATGATTCTTTCCTTGTATCATTAGGTCATGTGAATATTGTTAAATTTCCTACTCGACTTGATAAAACTCTGGATCTTGTGTTTATTAAACGATGAGGAAATATACAAAGCACGCAGACGTGCACCAATAATGAACTCTGATCATTGTAGTATCCGGATATTACCTAAGCTATGCAGCAGATCTCACTCCATTATCCTCTCAAATCTGTCCAGGTAAACACAGCAAAGATGTTACTCACTGGAAAATGTACTCAAACTACGACGCATGTTAAATGACGAAAACTGAGAACTTTTCACCGAACACACACTGGACGATATTATTTCCAATCTGACTGACTTTCTTAAATTCAGCCTTGATGCTTGCTGTCCAAAACCTATGCTTTTCAGAAGAATGGACTGTTTCTCTTTCCCTCATCTCAAAAAGCTTGAAAGAGACTGTTTCGATTCCCGTTAAGTCTCAGTCAGACTGTTTCAAGTTAAATAGCTTCCTGTCGGACATCAGTCAGTGGTCTAAACCAAATGGCCTCATGCTAAATCCCTCAAAATCCTAGATTATTGAATTCTCCTTAAGGCATAAACGAGATCTACAAACACTAGTAAGTACTCATTAAGCCTGTAGCATTGATGGGACTATAATTGAAACTAAGTCTAATGCAAAATACCTCGGACTAGTTCTATATTCCGGACTTCCTTGGTCATCTCATATCCTAACGATTTCTAAGGAAGTGTTTCGTCTAGCCTACTACATTAAGAGACTTAGACTATCTGGAATCACCCAATCTCTACTTTCACAACTTCTCAACTCTCGTATCTTACCGATTCTACTTTACTGCTCCCCATTAGTTTTTCCCGGGCTACTGAAAAAGGACTATACCATCCTGAGTAGGATGTTGAAGGTAGTTAGTAGGACTGGTGGTGTAAAACTCAGTCAGCTCGTCACTACATTAGTAGAAAGCCATCTGAATACATGCGAAAAATGGTCTAAAACCATAGTCGCCGACCCCCAACACCCCCTCTATACCCAACCCTCTCCTTGTATCTCATCTGGTAGAACCAGAAATCTGTATAAAATAATATATGTTCATAGAACCAAGTATAGGAACTCAGTGATACCACATTAGGGCCCGTATTCTCTTAGGGACAGAGACAATGTTAAGCACGAAACCTATGACTTGCTTTGTTGTCAATAACATAATTTCTGCTCTTTTATTCCTCACTAATTTGTATTCTGTAGTGAACACCTTCTTAAACATACTTAGCTACCTAAATTAATAACTTTGGCTTACTTTTGCTTTGTATTTAACTCTATTCCTTCTTTTGTGTATCTACTAGTTCCGACTATATTAGAACTATGAGTGTCACAAAATTGTCCTGTCTTTAGCCTTCATGTAATCTTAGTTTTTTGGTTGTTTTTGTTCTGCAATACTAACTGACAATCTTGGTTGTGAATACCATTATTACTATCTTAAAAAACTTTGTATCATGCATGATTACTCAAACTACCACTTCAAACACCGCATTAGAGCTGACAATAATAAAACCCTGAAATGTTTATTTTATGATTGTTTAATGTTGTTCAATTAAATTAATCTGTTCATGCGATAAACATTCTTAATAGCATTTCATAACCTTTTGTATGATATAGTTTTACTGTTCACCATGCTTAATCGTATCATAGCTTCCACTACCCAATACTGAGATATTATTTATTATGTTGTTTATCTTCCATTCTACTTCTTGGTATTTTTTTCGTATTTTTTTGCTAATTTGTGCTTTTTGTTTTTTCTTGTTGCTGTTTTTCATATTTATTTTTTGAAATACTCCTTTTAAGCGTGTGATAAATTTAGATGCAATATTGTAGATAAGTGCTAAAAATTCCACACCGTACCACTAGTACTGTTTCTGGAATAAAGAATATTATTATTATTATTATAGTGATTTCGTCTTGGGAAGAATAAATCATGAATAGTGTGCAGGTGAACAGAACATTTATGTTACTCCTGGCTGTTATGCCTCAAATCTATCTGATTTTGCTGAAGAATTCACCGAATTCGCCGTTACACATCTCGAAAACTCTTCATCAGTTGTCACTGGAGATTTCAATTTCTGTGATGATTCTTTCCTTGCATCATTAGGTCATGTGAATATTGTTAAATTTCCTACTCGACTTGATAAAACTCTGGATCTTGTGTTTATTAAACGATGAGGAAATATACAAAGCACGCAGACGTGCACCAATAATGAACTCTGATCATTGTAGTATCCGGATATTACCTAAGCTATGCAGCAGATCTCACTCCATTATCCTCTCAAATCTGTCCAGGTAAACACAGCAAAGATGTTACTCACTGGAAAATGTACTCAAACTACGACGCATGTTAAATGACGAAAACTGAGAACTTTTCACCGAACACACACTGGACGATATTATTTCCAATCTGACTGACTTTCTTAAATTCAGCCTTGATGCTTGCTGTCCAAAACCTATGCTTTTCAGAAGAATGGACTGTTTCTCTTTCCCTCATCTCAAAAAGCTTCGAAGAGAAAAAGAGAAGCTTTACAAGACGAAGAATAGATCTGGTCTTAGTAGGATAAACATCCAAATTAAATCCGAAATCAAGAGTCTAAACGATATTTATCACCAAAGAATATTGTCTTGCTAAAGTCCAGGAAATATGTGTAAGCCTTTCAGTGAAATTACAGGTTGCGGTAAGCATAATATTTGTGCCCCTTCTATTGATGTAAATACTCTCAATAGATCTTTTATCCGCCCTCCAAATGTCTCTTTTAGCTCCAATGTAACTAATAACATGATCAGTTACTTTCAGAGTTTCAATACTTCTGATGTTCTTAAATGTTTTAAATCTCTTAAACCTTCCCAGAGTCTAGGGCCTTGATGGTATACGTGCCATTTTTCCAAGGAAATGTGCTAACATTTTCAGTAACCCACTTACAAACATTTTCAATTCTTCATTTTCCAGTAATGTTGGACTTTCTCTGTGGAAAGATAGTAAAATCACCCCTGTACCCAAGTCTGGTTCTGGAAATAGTGTAAAGTTTAGACCTTTTTGGTATCACCTCTCCCTTTTTGAAACTTGTGGAGAAATTATTCTTACAAAAATTTGTTGCCTTCCTAAGCTTCTCAAATGATTCAAGGCAGTTTGCTTTGGATACGGAAGCGTATGTGTGAAGCAGACTACAATGGGGTTAACAGACATCAGTTTACTCACGATACCGAATCACGATGTGCAAAGAACATAATAGTTCGAAGTGGATTTCTGCATACGGACACCATTTCCAATTGCGTTAGGATATTATCTAGTATTGTTGTCATTATTTGTGTCACGCGTTTTACTATTATTCGTGAAGCCTTGGATTTTTAAGGGGTTTAAACGTATCACTTTAGCACATATGCATTTCGTACTGTTCCGTAAAGTCGTCTCTAGCAGATAAATCGATTACCAGTCCCCTTTCATCTCCTCCTCAAAACCCTCCTTAGCACACAACTCCAACCGAAGGGGAACAAGTCCTCCCGACAGCAGAAGCAGTCAAGTGATGGTGTGGCGCCCGACCTCATTCAACCGCCTCATCGCCTGCATTTAAAAACGACAGTGCTCAGACAAATCGTTTAGGAAAACTCGCACTTTCAAATTTGTCCCATTCAAAGATGAAGATCCATGTAGCTGTTGTTGTTTTGTTGATGATGGTTTGTTTGTTGGCTGGTTGATGTGTTAAGCGTAAACCACCCGCGAAATGATTGTAGGCAATCACGGAATATCACTTTCCACATAAATCCTTCAGCATTTCCATTTCATCTCATTCTGTTCCTCAGTACAATGATACAGAGTGCTAACTGAAAATTAAGATACAGACATTTGATCAATGGATGCTCTGTGTTTGCTTACCAGTCATCTATGCTCATATTGTCACGGTAACTATAATCAAGTGTGCAGACAGAAAGATGAATGTAAGTCGATGTATGCTCAATTTGAACATTACAAATTCAGACGAATTTAATAAGATGGCCTTCAACTTGGACGTTAGTGACTGAAAAAGTCCGGGTATGCGAGTTACTCGTGATGAAATGACACATTCGTTGAAGTGTGGCACAGACTTCCCTTCAATGGATTGTGACGCACTGATGTGTATAGAATTGGTGAAAGTAACTATTGTGCTGCCAAGAAGACATCATTTCCAAATAAATGAATTCACATGCTGTGATTTCTGACGTTTCAATGTATATGAATACACAGGCTTCTTTCATCAATGCACGTCATTTGTAAATGGCAGCATGAGTAGAAGCAGAAAGCGGGATGTAAAATCACCAGGTATGTCAATGTGAATGTCTATCTCAATGTCTGCTTATTCTTGTTCACTCAACAAATTCATCAATCCCATTTCCATTTGGATATACATGAAGATAGGCAGAACTATGACATAACAAGGAAAGGTAATAGCACCAACACTAATTCCATTCATCCAAACAGTCACTCGTATAAGAAGGAACCCACTCACATATCTGATTCATGTCTGTTCAGATGCACACTATTCATGATTTATTCTTCCCAAGACGAAATCACTATAATAATAATAATAATATTCTTTATTCCAGAAACAGTACTAGTGGTACAGTGTGGAATTTTCAGCACTTATCTACAATATTGCATCTAAATTTATCACACGCTTAAAAGGAGTATTTCAAAAAATAAATATGAAAAACAACAACAAGAAAAAACAAAAAGCACAAATTAGCAAAAAAATACGAAAAAAATACCAAGAAGTAGAATGGAAGATAAACAACATAATAAATAATATCTCAGTATTGGGTAGTGGAAGCTATGATACGATTAAGCATGGTGAACAGTAAAACTATATCATACAAAAGGTTATGAAATGCTATTAAGAATGTTTATCGCATGAACAGATTAATTTAATTGAACAACATTAAACAATCATAAAATAAACATTTCAGGGTTTTATTATTGTCAGCTCTAATGCGGTGTTTGAAGTGGTAGTTTGGGTAATCATGCATGATACAAAGTTTTTTAAGATGGTAATAATGGTATTCACAACCAAGATTGTCAGTTAGTATTGCAGAACAAAAACAACCACAAAAGTAATATTACATGAAGGCTAAAGACAGGACAATTTTGTAATACTCATAGTGCTAATATAGTCGGAACCAGTAGATACACAAAAGAAGGAATAGAGTTAAATACAAAGCAAAAGTAAGCCAAAGTTATTAATTTAGGTAGCTAAGTATGTTTAAGAAGGTGTTCACTACAGAATACAAATTAGTGAGGAATAAAAGAGCCAAAATTATGTTATTGACAACAAAGCAAGTCATAGGTTTCGTGCTTAACATTGTCTCTGTCCCTTAGAGAACACGGGCCCTAATGTGGTATCACTGAGTTCCTATACTTGGTTCTATGAGCATATATTATTTTATACAGATTTCTGGTTCTACCAGATGAGATACAAGGAGAGGGTTGGGTATAGAGGGGGTGTTGGGGGTCGGCGACTATGGTTTTAGACCATTTTTCGCATGTATTCAGATGCCTTTCTACTAATGTAGTGACGAGCTGACTGAGTTTTACACCACTAGTCCTACTAACTACCTTCAACATCCTTCTCAGGATGGTATAGTCCTTTTTCAGTAGCCCGGGAAAAACTAATGGGGAGCAGTAAAGTAGAATCGGTAAGATACGAGAGTTGAGAAATTGTGGAAGTAGAGATTGGGTGATTCCAGATAGTCTAAGTCTCTTAATGTAGTAGGCTAGACGAAAACTTCCTTAGAAATCGTTAGGATATGAGATGACCAAGGAAGTCCGGAATATAGAACTAGTCCGAGGTATTTTGCATTAGACTTAGTTTCAATTATAGTCCCATCAATGCTACAGGCTTCATGAGTACTTACTAGTGTTTGTAGATCTCGTTTATGCCTAAAGGAGAATTCAATAGTCTAGGATTTTGAGGGATTCAGCATGAGGCCATTTGGTTTAGACCACTGACTGATGTCCGACAGGAAGCTATTTAACTTGAAACAGTCTGACTGAGACTTAACGGGAATCGAAACAGTCTCTTTGAAGCTTTTTGAGATGAGGGAAAGAGAAACAGTCCATTCTTCTGAAAAGCATCTGTTTTGGACAGCAAACATCAAGGCTGAATTTAAGAAAGTCAGTCAGATTGGAAATAATATCGTCCAGTGTGTGTTCGGTGAAAAGTTCTCAGTTTTCGTCATTTAACATGCGTCGTAGTTTGAGCACATTTTCCTGTGAGTAACATCTTTGCTGTGTTTACCTGGACAGATTTGAGAGGATAATGGAGTGAGATCTGCTGCATAACTTAGGTAATATCCGGATACTACAATGATCAGAGTTCATTATTGGTGCACGTCTGCGTGCTTTGTATATTTCCTCATCGTTTAATAAACACAAGATCCAGAATTTTATCAAGTCGAGTAGGAAATTTAACAATATTCACATGACCTAATGATACAAGGAAAGAATCATCACAGAAATTGAAATCTCCAGTGACAACTGATGAAGAGTTTTCGAGATGTGTAACGGCGAATTCGGTGAATTCTTCAGCAAAATCAGATAGATTTGAGGCATAACAGCCAGGAGTAACATAAATGTTTGAGATGAAGACATATTTAAACTTGGATAAGTGTTTTGGACGGCATTTGACTGTTATACATTCAATAAAGTCACTAGAGAAAAAAACAAACATTATTTGAAGTTGAATATTTAGAATGAATGAATGTCGCAACATCTCCACCCCTTTTCTTTCTGGAGCATAGTCGGTCTTGTCTAAGCAATGTGAAACCATTTAGAGAAACCAGGTTTTCATCATAAAGTTCATGGAGCCATGTTTCTTGTAATGGAACAATCGCCGTATTATGATAAGTATCAGATAATAAGGTAGACTGGAGATGCATACTTTTGTTGGGAAGTGACAATAACAGGAATAGTTGTGCGACATAGGGTGTCTGTTTGAGAGCACGTTGCCAACCACCGTGATTTTTTCTCTCAGTCTTGTTAGATGCATGAAAGCCATATGGTTTGAAACGCTAATGAATTCATTACTGTATTTCATAAGATTTGTGATCATATTTTGTTAACATTGAAAATGAAAACATGATGTATTAGATGCAAAATCTAGATATACGGAATGAAAGCCCAGGTTTCAAAGAAGCCGCCAACATATCCTAGTACAATCAACCTAAGCTTCACAACCTAACTTCTCGTATTTCAGGCCAAATACACCTTCATTGTTCGATGGTTTTTTTTGTCAAACCACTAATTTGTGAATGATGTGGTGTCCTTCTAATCCTCACAATGCTAAACTGCTCCAGTTGGATATAGCTAATTTGCCTTTTTAATGAGGACACTGATGTGTGGATGTCATTGTCCGTACGACATGGTCTGTGAGGACTCAGCACTCTCATCGCTCGACTGTAGCTACCCATCATCATCATCAGGCACTGATTGCTAGTAGTTGTCTATGTGAAAGTTTTACTGAATATAGAAGGCAAATAATGTACAGTGCTTGTTAATTAATTTCACATATTCTCGTTAAAATAAAAAATAAAAAGGAAGTTCACGATTAATTAGAAATTTTGACTGAGTCACAAATTCTTTTGTGCGTTGCTACATCCATCTATGTGCACAACTCAGTGTGAGTGACCTCCATCTACATGAATTCAATGGTTGTTTATGTGCCAACAAAATATATTCAATATCAATTCTATTCATCTTGGTGAATAAACAGCAGATAATTTGTGATTCTGTTATCTCAGTTATTTTATGGTTCTGATCATGCGTTATACTCGTGTTGATGATCAGTTCAGTTTAACTCTGTTTGAGACATTTCTCTTCGTCACCACTTGCTCTTCTAAATATAGTAGGAGTAAATAAGTGTCTTACACATGAATAATACTACTAGGATTATGACAGCAGTAGTGCTTAAGTGTTTTGTCATGTTATATGTATTGAGAATTGAAAGATTTCAGATAGGTTGACCAATTGTTTTGTCGGCAATGTGTGCACTTTGAGAATGATGAACAACGAGTTGAGCGTTGGTCTGATGCTGAGAGGCAGGGAATTCCTGTTGGCTTTGAATCACTTTGCCAGAAAATGTTGATCGTTTGGAGGACAATGAAGTGCAGATATGTAACGAAACAGTATGTTTTACTTAGAATCAAAGGAACATCAACGATAATAATTACCATCATTTCTTTCTCTACAATGCCACTGAAAATAAAGAGAAAAGAAATTCTAAAATCGCATCGACACATAGAATAACCTTCGAAGGTCTAATGAATTAGTATTCTCTATTCTACATGGCGTAAACACGAGTGTCCATATTTGTATTCCAAAGTACCCACATCCAACTTGCAGCAGCTATGCTTTAGTAGGATTAGAAGGGCACCACGTCATCCACAAGTTAGTGGTTTAACAGGGAAAACAACTGATCACTGAAGCTGTGTCTGGCCTCAAGTACCGGAAGTTGGAGGCAAAGTTTACATTGATTGTACTAGGACATTATGCTTTCATCCTGGGAAGAATAAATTTTGAATAGTCAGGAGTTGGACCCAGTCTTAGTGAAACGGACATAATTGTGAAGCAGAAGCGAAAGCATCCGTTGAAGACGACAGTAGCCATTTTACAACAGATTTTCAAATCGAAGGCTCTTTGTGAATTTCTCATATATTTTGTCATCAGCCTACATGATGCTGTCGAATAAACAACTGTGCTATCTAATACCACTCCAGATTGAGTGATAAGTTCTTTTAACTCCACCACTAGCGTTTTCATAACTTCGAACCATCAAAATCATTTAATCTGAGAAGAATGTTTTCGGTGAATTTGTATGAAGTGTTGGTTGATGCTTCTTCTTTTATTCTCATTTCACGATATATTTGACGGTAGGTTAACACTTTTCTATAATCCGGTCATTTCAGTGTCACGATTTTCGTATTAGCATTAAGCGTGGTTCGTGTGGGGACATCAGGGCCTTGTACTCATATACGGACCTCATTTATGAGGCTCACTTATCCCATGATCCGAGGCCTTCGTGATGATTTTCCGAAATATTGCCCAAACAATTTTAAGACAATATTTGGGGGGAATATTTAGATGATTCTTAAGATAATCATGTTTTTTTCTAGGGAGTTGTTTTGAAAACCCCGATGAGATGATACATTTTTTTATGCAGGTGGATAAGTGTTTCTAAACATGCATCTACTGAAGTGGCACTACACACATAAGTGATGATCTGTGAAACACTTCACTTAGATGCCGTATAGATGATGTCGTGTCTGGTAGCTTGAATGAAGCAGTTTCGATATGTTTAGCATCAATGAATTGAGTGTCTTACTGATATGTCTAGTCTCATACATTGTTGCCGGCAAGATAAATTTAAGATAGTTTGCCTACACTGATCACGCTCGCAATTTGAAGAATGTGGAAATCTCCACGAATGGATGAGTTGTCATCTATGACCAGGCAAAGACTGTAGAGAAACAATAAATCAGAACTAAAAATCTGTATACTTTTAAAACTCTGATGCCTTCCACTGCTCCCTACACCCGATATGTGAGTGACATTTTTATGCGTCAAAGTTGTCACTGACATCAAGTTCAGTAAAGTAATTGCCGACAAAGAAAGTTATAATATTAGGATTTCCATGCACCTGAAAGCCATTTCGTGACTGTATGGAGGTTTCGCATGTCTTAACCTGCTTACCTACGTTTGGATGTATGCCAATTTGACCTCATGATGGATACTGTCAAAAACTTACACCAACGTCTTCGATGATGGCCTCTTCTTCCATGCGAAGGAACTCACGAATCTGCCACATAACAAAGTGTGCACATCCAGCCTACAAGATGATCACATAATCATCTAACCTCTGCGTATTACTCTCATGCACCATTATCCGTACCTTCCGTCACAGTAAAGAGGAAAAAACCCAATGGCATTCTGTATCACGGCTTAGTGACAACAATCCAGTTGAAGTAATAAATCTGAACAATATGGACTTCTGATCAAAAGACAAGGAAATGCACTCACTAGTTAATCACTGATGAGCATCGGATTGTCAGTGAAATATACAAGTGCTTTCCAAGTCCTATTCAGTGCTGCTCAATTTCCTGACACTTTCCAGAAAAACTGACTGTTATTTAATTGCGTAGTATTCGTGGTTTTGTTTACCGTTGGAACTCATGACTTGCATTTTGTCGTGTTAGGCTGATTTCATAAGGATGTGTTCGCATCTCACTCATGGAGTCATAGTGGATGTAGAAATGTGGTGAATATATCTACCTATCAGCAAAACAAAAAGTACATTGGAACTGATGCGTTTCATGTCACCTAGACATGAGTTAAGTATGAAAGTGAATAGCTGACTGGCTGCCTGGTTTCAGAAACCGCATATTTCTCATGGTTTCCTTTGCTTCTTTTTGACGTGTTTTATATCAGCGAATATTAGTCTGGTCCAATTTTCCAACTTTCCCTACACTTATTGATTATTTGTCTATGCAAACAACAGTCATTAAATGCACATCAGAATCATACAATAAGTTAACTGTGAAACGCGTATAAGATGGGATGGATCCATAGTCACCTATTTTGGAATATGCCTGGTCAATGAGAACATGAGATGAAACGTGGTGAAATAATTTGATGGTGTATATATATCTCAGTGCAAATAGCCAACAAAACTGCAGATTTCATTTGTGAGTGTATTTAGTGTTTTGTGGTACAACATGAACAGTATAGAAAAGATAACAACGAATAGGGTTGATTAAACATGTTTTAAGGGTGAAAATATAGACAATAATAATGTTTTCCGAGTTTGAACAAGGTTTGATGTCAGTTAGGAAATCATCGAAACCAGAGAATACCGGATAACCAATTCCTCCTAGTCTGGAACTCATCGACATTACGCATCCAGTACCTTCTGGTTTCAAGTCAAGTCCGCGTAATATTCAAAACCTGGGACTTGATTCACTGTCCAGCTCCTGAATTCCAACTTCTGACATTTCATGAATTTTAGCGTGACCTACAACCATTGTCATCAGTCGCTTAGATTTCTCAATAGAACTCCAGCAATCTCCTTTCTGTAACAAGTCACTGATGAGCATTAGATTGATTTTCAGTAGTTGATTTATAAGACGTTGATGTCGGTGAAATCAAGCTATGCGGCAGTGACGCTTATCAGTGGTCCTGATAGGAACTGTGAATTTCCAGAATTTAGAATTCATGGACTAGTCATTCAATCGTGTCCCAGTGGCTAATTGGTATACAAACTTGTCTTCTAAATGGGAGCCACTGGGAAAAGAACGAATTTGTGCATAGAGACGAGGACTCACAAAATAATAATAATTTACTTTATTCCAGAAACAGAACTAATAATACAGACTGGAATTCTCAGCAATTTTGCATGTGATTTACTTAAAGTATAAATAAAATTTAAAATTAAAACAAAAGTAACTAGGGGAATTTGTCCACGTTTACGATATAAAGTCAAAAATATTCGAAGCACAAACTGAAATTATTAAATATGATAATAACATTAACAGTGAGTTTGTTTCAAACATTATTGGCGATTCAGTTTGGAAACTTTAGCATGTTATAGATTATTGGATCTAATGTTCTGTTGATATATTGTTGTAAAGGGAAAGACAAAATAACAGTTGTAACACAGCTAAAATGATGTTCACACTTATGAAAAATAAATAAATTGAAACAAAAATTGAGAGGATTATAAATATAAGAAATACAATATCAATTTAGTTTGGTACTGTAAGAGTGGAAGAAATGGTTTATTTGGTAGTGCGAAGAAGGTTAGTTAGTTCATGCTTGAAACTATTTTCATCGCATAAAGTACGTGCCGTGAAATATGGTATAGTGGAATTTTTATACTTAGACGTACGTGCATAAAGTCATCTAAAAAGACTTCTTGTTTTACACCAGAAGGCACACGGTTGGAGCTGCAGGTAAATTCGATGTTCACAGCCTGACAAATTTCCTTTGCCAAATTTGTTGCATGACATCAAGTGCTTATCAGTGACAATGTCAACGATATGGCCCAATGAGATACCACTCGTCTCACTGATAGACAGTCTTCAGAGTTCTACGAAGTATGATATAGTCTTTCTTAAGCAATTCAGCAAAGAATAAGCAAGGGTGAACAGTAAAGAAGGATAGGTAAAATAGACGAGTTGACAGACTGTAAGAGGAGTGGTTGGGTTGTGCCTGAATGCCTCAACTTCTTGATGTAAAAATTCACACAAAATATTCTTTGGGAAATCGCTAAGACTTGGGAAGACCAGGATAGGTCAGAAGAAAGAATTAATCCAAGACACTCAACTTCAAACTTGGTTTCTATATCAATATCATCAATTTTGCAAGGGTCATATGAACCGATGGCTTCATTTAACTTTCGTTCACATCAGAAACTGAAATTGACAGTCTGACATTTGGAAGGATTTAGTTTTAGGCCGTTAAACGAAGAGCATTTACTAATTCCTGATAGAAAGCTATTCATCTTAGTACAGTCAAGGTGGGAGTTAACAGACATTGAAATATTTAGATCGTCCGCATACTTAACACAGTTTATTTCATGAGAATGAGGGAAGTCATTCCAGAAGTAAGAGAAGATGAAGGAGAGAGACAGCTCCTTGGGTGACACCAGCCTCAGTAAGCAAAGAAGTGGTAGATTTTCCTTACATACAATGTACTGCTATCTTGCTGAGAAGTAGGAATGCGACCATTTGACAACCCAACAGTCATTTGAGTTTCAGCAAGCTTGTTTAACAAAATGTAGGTAATGAGTCGAAAGCAGATGTGTAATCTAGGAAGGTGCAGCGAACAAATTTATCCCTCTTGTATAAGCTGCAGAAAATGTTATGGTACAAGACTGTAACTGCATCTAAATTACTTCTGCTGTGTTTATAAGCGAATTGTTTGGGATCACTAAGGGCTTTTAGTGAAGGTTGAAGAATAAGTAAGAGTAACGTTTCCCTAGTTTTTAGAAAAGGAGAGGTTATAAAAATAGGTCTAATTTTGAACATGTTCCAGTGGACCACTTAGGTATGGGTACATTTTTAATGTCCTTCCAAACGACTGGCACGACATTTCTGGAAAAAGATTCATTAAAGAAGTCCATGAGAGGATAGCACAGGACGTCTGCACATTTTTTAAGAATAACACTAGGCAAACTGTCTGGACCCAGGCTGGAAGAAGAATGGTTCAGAGACTGAAGACATTTTAGAACATCATCTGTATTGAAACCAGGGAAGCAAGTTTCATTAACACTTCTAAAACCAGAAAGTTTGGCATTTGTGGGAGAATATATGAAAGACTCATTTAGTGTGCAAACATCAAAGGAATAATGAATACTATTCATCTGCTTACCACCAGTAATTTCTTTGAAAAGTTTCCATATATTAGACGCATTTTTTCAGGATATAAAATTTTGGTTGTAAATTGAATTCAACCTGTGCATTTCAGATTTTATTAGGATGTCAATTCTTTTCAAACCAGTATTGTCCTTCATTTTATATAGCTTTTCTTTTTGTCTGCGTAGCTTTTTAAGTTGATGGTAGGAGCGACGGTCAAATCTGATGAAGAGCTTTTCTCTGGGACAACAAGTGTCAAGACAAAATTTGAGATAACTTGTAATATCAGAGATTGTGACATCAAGAGAGTCTTCATTAAACAGGTCCCACCTTGTGCCTTTGAGCATGTCCTTAAGATTCTGAACATTCTCCATAGAGTAACATTCATGTACAGTTTTCTTGGAAAGCTGTGAAAAGTTCTCTTGTATAACTTTCCATAAATTTTAACAATAACAATAACAATAACAATTTCGCTTTATTCCAGAAACAGTACTTGTGGTACAGTGTGGAATTTTCAGCACATATCTACAATATTGCATCTAATTTCATCATACATTTAAAAGGAGTATTATAAAAAAAAATATTTAAAAAAACAAAAAAGAGACAATAACAACAAAAAACCAAAAAGAAACACAGAAATAACAAAAAAAATGCAATAAAAAATACCAAGTAAAAAGGAAGATAAACACAAATAATCAAAAAATATTTCAGTATTGGTTAGTGGAAGCTACCCGTACAATAAAATGATCTGAGTTGAACAGTGGGGCTCTTTTACGAGCTTCGTATATCTCACAGTCATTTATGAATACAAGATCGAGAGAATTGTCCAGTCTGGTGGAAATGTTAACAATTTTCATGACTGACCTAGAAATGTGAGAGAGCTGCAGTCACATGAAATAAAATCACCTGTCACTATGGACAATGAGTTTCTAAAATAGGCGGCAGAGAAAATAGTGAATTCATCTGCAAACAAAGATAGTTCTGAAGTGCTACAACAGGGAGTGACAGAAATGATTGTGATATAAATGAATTTGTACTTAGATTGGTGTTTAGGTCGACATTTGACAGTTAAACAGTCAGTATTATCATCTGAGAATATAAAACAGACGATATTGGCAACGGCCCACTGAAAATTGATGAAAGAAGCAACACAATCAGCTCGCTTCTTCCTTGTCTTGTCTGTACATATTAAAAAAACCATTCAGTAAGATTAAATTGTCATCATATGAATCATGGAGCCAAGTTTCTTGAAGCGTTATTACACTTCTTTTACGGGAAATATTTGAACATAATACAGCATCCAAGTAATCAATCTTGCTGGATAATGACCAGCAATTTGTGTTCATAGTCACAGAAACAGTCATCTGATGCATTGGAGTACACTTTAAGGATCTTTGCCACCCACCATGATCCTTTTTCAAGTTCACTTGAAAATATCTTCAATAAACTAATTTCAAAATTATTACAGGCAATTACAGGCAAATATTGATGAAAACAATATATTAAGAATATGTCTTCAAGGCTTGCGACTTCACCAAAGTTTAGCTTGACCTTGGCTGTCACTAATCTCAGAGTCATTGTCCGTCACACCAAATCAAATCAAAATCTGCATCCTGCCTATCACAAGAAGAATAATTTCTATGGGGTTCTCCAAGAGAAAAGAAACCCACCAATGACATAGTTCAACCACCCACAAAGAATCTCATTCGCTGGAGACTGACAAATCAAGCCTATAAAAGATGAGACGCTTGAGAAGGAAGTCATTCAGCAAAATGAAGATTACTTACTTGATCTGCATTGTGTCGTTGGTTGTCTTTCGAAATGTCGGTGAGTGACAGTGTAAAAGTGGCAGTTGCATTGTTAGCTCCTCGTGTTTGTCAAATGTGTGAAATGCATTGATGTTTCAGATGTGTATTCGGTCTACAGTTGGAAATCCAATATAGTTTACAGTGTATAAAAGACATTTTGAATTCCACAGAATGCACATTGCGATGAACACGTTTAAACTGTACATTATTTCAGAGTCCCTATGCCAACACCATACATTCCCACACGTTAACGTAGCAGTCACGTGATCTTCTATTTGTTCATCAAATTTTGTGTCCACTTTATGTTTTCAGCAGCCGAAGCTGAAGAAACTTTGACAAGCGAGAACGGTAAGTCACGTTTTGAACACTCACATATCAATGATGGTTGTACTCATTCGAAACACGTTCAGGGCATCGATATTCGTAGGTTTGAGACGGTTGGAAATATCCAACTGCATGCATTTGTGTTGTTTCATTTACATGTATTCTGAGAGCTAATCAATATTTTGTACGAATTTCAAATTGTCGTCATTCAGCTACAGAGACGACGACAATTCTGGACGACGCTGGTAAGTCATATTTATGCAATAAGTATCTGAGGAGTATAAACCACTGAAATGTTATCAAATATTCTGTCAATCAGCTAAGAACTCAATCTCATCAAACTTGATATTATCACATGAGTGAGCGCATTGGTGGATTGGTAACAGTCACTTGATGCTTTCATGGCCACCAGGTTTCAAAATTTCAGTTGCATTTTTAGTTTGACGAGGTGGAGTTGCGAGCCGTCTTTACCCGCGGAAAGTGAACAAGTAGAAGTGTCCCGAGTGCGTCAGTTTAGTGTCTAACCCCTACCGCTTGAGTGGATGGCGGTCATTCTATGCTCCACAGTCAGTCTGTAATACGAAGATTACTTACTTGATCTGCATTGTGTCGTTGGTTGTCTTTGGTAATGTTGATGAGTGACGGTGTAAAAATGGTGGTTGGATTGATCGCTCCTCGTGTTTCTCAAATTTGTGAAATGCATTGCTGTTTGAGATGTGCCTTCGATCTAGAGTTGGAAGCGAAATATTGTCTTTAGTGTAATATTTTGGCTGTGTGAGATTTTCTACTCCACAGCATGCACATTGCAGTTAACAAGTTTAAACTCCACATTTTATCACAGTTCGTGTGCTCACAGCATACATTCACACAGGTTAACGTAGCAATCGCGTGATTTTCTATTTGTTCAACACATTTTTTTCCATCTTTTGTTTTCAACAGTTGCTGTAGAAGAGACTTTGACAGTCGAGGATCGTGAGTCTCGTTTCTAACAATCACATATTAAGGCTGGTTGTGCTAATGCGCAAGAGGTTAATTGTATTGGTATTCGTAGGTTTGAGGCAGTCATAACTGTCTGACTGCGTCCATTTGTATCGTTCTATTAACGCGCCCTTTGACAGCTAATCGATATTTTGTATGAACTTCACTTTTTTTTCTCATTTAGTTGAAAATCTGCAAAATTTTATGCGAGCCACTGGTAAGACTTAGTTATGAGAAAGTTTGTTTTCGCAATGTATTTCCCTTATATTTTGTGAAGGTTACTGTCAACGAATTTCGCACTCATTCTTCTCAAGCTTGATATTTTCACGTGATTCCGGATAATATTTGCTTTCATATATCTCTGTTCATTCTGGTTTTCTCCTCTTCAATTTTTGTAGTTCATTCATTTCAAGAGAACTTTGTGAGGTTTTTAAGTATGTTTTGCTTTTTCACGCTTTTCTTTTGACCTTCTCGATATCAATTTCATCGTTATTTCTTCATTTGCACTGCAAGCGAGAATTCGCATGTTGAATTCTTCTTCTTCCGATTCCATTGCCACAACTCTTGATGTTAATAATGAAAGGTGTGCCGGTGAAAATTATATGACATGATGAGCACAAGTTAATTGCTTGTTAGTCAAAACGATTGTTTCCCACATATTGGCATATATGTAAATATATATATGCTTATCTTTTTGCATATGTAGGATATTTCATTCGTTATTATTCATCCCAATCAAAGGGAACCTATTGGATCAAAACTCGTAGGGAGAATCTTATGATTTGCTCAATGTCTTTCTTTGTACGTGATAGGGTATGGATGCGTTTCCACCTGCAATATTAAAGACAGTTTGTAAATACTGTCAACATTGAAATCCAATGAGTTAAATTTCATTCAGTCAGTATGAGTCTTTTGCCAGGTAGTGCACAATTTATGCTGTTAGTCATCACAAATATAAACACTCTTTCTTCTCGTATACAGAATCCTTCTTCTGGACAAGAGTAGCAGCTCCAGGTAAGTGACTTTGATTACCGATTGTTTAAAAAAACCATGCAGCATGTTGACTTTTCTCTGATTACGAAGTATAAACATAAGTGTGAAAATTCAGTTGATTCATTCATAACTGGAGTTATTAGTGATGAGTCACAGTGGAACGTGATCGCCAACTCTGTTATTAACATGGTAATCCGCTGTATTCTATGGGTTCTGTATTGCAGTTGCTCGAGTATGCAGTAACGGTGTATTACTGATCGCCTGCCCTACTGTTTCTCTACTGAGAAAACAAGGAGGGATGACTGTGAATGCAAAGATTTATGTCTGCCATTCATAGAGTCATATATTCATTGCACTTGTTTGCACTTGCTCATTCAAGAAACGCTAGTGTAGAAAATACCAGCTCTCAGCAATACATATCAGTTCGAACTCTGTTGTGTTCTGGGCATATCTGCATTGTTATATTCAGCTTCGACAGAAAATAATGCTCCACAAGAAATTCGTTTGTTCAAAAGTTATGCATATCTCAATGAATCCTTTATTTTCAGTACTCAGCTCACTCGGTCTCAATCAAACATGTAAGCTTTCTTGATAATGATTCTTGTTCAACCTGTCATTTGGATGTTATCATGTTATCACTGATGTACTCTTGCAAGTGTTATAGCAGTTTGATGAAAAAGATGGGTTATGCGGCAGAATTTCGCTGGATGTAATCCCCACCCAGTGGTTATTCCAATGCCAACAACGTCACACCCAACTACGGTATGTATGAATGATGTTGCACCGTAGTACCAAGTAAATGTGCACATTGAGGTGAAAAATATTTTATTATGTGTGGACAGATTCGAGACAGCTATGTGAGTAGGTTTCTCCATATACGAATGACTGTTTGGATGGATGGAATTAGTGTTGGTGCTATTACCTTTCCTTGTTATTGCATAGTTCTGCCTATCTTCATGTATATCCGAATGGAAATGAGATTGATGAATTTGTTGAGTAAACGAGAACAAGTAGCCATTCACATTCACATTGACACATCTGATGATTTTACATCCCGCTTTCTGCTTCTACTCATGCTGCCATTTCCAAATGATGTGCATTGATGAAAGAAGGCTTAGTATTCATATACATTGAAACGTCAGAAATCACACCATCAGGGACTCATTTATTTGGAAATGATGTCTTCTTGGCAGCACAATAGTTACTTTCACCAATTCTATACACGTCAGTGAGTCACAATGCTTGAATGGAATTTTCTGTCACACTTCAACGAATGTGTGATTTTATCTCGAGTAACTCGCATACCCGGACTTTTCAGTCACTAACGTTCAAGTTAGAAGCCATTTTATATAATTCATCTGAATTTGTAATGTTCAAATTGAGCATACATCGACTTACATTCATTTTTCTGTCTGCACACTTGATTGTAGTTACCGTGACAATATGAGCACAGATGACTGGTAAGCAAACACTGAACATGCACTGTTTACATATCTGTATCTTATTTTTGAGTTAGCACTCTGTATCATTGTATTGAGGAACAGAATGCAATGAAATGGAAATGCTGAAGGATTTCAGTGGAAAGCGATAATCAGCCTGACATTTTTTGATGACCTTCAATCATTTTGAGGGCGGTTTATACCAACACACCAACCAACCAACCAACAAACCAACATTACCATTAACAACAGTTACAGGTTTCCTAAAAGATTTGGCTGAGGAGTGTCGTTTTTAAATTCAGGTGACACGAATGAGAACGTGAAACCCAGTTTGAATTGGAAATGTGAGACAGATTTAAATCACTCTGAAATCAGTTTGCACACATTCTCACATTCAGGTTATAGTGGAGATGGATGGAAGATGGTGTGAGGAGGTGATTGGATGACATCGTGCGCCACTCCATCACTTGACTGCTTCTCTAATCGGGGGGACATGTTCTGCTTCGGATAGAGCCGTGTGCAGGATTTGAGGAGGAGTTATGAGGCGATTGGAAATCCATTAGTCAGCTATAGACGACTGTACGGAACAGTACGAAATGCATATGTGGTATTGAGACGCTTTAACCCCCTTCTAAACCCAAGGGTACACGAATAATAATAATAAAACATGTAACACAAATAGTGACAACACTAATAGAAATTATCATACCGCAATTTGAAATGTTGTCCATATGCAGAAATCCATTTCGAAATATAATGTTCTGTGCACGTCATGATTCGGTATCGTGAAAAAAATGAAGTCAGTTAACCATATTGTAGTCTGCATCAGGCAAACGCTTCGGTTCTAGCTTCCGGAAATACAAGACAGTGTTTCCGAAGTCATCATTAGATGCATTTCCCACAGGCGGTATATATCTCCATTTCCTCTGACACCGTTTGAATAATTATGAGACATTTTGTGTTATGTACCCCATTACACAGAATCTGCTGTCTACTTTTGAGTCTCATATCATCATTTTATTCCTGTTCTTTGCAGATAATGATGCCGTGCATATCGATCAGTTAGAATAGACAATTAGAATTTCGTTCAACTTTCCTAATCAACAATATTCATTACTTTTAACTTAATGTTTTTCTTTTAATAATAATAATTGTTTCGCAATCCCCTCATTGTTCTTATGTTGTAATTCGATAAATACTCAGGTGGATTGGAATAGGATGTGAAATTTTCAGCAGCCGTCACCGTTCATTTGTGAAGACGGTTAATGACGCACATCTCGAGAGAATTAGACACACACACGTTAGTAACAGTGAATATGCATCAAAATAGAACTGCGTATTATCTTCAAGCAGTCAGTGTGAAATGAACTTCCTGGTGAATGAAATGCAGTCACACATCACACTATGGGTACTGAAACGAATCAAGAATTCCAGATTATGGAAGAGGAAGAGATGAAGTACTGAGATATATACCTGGTTAATGATGACGAACTGCTTCGCGACGAAACAGTATTTGGCTTGCTGAGCCTAACGATTGACACAATGGTCAGGTGACGTTGTCACTTATGAGAATATAACTAAAGCACAATCACATGGGTGGTAATATAAAAAATGTAACAAAAGTGAAGCTTGATTTTATAACTGTGGAGAAAATTTTCCATTAACCGTTGATAAGTAAGTTAGTTAACTAGTTCGTGCCTGATATTATTTGCATCACATAACTTACGGGACAAAATTGCTACGTTGGAATCTTTTAGTGAAACGTGCGCGCATACAGTCTCATGAAATGACTTCTTGTTCTACTTCAGGAGGCACAAGGTAAAATCGGCGGATGTAATGCATGTTCACAGACTGATTAAATCTCTTTTTCAAATATAATGCATGAGAAAATATGTCTATCAATGACAACGTCTAGTATATGATCCAACAAGATGCAACTCACTTCATTAACAACCATTAAAGTTCTACGAAGTATGACGTGTTCCTTCTTAACCAATTCAGGGAAGAATAAGGGTGTACAATGAAAGAAGAGTTGGTGAGATGCGAGTGTTGACAATCTGTGAGAGGAGAAGTGAATGAGTTGTACCCGAGTGACTTAAATTCTTAATGTAGAATGTGAGAGGAAACATTGGTTTGGAAATCAATAAGTCGTAAGAAGATCAGAGTAGATGAGAAGAAAGCCTTGGTCAAAGATACCTAATATCAGACTTGATTTCTACTTGTATTAGTATCATGAATTCCACAGCGGTCATGGGAATTCACAGTCTCATTTAACCTTCTCTACTTTCATTTCAATATGAACTGTCTTCTGAGAAGCGTTCTTTTCACGAATCACCTGGAATGATGATGTCCTCTCCTCCTCACTTTTCTTTTCATATGGTTCCCGGTAGCTACTGGTAGGATTCCTGGACAGTCACTTGCTCCAGGCAGTATGTATAGTCTACTACATCTGAAGATTGCCCCGCTTGTGCCAAGATGAGTGATTCGAGAATGAGGTGTCATTGGTGAAGAGATAGTATGTTATCTGTTGGTTGTGTAGAAACAGTTAGACACTACTTAATTCTGTAGAAATCATTTGTGGTCCTCTATAGTAGAAACAACTTGGTTAAAGAGGTATGCAGTCACTCGACCAGTCATTAGTTCCGTCGTTGGCAGGAACAATTCTACTCATCAGTGAAGTGACGATATGAGATGCAAGGAACAGTAACAATCTTAAATCCCAAATGGGCTGATTCAGTAGTTGAGTAATGTTTCACAAATCCATTGGTTGATTAGAATTCAACGAAAATTTAACGAGAGTCAGAGTGAGAATATTAGTGGTTAGGGATAGATATTCAATAGGAGAGTTTTGGGAGAGAATCATATAATTAAGAGACAACATCTCAAGTCGCCTATCCAGTGTTAAGAAACACCAATCTCATTGCAGATTGTATGACAAGTTAAATACATTGCGTATGCAGAGTTCAGGATTCAACAAGTGAATAGCCTTTGCTTCGACTCTCGGAAGAAATTTCATGCATATTCCTCGACAATGTTCAAAAGAATTCTATGGATAATTTGGAAGATGTTCTATAGGTTCAGTTTGTGTTTAAATTCGATCAGTTATTCCAGGATGGAGCTGTGGTGATTGTGTCTTTTCGAATATTTATATCAGCTTGTGGGTGAGTATTTGATGACATGTTGGTAGAGCGTTTGAGGAGTTTGACGGAGAAATCTAGTTCCGCACGAGCAGTTAATTTGATAGGTGTACAGGGCTGAGGCGAGCAGTTGTGGCTTATCCTTCACACTTGTTGTGCATGAACACACCGAATCAATTCGTGACGATGGCTCCATATATTAAAAAATACACCTAAACTAATTCAAAGAAAAATCAGCAGCTCCCTCATTCATATCGAATATTTTGAAACCACGAATGTAAAGATTTGTCAACAATTAAAGATGTTGAAGTGAGGCGGGTATCTTGGCTAGCAACCTATTATGTACTCGTCGATGAGTTGATAGTCCTGAAGCGGAAAGAGGGAAATCAGAAGACCACCAGGTTTACGATGATACTTGTATTTTCCAGACAACGAAAATAAATGTCACACAAGTGTGTAAGTAAAATGGTACGCAATGTACGTAACGTGGGAATAAGTCAGAACAAGAATAAAAAGGCAAGAGTATATATGAAAATGGCTAATACACATGAACCAATAACATAAGGTCTTACCATGATTGGTTGTAATGTCATGCGATAACAAGATCATGAATTGTTTATTTAGTTAGTGGACAGAAAAAAGCATAATGTCAGTTTTAATGGAATATCGATCCATGTACACATAGCAAAATATAACAGACTGTCAAAAACAAAACACACATCATATGGATACGCATCACCTCCCGTTTTGAGAAGATTGATGATTGGTAGCGTGTTTCCCTGGGGGTTTATCTGGAACCGTTGGGCTGGTTGTTCACGTCTGTCGCTTCGTCTGCCTGTTGGGTTTTCGGCTTCGTCCGGAATTGTCTGACATTTTATGTTTCTTGACTGCATTGCATAGAGAATTTAGTGGTACATCAACCAGATGCAAACGATCGAACCAATCAAGTCCCAAAAGATTAAAATCGCTCTTAGTCACGTAACAAATTCCCGTGAATTTGAGATTGCGGAAAGATACAGATCATTTGAGTTCACACATACACACTTCACTTTAATTCATATCAATATGAAATATACTATATTATGCATTTTGATTAAACTGACTTTTCTTGGTGGCCACGGTGTCGACAACATTTAGACTGATCACTGTAAAATGCATAAAGTGGGCTCGAAAAATTGGATCGCTAGTGATTCGTTTATGTCCAGGTATCTTGATTTTATTTCTCTTGGTTGGTTTGATCAGAACGTGTGTATGGCTTCGAAAGACTTTTCCAACGGACCTGAGTATCCTGAATTCGCCAGATGTTCTTTTACCTATCTGTATACAGGCTTGCATCCTCCCAATATAACCATGCTGGATAATGTTCCTGAGCGCATTTTATAAGGAGTTGCAAAGTACAGCCCAATTTTCTCAGATTCACACAAGAGAGTGAACGGGTGTATGCATGCTGAAGTGGCTCATCGCAACAGCAACGTGATGATTATGAAGTTTCTGCAGGATAATAACACAGGTAGGTTGGTGGTGAGGCACGTTTCACTGAGGCGATTCAACAGCCGCCAACGGAGAATTTCAGCTCCAGTATCACTTTTAAAATCAAGGTTGAGTATCAAAATATTTCGAGGGCGACTCGGACCCTTTCAGCGTTCTCGCTGTTTGTAGATTCTTGTCGATAAATCTCAGAGGGAACCCACCCTCCGTCAAAATCACTCCACAATTTCTCGTTTCTCCATCATCTGACTACCAAGTGTTGATTTTCTGGATCTTCGAGGAAGCGGAGTGTAATGTATTTCTCTTTCTACCTGGAGACACACAGTTTTAAAATGTTAATAAAATGTCCATTCTATTTGAATTTTTTCTGTAGATCCGTATTCTTATCTAGTTGTCAGTATTCCTTCGAGTTGAACATCGAGGTAATGAAACGTTGATTCAGATTCAACTTTCCTGAGTGAAGTCAACGTTTAAATGGGTGATACTGACGACTTGGAGCATGTTTAGTTCACAGCAAAGTTCTCACCATAGATAATGGAATCATCTTCAATGTTTCTCTCGTCAACATGTGGCTCGTCGACAGTTGACGATACGAAACTATTTTAGTGGCTAAAAGTCAACCAGTCGACCAATACAGGTACTACTACTAATAATGACACAGAATAGGCGATCGTTAGCGCACACTAAACTCACTACCTATCGCAAACGTCAACGTCGTAAACAAAAGACATCGAACAAACGACTGTGGCTATATAAGAACATTACTGAAACTAAAATCCTCGACCGCAGACAATCCACCAATTTAATATTCGCATTCATTTTCATATTACTCAACTTGAACGTTTTGTCTGGTAGCACACTGCAAGCTTATCAAGAAATCACGAGTCTCAGAAACGTAACCGAATCGAAACATTCTTGTTCTAAAGGTTATTACAGGTTTTCAGTAGGACGAGTAACACAGCACTTGGTCAGCCTGGTACTATTGTAGTCTACATACACTTGAACTCACGCAAAAATTGGTCTTAATCCATAATATCACATGTTGTCACACTTTTCATTCATTAAAAAGTTTATTCGCTCACCTGATTAAGTTGAAACACTCAATGACACTGGTTTCGACACACGTTTTATGTGACAGATATGGTGTTAACCGTGAAAACTATGACTGTTCATGTTATTAACAAGATAAACAGCTCATTGACCTTCGCTTGTTTGTAATTTATTGTGATCAATTACAAGTGATTAAAATTTGTCATTTTCTATACTCTGTAGTGTTTTCTGTCATATTTATTGTTGCTGTTGAGTGACGTAGATTCCATACTGTATGAGATATTGAGAATTCTACCCAACATCATGAGTGGTGTTTGGGGATAAAACATAAACAAACCATCAAACATCAAGAATAAGATGAGGCTATCATTCGTTACATTGATTTTTCTCCACTCACGTAAATTCTTAATGGTATTTGAATGTAAATGATGACAGACACAAATTCAAAGACAACATTCAGATGTTCAGATACTCTATTCATGGACACGTATGCAGGATCTGAGAACCTTCATGTATATGTGTGCGTCGGTGGCACAGTGGTTAGGACTCTCGCCGACCATGTACATGGTCCGGGTTCGAGCCCACGCCGGCGCACACCTGATGTCTATGGTCGGCCTGCAAATTTTGGGCTACCGATATCCATGCTGAAAATTCCATACTTGTACCAAAAATACAGTGTGGAATCAAGCTGTAAATCAAAATAAAAAAAAAAAAAAACACCATGGTCAGTAAGAAACTTTATTAAAAAGACTGTAGTTTTACTGGAATGCACAACAAATGACTGAACCCTTACTTCTTTAGTCAATTTCTATTCTGAAGTGATGGTGGTTCTTATCTACCAAACAATGGCCTCATTGATGCAATCAAGGTAAGAATCATAACCTTCCTATGTTCACTTTTCTCAACAACTGTCTTTGATGGCTTAATACTCAGTATTAGATGACCATTTACTAAGGATAAATAATTAAGCAACTCAGTCGGTGAACAAAGAAAGAACTTATTTCCGAATAAATGTAAAAGTACTAGACACATGCCGGGGAGACTTCCGAGTAACGTCACGCTCCACGACTTCGAGTTGAACAAGAATACGAATCGACCTGTGGCACGTAGGTCAATCGGTAATATAGAGGAGATCGTGTGAAGAGGAAAAGAAAAATGTCGGTCAATTATTGAGCCAGATAATCGTGACGCCAGCGGACAGGATGAAATGGAGATGTGTTGCGGAACGCTCATTCCACTGAGAACCCAAGGGAACAGTAATCACATATCTAATGAAACTGTAGGTGGGGTGGTGTTTCAGAAGGGCATACGAAATAAAAACTGGAAAGAAGTAACTAGTGAGTGTGGTGTGTCTTATTTAGGACTAAAGTCATCCAAGTAAATGAACACACAATATTCATGTACACTGATTGAATCTAGGGGTATTTGATATGGTAAATACTTACACAAGTTTGAAAAATGTTTCAGGCCATCAATATCAAACTGTATATATCAGCCTAATCGGTATTTACTTGTAGGGTCGATGGATTCGTCATAGTGTGTGCGATACACCTAAGAACTACCTGCCAAACAACCGAAATGTGATGCTGCCTGAATCTTGGAAATGAGCTACTACTCCTTCTAATCTTCGAAAAGCTAACACAGCAATATCTAGAAATCTGAGAATACTTCTTATAATTCAGTTAGCTTGAACAACTTCGTGAGAATAGATTTAAATTTGCGTATATGAGGATTCCACTAAGACAAAGTCTCCACTTAATATAACTATTCAGATATTGAACTCAATGAACTCTCTGTCTAATAATATAAAGTGATAGGTCAACTAGGTATTTGAGGATCTGAAAATTCCATGTTAGTAGCCTTGGAAGCATGATGACTAAATTTCTAAACTGTCAAGGTGTTTAATATCAGTACATCCAAATATTGAGTCACTCTCTCGATATTTACTGCGTAAGAATACAATGCAAGCTGCAGTCATCATTACTTTGAGAATAGCATCTTCGACTATCTTTATTTTAGCTTGTACAATCTGACTTCAAATTCATGCCCTAGTTTTTCTGAGTTGTTCTCTTCACTTTCTTGCTCGTCAACAAACCAATACAGTCAAACTATTTCACAGCAAAATTCTTAGGAAGTCATAAGTTTGTTGCACAAATACGAAGCCCTCATGAACTGGAGGGGGTAGTAAAGTTTGTGAACAGCATTCAATTTCACTACGATGATTCCTCACACAGGCAACCACGAAATATTTAAACGAATTTGACATGAATTAATAGGCCACACTGAACGATATAGATGCAATTTAAGAAAGAATATAAGTTAGTGATTAGGAAGCATATTTCTGAATTCAGGAAACAGTTAATGTTCCCATTTTGATTACTTCCAGTACATAAAATATATTTCAAAAAGATATGCATCATTGTCTATTTACAGTCATAACTGTGTAAAGGTTTGAGCTTTATTAGAACAGAACAGTTCTTAATTTTATCGCCTCAGCCCATCAACTGCTTCCTTCTTCGCGGTTTTTAAAACGTTCCTAGTCACACAGATAATAAACACAACACAGAAATTCCTCGAACACAGATGTCTCACATTGAAATTTGGCACATAACTAACCTCATCAACTGATATTAAGCTTTCCGAATCTTTGAGACACACATATTTGTCGCTATCAGATCCAAGTTGTGATAATCGGATACTCAGGATAACCACGGACTGTCATTAGTTAGTTGTCAAGTTTCACTTGAAAAGAACAGGAATTCACACATAATACAACTGTTAGGATTCTACCTCAATAAATGGAATGAATGCATTGGTCATTTAATATGTGATATGAATATTTGTTAGCAACCTGACCGGCTAGTTGGGGTTTGAACACAGGAAAGCGTTCTAATCATCCTACCTTCAGGTAGACAAAACCTTTTGGGGGGACACAGCGTCACGAAACGATGAAAATACAGATAAAGCATAGTTAGTCTTCGATGAATATGTGGTTCTATACAACAGTAATGACATCAATGACACGAAATTGCCTCAATAGTAACATCAAACAGGAATACGGGCAACATATTTATCTAGATACAAACCAAATAATGTAGAAAAACGCATCGACTACACCTTAACTGTAAGAAGTACCAGAGAATAAAGTAGTGCCCTACTAGAGACGTCTGAAGAAACCTACGTCTAGGAGAATCACAAACCAACGCGTCCCGCTGATAAGGCAAATGAAAAATGATATTCGCTCAATGAAACAAAATCACGTTGAAAAAGAAAACACTATCAATATGTTGCACAACCACAATTAGAACGGATAAAATTAGATGTTTTTAACATTTAAATTTGAGAGTGAATTCCTCATCAATTGAAATGCAATATTTGGCCATCCCACATCTCATTCGTGATTACACATATTTCGTGATATCATTTGGTTAACTGACAAGTTTACCTGTTACTCTGGTGAAAATTCGTTGATGGAAATTCTCGAAGAATTTCCCGTGAAACAGGAGATTCATTTTTTGCATGGTGAAATGGATTGCGCACTCCTGAAGCTATTGTGACTTCTGATTTTTTGAGAAGTGGTCATCTGTAATGGATACAGCACCTGACGCTTGTACAAAAATTTAGCTTATATTTGTACCACAATCCACTTGCGGATCACGTTTAGAGTGTTGGATGATCGGTTGTGCTTCTTTCTACACCAAGCGAAATATTAAGACACGTCATTCTGGAGAGATTGATGGAATACAATTCCCATCAGATCGATTTCCTTTAATTTCGAAATAGATTAAATTTATACATGTTTAGTGGGATAAGCTTCAATAACAGATTTGGATAAGCATGTTTAATGACTTATGTCATCTCACAACGTCAGGCATAGTCCAGTATGTCTTTGATGCGTCTTCTTTTAAAATCTGAATCTCCTGAATCTCCAAAATAATGCTTCTAAATCTTCTATCTACTGTTTGTTTGACCTGTAGTTGTGCGATGGATTGACACAGTATGTCGAAAACTGAAATGCGGTGCATGATCACATAAATGGTCTGTTTCACTGAGGAATGAATAAAACGCCTTACGTTTCATGCATAACTACCACAAAATAATTACTGTCACAAGAAATTATAGCTGTTATATCTTTAAAATCGCAACTGTATAAAAAATCAATCACTTGAAATTCATACTTAACACAATTTCCTTAAATACATTTATTATAATATGAATTACTAATTCTCTCTTTTGATCGTTCAGACCCTTTATTGAATTCACGTGAGTCGAGAAAGTTTTCTGCGTTTCTACGAAGAGTTTTTCTCAAAGATGTTTTAACGCGTCTTTAGAACATATCACAAGGTAGATCAACCATGAAATCCAGGTCCATTCGAAGACTGGTTTTGACTAAGAAGATGTCTGGTGTCCATGAATTTCCGGTTTCATACACTTGTCAGGTCATTTCGGTATGGAATCACACTTGCAACTTCACAAAAATCGAACGATCAATTCTTCATAGAGGCAAGCAAATGAATGTAGAAAAACGCATCGACTACACCTTAAGTGTAAGAAGTACCAGAGAATAAAGTAGTGCCCTACTAGAGACGTCTGAAGAAACCTACGTCTAGGAGAATCACAAACCAACGCGTCCCGCTGATAAGGCAAATGAAAAATGATATTCGCTCACTGAAACAAAACCACGCTGAAAAAGAAAACACTATCAATATGTTGCACAACCACAATTAGAACAAATAGAATTAGATATCAATCAAATACAATGAGAAATAATAATGGCAAAGTCGACATTGGATACGTGATTGTCAAAAATTGATATGCAGTCTATGAGAAATACGTATAATAATTCCAAAGATAGTTGAAACACCCAAATAAGTACAAATATCGTGAATAGTTCTTTCAGCAAATACTTCTCAAATAAACTCCTCATTTTAACTGTCTGTATTTCGTAGTGCATCTTCGAAAATACTGCATGTCAACAATAAAATTGTGATTAAATGAGAATACATCTAGGTGCTCCACTGTTTCACGATGACTTAAAATAAATCGGATTATTGGACTACAAACCTCGGGTAATAAATAAAGTGTACACTACTCACGCATGTGTGAATTATACAGCCATCGTTGATTCGTCTCTCGAGTTCTTCAGTGATAATCTCTTCTCACTATCTTATCTTCCGTATGCATTTAGCGAAGTATAATTTTGATTAATGTATGCAGTAACCTGTTTAGAAAGCTTTTCATCACTGCGCACGAATATTTTGGAGTAGTCTCCACGGAAGACTTTCTGCACCCACAAAAAATTAGCGAACAACTGATGCATGCGTGCGACGGTTTAAACCTCCATTCATCACACTGACCGCTTCGTAGTCAGTACCTGAAGCCTACAAACCGAATATAACAAACAGAAAAAACCACCTGTTTCACAAGACGTTATTTCAACTAATTAATTTATTCTCAAATCACTAACTATTCATATATGTATAAATCATTATCAGGGGAGATTGTTATTTGCTCAGTAACGTGAGACCGAAATACGGTCGGTGACATTTGGCTGAGTTTCATTAAACACATCTCCTCTTCCAGCTTCTGCATCCGACAGCACTACGCACCTACCATTTACACATGTGCGCAAACAGCAATCCTCATTTCTTGTGCAACTATCGCCAGTGGGGACACAACCCGCACACAAATAGTTTACACAAGTGTAAGGCGAACAGCACTCCTGCGATTGTTGACAACGCTGACCATAATCCTTGCAACCAGCTTTTGTGCCTAAATTGGAAAAATAACGACAGAATAATACATGTAATGACGCTCCAATAAAAGACATAACAGTCTGTGTTCAAGCATACCAATATCAAAGTTTGAAAAAAAGTAGAACACAAATCTCAAGGTGACCATTGAACACACAGCCCGACTTTCTGGAGTTATGCGAGATAATCACTAACTGTGGTGGGGCGTGCGTAGTGAATAAATAAGAATGCTAATTTGCTAAGCCGATCATGTGGAGTGGACAGGCCATAAAGCGAAATCCTGAATTCGATCTAAAAAAGTATTACTCAATAGCTCCTACTGCACAGCGCTTCAGTTACACGCGTAAAGAACACGTCAATACTGTGTGTTCAACGTGGTAACACATCACTCCACTGACATCAGTATGACGGTGAAATACGATACAACCTCTGACTCACCTATATTGCCTGCAACATTCAATGCAATAACCAGGATTGTGATTGCAAATGGTATCGAGAAACGCATATTGAGAAAGCTGACGGTCGAAATAATCCTGTTAACGGATGTAATATATACACAAAACTGAGTCTAATCCAACCTGAGGTCAAGGTGATAGTGTTCGTTTCGAATAACGTATCCGTATTCACTGGAAAACGTGTCACCAAAAGTGAAGAGACAGATGTAAGTACGTGTAAAATGTGTGTTTTCTGTACTCGATAGAAATCACGAACTGAGTTTGATTTGAAACGTTCAAGAGAACTAGAGTTAATTTTTATCTATGGAATATCACTTGATTACAATTAGGTGAATATGAGCAAAATATGAGCGAGTTGCGCGGATGGTACCAACACAGTTCAATGTTTCACTAGTCGACAAGGTGGTGGTGGACCTCAGAAATACGAGGTAGGATTAAGCGTGAGACAAATGAACCTAAAACTGAAAGTCAAGCAAGCCAATGCATCAATATTCAACTAAGGAGAAATTTATCATTTGAAAATAATTCTTCGTCGAAATAGAAAAGAAGAAATGAAATTCACACAAAAGGTTCCCTTCGTAAATTTCGATGAAGAAAAGAAGAGGAAATTTGCACTATGAAATGATATCGTTTTATTTCACAGGTTCTCATCAGCTGCAGACTACCTGAAATTACAATGGCTATATAGATGATAATAACATACTTTAATGTTTGAGTGGTGGTAGAGAAGAGATACTATAAAATTGACACATCTAAATGAAAGCATTACAATGTTTTTAGTTTAGGTTTTCATCATCAATTATACGCCTTTCAAATTGTTGAAAAGGGGGGGAGCGTTAAGACAGAAAACAGAAAAATTGATTCACAGAACAGTGTTAGCTTGTAGGTTTACATAGCAAATCAAGAAACAAAAGCGGTTACAGTTTGTGAGATTGAGATTTGTTCATTGAGTTGACAACACTGAATTAGATGACTAATCAAAATCAAAATTCTGTTACCAAGGGAGTGAGAGGTTACTCACACTCTCTTTCTGTATGCATAAGTCTGGTTTAAGTCTTTTGATTACGATTGCTTCAGCAAACCGTAGTTAATTTGCTGTCCTTTGTCTATTTAATATTTTGAAGGACTTAGAAATCTCTACGAGATGTCCGGTATCAATAATGTGTCTGGTAATTGCACTCTGAGAATATCTGCTTCCTTTTAGGCACAGGTTTTTGGGAATATGTTCAGAAAACCGGATAGAAGCCCTTCTTTCTGTCCTTCCAATGTACTTGCTCCCGAAAGTGCACGTGAATTCATAAACGCAGTTGGAGGTGATATCAGAAGGGTATTTATGCAGTTTTGAGTGGATTAAAGAAGGAGTGATGCTGTATACTGTTACGAGTTTTGCTGCCAGGAAGCTTCTATTTATTGCACCTTTCAATCTTTTGTCAATCTTTTGTGACACTGCATCTCCTTTGTATGGTAGACAGATAAACACTTTTTTCTTTTCTACAGTTGGATGCTTTTCTTTCTCATCTTTTCCTCTGCTGTACTTCTGAATAAATCCCTTAGGGTATCCGTTTTCCCTTAGGCATTTCTCGACGAAAACGAATTCTTCTTCGGCCCTGTTTAATGAACATAGCTTCCTGACTCTGTCATACAAAGTCCTCACTAATCCACGTTTATAGCTTATGGGACAAAAGCTGTTATAGTGAAGATATTGTCTAGTCCAGGTTTCTTTTCTATAGATGGAATTTTCGACCGTGATTTCATTTGTTCTTTTTACATTTAGATTTAGGGACTTATTCCATCAACTTTATTACCTGAAGCCCTTAGGTGAAAATAAAGTAGGATGGCTAAAGTCTAAACTTGTTGATATTGCTAACCAATACCACCCCACCACCAATGGAGAAGCAGAAGATGCTGACCGAAGAGCATACAATAGCTCTGAAGAAACTATATGAAAACGATGAAATCGTCATATTTAGACCTGATAAAGGCTCTGGGGTTGTTATGATGAACAAAGCTGATTATATGCATAAAATGATGACAATTCTAAACGACAAAGAAAAATTATAAGTAGACAACAAAAAAGATGCCACAACGTCATTTGAAAATAAAGTTAATAAATGTCTAATGAAGAAACTAATCAACAGCGAAACATATAATAAACTGAAGTCAAAAGGTGGACGCCTGCCGTCTATGTACGGCCTACCAAAAATTCATAAAGCAAATGTGCCATTAAGACCAATCCTGTCAATGATTGACTCACCATGCCACAAGCTAGCTCGATGGTTAGCTGATTCTATAGAGCCCATTCGAATTAAATTTGCAACCCACAGCCTGAAGGATAGTTATCAATTTTCCAAGGAAGTTGACAATATCGACATATCAGACAAACTCATGGTATCGTATGACGTGACCTCCTTGTTTACAAATGTACCACTGATGGAAACAATTGATGTAATTTGTAAACAAACGGATCTACTACCATTACCGGAAACAGAGATGAAGCGACTTCTACTGCTCTGCACAAAAGATATACAATTCAAATTCAACAATCAACTTTACCGACAAATAGATGGGGTCGCGATGGGTTCGCCTCTGGGACCTATCCTGGCTGATATCTTCATGGGCTACCTTGAGCAAACACAACTAAGTCCTGCTATCAATGGAACGACCTACTATCGCCGATATGTTGATGACACATTTGTTGTTTGCAACGATATGGATCACGCATCGGCACTCTATGATCGCCTAAATGAGATACATCCAAATATCAAATTCACCATGGAATATGAACATAATAATGAGTTCAATTTCCTGGATCTAAATGTAAAAAGAACAAACGAAGGCACGGTCGAAAAGTCCATCTATAGAAAAGAAACCTGGACTAGACAATATCTTCACTATAACAGCTTTTGTCCCATAAGCTATAAACGTGGATTAGTGAGGACTTTGTATGACAGAGTCAGGAAGCTATGTTCATTAAACAGGGTCGAAGAAGAATTAGTTTTCGTCGAGAAATGCCTAAGGGAAAACGGATACCCTAAGGGATTTATTCAGAAGTACAGCAGAGGAAAAGATGAGAAAGAAAAGCATCCAACTGTAGAAAAGAAAAAAGTGTTTATCTGTCTACCATACAAAGGAGATGCAGTGTCACAAAAGATTGACAAAAGATTGAAAGGTGCAATAAATAGAAGCTTCCTGGCAGCAAAACTCGTAACAGTATACAGCATCACTCCTTCTTTAATCCACTCAAAACTGCATAAATACCCTTCTGATATCACCTCCAACTGCGTTTATGAATTCACGTGCACTTTCGGGAGCAAGTACATTGGAAGGACAGAAAGAAGGGCTTCTATCCGGTTTTCTGAACATATTCCCAAAAACCTGTGCCTAAAAGGAAGCAGATATTCTCAGAGTGCAATTACCAGACACATTATTGATACCGGACATCTCGTAGAGATTTCTAAGTCCTTCAAAATATTAAATAGACAAAGGACAGCAAATTAACTACGATTTGCTGAAGCAATCGCAATCAAAAGACTTAAACCAGACTTATGCATACAGAAAGAGAGTGTGAGTAACCTCTCACTCCCTTGGTAACAGAATTTTGATTTTGATTAGTCATCTAATTCAGTGTTGTCAACTCAATGAACAAATCTCAATCTCACAAACTGTAACCGTTTTTGTTTCTTGATTTGCTATGTAAACCTACAAGCTAACACTGTTCTGTTAATCAATTTTTCTGTTTTCTGTCTTACCGCTCCCCCCCTTTTCAACAATTTTAAAGGCGTATAATTGATGATGAAAACCTAAACTAAAAACATTGTAATGCTTTCATTTAGATGTGTCAATTTTATAGTATCTCTTCTCTACCACCACTCAAACATTAAAGTATGTTATTATCATCTATATAGCCATTGTAATTTCAGGTAGTCTGCAGCTGATGAGAACCTGTGAAATAGAATGATATCATTTGATACTGCAATTTGCGTGTTCCTTTCTTTAAGGAAATGAAATTGTTTTGTTGTAGGCTTTTTTTGTGTTCGATTGACGTAATTCTATGTTTGTCTTTATTGTATTTGTAATACAATACAAATATGCTTGTATCAATCTAGTGGTGTTGTGTCTGCTAGCAGTATCTACTCAGCATCCACATGTTGGAGGTTAAGATCAAATTATTAGATAATGTTGGACCGTGGAAATTGTTATATGATATTCACTCAAGAATGCCTGTTTGAAAAGAGGAGTGATTGAGATGTAGGCAGGCGCTCAAGTTGATCACATAATTGGTACCTGGAGACTAACACAACAAAGACCTTATAATTAATGACGAAGTCATCAGAAAATATTCAATAATTTGTATAACTATAACTTGCGAAAGTCTCAGAGGGACGATGATATATTGTGGGTAGTTAATCAATGTAATGACGGGCAATTTGATTAAATCAGATGCTTGCATTTTTTCGGAATATACGAGTTTCTCTTCTTCAGGAGGATTCCGATGACTGCAGTTGCTCATAGAATGGAGACAGAGAGATTCATTCAAACGTCCATATTATCGAGATAAGAGACTAACTAGGAAGCCAAAAGATTCAAGTAACAAAATCAAATATATAAGGAAATATTATCAGGAAATAACCATCGATGAGAGTTTATTCAGAAATCCATGAGGGACCATAGAAAAAGTAAGATTAGTAATAAAAAAGATAAAAACAGCGAATGTAGTATGGAACTGGAAGCCTCCTTAGAACTGATGTATAATGAATGACCGTCAGAGGCCCTAAGTAGAATTCTCAGTGAGTCTGGAATTAAAGTAGAATTGATACCAACAAACTATCTCAGAAATAAACTTTGTCAGGTTAAAAACCCGACAGATCCAATCAAGAGAAACAATATGATATTCCTAATATCATGTAATGACTGAAAGTCCAGTTACATAAGTCAAAGTAGTGGATCATGATGAGTTAGATCACGGAAACAAAAATATTAGCTAGACCTAGAATGATTGACACTGTTAAGTTGAATAATCTTGATTAAAAGCTGAGTCGTCACATAGCAATCTCTTGCAAGCAATCACAGAATAGACTGTGATAAGGTTAGGTGGGGGGGCTGATATTTGGTTTATGGGATCCGATCTGAAGAGCCAATGAATGTCAACGTCTACCGATTCGCTGTATACATAGCGCTACCACTAGCCATTCACTTTAAAAATAGATGCTCTACTTATTTCTCGAAAATAAGAAATGACATGCTTTAATGGCAGAAGTTGAAGTAAAGAAACGTTTCAGTCAGAGTAAACATGATACTATTCATTCTAACACACAACAGTCGCAAAAGTCGATTTGTTCAACCATGAATACACCAATCAGAATAATTTGTTCTCCTCTGACGTGGCTGAATTCCAATATGGCTGAGAATGCATGAAATCACGTTTTCGCCTAATAAAATTCCGTTCGGAATTCTATTCCCTTCTATCGATGAAGTATGTCAGTGCTAAAATTAATAATTACAATACAAAACTATTTGGTCTAACAATTCATGGCTAGTGACAACGCTACATGAACTGCAAATCAGCAGACGTTGGAATTCATGAGGCCTCTGATTGGGTACCAGTGGATCAGTTGTCTCCGAGTCCATCGTGTTGATGGAAGGTAATATGTTGCAATACTGGCGCTTCACTACGGCTGAAATAGCTGTTTAGCACTCCACAGATTTGAAGTTGTTCTCTAAATTATGTCAGGTGAAGAATTGGATTGTAACAGCATATCTCTATTTCATACTGCTCCCTGTGATATTCCTTACCTGACTGAATCACCGATCGCTCAGAAGCTCTACTCTCCTTTCTAAGCGACCTCTTCCATCGCAAGATAGAAACAGCAGCCAACTCGTCAACTTTCATCCGGGTTATGCACCCCGAGCAGGTTCGTGAAATCACTCAACTTATTTCTCAGCGTGTGTACAATCCATCTCCGATTGTATTGGTGTATTCTTTTGATGATAGGTTGCTAGTTGGCCCGTTCACAAAGTTCCTTACTGATAATGCTTTGTGGTCATTTGAAAGTCAGTATACAGCAACCTTATGCAGGTGTTGTTAAGATTCGGAAGACTTTTGGGGGGATATGTGTGACACCTCAAGTCTCGGACAAGTGGAGGAGAACTGTATGGACACTGACTTTTAAAAATAGAAATACCATGATTTCGGAGTAATGAAAGACTGCCATGCCTTCATGATTCTTGTTTTGACAACATAATACATGACATCCTCCTATGCCTGAAAGAATGCAGCCTAGATTAGTGAGAGGTGTGATCTTCTTCACATTCCTCCTGTTAACATTGATTGGTGAATTCGATTTCAATGTGGGGGTTTTTCCATTTACTGAAATCTTGTGAGCATCTCGTTACACTGAAGGCACTCAACAGGTATCTGAAGTATACTGCAAAGCTCGCTGAAGCGGAAACTAATGTGGAGTTCATCCGAAACTGTATTGAGAATAACCAATGTCCTAAATCATTTTCTAAATCACTTCGTCGATTTACAGTGCGCCCCTATACGAAATCTCTCAAGCGATTCACTCTTAGTCAGATTGAAACTCTCCAAGGATGTATTAGCACATTAGAAAGAAATATTCCACAGAGACAATATGCTGTTGATGAACTCCCTACACATTTAAAGCAATTATTCTTTAACTACGTCCATGATGTTTCTAAAACTAGAGAAACTCAAAAAGAATCCAGCTTACAAAAGGATTAGATAGGGAAATATCAGAATCCCGTTTTCCGAAAGACCCTAAAAGGTACGTCTTCAACTTCTCCAGTGTGATTTTAGATAAGACTGCTATGGAAGTGTTGTCATCGGGCCCTAAATTTCGCGATTAAAGAGTTAATATTGACCAATTACAAACAGAAGTACAGTTTGAAAACCTCTTCATTCAGAAACTAGACCTAACTCCATCCTCCCAATACGAGTTAGACAGATTTAAAAGTACCTTGGTTGATTGCTGTTACCAATACAATAATTCCAACATTGACAAGAAAAGTATGTTAACTAAAAAGCATAGGGAATATCTCAGAAAACTAAATTCTAATGACAGCATTATTATCACAAAACCAGACAAGGGATCAGGTACAGTAATTTTAAACAAATGCGACTATATTTATAAGATGAACACCATACTGGAAGACCGTTCCAAGTCTCAAAAGATTCGAATGAAGCAACAGAACACCAGTTCGTTAAAACTTTGATGCCTTTAAAAAATGAAAATCGATTTCATAGTTCCATCTTCGACGCTATTAAGTCCACTGGAGCTCACACGCCTAGACTTTATTGCTTACCCAAGATATCCAAGCATGGAATCCCTCTAAGACCAATTCTGGACATGTTGAACTCGCCCTTCCATTTATCTGCCAAATGGTTAGTAAAACTGTTAGAACCACTACATTTTCTGTTGGTTAAATAAAGTGTAGAAGATTTCTTTAACTTTGTTAAAAACTTTAAAGATATGAACCTAGCAGACAAAAGTGTCTTTTCGCTGGACGTAACATCACTATTTACCACCGCCCCCCTTGTAGAAACTATCGACTATATATGTGAACAACTCATAGAAAAGAAAGTAGAAATTGGAATCACACCAAGAAAAATGAAAGAGTTACTACTAAAATGCACTATGAACGTTCAATTTGTATTTAATAAGGAGTATTACCTCAAAATAGATGGGGTTGCTATGGGCTCTCTCTTTGGTTCCTTATTAGCTGTCATATTTCTTCCTATTTCGAAAATGGTCCTTTAAAAGAGATACTAAATCAACTCGATTATTATTGTCGATATGTTGAAGATGACTTTATCATTTGTAACAGTAATTTCGATAGACATTACCTGCTCCAAGTCTTCAATCAGGTACACCCAGCTATTAAATTCACTTGTGAAGAGGAACTCCAGGGTAGTATTCCATTTCTGGATGTTCTTCTTGCGAAAAGAAAAGGCGGCACTTTAAAAAGAAACATCTATGGGGAAGCGACGTGGAACGGACAATACACCGACTTCCACAGCTTCATATCTACACAATATGAGGCACAACCTAATTCGCTGTCTTAGTCATAGAATTAGATGCATATGTACTGACAACTGTATTGAAGATGAAATAAGAAATCTTACAAACGCCTTGCTACAAGACAACTATCGTATCAACTTTCTAAAGAAGTATATCTATGAAACTACTCATAAAACCAGGCGAGATACAATAAGAAAGAAAAAGCTTTACTTAAATGCACAATTTAAAGGTGATATAGCCAGCGATATATTAAACCGTAGATTAACGAGATCAATTGAAAGAACTTTAAATGCCCCAAAAACTGCGTGTCAGTTTCCCAACCAAACCGATATTAACACTGTGCATTAAAGATAGATTGCCCAAATTGGCGACATCAGTGTGTGTATATAAATTCAACTGCTCCTGTTGAGCTACTTATATAGGTCGTACCCAAAGGAATTTATCTTTACGCACTGGTGAACATATTCGTGTTTGGCTTGGGAGAAGAGCAATCAAATCAGTAAATAGTGCAATTCTGTCTCATCTAGTGCATAGTGAACACAGTATCAAAGTAGATGAGTCATTTACAGTTGTGTATCGAGTACCGAACAATCTCCCCAAAGGCACACGATTACGCCTCCTAGCCATAGCTGAGGTATCAGATATTAATAGAGAGACCAGTGTGAACATATACATTAGTGGTCCACGGAGTCGAGTGCTCGCAGAATCTTATTATCAGTTCATGGTATCACTTGACATGTACCAGATCACGCCCACAGTCCTATTTTCGCATTATGGATAGAATACACAGAGGCTGACTGACATCCAAAGGCCCACTCTTGTCCTAGTAATACTGCCTCTTTATTTACAGTCAAGAACGAAAACAATAGTAGTAATTAGAGATAGAAATTCAATAGTGATGTGAGAGAAAAGAATTATTCAACTAAGAGACAAATTTCATGAATTGCCTATCCAGTATTCAGAAATTTCAGGCTGACTGCAGATATCTTGTCGGAGCAAACTCGTTTTGAATACAGAGTTCATAATTTAACATGTGGATCGGCATTACCTCTGCAGTTAAAGGAATATTCATCCTTACTGTTCTAGAAAGTGTCTCACTTGTTCTGCAAAGAAATTTCGACTTCCAATCTTGATTAGCTTGACTTCCAGATGCGATCCGGCCTTCCAGCATACAGGTATTGACGTGGGACATTTTCCTTCTCTATCGAACCATGCGCGTAACTTTTTGACGAAATGTTCGGAGAACACCTTTCGTGTGTGGATGACACGTCTGGCTTCACACAAGTAAGTGCTTTGATAGATACGAATGAGCGGGACTTATGAATAGAGAGGTTGTTGTGTGTCACACCATATGGATTAAGACTACATCTCATATAATCTCAGACATCCATCGATGGATAGTAACCATTTGACGAAGTAGGACACAACTTACCCACTTACAATACTAAATATGCAGATTATCAACAACACCAGATGATGACCAACGGAAAGAAATCAATGTCTTATTCAAAATGTGACTGGACGACAATACCCAAAATATTCATCAGAGATAATGTAAAGAAGAGAAACAAAAGAGAGTAAAAACAGAGACCGATATCAAAGTGCACTGTAAATAAATACGGGTCGCAATTCCACACCAAAATGGTGCATCAGAGGCAATTTTGAAGAAACCACAAAATTATTGGGATTCGGACCACATTCAAATCACTGAGTCTACCTAGAAATTATATACATTAGCTGAATTATTCAATAAAATAGACGGGTGAATAGTACGGTAATTTATAAAATATCTTGTGTCTAATGTTTCGACTGAATATGTGGGTCAAAAGTCTAGATCATTTAAAGTGAAAGTGAACGAACATCAACCCCTAACTGAAGCTGATTTCACAGGATCACAAGCTGAAGTAATTTGGAAGGAAATTCATCTATAGCTAGCAGCACATGTACATAACAGAAACCACAACATTCATTGGGTAAACGTTTGTGTTCTGAAATCGAATATGAACTAATGGAAAGAGAGGCTAATGATATTAAGCTCACGCCAGTTATATGTTAGAAGGCTGACACAGCATAACTGTCACCGACCTGGAATAGAATTCTGAATACACAGAAATGAATGAACAAAATATTGACCACATCGATATGATTACAAATCACAGAAGTGCGAATTAAAAACAAACAATTCTAACATTTGGTGTGATCTCGATCAGTAGTTTTGCTCAAAATGACACCAGAATCATAAGATTTATCATTCTGTGTCGAAATGTTGAAATATCACGACAATTAATTTGATCTGTGCTACAAATCGCAAACGTCATCCTGACATTAATCCTAATATCAGTGTATGAGTTAACAGTCATCTTTACTACATTGGTGAAAACTGGTACATGGAGTATGAGCTGAGAGAGTTATGTTATTTATAACGAAATCGATTTCTCACTCATGACACTATTGTGGCTTGTTACTTACTGAAAAAACAGTCATCTGTAACTACCTCAGTGTTCACTGACATTAGTCAATGAGTCATACCACTCAACCTACAGACATGAAAACAAAATCAGTGATCATAATAATCCACCTGATGGTGCTCATGATATGCACATTCGGAGACGTCGTCATTCACAATCACTCGATCATAACACGATCATGCTAATTGACCAGTTAAACTGGTAATTGAGTTATCCGTTATTATTCGAATAGACACTTCAATAATGACACTAAAATAAGGAATGAAAACACCTTAAGAGGTGAGTTTGAGCATGTGACTCAATGACTAGGTGGTGGTTACGCTCACAATGACCAATGTATTAACGCAGATGAAGTGATTCATCGAGTGAATTCATTCTAATCTCTATGGTGTTGACAGTCATGATTGCAGAGAGATTGGCTGTGTTGATCTCGATGAGTCTGTTTTCGTCCACTAGGGGTAACTGACAGTAATGTAGGTGTAAACATGAACGGATATATTCTAATATGAATATATATGCACAAGTACTTATGTATACATATTTATGTATCTTAAGCATAGTTAGTGAAACTGGTGAACTGCTGTGTGAATAGATGACCGAGGTTGAGTGCAGTATGTTAGACATACAAAAATGTGCACGTCATCTGATTCAGGAAGTACTACAATTCTAAAATTAGGTCTTGCATAGTTGTCTGTGAATAGAGCATCTGAACACCTAAATGTCGTCTTCTGACTTGTATCTGTCATCAGTTGCATACAAATAACATTACGATTTTACGCAGGTGGAGACAAACCGGGTGAAACAGACGATCAACTCATCCTATTCTGTTTGATGGTTTGTTTATGCTTTATCCCTCAAGAGCACTCATGATGTTGGGTAGACTTCCCAACATTCGACACCTTATTGGATTTAAATCGCTCAACAACAGCAATGAAAGTCAATACTTGATATTGGCAAATATTTATCATCTTTAATAATTAGTTGCAATACTATCAGGAAATGATACAAATAGGTGAACATCAAAGATTCATTTATTCTGCTTATCATATTTGAAATTATAGGTTTCACCTGTTCCGTAAGCCTTATCAAGTAGAACGTGTGTCAAAAATGGTATCACTGAGTGTTTTCACCCAACCGTGTGGGCATACAGTTTTTCGTATTGATTTCTATTCCTACCTCAAGAGAAGCAAGGAGAGAATTGTGAATGAAAAGGGTAGTGAGATTACGAAAATATGGATTAAGACCATTCTTCACATGAGTTCAGTTGTCTGTAGACTACAGTAGTGTCGGGCTGACTAAGTGGTGTATTACTTGTCCTACTGGAAACCTGTAAAACCTTCATACAAAAGGAATGGCTGTATGAATAGCCAATAAATACGAAATTCCTATGCGGTGATTTCTGTCTGCAGACGACTGCCTTCATTCACTCAGCGTCAATTGCGATAAGAGCACTCAGTGTGAATTATTTCAGATTGAAGACTTAGTAAGGAGAGTCATGATTTCCATCCCTACAATAATCTAAAAATATCAGCGAAATAATTTACAACCTGTGAAGCAGAGTACTTACAAAGACGTGAACTATTCCTGCTGACAGACTGATATACATGCAAGTGGTTGGAAAGCGTTTGCTGTATTTTACATTTTGATTATTAAACCTCTCAAGTAGAAATATTTCTGAATAATCACAAATCCTCAACAAAGTTTAATTAACGAAACACTACGTACTACTGAATAATCCATCTAAGTAGTAAGAAACCACCAGCGTCAGATAGTGGCTAAGTTATTAACTTCAAGACAAGCTAGTTGACATTTGCAGAAGTGCTTTTGCTCACATGAGACTAGAGATCATTGAGCGTATTCAACCAGTTTAACCTGTGACAAATCTTGTCACAAATGTGAGTTTCCTACAGTTTGAAATAGCAGTAGACTGTAGTTTCTTCAAAATTAGATCAAAACCACTGTAAAATTTAGATTTAAAGTATTTCACGTTGATTCTCAAAGTCGTTTACTGTTAAGTTATATTTTTCAACGTTGAATGTTGTCTCAGATCTTATCAAATTAGACAGCTATTTGAAATTGAACAGACTAATGAGACTAGAAGACAGGGAAAATGTTGTGAACCCTCTGAAGATGTATTCAATATTTACTGCAGTTGCGAAAATTGGCATGCAACTGGACATCTTGTTTAGAAATCAGTAAATGACTCCAAAAGATTAGATGATGTCTGCCTTATGCCAGACATCCAAACGTTTTGGAATAAGGTGGAGCATTTATGTATCAGAACTTCTACTGAGACTGTATTTTCAATTGAATTCTGATTAGTAGAGCATTCGCATTGGTGCACATTATGTAGATAATGGTTATAATAGACGAGGACTTTTGACAGTCGAACGTAATTGTTAGTCACAAAGTGAGAAAGAAAATCACTCCGTTGCAGTGCTTGATGATTGTTTATACAATCGTGTATGTGTAGATCCTTCGGATAAATAAAGACTGACTGCTTGAGCCCCAGATGTATGGATGAATCCCAACAGTTCGAACATACGTGAAGGTGTGATGTTAGCTGATGCGTGGCAAATCCTGATTAATGAATTAATAAGTGGAGAATTATCAACAATTAATCACACTTGGTCACAAGATTCAAGACTGTTTATAACTAGTAATCTTTAACGTATGCATATATATGTAACAACAGAAGACAAGGGCCGGCAACAGATCGTTTTATTACGAAAATCAACACGTATTTATATAAATTTCCTGTAGATTATTATAGCTTATGCAAGTAGACAATCACAGTCTTCTGATTGGTTGTTTCTCAGAAGTTAATCGGACAAACACAGGCTTATGGTTGGTTGTTTCGGGTAACCATCGAAAAGTAGAGCCATCTATCTGTGAATCATATTTGCCCACGTTAAGTTTGCTGTGATTGGTTGTTGAGTCTGACTTGTTCATATTTTCTCACGGCTAATAGTAGTGACCTAGCCATTGAGGTAGAATAATGTCTACCAATTGGCTAGTAGCCTGCTCTCACCACATATATATGTTTATGTACTCGTGTAAATGCATAGATGTGTAAATATCTCGTTTATATATTGAATAACAGTAAGAAAGTTTGCAAACAAATATTGATCACAGTACCATACAGAAGTGAGAGGCAACTGTGATTAGTACTACGTTCAATTCAACGAATCTAATTAGAAACGAAATAAATCATCTAAAACATTCAATGAACATGATAGACAAACAAAAAAGTAATTCTTTAAATATCCTGTGACAAATGTCGTTACTGAATATGTGTGTCGAAAATCTAGATAGCTCAAAATAAGAGTGGATGGAGATAAACACCTAACTGAAAGTCATCTCACAGGAACATAAGCTTACAGTTTTTGGAAGGAACTTCATCTGAAGCTAGCTGCACATGCATGCGACAGAAACCATCAAATTAATTGGGACAACTTCTGTATTACGAAGTGTAATATGAACAAAATGGAGAGAGAAAGAGAGAATGATAACAACATTTATATTCATTAGGCCTATGCAGGTTACATAGATAAGGCTGATGCAGCACAATTTTCAATTGAAGCTAAACCTTCCCCTTCTATAGTTACTGAAATTGGTGAACTTCACAGTGCTGCATTCTCTCCTCTTCTACTTTCGTTCTTTTCACATGACTAACATAGTTCGAAAGAAATAAACTTTGTTAAATATGCTGATGATCTTATTTTCTCATTGCCAGTTACTTCCCATAATGACTGTACAAAACTGATCACATTTCTGTTGGACATTGGACATTGGTCTAAGTTTTTTTTTTAGGTTAAATGCCTCAAAATACAAGGCAGTGAACTCCACCTTCAGAAGTAAATATGGACTTGATGGACTCATTAGTTCACACGATGTTTGTAGCATAGAGGAGAGCTTTGATAAAAGGAATATGTCAAGCACAAAACACCTTGGAATAGTTCGATCCTCTGACCCTTCCGAGTCATTCTACGCCCTAAACGCTTAACACTCGAGTTCATCAAAATATTCTGCAAGATTAAGCGAACTACTGATTATTCACTAAAGTAGTTGTGCTGTAATGCTGTAATAAATGGAATGTGAAGTACTTGTAACTCACTATGTCGCATCACAGGTCTATCCTGGAACACCTGATCGACACACAATTTACGCATAAATACAGGATTTTAAAGTTATCTACAGAATGTGTGACGTATTGCTAGAAGAGTACAGATGAAACTTCCTCGTATCGCAGGAGTAATGGAGAATCACATGCTAAATCCTGTATGCTGCACACAGAACCAGTTGTTCAGCCATGAAATCCACAGTCAACCTGAACTATCTTAGCACTATACAGGCAATTTCAGATGATTGTTTCGTAATAAGATGATTGTCTTCCGACAGTCTCCTATTGAATTTCTATTCCTTATTACCAATATTTTTATCTTGATTCTCGTTCAATTTTGGTTGAATTCTAATCAACCCATGGAAGTAAGCATATTTTACTCAATCAATCACTGTTTTACCCTGCTTTGAAATTTAGCTTAATTCTGTTCATTCAATATCACATCTTCACCTCTGCTATGAGTAGAATTGTGCATATCACCAACCCAACTAATGACCGGTCGTGTGACATCATCTGACTGTAAACAAGCAATTGTGTGTTGTACCACAGCACAGATGATTTCCACAAAGCTGAGCAGTGTGTAAGTGGTTCTGCACAACTTAAGGATAAGACATTTCTGTGAATTGACAAACACTGGGCACTAGTGAAGGTATTCATCAACACATTCATATCCTACACCTTTGCCAATGATATTTCATTCGTGAATCACTCCATCTGTCAAAAGCGAGGCAATCAGCAGATGTTGTAGATAATGTGTACAGCCTGGTTCAAATAACTATCCAGAAGTAACACTAATCGTAATGCATATGTGGAAGCTGAAAGAAACCATATGCAAAGAGAAGTGCGGAGGTGTGGACATCACAAATAAATACTTTAATAGGAACACGCCTTAGACGACAGTCCATGTTGGAATGAAAGGCTACCAGTGGAGGGGCACGTTTCCTCAGAGCACCAAGTGCCCGATAACAAAATAGAGTAGAGAACCACTGATGCCATTCGTATTCGTCCTCACTAAAGACTTGGTCGACCTTATTGATGACAACTTCTCACTGAATCGCCGGGTGCTTTCATCCTGTAGTCAGTCTACAATGAGAATTAGAATAATTTTCGAATGTTGCCTGGTAGCAATGTGAATGGTTGAAAGTAGAATGACGACCTTCTATCTCTCCAGTGGTCACTGGAGTTCAGTGTTTAATCACGCGATAGTAATCATCGCTTCCATCCACTCTCTGACTGACCGAACTATGCGAGTATTTTGTGTATTGATTTTGAGTGTGTTTTAGGTTGTGCTCAGCTGTTATGAACTAGATCAATAAAACAATAATCGCTGAATACTCTGCTCAACATGTTGTTCTTGTTTTGTTTAAGTTGATCAGACAGAAATGTTATATTGATCTTATTATAACTTAATTTAACACAGGCCAACCATTCATATCAGGTTACGTCGAACGACAATCGTAACCCAAACCATTTCCATGGTCGAGAAGTGTCCTAACCACTATACAATCAAAGTTCACAACAGGATAGAAGCCGCCAACCGACCGATTAGACAGGATTCAGTAAATTTAGGTGAGATTGATGGTTAAACACGTATGTATCTCAATGTTTCATTTCCTTATCTTCCGAAGTATGGAATACTTCATTCAAGTGACAAACGATAGTTTGATGTGTGACTGAATTCGATTCAACCAGAAATTCATTTCTCGTTACCTGCTTGAAGATAATGCGATTCTGTTCGAAATCTAGCTTAGCTGACCTGAATAAGACAGGAAATCTGGAGAATGGTTCAGCTACAGAACCCACTACACGCAGTTACACACAGCTATATTATAGGATGACACTTCGAAAATCGCATGAAACAACGTGGAGGGAGATAGTGATAACGAAACATTTATTTATTTGTTTGTCACCTGAAAATACGTGTAACACAGACGAATCAACACCCCTCTCGGACATCTAGATAGGCTTCTACACCAACGACGATTAGGAAAATACAGAGGAAACTACATAAGTAAATCTTCGAAGGTGTGCGGTTGTAATTGTAGATATGATTATGATGAATAAATCGTGTTCGAAACTTTGTTACCGATAATTAAAAATAATATTTCTCTGTAAGATACATCTCATAAACAGACTGATATGGAATTACTTACTTCCAAAGTGACCAAGTTTTACACGTATATAGACATCATATTTTGTCTTGGAGCTTCAAATAACCATCAGAGAGGTAGATTAATTTGAGCTGCATCGCCCTTTGAGTGTCGCTGGATTACATCAAGTTATGTGGAGGTTGTCATTAACAACAGGTTAGCTATTTCAACTTTGATTTATTATGAGCAAACGTGGTTTATTTCAACAGCATACGACAAATATCCTATGATAGTTCATGTCCATGAAAACTTTCCACTGCCTCCCAAGTTTTCATAGGGTTTACATCATCTGTGAGACATCTAAATGAAAAAGGTGCCTACTGATTAGAGGAGAGGTTACCTCGTGAAACTACCAAAATAGTTGTATTTTGACAAATGTTTAGGTCGACACTTAACGGTGGGGCAGTCAATATTGTCGCATAAGTGTCAACATCACCCAAGCTCTCTTACACGTGTTACTGATTTGTTTTTCCCTCTACCACGGTATTTCAAGAGAACAATAAATTCAATATCACATAACAAGTACAATACGATATCTGGCACAACTGTTTTGTGATGAAAAAATTCGTTGGGTATCATTAAATCAACCTACTGCGGCACTTTTACAAATAGTCCTATTTGTCTTTGTATTCTATTCTTCGTTGCTATTATATTGGTGCTCAAATATTTCATATACTAATTTTATATTTCATATCCTTTGGTGCATTGTTTAAAATGAAAACGCAAGGCTGTTCTTTCTATTTATCTATTTTTTGGCTGTTGCTTTTTTGTTTTAGAATCTTATAAAATTTATGAGATATTTAGATGCAATATTGTAATGCACGCTGAAAATTCCATACCTGTACCACAAATACTGTTTGAATAAAGCTGTTATTATTATTATTATTATCATGATCAACGTGCTGAAATCTCCATACCGTATCAACACCACTGTATGCCACTGTAATTCCTGCGTTAACTGTTGTCTTTCGAGTAAATCAAATGCAGAATTGCAAGAAATGTTGAGAAGTATATGTGGTAATATAATAATTAGTTTTTATGAAGCAGATCACCATTATTATCTAGGTATGTATCTCAATACTTCATCTCTCTCTCTTCCATAATCTGGAATACTTGATTAGTGTCAATAGCCATACTATGATGTGTGACGGAATTCAATTCAACGAGAACTCCATTTCACACGGACTCCTTGAAGGAAGTGCAATTCCACTTCGAGACATATTCGCTGGTACAAACGTGTGTGACTAAATCTCTAGACTAAACCCCTGTCCCGCATTAACTGTCATCACAAATGAACAGTAAGTGCCGCCTAATATTTCACATCCTATTGAAATTCACCTGAGTAGTTGTCAAAATGCGAAATAACAACAATGCAGACATTACGAAGCGATTTCATTATTAAAATTCAGGGAAGACATTTAATTTAAAGTAATGAATAACGTCGATATGGAAAGGTGAATGAAGTTCACATTGTTCACTCTAACTGATTGATAAGCGCGGCATTATCATCTGCAAATCAAAGAAATAAAATGAGAGTGTTAGAAGCATGAGCAAACAGCAGATTCTGTTTAGTATGCCACGTAAGATGAAATGTCATATAATAATTGAAATAAAAGTGCAATTATTAGGAAAATAGAAAGTCTATGAGGAACAAATTTTATCATGACATCAGAACAACTGTATTGTATTTCCAGAAGATGATACGGAGGCATCTGCCTTAAGCAGAATACATTGTAGTTGAAGCAATCCATTTTTCCACGAAACCGAATCACGATGCATCAAGCATACAATATTTCAAAGAGAATTTCTGTAAAAAGATACATCTAAAATTTTCCGGAGGTTAAGCCTTCTGAAAATCTAATTTGAAAAATAATAAATTTCGAAGGTCACTTTTTGAGTAAAACAGAGGTTTCCATTATTATATGTGAATTCCGACATCATTAGAAACACATGTTTCCAGCCAATTAAATAACGAAATGCTTCATGTACGTGGTAAAAAATGGTTAATCAAAACTTCAGAGAGGTGGAAAAATTTAAAATTTCGCCTCTGCGCAGGTGAAGCTATACTTCGCAATTTCCAGGAATACCATGTCACCTCATTCAGTTCTTCAAAGATATCAATGTAATATGCTGATATTCTTAGGAATCGTCTAAACATTCTTTTGATTTGTTCTGTCACAATGATTTCGGAAGTCAAAATTTATCGGAATATCCCCTCGAAACACTTGAATCATGAAATCGAAAAGTCTCATTCATGAGGTGCTCATGTGAGTATATTATAACTGTTCAACACCTGCATCCAGCATGTTAAGTGGCAATGTTTGCAAAAGGACAATCAATAAAAAGTGACACCTACTAAGAATTAATACAAATTCACCTAGAATATAGTTGGCGGATTCACTCCAGCTGAAGATTCGAAGTGATTGAACACTGGTGGTGGTGCCGACTGCACATACAATGATATCGAGATTCGTGTTTCAAAACACAGTGGCTTATTGTGCAGAATCATGTAGGTTGATGACAAAATATATGAAAAATTCCAAATGAGCCTTCAATTTCAAAAACCAGTTGGAAACAACGGTTCAGATATACAAATGACGCTCGCCGTTTCGACTAACAATATCTCCGATTTTCAATGTGTGAGGCTGAAAACCTATCCGCTACTCAACAATTATTCCTGCACACACGTAAGCCTTTTGTCCAAGGTGATGCATTGTGAGCTTTGACTTCCCTGTCAAACCTTAACTTGTAGATGATGTGGTGCCTTTATGATCCTTCCAAATCTAAGCTGCTGAAAGTTCGACGTAAATGCCCTGCTTTCAGAATGAGAGAGAGCAGTGGTGTCTAAATGTCGTCTTTTGTACAATCTCGTCTGTGATGATATGTGGAAGCACTCCATCAACACAGTCTTGGCTAGACTGAAGCCACCTGTTATACAATGTGCCCAATCATCAGAACCAGGTAGTGATTGCTAGTAGTTTTCTGTGTGACAGTTCCACTGAACATACAAAGCAAACTATGTACAATGCTTGGTAATTAATCTCAAATATTCTCGTTAGAATCAAAGTGAAAGGAAGTGGATGCTTATGTGAATGGCATCTGAATACTACTACTAGGATTACGACAGGATTCTCGCTTATGTTTCGCCTGTCGAATGTCGACCGAGAGATATCAGTGGTTTTCACATTCGACAGGCGAAACATAAGCGATAAGGCTATCGTAATTCTAGTAGTAGTATTCAGATGTCATTCACATATTAACTGCTGACATGTTTACAGAAGCAGGTGGTGACGAAGACAAAAGTCTGAAACAGAGTTCTAGTTAACTGATCGTCAACCGTAAAGTGCTTGAGATAGCAGAATCACAATGTATCTGTTATTTATTCAATTATCATCAATAGAATTGATATTGAATATATTTTGTTGGCACATAAACAACAATTGAATATACGTGGGTGGAGGTCACTCATACTGAGTTTTCACGACAAAATACCACTAGTCTCATTACGAGAGTGAACATTCAAAGCGGAGTGCATTGCTAATGAGAGGGATCGATTGCTTTCATCTGTCTAATGGTAACAAGAGATTCGAGGGGAGTTAGATAGTCGTGTTGAATCTTCTGATCAGTAATTAGAGATAGCCACATAGATAGTTGTATCAACCCACACAAGAATTTGTGACCCAGTCAAAATTTCTAATTAAGCATGCACTTCCTTTCACTTTGATTCTAACGAGAATATTTGAGATTAATTACCAAGCATTGTACATAGTTTGCTTTGTATGTTCAGTGGAACTGTCACACAGAAAACTACTAGCAATCACTACCTGGTTCTGATGATTGGGCACATTGTATAACAGGTGGCTTCAGTCTAGCCAAGACTGTGTTGATGGAGTGCTTCCACATATCATCACAGACGAGATTGTACAAAAGACGACATTTAGACACCACTGCTCTCTCTCATTCTGAAAGCAGGGCATTTACGTCGAACTTTCAGCAGCTTAGATTTGGAAGGATCATAAAGGCACCACATCATCTACAAGTTAAGGTTTGACAGGGAAGTCAAAGCTCACAATGCATCACCTTGGACAAAAGGCTTACGTGTGTGCAGGAATAATTGTTGAGTAGCGGATAGGTTTTCAGCCTCATACATTGAAAATCGGAGATATTGTTAGTCGAAACGGCGAGCGTCATTTGTATATCTGAACCGTTGTTTCCAACTGGTTTTTGAAATTGAAGGCTCATTTGGAATTTTTCATATATTTTGTCATCAACCTACATGATTCTGCACAATAAGCCACTGTGTTTTGAAACATGAATCTCGATATCATTGTATGTGCAGTCGGCACCACCACCAGTGTTCAATCACTTCGAATCTTCAGCTGGAGTGAATCCGCCAACTATATTCTAGGTGAATTTGTATTAATTCTTAGTAGGTGTCACTTTTTATTGATTGTCCTTTTGCAAACATTGCCACTTAACATGCTGGATGCAGGTGTTGAACAGTTATAATATACTCACATGAGCACCTCATGAATGAGACTTTTCGATTTCATGATTCAAGTGTTTCGAGGGGATATTCCGAAAAATTTTGACTTCCGAAATCATTGTGGCAGAACAAATCAAAAGAATGTTTAGACGATTCCTAAGAACATCAGCATATTACATTGATATCTTTGAAGAACTGAATGAGGTGACATGGTATTCCTGGAAATTGCGAAGTATTCCTTCACCTCCCTTTATGAAATCAGCACTGAACCCCCTGATTGCGTTATGTGAAACGTTTCATTTAGATGTCTCACAGATGATGTAAACCCTATGAAAACTTGGGAGGCAGTGGAAAGTTTTCATGGACATGAACTATCATAGGATATTTGTCGTATGCTGTTGAAATAAACCACGTTTGCTCATAATAAATCAAAGTTGAAATAGCTAACCTGTTGATAATGACAACCTGCACTTAACTTGATGTAATCCAGCGACACTCAAAGGGCGATGCAGCTCAAATTAATCTACCTCTCTGATGGTTATTTGAAGCTCCAAGACAAAACATGATGTCTATATACGTGTAAAACTTGGTCACTTTGGAAGTAAGTAATTCCATATCAGTCTGTTTATGAGATGTATCTTACAGAGAAATATTATTTTTAATTATCGGGTAACAAAGTTTCGAACACGATTTATTCATCATAATCATATCTACAATTACAACCGCACACCTTCGAAGATTTACTTATGTAGTTTCCTCTGTATTTTCCTAATCGTCGTTAGTGTAGAAGCCTATCTAGATGTCCGAGAGGGGTGTTGACTCGTCTGTGTTACACGTATTTTCAGGTGACAAAAAATAAATAAATGTTTTGTTATCACTATCTCCCTCCACGTTGTTTCATGCGATTTTCGAAGTGTCATCCTTTAATATAGCTGTGTGTAACTGCGTGTAGTGGGTTCTGTAGCTGAACCATTCTCCAGATTTCCTGTCTTATTCAGGTCAGCTAAGCTAGATTTCGCTGCTAGATTTTAATGCTCGTGTGGTCTGACTGACTCCGTTCCACTTCTTTGAACAATGTATTTGACTTCATAATCATTCCAGCAGGGTATTACACAAACTAAATTGTTTTGTTGTAAAGGCACCAATGGCAGTTTTCTTTTACCGACAAAGCTTGTTTCTAGTTATGTCTATGGGTTTGAATGCCACTTTTATTCCTGCCTTGTTAAGAATTCTCCATAGGGTTTCTGAGGTTTTTCCTTGTATGGAATTACCACTGAGGATTTAGATTCCTTATTTTTGGTGTTGTCATTAACTTGCGCATGTTTGATATGCATGGCGTCATTAAAATTATTAGTATTATTGTTATGATTATTATTATCATTATTACTACTATTGCTATCACTGCTGTCATATGTGAATTTTATTTTTTGCATTATCCTAAATACTTCATGGATAATTTTCAGGGTAATTAATAATTTTCAAATCTTCCCTCATATGCCACACTTCCTGTCTTATATTTACCTTCGTACTACTCAGCTTTTGTGTCCTGCTTTTGAAATATTTCACTAATCTAATTGTCACTGTCATAGGATGGTATGTTCGGAATTCCAAATATCTGTTTGAATTTGTGGGTTTCCTGTGAACACCAGTGTTTTACTTCTCATTTTCTTTCCTTGTTACGCTACATTCTATCATTTGAAGTTCTCCTTCCTGAATTTCTAATTCATAAGTGAATTGCCTCCACTTTTGAGTTAGTGTGTTCGAAAAATCCCTCTATATTCAGCACAGTGAATGTGTCATCTACATACATCTACCATACTTTTTGGATGCGGCTGGACGTTTCAATCTCAATTTTTTCACGCCTTTCCATGAATATATCTGCCACCGACGGGGATATTGTTGACATTACTACAACTCCCTCAGTTCGTTTGTATATTTTTCTGGAATTCAAATACTGTGGAACTCTGGCATAGCGGTGGTCTCAGCATTATGTCCTCAAGTGGCACTTTCCTTCTATGTTCGAGTTCTTGGCCAGAAATGGCTTCGTTTCTGACTGCCTATATAACCATATTTATTGGCATACGTGTACATAAACTGACAATGCTAAAACTAACCAATATCGTTTTGTTTCTCATTCATTGGGAAATACAAATATTTTTTGTACATGTACTGATCAGTTTTTCTTCATTATCTAATTTCAAGTCATTTAATCTTTATTTAAGTTCACAGGGATTTGTTAGTCTAGAGACTGAGTGGCTGTTAAAGGGAATTTGATACCGCGGCTAAACATTTGGATAATTCATAAGTAGGTGAATTTTTAAATCAACTATAAATAGAACAGTGTATCCTCTATTATGAACTCTAACGACGTCATATATCATACTGGGAGTTGTTAGTTTTGGGCATTAGATTAAACCGCTTAGACTCACCTAGAAACGGCCTCATTCGCCGCATAAGGTCTGCTCTGGATTCCTTAATCTTATTCATAGCAGTGTCTATTGATTGAATGATTTCCTAAAATGGTCCTGTTCGTATGTGAGTATTCACATTGTAAAAATAGTCTTGTCTGTCTTATATTACTGTTGCATTTCATTTGTCTGACTTTGTGATTACTACATGTTTGTTATCCTTAAGGCGTATTAGAGCCTTCATCTCTGGCTTCATCGTTCTAAGCATTCCTCGTTCATGTCGTTTCAATCTCAGTGCACATTGTGCCAGCACTTCGTCAGCCGTTATTTTGTCTACGCCACATAGTGTTATTTCTATTTTAGGGATGATATTCTCAGGTTTTAGCTTGTCCACTGCTACATTGAAATTTAGTCCCTCTTCTAATAGACTTTTGTCTGGGAGACCTAATATATGTGTTGACAAGTTGATAACCAACTTTGTTTTATCGATCGTCGTTGACTACAGATTGCTGATTTCATCGTTATGAGGTGTGTATTTCTTCTCCCAAAAAATCAACTGAACTATTGCATTTAAGTATTTTTTGATTTACTGAAAGTTGACGATTTCGCAATGCTAGTGGACTGTGTTATAAGATCATGATCCACATTCGTAGCTATTCCCTTCAGTTTTTGCTTAGCTGCTCAATTTCATATGTGATATGTTGCAACTTTTAGATATTTCTGTGGATCTCTTGCTTCAGTTTGCGAAAGTCGAGTGAGTTTATTTATTAGTCTTCGTAAAGGAAGATCATAAGTCATATTAATATATGATAATACATATATATATATATGGTGTATATATGTATATGTCTATATTATGTATTAATTGATATGGCTATGAGCAAATCATTTTGTTTGAAACGTTATCCAGTGAATAATACTGTTTCACTGTGTGATACATGAAACAAACAAACTAATGTGGGAAAATATGATGTCATCAAAATTACAGCCGACGACATTACATGGATATGATTTGAAGTTTGAAGCGCTGTGTCTGTACCCATCGCATAATCTACTGCAGGCCTCAATGACATTCAGAGATTGTTGAGTGAGTGTGTGAGCTTTCTGACTCCAGTTTCTAGATAAGTGAAAACACTCTGTACTCGTTGGTCACGCACACAATCTGAGGGAAATGGAAATCTCCACGAATCGCGGCGGACTCATCCATAAGCAAGTAAAGGCCCTAGAGAAACAATAAATCAGAGCTTTAAATCCTTAGGTTTTTGAACATCAAAAGCCTTTCACTGTTCGCTGGACTGGTTAGGCAATATATACTGGTGTATGCGTCAATACTGTCAATTACATAAAATCCGATATAGTGATTGCTGACAAGTGAGTTCGGATATGATGCCTCCCATGCAACAGATTCTCACTTAGCGATTGTATGGAGGGTTCTCATATGCTTCACATAACTGCCTATTTTGAGATATATGTTGGGTTGACTTCCTGATGAATATTGTCAAGGACTAGCACTAAAATCTTCGATACTGACCTCTTTTTCCATGTAGAGGCACTCACGAATCCGCACATAACAAAGTGTGCACATCCAGCCTACAAGGTGAGCACATAATCATCCAACCTCTAAGTATTACTCTCACGCACCACTATGTGTACCTTCCGTCACAGTTAGAGGTAAAAACACGCTGGCATTCTGTATCACGTCTTGGTGACTGCCAACCCACTACAACTGATAAAGCTTGCTTCTGTTTGAGAAAAATCAAAGGACAACAAAACGCATTCACTACTTAATCAATTATGAGTATCTGATTGTCAGTGCCTTCTGTCAGTACCTTTTGGTTACAAGGCAAGTTCGTAAACCGTTCATTCACTGAGACCTGATTCAGTGACCAGCCACTAAATTCTACCTTCTTCCAGCAATTCATGGTTTTCAGCGTGACCAACAAACAATTTCGTCGGTTGGAACTCCATTTTCACATCTTACTCAGAGGACCTCTGTGGTCTAGCCTTCTCACTAGAACTCCAGCAAACGCTGTGCCTCAGCAAGTCACTGGTGAGCATCACAGTGATTTCCAGGAGTTTATTTGTAAGACGTAGGTATCAATGATATCCATGTAGTCAGAAGTGGGGATGCACTTCCCGTCGATGATACTGGTTGATAGTCGCGACGAAAATCAGGAACTCCTACATGTAAGTATTCAGAGGCTGGTGACTGAAACGGATCGCATCAGTTGAATGTTATGTGAGCTTGCTTGCTTAACAGAAACTACTAAGCCTAGAGCCGATGTGTACTAAACTGGGCTGAAGCAGTTGTTCAGTTTCCTGGTATTATGGGATCCTTCACAGAAACAAATGAGTCCAAAATATAGAGAAAGAAACCAAATGAAATCAAAAACACGTATCAAATGAAAAATATCACTTATCATAATCTTAAAACACAAATTTGAGAATATTTATAAATAAAAAATGAAGCAGTCAGCAAAAGAATCATAGATATTCAGGATAACTTACAAAAACATTTGAATCTACTGAATTAACATTCTATCAGAAGACGTTATGGATCAGAAAATACATTAAAAATATTTGTTTAGAACTTGTGATCGCACTGGAGTTCAGCCTGACCTTGACTGTCACTACTCTCACTATCAGTGTCTGTCACACTTAATCAAATTTACTTTTGCATCCTGCCTATCACAAGAGAAACAATGACTTTGCAGTTGTCCAAGAAAATGGAAACCCACGAATGGTGTAGTCCTACCGCCCACAATGTTTCCCATTCGCCAGAGACTGACAAGTCAAGGCTATATAAGATGAGACGCTTGAGAAGCAAGTCAGTCTGCAAGATGAAGATTACCTACTTGATATGCGTTGTTTCATTGGTTGTCTTTGGAAATATCGGTGAGTGGCGGTGTAAAAATGGCAGTTGCATTGTTTGCTCCTCGTGTTGATCAAATGTGTGCAATGCATTGCTGTTTGAGATGTGCATTCGATCTACAGATGGAGGTGAAATCTTGTCTTTAGTGTAATATTTTGGCTGTGTGAGATTTTAAATCACACAGCATGCACACTGCAATGAAGACGTTCAAACGGTACATTATTTCACAGTTTGTTTACCGACACTATACATTCCCACACGTTAACGTAGCAATCGCCTGATTTTCTATTTGTTCAACACAATTTGTGTTCGCTTTATGTTTTCTGTAGACGAAACGGAAGCAACTCCGTCAAGGCATAGTGGTAAGTCACGCTTTGAACACCAACATATCAATGATTGTTGTAGTCATGTGAGACAATTTCGCAGGTTTGAGACGGTTAGAAATATACCTTTGCATTCATTTGTGTTACTTCGTTTATGCTCATTCTAATAGCGAATGCATTTTGTCAAGTGAACCCATTTTTTTCTCAATTTAGGTGGACATCACCGACATTCTGTTCGTAGCATTGGTAAGAACAATTTTTAACAGGTGTTTTGGCACATTACAGATGCCTCACTTACTATAAAATATTCTGTGAATCAGATTAGTACTCATTCCTCTCAATCTGAATTAGTTTCAAATATTGGTGCGCCGTATTCGTATTCAATCCACCTTTAATTTTTATGTTGTTTTCCGTATTATTATTATTATTTGTAGCTGGTAGAATTGCGGAGAACATTCAGAGGGTTGCAGGTTTGTTAATTTCTTTCTTCCTTTCGTTTTTGCTCTGCCCTTGTCAATTTAAATGCTGCTGCATTTGCACTGCAAACGAGACTGTCCATGTTAAGGAATTTTTCTGACCAATCAATTGCGACAACTATTGATGTGTTTATTGAAAGATGTGCCGAAGAAGTTACCATGAAGGGATCATTACTAGTTAAATGCTTGTTAGGCGAAACAATTGTTTCCCGAGTCTTGGCATATGCCTAATATAATAGCTTATGTGTTATTATATGTAGGACATTGTATTGGTGATTATTCATCGTTATCGCAGGGAACCTATTAAATGAGAATGAAGGCCTCAGAATTCTCAGGGAGAATGTCACGATTTGCCCAATTTGTGACTTTGTTTGTATTAAGATATGAACATGTTTCCACCCTCAATATTACAAACATTTTGTAAATACTGTCGACATTGAAACCCTATGCGTCTTTGGCCAGGTGGTGCACAATTTTCCACGTCATTCATCGCAAATATAAACACTCTTTGTTTTCGTATACAGAATCCCCCTTCGTGAGAAGAGTAGCAGCTGCAGGTGAGTGATTTTGATCACCGATTTTGTAAAAAGAACTTATGCACATGTTGACTTCTCGCTGTTCATGAAGTATGAACAGAAATGGGAAACTCCAGTTAAATCTGTCAGAATTGTAGTTATTAGTGATGAGTGACAGTGGAACTCAGTCGCCAACAATGTTAGAAGCAACTTAATAATACTACAATATCTGGGATTTTTATATGGGTTTCTTGAGTATGCAATAACAATGTATTACTGATTGCGTCCCCTACTGTTTCTCTACTGAGAAGACAAGGACGGATGACTGTAAAGCCAAATATTTATTTCTGTCAATCATAAAGCCATATAGTTATGGAACTGCTCCTGGCTGAATCTGTCCATACAAGAAACCCTGGCGTAGAAAATGCCAGATAAGTAGACATATTGATATGTAGGCATTTGCAAGTCTATCCTTGATAATACTCAATGAAATCTATCCTGAGTTGGTGTGTACATTCCACGGACTGATTTTATCTGTAAACTGACGTGATAACAAAGAACATACCATTCACTGGATTCTTCAATCTCAGGGATACATATCAGTTCTTGCTCTGTTGGGGTCTGGACAAATCTGGATTGTTTTATGCAGCTTTGACATAAAATAATGCTCCACAAGAGTTTCACATATTCAAAAGTTATACATATCTCAATCTCAATGCTTTATTTTCAGCGCTCAGATCACTCGTTCACAATGAAACATGTAAGTTTTCGTAATAATGACTCTTCTTTATTGTGTCATTTTAACGTTTATGCTATTGCTGAGGTACTTCTGAAAGTGTTATAACCGAATCATGAAAGAGGTAGGTTATGCAGAGGAATCTAGTCGCATATAATCCACACTCATATGAAGACTTTCACACCCCAAAGACAAAGATTTACGTCTGCCATTCATAAAGCCATATATTTAAGGCACTACTCTTTGTTGAATCTGCCCATACAGTAAATGCTGGCGTAGAAAATGCCAGCTATGTAGACATTAAGATATGTAGGCATTTACCACCTTGTCCTTGATATCACTTAATCAAATCTATCCTGAATGGATGTGTTCATTCAACATACAATAACTATCCATTTTGACTCGGTTGTGTTCCGGAGAAATCTGCACTGTTTTTTGCAGCTTCGATATAAAATATTACTTTACAAGAAGTTCGTTTGCTCAAAAGTTATGCATATCTCAATGAATCGCTTATTTTCAGCTCTCGTTTAAATCGGTTTCAATCAAACATGTAAGCTTTCTTAATGATGGTTTATGTTCAACGTGTCATTAGGATATTTGGAGAAAATGCATTCTTAGCAGCAGATTAGTTACTTTCACCGATTCTATCCAATTCAGTGCTTTACAGCGCTGTGAAAGGCAGGGTTTGAGATACTACGACGAATGTCTCGAGTAACTGGCATAACGGAGTTAAATATTCACAGATTTTCATCACTCTGAAAACTGTTCGGAAATCTACACCACTCCGCTGAATAAAGAACAGAATTCGGAGAACGGACCAATCAATAAGATAATGTCTCATACACATCCGTAATATGGTGTAGACGGAGAGGACATACACTTGGCGAAGCGGAGAATGACGTTGTGCACCACCCCAATCGGATGTACGTGGTCGGCGCCGGTTCGAGATAAGCGAAGAGGAGGTTTGTAACGTGGACCTTAGGTTCGATTGACAGTCGATGAGCCACCTAGAGACGGCTATAAGGAAGTGGGCGAAATAGAGATGTGTTGATGAAACCGTCTATTACACTTAGATGCAAAACGTTACAAGAATAATAATAAGAATAATACATGTCATAGGTATAATATTATTAATATATAATATATTCCCGCAAGTTAAAATGTTGTCCATTTGCAGAAATTCAGTTCGAAATATAATGTGCTATTTGCATCATGATTCAGTTTCGTCGAAAACATAAAGTACTTCAATTAAAATGCAGTTCTGCTTCAGACAGGAGCCGCCATGTCAACTACCCAAAATACAAGACACTCTTTCCGATGTCATCATACAATTTGTTCTCCACAGGCTTTCTTTGTCTCCATTATTGCGGATTCTACTTCAATAATCATGTGACATTTCGTCTTACGTGGCACACTACACAGAACCTGCTGTCTCTCGTTACATCTCACACTCTCATTTTATTTATTTGCTTTGCAGATAATAATGCCGCGCATATCGATCAGTTAGAGTAGATAAATTGAACTTCATTCAACTTTTTACACCAACACTAATCATTAATTTTAATTAAACGTTTTTCTTTGAATAATAATATTAATAAAATTTCTTCGCAACGTCTCTATTGTTGTTATTTCACAATTCAACAACTACTCAGGCGGATTTGAATAGGGTGTTAGATGTTAAGCGGTAGATACTATTCATTTGCGAAGACAGTTAGTACGCTACACAGATTTAGTCGAGTGATTTAGTCGCACACCTTAGTAACATCGAATATGCCTCAAAGTGAAATTGCACTTCCTTCAAACAGTCTGTGTGAAATGAAGTTCTGATTGAATTGAATTCAGTCACAGATCATACTATGGCTAGTGACACGAATCAAGTATTCCAGATTATGGAAGAAGGAGAGAGGAAGTACTGAGATATATCCGCAGATAATAATGATAATCTGCTTCATAAAAAACTAGTTATTATAATACAGCATATACTTTTAAACATTTCTCACAATTCTGCATTTAATTTACTCGAAAGATAATAGTTAACACAGGAATTCCTCCAAATTTGTAGTAGGAATAAAATCGAAACGTGCAAAATACAAGCGACAATAATTACTCTAATAATATTATCAGTGGGTTTGTTTTATACACTAGTGTCGATACCGTATGAAGATTTCAGCAGGTTATGTAACATTGAATCTACTGTTCTCTGAAAATACCGTGGTGGAGGAAAAAACAGATAAATAACACGTTTCAAAGAGGTTGAGTGATGTTCAAACTTATGCGAATGAATATAAACACACCACAATGAGAGGAGTGTTAATATAAGAAGAGTAATAACAGTGAAGCTCGATGTTATACGTGTGGAGAAAATTGTTTGTTAACCAGAGGAAAGAAGGTTAGTTAATTAGTTCCCACCTGACACTATTTGCACCACAGGACTTACGGGCCAAATATTGCATGTTGAAATCTTTCACTTAATCGTGCGCGCATAGAGTCTTTTGAAATGACTTCTTGTTCTACTTCAGGAGACACAAGGTGTGAGCTGCAGGTAACGTGGATTCTCACAGATTGAATGTGATGCATGCGAACAAGTTTATATCAAAGGCAACGTCAAGGATATAGCCCAACGGGATACCACTCACTCAAATGAAAATCTTCAGAGTTCTTTGAAGTATAACATAGCATTTTTGAGCAATCTAGAAATAAATAGGGTTGTACAATAAGATAAGAGTAGGTTAGATGGAATCGTTGACATACTGTAAGAGGAGAAGTGGTTGAGTTGCACCTGAAAGACGTAACCTCTTAATGTAGAATGTCAGACGGAACATTGGTTTGGAAATCGCTAAGTCGCGAGAAGATCAGGGTAGATCAGAAGAAATATTTATCCAAGATACCCAACGTCAGACTTGATATCAACCTATATCAGTATCATGAATTTCAAAGCGGTCATAGCTGCTCCCCTCTCCATTTGTCTTCTTATGTATCAAACAAGCAAATTAACAGTCCCTGAATGAGATTTGGTTTAAGATAATTATTTGGAGACTGTTTGCTGACTACCGTTAGAAAACTGGTCATTGAACTACATTCTAACTGAGAGTTAACAGGCATTGAAAAAGTTAGATCTTGAGCATACTTGACAGAGTTTATTTCTTCCGAATCAGGCAAGTCATACAAGAACAAATGAAACAGAAAAGGGGAAAGAACACAGCTTTGAGGAATTATAACCTCAATAGTTAGTGAAGTGGACGAATTCTCTTTGAATGCATTGTACTGATTTCTTCGTGAGAAATAAGAATTCAGTCAGTCGACATCCCAAAAATATCCTGATTTCACGTAGGCTCGTTTAGCCAGTGGATGACTTAGCTACACGTGCAGTTTTATTGTCTCTTCGAACGGCTGGCACGACATTTCTGGAAAAAGATTCACTCAATACGCCAGTGAGAGGATGACATAGGAAGTCTACAAATTTTATAAGAATAATACGAGACATACCATGTTGACTTGACCCACGACAAGTATTTATTGACTGGAGATATTTTAAAACGCTGATAGTGTTTGAGAAAGCTGACCTGTGGTAATTTCTGTGGCCTTCATGTAATATTCGTACAATGCAATCGTCAGAATTAAACAGTGGAGGTCTTTTATGAGCTTCGTATATTCCAGAGTCATTTATGAAAACACGTCCAAGCGACGTATTTAGCAGAGTTCGATAGGTAACAACATTTTTACGACAGAGTGATGTAATAGAATCAGCTCAGTCAATGTAGTTGATGATTGAACGATCAATTCATGGTTGTTCGCTCAATCTCAACTCTATATTGTGGCGGGAGTCATCGATACTGCAGTCGTCCTTTCATTGTTCACTGTTCGTTGGAAGACAGAGAAAAACAAACAGAAGTATTATTGTGATTTATTGTTATGACATTTATTCTTACAATTTGTGTACAATAAACTAATGGTTGGCTCTGAAATGGTGCAAGAATAAACGGTTCTCCAGTCATCAATTTGTGTTCCGGCTTTTTTTTCGTTGGTTATTATGCATAGTTCCCGAAAGTCTTCCAAGGACAGTGTAATTAGACCTGGACATTGACAAGCTCCATTTCAACACACGGCGATGACAGTTTCAGCCTGAAATGATTCAAATCAGCCTCATCAGTAGCTCACATCAATTTCCCACCTGGTCAACTTAAACAAATTAAGAACACCATTCTCAGCAGGATATTGCGGTATCGTCGTTTCGTTTATTTTGTTGTTGCCAGCTGTACACAAAACAAAACAGACTCAATATCACTGGACAAAATATTCACATAATTTATTCACTCAGCATGTTGAAGGTAGAGACGATTACTGTCATGTGAATAAAAATTGAAGTTTGGAGAGCACTGGAGAGAAGTTGGTTGGTCATCTTTATTCCAATGAGTCACACCGGTGTTAAGGAGCTCTCCAAAATCAATCTGATTCTCACTCGTGCCTGATTACAGAATGAAAGTGCCTGGAGATTCAGTGAGATGTTTTCATCAGTGAGGTGGACCAAGTCTAGACTGAGAACAAATACTCGCTGATGACATTCACTCGCGGTGAATGCATGTATCGAGAATCGGTGCGAATAGCAGCAATTCGCTTGTGGATTCAAATGTTCAGGCATCTAATGGCTTTTGAATTGCTACCACATCAGATATATATGTGGTAGGCTTGCACTAACCTCAGCTTCACATATTGTACATCTGTTTGGTGACTGTTCCCTGACCTTAGATTGAGGCACCTCGAATCGCATTCAAACTAAGATTGTGCAAACAAAGCAACAGGATTAATTTTGCACATCGGTCGACGAGTTTGATTCTCACTCAATACATTCGGTCGGTAGTGAAGAACGCGATGCTGCAGCACATCACGCGACCGCGTATCATCGAGGAAATGTACATGGGATACGTATCTGCTTGATCCTACTCGTTCCATTTTCACAGTTGCTTGCAGTTCAAAGCAATAAGTAGATGTTTCATCGACTCACATATAGGTTGACATCATGTACTATGATTTCATTTATGCTGCCACTTATGGAAATAAAAGTGTAATGCTCCACCTAACTGAATACGAACAATAGTGCTATTTCACTCATCCCGGTCTTTTGATGACTGGAAAAAATATCTGGTAACAGAGATATTAACAATTTAGCCAGAATGATAAAAAAACACATATGGTTTTCATGCCTAATTCCTCTCATTCGATCGGTTCTTCGAAAAGGCCTATCAGACTAACACGTCACATGAAAGAAAATATCTTGAAAGCATTATTTAGAGGTAATTACACTAATTGTAAATTGGTTAGGTTTTTAAACTAACTGAAGATTGTTCACTATTATGTGAGACTGCACATTGAACAGACTGGTCGATGCCACGTCGCGTCTCATATGTCCATGTATAGGAATACATACATAATTGTGTTAAGCCTTTCCAGTTTTCAGATCGCGCGAATATGTTGTTCCAACGGAGAATAATACAGAAGGTTGCATCTGCTTGTTGTCTGTCAGTAGTGAGTGAATTCTGATGAACTTCCAAATCTGATTTTCAGATTTCATGAAAACGGCATGTCGTCGTATGGTTTACATCCATCTTATGTGAATGGTAATCATTCATGCAGGAGAATTCATGAAAGATAATCACTTGTTGTCTCCTGGATTAAAAGTATCACAGTATTGATTCCTGTGCTGGACGCCGGTCAGTAGGTTTGAGACATTCATCTGAATTCTCTCTGATCTCTTGTCAATTTTAGACGGATGAGTGTAATCCATCATTTTTAACAGTCTTTCTTCCTCCTTTCTTTCTTGTCTACGCTGCACTTCGCTCATTTTGTGCACCCTTGTAATGAGACTACTGGTATTTGTTGCGATAACTCAGTGTGAATGAACTCCACCAACAGTAATTCAATGCCTGTTTATGTCTTAAGAAAATCTATTAGAGATCCATTATATTCATGCCAGTGAATAAATGACAGATATATAGTGATTCTGTTATCCAAAGTATTTCACAACAACCATCATGCCTTACACTCATGTTGATGATTGGTTAAGTAGAAATCTACAGTTGGGGGATGGTGGCTAGCAGTGGAATCCAGGGTAAAGCGCATTTCGTCCTATTTAGGACTCGTCAGCTGGATGTACCTGCATTTCTCAGTGAGTGATGATGTTCCCACCGAGGCTCGAACCCAGTACCCATAGTTTCAAACGCCAAAGCGTTATCCACTAGGCCACTTGGGTACTGGGTTCGAGCCTCGGTGGGAACATCATCACTCACTGAGAAATGCAGGTACATCCAGCTGACGAGTCCTAAATAGGACGAAATGCGCTTTACCCTGAATTCCACTGCTAGCCACCATCCACCAATTGTATACTAACTAAATGCCCGGACATCGTCGAAGTATCTGCACAAGAAGCCGACGTGTCAACCTGAGACCGAACACTTCGGTCCAATCAATCGACGGGAAAATCCAAAATTTAATTCAATAAGTAGAAATCTGTTTGAGATTTTTCCTTCGTCACCACTTGCTTCCGTCAGTATAGTGGCAGTTAATACGTGAATTACTCGTCATTACGTCTACTGCTTCTATTAGTTTTATGTGCTTCGAATGAGTAGAAATTAATGCGAGATTTTCAAAATGTTGATTAACTGTCATCTCGAAATCGGACTACAGAGTTGATTAGCGATTTAGAAATCGTGCGGTTTGGAGTAGTCACTCAGTTCAAATCAGACCTCCTACTGTCATGTTTATACATCCATTATACGTCTACTTCAATACAACTCTTTATCACTCTGTTCTGTACACACATCCTCACCTCGAACCACGATTCACAATTAGCTTTTATCTACTGCACGTCAGCCTTGAACCCACTCCCGACTTGTCACTGACCATTCGGAAAACACTCTTGGGATGTTGTGAGGCCTAATGTCTTTCGATAGACGCCTTGGTGTTTATGACCTTTGTATAGTCACTATCACTGTCTACGTAATGGTGCTCCATTTTAGAGAAATGTGAATAAATCCACACACCTGTGATCTTAATACTGATAATTTGATGAATTTTGAATCGACAGCATCGACAGTGGCATCAATTTTTTTTATTTTTGATTACAGCTTGATTCCACACCGTATTTTTGGTACAATTATGGAATTTTCAGCATGGATATCGGTAGCCCAAATTTCGCAGGCCGACCATAGATATCGGGTGTGCGTCGGCAGGAGATCGAACCTTGGACCATGTAAACAGTCGGCGAGAGTCCTAACCACTGTGCCACTGACGCACAGACAATAGCACACAGGTGTCGTGATTGTCTGCAGGATTTTCAGGTCAGATTTATTACACGACGATTCATATGGTCTGTATCATGTAAACCACTCACAGCTACATTGTGTATGTGAACCTGACGATTAATGCAAGGGTCAAATATGATTATAATAAAATTAAAGAACACTTGGATGATTATCAATACGACTTTGCGTTAAAAATCGACTCAACAATCTCTCTGGCTATTTTTGTGAACTGCTACCTTAACATCTCTGTAGCAGCACACAAATTGTTGTACTAATAGACGGATTTAAAGTAAACCAACACGTCATTTCAAAGGCCTAGATTAGTTCTACACCTATCAATAATCAGAAAGCATTGTCGGAGCCGTATCGTTTCAGATTTTTGACTGTTGATCTCACAAACTCACAAACAAAACAACCTAGGCAGAAATGCAATAGCCTACAATATAGGAAGCATGGTGTCAACAACAGGCAGTAGTATCACATTTGGTCGCATAGGTGGTCAGGATCCGAAAGGCAAGACTGACGTTCCACAGTCTTAAATTAGTTTGGAAATCTTCTTTCTGTATTCCACAGAATAAAGAAACACATTCACATTTTCCTCACCAATATTACGTTGGACAGTTTTCCATATTGGGTCGAGAAATGGGCTGGAGCGTGAAAGAAATATATAATAATATGTTTCTGCCTTTGCTGGCTTCATTGTGATGATCAAATGGCCAGTTAGAAAGAATTACTAGCAAGAGGCTACGAGGACAAACTAATCAAGAATATATCCTTCAAGAAATATCTATGAGAAAGTAGGATGGATTGCGTATACGCGTTCCAGACCATCCCTCAAGTGGAACTCGAATGGGGAATCAATGACAGCGACTGTGGCATCCATTGTGACGTGAAGGAGATCGTATGGTGAAGAGGAGACGAAGGACTATGGAAGACCATCGCGGAAGGTAAGGAGGACATCAGAAAACAGAAGCAAATGGAAATATGTTGTTGAAGCTCTGTGTTGCTCTTGGAACCCAGGGGAACAATAATACAATAGAATAATGAACCACGTCAGTATCATGTATTGTACCCATCAAAGAAACACTGCATGAATTGTATAACTTTCATCACATGGAGTTATGGTATAACGACCAGCATGAACGTGTGACTGAATATTTCTTAGTTGGAATCGTATGTTAGAATATTTCATGCATATGATTTCACTGGACAGTCTGAATGGGTCGTTTGTTTAGATCTGAGGTTCATGATGAATTATGTGTTCCGTTGTTTCAAGTGAAACAAGTCCACTTTCAGTCTGTTTACAATGATTATGCCATGACAAGGAATAATGCTCAAATCTTAAAACGAAAAGCCATCAGAACAACAGCCAATGACTCCAACTTCCAGGCTTACTCAAGAATGTATGTTAGTACTTTCCATAGCCTCATACATCAGCTTACCATCTTAAAATGAAACGATATCATCTGGTGATTTCTTTGATAACTCAAGAAACCTAACAATATTGGAAACAGAGGCGATATTCCTCATACTCACGAGATTTTACAGCTATGTTCGGTCATAAGAGTTATTGTCTGCTGGTAAAGACTAATTGACATCTGTAAAGAAACATTTGCTGCTCGAAAACATCTCATCTTGTTGTTATTGCTCATATGCACTTGCATTATATTTGCACACCACAGGAGCATTTCAAATCGTTGGATTCTTGATCGCTATACTGTCTCACTGAATTCTAAAAATGAACATGTTCCTATCTACATTACTTATGAGTACTGAGGAAATAATATCAGAAACAGTAAACAGATATTTAAGGGTAGTGTTCTCCACTCGTCCATCGGTCTTCAGCAGTCTCAATGATAAGATAAATTACCTATTGCCCTGTATCCACATGCATTGATTGATCGATGTGTATCTTGTCTAAAAGTGTTCTTGGACACCGTTTTATATGATTGCAGAAGGCTAATTGTGGCTCTATAATGAGTGCAATAACCAGTTGCAGTTCATCCCATTTCAGGAAATCCCTTCACCCTCCAAGCAAAACTGAATGCATTATTCCTTCGTCTCCTCAGAAATGCATAAGCCTCAGCTATGCGGTCAAAAATATAACAGTTCTGAACCCCATATGAAATTATCCAACCAATCATACTATCATGGTAACAACCATGTTGAGTTTCTCCTCACTTGCTTCCTCGTTGTTTGTTTTATACCGCTCCATAAATCCTCTATTCTGAAGAACTCCTGCATTATCGCATATGTTACTTCCTTTCTATGTGCTTCCAGATTACAACTCACTTATTCAACTGTTCATCCCGTTATGTAACCATGATGAACGTATTGAACTCCTTCTTGTAGCCATTCACTAATACAACTAACTATGATTTTGAAAAGTCATCACTTTTGGTGCTACCTTCTTCCATGAAAAATTATATGTGACTGCGGTTTGACAGATGAAGAAATGAAATTAGTCGAAAATAGGCTCTCAGTTGAACTGCGTGCTCTGTTTTCATGAAAGCAAGATATTCCAGTTGATATGAATGCGAACTGCACCGATCGTTATCTATCCAATAAATATACTGCCTGATGAAAAAGGATATTATTCGCAGAAAGTGATGAAAAGAGTGGTTCAATAAGGATAGTGAAGTAGGCATATGAGACATACGGCAGAATGCTGCAGAAGATTCGCTGGTGAGATGGATGATTACTGTATGGCTATGTCTTGTGAGGTGAAGGGTTTTGTTGTGAAAATTTAGTCGCCTTTCCAGACAACACATCCATTGCGTTCTTAGTATCCCCCATAAGATAATTCCTCTTCCCTGTAGCCAACTTGGATTTCGACTGGTTAATTTGTTGATCTGATGGTTGATGTAATGTCTTATCAACATTTGTTTCATAATTCCCACCTGTGTCATGGTGTATCTGGATAGATGATTCCTCAAAGTTCTCAATTCTCCAGAAGGCGCACAAATCCTGAAACGACAAAACTAGCATATTAAATTTACCATGCAGTTCAGACGAGGCAACTACAACGAAGCTATAAAATCAGCGTCATCCTATGCGACATTTCCTCTTCCTCAAACTGATATTGAGTAATTCTAAGAAATCGATGATGAATTCAGCTGGAAACTGTAATGTATGTGCTTTGATAATTTTCCGAACTGCCGTTCAGACAGTTCACCTGGCTGACCGAGCTTGCGTTTAAAATTATATACAAAATTCATTGTATGGCCTTTGCTTTTATTCTTCGAATCATATCCTAGAACACATTCTGCATATGCTTCCACATTAGTGTTCAGTTGTTTGCGCCTAAAATGGATCAAATGCTTCTAACTTGAAAGTTTCCACTTTCAGTTGGAGTGTTATGCTTGCCAGACGTACTCCGCGACTGCCTACTTCAACTGACTCACCAGTGTCAAGTAAAATGGGTGAGCAAAAGGAGTGTGTCCACTGGAGGTAAAATCTACACAACGTACAGCTTCGGGTAGCAGTATACCACTCATTTATATATAGATTTCTACCTCTTGATTTCATGAAAGGGAATAAGAAATATTGTCGGTATTCGACTGGAGTCAGAGTGTATTCATTAATGTGCCACACGAAGAATCTACATAGGAAATAAGTATTTTTCGATGAAGCAAATTCAGAATTTATTACCGTATAGAAACGTACTCACAAAACTAAGGCTATTTGTGAGTATTTAATTCTCTGGCGACACAACTGAAAAATCCAATTTTCTCAGGTCACGTTAATGTACCGAAAATTCAGAGAGTGCACAAAACTCTCAGAAACAAATTGCTGATATTCCCACATATTGTTCTCAGATACGAGGCAAATCAACCTGCACTTTGAGTGAGGTGAAACAATTTTACAGTGATACCAGTGTGAAACTTTGAATCTCCTGATAGCAACAACCCTCCTTCTATGTCATGTGATTCTGTGCTCATTCACAATATCTGGAAAACTGTTTCAATATGAGTGATGAATTCTATCACTGAGACAACTCTTAATTTCTCTCAGAATAATCCTTTGATTGTGAATTGACTGTAATTTTAACTCAAAGACTGTTCTAACACGTCTTCTTGCACCTAATCTGCCTTACAAGTTCAAAAACAAAATTAGAATGAGTCGATAGTGAGAAATCAACCAGTGGTGGTTGCACTCCTATTTTTCTGATGGGAAGCAGTGCACCGTCTACAATGTAAATTACTCCAATAACTAAATTACTGTAGCTGGATTTCCTCAAGTGCTGTTCTCTCTCCCTTTCTGTTTTCGTTTTTCTTACATGACTTGCCTCATTCTGATATAGCCACTTTTGTTAAGTATGCCGATGAACTCTGTCTGTCTATGCCTGTCAATTCCAGTCAGATTTTTCCAAATTAAATAACTTCCTGTCGGAAATTAGTCAGTTGTCCCCTTCAAACGGGCTTAAGCGTCATTCGTCTAAATGTCAGGTGGTCAGTTTCACTTTCAGACATAAATGTGACCTACGGCGACTAGCTAGCTCACATGGCCCCACTCTCATTGACGGCACAGAGGTTGAAAATACATCTAATGTCAAGTAACTTGGTCTGAGTTTATCCTACTCTAGCCTCTTTTGTTAATTTTTGTTTATGTTTTATTTTTTGGCGTTGGTTTTTTTCATTTATTTATTTATTTTTTGATTTTAAAAGTCTTATAAAATTTATGAAGTAATTAGATGCAACATACATTGTAATGCGCGCTAAAAATTCCATACCTGTACGTCAAATACCTTTTGAATTAAAGCTGTTAATAAAAAGAATCTTAGCTTCTTTTTTACTATTTGAGAAATTCTTCTCAACTGGCAGCGAGCGGAACATAATAAAATTGCATATTCCACTGGGAATATGTGCATACGTTTTCTACGACAACAGAGGGAGATTAATGACAAGAACTAAGAGTAACATTAGTCAGGAATGGCGTGAGTTGTCAAACACTTAGTAGTCAATAGGAGTGAACATTTGTAGGAAACGTTAATGATTACTCTCGGAAACATAGAGACAGCGGAGTCTGGCCGATTCTAGTGGGCAGAAACAAATCCAGCTAGATAGGTGATAACGAAAAATATCATTCATAACCACAGAAAATATGTTTTCGTTAAGTGGTGAAAAGGGAGGACGATGGAGTGTGTCATGTCTACACGAAAAGTAAATTTCTCTCAACAGGAGAGAAGATGACGTAGTGTATTTCGTATAATTTAGCATCACCAAGTCAGTGTAGGAAACTAGGTGGTTTCTTTCGCCTTTTCATTATCATGATTGCCTTCAGATTGTCAACAACATTGTCAGTATCCTACAGATGCCGCGAAATCGCACTGTTAGATGTCTATGCGTCCTTTAATATCAGATTCTCTGTTATGCGTTCAGAATCACGGGTAACAATCCTTATCTCTGTTCTACTAATGTATGTGCTTCGGTAGGGACATGAATATTTCTAGAGACAGATGGCAGTGACATGATGTGAGAGCTTGTCAACTTTTGATTGCCTTAAACAAGTGATCGTCTGGTCAACATATAAATTCTCGCCAGCTGGATATGTTCTTTTCAGGCTAGCGTTCGACCTGCGTATGATTCACTCAGGAAAATCATCACATTTGAAAACATGATGAAGAATGGTTGACAAGGATTTGTGATGATTTGAGACACTCAACACATGAGAATATACCCTTGACATTAAGACTAGGGCAATGTTCATTCGGAGGACTGGAAACGATGCATAGACTGATGTGGATCGTTTGAAGCGACCATTTCATGAGCTTTGGAATAGTAACTGTGAATCAACTTGTGCAAGTCATATGATAACGCGTGTTTTCAGGGAATAAACTCTAAGATGTAGTCTGAAATTAAAAGAAAAAACGGGATATTTAATAAAACATTTTATCACGTGGAAGCTCTCCTTACTTCTTTAGACATTTGAATCAACGAATGGGGAATCACAAGGTGACGGGCAGCACAAATTATTAGGAAGAAGTAAAAGCCAGATAATGTCGACTGCTGTGAACAGAAAAGAGTGAAGATATCCTGAATACGTATTTTCTGAACGAATATGTACGACAGAATAGGCACAACATATACGTCACAATTATTATGATAAATTGTGAAATTATTCAACATTCCTGGAGAACACATCAATGTTTCACATAGATTCTTCAAATTCAGAAGAAATGCCTGTAAAATTGGAAATTCTTCATATTTTAAAAGTACATGCATTGAATTACACAGATCTTATTTTATATGAAATTATGAATTATGAAGGATGTGAAGGAGGTGGTAAATGGGACTTACCTGAAGGAGGCTAAATTGTGTCCATTGTAAATTGCACTGTTATATGGAAATTGAGGTTGGTATCTGTTGGAGACATTATCTTCAACCAGAGATATACTGCAAACGACTTGATCGATGAAAAACCCAACTCCCATAACTACCTTCATTGGTGTTGCATTGATTTCTCAGGTATCTTTGGATATTTGCGACCCGCTTGCTTTAGCCAAAAACAATGTCTCAGTTGGCTACAATCGTATAGAATGATTATTGAAACTGTAGGCCGTAAAGACAGAGAAGAAGCACCTCTTCAAAACATCATGTCATCTATGGGAGTAGAAATCCGTGTGAATTAGTTTCTGTGTCACAAAGTCTGGCATACTCTCCTATGCATCATCTATTCTATTCACCTTTAATTTGTAATAACCGCTCATTCATTCAACTAAGCAGTCATCAAAAGTAATTTATTTGTAATTAAACCCAAATGAATTGAGTGTTCACAGCCTTTTTATTCTTTTCATCTGAGGACAGGCATTCTGTTTAAATAAATACACGTAATCGTGTGAGATGATGAGAAGGAAATAATTGTATAAAAGGAGATATTAGAAGTTCATTTTCAAACATTGTGGAGAGAAATATGATGCTCTCATTGCAAGTGATTATCCTCTTCGTATGTCCACTCGCTTTTGCTGATTGGGATGTGTATACGGCTAAAATATTCAAATTGCATAATGAATATCGTCAAAAGATACTCAACTGTGAAGTGGACGGACAACCAGCAGCTAAGAGAATGCCTCAACTTGTAAGTTCATTGTATGTCTTTGTTTTCCGCTGTAATTTTTATTGTTTATGAAGTGTGAAGATAAATTAGGTCTAGTATATTTTCAGTAATTGAACAAACCTCCTCTGTTTGCAAAGTTTAGTATTTAATCGGGAGATTGCAATCTCTTTAGAACGATTCCAATGTAATGTGTCCGCACTAGAGACGCTAATCCAGGATACAACTACGGAGGGATCCTTTTTCCTCCTTTATAAAACCATGAGAGTAGCTGTTCGAGAATACTTGCGGATAGCAAACGCTGAGCATAACCAACAAACCTAGGTCCACATGAGTAGATGAATTAAAAGTTAGACACTGATGAAATCAGCAGTGGAAGCTTATCATCCACATGTATACGAATCATTGACTATTTGAAGGAAGTGAGTCGGAGTTCACCTAACCAGGACAGGCGGCTTCTCAGCATATCTACCGATGAGTCCTCCTCCATTTAAACAGAGGAGAAATTTTGGAGGCAAGAAGTGTGCCTGATTTAAGTGGTGCAGGTTTCATAGAGTTAATTACGTAGATTTCGAGGTATTGTCTCGCATAAATAAGAAGATACCACTGACATTCAAGTTCACTTTTGCCTCCTTTCTTTTCCTGGAATTCTTAGGGGGTTTTGACAATTACGTGTTTACTTACTTTACCAACATAATTCTCTTCACTTTGTCTTTCTTCTAACAATTATAGATATGGGATACGGAACTGGCTAGTCAAGCGAAATCATTATCGAAAACGTGTGAACTTCGAGTTCAAAGGCCTAAAAGCAGAAGATTCCATTTAGTTGGACAGAATGTTGGTACCTGTACAAGTGTCGAAAAGTAATCTTGATGCGTAACAGAAAAAATATCACATTCATTTTAGTATCATTGAGAGATGGTTCGGTCAACACAAATCGTACAACTTTAAAAACAATCAGTGCAATGACCGATGCAAACATTACATGCAGGTGAGTGTTGATTCTTTGAATACATTTCAGGCACAGCACCCTTGTAATTCAGTGTTAGTTGAAACTTCTTTACAAGTTATACAAGCATCTTCCAGTGGGACATTTTGTTCACCTAATTTCTACGATGATCTTCAGATTCATTCTATTCTTCTGGAACAAGGCTGTCCCAGTTGTGTGTACGGCTTGATGTTGAATATCTGCAGGAATTATCAACCCCCTAGCAAATCAGTTACATTAGGAACGTTCTGAGATACTCCATCTAGATTTGCCTCAGTTTAACGAAGTGTTGTCTCTGATGATATTCGGAATAAAATATAAGGTGAATGCTTTGAATATTGCATGGGTTTGTGCGTATGGACAGACGAATATTCAAGCAGTCGAAAACTTCGGTAGCATGAATTATTATTCCCTTCGGTTTCGAGTTCCCCTTTTGACTGGCTCCACCACTGACCGTAAGCTTTCATCCCCTCCTATAACGATCTCCCCACCTCCTTCAACATCGCCATCCCACCCAACCTCAACTCATCATTTCTCAATAGGATTCCACCGCAGAACCTCACTTTGCCTAGTTAGCTACTCACTAGTTTACCATGTAATCATAAGACCTGAAAACAGGGAAGCTTGGGCATGGCAATAGCACTCGACCTTCAGCCAGAAAAGAAATTCAATCGATACAGAAACCTCAAAGGAGAGAAAAAGATGCATAGAAGAATAGGTTTAGGTTGTTTTACATAAAACATCTGACTGTAAAATAATTTTTATCTTTTCAAATTTATTTTTGTTTATTATTCTATTATTTAGATGGTTTTTGAAAATACCACACATATTGGATGTGGAGTGACCAAATGTCCATACGATGAAAAATATAAGAACATCTTTCTCATAGTTTGTAATTATGGTCCGGGGTAATTGTTTGACTAATTTGTACTGATAATTGTTTTTATCATGCTGTGAAGTAATCAACTCATTTCTTAACAGTTAGGAGACATACTTTGTCAGAAGTTATCTTACCTCTTCAGATACACGTATTAACACCGAAAATCTCCCATCTATTTGTCCAGAGACATTTGAGTAACTTCAGGTCTGATAACAGACTGACATCTGTCTAAGAAACAAATTAGGCCAGGTAGTCAATGCACAGCTATTTCACCACAGATTGAAATTGTTCAGCAGTACGCAATCATGATCATACCGGTTACAAAACCCAGGACCATTGAATTATGTTTCAATAACTGAATCGTCTACATGTTCCCTTGAATGCCATGGGTCAGATAGCTAGTGGCTATATTGAAACAGCTCTCCAGCACTTTCTCCCACATTTTCAATGTTTCCATAGCTGAAGTTGCTTAGTGATCACTACAGGCATTCATATTCCATTTCAAAATCATATGTGACACTAAAAAATGCTCAAAGTAACAGTTATACTGTTGTCGTCGTAGATTATTCTTTGTAGAAAATACCCACTTGTGACTGTGTTCTTTTAGGCAAAGGAATTGTGTTTTCACTGCTCGATCTTGCTTTTTGACTAGTGAACTTTCATCCATTCTTGTCACGTCTATTAGTCATCATTTGAGTGACTCAACGAGACTGTGAGCCGAGTAGGGTACCGTTAAATTAGATTCATTTACGGGTAGAGTGTACTGCAGTCTTCCAAAGAGATTAAATTGTGTAAATTTTTACAATCGCGTTTCTTAAACTATTTCCATTCTTATTCTTTTTAAAAATTATGAAATTTCAGAGCAGACTTTCATGTAAGACCTTATGAAGCCAAAAATATCAAGGCAGTATGTCCAGTGAAAGGGACGGAGGGAGCAGCTGTTCAACCGGAACATGGACAGTGGCAACCTACTGTGGGCACCATGAAATTTGACGCCAGAAATTGTTACTGTTTTAAATAAATCAATAAACATAACTAATTAATACTTTAACCATTTGTTCATTATTCATAATTGCATACATTATAAAATCTGTGTAATTCAATGCATGTACTAGTAAAATATGAAGAATCTCTAATTTTATAAGCAATTCTTCTGAATTTGAAGGATGTGTGTGAAATATTTATGTGTTCACTAGAAATGCTGAATAATTCCACACTAATACTTTCACACACTTCACACTAATTTCGACGAATGTGTCGTGTCTATTCTGACGCACATATTCGTTCAGAACAGTCCTCGGAATATATTACGTCTTATAATTATTATTCGTTTTAGTTAAGAGTGGAAAATAATGCTTCAGGAAGATATCTTCACTTTTTTCTGTTCACTGCGGTCCACACTATCGGGCTTTCCCTTCCTCCTAATAAAGTGTGCTCCATCTCAACTAATCATTTCCCATTCGTCATTTTTCAAACGAGTTCCACCCAAGCGATGTATCGTTCTGTGACACCACACATTAGTCTACTCAACTATCCCCTTGCATTTTATATATTTAGTGTGTGGACAGCGATGGAACGTGGTGATAAACATCCGCAGTGACTTCTTGAAAATGCTTTTTCTTTCCGTTGTGTTCACGTAGTTTTTGTACAACTTCGTGGTCAATACTAACGAAGGTCTTTTTCGAAGTCGATGAAACTTGGATAGAGATTTGACTGATGCGCACAGCTCCTATTTCATCCGCTTACGATTTGATTCCCTGAACCTCTCCAGAATGACGTGCTTTAATATTTCGCTTGAAGTAGAAAGGAGCACAAGCGATCATCCTACACTCTAAACTTTGTCCGGAAGAGGATTCCGACACAAGTGCAAGCCAAATTTTTATATAAGCGTGAAGTACTGTATATATGGGAAATGACGCATTACAGATCTGTGTAGGAGAATGACACAAAATATCAGCACACTTTTGGGGCAAATGCTTCGTACACATTCGGCACCAAACCTGTTTGATGTGTTGAGGAATTTTAAATATGACAATACATTCTTTCCATTAAATACAGGTATTTTCAGTCACTAACAGATTAACCTGATACATTAATAAAGATCGATTTAAGGCATTCATGTCAAAATAAGCGTCAACTTTAACTTATTTGGCGCTTTCAAGTGGCTTAAAATGTGTCAAAATGTAAGAAGCGCTTCCACAAGGTTTTGATTTTGATTTCAGTTTACATCAGAAAGTTTACTCCCTGAAAAGACGCCTTATCATATGACTTGCAAAAGATGGTTCATAGTAACTATTACAAAGCTCATGAAATAGTCGCTTCAAACGATCCACATCAGTCTATGCGTCGTTTCCAGTCCTCCGAATGAGCATTGCCCTAGTTTTAATGTCAAGGATATACTCTCATGTGTCGAGTGTCTCAACTCATCACAAATCCTTGTCAACCATTCTTCATCATGTTTTCAAATGTGATGATTTTCCTGAGTGAATCATACGCAGGTCGAACGCTAGCCTGAAAAGAACATATCCAGCTGGCGAGAATTTATATGTTGACCAGACGATCACTTGTTTAAGGCAATCAAAAGTTGACAAGCTCTCACATCATGTCACCGCCATCTGTCTCTAGAAATATTCATGTCCCTACCGAAGCACATACATTAGTAGAACAGAGATAAGGATTGTTACCCGTGATTATGAATGCATAACAGATAATCTGATATTAAAGGACGCATAGACATCTAACAGCGCGATTTCGCGGCATCTGTAGGATACTGACAATGTTGTTGACAATCTGAAGGCGTTCATGATAATGAAAAGGCGAAAGAAACCACCTAGTTTCCTACACTGACTTGGTGATGTTAAATTATACGAAATACACTACGTCATCTTCTCTCCTGTTGAGAGAAATTTACTTTTCGTGTAGACATGACACACTCCATCGTCCTCCCTTTTCACCACTTAACGAAAACATGTTTTCTGCGGGTATGAATGATATTATTCGTTATCACCTATCTAGCTGAATTTGTTTCTGCCCACTAGAATCGGCCAGACTCTGCTGTCTCTATGTTTCCGAGAGTAATCATTAACGTTTCCTACAAATATTCACTCCTATTGACTACTTACTGTTTAACAACTCACACCATTCCTGACTTATGTTACTCTTAGTTCTTGTCATTAAATTCCCCCTGTTGTCGTGGAAAACGTATGCACAAATCCCCAGTGGAATATCCAATTTCATTATGTTCCGCTCGCTGCCAGTGGAGAAGATTTTCCCAAATAGTAAAAAAATAGCCAAGATTTTTTTTATTAACAGCTTTATTCCAAAAGGTATTTGAGGTACGGGTATGGAATTTTCAGCGCGCATTACAATGTATGCTGCATCTAATTACCTCATAAATTTTATAAGACTTTTAAAATCAAAAAAAATAAATAAATGAAAAAAACCAACGCCAAAAAATAAAAGATAAACAAAATGAAAGAAAAACAGCGTAGAGTTTACATTTCAAACAATGAACCAAAAGAATATGAACTATAAAGTTGGTGTGTGATAGAGGATGAGAACAACAGTGTAATAGTAACGAGGAAAGGAAAACAATATCTAATGGGACTATTTGTTAGAGTGTCGCAGTAAGTTGATCGTGTCATACCAAAGGGATTTCTCATCACATAACAGCCGTGCCAGATGTGGTATTTTTGATTTTTTGAACTTAGGAGTCCTAGAATATTGCATCCTCCTATAGCTGCTTCTAGTTCTTCTACCAGACGAAATGCAAGGAGACAGCTGCATATAGAGGAGATGCTCGGGGTTCGACAATATTGTATTCGCTAGTTTTTTACATGACATAATATGTCTATCCACAATAGTGTTAACCAGTTGGTTTAACGATATCCTACTTGCCCTACTAACGGCTTTTGGTGCCCTTATCAGCAAAGCAAAGTCTTTCTTAAGTATTCCCGGAAAGCTTAATGGGGAGCAGTCAAGACGGATGGGTAGAATACAAGAATTGATAAACTGAGAATGCAGAAGTCTGCTTTATGCCAGACTGCCTAAATTTCCCTATGTAGAACGTTAGGCGAATCAACTTTTCAGTAAAAAGCGAGATGTGGGAAGACCAGGAAAGATCAGTGGAAAAACTCATCTCCAGTTACTTGATATTAGGTATATTTTCAACTTCTGTTCCGTCAATGAGAGTGAGGCTGTGTGAGCTAACTAGTCTCTGTAGGTCACATTTATGTCTGAAAGTGAAATTGACTACCTGACGTTTAGACGGATTAGGCTTAAGTCTGCTTGAAGAGGATAACTGACTAATTTCCGACAGAAAGTTATTTAACTTGGAAAAATCTGACTGACAGTTGACAGGCATAGAAACAGAGAGATCATCGGTATACTTAACAAAAGTGGCTACATCAGAATGAGGCAAGTCATGTAAGAAAAACGAAAACAGAAAGGGAGAGAGAACAGCACCTTGAGGAAATCCAGCTACAGTAATTTAGGTATTGGAGGAATTTACATTGTAGACGGTGCACTACTTCCCATCAGAAAAATAGGAGTGCAACCACCACTGGTTGATTTCTCACTATCGACTCATTCTAATTTTGTTTCTGAACTTGTAAGGTAGATTAGGCGCAAGAAGACGTGTTAGAACAGTCTTTGAGTTAAAATTACAGTCAATTCACAATCAAGGGATTATTCTGAGAGAAATTAAGAGTTGCCTCAGTGATACAATTCATCACTCATATTGAAACAGGTTTCCAGATATTGTGAATGAGCACAGAATCACATGACATAGAAGGAGGGTTGTTGCTATCAGGAGATTCAAAGTTTCACACTGGTATCACTGTAAAATTGTTTCACCTTACTCAAAGTGCAGGTTGATTTGCCCAGTATCTGAGAACAATATGTGGGAATATTAGCAATTTGTTTCTGAGAGTTTTGTGCACTCTCTGAATTTTCGGTACATTAACGTGACCTGAGAAAATTGGATTTTTCAGTTGTGTCGCCAGAGAATTAAATACTCACAAATAGCCTTAGTTTTGTGAGTACGTTTCTATACGGTAATAAATTCTGAATTTGCTTCATCGAAAAATACTTATTTCCTATGTAGATTCTTCGTGTGGCACATTAATGAATACACTCTGACTCCAGTCGAATACCGACAATATTTCTTATTCCCTTTCATCAAATCAAGAGGTAGAAATCTATATATAAATGAGTGGTATACTGCTACCCGAAGCTGTACGTTGTGTAGATTTTACCTCCAGTGGACACACTCCTTTGCCTCACCCATTTCACTTGACACTGGTGAGTCAGTTGAAGTAGGCAGTCGCGGAGTGCGTCTGGCAAGCATAACACTCCAACTGAAAGTGGAAACTTTCAAGTTAAAAGCATTTGATCCATTTTAGGCGCAAACAACTGAACACTAATGTGGAAGCATATGCAGAATGTGTTCTAGGATATGATTCGAAGAATAAAAGCAAAGGCCATACAATGAATTTTGTATATAATTTTAAACGCAAGCTCGGTCAGCCAGGTGAACTGTCTGAACGGCAGTTCGGAAAATTCTCAAAGCACATACATTACAGTTTCCAGCTGAATTCATCATCGATTTCTTAGAATTACTCAATATCAGTTTGAGGAAGATGAAATGTCGCATACGATGACGCTGATTTTATAGCTTCGTTGTAGTTGCCTCGTCTGAACTGCATGGTAAATTTAGTATGCTAGTTTTGTCGTTTCAGGATTTGTGCGCCTTCTGGAGAATTGAGAACTTTGAGGAATCATCTATCCAGATACACCATGACACAGGTGGGAATTATGAAACAAATGTTGATTAGACATTACGTCAACCATCAGATCAACAAATTAACCAGTAGAAATCCAAGTTGGCTATAGGGGAAAGAAATTATCTTATTACCTTCACATCCTTCATAATTCATAATTTCATATAAAATAAGATCTGTGTAATTCAATGCATGTACTTTTAAAATATGAAGAATTTCCAATTTTACAGGCATTTCTTCTGAATTTGAAGAATCTGTGTGAAACATTGATGTGTTCTCCAGGAATGTTGAATAATTTCACACTTCATCACAATAATTGTGACGTATATGTTGTGCCTATTCTGTCGTACATATTCGTTCAGAAAATACGTCTTCAGGACAACTTCACTCTTTTCTGTTCACTGCAGTCCACATAATCTGGCTTTGACTTCCTCCTGATAATTTATGCTGCCCGTCACTTTGTGATTCCCTACTCGTTGATTCAAATGTCTAAAGAAGTAAGGAGAGCTTCCACGTGATAAAATGTTTTATTAAATATCCCGTTTTTTCTTTTAATTTCAGACTACATCTTAGAGTTTATTCCCTGGAAACACGCGTTATCATATGACTTGCACAAGTTGATTCACAGTTACTATTCCAATGCTCATGAAATAGTCGCTTCAAACGATCCACATCAGTCTATGCGTCGTTTCCAGTCCTCCGAATGAGCATTGCCCTAGTTTTAATGTCAAGGATATACTCTCATGTGTCGAGTGTCTCAACTCATCACAAATCCTTGTCAACCATTCTTCATCATGTTTTCAAATGTGATGATTTTCCTGAGTGAATCATACGCAGGTCGAACGCAAGCCTGAAAAGAACATATCCAGCTGGCGAGAATTTATATGTTGACCAGACGATCACTTGTTTAAGGCAATCAAAAGTTGACAAGCTCTCACATCATGTCACCGCCATCTGTCTCTAGAAATATTCATGTCCCTACCGAAGCACATACATTAGTAGAACAGAGATAAGGATTGTTACCCGTGATTATGAATGCATAACAGATAATCTGATATTAAAGGACGCATAGACATCTAACAGCGCGATTTCGCGGCATCTGTAGGATACTGACAATGTTGTTGACAATCTGAAGGCGTTCATGATAATGAAAAGGCGAAAGAAACCACCTAGTTTCCTACACTGACTTGGTGATGTTAAATTATACGAAATACACTACGTCATCTTCTCTCCTGTTGAGAGAAATTTACTTTTCGTGTAGACATGACACACTCCATCGTCCTCCCTTTTCACCACTTAACGAAAACATGTTTTCTGCGGGTATGAATGATATTATTCGTTATCACCTATCTAGCTGAATTTGTTTCTGCCCACTAGAATCGGCCAGACTCTGCTGTCTCTATGTTTCCGAGAGTAATCATTAACGTTTCCTACAAATATTCACTCCTATTGACTACTTACTGTTTAACAACTCACACCATTCCTGACTTATGTTACTCTTAGTTCTTGTCATTAAATTCCCCCTGTTGTCGTGGAAAACGTATGCACAAATCCCCAGTGGAATATCCAATTTCATTATGTTCCGCTCGCTGCCAGTGGAGAAGATTTTCCCAAATAGTAAAAAAATAGCCAAGATTTTTTTTATTAACAGCTTTATTCCAAAAGGTATTTGAGGTACGGGTATGGAATTTTCAGCGCGCATTACAATGTATGCTGCATCTAATTACCTCATAAATTTTATAAGACTTTTAAAATCAAAAAATTAAATAAATGAAAAAAACCAACGCCAAAAAATAAAAGATAAACAAAATGAAAGAAAAACAGCGTAGAGTTTACATTTCAAACAATGAACCAAAAGAATATGAACTATAAAGTTGGTGTGTGATAGAGGATGAGAACAACAGTGTAATAGTAACGAGGAAAGGAAAACAATATCTAATGGGACTATTTGTTAGAGTGTCGCAGTAAGTTGATCGTGTCATACCAAAGGGATTTCTCATCACATAACAGCCGTGCCAGATGTGGTATTTTTGATTTTTTGAACTTAGGAGTCCTAGAATATTGCATCCTCCTATAGCTGCTTCTAGTTCTTCTACCAGACGAAATGCAAGGAGACAGCTGCATATAGAGGAGATGCTCGGGGTTCGACAATATTGTATTCGCTAGTTTTTTACATGACATAATATGTCTATCCACAATAGTGTTAACCAGTTGGTTTAACGATATCCTACTTGCCCTACTAACGGCTTTTGGTGCCCTTATCAGCAAAGCAAAGTCTTTCTTAAGTATTCCCGGAAAGCTTAATGGGGAGCAGTCAAGACGGATGGGTAGAATACAAGAATTGATAAACTGAGAATGCAGAAGTCTGCTTTATGCCAGACTGCCTAAATTTCCCTATGTAGAACGTTAGGCGAATCAACTTTTCAGTAAAAAGCGAGATGTGGGAAGACCAGGAAAGATCAGTGGAAAAACTCATCTCCAGTTACTTGATATTAGGTATATTTTCAACTTCTGTTCCGTCAATGAGAGTGAGGCTGTGTGAGCTAACTAGTCTCTGTAGGTCACATTTATGTCTGAAAGTGAAATTGACTACCTGACGTTTAGACGGATTAGGCTTAAGTCTGCTTGAAGAGGATAACTGACTAATTTCCGACAGAAAGTTATTTAACTTGGAAAAATCTGACTGACAGTTGACAGGCATAGAAACAGAGAGATCATCGGTATACTTAACAAAAGTGGCTACATCAGAATGAGGCAAGTCATGTAAGAAAAACGAAAACAGAAAGGGAGAGAGAACAGCACCTTGAGGAAATCCAGCTACAGTAATTTAGGTATTGGAGGAATTTACATTGTAGACGGTGCACTACTTCCCATCAGAAAAATAGGAGTGCAACCACCACTGGTTGATTTCTCACTATCGACTCATTCTAATTTTGTTTCTGAACTTGTAAGGTAGATTAGGCGCAAGAAGACGTGTTAGAACAGTCTTTGAGTTAAAATTACAGTCAATTCACAATCAAGGGATTATTCTGAGAGAAATTAAGAGTTGCCTCAGTGATACAATTCATCACTCATATTGAAACAGGTTTCCAGATATTGTGAATGAGCACAGAATCACATGACATAGAAGGAGGGTTGTTGCTATCAGGAGATTCAAAGTTTCACACTGGTATCACTGTAAAATTGTTTCACCTTACTCAAAGTGCAGGTTGATTTGCCCAGTATCTGAGAACAATATGTGGGAATATTAGCAATTTGTTTCTGAGAGTTTTGTGCACTCTCTGAATTTTCGGTACATTAACGTGACCTGAGAAAATTGGATTTTTCAGTTGTGTCGCCAGAGAATTAAATACTCACAAATAGCCTTAGTTTTGTGAGTACGTTTCTATACGGTAATAAATTCTGAATTTGCTTCATCGAAAAATACTTATTTCCTATGTAGATTCTTCGTGTGGCACATTAATGAATACACTCTGACTCCAGTCGAATACCGACAATATTTCTTATTCCCTTTCATCAAATCAAGAGGTAGAAATCTATATATAAATGAGTGGTATACTGCTACCCGAAGCTGTACGTTGTGTAGATTTTACCTCCAGTGGACACACTCCTTTGCCTCACCCATTTCACTTGACACTGGTGAGTCAGTTGAAGTAGGCAGTCGCGGAGTGCGTCTGGCAAGCATAACACTCCAACTGAAAGTGGAAACTTTCAAGTTAAAAGCATTTGATCCATTTTAGGCGCAAACAACTGAACACTAATGTGGAAGCATATGCAGAATGTGTTCTAGGATATGATTCGAAGAATAAAAGCAAAGGCCATACAATGAATTTTGTATATAATTTTAAACGCAAGCTCGGTCAGCCAGGTGAACTGTCTGAACGGCAGTTCGGAAAATTCTCAAAGCACATACATTACAGTTTCCAGCTGAATTCATCATCGATTTCTTAGAATTACTCAATATCAGTTTGAGGAAGATGAAATGTCGCATACGATGACGCTGATTTTATAGCTTCGTTGTAGTTGCCTCGTCTGAACTGCATGGTAAATTTAGTATGCTAGTTTTGTCGTTTCAGGATTTGTGCGCCTTCTGGAGAATTGAGAACTTTGAGGAATCATCTATCCAGATACACCATGACACAGGTGGGAATTATGAAACAAATGTTGATTAGACATTACGTCAACCATCAGATCAACAAATTAACCAGTAGAAATCCAAGTTGGCTATAGGGGAAAGAAATTATCTTATTACCTTCACATCCTTCATAATTCATAATTTCATATAAAATAAGATCTGTGTAATTCAATGCATGTACTTTTAAAATATGAAGAATTTCCAATTTTACAGGCATTTCTTCTGAATTTGAAGAATCTGTGTGAAACATTGATGTGTTCTCCAGGAATGTTGAATAATTTCACACTTCATCACAATAATTGTGACGTATATGTTGTGCCTATTCTGTCGTACATATTCGTTCAGAAAATACGTCTTCAGGACAACTTCACTCTTTTCTGTTCACTGCAGTCCACATAATCTGGCTTTGACTTCCTCCTGATAATTTATGCTGCCCGTCACTTTGTGATTCCCTACTCGTTGATTCAAATGTCTAAAGAAGTAAGGAGAGCTTCCACGTGATAAAATGTTTTATTAAATATCCCGTTTTTTCTTTTAATTTCAGACTACATCTTAGAGTTTATTCCCTGGAAACACGCGTTATCATATGACTTGCACAAGTTGATTCACAGTTACTATTCCAATGCTCATGAAATAGTCGCTTCAAACGATCCACATCAGTCTATGCGTCGTTTCCAGTCCTCCGAATGAGCATTGCCCTAGTTTTAATGTCAAGGATATACTCTCATGTGTCGAGTGTCTCAACTCATCACAAATCCTTGTCAACCATTCTTCATCATGTTTTCAAATGTGATGATTTTCCTGAGTGAATCATACGCAGGTCGAACGCAAGCCTGAAAAGAACATATCCAGCTGGCGAGAATTTATATGTTGACCAGACGATCACTTGTTTAAGGCAATCAAAAGTTGACAAGCTCTCACATCATGTCACCGCCATCTGTCTCTAGAAATATTCATGTCCCTACCGAAGCACATACATTAGTAGAACAGAGATAAGGATTGTTACCCGTGATTATGAATGCATAACAGATAATCTGATATTAAAGGACGCATAGACATCTAACAGCGCGATTTCGCGGCATCTGTAGGATACTGACAATGTTGTTGACAATCTGAAGGCGTTCATGATAATGAAAAGGCGAAAGAAACCACCTAGTTTCCTACACTGACTTGGTGATGTTAAATTATACGAAATACACTACGTCATCTTCTCTCCTGTTGAGAGAAATTTACTTTTCGTGTAGACATGACACACTCCATCGTCCTCCCTTTTCACCACTTAACGAAAACATGTTTTCTGCGGGTATGAATGATATTATTCGTTATCACCTATCTAGCTGAATTTGTTTCTGCCCACTAGAATCGGCCAGACTCTGCTGTCTCTATGTTTCCGAGAGTAATCATTAACGTTTCCTACAAATATTCACTCCTATTGACTACTTACTGTTTAACAACTCACACCATTCCTGACTTATGTTACTCTTAGTTCTTGTCATTAAATTCCCCCTGTTGTCGTGGAAAACGTATGCACAAATCCCCAGTGGAATATCCAATTTCATTATGTTCCGCTCGCTGCCAGTGGAGAAGATTTTCCCAAATAGTAAAAAAATAGCCAAGATTTTTTTTATTAACAGCTTTATTCCAAAAGGTATTTGAGGTACGGGTATGGAATTTTCAGCGCGCATTACAATGTATGCTGCATCTAATTACCTCATAAATTTTATAAGACTTTTAAAATCAAAAATATAAATAAATGAAAAAAACCAACGCCAAAAAATAAAAGATAAACAAAATGAAAGAAAAACAGCGTAGAGTTTACATTTCAAACAATGAACCAAAAGAATATGAACTATAAAGTTGGTGTGTGATAGAGGATGAGAACAACAGTGTAATAGTAACGAGGAAAGGAAAACAATATCTAATGGGACTATTTGTTAGAGTGTCGCAGTAAGTTGATCGTGTCATACCAAAGGGATTTCTCATCACATAACAGCCGTGCCAGATGTGGTATTTTTGATTTTTTGAACTTAGGAGTCCTAGAATATTGCATCCTCCTATAGCTGCTTCTAGTTCTTCTACCAGACGAAATGCAAGGAGACAGCTGCATATAGAGGAGATGCTCGGGGTTCGACAATATTGTATTCGCTAGTTTTTTACATGACATAATATGTCTATCCACAATAGTGTTAACCAGTTGGTTTAACGATATCCTACTTGCCCTACTAACGGCTTTTGGTGCCCTTATCAGCAAAGCAAAGTCTTTCTTAAGTATTCCCGGAAAGCTTAATGGGGAGCAGTCAAGACGGATGGGTAGAATACAAGAATTGATAAACTGAGAATGCAGAAGTCTGCTTTATGCCAGACTGCCTAAATTTCCCTATGTAGAACGTTAGGCGAATCAACTTTTCAGTAAAAAGCGAGATGTGGGAAGACCAGGAAAGATCAGTGGAAAAACTCATCTCCAGTTACTTGATATTAGGTATATTTTCAACTTCTGTTCCGTCAATGAGAGTGAGGCTGTGTGAGCTAACTAGTCTCTGTAGGTCACATTTATGTCTGAAAGTGAAATTGACTACCTGACGTTTAGACGGATTAGGCTTAAGTCTGCTTGAAGAGGATAACTGACTAATTTCCGACAGAAAGTTATTTAACTTGGAAAAATCTGACTGACAGTTGACAGGCATAGAAACAGAGAGATCATCGGTATACTTAACAAAAGTGGCTACATCAGAATGAGGCAAGTCATGTAAGAAAAACGAAAACAGAAAGGGAGAGAGAACAGCACCTTGAGGAAATCCAGCTACAGTAATTTAGGTATTGGAGGAATTTACATTGTAGACGGTGCACTGCTTCCCATCAGAAAAATAGGAGTGCAACCACCACTGGTTGATTTCTCACTATTGACTCATTCTAATTTTGTTTCTGAACTTGTAAGGTAGATTAGGCGCAAGAAGACGTGTTAGAACAGTCTTTGAGTTAAAATTACAGTCAATTCACAATCAAGGGATTATTCTGAGAGAAATTAAGAGTTGCCTCAGTGATACAATTCATCACTCATATTGAAACAAGTTTCCAGATATTGTGAATGAGCACAGAATCACATGACATAGAAGGAGGGTTGTTGCTATCAGGAGATTCAAAGTTTCACACTGGTATCACTGTAAAATTGTTTCACCTTACTCAAAGTGCAGGTTGATTTGCCCAGTATCTGAGAACAATATGTGGGAATATTAGCAATTTGTTTCTGAGAGTTTTGTGCACTCTCTGAATTTTCGGTACATTAACGTGACCTGAGAAAATTGGATTTTTCAGTTGTATCACCAGAGAATTAAATACTTACAAATGGCCTTAGTTTTATGAGAATTTTTCTATAAATAATAAATTCTGAATTTGCTTCATCGAAAAATCCTTATTTCCTAGGTAGAATCTTCAGGTCGCACTACAATTGAGAATACACTGTTATTCTTTTCGAATCCTCACGATATTTCTTATTCCTTGTCCTCAAAATGTGAGGTATAAATGTTCGTATAACTGAGTGGAACCAAAGTTGTACTCTTATTTCCAAATTTGTACGTTGTCGAGATTCTGCCAACTGAGGCATTGTTTGTGGCTAAGGGAATCGGGTAACAATTATCCAAGGATACGTGAGAAATCCATGCGACACCAAATGATGTAGTTACGGAATTTGACTTTTTCATTGATCAAGTCCTATTCGCTGTGACATGTGACCAACTCAACATTGCAGTCGCTAGCAGAACATCTATTTTAGAGATAATGTCTCCACCAAATACCAACTGAGATTTTCATATAACAGTAAAATTTTATCAGGATTCAGACACAATTCAGCCCCTTCTAGTTAAGTCCTATTGACCAATTTCAAGCCACTAGGCTTCACCTCACAGAAGTGAAAAGGAGACTTCGAACATACTCTCGCTTTCAACCTGACTTTTGCGAATGTTGATTCCCCTACAACAGAGAGGTTGGATGATCCTCATCTCAATCCCACATGCTCTCTACAATCCTTACGCACCGCATACCGTATGATTTGCTTCGCTCATTGTGAGCCATTGTAACATGGCGCGTTATGCTGATCAACCAACTTGTATGTTAGGCTTCAGGTTGGCCGTCCGATGTTCAGCCGCTTTTAGGGCAACCGCCAACTTCAGATTTGGTGTTCGACCAGTATTCAAGCCGAAACAAAGCGTGGTATTTACGTAGTTGACTAAGATGAACCAAGTTGTCTTCTAATAATTAAATCACTTCAGATACAACCTTATTTCGTACATTTGGTTCCCTTGATAAATTTTGATAAAGCAAGTAAGACGAAATTTGCAGTATAAAATGATATCATTCTATTTCACAGGTTCTCATCAGCTGCAGACTACCTGAAATTACAATGGTTATATAGATGATAATAACATACTTTAATGTTCGAGTGGTGGTAGAAAAGAGATACTATAAAATTGACGCATCTAAATGAAAGCATTACAATGTTTTTAGTTTAAGTTTTCATCATCAATTTATACGCTTTTAAAGTTGAAAAGAGGGGGAGGGGTAAGAGAGAAAACAGAAAAATTGATTAACAGAACAGTGTTAGCTTGTAGGTTCACATAGCAACTCAAGAAACAAAAGTGGTTACAGTTTATGAGATTAAGATTTGTTCAGTGAGTTGAGATCACTGAATTAGATGACTAATCAAAATCAAAATTCTGTTACCAAGGGAGTGAGAGGTTAATCACACTCTCTTTCTGTATGCATAAGTCTGGTTTAAGTCTTTTGATTGCGATTGCTTCGGCAAATCGTAGTAAATTTGCTGTCCTTTGTCTATTTAATATTTTGAAGGACTTAGAAATCTCTACGAGATGTCCGGTATCAATAATGTGTCTGGTAATTGCACTCTGGGAATATCTGCTTCCTTTCAGGCACAGGTTTTTGGGAATATGTTCAGAAAACCGGATAGAAGCCCTTCTTTCTGTCCTTCCAATGTACTTGCTCCCGCAAGTGCACGTGAATTCATAAACGCAGTTGGAGGTGACATCAGCAGGGTATTTATCCAGTTTTGAGTGGATTAAAGAAGGAGTGGTGCTGTATACTGTTATGAGTTTTGCTGCTAGGAAGCTTCTATTTATTGCACCTTTCAGTCTTTTGTCAATCTTTTGTGACACTGCATCTCCTTTGTATGGTAGACAGATAAACACTTTTTTCTTTTCTACAGTTGGATGCTTTTCTTTCTCATCTTTTTCTCTGCTGTACTTCTGAATAAATCCCTTAGGGTATCCATTTTCCCTTAGGCATTTCTCGACGAAAACTAATTCTTCTTCGACCCTGTTTGGTGAACATAGCTTCCTGGCTCTGTCATACAAAGTCCTCACTAATCCACGTTTATAGCTTATGGGACAAAAGCTGTTATAGTGAAGATATTGTCCAGTCCAGGTTTCTTTTCTATAGATGGACTTTTCGACCGTGCCTTCGTTTGTTCTTTTTACATTTAGATCCAGGAAATTGAACTCATTATTATGTTCATATTCCATGGTGAATTTGATATTTGGATGTATCTCATTTAGGCGATCATATAGTGCCGATGCGTGATCCATATCGTTGCAAACAACAAATGTGTCATCAACATATCGGCGATAGTAGGTAGTTCCATTGATAGCAGAACTTAGTTGTGTCTGCTCAAGGTAGCCCATGAAGATATCAGCCAGGATAGGTCCCAGAGGCGAACCCATCGCGACCCCATCGGTTTGTCGGTAAAGTTGATTGTTGAATTTGAATTGTATATCTTTTGTGCAGAGCAGTAGAAGTCGCTTCATCTCTGTTTCCGGTAATGGTAGTAGATCCGTTTGTTTACAAATTATATCAATTGTTTCCATCAGTGGTACATTTGTAAACAAGGAGGTCACGTCATACGATACCATGAGTTTGTCTGATATGTCGATATTGTCAACTTCCTTGGAAAATTGATAACTATCCTTCAGGCTGTGGGTTGCAAATTTAATTCGAATGGGCTCTATAGAATCAGCTAACCATCGAGCTAGCTTGTGGCATGGTGAGTCAATCATTGACAGGATTGGTCTTAATGGCACATTTGCTTTATGAATTTTTGGTAGGCCGTACATAGACGGCAGGCGTCCACCTTTTGACTTCAGTTTATTATATGTTTCGCTGTTGATTAGTTTCTTCATTAGACATTTATTAACTTTGTTTTCAAATGATGTTGTGGCATCTTTCTTGTTGTCTACTTGGAATTTGGAGCCTTCATCAGGTCTAAATATGACGATTTTATCATTTTCATATAGTTTCTTCAGAGCTATTCTATGCTCTTTGGTCAGCATTTTCTGCTTCTCCGTTTGTGATATGTGGTATTGGTTAGCAATATTAACAAGTTTAGACTTTAGACATCCCCCTTTATATTCGTCTAAGGGCTTCAGGTCGTAGAGTTGATGGTATAAGTGCTCGAATTGTGCTTCTGTGCCTATACGACTGATGTGCTTCTTGGGGACGTGAAAGTTGAATCCTATAGATAGGGCTTCTAACTCGATTTTGTTTAATTGTAATTTTGATAGATTACAAACATAGCGTTCTTGGAATTCTTCAATTAGCTTGTCTTTCACCAACGCTTTTGTCAGCTGAGTTTCATACTCCTCGGATGTTTTTGATTGTAGCTCTTCGATAAAATTCATGAATTTAAGCCAGCAGATAATATTAAGCTCACTCAGTAGGGTATCATAGGTAGCCAGACGAGATTTCAATTCAGAGAGATACTGGTAAGAGGATTCGATGTGAGATTTTTTTATTCGACGGAGATTCTATTGAGAAGGTGCGAGTGTAGCCAACCGCATTTGTTTCGAGAACTGCCGTGGGAAACAACCTGTTTGCAAACACTGTTCATTGAACCTGATCTTTGTTGGTTGTCTAGATATTCTGCATCGTATGTTCACCACCTGATTCAGTGACTTAAAAGTTGGGGCAGGGAGGCGTCTCTTCAAGAAATTCATACATTTGGTTCCCTTATTTGTTTGATAAAATTTTATCTTAGCTATTCAGTTATGTATTTTTGTCAAAAGTCTTGGAACTATGAATATAGTCAGTTAGTCATAACACTTGACAGCAAAACATACAAACTTACATATCAAGCAAAGCGATAAATTGCAGATCTGAAGAAACTTAGTGATGAGCATCATTCAGAATCGTGTACCGCCAAGACATTAAAAATTGCAAGCACTTTGAAACAGGAAGATTATTCAAACGGGAAAAATATTCTGAATACAGGATTGCTTCCTGAGTCAACTTTGGTAAGAGAATTATTGGATGTCAGCTCATGATGAAATCCTGTAACCAGTCAAATCGATGCTAATCAACCCTTGAAGATAAGGAATATTTGTAAAGTAAGAAATAGGACAAAGATAAGGAAATTAGAATAAAATGTATGGATTACACACTGAGATTCTGTGTATTTAAAAAGAGAACTATGAACAGTTTATGCAGAAGCAGTTTAACCAGTCTGCTTGCTACGGAGGTATCATAACTTCCCTTATCGTCTGCAGTAACCATGGTGCATAGACATCAATTCGGCGATATAATGACAGCACAGACATGAGTATAGCAATATCAATGATCAGTGGACATACTCATAGTTGCTAATTTTATCCGAAATGCGAAAAAATCAAAAAACGTATTGTTGTAACGGAAAAAGTATGCACAAATCTTCAGTGCAAAATGTAACTTTGTATTGTTTAGTTCAAATAATAACGAATTAGCTAACAGTATCCTGATGGATTTCTCACTATCGACTCATTCTAATTTTGTTTGTAAGTGAGGTAGTGGAGTAATTTACATTGTAGACGGTGCACTGCTTCCCATCAGAAAAATAGAAGTGCAACCACCACTGGTTGATTTCTCACTATCGACTCATTCTAATTTTGTTTCTGAACTTGTAAGGTAGATTAGGCGCAAGAAGACGTGTTAGAACAGTCTTTGAGTTAAAATTACAGTCAATTCACAATCAAGGGATTATTCTGAGAGAAATTAAGAGTTGCCTCAGTGATACAATTCATCACTCATATTGAAACAGGTTTCCAGATATTGTGAATGAGCACAGAATCACATGACATAGAAGGAGGGTTGTTGCTATCAGGAGATTCAAAGTTTCACACTGGTATCACTGTAAAATTGTTTCACCTTACTCAAAGTGCAGGTTGATTTGCCCAGTATCTGAGAACAATATGTGGGAATATTAGCAATTTGTTTCTGAGAGTTTTGTGCACTCTCTGAATTTTCGGTACATTAACGTGACCTGAGAAAATTGGATTTTTCAGTTGTATCACGCGAGAATGGCACTGGTTTAATAAGTACGTTCTTAAACTGTAGTAAATTCTGAATGTCATTTTTCGAGAGATACTTGTTCTTTCTGTGGATTATTGAGGTGGCACCGCAATGAAAGAACATCGTGATTCCTTTCGAATCCCTACGATATCCCTTACTACATGTCATCGAAACGAGAGGTATAAACTTCCGTAAAGCTGATTGAAATCATAATGGTAAACCGCTCTTCAAGCCCGTACATTGTCCAGATTCTACCGAGAGTGTTCAAGCTGTCTGTCTTCACCTTCTTTACATTCCACTGGTCATTTATTTGAATTAATCAGACTTGGAGTGCGTTTAGCAAGCATAACACTCCGACTGAAATAGGAAAGCTTCAAGTTTGAAGCATTTTGCTCTATTTTATGCTCAAAAAACTGAACACTAATGCGTAAACCGGTGGAAAATGTGGTTCTAGGACATGAATCGAAGAATAAAAACAAAGGACAAAGTGTTCATTTTGAATATAATTTCAGACTCAAGCTCAATCAGCCAAGTGAACTGTACGAACGGCAGTTCGAAAAATTATCCAAGCACAGATATTACAGTTTCCAACTGAATTCATCATTGATTTCTTAGAATTACCCAAAAGAAGTCTGAGGAAAAGGAAATATCGAATTCGATGACGCTGATTTTATAGCTTCGTTGTAATTGTCTCCTCTGAACTGTACGGTATATTTGCAACGCTAGTATTGTCATTTCAGGATTTGCACGCCTCCTGAAGAATTAACAGCCTTGAGTAATCTTCTAACAAGAGACTCCCTGTCACAGGTGTGATTCATCAAGGAGATGGTCGTTAGACAATTGATGAACCTTCAACAAGTTAACCAGTCGAAATACTAGTTGGCTACAGGGGTAAAGAAATTATCTTATGTAGGATACTAAGAACGCAATAAATGTGTTGTCTGAAAAGGCGACGATATTTTCACAATAAAACCATTCACCTCAAAATGCACAACCATACAGAAATCATCCATCTGACTAGCGAATCTCCTCCAGCATTTTTCGTAATATCTCAGATGCTTACTTCACTAGCCTTACTGAACTACCCTACTCACCACTTTCTGTGAATAATATCATTTTGCAGTGGGCGATCCACTTCTTTGATAGATAACAAGTGGTGCTATTAGCATTCAAATCAACTAAAATGTCTTGCTTTCATGGAAACAGAGCATACAGTTCAGCTGAGAGCTTCTCTTTGGCTAATTTATTTTTCTCACCTGTGAAATAGCAGTCATACAAATTTTAATAGAAGAAGGTAGTGAGAAGAGTGATGGGTTATCGAAAGCATAGTTCTTAATATTAGTGAATGACTACAAGAAGGAGTTGAATAACTTCATCATGGTTACATACAAGTGAGTTGTAAACTGGAAGCACATAGAAAGGAAGTAATGTTTGTGATAATGCAGGAGTTTTTCAGAAATAGAGGTTTTATGGCGAGGTTAAAGACAAACAAAGAGAAATCAAGTGAGGAGAAAACTCAACACGGTTGTTACTATGAAAGTTAGAGTGGTTGGATAGTTTTATATGAGGCTCAGAACTGCCAAATTTTTTCCATACCGCTAAGGCTTATGGAAAGCTGAGGAGACGAAAGTATAATGGATTCAGTGGATTAACCTTCAGTTGTCAGATGGCTTCGAATTAGGAGGGTTTTCCCGGAATGGAATGAACAGTGATTGGTTTTTGTACTCATGATAGAGCCGCAAATAGCCTTCTGCGACCATATGAAACAGTGTCCAAGAATACTTTTAGACAAGGTGCACGTCGAACGATCAATGTATGTGGATCCAGAGTAATAGGTGAATAATCTTATCATCGTGAATTCTGAAGACCGATGGACGACTGGAAAACACTACTCTTTAATATCTGTCTACTGTTTCTGATAATATTTCCTCAGTACTCATAAGTAATGTAGATAGGAACATGTTCATTTTTAGAATTCAGTGAGACAGTATAGCGATCAAGAATCCAACGATTTGAAATGGTCCTGTGGTGTGCAAATATTATGCAAGTGCATATGAACAATAACTTGAAGATCATATGTATTAGAGCAGGAAATCTATTTTTACATATGTCCACTAGTCTTTTCCACCAGACAATTACTTCTATGGCCAAACGAAGCAGTACAATGTAATCTGTGTGTGAGGTACTTCTCCGAAATTTCCAATCTTGTTAGGTTTTTTGAGTGATCAAACTAATCACCAGATGATGTCGTTTAGGTTCAACATGGTTAGCTGTTATATGAGGCTATGCATAGCATTAACATTCCTCTAGGAGTGAAGCTGGAGGTTGACGTCACCTGCTGTTGGTCTGTTAGGTTTCTGTCTTTAGAATTAAGCATTACTACTTGTGATTGCATGGTAATTGAAAACAAACTGGAAGCGGACTTCTCTTACTTGAATCAAAGGAAAACATAATTCATCATGATTTCAACTAAGAAATATTCAGTCACACGTTCATGCTATTCGCCATATCTGCAATGATGAAAGTTATACAATTCATGTAGTATTCCTCGATGGGTACAATACATGATACTGACATGGTTCATTATTTTATTGTATTTTGTTGTATTGTTCCTCTGTGTTCCAAGTGTAACTCAGGGCTTCAACAATATATCTACATTTGCTTCTGTTTTCTGCTGTCCTCTTTACCTTCGCAATGATCTTCCGTTATCCTTCATCTCCTTCTCACCAATAAATCTTCTTCACGTAACAATGGGTGCCACAAACGTTATCGTTGATTCTCATGACTACGGAATTTATGAAGTGCGAGAATGAGCCTCATTGTTCAGCTCTGACTATTGCATTGCACGCGTATTACTCAAGGTTCATTGAAAATTGTACACCACAACCTCCTCACACCTGTCCAAGAAAATGATATACACATGTCTCTGTAACGAGAATGTTCAGAATCTTAGAAGAATCTCGAAGCACACAAGGTGGAACGTGTTTATTGATGATACGCTTGAAGACACCATCCCAAATATTGCATGTTATCTCAAATTCTGTCTTGCTATCCGTTGTCGCAGAGAAACGCTTGTCATCCAAATTAACTATTTCTCCTCCTCTCAACTTAAAAAGTCTCAGAGGGAAAACAAGAAGTTATATAACATGATGGATACCGCTGGTGTGAAGGGAGTTGATATCTTAATCAAGTTCGAAATATCGGGGTTTAATTAAGTATATTACGGGAAGTTCAAATCCTGTAAAATCGGCTCCAATGTATGCAAACATTTCAAGGAAATCGCCGGTGGCAAGCAGATAAGCAGAATTCCTTGTTCATTTGTTGTTTGTATCTTGACCAAGTCTTGTATGTATTCTCTGACAAACAGATAATTTCTAGTGTCATAATTGTCAACGAAAACGTCCTTCATATTTTCAACAGAGATGACGTAACTAAACGCTATTCGTAGCTCAAATCGAGCTAGTAGGTCCCGTGTTATTTTTATAAAATATGCGCAATTCCTATGTTACCGTCTCACTGACATATTTAAGGAATCTGTTTCCATAAATATTGTGATAGCTGTTGGAAAAGACAATACCTTAATTATCCACTGGCTAAACGAGCTTATTTGAAATCAGATTGAGTGTTGTGTTTTCAACTGACTGCACCCTGATTTCTTAGGAAGAAATCAGTACACTGTATTTAGGGAGAATTCGTCCATTTCATTGCTTAGTGAGGCTGGAATCCTTCAAGGTGAAGTTCTTTCCCCTTTTCTGTTTTATTTCTTTTTGCTTGACCTGCCTTATTATGGTGAAGTGAACATACGACCTTGACTTTGGTGGCCTGTTCGATTTTTTGGGCCAGATACCATAATATCTACATATTGCATTCAATCTAATGTTTACTCACATGTGTTGGTCACCTAAATATGAATTCTAACAGGATTATTTACTCTCGTAACTTTATTAATCATTTAAGACTTAATGACTTTCATATTCCAAAGAAATCAAGGAGGAATCATCGTAGTAGTTGGCAGAGGGTTCTCAAACGTACACCAGTACACTTAACTGCGGTCCCTGTCATAATGAACACAAACTACCGCTCTTTATCTAACAAGATAATGTACCTACAATCTGTGATATCCACTGACATTTATCATAATGCTGCCATAATGACATTACAAGAAACGTGCTTACATGAACTGCATGATGACAATCTTATCTCACTAAAGGACTTTATTTTATTTCGACAAGACCGTCAGTGTTGTAATAAGAAAAACTGTGGTGGAGTTGCATCTGTTATTCACTCTAAATGGTCTATTTCTAATAATGTCTGCTTCTCCTTCTCAAATGACTTCATTGACTGTATTACTGTCAAATGTCGTCTCAAACATCTCCCCAAATATAAACATATATTTGTTACAAATGTGTTCATTTCTCCTAGATGTTCATCATCTGATCTATCTAATTTTGCTGACGAATTCACCATGTTTGCGGCTGCCAACTTCGACAACTCTTTATCTGTTATTACTGATGGTTTCAACTCCCCAGATTACTCCTTCCTTGAAGCACTTGGTCAAACAAACATCGTCAAATTTCCCACTCGACTTGACAAAATACTCGATATATTTTTTACAAGTGACGAAGGAGCATATGAAAACACGTAAACGTGCACCGATATTTAACTCTGATCATTGTATTGTTCATGTTTTACCGAAAATATGCAGCATATGCATATTAAAGTCTTCTCACACCACTCTATGAAAGCACAACAAAGATGTTTCACATCCAAAAAATTACTCACTCTAAGGGGCTTGTTAAAAAATACTAACTGGGATTTATTCTATGAAAGTACATTATATGAGACAATCGCCAATATAACGGATTATCTGCCTTGATATTTGCTGTCCCAAACAAACACTGTTCAAACGCCACGACCACTTCTCGTCTCCCCGTCTCAAACAAATTCACAGACAAAAAAGATATATTATATAAATTCAAAGATAACCTAGGACTTAAAAAGATTAATGCTCAAATCAAATCCGAAATCAAAACTCCTAATGCTATCTATAACCATACACTTTTATCGTGCAAATCTCCTATCAGCATGTGAAAACTTTTCAATGAAATTACTGGCAATAGTAAGCGATGCAATGTTTTTCCCTCTTATGATGTTAACGCTCTTAATCAGTCTTTTATATACTCTCCTTCTACTATTAACTAATTCTGAAGTTACTAATCATGTAGCTGATAAATTTCATGACCTTAATACTCTCTACATTCTCAAATGTCTTAAAACGCTTAAGCCCTCGCGTAGCCTTGGCCCTGAAGGTATACCTGCATACGTTATAAAACAGTGTGCAAATGCTCTATATTCTCCACTAACTAACATTCTAAATGCTTCTTTCTCCAGAAACGTTGTTCCTGTTCCATGAAAAGACATTAAAATAGTCCCTGTCCCTAAACCTGTTTATAGCAAAATGTAAAGTTCAGACCCATTGCCATCACTTCCCCGTTTCTAAAGCTTATGGAAAAACTAGTACTTCTTAAACTCGAAACCTCCCTGTAAAGCTTTGAAGATCCCAAACAATTTGCATATAGACAGGGTAGGAGCACTTTAGACGCTGCAGCCGTCTTACACAACAGTATTGTCTCATCATTAGGTAAAGGTGTCAAATACGTCCGCTGCACGTTTCTCGACTTCACTTCTGCTTTCGACTCCGTACCTAGATGTCTCTTGCTAAATAAGCTCCCTATGACACAAACTGAATCCTAGGCCACAAACTGATTGCATTCCTACTTCTCAAACAGAATGCAGTATACCGTATACAAAGGCAAATCCTCCTCTGCTGTGCTCACTGAAGCTGGTATCCCTCAAGGTGCTGTACTCTCCCCTCTTCTATTTTCTTTCTTCCTACATGACCTACCATCTTCAAGTGACATTAATTTTGTCAAATATGCTGATGACCTAACTGTATCTTTACCTGTCAAATGTCAAAGTGACTGCTCTAAACTAAATGGCTTTTTATCAGAAATCAGCCGATGGTCCAAGGAAAACGGTCTTACCTTAAACCCCTCCAAATGCCAAACAGTCAATTTCACCTTGAAGCACAAATCTGACCTAAACAAACTGGTTAGCATTCACGAGGTGTGCAACATTGATAGCACTAAAATAGAAACCAAGTCAGAAATTAAATACCTAGGCGTCATTCTATCTGCTGATCTTTCCTGGTCGTCTCATATATTGATGATTTCTATGAAAATATTCCGTCTTACCTTCTACATCAAAAAGTCAAGATATTCTGGTTTAACTCGCAACCTGCCTATTATTCTCTATTGTTCCTCCTTAGTTTTTCCTGGGCTACTGAAGAAAGACTATACCTTAATACGTAGGATGTTAAAGGCTGTCAGCAGGGTAAGCAACGTGCCACCTAACCAGCTTGTTAATATCCTGGTCGACAGACACATGGACTCGTGTGAAAAATGGGCAAAATCCATTTTATCCAACTCACACCACCATCTTCATTCACAACTCTTCCCTTTTATTTCATCGGGCGGAACAACAGGCCTATGTAGAAAACTATACGCTCGCACTAGCAAGCACAAAAACTCAACCATACCCTACTTAGCTCGTTTTTTTGTGCGATAAAGAAAGTAATAGGAATGAAACCTTTAACTTATTAAATAATCAGTAGAACAACTGGATCTCGTCTTTCCAACTCATATCATTTATAGGTACAACGTTTTTCTTTCTTTCTTTTCCTTTTCTGTCTCTCTTTTTTCTCTTATGTGCTGCTTTGTTCCTTTCTTCTGCTAACGCCAGTAAATATGCTAGCATCTACTTTTCTAACACCTTCAAACACTCTGTTCGACCTTTGGCTTTGCTACCAGCATGCTAAGAGGTTATTGTCAGAATTAACTGAGACTACCCATAATCTATGTATAACTTTATTTATTGATAGTGTACACACTGGATGCGCAATACTATAGTAAAATGCTGGGAATTCCATTCTGTATCACAAGTGCTGTTTTGGAATAAAGCAAATTATTATTTTTTGCAAATTATGCGCACAATTCGACCGTACAGTTAGACTGCACTTAGATGACCGGCTTTCTATCAGTAGTCAGCAAATGCTGTCTATCTAAACATCTCTAACTAAATCTTTTGAAATATGTGACAGGTTATTTCAGATTCCGTTGAAAGAGAAAGTTAAATGAAGTTGTGAATCGCATTGGCCGTTGTGAACTTCATGATACTGATACAAGTAAAAACCAAATCTGATGTTAGGTATCTTGGATTTAGTCTTTCTTCTGATCTACCCTGGTCTTCTGACGACTTAGCGATTTGTAAAAAAATATTCCGTCTGACATTCTTCATTAGGAAGTTAGATCCTTCGGTCTTGACTCAACTACTTCTCGTCTTACAGTCTGTTAACTCTTGCCTCTTACCTACTTTTCTTTTATTGTACCCTCATTTTTCTTCTAGACTGCTTAAAATAGGGTATGTCATCTTTCGTAGAATTTCGAAGATTGCCAGTGAGGCGATTGGTATATCCTTGGGTCATATACTTGACGTCGTCATTGATAGACACTTGATTTCATGCGTCACCTTTGCAAAAAGAATTTAATCGATCTGTGAGCATCAGTCTTATCCGCAGCTTTCACCTTGTGTCTCCAGAAGTAGAACAAGAAGTCATTTCAAAAGACGCAATTCTCGCAGGCTCAAGTAAAAGATTCCAACATACCATATTAGGCCGGTAAGTTATAGGATGCAAATAGTGTCAGGCGCGAACTAATTAACTTACCTCCTTATCTCTGATTAATAAACAATTTTCTCCTTACTTATAACATCCAGCTTCACTCTTGTTACTCTTCTTATATTTACACTCCTCTCATTGTGCTTTGGTCATATTCTCATAAGTGCCAACGTCACCTGAGCATTGTATCTATCGTTTGGCTCAGCAAACCAAGTGCTGGTTCGTCATGAAGCAGTTCATCATTATTAACTAGGTATATATCTCAGTACTTAATCACTCCCTCTTCCATTATCTGGAATACATGACTCCTGTGACTACCCACAGTGTGATGTGTGACTGAATTTAATTCACCAAGAAGTTCATTTCAAACTGACTGCTTGAAGATAATGTGCGGGTTCCATTTTGAGGCATATTCACTGTTACTAACGTGTGTGACTAAATCTCTCGAGATGTGCGTTATTGACTCTCTTCACAAATGAACTGTAACTGCCGCCTAACCCCCACAGCCTATTCAAGTCTCAATGAATATATGTCAAACTGCGGAATAACAACAATAGAGAGATAGTGAAGCAATTGTTATAATTATTATTATTGTTTAAAGAAAAAAAACATTTAATTAAATTAAAGGAATAATGTTGATAAGAAAAGCTGCATGAAGTTCAAATTGTCTACTCTAACTGATTGATATGCCTGACATCATTATCTGCAAAGCAAAGAAATAAAATTAGAGTACAAGACGCGACAAGAGACAGCAGACTGTGTGCCGTGTGCCACGTAAGTCGAAATGTTTCACAATTATTGAGCTTGTGGCAGAGGAAATAGAGATATAGAACGCCTATGGGCAACACATCTAATGATGACTTCGAAAACAGCGTTTTGTCTTTCCGGAAGCTGACTCAAAGCATTCGACTGACGCAGACTACATTGTGGTGAAGAGGCTTTATTCTGCCACGGTAAGAAATCACGATGCAGCCAGCGCATTATGCTCCGAAGTGAATTTCTGCGTTTGGACACCATTTCAAATTGCGGGAGAGTATTATAACTGGACATGGATTTTCATTAATATTATTCTCGATACGCTAGGTTCTCAGTGGAACACATAGGTCTATCAACACGTCCGCATTTCATCCTCTTCCATACAGCCGTTTCTCGCTGGCATATGGATTGCCAATCCGCTCTCATCTCTTCCTCACAAACCCCCTTTGCGTTGGCCTCAAATCTGCACTAAACATGTCTTTCCGATTCGGGAAGCAGCCAGGTGATGGCGTGTTGCGCGACATGACTCACCGGCCGCCTCAGTGTATATTCTATCCATTTTCACTATATTCTGGATATGTATGGGCCATAATCTTCTTGAATGGTCCGATCTCCGAGTTGTGTTCTTCACTCTGAGGAGTGGGGTAGATTTCCAAACTGATACCAGAGTGGTGACTTTAATTTGCACATTTACTCGGATTTACGGTGCAACATCACTCACTCATATCGTAGCTGGGTATGAAAGTGTTCACCTAAGAAAATCCCCTAGGTTTGGATTACATGCATCACCCACCTCTTATATGAAACTCTTATAGTACTTGAAGAGTTCACAAGTGTTACTTCAAACATCCAAATGACACGTTGGACAAGAGTCATTATCACGAATACTTACATGTTTGATTGAAACCAAGTGATATGAGCGCTGAAAATAAGTGATTCATTGAGATAAGAATAACGTTTGAACATACCAAACTCTTGTGGAGTATTACGTCATGTCGAAGCTGCATAAAACGATGCAGATTTATCGAGGACACAACATAGCCAGAACTGATATGTATTGGTGAGATCGACAAATTCAGTGAATGGTATGTCGTTTGTTATCAAGCCAGTTTGTGAATAAAATCAGTCGGTGTAATGTACACACTAACTCAGGATAGATTTGATTGAGTACTATCAAGGATAGTACGTATCTGGTATTTTCTACGCCAGCCAAGAGAAAGGCCATAAATATGTGACATTATGATTGACAGAAATAAATCTCTATCTTCACAGTCATCCATCTCTGTCTTCCCAGTAGAGTAACAGTAGAACAATCGATCCGTAATACATTGTTATCGCATACTTGGCCAGCCCTAATAAGGAATCGATAGATTATAGTAAGATTATGTTGCTTCTACCATTGTTGGTGACTGAGTTTTACTCTAAGTCATGAATAATTACTCCAATTTTGAAAGATTAGACTGGATCTTCCTATTTCAGTGTTCATGCTTCGTAGTCAGCAAAAAGTCAACATGATGCATATGTTACTTTTAAACATTTGATGACCAAAATCACTTACCTGGAGCTGCTACTCTTCTCCAGAAGAAGGATTCTGTATACAAGAACAAAGAGTGTTTATATTTGTGATGATTAACGGCGTTAAGTGTGCACCACCTGACAAACGACACAAACTGACTGGTAGCAAATTAACTCATAGGGTTTCAATGTTGACAGTATTTCCAAACCGTCTGTAGTATTGCGGGTGGAAACGCGTCCATATCCTTATAAAGTCACAAGTTGCGAAAATCGTGACATTCTCTCTAAGAATTCTGAAGGCTTTATTCTTATTCAGTAGGTTCCTTTTGATAGCGATGAATAACCACCAAAGCAATAACTTAAATATATCAACAGATAAGCATATATACTTTTATATATGCCGAGATGCGGGAAATAATCATATCATATTATTTCCACCGGCACATCTTTCATTAAGAAAACTTCAATAGTTGTGACAATTTGATCCGAAGAAAAAATAATAAACATGCACATTTTCGTTTGCAGTGCAAATACATCAGCATGGAAGCCGATGGGGTCGGAACCATAAAATAACCCGAAAAAATCAACAAACCTGAGATCCTGTCAAGATCCTCTGGATCATTAAAAACGAAAATGAAGAAAAAAACCACAATAAAATGAGGTTGATATATACAACTACTGATCGTAACACGAAGAAATAACAAGCGTGAAAGGAATGAGTGCTATTCACAAAACATATATATATGAGAAGGCCATACCAAAGACGCGAATTCGATTTTGAATATTCGGAACTAAACAAGGAAATTAAAACACCGTAAATATAAAATATCAGAATGAAAAAATATATATCCATCAACAAATAAAGTTGTATAGTTACAAAAGCGTACAAGACAAAAAAAGAATGTAATTTAAATCACCAGGGAAGTGAGCTTATATCTGAATGCTACGATAATACGAATAGAGCTGCCATGGGTATACGGAATGAATCTCAGGCTGGAGTAAAAAATGGTTATCATTATCGTAATAATCCGGGATACAAAATCACACAGAGCAAAGGTATAAAATTTTAAACGACAAAAGAGTGCGAACTTCAGAACGAATACACATGGAAAAAAGGCAATCAACAAAAAAAACTTTGAAAACAAAACAGACATACAAAAAAAGACAGGTTTACACTCTCATTCAACCAAAACTCGAAAGACCAAACAACGCAGATAAAGTAAATAATAATCATCTTCAAGACTGACTTCAATCTCAACTGTCTAAACAATCATACAATTCACATGGCAGTCTCCAGCGAATGAGAAATATTGTAGGCAGGATACAAACACCATCAGTCGAAACTTGAACAAAAATATACACAGTACATTAATATATCAAAAAACGCTGATGTCGCTGCCTCCAGAAAAATGAAGATCCCGTGGCCAACTGCGTTTGAAGAAGGAGACGTACGGAGCTTTTTACGCAAATTTGAGGCCGTCGCTGAGCTGGTGGGTGTCAAGGAGCAGGCGGCGAAGGCAGTTGTTCTGGGGACGCTGTTGAGAGGCCGAGCGAAGGCGGCATATGACAGCGTAGACAGGTCAAATGGCACAGTGTCTTGGAAGAAATTGGTTGAAAGTTTGGTGTCGGAGTTTGACAGCGCAACAGACAGACAGCTAGCGATGCAGCAGTTCCGGTCAACGAAGCTGGGACCTGATGGAGACCCGTTAGTATTGGCGGTGACACTGACGAATTTACTTCGACGGGCGCTTCCCACGTTGGATAAAGAATCAGAAGAGCAGTTATTATCTTCCCAATTCATCGAGAGTGTCCCAGACCACATTTCTCAGCAATTAAAACTGGTTAACGCAACGCAGCCGATGGATATTAGTGAGCTGGCGAAGGTGACCAGACAGCTGCTGAGCACAACGGTAGCCGCTATAGAGCAGCCAAAACCAAACGAATATGAGCAGAAAATTGAAGCATTGCAGCGGGAAGTGGCGGCGTTAAAGTTGGGTGATAGAAAAGACCGATGTTTTGAATGCGGTAAGCCGGGACACTGGAGAAGATACTGCCCAGAAAGGCGAAAAAGAAAAAATTTCAGACGGTATAATACTTGTTCTTTCTCTCGTATGAACCTAGATTTAGTGGGGGCTATTGAGAAAGGGCTGTGTATTCGAAGTTGCGAGTGAATGATCGAGAAGTAGTATGTTTGATAGATACAGGAGCGGCCGTGTCGTTAATAGATAAGAATTTATGTAAGAGTGTTAGTCCGTGTTCATTGACAGTACAAACAGTAGGCGGGCATGTGTTGCGTATAACGGGTAGATCGAACTGTACGGTCGTTGTTGGCGGCTGCGAGGTGACGTTTCCTTTCATTGTTGTACCCGAACTACAGCGAACGATATTAGGAGCGGATTTTCTGCGTGAGATTGGTGCAATAATCGACACGCAAGCGAACGTGGTGATCACGAAATACGGGCATATCAACATGTATGAGACCAGCGAGATAGCAGCGGTTAAGCTGTCGACGGTACACAATGTGACAGAGTTAATTAATAAATACGATCATCTGTTCACTGGAGATGGCGACCCATACGGTTATTGCGATAAGGTGAATCATGAAATTCCGTTAAGTGATCCGAAAGTAAGGTCATTTACAACGCGAAGAGTTCCATGTCATCTGGAAGGCGAAGTGGAGCGACAAGTGCAAGAGATGTTAAAAGATGATATTATTGAGGAAGCTGATAGCCCGTACAACTCTCCAGTGCTGTTAGTAAAGAAAGCGAATGGGAAGTATAGATTCTGTGTTGATTTTCGACAGTTAAACAGTATGACAGAGTTAAGACCGTGTGCCATGCCAACAGTGGTAGAAACTTTAGATCGCCTACAAGGCGCGAATGTGTTTTCGGTTTTCGATCTTCGCTCAGGATACTGGCAGATACCGATAAAACAAGGTGATAGAGATAAGACGGCATTCATCGTGGGTCAGACACAATATCGATTTAAACGCATGCCGTTTGGACTAGCAGGTGCACCGTTTACGTTCAGACGACTGATGAAGCTATTACTTAAGAACTTGAAAAACGTGGAGGTGTATGGTGATGATCTCGTCATATACAGTCAAAACGAAAACGATCACGTGAACCATGTAGAAGCCGTGCTGCGACGCATCGAAGAGTTTGGACTGCGCGTCAACAAAACCAAGTCCCAGATAGCCAAAAAGAATGTTACTCTGTTGGGACATAAAGTGGGAAATGGTGAGATTAAACCACTACCGGAGAAAATTTTGACGATTAAAACGATTCCAGCCCCGAATTCAAAGAGAAAACTGAGACAATTCTTGGGTAGAGCAGCGTTTTATAGTCGATTCGTGAAGAACTTCAATGAGATAGCAGCACCTCTGTACAGGCTACTAGGTGAGCCAAAGTTTGTTTGGTCGGAGGAATCGCAGAGGACATTCGACAGAATTAAACACCTGTTCGACCACCAACAAATGACGCTTAAACAACATGTACCTGGAAGACAGTTCAGAGTGTGCACAGATGCCAGTGACTACGCTATAGGTGCGGTCCTAAAACAGGGTGAGAGAATCGTTGAGCATGCTAGTCGGGTTCTGACACTCACAGCAAAGTTAACGTGGCAAAATATGATTCGCAGATAGAGAACTCTATTTGTCGAGGAATCCCGAAACAACCAATCAGAAGACTGCGTTTGCCTGCTTAACTTCCGATAAACAACCAACCAGATGGCTGCGCTTCATAGATTGCGTAAGCTATAATAATGTATGTAAAATATATTTAAATACATGTTGATTTTCATAATAGAAACGAAATCATGCCTGGCCCTTGTCTTCCGGGACACAAAATCACACAGAGCAAAGGTATAAAATTTTAAACGACAAAAGAGTGCGAACTGCAGAACGAATACACATAGAAAAAAGGCAATCAACAAAAAAAACTTTGAAAACAAAACAGACATAAAAAAAAAAGACAGGTTTACACACTCATTCAACCAAAATTCGAAAGACAAAACGACTCAGACAAAGGAAATAATACTCATCATCTTCAAGACTGACTTCAATCTCAACTGCCTAAACAATCATACAAATCGCAGGACAATCTCCAGGGAATGAGAAATATTGTCAGCAGGATAAAATCACAATCAGCCGAAACTTGAACAGAAATAAACACAGTACATTAAAATATCAGAAAAAGGTTTCTGATAGAATTGCAAGTCAGTGGATTCAATGTGTGTGTGAGTGAGCCTCAATAACCAGGTCTTCTTCATCCAATCTACTCTGACGAATTCATTTCATTTCCGAGAGAGAAGGCTTCCTAACGAACTGGTTGTCTGAGAGGTGGAATGACCGCCATCCACTCAAGCGGTAGGGGTTCGATTCCCGACTGACGCACCCTTGACGCTTAACCTAGTTCACTATCCACTGGAAGAGACTGGAGTTTGGGTGTACGGCTCGAAAATATACCTCATCAAACTAACCATGCAACTCAAACTTCAAAGCTAGCTGGAAGCCCTGAAAACATCAAGTGACTGTCACCAAATCACCAGTACGCTCACTCATGTAAAAATATCGACCTCGAGAAGAATGAGTGCTCATCTTGCTGATTCTAGGCATATTTCATAACGTTTTATTGATGTATACTCTTGAAAAGCTGATTGAATAAAGATGGCTTACCAGTGTTGTCGTGATGTGTCGTCTTCTCTGCAGCTGAATGACAAAATTTGAAATTCGTACACAATATTGATTAGCTCTCAGAATGTGTGTAAACGAAGCAACACAAATCCATGCAGTCAGATATTTCTGACCATCTCAAACATACAAATACCGATGCACTGAGCTTGTTTCGCATCAGTACACGCGTCATCATTGATCCATGAGTGTTCAAAGCGTGACTTACGACTCTCGGTTGCCCAAGTTTCTTCTGTTTCGCCTAATGAAAACATGAAGCGAACACAAATTGTGTTGAACAAATAGAAAATCACGCGATTGCAACGTTAACCTGTGTGAAACGTGTCGTGTGTGTACGGATTGTGTTTATTTGCACCACTCATCCATCAATGAATTTCACACATTTGACAAACATGAGGGGCATACAACGAAACAGACAAGTTTACACTCTCACTCACCGAAATTCCCAAAGACAATTTCCAAAGACGATACAACGCAGATCAAGTAAATAATCTTCATCTTGCAGACTGACTTGCTTCTCAACTGTCTCATCTTTTATAGCCTTGACATGTCAGTCTCCAGCGAATGAGAAACATTGTGGGCGGTAGGACCACACCATTCGTGGGTTTCCATCTTCTTAGACAACTGGAAAGTCATTGTTTCTCTAGTGATAGGCAGGTTTCAAAGGCAGATTTCGTCTGGTGAGACGGACACTGACGTCGAGAGTAGTGACAGTCAAGGTCGAGCTAAACTTTAGTGAAGTCGCAAGTTGTGAAGAAATATTCTCAATGTATTTTCTTATCAAAGAACGCCTTCTGATAGAATTGCAAGTCAGTGGATTCAATGTGTGTGTGAGTGAGCCTCAATAACCAGGTCTTCTTCACCCAATCTACTCTGACGAATTCATTTCATTTCCGAGAGAGAAGGCTTCCTAACGAACTGGTTGTCTGAGAGGTGGAATGACCGCCATCCACTCAAGCGGTAGGGGTTCGATTCCCGACTGACGCACCCTTGACGCTTAACCTAGTTCACTATCCACTGGAAGAGACTGGAGTTTGGGTGTACGGCTCGAAAATATACCTCGTCAAACTAACCATGCAACTCAAACTTCAAAGCTAGCTGGAAGCCCTGAAAACATCAAGTGACTGTCACCAAATCACCAGTACGCTCACTCATGTAAAAATATCGACCTCGAGAAGAATGAGTGCTCATCTTGCTGATTCTAGGCATATTTCATAACGTTTTATTGATGTATACTCTTGAAAAGCTGATTGAATAAAGATGGCTTACCAGTGTTGCCGTGATGTGTCGTCTTCTCTGCAGCTGAATGACAAAATTTGAAATTCGTACACAATATTGATTAGCTCTCAGAATGTGTGTAAACGAAGCAACACAAATCCATGCAGTCAGATATTTCTGACCATCTCAAACATACAAATACCGATGCACTGAGCTTCTTTCGCATCAGTACACGCGTCATCATTGATCCATGAGTGTTCAAAGCGTGACTTACGACTCTCGGTTGCCCAAGTTTCTTCTGTTTCGCCTAATGAAAACATGAAGCGAACACAAATTGTGTTGAACAAATAGAAAATCACGCGATTGCAACGTTAACCTGTGTGAAACGTGTCGTGTGTGTACGGATTGTGTTTATTTGCACCACTCATCCATCAATGAATTTCACACATTTGACAAACATGAGGGGCATACAACGAAACAGACAAGTTTACACTCTCACTCACCGAAATTCCCAAAGACAATTTCCAAAGACGATACAACGCAGATCAAGTAAATAATCTTCATCTTGCAGACTGACTTGCTTCTCAACTGTCTCATCTTTTATAGCCTTGACATGTCAGTCTCCAGCGGATGAGAAACATTGTGGGCGGTAGGACCACACCATTCGTGGGTTTCCATCTTCTTAGACAACTGGAAAGTCATTGTTTCTCTAGTGATAGGCAGGTTTCAAAGGCAGATTTCGTCTGGTGAGACGGACACTGACGTCGAGAGTAGTGACAGTCAAGGTCGAGCTAAACTTTAGTGAAGTCGCAAGTTGTGAAGAAATATTCTCAATGTATTTTCTTATCAAAGAACGCCTTCTGATAGAATTGCAAGTCAGTGGATTCAATGTGTGTGTGAGTGAGCCTCAATAACCAGGTCTTCTTCATCCAATCTACTCTGACGAATTCATTTCATTTCCGAGAGAGAAGGCTTCCTAACGAACTGGTTGTCTGAGAGGTGGAATGACCGCCATCCACTCAAGCGGTAGGGGTTCGATTCCCGACTGACGCACCCTTGACGCTTAACCTAGTTCACTATCCACTGGAAGAGACTGGAGTTTGGGTGTACGGCTCGAAAATATACCTCGTCAAACTAACCATGCAACTCAAACTTCAAAGCTAGCTGGAAGCCCTGAAAACATCAAGTGACTGTCACCAAATCACCAGTACGCTCACTCATGTAAAAATATCGACCTCGAGAAGAATGAGTGCTCATCTTGCTGATTCTAGGCATATTTCATAACGTTTTATTGATGTATACTCTTGAAAAGCTGATTGAATAAAGATGGCTTACCAGTGTTGCCGTGATGTGTCGTCTTCTCTGCAGCTGAATGACAAAATTTGAAATTCGTACACAATATTGATTAGCTCTCAGAATGTGTGTAAACGAAGCAACACAAATCCATGCAGTCAGATATTTCTGACCATCTCAAACATACAAATACCGATGCACTGAGCTTCTTTCGCATCAGTACACGCGTCATCATTGATCCATGAGTGTTCAAAGCGTGACTTACGACTCTCGGTTGCCCAAGTTTCTTCTGTTTCGCCTAATGAAAACATGAAGCGAACACAAATTGTGTTGAACAAATAGAAAATCACGCGATTGCAACGTTAACCTGTGTGAAACGTGTCGTGTGTGTACGGATTGTGTTTATTTGCACCACTCATCCATCAATGAATTTCACACATTTGACAAACATGAGGGGCATACAACGAAACAGACAAGTTTACACTCTCACTCACCGAAATTCCCAAAGACAATTTCCAAAGACGATACAACGCAGATCAAGTAAATAATCTTCATCTTGCAGACTGACTTGCTTCTCAACTGTCTCATCTTTTATAGCCTTGACATGTCAGTCTCCAGCGGATGAGAAACATTGTGGGCGGTAGGACCACACCATTCGTGGGTTTCCATCTTCTTAGACAACTGGAAAGTCATTGTTTCTCTAGTGATAGGCAGGTTTCAAAGGCAGATTTCGTCTGGTGAGACGGACACTGACGTCGAGAGTAGTGACAGTCAAGGTCGAGCTAAACTTTAGTGAAGTCGCAAGTTGTGAAGAAATATTCTCAATGTATTTTCTTATCAAAGAACGCCTTCTGATAGAATTGCAAGTCAGTGGATTCAATGTGTGTGTGAGTGAGCCTCAATAACCAGGTCTTCTTCATCCAATCTACTCTGACGAATTCATTTCATTTCCGAGAGAGAAGGCTTCCTAACGAACTGGTTGTCTGAGAGGTGGAATGACCGCCATCCACTCAAGCGGTAGGGGTTCGATTCCCGACTGACGCACCCTTGACGCTTAACCTAGTTCACTATCCACTGGAAGAGACTGGAGTTTGGGTGTACGGCTCGAAAATATACCTCATCAAACTAACCATGCAACTCAAACTTCAAAGCTAGCTGGAAGCCCTGAAAACATCAAGTGACTGTCACCAAATCACCAGTACGCTCACTCATGTAAAAATATCGACCTCGAGAAGAATGAGTGCTCATCTTGCTGATTCTAGGCATATTTCATAACGTTTTATTGATGTATACTCTTGAAAAGCTGATTGAATAAAGATGGCTTACCAGTGTTGCCGTGATGTGTCGTCTTCTCTGCAGCTGAATGACAAAATTTGAAATTCGTACACAATATTGATTAGCTCTCAGAATGTGTGTAAACGAAGCAACACAAATCCATGCAGTCAGATATTTCTGACCATCTCAAACATACAAATACCGATGCACTGAGCTTCTTTCGCATCAGTACACGCGTCATCATTGATCCATGAGTGTTCAAAGCGTGACTTACGACTCTCGGTTGCCCAAGTTTCTTCTGTTTCGCCTAATGAAAACATGAAGCGAACACAAATTGTGTTGAACAAATAGAAAATCACGCGATTGCAACGTTAACCTGTGTGAAACGTGTCGTGTGTGTACGGATTGTGTTTATTTGCACCACTCATCCATCAATGAATTTCACACATTTGACAAACATGAGGGGCATACAACGAAACAGACAAGTTTACACTCTCACTCACCGAAATTCCCAAAGACAATTTCCAAAGACGATACAACGCAGATCAAGTAAATAATCTTCATTTGCAGACTGACTTGCTTCTCAACTGTCTCATCTTTTATAGCCTTGACATGTCAGTCTCCAGCGGATGAGAAACATTGTGGGCGGTAGGACCACACCATTCGTGGGTTTCCATCTTCTTAGACAACTGGAAAGTCATTGTTTCTCTAGTGATAGGCAGGTTTCAAAGGCAGATTTCGTCTGGTGAGACGGACACTGACGTCGAGAGTAGTGACAGTCAAGGTCGAGCTAAACTTTAGTGAAGTCGCAAGTTGTGAAGAAATATTCTCAATGTATTTTCTTATCAAAGAACGCCTTCTGATAGAATTGCAAGTCAGTGGATTCAATGTGTGTGTGAGTGAGCCTCAATAACCAGGTCTTCTTCATCCAATCTACTCTGACGAATTCATTTCATTTCCGAGAGAGAAGGCTTCCTAACGAACTGGTTGTCTGAGAGGTGGAATGACCGCCATCCACTCAAGCGGTAGGGGTTCGATTCCCGACTGACGCACCCTTGACGCTTAACCTAGTTCACTATCCACTGGAAGAGACTGGAGTTTGGGTGTACGGCTCGAAAATATACCTCATCAAACTAACCATGCAACTCAAACTTCAAAGCTAGCTGGAAGCCCTGAAAACATCAAGTGACTGTCACCAAATCACCAGTACGCTCACTCATGTAAAAATATCGACCTCGAGAAGAATGAGTGCTCATCTTGCTGATTCTAGGCATATTTCATAACGTTTTATTGATGTATACTCTTGAAAAGCTGATTGAATAAAGATGGCTTACCAGTGTTGCCGTGATGTGTCGTCTTCTCTGCAGCTGAATGACAAAATTTGAAATTCGTACACAATATTGATTAGCTCTCAGAATGTGTGTAAACGAAGCAACACAAATCCATGCAGTCAGATATTTCTGACCATCTCAAACATACAAATACCGATGCACTGAGCTTCTTTCGCATCAGTACACGCGTCATCATTGATCCATGAGTGTTCAAAGCGTGACTTACGACTCTCGGTTGCCCAAGTTTCTTCTGTTTCGCCTAATGAAAACATGAAGCGAACACAAATTGTGTTGAACAAATAGAAAATCACGCGATTGCAACGTTAACCTGTGTGAAACGTGTCGTGTGTGTACGGATTGTGTTTATTTGCACCACTCATCCATCAATGAATTTCACACATTTGACAAACATGAGGGGCATACAACGAAACAGACAAGTTTACACTCTCACTCACCGAAATTCCCAAAGACAATTTCCAAAGACGATACAACGCAGATCAAGTAAATAATCTTCATCTTGCAGACTGACTTGCTTCTCAACTGTCTCATCTTTTATAGCCTTGACATGTCAGTCTCCAGCGGATGAGAAACATTGTGGGCGGTAGGACCACACCATTCGTGGGTTTCCATCTTCTTAGACAACTGGAAAGTCATTGTTTCTCTAGTGATAGGCAGGTTTCAAAGGCAGATTTCGTCTGGTGAGACGGACACTGACGTCGAGAGTAGTGACAGTCAAGGTCGAGCTAAACTTTAGTGAAGTCGCAAGTTGTGAAGAAATATTCTCAATGTATTTTCTTATCAAAGAACGCCTTCTGATAGAATTGCAAGTCAGTGGATTCAATGTGTGTGTGAGTGAGCCTCAATAACCAGGTCTTCTTCATCCAATCTACTCTGACGAATTCATTTCATTTCCGAGAGAGAAGGCTTCCTAACGAACTGGTTGTCTGAGAGGTGGAATGACCGCCATCCACTCAAGCGGTAGGGGTTCGATTCCCGACTGACGCACCCTTGACGCTTAACCTAGTTCACTATCCACTGGAAGAGACTGGAGTTTGGGTGTACGGCTCGAAAATATACCTCGTCAAACTAACCATGCAACTCAAACTTCAAAGCTAGCTGGAAGCCCTGAAAACATCAAGTGACTGTCACCAAATCACCAGTACGCTCACTCATGTAAAAATATCGACCTCGAGAAAATGAGTGCTCATCTTGCTGATTCTAGGCATATTTCATAACGTTTTATTGATGTATACTCTTGAAAAGCTGATTGAATAAAGATGGCTTACCAGTGTTGCCGTGATGTGTCGTCTTCTCTGCAGCTGAATGACAAAATTTGAAATTCGTACACAATATTGATTAGCTCTCAGAATGTGTGTAAACGAAGCAACACAAATCCATGCAGTCAGATATTTCTGACCATCTCAAACATACAAATACCGATGCACTGAGCTTCTTTCGCATCAGTACACGCGTCATCATTGATCCATGAGTGTTCAAAGCGTGACTTACGACTCTCGGTTGCCCAAGTTTCTTCTGTTTCGCCTAATGAAAACATGAAGCGAACACAAATTGTGTTGAACAAATAGAAAATCACGCGATTGCAACGTTAACCTGTGTGAAACGTGTCGTGTGTGTACGGATTGTGTTTATTTGCACCACTCATCCATCAATGAATTTCACACATTTGACAAACATGAGGGGCATACAACGAAACAGACAAGTTTACACTCTCACTCACCGAAATTCCCAAAGACAATTTCCAAAGACGATACAACGCAGATCAAGTAAATAATCTTCATCTTGCAGACTGACTTGCTTCTCAACTGTCTCATCTTTTATAGCCTTGACATGTCAGTCTCCAGCGAATGAGAAACATTGTGGGCGGTAGGACCACACCATTCGTGGGTTTCCATCTTCTTAGACAACTGGAAAGTCATTGTTTCTCTAGTGATAGGCAGGTTTCAAAGGCAGATTTCGTCTGGTGAGACGGACACTGACGTCGAGAGTAGTGACAGTCAAGGTCGAGCTAAACTTTAGTGAAGTCGCAAGTTGTGAAGAAATATTCTCAATGTATTTTCTTATCAAAGAACGCCTTCTGATAGAATTGCAAGTCAGTGGATTCAATGTGTGTGTGAGTGAGCCTCAATAACCAGGTCTTCTTCATCCAATCTACTCTGACGAATTCATTTCATTTCCGAGAGAGAAGGCTTCCTAACGAACTGGTTGTCTGAGAGGTGGAATGACCGCCATCCACTCAAGCGGTAGGGGTTCGATTCCCGACTGACGCACCCTTGACGCTTAACCTAGTTCACTATCCACTGGAAGAGACTGGAGTTTGGGTGTACGGCTCGAAAATATACCTCGTCAAACTAACCATGCAACTCAAACTTCAAAGCTAGCTGGAAGCCCTGAAAACATCAAGTGACTGTCACCAAATCACCAGTACGCTCACTCATGTGAAAATATCGACCTCGAGAAGAATGAGTGCTCATCTTGCTGATTCCAGGCATATTTCATAACGTTTTATTGATGTATACTCTTGAAAAGCTGATTGAATAAAGATGGCTTACCAGTGTTGCCGTGATGTGTCGTCTTCTCTGCAGCTGAATGACAAAATTTGAAATTCGTACACAATATTGATTAGCTCTCAGAATGTGTGTAAACGAAGCAACACAAATCCATGCAGTCAGATATTTCTGACCATCTCAAACATACAAATACCGATGCACTGAGCTTCTTTCGCATCAGTACACGCGTCATCATTGATCCATGAGTGTTCAAAGCGTGACTTACGACTCTCGGTTGCCCAAGTTTCTTCTGTTTCGCCTAATGAAAACATGAAGCGAACACAAATTGTGTTGAACAAATAGAAAATCACGCGATTGCAACGTTAACCTGTGTGAAACGTGTCGTGTGTGTACGGATTGTGTTTATTTGCACCACTCATCCATCAATGAATTTCACACATTTGACAAACATGAGGGGCATACAACGAAACAGACAAGTTTACACTCTCACTCACCGAAATTCCCAAAGACAATTTCCAAAGACGATACAACGCAGATCAAGTAAATAATCTTCATTTTGCAGACTGACTTGCTTCTCAACTGTCTCATCTTTTATAGCCTTGACATGTCAGTCTCCAGCGAATGAGAAACATTGTGGGCGGTAGGACCACACCATTCGTGGGTTTCCATCTTCTTAGACAACTGGAAAGTCATTGTTTCTCTAGTGATAGGCAGGTTTCAAAGGCAGATTTCGTCTGGTGAGACGGACACTGACGTCGAGAGTAGTGACAGTCAAGGTCGAGCTAAACTTTAGTGAAGTCGCAATTTTTGATGTAATATTCTCTGTATATTTTTTTTCACTGATCTTTTTGCGGTACTATTACAAGTGAGGTGTATTTGTATTGTTTTTTATATATCAGCATTTTTTATTTTGTTGATTTTTTCCTATATTGTTTGTGTTTTATATTTTTATTTTGCTATTTAAACTTTTTCCATGTATTATTGTTTTAATTTCTCTAGTTATTTCTTTCGTTAATTGTTTTAGTTTTTTCTGTTTGTTCCCCAATGAATTTGTTTAATTTCTTCCCTCTACATCATTCACTTGTGCTAATTGGCGTTAGTGCGAATATTTTCGCTTTTAATCTCTGGCTATTTTGTTTTGTGGACCTGTTCTTATGCCGTTAACCCAGTGGTACCTATTAAAGTCACCAGCTCTCGACTTCTAATTTCTTGCAACTGGTGATCTTTATCGCGATGACCAACTATTATCATTTACAATATCTCCATCCTATTCTTCGAATAGGTGTAAATGTCTGTGTAAATGCAACCTCTAACAACTCAACTCTTTAAAATCAATCTGTTACTTAGCAGTGGCTTGCGACATCACGCAGATCCCACCAATGACATTGCTTATTGATTATGCTTAAAATCACGAATTGCCAGAAGTTAGAAATCAGAGGCTCGCCACTGAATCGTGACCGGAATGATTGAATGTTGTCCTGTAGCCGGAAAGTACTACTTGCGTAAAACAAATGAGTCCTAAACTAGTAGGAAACATCTACCCTGTATTCTCTCCTTATCAACGGTTTTATAACTGACATCAAACCGTGGTCAGACGTTATTGTCGTTATTTTCGCCCTTAAAAGTTATGTCTATTCAACCCTTTTCGTTGGTATCTTTTCTGTAGTAATCAAGTTGTCTCACAAACCAATTAATATATACACCATCAAATTATTTCATCTCGTTTAATCTCATGTTCTCATTGATCAAGTTTTTTCAACAATAATTGACGATTGTTCCATCTCATTTTGTACTCGTTCCACAATATCCTTCTTGATATGATTCTGATTCGCATTCAATGGCTGTTGTATGCGTGAACAAATGAATCAGTAATTGCAAAGCATGTACAAAAAATTTGGAGTAATTTTACATTCACTGAGATTAAACAGGTAAATTTCCCTGGCTCCAGAATGGCTTACCAGCATCTCACCTCAATGCAAGGAGACCATGGGAGAGACGCAATCCTGAAAACCAGGCAGTCAGCCAGCTATCCACATTCATGATTAGCTGACGTTGTGGTGACATGAGGCATATCAATTAATTTTATTCGAAGACACATATATTCATCAAATTTCTAGATTCCCTATGATCTCCTGATTGAGATGTGAACATATCCGTTGGAGCATATGCAAGTCATGAATTCTATTGATTAACACCACCATCACTATTCAGTAAACTAATAGTCAGTTTGGCTTGAAAAGCGTATTAGGATATTGAGCAGCACTGAATAGGAAGTAGAAAGCACTGAAATAATTCATTGACAACTCACTCCTCAAATTCGATGAACTAATGAATGCGTTTCTTTGTCTTTTGATGAGAAGTCCACACTGTTAAGATTTAATACTTTTATTGGATTACAGTCACTCAGATGTAATACAGAATGACAGTGGGATTATTCTCCTCACTGAGACGGAAGGTACAGATAGTGGTGCGTGAGATTTATACGTAGAGGTTAGATGATTTTGTGTTCACACTGTAGGCTGGTTGTGCACACTCTGTTATATGGCAGATTCCTGGACGCCTCTACCTGAAAGAATACGCCATGTTCGAAGTTTTCAGTGCGACCTATTGACAGTATTCATCATGAAGTCAAAACAACATGTATCTAGAAGTAGGCAGTTATGTTAAAGACGTGCGTAACTTCCATCTTATCGTTAAGTGGCTGTTTGTTTCATGTGAAGCATATTATTCTGTCTCAATTGTCAGCAATCACTGGATTGGATTTTATGTCAGTGACGGCTCTGACGCATGCACCTATATATATATTGCATATCCGACGCAGCGAACCACGGAAGGCTTACGATGTTTCAAAGTATAAGGCTGCTAAGTTCTGGTTCATTGTTTCTCCAGGGTCTTTACTTGCTTATGGATGAGGTCACCACAATTCGTGGAGATTTCCACTTCCCTTACTTTGCGTGCGTGATCAGTGGATACACGCTATTTTCACACTGTTCTCTTACCGGCAACAGACTAGTCATATCATTGCGTCACTCACTTCATTGCTGCTGAACATATTGAAACCAACTCAAGTGGATATTATTTCAACTGTAATACGGTGCTTATAGTCAAACAGAATCTCATTAAGGAAGTGTTCATACTCTCTCTATTTCGTTAGCAAAATCACATAAATAAGCGTGACCTCGTTGTTATTCCCTCACTCATCTAGATACTGCAGTCCGACAGATCACTCACTCATTCAAATATCTTTGATTGCCGTTCAAGCCTCTAGTTGATTATGCGATGGGTAGATACACAGTGCTTCAAACTTCAGATCATATCTGTTTAATGTCGTCGACTGAAATTTTGATGACATTATATTTTTCCACATTAGTTTGTTTATTAGAAGCATCACACAGTGAAACGGTATTATTTACTGGATGACGTTTCGAACCAAATGTTTTTTCATGGTCATATCAATCAGTATTATATATATATACAATATGTATGTTATGTATGCTATATTTTCTATATATAATCATATATTAATATGACTCAGGGTCTTCCTGTACGAAAACTAATCAATAAACCCACTCGACTTTCGCAAACTGAAGCAAAACATCCACAGCACTGTTAAAATGTTGCAACACATCAGATGTGAAATCGAGCAGTTGAAGCATAACCAAATAGGAATGGTTACCAGTGTGGATTATGGTCTTATTACACAGTTCAACTAGCAATGCCATATCAGCAACTTTCAAAAAGTCAAAAAATACTCAAATCAAAAAGTTTAATGAGTAACCAGAGGAGAAATCATCATCTCAGAACGATGTGCGTCGGTGGCACAGTGGTTAGGACTCTCGACGACCATGAACATGGTCCGGAGTTCGAGCCCACGTCGACGCACACCTGATATCTATGGTCGGCCTGCAAATTTTGGGCTACCGATATCCTCGCAGAAAATTCCATTATTATTATTATTATTGTATCCTTTAGTTCCTAGAGGAACATAGGGCTTCAGCTGCGCACCTCCATTGACTTCGGTTTTCTGACAACTTTTTCACCCTGCTCCAGGTCTGCCCACATGCTTTCATCTCCTCTTCACATGACCTCCTCCAAGTCACCCTTGGACGACCAACTCGCCGCCTCCCTTTCGGGTTCCACTCGAGGGCTTGTCTAGTGATGTCACTTGATGGTTTCCTCAGCGTATGGCCAATCCATCTCCATTTCTTTCTGCCTATTTGTTTCACAATCGGTTCCTGATTGGTTCGCTCCCAGAGATCCCTGTTGCTGATCTTTTCTGGCCATCTGATCTTGAGTATTGAGCGGAGACAGTTGTTAATGAAGGTTTGAAGTTTGTTTGAGATGCTCTTTATGACTCGCCAAGTCTCTGATCCGTATAGTAGCACTGACTTCACATTGGAGTTGAAAATCCGGATCTTATTTTTGATGCTGATTGCTGTTGACCTCCACACAGATTTGAGAGTAATGAAAGCTTGTCTTGCTTTTCCGATTCTGGCTTTGATGTCCTCGTCAGTTCCGCCTGTAGTTGAGACGATGCTTCCCAGGTAGGTGAAGGAGGTTGTTTCTTTCAGGTTCTTCCCATTTATGCTTATTGTGGTCTGTTGTTGCTGTTGATGTTGGCAAGGAATCTTCATCATCTCTGTTTTATCTATGTTCACGTGAAGTCCTATCTTTGATGCTTCTTCTGCCAACTTGTTACTTTTCATTTGCATATCTTCCAGTTTATGGGAAATCAGACATATATCATCGGCGAAATCCAGATCCTCCAAGTCTTTTGTGTCAGTCCATTTTATGCCTGTTCCCTCGTTGGTTGCCGTTGTCTGTCGCATTATCCAATCAATTGCAATCAGGAAGATCATTGGTGATAGTAGACAGCCTTGCCTCACTCCCGTCCTCACTTCGAAGGCTTCCGTAAGTTTCCCGTTGTGGATTACTTGGCATGCAGCATTGTCGTATAACTGTTGGATGAGGTGTATAATTGTCGATGGGACCCCGTAGTAGCGAAGTAGTTTCCAAATGACCTCTCGATCGACGCTGTCGAAGGCCTTTTCAAAGTCGATGAAGTTGAGATAGAGAGGTGACTGCCATTCCAAGCTTTGTTCAATGATGATCCGTAGAGTGGCGATTTGATCAATACATGATTTGTTTCTCCTGAATCCAGCCTGTTCCGGACGAAGTTTTTCATCTAGGGCTTGTTTGATTCTCTCCAGGATGATGCGACTTAGTATCTTGCTTGGAATGGACAGAAGCATAATTCCACGCCAGTTTTTACATTGACTTAAGTCTCCTTTCTTTGGAAGTTTGAATAAGTAACTGTTCTTCCAATCCTCGGGTACTTTGCCCTCTTTCCACACCTTCTCCAGTAGTGGTGTCATCAAGTCCGCTGTTGTCTCTGGGTCTATTTTCAAAGCCTCTGCTGGGATTCCATCTGGTCCCGGTGTTTTCCCAGTTTTAAGCATCTTGATTGCATTCAGGACTTCTGATTTCGTCGGGGGGTCAGTGTTCACTGGTAGTTCTGCTTCCGTTGTTGGTATTGCTGGACGTGTTGTAGGTGGCGGACGATTTAGAAGTCTTTTGAAGTGTTCAACCCAGTGCTTTCTCTGTTCCACCTCTTTGGTGATTGACTTTCCATTGTCGTCCTTTATTGGCTTAATCTGTGTCGAACGTTTGCCCGAAAGGTTCCTAGTTGTTTGGTAGAGTGTGGCGAGGTCTCCTTTGCCTGCAGCTTGTTCTGCTTCGTTTGCCATGGTTTCATAATATTTTCTTTTGTCTTCCCTGGCACTTTTCTTCACTCTTTTGTTCAGTGTATTGTAGCTTGCATTCAGCTCCTGTTTTTGTTGCTCGTCCGTGCACTGGATAATCTTTTGCTTCACTGTCCTTCTCTCTTCTATTAGTTTCCAAGTGTCCGTAGTGAGCCACTGTTTGTCCTGTCTCTTTTTTCTGCCTAGAATTTCTATGCAGGTTTGGCTCCACACCGTTTTCAAGTTGTTCCAGTGCTTTTCAACGCCGACCTCTTCGCTAGTGTTGATTTGTGTCTCGGCTTTGTCCTTTATGCTTGCAATGAAGATGTCCTTTGTAGCCTGGTCCTTCAGCTTTTGAGTGTTGAACTTGGCTTGTGGTCTATCTGCAGCTCCTGATTCCCTGAAAGCTTTTAATTTGATTTGGATTGTCCCTTGTACGAGATAGTGGTCTGAGCCAACGTCTGCTCCTCTTCTTGCTTTTGTGTCCAGTAGGCTGCGCCTCCACTTCCTTGAGATTGAGATGAAGTCGATTTGGTTTTTGGTTTGCCCGTCTGGTGACACCCATGTAGCCTTGTGGATATCTTTGTGCTTGTATACACTGCCACCAATCACCAGTTCGTTGAAGGCGCAGAAGTCGGCGAAGAGTTCTCCGTTTTCATTCATTTCTCCTAGAGCTTCTCTACCCATGATGAGTTCCCTTCCCGTATTGTCTGGTCCCAGTTTGGCGTTCATGTCTCCCATTAGTATTTTCATGTCGCCAGCTGGAGTATTGTCCATTGTTGCCTGTAGTTGCCTGTAGAATTTTTTTTTCTTCTCGAGGTCTGCGTTGTTTGTGGGTGCATAACATTGTATGATTGACACTTTCCTTCCTTTGGAGTTGAACCTGGCGGTCATTATCCTGGACGAAATCGCCTCCCATTGTATCAGGGCTTTCGTTGCCGTTGGTGACATCATGATAGCCACGCCCTCGGTGTGCGTGTGGTTATCTTCTGGGTGACCGGAGTAGATCACTGACTCACCTGTTGACAATTTGGTGAGTCCACTCCCATTCCATCTGCTCTCACATATTCCCAGCACTTGTATTCCGTATCTTTTCATCTCGTTGGCGATCTGGGCAGCTTTTCCAGTCTCGTACATAGTTCGGACGTTCCATGTTCCTACACAGACTTTTTCTTTTGGTGCAAGGAGGTTCAGCATACTGAAGATTCTGTAGCAATTTTTGTTTACAGGGTGGGGTTGCTAGCCTCACGCCTGAGAAAAGAATGATTACATTAAGTAAAAGTTTAGAGAGAAGCAACTTTTTGGGTTGCTCCCCTCAAAATCAGAAAATAACGGACAAACAATGAGAACAACATCAACAAAGGAAACAGTTCACAGAAAAAAGGGCAAAAAGCGACGACAACTATACAATAAGACAACATGCAATATAGTTCAGTACATGTAACTAAAATGATATCTTAACCATAAACTCACTGACTTGGAGCAACTTGAACATATAAATCCAACAATATATACAATTATAGATGTGTTTATGTTTAAAAATTCCACAAATCCAAACAGTGAGTTATGTGTATTATCTGTCAATAAGATTGTATTTTTTGGATTCAGTGTTCGAAAGGTTAATAATTGTGATAATTTCCGCAAACACTTTGCATAAAATTTTAGAGTAATAAGATATTTTATTTATGACCAAAAAAAAAAAAATTCCATACTTGTACCAAAAATACCGTGTGGGATCAAGCTGTAATCAAAAATAAATAAATAAATAAAATAAAATCAGCAATCTAACGTCAAACAAAGTGGGTTATCAACCTCTCAACACATATATTAGGTCTCACAGAAATAAGTGTATTAGAAAAGGGACTGAATTTCAGTGTGGCGGAAGACAAACTAACACCTAGGATTTCACCTCTAAAGTAGAAATAGCACCAAGAGGGATAGACAAGACAACGGCTGACAAAGGACAGACACAATGTGCACTGACATTAAAACGATAAAAACGAGGAACGCCTAACCTGATGAAGCCAGAGATGGAAGCCCTAAAACATCTTAAGAATAACAAACATATAGTAATCACAATGTCAGACAAAGGAAATGCAACAGCAATATTAGACAAATCAGACGATTCGGAAAATGGTTATAATGACATACGAATAGGACCATATGGGGAAATTAATAAATCAATAGACACCGTAATGAATAGGGTGGACAAATCCATAGCGGACTTTATACGCCGAATGAAGCCGTTCCTAGGTGATTCAAAATGATTTATTTCAATGCCAAAAGCTATTAACCCCAGTTGGATGTATGGTGTTGTTAAGGTTCAAAAGTCAGGATATCCCACTAGATCTATAGTTGGTTTTAGAAATTTACCTAATTTATCAATTATCTAAATATTTAGCCGTGGTATAAAATCCCTTTGAAAGCCACTCAAAATCTCGACTAACAAATCCTTGTAAACTAGAATAGAGATAAGATAATTAAAATTTCAATGATGAAGAAAGAATGGTTAATATTAACATTGTCAGTTTATTACACGTATACTAATACATATCGCTATTGAGGCAGTAAGAAACGAACTCATTTCTGACCAAGAACTCGAACTTAAGATGAAAGTGCCACTTGAGGACATAATTTTGGGAGTACCGCTATGCCTGACTCCTGCAGTATTGAAATTCCGTGAGAAAATATACAAACAAACTGAGGCAGTTTCTTCGCGGTCACTAATATCCCCGGTTGTTCCTAAATGTCTTCAGTCTCTTAAAGCTTCTTGTAGCCTAAGTCCAGATGGTTTGCCTAAACTTCTCCTTAAAAAGTGTGCAGGTATCCTGCGTTATCCACACATGGACCTACTAAATGAATTTTCTCCCAGAAATGTCGTGTCAGCGGTTTGGAAGGACATTAAAATTGTACCTGTACCTGTAAGCATGTTTTCCAATTAAGATCTATTGTTATTACCTCTGCTTTTTTGAAAATTATGGAAACTTTACTCTTAATTAATCTTCAACCTTCGCTTAAATACTTTAACGATCCACAACAATCCACCTAGTAACATATTAGAAGTACTTTAGATGTAACCCCAGTCTCGCATCATAACACTGTCTCCAGTTTAGACAAGGGGTCTAAATTTGTTCGTTGCACCTTCCTAAACTTCACATTTGCTTTCGACTCAATACCTAGAGATACTTTTTAAACAAGATTGCTGAAACTCAAACTGATTGTTGAGTTGTCAAATGGCTGCATTCTTATTTCCCGAGAAGAAAGCAGTGCACTGTATGTCAGGGGAAGTCGTCCACTTCGTTGCTTACTGCGACTGATGTCCCTTAAGGCGCTGTCTTTTGTCCTTTTCTGATTTCTTTCTTCATACATTACTTGTATCAGTCTGATAAAATGAAGTTTGTTAAGTATGAATACTATCATCTTTATTCTTTACTTGATTGCTTAAAAAAGACTATGTCGTACTTCGTAGAAATCTGAAGATTGTCAGTCAGTAGAGCGAGTGTTATCCCATTGGGCCATATTCTTGACATTGTCACTGATAGGCACTTGATGTCGTGCAACAAATTTGGAAAAAGAATTTTGTCAGACTGTGAGCACCCACTTTACCTGCAGCTCCAACCTTGTGTCTGCTCAGGTAAAAAAAGAAGTCTCTTCAGAAGAATTTGCGCACGTACGTCTAAGTATAAAAATTCCACTATACCATATTTCAGGGCACGTACTTTATGTGATGAAAATAGTGTTAGGCATGAACTAACTGGCCTTCTTTGCACTAATAAATAAACCCTTACAACATCAAGCTTTATTGTTATTGTACTTATATTTATAGACCTCTCAATTTTTTTCTTTTGATTTGTTTATTTTTGCATAAGTGTGAGCATCATTTAAGCTGTGGTATAACTGTTAATTTTGTATTTCCCTCATAATGCTATATCAAGAGAACATTAGATTTAATACTCTATAGTAACATGTTAAAATATCCAAACTTAATCGACCATATTGTTTGAAACAAAGTCACTATTATTGTTAATATTATTATTATTATTATATTTAATAATCTCAATTCGTGCTTCGAATACTTTTGAATTTATATCATAAACGTGGACAAATTCGTCCGGTAACTTTTGTTTTAATTTTTATTATATTTTAAAAAATCAGATTCAATATTGTGACAAATGCTGAGAATTCCATTCTGTACTATACGTACTGTTTTGGGAATAAAGTAGATTCTTATCATTATTATATATTTATAGATGTGTGGGAAAAGATAGTGATTATAACGTTCAGCCTTACCCCAAAATTATGGTGGAAGTATATAGATGACACATTCACTGCACTTAGAACACAGGATATAGATAGATTTTTTGAACATGCCAACTCATAGGTTGTTGGTAATTCAATTGAATTATGATTTGGAAAGTCAGGAAGGAGAACATCCAATGATCGATGGTAGCGTGACAAGGAAAGCATATGGGAGGTGAAACACTGGTTTTTACTGGAAACCTACACATTCAAACAGATATTTGGACTTCTGATCATTCCATCATGTATCAGTGACAATAGGATTGTTAAAATTATTCAAAAAGTATGTAGGGAAATGTTTAAACAACAGAGCGCGAAAACTAGGTAGTACGATGTTAAATCTAAGACAGGAAGTGAAACATATAAGAGAAGATTTGAAACCTAATAATTACCCTGATAAATAAGTCAGAAAGTATGTAGGGGAATGTAAATATTAAACTAAATTATGACAATTGTGATAGTAATAGTAGTAATAGTAATAATAATCATAATAATAATCATAACAATAATACTACTAGTGTTATGATGACATGCATGTCAAACATATCCAAGATAATGACAACACCAACAATGACGAATCTAAATCATCAGTAGTAATTGCATAAAAGGAGAAAACCTCAGAAACTCAAGCAGAATTCTTAACAAGGCAGAATAAAAGTGGCATTCAAACCCACAAACAAAAATAGAAACAAGCTTTGTCGGTTAAGGGATCCTGCCAGTGGGGTCTTTAAAACAAAACAATTTAGTTTGTCTAATACACTGCTGGAATAGTTGTGAGGTCAAATACATAGGTCAAATTAGTAGAACGGATTTAGTCATACAAACCAAGCACACAAATCTAGCAGAAAAATCTAGATTAGTATGCCCAAATAAGACAGGAAATCTGGAGAATGATTCACCTACAGAACTCACTATACGCAATTACACACAGTGATATTATAGGATGGGATAGCATGACACTCAAGATGTAATGTAACAACGTGGAGGGAGATAATGATAAGGGAAACTTTATTTATTGAATCAACTGAGAATACTTGTAACACAAACGACTCAACACCCCTCCTAAACATCTGGAAAAGGCTGCTAACCCTACGAAGATTAGGAAAGAACAAAGAAAACTATAAAAGTAAATTTTCGAAGTTGTATACTTAGATTTGTGGATATGATTATGATGAATAAATTTTGTTCAAAAGTTTGCCACACGGTAATTAATAATGCTGTTTCACTGTGTGATTCATCCAATAAACAAACTAATATGTAATTACTTAAGATCAGAGTGGCCAAGTTTTACACATATATTGACATCCTATTTTGTCTTTCAAAAACTATTAGAGAGGTATAGCGCTTTTGAGTTGCATCACTATTTTAGTGTCGCTGGATTCTATCAAGTTGAATAGAAGTTGTAGTTAACCACAAGTTAGCCATTTCAACGTTCTTTTGTTATGTGCATATGCGGTCTACTTCAGTAGCAAACGACATCTGTCCTATGATAACTCATGCCCATGAAAACTTTGTACTGCTTCCTAAGCGTCCATAGGCTTCACATAATCTGTGAGGCATCTAAGTGAAGCGTTCCACAGAACTAATCCGTGTGTGCAGTGCCACTTCAGTAGACGATGGTGAAGCGATACTTCGCAACCTACAGAAATACTGCGTCATCTCACTAAATTGTTAAAAGAACCCCATGTAAAATGGTGATGTTCTTACGAGTCATCCAAACATTCCTTTGATTTAGTCGGTTACAATGGTTTCAGAAGTCAGAATCCATCGGAATATCCCCTCGAAACACTTGGATCATAGAGTCGAAGAGTCGCATGCATGAGGTGTGCATGTGATTACGTTATAACTGTTCAACCCCACATCAAGCATGTTAAGTGGCAATGTTCATAATGTGACAACCAATTGACTGGAAGATATCTAAATGTTAATCAAATGCCAAACATATTCACACCAACGATTAAACAAAAAAAGTCATGAATAGTGATCATCTAAAGATTAATACAAATTCATCCAGAATAAATTTTTCGGATTCACTGTTCCAAATGATTTGAAGTTTTTTTAAAACACTGGTGGTGGCGTGAACAGAACCTATTATTAAACCGTGAACCGCATTTCATAACAGTCATCACTTTTGAGAAATCATGCAGGTTGATGACAAAAAATGTGAAAACTGACAACGAGTCATGAATATGAAAAGAATGTTGTGAACCAAAGGTTCAGATCATAACCTGACGATCGAAAAAGAGCTTCAAAAATATCTCCAATTTCCTCTCTTCGCGTAAATTCCATTATAGTGTTAATGTAGTCTTCCGCACAATATGGCCTGTGACGACATGCGGAATCGCCTCATCAACACCGTCTTGACTCGACTAAAGCCACTCATCGCATAAAGTGCCCCATCATCCTCACTAGGTAGTGATGGCCAGTAGTTTTCTCTGTGACAACTTCAATGATTATAGACGGCAAATATGGTACAATGTTTGTTAATTATTCTAAAATATTCTCGTTTGAATCAAAGTGAAAGGAAGTGTATGCTTAATTAGAAATTTTGACTGGGTCACGAATTCTTTTGTGGGTTGCTACATCTATGTATGTGCACATCTATCTCTGATCACTGGTCAGTAGATTCTACACATCTACCTAACTCCCTTCGGATCTATTGTCGGTATTAGACAGATGAATGCAATCCATCCTTCTTGTTAGCCGAGCACTCCGCTTAGAATGTGCACTCTCGTAATGAGACTACTGGTATTTGTCGCGACAACTCAGTGTGAATGACTACCGTCTACATTGATTCAATGTTTGTTTGTGTGCTAACAAAATCGATTCAATATCCAGTCTATTCACGATAACTGAATAAACAGCAGGTAAACTTTGATTCTCTTATCTCAAGCATTTTACAGTTTCCATCACGCGTTATGCTCGTGTTGATGATCGGTTAAGTAGAACTCTGTTTGAGACTTTTCTCTCCATCACCATTTGCTTTTGTAAACAGGGTGGGAGTCAACATGTGAATGTCATCTGAATACTACTAATACGCTTACGACAACAGTAGTGCTTATGTTTCTTCTTCTAATGTGTATTGAAAGTTGAGAGATTTCAGATATTTTGAATATTTGTTTTGCTGACGTCGGCTCACGTATAGAATGAGGAATCATTTAATTTTCGGACGTTACTTTTATTGCAACTGTGAATTTGAAGACTTTCCATTCTTTAACTTTTCAGTGGCGTGGAAGTGAATTGGATGGGAAGCATCCTCTCAACTACAGGCGGAACTGACGAGGATATCAAAGCAAGGATCCGGAAAGCGAGACAAGGTTTCATTACTTTCAAATCTGTGTGGAGGTCAATAGCACTCAGCATCAAAAATAAGACTCGGATTTTCATCTCCAATGTAAAGTCAGTGCTACTATACGGATCAGAGACTTGGCGAGTCATAAAGAGCATCTCAAACAAACTTCAGACCTTCATTAACAGCTGTCTTTGCTCAATACTCAAGATCAGATGGCCGGAAATGATCAGCAACAGGGATCTCTGAGAGCGAACCAATCAGGAACCGATTGTGAAACAAATAGGCAGGAAGAAATGGAGCTGGATTGGCCATACGCTGAGGAAACCATCGAGTGACATCACTTGACAAGCCCTCGAGTGGAACCCGAAAGGGAGGCGGCGAGTTGGTCGTCCAAGGGTGACTTGGCTGAGGTCATGTGAGGAGGATATGAAAGCATGTGGACAGACCTGGAGCAGGGTGATAAAGCTGTCAGCAAACCGAAGTCAACGGAGGTGCGCAGCTGAAGACCTATGTTCCTCTAGGAACTAAAGGATAAAATAATAATAATAATAATTATTACGAATGTTGTTCCACGGGGTTCATGTGCATCATACTGTTTTGGCAGCAATTGTGAATATCATCGTGTTCTCGTCGGTCATCATCCCTCAGCGCCTTGATTCACAATCAACCCACATCCTCTGCATCCCAGTCACAGAACGAGGGTCAACTCGTTGTGACACATTTGAGAGCCAGTTGAGTTGTGGTTTAGTGTGCGCTAACGTTCGTTTGTCTCCTCAGGGCATTCTCAATCTATCTGCATTTCATTCGGGATATGTATATAGCAATCTGTTTTCGTTGGTCCGTTTCTTTCTATTTTGTCCTTCATTTTTCATAATAAGCTAGATCTCCACACTAATTTCAGACTAATTTATGTGTGTCTTCCTTTTCCGATTCATCGTTGTCACCTGTAGCTTTGATGGTCCTTTTCAGATGAGTGAGACAACTGAACTTGTTCAAATTTATTCCATTCATGGGCACTGATGTATATTGTGACTGGTGGTTGGAACTTTTAATTTCCTGTGTACTGTACATGTTTACTTGGAGTTCTCTCATCACTACATGCTTCCTGTGCCAGTTTGTTGGGTTTCGTCTGTAAGTGATAGAGGGTTTGTAGCACTGTAATTGATCATCTACAATGTCCAGATCTTGTTGATTATCAGACTATGAGTACCACATATTACAAATGAACTTACAGAGATCAGACCAATGCTGATGCACAATAATTCAAGAGAATTCATATGAAAGTAACATTGTGGAATAAAAGTCACCATTAGAAGCATATCTTTATAAGAACACTCCTTAGAAGACACTTTATTTAAAAAGGGAATCCTGGGAGTGAGGAGACACGAGTCTTCACTGTACAAGTAATTACACCAAAACTGAACTACAAATCACTGATATTTGTCGGTCCACATTTGACAGGTGACCAAATAATAAATCAGAAAAACCATTACCAGACGAAATCACTCATCTACTGGGTCAATAAATAGAAGCAATGCGGATCAATTCCACGTAAAGCTCACGATGGCGGGAAACAAATTTCGTAGACTCCAAGTTGAGCTGGAAATTCCACCATTCATCTTGAGACATCAACCAGAAACAAATCCGTCCACCCTACTGCACTATATTTTACCTTTCAACAGTAAACGGACGCATGTGTTTTACAGACCTAGCATAGCACTCCAAATGTCATCATTAGTAATGGAAGAGCTAGGTGAATACTTACCAATGGAAACGACACACCAGTTTTCACCCAGAGTTTGCCACAATTTGAGTGTAGCTGTGACTGCTACATCATCAGTAGAAATCCCTAAATAGTGGTCAGTTAATCATGCAATGACGATCAATATGTGTTGCACCAACTATTCACACGGCCTAAATGCGAAACTACTATGGTGTACTACTGGTCTCCAAATGGTCTCGAAGACCTTCATTGTCTGACACTTCCACATTAATTAAAATCTCAATCCTTTCTCCATTCAGCAAATTTCTGTATCATTTATTTTCTATTTCTGTTATTTCATACATTTGTTTACTTCTACTCTTTCATAAAATCACATTTCTCTCCCTAATATTAACGAATTGTACTTATATCGTTATAACTGTTTTCTTTATTCTTATCAATATTATCTAAGTTTCCGAAGTCTAATCCCGGCCAAAAGTCATGAGAAATAGCGATGGGTGGGTATATGACTAGACATTTCACCCTGATAAATCAACCTAATCACAAATGAAACCGCAACGAACACTTTTTATTTGAAAAGTAAATTAATTCTTCGCTTGAATCAGACAGGAGAAATGAGGCCTGTTGCTTAAGGTGTTCGAGCCGATGTGTTTTCTCTCTATGTGGTGGAAATTCGAAATGACGATATGCGATGCGTGCATGATGTTCAGGAATATCCACAACAATGTGAAGCGAACTGCCGGTGGACGACAATCCTCCGAACAAAGAAGAAATATCCTATGCTATCATTTCTAACAAAGCAAGACAGGGAGACATTACGATCAGATGGAATCCCTTCACAGGTAGTAAGAAGAGATCCACAGTCATCAACAAACACATTCATGCCAATGTTGTTGTACGTTTGCACGTTAAGAGCGATAACGAAAAACTCGTTGGGTGAAAGCTTACCTTGATAAACGAAAGAAGGAGAACAAATTACGGCTACGAGAAACTCGCGCGAAATCATGCTATTCTCCATTCAAAATAACATAAACATTTTCTTCATTTTTCCTGAAATGTTTTGTGTGGTTCAAAACTCTGTCCAAAAAACATGCAGCAGAGGAAAATGCGAATCACCATCAGATCAAAAGCAAACGACATAGTTTAAAATCGAAATAATAAAATCGTCTATACTCATTTGAAGCAAACAAATAAGCACTACTGTTGTCGTATTTGCTATGTCGTTTGCTTTTGATCTGATGGTGATTCGCATTTTCCTCTGCTGCATGTTTTGTGGACAGAGTTTTGAACCACACAAAACATTTCAGGAAAAATGAAGAAAATGTTTATGTTATTTTGAATGGAGAATAGCATGATTTCGCGCGAGTTCTCGTAGCCGTAATTTGTTCTCCTTCTTTCGTTTATCAAGGTAAGCTTTCACCCAACGAGTTTTTCGTTATCGCTCTTAACGTGCAAACGTACAACAACATTGGCATGAATGTGTTTGTTGATGACTGTGGATCTCTTCTTACTACCTGTGAAGGGATTCCATCTGATCGTAATGTCTCCCTGTCTTGCTTTGTTAGAAATGATAGCATAGGATATTTCTTCTTTGTTCGGAGGATTGTCGTCCACCGGCAGTTCGCTTCACATTGTTGTGGATATTCCTGAACATCATGCACGCATCGCATATCGTCATTTCGAATTTCCACCACATAGAGAGAAAACACATCGGCTCGAACACCTTAAGCAACAGGCCTCATTTCTCCTGTCTGATTCAAGCGAAGAATTAATTTACTTTTCAAATAAAAAGTGTTCGTTGCGGTTTCATTTGTGATTAGGTTGAGTTATCAGGGTGAAATGTCTAGTCATATACCCACCCATCGCTATTTCTCATGACTTTTGGCCGGGATTAGACTTCGGAAACTTAGATAATATTGATAAGAATAACGAAAACAGTTATAACGATATAAGTACAATTCGTTAATATTAGGGAGAGAAATGTGATTTTATGAAAGAGTAGAAGTAAACAAATGTATGAAATAACAGAAATAGAAAATAAATGATACAGAAATTTGCTGAATGGAGAAAGGATTGAGATTTTAATTAATGTGGAAGTGTCAGACAATGAAGGTCTTCGAGACCATTTGGAGACCAGTAGTACACCATAGTAGTTTCGCATTTAGGCCGTGTGAATAGTTGGTGCAACACATATTGATCGTCATTGCATGATTAACTGACCACTATTTAGGGATTTCTACTGATGGTGTAGCAGTCACAGCTACACTCAAATTGTGGCAAACTCTGGGTGAAAACTGGTGTGTCGTTTCCATTGGTAAGTATTCACCTAGCTCTTCCATTACTAATGATGACATTTGGAGTGCTATGCTAGGTCTGTAAAACACATGCGTCCGTTTACTGTTGAAAGGTAAAATATAGTGCAGTAGGGTGGACGGATTTGTTTCTGGTTGATGTCTCAAGATGAATGGTGGAATTTCCAGCTCAACTTGGAGTCTACAAAATTTGTTTCCCGCCATCGTGAGCTTTACGTGGAATTGATCCACATTGCTTCTATTTATTGACCCAGTAGATGAGTGATTTCGTCTGGTAATGGTTTTTCTGATTTATTATTTGGTCACCTGTCAAATGTGGACCGACAAATATCAGTGATTTGTAGTTCAGTTTTGGTGTAATTACTTGTACAGTGAAGACTCGTGTCTCCTCACTCCCAGGATTCCCTTTTTAAATAAAGTGTCTTCTAAGGAGTGTTCTTATGAAGATATGCTTCTAATGGTGACTTTTATTCCACAATGTTACTTTCATATGAATTCTCTTGAATTATTGTGCATCAGCATTGGTCTGATCTCTGTAAGTTCATTTGTAATATGTGGTACTCATAGTCTGATAATCAACAAGATCTGGACATTGTAGATGATCAATTACAGTGCTACAAACCCTCTATCACTTACAGACGAAACCCAACAAACTGGCACAGGAAGCATGTAGTGATGAGAGAACTCCAAGTAAACATGTACAGTACACAGGAAATTAAAAGTTCCAACCACCAGTCACAATATACATCAGTGCCCATGAATGGAATAAATTTGAACAAGTTCAGTTGTCTCACTCATCTGAAAAGGACCATCAAAGCTACAGGTGACAACGATGAATCGGAAAAGGAAGACACACATAAATTAGTCTGAAATTAGTGTGGAGATCTAGCTTATTATGAAAAATGAAGGACAAAATAGAAAGAAACGGACCAACGAAAACAGATTGCTATATACATATCCCGAATGAAATGCAGATAGATTGAGAATGCCCTGAGGAGACAAACGAACGTTAGCGCACACTAAACCACAACTCAACTGGCTCTCAAATGTGTCACGACGAGTTGACCCTCGTTCTGTGACTGGGATGCAGAGGATGTGGGTTGATTGTGAATCAAGGCGCTGAGGGATGATGACCGACGAGAACACGATGATATTCAGAATTGCTGCCAAAACAGTATGATGCACATGAACCCCGTGGAACAACATTCGTAATAATAATTATTATTATTATTTTATCCTTTAGTTCCTAGAGGAACATAGGTCTTCAGCTGCGCACCTCCGTTGACTTCGGTTTGCTGACAGCTTTATCACCCTGCTCCAGGTCTGTCCACATGCTTTCATATCCTCCTCACATGACCTCAGCCAAGTCACCCTTGGACGACCAACTCGCCGCCTCCCTTTCGGGTTCCACTCGAGGGCTTGTCAAGTGATGTCACTCGATGGTTTCCTCAGCGTATGGCCAATCCAGCTCCATTTCTTTCTGCCTATTTGTTTCACAATCGGTTCCTGATTGGTTCGCTCTCAGAGATCCCTGTTGCTGATCATTTCCGGCCATCTGATCTTGAGTATTGAGCAAAGACAGCTGTTAATGAAGGTCTGAAGTTTGTTTGAGATGCTCTTTATGACTCGCCAAGTCTCTGATCCGTATAGTAGCACTGACTTTACATTGGAGATGAAAATCCGAGTCTTATTTTTGATGCTGAGTGCTATTGACCTCCACACAGATTTGAAAGTAATGAAACCTTGTCTCGCTTTCCGGATCCTTGCTTTGATATCCTCGTCAGTTCCGCCTGTAGTTGAGAGGATGCTTCCCATCCAATTCACTTCCACGCCACTGAAAAGTTAAAGAATGGAAAGTCTTCAAATTCACAGTTGCAATAAAAGTAACGTCCGAAAATTAAATGATTCCTCATTCTATACGTGAGCCGACGTCAGCAAAACAAATATTCAAAATATCTGAAATCTCTCAACTTTCAATACACATTAGAAGAAGAAACATAAGCACTACTGTTGTCGTAAGCGTATTAGTAGTATTCAGATGACATTCACATGTTGACTCCCACCCTGTTTACAAAAGCAAATGGTGATGGAGAGAAAAGTCTCAAACAGAGTTCTACTTAACCGATCATCAACACGAGCATAACGCGTGATGGAAACTGTAAAATGCTTGAGATAAGAGAATCAAAGTTTACCTGCTGTTTATTCAGTTATCGTGAATAGACTGGATATTGAATCGATTTTGTTAGCACACAAACAAACATTGAATCAATGTAGACGGTAGTCATTCACACTGAGTTGTCGCGACAAATACCAGTAGTCTCATTACGAGAGTGCACATTCTAAGCGGAGTGCTCGGCTAACAAGAAGGATGGATTGCATTCATCTGTCTAATACCGACAATAGATCCGAAGGGAGTTAGGTAGATGTGTAGAATCTACTGACCAGTGATCAGAGATAGATGTGCACATACATAGATGTAGCAACCCACAAAAGAATTCGTGACCCAGTCAAAATTTCTAATTAAGCATACACTTCCTTTCACTTTGATTCAAACGAGAATATTTTAGAATAATTAACAAACATTGTACCATATTTGCCGTCTATAATCATTGAAGTTGTCACAGAGAAAACTACTGGCCATCACTACCTAGTGAGGATGATGGGGCACTTTATGCGATGAGTGGCTTTAGTCGAGTCAAGACGGTGTTGATGAGGCGATTCCGCATGTCGTCACAGGCCATATTGTGCGGAAGACTACATTAACACTATAATGGAATTTACGCGAAGAGAGGAAATTGGAGATATTTTTGAAGCTCATTTTCGATCGTCAGGTTATGATCTGAACCTTTGGTTCACAACATTCTTTTCATATTCATGACTCGTTGTCAGTTTTTCACATTTTTTGTCATCAACCTGCATGATTTCTCAAAAGTGATGACTGTTATGAAATGCGGTTCACGGTTTAATAATAGGTTCTGTTCACGCCACCACCAGTGTTTTAAAAAAACTTCAAATCATTTGGAACAGTGAATCCGAAAAATTTATTCTGGATGAATTTGTATTAATCTTTAGATGATCACTATTCATGACTTTTTTTGTTTAATCGTTGGTGTGAATATGTTTGGCATTTGATTAACATTTAGATATCTTCCAGTCAATTGGTTGTCACATTATGAACATTGCCACTTAACATGCTTGATGTGGGGTTGAACAGTTATAACGTAATCACATGCACACCTCATGCATGCGACTCTTCGACTCTATGATCCAAGTGTTTCGAGGGGATATTCCGATGGATTCTGACTTCTGAAACCATTGTAACCGACTAAATCAAAGGAATGTTTGGATGACTCGTAAGAACATCACCATTTTACATGGGGTTCTTTTAACAATTTAGTGAGATGACGCAGTATTTCTGTAGGTTGCGAAGTATCGCTTCACCATCGTCTACTGAAGTGGCACTGCACACACGGATTAGTTCTGTGGAACGCTTCACTTAGATGCCTCACAGATTATGTGAAGCCTATGGACGCTTAGGAAGCAGTACAAAGTTTTCATGGGCATGAGTTATCATAGGACAGATGTCGTTTGCTACTGAAGTAGACCGCATATGCACATAACAAAAGAACGTTGAAATGGCTAACTTGTGGTTAACTACAACTTCTGTTTAACTTGATAGAATCCAGCGACACTAAAATAGTGATGCAACTCAAAAGCGCTATACCTCTCTAATAGTTTTTGAAAGACAAAATAGGATGTCAATATATGTGTAAAACTTGGCCACTCTGATCTTAAGTAATTACATATTAGTTTGTTTATTGGATGAATCACACAGTGAAACAGCATTATTAATTACCGTGTGGCAAACTTTTGAACAAAATTTATTCATCATAATCATATCCACAAATCTAAGTATACAACTTCGAAAATTTACTTTTATAGTTTTCTTTGTTCTTTCCTAATCTTCGTAGGGTTAGCAGCCTTTTCCAGATGTTTAGGAGGGGTGTTGAGTCGTTTGTGTTACAAGTATTCTCAGTTGATTCAATAAATAAAGTTTCCCTTATCATTATCTCCCTCCACGTTGTTACATTACATCTTGAGTGTCATGCTATCCCATCCTATAATATCACTGTGTGTAATTGCGTATAGTGAGTTCTGTAGGTGAATCATTCTCCAGATTTCCTGTCTTATTTGGGCATACTAATCTAGATTTTTCTGCTAGATTTGTGTGCTTGGTTTGTATGACTAAATCCGTTCTACTAATTTGACCTATGTATTTGACCTCACAACTATTCCAGCAGTGTATTAGACAAACTAAATTGTTTTGTTTTAAAGACCCCACTGGCAGGATCCCTTAACCGACAAAGCTTGTTTCTATTTTTGTTTGTGGGTTTGAATGCCACTTTTATTCTGCCTTGTTAAGAATTCTGCTTGAGTTTCTGAGGTTTTCTCCTTTTATGCAATTACTACTGATGATTTAGATTCGTCATTGTTGGTGTTGTCATTATCTTGGATATGTTTGACATGCATGTCATCATAACACTAGTAGTATTATTGTTATGATTATTATTATGATTATTATTACTATTACTACTATTACTATCACAATTGTCATAATTTAGTTTAATATTTACATTCCCCTACATACTTTCTGACTTATTTATCAGGGTAATTATTAGGTTTCAAATCTTCTCTTATATGTTTCACTTCCTGTCTTAGATTTAACATCGTACTACCTAGTTTTCGCGCTCTGTTGTTTAAACATTTCCCTACATACTTTTTGAATAATTTTAACAATCCTATTGTCACTGATACAGGATGGAATGATCAGAAGTCCAAATATCTGTTTGAATGTGTAGGTTTCCAGTAAAAACCAGTGTTTCACCTCCCATATGCTTTCCTTGTCACGCTACCATCGATCATTGGATGTTCTCCTTCCTGACTTTCCAAATCATAATTCAATTGAATTACCAACAACCTATGAGTTGGCATGTTCAAAAAATCTATCTATATCCTGTGTTCTAAGTGCAGTGAATGTGTCATCTATATACTTCCACCATAATTTTGGGGTAAGGCTGAACGTTATAATCACTATCTTTTCCCACACATCTATAAATATATAATAATGATAAGAATCTACTTTATTCCCAAAACAGTACGTATAGTACAGAATGGAATTCTCAGCATTTGTCACAATATTGAATCTGATTTTTTAAAATATAATAAAAATTAAAACAAAAGTTACCAGACGAATTTGTCCACGTTTATGATATAAATTCAAAAGTATTCGAAGCACGAATTGAGATTATTAAATATAATAATAATAATAATATTAACAATAATAGTGACTTTGTTTCAAACAATATGGTCGATTAAGTTTGGATATTTTAACATGTTACTATAGAGTATTAAATCTAATGTTCTCTTGATATAGCATTATGAGGGAGATACAAAATTAACAGTTATACCACAGCTTAAATGATGCTCACACTTATGCAAAAATAAACAAATCAAAAGAAAAAAATTGAGAGGTCTATAAATATAAGTACAATAACAATAAAGCTTGATGTTGTAAGGGTTTATTTATTAGTGCAAAGAAGGCCAGTTAGTTCATGCCTAACACTATTTTCATCACATAAAGTACGTGCCCTGAAATATGGTATAGTGGAATTTTTATACTTAGACGTACGTGCGCAAATTCTTCTGAAGAGACTTCTTTTTTTACCTGAGCAGACACAAGGTTGGAGCTGCAGGTAAAGTGGGTGCTCACAGTCTGACAAAATTCTTTTTCCAAATTTGTTGCACGACATCAAGTGCCTATCAGTGACAATGTCAAGAATATGGCCCAATGGGATAACACTCGCTCTACTGACTGACAATCTTCAGATTTCTACGAAGTACGACATAGTCTTTTTTAAGCAATCAAGTAAAGAATAAAGATGATAGTATTCATACTTAACAAACTTCATTTTATCAGACTGATACAAGTAATGTATGAAGAAAGAAATCAGAAAAGGACAAAAGACAGCGCCTTAAGGGACATCAGTCGCAGTAAGCAACGAAGTGGACGACTTCCCCTGACATACAGTGCACTGCTTTCTTCTCGGGAAATAAGAATGCAGCCATTTGACAACTCAACAATCAGTTTGAGTTTCAGCAATCTTGTTTAAAAAGTATCTCTAGGTATTGAGTCGAAAGCAAATGTGAAGTTTAGGAAGGTGCAACGAACAAATTTAGACCCCTTGTCTAAACTGGAGACAGTGTTATGATGCGAGACTGGGGTTACATCTAAAGTACTTCTAATATGTTACTAGGTGGATTGTTGTGGATCGTTAAAGTATTTAAGCGAAGGTTGAAGATTAATTAAGAGTAAAGTTTCCATAATTTTCAAAAAAGCAGAGGTAATAACAATAGATCTTAATTGGAAAACATGCTTACAGGTACAGGTACAATTTTAATGTCCTTCCAAACCGCTGACACGACATTTCTGGGAGAAAATTCATTTAGTAGGTCCATGTGTGGATAACGCAGGATACCTGCACACTTTTTAAGGAGAAGTTTAGGCAAACCATCTGGACTTAGGCTACAAGAAGCTTTAAGAGACTGAAGACATTTAGGAACAACCGGGGATATTAGTGACCGCGAAGAAACTGCCTCAGTTTGTTTGTATATTTTCTCACGGAATTTCAATACTGCAGGAGTCAGGCATAGCGGTACTCCCAAAATTATGTCCTCAAGTGGCACTTTCATCTTAAGTTCGAGTTCTTGGTCAGAAATGAGTTCGTTTCTTACTGCCTCAATAGCGATATGTATTAGTATACGTGTAATAAACTGACAATGTTAATATTAACCATTCTTTCTTCATCATTGAAATTTTAATTATCTTATCTCTATTCTAGTTTACAAGGATTTGTTAGTCGAGATTTTGAGTGGCTTTCAAAGGGATTTTATACCACGGCTAAATATTTAGATAATTGATAAATTAGGTAAATTTCTAAAACCAACTATAGATCTAGTGGGATATCCTGACTTTTGAACCTTAACAACACCATACATCCAACTGGGGTTAATAGCTTTTGGCATTGAAATAAATCATTTTGAATCACCTAGGAACGGCTTCATTCGGCATATAAAGTCCGCTATGGATTTGTCCACCCTATTCATTACGGTGTCTATTGATTTATTAATTTCCCCATATGGTCCTATTCGTATGTCAGTATAACCATTTTCCGAATCGTCTGATTTGTCTAATATTGCTGTTGCATTTCCTTTGTCTGACATTGTGATTACTATATGTTTGTTATTCTTAAGATGTTTTAGGGCTTCCATCTCTGGCTTCATCAGGTTAGGCGTTCCTCGTTTTTATCGTTTTAATGTCAGTGCACATTGTGTCTGTCCTTTGTCAGCCGTTGTCTTGTCTATCCCTCTTGGTGCTATTTCTACTTTAGAGGTGAAATCCTAGGTGTTAGTTTGTCTTCCGCCACACTGAAATTCAGTCCCTTTTCTAATACACTTATTTCTGTGAGACCTAATATATGTGTTGAGAGGTTGATAACCCCCTTTGTTTGACGTTAGATTGCTGATTTTATTTTATTTATTTATTTATTTTTGATTACAGCTTGATCCCACACGGTATTTTTGGTACAAGTACAGAACATAGGTTAAAATCGAAGCAAACAAATAAGCACTACTGTTGTCGTATTTGCTATGTCGTTTGCTTTTGATCTGATGGTGATTCGCATTTTCCTCTGCTGCATGTTTTTTGGACAGAGTTTTGAACCACACAAAACATTTCAGGAAAAATGAAGAAAATGTTTGTTATTTTGAATGGAGAATAGCATGATTTCGCGCGAGTTCCTCGTAGCCGTAATTTGTTCTCCTTCTTTCGTTTATCAAGGTAAGCTTTCACCCAACGAGTTTTTCGTTATCGCTCTTAACGTGCAAACGTACAACAACATTGGCATGAATGTGTTTGTTGATGACTGTGGATCTCTTCTTACTACCTGTGAAGGGATTCCATCTGATCGTAATGTCTCCCTGTCTTGCTTTGTTAGAAATGATAGCATAGGATATTTCTTCTTTGTTCGGAGGATTGTCGTCCACCGGCAGTTCGCTTCACATTGTTGTGGATATTCCTGAACATCATGCACGCATCGCATATCGTCATTTCGAATTTCCACCACATAGAGAGAAAACACATCGGCTCGAACACCTTAAGCAACAGGCCTCATTTCTCCTGTCTGATTCAAGCGAAGAATTAATTTACTTTTCAAATAAAAAGTGTTCGTTGCGGTTTCATTTGTGATTAGGTTGATTTATCAGGGTGAAATGTCTAGTCATATACCCACCCATCGCTATTTCTCATGACTTTTGGCCGGGATTAGACTTCGGAAACTTAGATAATATTGATAAGAATAAAGAAAACAGTTATAACGATATAAGTACAATTCGTTAATATTAGGGAGAGAAATGTGATTTTATGAAAGAGTAGAAGTAAACAAATGTATGAAATAACAGAAATAGAAAATAAATGATACAGAAATTTGCTGAATGGAGAAAGGATTGAGATTTTAATTAATGTGGAAGTGTCAGACAATGAAGGTCTTCGAGACCATTTGGAGACCAGTAGTACACCATAGTAGTTTCGCATTTAGGCCGTGTGAATAGTTGGTGCAACACATATTGATCGTCATTGCATGATTAACTGACCACTATTTAGGGATTTCTACTGATGGTGTAGCAGTCACAGCTACACTCAAATTGTGGCAAACTCTGGGTGAAAACTGGTGTGTCGTTTCCATTGGTAAGTATTCACCTAGCTCTTCCATTACTAATGATGACATTTGGAGTGCTATGCTAGGTCTGTAAAACACATGCGTCCGTTTACTGTTGAAAGGTAAAATATAGTGCAGTAGGGTGGACGGATTTGTTTCTGGTTGATGTCTCAAGATGAATGGTGGAATTTCCAGCTCAACTTGGAGTCTACGAAGTTTGTTTCCCGCCATCGTGAGCTTTACGTGGAATTGATCCGCATTGCTTCTATTTATTGACCCAGTAGATGAGTGATTTCGTCTGGTAATGGTTTTTCTGATTTATTATTTGGTCACCTGTCAAATGTGGACCGACAAATATCAGTGATTTGTAGTTCAGTTTTGATGTAATTACTTGTACAGTGAAGACTCGTGTCTCCTCACTCCCAGGATTCCCTTTTTAAATAAAGTGTCTTCTAAGGAGTGTTCTTATAAAGATATGCTTCTAATGGTGACTTTTATTCCACAATGTTACTTTCATATGAATTCTCTTGAATTATTGTGCATCAGCATTGGTCTGATCTCTGTAAGTTCATTTGTAATATGTGGTACTCATAGTCTGATAATCAACAAGATCTGGACATTGTAGATGATCAATTACAGTGCTACAAACCCTCTATCACTTACAGACGAAACCCAACAAACTGGCACAGGAAGCATGTAGTGATGAGAGAACTCCAAGTAAACATGTACAGTACACAGGAAATTAAAAGTTCCAACCACCAGTCACAATATACATCAGTCCCCATGAATGGAATAAATTTGAACAAGTTCAGTTGTCTCACTCATCTGAAAAGGACCATCAAAGCTACAGGTGACAACGATGAATCGGAAAAGGAAGACACACATAAATTAGTCTGAAATTAGTGTGGAGATCTAGCTTATTATGAAAAATGAAGGACAAAATAGAAAGAAACGGACCAACGAAAACAGATTGCTATATACATATCCCGAATGAAATGCAGATATATTGAGAATGCCCTGAGGAGACAAACGAACGTTAGCGCACACTAAACCACAACTCAACTGGCTCTCAAATGTGTCACGACGAGTTGACCCTCGTTCTGTGGCTGGGATGCTGAGGATGTGGGTTGATTGTGAATCAAGGCGCTGAGGGATGATGACCGACGAGAACACGATGATATTCAGAATTGCTGCCAAAACAGTATGATCCACTTGAAACCCCGAGGAACAACAATCATAATAATTAACACCATCTAATTCACTTCTACGCCACTGAAAAGTTAAAGAATGGAAAGTCTTCAAATTCACAGTTGCAATAAAAGTAACGTCCGACAATTAAATGATTCCTCATTCTATACGTGAGCCGACGTCAGCAAAACAAATATTCAAAATATCTGAAATCTCTCAACTTTCAATACACATTAGAAGAAGAAACATAAGCACTACTGTTGTCGTAAGCGTATTAGTAGTATTCAGATGACATTCACATGTTGACTCCCACCCTGTTTACAAAAGCAAATGGTGATGGAGAGAAAAGTCTCAAACAGAGTTCTACTTAACCGATCATCAACACGAGCATAACGCGTGATGGAAACTGTAAAATGCTTGAGATAAGAGAATCAAAGTTTACCTGCTGTTTATTCAGTTATCGTGAATAGACTGGATATTGAATCGATTTTGTTAGCACACAAACAAACATTGAATCAATGTAGACGGTAGTCATTCACACTGAGTTGTCGCGACAAATACCAGTAGTCTCATTACGAGAGTGCACATTCTAAGCGGAGTGCTCGGCTAACAAGAAGGATGGATTGCATTCATCTGTCTAATACCGACAATAGATCCGAAGGGAGTTAGGTAGATGTGTAGAATCTACTGACCAGTGATCAGAGATAGATGTGCACATACATAGATGTAGCAACCCACAAAAGAATTCGTGACCCAGTCAAAATTTCTAATTAAGCATATACTTCCTTTCACTTTGATTCAAACGAGAATATTTTAGAATAATTAACAAACATTGTACCATATTTGCCGTCTATAATCATTGAAGTTGTCACAGAGAAAACTACTGGCCATCACTACCTAGTGAGGATGATGGGGCACTTTATGCGATGAGTGGCTTTAGTCGAGTCAAGACGGTGTTGATGATGCGATTCCGCATGTCGTCACAGGCCATATTGTGCGGAAGACTACATTAACACTATAATGGAATTTACGCGAAGAGAGGAAATTGGAGATATTTTTGAAGCTCTTTTTCGATCGTCAGGTTATGATCTGAACCTTTGGTTCACAACGTTCTTTTCATATTAATGACTCATTGTCAGTTTTTTCACATTTTTTGTCATCAACCTGCATGATTTCTCAAAAGTGATGACTTTGTTATGAAATGCGGTTCACGGTTTAATAATAGGTTCTGTTCACGCCACCACCAGTGTTTTAAAAAAACTTCAAATCATTAGGAACAGTGAATCCGAAAAATTTATTCTGGATGAATTTGTATTAATCTTTAGATGATCACTATTCATGGCTTTTTTTGTTTAATCGTTGGTGTGAATATGTTTGGCATTTGATTAACATTTAGATATCTTCCAGTCAATTGGTTGTCACATTATGAACATTGCCACTTAACATGCTTGATGTGGGGTTGAACAGTTATAACGTAATCACATGCACACCTCATGCATGCGACTCTTCGACTCTATGATCCAAGTGTTTCGAGGGGATATTCCGATGGATTCTGACTTCTGAAACCATTGTAACCGACTAAATCAAAGGAATGTTTGGATGACTCGTAAGAACATCACCATTTTACATGGGGTTCTTTTAACAATTTAGTGAGATGACGCAGTATTTCTGTAGGTTGCGAAGTATCGCTTCACCATCGTCTACTGAAGTGGCACTGCACACACGGATTAGTTCTGTGGAACGCTTCACTTAGATGCCTCACAGATTATGTGAAGCCTATGGACGCTTAGGAAGCAGTACAAAGTTTTCATGGGCATGAGTTATCATAGGACAGATGTCGTTTGCTACTGAAGTAGACCGCATATGCACATAACAAAAGAACGTTGAAATGGCTAACTTGTGGTTAACTACAACTTCTATTCAACTTGATAGAATCCAGCGACACTAAAATAGTGATGCAACTCAAAAGCGCTATACCTCTCTAATAGTTTTTGAAAGACAAAATAGGATGTCAATATATGTGTAAAACTTGGCCACTCTGGTCTTAAGTAATTACATATTAGTTTGTTTATTGGATGAATCACACAGTGAAACAGCATTATTAATTACCGTGTGGCAAACTTTTGAACAAAATTTATTCATCATAATCATATCCACAAATCTAAGTATACAACTTCGAAAATTTACTTTTATAGTTTTCTTTGTTCTTTCCTAATCTTCGTAGGGTTAGCAGCCTTTTCCAGATGTTTAGGAGGGGTGTTGAGTCGTTTGTGTTACAAGTATTCTCAGTTGATTCAATAAATAAAGTTTCCCTTATCATTATCTCCCTCCACGTTGTTACATTACATCTTGAGTGTCATGCTATCCCATCCTATAATATCACTGTGTGTAATTGCGTATAGTGAGTTCTGTAGGTGAATCATTCTCCAGATTTCCTGTCTTATTTGGGCATACTAATCTAGATTTTTCTGCTAGATTTGTGTGCTCGGTTTGTATGACTAAATCCGTTCTACTAATTTGACCTATGTATTTGACCTCACAACTATTCCAGCAGTGTATTACACAAACTAAATTGTTTTGTTTTAAAGACCCCACTGGCAGGATCCCTTAACCGACAAAGCTTGTTTCTATTTTTGTTTGTGGGTTTGAATGCCACTTTTATTCTGCCTTGTTAAGAATTCTGCTTGAGTTTCTGAGGTTTTCTCCTTTTATGCAATTACTACTGATGATTTAGATTCGTCATTGTTGGTGTTGTCATTATCTTGGATATGTTTGACATGCATGTCATCATAACACTAGTAGTATTATTGTTATGATTATTATTACTATTACTACTATTACTATCACAATTGTCATAATTTAGTTTAATATTTACATTCCCCTACATACTTTCTGACTTATTTATCAGGGTAATTATTAGGTTTCAAATCTTCTCTTATATGTTTCACTTCCTGTCTTAGATTTAACATCGTACTACCTAGTTTTCGCGCTCTGTTGTTTAAACATTTCCCTACATACTTTTTGAATAATTTTAACAATCCTATTGTCACTGATACATGATGGAATGATCAGAAGTCCAAATATCTGTTTGAATGTGTAGGTTTCCAGTAAAAACCAGTGTTTCACCTCCCATATGCTTTCCTTGTCACGCTACCATCGATCATTGGATGTTCTCCTTCCTGACTTTCCAAATCATAATTCAATTGAATTACCAACAACCTATGAGTTGACATGTTCGAAAAATCTATCTATATCCTGTGTTCTAAGTGCAGTGAATATGTCATCTATATACTTCCACCATAATTTTGGGGTAAGGCTGAACGTTCTAATCACTATCTTTTCCCACACATCTATAAATATATAATAATGATAAGAATCTACTTTATTCCCAAAACAGTACGTATAGTACAGAATGGAATTCTCAGCATTTGTCACAATATTGAATCTGATTTTTTAAAATATAATAAAAATTAAAACAAAAGTTACCGGACGAATTTGTCCACGTTTATGATATAAATTCAAAAATATTCGAAGCACGAATTGAGATTATTAAATATAATAATAATAATAATATTACCAATAATAGTGACTTTGTTTCAAACAATATGGTCGATTAAGTTTGGATATTTTAACATGTTACTATAGAGTATTAAATCTAATGTTCTCTTGATATAGCATTATGAGGGAAATACAAAATTAACAGTTATACCACAGCTTAAATGATGCTCACACTTATGCAAAAATAAACAAATCAAAAGAAAAAAATTGAGAGGTCTATAAATATAAGTACAATAACAATAAAGCTTGATGTTGTAAGGGTTTATTTATTAGTGCAAAGAAGGCCAGTTAGTTCATGCCTAACACTATTTTCATCACATAAAGTACGTGCCCTGAAATATGGTATAGTGGAATTTTTATACTTAGACGTACGTGCGCAAATTCTTCTGAAGAGACTTCTTTTTTTACCTGAGCAGACACAAGGTTGGAGCTGCAGGTAAAGTGGGTGCTCACAGTCTGACAAAATTCTTTTTCCAAATTTGTTGCACGACATCAAGTGCCTATCAGTGACAATGTCAAGAATATGGCCCAATGGGATAACACTCGCTCTACTGACTGACAATCTTCAGATTTCTACGAAGTACGACATAGTCTTTTTTAAGCAATCAAGTAAAGAATAAAGATGATAGTATTCATACTTAACAAACTTCATTTTATCAGACTGATACAAGTAATGTATGAAGAAAGAAATCAGAAAAGGACAAAAGACAGCGCCTTAAGGGACATCAGTCGCAGTAAGCAACGAAGTGGACGACTTCCCCTGACATACAGTGCACTGCTTTCTTCTCGGGAAATAAGAATGCAGCCATTTGACAACTCAACAATCAGTTTGAGTTTCAGCAATCTTGTTTAAAAAGTATCTCTAGGTATTGAGTCGAAAGCAAATGTGAAGTTTAGGAAGGTGCAACGAACAAATTTAGACCCCTTGTCTAAACTGGAGACAGTGTTATGATGCGAGACTGGGGTTACATCTAAAGTACTTCTAATATGTTACTAGGTGGATTGTTGTGGATCGTTAAAGTATTTAAGCGAAGGTTGAAGATTAATTAAGAGTAAAGTTTCCATAATTTTCAAAAAAGCAGAGGTAATAACAATAGATCTTAATTGGAAAACATGCTTACAGGTACAGGTACAATTTTAATGTCCTTCCAAACCGCTGACACGACATTTCTGGGAGAAAATTCATTTAGTAGGTCCATGTGTGGATAACGCAGGATACCTGCACACTTTTTAAGGAGAAGTTTAGGCAAACCATCTGGACTTAGGCTACAAGAAGCTTTAAGAGACTGAAGACATTTAGGAACAACCGGGGATATTAGTGACCGCGAAGAAACTGCCTCAGTTTGTTTGTATATTTTCTCACGGAATTTCAGTACTGCAGGAGTCAGGCATAGCGGTACTCCCAAAATTATGTCCTCAAGTGGCACTTTCATCTTAAGTTCGAGTTCTTGGTCAGAAATGAGTTCGTTTCTTACTGCCTCAATAGCGATATGTATTAGTATACGTGTAATAAACTGACAATGTTAATATTAACCATTCTTTCTTCATCATTGAAATTTTAATTATCTTATCTCTATTCTAGTTTACAAGGATTTGTTAGTCGAGATTTTGAGTGGCTTTCAAAGGGATTTTATACCACGGCTAAATATTTAGATAATTGATAAATTAGGTAAATTTCTAAAACCAACTATAGATCTAGTGGGATATCCTGACTTTTGAACCTTAACAACACCATACATCCAACTGGGGTTAATAGCTTTTGGCATTGAAATAAATCATTTTGAATCACCTAGGAACGGCTTCATTCGGCGTATAAAGTCCGCTATGGATTTGTCCACCCTATTCATTACGGTGTCTATTGATTTATTAATTTCCCCATATGGTCCTATTCGTATGTCATTATAACCATTTTCCGAATCGTCTGATTTGTCTAATATTGCTGTTGCATTTCCTTTGTCTGACATTGTGATTACTATATGTTTGTTATTCTTAAGATGTTTTAGGGCTTCCATCTCTGGCTTCATCAGGTTAGGCGTTCCTCGTTTTTATCGTTTTAATGTCAGTGCACATTGTGTCTGTCCTTTGTCAGCCGTTGTCTTGTCTATCCCTCTTGGTGCTATTTCTACTTTAGAGGTGAAATCCTAGGTGTTAGTTTGTCTTCCGCCACACTGAAATTCAGTCCCTTTTCTAATACACTTATTTCTGTGAGACCTAATATATGTGTTGAGAGGTTGATAACCCACTTTGTTTGACGTTAGATTGCTGATTTTATTTTATTTATTTATTTATTTTTGATTACAGCTTGATCCCACACGGTATTTTTGGTACAAGTATGGAACATAGGTTAAAATCGAAGCAAACAAATAAGCACTACTGTTGTCGTATTTGCTATGTCGTTTGCTTTTGATCTGATGGTGATTCGCATTTTCCTCTGCTGCATGTTTTGTGGACAGAGTTTTGAACCACACAAAACATTTCAGGAAAAATGAAGAAAATGTTTATGTTATTTTGAATGGAGAATAGCATGATTTCGCGCGAGTTTCTCGTAGCCGTAATTTGTTCTCCTTCTTTCGTTTATCAAGGTAAGCTTTCACCCAACGAGTTTTTCGTTATCGCTCTTAACGTGCAAACGTACAACAACATTGGCATGAATGTGTTTGTTGATGACTGTGGATCTCTTCTTACTACCTGTGAAGGGATTCCATCTGATCGTAATGTCTCCCTGTCTTGCTTTGTTAGAAATGATAGCATAGGATATTTCTTCTTTGTTCGGAGGATTGTCGTCCACCGGCAGTTCGCTTCACATTGTTGTGGATATTCCTGAACATCATGCACGCATCGCATATCGTCATTTCGAATTTCCACCACATAGAGAGAAAACACATCGGCTCGAACACCTTAAGCAACAGGCCTCATTTCTCCTGTCTGATTCAAGCGAAGAATTAATTTACTTTTCAAATAAAAAGTGTTCGTTGCGGTTTCATTTGTGATTAGGTTGATTTATCAGGGTGAAATGTCTAGTCATATACCCACCCATCGCTATTTCTCATGACTTTTGGCCGGGATTAGACTTCGGAAACTTAGATAATATTGATAAGAATAACGAAAACAGTTATAACGATATAAGTACAATTCGTTAATATTAGGGAGAGAAATGTGATTTTATGAAAGAGTAGAAGTAAACAAATGTATGAAATAACAGAAATAGAAAATAAATGATACAGAAATTTGCTGAATGGAGAAAGGATTGAGATTTTAATTAATGTGGAAGTGTCAGACAATGAAGGTCTTCGAGACCATTTGGAGACCAGTAGTACACCATAGTAGTTTCGCATTTAGGCCGTGTGAATAGTTGGTGCAACACATATTGATCGTCATTGCATGATTAACTGACCACTATTTAGGGATTTCTACTGATGGTGTAGCAGTCACAGCTACACTCAAATTGTGGCAAACTCTGGGTGAAAACTGGTGTGTCGTTTCCATTGGTAAGTATTCACCTAGCTCTTCCATTACTAATGATGACATTTGGAGTGCTATGCTAGGTCTGTAAAACACATGCGTCCGTTTACTGTTGAAAGGTAAAATATAGTGCAGTAGGGTGGACGGATTTGTTTCTGGTTGATGTCTCAAGATGAATGGTGGAATTTCCAGCTCAACTTGGAGTCTACGAAGTTTGTTTCCCGCCATCGTGAGCTTTACGTGGAATTGATCCGCATTGCTTCTATTTATTGACCCAGTAGATGAGTGATTTCGTCTGGTAATGGTTTTTCTGATTTATTATTTGGTCACCTGTCAAATGTGGACCGACAAATATCAGTGATTTGTAGTTCAGTTTTGATGTAATTACTTGTACAGTGAAGACTCGTGTCTCCTCACTCCCAGGATTCCCTTTTTAAATAAAGTGTCTTCTAAGGAGTGTTCTTATAAAGATATGCTTCTAATGGTGACTTTTATTCCACAATGTTACTTTCATATGAATTCTCTTGAATTATTGTGCATCAGCATTGGTCTGATCTCTGTAAGTTCATTTGTAATATGTGGTACTCATAGTCTGATAATCAACAAGATCTGGACATTGTAGATGATCAATTACAGTGCTACAAACCCTCTATCACTTACAGACGAAACCCAACAAACTGGCACAGGAAGCATGTAGTGATGAGAGAACTCCAAGTAAACATGTACAGTACACAGGAAATTAAAAGTTCCAACCACCAGTCACAATATACATCAGTCCCCATGAATGGAATAAATTTGAACAAGTTCAGTTGTCTCACTCATCTGAAAAGGACCATCAAAGCTACAGGTGACAACGATGAATCGGAAAAGGAAGACACACATAAATTAGTCTGAAATTAGTGTGGAGATCTAGCTTATTATGAAAAATGAAGGACAAAATAGAAAGAAACGGACCAACGAAAACAGATTGCTATATACATATCCCGAATGAAATGCAGATATATTGAGAATGCCCTGAGGAGACAAACGAACGTTAGCGCACACTAAACCACAACTCAACTGGCTCTCAAATGTGTCACGACGAGTTGACCCTCGTTCTGTGGCTGGGATGCAGAGGATGTGGGTTGATTGTGAATCAAGGCGCTGAGGGATGATGACCGACGAGAACACGATGATATTCAGAATTGCTGCCAAAACAGTATGATCCACTTGAAACCCCGAGGAACAACAATCATAATAATTAACACCATCTAATTCACTTCTACGCCACTGAAAAGTTAAAGAATGGAAAGTCTTCAAATTCACAGTTGCAATAAAAGTAACGTCCGACAATTAAATGATTCCTCATTCTATACGTGAGCCGACGTCAGCAAAACAAATATTCAAAATATCTGAAATCTCTCAACTTTCAATACACATTAGAAGAAGAAACATAAGCACTACTGTTGTCGTAAGCGTATTAGTAGTATTCAGATGACATTCACATGTTGACTCCCACCCTGTTTACAAAAGCAAATGGTGATGGAGAGAAAAGTCTCAAACAGAGTTCTACTTAACCGATCATCAACACGAGCATAACGCGTGATGGAAACTGTAAAATGCTTGAGATAAGAGAATCAAAGTTTACCTGCTGTTTATTCAGTTATCGTGAATAGACTGGATATTGAATCGATTTTGTTAGCACACAAACAAACATTGAATCAATGTAGACGGTAGTCATTCACACTGAGTTGTCGCGACAAATACCAGTAGTCTCATTAAGAGAGTGCACATTCTAAGCGGAGTGCTCGGCTAACAAGAAGGATGGATTGCATTCATCTGTCTAATACCGACAATAGATCCGAAGGGAGTTAGGTAGATGTGTAGAATCTACTGACCAGTGATCAGAGATAGATGTGCACATACATAGATGTAGCAACCCACAAAAGAATTCGTGACCCAGTCAAAATTTCTAATTAAGCATATACTTCCTTTCACTTTGATTCAAACGAGAATATTTTAGAATAATTAACAAACATTGTACCATATTTGCCGTCTATAATCATTGAAGTTGTCACAGAGAAAACTACTGGCCATCACTACCTAGTGAGGATGATGGGGTCTATTTTGAAACAAAGGCGCTGCTGTTGAGGCGATTTTACTGGCATCGCAGTCCATATTGTACGAAAGACAAAATCACCACATCAGTGGCCTCTATCTGAAGGCGAGGAATTTACGTGAAACTTGCAGCAGCTAAGTTTTAGGAGGATTAGAAAAGCACCACATCATCCAGAAATTATTTTTTTTTTTTTTTTTTTTTACAGCTTGATGCCACACCGTATTTCGGTACAAGTATGGAATTTTCAGCATGTGATATCGGTAGCCCAAATATTGCAGGCCAACCATAGATATCAGGCGTCAGTAGAGATCGAACCCCGACCATGTGCATGGTTGGCGAGCGTCCTAACCACTATGCTACCGACGCACAGAATAGAAAACAGGAACAAAAAAATATAAGACTGAACTAGGAACGAATTTATAATGAGGTGTAAAGGCGGAGACCCTACCGAAATCAATTTCCTCGTCTTCAACTTATATTGCAGTATGCATAAATTCTTTAGATTTTATGCAATGTGAATCTCCATCAAAAAACACATAAAGAGCTAAAGAGGGTTAAAAAGATGAGTGACATACTCTCGAAATTAGTGGATACTGGCCTAACAAACTCATCGAATGACTTCCTATGTTAACTTACATAGGACAAAGTTTCCCAAACCTCCCATTGTGGCAACATTACATGCAAGTGGCGAAACAACCGTTTATCAGACACAAAGAAACTTAAACACTAACCGGTTTTCATGCTGGAATTCCTAAATACACTTAGATTTTATCGGAAAGGAGAAGGAAATATTCTTTTTTTGTATTAAGACAAATAAATGCACTAGTGGGTGAATACAATAATTACATATTTTCCATACAAAGGCTTGAACTTAAAATATGTCAACAACAAAAAACAAATTTGACAATGAATTCAATTATGATTAACATCATACTTCTTCGTTCATGACAAAACTAACTAAAATTTTGCAAAATTTACTTTAAAAAACAAACAGTGAAACCTATTGAGAATGAAACCTTCTAATGTTTAGAATTCTGTCATTCTGCAAAACTTAAATATACGTCTTGAAGTTATTCTACACTAATTATTTATCCTTATGGAGGAAATATCTCTTTCCATTTCTGTTCGTCCCAGTGGAACATAGGGCTTCAAGCATGTGCCTTGGAGTTTAAGAAGTTATGCTATTGCTTTTACGGGCTAAGGTTGCTAAGCTCACATTTAAGCTTTCCTCCTTGCCGAGTTTACTACCAGCCAGGAAAGGTTAAGGAGCGTGTGTGTGTTTAGCTGTAACTCGAACCCCGAACCAAGTGTGTGGTTGGCAGGCACTCTACATTGGACTATCGACGCAATTATATAAGCAACAAAAATTAAGGTTTGACAGTGAAACCCGGCTAGACACTGAAGCAGCTTCTGGCTTCACATACGGTAATCTGGGAGGTTAAGCTGGTACCATTGCTAGGAGACCATAATATCATGAATAGCGGAGAGGTGGACTCAGTTGCGTAGAAGGAAGCGAGGTTAATTTCGCAGCGGATTTGAAGGTGTCAGTAGAAGTCGATAATTACTTGTTTGTTTTCAGAGCGTAGATTTTTTGGATCTTTTTGAATTATTTGAGCTCGAATTCAGATTTTTTTCATTAATTTTTTATGAAATAATCACAGCCTGTTCAGAAAATCAAGACAAGATTTTTCTGAACTTTTCTCTGTGTAAACCACAGCTTCTTGAGTATACTTATTCGGATTTTTATTAATTAATGTTTGTGAGGAAGAAAAGGCTTTTTGAAGGAGATCAGAATTCAGATATGCTAATGGCACTTTCTCTTTTATTTAGAATTTAACATAACAAGAAAATCATTTCTATTATTGCATGTTAATTAGTCATATCCTCCTGTGATTTGAGATGGTGTCAATTGCAGAGATTCACTTCAAAATATAATGTTGTGAATTTATCGTGATTCGGAATCGTGTGAGAATAAAGTCCCTTAAATACAATTTATCCTGCTTCAGTTAGACGCTTTGGTGTCAGCTGCCATAAATGCAGGACACTTTTTCCGAAGTCATCGGAAGATGTCTTCTCCGCAGGCGGTATATATATATATATATATATATGTTTCCTCTGCTACCACTTCAATTATTATGAGACACCTCGTCTTACGTGGCAAACTACACAAAATCTGCCGTCTCTTCTTGCGTCTCTACTCTCATTTTATTTATTTGCTTTGCAGATGACAATACCATGGATATCGATCAGTTAGAGTAGACAATTTGTACTCTGTCTAACTTTCATCATGAACGTTATTCATCACTTTCAAATAAATGTTTTTCTCCATATAATAATAATTATATTAACAATTGCTTGACAATCTCTTCATTGTTGTCATTTTGCAATTTGATAACTACTCCTGCGGATTCGTATAGGATGTGGAATTTCGAGTGATAGTTATAGTTCATTTGTGAAGAGGGTTAATAATGCACATCATGAGAAAATTAATCACAAACGTTAGTATCTGTGGATGTCACCACAAATAGAATCGCATTATCTTCAAGCAGTCAATGTGACATGAAATTCTGGTTGAACTGAATTCAGTCACACCTCATACTTGAAGCCGCATGTCACTGAATTCACTAAACATATTGAGATGGGTCCATATGAAGAAATTAAAAAACCTGTAGATATAATAATGAATAAGGTTAAAAATCCACAGTGGAATTAATAAGCAAAAATAAAGCCGTCACTGTGTGAGTCTAAACGGTTTAATTTAATGCCTAAAACTTATAATGCTGGTAGAATGTATGGTACTAATAAAATGCATAAACCAGTTTACCCCGTACGACCAATAGTAGACTTTAGGAGTACTTCTACTTATGAATTATCAAAACACTTAGCTCTAATACTTTGTTCCATTAGAAATCGCTTAAACTCGAGACTATCTAATTCATATGAGATGAAAAATAAACTAATTGACATTCAACTAGAGAATGGTGAAAAAATGGTAAGTTTTGGTATAACTAGACTTTGTACTAACATACCAATCAATATGGCCTTAGAAGCAGTTTAAAAAGAACTAACTTCAGATCTTGAAGTCACTTACAACACGAAGATACCCAGTGAAGAAATTATTTTGGGAATTCAGTTATGCTTCACATCTACTATCTATAAATTCCAAAGTAAAACATATAGAAAAACAGAAGTTGTAGCAATGGGATCACCAATATCCCCTATCGAAGCAGAAATACTTACGGATAGCATGGTAAGTAATGCTTTTAATACGTTTACTTCCACTCCAAATATATGGTGGAGATATGTGGATGACACTTTCACAGTGTTAAAAACAGAACGTATCTCCAGCTTATTGACATATATAAACTCACTAGTGCAGGGTATAAAATTCACATTTGAATCGGAAAATGAACAAAGAGAATTAGCTATGTTATATTGTTAAATAAAACGAATAGGAGAAGGTGAACTGCACTCTATTGTGTACAAGAAACCAACTGATTCTAATAGATATTTAGACTTTAATTCATCTCTTCCGTTAACTGTTAATGCAGGCTTAGGTAATTGTTTTACAAAACGGAGTAGTAGCACTAAGTAGCACAAGAAAAGACCTAAATGATGAAATAAAACAGATAGAAGAAGCTTTGGTGTTAAACAACTATCCTATAAAATTCATTAGGAAGATAAAAAAACGGCCAAAAGGAAAATTGAAATAATTGTGAAACTAGTAATAGTAACATGAATAAGAGAGAATATAAGTCATCTTCAGTTATACCATATAAAGAGAGGACGTCTGAAAGCCTACGTAGGATTATACATAAAGCAGGAATTAGGGTGGCATTTAAACCCACAAACTCTCTCAGGGACAGTCTCTGTAGGTTAAAGGATCCAGTTGACCCAATTAGACATAATGATATAATTTACAAAATACCCTACAATGACTGTGAGGTCAAGAACATAGGTCAAACTAGTAGGTCGGGGGTAGTTAGTTTGACAGAACATAAGAATTTAGCTAATGGAAGAATGGTTGATCCCGAGAAAAAGCTCAGCGATTGCATTTCACGCATTAGCAAACAACCACACAATAGCATGGTGGGAGAAGGTTAAAATCCTAAAAAGTAATCTAGGTAGGTGGAGAGCAAGTTTCGTTACTGAATCTTTGTTCATCGAGTCCACACCCATACACTTCTGTCTAGTCACTGACACTCCCAACATAATGGTGCTCCGTTTTTGAGAAATGTGAATAAATCTACACAACTGTGATCCTGATACTGGTAATCTGATGAATTTTGAATCGACAGCATGCAGTCGTCTTAATTGTCTGCAGGATAACTTCATATCAGATCCAATTTATTACACAACGATTCTAATGGTATATCTTACTTTAAAGACTACCATGCTATTCACTGGTAGCCACAAATCTACGTAAATCTGACGTCTCGTGAAAGATTCAATTGTGATTAGAATAAAAGGCAAGAGAACTTAGATGAATATGAATATTTAATATTCCTGTAGTAAAATCAAGAACATTTAATCGAACAATATTGTTTTCCAGGGATTTGAATTATTTTCTAGTTAAATAGAGCACTCATGTCAGTCAGAGAAACATTCAATGCCGAAGGGTATCTCACACAGTAGCTTTGACTCTAGTGCTCTATGCATTCATGACTGAAGTAAAGTTCATTTCAGGATGTCCAGTTTACCAGAGAATATTTTGTCCTTTACTTGAATGAAAATAAAGTGCGTAGTCGAATGTTCTAACTGTGTTTCGCAAATAAAGTCTATGAGCAGTAAAGTGAAAAATTAGAATTAGGTAGTCAAAAAATGACGCTTAGATTATAGAAGCGTGATAAGTGGTATTTGATGAAATCTTGGCTTCACAATTAAAGCAATTCTTATTTTGCTCATAGTAGATACAATCTGCTGTAGACGTCACATATACAAATGCTGTTTGACTATACAGATTTCCTACAATTCTGTCTAGTTATGTCGATATCTGAATTTCCACAAGACCACTTTGAAAGGATGTCTTATTTCATAGATTTGAATTTGTTGACAACTGGCCAATATACGTGTTATTGCGCGTGTATCGTAGGTTACCTCGCCAGATACTAGCTTGTTAGGCTACTAGCTTACTAGTTTTCTCACCGGTCCCAAGCCCGGGTAAAGAGGGAGGGTTGGGGCGTGGTGCTAGCAACTCCACCCCTGTAAAACAACCAAATCGCTACAGAAACTTCAACGAATAAATATATTAAAAATTCTAAAAACATAAGCAATAGCCAGTCAGCTGATGTGCCTTCTTTCGATGAAAGCAAAAGTAAGGATGGGTACCTGGAATGTTCGTACAATGTACGAAACTGGAAAGGCTGCCCAGATAGCCGCTGAAATGAGAAGGTACAGAATAGAAGTGTTGGGAATCTGCGAGAGCAGATGGAACGGAACTGGAAGGTGCCAACTACCTACTGGAGAGACAGTAATCTTTTCCGGCCACCCAGAGGACAACCATGAGCACACCGAGGGAGTGGCCATCATGATGTCACCAACAGCAACCAAAGCTCTCATGCAGTGGGAACCAATCTCCTCCAGGATAATGACAGCCAGGTTCAACTCAAAAGGAAGGAAAGTTACAGTCATTCAATGCTATGCGCCTACAAACGTCTCAGAACAAGAGAAGAAGGAGGCGTTCTACAGACAACTACAAGCAATAATGGACAACGTCCCAAATGGCGATATCAAAATCCTGATGGGCGACATGAATGCGAAGCTGGGAGGAGACAACACAGGAAGAGAACTCACCATGGGTCGTGAGGCCCTCGGTGAAATGAACGACAATGGTGAACTCTTCTCAGACTTCTGCGCCTTCAATGATTTGGTGATTGGTGGCAGTGTGTTCAAACACAAGGATATACACAAGACGACATGGATTTCACCAGATGGAAACACCAAGAACCAAATAGACTTCATCTCAATTTCAAGAAAGTGGAGACGGAGCCTACTGGACACAAGGTCAAGGAGAGGAGCAGATGTGGGTTCAGACCACTATCTAGTACAAGGGACTTTCAAGGTGAAACTAAAAGCCTCGAGGATAGCTGGGGATAGGCCACAATGCAAGTTCAACACTCAGAAACTGAAGGACACAACCACAAAAGACACTTTCACTGCAACTGTCAGAGCAAAGCAGGAAACACTACGCGACATCACTGAAGAATCATGCGTGGAAGAACATTGGAAGTCTCTGAAGGCGATTCTCAACGAAACGTGTTCAACGGTTCTAGGAAGAAAGAAGAGACAAGACAAGGAATGGCTCTCAACGGACACTTGGAAATTAATAGAAGAGAGGAGAATGGTGAAAGAGAAAATGATTCAATGCAAGGACGGACAGGAGAAAGAGACGCTGAGCTCAACTTACAAAGCACTGGACAAAGAAGTGAAGAAGAGTGCTAGGAAGGACAAAAGACGATTCTACGACAATCTGCCACTGAAGCTGAAAAGGCAGCAGGCAAAAGGGACCTGAGGACACTATATCAGATAACCAAATCTCTATCCGGGAAGAGATCAACACAAGCGAAACCTATAAAAGACAGCCAAGGGAACCCAATTACCAAGGAAGAAAAACAGATTAAACAATGGGCGGATCACTTCAAAGGACTCTTGAACCGACCATCACCTGCAACCCGTCCAGAAATACCAACAACAGCGCGCACACAACTGCAAGTTGACACCAATCCTCCAACGAGAGCTGAAGTCTTGAACGCAATCAAGCTTCTGAAAGCTGGAAAAGCAGCCGGACCAGATGGAATACCCCCTGAAGCACTGAAAGCAGACCCAGAGACTACAGCAGACATGCTGACTCCATTATTGCAAAAGGTCTGGAAGGAGGGAAAGGTGCCTACTGACTGGAGGAAAGGTTACCTCGTGAAACTACCAAAGAAGGGCGACTTAGGCCTCACTCTGCAAGAACTGGCGAGGAATCATGCTCCTATCGACGCCAAGTAAAATCCTGAGTCGCATCATCCTGGAGAGATTAAAGGACGCACTGGAGACAGAACTCCGACCAGAACAAGCTGGATTCAGGAAAGGCAAATCATGTACTGACCAAATTGCAACTCTACGCATCATCATCGAACAAAGCATGGAATGGCGATCAAACCTCTACCTCAACTTTATAGACTTTGAGAAGGCCTTCGACAGCGTTGATCGTGAAGTAATTTGGAAATTACTCGAGTACTATGGCGTACCCCAAATATTCATCAACCTTATTCAACAGCTGTACGACAACGGCACATGTCAAGTGATCCACAACGGAAAACTCAGCGAGGCGTTTGGAGTAAACACAGGAGTCAGACAAGGGTGCTTATTATCACCAATGATATTCCTAATTGTGGTGGACTGACTGGATTATGCGTCAGACAGTGAGAAACGAGAAGACAGGAATATCCTGGACCGACGTGAAGAACCTAGAAGACCTGGATTTCGCGTGTCGATGATTTATGTTTGATGTCACACAAAATCGAAGACTTACAAGCGAAAACCGACAAACTGGTCGAAGAAGCAGCCGGCGAAGACAGGACTCCAAGTGGACATAGACAAGACGGAGGTTATGAAAATAACCAACCAACCAACAACAACAGAAGCAACATCCAGCGTCAATCACCATCAACAGGAGGGATTTGAAAGAGGTTACTTCATTCACTCACTTATCTAGGGAGCATTGTCTCAACTACAGGCGGTGGGAACGGACGAGGATGTCAAATCGAGCGAGAATCGGGAAGGCGAGAAACACATTCATCAACCTGAAACCAATCTGGAAATCTTCGTCACTCAGCACATCACCAACAAAATTCGGATTTTCAATACAAACGTCAAGTCAGTCAGTTCTTCTATACGGATCAGAAACTTGGCGGGTGGGTCACAAAGAATATTTCCAACAGCCTGTTGCAGACCTTTATTAACAACTGTCTTCGCTCTATACTGAAGATCAGATGGCCGGACGAAAGAATCACCAACAAGGAATTATGGGAACAAACAAAGCAAGAACCAATCGCCCAACAAATATGCAGGAGAAAGTGGAGATGGATCGGACACTCGCTGAGGAGACCGCTGGGTGACATCGCGCGTCAAGCCCTCGAGTGGAACCCGAAAGGGAAGCGGCGTGTGGGACGTCAGTGGAAGGGTGACATGGAGGAGATCGTGTGAAGAGGAGTTGAAAGAATATGGACTAACATGGATGCAGGCGAAAAGTACAGCAGAAGACAGAAGAAAATGGAGACGTGCAGTTGAAGCCCTATGTTCCACTAGGAACCCAAAGGAGCAATAATATAATAATAAAAAAAATCGTAGGTTACAGACTGAAGGCTAATCAATCACAAAAGTCTACAAGATACCCTACAATGGCTTTCAATTAAATCATATGGGTCAGACGAGTAGATCGAAAGTATTCAGATTATCAAGGTATAAAAATTAAACTGAGTGTAGGTTGATCAACCACACGGAGATGACTAATTGAGGAAAAACCTAAGCAATTGCTATTCGTGTATTAACACAGAATGGCACAATAGAGTGGTTAAGAGCTATAGTTCTATAAAGTAATATAGGTACGTGGAGGGAGAGATTGATCACAGAATCCTCATTCATCGAATCTTCACCTAATACGTACAACAGGTTAGACTAAACATCAATGTTAGAGATAAGGAAAACATCGCTAACAATAAAATCAAAGGAAAAGAAGGTATTCAATAATATGAGTGACAAAATGTCGTCTATTCATCTTCCGTGAGATTATATCAAATAAATTTACTCGGTAATAAAATCGTAGTCTAGTACTCTAATGACTAAAAGCGACTCGTTGTGGTCTGAACTCAAGAAACCGACCTATGCTTTCTGCTTTATGGCTGAAAATATTTCATTGAGATACGCACATTCATGCAGTAATGGATAGCTGTTTGGTCCTAGTTTGAGACGCAAAGGCAGTATGCACCTACTGGTTTAGGAGCCAGGAACTCCCTGTTACAAAACAGACTTAAAGACCATTCAGACACTGGGAACTCCCAACTTCATTAACTGTCATGAGGAAATCCGCAAGCAAGCAACTTGTTTTGGTGCTAATTAAACCTTCATATAATTTGCACATTAAGATTCAATAATTAGACCTGGATTTCCTACCAGATGATATTTTAACTAGCAGTGATTTCACTCAAAGTCAGAAGTGAATTTCAGTAATGGTCTATTTGTATCACACAATGCATTCTAAAGAAGTGATGGAGTTCATTCATCTCACGATAATAGCCAATAATCGCATTCATTTGAAACCTACCTAACAAAGGTATGCTAACATAATAATTATTTTCAGTAATTTCCACCTCATTTTTACTAAGTAGACATTATACTGAGCCATAAGATATTTTATATTCACATTGACATTAATAGGTAAGTTCGTATCCAGTGTACTAATCGAGACGAAATGGGACCCATTAATCGATGACAACAGTTACAAAGTCATTACATTTTCAAGTAATAATCTTCTCCTTGATTGTAGAACAGCATAAGATCACAAACTAGCGTATTCTCATTTGATATTAACCCGTTGTCGGTTCCATTCCAGTCAGGGTTGTGTATTCACTTAGATGACGTGTCCTCACTCATAGAGTAATAACTTTATAATATATACCTGATGAGTGAGGAATATGATTTCAGAATGTGCCAAATTGAGTGAAACACTTTAATTCATTTTACACTACTTGCTGTTCAACTGTGGCTACTCCGTTTCACTAACTGCATATTCCACCAGTCGAATTATTATGTACTATTCGTGTGACAGAATTCATTTGACCTGAGATTCGCATTCCTGTTCATATTTTCGACCTCTGCAAGCTCAAAAATTCTGAATTGCAATTTAATTTGTCTTTTGATGTTAATGCACTTAACGCCAAACTCCGAATATAAGCCTTCAATTCCCCTTTCTGAATAGGGATTTTATTCGGCTGTCTCCTCAGAGGATGTCTAATTCACCTTCATTGCCTCCAGCATATTTGTCTGACGACAGGCCACTGATTCAGTTCCTTATTGCTTCTGTTTTCTCACTGGTCATCTGTTCTTCATTATGGAAAGATGGAAATGCTCTCTGCGATACGCACTTCAAATCTCTGAAGCATATAAGTGCACAAATTCAAAATACTCAAGGTGTTTAGTGTGAACCAATTGAAATATTGATTCATTTTGTTGACATTTTCAGTGTAAGAATAGAATGCAAGCCACAGCCACCTAACACCTAATGTCAATACTTTGAAAAAAGCATCGTCAACTATCTTTATTTCAGCTTGAAGATCATGCACCTCAACTTCATAGTCCGACTTTAGATTCAGATCCTGATTTTTTGAGATAATCAATTCGCTTTCTTGCTACTTTCAAACACCCTTGCCAGGGAGAAATCCATTCACACTCAAAATGTTTCACCACAAAATTCGAAAGCAATCAAAAGTCTGTTGCACCAATGATAAGCCGTCATGGTACACAAAAACAGCTGAAGATTGTTAACGGAATTCGATCTCACTACGCTAATTCCTAACACAGGCAGCCATGCAAGAATATTTGATTGGAAACTAGTCACAAGCTTCCAGTACGGTCCTGAAATAGCGCAGTTGTGGTCACGTAAAGCTCGTTGGTGATATCTGCGATTGCACTACAGGGTGGCACGAGCTGGAGTCTCAGAAGGGTCATGGGTTACTCAAGATAGGAGATACGCCTTGTTGACTGGTGAGTGCCAACTAGCCAAAAACCAAGGTCAGGCTGAGCTTCCTGCCGATAGCTTCCAACTATCTAATCCCAACAAATATACAAAACGTATTTCAGTGATTAGGAGTCATATTTATGAATTCAGGAATCAGTTGGTATTCCCAGAATTACTGTTAGTCACTCAGTGATATGGAGGAGATCGTGTGAAAAGGAGATGAATCTTATTGGTGATTGATGAGCCAGATAGTCATGACGACAACGGAGAGGATGAAATGGGGATGAGCTGCGGAAACCTCATTCTACTGAGAACCCAAGGGAACAGTGAACACATATATACTGAAACTGTGGGTAGGATGGTGTTCCAGAAGAGCGTGCGACATCACAGTGTTAACAAGCAACTAGTGAGTATGGTGTTTCTTAATTAGGACACAAGACTATAAAGTTAATGAATACACAGAATGCATATACACTGATTGAGTCAACGGGTATTTGATATGATAACTACTTCCACACCTTCAACAAATGTGTGAGGCTGTGAATATCGAACCGTAAATGTTAGTCTTATCGGTATTTACTTGAAAGGCGGATGGATTCATCATAGTGTGCGCGATTCATCTAAGAAGTAGTTGAGTAATTTGGTTGACTAATGACTGAAATGTGAAGCCACCTGAATCTTGTAACTGAGATACTACTGCTTCCAATCTACGAAAGGCTAACACAGTAGTATCTAGAAATCCGAGAATATTTCTTCTAACTCAGTTAGCCTGGAAAACGTCCTGAGAATAGATTCAAAAGTTGCATATATGAAGATTCAACGGAGGCCAAGTCTCCACTTGTCATACCCATTCAGATATTGAAATACACTCAACGAACTCTCTGCCTTATAATATGAAATGATGTGTGAACTGAAAATTTCATGGTGGTAGCCTTGAATGCATGATGGCTCATTTTCAAGATTCTCACGCTAATTCCTAACACAGGCAGCTATGCAGGAATATTCGATTGGAAACTAGTCACTAACTTGTGTCCAAAACAGTCCTATAGAAGTTCAGTTGCAGTCCCGTAAAGCTAGGTGGAAATATCTGTGACTGCACTACTGGGTGGCACGAATTCGAGTCTCAGACGGGACATGAGTTACTCCAAGATAACACACCCGCCTTGCTGACCAGTGAGTGACAACTACCACGAAAACTACATCAGGCTTGGTTTCCAGACAATCGCCTTCAACTATCTAATTCGAGCAATCAAGAAAAGTATTTCAGTCATTAGGATTCATATTTCTGAATTCAACAACCAGCACGTAAAATATATCTCAATAAGACAGGCACCATTGTCAATTCACATTCATCACGGTATAAAGGTTTGAAATGGTGATTCCCACATTCGGTTAGACCAAAACAGAATCTCTCAAGACGCATTATTATCACAGAACTGTCCTTAATTTTACCGCATCAGTCCATCAATGAATTTCTCTTTTGTTGTTTCTTAAACAGTTCCTAGTTACACAGATAATGAACAGCACAGAAATCCCTCAGACACAGGCTTCACACATTGAGATTTGGGTTCGTAAATAAACTCCTCTACTGTCAATAGATATTTCAAAACTAAAAACCGACCGCATCATCCTACCTTAAGTAAGATAAAACTTTCTTCAAAGGCAATAAGTCACAAAACGCTGAAAAGACAGATAAAGTTAATTTAGTCTTCGATAATTCGAGGGTTCTACTAAAAATTAATAACACCAAAGACCTGAAATTGCCCCAATAGTGACGTCATACATTAATATGGGCAACATAATCCACTAGGTAAAAAACAAATACTGCAGAAAAAACCAGTTACCCACACCCCAACCGTAAGAATTAACTGAAGAAAAAGTAGAATCCTTCCACAGACGATAGAAAAAGCTCTCTCTATGAGAATCACAAACCAACGTGTATCGCTGATAGTTCAAAGTGGGAACGATATTGGCTTAGACAAACAAAACCACATCTTGAAAGCAAAACGCTATCAATACGGCTTAGAACCACAACTAGAACGAATGGGATTATATATCAACTAAGTTCAAGGACAAATAATAATGGCGAAGTCGACATTGGATAGTCAGTCATCAAAATAATGATACACAGTCTATGGCGAATACGTATAATAATTCCAAGGTTACTTGAAACACCCAAATAAGTGTAAATATCGTGACTAGTTCGTTCAGAAAGGACTCCTCGAACAATCATTCAGTCAAACTGTCGGTATTTCGTAGTGCATCCTCACAAAAACTGCATGTCACCAATGAGAATTTATTTAAATGACAATACATGAAGGTGGATCACAGTTTCACGAGTACTTAAAATATACCGGATTATCGTGCTAAAAACCTCGGGTAGTATAGAATGTGTACACTACTCACGTGTAAGTGAATTATGCAGTCATTGTTGATTCGTACTAGAGTTCTTCAATGATAAACCTTTAGCACTATCATATCATCCGTACGGATTTAGCGAAGTCTAATTTTGATTAATATGAGCACTGTCCTGTTTCAGACGCTTTTCATCATTGCGCACGCATATTTTTGAGCAGTATTCATGGATGATTTGGCCATTGGTGTAAAATTAGCAAACAACTGATGTATTAGTGAGACGATATAAACCTCCATTCATCACATTGAAAAATAACTGAAAGTAAGCTAATTGCCGCTCCATAGTCAGCGCACAAACCCAATATAACATACTGACGAAACCACGTAATTCAGAAGACGTTATTTCAACCAATGAATTTAGTCCAAATTCAACAAGTATACATGCATGTATAAATCATCATCATCAGGATAGATTGTTATCCGCTCATTAATGTGAGACCGAAATGCCTTCAGTGACATTAGGATAAGTTCCATTAAACACATTCTCTCTTCCAGCTTCTGCATCCGATCGCACTACGCACTTACCATACACGCATGTGCATAAACAGCTATCCTCATTTCTTGTGCAACTACCGCCAGTGGGGACACAACCTGCACACAAATAATTTACACAAGTGTAATGCGAACAGCATTCCTCTGATCGTTCACAACGCTGCCCATAATCCTTGCAACCAACGTTTGTGCATAAATATGAAAGATAATGACAGAATAATGCAAGTTATTATGCTCCAATAAAGGACGAATCAGTCTGTGTTGAGGTATATCAAGTTCAAAGTTTGGAAAGAAATGGAGAAACACAAATTTGACCAGTGACCAGTGAACAGACAACCCGACTTTGTGGTGATAAGGGAGATAATCACTGATTGCGATGGCCCTTTCGTAGTGGATAAATGGGGATGATTATTTGCCTAACTAATTATGTGGAGTGGACACATCACCACTGCGAAACTCTGAATCCGGTTTAAAAAACTATTACTCATAAGCTCCTACTGGACAGCGCTTGAATAATGCGAATAAAGAACACATCCAAACTATGTGTTCTACGTGGTTTCCACACATCACTTCACTGATATCATTAATGCCGTGAAATACGATACAACCTCTCACTCACCTGTTACGCCTGTGACATTCAATACAATTACCAGGATGGTGAATGCGAATAGTACTGAGAAACGCATACTGAGAACGTTTCCATTCAAAACCTTCCTGTTCACGGACGTATTATATATACAAATCTAAGTTTAATCCAACCTGAGGTCAAGGTGATAATTTTCTATCCTTTATCTGATCCGTGTTAACCGGAAAACGTGCCGTCAAAAGTGTAGACATAGATGTAAGTACGCATAAGATACGTGTTTCTCTGCTCGATACAAATCACGAATTCAGTTTGATTTGAAAAGTTCAAGAGCACTGGAGTCAGTGTATTTTATATGGCAAATCAGTTAATTGTAATTAGGTGAATAAGTGCAAAATATGAGCGAGTGGTGCTCATGATACTAACATAGTTCACTGTTTCACTAGTCGGCTAGGTGGTGATGAGCACAGAAATCTGAGGTAGGATTTAGCCTGAGGCAAGTGAACCTATCGCTGAAAGTCAAGAAAGCCAATGCATACATTTTGAAACAACAGTAAAAATATATTTTATTCAAATTATACTTCGTCGAAATGAAAGAGACGAAATGAAACCCATTGGTGACAAGCTTCTGGATCTCAGTCAGCCTGTTTCTTTTCCTTTCATGTGTTCGATCAACGTAACTCTACTCTTATCTTTATTGTATTTTCAATACAGTACGAAGATGCTGTCACCAATCTAGCGTTCGTATGCTTGTTACTAATAGTTAATCAGTATCAACATGTTGAAGGGTAGGAAGAAAATTATTTGAAACTGCAGAAGGGTAGAAATAGTTAAATGAAGTGCACTCAATAATGCATAATTTTTGAAAGAAGGAGTGATTGAGTAGCAAGCTGTCGTTCAAGCTGATCCCGTAATGGGTACCTACAGACAAACACAACAAAGAGCTTATAATTTTTTGATGAAGTTATCAGAAAATATTCAATAATTTGGACGACTACAATTTTTGAATTTCTCAGAGGGACGATGAAATATTGAAGGTTGTTCATTCATACAATGACGTTCAAGTTGTGGGAAGCGGTTGCTCACGTTTCTTCTGAACATACGAGTTTCGCTTCTTCCGACTGGTTCCGATGATTGCAACTGTTCATAGAATCGAGAAAGAAAGATTCAGTCAAATGTCCATATTATCAAGACAATAGCCGAACTAGTAAGCCAAAAGATTCAAGTAACAAAATTAAATAAATATGGAAATATTACCAGTGAATAACCACAGATGAGAGTGTATTTAGAAGTGCATGAGGACCCATCGAAAAAGCAAGATTAGTAATAAAAAGCGTGAAAACAGTGAAAATGATATGGAACTGGAAGCCTATGTACTAAGGATGTATAATGATGGAACGCCAGAGGCCTAAGTACGATTCTCAATGAGCCTAAAATTAAGGTAGAATGGATACCGACAAACTTTCTCTGAGATAAACTTTATCGGCTTAGGGATCTGACAGATCCAATTAAGCGAAACAACATAATATTCGAAATGCTATGTAATGACTGCGAGTTCAGGTACATTGATCAAACTTGTGGATCAGGGCCGGTTAGATCACTGAAACAAAAATATCAGCAAGCAAAATTCAGTTTTCGCAACCATAAAAAATCAATCAGAACAAAGTTTTCACCTCGGACCTGGCGCAATTTTAATATGGCTGAGAATGTATGAAATCACGTTTCTGCCTGATAAAATTCCGTTCATAATTGTATTCTCTTCTACCGGTGATGCGTGTCAGTCCTTAAATTATTAATTAAAACACAGAACTATTCGGTCTAACAGCCCAAAGCTAGTGATCGCACTCCACAGATTCTCAGTTGTTCTCCAAAGGACGTCCGGTGACAAATTGCATTCTAACATCACATCTCTTTTTTATCCTGTTCTCTGTGATACTCCGTACGTGGCTGGATCCTCGATTTCACACAAGCTATAATCTCCTCTTCAGTTGACCTCCCCCACGGCAAGATCGAAACAACACCCAACTCGTCAATTTTCACCCGGGTTACGCACCACGAGCTGGTGCGTGACATCAATCGACTTATCTCTAAGCGTGTGTCAGAATAATTTTCGATTGTATTGATGTTTTTCTTGCATGATAGGTTGCTGTTGGTCCTTTCCCAGAGCTACTTACTGATAATGATTTGTGGTCATTTGATATTCTCTATAGAGCCAGCAAATAATGATTTCAGATGAAGGCATAGCTCTCATGATAATCATGTTCACCACGAGAAATTCGTCTTTGACGTTAAACTTATTTCCAGTAATCAGTCTCACGAAGAATTCTGAATAGCGGTTTGTTCGTACAAGTTTCATTTGAGGAAAGTGAAGCTCCACCATAAATTCACACTCAGTCTTTAATTAAAACATCGAATCATTTGATGAATTCGATCTCATATATTACAACATTACAACGCATCTACCTGAATGTGTGATCAGTAGCTCGCGAATTCTCGTAGCATATTTTGATAAGCATGAGTTCGAAGACCTACAGACAAATAAAAATATGGAAGCTGAACGAGATTTCACAGCCTATCAGCGCAAGACATATGATCATTCTAATAAATGTGTGTGGGTGACACAGTGGTAGAATGGTCGCCAACTAGGATGGTGGTTTGGGGTTGAATTCCCCGCCAACCTTCTCATTGACATCACTAAGCAACGAATAAGACTTATGAAGAAGGATGGGTGGATATGAGGCTAGGAACCCCATCCCTTATAAATAATAGACACTGCTTCTGAAAATTCATACCACTACCTAAAGTTCTCCCTAAGTTTTACTGAGCAAAATGTCAACCATGTCTCTGGCTGAATTTCAAACCATTAGGCGACAAAAATAATTCATAGAGTTCATATAACTGGATACAGTAGTAAGAATATAGCCTTCTAACTTATCAGTTATCAATTCAAGTGTGATGTTTTAGTAAAAATGGTAGGGTGCTTTTAAAACAAATGTAACTTAATTAACTTTAAATCCGTAATTTTAATGTGTTGCACTAACATAGATATACAATTATTTATCTTGTCCTTAAAAATATTACAAAGGTGCTGTCATTAATCTAGTGATCATATGCTTGTTAACAATAGTTATTCAGTATCAACATGTTGAAGGGTAGGAAGAAGATTACTTGAAACTGAAGAAGGGTAGAAATAGTTACATGAAGTGCACTTCAGAATGCGTAAAATTTAAAAAAAGGAGTGATTGAGTAGCAAGCAGGCGTTCACGTTGATCAGATAATAGGTACCTACAGACAAACACAACAAACAGCTTATAATTATTGATGAAATTGAGAGAAAAAGTTGAATAATTCGCACCACTACAATATTTGAAAGTCTCAGAGGGAGGACGACATATTCAAGGTGGTGGAAAGACCGATGCTCGCGTTTCTCCTGAACGCACGAGTCTCTCTTCTTTCGATTGATTCCGATGACTGCAGCTGCTCAAAGAATCGAGAAAGAAAGATTCAGTTGATTGTCCATGTAATCGATCCTAATCGAGCCTAACTAGGAAGCCAAAAGATTCAAGAAACAAAATCAAATAAATAAGGAAATATTACCAGTGAATAACCACCGTTGAGAATTTATTCAGAAATCAATGAGGACCAATAGAAAAGTAATATTAGTAATAATAAGATGGAAACAGCGGAGGTAATATTGAATTGGTAGTCTCCATAGTACTGATGTATAAAGAAGGAACGTCAGAGTCTCAATGTAGGATTGATACCAACAAACTCTCTCAGAAATAAACATTTCCGGATTAAGGGGTCGACAGATCCTTTGAAGAGAAACAATATAATATTCCTAATGCCATGAAATATCTGTGAGTTCAGTCACATAAGTCAAACTGGTGGATCAGTGCAGATTAGATCACTTAAACAAAAATAATAGCTAGACCTTGAATGATTGAAACTGCCAAGTTTATTAATCTAGAATAAGAGCTGAGTCATTGCATTGCGATTTCTTGCAAGTAATCACGAAATAGGATGTAAAAAGATGAGGGTGAGCTTACAGACAGTTGGTCTGCCATGATCATATGCACAGAGCCCATCAATTTAAACGTCCACCGATTCGCTGTATACGTAGCGCTACCACTAGCAGTACATTTTAAAAATAGATGCTGTACTTATTACTCGAAAATAAGGACCGACGAGCTTTCATGGCAGAAGATGAAGGAACTTGAAAGAAAATGTTTAATCAGAGTAAACATGATACCATACATTCTCAGACACGCCGAATTTACGTTGTGTACCAAAAACAGTCAGTTTGATCAACCATGGACAACAATGCAGAACAATTTATTCTCCTCTTATTATAATTATTAAATCCTTTAATTCCTAGAGGATCATAGGGCTTCAGCTGCGCGTCTCCATCACCTTCAGTTTTCTGCCAACTTTTTCACCGCGCTCCAAGTCTGTTCACACGCTTTCATCTCCTCTTCACATGGCCTCCTCCAAGTCACCCTCACACTGCCGAGCAACTCGTCGCTTCCCTTTCGGGGTCCATTCGAGCAATGGCCTGGCATGTGATGTCACTTGATGGTTTCCTGAGTATGGCCAATCCATCCCCATTTCTTCCTGCAGATTTGTTTCATAATCGGTTCCTGGTCGGTTCGCTTCCAAAGATCCAACGCTGTTTCTGATCTTTTCTGTCCATGTGATCTTCAGTATTGAGCGAAGACAACTGTTAATGAAAGTCCTTAGTTTGATTGAGATGCTCTTTATGACGCGCTGGCCAAGTCTCTGATCCGCATAGTGAGTAGCACTGACTGACTTCACATTGGTGTTGAAAATCCGGATCTTATTTTTGGTGCTGAGTGCTGTTGACCTCCACAAAGACCTAAGAATAATGAAAGCTTGTCTTGCTTTTCCGATTCTGGTTTTGATATCCTCGTCAGTTCCGCCTGTAGTTGAAACGATGCTTCCCAGGTAGGTAGTAAAAGGAGTTTGTTTCATTTAGGTTCCTCCCATTTATGCTGGCTGATTGTTGTCTGTCGTTGTTGTTGCTGTTGGTGTTGGCCAGGAATCTTCATCACCTCTGTTTTATCTATGTTCACTTGAAGTCCTATCTTTGATGCTTCTTCCGTTAACTTGTTGCTTTTCACTAGCATATCTTCCAGTTTGTGGGAAATCAGACATATATCATCGGCGAAGTCCAGATCCTCCAAGTTTTTTGTGTGAGTTCATTTTATCCTGTTTCCTCGTCGCACGTTGTCTGTTACATTATCCAATCAATTGCAGTCAGGAAGATCATTGGTGATAGTAGACAGCCTTGCCTCATTCCCGTCCTCATTTCGAAGGATTCCGTAAGTTTCCCGTTGTGGATTACTTGGCATGTAGCATTGTCATATAACTGTTGGATGAGATGTATAATTGTCGATGGCACCCCGTATTAGCGAAGTAGTTGCCAAATCAGCTCTCGATCGATGCTGTCGAAGGACTTTTCCAAGTCGATGAAGTTGAGATAGAGAGGTGACTGCCATTCCAAGCTTTGTTCAATGATGATCCATTGTGTTGCGATATGATCAATACATGACTTGTTTCTCTTGAATCCAGCTTGTTCCGGTTGAAGTTTTTCATCTAGGGCTTGTTCGATTCTCTCCGGGATGATATGGCTTAGTATTTTGCTTGAGATGGACAGGAGAATATTTCCGCGCTATTTCTTGCATTGAATTAAGTCTCCCTTCTATGGTAGTTTGAAAAAGTATCCGCTCTTCCAATCCTGGTGTACTTTATCCTCCTTCCACACCTTCCCCAGCAATGGCGTCATCAAGTCTGCTGTTGTCTCTGAGTCAATTTTCAATGCTTCTGCTGGGATTCCATCTGGTCCTGCTGCTATTCCAGCTTTTAGCATCTTGATTGCATTCACTAGTGCTGATTTCGTTGGGGGGTTTATGTTTACTGGTGGTTCTGCTTCCGTTGATGTCATTGTTGGGTGCGTTGTAGGTTGCGGACGATTTAGAAGTCTTTTGAAGTGTTCAGCCCAGTATTTTCTTTGCTCCACCTCTTTGGTGATTGACTTTCAATTGTCATTCCTTACTGGCTTAATCTGTGTTGACTTTTTGTCCGATAGGTGCCTAGTTGTTTGGTAGAGTGTGGTGAGGTCTCCCTTGCCTGCAGCTTGTTCTGCTTCATTTGCCATGGCTTCATAATATTTTCTTTTGTCTTCTTTGGCACTCTTCTTTACTTTTTTGTTCAGCGTATTGTAGTTCCCATTCAACTCCTGTTATTGTTGCTCGTCGTTGCACTGGATAATCTTTTGTTTCACTATCCTTCTCTCTTCTATTAGACTCCAATTGTCCGCAGTGAGTCACTGTTTGTCCTGCCTCTTTTTTCTGCATAGAAATTCCATGCAGGTTTGACTCCACACCGTTTTCAAGTAGTTCCAGTTCTTTTCGACGCCGACCTCTTCGTTAGTGTTGATTTGTGTCTCGATGTTTCCTTTATGCTTGCAGTGAAGATGTCTTTTGTGTCCTGGTCCTTCAGCTTTTGAGTGTTGAACTTGGCTTGTGGTCAATCTTCATCTCCTGTTTCCCTGAAAGCTTTTAGTTTGATTTGGATTGTCCCTTGTGCAAGATAGTGGTCTGAGCCAACGTCTGCTCTTCCTCTTACTTTTGCGTCCAGTAGGCTGCGCCTCCACTTCCTTGACCAGCATTGAGATGAAGTCATTTTGGTTTTTGGTTTGCCCATCTGATGACACCCATGAAGCCTTGTGGATATCCTTGTGTTTGTATACGCTGCCACCAATCACTAGTTCGTTGAAGGCGCAAAAGTCGGCGAAGAATTCTCCGTTTTATCTCATTTCTCCGAGAGCTTCTTTACCCATGATGAGTTCCCTTCCTGTGTTATCTGGCCCCAGTTTGGCGTTCATCTCTCCCATTATTATTTTAATGTCACCAGCTGGTGTATTGTTCATTGCTACTTGTAGTTGTCTGTAGAATTCTTCTTTCTTTTCGAGGTCCGCATTGTTTTTGGGTGCATAACATTGTATAACTGACCCTTCCCTTCCTTTTGAGTTGAATCCGGCGGTCATTATCCCTGACGAGATCGCCTTGCATTGCATCAAGGCTTTCGTTGCCGTTGGTGACATCATGATGGCCATGCCTTAGGTGTGCGTGTGGTTATCTTCTGGGTGACCGGAGTAGATTATTGACTCATCCGTTGACAATTTGGTGAGTCCATTCCCGTTCCATTTGCTTTCACATATCCCCAGTACTTGAATTCCGTATCGTTTCCTTTCGTTTGCGATCTGGGCAGCTTTCCCAATCTCGTACATAGTGTGGACGTTCAATGTCCTCACACAGACTTTTTCTTTTGGCGCAAGGAGACTCATCGCGCAGAAGTTTCTGTAGTAACTTTTTTTACAGGGTTGTGTTGCTAGTCTCACGCCTGGGAAAAGAGTTGTTGCATTAAGATAAAGTTTACAGAGAAGAAAGGTTTCTAGCTGTTCCGTTCCCAGAGTTCCTTGCTGATAATGCTTTCTTTGCCACCAACACATCATAGAAAAATTACGTCAATACAGTCGGAGGTCGACCGGACACACGCTGAGGGATAAGTTGAGTGATATCACGCACCAGCTCGTGATGCAAAACCCGATTGAAAATTGATTAGTTGAGTAACTCTGTATTGTAATTAATAACATAAGGACTGATATACTTCACTGCTAGAAGAGAATAGAATTCGGAACGGATTTTTATCAGGTGAAATCGTGATTACAAACATTCTCAGCCGCACTGAAATTCGGCTGAGTGAGATGAGAATAAATAGGCAGGAAGAAATTGAGAGGGATTGGCCATACGCTGAGGAAACAACCAAGTGACATCGCTAGACAAGCCATCGCCCGAGTGTAACACGAAATAAAAGTGGTGAGTTGGTCATCCGAGGGAGACTAAGAGAAGGTCACATGGAAAGGAGATGGAGGCATGTGGACAGACATGGAGCGGTGTGAAAAAGGTGGCAGAAAACTGAAGATCAGTCAGTGCTACTCACTATGCGGATCAGAGACTTGGCCAGCGCGTCATAAAGAGCATCTCAATCAAACTAAGGACTTTCATTAACAGTTGTCTTCGCTCAATACTGAAGATCACATGGACAGAAAAGATCAGAAACAGCGTTGGATCTTTGGAAGCGAACCGACCAGGAACCGATTATGAAACAAATCTGCAGGAAGAAATGGGGATGGATTGGCCATACTCAGGAAACCATCAAGTGACATCACATGCCAGGCCATTGCTCGAATGGACCCCGAAAGGGAAGCGACGAGTTGCTCGGCAGTGTGAGGGTGACTTGGAGGAGGCCATGTGAAGAGGAGATGAAAGCGTGTGAACAGACTTGGAGCGCGGTGAAAAAGTTGGCAGAAAACTGAAGGTGATGGAGACGCGCAGCTGAAGCCCTATGATCCTCTAGGAATTAAAGGATTTAATAATTATAATAAGAGGAGAATAAATTGTTCTGCATTGTTGTCCATGGTTGATCAAACTGACTGTTTTTGGTACACAACGTAAATTCGGCGTGTCTGAGAATGTATGGTATCATGTTTACTCTGATTAAACATTTTCTTTCAAGTTCCTTCATCTTCTGCCATGAAAGCTCGTCGGTCCTTATTTTCGAGTAATAAGTACAGCATCTATTTTTAAAATGTACTGCTAGTGGTAGCGCTACGTATACAGCGAATCGGTGGACGTTTAAATTGATGGGCTCTGTGCATATGATCATGGCAGACCAACTGTCTGTAAGCTCACCCTCATCTTTTTACATCCTATTTCGTGATTACTTGCAAGAAATCGCAATGCAATGACTCAGCTCTTATTCTAGATTAATAAACTTGGCAGTTTCAATCATTCAAGGTCTAGCTATTATTTTTGTTTAAGTGATCTAATCTGCACTGATCCACCAGTTTGACTTATGTGACTGAACTCACAGATATTTCATGGCATTAGGAATATTATATTGTTTCTCTTCAAAGGATCTGTCGACCCCTTAATCCGGAAATGTTTATTTCTGAGAGAGTTTGTTGGTATCAATCCTACATTGAGACTCTGACGTTCCTTCTTTATACATCAGTACTATGGAGACTACCAATTCAATATTACCTCCGCTGTTTCCATCTTATTATTACTAATATTACTTTTCTATTGGTCCTCATTGATTTCTGAATAAATTCTCAACGGTGGTTATTCACTGGTAATATTTCCTTATTTATTTGGCTTTGTTTCTTGAATCTTTTGGCTTCCTAGTTAGGCTCGATTAGGATCGATTACATGGACAATCAACTGAATCTTTCTTTCTCGATTCTTTGAACAGCTGCAGTCATCGGAATCAATCGAAAGAAGAGAGACTCGTGCGTTCAGGAGAAACGCGAGCATTGGTCTTTCAACCACCTTGAATATGTCGTCCTCCCTCTGAGACTTTCAAATATTGTAGTGGTGCGAATTATTCAACTTTTTCTCTCAATTTCATCAATAATTATAAGCTGTTTGTTGTGACAGTCTGTAGCTACCTATTACCTGATCAACGTGAACGCCTGCTTGATACTCAATCACTCCTTCTTTCAAAAATTATGCATTATTGAGTGCACTTCATGTAACTATTTCTACCTTTCTGCAGTTTCAAATAATTTCTTCCTACCTTTCAACATGTTGATACTGAATAACTATTGTTAACAAGCATATGACCACTAGATTAATGACAGCACCTTTGTAATATTTTTAAAACACAATTTATTCATAACAGTAGGACTACGTTGATCGAGCACATAAAATGGAAAGTAACAGGCTGACTGAGTTCGAGAAGCGTTTCACCAATCAATTTCTTTGGATCTGTACAATTTCAATGAAGACTTAAGCTGAAATTGTATATTTGCTTTTGTTTCAAAATTTTTCTATTGGCTTGCTTGATTTTCTGCGGTTTGTTCACTTGCCTCACTCCTTATCCTACTTGACATTTCTTGGCTGACGGCCACCTAGGTGCGACTATTGAAACAGTGAACTATGTTAGTATCATCAGCATAACTCGGTCATATTTTGCACTTATTCACCTAATTGTAATTAACTGATTAGTCACAGAAAATACACTGACTCTAGTTCTCCTGAACTTTTTAAATCAATCTCAATTCGTGATTTGTAGTGAGCAGAGGAAGCACACATTTTCCACGTACTTACATAAGTCTCTTCACTTTTGATGACAAGTTTTCCAGTGAACTGAAGATTATTACCGTGACCTTGAGATGGATTAGACTCAGGTTTGTGTATATATTACGTCTGCGAACAGGTTGCTTACGACTGTCACCGATCTCCCTATGTGTTCCTCGATGCTCTTCGCATTCACCATCCTTGTTGTTGCATTGAATGTTAGAGGAATGAAAAGGTGAGTGAGATGTTTTATCGTATATTACGGCAACCCGGTATCACTTGTATGATGTGTGAAAACCACGTTGAATACACAGTGATTATTTATTCACAAAGAGTGTTCTATATTCGTATTATTGAAGCTCTGTGCAGTGGGTCCTAATGAGTAGTAGTTTCTAGATCGATGATCCATGATAGAATTCAGGTTTTGGCATTAAAGCCTCTCCATTCCACGTAATCGGTTAAGCAAATTAGAATTCTCATTTATCCATTACGCACGCACCATCACAATCAGTGTTTATCTTGCATAACAATACAAAGTCGGGTTGTGTGTTCACTGATCCCTTTGAAATTTATGTTTCTTCTCTTCTTTTCGAACTGTGCAATTTGGAGCATAATTACTTGCATTATTCTGTCATTATCTTTCATATTTATGCACAAACGTTGGTTGCAAGGATTATGGGCAGCGTTGTGAACGATCAGAGGAATGCTGTTCGCATTACACTTGTGTAAATTATTTGTGTGCAGGTTGTGTCCCCACTGCTAGTAGTTGCACAAGAAATGAGGATAGCTGTTTATGCACATGTGTGTATGGTAAGTGCGTAGTGCGGTCGGATGCAGAAGCTGGAAGAGAGAATGTGTTTAATGGAACTTATCCTAATGTCACTGAAGGCATTTCGGTCTCACATTAATGAGCGGATAACAATCTATCCTGATGATGATGATTTATACATGCATGTATACTTGTTGAATTTGGACTAAATTCATTGGTTGAAATAACGTCTTCTGAATTACGTGGTTTTGTCAGTATGTTATATTGGGTTTGTGCGCTGACTATGGAGCGGCAATTAGCTTACTTTCAGTTATTTTTCAATGTGATGAATGGAGGTTTATATCGTCTCACTAATACATCAGTTGTTTGCTAATTTTACACCAATGGCCAAATCATCCATGAATACTGCTCAAAAATATGCGTGCGCAATGATGAAAAGCGTCTGAAACAGGACAGTGCTCATATTAATCAAAATTAGACTTCGCTAAATCCGTACGGATGATATGATAGTGCTAAAGGTTTATCATTGAAGAACTCTAGTACGAATCAACAATGACTGCATAATTCACTTACACGTGAGTAGTGCACACATTCTATACTACCCGAGGTTTTTAGCACGATAATCCGGTATATTTTAAGTACTCGTGAAACTGTGATCCACCTTCATGTATTGTCATTTAAATAAATTCTCATTGGTGACATGCAGTTTTTGTGAGGATGCACTACGAAATACCGACAGTTTGACTGAATGATTGTTCGAGGAGTCCTTTCTGAACGAACTAGTCACGATATTTACACTTATTTGGGTGTTTCAAGTAACCTTGGAATTATTATACGTATTCGCCATAGACTGTGTATCATTATTTTGATGACTGACTATCCAATGTCGACTTCGCCATTATTATTTGTCCTTGAACTTAGTTGATATATAATCCCATTCGTTCTAGTTGTGGTTCTAAGCCGTATTGATAGCGTTTTGCTTTCAAGATGTGGTTTTGTTTGTCTAAGCCAATATCGTTCCCACTTTGAACTATCAGCGATACACGTTGGTTTGTGATTCTCATAGAGAGAGCTTTTTCTATCGTCTGTGGAAGGATTCTACTTTTTCTTCAGTTAATTCTTACGGTTGGGTGTGGGTAACTGGTTTTTTCTGCAGTATTTGTTTTTTACCTAGTGGATTATGTTGCCCATATTAATGTATGACGTCACTATTGGGGCAATTTCAGGTCTTTGGTGTTATTAATTTTTAGTAGAACCCTCGAATTATCGAAGACTAAATTAACTTTATCTGTCTTTTCAGCGTTTTGTGACTTATTGCCTTTGAAGAAAGTTTTATCTTACTTAAGGTAGGATGATGCGGTCGGTTTTTAGTTTTGAAATATCTATTGACAGTAGAGGAGTTTATTTACGAACCCAAATCTCAATGTGTGAAGCCTGTGTCTGAGGGATTTCTGTGCTGTTCATTATCTGTGTAACTAGGAACTGTTTAAGAAACAACAAAAGAGAAATTCATTGATGGACTGATGCGGTAAAATTAAGGACAGTTCTGTGATAATAATGCGTCTTGAGAGATTCTGTTTTGGTCTAACCGAATGTGGGAATCACCATTTCAAACCTTTATACCGTGATGAATATGAATTGACAATGGTGCCTGTCTTATTGAGATATATTTTACGTGCTGGTTGTTGAATTCAGAAATATGAATCCTAATGACTGAAATACTTTTCTTGATTGCTCGAATTAGATAGTTGAAGGCGATTGTCTGGAAACCAAGCCTGATGTAGTTTTCGTGGTAGTTGTCACTCACTGGTCAGCAAGGCGGGTGTGTTATCTTGGAGTAACTCATGTCCCGTCTGAGACTCGAATTCGTGCCACCCAGTAGTGCAGTCACAGATATTTCCACCTAGCTTTACGGGACTGCAACTGAACTTCTATAGGACTGTTTTGGACACAAGTTAGTGACTAGTTTCCAATCGAATATTCCTGCATAGCTGCCTGTGTTAGGAATTAGCGTGAGAATCTTGAAAATGAGCCATCATGCATTCAAGGCTACCACCATGAAATTTTCAGTTCACACATCATTTCATATTATAAGGCAGAGAGTTCGTTGAGTGTATTTCAATATCTGAATGGGTATGACAAGTGGAGACTTGGCCTCCGTTGAATCTTCATATATGCAACTTTTGAATCTATTCTCAGGACGTTTTCCAAGCTAACTGAATTAGAAGAAATATTCTAATATTTCTAGATATTACTGCGTTAGCCTTTCGTAGATTGGAAGCAGTAGTATCTCAGTTACAAGATTCAGGTGGCTTCACATTTCAGTCATTAGTCAACCAAATTACTCAACTACTTCTTAGGTGAATCGCGCACACTATGATGAATCCATCCGCCTTTCAAGTAAATACCGATAAGACTAACATTTACGGTTCGATATTTACAGCCTCACACATTTGTTGAAGGTGTGGAAGTAGTTATCATATCAAATACCCGTTGACTCAATCAGTGTATATGCATTCTGTGTATTCATTAACTTTATAGTCTTGTGTCCTAATTAAGAAACACCATACTCACTAGTTGCTTGTTAACACTGTGATGTCGCACGCTCTTCTGGAACACCATCCTACCCACAGTTTCAGTATATATGTGTTCACTGTTCCCTTGGGTTCTCAGTAGAATGAGGTTTCCGCAACTCATCCCCATTTCATCCTCTCCGTTGTCGTCATGACTATCTGGCTCATCAATCACCAATAAGATTCATCTCCTTTTCACACGATCTCCTCCATATCACTGAGTGACCAACACGTCACAGGTGAATTTGCACTCTTTTCCAACTCGAAGGCGTGGGTCGTGACGTCACTCGGCAGTCTGATCCGCATGTGTCCAGTACGTTTACATTTAATAGGAAATAAGTTTCCAATTTGTTCACTGACAGAGCTGCTTAATTGTTTATCCTTACTGAATGGTCATGTAATACTGAGTATTGAGCGAACGAAGGCAGCTGTTGAGAAAAGTGAACATAGGAATGTCATGATTTTAGCCTTCAATGCACCATTGGGGGTATTGTTTGGTACATGAAAAACATCATGGCTGCAGGATAGAAGCTTTCCAAAGAAGTAGGGGTTCAGTCACTTGTTGTATATTCCAGTGAAATAATCTATCGTCTTTTAAATAAAGATTCTTACTGAACGTGTTATGTTCTACACCTAGGTACTCAGATCTTACATAAGGGTGTACGAATAGAGTATCTGAGCATCTAAATGTTGTCTTTGGATTTGTGTCTGTCATCATTTACATTCGAATAGCATTAGGAATTTACCCGAGTGAAAACGAACCGAGGAAACGAGCGACAGCCTCATCTTATTCTGTATGTAGGTTTGTTTATGCTTTATCCGAAAACAGTACTCACGAGGCTGCGCAGAATTCTAAACATCTGATAGAGTATGGAATCTGATTCACTCAACCATAACAATAACAACAACAGAAAACATTACAGAGTATAGAAAATGAGAGATTTTAATCATTAATCATAATAGATTACAAATAGGCGAAGGCCTGCATGTCTTCGAGTTTGTGTGACATTAAACATGAATCATCCACGAATGAAATTCGGATCTTCTAGAGTCCTCTGGTCGGTCGGTCCAACATATTCCTGTCTTCTAACTCGCCATGTACAATCTGATGCATAACGTAGTCCATCACTATCACCAATATCACTGACTATTTTAGGCAGCCTTGTCTTGCTGCTGCTTTCACTCCAAACTCTTCTCTGAGTTTTCTGTTATGGATCATTTTTATGTAGATTCTAAATGAGGTGGAATAAGTATTGGGCACTAGGTGCAATTATGTTGACGTAGTTTCTGAATTAATTCTTAGTCTAAATACACGAAGGCCTATTCAAAGTTGATGAAATTGAAGTACAGACTTCGCTCGCATTCCTAGATTTGTTCGACGATCATGCGTGGAGTTGCTACTTGATCAGCAAACGGTTCGCTTTTCCTGAATCCTGCTTCAGCTGGCTTTAGGAGTTCTGCTTCCAGTGCATCATTCGTACTCTCAAGGGTGGTTTGAATTTGGAATTTGTCTGGCGTGGACAAGAGCAGGATACCACACCAGTTTTTGCAGAGACCTAAGTCACAGTTAATTGGAAGCATGACAGATTAGCTTTTATTTACCATTAAATGTTTTCCAAAATGCTGTTAGCATATGTGAGCAGTCTTTGGGTTCAGACATATGCTTTTGTCTGAGGGTTTGTGTACACTGGCAGATCTGTGCAGTTCGTGGCATTTCTGGTTGCATTTCTAACGATGATTGATTTAGGAGTCTTTTGAAGTGATCTGCCTATTGTTTTATTTGTCACTCCCTTCTCTTTGGTAATTTTATTCAATTCACCATATTTCATCGATTTCACCTGCATTAATCTCCTCGCGGATAGAGACTAGTTGTCTGATATAATTTTTCGAGTTCACATATACCTGCAGCCTGATATGTTTCAATTGACAGTGTGTCGTAAAGTTGACTGCTTGTCTTTCCTGACACTATTCTTCTCTTCTTCTTTCAGTGCAGTCAACATGGAACTCAGATTCTCTTTATGTCATCCATTTTTGCATTGGCTCATCTTCCATTGCGCTACCATCTTCTCATCTCTTCATTTTCAGATATCCGTTGATACCACTGTTGGTTATGCGTTTCTAATTTTCTTAGAACAGTTGTACACGTGTCCTTGAACATCGCCTTCAGATGTATTCAATACTTTTCCACGCAGGTTTCCTCAATGATGGCACGTAGTGTCTCCAGTTTTGCTCTGATGGGAGCAGTGAAAGTATCTTTTTTAGATTCGGCTTTCAGTTTCTCAGTGAAGAGCTCGGATTCTGGTCTATCGGAAGACTGTATAAAAAACCTCTTGCTTAATTACAATGGTTCATTTGACTAGATGGTGGTCTTAGCCCACATATTCTCCAATTCATAAATTTATGTCCAGCTGACTACGTGTCTATTTCCTTCAGATCATGATGAATTCAATCTTGTTTTTGGAGTGTTCGTCAATTGAAATCTATGTTTCCCTGAGAAGATCCATGTGCTTCCACGTGCTACCTTCAATCGGCATATCATAGAAGCAGCAGAAGCCTGTGAAGAATTTTTCACCGTCACAAGATTACCGAGAAATAGTCTGTTGAACCATCATTTATCCTCTTCGTCCCTTGTCTGTTCCCAAATCCGCTGTCACTGATATTGAATTCGTTGCCAACATTTCAGATGTAATCGCCTGCTTTTTTCAGTTGCCTATAGAAATCTTGCTTCTCATTTTCCTAGAGAGTGGTGTATAGGAGAGTAGCATTGGATAATTCTGGCATTCGATCCTCTTATATTAAACCTTACTGCTTAATCCTGGATGAATTTCGTTCCCACTGTATGATGTCTTTCGCTGCAACTGTTGACATCATGATAGTCACTCACTGCCTCAGTGTGCTCGTGGTTGTCACATGGGTGACCAGACCGCAGTAGATTAGTGACTCTTCAGCTGACAGTTTCGAGAGTGCACATTACTCCCATCTACCCTTGTGAGCACTTCTACACCATATCTTCTCATTTCTTTGGATACACGGGTAGCACTAACAGCCTCGTAAATTGTACAAAAACTCAACTTCACCATTCTTTATTCTGCTTTCACTCACACACCTTTTGCAATAATGCAGTCAGCATGTTTTCTGTAGTCTCTGGGTCCGCTTTCAGTGCTTCATGAGGTATTCCACCTGGTCCGGCTGCTTTTCCAGCTTTCGGAAGCTTGATTGCGTTCAAGACTTCAGCTCTCGTTGGAAGATTGGTGTCAACTTCCAGCTGTGTTCGCGCTGTTGTTGATATTTCTGGACGGGTTGCAGGAGATGGTCGGTTCAAGAGTCCTTTGAAGTAATCCGCCCATTGTTTAATCTGTCTTTCTTCCTCGGTAATTGGGTTCCCTTGGCTGTCTTTTATAGGTTTCGCTTGTGTTGATCTCTTCCTGGATAGAGATTTGGTTATCTGATATAATGTCCTCAGGTCCCTTTTGCCTGCTGCCTTCTCAGCTTCAGTGGCGAGGTTGTCGTAGAATCGTCTTTTGTCCTTCCTAGAACTCTTCTTCACTTCTTTGTCCAGTGCTGTGTAAGCGTCTCCTTCTCCTGTCCATCCTTGCAATGAATCATTTTCTCTTTCACCATTCTCCTCTCTTCTATTAGCTTCGAAGTGTCCGTTGACAGCCATTCCTTGTCTCTGACAGTTGCAGTGAAAGTGTCCTCTGGGTGACTCGAATATATTGTCTCCCCAGTTGATAGTTGGTACCTACCACATCCGTTCCATCTGCTTTCGCAAATTCCCAGCACTTCTGTTGTATATCTACTCATTTCTGCCGCTACCTGGGCAGTCTTTCCAGTTTCGTACATTGTACGAACATTCCAGTTACCCATCCTTGCTTTTGCTTTCATCGAAAGAAGGCAAATCGGCTTACTAGCTTCTCGAAGGCTTTCACCAGCCTGCGTCATTTTACTTCCCTGATTCCAGCGAAAAATAAGGCTACTATTTATATTTTTAGAATTTTTAATATATTTGCGCGTTGAAGTTTCTGTAGAGATTTGTTTGAGTTTTACGGGGATGGAGTTGCTAGCACCACGCCCCTACCCTCCCTCTTTATCCAGCCTTCGGAATGGCAAGAAAACTAGCGAGCTAATAATCTAGGTGAGGTTATCCTTGAACTTGGTTGATATCTTATTCTATTCCTTTCAAATTTGGTTGCTCAACATACTGATAGTATTTTCATTTTAGATGTGGTTTTGTTTGAGTGAGCCAATATCATTCTCAATTTTCACTATCAGTGAGACGCTTTGGTTTGTGATTCTCGTGTACAGAGTTCTTCTCCCACTTCTTTGGAATGATTCAACTTTATTCTCAGGTTATTCCTATAGTTGGTGTGTAGTTATTGAGATTTTCTATAGTCCTTGGTTTGTGCCTAGTTAATTAGGTTGCCTATATTACTGTCTGATGTCACTATTAAGTCAATTTCACGTCTTTGATGTCATCATTGTTGAGTAGAACCATAGATGTATCGAGCCTGCAGCCTGTTTTGCTTCAATTGACAGTGTGTTGCAGAGTTGTCTGCTTGTCTTTCCTTACACTTTTCTTCTTTTCTTTTTTCAGTGCAGAGTACATTGAACTCAGCTTCTCTTTCTGTCATTCATTTTTGCATTGCCTCATCTTCCAACGCGCCACCATCCTCTCATCTCTTCATTTTTAGATGTCCGTTGATGCCACTGTTAGTTATAAGTTTCTAATTTTCTTAGAACAGTTGTACACGTGTCCTTGAACATCGCCTTCAGATGTATTCAATACTTTTCTATAAAAGTTTCCTCAATGATGACACGTAGTGTCTCCAGCTTTGCTCTGATGGGAGCACTGAAGTTATCTTTTGAAGATTCGACTTTCATCTTCTCAGTAGAAAGCCAGCATTCTGGTCTATCGGAAGTCTGTATAAAAAACCTCTTGTTTAATTACAAGGGTTCATTTGACTCGATGGTGGTCTTAGCCCACATATTCTCCAATTCATAAATTTATGTCCAGCTGACTACGTGTCTATTTCCTTCAGATGATGATGAATTCAATCTTGTTTTTGGAGTGTTCATCAATTAAAATCTATGTTTCCCTGAGAAGATCCATGTGCTTCCACGTGCTACCTTCAATCGGCATATCATAGAAGCAGCAGAAGCCTGTGAAGAATTTTTCACCGTCACAAGATTACCGAGAAATAGTCTGTTGAACCATCATTTATCCTCTTCGTCTCTTGTCTGTTCCCAAATCCGCTGTCACTGATATTGAATTCGTTGCCAACATTTCAGATGTAATCGCCTGCTGATTGCAGTTGCCTATAGAAATCTTGCTTCTCATTTTCCTAGAGAGTGGTGTATAGGAGAGTAGCATTGGATAATTCTGGCATTCGATCCTCTTATATTAAACCTTACTGCTTAATCCTGGATGAATTTCGTTCCCACTGTATGATGTCTTTCGCTGCAACTGTTGACATCATGATAGTCACTCACTGCCTCAGTGTGCTCGTGGTTGTCACATGGGTGACCAGACCGCAGTAGATTAGTGACTCTTCAGCTGACAGTTTCGAGAGTGCACATTACTCCCATCTACCCTTGTGAGCACTTCTACACCATATCTTATCATTTCTTTGGATACACGGGTAGCACTAACAGCCTCGTAAATTGTACAAAAACTCAACTTCACCATTCTTTATTCTGCTTTCACTCACAGTAAATATGTGGTTCGAATGCGTTATTGAAGGCTTTCATCAGGATGCTGTGTTATTTCGCTTATCCTTTTCAAGCAAAAAGTAACTTTTTTCATATGCCTTGTATATTAATATTCGATGAAGTTTCTGTATCAGTTCAATTGCCTTCCCTTTGGAGGGTCCCAAACCTGAAGTCAAAAATTCTCAATTTTCCTGCCTTTCGAGCACCCATAAATGTAAAGAGACGTATACAAACTGAAGCTAGCCATCAAAAAGATGATGTTGTAATTATTTGTAATCGTAGTATTTGTATTTCCAGATGACCGAATTACAAGAATCCAACCAAAACACACACAGGGCGGAATTCAGAAATTTGTGTTTAGCGGAATTATAATGCAATTCATATAAGAAATATATTAACAATCAACAGTAAGTATTTAAACAATACAGAGGTAGAAATTGTCAATCACCACAGATGAACAGACAATTAACACCATCAACCACATGAGTGATATTTCATCACGACTTCTTTATCAAGCAATACAGGAAGCAGGAAGCCTGGACTCATAAATCAGAATAGAAACTCCTGAGAGAGACGGTATTTTCAGTCACTGTATTGTGTTGTTGAAACAACTTATTCTACTACAAAACATCTAGAACCACAGATGTTATCAGTATCACCATAAGCTTAATGACATGCATATTCTTTCGAATTTCGAAAATAAAACACCTAAATATTTTCATCTTCCAAGGCAAAGTAACGGTCAACACAAATTATACTTATGACACTTATACTTATGTTCTCCTTCCCATATCAAGTTAATCACTCAGTCACAAACGTCGATGAAAGTTATTTAGAATTGATGAGGACATGCCCACTGAGTTCGATGATCTGATCACCCTGTCATTACCCATCAATATGGAAAATATGAAATGAACACTGGTGAATCAGGAATTGGTAACATAAAGTTTTGCCAGTATGCTGTCACACAGTGTTCTTCCCTTACGAAACTACCAACGACACCAATATTAACTCCACCATCACGCAATTACTGACGCTTCGACAAATATTTACACTAAAGGTTATAATTCCTCAGTCGCTCACAGTCCTTCTCATGAAAAACACCTACACATTTTCATCTTCCATCACAAAATAACTGTTGACAAAACTTATAATTATAACACACTCAGCGTCATCCCAATTCCTGTACGAAAACAAGACTGTCGACATCACAAAACAAACCATTCACAACACATCAAGAAGACTGACTGATAGAATATTATTATTTATATTCGAACAGTCGGAACATCAAAAGTGACTGAAGTTAATAAATGCTCGACAGGTTACTAGAAATGTCAACTAGTCATATCATCACTGCAATTTGTTTGAACATTGACCATTGACACATCGATCAGAACAACACTGTTCATTACTCTTACAGTAAAACCTGGCTTCATAACATTGAACACATATAAAACCCTTTCCATTGGTATTTCTGCACTTTGCCCGCCAACAGCAGTTTCGCGAAGTTATGCATGGTTCGCCTTCCGCCGAACAGCCTTGAGCATCAGCTGAAATGTAGAAGATGGAAGGGAGAGATAGACACAAAATTACGAATTGTCTGCTTATGTGTGTGTGCGTGTGGGAGTGTGTGTGAGAGTTATTCAGTAATTCATTGAGTGAGTGAGTGAGTGAGTGAGATGGTGTTTGTGGTGGTGGTTGGACGAGGTGAAGATTAGATGTAGAGGAAAAACAAGTGTTTCAGTTGAGTGAGTGATATTGTGATCATTTGTGAATGTGTACACAAGAGATGGCTGATTAGCCAGAGATTTGAAAGAAGTGTCACTTACCAGTAATGCGTAGCAGAAGGACGAGGGTGAGTAACACAGCTGGCAGCTTCCCCTCCATACCCGAACTAATAGGTAAATACTTCAAAGAATTGAGTTGAATTCGGGTTCACTTTGTCTGTGGGTGTTATATATACTGGTGTCATCGAGCGTGTACGTGACTAGTGCACTAGTCATCCAATTTGAATTAATCCGTGTTGTGTGTAACCTTTAGTGCGTAGGTATTATTCGAGGATTCGTGATTTCTGCATCATTTGATGTTGTGTAGTATCATGTGAATAGTGTATCATGTGATTATCTGATTTCAATTGTTAAACGGTTTCTTTGATATTTTCGAACATATTCTATAGCTTTGTGTGAGTGACTCAGGTCTTGTATAGACGATTTTCAGTTTCTTCGTTAACTTCACAAAGCGTAGAAGGAATGCTGGATACTTCATCGCATATTTTCACATCCAGTAGACTTCTAGTATGTGGTTTTTAAGGCATTCTGAATTTACTTAGACACTTTCTGAAAACTGCCACGTTTGTCTACTGCATATGTATGCATTCGAGAATTTGATCTTGGGAATTATTTACTCTACATTTTGTGCTGTGCGAATTCACCTACTCAAATTATCTTTCCGTCTATCAGGGAATACTCGACAGCGTCCGTCACATTTCGGAAGCTTCACTAATGTCTGCTTATCGCATTCAAACCACAATTTTTTACACATTTTGGTATGAGATTATCAGTTTATCAATACCAAACAACTTAACTGAGTTTTATTCACAGTTTCACGCACTCTCTTCAGCATTATTCGTATTCATTGCTCAAGAGAGTTTTGAGTAGTAATTTGATTTGTAAAATGTTTTTGAAAACCTTAGTGTTCTCTCTGTAGAAACTCCTTTGGTGCATCTAATAAATCACCGTTTTTAGTTCTGTTTCTTGTGCTTTTTCGGTAACTTGATCATTCGAAAGATTTTGTCAATGACAACCTTGTTCACTCATATGTTCTGTTCAAATTTCAGTCGCAACAAATATTAGAATGAGCTGCTGGATATGACAGTTTCCACTGGGGTGAATTCACAATGCACATGAGTGGTGCGCTGGGATTAATTGAGAAACTGTTATTCCTGCATCCTGTGATGCTGTGTAATTTTATGCAAAAAATGTGAATCAGCACACGGTCACACTTCACTTGTTAATTGGATTCTCTGTTGTTTTAATTTATTTCAAGGTACATGAAGTTATTCAGCAATTCTCGAGGACGCCAAATCAGCAGTCACCACGTCTCTATGTGACTCACAGTGACAGACAAAATCTTCGTGAGCGGATGGTACTTTGTTATTTGAACACCTCCCACCGCTTTCCAAACTTTTCGCATTACGTTTAACTTGGCTTGTTGAAGAATTCGAGTACTTGACATGTGATACACGTATTTTGGCCAACTGAATCGATGCGACCTCGTAATCTAAAATACTGATCTATCCTTCAGAATAAACCTGCCATTATTCAACCTGACACGAGAATCGGAACTAGAACACCCGTGCTCAAAGGCAGTCCCATACATCTCATTTTCAATGATCGCGTCAAACAACCAACAACACGCACTTACTTTCATTGATGATATGATATCAAGTACATGCAGAAGGTGAAATAGATTGGCAAATACCACACAGAATTTTATTGTCAATGATACGATATCGTCGGTAGTTAGTGTATTTTCTCTGAAGCAATTCCTTGAATATATGAACTTGTCAACACGCTCAATCAATTCAACCACAATCTGTGATTGGAAAGTTCGTGCACAGTCTTCCTGAAGCATCATCGTCATCACTTACATTTGAAAAAGACTAGTCTCATGCCTAACATACCAAGATTTCGTTCTCAAGAGATCCGGATATTTAAACTCTTTGACATTCAAAGGTATATATAATCTGTATAATTATAACGAGGAGAATGCTGCTTGGAGAAATTTATTCAATAATGGTTAGCACATTTTCGTTGATGGTGAGTTCATATATGATATTCCCACATCATTTTCTCGGGTTTGAATCACAGGAAAGGGTCTGGTGTAACGCATTTTACACATAGCACGATTGAGTGGAGTAATGCACTGCACTCGAGCGGCCATCAGTTGGGAAATACTAGAAGAGAAAAGGTAAGCTGTTGCACTTTATTAAGTAAAACAGCATGTATGCTTTCGAAATGATATGCTCGCTAATGTGGAGAACAGCTCCTCACAAAGCATGTTCCAACTCATATGATGCTTTTTCATTTCAGACTGCGCATTCAGAAATGGCATCCACCTCCCTTGGGAAATATCTACCACCACACAATTTATATTATTTAAAATAAGGTATCGCCGTTGTATTCATGAACTTGTTCTCATCAAGACAATCTGACAGTTCGGATTAGTCACCCTAAATACTTCGCATATAGATGCGATCACATACATGAAAATATAACAAAGTGATACAGCCATATGAGTCTCTATTTGTGTGTGTGAGCGTCTGTCGATACGTGCATTTCAAAAATCTGTTCAGTTCAATGCATGTTGTACTATAAAATATAGTCACTATAATGTGGATAGTATAAAACTAAACGCAGTATGAAAGCAACTGAGATTTAGGAGGATGTAATGTTCACCTGTGTATATTTTTGGAATGCCTAATTCTTAGGAGGTACATACATTCTCACACCGTCTTTCTGTTTCGTCATCATCTTCTACAAACGGATAGTCAACAGAGTGTGAGTTATCAAGTTGGCCAATTCATTGGACATGCAGTCAGTTTATGCATTTTCAGGCGACGTTTCACGCTGTTTGAGTTCGATTGTTTCATGATACGCAGTCAGTTGTACACTGATGAAATCTCCAAATGGATGACTCTACTCGAACCATCATGTGCTCACCGGTAATGATATTGTCCGCTGTAAACAATTATCAGAGAGTCATAATATGAATACGAGGATTATGATGTCACTTGACTCCCATTCTCCTGTCCGTGATTCGAATATTAAGCGCAGTTTTTTGGGTTTGTGTCGGCGTTGGTGGGTGGATGGTCTGAATTGTATGTGATGTTGCAGTTAGTGATTCCAGTAGTCTGTTGTTGTGAGTTAGTATGAGTTGCTTGTGTTGATAACGTTGAATATGGTAGACGACTTATGTAAGAGTATTTATACTATGAGTAACAGTATTATAACAGTCCCATCCAATGTTACAGTGTAGAATTTCAGCATTTGGTATATAATTCCATCTGAATTAATCGAATTGTATTATAAAGATAATATTATTATATCCTTTAATTCCTAGAGAATGTAGGGCTTTAGCCGCGGTTCTCCATTGCCTTTGGTTTTCTGCCAACTTTTTCACCCACTCAAAGTCTGCCCACATGCTTTCATTCCCTCTTCATATGACCTCCTCCAAGTCACCCTTGCACTGACGAAAAACTCGCCGCTTCCCTTTCGGGCTCCACTCGAGCAATGGCTTGTTTAGTGATGTCAATTGATGCTTTCCTCAGAGTATGGCCAGCCAGTCCGTCTCCATTTCCTTCTACCTATTTGTTCCACAATCGGTTCCTGCTGGTTGGTTTGCTCCCAGAGATCCCTGTTACTGATCTTTTCTGATCGGCCATCTGATCTTGAGTATTGAGGGAGACAACTGTTAATGAAAGTCCTTAGTTTCATCGAGATGCTCTTTTTGATGCGCCAAGTCTCTGGTGCGTAAAGTAGCACTGGTTGGCTTCACATTGGGGTTGAAAATCCGGATCTTATTTTTGATCCTGAGTGGGCTGTTGACCTCCACACAGACTTGAGAGTAATGAACGCTTGCCTTGCTTTTCCGATTCTGGCTTGATGTGTTCGTCAGTTTTGCCTGTAGTTAAAAGGATGCTTCCCTAGTTGGTAGGTGAAGGAGGTTGTTTTTTTCAGGTTTTCCCCATTTATGCTGGCTGATTGTTGTCTGTTGTTAATGCCCAGGAATCTTCGTCACCTCTGTTTTCTCTATGTTCACCTGTAGTCCTATCTTTGATGCTTCATCTAGCAGCTAGTTGCTTTTCACTTGTATATCTTCCAGTTTGTGAGAAATCAGACATACATCGTCAGCATAGTCCAGATCCTCTTAGTCTTTTGTGTGGGTCCATTTTATGCCTGCTTCTTCATTCCCGTTGTCTGCCTTATTATCCAATCAACTGCATTCAGGAAAATCATTGGCGATAGTAGACAGCCTTGCCTAACTCCCGTCCTCACTTCGAAGGCTTCCGTAAGTTTCCCATTGTAGATTACTTGGCATGCAGTATTGTCATTTAACTGTTGGATGAGATGTACAAATGTCGATGGCACCCTGAAGTAGCGAAGTAGTTCCCAAATGACCTCTCGATCGATGTTGTCGAAGGCCACTGCAAAGTCGATAATATTACGTGACTGTTAATGTCTGTCCATATTTGGTATATGCAGTGGCAGTGAGGTCTAATAATACAGAGAAAGCAAAAATATTTAATTTATAATGTTAGTAGCAAATATTGTTAGTGAGTTGAAATAGCGTTACCATATACTACAAATAAGAGATAATGATACAGCTGACTATTTTGCTAGCGACATAGTTATTCATAAGTTCCACGGTATAGATTATCTCACAAAACGCGGGTCACCTAAATATGGTATTGTTGAATCCCTATGCTTGTCAGTATTATTATTATTGTTTTTATTGCTCCCTTGGATTCCTAGTGGAACATAGGGCTTCAGCTGCACGTCTCCATTTGCTTCTCTCTTCCTTCTGCTGTACTTTTTGCCTGCATCCATGTTAGTCCATATTATTTTGATGTGAGTTAGTATGAGTCGCTCGTGTTGATAACGTTGAATATGGTAGGCGCCTTATGTAATAGGAACAATACTATTAGTAATAGTGTTATAACACTAAATTTTATTAAAATAGGGCGTCAATCTCACAGTTTAGAATTTGCGGTATTTGATATAAAATTGCATCTAAATTACTCGAGAGAGAAATCTGTAATTTCCAAATAGGAAGTGATGATTGCCTCGATTCTTTTGCTGGCAACATATTATTTCATAAGATCCACGGCTTACTTTATCTCACAAAACACAGCCTAGCTCAATCTGATATTGTTGAGTCCCTATGCTTGTTACTACGAGCATATAATATTTCGTATTGACTTCTATTTACTACAGATTAGATACAGCAAGTGGAGATTTGAGAAAAGAGGGGCGTTGAGGTTCAGTCAATATAGACTGACGCCGTTTCTCGCATGAGTTTGGATGTCCACTAACTTATGCAGTGACATCCTGACTACAATCGCCATGTTTACTGGCCAGTCACTTCAGATCACGTTTACGTCTAAAGAAGAAGTCAGGAGTCTGGCATTTTGAGTGATTCAACGTAAGAATATTTAGCTTAGACCACTCACTGATGACCGACAAAAAGTTGTTTAATTTGCATGAGTCTGACTGCGATTTGACAGGAATCCAGACGGTCAGATCATCAGCGTATTTGTCGAAGTTGATTTCATTAGATGCGGTAAGTCATGCAGAAAGAAAGAAAGAGGAAAAGGGAGAGAACAGCAACCTGTGTAACAGCAGCTTCAGTAAACAAGCGAGGCAGGGAAGGACTCACCTTACACTCAGCATGATGCATTCGATTTGAGAAATACAAATTCAACCAGTTAACATCTCAGGATTCTGTTTGTGTAGGGGAGAGCTTATTTAACAGTTCTCAAACCACAGGGAAAATTTATCAACTGGTCAATACACATCAAACATCGACGGTCAACTCTCAGACGACCTGAGAGGATAGAAGAGTTTCGATGATGGGCATCATATGTAAATGAAATGAAATACTTCTATCAATGACAGCATTCATTCAACTAGTTCGATGGAGACGTATGGGAATGATGCAACTTGCTATTCGCTATGGTATTGATATGTGGGACAGTCAAAATTCCATCAACTCTCATCAGTTGCGGTACTAATTAGATGTGAAACCTAACAAAATTCACATCTTCCTCTAGTCGCAAATTAAGCTGATTTCATTCTAATGAAATTCAACAAGAACATAATGTACAAACCCTATGAGTAGAGGCAAACATAATCAGGTAACTGTCAAAGAAGTGGTCAGCTGTCTGTCGATATGGATGGAAGACCATCGCATATCAAATGAAGACGACAAAGTCCTTAGTATTCTATCTACAGTCCATGAAGTTTAACAAGAAATTATTGGCTACCTGCACGAAACTCGATTCACTTACAGACAGCTACAGAATATATTCAAAAATATCACAGAATCCACAGAACAAGTGTAATGAGACAATCTACTGATTCATCTATCACATGAAAACACACAACATCACATGATCCAAATATCATGAACTTTCACTTAATACTACGGATGAAAGGTCACACGGAAACACAGATTTATTCAAAGCGGATAAGTTATGCACTAGTCACGTAAACACTTGATGACACCAGTATATATAACACCCACGTAAAAATGAACGCAAATTCAACTCAGTTCACCGAAGAGTACATGTGAATGCTGAGAATCAATGTCTGGAAACTGATGGCGATATCGCTCACGAGTATTTCCAATGCTCACATTCATTCAATCGTTATGTGGTGTGAATTTTGTTTTGTCATATTCACCGTACGTTTCCTTTTTACTGTTAGGAACACTGTTGCGCTGTATCATCATAATGACGCTGAGATGAAGTAGTTGTGTTGCAAGTTATATTCTGATTTTACAAATCAAATTACTGTTCAAAACGCTATGGAGCAATGAATATGAATAATGCTGAAGACAGTGTGTGAAATTGTGAATAAAACCCTGTTAAGACGATTGGTAATGACACTTCTACCACAGTGTCTAGAAAAATCGTGGTCGTAATGCAATAGACAAATATTAGTGAAGCTTCCAAAATGTGACGGACGCTGTCGAGCATTTCCTGACAGACGGAGGGATAATTTGTGCAGCACAAAATTTAGGGTAAATAACTCTCGCCGAATTATTGACGATCGTATTATTTTGCATGGTTAACAGTCGCTGTCACCTTTCATTATTTAGATCACTTGGGTCTGGACAACAGACACTACTAGTTGATACTGGTGATTTCAATCAGCTCGTAGAAACAACAGTCGCCATGTTAACTCACCAGGATCCATTGGTCTACCCATTATTTCGCCTTCGATTGATACAATTTCCCTTATGTCTTCGTTAGGCAAAATACGCTGTATTGTGACTTAAGAATATTAGAACATTCCAATGTTGCAATAAAATTCACGATATATAAGCGTATAATATGCTTTCTGGGTTGATAATTCTATGACTTAACTGTAGCAATTCAAATATCATCATAGCATAATCAGAACGGTTGGTATCAATGATTTCTTCAACTATTAGACCTATTGTTGATTTTAGAAATTCACCAACTTGTGAATTATCTAAATATTCAGCCATAGTATCAAAGCCGCTTTAAACGCCACTGAAAGTCTAGACTAACGAACTCTTAGGAACTAAAACATAATTTAAAATTACATAATTAAGGAAAAAGTGTTAGTTTGGATATTGTCAGTTTTTTTTTTGACGTTATACCAAAAAACGTTTATGGAGGCAGTCTAAACGAACTCATTCTGACCATGGGTTCACCAATATTCCTGGTTGTGGCAGATATATTCGTGGATAGATGGGAAAGCATAGTGATTGGAACGTTCAGCTTCACCCAAAAGTATGTTGGAGGTATGTGGACGACACATTTACTGTACTAAGTACACAGGATGTACATCGATTTTTGAACACATCAACTCAAACGTGGAGGCAGTTCAATTTACTTATGAATTGGATAGTCAAGAAGGAGAGCTTTCAATAACAGAGTGAAGCGTAACAAGGAAAGATTGGAAATCAAAGACTAGTGTTTACAGGAAACCCACACATTCAAACAGGTGTTTGGAATTCCGATCATCCCATCTTATGTCAGGGAAAAGCGGACTGGTTAAATGCTTAGGCAAAAGAGCACATAAACTAAGTAGTAGTAATAAGGTGAGCAACATGGAGGTTAGGCGTAGAGTTCTAGGTAAACAGGGGAAATCAATCGACGAAGTCGTGAAGCTACATCGACTGAGATGGTTAGGACATGTGTTACGTATGCCAAGTCATCGCCTCCCTCGACGAGCTATGTTAGCGGATATAGGGTCAGGCTGGAAAAAAGCTAGCGGCGGTCAAACAAAAACTTGGCATCAGTCAATGAAATCCACAACAGTTGGTCTTAGCCACGTAGGAAGGTGTAGACTTCCAGGCTGGGGTCCTCGGGACGGCAAAAATCTATGGTTGGAAACAATTGGTGACATGGCTCAAAATCGTTCTCAGTGGCGCAGATGCATCCACTCCCTGTGACTTATGATCTTCAATGAAATTGTTTTGTATTTCTTTATTACTCCTTTGTCTCACGCCTCTGCTCACTGTTTCTATTATGCTTTTCTTGTACTTTCTTCTCTTGCTTCGCGTGCTACACGGAATGTGGCGACTTGAACTTCCGCACATTTGTGCAAAGTTCTATGTCGAAAACAGACAGACAGTATCAAGGAAAATCTAAGATAAGAAGTGAGGCTTATAAAAGAAACTTTGAATTTTTATAATAACTCTGATAAATTAGTGAGAATGTATGTTGGGAAATGCAAAAATAAAATATATAATGTAAGTAGTGATAGCGATATTAATATAAATAATGATGATAATATTATTGACGACATGCATGGCGAATATTCTCAAGATAATGACAATACCAACAATAAGGGATCCAAATCATCAGATGGTGCCTTTTTCTTTCAGAAGATGCCATTTGCATCTTGACTAGAAATAAATACCACTACTCATATGATTCTCCTTAAAGTATGGTTTCACCACTGGATTGATGAACTTAATTTCATCAAGATCAATGCTGTTCATCATTTTGAGAATGTGAATATCACGGTCACTAACATCGTCAAATTTCATACTGAATTAATTACGACTACGTTTGCTATTGCTATGAAAGCCAAAACAACTACTACATATTTCGCAATGACCTTTGCAGTCACGACGTATTAGGTTATCCAAATCTTGATCTATCATTAGTAAAGATAAGGTAAAATCATGTCAGGTGAGCATCCAATGATATTTCACAAACCACATAATACTCAGATCAGTTCCAAGTTCAGAGATCAACGAAGTGTATAGGGAATTCAGTTTATGTTTATCGAAACCTACCTCACTCAACATTCTTCTTCTCATTTGGGTTACAATTATAACTGAGAAGAACAACGAATAACATGAAACAGTCTGTGAATGAGTTGAATCACGCATCTAGGAACACATGGATGTTGTCAGCGAATATATAAAATTCGAGAGGCAAACTAAAAGCCATTATGACAGTTATTTGAAACTTGATGCGGGCGTTTCGAAAAAACAGAATATACTGGTCAATGATAACTAACTTCAGTGTAAGTCGACTTCTATTTCTAGACACGAAGTGTTCAATTTGTCGACCTCCTTTTTGATGAAGATCTCCGTTTCAACAGTTGTACTGATAACTTTTGTTGTGCTACTTATTCATAGTGAATGACGCCTGTTGTAACATGTGATTCCCAGAAATCTAGGTACGTCAAGCTAGAGATTCAACGGAGTACTTCCATAGGCGGTTCATTTAATGGAGATGCATCCACAACGAACCTTCACTGTTTATATTGCTCAAATAACTGTCAACCATATTCGTACCATGTTGTAATGAGAAGATGAGTTGCGTTATGCTACTTCATGTTGAAAGTGACATGAATTCCTAGTGTATTACAGATTCTTCAGCAAGGAGGTGTACTGAATTTGAAGCATACTGATAAGCAAGTTCTCGATTCAGAACTATCTAGCCGCAGTGATTCATAAACCTTCCATTCTCCATCATTAGTCCTCCTCCAGTGACTAACTTGAAATCCATTTTTACTTCCGTAATCGGTGAAGGTTTTCAGATGTGCAAAAAAATAGATGCCAAGCAGACTGTGCCTCATATTCTATGTACATTTGTTTTCTTTTATTCTAGTTTGATAGTTAGACATAAGAAAATTGGTTATTTTGTCATGGAATTGAAATAAATTCACCCGGAATTAAACTCAATATGCAACATATACCAGTATGTACTATGACTTTATCAACAGAAGTAATTAATGCGTGTGTTTGAATACCACATTTGAGGTTCCCAATAGTGAGCTGCTCCGCATGTTCGAAATCACCGAGAAGCAGTACATGTATGGAAAGGAAAAATCAAGAACAGTCTTAGGAGAAATGAGACATAGAAACAAAATTTCTCAGTCTTGATATGAAAATGACTTGACATGTCACCTTGTTCTGTTCTTGTAGGATTCTCAAAACCCATGCGACAGTTGCATTCTCACTTTCGATCAAATAAAATAGACGGCTGAGCTACGTATAAAATCATACACAGAATATTTGTCAACAACACTGTAATACATTTTATATCAAATAATGCATGTTTGTGGCTACATGGGGTCGGACGCACCGTCAATGTGCTGAGTGAATAACTCTAGAAGACCAGTGCAAACGCCACCCACGATCAGTGATATACAACGAGTGAATGCTCATATGTGGAATAAAGACGTTAGAACAAAAAAATACTCATCAGAGAGTGAAGTTTAAATAAGCGGTGTATATCAGATACCCTTCAAGTACAAGAAGATAATTGCAAAAGATCGAATAGACTCTGTGTACACCGAGTCAATATCGATATAATAAACAATATTAGTAAGATTACTACTTATCAGTAGTAAGAATAGTTCGTTAATAATAACATGGTAGCTTCATTTATTTCGTTAGCTTCCTGTCGGCTGTTTACTGCCTCAACGATTTATCAGATTTATGCATAGAAAAATGTAAACATAACTGTAGATGTTACTTGAAAGTTTCGTTTCATTTACAGAGAAGCTTGAAGCATTAGAACATTTCAAATAACTTCATGGTGTCACTCATCAGAATCGAAGCAAATGTCGGTATCATTTTATCAGCAGTGTGATTTTTCAAAATTTTGATTACAGCTTGATTCCACACCATATTTTTGATACAAGTATGGAATTCTTAACATGTGATATCGGTAGCCCAAATTTGCGGGCCAACCATAGATATCAAGGGTGCGTCGGCAGGGGATCGAACCTTGAACCATGTGCATGGTTGGTGAGCGTCGTAACCACTATTCCACCGACGCACGATTGAATCCTCCTACCCTCAGTGTTAAAATTGAAACGCTTTCTACTGATGTGTAACCTGGACGTACAATTAGAGTTTGACAACTTTCTATGCCTCCAAACAGACAGGGCAGCTATGTCCAGTCCATTAATCCTTATAGTAGCAGACATTTTCATGTCCGATCTTCTTATTGTTGATTTATCGATGACACAGTCGTCGTACGCAACGATGAAAGTCATGCTCTCAACCTGCTCGGATTATTCAACGACGCACTTTCAAATACTAAATTGACTTTTGTGCATGAAACTGATGAGAAATTCCATTTTCTTGATGTAGCCATGCATCGCCTTGAAGACAGTTGTCTATCGAAATAATTTCACTGAAAGCTAACATAAAATGGTCATTATAGAGGTTAACTGTTTTTGTCCAAACAAGAATTAAATCCCAGGGGACAAAAAGTGCGTCTTCAGTTAATTCAATCTCAAAGGCGATAATGTTGCAGGAGTATTCAACAGAAGGCTGAATAACTCATAGACCAGAACGTATTCCATTTATCTAAATACATGTTGTTTGGTGCAATCAAAATTCGGCAGATAGCCTCGTCATGTTAACTGCAACCGTATAAACAGATTTATAAGTATGTGCGGGAGCGGGTATATCAAGATAGCAGAAAAATTGACACATCTTCGACATGTACCAAAATTTTGGCATCTCAAAGGAACAAACGTGTTCAATAGTGTCTTTGTCAGATATCATCTCATCAATATGGGTTATCAGGTAGACAACGCCAGACGCTTGAAACTATCAAGAGACAAGAAAGATCAACTTTCCTCAAATTCGCTCAAGCAGTGGCTATCGAACATCTGAAACCTGTTCTCTGTGCACAGAATGAAGCTGTTCCCCTTTTCTTTCCTTGTCCTGGTAACTAAAAGCCTTTATTCTCTCTCGCGTTTCACTAAGTAATCCTTGTTTTTGACTTCTCCTACCTTCATATAATGTCCTATATTTGTCACTTTTGTTTGCAATTTGAGGTTATCTCACCACATAGTTTCTCATTTTAATACTATCTCATCATCTTACTCAATTCTTGTCTTTCTTATAAAACGCCTTTGCCAACGCAGGCACACATTTACTCTTCAGCTATAAACTGTAGAAATACAACTTTCTAAGCACTGTTCACTCTGTTTGCAGTCCCCTGTCAAATGAAATCACGTAACATGCATAAGTATTTTAAAATTCTCCCGTACAAACATTTATTAATTTTCTTAGTCTGTGTGCAGCTGATAAGAAGCCAATGAAGCGAATGATTATTCTATCTTTTAATTATCAAAATGATGCTCTTGTTTTATTCAACTGTTATTATGATATCAAACAGACCTATGTATTATTGAGACATATTCCACCACAATGCCCTAACCCTTCTCTTCAATTAATTCCTGCCTTTTCGCCCATATTGGGATACTTACTTGCTAACTAATTGTGTGCAGTAGAATGATATGAGGCGAGAAAACACAAAACTTGTGCTGAAAATGTGTGTAGAGCCATACTATCAGGAATATTTACGCAACTTTCATATCTAATTTCTCTTAGCGCCTGTACCATTAAAGTATTTCTTCCAAAATCCGTGATATATGCCTTTCCACAGAGGTGAAATAATTAATTTCAAATTCAATCATGATGCCACCTGATCTTCAGTCTCTAATTATTTGAAAACCAAGGAGGTAAGTACAACGTTTACGTAAAAATAAATGTATTTACTCATCTTCATAGGAGATGAAAAGTCGACTTTCAAATATTCTTGTCTATAAAAGAATTGAGTGTTTAGAACTCCTGCTTCGTATACTCGAAATCTTTGAATTATTGTTTACTTTCATTCCTCATGTAGCATGATGAGTTTATTGTTGAGTCAAGAGCATTATTAGTATGCAGATTGTTCAAAGACATATTTCAGAAACCATAACTAGGAGAGTAGATATGCAAATACTCTGCATATATTTGACAATTCAGAAATATTTCATCAAAGCTGGCTATATTAATCTTATGACTGGTGTACAGATCAATGAATTCGTAGTCCTATGTAGACTGAATTCAATCATCAAGTAAAAATATTGCACTTAACCGCAAATCAGAGCTTAGATGTCTTCTAAGTCTCTCACAGAATAATTTCTCTCCACCGACCTGCTTAAATCACTGTACTAACAGAATTCTCGTCTTTCAAAATGCTCACACTCTTCTGAACTTCTAATTGTTCTAACTATGCAATTAAATTAAATGATCAATATATGAAGTCATTAGCATATTTGAATAGTTTCCCAATATACGCTATTCAATTCTTGAAAGAGTCGAAGAAAAAATGTACAGAATCGGTTTTCTCTTCAAAATGCTTTCATATGCCCAACAAAGCTAACACAAATGATATATTTCAGATTTTTGTAGAGACATGTAAATTGTGTCCAAAAAGACAATATTTTGAGACTAAATACACTGAAAATTTCTGTAATATATGTGAACACATTTTCTGACTATGTTAGTTAGTGATAGATTGATTGGAGTAGTAGTTCTTCATAAACATACTGACGCGATGTAAACATGCATGACGCAGCTCTGGAAGCCACATCGCTTCAGACAAAGTGAATTCTTAGTATGTAGGTAGGTAGGTAGGTAGGCGAACTTTTTTTCACGTTTCTCCATCCAGATCACCATGTCTAAATTGAATACTTTTTGTCTCCGAATGAAAATTGAGTTGATTTTTGACATCGTCTGACTGTGTAATCTAGAAATAATTGATTTGATTTTATATTTTTAATTGGATTTAGTTCGTTTAGAATCTACCTGAAGAATCCCTCACGTGCATATTTTCTAATATTGGAAGTTATCTATTTGATATGTCGCTGTGTTGCGTAGTAAACAAACTACTGTAAAGGCAAAACAATTTCTGTCTGTCCACCAAAGTGTGTATGGATTTACAATTACATTGTTCACCGCATAATAACCGATAAATGGATCCTCTCATAAATTGTCTTTTTCTGTTCTCCCTCACTGTCACTTTGTGTTGATAAGGATCAAGATACGTCAGCGTTTCCGATTGTTCTCAAGATACCGTTTACGAGTTGGTGTAGATCTGATTCCCTATGGAAAGTAATACATGAGAGATGCATCAACAGTTTCCCAGTTTGAAGTTTATTGCTCCTTTTACCTTCGACATTGGTGGTACAGTGGTAATGAGACTCGCTGACTCCAAGTTAAGGGAATAGCCGTTCATTTATTCTGTCACCTAAATCTGACCATCATACAGCACTGACTGATTTGAAAATTTTCAGAACGGTCAGCAGTGTGTGTCCCATAATTACATTAAAATATTATTTACAAGTTTAAAAAACCCTGTATGATCAATCGTTTGTCATTTATTCGATGGTATGCTCTCAGTACAATACATAACACTCATTTCACAGAACGTATAGACTGATCTCTACATCTACATGATAGTGTTATCTTTTGATGAAAATTCTTCAGCACATATGTTTTCTAACCCTGACGCGTTATGGATTCATGACACATTCAAATCTAACTCAAACCGATGTCGATTTCTTGTAGGAAGATATTCATTATATTATTATTATTTCCTTGAATTTCGAGTGGAACATAGGGCGTCAACAACACATCTCCACTTTGTTGTATTCTCCGCCATCCTCTTAAGCTAGGCCAATGATCCGCTAACCTCCCTTGCTCTCACGATCTCCTCCATGCGACCCTAGGAGGACCCACTCATTTTTTGCCATTTGGATCCCACTCGAGGGCCTCGGGTGTAACTAATGCATAACTAATCAGAATTTTGAACAAGTGAATCAAAATTAAAAGAACGGTGGTGGAGAAAGACGAGAGGTATAATGCTCGCTGACCACGCATGTGATCCGGGATTCGATCCCCAGCCTCCGACACACTCCTGCGTTACGTCGCTAAGCCATTAATAGGACTGGTAGAAAGTGAAGGTTTAACGTGAGAATATCAACACCATCCCGTAAAATATACACTTCTGCCACCGAAACTTCAAGCATATAGCTTGAATCACCACGTTTCACTGGGAAATTCAGGAACAAAAGGAGAAGTGACGACAATTACACGGTAACCATACTTCATGTTAACCAAAAGCGGGTCACAGTAATTCATATACTTCAATGTTCTAAGTTAAGTCTTGTCCTTATATACCTACATTTCTTCAATTCTTGTCATAACCTGATTATCAGGACTGGATATTGAATACAATATCAACCCCTCACGAATCAATGATTATCATATCCACCTTCACTTGTCCTCTAATTGTATACTGCAGATATTCGAGGCAAATATATGCAATCCCGTCATCCAAAAAGACAGCGCATCATGTTTCGCAGTGGAACCTTTTACGACAATTTTATTGAAAGGCAAATCTTTCCATTATCTTGAGGTCCTCTTTGAAATGACTCACGTTAATGATACTTAGTGACTACCTGAGGACAGCGAAGCGCCGATTGCATTGAGGCCCTTGGTGGATTTAATCTCACTTAACAGAAAGTGCTCATTCATGCATAGAAAGAAGAACAGATAGTTCAGAGAATAGTCTGTTTTTAGTGATTTGGCTTCCCTAAGCAGCACAATAGCCATTTAATACAAATAATTTACTATGTGAGTCAGACAGCACGGTCTATGGAACACCTGCAACAATTTCAGAGCAAATAACTTTTTTGGAGTGCCATTCAAGACTGTAATGCTCGAAACAACCATCCTCTTTGGTTCAGTAATAATATTGATGCGTGCTTAGTTATAAGCTAAGCATGACATTCTGCTTTGTATATAAAATTTCCTAAATGATAACATCCAATTTCCGATGTGATTAACAATGAAGCACGTTAGGCAGGATGACTAGTAAGAAATCTGTTCGTAATGAATTCGTTCGGTTTTAGGATTAGTTGTCTCTCTCATCTAAGTCATCTTCCGTACTTGGATATTGAGGTACATGAAATGACTTGAAAATAAATCTTCTTTGATAGTCCTAGTAGAGTTAGTTTCCACATCATCATATTAATGAGTTGTAATTTCACGCTATTGAATTCAAAGAATTTGTATAAGCGGAGAACAAACATACATGACTGAAGGGCTGTTATTCGTTTGTTTGTTTGTTAACATGCTGGAGACAACACAAAACATCTGAACGAAAGTGACGCTCATACATACGCTAGTGTTTTGAAGAATTCACTGACATACACAGTGACAGCATACAATAACAACGCGTCTGACAAAATCATTTAAAGCCTATAGTGAATAACCTGATCATTCACTGACAGATGAGTAGGCGGAATAAGTCTTTAGGAAATTCAACAAATTTGTCAATAATTACCGTTAAAGTGTCACATTTGCATACAAAAATTGTCTATGCCTGAAACTGCAGGTTCTTGTACAACAAGTAGCAAGACAACCAATTGAATACAGAAGGAATATTCTTGGTTAAATTAATACTGCCACTAAAATATCGGGGAACACTACCAATGCTACAAATAATAATCAACAACAAACGTGTTCTTCAGACAACTGTTAGCTGAAAATGAACGACTTCGGAGAGATGGAGTGATGGGAGGAATCTCATTGAAGAGAAAATGGAGAACATTACGAAACAATACAGATGGTGTGAAATAAATAAAAATGGATCACAGTACGAAAGAATTGCAGAGTCAGATTTTATGTTACACCGAGAATCAGCATTCTGATGATTCGAAAATGCTAACATCACTTATATTGCTTCTATGAACATAGCCATACCAACGTTCCGACGAATTTCAACAGTGAATGCAATACTTCTGAAATCATGCATAGTGTGGTTAGAGCTGACTGCTAGCCAAATTGGTAGACAGCAATTTACGTAAATGTTTACGTCTCTAATATTGTTCGTGAGAAGAATAAGAATAAAGACTGATTCGACAACCAACTACAGCAGACTTTTCGTAGGAGCATACAGTTAACATAGAGATTATCTGACATTCAACTAACAGCCAAAAAGAGATGAAAGATCAGCTTTGATTAAGAAACAACTATTCAAAAGACTGTTTTTCAGCTAACGATAATCTATAATAATGTACAAGAAAATCTATAAATATGTGTTGCTTTCCTTAATAAATGATCGGTTGTCTGGCTCTTGTCTTCTGATGTTACAACAGTACTTCTCATTTCGACGATACATCATCTTCCACTGGAATATATCTAGCAACACAACTACTACTTATGACACTCTCAGCGTCATCATGACAACACAGCGCATCAATGTTCCTGAAAGTACATGAAAACCTACGGTGAATAAGAAAAAACAAATTTCACACCACATCACGATTGAATGAATGTGCACATTGGAAATACTCGTGAGCGATATCACCATCACTTTCCAGACATTGATTCTCAGCATTCACATGTACTCTTCGGTGAACTGAGTTGAATTTGCGTTCATTTTTACGTGGGTGTTATATATACTGGTGTCATCAAGTGTTTACGTGACTAGCGCATAACTTATCCGCTTTGAATAAATCTGTGTTTCCATGTGACCTTTCATGCGTAGGTATTAATTGAAAGTTCATGATATCTGCATCATGTGATGTTGTGTGTTTTCATGTGATAGGTGAATCAGTAGATTGTCTCATTACACTTGTTCTGTGGATTCTGTGATATTTTTGAATATATTCTGTAGCTGTCTGTAAGTGAATCGAGTTTCGTGCAGGTAGCCAATAATTTCTTGGTAAACTTCATGAACTGTAGATAGAATACTAAGGACTTTGTCGTCTTCGTTTGATATGCGATGGTCTTCCATCCATATCCACAGACAGCTGACTACTTCTTTGACAGTTACCTGATTATGTTTGCCTCTACTCATAGGGCTTATATATTATGTTCTTGTTAAATTTCATTAGAATGAAATCAGGTTTATTTGCGACTAGAGGAAGATGTGAATTTTGTTAGGTTTCACATCTAATTAGTACCGCAACTGATGAGAGTTGATGGAATTTTGACTGTCCCACATATCAATACCATAGCGAATAGCAAGTTGCATCATTCCCATACGTCTCCATCGAACTAGTTGAATGAATGCTGTCATTGATAGAAGTATATCATTTCATTTACATATGATGCCCATCATCGAAACTCTTCTATCCTCTCAGGTCGTCTGAGAGTTGACCGTCGATGTTTGATGTGTATTGACCAGTTGATAAATTTTCCCTGTGGTTTGAGAACTGTTAAATAAGCTCTCCCTAACACAGACAGAATCCTGAGATGTTAACTGGTTGAATTTGTATTTCTCAAATCGAATGCATAATGCTGAGTATAAGGGTGAATTTCTCTTGCGTTGCTTGCTTCCTGAAACTAGTGTTCCTCAGAGTGCTGTTCTCTTCCTTTTTCCGCTTATTTTTTTCCTGCATGACTGACCATATACTAATGAAATCAAGTTCGTCAAATTCGCTGATGATCTGACCGACTCGCTTCCTGTCAAGTCACAGTCAGACTATTGCAACCTCAATAGATGTTTGTCGGCCATCAGTCAGTGGTCTAAGCTAAATGTTCTCACGTTAAATCACTCAAAATGCCAGACTCCTGACTTCTTCTTTAGATGTTAACGTGATCTGCAGTGACCGGTCAGTAAACATGATGACTGTATCCAGCATATCACCACATAACTTAATGGACATCCGAACGCATGCGAGAAATGGCGTCAGTCTATGCTGACTGATCAATAAGGCTCCTCTCTTCTCAACTCTCCTCTTACTGTATCTCATCTGGTGTTAACAGAAGTCAATACAAAAGATTATATGCTCGTACTAGCAAGCATAGGGACTCAACAATCCCCTATTTGGCTAGCCTGTGTATTGTGAGATAATGTAAACCGTGAAATTTATTAATTATTAAGTTGCTAGCAAAATAATCGGCTCTATTATTATCTCCTATTTGTAATGTATGGTAACGCTATTTCAGCTCACTGACAATCTTTGCCACTAAAGTTATAAATTAAATATTTCAGCTTTCTCTGTATGTATTAGACCTCACTTCCACTGCATATACCAAATATGGACAGCTATTTACGGTCCAGTAATACTATCTTTATAATACAATTCAATTAATTTAGATGCAATTTTATACTAAATGCTGAAAATTATGCACTGTAACATTGACGCTCTATTTGAATAAGCCAAAGTATTCTAATACTACTACTCATAGTATTCTCACTATTAAATAAGGCGTCTACTATATTCAACGTTATCAACAAACCCGACTAATACTGACTCACATCAACAGCGCGTAAAACTCAGACAACCCACATTCACAGAACAACACCAACGACGACACAAACCCAAACAACTGAGCTTAGTATTCGAATCACGGACAGGAGAATAGGAGTCAAGTGACATCATAATCCTCGTATTCATATTATGACTCTCTGATAATTGTTTACCGCGGACAATATCATTACCGGTGAGCACATGATGGTTCGAGTAGAGTCATTCATTTGGAGATTTCATCAGTGTACAACTGACTGCGTATCATGAAATAATTGAACTCAAACAGCGTGAAACTTCGTCTCAAAATGCATAAACTGACTGCATGTCCGATGAATTCGCCAACTTGATAACTCACACTCTGTTGAATATCCGTTTGTAGAAGATGACGACGAAACAGAAAAACGGTGTGAGAATGCATGTACCTCCTAAGAATTAGGCATTCCAAAAAAATATACACAGGCAAACATTACATCCTCCTAAATCTCACTTACTTTCACACTGAGTTTCTTTGCATATTCAAAAAACATAATAGTGACTACATTTTATAGGACAACATGCATTCAGATGAACAGGTTTTGGAAATGCACGTATCGAGAGACGCGCACACACAAATAGAGACTCATATTCGCCCTATCGCTTAATGATATGAATGTTATATTTTCATGTGTGTGATAGCATCTATATGCGAAGTATTTAGGGTGACTAATCCGAAATGTCAGATTGTCTTGATGAGATCAATTTCATAAATACAACAGCGATACCTTATTTTAAATAATATAAATTGTGTGGTGGTAGATATTTCCAGTGAATGTGAATGTCATTTCTCAATGCGCAGTCTCAAATGAAAGGGCATCATTCGAGTTGGAACATGCTTTGTGAGGAGCTGTTCTCCACATGAGCGAGCATATCATTTCGAAAGCATACATGCTGTATTACTAAACGAAGTGCAATAGGTTACCTTATCACTTCTAGTATTTCCCAACTGATGGTTGCTCGAGTGCAGTGCATTACTCCACTCAATCGTGCTATGTGTAAAATGCGTTACACCAGACCCTTTCCTGTGATTCAAACTCGAGAAAATGGTGTTGAAATATCATATGTGAACTCAGCATGAACGAAACTGAGCTAATCGTTATTCAATAACTGTTTCCAAGCAGTGTTTAATATAATTTATACAGATTATATATCCCTTTGAAGGAAGAAACGGTCAAAATATACGAACTCTTGAGACAGAAATCTTGGTATGTTAGGCATGAGACTAGTCTTTGTCAGATGTAAGCAATGATGATGATGCTTTGAGAGGACTGTGCACGAACTACCAATTCACATATTGTGGTTGAAGTGATTGAGCGTGTTGACACAACACCAACTACCAGCGACATCGCAGCATAGTGATATTTGCCGACATACATTACCTTCTGCGTGTACTTGAATTCAGATCATCGATGGAAGTAAGTGCGTGTTGCTGGTTGTTTGACGTGATCATTGAAAATGAAATTTATGAGACTCCCTATGAGCACGGGTGTTCTAGTTCCGATACTCGTTTCAGGTTGAATAATGGCAGGTTTAGTAAGGCAGATACATCAGTAGTTGAGATTAAGAGGCTGCAGCGATTCGGATGGTCACATAGCAAGTCCTGAAATTCTTCGATGACCCGGGTGAGACGTAGTGCGGCAAGTTTGGAAAGCGGTAGCAGGTGTTCAAATAACAAAGTTCCATCCACTCACGAAGATTTTGTTCGTTGCTGTAAGTCACATAGAGGCGTGATGACTGCTCGTTTTGAGTGCCCGAGAAGGCTATTACCAAAGGGTGAAGACTTCTACTGGAGCAATTCGAAATCGTTGTCAGTGATGCCACACATTCATTGAATGATCAGTATTCTTCAAGTGATTATTCTGTTTCTCGTACCTTTCCGCTCAGTATTCTTTCTTTGAGGCTTTTCTTTGCCTCTTCCTTAACACGAACATTGTGAAATGTTGAAGGTCGAACTGAGAATTTTCGTATACAATAGTCGGTTAGGAAGGAAAATAAAAATCATGAAATGGTGTGGTCGGATTCCTATTCGATACACACACTGATTCATTTAACATTTCAACCGCCATTCAGGATTGCCCGAAACTTCACTGTTGCCAGTTGTACCTTGACATGCAAAACGGCCAGATTCGGTCAACTGTGCGTCGGTGGCACAGTGGTTAGGACTCTCACCGACCATGCACATGATCCGGGGTTCGAGCCCGCACCGACGCACACCTGGTATCTATGGTCGGCCTGCAAAATTTGGGCTACCGATATCCATGCTGAAAATTCCATACTTGTACCGAAAATACAGTGTGGAATCAAGCTGTAAATCAAAAATCAAAAATAATCAAAAAAATATAATAAACAGCTATGATTGTGGAAAACTGTCAGTTTCAGACTATAGTTTCTGATTTCCATGGGTTGTGAACAATACCGAAGAACTAACATTAGGCAAACAACAAAATGACATGCTAGTCAATGCTTTATTTGCAGCTACTTGTGCAGTAGACTTACAGTTAAAACTGCAAAATAGAGATAATAATGCTGACGTAATTTGTTGCAGAGCGGTACACGACTAGCGGTTGTGATTCATTCGAACAAGTATCCTCAATTTCGTGCATCACATTCCCCCACTGAAAAACAGCCTTGCATATGGCAAATAGAAAGAGTGATGGTAGGCCCTTCAACTGTACGAGGACAGCGAGAAACCATTTACAGTAGCCTTATGTAGTTGTAGAAGAGCACTAAATCAAGTGGACAATGAATCACTTACTCATCGTCAAATCCTTACATTATTAACTTCACAGATCATTCCAACTACAATATTCTGATGTCAAGAGGATTTTGTATATTCCGCATTCGCGGGCTAGAGAAATTTCACAAGGATTATGACACACTAAAACTGTGGTGAGAGCAGCCTGCTAGATAATTGGATGACATTATTCTACGTCAATGTCAAAAGAGGTTTCCACAGAGAGAACATTGAAGTTTTCAAAAACATTTTACAAATCAAATTACTACTCAAAACTCTCTTGAGCAATGAATACGAATAATGCTGAAGACAGCGCGTGAAATTGTGAATATAACTCAGTTAAGTCAATTGGTACTGATAAGCTGATAATCTCATACCAAAATGTGTAAAAAATTGTGATTTGAATGCGATAAGCAGACATTAGTGAAGCTTCCGAAATGTGACGGACACTGTCGAGTATTCCCTGATAGACGGAAAGATAATTTGAGTAGGTGAATTTGCACAGCACACAATGTAGAGTAAATAATTCCCAAGATCAAAATCTCAAATGCATACATATGCAGAAGACAAACGTGGCAGTTTTCAGAAAGTGTCTAAGTAAATTCAGAATGCCTTAAAAGCCACATACTAGAAGTCTACTGGATGTGAAAATATGCGATGAAGTATCCAGCATTCCTTCTACGCTTTGTGAAGTTAACGAAGAAACTGAAAATCGTCTATACAAGACCTGAGTCACTCACACAAAGCTATAGAATATGTTCGAAAATATCAAAGAAACCGTTTAACAATTGAAATGAGATAATCACATGATACACTATTCACATGATACTACACAACATCAAATGATGCAGAAATCACGAATCCTCGAATAATACCTACGCACTAAAGGTTACACACAACACGGATTAGTTCAAATTGGATGACTAGTGCACTAGTCACGTACACGCTTGATGACACCAGTATATATAACGCCCGCAAAAACGTGAACGAAAATTCAACACAATTCTTTGAAGTATTCACCTATTAGTTCGGGTATGGAGGGGAAGCTGCCAGCTGTGTTACTCACCCTCGTCCTTCTGCTACACATTACTGGTAAGTGACACTTCTTTCAAATCTCTGGCTAATCAGCCATCTCTTGTGTACACATTCACAAATGATCACAATATCACTTCACTCAACTGAACTACTTGTATTCCTCTACATCCAATCTTCACCTCATCCAACCACCACCACAAACATCATCTCACTCACTCACTCAATGAATCACTGAATAACTCTCACACACACTCCCACACGCACATACACACATAAGCAGACAATTCGTAATTTTGTGTCTATCTCTCCCTTCCATCTTCTACATTTCAGCTGATGCTCAAGGCTGTTCGGCTGAGGGCGAACCATGCATAACTTCACGGGACTGCTGTTGGCGGGCAAAGTGCAGAAATACCAATGGAAAGGGTTTTATATGTGTTGAATGTTATGAAGCCAGGTTTTACTGTAAGAGTAATGAACAGTGTTGTACTGATCGATGTGTCAATGGTCAATGTTCAAACAAATTGCAGTGATGATATGACCACTTGACATGTCTAGTAACCTGTCGAGCATTAATTAACTTCAGACACTTTTGATGTTCCAACTGTTCGAATATAAATAATAATATTCTATCAGTGTCATCCTGTGTCTTCTTGATGTGTTGTGATGTTTTGCTTTGAGATGTCGAGGTAATGTTTACGTGCACTTGTAGGAATTGTGATGACGCTGAGAGTGTCATAATTATACGTTTTGTTAACAGTTATTTTGTGATGGAAGATGTGTTTTTATTGAGAAGTAATGTGAGCGACTGTGAAATTATAACATTTAGTGTAAATATTTGTCGAAGCGTCAGTAACTGCGTGATATTGGAGTTAATATCAGTGTCATTGATAGTTTCGTGGGAGAAGAACACTGTGCGACAGCACAATTGAAAAAGTAAAAATTCCATCTCTTTTTCATGTTACTAATTTTCTGATTCACCAGTCTTCATTTCATATTTTCCATATTGATGTGTAATGACAGGGTGATCAGATCATCGAACTCAGTGAAAATGTCCACATCAATTCTAAATAACTTTCATCGACGTTTGTGACTGAGTGATTAACATGATATGGGATAGAGAACATAAGTATAATTGTCATAATTATAATTTGTGTTGACCGCTACTTTGCCTTAGGAGATGAATATATGTAGGTGTTTTATTTTCGAAATAATAAACATTATGAATGTCAGTAAGCATATCATGTTACTGGTAACATTAGTGGTTCTAGTTGTTTTGAAGTAGAATAAGGCGATTCGACAACATAATAAAGTGACTGAAAATTCAATCTCTCTCCGGAATTTCTATTCTGATTTATGAGTCCTGGTTTCCTGCTTTATGTATTGTTTGATAAAGAAGTCGTGATGAAATATCACTCATGTGGTTGATGGTGATAATTATCTGCTCATCTTTTGATGTCTAGCCTCACTTTGTTTACATCTGTTTATATTTCTGGGCGTTTGCACGGTGGAGAAAAGTGAGAATTTCAGACTTCAGATTGGTGACCCTACAAAGGGAAGGCAATTAAAGTGCTACAGAAACTTCGTCGCACAAAAATATGCAAGATATATGAAAACATGTTTTTTTTGCTTGAACAGTATAGGCGAAATGACGCAGCAGGCGGCTGAAAGCCTTCGGGAATGCATTTCACCCCTATATCTTCTCTCAGTAAAAGCAGAATGAAGAATGGTGAAGTTGAGTGTTCGTACAATTTACGAGGCTGTTCAGACTGCCAATGTTTCCAAAGAAATGAGAGATATGGTGTAGAAGTGCTCACAAGGGTAAATGGGAGGGATATGCACTCTCCAGATTGTCAGCTGAAGAGTTACTAATCTCCTGCGGTCTGGTCACTCATATGACAACCACGAGCACACTGAGGCAGTGAGTGACTATCCTGATGTCAACAGTTGCAGCGAAAGACATCATGCAGTGGGAACAAATTTCATCCAGGATTAAAGCAGCAAGGTTTATTACAAATGGAGGGAATGCCACAACTATCCACTGCTAATCTCCTATACACCACTCCCTAAGAAGAGGAAAAGTAAGATTTCTATAGACAACTGCAAACAGCAGGTGATAACATCCAAAATGTCGACCACAAATTCGATATCAGTGACAGAGGATCTGGGAACAGGCAGGAGGTGAAGAGGATAAATCATGGTAAAACAGGCCATTGCTTGGTAATTGAATGACTGTGAAAAATTCTTCACAGCTTCTGCTGCCTCTATGATATATTAATAGAAGTTAGCACGTAAAAGCACACGGATATGCGCAGGGAACCATAGATTTAAATGTATGAACACTCCAGAAACAAGATTTACTTCATCACGATCTAAAGAAAATAGACGCGTAAGCAGCTGAACATAGTTTATGAATTGGAGAATATGTAGGCTAAGACCAACATCTAGTCAAATGAACACTTGTAATTAAGCAAGGGTTTTTCATACAGCCTTTTGATAGACCTGAATCCTGTCTTTTCACCAAGAAGATGAAAGTCGAATCTTCAAAATATAACTTCAGTGCCCCCATCAAAGCAAAGCTGGAGACACTTCATGCCGTCATTGAGGAAACCTGCTTGGAAAAGCATTGATAACATATAAAAGTGATGTTCAAGGACATGTGTCCAACTGTTCTACGAAAATTAAAAACGCGTTACCAACAGTGGCATCGACGGACATCTGAAAATTAGGAGAAGAGAGGATGGTGGCGCAATGGAAGATGAACCAATGCAAAAGTGGATGACAAAAGGAGAAGCTGAGTTCTATGTGTACTGCACTGAAAGAAGAAGAGAAGAAGAGTGTCAGGAAAGACAAGCAGACAACTCTGCGACACACTGTCAATTGAAGCAGAAAAGGCTGCAGGCTCGATACCTGTATGGTTCTACTCAACAACGATTAAATCAAAGACCTGAAATTGACTATATGGTGACATCAGACCGTAATATTGGCAACATAATTAACTAGGCACAAACCAAGGACTATAGAAAATCTCAATACCTACACTCCAACTGTAAGAATAACCTGAGAACAAAGTAGAATCATTCCAAAGAAGTGGGAGAAGAACTCTGTACACGAGAATCACAAACCAAAGCGTTTCGCTGATAGTGCAATGTGAGAATGACATTGGCTTGCTCAAACAAAACCACATCTAAAAAGAAAATACTATCAGTATGTTGCGCAACGAAAATTAGAATGAATAGAATTAGATATCAACCAAGTACAAGGACAACCTCGCCTAAATTACTAGCTCGCTAGTTTTCTTGCCAGTCCCGAGCCCGGATAAAGAGGGAGGGTTGGAGCGTGGTGCTAGCAACTCCACCCCTGTAAAACAACCAAATCGCTACAGAAACTTCAACGAATAAATATATTAAAAATTCTAAAAACATAAGCAACTGCCTTACTTTTCGCTGGAATCAGGGAAGTGAAATGACGCAGGCTGGTGAAAGCCTTCGGGAAGCCAGTCAGCCGATGTGCCTTCTTTCGATGAAAGCAAAAGTAAGGATGGGCACCTGGAATGTTCGTACAATGTAGGAAAGTGGAAAGGTTGCCCAGACAGCCGCTGAAATGAGACGGTACAGAATAGAAGTGTTGGGAATCTGCGAAAGCAGATGGAACGGAACTGGAAGGTGCCAACTACCTACTGGAGAGACAGTAATCTTTTCCGGCCACCCAGAGGACAACCACGAGCACACCGAGGGAGTGGCCATCATGATGTCACCAACACCAACCAAAGCTCTCATGCAGTGGGAACCAATCTCCTCCAGGATAATCACAGCCAGGTTCAACTCAAAAGGAAGGAAAGTTACAGTCATTCAATGCTATGCGCCTACAAACGTCTCAGAACAAGAGAAGAAGGAGGTGTTCTACAGACAACAACAAGCAATAATGGACAACGTTCCAAATGGCGATATCAAAATCCTGATGGGCGACATGAATGCGAAGCTGGGAGGAGACAACACAAGAAGAGAACTCACTATGAATCGTGAGGCCCTCGGCGAAATGAACGACAATAGTGAACTCTTCTCAGACTTCTGCGCCTTCAATGATTTGGTGATTGGTGGTAGTGTGTTCAAACATAAGGATATACACAAGACGACATGGATTTCACCAGATGGAAACACCAAGAATCAAATAGACTTCATCTCGATTTCAAGAAAGAGGAGACGGAGCCTACTGGACACAAGGTCAAGGAGCGGAGCAGATGTCGGTTATATATATATATATATATATAAAAACAGATTAAACAATGGGCGGATCACTTCAAAGGACTTTTCAACCGACCATCACCCGCAACCAGTCCGGAAATACCAACGACAGCGCACACAAAACTGCAAGTTGAAACCAATCCTACAACGAGAGCTGAAGTCCTGAACGCAATCCAGCTTCTGAAATCTGGAAAAACAGCCGGACCAGATGGAATACCCTATGAAGCACTGAAAGCAGACCCAGAGACGACAGCAGACATACTGACTCCATTATTGCAAAAGATCTGGAAGGAGGGAAAGGTGCCTACTGACTGGAGGAAAGGTTACCTCGTGAAACTACCAGAGAAGGGAGACTTGCGCCTCACTCTGCAAGAACTGGCGAGGAATCATGCTCCTATCGACGCCAAGTAAAATCCTGAGTCCCATCATCCTGGAGAGAATAAAAGACGAACTGGAGACAGAACTCCGACCATAACAAGCTGGATTCAGGAAAAGAAAATCATGTGCTGACCAAATTGCAACTCTACGCATCATCATCGATCAAAGCATGGAATTGCAACCAAACCTCCACCTTAACTTCACAGACTTCGAGATCTTCAACAGCGTTGACCGCGAAATAATTTGGAAACTACTCGAGTACTACGGCGTACCCCAAATATTCATCAACCTTATTCAACAGCTGTACGACGACGGCACATGCCAAGTCATCCACAATGGAAAACTCAGCCACGCCTCGCGTTTAGAGTAAACACAAGGGTCAAACAAGGGTACTTGTTATTACCAATGATATTCCTAATTATGGTGGACTGACTGGATTATGCGTCAGACAGCAAGTAGGAAACGAGAAGACAGGGATATCCTGGACCGGTGTGAAGAACCTATAAGGCATGGATTTCGCGTGTGGATAACTTATGTTTGATGTCACACAAAATCGAAAACTTACAAGCGAAAACCGACAAACTTGTCGAAGAAGCAGCAAAGGCAAGACTCCAAGTGAACACAGACAAGACGGAGGTTATGAAAATAACCAACCAACAACAACAACAGCAACATCCATTGCCAATCACCATCAACGGGAGGGATTTGAAAACGGTCACTTCATTCACTTGTCATCTATGGAGCATTGTCTCAACTATAGGAAGTCGGAACCGACGAGGATGTGAAGTTGAGCGAGAATCAGGAAGGCGAGAAACACATTCATCAATCTAAAATCAATCTGGAAATCTTCGTCACTCAGCCAGCATCAACAACAAAATTCGGTTGGATTTTCAATACAAACGTCAAATCAGTCAGTTCTTCTATACGGATCAGAAACTTGGCGAGCGGGTCACAAAGAATATTTCCAACAGCCATTTGCATACATTTATCAACAACTGTCTTCGCTCTATACTGAAGGTCAGATGGCCGAGCCGGAAGGAATCACCAACAAGAAACTATGGCCAAAAACAAACAAAGAAAGAACCAATCGCCAACCGACAAATATGCAGGAGAAAGTGGAGATGGATTGGACACTCGCTGAGGAGGCAACCGCTGGATGACATCGCGCAGGTGAAAAGTATAGCAGAAGACAGAAGCAAGTAGAGACGTGCAGTTGAATCCCTATGTTCCACTAGGAACCCAAGGGAGCAATAATAATAATAAGTACAAGGACAAATAATAATGGCGAAGTCAACATTGGATAGTCACTTGTCAAAATAATGATACACAGTCTATGAGAAAGATGTATAATAATTTCAAAGTTACTTGAAATACCCAAATAATTATAAATGTCGTGGCTGCTTCGCTCTGGAAAGACTCCTCAAACAAGTATTCGGGTAAACTGTCTGTATTTCGTATCGCATCTTCACAAATAATGCATGTCGTCAATACAACTTTATTTAAATGAGAGTACTTGTAGGCGCATCACAGTTTTACGATTACTTAAAATATACCGGATTATCGGGCTACAAACCTTGGGTTGTATATAAAGTGTACACTACTCACGTGTGTGTGAATTATGCAGCCATCGTTGATTTGTTCTTAGAGTTCTTCGATGATAATCCTTTCTCAATATCTTATCGTCCGTATAGATTTAGCGAAATCTAATTTTGATTAATATGTGCACTGACCCGTTTCAAACGCTTTTCATCAGCGTGCACGCATATTTTCGAGCATTATTCATGGACGATTTGGCCATCGGTGTAAAATTAGCAAACAACTGACGCATAAGTGCGACGATTTAAATCTCCATTCATCACATTGACAGCTTCGTAGTCAGTACCTAAAGCCCACAAACCGAATATAACAAATTGAAAAACCCACGTGTTTCACAAGACATTATTTTAACCAATGAATTTATTCTCAAATCACCAAGCATGCACAAATGTTTATATCACAATCAGAAGAGATTGCTATTTGCTCATTAATGTGAGACTGAAATGCCTTCAGTGACATTAGGATAAGTTCCATTAAACACATTCTCTCTTCCAGCTTCTGCATCCGACCGCACTACGCACTTGCCATACACGCATGTGCGTAAACAGCAATCCTCATTTCTTGTGCAACTACTAGCAGTGGGGACACAACCTGCACAGAAATAATTTACACAAGTATAAGGCGAACAGCACTCCTCTGATCGTTCACAACGCTGCCCATAATCCTTGCAACCAACTTTTGCGCCTAAACAAGAAACATAATGACTGAATTATGCAAGTTATTATGCTCAAATAGAGCATATAACAGTCTGTCTTCAGGCATATCAAGTTCAAAGTTTGAGAAGAACAGAAGAACACAAATTTGAAGGTGACCAGTGAACACACAGCCCGACTTCGTGGTGTTACGCGAGATAATCACTGATTGTGATGGTCCGTGCTTAGTGGATAAATGAGAATGCTAATTTGCCTGACCGATTATGTGGAGTGAACAGGTCACAATGCGAAATTCTCAATTCGATCTAAAATAAAAGCTATTGTTCATTAGCTCATACTGCACAGCACTTCAATAATACGAATAAAGAACACATCAATACTGTGTGTCCAATGTGGTTTCCACACGCCACTCTACTGACATCAGTGTGGCCATGAAATACGATACAACTTCTCACTCACCTGTAATGCCTGTGACATTCAATGCAACAAACAAGATGGTGCTTGCGAATAGTATCCACGATCGCATGCTGATAACTGTGACAGTCCGAATAATCCTGTTCACGGACGTAATATATACACAAATCTGAGTCTGATCCAACCTGAGGTCAAGGTGATAGTGTTCAATTCTATTAACTTATCCGTCTTCACTGGATATTATGTCATCAAAAGTGTAGACACAGATGTGTGTACGTGTAAAATGTGTGTTTTCTCTGCTCGATACGAATCACGAATTGAGTTTGATGTGATAAGTTCAAGAGAACTAGAGTCAGTGTATTTTATATGGCGATTCAGTTAATTTTATTTAGTTGAATAAGTGCGAAATATGAGCGAGTTGTGCTGATGATACTAACATAGTTCACTGTCTCACTATAGGTGACTAGGTGGTGATGAGCACAGAAATCTGATGTAGGATTTAGCGACAGGCAACTGAACCTACCGCTGAAATTCAAGCAAACCAATGCGTTAATTGAAAAACAACAGGAAATATATGATTTTAACTTTATTCTTCATTGAAATTCAGGAGACGAAATGAAATTGATCGCCAGTAGGCTTCTGGATGTGATTTAACCGATTTCCGCACTTTTCATGTGTTCGATTAACGTAGTTTTACTCCTATCTATATTGTATTTCTAATATAATACAAAGATGCGGTTACTAATCTAGTGGTGATATGTTTTTTAACAAATATTAAATCAGCATCAATGTGTTGGAGGGTAGGTTAAAACTATTAAAAAACGTTTGACTGTAGAAATAGTTACATGATGTACACTCCGGAATGCATAAAGTTTGAAAAGAGGAGTGATTGAGAAGTAGGCAGGCGTTCAAGCTGACCACGTAATTGGTACCTACAAACTGACTCAACAAACAGCTTATAATTATTGATGAAGTCATCAGAAAATATTGAATAATTTGAACAGCTATAATTTTTGAAAGTCTCAGAGGAAGGATGAAATATGGAGGGTTGTTCATTCACATAATGACAGTCAAGTTGTGGAAAGCTGATACTCACGTTTCTTCTGGTGTATTCCGATGACTGCAGTTGTTCATAGAATCGAGAAAGAAAGATTCAGTCAAATGTCCCTATTATTGAGATAAGAGCCTAACTAGGAAGCCACCGATGCGAATCTATTCAGAAATTCATGAGGGACCATAGTAAAAGTAAGATTAGTAATAAAAAAGATAAAAACAGCGAATGTAGTATGGAGCTGGAAGCCTCCTTAGAACTGATGTATGATGAAGGAACGTCAGAGAGCCTAAGTAGGATTCTCAGTGAGCCTGGAATTAAGGTGGAATTGATAGCGACAAACTCTCTCAGAAATAAACTTTGTCGGCTTAAGCACCTACCAGACTCAATTAAGCGAAACAATATAATATTCTAAATGCCATGTAATGACTGTGAGTTCAGTTACATAGGTCAAACTAGTAGATCAGGGCCGATTAGATCACTGAAACAAATATATTAGCTAGCAAACGTCAATTTGTTCAACCGCCAAAAACCAATAAGAACAACTTTTTCTCCTCTGATGTGGCCGAATTTCAAGGTGGCTGAATAATAAATAATAATAATTTTTCCTTCTCGTTCCTAGTGGAGCATAGGGCTTCAAGCTAGTGGCTTGAAGTTTCTGTAGTAGTAGTGTTTATTTTTACAGGATGGGGTTGTTAACCTCGTGCCCAACCTTTCCTCTTTACCAGCATTATTTCTGGCTTACCGAGGTGAAGTAGTGCATAGGCCGGGGATCGAAGCCCGGACCATGTGCATGGTCGGCGAGCGTCCTAATCGCTGTGCCACCGACGCCTAAGCTGGCTGAGAATGTATGAAATCATGTTTTCGCCAAATAAAATTCCGTTCCAAATTCAATTCAATTCTATCAGTGAAGTATGTCAGTCACTAAATTATTAATTACAAAACAGTACCATTTGGTCAAACAGTTTATGGCTAGTGACCGCGCTACATGAACTACGAATCAGCAAACGTTGTAATTCATGGGGCATCTGATCAGGTACCAGCAGATCAGTTGTCTGCCAGTCCATCGTATAGACGGAAGGTTATGTGTTGAAATACTGGGGCTCTTTACAACTGAAATAGCTTTTAAGCACCCCACAGATTTGCAGTTTTTCTCTAAAGGATGTCAGGTGAAAAATTGGATTCCAACAGCATCTCTCTATTTCATACTGTTCCCCGTGATATTCCTTACCTGGCTGGCTCTTCGATTCCTCATAAGCTCTAATGTCCTCTTCGGGTGACCACCTAAATTGCAAGATCAAAACAACACCCAACTCGTCAATTTTCATCCCGGTTATTAACCACGGGCTGGTGCGTGATATTACTCAACTTATTCCTCAGAGTTTGTCCAATCAATTTCCGATTGTAGTGGTGTATTTCTTGGACGATAGGTTGTTAGTTGATCCGTTCCTAGAGTTTCTTACTGATAATGTTGTGTGGTCATTTGAAAGTCAGTATACAGCCAGCAAATGCAGGTGTTTTTTGAAGTTCGAAGACTTTTGAAGGGTATAGCTTGTGACGCGCCAAGTCTCAGACAAGTAGAGGGGAACTGACTGAACACTAACTCTGAAAATACGAATTTCGTTGTTCCTGGTGAGTGCGACAGAGATCCATCCTGATTTCAGAATAATAAAGGGCTGCCTTGTCTTTCGGATCCTAGTTTTGACAACCTGATATATGACATCTTCCTATGGCTTGAACTTTGACCTTTTGTGTAAGAGGTTTCCTCCTTATCAGTTGGTGAATTTCGTCTACCTCTGTGTGTCTATTAATTCATGATTCACTGGAATACCAGGCTTCTAAAAACTCTTTAACATTCTTGGTGTTTCCTCTGTCTAATATTTGAACGTTATCTCAGTAAAATTGATGTCCGTGGTTGTCTGTATGCAGTGATATGAGGGAGTGGATGTCATGTCTTTTGATGGTCAGTTAATTTATGTTCATGGATACGAAGATGAAGCGGACATCCACTTTGGCTAATGTAGTGTTTTCGCAGTTATTACAATTTATTTTGTAGATGACGTTGGTTTTATCTTTTTTCGCTGTTGAGTCTTTTGGTTGACACAGAACTGGGTGAAGGGATTTTGTTGGTTTGTGTGCAACATCGATTTCTAAAGGTTTGAAGAGTCCTGCAGTAATTTCTGACATGTCCTTTGTATATGGAAGGGCGATTTCTTTGTGCTTTTCTTGAGGGCCTTTGGTTTGATAGGTTGGCTTGGAGGTATACGTCATTTGATAAAATTCTGTGGAAACCCATTCTTTTGGAAGACATCCATAGGATATCTTGCTTCAGTTTTCCTAAGGTGGCAGTGTTGAAATGAGTCCTGGCCTTCTTGAATAATGTTATTGGATTGTTGCGTTTGTATTCTGAAATTGAGTCGACTAATTCACTTGATACTCAAGCCCTTATTTGTGATTGTTGAAGATAGTCTCACAGAATCCATTTGTGACCCTAAATAGTTCGCATATAAACAGAGTCGATTTGCTCTAAACACTGTTATCTGCCTAAGCATGAGAGCTAAATGTATTCGACTCGCTCTCCTCGATTAGACAGCCGCTTCTTACTCTGTTACCAGATTTCGATTGTTATCTTAACTTCGCATGACACCAACTGAGTCCTGGACTGTTAACCAGTTCCATGCTTATTTCTCAAACAAAATGCAGTATACTGTGTATGAAGGCAAATCTTCCTCTTCAGAACTTACTGAAGCTGGTGTACTTCACTATTTTGTACTCTCTTCTCGTCTGCTTCCTTCATTTCACATCACTTACCTTGTCCAGTGGAAGTCAGTTTTGTTAAATATGCTGATGATCCTACTTTCTCGTTTCCATCGACTTCCCCTAATGACTGCACCAAATTGAACACATTTCTGTTGGACATTTGATATTGGTCTATGCCTAATGGTGTTAGGTTAAATCCCTCCAAAATCAGACAGTGTAATACACCTACGGAGTAAACAAGGTCTTGATGAACGCATTATTTCCCATGATGCTTGTATGATAGTGGAGGGCGCTGATATAAAAAATGCGTCAAGCGTTACAGAACAAGTGTGGGGATGTGTTTTTGAAACACTATGTCCAACTCGGAACGCAAGGTAATAATAATAATATACTGATATTTTGCACTAATTTACCTAATTATAACTAACTGACTTGCTATAAAAAACACAATGACGGTAGTTCTCTTCAACTTTTCAAATCAACCTCAATTCGTGATTTGTATTAAGCACAGAAAACACACATTTCACACGTACTTACATCTATATCTACACTTTTGAGGACACATTTTTCGGTTAACACGGATCAGTTACAAGAATTGAAAATAATCACCTTGACCTCATTTTGGATTAGACTCAGATTTGTGTATATATTACGTCCGTGAACAGGATTATTCTCACTGTCAGTGTTCTCAGTATGCGTTTCTTGCTACTATTCGCAATAACCATACTGGTTATTGCACTGAATGCCGCAGATATTACGGGTGAGTGAGAGTTTGTATCGTATTTCCCGGCATTACTGATGTCAGCGGAGTGACGTGTGGAAGCCACGTTGCACGCACACTATTGATATGTTCTTTATTCGCATTACTGGAGTGATGTGCAGTAGGAGCTATAGAGTGATACTTTTTAGATCGAATTTAAGATTTCGCATTGTGACCTGTCCACTCCACATAATCGGTTGAGCAAATTAGCATTTTCATTTATCCACTACTCATGGGCCATCACAATCAGTGCTTATTTCATATTTGCATTGGGAGCAAGCTTGCAAACTGAGTCAGTAACTTTTGTAGTAGTCACAGGGCGTCTTTGAGTGATATATTTGACACTGTCTTTTCAGCTGTTTTATTCTGGTTAACGTGAAGATACATGCGAACATTAACAGATAGAAGACCATTAGTTCAGCGAAATATCTCTTTCCGGCGAATCCATTTTCATAGCTTGTCACAAACGTTTATGACAACTCATCGCTTTTGATGGAAATGAATTCGCCGAAAAGAGACTCTTCGCTGAATAAGTGGTCTTCTGTCTTTGATATATATTCGGTTGGATCAAAATAGCTGTAATCACTGTGTCATTATTTTTCATCCTTAGGCGAGAAGAAGAAGAATTGTGCCAAAAAAGGGAAGCCATGCAATACATCAGCGGATTGTTGCGACCCATACTATTGTGAAAATTCAAAATGTTCGGGATGTCTATATGTTACCTACAAGTGCAAAAAGGATAAACAGTGTTGTTCAGGCAAATGTAATAATGGCACCTGTGACTGGGCTTGGAAACCATCAGTTCCATCGGTAGATGTAGCGTATATGTGAGGTAACTCGAATCTCACTGAGCGCATTTTGACGCTATGTTGATGTTGATTTGTGGTGTTTGTTAACTGTAAGTTGAATTCATTTGTCAAAATGATTTCTTGTGCAATGCTTGTTTGTTTTGTCAATTTGTCAACCCAAGGTTACCGGGATTTATGTAGTAACTTGAACGCGTTTGTTATCTTACTACAAATATTTATCGGTATGAAGCACAGGGACTTTTATCGCCAGATATTCGCATTGGTTATTCTTTAGTTTTCTACGGATTTAGGTAGCCTTCCATGGATACGCCTCAGGAACAGGCTATTTCTCGAAATAAGATTATAGGAAGGAATGATGCCTGAATGACTCCGTGACTAATGATTGAAAACTTGGGCCATTTACAGAGCAAATCATTTATAGTGAAGCTTCTTTGAGAACCACAATTAAATTTTGTGTATACCTTTACTGGTTCAGTGTCTGCAAAATGCAATATTCAGCGGAGCATTCATCTCGAAGTGATACACTAATCCGCTTAATACCTTATATCTAAAGATTCAGCGTGCTGATGAACTTTCATGAAGCATGTACTTGTGCTGATATGAGAAAACGTATTGTTCCCTGGCTCCGCACATAATGAGGGGTATCACTCAATTTCACAATGTGACCATCGTTCTAGGGGGCTCTCCATCACGATTAATTTCGCCCAGTTGACGGATGAGTTGAACCAACCCGCTACGTTGAACTTATGCCTCTAAGCAATGTCAGGTATAAACGTGCATATATCAGTTCACCTACTTCTATGGAGATAGGTATATCGGTCGTTTTGTTTGCATCCTTTCTAATCACGTGAGAGAAGATAACGCAGCGTGGCGACAAAGAAGTGACACAGTTGACACTCAACTTCCGTCATATCATATCACCTAACTTACCATTCAACGTCATTTACAAAGTGAAAAAGTGTTACCAAGGGAAGTGTGTTTCGTACTTCTTTGTACTACAAAAGCCCTAGCTATACTGCCTTCTGTTCGCGAAATATGAGCGCTGCCAGTTAACAGTCCAGGACTCAGTTGGTGTCATGGAAAGTTAAATTACCAGTAGAAATCTGGTAACCGAGTAAGAAGCGGATGCTTGACCGAGGAAAGCGAATTGAATATATTTAGCTCTTTTGCTCAGGCAGGAAACAGTGTTTAAGGCAAATCTACTCTGTTTATATGCGAACTGTTTAATGGCGAGTTATGTGGCTGATAGATTTTTTACGTAGAATAGCAGATTAGGAATGAGGTGTCAAAATAAATAGTAGTATTTCAGTGACAAACTTGCTAAGCTGAAATCAGTTTCAAAATATTGTAATATGGGAGGCATATGTGTTAATTAGTCATAATAGATTTGTAGTGTTGGGTAAAAGCTGACAAGACAGCTTAAGGTTATAAAAGGTGCCAGCTGAGTGGCTAGTAAAAAGTGGTGTGTATAAAGGAGGAGAGAGTAAGACTGCAGTGAGAGGTTCAAAAGGAAATAATGAATGTGTGAAATGAAACGGCCGGAGGCATACATTTTGAAAAGAGTCAATATCACTAATAATAATTCGGGATAGCATAAATGGAAGATTCGATAGTAGTGAGAGAAGGTTTGTATTAGGGGTATAAATTATGATGAATAACAATAACTGTAATGATAAGCAAAGAAAGGAAAAACACCAAGAGGCTTAAGGGAAGCAGCACTCTTGAAGAGAAGAAGAATCACAAATCCGAATTCGGCCACTGTATGAACAGCGTCTGAACATGTTCGTTTTTGATACAAAGTTCTGGTTAAGTCGATCTTATTGCGACAGCTTCAGCTATGTGCAGCAGACGTGAGTGAACTGTACTTGACAACGACCTTAGAATTCAGGATATAACCTTGGGAGCTGCGTTGGTGTCGATGCGAATTCCAGTATCGACTAAGTGTAACAGGACCGAGCTATATATGCACCTTATTTTCCCCCTGCTGAACCAAGTTGTGAAATATTCTCTAACTCGTAGACTTACTTGCCTAACCATGTGCATTAAACAACTTTAACAACAGATACGCCAGGTCTCTGGTCCATTTAGGAGCACTGACTGACTCCACATTGAAGTTGAAAATCCAGATCTTATTTTTATTTTGCATGCTGAGTGCTGTTAACCTTCACACAGACTTGAGAGTAATAAATGCTTGCCTTGCTTACCCAGTCCTCGCTTTGGTATCCTGATCAGTTCTGTCGGCCTGTAGTTGAAACGACGCTTCAAGATACGTAAAGGAGGTTGCTTCTTTCAGATTTCTCCCATTTATGCTTATTGTTGTCAGTTGTTGTTGTTGTTGTTGATGCTGGCCAGGTATCTTCATCATCACCTATGTCTTCTCAGTGGTCATCTAAAGGAAGTCTTATCTTCTCTGAATGCTTCTACTGACAGCTTGTTGCTTTTCATACACTATGCGGACGTTCTGTGTCCCTCACAAAGACTTTTACTTCGGTCACTAATCAGTGACATAACGCGAACATTAGGAAATGTAATCAGTTTGTAGAGGTTAGAATTCATGGGCCATTGGATCGAGTAACAGTAGCTTAATTGTCTGCTAACAAGATTCATTTGTAAAGAGAAGCTCCTAGGTTAGAATTCCACTTGGGTTAGTGAGTACTGATGAAGATTCAGAAACTAGTCTGATGAAACAGATGTCCAGTACTCCACGTTGATTTTCCAATGGTTCTCTAAATTACTTCATAATAGTAGGAAAACAGTTTGTAGCCAAAGATAACGCACTCAAACAAAAGGGAGAGTGAAGACATTGAGTCACCAGAGGAAGGGAAGACCGATAAGTATTTCGTTTTTAGAAACACAACTAGGGTATCAAGAAATAAAAGCTTATTCCACTCTCTCCTGAATTAACCACTGTTTTCGCTCAATAGAAGGAAAATGAAAATTTATAGCTTACAATATGAACTACTCATGAGTAACTTATTTAATTATCCTTATTAACTGTGACTTCAACAACCTTTGGTAAATCAATAATAAAACTTATCAGTCTGACATTATTTCTTTTTTTTTCTGAGCGTATTCTGTATTGACCAAGTCATATGTAGCTTTCGAGCAATAGACGATCAATAAAGCACTTTGCAAAATTACCATAACCTGCACTAAAAATACAGAAAACTATATATGTTTCCAGAAACATGCCCTACCTAACATGTGAACATTTTACAGTGTATAGTCTTAAGATTACTTCAGATACATTTTACTAGAAATCGCGGAATTATCAACACGATTGTTGCAGTGAAGAAAAGTTTCTTTCCGACGAAGTCGTCAACTTGGTTGTATATTCTTGTATTTACAGTGAATTGGTGAGAAAGGTTCAGAACCCATTCCGGTCAAGAAACAATAAGAATAAAATTACAAATTGCGATAGACGGGAGAGTCTGACAAAAAAAATATCACAATCAGATCATAATTATTGGCGAACTTCATTGTATAGGTGATGGACTGGATTATGCGTCAGACAGTGAGTGGGGAACGAGAAGACAGGAATATCCCGGACCGACGTGAAGAACCTAGGAGCCCTGGATTTCGCGTGTCGATGATTTATGTTTGATGTCACACAAAATTGAAGACTTACAAGCGAAAACCGACCGACAAACTGTGTGCGATTTTCTTTGTGCTTTTTATGAGGGCCTTTGGTTTGGTAGGTTGGCTTGGAGGTATACGTCATTTGATAAAATACTGTGGAAACCCATTCTTTTGGAAGACATCCATAGGATATCTTGCTTCAGTTTTCCTAAGGTGGCAGTGTCGAAATGAGTCCTGGCCCTCTTGAATAATGTTTGTATACAGTTCTTTTTGTGTGTTATTGGATTTTTGCGTTTGTATTCTGAAATTGAGTAGACTAACTCACTTGATACTCAAGCCCTTATTTGTGACTGTTGAAGATAGTCTCACAGAATCCATTTGTGACCCTAAATAGTTCGCATATAAACAGAGTCGATTTGCTCTAAACACTGTTATCTGCCTAAGCATGAGAGCTAAATGTATTCGACTCGCTTTCCTCGATTTGACAGCCGCTTCTTACTCTGTTACCAGATTTCGATTGTTAACTTAAGTTCACATGACACCAACTGAGTCCTGAACTGTTAACCAGTTCCATGCTTATTCTCAAACAAAATCCAGTATACTGTGTATGAAGGCAAATCTTCCTCTTCAGTACTTACTGAAGCTGGTGTACCTCACTCTTCTGTACTCTCTCTGCTTTCCTTCATTTCACATCACTTACCTTGTTCAGTGGAAGTCAGTTTTGTTAAATATGCTGATGATTCTACTTTCTCGTTTCCATCGACTTCCCCTAATGACTGTACCAAATTGAACATATTTCTGTTGGACATTTGACATTGCTCTATGCCTAATGGTGTTAGGTTAAATCCCTCCAAAATCAGACAGTGTATTACACCTTCGGGAGTAAACATGGTCTTGATGAACGCATTATTTCCCATGATGCTTGTATGATAGTGGAGGGCGCTGATATAAAAAATGCGTCAAGCGTAACAGAACGAGTGTCGGGATGTGTTTTTGAAACACTATATCCCACTCAGAACGCAAGGTAATAATAATATTAACAATACACTGATATTTTGCACTAATTTACCTAATTATAATTACTGACTTGCCATAAAGAACACACTGACTGTAGTTCTCTTGAACTTTTCAATTCAAACTCAATTCGTGATTTGTATCGAGCACAGCAAAAAAAACAATTAACATGTAATTACATCTATGTCTACACTTTGAGGACATATTTTTCGGTTAATACGGATCAATTACCAGAATTGAAAATAATCACCTTGACCTCAGATTGGATTAGACTCAGATTTGTGTATATATAACTTTTGTGAACAGGATTCTTCCAACTGTCACCGTTCTCAGTATGCGTTCCTCAATACTATTCTCAATCGCCATCCTGATTATTGCATTGAATGTTGCAGGCATTACAGGTGAGTCAGAGGTTGTATCGTATTTCATGGCCATACCAATGTCAGCGGAATGAGTTTTGAAAACCATGTTGAACACACAGTAATGATGTGTTCTTTACTCGCATTATTGAAGCGATGTGCAGTAGGAGCTAATGAGTAATAGTTGTGTTTAGATCGAATTGAGAATTTTGCATTGTGACCTGTCCACCCCACATAATCGGTTGAGCAAATTAGCATTTTCATTAATCCACTACTCACAGGCCATCACAATCAGTGCTTATTTCATATTTTCATTGGAAGCAAGATTGCAAACTGAGGCAGTAACTTTTGAAGTAGCCATAGGGCGTCTTTGAGGGATACATTTGACATTGTCTTTTCAGCTGTTTTATTCTGGTTAACATGAAGATACACTGATATGTATTGATTCATGAAAAATTCCCATGCGAACATCAATAGACAGAATACCGATATTTCAGCGAAGTGTCTCTTTTTGGCGAATCCATTTTCATAGCTTGTCACAAACGTTTATGACAACTCATCATTTTTGATGGAAATGAATTCGCCGAAAAGAGAACAACTGGTCTTCTGTGTATTGATATATATTCAGTTGGAGCATAATAACTGTAATCACTGTGTCATTATATTTCATCCTTAGGCGAGAAGAAGAAGAATTGTGCCAAAAAAGGGAGGCCATGCAATACATCAGCGGATTGTTGCGACCCATACTATTGTGAAAATTCAAAATGTTCCGGATGTCTATATGTTACCTACAAGTGCAAAAAGGATAACGATTGTTGTTCAGGCAAATGTAGTAATGGCACTTGCGACTGGGCTTGGAAACCATCAGTTCCACCGGTAGACGTAGCGTATATGTGAGGTAACCCGAATCTCACTGAGCGCATTTTGACGCTATGTTGATGTTGATTTGTGGTGTTTGTAAACTGTAAGTTGAATTCATTTGTCAAAATGATTTCTTGAGCAATAATTGTTTGTTTTGTCAATTTGTCAACCTAGGTTACCGGGATTTATGTAGTAACTTGAACGCCTTTGTTATCTTACTACAAATATTTATCGGCATGAAGCACAGGGACTTTTATCGCCAGATATTTGCATCGGTTATTCTTTAGTTTTCTACGGATGTAGGCAGCCTTCCATGAATACGCCTCAGAAACAGGCTATTACTCGAAATAAGATTATAGGAAGGAATGATGCCTGAATGACTCCGTGACTAAGGATTGAAAACTTGGGCCATTTACAGAGCAAATCATTTATAGTGAAGCTTCTTTGAGAACCACAATTAAATTTTGTGTATACCTTTACTGGTTCAGTGTCTGCAAAATGCAATATTCAGCGGAGCATTCATCTCGAAGTGATACACTAATCCGCTTAATACCTTATATCTAAAGATTCAGCGTGCTGATGAACTTTCATGAAGCATGTACTTGTGCTGATATAAGAATACGTATTGTTCCCTGGCTAGGCACATAATGAGGGGTATCACTCAATTTCACAATGTGACCATCATTCTAGGGGGCTCTCCATCATGATTAATTCCTCCCAGTTGACGGATTAGTTGAAACAACTCACTACGTTGAACCTATGTCTCTAAGCGATGTCAAGTATAAAAGTCCTAATACGCTCATTCCAATGTGTATATATCATTTCACCTGCTTCTATGGAGATAGGTATATCGGTCATTTTATTTGCGTCGTTTCTAATCACGTTAGAGAAGATAACGCAGCGTGGCGACAAAGAAGGGACACAGATGACACTTAACTGCCGTCATATCATCTCACCTAACTCATCATACAACGTCATTTATAAAGTGAAAAAGTGTTACCAAGGGCAGTGTGTTTCTTATTTCTTTGTACTACAGAAGCCCAAGCTATACTGCCTTCTGTTCGCGAAATATGAGCGCTGCCAGTTAACAGTCCAGGACTCAGTTGGTGTCATGGAAAGTTAAATTACCAGTAGAAATCTGGTAACCGAGTAAGAAGCGGATGCTTGACCGAGGAAAGCGAATTGAATATATTTAGCTCTTTTGCTCAGGCAGGAAACAGTGTTTAAGGCAAATCTACTCTGTTTATATGCGAACTGTTTAATGGCGAGTTATGTGGCTGATAGATTTTTTACGTAGAATAGCAGATTAGGAATGAGGTGTCAAAATAAATAGTAGTATTTGCGTGACAAACGTGCTAAGCTGAAATCAGTTTCAAAATATTGTAATAAGGGAGGCATTGGTGTTAATTAGTCATAATAGATTTGTAGTGTTGGGTAAAAAAACTCACAAGACAGCTTAAGGTTATAAAAGGTGCCAGCTGAGTGGCTAGTAAAAAGTGGTGTGTATAGAGGAGGAGGGAGTAAGACTGCAGTGAGAGGTTCAAAAGGAAATAATGAATGTGTGAAATGAAACAGCCGGAGGCATGCGTCGGTGGCACAGTGGTTAGGATTCTCGCCGACCATGCACATGGTCCGGGGTTCGAGCCCACGCCGACGCACACCTGATATCTATGGTCGGCCTGTGAAATTTGGGCTACCGATATCCATGCTGAAAATTTCATACTTGTACCAAAAATACAGTGTGGAATCAAGCTGTAAATCAAAAATCAAAAAAATAAATAAATAAATAAAATTTTGAAAAGAGTCAATATCACTAATAATAATTCGGGATAGCATAAATGGAAAATTCGACAGTATTGAGAGAAGGTTTGTATTAGGGGTATAAATTATGATGAATAACAATAACTGTAATGATAAGCAAAGAAAGGAAAAACACCAAGAGGCTTAAGGGGAAGCAGCACTCTTGAAGAGAAGAAGAATCACAAATCCGAATTCGGCCACTGTATAAACAGCGTCTGAACATGTTCGTTTTTGATACAAAGCTCTGGTTAAGTCGATCTTATTGCGACAGCTTCAGCTATGTGCAGCAGACGTGAGTGAACTGTACTTGACAACGACCTTAGAATTCGGGATATAACCCTGGGAGCTGCGTTGGTGTCGATGCGATGTCCAGTATCGACTAAGTGTAACAGGACCGATCTATATATGCACCTTATTCCCCCCCTGCTGAACCAACTTGTGAAATATTCTCGAACGCGTAGACTGACCTGCCTAACAATGTGCATTGAACAACTTGAACAACAGGTACACCAAGTCTCTGATCCATTTAGGAGCACTGATTGACTACACACTGAAGAAAAAATCCGGATCTTTTATTGCATGCTGAGTGCTGTTGACCTTCACACAGATTTGAGAGTAATAAATGCTTGCCTTGCTTACTCAATCCTCGCTTTAGTATTCTGGCCAGTTTCGTCGGCCTGTAGTTGAAACGACGCTTCAAGGTATGTAAAGGAGGTAGCTTCTTTCAAATTTCTCCCATTTATACTTATTGTTGTCAGTTGTTGTTGTTGTTGCTGATGTTGGCCAGGTATCTTCATCACCTTCGTCTTCTCAGTGGTCACTTGAAAGAAGTTTATCTTCTCTGGATGCTTCTACAGCCAGCTTCTTACTTTTCACACATTATGCGGAAGTTCTATGTCCCTCACACAGATTTTCGCTTTGGTCACTGATTAGTGACATAGCGCGAACATTAGGAAATGTAATCATTTTGCGGAGGTTCGAATTCATGGGCCATTGAATCGAGTAACAGTGGCTTAATAGTCTGCTAGCAAGCTTCACTTTCAACGAGAAGCTTTCAGGTTCAAATTCCATTTGGGTTAAGGCGTACTGCTGAAGATTCAGAAACTAGTCTGACGAAACAGCTGTCCAGTACTCCACGTTGGTTTTCCAATGCTTCTCTAATAAAAAATTTAAAATGAAAAAGGTAACTTTTCAAAAGTTTGGTGAGATCCGCTCAATTCTCCGAAACAAAAGATTGACTAAATTATTTCATAATAGTAAGGGAACAGTTTGAAGCCAAAGATTACGTATTCAAAATACAGGGAGAGTGAAAACATTGAGTCACCAGAGAAAAAGAAGACAGATAAGTATTTCGTTTTTAGAAACACAATTAGGGTTTAAAGAAATAAAAGCTTATTTCACTTTCTCCTGAATAAACCATTGTTTCCGCCCAATCCATATTTCGTAGAAAAATGGAAAATTACAGTTGACAATATGAACTACTCATGAGTAGCTTAATAATTATCCTTAATAACTGTAACTTTAACATCATTAAATAAATCAACAATAAAACTTATCAGTCAGACTTTAATTCTTTTTTTTCTGAGCGTATTCTGTATTGACCAAGTCATATGTAGCTTTCGAGCAATAGACGATCAACAAAGCGCTTTGCGAAATCACCATAACCTGCAATGAAAATCCAGAAAACTTTATGTGTTTTTCAGAAACATGCCCTATCTAACATGTGAACATTTTATAGTGTCTAGTCTTAAGATCACTTCAGAGACTTGATTTCACTGGTTCAAAATTGTGATTTTTCAATGTGAATAATTATACTAGAAATCACGAAATTATCAACACGATGGTTACAGTGAAGAAAAGTTTCTTTCCGACGATGTCATCAGGTAGGCCGTATATCCGTGTATTCACAGTAAATTGGTAAGAAAGGTTCAGAACTGCTTCTGGTCAAGAGCCAATAAGAATAAAATTACAAATTGTGACAGACAGGAGGGTCTGAAAAAAACAACACAGTCAGATCATAATTATTGGCGAACTTGATTGCATAGGTGGTGGACTGGATTATGCGTCAGACAGCGAGTGGGAAACGAGAAGACAGGGATATCCTGGACCGACGTGAAGAACCTAGGAGACCTGAATTTCGCGTGTCGATGATTTATGCTCGATGTCACAGAAACTTGAAGACTTACAAGCGAAAACCGACCGACAAACTGGTCGAAGAAGCAGCCGGCGAAGTCAGGACTCCAAGTGGACATAGACAAGACGGAGGTCATGAAAATAACCAACCAACCAACAACAACAGAAGCAACATCCAGCGTCAATCACCATCAACGCGAGGGATTTGAAAGAGGTTACTTCATTCACTCACTTATCTAGGGAGCACTGACTCAACTACAGGCGATGGGAACGGACGAGGATGTCAAATCGAGCGAGAATCGGGAAGGCGGGAAACACATTCACCAACCTGAAATCAATATGGAAATCTTCGTCACTCAGCATCAACAACAAAATTCCGTCGGATTTTCAATACAAACGTAAAGTCAGTCAGTTCTTCTATACGGATCAGAAACTTGACGGGCGGGTCACAAAGAATATTTCCTACAGGTTGCATGCAGACCTTGATCAACAATTGTCTTCGCTCTATACTGAAGGTCAGATGGCTGGGCCGGAAAGAATCAGCAACAAGAAACTATGGGAACAAACAAAACAAGACGTAATCGCCTAACAAATATGCAGTAGAAAGTGGATTGGGATGGAAAGGACACTTGCTCGCTGAGGAGGCCGCTGGGTAACATCGTGCGCGCGTCAGGCTATTGCTGGAGTGGAACCAGGCCGAAAGGGAAGCAGCGTGTGTGATGTCATTGCAAGGGTGACATGGAGGAGATCGTGTGAAGAAGAGTTGAAAGAATATGGACTAACATGGATGCAGGTGAAAAGTACAGCAGAAGACAGAAGCAAGTGGAGACGTGCAGTTGAAGCCCTATGTTCCACTAGAAACTCAAGGGAACAATAATATAATAATATAGTATAATGTGTATACTAGTAGTAGTAAAGGAGGAAAATAAATATTGTCACATAGGGATTAGAAAATATAATAAATTGTGGAACCAAGACAAAAATGTACAACTACGGCACAGCCTGATATTGATAATTCACTTAGCATTACAAATAAGACAATAGGATAATACTTACAGTTAACTGGTGTCACAGGGAGAGATAATTATTTCGGGTTGAATAGCGAAGGTCAGGAAGGCAGAAAGTTTGAATGATCTGTTCTTGAATAATGAGAGTGGATTAAAAATCGCTTTCCCGTCACTCGAGGAGAAATATTTAGAAGTGAAATCAGTTTAGTGATCCTCTTGCAGTCACAATGAAAAAAAACGTTGATCAAAATAATAAAGTGACTTAAAAGGTTATAATAAGTAATAGTTGAAATTAGTCAACTAGTTACTCAGTGAACATTGAATTTTTGACGTGCACAAATAAGAGTGATAAAGTTTATTTAGACTGAAATGAATTATAAGAAAAAGGCACAAACAGTGAAGAAAATGTTCTTTTCGACGATTCATTTTCATGAGCTGTACAATCATAATTATAATTAACACAGAATTTTCCATTACTACTCACCAGAAGACACGACTGTGCGATCCAAAGATCGATATGCCGTCAGCCAACATGGACTGAACAGTTTATCAACTTCCAGAGCTTTGTTCCACTGATCCGAAAGAGAAACTGGTACGTACATTGTGCTCAAGGATTAGAAAAATCTGCTCGGAAGGCACGGTAGAGAAAGAATTAAATTTTTGCGTGAAACCCTACTAGAGAATGGGTATCCACCAAGAATCATCAACAAAAACATGAAGGAGAAGCCTCTGGTGTCAAACTTCACAACGGTTCCTAAGAAGACTCTCTTCATGAACCTGGCATGTAAAAGTGATATTGCAGCGGAAATTCTCAGAAACTGCCTTTCAAAAGTCTGAAGAAGACATTCCCAACAGCCACTCTACGTTTAACATTCTCCTGCAGACAGTTAATCCAGTCTAACGTTAAGGACAAGATACCGCCTTTGGCCACTTCAGTGTGTATTTATCAATTTGCTTGCTCGTGTAGAGCAAAGTATATATCTGCCGTACGCGACGTCAAGTCCACAAACGTATTCTGGAACACTGCCCAACTTCATTAGCCAGAGGAGAATAGAAGAATAGCAACAGCTCAATCCTCGAACACCTTGTCATCTCCGGACATCGAGCACCCACACATGAATGCTTCACAGTGGTGCACAGAGTCCCTCAGTATTGTACAAAAGGACTCCGGATACGACATCTGTACATAGCTGAGGTATTAGATATTCGTGACCTAAAGCCGGACCTGTGCATACAAAAACTATACATGCATTCTCTGTCCCTACCATGGCCAGAGTAAATTTATTACTATAATTTTGTTCCTGTCTTTTAATATGTAAGTTCACCATTAATCCTATTACTGTTCCTAATACTTTTATTATTATTACCATTCCGACCATTCACATTTTATTACCACTCTATTACTTTTTATTAATAACATTGCTTTTTCACACAGATCTTATACAAAACTACTTTATCGTCTTTCCAATAGTTTCTGTGCCTTCTACACTGGCTTATTGATTATTCATTATCTCACACTTGTCAAGACATGCCAACTTCTGTCTCCTTTCCAACACCTTACATTATATAGTACAATTTTCAAGGACAAAGTTTACTAGTATCTGATTGGTCAAAAAAATTTCTGTGTTAATTATAATTACGATTGTGCAGCAGCTCATGAAAATGAATCGTCGAAAAGAAAATTTTCTTCGCTGTTTGTGGCTTTTTCTTCTGACTCAATATGGAAATATTTCGTTCATTGAAATGAATTACCGCCGTTATGATAAGGAAATCAGGATTATTTTAACAGTATTTTAATCACAGAATGATTGATTCAGCCTTGATCCAATAAGTGTCACTTCGGCATCTGTAACATTTTTATCTGAAATGTCCACCTTAAATTTCATTAACAGTATCTACCCAGCTAAATGTATGTCTAGCTAACAGAGATTTGGCTAAATGTGATATATCTGTTTGCTCGTGTAAAGGGAACCTGACTAAAATTAATAACATGGTAAGCAAAGATGCGACATAACCGAGATGACTCAGTGGAAATTTATCTAGAATGATCGTCCGTAGCACTCTAGATCAACCACATTTGGCGTGAATACCTTTCGACCTAAAGAGAAACTAGTTCGAGTCATGAGACAGATATTAGATATTCATTGAAATTGTCCCATCTAACTTCTATCTCTTATTCATAAGGCATCCTAGATTTTCAATTGCAGACGATATTTCTTTGTGTAAACAACTGACGTTTATGTTTCCCTAGGCAATATATATTCACCTACTGTGCTATTCCATTTTATTGTTTGCCTCAGTGTGCTTCATTCGCACATCTTTTACAATTGATTCTGTATCCCTAATACGTAGAAATACATGGAAGGTGTGAAACTTTATGCTAAAGGATTGAGAAGAATATTTCGATTGTAGGCATATTTTCGTCACATTTATATTCCTGGCTCAATATCTCGCCAGTAAACAGTTAAGACATCTTGGATTATAAATGGTGAGTGATTAACATTGACATAATTCTCTACATTTTAAAACCATAGTGTCATGTAAGGATCCATTTTGAGTGCGTGCTATTTTATGGGAACAAATTTCACGTCAGTAGAAACCATGGATTTATCCTGTCTGTTTATATAATAATGATAATAGCTTTATTCCAGAACAGTGCTTCCGATACAGAATGAAATTATCATAATTTTACTACAGTATTGCATCCAGTTAGTAAATTAACAATAAAATAAAATTCTACATAGATTAAGCATAATCTCAGTTAGTTTTGAAAACAACATATTAGCATGTCGGTAGCAAAGCCAAAATTAAACAGAGTGTTTGAAGGTGCTAGAAAAGTAGATGGTGGCATATTTTCTGGCGTAAGCAAAAGAAAGAAACAAGGCTGAACATAACAGAAAAAAGAGAGAAAAAAGGAAGAGAAAGAAAGAAAAACGTCGTACCAATAAATGATATGAGTTGGAGAGACGAGATCCAGTTGTTCTAATGACTGTTTATTAACTTAAAGTTTTCACGCTTAATGCTTTCTTTATCGCACAGAACACGAGCTAAGTAGGTTATGGTTGAGTTTTTGTACTTGCTAGTGCGAGCATAGAGTTTTCTATATAGGTCTCTGGCTTTGACTAACGAGATACAAGGGGATAGTTGTGAATGAAGAGGGTGTTGTGAGTTAGATGAAATGGATTTTGCCCATTTTTCACATGAGTCCATGTGCCTGTCGACCAGAATATTAATAAGCTGGTTAAGTGTCACGTTGCTTACCCTGCTGACAGCCTTTAACATCCTACGTATTAAGGTATAGTCTTTCTTCAGTAGCCCTGGAAAAACTAAGGGGGAACAATAGAGAGTAATAGGCAGAATTATATGCGTCAAGTGAATCAGATGTTAAATGGTATGCATATACTCAATAAAATTAAACTCATGACTTGAATAGATAAAACTCGTACATGTAATTTTACGGTAGATAGGTTTATCGACACATAGGAGATGTTGGTATGATTTCTTTCAAACACATCCCCTCCTGAGTTAGTTTCTGTCCGAATGTAACGAAATCTAAGTGAGTAGAATACAAGTGTAACGATGTAGACAGCGGTATAAGCTAATTCTGAAGAGGTCATTTACACTAACGTCTGTCGGAATACAGAAAAGAATTGGCTTTGTCTCTTCATAAGAACTACTTCATGAAGTATTTTTTCAAATCCCACTAAAACCCACCCACCTAATATAAAATCTATAACCATTCTAGCGGCTTTTAATGACCCTACCAATCAGGAACTGCGATCCTGGTATTAACGGAGGTTGAAAATTTGATATTTTAAGCATCCGAATACCACGCAGTAAATCGGTTAGCCACTACTTATTAAATATTTGTGCTATTATTTTAGAAATTATGTTCGTGTGCTTCACCATAGCATCAGACGAAATGCGAGTGCTAGACAGAATGAATTTGCGGTTACTCATAACACAGATCTACACTTAGTCACCTGAATCTGACTGCTGTCTGTATCAGAACTTCAATCGAACTCATCATGTGAGAGCGTACCACACAATCTACACAGTTTCACAGGATGAACAAGGTTGGAACGAAGATGTACAGGTACAGAAATTAATGACAATGAAATTTATGCTTCACATCTACTCAGATTATTCAACGACACACATACGCATTATTGAACTTATTATGGAACCTGAAAATGATGGAAAGTTTCATTTCTTCCTTGACATTGCTATGAAACGTCTGGAAGATGGTAGCGCCCAGCGGTCAGTTTATCGAAAGTCTACATGGAATGGACAATACTCATAGCTTAATCGTTTTTGTTCAAATAGCTATAAAGGAACACAGGTGAAAACTTTGTTTTGCAAAGTCCGGAGAATATGTTCTCCAAAAATTATTATTATTGAATAATAACAATAATAATGAACATGAAAGCCCTGTGATTACACCACTCAGATCAGGGAATGCAGCCACACGGAAATCATTCAATTGATGCATAAATTTGCCCTATGCTTTCAAAGTTGGCCTTTCTCTAATTTGACGGAGTATAACGTTGCATGTCGTAAACACAGTCAACTTAGCCTCACATATAAATAGAAACGGATTGACTACAGTCTCGATGACGGTTAATTTCATTCAAAAATTTTACTTTCTTCAGCTTTAAATAAGCCAACGAATAAATGTACGTCTAATTTTTGATGAAGTACCATCATCGAGTCATGTGCGTCGGTGGCACAGTGCTAAGGAATCTCGCCGACCATACACATGGTCCGAGGTTCGAGTCCACGCCAACACACACCTGATATCTATGGTCGGCCTGCAAAATTTGGGCTACCGATATCACATGCTGAAAATTCCATACTTGTACCAAAAATACTGTGTGGTTTCAAGCTATAGTCAAAAAATTCTTCTTTTAGAGTTTCAGGGCTAAGCAATTTCATATTTCAGTAAATGAAAAATCCCCATATTGAAATCAAAACAAGATTTTGAGCGAACAATTGTTTTCGATAACTTCTTCTTCAGGCTCTACAGTTATAAATCCATGAATAATAGAGTACATATAGCCAGTAAAGGCAAATGAAAATAATATCAGAAACTGTATTGGGGTGCATGTGTAAGTTGAGGTGATAGTCCATTAGTTAGCATAGTCAATTAAATGTGTATAGGGTGTTTAGTCAGAAAAATGTGATGAAGTGTGAATGAACAATTAGGTGATATAGTGTAGTTTTATAGTTAACAGAATACAAGTGTCCTTGGGGTGAGAAAATGCGATAACCACAAAATACATGTAAAGACACGTTAAAAAATGAGGCACTGGATATGAGGGCTGACCGATAATGTCTAATGATAAAATAAAGGGGCTAAATTGTAAATTGTAATAAAATGCTACAGAATTGGTAGGTTTAGTATAAAATCATAAAGGTTGACAAAGTAAGGGTAACAATGAGGTGAAATAAACTGGGTGGAGAAATGGATAATAAAGACATGATATCACAAAATAATAATAATGATAATAATAGTACGAAAAGATTATGATCCTGGTGACCTTATAGTGGGCCAGGGTAGACAAAGAGAGTGAATAAGTTTTTTCTGTACACATAGATCTGGTCTTTCTCTATTAATCTCTAAAGCCTCAGCTATGGCTAGGAGGCGTAATCGTGTGCCTTTGGGGAGATTGTTCGGTACCCGATACGCAACTGTAAATGACTCATCTACTTTGATGCTGTGTTCGCTATCCACTAGATGAGACAGAATTGCACTATTAATTGATTTGGTTGTTCTTTTCCCAAGCCAAACAGGAATATGTTCACGAGTGCGTAGAGATAAATTCCTCTGGGTACGACCTATATAACTAGCTCCACAGGAGCAGCTAAATTTATATACACACATTGATGTCGCCATTTTGGGCAATCTATCTTTAATGCACGGTGTCAATATCGGTTTGGTTGAGAAACTGACATACAGTTTTGCGGCACTAAAAGTTCTTTCAATTGATCTTGTTAATCTACGGTTTAATATATCACTGGCTATATCACCTTTGAATTGTACATTTAAGTAAAGCTTTTTCTTACTTACTGTGTCTCGCTTGGTATTATGTGTAGTTTCGTAGATATACTTCTTTACAAAGTTGGTAGGGTAGTCATTTTGTAGCAAGGCGTTTGTAAGATTTTTTATTTCATCTTCAATACAATCCTCGGTACATATGCGTCTAATTCTATGACTAAGACAGCGAATTAGGTTGCGCTTATATTGTATAGGTATGAAGCTATGGAAGTGGGTGTATTGTCCGTTCCACGTCGCTTTCCTATAGATGTTTCTTTTCAAGGTACCGTCTGATCTTTTTGTGAGAAGAACATCGAGAAATGGAATACTACCTTGTAGTTCCTCTTCACAAGTGAATTTAATAGCTGGGTGTACCTTATTGAAGACTTGCAGCAGATGTTGTTTATCCAAATTATTGTTACAAATGATAAAGGTGTCGTCAACAAAATGGCGACATCAATGTGTGTATATAAATTTAGCTGCTCCTGTGGAGCTAGTTATATAGGTCGTACCCAGAGGAATTTATCTCTACGCACTCGTGAACATATTCCTGTTTGGCTTGGGAAAAGAACAACCAAATCAATTAATAGTGCAATTCTGTCTCATCTGGTGGATTGCGAACACAGCATCAAAGTAGATGAGTCATTTACAGTTGCGTATCGGGTACCGAACAATCTCCCCAAAGGCACACGATTACGCCTCCTAGCCATAGCTGAGGCTTTAGAGATTAATAGAGAAAGACCAGATCTATGTGTACAGAAAAAACTTATTCACTCTCTTTGTCTACCCTGGCCCACTATAAGGTCACCAGGATCATAATCTTTTCGTACTATTATTATCATTATTATTATTTTGTGATATCATGTCTTTATTATCCATTTCTCCACCCAGTTTATTTCACCTCATTGTTACCCTTACTTTGTCAACCTTTATGATTTTATACTAAACCTACCAATTCTGTAGCATTTTATTACAATTTACAATTTAGCCCTTTTATTTTATCATTAGACATTATCGGTCAGCCCTCATATCCAGTGCCTCATTTTTTAACGTGTCTTTACATGTATTTTGTGGTTATCGCATTTTCTCACCTCAAGGACACTTGTATTCTGTTAACTATAAAACTACACTATATCACCTAATTGTTCATTCACACTTCATCACATTTTTCTGACTAAACACCCTATACACATTTAATTGACTATGCTAACTAATGGACTATCACCTCAACTTACACATGCACCCCAATACAGTTTCTGATATTATTTTCATTTGCCTTTACTGGCTATATGTACTCTATTATTCATGGATTTATAACTGTAGAGCCTGAAGAAGAAGTTATCGAAAACAATTGTTCGCTCAAAATCTTGTTTTACTTTCATATTTCTTACATCACATATTCTTGAAGTATGTATAAAATATCTACTTATTATAACGAAATCATTTTTCATTTAACCCTATTTGATTTATAATATATTCATCATGCATCTTAAATGTATTAAAAAAGTGGTGAAAAAGTACAAAGGTATAAAGCAGTATAGAACAATTACTTGAAACATAAATATTTCACAGAGTGTACTTTGACAAAAAAACCACTTTACTGGTGCGAACTTTATATAAGTAAGGTAATCAATGGCTACTCAACACCTCAACTTCTCTCTACGACGTTTATATATTCTCAACATTATTTATCTACACGAACAAGTATTGATTCTTCGCGCTGTGAAACAACTCAAAGCACATTACTCTATCCTCAGACGACTACATGAACAGTGGTTTAAGACAGTAAAGTGCATATTCTCCGGCAATTTTGAAGTGAGGAGTTCACAAACATGAGAAGCACTTTGCAGTTGAACATCATCAATAGATTCAATATTAGTTTGAGAGTAATTATGCTTTTAATTCATGCAAGTGTCTTTCTATTCATAGGTGAGAATTCTCCTGCTCACAGCTGTTCAAATCTTTCTATCCTTAGTTTGTATTATGATATTCACCCATATGTGAGTTCCACGCATACAGATACATTGTTTCCTTTTTTATAGTTGTATCTTGCAGGAGTGGATTGTTAAATCTGTTTGGTTTGTATTCACCTCTGTGTAAGTCAGTATTATTCTTATCGATCTACATACCTTCCTCAGTGCTATTTTACTCTGTACAATAATCGCTTGGCTCTTCATCAGACTATACGTGAATTCATTGGCCATTGACATAATATTTGCAGTATTGCTTGTAAGGCTTTTTTGTGAATTATTAATGATAATAACTAAATATCTAGTCTTGACTTAATCGATTTTTGATTATTTTCTGTATCAAGCTATTCATAATTCACAGGGTCTAAGTAATTTTCGAATGGTATATAAAAGTAAATTGAATGATGCTGTAGATGAGAAACTCTGTCTTGAAAAAGCTGGATCCAGAAGGAGACGCAAATCATATACCAACCGAATGGCGACGCCATACATCGTTGTCGAACAACTAACAGAATGACAGCCAACTCCCTATGTCATCGATAGTATTGTTCATGAAGTAATTTGGAAGCTGCTTCTACACTAAGGGCAGTAATGCCATGAACATTCATAAACCTGATTCTACAGCTAGATGACAATATTACTAACGGAGGGATTGACAACGTGAATCTGATAGGTCTTCGAAGTGAGGATAAAAATAAGAAAGAGAAGGTTACCAGTTATCACCTGTTATATCCCTGATTCTGATGTCTTTCATCATGGAGTAGAATGTGAGAAGCGAGAGGACCAGCATAAGTTGTGTCTACAAGAAGATACTCAAAAATCTGGAATTCGCATATGGTTTATTTGAATGTCACAGGCGAAAACCAACAAGTATTCAGAAGAGACAACGGACTAACGAAGAATGTGTCATCTGACAAATCTGAAGATGGAAATGAAGATGGAATGGACATAAGTTGAAGAGACTGTTAAGTGATAGCACGCACTTTTTATTCTAGTTGGACCCAAAGTGGAAATTACGTTTTGGGAGTCGCCTCCACGGAGGCACACAGTAGGTCATGAGATGAGTAGATCCACGCTAACGGACAATTGTGGTGGTGCCAAGTGAACTGCCCTGCAGAAAATGATGACACTGAGATTTTGCTGTCCAAGACCTATGTTCTACTTGGAATCCAAGGGAATAATAATAGCAATAATAATATTGGAGAAATGAACAGCTATTTCGAAAGCTAGTGGGTACTCATAGCTGAAATTTCCCAATCTCGAACGGAACAACCGCATGACTTTCAATGGATCTCCAAATGACTCTTTTTCATGAAAACATTCACTCAGTAACAATAATTACTCTCTGACGAGTCCCAAATAGGACGAAATGCGCATCCTGGATTCCACTGCTAGCCACCATCCACCAATTGTATAATAATTACTCTCTGTTTAGCTAATAGTGTTTGAAAAGTAAGACAACTTGAATACTTTCTGGTATCCAACTTATCCCGTGACTAGTTATTTAACAGGGAGAAATTCTAAACACTGTGGAGAGAAGTGTTATAAGAACGTGGAGTCTTACGGAGCATGGCAGTGCCAGTTTCAACCACACCTTATTACTGCAGTCTATATATGCATACTTGTGAAGCTAGTTCCATCTTCAAAACTTCAAGGTTTTCCTCCAATTTTGTCCTTTCTTCAACTGTGCTTAGCTGACCACGGGCTCATTCAGTATAAATGATGTGAATTACAGATCAAATGATATGTCACATTCACTTGGTATGTGATATATTTGCTTAGTTCTATTAATGGAATCACGGGAATCTATTATTTACGAATCTTATAATATGTGATATGAATTACTCTCCTCTCTCTAAAGTATACAGAGCCCATTGAGATTTGAAATTTAATTGTATTGAATACGGTTTAAATGATCATGTATTCTTCTGTCTACTTATCTTTTCTGATTTTAGAACATATTTCTACCAATAACACTTTGCATAATATCACTAATTTTTGTACCGCTGTGGTGCGAGATATCTATGTGCGTTTCAGTTTGCATGGCTGTCTTCACGGGATTATTTGCTATAAAAATGGATCTATGGAGACCGAGTAGTAGCAAGTGGCTGATAAGTATGCTTGCCTCAATTGTAATCGTTGGTATTATCTCCTCTATTGTTCTTGCGTTACAAATTTACAATGAAGTAAGTTTTAATCGGTATAAATTTTAATATCTTGTAATTTTCGAATTATTTTGCATCTCCGGTTGATGTTCAACAGCCTAGAAGATCTATATTTTGCGGATGAATTATGCCTGATGCCGTAAAACTCGAATTATGAAGCAGAGAAAACCAATAAGTTATCGGAAGAGGCTTGCGGTGAATACAGGAGTTCGGGAGGACGTAGGGAATAGAGAAATGATGGATACACTCAGGGGACAACAAACACCAGTAACCATCAGCGAGAGAAATCCAAAGAGAGCCGCCTTTATCACTTACCTTGACTGAATTCTATCAACCACAGGTAGCATCAATGAGAATTTCAAAGCCACCCAGCATGGAATAGGGAGAAAGAGACAATCACTTACCGTTACTGTTGAATTTACGCAAAGCCATACAGCAACCAGCACAAGCAACCAGACCCGAATTTTCAATACTAAAGTCAAGTCAGTGCGTCTATATAATTCAGAGAGTCAGGGGACGCCTCATCAGTGGTATTCGTGAATGCCTGCCACAAACTGTCATAAACAGATAATATCATTTGATGCTGAAGATCAGATAGAAAGTTGGAGAAGGCAAGCAACGCGAATCTCTGGCAACCAATAGGCCAATGACTTGTCGTCCAACATATCTGCTCAAAGAAATCGATATGGATTGGATATGCGCTGGTCAGATCGTCCTGTAACATCGTACATCGTGATCTATGGCTAAAATGTTTGATAGAGGATGAGTTATTGAATTGAATTTTTGATTTTCCCGTCGATTGATTGGACCGAAGTGCTCGGTCTCAGGTTGACATGTCGGCTTCTTGTGCAGATGCTTCGACGATGTCCGAGCATTTAGTTAGTATACAATTGGTGGATGGTGGCTAGCAATGGAATCCAGGGTAAAGCGCATTTCGTCCTATTTGGGACTCGTCAGCTGGATGTACCTGCATTTCTCAGTGAGTGATGATGTTCCCACCGAGGCTCGAACCCAGTACCCATAGTGGTCTAGTGGATAACGCCTTGGCGTTTGAAACTATGGGCACTGGGTTCGAACCTCGGTGGGAACATCATCACTCACTGAGAAATGCAGGTACATCCAGATGACGAGTCCCAAATAGGACGAAATGCGCATCCTGGATTCCACTGCTAGCCACCATCCACCAATTGTAGAGGATGAGTTACTTTGCCGAAGGTGAGCAGCAGATGAGGAGTGAAAGAAAGGGTTGAAGTCAGTTGTGGAGATGGTTGAGGCGAGCGGGACGAACATTCACCACTGAAGCCCTATCTCTCATTCACAACTCAAGGAATGAACAATAACGAAGAAAACATTCATTTTCTGAGCGATATTCATTTCTTATTGTCGACGTATGAATAGTAAAACAGTTTATAAGCAGTCTGTTATTAAATTTCTATTGATCATTAAGATCGAAACAGAGTGTTTCTATTTGACCTTCTCAGTAGACGAAATATGTGCAAATGAATAGACTTCAGGATATACTAAATGGAAAGACTATGCTATGTAAACTGTCTTAACGGTCGGGTGTGTAGTTATTATTATTATTATTAATTTTTATTATTTCCTTTATTTCTTAGGAGAACATTAGGCTTCAGCTGGATATCTTCACTGCATTCGGTTCTGTGCCAAAGTTTTCATCTGGCTCCATGTCTGTCTATATACTTTCTTCTCCTCTTCGCATCACTCCCCCCTCCATGTCATCCTCTCACTGACGACCAACTCGCCACTTCCCACTCGGGTTCCACTCGAGAGATGGTCTGGCGTTTGTTGTCACTTAATAGTTTGTTGTTGTAAGTATTTGTAATAGTAGTATTAGTATTTCGCAATAACCGAATTAACAGAATTCAACCAGAACACAGAGAGGAATGAATTCAGGAATTTGTATTTGGTGGAATTATTATTCAATCCATATAAGAAATATATATTAACAAGCAACGGTAAATATTTAAACAATACAGAGATAGAAATTGTCAATCACCACATTTGTTTTCTCAGAGTATGGCTAATCTACCTCCATTGCTTCCTGCATATATGTTGCACAATCGGTTCCTGGTTGGTTCATTCATTGCTAGCGATCCCTGTTGCAGATCTTTTCTGGCCATCTAATCTTAAGTAGTTCATTTATATGAAAAAGGATGGTTTGATGCAACTTACGGGTGGCTCGACTAGTTTTCCTTATGGTACATACATCTCATTAATCCACTAAAAAGCAGAAATGGTCTTCGAAATCACAGATAACCTCATATAGTAATAAACAATATGGGATTCATACATCATGAGGATTAGAAATACTCATTTATGTTTCTCTTATGTTCATTCAAATATCACATCGCTTACCTGTTTTTCCATTCATTCACTCTTCCTTTCAGATATCCATGAGGGTACTAGCTTTCTGTGCATTATTAGGATCCTTATATGTAGGTCACAATATTACTGGTTATATATACTGACGTATTATAATAATATATTGATATATTTTGGCGTAGTTGTGTTCTCTAGGCTGTGGGATGGTTTAGTTGAGTAACTTTCATTTATCCCAGCACATACTTCAGTTTTGAAATGAGCTTTCAACATTCTTCACGAGTTTATCAGTCATCTCTCGTGGCAGTCTTGAATATAATTGTCTGTTTTCGTATATTTTCACAGCCTCAAGTCCATTTGTACGAGTATGTGCTGATAACGTTGCCTAGCAAGTTAATGAAAGCTTCATGACTGAACCATCTCCCAGCTCAGAGTGCACAACTACACCGAACTCACTCACTTGAGCTACAAATCTTCCCAGCCACATTACTGATGTAATTTAATTCATTTTGTATGCGAGAATCACTGGAGAGAGTTATGAAGACAGTGAAAACAGCGAAAATAATATGCATAGAATAAACGTTCGGAGTGATATTGCTAATAACTGCTGAACATATATTCAGCACTTCACCATTCCCGCCTAATTGCCAGCTCATTTAAAATTCGCAGGAATTTGCGCATTCTCACACAAAAAGAGTCCCTTTGTGGCGAATCCTGTTTATTGTCGATTCTAATCTCAGACTATTGCAGCCGACCATCATACCAGATGGAATAGAAATGATTAAAGTTGAAGTGACTGAAAAAGACACATAAATAGAATAGCTGATTTGAGAACTCTTCTACAAACCTGTTCCACACTTCTTACAAATTAACACGTGTTAAAATTGGGACTGACTAACTGACTAAGTTATCAGCATGAAACCTGCACAAAATGCATCTGTTCAAGCACTAACACCATGTGGAACCCCATGTAAAACTAGACGAAAGCAATCAATGGAACAACAATCGTCGAACATATTCGGAAGAGTTAGTGGTTACTTCAGGATTCATCAGGAAGTTCAAAACCTACTGATGTGTTGGTCTGTGTTCAGTCTAGAAATAAACCAATAAGAATTCGGCCCACGTAAGTGACCGCTATCCTGTCTGCAAATAACCAATCAGAATCAGCCAACTTGAATTAATGACTAGTATTTTATTGACCATGATTACAGATTGACTGGTTGACATATCTTTGGTGATATTTTGAATCATACTTTGCGGCTCACGTCGTAGTATTTTCTTGCTTGAGTAGTGAGGGTGATGGAAACAGGTAGCTGGCGTATAATGCTGTTGGTGTAGACAGCTCGGTGTATTCGTGATCAGCGTTTCTGTGTTCACTTCGGCGTCCCTATTTCACTCTCCGTGTATTGCCAAATATTATATCTACATGATAACAAAAGGTACATACACGTGAATTGTCGCAAGCTGTCTCCTACTATGTTTCTAATGATTCTAATCATCCATAAGATCATCCTAAATGTGTCACACCAATGGTCAAAGAATTAATAGACACGTTGTTGTGTTTGCCTGATAGCTTCCGCCCTTTCTCTCAATCTATTCTCAAAAAATAGAGAATAAATGTCTGTATTTTTGTAAATTCACTGCAAAATATTTCTACTAATTATGAAGAAGCTTGTTAATATATCGCATCACTGGAACTATCATGCTAGTAAATGTTAAATAACTCGATTTTTAATTCTGTGCCTTATAAACTGTGATTTTTTTCGTGTTGATTTTATTATTTTAGATGATTTTTACGCTAGTTCAGTTGGTATGGAAAGATAAAGTGGCCCGCAGCAAATACATATTCATCTCGAGTTTTCTATACTTATTCTTCTTTGGAGTATTTTTTTTCATCCTCGTAGTTTCTCCTTCTAAAAACTTCCCTCCAAATCCCACCAATAATACGGGGAACTATTATTTCGAATTAATTAAACCTTTCCACTTTTTAAATGTATCACATAGATCAAGGCAATGAGTGACATATGAAGAAGTTTACAAACCATGTGAAATCTGATTCGTATTTCTGTAATTCGCCTTTATGATGAAAATGCTGCTTGATTCAACACTCATAGTTTTCATACATTTATTTCTCTTTATAAATTTGAATAAAGCAAGAATAACAGTCTGTGTGGAACAAGATGATACCATCATTTATTTCGTTGACTTTTCATCAGCTATGTACGGCCTGAAGAAATTATCAAGTGTTTGATGTACAAAACAGTTTTAGCTAACGTGAAAATGTTACATGATATCAGTTAATGGCAGAAGACGCCGAACTTAATAAACAGTGCTCAGAAAATTATGCTGACACAGTTTTAATTCAAAGAGCTCAATTTTAAACAGAACTAGCATATGGTTGTTATGGGGTTCTGTAGTAAGGACAAGAAGCGTGTAAGATGATGAGTAAACAATCTATGGAGTAACGATGTGTAAAGTTCAACTGAAGCCATAAGAACACGAGATAACCAAAGTCACAGTATGTAAAAGACTGAGTAGAAGCAAGGGCCAGGGATTACGCAGTCATCAAATGGAAGAAAGGACAAAGACATCCAGTTACCAGTGCAAAGAAAGATTGATTGGGGGTTTCAGGCATTTGTTAGGGACTGCTTCTACAAATTTTAAAGGATTTTTCAGTGAATGTGTATTTGTAAGATGTCTGTTAACGGCACTGTTGTAATAGTTTGTTTCATAAATTCATAGGCTTTTTGGTACATGTTCAGAAAATTGAAGTCGTGTTCCCTTCTTTCTGTTCATTGAATGTAACTGCTGCTGCAGATACGTGCAAATCCGCGTATACTGTAACAGATAACACAGGCAGACTATATCTCGACTTTTGACTGCACCAGGGAGCAAATTGACCGACTAAGGGGAACTAATTCGGTTGCAGGGTAGATTCTAGCTAATGAGGTACCTAATCTTCTGCTGACTATTCTGGCAGTTTTGACGCTTTTAAAATCGGGTTGAATGAATACTGTCTTTTTCCAGTGTGATTTGCTTATCATTTGAGTTTACACATCTTACATCCTTGGTAAGGAATTTCTTAGGTTAACCGTTGTTTTCCAGCATCGTTTCGTGAATTTGAAATTCTTTCTACAATTTTTCTGCAGAATATATTCTCCTGGCTCTGTAAAACAAAGTTTTCACCTGTGCTCATTTATAGCTATTTGAACGAAACCGATTAAGCTATGAGTATTGTCCATTCCATGTAGACTTTCGATAAACTGACCGCTGGACACTACCATCTTCCAGACGTTTCATAGCAATGTCAAGGAAGAAATGAAACTTTCCGTCATTTTCATGTTCCATAATAAGTTCACTAATGCGTATGTGTGTCGTTGAATAATCTGAGTAGATGTGAAACATAATTTTCACTGTTAATAATTTCTGTACCTGTATATCTTCGCCCCAGTCTTGTTCATCCTGTGAAACTGTGTAGATTGTGTGGTACGCTCTCACATGATGAGTTCGATTGAAATCCTGATATAGACAACAGTCAGATTCAGGTGACTAAGTGTGGATCTATGTTATGAGTAACCGCAAATTCATTCTATCTAGCACTCGCATTTCATCTGATGATATGGTGAAGCACACGAACATAATTTCTAAAATAATAGCACAAATATTTAATAAGTAGTGGCCAACTGATTTACTGGGTGGTATTCGGATGCTTAAAGTATCAAATTTTCAACCTCCGTTAATACCAGGATCGCAGTTCTTGATTGGTAGGGTCATTAAAAGCCGCTAGAATGGTTATAGATTTTATATTAGGTGGGTGGGTTTTGGTGGGATTTGAAAAAATACTTCATGAAGTAGTTCTTATGAAGAGAGAAAGCCAATTCTTTTCTGTATTCCGACAGACGTTAGTGTAAATGACTTCTTCAGAATTAGCTTATACCGCCGTCCACAGCGTTATAAGTGATGATGTAATGGTGAAACACACAAACATAATTTCTAAAACAGTTGCACAAATACTTAATAGATAGTTGCTTAGTAATCTACTACATGGTGTTCAGATGTTTTGGGTAAATTATTTTTTACCTTGTAGATGAGTTCAAACCAAAAGTCTGTTGAGATAGGGTGATCAGTATTGACCAGTTATCTATTGATCGTGCTTCCTATTGCTCCACTTCTACCTCTTCGAAACCAAGTAGGATAGTGTTTCTGTCCCTTCTGCGACAAAAGCCAAATCGAACAACTGATACACCTATGTGCACGCGAGCAGGTAAAGTGATCGATGCACATAGAATCAATCGTCCTTCAGTTCACTGAACAGTAGCGGCTGACTAGAAAACGCAGTTCTCAACAATGCTGAAATGAATGTCAGTTTTTAAGGTTGGAAGATCCTTCTTTTAAGTGTATAGCCAGCTGAGTCACCTTTGAACTCTAGCTTCCTTTACAGCGTTTCTGGTTTACAGATGGTGAGTCATATCTCATACGTTGGTGGAATTCCGTTTTCCACTAAGATTTTTCCTGTAAGAATTAATTCTTCCCCCATAGCACCAACATTACATATGCCCTGAATGTGACTGGCAAGAGATCCAGTCAGGTTTCACTTTCGACCAGCCAGGAACTTACACGATTGTAGAAATCGATCATTTGACCATTCCATGTCAGCTTTTGAGATAAAGTGATCGATTCAGAGTGCCGTCAGCCCTCCTTGATAAGCTCACATTGAGAGAATGAATGATAGACTCGCTCTGTATTTCTTGTATGAATTTCATTGCTGGATAAAAACCATTAAATTTATATGATATATTATTCACACGTTTGTTTAACCTACCTCACGGGAATTAATTGTAATAAATTCTGACTTTTGCATTTCGCGAAACAATACTACCCTAAGCATTGCATTCATTATATATTACAGGACGAGACAACTGGCCAGTGCTTGCTGACATCTACTGATCTGTCTTAGTAATGTTGATTCGTGATGAAGTCTTCATTTTTGCTGCATCAATATTCTTGTTACGCAACAACATCTCACGTCTGACAGTTACCATCATCATTAAATTTATTTATACACTAACCTCTTCATGTGTTACAGGGGATTTACTAATAGTAATTGGTTGGTTTGTTGATGTTTCTCTCAAAAAATATGATCACAGCCTTCACTGTCATGTGGTGGACTGCACTGGTCACGGGTTCTCATTAGAGCTTCAAGAACCCATCCATACAGTAGCCATCAGTGGGCTGGAGAACGAATAACAGATTACGGGTTTATACAGAATAACAATGGAACAGTCTTAAATGGGCTAATTGATTTGAAGACTGAATTTAATACTGATTGGCATTATACAGAAAATACTTGTCAGTGTTGGTGAGCACTGGATGGAGAACTAAAATGACGGCTGTTGCCTAATCATACGCTGGTTGGCAGACAACTGGTTAAAAACGGTCATTAATATTATTGTGATTTAAGTTGAGGTTTATTAACGTTTATCGACTTTGTGTTTTAAGGTCCTGTTGTTCTGATTCACTGATAATGAAAAAATAAACAGTCTTGCTATTGCCATTGCATTTACTGATATTCTCGCGTCTGTCATCCCACATGATATTCTGAGGCACCGATTAGTCTTCGGGAATCAGCGCTATGTTCAGCTATGTTTTGCTATCTGGGCATTTGACAGTTTTGGATCTTACTTAACCATGAAGGAAGTGACTGCTCCAAACTAAATGGCTTTTTACCAGAAATCAGCCAGTGGTCCAAGAAAAACGCTCTAACCTCAAAACCCTCTAAATCCCAAACAGTCAATTTCACCTTAAGGCATAAATCTAACCTCAACAAACTGGTTAGCACTCACGAGGTGTGCAACATTGATGGCAATGAAATTGAAACCAAGTCAGAAATTAAATACCTAGGCGTCATTCCATCTTCTGATCTTTCCTGGTCGTCTCATATCTTGATGATTTCTAAGAAAATATTCCCTCTTACCCTTTACATCAAGAAGTTAAGACATTGTGGTATAAACCAACCCTTACTACTACAATTCCTCAATTCTCGCATTCTGCCTATTACTCTCTATTGTTCCTCCTTAGTTTTTCTAGGGCTACTGAAGAAAGACTATACCTGATTACGCAGGATGTTAAAGGCTGTCAGCAGGGTAAGCAACGTGTCACTTAACCAGCTTGTTAATATTCTGGTTGACAGGCACATGGACTCATGTGAAAAATGGGCGAAATCCATTTTATCTAACTCACACCACCAACTTCATTCACAACTCTCCCCTTGTATCTCGTTAGGCAAATCCAGAGACCTATATAGAAAACTATATGCTCGCACTAGCAAGTACAAAAACTCAACCATACCCTACTAAGCTCGTGTTCTGTGCGATAAAGAAAGTATTAGGCGTGAAACCCTTAAGTTATTAAATAGTCAATAGAACAACTGGATCTCGTCTTTCCAACTCATTTCATTTACAGGTGCGACGTTTTTCTTTCTTTCTTTCTTTTCCTTTTTCCTCTCTTTTTTCTGTTATGTGCAGTTTTGTTTCTTTCTTCTGCTTAAGCCAGTAAATGTGCAGGCATCTACTTTTCTAACACCTTCAAAACACCCTGTTTAATTTTGGCTTTGCTACCGACATGCTAATATGTTGTTTTCAAAACTAACTGAGATTATGCTTAATCTATGTAGAATTTTATTTTATTGTTAATTTACTAACTGGATGCAATACTGTAGTAAAATTCTGAGAATTCCATTCTGTATCACAAGTACTGTTTTGGAATAAAGCAAATTATTATTAGTATTAAAGAACGTTGAAAATTTGCTTCATTTCCGCAGTGTCTTCGAAACAGAACTGATCTTTGTAGTACAATCTGCGCTGGACAACTGTTTCATCCTATTTTGGAACTCTTCATCTATGTGCACCCACGATTTGATTAGTTATCGAAGTCAAGACTTTTGAATTTATTCGAAATTATTCTCGTTGACCATTCAGCCTCCTTTTTGATGGAGTTCATTGACCCGTGAACCCGTGAACTTTATTAGTTCACGATATTAACACTACCTTCACCAATCCCTTCGTGATTTCCACTCCCCTCCTCAAGTGATTTCGGTTTTTCGAGGAGACCTCTCAACTGAAATGAGCCAAAATCTCCACAAATCCCTTAAATTCTGAATAGTTTTTCGTCGCTTTTTACAATTCACATAAACATTGTTGTTGCGTAACATTATCATGAAATATATTTATTTATTTATACTATAACTTCTTTATTATATGTTACAGGAAATCTACAATTAGTTATTATTATTGTTTGTCTTTTGTTACTTTCATCCTCTTAAAAAACATCATTAATATTTTTATTATTAGTAGTAGTAGTAGTATTACCATTTATCTCTCTTGAGAACAGTGTTTAAAATATCACCACAGATGAGAGACAGGTTATATTATTATTGTTGTTGTTGTGTGTGTGTGTGTTTTTTTCAACTCGAACAACCCAAAATCAACCACACCAGAGAAATAAAACAACACAGTTTTGTTGTTTTTTTTTTATCAGGTATTGGTGGTATTAGTCCCATGTGTAAATGAGACTGTTTTTATACCTATTTGTACAATAAACAGCATAACAAACTGTAAAATAATTTCGATACATACGAATCTTGTTGGGACATTTGAGTAGATATATATGTATACATATTCATTCCATACATAAGCTGTAATGTTTCCATTTTCCATGTATCGTATCACATATTTTGATTAAGTCAGAATAAAAAACTTAATTGTTTTATTTCAGTTGTATGTTTTAAATACATTTATGCACTCATCTCATCTCATATATACATATATATTTATAACTGATCTTCTTGAATGTATCTTCTTATTTTCCTATATATATATATATATATATATTCATATTTCGGCTTTGTAGGGATCATTGTCAATGTCCCCATTCACCGATATTAGCTAGAGAACCAGTGAGCAGCTGATTTGTCCTAGTTTTGGAACTATTTATCAGTGTACACCTACATTGGTAGTGTGAGTCGAAACCAGGACCATGAAGTTATCAGGCTAACCTGTTGACAGTTAGCTTGAATTCACAAGTTTTTGTCAATTCAGGATAGATCACAACGCCTGAATAATACCAGTGATGAATATCTGCTTCACAGCCTATATGGTAGAGTTGTATGGTCACAATTATGGTTGAAGTCATTGATGTACAACAGTGAGTAGTGAGTGAGAAAGTAAGATGAAACATCTATCCAGTATTCAATGGTTTTCAGTGTCATAGCGTGATGATATCTACATTAAAATTACCTCAGTATTATATAACCCACATTCGAGACTAATTTGAGATGATTTCAGTTAGAGATCTTAGAATCGCACCAATAAATATAGGCATTTCCAAAGATGATTAAACTGTCTGTAAATGAAGAGTAATAATGGAGACGATTTGTAGCTCAGATGGATGATTTTGGTCTATTTCTGTCCTATAAACTGGTTGGTTTATTAAGATACTTCCTCTGAACTTTTAAACAAAGAAACTGTTTGCAGACATTGTTTAAAAAAGTCCAAACACATTGTAGCACTCCAATGCTGAAACGATATACCTACAAACTGCCTTCAGAATGAATGAATACCCACTTTATCCCATCGAAAAGTGTTTAAACTCAAATTGTAACACCAATAAAAAACCATCTTCAAAAATCACTCTACCACATGTAAAGAATATCACTGAAATATCAACTAGATTACTAAGACCATTTCAAATACACATAGCACCCAAACCAACCGACACAATCAATCCATTCAATATTCTGTAGACCACAGGATCCAACAGCACAAGAAGAAAAGATCCATACACCATTTACAAAATAAATTGCACAAGGTGCAATAAACACCACATCGGTGAGAGTGGTCGTCCCCTTCTCATCAGGAGCCAAGATCATAAATCAGCTGTGAAAAGACACGATATGTTTTGATTGGACACCAGTCAGTAACTAGTGTGATCTGTCTAGTCCTTTCTTTTTGCTGCAGACTGAATTCTATCAGTCAGTCAGGTTTGTAATGCGGTCACCACACCACTAGATAGCTCGCCATCACGTGCACATTGATTTGATGATGTTAAATGGTTGAAGACGATCGGCCACAGGAAGCCCAGCCTTGCTTGACCTTGGTTTCGTGCTAGTTGGCACTCACCAATCAGAAAGGCGTATCTGCACCCAGCTTGAAGGAACTCATATCCCTTCTGAGAATCGAATCCGCATCATCCAGAGGGGTTGCAGCCAGAGACGTTACTACTGAGCTATTTAGGTTCGCGATTGACCTCCTGCAGGACTGTAGTGGGTATTTTGATTGTACATTAGTAATTACTGTGAAGTCTCTAGTCCTCTCTTTGTTGGAGACTGAATTCTATCAGACACGATATGTATTCTTTCATACTGATTCATGTAAATACATTGAGGATACCAATATGATTAAGACACTATAGAAATTCTAAATAGTGGTTACACCGAAAATGGCAGAGAATTTCTAGAAACCCCGTGTTCAGATAAATCAGCGATTAACGCACACATTACTACAGACCAAACTTATCAACTAATAAGGAGTAAATCTCATATATGACAGGAAATTCAAAATCAATAAAAATGATAATTAGAGGTGTAAGTTAATAATCAGTTACAACAATGATTCCCGCAAGATACAACATGCATGAGCTGAAGATTAGATGAACAGATCCGATTTGCAGCAAGGAGAACTCTGCCAGTGAAACCAGCTAAGGACCTATTGCTCAACTAATTAATATTATGTACAAGAGGAACACATATAAGACTGATAATAGTGAATTGATTGCTAGATGAAGAAGCAAATATGTAGGAAAGAGCTTAATACTCTGGTAGAATAGTAACACTGAACCCTCTTTTTCATCACATGGAGTTCAGGCCATATCGGCAAAATGCTGATGTTTACTCCAGGTACAAGTAGCAAAAATTAACATCAGTTGCACCATTCGGTTTCTCCGTGTGCATAATTTTAAAACACGACAATGATTGTAACAAAATCAATGATTTGAAAATACCTCATGTGCACCCTAATTAATAATAATTATATTTGAAACATTTAATTACTTTGATAAATTTGAATAGGGTATTTAGAAAACAAAGTTCATTTGCAGTTGCGGTGACACCTATATAGGTAGAACCAATGGAATTTTCCAATGACATCGAAAAGAACATGTTCCAAAATGGTTTTTAAAAAACATAGAAAATCCTAGTGCAGTTAATCTGAATAGAACTCCATCATCATCCATTGCAAAGCACTTATTAATGTCAGGTAACAAAATCAATATTAATGACTGTTTCACAATAAGTTCACATCACTCTAATTCAAGGTTGGTTATTGAAGGTGATGGAAGCACTTTGGATTAATCACATACATCCTAAACTATGTGTACAAAAAACACAGTAGACTTGAGGGTAAGAGTGTGACAGAGGAGATTATGTGTAGAGGGAATTAGAGCTTATGGTAAGTCTTGAAACTAAATGAAACATTGATAGTGGAATAGTCTAGTGAATTTGAGATGCTCTAACGAAGCCTTATATTTAACTCGAAATGCAGAGGAAAAACAGCAGACAATAATAGTAAGTCTTAATTCTAAGACTGAAAGGCCTTAATGTTCAAAGAAAATTAAGTAGGAAACCAAGTTATTCCAATCACAATATATGATCTGCTTGAAACCATAACTGGTAATCAAGAAGATAAGCATATTTCCATAAGACCATGTACTACTGACTTATCCAGATCACTGGTTACTAGATTTCATTATGAGCTGACATCGATTAGAGAGCTACTGGAAAACCTGGGATTACTAGACAGCTATTTCGTCCTAGCTTGAGACTCTTAGGGTAGGTGGTTACCAGGGATTCTAGTGGGAAGTCGTGACTAGTAGGGTGAAGCAGATCAGGTGTGAGGAAAAATACTCGCCGAAGACATTGGCTAGTGGTCGCGCTATGTCGTGAATTGGTAGAAGTTGGAATTCATGGGACACTGGATCAGGTCCCATTAGCTGAATTGTCCACGAGCCCACCTTTTAACCAGAAAGTCCCGGGTTTGAACTCCACTGGGTGGGTGCATGCTGATGAAGAGCCACAGACTAGGAAGAAATGGCTGTCCAGTACTCCCAGCTGGTTTTGTAATCGTTCTATGACCGATGTCAGCTAGTGATGAAATCGTGTATCAAATCAATCAAACCTCTACAAACCAATACTTGAATAATTGAGATCAGTCTTTCCACACCACTCCTAACAACCAACAGTGCTAACTAGCTAGTCAGGCTGAGGTGGTCTAGACACCGGGCAGCAAGTGGTTCCAATTGTTTGAGACCAAGCTCATCAGTGGCATACTCGTTTTGACTGAACTCATAGAGGCGAATAAATTCAGTTCTATTTCTTGATTGTCATCATTGTAATCGGAGTAACCTGGAATAACTAACGGTCAGTTTGGAAATTTTGAATTTGCTTCATGGAGTGATCATTTCGACCACGTAGCCAGCTAGTCAGAGATAGGATGGTTATAACTGATTCGGCTTTCTGAACTCAGTCAAACCAGGTACACCACTGTTGAGCTCGAGCCCAAACGACAGAAATGGCCATCCACGGTTTGGGTCACGCTGACTTGGCTATCAAGCACTACTGGTTGATACGAGTGGTGTGGTTTATAATAACTAAAACATTTAAAGCTTTTATAATTTAAAAACACCATTAAAGATTGTGAGTACTGCGCTGCCCTCTGCCTTACACAAAACCCACCTCAAAAGTTCTTCTACTGGAATACCTCGTACAGTTCTTCTTATACAAAACTAGTATCCTGATACTATCCGTGTGCGGAGACTTTTCTAGTTCAGGTTAACCTTCTCTACCTTCTAGATGAGGTGTTTATATTCTTTGTTGTTGGCCAAAATATTCGTAGTGTTTTATGTTTCAACCTAAAAACTAATATTTCTTACAAACAATACACAAGTCAGTAATACTTTTATACAAAATTCTGCCTGGACTACTCGACTACTGTCATTTTTTAATACACCTGTAAGACAGCTTTTTGTGTTTATGGATAATGAAATACTCCATATTAGATAGGTTTATTTCAAATGTGGTATTGCATTCTAACACGCTACCCAAGTTCTACACTTACACTAATAATAATGGAGTCTCATAAGAATTCCAAACAAATTCTAAACTTTACTCAAATTTCAAATCCACAAGGAATTGTTACCAAAGTGTGACATGAATGTGAATTTTTAATTTAATGGTGAACTCTATAGATAGCTCTATAGAATGGCAATGCGCTTTTCACTACATGTCATGCTACTAGATTTCTTTCTGAGTAAACTAGTAGATGGTCTTTCCAATAACCTTACCACAATAATTCATTTGTGAAAATCATTTGGACAGTAACGAAATAATATCTCAATTCAGTGAACAACATTAAACGTGCAAACTCCCATATGAAGAAGAATCTCACAGCGAAATTGTCTTTTCAGGCATTCTACTGAAAAGAAGACCATTACAGTAGCATAAAAATGAATGTGTATAAGAAAATTACTTGGATCCATCCAAATTCGCATTTTCACAGCTTTATTCCTCTCCAGTATAAAAGAAATTCGATAAAGACCCTCAGTTATATATAGTAAGGGCTATTTGTTCAGAAGATGTGATTGAAGACTAACTTGAAGTTGTATATGACACGTTAATTGAAAGCAACAACCGTGGAAAGTCACCACTAAACACATATCTAAGAGGATAGAAGAAATCCTTCTTTATGTGTTAACAAGGAGCCTCTATAGGCACGACTAGAATTCAGAGGCAATAGATTTATCAAGTGATGTAATGTTCAAGAACAAATTGAGAAAATCGACTCAAATAACTTTTAATGTCAGTAAGCTGCAGATTATATTTTCAATACAACTGGTTGTGATTCCGAACCTGAAAGATGAATTACGTGGACTGGCCACTTCTGATTGTATCCTGCAGTTCATTTGCTCCCGTTATCCGTTAGTTGACTCACGAACCTAATATTTTCGTCGTCAGGAACACCTACTAATGTGGTTAAATACATGTGTTGTTAAGATAGTTAACACTTCTATATTGGAACACCTTGTCCAAATATTTCACAATGTAGAATCTCTCTCTAACATCTATCGGTTACTCAATAAATCACCAAAGGCATCCAGAATTACAAGCTGGGCTGGAAAAAGATACAAATATGTTTCATTTCAAACCTCAAAAGTGCACAAGTGATTATATCACATCCCACACAATTTACCAATTTTCATGTGTGTGTGGACATACATACATACATAGGGAGGAGTAATCGCGCTTTACACGTAAGGGTGGGAGAGCATATCCTAAAGTGGTTAGAAAAACAGATGAATTGTGACAAGCCAATAGATGCAGGTGTCAGACTACCAACTTCGTTGATGGCTGAACATCTAATCGAGATGAACCATAAGATTGATGTCAACTCAGACTTTAAGGTCATCTATAAAAACGGTCAAGGGCGTTTACTGAAATACGCTGAAGCTATAGCTATTCACAGACTTAAGCCCCCCTTGTGTATTCAAAAACAGTTTGTCATTACTCTTAACCTACCTTGGTAATCCTTATTTGATTGGATTACCAAACGTTTGTGTTAATTATTCTTAATTCCGTTTTCTCTCACTTTGTTTAATTTAACCTTTCTATATATATTGACTTGACAAGTAAATGTGTGATCAGATTGTTCGAAATGTATAGCGCCAATACATCACATTTTCAGATAATCTCCGTCTTCTAATAATGCTATCAAAAGAAGAAATACTTACTTTTCAATTAGATTCTCGTCTCTGGCTCTACTCTAATATATATAGCATTACCATAGAGAAGAAATTAATCACAGTATCTCATTCCTAGACGTAATCATGGCAAGGAAAGAAGATGACACACTAAGAAGGAGTGTGTATAGGAAACCTACAACAACAGGTCAGTAGACTCATTTTTTGAGTTTTGTACCTTTGAAATATAAACGTAACCTGGTAAAGTGTCCGGTTCATAGAGCAAGGTTAATTTGTTCAGACGACTGCCTCAATGAAGAACTTAAGATTGTTAGAGAATTACTTAGGAAAAATGGTTATCCAGATAAATTCATTGAGAAAATATGAATTGAGCACCTAGAAAAATCAGGATGCCAACAGTTCCGAAAAAACCAATGTTCATAAAACTGCAGTTCCTCGGTTACAACATCAGCGAAATAATAACAGCGCCTGAAGAATACAGTTAAAAGAGCTTATTATGCAGCAGAGGTACGTTGTCTCTTCACAACCACCCCTATTCTACGTTCGAGAAATAAGGATAAACTACCTAAATTCGCTAATGCTAATACAGCATTTAAAATTATCTATCGCATTCCTACTAATCTTAATTTTGCTCTACGAGTTCGTCTTCTACAGACAGCTGAAGCAATAGGAATCCACCTGAAGAAGCCAGCCAAACGTGTGTGTTCAGAAGAAATTTGTACAGCCACTTTCCTTGCCTTGGCCATCTTTACATGAATGTATAAACCGGACTACTTCACTCTCCACCCCCTAAACCTTTAAAATTATAAAAGTTATAATTGTTTAAATTATTTCATTTTTTTTATTTATTCTGACTTCTTCATCTTTATTTACGCGTTATCCTTGTAAAATTAATGTATTCTAACCATTTCTACCTTTTAATTATGTGTACTGATTTTCTGCGTTAATTATCACCCTATTGACATTTTGACACTGACTAATTACTGTTAACAAACATATCGCCACTTGATTAGTAAACTGTTGTGTATTGTAATAAAAATGCTATATATATATATATATATATATATATATATATATATAAGAGTAGAACCAGAGATGAAGATCTAATTGAAAAGAAATATATCATCGCTGAACAAAACACTGTGTCTTTTCTTACGGATGTTGAAACCGGAAACCGAAAGGCAAGGGAGATTTTCATCAATCTGAAATTAGTTTGAAAACCTACCGCATGCAGCAAAAGGTAACAAAATTCAATTTTTTAACACGAATATTGAGTTAATGAGTTCTTCTTTATGGACCAGAAACTTGTTACTCACTTCCCGATAAAAGCATTTACAATAGGCTACTGCAAACTTCCACCAACAATTACCTTAGCTGGCCAGCTATACAGAATTATCAACAAGGAACTCTTGAAATGAATCTGTTTTTCAATAAATATATAAAGGGAGCTGAAGATGGATCGGACACACGCTGATGACACACGTTGGATGACATCGCACGCCAGGCCATCTCTCTCTCGATTGAATCGACGAGTTGGAAATTGATCTGAGGGTAACATTGAAGAGATTAGAGCTTATAAGTAATCGCGGGGTCAGCTGAAGGAGACTCCAGAGAACAGAATAAAATAGAGACATGGTAATGAAGTCTTTTGTTCTACTAGGATCCTTAGGGATTAATAATAATAATAGTAATGACACCACCCGTATCAGTTAAATATAATAACATTATAAAACACTCATTTGAATTGGAAATTTGCGTCATAATTTCGGAATTTATTAACGTTTCAAAGAAAAACACATGAACTATGATCAAGATTTGACCAAATCAATTCTTACCTCTTTGGTAAAAGCAAAATTAGATGGTAAATTTAAAATAAATATTTTCAGAAAACCGGAAATTCGGACAGATACCTGGACTAGTATTTAGCACGGCCTTTACCACCAAAGTAACTGCGGCCAAGAATCTGATTCACAGAGCTAAACGTCTGGTTACTGAGGTAGAAGAGATCAAAAAGGTTCAGTCCACTCTTGAATCAAATAATTATCGTAAAGACTTCATAGAAAGATATTTAAAATGTGAACATAAGATAGATCGAAACCTGATGCTAGGAATTAGGCTAGTACAGCAGTGATTACTTACCGTAAATAAACATCTAATGGAATAAAGGGAATCCCTAACAGTCATGACATAAGAGTGTATTTTCGTGCAACACCTTACGGTCATTACTGGTGAAGGTTAAGGATAAAATAGAACAAGAAAACCAGCAGAATTGTGTGTACCAGATCAACTGTGGGAACTGTGACTCCGTATATGTAAGGGAAGCTTCCAGAGGAGTAAAAAGTGAAAGAGCATAAACGATGTCTAGAGGTGGTTCCAAAGACTTCTACAGACTTAAAGTAGCTAAAGAACAGATCAGCGATTGCACTGCATTCGATAGAAATGGGACACAAAATCGGCTTTGATGTGACTAAGGTTCTACACAAAAAGGTTTTGGTTCGTACAAAGAAAGATTGACTGCGGAAGCCCTATATATACATACGTGAATCCCAACAGTTTGAACAGACGTGAAGGCGTGATGTAGCTGATGCATAGCGAATCCTGATTAATAAATTTGAAAAAAGTGGATATGTATCACTAATTAATCAGACTTGGTCAAAATTCACGATTGTCTATGTCTTCTTATGGAGTGGCTAACAAATGTTTTATGACTGTTTGCCCACACACACATATGTACACACCATTGTAGACTGCAAAAACACATATATTTTTATATTCAGTTATCTACGACCATGAACTTGCAGCTTAGTGTAATCCGATGAAGAGTACACCTGAGACCAAGTACTTCGGTCCAATCAATCGATTGGAAAATCTAAAATTCAGTTAAATAGGAAAGTACACTCTGTTTAAAGTGTTTAACAAAAGCAGACTAATATTTGTTAGTCTGAGGTCAAATTTTGATCACAGTTCGCTCAAGTCTGTTTATTGTACATGTTGACACCTGTTTCATGACTCATATGATTGGATAAAACAATTTTTTAAAGCAAGAGATTTCCTTTTTGTTATAAACTTCTGTTATGCTAATTTCGATGAATTTCCCTGACGAAGTTCGAACTAGATTGCCGAACAAAATGTTGGAATTAATCATTTCAGTTTCGCTGAGATTTTACAAATATATACAACTTTAAAAATGTTTCTAAGATTCCGTTTGATAATTCTTATGATAATGTAGTAAAATAATAATTTACAGCTTGATTCCATACCGTATTTTTGGTACAAGTATGCAATTTCCAGCATATGATATCTGTAGCCCACATTTAGCGGGCCGATCATAGATATCAGGTGTGTGTCGGCAGAGGATCGAACCTCGGACCCTGTGCATGGTCGACGAGAGTCCTAACCACTGTGCCACCGACTCACAGTGCATATACTCATTTAGTGACTGAATAGTGTTCAATTCGCTCTAAAATATGTTTACACTACTGATTTATTTTCCATCCTATATCTTGTTAGTCATTTCACAGATAATCAATAATATATACGAGCTTGCCTTGTAACAGAGAGGTCCTGGGTTCGACCCTTGGCAGTGAGTGCGTACTGGGGATGATTTCCAAACTAAGATGAAACAGCTTTGCAGTACTTCATGGTTTTCAATGGCTCTCTAACTGATACCAATCCATGATCAACTCGTAAATACAAAACTAACCCTTTCAAACCAAACTACAGAAAATTAATCTGATGCTCGGTAGAGACTTGCTACAGTATGGAGTTTCCTGGATTTCTAATGAGAAGTCGTGACCAGTGAGATCCAATTAGATATCACGTGTGTGGATAGATGTCCCACCAACGACAATGGTTGGGGTTGCGCTAAATCACGAATTGGTAGAAGTTAGAATTCATGAGCTAGCCACTGAATTAGGTCGTAGTGGCTGAATGGTAAACAAGCTTGCCTTGCCATGTAACCGGAAGGTTCTGTGTTAAAATTCCAATGGGTGAGGACTGTCGATAATGTTCCTCAAACTAGGATGAAACGGCAGCTGTCCAGTACTCCACTACTGGTTTTTCGTGGTTCTCTAACTGATATCAATTCATGATCAACTCATAAAAACAAAACTAACCTTTACAAACCAAACTTTAGTAAACAATAATAGATGACTACAGTTCATGATGATTTACCCAGTGGAAAAAAGAAACAAAACAAACAAATATTCGATAAACCTATACAGAATCATCATCATAATAATAGTATTAACAAGGATAATGAAATATACTCAACAAATATGAGTTTAACTGATACCAGAGTTATCATATTGAATACAGTTGTTATTATTATTATTATTTATTTCGGCAAGAAGTACGAAGGAAAAGGCGTAATTCAATTCAACTGAAGTGTATTCACTCTTCTAAGAGATCTATCTGTCTTCCAAGTGGATTGACTTATAATTCACAAAAGTGAGTAATAGCCAATAAAACAGCCTACACATTTATTCAACTCAACTATTTGAGTTCATACACACAAATGTAATAATTCTTCAACTAGTATTTTCATATGTCAAAAATAATGATGATAATAATAATAATAATATTAATAGTTGTATCCCCTTCCCCTTTATATATCATTCCCATATAAATGATTAAACCAATAGAATTTCTACGAATACATTTCCCTTCGTTGAAAAAAGCAAACGAATTCATATGGATATATAAATAGATCGTGTATATAAAACTTGTTAGCATATCACCCTGTTCTTTATCATCCTTTACCACCTAATCACAAGTGTATTCACTTCTACTAACAATAAAAAATTATAATAATGACTAAAACTCATCAACTGCTTATATCATTTCTATTCATAAATCTATTTATCTTATTATTATTATTCAATGTCCAATGTTTATCAACTAGTGAACTATTGACACATACAAATAGATATAAAAAATCTTTTAAAATGATACATTATTTAATAAGACAATGTGCACCATATTGTTTTAATTCAGGTCAACTTGCTAAACCTGATATGCCATGGAAAAAATGTTATTGTCTCTGTCCAACTGGTTATTATGGTGTTGCATGTGAATTTAATGAAGAATTAGACCATTCAAACAATTTACTACCACATATTCAAACTATCAAGTATAATTTATTACCAATCGCCAGTAGTAATAATAATCAACGCCAAGGACAACCACCACAACCACAGCAGCATCAACAAGTATCCTTGGAATCATCAGCAATAAACAATGATCAAGATAATGTTGAAGAACGATTGATTATTTTAAAATGAAATGTAATTATTATCATTATTATTATTATTACTATTATTGCTATTTATTTACATATGAGAATAAAAATAAACAATTACTTTGTTAAGTCATCAAAAAAAAGTGAATATCTACTATAATAATGAGTAAACGTAATACTCTAGTTTGTTTATTTTCGTTTTCAAGTATTTTTTTTCATTTTATATATATATTATAATCTAGTTAAAGGTTAATAGTGTTGATTTGATTTAATTTGACCGCGATATTCAATGGTTTCAATTCCTTTTTATGCATAGGTATATTCATGAATAACTAATGTTACTTTTAAGCATTAACTTGGGCTCCAAGTGGAACTCAGGATGTCAACAGCACACCTCCATGTTGTTCTGCTGTCTTCTTCAGCTAGTTTAAGGATTCATCACATAAGATGTAATCTTCTCCTCAACACACACTATCTCCTTTATGTCATCCTCGAAACGACACCCAAACATGTCGTTTCTTATTTGGACGCGAGAATTCGACATTATTTTATAGTATGAGATGTTAGAGTGTGTGTCAGATCTATCCCCATTTTTTTTTCTTTGGCTTATTGCTTCGACAATAGGTTCTCCGCTGGTTTGCCCCAGAATTATCTGTTGTTGCTGATTCTTTCGGGTTAGGCATTTGATCTTCAGTAGTGTGACAGAGAAGGTAGCTACTGATAGAAGTCTGCAGCTGACTGTTGGTAATGCTTTTGTAACGTAGTCAACAAGTTCCTGATCCATGTTGAATAACTGACAGAATTCACAATGAAGTTGAAAATTCGAATCTTTTCTTCCTTATGCTAAATGCAGCAGATATTCACAGTGGTCGCAGATTAATGATGGTCTGTCTTGCCTTTCGTCTAAATAAGGGAAGGAAGCAACTTGTTTTAAATTTCTTCCGTTGATGGTGACTGATGTTTGTGGTTGTTAGTTAGACATCTTTATCATCTTTGTCTGCAGTTCGTCTGTTTGAATTTCTGTCTTTGCTGCTTACGTACCAAGCTGCCGTTTTTCGTCTGTATCTCATTGATTTTCTGTAACACTATTAATGAATCGCCCATGAAGTCTGGACCTACTGGAGTTTCTTGTCTTCCATGGTAGGCCTGTCTTCTTGCTTCCCGCACGCACTTTTCCGCACTATCCAGTTCACCGCAATCAGAAATATCATCATCACTAGTAGGGATCCTTGTCCTGCTCTTCTATCCACTTCAGAAGCTTCGGTGAGTTTTCCGTTGTGGATCCCCTGACATACGCCAGTCCCATATAACCGTTGAATAGGAGGTGGTAAAGGTTTGGAGCACTGCACTCCATAATTTTGAAGTAGTTTTCAAATTACTTCGTGGTCAACGCTGTCGAAGGCCTTTTCATAGTCGATGAAATTGAGGTGGAGATTTGACTTGTTCGATGATGATGGGTAGAGTTCCAATTTGGTCCACATATGATTTGCTTTCCTCAATCCAGCTGGGTCCGGCGAGAAGAGTTCCGCATTCATTGCATCATTTAGCCTCTCCAGGATGACACCACTCAGTATTTTACTTGGTGCTGAAAGAAGCATGATTCCGCGCCGGCTTTTCCAGAGGCCTAAATAACCCCTCTTCGACAGTTTGACAAGGTAGTCTTTCTTCTAGTCGGTTAGCACTTTTCTTCCCATTATTCTCTTTTCTTCTCCTCTTTGCCAATTATGCTCCGTCAGACATCGTTTACTGGCTCCATCACCGTTGATGGTTTCCATGATAGAGATCTGTTTATCTCACATTGTGTTTTAACCTGAGAACTGCCTGTTCTGCTTCATTTGCCAGGCGGTGTTTCGTAGAATTGTCTTTTTCCTTTCCCAGAAGTCTTCTTCACTTAATTATTCAGTCAGTGTTACACTGAACTCAGCTCCTTCCTCTGTTTTCCATTTTAGCATTGGTTCATCGTCTGTTTCGCCATCTGTCTCTCATCTTTTAGCTTCCATGTATCCGAGGAAATCCGTCTCTTGTCCTACTTCTCCTTTCTTCCTGAGATAGCTATACAGGTTTCCTTCCACATTACTTTAAGGCAGTTCCAATGTTCTGCCATGCGAGTCTCCTCATTAATCTTACACAATGTCTTCTTTTTAGTTTTTCATTTCAGTTTCTGAGTAGTAAACCTGAATTGTGATGTTTCTGCAGTCGATCTAGCTACCGAGTTACCGAGTGAGCAGGAGTCTACGGAAAATCCTACAGTGGGAATAATTTATCCGAAAGCATCTCCCCACGTGTTGAATTCTCTTCCCGTGTTGTCTGCTTCCATTTTGCCTGGTATTCATAACACCCATAAGGTGTCTGATGTCGGAATTCGAGGTGTTGTCCATTACTGTTTGTGTCTGTCTCTAGAAGTCTTCTTCCTTATCTTGTTCCGAGTTGCTTGTAAGTACGTGGAACTAAATAATTGTACCTCTCTTTTCTTTCTGAGTTCAACACTACCGCCGTAGTCCTGGAGGAGATTGGTTCCAATTCATGGATAATCCCCACCCATAGTTCCCAAACCATAAGAGCTTTGGCTGCTTTTGGTGATATCTTGAAAGCCACTCACTGCCTCATTGTGTTCATTGTTGCCGTCGCGGAGACAGGAGTAGATTACTGACTCACCAGTTGACGATTTCGATAGTCCACATCCAATCCATCTGCTCTCGTAGATTCCTAGCACTTCTATAAAATATTTTTCATTTCTTTGGCTACCTAGGCAGTTCTCCAGCTTCTTACACTGCACGAACATTCCACACACCTATTCTTATTCTCGACTTCATTGAGAGAAGGAACATTGCCTGAGTAGCTTCCTGAAAGCCGGCTTTCTCCAGGCCACATCATTACGCCCCTCCGATTTCATCGACGAATAAGTTTGTTTTGTATATTTTTCGTATTTTTAATATTTTTATAATGCATTGAAGTTTCTGTAACAGTCTGATTGGTTTTCTGGGTTTGATTCGCTAGCCGCACACCCAACGCTTCCTCTTTACCGGGCTTAAGACCGGCTAGAAAACTAGTAAACAAGTAAGCTAGGCGAGGTATGTGCATAGGCAGAAATGATTCTCCTCCAAAATATCCATTGTCTTCGTAATTACTTAGATGAATGCGTCATTATCTCACTTGCAGAACATAATTTTACCTTCCTGTGTTCTCACACTTAAAGCTGTGAGTAAACTGGTACATAAAATGAATTATAACACAATTAGTATTGCTTTACTTAGACTGTATATGTTTAACCTATTTTAAGCATTGGCACAGTATTGCGTTTGAAACTCAATACCATGGCATAAACTCATTAATTTCAGATAATTCTGACTGAATCGTAGAAAAATGGAAAGTTTTAAATGATAGGATAACGATCGATTCAACAGTTTTCCTAACTGGAAGGTTATCATTTAGAACAATATTATTTTCAACATTATATTTTTTTAATTCCATCGCTTTCCCAATGAAGCGGAGGACTTCAAACTTTGGTTTTCAGGTTTTAAAAGCAATAGTGTTCTCTTAAGGGGCGGAACTGCTAACCTAGTAGCCCAATTCCCTTCATTTAGCGAGTTTACTGCTAGCAAAGTGAGGTTTAGCAGTGCATCGGCTGGAAGTCGAACCTGATCCGTTTCAGTGGTCGGTGAGCGTTCTACCAGTGGATGACCGAGGAATCACTTGAACACGATGGTGTGCACGTCATATACCAATAAGATGTAACCGATATGTGTCCGAGAAACTTCAGTTTTAGTTCATTATTTACATGTACAGTCTTTGACAAACAGCATATATATATGTATATATAGTTTTGTAATGATATTAAAAATCTAGACTCATGAAGGGGATCATTAAAACTATACATCGATATCTTCCAATATAGATGCAATTTCAACGTTTCCATATAAATAATTCTGTCAAGGAATTAGTAAGGATAAAGCCGGAGGATAAATTGTTCTTATAAACTCTTAATTGGTGACTAGATAAGTTTTACAGTAATCAAGACATCCTCGTTAGTGAAACTTCCTATATTGAATCATCACGTCTCACTACAAATTAAAAATGGATTGCATCATATATGTTAGCATAAAATTCATTTTCAGCCTAGAAATGTCACTCAAGTAACGAAAAGTGTTCAACATATAATTGTAAGCATAATAGAGAAGATTTGTAGGCCATGTGAATAATACTGATTTGGTTGTGTTCTCTGAGATTCTATTTATTTTTATTTTATATTCCTGTATATTCCCAGTGGAACATAGGGCTACAAGCTAGAGGCCTGAGGTTTCAGTACCAGTTGTATTTGTTTTTACGGGATGGGGTTGCTAGCCACCTCATGCTCAACATTCTTTCTTTACTAGCCTTACTGCCAGCTTAGAGAGGCTTAGGCGTATGTCGGCTGGAGATCGAACCCCGGACTACATGCATGATTAGCGAGCATTCTACCGCTGTGCCACCAATGCAGTGTTCCCTAAGATGGTTGATTTAATTGTGAATCCTTCACTGTCCACCGACTGGAAAATATCTGAGCGAAAGTTTCGGTATGCCATGAGCATATTTGAATTCTCCAAGAATGTTGATATGATTGTATCTCCCGACAACCACTGTCGCAACTATTGTTGTTAATTCACATCTCTATTGATCACTTTTGTTGACTTAAGATTTGAGTTTTTTTGCTATGTAATTTATCTTCCATTAGCTGATAAATTTTGATATGACCGTTAAAAAACTTGATAGTTTGTGCTAACAAACTTCCAGCCTATTAGATTTGTGAGTCTACTCTTCTAATCACCATTAGCAACAACGACAAAAACGATACCATAGTATCGATACCATGGAACGCGCGACACAAGAAAACAGACCATCGGCCTAGAGAGCTTCTACCGTCTCAGATCAACTGAGAAAAGGGTTAACACCAGTCGCGTATATGTATGTACATATATATATATGCTTTAAATCGCTTTGGGAGACACAAACAGTCGACAGCCAATAGGCTTTAAATGTCATAAGTGGAGGGAGGAAATACAAACTATACTGTAAAGATAAATTCAGTACTCTAGAGAAATTAAGTCTATATAACAAACTCGGTCTATGGTAATTTATTTCTTGATCGTCAACTCATCTGCCACTCATCAGGCTTCTAGAAATTTCCTGGCATTTTTGGTCTTTTCCCGCTCAAAATGAATTATTACCCACTCTACTCCATCGAAAAGTGTTTAAACTCAAATTATAACACCAATAAAAAACCATCTTCAAAAATCACTCTACCACATGTAAAGAATATCACTGATATAACAACTAGATTACTAAGACCATTTCAAATACACATAGCACCCAAACCAACCGACACAATCAATCCATTCAATATTCTGTAGACCACAGGATCCAACAGCACAAGAAGAAAAGATCCATACACCATTTACAAAATAAATTGCACAAGGTGCAATAAACACCACATCGGTGAGAGTGGTCGTCCCCTTCTCATCAGGAGCCAAGATCATAAATCAGCTGTGAAAAGACACGATATGTTTTGATTGGACACTAGTCAGTAACTAGTGTGATCTGTCTAGTCCTTTCTTTTTGCTGCAGACTGAATTCTATCAGTCAGTCAGGTTTGTAATGCGGCCATCACACCACTAGGTGGCTCACCATCACGTGCATATTGATTTGATGATATTAGATGGTTGAAGGCGATCGGCCACAGGAAGCCCAGCCTTGCCTGACCTAGGTTTCGTGCTATTTGGCACTCACCAGTCACAAAGGCGTATCTGCAGCCAGCTTGAAGGAACTCATATCCCTTCTGAGAATCGAACCCGTGTCATCCAGAGGGGCTGCAGCCAGAGACGTTACTACTGAGCTATTTAGGTTCTCGATTGACCTCCTGCAGGACTGTAGTGGATTTTTTTGATTGCATACTAGTCAGTAACCAGTGTGATGTGTCTAGTCCTTTCTTTGGTGCAGACTGAATTCTATCAGACACGATATGTATTCTTTCATACTGATTCATGTAAATACATTGAGGATACCAATATGATTAAGACACTATAGAAATTCTAAATAGTGGTTACACCGAAAATGCCAGAGAATTTCTAGAAACCCGCTGTTCAGATAAATCAGCGACTAACGCAAACATTACTACAGACCAAGTTAACCGACTGGTAGAGAGAAAGTCATATATGACAGGAAATTCAAATTCCAAGTCAATAAAAACGCTCAATGGAGGTATTATTAATACGTAATCACAGCAGTGGTCGCCAGGAGATATAATTATACTATCATTCATGGGGTATTCCAGTAAGCCTATCTCATACTAAACTTTCGCTGAAGAAATTGTCTAGGAGGTTTAAAATGAAAGCTTTCCAATTAAAACAACCGTTTCAGAGAACACATCCAATTCACAACTGTAGGCATAATTATTCTTCTTCTCCGTGAAAGTTGCTGTGCTTGATGATGGTTAGAATTCCTGTTAATTTTATTATTATTATTACTCCCTTGGACTCCAGTCGGAATACAGGGCTTCAGCAAGACATCCATGTTTTGTTTTATTTTCTGCCGTCCTCTTAAGCTGGATATACGACTGACCGATATCTCTCATCTGTTCCTCCTCCCCACTCACCCCCCAAAAATGATCTTCTCCATATCACCCTCTCACTGACAACCCACTTCTTGCTTTTTAATTGGATTCTACTCAAGAAATAGACTGATGAGCGATGTCAATCAAGGTCCTCCCCCCCCCTCCAAATTATGCCCGATCCATCCATCTTCATTTAATCCTACACCTCCTTTTGAACAAAATGTCCATGGTTGGTTTGTTTCCAAAGTTTTTTTTGTTGCTCATGCCTTCTGGCCGGCCAGCCAGCCGGCTGTCTGTTTGATCTTCAGTATGGTGGTTGATAGAAGTCATAAGTAGTAGCCTATTGGAAATGTGCTTTCCGTGAAACGTTGACCAAGTTCTTCTGTTCCACATAAAGGCACTGGCTGATGTCATATTTGTGTTGAAAAGAATTCGAATCTTGTTCTTTATGCTGGCTGACTGAGGGAAGTAGACACTTTCCAGACTGATTTTAGGATTGATGAAGAAACTTCAGCGCATAATATAAAAAAAAATATTTGAGTAGCTTGAAAATTCCCATTGAGTCAGATGAAAAAAAAAGAGAAGACGTTCAACGAAGAGACTGTTTTCGGTGGCGAATTCATTCACATAGCTGTACAATCACATTTATATATAATTATTTGTGTGTGTGTGTGTACATGAGGTTTGTCAAGTTTAGATAATTGATCAGGTAATACAAGAATGATCTAATATAGAAACAAGGTTAATTAGACAGCAATTAAAGTAAGACTGAGTTAGTAAGTTAGATGACGACGTAATATATAACTGACTAAAATTTTTCAACTTAGGTCAGGATAGCAACAGAGGTAATTACAGGTAGAGGTAGAGACCGAGTAGAAGTGAGGTAGAGAATAATGCCATTTAAATTAGAACTGAAATTGAGCAAATAAGTTGGATGGCTAGAAACTGAGTGTTGGCCAAGTCAGTAACAATGGTAGTGAGGTGTAGAAATTAAATCGGGTGAGGGTAGAGAACAAAAAAGTAGAAAATGTAAAATATGACAATTGAGAAGACAAAATAATACTAATGGAAAGACAGAAAAAAAATAGATTAGGTAGAATTTACCTGTCGATTAATAAAATAGATTAAGTCCATTGCAAGTGTAGTGATTGCAAACGAACTTCTTCTCTATGCAGAGTTCATGGCTTAGCAAAGGAATCGCCATTGCTTCTGCAATTTGTAGAGGTCTGATTCGTCGTACACCTTTATGAAGACTACTTCTTACTCTATAGACGACTTTGAAGTTTGTCTGGTGGGTGTAACTTGGTGTCTGGATTCGATCAGGATGTTCTAAGATGGAGCTGCGGGGGGACATCGTTTTTCTGCTTTGTAAAACCATGTTGGTCAGTGTTCGGTGATACGTTTGGAAAGCGAACGCAAACTTATTCTTCTCTGGAATCATAGAGAGATGTAATGAAACCGGCTGGTAAAAAGCCTTCGGTTAAAATAATTCCCTACTACTAACTTATGTATTTTATTCATCAATTCATGAATCATAAAAATAGCTCTTTTTGTCTGAGAGAATCAATCTTTTTCACACTTAATTTATTGATTATTTTACAGATAAGAAAAGTCTCGAGTGCTTATTTATCTCTTCCCCCAAAACACAGACAGTCGTGACAGTTTTTTTCATTTACTGTGATAATTTTTATACGTGTCTATTGCGACTATGTTATGTATATTTAGTATTCGTTAAGCAGAGAGAGAGAGAGAGGGTAATAAAAATGACACTAATAAGCCATTTTACCGAAAAAAAAGCTGAAGTGGAAACCAGAAATATATATTCGTGTAAAATGGGTGAATATTTCCCACATAAAACTGTGCATTTACAATGGTATTGCGTTTGTTGTTTGTTGTTTTTTTTTGTTTATGTTGACGTAATCGAGTTGAGTAGTTGTCACTGTAATATTATAAGAACAGGAAATAATTAAAATGAGAAAAAAACTTCTAAAATAATAATTTATTTAACTGCCTAAATGGTTTACAAGTTACTTGTTCGATAGTCGCGAAAACTGATATCTACAAGGTACATTTTTAATCCTACATGTGAAAGCCATTCAGTGAGATAATGTTCTCGATGAGATGTGAAACCAGAGACCGTTTCATTTCAAATACTAAAGTAAATTGAATACTCTCACATAGTGTATTCAGAACAAAATAGTTAGAGCGAACAATTGTCGCTTTCAATAAATTCTTCTTCTTCAGGCTCTACAATTATAGATCCATTAATTTAAGCATACAATAACCAGCCAGTAAAGACAAATTATAATCATATCAGAAAGTGTATTGTGGAACAAGTATAAGATAGGATGGAACAATAGTCAGTTAGTAATTTAATTTAATCATGTGTGTGTGTATATGCATAAATGTAGTCAAGCAAAATACAGGTTTCGAGAGTGAGTGCAATCAGGCTTGTGTGAGACAATATGAGAATAAACCATTAAATGGGGTGGTCTAGACATAAGTTCAAGGTTGAAAATAATGACAATAAGAATGATTGTAAAATAATAACGGTGATATGGTTTAAACTTACAAGTACTATTGGTGAATGATTGTCAAATAATAATAATGAATATAATGAAGTGGAATGAACAGGATTTTGTAAATACGATAACAAGTTAGAAAAGCACTACTTAAACCTAAGTTGATAAAATCATAAGAAAGGTCATGAAATCATAAAAGTAGAAAGTGAACGTTTGTCAGTGAAACAGAGGAATAGAAGAAGGAGAAAAGAAAAGAATAGAAAATTGTGGAAGGAATTTATAGTGTTAATGGAGCATTTGTTGGCTTTATTGTAGGCCAAGATAAACATAGAGGTTGAACATACTTCTTCTGTATGCAGAGGGATGGTCTTCTGGTATTAATTGCAACTGCTTCAGCTACTGATAGAAGACGTAGTCGAGCTCCTCTAGATAAATTACTAGGAACACTGTAAGTAACTAAGAACTCCTGTTTAAGTTTTATCGGGTGTCCAGTATCTACCAAGTGGGTTAAGACTGCACTATTTACGCATTTGGTTACCCTTTACTCAACCATACAGGTACATGTTAACGCACGCATATGGATAAAGCCCTCTGAATATGGTCAATGTAACTAGCTCCACGTGAGCGATTGAATTCATAGATACACATTGATGAGGCTATCTTTGGTAATTTATCCTTGACTTGTTGTGTGAATACTGGCTTAGTTGAGAATTTGAGTACTGGTTTAGCTGTTGGAAATGTTCTCTATACTGTTCTATTAAATCGACATTTTAGGATGTCAGCTGCGATTTTCCCTTTCTAACTTAACTTAAGATAGAAAGGTTTCTTGTCTACGGTGTCCACCTTTACCCTGCCTCTAAGTATTGACTAATATACTTTTTTAGGAAGTTCTCTGGATATCCATTTTCTTACAGTGTAAGTTTCAGTTTATACATTCCTTCCTTAATGCACCCCTTTGAGTAAATGCGTTTAATTCTACGCCTAAGACACTTAACTAAGTGTTGTACATCTGATTAATAGGTCAGTGTAATTTTGTCTTATCAAGTGTGGGTTTTCAGGAGTCTTTTTGTTTACAGGTGTGATCACGATTTGACATCAGTTAGAGAACCATCAAAAAACCAGAAGATGGAGTACTTGACAGCTGTTTCGTCTAAGTTTGGGACTGTTTAACGTGATGCATACACTACAGATAGAACCTAGGAGTCGTTGCTTACAAGGTGAGCCTTATGTGACTCAATCCAATGTCTTATGAATTCCAACTTATGCCAATTCACGATATATGTATATGTATATATATAGACAGCAACCACTAGCCAGTGTCATAGGTAAGTAACTGAAACTAAACGTGGTGTGGTGGACTACACTGGCCACGAATTCTCATCAGAACTCCAGCTAACTTCCCACCTAGAGTCAGGAAAGGACTGGAAGATCCGTCTGACACAAGTACACCAGATGTATGCAAATCGTTTTCAAGTGAATACTGCTTAACATACCTGATCATTTTCCTGAATTGATTAGAAACTGAAAATAGAAGAGTTTCTGAGATATTCTGCGGAAATTAAAAGGATTATAGTGGGTGCTGGGCGATAATCACTTTATAAAACACCGTATTTCCACTAAATTCACTGACATTTACACTCACTTAAATAGTACGCAGGTGTACAGACAAACATGCGCGTTTAGAAGAGTCCCAAACTAGGGCGAAACAGCTGTCCGGTACTCCCAGCTGGTTTTCCAGTGGTTCTCTAACTGATGTCAGCTCATGATGAAATCCTCTATGCAATCAAACAAAATCCCTACAGAACAAATACTTGAAATTTCATGCGATACTCACTAGCGACTGATCCTATTTAGGCAGTTAACCTGGGATTTTAGTGGGAAGCTGTGACCAGTAGGGTACAGAAGGTTGAAGATGAGGCAGTAACTCATCGAAGAAAACATTACGAAGTGGTCGCGTTATGTTGGGATTTGGAAGAAGTTAGAATTCATGAGCTGTCCATTGGATCGTGTCTCAGTGGCTTAATGGTTTACGAGATAGCTGGAAGGCCCTGGGTTCGAACAGTGTGGGTGGGTGCGTAATGATGAAGAGTCCCGAACTAGGGCGAAACAGCTGTCCAGTACTCCCAGGTTTTCCAGCGGTTCTCTCACTGATGTTAGCTCGTGATGAAATCCTCCATCCAACATTACTGAACTACTGTGTGTTTACTAAAATTAACTTATCTCATACGGAATTACATTCTGGCATAGTGCCTAAATTCCACATCGAAGTAAACGACGACCTATCATGTGAAAGATCATGCATATTTCAGTCAATAAAACTTCTCGACTTCATCAACTCTGACATTCCCACGGTTAGACATCGCTAGTCTTATTATCTGTCTAAAATGACTGTATCATTTTTGGCTAAGATCGAATTTTGTTGTTGACTACCAGCAGCAGTCAAAGTAAAAGACGCGAATTGTAAATTCAATTGGTATTTTATATCCATCTGTTGATGGCAGACATCCATCCGTCATTAGTTCGTGGAATATTCTACACAAAAACGCTTTAAAAACCTGTTTTTTGGTGTTGTTGTACAAAAAATGACATATTTGTAATAAGATGAATTGGAATATTTGACGTTTTTTAAATAAGTTATGCTCTGAAACAAAAAAAGCATTTCTTAACATTTTCAAATGACTGGAAGGAGAGACAGGTGTGTGTAGGTACGCTAGAAAATATCTAAAATGACATATATATATATATCTAGCATATCATGAGGTATGATGAAAATGTTAGGTGGATATCATGTGTACAGAAGTGAAATCAACCGTGAAACTGGGTAGAATTGCATAATTGTCTCATCTTAGTCTAATCTTCTCCAATAGAGAGAATTTTTAGCCAGGGGAAATCCATTAGTGATGCTTTCATACAGTAGTCAGTGAGCTACATACATATATGCTTGTGAAGTAGTCGAGGAAATTTCTAGTTCAAATAAATATTTCTCAGCTGAAAGGTTTAATTGAGGGGATTTTGTTGCCCTCCTAAATAATATGCTCAGCTCTAACTTTACACTTACATATATCACGAAGTAATTAATCACATAAGATGTACTGAAACTCTTACACAGATATTATTATTATTGTTTCGTTTAATTCCTGGCTGCACATAGGGCTTCAACTGCACGTCTCCATTGCGTTCGGTTCTCTGCCACCGTTTTCATGCAGCTTCACATTTGCCCACGCGCTTTCCATCTCCCCTTCGCATAACCTACCCCATGTAACTTGATGGTTTGTTTTCTCATAACATAGCCAACCCACCTTCGTTTCTTTCTGCATATTTGCTGCACAATTCTTCCCTGATAGGTTGGCTTGCTCCTAGAGATCCCTGGTGCTAATCTTTTCTGGCTATCTGATCTTGGGTATTGAGCAGAGACAGCTGTTGATGTAGGTTTGTAGTTCCTCTAAAGTGCCCCAAGTCTCTGATCCATATAGTGGAACTGACTTCAGATTGCAGTTGAAAATCCGCATCTTATTTTTCATGCGCAGGAGTAACGTCAACCTCCTCACAGACTTAAAAATAATGAAAGTTTGCCTTGCTTTCTCGATCCTCGATTTGATACCCTATCGCATCAGTTCCATCCGCCTGTAGTTGAAACGATGCTTCCCACAATGGTAGATAAAGGAGGTTGTTTCTTTCAGGTTCCTCCCATTTATGCTGATTGTTGTCTGTTGTTGTTGTTGCTGCTGTCGCTGTTGGCCAGGAATCTTCATCACCTCTGTTTTATCTATGTTCACCTGAAGGACCATGATTCCTGGCCAGTTCTTGCAGAGTCCTAAGTCGCCCTTCTTTGGTAGTTTCACGAGGTAACCTTTCCTCCAGTCAGTAGGCACCTTTCCCTCCTTCCAGACCTTTTGCAATAATGGAGTCAGCATGTCTGCTGTAGTCTCTGGGTCCGCTTTCAGTGCTTCAGGGGTTATTCCATCTGGTCCGGCTGCTTTTCCAGCTTTCAGAAGCTTGATTGCATTCAAGACTTCAGCTCTCGTTGGAGGATTGGTGTCAACTTGCAGTTGTGTTCGCGCTGTTGTTGGTATTTCTGGACGGGTTGCAGGTGATGGTCGGTTCAAGAGTCCTTTGAAGTGATCCACACATTGTTTAATCTGTTTTTCTTCCTTGGTAATTGGGTTCCCTTGGCTGTCTTTTATAGGTTTCGCTTGTGTTGGTGTCTTCCCGGATAGAGATTTGGTTATCTGATATAGTGTCCTCAGGTCCCTTTTGCCTGCTGCTTTCTCAGCTTCAGTAGCTAGATTGTCGTAGAATCGTCTTTTGTCCTTCCTAGCACTTTTCTTCACTTCTTTGTCCAGTGCTTTGTAAGTTGAGCTCAGCGTCTCCTTCTCCTGTCCGTCCTTGCATTGAATCATTTTCTCTTTCACCATTCTCCTCTCTTCTATTAATTTCCAAGTGTCCGTTGAGAGCCATTCCTTGTCTTGTCTCTTCTTTCTTCCTAGAACCGTTGAACACGTTTCGTTGAGAATCGCCTTCAGAGACTTCCAATGTTCTTCCACGCATGATTCTTCAGTGATGTCGCGTAGTGTTTCCTGCTTTGCTCTGACAGTTGCAGTGGAAGTGTCTTTTGTGGTTGTGTCCTTCAGTAATTGAGTGTTGAACTTGCATTGTGGCCTATCTCCAGCTATCCTCGAGGCTTTTAGTTTCACCTTGAAAGTCTGTTGGTCTGAACCCACATCTGCTCCTCTCCTTGACCTTGTGTCCAGTAGGCTCCGTCTCCACTTTCTTGAAATTGAGATGAAGTCTATTTGGTTTTTGATGTTTCCATCTGGTGAAATCCATGTCGTCTTGTGTATATCCTTGTGTTTGAACACACTACCACCAATCACCAAATCATTGAAGGCGCAGAAGTCTGAGAAGAGTTCACCATTGTCGTTCATTTCGCCGAGGGCCTCACGACCCATGGTGAGTTCTCTTCCTGTGTTGTCTCCCCCAGCTTCGCATTCATGTCGCCCATCAGGATTTTGATATCGCCATTTGGGACGTTGTCCATTATTGCTTGTAGTTGTCTGTAGAACGCCTCCTTCTTCTCTTGTTCTGAGACGTTTGTAGGCGCATAGCATTGAATGACTGTAACTTTCCTTCCTTTTGAGTTGAACCTGGCTGTCATTATCCTGGAGGAGATTGGTTCCCACTGCATGAGAGCTTTGGGTGCTGTTGGTGACATCATGATGGCCACTCCCTCGGTGTGCTCGTGGTTGTCCTCTAGGTGGCCGGAATAGATTACTGTCTCTCCAGTAGGTAGTTGGCACCTTCCAGTTCCGTTCCATCTGCTTTCGCAGATTCCCAACACTTCTATTCTGTACCTTCTCATTTCAGCGGCTATCTGGGCAGCCTTTCCAGTTTCGTACATTGTACGAACATTCCAGGTACCCATCCTTACTTTTGCTTTCATCGAAAGAAGGCACATCGGCTGACTGGCTTCCCGAAGGCTTTCACCAGCCTGCGTCATTTCACTCCCCTGATTCCAGCGAAAAGTAAGGCTATTGCTTATGTTTTTAGAATTTTTAATATATTTATTCGTTGAAGTTTCTGTAGCGATTTGGTTGTTTTACAGGGGTGGAGTTGCTAGCACCACGCCCCAACCCTCCCTCTTTACCCGGGCTTGGGACCGGCGAGAAAACTAGTAAGCTATTAGCCTAGCAAGCTAGTATCTGGCGAGGTTTCATGACATTTGATAAGTCAATATATATTTTTGGAATTCCTTCTCACACGTGGATCCGATAGCTGAATAAACTTCAACGAATCGAGATATTATTGCGCTCCTGTTCATATCCTTTCAAGAGAGAATAGTGGTATCGTCCATTTACCAGCAATATAATGAGAATTTTCTGATAAGATTGTTGGAAGGACCTTTTTATAGTTTACTCAGAAAGAAATCTAGTAGCATAAGACGCAGTGGAGAGTCCATTGCTATCCCATCCACTTGTCTATAGATTTCATCATCAAATTTAAAATTCACATTCATGGTACAATTTAGTAACAATTCTTTGAAGATTTGCACTATGAGCCACTATTTTGATTGGACACTAGTATATAGTGTGATGTGTCTAGTCCTTTCTGTGGTGCAGATAGGACATGAGTTCTTCCAATGTTGCAAATGAGCCTTGCTTAGGAGTGCCAACTAGCATGCAACATAGGTCCAAGGCCTCTTGCCGATCGCCTTTAACCATCTACGATCCCAATATTCACTGACTTTTTATTCATTTGTCCACAGATGTAATTAACCGTCTCAAATAGAGATACATTTGTAAATATAGATGTCACCTCAAAACATATCATAGTTTTATCTTTGATGTCAATATCTTTATTGCTGTCGATGAATTCGAATACATATTTCACAGTGTATTATACTTTAGGAGGGTTATAAACCATTTAGCTAGCTGTACATGTCTAGATTTGGTCTTAACAAAATCTTATCTTAAATTTAAATTTTTGTTAGCATAAATATGTGCTTCAAAGGCCACTAATTCAAAACTAGATATTCTTCACTATCCTTTTAGTGTGTCCGTCGGTGGTACAGCGATTAGGACGCTCGCCGACCATGCAAGTGGTCCGAGGTTCAATTCCCGGCCGACGCACTCCTTTACCTCTCTAAGCCAGAAATAATTCTGGTAAAGAGAGAAGGTTGGGCATGAGTCAAGCAACTCCATCCTGTAAAATTAAATACTGCTAGAAAAACTTCAAGCCACTAACTTGAGGCCCTATGTTCCACTGGGAACGTGAAGGAAAAAAATTTCTTCAGTAGCCCTGGATAAAATAAGGGGAACAATACAGAATAATAGGCAGGATGCAAGGGTTAACGAAGTTACTGAAAGTATGATTCGATCACTGCCACTTATTGGTTTGGCAAGTTATCTAACCAAAGTGACCCAGTAACTTCAAGCTAGTATATTCTGTTGTATAATTCTGACTTGATAACGAGCCAGTTTCTAAGACATTGAAGTTTTAAATCTCATTATATTGAAGGCAATCAGTAGGAAGCCTTTGACTTGATTTCCACACTTATTGACACTTGTCATCAAGGCATATCTGCAATCTTTGACCAACTCATGCCGCCTCAGAGATTCGAATTTGTATCAGCCAGTGCTTTGATCACAGATGTTATCCCTGTACTGTTATTTATTTATTTTTGATTTACAGCTTGATTCCACACCGTATTTTTGGTACAAGTATGGAATTTTCAGCATGGATATCGGTAGCCCGAAATTCGCAGGCCGACCATAGATATCAGGTGTGGGTTGGCATGGGCTCGAACCCCGGACCATGTGCATGGTCGGTGAGAGTCCTAACCACTGTGCCACCGACGCACAGGCTGGCTGTGAGGCCGTGCTGAACACTTTGACCTAACATTAAGTAGTAATTTCGTAATTTTATGTGTCTAGTCCATTACTTAGTGAATGCTGGTCACATTGCAAACTTGACTGATAGAATTCAGTTTCCACCAAAACAAAGTATTGGACGAAGTACCTAATTAGTACAGTCCTACAGATGATCACTCCCCAACCCGAATAGCTCAGCGATAACGTGTTTGACTCAGCAATGGATGATAACACGGGATCGAATTTCAGCGGAGACATGCACTCTTTCCTAACAAAGGTCAACAAGCGTAAAAATTATGTCCAAGGCCTCCTGCTGATTCACTCCAACCAAATCATAACAACGATTTCGAATGCACCATGACGAAGAGCCACTTAGCATGGTAATCACATCGCAGACTTGACCGAGTGAATTTAGTCTACGCCGAAAAAAGGACACTTGGCAGTAGTCACTCACTACCTGATGTTCTATCGAAGTATCATTGTGTTTTCATCAAATAAATCATAAGAAATCAATTAAAAAAGAAAAAATTGAAATTCTTTCATAGATAAATACACATGAAAAGGCAATTAGGCGAGGTGCAATGAAGTGAGTAGTCAGACTTAACTTTATGCCTAAAAAGAGATTTACGTATATCTTGATTAAATACAAGTCACATTTGCGTGGAAAAACAAAAACAACCCCTGAAGACACAATTATTTGTAGAAAGTTTTTAATACTAAAAAAACATCATTTCTGTGTGAAATCCTAATTACTTTTTTCTAGGAAGGTTGAGTAAGCATGCAGAATTCAAAGCCTAATTAGTGTTTAATATTCAAAACAAACTTGAACAAGAACCTACATCAGTACAGCAGACTGTTCCAAATGAAGAAGTGTGGAACAGTGGTCTTCTTCTTCCATATTGGAACTGTTCAAAGAGGTTTGTATACACAGGTTAGAGAATCAACACGCTTTGACTTCTCGAATTCGAATTTAGGGAGTAGACAGTTGAAGATTAAGGACATATTCGCTTTGAATAGTTTCATAAAATAAAAGAAGAAGGAATTTTAACTCCTATTGGATTAACATGAATTCCTGCAAAGCGTCTAAATATTACCCTGTGTTAATTCATCATCACTTAGATCACTCGATTTCTTTACTCTATAAAGTACCTTCAGAGTAGGTTCAAATGTTCAGTGTTTGATCCTTGATATAAACTAGGACGAAACAGCCGCCAAGTACTCCCCGTTGGTTTTCCATTAGTTCTCTAACCGACTTTAGCTCATGATAAAATCCTCCACTTAGTCAAACAAAATTCCTACAGAACCAATACTTGAAAATTTATCTGATGCTCACTAGCGGCTGGCCCTATTCAGGTAGGTAGTTACTTGGAATCTTGCGGAAAGCCGTGACCGATACGGTGCAGCAGGTTGCAGGTGAGGCAGTCACCCATCGAAGAAGACATTGCGAAATGACCTCGTTATGTCTTTTATTAGAAGAAGTTAGAATTCATGGGCTGGCCACTGGATGGATTTCCGGTGGCCCTATTGTCAACTAGCTGGATGGGCTTGTAAGCACAAGGTCATGAGTTTCAACTACACTGATGTGAGTGCGCACCAATGAAGAATTCTGAATAAGGCTGACAAAACAGCTGTCCAGTTATCCTTGTTGTTTTTCAAATAGTTCTATAACCGGTGTCAGCTCATGATGAAATCCTTCAATAAATAAAGTCAACAAACTATGAAATCAATATTCGAAAATAAAATTTTTCTCAGAGAAACGCAGGTAAACGAGATATATATGCCTAACATCTCTGGTATATTTGTAAAAAGGGTGGTCACGTTATTCGATAACATCAGTTTATTTGATATATCGATATAGCCAACTTATTAAGGAAGTTGAAAGGTATCTTTGAAGCTATGAATTTCAAATTTATTTCGAATTAGTTCCAGCGTAATCAGCTTAAAATCGAGCTAGCTGGTGAATATGGAGCGTGTCGTCGAGATGTCCAAATCTTTCAAAATATCAAGCATACAAAGGACAGCAAATTTACTACGATTTGCTCAAGCAGTTGCAATCAGATATTTCAAATATCAAAATTATGCATACAGAAAGAGAGCAAAATCAATCTCTGACAATCCCTCAGTAACTACATTTTGATTACGCTGACTAGTCACAATATTGGCGATTTCAACTCACTGAGCAATTTCTCAATTCTGAGTTGCTATGTCAACCCACATGCTGACGCTGTTGGTTAGATTGTTCTGTTTTCTACCTTCTCACTACACCTTACCTCTCCTACTGCTTTGAAAGCATATAAATTGACTGTAACTTAAGTCAAAATCTTATAACTTATATTCTGAATGCGTTGATTTTGCAATGTTTTCTTCATTACTACTCTGGAAACATCGAAGTATGTTACTGTCAGTATTTGTAGTCACTGTAATTTCAGACAGTCACCTACAGCTGATGAGAAGCTGTAAAATAAGTAGAATGAAATCGTTTTACCCTGCAAGAGTAATCTTTCTTTCTCTATGGAAAATTACAAGGCTATTTGAATCATCCAAATAAAAATAAGTAAGTGTTGTGAGGAGACAGTTCGCTTACAATCATAGTTCGATTAATGCTTGGTTGTAGGGTCGAAGCATACCATTCAGCTTATCATATCATTCAGTAGTGTAGTGAGTGAATGAGCAATACTCATGTGAGTATAGAATGCTGTGTCGTTACTCAACTGAAATCAATCCTAGTTTATATTTATCATTGGAGAGAATGAACAAATCAGCGGAGTAAATTAATCACCCCACACTCGATATTAAATTGTACATAAAATAATAAATATCCGTGACCAACTTGATTAAATTCTCTGTAACATCTTATCCCTGAGAAGTGTGTTTTATATAATCATTTTGAAATATTTGAAATGGGATGAAATAAATGAGGGTGTTTGATGTGATGAATAACTCATCTCACCGAGAAATAGATACATTTTTATTGTTGAATACATTCAGGCGTGAAGAAGAAATGTCTGGTTTCTGGGGCTTCTGGTTATATCACTGAGCTGTTTCAGTTTACATGCAGCATGATAGGTGTATTTTTATCGGTTTATTGTTATTTTAATTTTCTAATTATATCTCTGGATCACAGCATGAACTTAGGCAAGCTTTTATTTAATTGTCTTTCGAGCTATCGGTGTACACATGAGGAATAAAATGATGGAGCGATGTGGTGGATGATTGAGTTCTGTTTCAGACAGTATGATGTTGCGTGTTACGACACACTGTTGATGAATATTGATCTGAATATTCAATTTGGAGGGTGAATATCTGATGGGGAATTACGTTGAGACTTTTGTATTGTGTTTTGACATGATATGCAGTGTTCTACTGGCATTATTATTATTTTGATTATTATAATCGATTTCGCAATATATGTAATGGAATAATTTGAGAATCCCTGTTGGACAAGCTGGTGACAAAACGCCTACTTATGTGCATGTTTGAAGTGTCTTTGAAGTGAATATCTGCGTATTCTTTGGGACTGTATTTTTTTGTGCTGACAATTGAATCTGATCTGTTGATGAGTTCCTCATTACCTGTCTTTTTTCTTGTCTAATATCTGATTTTAATATTTCTATTTCTCGTTGTGTGATGATATTGTTAATTTGTTGTTTTGCGATGTGATTTTGTTCGATTGAATGAAGGGGATTCTGACCTTGAACTATATGAGGTAGTTACTGGTGTTATTCTTGGTGTCAGATAATATCGATCTGATATTTTGGGGTATATTCTGGCTGATTTCATGGTGGTTTATACGGCTGAATTTCGGTTAACTAATTTTTTCTAAAATACCTGGTGTTATAACTGCGGTGAACAGAATGTACTCGTCGGCCTTTTGTTGTGTCCACGCCGCGCTTGATAATTGGTGATAGCTTTAATGAAATAGACTGGTACCCTTATATGTGGGATCTTATCACTGGTGTTATGCTTTAAATGCTAAACTGGCTGAACAGCTGCCTAACTACCTTAGATGTTATTGTTTTTGGAGAGATGAGCATGCAGATTCAGGAAGCATATATCGGAAACAATCGTCTTATCTCTGTCTGTGAAACGCTTTATGTCTGTAATCCTCTGGGGGAAGTTTTGGAGAGTTATTCAGTAAGACAACGGGATCGGTTTTTCATGCTTTTGGACAGCAACTTTTCACTTGGGGTCATCACGTTGGACAAACTCAAAACTGTTTGATCTTATCGCTTAGATTTCTTCTTTTCAGTTAGGCAGAATAACAGCAATGTCACAACTATGTCCAGGATTTATACTGTCCAGAGCATTCCTCTTATTTCTATACCTTAATTTGTCGAATATTTTGAGAATATATGTATCAATATCATGAAGCGACACTAGTTACAGAACCATTGGTAAACCAACAAGGAGTGCCTGGCAGCTATTTTGTCAGCCTTTTTCGGAACTCTTCATGGATACGCCCTCACCCCACTGGAGTTCGAACCCATGGCCTCCTTGTTACAAGGCGAACTCATATACCATTTAGCCACTTGCACCTGATCCAATGGACCATGAATTCTAACTTCTGCCAATTCTCGACATATCACGACGCCTAGCCAATGTCTTCGGCGAGTATTTGTCCTCACACCCGACCTGCTGCACCCTACTGTTCACAACTTTTCACTAGAACATACGTGAATGGGGCAAATCGCTTGTGACCATCTCATTGATATTCAAGTGTTGGTTTGTATGGATTTGATTAGTCACAGGCTTTCATCATTTCACCCTACAAACCAACACTTCAAATCTGGCATTATTTTTATTATTATAATTAACGCTTTGCACAGTGGATGTAGTAGATTAATTTGAGAATCCCTATTGGACGATCCGATTACGAAACCCATAATTCGTTGAATGTTTGGACTAACTTTGTAATTATTATGCATTTTCTTCTCCTGGACTGCATATCATTAGCTGTGGGTGCGTACCATTGATGAGCCCCAAACGAATTTGACTTAACTGCTGTCAAGTACTCCAATATTTTCGAATGGTTCTCTAACTGATGTCAAGTCCTGACGAAATCCTCCAATCAATCGAGCAAACTCAGCCACAAAACCAGTATTTGAAAATTATATGCATAATTGGATGTGTACAGCTAAGTGAATGAATTCGCTGAACAGAGATACTTTACTGAACCTTTTATTCATTTTAAATACGTAATATGGTATTTTTTTGTTATTTGCATATGAATTAAGTAACTTTTTCAAAGTTGTACTAAGAAGAAGAATTAAAAACCGTTTGAGAAGACAGTTTCATTAATAAATGGAAATCTTAATCTACGAAAAGGGATTGCACTTTGTTCCATACAAGCGTTTATTCTGTAGACGTGTTGGTGGGACATTGTTGTCTTTCCCTTTATCTGTCTCTGTCTGTCTCTCTCTCTCTCTCCGAGATGAGTGATTTAATTATGAAGTTTTCATGGGTCTTTCTTCAGCGTCTTTTTCAATGAAAATTTCGTTTCCGTCATTAGGAGAGGCAGTTGTATCACATTCACGCAGAGATTTTCTTTTAAAAAAATGACATTTATCAATGAACAACATTCAATTCGGACTTCACAGTGGTATTCAATTCAAAATATTATTATTATATCCTTTAATTCCTAGAGGGGCATATGGCTTCAGCCTCACGTCTCCATTCCCTTCAGTTTTCTGCCAGCTTCTTCACAACACTCCAAGTCTGCCCACATGATCTCATCTCCCCTTCACATGAACTCCTCCAAGTCACCCTTACACTGACGACCAACTCGCCGCTTCCCTTTCGGGTTCCACTCTAGCGATGGTCTGTCGTGTGATGTCACTTTATAGTTTCCTCAGAGTATGGTCAATCCATCACCGTTTCTCCCTGCCTATTTCTTGCAAAATCGGTTCCTGGTTGGTTTGCTCTCAGAGATCTCTGTTGCTGATCTTTTCTGACCATCTAATCTTCAGTATTGAGCGAAGAATTAATGAAACTCTATAGTTTGTTTGAGATGCTCTTTATGACGCGCCGAGTCTCTGATCTGTTTAGTGAGTAGCACTGGCTTTACATTGGAGTTAAAAATTCGGATCTTAGTATTGGTGCTGAGCGCTGTTGACATCCACACAGACTTGAAAGTAATGAAAGCTTTTCTCGCTTTCCGAATCCTTGCTTTGATATCCTCGTCAGTTCCGCCTGTAGTTGAAACGATACTTCCCATGGAGGTAGGTAAAGGAGGTTGTTTCTTTCAGGTTCCTCCCATTTATGACAATTGTTGTCTGTCGTTTTTGTTGCTGTTGCTGTTGGCCAGGAATCTTCATCACCTTTGTTTTATCTATGTTCACCTGAAGGCCTATCTTTGATGCTTCTTCTGCCAGCTTGTTGCTTTTCACTTGCATATCTTCCAGTTTGTGAGAAATCAGACATATTATCATCGGCGAAGTCCATATCCTCCAATCTTTTTGTGTGAGTCCATTTTATGCCTGTTTCCTCATTCCCTATTGTCTGTCGCATAATCCAATCTACTGCAATCAGGAATATCATTGGCGATAGTAGACAGCCTTGCCTCACTCCTGTTCTCACTTCGAAGGATTCCGTAAATTTCCTGTTGTGGATTACTTGGAATGCAGCATTGTCGTACAACTGTTGGATGAGATGTATAATTGTCGGTGGCACCCCGTAGTAGCGAAGTAGTTGCCAAATCACCTCTCGATCGACGCTATCTGTCGAAGGCCTTTTCAAAGTTGATAAATTTGAGCGAGGTAGAGAGGCGACTGCCATTCCAAGTTTTGTTCAATGATGATCCGTAGTGTGGCGATTTGATCAATACATGATTTGTTTCTCCTGAATCCAGCTTGTTCTGGTCAAAGGTCTTGATCCAGGTTGGTGTGTTTGATTCTCTCCAGGATGATGCGGCTCAGTATCTTGCTTGGAATGGACAGAAGCATAATTCCACGCCAGTTTTTACATTGACTTAAGTCTCCTTTCTTTGGAAGTTTGAATAAGTATCCATTCTTCCAATCCTCGGGTACTTTGCCCTCTTTCCACACCTTCTCTCGCAATGAGGTCATCAAGTCCGCTGTTGTCTCTGGGTCCATTTTCAATGCTTCTGCTGGGATTCCATCTGGTCCTGCTGCTTTTCCAGCTTTTAGCATCTTGATTGCATTCAGGACTTCTGATTTCGTTTGGGGGGGTTGGGTCGATGTTCACTGGTAGTTCTGCTTCCGTCGTTGGTATTGTTGGGCGCGTTGTAGGTGACAAAATATATGGTGAATGAAGATGAGACAAAAGTTTTGATCAAGGAAGGATGCAAACCAGTGGCTTCCAGCCATGGTTATATTCATTAGGAGTTAATCAACCTTAGACTCTCTGACATAATTTGACCATTAGTAATGAAATTGTTGGGAAATTTTAAATGAATCAAAGATTTTACATATCAGAAATTCAGTAAACACTTTTCATTCTATTTATTCTCACCACTAGCTTGCCTGAAATCAAGTCCTGATTCCCTTGACTTATATTTAGGCAAAGGTTTCGGGTCAAGGACTCGGTTAGGATTATTGTCTGATGAGATTTAAGCTTAGTAAGAAGGTAAGGGTAGGTTTTAAGGTCACTTTAGGATTACGGCCATGGTTAAAATTAGGCTTGTCTTTCATTCCTTTCCTTAACTGAGTTAAATATGCAGCTTCATGCTTGAACTTTGAAGTTTCGGTAGCGGTGTATTTTTTGCGAGGTACACTTGATAGCCTCATGCCTCATCTTGTCTGTTTACCAGGCCTACTAACGGCTTAGAGAGGTGTAGGAGAGAATGTACTACAGCAGTAAGTAATATAGGTTCGAATCTAAGGAGGGAGATGAGTTTTTCCAAGATTTTGGACAGACCTTCTTGATTAATACCAATAAGCATGAAACCAAAGTCCAAAGCTTTCTGCCGATTTTTCCTCCAACCATGTGATAACAACAGTAATTCAGAATGGACTATGATGGACAGCCGCCTGGAATGATGTTCACATTGTAAACTTGACTGATAAAATAGGTTCTGCATCAAACAAAATATTAGAGACTTGACATTAGTTACTACTGTAACAACGAAATACAAGGGCCGGTAATGGATCATTTACTGAGAAAATCAAGACATATTTATATATTTTCATGTACATTATTATTCGTTATTATTAGTGGAGAAACAGTGTCTTCTGATTGGTTGTTTTCTCGCTGACAGTTATTCCATCATCTCTTTGTGGCCATTCCCCTGGAGGTCAGACCCTATATCTGCGAATTGTATCCACCCACGCAAAGTCTGCTGTGATTGGTTGTTGAGTTAGTCTTTCTTCTTGTTCTTTTCACATAACCGAGATTGTGGACGTAAACATCGACGCAAATTTCTGTCTACAAATTTAGCTAGTAGACAGCTCTTACAACACTACCTAGTGGTCGATCGAAGAACCTCCCTATTTTGTTTGTGTTATTACCAAGTGGCAACTCTGTTCGGTTGTACAAGATTATATGGTAGGTCGTTCACTTTGGCTGTGATACGTTGTAAGCGAAAGTTAAAGATTAGCTAATCCATGGGCAACGAACATAGCGACAATCTGAGAATAACCAATAACGTTAACTCCAGAAATTTGGGCATCAGGAGAGATATAGACTTAAGTAATATCAGTGAAGGAGGAACGATCTCCTCTTTAATATGCTTACACTTCATTCAAAATGTTTTGCAAATATGTATGTTATTTAAATTGTTTCACTCCCATTCTCTGACTGAATGTTTCAACGTCTCTAATTCGCCTATCCGTTTGCGTATCAATGCTTTAACTTCACATAGAATATTCCAATTTTGTTCATTTTGAAGCTTGTCTCTGACAAAACCGTTTTATAATGAGTGCAGTAATATGAAAAGTAATTAAAAGGGATATGCCAAAGACAGATAACGCTGCCCAGATGTTGAAACACGTTGTTCACGATCAGCGAGTACTGAAAACAACACAGAACAACGAAGGAACCGTTTTTGAAGGACTGTGAAGTCAGAGTAGGCAAAGTAATACAAACACTTTAGAATGCTCACCTATTAAAGAAAACACAGTTTTGAACCAAATCGAGCAGATAAAGGATAATACTGGATGAAAAGTAGATTATATTATCGAAAAATGATAAGCTGATTAAAGTCTGAAGCGAAATGAATCGCTTAGTCCCTATATTAACTCCAGTGTCATTAAACACAAAATGTTATGCATATTGAAATTCCGCAAGAAAAAATTTAATTTATTCAATCAGCCCTCTAAACACTTACTCTACTGAAGCCTAAAGTTACCGACAATCCTCATTTCTAAAGAAGATCGCTTAGAACTGCGTAATGAAACTAGCTTACTTCCACTTTTCAGAAAATTTCTTATCAATAAAGTTGTACAAAGCAAGAACTACAAATGTGTACTAGGAGAATAATGACCCCATTTTTTATTAACATTTTGAAGATTGTTCTCAGCTAGCTGCCTACAACCTGAACAGTACAAAATCAAGCACAGCTTAAGTCCGAAATAACGTAAGTGGTTAAGTAATTAAGAGTAAAAAGGATTGGCTATTGTAAGAAAAAAATTAGGCGGATCGGCTTGGAAACAAGAGGACAGAGTTCAACAGATTTCGGAGGTTAGAAACAAAGTTAAACTAGAAGGAGTATAACGAATGACAGGTACCTTAGGAAAACAAAATCTGTTTCAACAAAAAGAAGATGACTCGATAAAATTTGTATACTTTGTTATCACCAAGGCAGTGCAAGATTCACCACTTTCTCTTTCTGCATAAAAACATGTGGTTTTAATCGTTTCATGGCGATTGCCTCAGCGAGGTTTCTTCTGCCTCTTGATTACTTTGAATGCCTTCAGACTGTCCATAACATGACCACCACTTAAAGAAACTTACTATTATTGATATACTTTGTGTGCCATAAACAAACGCGACAACAGGTTTCTACGTTACTGCAATAGGATCCTTCCAGAAAACTAAGGTCTTCGAGGAAAGACCTTAACTGGAATCGAAATTGATTATCTTCTGATGTATATAAAAGGAGATTATAAATCACCCATTAACTATGAATTAGGTCATGAAGCATAAGTAAAAATGGAAGGTAGCTATAAGTGTAGGCAGTCATTTGAAGACAATGGAAATTACAGTAACTGTTTCATCAGAGCTTTCACATTCAACGTTGTCCCACCTCACTGAAAGACACATCAGACATTTGATGAATGATACATGCAAACCTACAGAATAAGAAACAGAAAACAACAACAGCCTCTTTAGATGACTTTTTTACAGCAGCGCACAAGCTGAGACCAAGTTTTTACTGATGAAGTTTTGCTGCAACTCTTGATGTAGCCCACAACTCAACAGTATCTGTTGTTCAGTCATTTCCAGAGGGCTTCAAGCAAAAATGTAGCGTACATTGTGTGATTTAGAGCATTCCACATCATGTCACGGCAACTAGTCTCTAGTATTTTTCATATGATCATACAGTATGATTAATGCATTGTAGCGTTTCCATCTGGTATGGAGAGAAATTCATGACTGTAACGGTGTCAGAACTGTAGGCTGGAAATAAATTATTAATATATATACTGAGCCAAACATCTGTCACATTTTAGAACAAGTGATGTGTTTGTGCAGTCCCAGGATCATAATACGTTGATAAGCCTGTGTGGAAACTGAATAAAAGTCTTCGATTTCTTTGGATAAACCCAGAATACTATATGATAACCAACTGGATTTCGGCACAAGCATTGTAAGAAGTCAGACAAATAATTCAAAGATTTCCTTAGAAACTAAGATAAGATTAAATAAGCAAGTTCAGTGAAGTGATATAATTCAAGCGGTTGTTTAGAGAACAACAGAAACTAAAATTGAACGAAATCCAAGTTAAAAACAGTGACACTAAGGAGTACAGATTCAACAAACAAACAAGCAAGCAAGAAACAGACGAAACAACAGTCATGTATTTCGCGTTGAGATTGAACTGGTTCACTGTAGATTTAATAACCGAACAAGCTTCTTTTGTATGTAGATTTCAAGATTTAACATTTGAATTGCCATTGCTTCTGTGGTATGAAGAAGTTTCCTCCGCACTGTTCTCGCAGTATTCCCATGTATACTGTCGGTAACTTTGAAAATCCTTTTTGAATTAGCCTGCTCTTATGGAGCTAGCTAGGTATGTTGGCTGTACTCAGCATTTGCTATCCAAATGTATCATCGAACAATTGACCTCATGGCTACATAAGGGAGAAAAAACATCTCCCAGCTACACCTCTATCCTGGAACACCTGATCGAATCTGGATACCAAGTTAACTGACATAGGATTTTCTAAGTTATCGACAGTATACGTGGAAATACTGCTTGAAGAATATGGGCTTCATAATATCACACGACCCTGGTAAGGAGAAGTTTTCGGTAGAATTTTAATCTAGACCAGAAGATGAAGCTGAGTTACCGGAGATTGTTTACGGAATGCATGCATTAGAACAATACTCATTTAGACTTGTCTGCAGTCAAAAATCAAACCCTACCTGGAATACAATCATACAGGTGATCACTAACGGAACAGAATTGATTCAGCCTACAGAGAGTAAGGAGCTGACCACGCTACTCATACAGGAAGATCGCCTACAGAACCCTGACTTGGGGAGAGAACGACGGAAGCTAGTTGGCGGCAATACCTCAGTCTCTATTCCATGAGACGATATAAGAATGTCACCTACCAGCACATTCAAAAGTAGCCAGAACAATCAACCACTTGAAACAGAGCATGCACTGCCCAGGTATGAGAGAAGATATGGGGATGAAGGGAGATCAATGAATACAACAGTCTCTGCAGTCAATTCCAGTTACGGTAGTAGGTGACTTGTGGTCCGTAGATGGGATGAGTCTGTTTCCGTAAACGTCCATTAGCAGTCACTACCTCTTGGTGATGATGGGAGAAGCTACACAATTAGTAGACACGGTCGCAATTCCTGATCAACTCTCAATAACCGTGACTGACTCAGTATTTCGACACATCGTTGCAAACAATGGTGTATCAAAGACTATGTTGACAGATCAGGGTCCTTGTTTTGAAAGCCGAGAATTCACTTCTCGTTTACAACAGCTGGTGATTAAGAAGATCCGAACAACACCATGTCCTCCACAACACAAATGGTCTAACAGACAGAAATAATTGTACATCGTGCGTCTACTCAGGAAACAACAAAGAAGTCACCATTTCAGCTGGTAAACAGTAGTGAACCACGACTACCAATACACAACACAACCTGGTCCCTCCACCAAGAGTGGAATATGACGAGACTGTGAACGGAACGGAAAGAAGCCATCATGAATGTAAAGCATAAACAGAAGATGCCGTTAAATCGGAACAAGGAGAAAAGATGGGATGCATAAACTGTGAGGTAAGCAACCAAGTAAAGTATGGTTAGATGTCGGCCAGGTTCACTAAAACTCCTCCTAAAGTTGGAAAGGCCATACACAGTTACCGGGAGACTTGGTCCCGTTTGTACCATCAAAAGAGGAAATAAGCAGAAACAGGATAACATCAGCCAGTAGGATAAAGAAGCCAGGACCAAGGTACAACAGGAAGAAGTAGAACTAAGAAGGTCACAGCAGCTCCTTTCGAAACAATTCGATGATGAGGGAGCAAGTGTGGCATGCGCTACTGATTAGATTTACCAGTAGTGTGTATAGAAAGAGATGTTGGTCAGTATTATCAAGTCTTTCGTCTTCTATTGTCACAATATGTGAACTCGACGGTACTAATTTATTTCACTGCAGAATAAGAATGTTTCATGATAACAACAGAGCACATATCACGAAAAGATAGGGGACTTAAGAATTTCTAAATGAATAATTCACATATGTTTACGGAGTTATTGTATAACTTATCTGTAGTCAATGAATAATTCTATCACTATAATGAGTAGATGTTGATATCTGTTTATTGTAAACAAACAAAACAGAAAAACGCCTATGAGCACGTTTCTGATTTCCATACTCCCTCGTGTTATTGCTTAGCTTATGGGCATTCAGTTAATACGGAATACAATAACAAATAAATATTACACTATGCCATCGCTATGGAGTTTCTATAACCATAAATAGTTTCTTATAAACTGTTCGCTACGAAAACTTGTGGTATGACGCACTACGACTGTCTGAGAATGTTCGAGATGACAAAATTTCAGTGCATTTCATTACTACTTTTGGACTAGAAGCATACAGTAAACTAAGAACACAATACTCAATGAATAGGCTCTTACGAGCTAATTTGTTATCACGTTTTATATGGAGGATTTCATCATGAGCTGACATCAGTTAGAGAACCATTGAAAAACCTGGGAGTACTGGACAGCTGTTTCGTCCTGGTTTGGGACTCCTCATCAGTACGCACCCACCACAAGAGGTTCGAACCCAGAACCTTCTGGTTACAAGGCGAGCTCGTAGAGTATTTAGCCACTTGGACCCGATCCAGTTGTCCTTGATTTCTAACTTCCGCCAATTCACGACATAGCGCAACCATTTCACAATGTATTCTTCGATCAGTTACTACCCCATCTTTAACCTGCTCAACCCTACTGGTCACGGCTTCCCACTAGAACCCCAGGTTAACTGCCTGAATAGGGCTAGTCGCTAGTCACCATCATATGAATTTTCAAGTATTGGTTTTGCAAGGACTTCGTTTGATTGCATGAAGGATTTCGTCATGAGCGTACTGATGAGGAGTCCCAAACCAGGACGAAACAGCTGCCAAGTACTCCAAAGTTTTTCCGTGGTTCTCTAAATGATGTCAACTCATGATCAAATCCTCCAATCAATCAAACAAAAATCCCTACAAAACCAATACTTGAAAATCAAGTTTTATAGCCATGTGTGTGCTATTTTTATGGAACTATATCCTATCAGAGACATACAGCTTTGTACGTCGGTGTTTCAGACTTAGAATCCTCGGCAGCCACATCACATGTGGTACGGAGTTGGACCCTCGATCGATGCGAAGCTCAAAGTAAGTTTTGTAAAGGGGGAAAGCTAAGCATGAGGTTAGCAACTTCACGCCTTAAAAGAAACACCACTGTTATTGAAACTTCAAGGTGGAAGCTTGAAACCATATGTTTCATAATGAAATTTAAATATTAGATGTGATAGTAAGCATAATTCAATATCAAGCGACTAAACAAATAATGTCATGATAAATTATTTATAATAATCCCAGCATGTTAAAAAAAACAAGATTTTTCTGAAAAATCTTGTTTTGATTTTCTTAACACGCTGGGATTAATTTATAAATAATTTATAATGAATCAATCTGACTCGGCGTTCAAATTATTCCAAGAAGTTCGTAACGCTTACAGTCTGGAAACTTATAAAATAATGTCATATATATTAAAACGGTTTATAGAACGTGTAGATCTTGGAAAGGGATTCATTATATTAATAAAGGTTTTTGTATTTCCTAATGAATGTTTGTAAGGATTAGTTATGTTAATCAACTCGTAAAACATAACTAATCCTTACAAACCAAAACTATAGAAAGTTAATCTGATGCTCGCTAGTGACTTGCTACAGGTTGGAGTTTCCTGAGTTCTAGTGAGAAGTCGTGACCAGTGAGGTCCAATTAGATGTCACGTGTGTGGATGGATGTCCCACCAACGACAATGGTTGAGGTCGCGCTAAATCACGAATTGGTAGAAGTTAGAATTCACGAGCCATTGAATCGGGTCCCAGTGGCTGAATGGTATATGAGCTTGCCTTGTAACCGGAAGGTCCTGGGTTCGAAACCCAGTGGGTGCGTACTGCCGATGATTCCCAAACTAGGATGAAACAGCAGCTGTCCAGTACTCCCTGGTTTTCAATGGTTCTCTAACTGATATCAATCCGTGATCAACTCGTAAAACGATATTATTGTTTTTACTGACGTTTCGCTATTTAATGCTAATAGCTTTATTGTACTTGGAAAGGGATGTTAAATTAAAAGGATTATTATGCGAATAAAACACAATGTAATGTGGTGAGAAGTTTTATGAAATAATATTTAACATAAATTTAAAATAGTACCGAAAACTTTTCAAAGTGAAGTCAAAAATAATATTATTAATAAAATACAATATAACTGAGTAAAGAATAGCCTATTCGATGATTTCCTCTTCTGGCTCTACAATTATATATAAGTTTATATACATAGAATATTCTAGAATATTAATCAATAACAATATTAATATACAAACAAAATCTGATAAAGTGCCTGGTTCATAGAGCAAGAGCGATTTGCTCGGATGACTGTCTTGATGAGGAACTTAATAATATTAAACGGTTGCTAAGTGAAAATGTTTATCCTGAAAAGTTTATTGATAAGAATATGAATCTAAAATCAAAGCAACCCAAGTTACCAACAGTTCCAAAAAAGGCCTTATTCTTACAAATGCAGTTCCTTGGGGACAACATCAGTGAGATACTAACACAGCACCTAAAAAATGCGGTAAAAAGAGTATTCCCTGCTGCCGAATTACGTTGTGTCTACAAAATCACTCGTCTTTTGCGTTCAGGAGTAAAAGATAAACTGTCTAATTTCACCTCTTACATGTGTATCTACCAAGTTAACTACTCCTGTGGAGTTAGCCAGTTACATAGGCCGCACAATTAGGCGTGTTTATATCGTGGAATTTCTGAATATCACCCTGCGTGGTTAAGCAAAGGACAAACAAAATCTATTCGTAGCGCAATCCTATCTCATTTTGTGGATACAGAACACAAGATTGACGTTAACCATGCTTTCAGGGTCATTAACCGCATATCTATGAATCTCAATTTCGCCTTAAGAGTTCGACTACGAAATATTGCTGAGGCTGTGGGGGTCCATATTAACAAGCCTAATTTATGCACCTAGTCATTACCATTACCTTGGTCATCTAGAATGGAATGATCCTGAATTTTTGTGGAGTTTTCCAAAGTTTAGTTGATATTCTATTTGTTACTATACCTTTATTATTATTATTTAGGCATCTCTAATGAACTGTAATTGTTCAAGTCCTGGGTTCGAACCCCGGTGGGTGCATACTGCTGAAGGGTCCCACACTAGAACGAAACGGCTCTCCAGTAATCCCAGGTTTTCCAATGGTTCTCTAGCCAATGTCAGCTCACGATGAAATCCTGTTACGAAGTGTAATTGCATTGATCCTACTTTACGAATCGATATTATTTAAAAAACACTAATATTGTTATTGACTAATAGTCTAGAATATTCTATGTATATAAACATATATATAATTGTAGAGCCAGAAGAGGAATTTATCGGAAAGAATGTTCTTTGCTTGATTATTTTGTGTTTTATAGATGTCTGAATGAATAACATTAATCTTAGAATCCATTTCATCAAACTTCTTACCATGTTACATGGTGTTTTATTCCTCGGCTAATCCTATTAATCCTAATACTTCCACAAGCCTTTCCAAGTTCTGTACATATTATGATCGATTTTATATATAACATTATATATGTTTCATCTGAATAAGCGAAAGCAACCTTTTTGCGAAAAATAAGATGGTACCATCGTTTGTTTCGTCAGCTTCTCATCAGCTGCATACAACCTGAAAATAACTATAATTAAGGTTATCCATCAAGCAGCTTTACTAAAACACTATGACTGTTTACAGGAAACTTCAGAATTAACAAACAATACTCGGGAATTACACTTATTTGACTTGTACATTGGAAGGTTCAATTTTAAACAAGTCATCAAAATAATAGTAGTAAGCGCTTGTAAAGAAGTTACTTTGAGTAATAAAGGCAACAAATGTATAAGACAATAATTAACTTCTTATCCAAGCATTAATTGGTGGATGGTGACTAGCAGTGACTAGCAGAATGTGCGTTTCATCCTATTTGGAACTCGTTAGCTGGATATACCTGCATTCTACAGTGAACAATGGTGTTCCCCATTGAGGATTTGGTTTTATTTAAACTTGAATCTTCTGTGATTAGTTATAAAAGTGTAATTTCCAAATACTGTATATTGTATTCAAGAGTTTGTTTTTGCAGGCATTTGATTTGTTTCGAGTTCGATTACGGACTGATATCAGTTAGAGAACCACTGGAAACCAGGGAGTGCTGGACAGCTGTTTCTTCCTAGTGTGAGACTCTTCAGGGATACACACCCACAGAGACTCGAACTCAGGATCTTTCGGTAACAAAACAAGCTCGTGGACTATTCAACCACGCAAACTCAATTGAATAACCCTCGAGTTCTAACTGCTACCAGAGTTAATCTGATGCTCGCTAGTGTCTGAGTGTAGGACGAAGTCGCCTGGAGCTGTACTGAGAAGTCGTGATCAATGCGATCCATCAGATTGGAAGTTGACACAAATACTCACCGATGGATGGCATTGGTTGATACTAGCCGAGCTAAAATTATGAATTGGTAGAAGTTGGAATTGATAGACTCGCCACTGAGTCGGGTCTCAATGGATGAGTGGTCCGTGAGCTTGACCTGTTACTGGAAGGTGTTGGATTTGAAACCCAGTGGGTGAGTACCTCCGATGAGTTCCCAACTAGGCTGAAACAGTACTCCCCGATTTTCAATGGTTCTCTGACTGATATAAATCCTTGATCAATATTGTGTATTAATCTTGAGATCTCCTGTAAAGCGTCATCATGTCCCATTCGCAAGTAAGTTAAAACTGCTTTGTACATAAACTTAAGCAGCTGATGGGAAGCTGACGAAATAAATGATGGTACCATCTTGTTCTACCCCGATTGCTCTTTAACTTAATTCAAATTCATAAAGGGGAATGAGGATAACTATTCTTTTTTAAAAATTAAAATTAAATTTTTTTATTTTTTATTATTATTATTATTATTATTATTATTATTACAAGTATTGACACGTTTTATTCAGATTTCCTCATGAGATGCAGTTACTTTAAAATCGTATACGATTGTACAGTTTCATGATAAACTCGTTAAAAAAGAGTATCTACTCTGAATAGCATGTTCTTAATTTCTAGAGAAGTTGATTTCACTGTATTAGGAGAAATTCCTGGAGATTCTAGCGGATCATTTCCGTGTTACTGCATCTGAGACACTAGGGAATGCGCAGTTCGAACATCCAACCAAAGAATCGAGACTTCATTCTTCAGGTGCAGAAGTAAGTTGCAAAAATTTAACTTTGGGGAACAGTTTCACACTTAAGTACTTAATCGTCTGATTATTGGAACCAATATTATTACAAAGGTGGAGGCATGGCTGGATCCAATTATTTCATGCACCTTTCACACCTCCAAAGATTTATTTATGTACTACATTTGAGGTTTCAACAGCGAATATACCTGGTTCACATGACTGTATAATTCAGGGTTTCATGATGTAAAATCTAAAGTGTTCCCAACAAACAGCAATCATATTAAATCATGTCTTCAATTTAGAAGGTTCTTTTATGAAGCATTTGTTAGTTTTGGATAGGTAAACTCCACTAACGTGGTATGACTGCGTAATATAGGGTCTAATCGCAGACTTTCAAATTCAATGACCACACTAGGAATCAAAATGATTCTTCCTATTTGTCCGATAAAATGGAGTTACTTTGTTGTCTTTCATTATTTCTCAATGATCAGTTTCACCTAATTGAAACTTTTACTACAGTATTAGACAAGATTCATTCTTCTATTATTATTGATTACATTAGGATGATAGGTTTGAAGATCCCAACACATGTTTTTAGTTCTGATATGCATTTCAATATTCGACTAATTTTGCAATTATTTTCCCCTACCAATGACCTTTGCATCACCCTAACATTTGTAAATCTTTCTTTGACTTAATTCTCAAGATATATTTTTTGTCTTTGGTTGGTTCTTGTTCTTAATCAGGCATATTTAAAGAATGAGGACCCAAGTAGACGAATGCACCAGTGACCTCGGATTCCTTAATCAACGCTAACTTTAATCTTTGCACAACTTCGCCTAATCTATCCTTTACCTAACCCTAACCCTCATCTTTTCTTAAGCCCACCCCAATGGAACCCTAAACGCCTCTAATCTTCTTGTAACTTAAAGTCAACCTACTCCTCACTTATTGCCACCTAAACCTTAACCCTAATTTTTATCTCACATGACCCTAAAATAACTAGATATTCCGTCATATACTCTCATGCTTTTTCCGTCATTTTTCTACCAATAGTGTCCTTCATCTGGTTTGACTAACTTGATGAGCATGTGCGTCCTAAGGTCATTCGTGTGTTTGTTCCCTTGGGTCTCTATTCTTTAAGTTCACCCTTAATGGTTCACGTTATTACTGTGCAATGGCAGACTGTTGACAATTATTTATTGTTTCGCCATCACAATCTTTGTTTGAATCAATCCAAGTTTATTTCACCGAGTCACTGCTTGCCCGAGTCCGGTATACTGAGAATGTGTAGTATTAGGTTTGATTCCTGAAAATAGAGTTTTAATCCCATTTTCTCAGAAATGTTCTTGTTGATTCTCACATACTTCACAATTACGTTTGGTTAAATAATTTTTGAATAGTTCGCATTTCCTACCTGGGAAACCTTTGAACTACATAGCTGACTGAGGGCGCTGTCGAGGAACTTTTGTATTTTTGAGATAACGCTTTGTTTCTTAACAGCACTATAGATTTTATTACGTTGAATAATGCTCCGACGCTGTTGAAGTATAATCTTTTTCGGGGTATGACTCTCGACAATTTGGTAAACTATGCAGTAATACTCAGTAAATCGTTTGGATTGTATCGACTTGTTCTGGCTGACTGGCCTCCTTCATTCGTACCAAAATACTCAAGTATAGCAGTAGGTAATTCCCCAGAATTATTAGCCACAGCATTCATCACTGAACACTGGAGGCTGACCCTCACTGTTCAAGTCAACTTGTTTAGCTGAAGGCTTCCAGTCAAGCATCCACAACATTCAGTACGCTGTAGTGCTACGTTCGTTCGTTCGTGCACGATCCTTAGCCAGCTAAGCAATCATCTCGAACTTCAAATTGAACCCGAAATATATCTCGTAATTTGGACGATCAGTTCTTGTGTTTTGCTTTGATTTGGTCTACGCGGAACGAATACTATAGAAGTTGTGGGTATTAGATCTTGCGTTAGTACAGTTCGTACAAAACGTTAACACCAACACCCTCAGTCTTCGAACAGGTTTCAGTTGTTGCACTGATATCAGAAATATTAAGTTTACAATATTCAAGACGGATTTAACATTACTTTGTTGTACAGGTAAAGGTCACCTATCTACATCATGCTATCGCTTACTGGTACTGTTGACACGCCTATGAAATCACCAGGTGGTAACTATGCCGAATATATCTTATCCTAACTAAGATTTAATACACTTTAATTTTCTGGTCCAAATATCACCCTGAGCTGATTCAGTCACAGAGTTTTACACTGTTCACAGTTTGGTGATCCTGCCTCTCTGGAGCTCCAAAAACGCAATGATTTGCCTTCGTTGCTGGTTCATTTCAAACGACGACATTATAATATACAAGGTACTGTCCATGTTTTTTACTAGTGAATGTGACAGGCTTGTGGAATAGTTGTCACAAGATAGACTGGATTTGTCTAAATTAGAGATATATTTACCTGAAGAAGCAAGGTAGAAAGAAAGGTGCATACAACACTCAGAATCTGTTGTAAGTTCGCGCATTCATCACATCACCATAAATTTGAATAAGGCATTAAGAAGACAAATTTCGCGAGATGATATCATTTCGTAGTTTCTTTACAACCGCTTTACAACTAACATGGTTAACAATGATAAAATAAAGTTCATGAAAATTACTCAGTTAAATAAAAACAAAAGTACATACTAATGACCAATCATATTAAGATAGGTCATGCAGTCCAGGGTAGGCGAAGATTGAAGTCTATTGATTTTTGTACACACAGTTTAGGCTGTATGTGATTAATCCAAAGTGCTTCCATCACCTTCAATAACCTTGAATTAGAGTTATGTGAAATAATTGTGAAACAGTCATTAATATTGATTTTGTGACCAGACATTAATAAGTGTTTTGCAATGGATGATGCTGGATTTCTACTAAGATTAATCGCGTTAGGATTTTCGATATGATTTACTAGCCATTTTGGAACATGTTCTTTTCGACGACATTGGAACATTCTGTTAGTTCTACCTATATAGGTGTCACCGCAGCTGCAGGTGAACTTGTAGATACAGTTTGAAGTAGAGTCCACAGAATTTCGTCCTTTAATCGTAGGAACAGGGATCGAAAATGTTCGGCAAGTGAGAAAAAGAGATGCGGCGTAGAATGTGCGTTTGATGGCTGACCGAAGTCTTTGAGCTGTCAACTGCATAATCTGGTCGCCCTTGAATGGTAGATTAATAAAGATAGCTTTCTTTGGTACAGAAGCTTTCTTTTCAAGATGTGGTCTATCCTTACCGTGACAATTGATGAAGTTTTCTGGATAACCATTGGCTAGTAAAACTGAATGTATATGTCGAAGCTCATCCATCAATGTGTCACTCGTACATATTTTTCGAGCCCTTGAGAACAAACATTTCACCAGGGAACGTTTATACTGGATAGGAACAAAACTGGTAAAATGAAGATATTGTCCACTCCACGTCTGTTTACGAAAAATAGAGCGCTGAATCGTTCCATCATTTCTCCTAGTCATAGTAATATCCAGGAAACCGAGTTTGTTATTGGATTCTAGTTCGGAGGTCACTCGAATATTTGGATGGATATGATTAAATAGGGTGATAAAGTTTTCAATAGATTTGCTATTATTACTAATAATAAGAGTATCATCTACATAACGTTTGTACAGCATAAATTCTCCAAGAGTACCTTGCATTTGTTTCTCTAATTTCGACATAAATATATCTGCTAACAGGGGCCCCAGAGGGCTACCCATTGCAACACCGTCGATTTGTTTGTATGCTTTTCCTTGGAATGTGAATCGAATATTTTCTGTACACATTAAGATGATGTCTTTGATGTACGTTACAGGAATAGGTAAGTTTATCCCGTTGCTTGTGATATAGTCGCAAATGAAATCAACAGTTTCATGAAGGGGAACATTGGTGAATAAAGATTCTATGTCAATGGAACACATAACCTTTTCCTTAATGTTCAAGGTGTCTAGCATTTCTGTAAGATCAAATGAACTTTTTATAGAATGATTTGATAATGAGTCTCTTACAGGCGTAAGGACCTCTGTAATCCATTTGGCGATTTTATGGTAAGGAGAATTTGACATATCTAAGATGGGTCTCAGTGGGTTCCCAGTTTTGTGGATCTTCGGAAGGCCATAAAGCTGAGGAGTATGTGACCCAATTGCTTTAAGTTGTTTATAAAGTTTTTCATTTATAAAACCATGCATCAGTAAAATTTGAAGCTGACGATTGATCTGCTTTTCCACAAGCAGCACATTATCAGTAGCATTGTCCACCAGAAATTTGGACTATACTGTAAGTCTATCCGACATTTACATTTAATGACCACAAAAAAGAATTCATTCCTAGAACAAATGCATACCTTAACTAGCGAATTTTATAATGAGAAACTTCATTTACTTCAATGCCTAGAGGATAGCTAGAGGAACATTAGCTCGAATAATGGATTGCAGAGCTGACCAAGTACACCTTCTAGTGCCCTAAGTCTTTGTTTTAACGCGTACGCATACGGATGAGTTCGATCTCCATTTACATATGCATCACGTGAAAAAACAACGACGCCGGTTGTTCAAATGAATTATTTAATATTCCCGTATTAGTCATGGCCAAATTGAAATTTAAGCACAAGTGATCACCAATGGAGGGCGACCGTACCAATGTCCATGAAACTCTCAATAAGCAAGTTATGAGAACCTGGTGAGTAATACTGTAGGCAAAGTTCAACAATAGCGTCCCAAGACATGCGAACGCACGAGTTACCTTGAGCTGACCAATCATAAAAGTGAGGATTTGTAATCATGGATATAATATGCTTAATGAAGTGTTGTGTTAATAAATGGGGTATCTAGCAAGTTTCAGGTTAGCTTCGGGGAAGATTAAGACCTAGGCTAAGAACAGATCATGGTTAAGTCAACCTAATGAGGGTAACATAAGGGTTGGTTCGAGTTAGATTAGGGTTAATTTAGGGATATTCCCATGATAGGCTTAGGTTAAGGAGATTACAGTTATTGTTAGGATTAGAAGACCTAGATAAGTACATGTACAAAATGTGATTAAATTACTTTGCTGATACTCCAATCTAAAAGTGAGAGGTATTTTGTAACACATCTGTTAGAGGTATCCTGTGTGAAATTTCATGCCTTTTAATTAATTATTTTCATGAATATATGTATTTCTTGAGCAAAAGTCACCTTTATCATGTGACCCAAGCTTACAGCAATTCTAAACTTATTCTAACCTATTCTTCGATAATGCTTTTTTATGGTAAATAACCATTTTGATCTACCCACTATGTTCTGAAATAACGCTGGTCGTGCTTAAAAAAAGAGCTGGGTGCTTAATTAATGCGACAAAATCTTAAAAATAAGATCACCAGCTGAAATAATGCCTTTAGTGCTGAAAATTAGCACTGCATGCTTAACTGATGCGGTTAATACTGAAAAATAGCACTCCACCTGTACATAGTATATTGAAACCAACCAATCAGCAAAGAGTAGGTTTCACACAGATTACGTAGTGTAACGGCTACAGACTTGTCTGCGAATTACATATGATGTGATCACCAGTCGACTGGTGGATTCAAAGCCATTTGTCGGTTGGTACTTACTGGTGCTTGAAGTTTAACCTTGCATTTGTCCAAACCTTGTGTAAAATTCAGAATCACATACGAATGATTTCGATGAAAATACCAATACAGAATCAGTGAAAAGATCTGAGAGGCTTGGGACAAACCCAAGGTTCATTATAAACGTAAAGAGACATCTCAGGTTTGGCTGATGTAACGACTTACTACTTCCACTACTGAAAACGCTAAATATTAATCACCGTTCTTTCCTTTTGAAAACAACAATATATGCATTGCGTATTTATGAATACCAGCGCCGAATGCGAATTTCCGGCTTCCGTCCATTTCATGTCGCTGCCCACTTCACTGATACTCGGTCAGTAAAGATTAAAGTTGCAAACAGATACTACATAAATAAAAATTACGGCTTTGATGTGCAAAGACGCTACTAATTGCGTGATCTCTCAGTGTACTGTGTGTAAAATAGACTAATATATTCAACGATTTAAAAAACATTCACGTTTTCACATTATGCAGTGTGCTAGACGGTGTGTACACTCAGCTAATAACAATCTCGTATTCTGAAGTGAAAACTTGGAAATATTTTGAAGTACAAGGAACAAATACTTGTGTGCGTAGCTCCAATATCCAATATCGTTTTTACGAGCTAGTATAAACCAATTTGATTTCTTTGTGCTCGCTTCTTGATTGTAAGGTATAGGTTCCTGATCTTCGGTAAACTTCTGCGTAGCTTGTCCCGCCACTCGACTGTCGTAGCTTTGGTTGACTCCAAAGGGAGTAGTGCTGGGATTAATTATATGTGGTTTGTAGTATGAGGTATGTTAAGACTGTTACTACTGTGATTGGAGTTGATCCTTTCGCCAGTTAGTCCTTCGGTATCGTCGACAAGAGAAAAGAGATAGTAATAATAATAACAGATAGATAGATATAATTAGTGAAGATATTCAGACTAAGAGACAGAAACGGAAATGGGAAACGTAACAACAGTCAGTTCATCAAGTTTGAATGATAAGATATACATCGGTAATAATAATAATAATAATAATGATAATAATTATAATATTAATAAGTTGCCAGGAGAGTAAGACGGGAGAGAATGTAAAGAAGTAAAACAACGAGTTTAATTGTCTACCCCTGAATGGTGTATGCGATTTTAAGGAGACAGGCCATTTGGATGCAGTCCTTGTGTCGCTGCATGGTTGTCCAGCCTTCGCTTAAAGGCGTCCGAAGACGGTGCCATAGCTACATCTGCCGACAAGGAATTCCAGGGACGGCAAACCCGCAGTGAAAAGAAGTGGGAGCGCACCCGGGTCCTTGCCCTCTGGTGAGCTATCCTTCTGGGATTTCCACATGGGAGCCTATACCTACTTAACGGCAGAACACCTTTATTTGGGTGATTCTGGTCATTTGTTATTTTGTAGGCAGTAATTAAATCCCCCCTAAGCCGACGGTAGCTAAGTGTGAACAGGCCTAATTTCTTCAGCCTTTCATCATATGGTTTGTTTCGGAGACCAACCACTCCTTTTGTTGCCCGTCGTTGGACTCTTTCCAAGAGGTTGGCGTCTCTTCTCGGCATTGGGGGTGCAATAATATTATGCAACTCAAGGTGTGGCCTGACGTATGTTTTGTACAACCTTAGAAAGAGCTCAGGAGTGAGTGCACCTAACTGTCTATGCGTAAAGCGTAAGACCGCATATGACCTTGCTACATCCCCTGTGTAATTTACGCTTGTGTCCATTTTTTCCGTTAGAACTAGACCTAAGTCGCGTTCCGACGTTGTGCAGGACAAGCTTTCATTGCACAGGGTGTAACTTGCATTCTGCAGTCTACAGATGCGCAACTTCACTACTTTGCACTTTTTCAAGTTGAAAGTCATGCCACTGGCCACTGCCCAGTCTTCCAGAAGGTTTAGGTCTTCCTGCAGCCTTTCTGAGTCCTCCAGACACTTCATCGCCCTCCATATTTTTACGTCGTCAGCGTATAGGAGAGTCGGGCAGCTCAGACGGCGTGGTAGATCACTGATAAAAATCAAAAACATCAGTGGTCCTAGGATAGAACCCTGCAACACTCCTGATGATGATCTGTGCCAAGATGATCGGACTCGGTTAACCTTAGTGCAAAATTGCCTGTCGGCTAGGTACTCCTTCAACCATGACAGAAGTGGATCACTTATGCCTGCCTGGCTTATTTTATGTAGGAAGAGGTCATGGTGAACAGTTTCAAATCCCTTTTCAAAGTCTAGGAAGACCACATGGACTGGTACATTCATATCCCAGCATGATGTCCAGTCGTCCCAGGCTGAGAGTAGGTTAATAACGCAGGACCTGCCTTTTCTGAAACCATGTTGGGTTTCATATAGTATATTAGACCTATCGAAATATTCCTTGATGTGGTCGTCAATAATACTTTCCAGTACTTTTGATACCACTGGGAGTAGAGCTACTGGTCTATAACTAGTAGCGTTTTGCCTGTCCCCACCTTTGAAGATTGGAGAAAGGATGGCTCTTTTCCACTCCCTTGGCAATTATACAGAGACAAAAACTCGTTAAGCATGCGTATAATTAGTTTCTGTGAAAGCATACTATGAGTACATGAATTGGTTTCATAAAAGTTCATGTAAGGTTAACATAGAGGCACTACAATCAAACTGTATCTGAAAAATTTCAAAAAGTATATATACTTTTGAGGGACCAGACAGCGTAGCACTACATATTCATAGGTATCATTTCGTGGGTTTTGGACATGTAAATAAGAACATTGAGAGTCAGCATCAGTTCATCGAAGTTATGAAATTCAAAGTAACTGGCTCACAGTTTTTGATCAGACTTTAGAGGCTAAGGATATTGACGTTCACGGATAACATGAAGTATAGTAACACAATATCTAATGCCCACAACTTATATAGTATTCGTTCAGCATAGACCAAATCAAAGCAAAACACAAAAATTGATCGTTCAAATTACGAGATATCTTTCGGGACCTAATTGGTGTACGTGGTGATTGATTGCATTGCGTTTGCGTTTGAACTCTTTCATACCGTAAACAAGCTATTTACACACAATATCTGCTAGAAACTTTCGAATTTTCACATTCTACACATAGAAATACATTAGAGATACATTTACGCCTTGGAAATATTGTACAGACTGTTTTCACTGACTCTGTCCTCTGCAGGTTCTCGATGTATATTTTATGGGATGTATCAGGCTCAATTCGGTGAGTCTGTGCAATTTTTCAAAGTTTTACGTCGGATATTATCTATATGGTGCTATATCTGTAGTTATTTACCGGTTATTCTGTTTTTCTGACGAACTCTGCCCTTGACTCAAGTTCCCCACTTTTAAGCATCATTATTATTCCAACAGGAGGATTATTATCAGTTAAAAGCTGTCGTTTTTGTTTTTAATAGTTTATTTTCATTGACTTAGTGTTGATTATGGAGAAAATCTGAAGTTTTCATCTCCAGACGCCTCAAATGAGTGATAGTCCAAACTGACCTTAATCCCTGAATTACGGAATTTTACATTTTCGTTAGTTTCATCTGAACTATAAGTTCTTTCTCCATTAATTTTAGCACGGTGTTACCAGTCTCCAAACACGTTTTCTTCATTTACTTTTTACCAAGGAATTACCTCAAAAGATGATTTTTGCTTGTTAGCTTCCAGTGTGGAGTCCTCAAAAATAAACCTATCCAATCTTTACTACTGTGTAAGAAATGAACATATTGTACATTACTTTGTTTAAACCATAAACTCTGTACTTTGAACGTTACCTCGGGTTTTGAATAAATATATAGTTCTGCCTCCGACTCTCCGTCTTCTCCACCATCTCAACTGCCGTCCATCAATTCTAATCACCTGCTTTCTATCTCAAATTTTTGCAAGAGCACCGTAGTTTCTTCCTATGTACTTTGGTCGATCTCCGGCAACATCAACATTGGAGAATAAGTATTGGAGCCATCTTCCCGCAGCACCTCTAGAGTCTATTACGTTTATTGTGGCTTTTGGATCTTTGTAAACCCAAATAACGAAACTTTAATATATTCTTCCCGTAACTAAACTGATTTGGCATTTTATTTTCTATTTGAATTTGGGTTACTACGCTAACAGAGTAAAAGGACCACCACAATAATTGGTGAGCCCGTTTCGAACCTTTTTTTCTATAGTTAACTCGTTTTGAACATTTTTGTTGCTATTTCGGCCTTATAAACTCGCATTGCTTTAATTTTTGTTACCACAAGTTTTGCTATTTTGTATATCTCTATACTTAAATTTTTTTTGACAATGGCTCCATATAAACGTACCACTATCCCCGAAGAACTTCATAAAGGCGAAGTGACACAGAACTCTTCTGTTACCGCCTTGCCGGATTCCACATCTATGAAGGACGCACCACTGTTTTGGTTACCTTCCCAGTTAACATCTCAAATGCAAGACTTACGACTGGAAGTGTCTGAGCTTCGAGCAAAACGGAACCAGTCACATACGGTATCCAAGCAACGGCGATCAAGATCTAGACGACGTTCTAGAACACCGTCTCAAAGCCGTGACATTTGTTGGTATCATAGGAGGTATGGGCATAATGCCCTGAAGTGTGTTCGACCGTGCATGTACAACAGTGGTAACTCAACTCAGGGAAACTCCCCAGCCAGACAGTAATGGCGACGGCTGTTAATGGCAATCACCCCAGTCGCCTTTTCTATGTGAGGGATTTGACTACCGGCATGTTATTCCTGGTAGATACAGGCGCCGAGGTCAGTGTTATTCCCCCCTCACTATCCAGGCGATCAGCCAAAATACCGGGGAAACTTTCACTCCGTGCTGCCAACCAAACCTACATACAGACGTATGGCGGACAGTCAATGATTTTAAACTTAGGACTACGCCGACGTTTCACATGGATCTTCATAGTAGCTGACGTACGTCACGCTATACTAGGTGCAGTCTTCCTAAGTCATTTCAATCTGTTAGTTGATATCAGCAAGAAAACACTGATTGACAATTGCACCCAACTCAAGATCCACGGTATTACATGTGATTACTCTGTTCATAGTATCTGTATAGAAAAGCCGGAGAGTGAAATGTTCTCTACTTTATTACAACGATTTCCTAAAATCCTTAAACCATCATAAAACGTCGAGGATATACCTCATACAGTTACTCATAAGATCATCACAACAGGGCAACCTGTGAAGGCACGTCCACGACGGTTACCACCCGATAAACTAGCAGCAGCTAAGTCAGAATTCGAACATATGATGCAGCTAGGCATCATACGACCATCTAACAGTCCATGGTCTTCACCTTTGCATATGGTACCCAAAACTAATCACGACTGGCGACCATGTGGAGATTATCGCACTTTGAATAATGCTACGGTCCCAGACCGTTATCCTATACCCCATCTCCACGATTTCTACTTGACCTTACATGGAAAGACCATTTTTACTAAAGTGGACTTGGTCAGGGCATATCATCAAATACCAGTCGCTCCAGAAGACATTGCAAAAACAGCAATTATCACGCCTTTTGGATTATTCGAATTCTTGAGAATGCCTTTCGGACTAAAGAATGCCGCTCAAACATTTCAGCGTTTTATGGACCAAGTTACCCAAGGTCTTGATTTCGTCTTTGTATATATCGACGATGTCTTAATTGCCAGCTCATCGATGGAAGAACATATGGAACACTTAGGCCTGTTATTTCAAAGGTTTGAACAATTTGGAGTTGTTATCAATCCAAAGAAATGTATTTTTGGTTCCCCTTCCATTGAATTCTTAGGACATCGAATAACTGCCGAAGGCATCAGACCTACCGAAGATAAGATAAAAACTATTAAGAACTTTCCCGAACCTGATTCCTTAAAGAAACTTAGACGTTTTCTCGGGATGTTCAACTTCTACCGACGTTTTATTCCATCATGTGCCTCCATAGTTCAGCCACTGACCGACCTACTTAGATGCAATTCGAAGAAATTTCAGTGGTCTGAAGAAGCAAAAGCAGCATTTAATAATGCAAAAGATGCCTTATCCAACGTTGTAATGTTATCTCACATCAACCCAGAAGCTTCACTCATTTTATGTACAGATGCATCGCAGGTAGCAGTGGGAGCAGTTTTACAACAAAAGTTCAATAATGACACCACTCCACTTGCTTTCTTCTCCAAGAAGTTGGAACCTGCGCAAACTCGTTACAGCACTTTTGGCAGAGAACTGTTAGCCATCTACCTAGCAGTGAAACATTTCAGCTTCTTACTACAAGGTCGACATTTTACTATCTTAACCGACCATAAGCCTCTTTGTTATGCTTTCACCACTTCGTTGGACAGACACTCTCCGAGAGAAGCCAGACAACTGGATTACATCTCACAATTCTCAACAGACATCCAGTTCATCAAAGGAGATTCCAATATCGTAGCCGATTCTTTGTCTCGATGTGACGTTAATCACCTATCTTCGATAGATATTAGCTTAGACAATATTGCCAAGCTGCAGAAAAATGACGCCGAACTCCATACTTGTAGACGAAACTCCTCCCTACAGTTGCAGGATGTACCTATTCCCCTGTCTGATACAACTATCGTCTGCGACGTTTCAACGGGCGTTCATAGACCTTTTGTTCCACTAAGTTGTCGAAAACCTTTGTTTGAACATCTACATTCATTGTCTCATCCTGGAGTGCGTGCTACGGTCAAGTTAATCAGCGAGCGTTTTGTTTGGCCCAAGATGAACTCCGATATTCGGAAATGGGCCCGCCAATGCTTGCAATGTCAAAGATCCAAGGTACATCATCATACCGTCACACCTCCAAAACAGTTCAATTTACCGGATAAACGATTTCAACACGTTCATATAGATATTATTGGACCATTACCGCCATCCAGAGGATTTACTCATATACTTACTGCGATTGATCGATTTACCCGATGGGCTATTGCTTGTCCACTCAACGATATATCTGCAGAAAATATCGCTTTGGTTTTCTTAGATCGTTGGGTGTCAAACTACGGAGTACCCACAACTATTACAACAGACCGAGGAGCTCAATTTCAATCAACTCTGTTTCGAGAGTTTACGAGACTCCTTGGAGTGAACCATATCTCCACTACAGCTTATCATCCTGCAGCGAATGGTCTGGTGGAACGTTTCCATCGACAACTGAAAAGCTCCCTAATGGCACAAGCTGACTCATCTAAGTGGAGTGAACACCTACCATTAGTTCTTCTCAGTATCCGATCAACTGTAAAAGAAGATTTGGGATGTACACCAGCTCAACTTGTGTATGGTACTACCCTCACATTGCCTGGTCAGTTAGTTCCGTCTAATGATTCAACTGAAGTAAATATCTCCGACTTCACCAACCGCCTTACCCAGCAAATGCTTCAGCTTCGACCAGTAGCCCCTCGCCAATCACTTCAGAAAGCTCAAGTTAACAAGAGTCTACTCACTAGCAAATTTGTATTTGTTCGCGTCGATGCCATTAGAAAAGGTTTACAACATCCATATGAAGGTCCTTTTCTAGTACTTAAACGCACCGATAAATACTTCACGCTGAACAAACATGGTAAACCGGAGACTGTTTCTATCGATCGTCTTAAACCAGCGTACACCGACAGCGAATATGAAACACTAGCAACGCCTGCACCAATAAACAATGAGAAAGTCAATGCAACTCCAACTCTCCCTCTCTTCACACTTCCCCCTGTACAGACACGCAGTGGACGGCAGATCTGTAAACCTGCCCGCTATGTTCATTTTATTGACTGACATAAACGTTAACCTCATTTAGACATTCTTCTCATTACTATTGTTGTCGACATTCATTTCATTATAACCATAAATATTTATTAGTATTATTGTTTGCTGTTCGTTAACTGTACTGCAAGCACACGCATTCACCAAGTATATGTATATATCTATTTATATATGAATTTCACAAATGTTAACGAACATGTCATGGTTTATTATGTACATAAATTTTTATTTAAAATTATAACAAGTTTTGATTTTTTTTAATTCCTGTATCATGCTTGTATGTGCTAAACTTTATACGACACGGATGCATTCCATACATCCTGATCTAACTTTGTATCCTTATTGTTGTTGCTGTTATTTTTTGTTATCCTTATTGTTGACATTATCCCTTATTTATATTGCTTATATTCATGTAATCGTCCACGAGGACAGTACTGATGGTCCTCCGGACCTCTAAGAGGGGGAGCCCTGTGGAGTCCTCAAAAATAAACTTATCCAAATTTTACTACTATGTAAGAAATGAACATATTGTACATTACTTTGTTTTAACCATAAACTCTGTACTTTGAACTTTACCTCGGGTTTTGAATAAATATATAGTTCTGCCTTCGACTCTCCGTCTTCTCCACCATCTCAACTGCCGTCGATCAATTCTAATCACCTGCTTTCTATCTCAAATTTTTGCAGGAGCACCGTAGTTTCTTCCTACGTACTTTGGTCGACCTCCGGCAACGTCAACATTGGAGAATAAGTACTGGAGCAGTCTTCCCGCAGCACCTCTGGAGTCTATTACGTTTATTGTGGCTTTTGGATCTTTGTAAACCCAAGTAACGAAACTTTAATATATTCTTCCCGTAACTAAACTGATTTGGTATTTTATTTTCTATTTGAATTTGGGTTACTACGCTAACAGAGTAAAAGGTCCACCACACCAGTATCTGACTGAAAAATAGTGAATTCCCACTATTGTCACGTATTATTTCTTTTGCATCTCATTCTAACCTTCTGAAGTTGTAATTATCAGTTGCAACTCGCCAAGCTGCATCTTTTGATACCTATTTGATCCCCATTATTTGTTCATATCTCTTCCACACCAGTTTGTTTTTGGTACCTTCAGCTATTTTTGTCGAAAAAGTACCTTGTTCTCCATAAAGGATTTTCCGATCTAGTGACAGTTACACTACCAGTCCTTATTTTTAATTTCCCTTGGTCAATCTAGTAAGACCGAGGCCACTTTTGTCCCGTCATTACCTTTCGCCTTCTCTCCACGGGACCTTTTTCATTTTTCCTCCTAATCTCACCCCTAGTACTTCAGATTTATTCAGTCTTTTTCTTCTTTGTTCAAATATCTCTACCCTGAACTATCCAAAACAACTTCTCCTATCATTTTTCATCCTGTTGACCGGAAAGCCTCACACTCGTATCATTTGTGTAAGAGTTGTGAGATCCCCTCTGTAACCTCCATATTTCTTTACCTTTTTCTTTGTTCTTGGTATTCCTCGCCTCCTCTCATCGATATCTGTAGTTTGGTACTCATTTCGGCACTCTATCTCTGACAGTTTTGACCTTTAAAAATCGGCGACCCATTACGTCATCACTGTGTTCATTTCGTCGTTTTTCTCGAACTGTTGTAACTTTCACATTTCTTCACCTTTTTCCGTTTTTCTTGGTATCTCTCAACACCCCCCTTCACGATCTTTTGATTCATAGCTTTTTTTGACGCTTCGTATTGTTTTAGAAAGTGGACTCTTATAAATCATGTCCTCCCCTCATTCATTTACGGCTTTCTTTTCTGCTTCCATTCCAAAGTGATTGCGTGGAGTCTTTTACAATAGTGCTTTTTCGTTTGTTTTTATTTTTGTTTGTTATGTTTATTTTGGTTTAACTATTTGTCAAGCCACGGGTGAGGGCCTATGAACGGTCCTCGGCACAACTAACAGTCCATCGTTGGTTGTCCTCCACACTCGAGCCTGCGATACCGCAATCCCCACTCATGTCAGCTATGTCAAGCCAACCCTCATCACAATCCAAGGACTCTGCCATGGTTCAAGCTGACCCTCAAATAACAGCCTCCTGTTTCCCTTTCCTCACCTCCGAACCGCCAGCAGCTCATCTTTCGCCGATAACATCCAATCCATCGTCACCTCACTCCACGCGGTCCAATCAATCCCTATCGTCAGGCGTGTCTCCAACATACCTGTGTATATACTGTCCTTCAAACTTCGCTTCTCCGAGAGGTTTATCTCAACATTTGTGCCAAATCCACCCTGCCGAATACAGTGAGGTCCTTCTCGGTCACCTCCTGAACGACCGTCGAACACGACGAAATTGGTCCCAAAATGAAGAACTCACACTACTGATGTTAGTAGACGCAGCAGTCGACTGACTCAACAGCGAAGCCGAACTCTATCAACACCTGCACGACCATCTGCCACATCTCTCAGTTGAAGCCATCAAACGCCGTCTGCAAACACTCAAATGGATGATATTTGTCCCGTCATCATCGCGCTCTGCATCAACCACTGGTTCATATTCGACTCCATCCTCACCTGCATCATCACGTGAAAGCTATGCTGCTAGATCAGCATTGCATATACGTCCGAGGCCTCAGACCTGGTCCGCGCAAGAAGATGCCCAGTTGATCTCAACTGTCAGATGTCTCGACTCCCCTTCACTTGCGCCTGAACACTTCTTCGTCCTTGTCGCTGAAACAATTGGCAACCGCACCAGGAGTGCTTACTTCAGAAGTTGTTTCGAGTCTTCTACATCCGTGAATGAATTGATTGATGTTAGAGACAGCAGATGGGTCGTACACGCCGGGAAGGCTAGGCTATTTCTGAGAATGAAATGCATACGGAGATAATTGTTAGCTGTGGTCCCACACGCCGGGGAGCGAGAGTGTAAACGACTGAGGCTCGCATGCGTCACGGTTACTAGAACTGAGGCAGAATGAGTGACAAGCGATTTCAGTGGTAATTGGTAGTGAATAGATAAGAGGATGTGCGTAGAGTATCATGAGTTGCTACTTTGGTCACGTTGCGTTCTGCAAGAGTCATTCTAGCAAGTAGCGATTGTGTTGCAAGATGTCAGGAGGGTGCCTTTAACTAGAAGGCGTAGGTCGTCATTGATGTGTGAGGTTGTGCTGTGGGTATACTTGTGGTGTGTTGGCTTTTCTGTTTGTTTTCCATTTCAGCTCTGTCCGTGTGACCCAGGTTCTCGCATTGGGGTCGAAGTCAACGTGTATTGGTCGTGATGGAAAAAAGGGGTTGGATCCCATTTTTGCCGGGGAGTATCAATGTAGTTGAAGATTGAACGATCAATTCATGGTTGTTTGCTCAAACCCAACTTCCCCATAATTTTCGCGCAGGCATCAATCTGACAGTCATCGTCTCATCGTTCGCTGTTCGGGGAAGAGAAGAAAACCATCAGAAGTATTATCGTGATTTGCTGTTATAACATTTATTCTTAGACCTTATCGTTGGTTACACGCTGGCGTAAGAATAAAGGATTCTTGAGTCGCCAATCTGTATTCTGGTTTTTGCGCTGGCTAATACAAAGTGTTTCTCAAGGTCTTCGAGGGACAGCGTGAGGTCCAGCGTAGTAAGAGCTGGATAGTGACAGTTCATGAGGGTTGACTGACAACCGTCAATAGAACAAATTAATATTCTCCCACTGCTGTGTCAATGATCCAACCACTTCTTGATACTATTGATACTGACGAATCTGTTCCAATTTATGCTGTCAACGCCTTCTCGCACAGGCGAACTTCATCACCCACTCCAAACTTTGAATACGAAGCTCAGCGACAAATTATGCCAGTTACTCGACTCACTCAGGATGGTTTAACTCCCCTAGTGAATATCACACTCCATAAAAGCCTCCACATGGACAATATACATGCTAACCTCATGGCTGCCATCAACAAAAAACTGGCAAATTCATCTCAGCGGTTGGACGCTGAATCCGCTCGACTAATTATCCCGCAGCTATATGCGAATGATATTACTCTTGAGGAGACACGTCAACTTCTGGATAAGCAGGCCCAACAGCTGTTTCCCACAGATGACAACGATCCAAACAGCGATACGTCTCCGGTCTTCCCTCAAACTTAAACAACAAGAGGAGGCGCCGCACTTTACATGCCCAGATGCAAGCGCTCTTCCAAGCGCTCGCCAAAAGATGCTGCGAACACGGTACTTGATGGCAGATAGAGAGACCAGTTTACATGTCAGCCTTCCGCTGTAGGAGGTTTCAATTAATTTTGGATAGAAACCTTCACGCACCCAGCTTTACCGGACACTAGACCGGTTCAAGAATACCTTCCAGCTAATAACGACCTGATCGCCCCAGTATCAACTGAAGAGATGAAATGGGCACTAAAAGAAATGGTCAAATCCGTGGCCGGTGTTTACCGCATAACTGCTAGGGACCTCCAGGAAATTAACCACGCTAGTCTGGCTAGGTATCTAAACACCCTTTTGCTGGCGTCTTTTCTACCTTCACCCCTGCGGGCTTCCAGGGTCACCTTCATTCCCAAGACATCACACCACGATAACTCTACTGACTCCCGGCCTATCTCCATAACTTCTGTCGTTACGCGCTGTCTCCACAAGATTGTTGCCAAGCGCTGGTCCAGATCATTTCCAATGGAAAAACTACAGTTTGCCTTCCTGCAACGTGATGGCTGCTTCGAAGCGACCAATCTTCTTCACGCCATCTTGAGAGAAGCGCACTTCAACTATACAGGCTGCGCATTAGCTATTCTCGATATTTCGGAAGCTTTCGATAGAGTCCTACATCAAACAATCTCAAGGGTGGCTGAAAGTTTTGGTGCGCCCTCAATGCTTGAAGAATATCTTACAAACTACTATTCCAACTCCTACAGTCTCTTCCACGAAGTGAAGTGTCACCTAACACAGTGGGTCATATTGGGTGACCTGTCACCGCTTTTCTTTATCATGACTACGGATGAGATACTCAACGTTCTTGAAGCCTATGACCCCATATACGTTGATGGTCATCCTTCGCACTACACAGCATATGCTGGTGATCTCATCATCCTAGCTCCAAAGCCTGCGGCTCTTCAAAACAAACTCAGCTGTATCGCCGCCTCTCCGAAACTTGTGGGATTGTCTATCAACGTCAACAAAAACCGTACAATCAACATAGTCGTTGGCGGACAGCGTAAGATTATGGCTCTTTCTCCAACTATCTCCAATGTCAACTGCAAGTCAATTCCAGCCATCTCGCCAACAGAGGAATGTACCTATTTGGGTGTTCCCTTCAATTGCAAAGGCAGGCGCTGCCTTGATCATGTGGGCGTTCTCAGACAATGTGAAACGCCCCCTTCAAACCTCATCAACGAATTAAAATCCTGAAGAACAATCTGATCCCTCGTCTACTCTACTCACTGACTCTCACCATCACCCACAAGAATACCCTGAAAACGATGGAAAAACTTATTCGTGCAGCTATCCGCCGATGACTTCACCTCCCAAAGGACACTCCGACTGCATTTTTCAACACTGATGTCAAAAAGGCAGGCCTGGGAATCATTAATCTCTCAACAACGATTCCCAGCCATAGGCGCAAAAGAATTGAGGCACTGCTCAACAATAGGAATCCGCTCATACGCAGCGTAGCGTCCTCCGCCACCTTCACGCCTTTTCTTAGGATCTGCATTCTTCCGAAAAAAGCGCACAGGCAAATGGTAACATCAGCAGAAGAAACAGATGAAGGCTGGGCACAACAGCTACACCCATCAGCGGATGGTTATGGTTTGACGGAATCAACAACATGTCCTGAATCTCACAGTTGGCTTCTCAACCCTGAAATGGTCTCGCTCAAACTCTATATGCGGGCCGTTCAACTGCGTGGAGAAATCTTGGGCACAAAAACGAGACATGCGCGGAGACGTCCTATAGTCGACATCAACTGCAGAGGCGGGTGTGGTCAACCAGAAAATCTTCAACATATTCTCCAGCATTGCGCTGTTACTCATGAGGTCAGATGCAAGAGATACAACGAAGTCCTCAAGCTGGTCGCCAACAAACTCCGTAAATCCAGTGCCAGATTTTACACTGAGCTGCGTGTTCCAACGCCAACGTTTTCCTGTCAACCAGATATGATTATCCAGTTAAATGGTGTGGCATACATTCTCGACGTAACAATCTGCAGTGACGCCTACATTTACATCAGCCATGCGTCGAGGATGTCAAAATACGAAGCTCCAACGGTGGTTGCTGCATGTAAACGATTCCTGTCTACAATGGGACACGCAGTTCAAAGAATCATGCAAATTCCTGTTGTAATCTCTTATCGAGGGATGATAAGTCAACTCTCAGCAAAATACCTTCGCAGACTCTTTTTCGCCTCCTTCGACATTTCACGCCTGTGCATCTCAACCATTCGAGGCTCTTTGAAAATCTATGATACTCACATGCGTGGAACGTATGGACTCAGACGTAGAAAAGAATCGAACCAGTGATGCTGTAAATTTATTGCCATATAGGAATACTTTTTTTCTTCTACCGTCTACCCTACTACCATTTGGCATAATTCACACGCGAGACACACTGTGACATTTATAAACATACATATACTCATTGAACCGATAATACTGTTATTAACCTCCTAAAATGCCTGATAACTTTGTTTATTCTATATATTCTAGTTGTTCCATACCACATACACGCATAAATATTATCACCCGGTACGTTCGAATCAGGTGACGCTTTTGCATGTGTTTTCGTTTATATTCATTTATTGGTTACTATTAATTGATCTTTAATAACGATGGTTCAAAATTCTAAAAAGCGTGTTCGTGTGAACACCAGTAATTTGGAAAATAGCACCACCTCGTCTAATAACACATTACCACCCCATATCATTAGTGGTTCATCCAACATAAAAGACTCGAACATAACTCTAACCCCTGTAATACAGGTGGAAGATGTTCTGTCTGAAAAAGTAGAGCTCTCTTACTTAACATGCGTAATCAAAGAGATGCAGCTACAGATAGATGAATTAAAAACGAAATTAAGTTCACTGGAATGTATACCCGAAACTATCTCACATATGAAAAAGGAACTTCAGGATCCTACAATCCTAAAGCCTTTTAATATGACTTCTAGAATGACTCATACTGACTCAAAAAGTGTGAAGGAGTAAGAAAACGCCATCGACTCTCTATCCAGCGAAGTTGTTAAAATGCTGGCTTCAAAACAAAACGCAATAGCGTATAATGGACCGGATAGCGACCCCATAAAGTCAGTCCAGCACTCATTGCTGAAGGCTGAAAATCCCTTGAGTGCACCTTGTCAGTGCATTCGCCTAAGTAAAAAAGACCTAAAGCATCCTTGTCCTGTACTCTTTAGGTTCGACAGTTACATAATAGCTGGACGATTTAAGGTGGCCGAAGATCTTCTGGCTACCGCTACTAAATTCAAGACTATTAAAGTAGTCTCGGATAAAACATCTAACCAAAGGCAAGCAAGCAAGAACCCCTTCGATACAAAGTTGACAACACTGAGAAATACATCTGGTATGAGTGCTAAAGTGTCGACGGACACTGAAGCACAGCAAGTCACGTGCATAGTGTTGGGAGAAAAATCGGCAAGTAAAAGCGACCTGAAACTCAGTAACAGCAGTGTCACTGGGTGCAATCTTAGAGTACATGAGGGCACATCTCGAAAACCTGCTGACCTACATGAGACTGACATAGACCCACAAACTATGGCTGACCAGAAACTGCTGGCAGACCACACTCAGTCTGGATCCAAGCCAGAGATTCCCGCAGTAGAAACTGCAAGAAAGACCACAAGCCCAGATTCCCACCCCAGACTTCGACACACCTCCCTCGTAATAAGTCTAATAAGCAGCATGTCAGCCTAAAAAATGACAATGCATGGGTAACGAAGCACATTCCCAAAAACACGCAGCATGCGAGCAAGAATACCCCTTCTCGAACTAGCAGTAACATGCTAAGCAACGTACATAACTTGGGAATGCAACATAGAATGGATCCTCAGGATATATGGAGCACTAAACGGGACTCATATAGGCACCATATTAACGAAAATTCTCGTCCAAACTCTCGCACTATCTATGTTAAACCTCATCAACATAATGAGTATGGGTCGATACTTGATCCCCTCAATAACTTCACTGACACACGTGATGTGAGCCAACATGCATACGACTATGAAAGCCCCATGAGGTACAACTACCAAGGTAATCTTAACACACGGTACTTAGGTTCAGCAAACTACAAGGCAAATTGCAGGCAGACCATATATCACCAGTAGATGAACGCAGATGCCGAACCATGGATGCTAAAAGTCAAAATATGCAACAGGATTATTTTCGGCTGCAGCGAACAATAGCCCCACTCGCTGCACAATTCATCCAGGAAATAGTACACACACTGACTCTGTCTCACCTCAGAGCCCCTCCAAACATAACGTAGGGATAGTAACAAGTAACCATGTTAACCTTTCCTCCAACAACTCCGGTTTACTAACAGTTGTGCCCCTGAATGCTAGATCTCTCCTTAATAAAATAACAACGCTTCGCTGCCTGGCATACATAGAACGGCCAACACTAATAATGGTGACTGAAACCTGGCTTACTACTGATATACCTGGCACAAAGCTAGTAATAGAAAACTACGACATCTATAGGAACGACAGGGTTGACAAAAGAGGAGGCGGTTGCTTAATATATGCCTCTAAGTCCACTAACTCCAATACTTTCAATAACCCGAATACGGACAAACTCCCAGAATCTAAGTGGATGAGCATCCACACAAACGAAAGTAAAATTCTCGTGGGATGTATATGCAGACCCCCCAATAGCCCTGAAATAACTAATATAACTATTGGAGAAATACGAGAGCATATAGCTACGCTGGACTTCGACTACAAAGTAGTATGTGGAGATTTCAACTTACCTGGAGTAAACTGGGATACCTGTACAGGACCTAGAATCCATGACGAGCTACTACAAGCTATAGACGTAGGAGGATGGAAGCAATGCGTACGCCTCCCTACAAGGAACCAAAATAATCTTGACTTAATCCTCTGTCATAACATAGAGCCCATCTCGATAGAGGTGGGAAATAAACTCGATAACAGTGATCACAACATATTGTACTGCACGCTACCCCTCCGACTAACAACTAAATACGCACCTAAAAATACCCCGGTGTGCTATCAATATAGGGACTGTAAGAACGCTGATTGGGAATTCCTATCAGATCTGTTGAGAAGTTCTGACTGGGAAGAATACTTCATCAACAATAACTTAGAAGTATCACTTGAGATTTTCTTCAAAACAGTTGGCTCAGCAAGAGACACAATCGCGCCCCTAAAATCTGCTCTAAAGACACCTACTCCATTTACTGACCGGAAAACGCGACTAAAACTGAAGAAATTGGAAAGGAAATACCATGTATTTAAGGAATTTAATGCGTTAAAACAAATACATGAAACTCTTTAAGCTGCTTGAAGAGAAACACAAATTGAAGTCACAACATGAGGAAAATAAAGCGCTTATGGGTTACACCAGAACTCAGGAACTTTGTAGGACATTGCAGAAACATCTAAAAAGCGGTGAAGACAATAATCTAAGCATCTTGGAACATAAGGGTACAATATACAACGATCCCCAGGTTATAAGTGAACTCCTCAGTGAGTGGTTTTGCAATGACACCAGAGTGCAACCGACCCCAAATTTCCAAATGAACTGCAAAAGTAACCACAAATTAGGAGAAGAAGACTTTAAGACATTGAAGTCATATGGTAGTACTGGAACAGACGACGTACCATCTGTCATATACAAAAATGGTAGCACGGAAATGGTAGTCTTGTTACTTGGAATATTTACTCTGTCACTGGAAACTGGAACTTATCCTGAAGTGTGGAAAACGACATACATATTACCTAAGCACAAAGCAGGGACAAAACCAGTGCATGCAACTATGGACCTATTAATATAACACCGGTTATCTATGTAGTTAAAGATTGAACGATCAGTTCATGGTTGTTTGCTCAAACCCAACTTCCCCAATCTTCGCGGAGGCATCAATACACCAGTCATCGTCTCATCGGTCGCTGTTCAGAAAGAAGTCAGGGCAAATACCGTCAGAAGTAATATTGTGATTTATTATTGTAATATTTGCCCATAAACCTTAGTTATTATGGTGGTTATATGTTGGTGTTAGAATAAATAATTCTCGAGTCGCCAAACTGGGTTCTGGATTTTGCGTCCGTTCGTACTAAGCCTTTCTGAGAAGCCTCGAGGAACAGCGTGAGGCCCAGCGTAGCAAGAGCTGGGCATTAACGGTTTTTGAGACGTGATTGACAGTTTCTGACGGCACGGTGTCAGTTTCTTGACGGTTTTGAACAGTTGGTGACAGTTTGGATAGTCGCCGTTCATCTTTCCTGGTGACGGTCAAGTCTTCTTTGAACAAGCAATATCTGGAACATTTTTGGAATTGGGTCAAGTTCAACAATGCCTGGGTCAAAAAAGGGACAGAGTGTCTTGGATGCAAACAGGAAAGTAAGTCATGGTGACTTGTCTGTTAATTGTAACGATGTGTCTGATGTTAAGCATGACATGGTTGATGTTACTGTTTCACCGTTCAGGGATAATAGGAACATCAAACTCCCTAAATTGAACCACGGTGTTTTGATGGAAACCCGGCTGATTATTTACAATTTGTAAAGGAGTTTGAGATCATGTTGAGTGGTTTTTTATTAAATGATGAAATGAAGTTAATGTATTTGATGAGTATTGCACTGGAGTTGCTGCAAGAGCTATACAGTGCTGTAAGGTCATGCCCCCTAATGAGGGATACGCTGAGGCTATGAGCATATTACGTCAAAGGTTTGGAAGACCTTCAATGATTGTAAGGAACGTATACGAAGCTGTCAAAGGTAACGGCAGTCAACTACAAGATGACTCCAAGGCACTTACTGAGTTTTTGGATAATCTGATGACTTGTAAGAATACCTTGATTTCGATGAATTGCTTGAGTGACCTCAACTCGAGCTCAGTCCTAGAGATAATAGCGAGACGCCTACCTACTCGACTGCAAAGGAAGTGGGTGAAAATAAGCTCTCGTATAGAGGATGAGTGTATCGAGCTAAGGTTTGATGATATTCTGAGACTGGCGAAGGACAGTGTCGACCAGGCGATGGGCGAATTCTCCAGCATTTTGCATTCTCAGGTAGAACCTGAGTAACCAGTGAATATAAGGAAAGGATTTGTGGTGAAGTCTCAAGAAACAACGAGAAAGGATGAGTGTATTATTTGCCATAACATGCATCAATTGAGTGATTGTAATCGCTTTATCGCTGTATCACCTAGAGAAAGGTTAAAATTGACAAAGCAGAAGCGGCTGTGTTACAGTTGTTTAAAGATTGGGCATACAAAGTTGAATTGTAAGGCGACAAACAAAGGAAGTAGTGTTTAGCGGATATGCACCCACTTCTGAGGACAGCAAACGAACCTGGGAATTCGGTTACTTGTAATAGTATCCCTAGACCCCTTGACACCCCACAAGTTTTATTAAGGGTATTACCAGTTAAGGTGAAAGACCTATACCCATAGTCCACATATCATCGTTGGTTGAAAACAATGGGAACAAACTAGAGACTATGATTGGAAATATGTATGACAAAAAGTTTTGTGACTGCGGTGTTCCAGGGAACGGTCGTTCTGTGGAAGACTCAAAGGCAGTTAAAATAGTTGAGGAGTCTTGTAAATACGAAAACAGGCGTTTCAGCGTTGGCCTACCATGGAGATTCAAAGATAGACAGTTGGTTTGTAATAGAAAAGTTGCTCTTAAGAGACTAATGGGTTTACAGAAGAAATTTCTGTCAGATGCAGAACTCTGGTCCAAATATAAGGATGTCGTCGATAAACATATAATGAAGGGTTACGTTGAAAGACTAGTTGATCAGTGAGCCAGGGAAGTGACATTTGCCCCATCATCCTGTCTTTAATCCGAGGAAGCCAGGTAAACTCCGTGTGGTGTTCGATTGTTCTGCGAAACACGAGGGAGTTTCTTTAAATGATAATCTGTTTAGTGGCCCAGATTGCGTGACCTCATTAGTGGGACTGCTGTTAAGATTCAGAAAGTTTACAGTTGCTGTCGCGGCGGATATTGAGGAAATGTTCCTACAGGTGAAAGTGCCAGAGAGTGACAGAGATCACTTGAGGTTCTTGTGGTTTGATGACGGTCCTTGTGGTAAGGTGTCAGAATATAGGATGACAGTCCATCCATTTGGTGCCACGTTCTCCCCGTTTTGTGCTAATTTTGCTCTACGAAAGGCAGTGTCCACATTTGGTTCTAATGATTTGCTGGACGTCATAGATTGTTGCTTCTACGTGGATGATTGTTTAGCCTCCTTCGATGATGATAAGTCTGCAGTTAGATTTGCAACAAGCATTACTGAAGTGTTAGCTAAGGCCGGCTTTCGTCTAACTAAGTGGGTCTCGAACAGCCTAGACGTTTTGAAGCATATAGATCCAGAAGACAGAGCACCTACTGTACGAGATTTGCCTGTTGATACTCTACCAGTTGAACGCACATTAGGTATGCGATGGGATGTGAACTCTGATACCTTTGGATTTAGTGTTGGTGATATTGATAAGCCAGTTACTCGGAGAGGTGTGCTCTCTGTGTTGTCGTCCGTGTTTGACCCACTTGGATTAGTAGCACCTTATCTACTTCCGGCTAGGAGGTTATTTCAAGAGACATGCAGGAAAGGGTTACAGTGGGATGAACCATTAAGTGAGAGGCAGAGAGAAGAGTGGAAGGGGTGGGTTAACAGTTTAAGAATGCTGAATCTACATTCCGTCTCACGTCCACTTAAGCCGTCGAGAAATCATGATATAATTGACTTCCATGTTTTTTCTGATGCCTCTGAGGTTGGATTTGGTGCAGCCGTATACATCAGAACCACCTTAAGGAATGATATAGATGTTAGCCTGGTGATGGGTAAATCTAGAGTTGCACCTCTAAAGACGGTTTCGATTCCGAGATTAGAACTTACTGCAGCCTTACTAGCTGCGCAGTTATTCACAACGGTGTGTAAAGAGTTGGATTACCCCAAGTATCCCGTAACGTTTTGGACTGATTCGATGTCTGTGATATATTATATACGCAACGAGTCAGCAAGATATGCATGTTTTGTAGCTAACAGAGTATCTCAAATTCGTGAACTAACAACTGTTGAGCAGTGGAGGTACGTACCGTCTGGAAAAAATCCAGCTGATCTAGCATCCGAGGAGTTATTGATATGAATGTGGTTAAAAATAAGTGGTGGAAAGGTCCAGAGTTCTTGCTAAGGGCTGATAGTATGTGGCCTCGTAGAGAAGATGAACCACCGATAAACGAGTGTGCCTTGGAGTTGAAGACAAGTGTCAGTTTAACATCTACTCAAGAAAGACATTCAGGTTTACATCCACTTTTTAAATATTATTCTTCTTGGTACAAACTACTGAAAGCTGTTGCGTGGTTGACACGATATGTTACGTATTTAAAGGTCATGCATCTTGCGGGATACGAAAATATGAATGTGGGGCCTTTGAGAGTCGAAGATATTAGAAATGCAGAGTTAGCGATTTTGAGGGCTGCTCAGTGGGAAGCGTGGGGTGAGATTGCCAAGGAGGATAGTCCTGATTTCGCAGATTTCAAGGTGCGGTTAGATAGATTATCTCCGATAGTTTCCGAAGGGATCGCTAGAGTTGGTGGACGTCTACAAATGTTAGAATCGTCATATGAGACCCGTCATCCGGCTTTATTACCTTGCTACCATCCAGTCACTGATCTCATTATAAGACACTACCATGTTCTTGAAGGTCATTTGGGTACTTCGCAAGTACTATCAAGTATTCGATGTAAGTTCTGGATAGTGAAGGGAGGTAACGCTGTCCGTAAAATAATTGATAAGTGCATGGAATGTAAACTCCGAAATGCTCGTCCAGTACAGCAGATGATGGCACCACCCCCAGCGTGGCAAGCTTCTGAAGGGAATTATCCATTTGAGTACGTTGGGGTGGATTTGTTCGGACCTTTTGTGGTAAAGAGAGGCAGAACCCTATGTAAAAGATATGGCTGTTTATTCACCTGTTTGAAAATGAGAGCTGTGCATATTGAGATGGTTCATACGCTAACTACTGATTCATTCGTGCTAGCATTACATAGATTTATAAATCGCCGGGGTGTACCGAAGATGATGTTCAGCGACAGAGGGACTAATTTTGTTGGCTGTCACGCCGAGCTTAAAGAGTACTTCGAAGGTCCCCAAACGAGAGTTCATGAGGAGTTACTGAAAAGGAACATCGAGTGGCACTTCAACCTACCACATGCCAGCCATAGAGGTGGGCTATGGGAAAGACTTATAGGAATTATCAAGCGTATTTTAAGCTCCATAATTAAAAACCAGAGTTTGAATGACGAAACGCTGGAGACATTTTTTTGTGAAGCTGAACGAATATTAAATGACCGGCCGTTATCACCTGTGAGGGACGACGTCAAGGATTTTGATGTGTTAACCCCAAATAAATTATTGTTATTGAGAGGCAACCCTGGCATAGAGGACTCAAGCGGGGAAGGAATACCTACGATTAAAAGATGGAAACAAGCCAGGCACATGAAAGATATATTTTGGAAAAGATGGTTAAAGGAGTACATTCTAACACTGCAAACCAGGGACAAGTGGAAAAAGTTGTGCCGAAACTTAAAGGTTGGTGACATAGTATTAGTAGCAGATAAATGTGCCACAGGTAGATGGCCTTTGGGAGTGGTAGTAAGGCTACTCTGTAGTGGTGATGGATTGGTGAGGACGGTTGAGGTGAGAACAAGTTGTGGTATGTTGGTGCGAGATATTAGAAAGCTGTGTCTACTGGAAGGTGCTGAGAGTCGAGAGTCGGAGGATGAACCACTAGACGATTTTCCAACCTAGGGCGTAAACCTAAGAAGGGTTGTAGGCGTACTGCTGTAAGTCCTACAATTCTTCAAAGGGTAGCGCATCAATAAGTAGCCCAACGTGCTTGGTGTGTGATTTTGTACATATGTTCATGTTTATTTATTTATTTATTTATAATGTATATTCTCATATAAACATATAAATTTACATGAAAATGCATGCCATTTTTACAGGCACGATCAAGTATGATATAATATCAAATCGTAGATTGTCTACAAGTTAATAATGTCTGAACAGCTAAATATTTGATATATATATAAATACACATTGTCTGAACTTGGCTGTATAGTTATTGAATTGTACAGTTGTCCTCCAGGTTGAGCGGGAAAATCGACTTCGTTTCGTTTTCATCCCGTGGTTGTCGGCATACGATAACCAACCAATATTGAGGTAAGTACAACGTTTACAAGGGATTGAAAGCTGTTTTAGAAAAGTAAAAGTGCTGAGGTGAATCATTAAATTGTAATGAAATAGGTAAGTGCAAGTATCATTAATAAATGCATTAAAAAAGAAAACTCCCTAGGCTGACAACGTTCATTTGCAATGTATAATGCTACACGTACAGTTTGCACTATCATGATGTCCACTTTTGGTTTTAATACATATATATATATGTATATACTGAATTGGTATCATCTTTCATCTAGCTGTTGGTGATTCTCATTGTGTCCGGACGACTTCCACTTGGATCATCAACCTGAGAAGGAATGTAGGCGTACTGCTGTAAGTCCAACAGTTCTCCAAGGGTAGTTTGTCGTGCCAGAATCCACAACATTTGATGTGTTGATTGTACATATGTTTGTGTTGAATAATTGTGTGAGTTCCAATTATTGTAATTGTTGGTTAATCTTGTTTGTGTCCGGACATTCCACAACTTACAATCGTCAACCTTTGAAGGGTTGTAGGCGTACTGGTGTAAGTCCTGCGATTCTTCGAAGGAATTCCATCAAGATGTGATCCGCGAGTTTTTGTGTACAGTTTGTATATATGTGTGGTGTATCATATCAATTGGTGTACTTTGGATTCATTGTGTTTACTTGTTGTTTTCGTATCTTGTTGTTATTGCATAATTTTGTTAAAATTTTCGTCGTCATTACTTCTGAAGTTGTTTCGAGTCTTCTACATCCATGAATGAATTGATTGACGTCAAGGACAGCAGATGGGTCGTACACGCCGGGGAGGCTAGGCTATTTCTGAGAATGAAATGCACACGGAGATAATTGTTAGCTGTGGTCCGACACGCCGGGGAGCGAGAGTGTAAACGACTGAGGCTCACATATGTCACCGTTACTAGAACTGAGGCAGAATGAGTGACAAGCGATTGCAGTGATAAGTGGTAGTGAGTAGGTAAGAGGATGTGCGTAGAGTATCATGAGTTGGTGCTATGGTCACGTTGCATTCTGCAAGAGCCATTCTAGGAAGTGGCGATTGTGTTGCAAGATGTCAGGAGGATGCCTTTAACTAGAAGGCGTAGGTCGTCATTAATGTGTGAGATTGTGCTGTGGGTATGCTTGTGGTGTGTTGGCTTTTCTGTTTATTTTTCATTTCAGCACTGTCCGTGTGACCCAGGCTCTCGCATTGGGGTCGAAGTCAACGTGTATTGGTCGTGATGGAAGAAAGGGATGGATCCCCTTTTTGCCGGGGAGTGTCAATGTAGTTGAAGATTGAACGATCAATTCATGGTTGTTTGCTCAAACCCAACTTCCCCATAATTTTCGCGCAGGCATCAATACGACAGTCATCGTCTCATCGGTCGCTGTTCAGAAAGATTTCAGGTCAAAACCGTCAGAAACCTTAGTTATTGTGCTGATCATATGCTGGCGTTAGAATAAAAAATTCTCGAGTCTCCGATCGGTGTATTGGTTTTTGCGTCCGTTATTACTAAGCGTTTCTGAAAGGCTTCGAGGGACAGCGAGAGGCTCGGCGTGGCAAGAGCTGGGCATTAACGGTTTTTGAGACGTGATTGACACCATGAATCATCAAATTTTTACAGAAATAGAACCGTATTATTTAGTCACAATTTACAGGCGGTAGCAATGTATGTTTTACATGTACGCTGGAGATTATACATACACTTGATAAATGTTAATCCCAGTGGTATAAAACAGCCTTTTCACTTATGTACGATCATTTCTGTGCACAGTTGGAAACATTTGCTAGATTATCAGTGAGTGCAACACCTCAGGAAATACAGAAGTATTGTCTTCGCATTAATAAATAAACTAGGTCTTTGGTGGATTGGTTTTAAGTGCTTGACAAAAAATAAAGCTTGAAATCAATTTTCATATATAACTTTGTTGTGTGCAGAATCCTTGAATTATAGTTCATTGATGTGTTATTTTGAAATCATTGATATGTTTATCTCATCTGATCTGCAATGTCATTGTTGGGAGTAAAATACATAAGCTTTAGACGCATTAATTAATGGACTTCTACCGCTTGTTGGTATTTTCTTCACGTGAGGAAGGTTTATGAATTTGAGTTGTTCCGACAGGATTTGTGAATATTAACTGCTCAGCAACATTATGGATATAAGTTCATCACATTATCTTAGGAAAGATGGGTTGTAGTTGGTGAGGTATATATGGTGCCCGACTAGCGTACATATGTCCATGTGATGTTAAGGTGAGTTATACCTTTTTCATGTTGTCGCTTTGTGTCCATTTTATTCCACTCATTGTGTCGGGTAGAAGTTTTACAAACGAAACTTCTCTGTTTGAGGGTAAGTATCTTAATCGTTAATGTTTTATCTAAAATTATAAATATAGGCAAAAACCACAGGTGTAGTTTTTAAGCTTATACATTAAATGCACCTATCATTTCGGAGGCTCTCCAATAGGAACTAGAACTACTATCGTTTGCAAACTCTTGTAATTTGTCGTTAAGCATTTTTTGAAGGAGGCCAATGTGCCTGCTTGACGCATTTCCATCGGTAGTTTGTTCCATATCTGTGCACACCTAATCAAGTAAAACGTTTGCCCGGTGGCTGTTTTAAATTGTTCGATAGCTACTGTACCCTTAGTGTGTCTTAGTTCGTAGCCATTGTCATCTGAAAGTTGAGTGTCATTAGTACAGGTAAAAACTAAGTGGTTTAGAAGCTTATAGTAAGGTGCTAAGTTTAGTTCCAGGCGTCTTAGCCATAGTGTTTCTAGTCCTAGGGTATCATGTCTAGTGGAGTAGTTCGCACCATTTTCGGTTCCGAGTAATTTTGACGTGAAGTACCTCTGCACTCCCTCGACTTTCAATTAGTCCTCTATGCGTATACTACTGTACATGAATGAACAGTAATCAAATAAAGGACTCACACAAGCCTTGTACAACAGAATTCTGGACTCATTTCTGTAGAAGTTCCTGAGTAGAAAGCCGATAAGTCTGCGCGACTTTGACACTTGTTTGGAGATATGTTCAGAAAATAATGGGTCATGTGAGTATTTCAGTCCCAGATCCAATACAGATTCTAGTAGTAAAAGTGCATGGCCTTGAATTGTCAGGTCAAGTTCTAAATTGTTGCAACCTATGCAGAGCCAGCCACATTTTTCGACATTAAACTGGAGTTGCCAGGTGTCACACCATCTATCCATTTTTTCTAATTCTTGCTGTACGGCCTTTACTGTTATTCCGAGATCTGTGTTCTTGCATTTATAGGTCACTTTTAAGTCATTTACATATAGTATTGGTTTACCAACACTAAACCATTCACAGATACTGTTTATATATATTATGAATAGGAGTGGGCCTAATACACTTCCCTGGATAACACCACAACCTACTGGTTTAGGCCTAGAGATTATCCAGCTAACTTTCGTTATCTGACTTCGGCCACAGAGAAATGATTTTATCCAGCTCAAAAGAGGGTCACATATCCCTAGTGAGCATAACCTGCTGACTAGCAGATTACAGGGGACTCTATCAAAGGCCTTTGTTATATCGAAATATAGCACAATTACTAGTTCTCTGTTGTCCGTGCTTCGTGTGTGGGGGACTTATACTAGAGCTCACTAACATTATAAATATAAGAATAATAATCCAAGTCAATGGAGTGTTAAATAACAATATATTACCGAAAAATGCAGTGACGAGTTGTATCAACAAAAAAGATTACTTGGATATAAAGTCTAAGTCCTCTGCTACAAATTATGTATATAATCCACGGGTACGTTAATTGATTGGGTTGCGTCTGCTGTGTTCCGGTTGTAGAAATGTCTTCGGTTGAGAGTAGTAGACTCCTACAATAAATCCGAAGTATACAACGCGGTGTGAGTGGAGCAAGTAAGCAGAAGTGACCAGGGAGAAGACGAAGTCTTCAACAGCAGAGTGTACTTTTCAATTGTACACGGAAGTTATGTATATTTCAACAAGAAGCGTTTTAAACAAAATTTATGTACAATATCTCGAATTTATACAAATAACCAAAAAGTGTACAATCACATTGTCACGTACTTCACACGGCTCCCCCCCTAGAGGTCCAAGAGACCACCGGAAATTGATAAGTAAAACTGTGAAGTAAATAATAATAGAAATAACAATTTTTGGATAAAATAGGGATATATTACAACATGCATAAACGCGAGAAGGTATATGAATCATGTAAAGTCTGAAAGCATATACAATGAGTTCAGCCATAAAAATTGAAATAGAAAGTCATGTCCCCTAAATTTGCACTAACCCTGAACATAGATTATCAGTCACGTCTCGTAAACCGTTAATGCCCAGCTCTTGCTACGCTCGGGCCCACGCTGTTCCTTGCAGTTTTCAGAAACGCTTAGTTATAACGGACGAAAAAACCAAAACACCGATTGGCCGCTTGAGATTTCTTTATTGTTACACCAACATATAAAAATAATAACTGAACAAAGGTCTGTGAACAAATATTACAATAATAAATCATAGTATTACTTCTGACGATGTTTCACTCTTCTTTCTGAACAGCGACCGATGAGACGATGACTGTCATATATATGCCTCCGCGAAAATTGGGGAAGTTGATTTTAAGCAAACAACCAAGAATTGATCGTTCAATCTTCAACTCCATTGACACTCCCCGGCAAAAAAGGGATCCAACCCTTTTTTCCTTCACGACCAATGCACGTTGACTTCGACCCCAATGCGAGAACCTGGGTCACACGGACAGAGCTGAAATGGAAAACAAACAGAAGAGCCAACACACCACAAGCATACCCACAGCACAACCTCACACATCGCTGACGACCTGCGCCTCCAGACAGAGACCTCCTCTTGACATCTTGCAACACAATCGCCACTTCCTAGAATGACTCTTGCAGAATGCAACGTGACCATAGCACCAACTCATGATACTCTACGCACATCCTCTTACCTACTCACTACCAATTACCACTGCAATCGCTTGTCACTCATTCTGCCTCAGTTCTAGTAACGGTGACATATGTGAGCCTCAGTCGTTTACACTCTCTCTCCCCGGCGTGTCGGACCACAGCTAACAATTATCTCCGTGTGCATTTCATTCTCAGAAATAGCCTAGCCTCCCCGGCGTATACGACCCATCTGCTGTCCTTGACATCAATCAATTCATTCATGGATGTAGAAGACTCGAAACAACTTCAGAAGTAATGACGACGAAAATTTTAACAAAATTATGCAATAACAACAAGATACGAAAACAACAAGTAAACACAATGAATCCAAAGTACACCAATTGATATGACACACCACACATATATACAAACTGTACACAAAAACTCGCGGATCACATCTTGATGGAATTCCTTCGAAGAATCGCAGGACTTACACCAGTACGCCTACAACCCTTCAAAGGTTGACGATTGTAAGTTGTGGAATGTCCGGACACAAACAAGATTAACCAACAATTACAATAATTGGAACTCACACAATTATTTAACACAAACATATGTACAATCAATACATCAAATGTTGTGGATTCTGGCACGACAAACTACCCTTGGAGAACTGTTGGACTTACAGCAGTACGCCTACAACCCTTCTTAGGTTGACGCTCTAGGTTGGAAAATCGTCGCAGATTTCATTTGCTAACTTCCTTCTATCAGCTATATCCTCAAATCTGAACGATAACACGCTCATGTCATTGTATCGTAGGATATAGATGACGAACAAGCACACGACATATCTCATCAACCAATTGTAAAAACAGAGTAATTTACACCAAAGATAATAACATTCAAATAGTAACTTGAAACTAGAAATGCCTTTATTCGTGCACGTCAATTTAACAATTACTCTCTCGTTTACACTTGGCTTATCCTCACTAAACTGACCATTGATATTCGTCCTTTCAAACGAACTGATACTAGCATAGTCATTGCACAAGATACTTGAGTTGATGGGTGTCTGTTTCATTGTTGATGACAGCACCAACGACGACTGATTGATAACAGTTGATGAAGTTAGCGGTGGATCAAAAGCTGTTGTTGCTCGACTTTCAGAAAGTTGTCTACCTCCAAGACCACCACCACTGGTGTCTTTTACTATCAGCTCAGGTTTAGCACTAGCATCTGATGATAGGTGGGCTACATGCTGATCAATCACACTGACGGTTTCACAAGTACGCATGCCTTCTGCAACTGCATCTGCATTTATTTCTACTTCACGTTCAAGTTATACAGAACCTTTATTTAACTTAGCGGTAGTAGGCATTCCCTCCATTTCATCATGATCAACCAAAGACAAATCTGCACTATCATGATCATTATCACGAATATTCACTTTACCGTCAACTTCATCATTTTCAAACTCTTTAATAACAGAAGTAGACAATTTTGGTTCCTCCTCACAAATCATAAAAGGTTTTATATCTTCACTCTGACTAGTAATACTTTGTAAACTTGTAGGGTCAGAACTGCACTCTGAAGCAGCAACTCTATTCTGTGACACTCTATTCAACAATGGCTTACCAGTTGTAACTACAGACTTCCTGACCGCACCGTTATCGTCACACAATTCGGAGTCAGGCCTGGGGTTTACATTTAGCTTATCACTGAACTTGCTCACTGGTTCACAGTTCACCTTTGTATGCACCTCTTGAAAACGTGTAAAACAAAACCGTGCTTGTCTTGCATCTTGTAACTTATCTGTTGAGGATGTACTACGAAACCTGTTACACTCACTAGGTCTATATGCATTACTGGACATCATGGAGTCTTCTCGATATCCACCTCTCTGAGGCCTATTCGTCATCAATGATTGCGTTTTACCCTCAGACTGCTCTATTCTAGGGGTGAGATTCAATATACTGGCAAACTTGCTCATAGATTGATTGACACTATCTTTTACTAGTTTCAGGATATCATCAAATTTTGGATCGATATCCTCTTCCTCCATACTGGAGCTTATCTTCACCCACTTCCTTTGCAGTCGAGTAGGTAGGCGTCTCGCAATTACCTCTAGGACTGAGCTCGAGTTGAGGTCACTCATGCAATTCATAGAAATCAAGGTATTCTTATAAGTCATAAGATTATCTAAAAACTCAGTAAGTGCCTTGGAGTCATCTTGAAGTTGACTGCCATTACCTTTGACAGCTTCGTATACGTTCCTTACAATCATTGAAGGTCTTCCAAACCTTTGACGTAATATGCTCATAGCCTCATCGTAGCCCTCTTTTGGCTTCATAAACTTACAACACTGTATAGCTCTTGCAGCAACTCCAGTGCAATATCTCATCAAATACATTAACTTCATTTCATCACTTAATAGAAAACTACTCAACATGATCTCAAACTCCTTTACAAATTGTAAATAATCAGCTGGGTTTCCATCAAAACACCGTGGTTCTAATTTAGGGAGTTTGATGTTCCTATTATCCCTGAACGGCGAAACAGTAACATCAACCATGTCATGCTTAACATCAGACACATCGTTACAATTAACAGACAAGTCACCATGACTTACTTTCCTGTTTGTATCCAAGACACTCTGTCCCTTCTTTGACCCAGGCATTGTTGAACTTGACCCAATTCCAAAAAAGTTCCAGATATTGCTTGTTCAAAGAGGACTTGACCGGCACCAGGAAAAATGAACGGCGACTATCCAAACTTTCACCAACTGTTTCAATCCGCCAGATCTGTTTCTATCGTCAGAAACTGTCAATCACGTCTCATAAACCGTTAATGCCCAGCTCTTGCTACGCTCGGGCCCACGCTGTTCCTTGCAGTTTTCAGAAACGCTTAGTTATAACGGACGAAAAAACCAAAACACCGATTGGCCGCTTGAGATTTCTTTATTGTTACACCAACATATAAAAACTGTTACAACTAAGGTCTGTGAACGAATATTACAATAATAAATCACAATATTACTTCTGACGGTTTTCTGCTGACTTCTTTCTGAACAGCGACCGATGAGACGATGACTGTCGTATTGATGCCTCCGCGAAAATTGGGGAAGTTGATTTTGAGCAAACAACCAAGAATTGATCGTTCAATCTTCAGCTCCATTGACAATCGCCTATCCGCGGGAGCGAATGGACAATTTTTATTTAATATTCGAAAATAAATATGTTAAGCTACGTATCGGGCACGAACGAACGAATGAACGTGGGAAGACAGCGTACTGAATGTCGTGGATGCTTCCCCGGAAGCCTTCAGCTAAATAAGTTGACTTAAAGAGTAAGGGTCAGCATCCAATATTAATAATGTATGTTTTCATTTAAACATATAAATTTACATGAAAATGCATACCATTTTACGGGCACGGTCAAGTATCATATAATGTCAAATCGTAGATTGTCTACAAGTTAATAATGTCTGAACAGCTAAATATTTGATCTATATATAAATACACTCATTATCCAAATCAGGCCGTATGGTTATTGAGTTGTACAGTTGTCCTCCAGGTTGAGCGGGAAAATCGACTTCGTTTCGTTTTCACCCCGTGGTTGTAGGCATACGATAACCGACCAATATTGAGGTAAGTACAACGTTTACATGAGATCATAAGCTGTTTTAGCAGCGTAAAAGTGCTAAGGTGATTTGACATTGCAAAGTAACCTGTCTACACATATTATAAAAAATATTAACAGAACTAACGTAATTTTAGCACACAACACTGCAGTGTGTGTATACTGCAGAAGGGTAGTTAGTCTTACAGGGAGCCGTAAAGTAAATCAAACTATATATGATAAGAGTATAATCAATATTATAATTCGTATCATCTAAGAATACATTAGGCTCATTAATTCAGTGTTACAGGGAAAACAAGCGTGGTAAAGCAAGAGAACATTTGCTGCGAAAATATTTTAATCATTTTAAGTATTTTAATGACAATCTAATTCCAAGAATTTGACATGCATAATTACTAAGTATTATTATGTTAGTCTAGGAACCAGTGCACTTTCCGTAGTTAAATATCGAAATGTCATTGTTTCACCACTCTACCAGCAGTTGAGATCTTGTAGACGGGCTAGGGCTGACACGTTAGTATGTTTTTCTAGGCTCCTTTTGAAACTGTTAGGCCTTTCACAGGATATAATCTCAGAGGGTAGTTGGTTCCAAAGTTTGCAATATTTAATGGTGAAAAAGTGAGCTCTAGTGGTGAGTTGATGGGTATTGACCTTGAGAAGGTAGTCATGGTTGAGTGATAAATGCCGTGGCCAATAATTTTGAGGAATTATTCACCGCTACAGCTCACTTTTCCACATGGGTTTGTGAGGACCCTAAAACATAACGAGCCGGAAGTAAAGAACCCACTAGTTTTGCCACCGGTAAAGAAACTTCCAATTGGTTTGATTATAATAATAATAATTTATATTTCGTATAAACGGGTAAGTTTACAAGAAATGCATGCCATTTTTCAGGCACGATCAGTGCCCGTCGCACCTGGAAAAGAAAACAAGAATGCTAAAAACCTTGTTGAGGAAGATGTACCGAAAAAAAGTTAGAAAAAGGATGTGCATCTACCATACAGTAAAATAATGCAAAATTTAGAACATCGAAAAAAGTACACATGTCAGTTAAGTCTCATAAACCGTCAATGTCCAGCTCTTGCTACGCTGGGCCTTACGCTGTCCCTTGAAGATTTTAAGAAACGCTTAGTATTAACCGACGCAAAAACCAAAACACTGTTTGGCGACTCAAGAATCCTTTATTCTAACGCCAACTTATAGCCAGCATTACCGGCATTACAGACTAAGGTTTCTGAACAAATTCGTCGCGCGCTGTTTGAAAGGGAGTGCTTTTTTCACGTATTTCACGTTTTTGACAAATCGCTGTTTTGTTGTGTTATTCACTTCAAGAACATTTAAAAAAAACTTTAACTTGACTTTTGTCTGTTAAGTTTTGATTTTAACCACTTATATATTCTATATTGGGTAAATTGTCTTGGCTGTTTCCAGTAGAATTTCATGATGTCAAAAGTACCACATAAATGTAATAGGGCGGAGTGTTACTTTTTGGTAGATGATGGAATACAGTGTAATAACTGTGAAAAATGGTATCATAAGATGTGTACTGGATTACGTCCAGCTGCATACAAACGCTGTACTGCTCCAACATCCCACTGGATGTGCAGAATGTGTTGCTCTCCAAAGATGACCTTAATAAGGGAGGCTCACGAACTGCTGTCTAAAGCCATGGAACTTCCTGATGATAGCGTGGCTAGTAAGAGTGACACGGACTGCCCGTCTGAAGATGAAGCAGTAAGTGCCATCATGAATGTTATCACACCGGCGGTTACTATCCCAGTTACCCCGGAAGTAAAACCTACTAGGCGTTCGAAGCGTCTTAGTAAGCGAAAAGGTAAAAAACGGAAGCTGTAAACAGCACCTCAGAACCAGAGAACACCGTAAGCGAAGTTCACCATGAAGGTGGCGCAGACACTGATCTTGATTGTACCATCAAAAACTGCAGCAGCCCTGAGAAGCAACTGCAGGCAGATGATAAATGGGTAACAAAAATAAGCAGTCGAAAGAAATATAGTAATATTGATGGTAGGCAAACGTCTGTCACCTGTAGCCAGGCTGCATCAATAGTGGTGAGAAAGGACGTAGCCACTGCTAAATACGACAAGCTCTCCTTAGACTCTAACATAATTGTTGGAAATTTGGAAGAGTCCAAAGAATCTGATCCCGTGAAAAGGCACGATCACGACCTTAAATTAGTGAGTAGTATTATAAGGAAGATGCTCCCAGCGAATTTCCCTGGAGTATCGATTAAAAAGCTGATTAGAATAGGCAAAAGAGATGATGAATGTTCTAATCAGCGTAGGTTGCTTAAAGTAGTCTTAGGTTCTCCTGATGAACGGAATCATCTACTGGCTAATGTACACAACCTTGCCGGGTCAGGAATTTCAGCCAGACCTGATTTATCTCTTGAAGACAGACTTAAACGAAAAGAAGTTTTGTCCCAGCTAGAAACAAGACGCAAAAATGGTGAGACTAACCTTAAACTGGTGGGTTTTCAAATAGTCAGGTCTTGGAAACGTATGCTTCCAAGACCTGTGTGGATAGGCCAGACCGCATAGGAAGCCTGAAGGTAGTGTACACTAATATACGTAGTATCGGGAACAAATTTCACGAGCTAGGTGTATTAGTAGAAGACCTTAGCCCAGGTATTGTGGCCATTACTGAAACATGGCTGGTTTCGGGATTAGATGACACACCTGAGCTATGCGGATTTAGTTGCTTGCGCAGCGACAGAGTTAAGGGTCGTAGAGGTGGCGGGGTTGCTCTGTACATCAACAACTCCCTACATGTTCGTTCCGTGAAATCTGAAGCTCATGACAGTGGGACAGGTGAGGTAATTAGCTGTGAAGTAAGCTTTGCAACCGGCACTCTACTCATTGGAGTTCTGTATAGAAGTCCCTATTGTCAGTGTGATGACTTCATTTTAGATCACCTCAAACAATGGAGTAAACACAGTAGCTGTCTTATTCTAGGTGATTTTAATGCACCTCATATAGACTGGGTAGCTGTCACATCTCCAGGATCCGCTGATAAGTTTGACAGCCGGTTACTCTTGACAACCATGGAAAATGCCCTGACACAACATGTCTTAGGTAGTACAAGATTCGGTTCTACCCAAGGATCTTCCTTGCTGGACTTAGTGCTTACTCATGACAACGACGACGTGGATGGTCTAGTTATTCATCCACCTCTAGCAAACAGTGATCATGGGGTGTTAGATTTTAACTTAAGGGCTGGCAATTTAGTCAGTTTTCAACCCAAATCCCGGCCTAGTGTTTGGCATGCTGACATAGTGGCTATAAAGGAGCGTGCTTCAACTGCCGACTGGTCAGTCAACATTGTCTCATCCATTGAAGATGAATGGGATAGATTTAAGAATACACTTGAGAGGGTTACCACTGATCTCATCCCCTGGAGGGTTCCTAAAAGGCCAACAAATCGGCCACCATGGATAAATAGACAAGCTATAACACTCCTGAGACGGAGAAAAAGGTTCTGGAATCTCTTTGTTTCTACTGGGCTACAGCAGTTCCGGCTGAAATACTGTGAAACCAGAAACCAGTGTAAAACTTTGATCCACCAGTCAAGGATAGCTTACGAAACCCAGTTAGTTAAAAGTTCACCAGGCTGCCCAAAAAGACTCTTCTCATATATCAAGAGAAGAACACGTAAGAGTGATGCTATCCCACCTCTTATGCTTGAAGATGACCAGACAAACATGGCTGAGGATAACTTGACCAAGGCTGAGGCTTTGTCCAAGCACTTTAGTCAAGTATTCTCTGATAAAATTGATACCAGCTTTGTAAATTTTCCAGAAGGTAACTTGAAAATGGCACCCTTATACATTGGAAAGGATACTGTCCTAAAGTGGCTTCTAAGGCTCAATCCTGGTAAGTCCAGTGGCCCTGATGAACTCCACCCACGTATATTAACAGCATTGGCTGAAAGCATAGCCGAGCCATTGTCGGTAATCTTCAATATGTCTCTGGACCAGTCTAAATGTCCAAGAGACTGGAAAGATGCCATCATTAGTCCGGTCTTCAAAACCGGATCTAGAAACTTAGTTCAGAACTATCGTCCTGTTAGTTTGACCAGTATTGTTGTTAAACTACTAGAAAGAATAATTCGTGATGCTATCATTCAGTTCATTGAAGGGAACAAACTTTTCGCTGTGGAACAGCACGGTTTTAGAGCAGGTCATTCTTGCTTGACCAACCTTCTTTTGGCCAGAGAAAGTTGGGCAAGCTCAGCTGATGCTAATATACCGGTGGATGCCATATTCATAGACCTTAGCAAGGCGTTTGACAGGGTTTCTCATTCAGGTCTTCTAGTAAAGTTAGGTAGTCTGGGAATCAATAAAGTGGTTACCGACTGGATTCAAGACTTTCTAAAGGACAGAAGACAAAGAGTACGAGTTAACGGGGTTTTATCAACATGGGAATCGGTTAAGAGTGGCGTTCCTCAGGGTACAATTCTAGGCCCACTTCTTTTCCTGATTTATGTTAATGAGATTCCATCGGTAGTTAAGTCATCCTGCTTACTGTTTGCTGATGACATCAAGATATGGAGGGCTTTGCACGATGACAGTGATCAACTTGCTTTGCAGGAAGATTTAAACTTGTTAAGTGATTGGTGTAAGCGCTGGGCCTTGGAGATTAACTTAAGCAAGAGTGTAGTTATGCATGTATCCCATAGTCACGTGCACAATTACTCAATGAATGGCATTACTCTCCCAGTGGTCACTGAGTACAAGGACTTGGGAGTGGTTGTGCAGCATGACTTGAAAACAGCAACAAACTGTAGAACTGCAGCCACTAAGGGTTTTAGAATGTTATGGGCCATACGCAAGGCTTTTGCGAACTTTGACGCTGATATATTTCGTATATTATATCCGACTTATATCAGACCTCATTTGGAATATGGGATCCAGGCAGCGAGCCCGTGTTTCAAATACGAAATAGACTTATTAGAAAGGGTGCAAAGAGTAGGAACTAAGCTAATAAAGGGTTTCTCAACCCTGTCATATGAGGAGAGGTTAAGTCGACTGGGTTTATTTCCACTGTCATACAGACGACTTAGGGGTGACCTAATACTAGCATACCGTATCCTAAGAAATGATTTTGGAGCTAATTTATCTAAATTATTTCTTCCTTCTAGCACCAACCAATTGCGAGGACATCACCTCAAGGTTCAAAAACCACGGTCGAATCGTCTGCGTCTGGAAATCCGTTTTTCGCATCGAATTGTGAACCATTGGAACTCCCTACCGGAACATGTCGTATCAGCGCCATCCGTTGATTCATTCAAGGCGAGATTGGACCTCCTGTATGAAATAAATCGAAAGGATTAACACAGGCATATAGCCTACTATCCTAAATAAATTGTAAACTGTAAACTGTAAATATTACAACAATAAATCACGATATTACTCCTGATAGTTTTTCTATCTTCTTTCTGAACAGCGACCGATGAGACGATGACTGTCAGATTGATGACCCACGAAAATTATGGGGAAGTTGGGTTTGAGCAAACAACCATGAACTGATCGTTCAATCTTAAACTACATTGACAATATATCTGATGTTTTAGTGGATTTAACGGGTATGGTTATAGAAAAGTCTTTACTCGTGTTGCGAGATGCAATATAAAAATGATGTGCCTGAAAGAAAAAAATAAACAAATACCACAAACGAATAAGGGATGGATGGATCGCATCACTTAGTTACGTGATATAAGTGTGAAGATGTTCTGGGAATCTCACGTTTCGTCCAGAACACGTTTTCTCTGAGGGCTCAACAGAAGCCCTAATGCCTTTCGCCGTGCTAATGATATCTTCGAGGAACAATGGATATTCGGTTACTTGTGTATTATTGGGAATGCTCAGCTCTAGGTTAATAGGATTGCCTTCTAAGTAGACTTTTTTCATACGGTCGATGCTAACATTGTCTTCACGGCCTTGTTTGTCTAAGACAAAGAAGTTATCATTACGTTTACTGACTTTATATGGTCCTCCATACGGTGGTTCCAGAGGGCGACGGAAAGAGTCACGACGAACAAATACGTGTTAAGAAGTTTTCAAACACGGGTGAACAAAGGCGTTTATGGACTGTGGCCAGAAGGCAGCAGGTTTAACTGAACGCGTTGCGTCTCTAAGCTTGCTGAAGTGATCTTCCATGATATATAGGTGTCAGGAAGCTAAGGGGAGAAGTAAACTCACCTGGTAGTCGAAGCGTTGTGCCATATACTGGCTCTGTGGCGGTATAACCAGCATCAGTTTTAAAGGCATTTCGTGCCCCTAAAACAACTAACAGTAGTGATCCAGTTCAATGTGCATTGCTTGCAGCTGATAACCCAACCTTTAACAGTCTATGTATAAGTTCTACCATACCATTAGCTTGAGGATGGTAGGCTGTTGTTCTAAAATCCATACAACCTATGATTTTAGTCAAGGCGAAGAATAAGCCGCTTTCGTATTATGGATGGAGGATGGGCATCAGGAGCCTGCGATCCACCGTTCGACAAAGACGCGTGAGACTGTTTCAACAGATACATCCTTGAGAGGCCATCGTGTGAAACGGTCGATGCAGGTTAAGATACCTGTATATCCACGAGATTCTGGAAGCTGTCCAACCAAATCTACATGAACGTGTTCGAAACGATCATCAGGGGTAAGAGAGGTGCCAAGAGGGCTTTTCGTGTGTCTTACTACTTTGCACTTTCGGCAAGCTAAGCACTTGTATACCCATTCCCTTACTCCTTAATTAACACTAGGCCAAGAAAACTGACTAGTTACGAGCTTTACTTTAGTTCGAATACCTAGGTGGGATAAGCCATGCAACGTACTGACGACGTCACTTTTAGGCGTGATGGGGCAAGTAGTACTCGTTAAAATGTCACAGAGAATAGCATCCTTTCCTATACCTAAGGGTTTCTCAGCTACTTGCAGAGCTCTTTTCGACAACTCATGTTGAAGATCAGTATCTTCTTTTTGGAGACGACCCAGTTTCACAAGGTCTATGTCATCTATTCTGGTGAGGGTGCAAATGCGCGACAAGGCATCTACCATGGTGTTGTTCACTCCGGATATATGGTGAATATCCGGTATAAACTGTGAAACGTCGTCCAGTTTTCGTGATTCTATAGGTGAATACTTATGTGAATTTGAGTTTGTGGTCAGTGAAAATTGTAAATTTACGACCCTCCACTGAATGTCGAAAATGATATATAGCACAGTACATAGCCAGGAGTTTTCTGCCGGATGTGTTGTACCTTGTTTCTGCTAATTTTAGGCGCCTCGAGAAAAAAGCGAGTGGTTCCCACTATCCGCTGACTATTTGTTGCAGAACTGCGCCAATTGCGTTGATGCATCAACCGAGATACTTAACGGTACCGTTGGATCCTGATACAATAGAAGTATGGCATCCGCAATAGCTTTTTTAACCTGAGTAAAAGCATTTCGAGCTGACGTGTCAAGTTCGATGGACTTGTTATTCCCTCGAAGAAGGTCTGTCAGTGGCAGAATCAGACAGGCACAGTTGTGGATAAACCGTCGGTGATAACTTGCCAAGTCGTTAAAAGTGCGGAGACTTTTCACTGTCTGTGCCTTCGGAAAGTTCAGTATCGCCTCGACTTTAGTAACCAGCGGACGAATGGATTGGCAGTCAATAATGTGACCCAGGAAGTCGAGTGGGTCAACGCCTATCTGAAACTTTTGAATATTGATGGTAACACCATGTATGCGTAACCTTTCAAATGCCAGGTCCAAGTGTCTAAGGTGAGTCTCCTTGTCCGGACTGGCAATGAGGCAGTCGTCTAAGTATGCGTATACAAAGTCAAGACCGCGAAATACTTCGTCGATGAAGCGTTGGAATGTTTGCGCCACATTCCGAAGACTGAATGGCACACGTAGAAATTCAAAAAGTCCGAAAGGCGTAGTGATAGCCATTTTGGAATATCTCCTGGTGCCATTGGGATTTGGTTATACGCTTTAACCAAGTCCATTTTCGACAATATTGTCAATGTAGTTGAAGATTAAACGATCAATTCAAGGTTGTTTGCTCAAACCCAACTCTACATTTTTCTCAGGAGTCATCAATCCAGCAGTCATCGTCTCATCGTTCGCTGTTCAGTGGGAGATAAAAAACTATCAGAAACCATGTGTGTAAAAACCTTATTGCTGGTTTCATATTGACGTAAGAATAAAGGATTCTTGAGTCGCCAATCTGTGTTCTGGTTTTTTGCGTTGGCTATTACAAATTATTACTGAAAGGCTTCGAGGGACAGCGTGAGGTCCAGCGTAGTAAGAGCTGGACATTGACGGTCTCTGAGAGTTGGCTGATACCGAATCAATCCAAAATGTTACATGATACGTGGGGTGATCCAACTCTTTACACACTATTGTGAATAACTGCGCAGCTAGCAAGGCTGCAGTGAGTTCTAATCTCAGAATCAAAACCGTCTTTAGAGGTGCAGCTCTAGATTTACCCATCACTAGGCGAATATCTATATCATCCCTTAAGGTGGTTCTGATGCATACGGCTGCAACAAATCCAACCTCAGAGGCATCAGAAAAAACATGGAAGTCAATTATATCATGATTTCTCGATGGCTTAAGTGGACGTGAGACGGAATTTAGATTCAACATTCTTAAACTGTTCACCCACCCCTTCCACTCTTCTCTCTGCCTCTCACTTAATGGGTCATCCCACTGTAACCCTTTCCTGCATGTCTCTTGAAATAACCTCCTAGCCGGAAGTAGATAAGGTGCTACTGATCCAAGTGGGTCAAACACGGACGACAGCACAGAGGGCATACCTCTCCGAGTAACTGGCTTATCAATATCACCAACACTAAACCCAAAGGTATACGAGTTCACATCCCATCTCATACTTAATGTGCGTTCAACTGGTAGAGTATCAACAGGCAAATCTCGTACAGTAGGTGCTCTATCTTCTGGAGCCATATGCTTCAAAACGTCTGGGCTGTTCGAGACCAACTTAGTTAGACGAAAGCCGGCCTTAGCTAACACTTCAGTAATGCTTGTTGCAAATCTAACTGCAGACTTATCATCATCAAAGGAGGCTAAACAATCATCCACGTAGAAGCAACAATCGATGACATCCAGCAAATCATTAGAACCGAATGTGGACACTGCCTTTCGTAGAGCAAAATTAGCACAAAACGGGGAGAACGTGGCACCAAATGGATGGACTGTCATCCTATATTCTGACACCTTACCACAAGGACCGTCATCAAACCACAAGAACCCTAAGTGATCTCTGTCGCTCTCTGGCACTTTCACCTGTAGGAACATTTCCTCAATATCCGCAGCGACAGCAACTGTAAACTTTCTGAATCTTAACAGCAGTCCCACTAATGAGGTCACGCAATCTGGGCCACTAAACAGATTATCATTCAAAGAAACTCCCTCGTGTTTCGCAGAACAATCGAACACCACACGGAGTTTACCTGGCTTCCTCGGATTAAAGACAGGATGATGGGGCAAATGTCACTTCCCTGGCTCACTTTGATCAACTAGTCTTTCAACGTAACCCTTCATTATATGTTTATCGACGACATCCTTATATTTGGCCCAGAGTTCTGCATCTGACAGAAATTTCTTCTGTAAACCCATTAGTCTCTTAAGAGCAACTTTTCTATTACAAACCAACTGTCTATCTTTGAATCTCCATGGTAGGCCAACGCTGAAACGCCTGTTTTCGTATTTACAAGACTCCTCAACTATTTTAACTGCCTTTGAGTCTTCCACAGAACGACCGTTCCCTGGAACACCGCAGTCACAAAACTTTTTGTCATACATATTTCCAATCATAGTCTCTAGTTTGTTCCCATTGTTTTCAACCAACGATGATATGTGGACCATGGGTATAGGTCCTCTCACTGTCCATCCCAGCGGTGTTTTCGTCGCGATCATATCATCTCTACCTTCGAATCTCTCTTCTAACACCTTGTGAGCTTCTGGCACACTGCATCCAATGAGTATTCTCAGTCTACCATCTTGCAGTGTTGGAAACGTTATTTCACACAGGTATGGCTTACTGACAACTGTTTCACGACTGGATACTATAGCTTCTCTGAGTTTCATACTGGAAGTAGTGTAAGCAGTACCTACTTCAATGGTTTTCCCATTCGTCAAGGATTCTAACTGAAATGACACTCGTTCACATACTACCGCTTTCGAAGATTTGAGAGTGTTTAGGACCAAGGATTGTTTTAGGCCCTTAATACACAAGCAGCTAGCCAGCTTAGCATCTATCAATGTAATGTCGGAACCATCATATAGCAACGCATATGTATCGACACATGACCTTGGTCCTCCTACTCTTACTGGCCCGACACCTAAATAGACCTTCTGGAAGTCGCGCGGCACAAAACTGCTGCTACAATTAATAGAACTCCCCTGATTCTTCGATACTGTCAACAGTAGATGTAATCCCAGTGAACCATTACCACAATTCTCAGTTGTCTCACAGTTAAGTCTTGTGTACCCATCCTTCAAAAAACAACTGAAGCATAACCGTTTCCTTTTCACAATTTGTAGCCTTTCTGTCGGAGACATTTAAAGGAAACGAGCACACTCACTAAGTGTGTGTACGCCGCCACAGATAACACACTTCTCTGAACGTCCAATACTTTGAGAACCTCCCGTCACAAATGACTCTGTCCTACACGCTGACCTCTCAGTTTCAGAATCCGGATGCAATATACTGGAGAATTTACTCAGAGTCTGATTAACATTATGTCACTAATCTCTGCATATCTTCAAGCCCTGCCTCTAAACCTTCGTCCTGTATACGAGAGCTTATCTTCACCCATTTCCTTTGCAGTCGAGTAGCTAGGCGTCTCACTCTACCTCTAGGACTGAACTTAAGTTCATATCGCTCATGCAATTCATCGAAATCAACGTATTCTTGTAAGTCATCAGATTATTCAAAAACTCAGAGAGTCCCCTGAAGTCATCTCCTAATTGACTACCATTACCCTTAACAGCTCGAATACGTTCCTTACAATAATCGAAGCCCTTCCGAATCTTTGACGCAGTATACTCATAGCCTCAGAGTATCCTTCGTTAGGAGACATGAAATTACAGCACTGTATAGCCCTTGAAGCAACTCCAGTGCAGTATCTCATCAAATACATCAACTTCACTTCGTCATTTACTGCAAACCCACTCAACATGACTTCAAACTCCTTGATAAACTGTGGGTAGTCGGCTCGGCTTCCATCAAAGTAACGAGGTTCAAACCTGGGGAGCCTTAAAGCAATACTATCCCTAAACGGCGAAGTGTGAACATCAGACTCATCATGCTGAGCATCATGCATATCATTACAATTAACAGGCGACTAACTGTTACTTACTTTTTTGTCTGCTTCCACGGTGCCACGTCCCTTTCCCGACCCAGGCACTATCCAGCGTCACCGAAGAATCCAAATTGCGTTGATAATCCGTGTTCAAAGAGATGCTGGCTGCAGACCCAGTAAGTGATTCCGGAAGTTTCAGAAGGCGCTCCAGAAACGAACAGGTGAATAAAACCTGCCACAGAAGGAGATCCATAAAACGAAAAAACTGTCAAGGAACTTATCCCTAAGTTCCTATGTTACGAAGACGCTCCTAACCGATGAAACTATGTAATTTCTTCGACTTTAGCTCCAAAAGACCAGTTTTGCGAGTAGGAAGCTATATTGTTTAGCAATTAAAGCCGAGAACAGTAAAAGTCTACAAACAAATATTTTTTCAAACTATGAAGTGTTTTTATTCGCTTTTGGTCGTCCCCGTCAAAAATGTACACGATGGAACCATTCGCACCCTCGAGTTGCACACGAATGACTATCAGTTCCAAAACCAAACGTTCAATGTTCACCTCCATTGACAAATATTTTTTTAAAAGTTTAATTTGTTCGATAATTGTACAAGCAATCAGAACAGGTTCTTATAAATGTTGAATTGTAAACCAGTCACCATCAAAGATGAGCGACAACCCAATCTTTCTTCCGTTTCGTGCTGATAGTTTTGGTAGGCCAGTTATCTGTGTTTATTTGGATAAGTGCTACGTTACCAAGCGAATAATTGCTATTTCAGGAAGACAAGAACGTCCTGGGAATCACAATTGTAAGTGTCCGGTTAAACTTACAAAGAAATGTTGCTACAGCAATAGGTAATTTTCAGTCCATGTGTAGCCAGGAACTCGAATAGTGGAGTATTAGTCCATGTAAAATGACAGTTGGAGCATGTAGGAGCTGGAAATTGTCACGCGAGTCAGTGTGATTTCAAATGTAACCATCAGCATGTGTTCATTATTTCTTAAATGACCAGATTTATTGGCGTCGAAGAGAAAGCTATTTGGATTTCTTATCGGCATAAAGTTTTATTCAACAACTGTCATTCAGGATGTGTCGTGGGGAAGGCAACGGGCAACTCACTAGGCAGTTATAGTATATCAGAACAGTAGTGTTCGCAGATCGCTTGTCATTGTAAGTGGTCAAATACCTACATCCTTTTTCTCATTCGAAAAGTTATACATAAGCTAAAATGGTGGAAGAAAAGAGAAGACAAACGACAGCAGCACAGAAGAAAGCAAGTGGGGTCCTCAAGGAGTCTTCAATTTATACATATATATTATGTGGTAGCCTAACTAAATAGTCCTGTTATGCTAAATTCTATACTGTGCGAACATAGTACCTATGTAGGGTGAAAGAGAGGATGTAGGAGTCAGACGCAGGAGTGCACTGTCATCTTTGAGCAGTCTGGCGACTAAAAAGATGAACAATGGAAGTGTGTTTTGCATCACGCACATTGGCCAGTAGTCTGTTCCGAATGACTCAAAACATATTTAAGAGGAAGTTGTACCCCATATGGGTCTGATAATGCCCTACAGCAACTAGGTTGTCACGATTTCTAAGATTGTGACTGGTGACAGAGGTAGTTTTAGTTATTGGCCTGGAAGAGTGCAAGAGAAGATTAGTTAGCTTGTAGTAGAAAATAAGGTTTAGCTTAAAACGTCTTTACCAGGGTGGTTCTATCAACGTAATGAAATTCTCAGCCATGGGCATTGGGCGCGCAATGATAACTCATAAAAACTACAGCGGATAAAACTGTCATCAGTTCAGACTCATATGGATCTAGGTGTCATCGTAATAAGTCACGACCTAGGAAGTTGAGCAGCTCCAAGTTTCAGATCGTTATGGGCAACAAATACAGAGTTTGCTAGAATAACCAGAAGTATGTCAATGTAGTTCAAGATTGAACGATCATTTCATGGTTGTTTGCTCAAAACCAACTTCCCCAATTTTCGCGGAGGCACCAATTCACCAGTCATCGTCTCATCGGTCGCTGTTCAGAAAGAAGTCAGCAGAAAACCGTCAGAAACCTTAGTTTTAAAGCTTAAAATTTGCTGTATGTTGGTGTCACAATAAAGAATTCTCGAGTGGCCAATCGGTGTTTTGGTTATTGCGTCCGTTATTACTAAGCGTTTGTGAGAAACTTCAAGGAACAGCGTGAGTCCCAGCGTAGCAAGAGCTGAGCATTGACGGTTTACGAGACGTGGCTGACAAAGTATTTTCACTTCTTGAATTAACCTGGACTTATACAACCTATAAATGGTCAAAAGGAAGGCAACATGTACGATTTTTGGTATACGTCGAAGTACTAGATGGGTTGAGTTTCTCCTCTTTGTCATACCAGAAGCAAAGTGGATATCATATCAAAGTGTTTAAAATTTTAAAGCGAATTGTCTCTTTTCATTTCCAGCAGTCCGGAACAGGTCAAGGGGAGTACCAGAAGACTTCAAAAGCCAAAGAGGAATTAAACAGCAGTGGAGTAATAGTTCTCACACACAGTTATAAACTCCTGGAACCAACTTCAAGAAGAAGTGATGTCAACGTCCTCAAGTGATTCTTTCACGAAGAGTTTAGATAAGCACGGAAGTTCAACAGAAAAGGATTAACATAGTCTTTAAACCTTCAATCGTCCATTAATAAATTTGAAAACAAGGTCTGCGTTACGCGCGCTCCTTGAATACGACGTGCTTTTTCCTCTCCAACCGGAAAATACCAATTCTGTGAATTATCCGTTTGGGAAACCTGATCTTCCTAGCCGGTGAATTTAATTCAACCATTACTTACATAGTAAATCTCTGTGTGGTAAGTCCAGCTGTCTCGAACTACTGCCAAAGCTTCAGGTGCTACTTTTGTAGCAGCATCTTCCTCACTCGTTCAGAGAAACAAGACTTGTTGGTCTACCACGTGATTGCCGTGAAGCCGATCATTCAGAAAGTACTAGGTAAAGTCGAAAACCTTTTCTTTTCCTTGCCTTATACTTTTTCAGTCTTATTCTTGCTCTTTTGGATAGAAACTGTTGCTCTCTTAGACGTATATAGCATAATTTATAGTGATTGTTAATATGGTTGTCGAAAGCAGCCTTAAAAAAGCCACTAGAATACCGTACTCTGTAGTCACAAGGGCTTCAGCCAGGGAAGGAAAAAACCCAGGGATTTCAACCCCTTCCCGCATACCGATCCTAAAGTCTCGTGTAGCTTTCCTCTGTCCTGATACAACGCCTGCATTGCCACAGTCTAGTACTGAAACGGCACAGGCAATACCAGAAGGACAGAATTCTACACCTGCATCAACTGTAGGCCAGTGTGTGAAACACATCAAGCCTAAAAGGAAACGTTCAAGACGTCATAAGACCTCGAAGGCGTCATCAAGGAAAGGGGATGAATGTCAGGCGTGCAGCATCACAGTTTCTAAAACTGATTCAGCGTTTGAATGTAATTTTTGCAAACGATGGGTGCACTGCCGTTGTGACAAAGAAGTACCGAAAGCATACTATGAGTTTATGAGAAATAACCCATGCCCATGGTTTTGGTACGTGTGTCCACTTTGTCGCCCTGGCATAGTCCCACAAAGCGTGTCTGCGGATAGCAGAAACAACACGCTCTTGTGCCCCAACACAGTATCATGCAGCTCCCCCTGCTAAACTCGCACTGCCAAAACTGGTCAAAGACTTAAAGAAGGACACACCAGCCCTACTGACTGGAAATGCCAATTCTCACAAGGTGAAGATTAGCAAGGTTCCATCCACATCAGGGGAAGGCAAAATTACAAAGGCACCACTTGCATCCACTAGCAAGCCTGGCAACACAAAAAAGGCTGTCCAGGTACCGATGAAGCCTAATGTTGCTAATGATGCAAAGGACTGCAAGAAGCCGAAGGCAAAACCTAAGTCTGAGGGTAGTCGGTCTAACTCTCTCATCCTCTTTAACGTACCTGTGAGCACGGATAGCTTGCTCGAACAACGGGCCCTGTTTGATCAGGAACAGTGGTCCAACCTGTGCAACAAACTAGGTCTGAACATTAGTTCAGCAAAACTGTGCAGACTGTACAGGGGTGTCCACACGCCTCAGGGTAAGCCACCCCCATTACGGGTTACACTGGACTCCGCCGAAGAGGCCGAAAAAGTACTGTTAATGGCTCAGGTACTAGCCCTGGACAGAAGTTCTAACATAAGGGCGAGACAAGATAGACCATGGGTTATCAGAAATATGGCGAGGGAGTCACCGGAACTGATGCCTTCCACCTCTATGGTGGTACACGGTGTTCCGGAGCTGGAAACCGGCACTGCTTGTGAAAAACACATGCACGACGTACAACAATGGAGATGGCTGTCATCTCAGATGGCCCCTGGCGCTTCTGAAGCCATCTCCATTTTCCGACTACCTCGTCCCGCTCATCTAACATTGATTAACTCTCCAAAGCTGCTATGTGTCACATTCAACTCCCCGGAGCAGTTGTCCATATCACTTCAACGGTGGTATGAGACCAAGGGAAAAATTGGAGGACACATCCGATGCTGTGAAAGCAGACCCAGAAATATAAGGAGGCAGCAAACTGAGGCTTTAATACGACCCCAAGCTTCGGTGACACTAGAGCGATGCAGCTCTGAGAATAATAGTCTGTGTCTCCCAAGTGTCCTGCCTAAATCCATTGAAAAAAACTACAACGGGCCGGTTCTATCGGAATCGGCCAACTAGTTCCAACATCAAGTCCCCCACCAGCAGACGGTTTCACGTCAACTACCCCACAACACTCTGAGGTTGTTAGACTCACTGTCAGTTGCCTATATAGCAATGTGAGGGGGCTGAGAGGAAAAGTAGGTGAACTCCGAAATCTCCAAGCACACCTTCAACTGAAAATAATCATTCTTACTGAAACGTGGCTAAACCCCACTATCGCCGACAATGAAATCAGTATAGGTGATATGGTACTGGTCAGGAGAGACAGGGATAATAAGGAAGGAGGGGGAGTTGCTATATACTTTGATAGGCAACTTAAATGTGTGTGCGCAACGGACCCACCACTTATCGAACTCCCAGACTCCATATGGTGTCATTTCACCGTAGGCCACACCAAGCACTTACTGGGTGGCATCTACCGATCTCCCACCTGTGGGGCAGAGCACAATCAGCTACTGCTCAGCACTATCACAGGGATACGAGATTTGGGCTACGACCAAATCACCATAGCTGGAGATTTCAATGCTCCATCACTGAACCTCGGCTCGGGGTGTACTAAGGGAAAATTTGGCCGAAACCTACTGCAAACTATTCGAAACACGGGACTGACTGAGAATGTTGGAGACGACACTAGGTGGGGCCCTAGTGGAAAGTCATCAAAACTAGATTATATTCTAACTAGTGACCAGCTACTCGTCGAAAAGGTCCAGATCATGACTCCTCTGGGAAGTAGTGACCATTCAGTCATAGGTTTCGATCTTGTTCTCCATGAGCGTTTGCAGTGGGATGTTACGCGACCATGTCTGTGTTACAGCAAGACTGACTATGCTGAAATGCGGAGGCTCTTGTCCAACGCAGACTGGCCCTTAGCATGGGACGACCTATCTGTGGATGAACATTAAGAAGTGGTAAAAAAGATTATTCACATAGCAATCTCGGAAACTGTCAGTCACGTCTCGTAAACCGTTAATGCCCAGCTCTTGATGCACTCGAGCTCACGCTGTTCCTTGAAGTCTCTCAGAAACGCTTAGTAATAACGGACGCAATAACCAAAACACCAATTGGCGACTCGAGGATTCTTTATTGTAACACCAACATATAAACACTGTTACAACTAAGGTCTGTGAACGAATATTACAATAATAAATCACAATATTACTTCTGACGGTTTTCTGCTGACTTCTTTCTGAACAGCGACCGATGAGACGATGACTGTCGTATTGATGCCTCCGCGAAAATTGGGGAAGTTGGGTTTGAGCAAACAACCATGAATTGATCGTTCAATCTTCAACTACATTGACACTCCCCGGCAAAAAAGGGATCCATCCCTTTCTTCCATCACGACCAATACACGTTGACTTCGACCCCAATGCGAGAACCTGGGTCACACGGACAGTGCTGAAATGAAAAATAAACAGAAGAGCCAACACACCACAAGCATACTCACAGCACAATAATAATAATAATAATAATAGTATATTCTCATTTTGTACATGAGAGACGCCAGTTTACAGGCATCATCAGTATGATAAATTACATATACAATTAGCAATCATAATTAATAATAATGTTTTAATAAAATACACATTTTTTCCTACTTGTGTAGGACACACCAAATATACAGGCATGGATAAGCATTATTTAAATTTCATAAATTCGGTTTATGGTTAAGTTACATGGTTGCTGGCGTTTTTGTCTTAGGTCTGTGGGAACAATATGATAACCAGTCATTCAATGGAGCACGTCATGAAATATAGGAATATTAACTTCGCATTAACAAAAAAAACCCAAGTAAGTTTTGGATGGATTATAAATACTTGGGAAAAATAAAGCTTGAAGTTATTCCACAATATAACAAGTCATTCAATGGAGCACATCATGAAATATAGGAATATTGTCTTCGCATTAACAAAAAAACCCAAGTAAGTTTCGGATGGATTAAAAATACTTGGGAAAAAATAAAGCTTGAAGTAATTCCTCAATATAACTTGGGTGTGTACAAATCCGAATCTTATTTTTGATTTGATTTATATCCAAATTGGGTAATAAGGAAGCTATTTTTACAGATACGATCAGTTATGTTATAAGCTACAATCGTGACGTTGTATTACAAATAGATACTTTTCCATTGGTATAAGAGTATATTCCACAAATGTAATCCAGGTTGCATCGTGGAGAAAGTTAATTCGTTATTAACCAGGCAACTGAAAGATACGGGACCAATAATGTTTGCAGATCATTTGTCATTGTAAATGGTCAAATATCCACATTATTCATTCTCATTCAAAAAGTCAAATGGAAGCTGAAATGGTGAGAGAAAAAAGAAGACAAACAACAGCAACGCAAAAGAAAGCAACGGGAGTCCTTAAGGAGTGATTAATAAATATATACATATATATTCTGTTTAGTAACTGTGGTTATTTTTGTACACAATCTAACTAGTCCCGTTATGCTAACTTTTATATTATGTGTAAACTAATATTACTGTCCTGTGTAGAAATGTTTATCATCTAGTTCCAATAATATTAAAATTTACAATTGTAGTTTGTTGTAACTACACATTTAAAGAACTTAAAATCTCACACATTAATGACGACCTACGCCTTCTAGTTAAAGGCATCCTCCTGACATCTTGCAACACAATCGCCACTTGCTAGAATGACTCTTGCAGAATGCAACGTGACCATAGCAGCACATCATGATACTCTACGCACATCCTCTTATCTATTCACTACCAATTACCACTGCAATCGCTTGTCACTCATTCTGCCTCAGTTCTAGTAACGGTGACGCATGTGAGCCTCAGTCGTTTACACTCTCGCTCCCCGGCGTGTCGGACCACAGCTAACAATTATCTCCGTGTGCATTTCATTCTCAGAAATAGCCTAGCCTCCCCGGCGTGTACGACCCATCTGCTGTCTCTAACATCAATCAATTCATTCACGGATGTAGAAGACTCGAAACAACTTCAGAAGTAATGACGACGAAAATTTTAACAAAATTACGCAATAACAACAAGGTACGAAAACGACACGTAAACAAAATGAATCCAAAGTACACCAATTGAGAAGGCACACCACACGTATACACAAACAGTACAAATAACCTCACGGATCATGTCTTGATGGAATTCCTTTGAAGAATTGCAGGACCTACACCAGTACGCCTACAACTCTTCAAAGGTTTACGATTGTAAGTTGTGGAATGTCCGGACACAAACAAGATTAACCAACAATTACAATAATTGGAACTCACACAATTATTCAACACAAACATATGTACAATCAACACATCAAATGTTGTGGATTCTGGCACGACAAACTACCCTTGAAGAACTGTTGGACTTACAGCAGTACGCCTACATTCCTTCTCAGGTTGATGATCCAAGTGGAAGTCGTCCGGACACAATCAGAATCACCAACAGCTAGATGACAGATGATATCAATTCAGTATATACAATATGAACATATGTACAAAATCACACACCAAGCACATTGGACTGCTCATTGATGCGCTACCCTTTGAAGAATTGTAGGACTTACAGCAGTACGCCTACAACCCCTCTCAGGTCGACGCTCTAGGTTGGAAAATCGTTGCAGAGTTCATTTGCTGACTTCCTTCTATGAGCTATATCCTCAAATCTGAACGGAAACACGCTCATGTCATTGTATCGTAGAATATAGATGACGAACAAACACACGACGTATCTGGTCAACCAAGTGTAAGTCACCAGATTATCCAAAAACTCTGTGAGTGCCTTGGAGTCATCTTGTAGTTGACTACCATTACCCTTAACAGCCTCGAATAATTTCCCTACAATCATCGAAGGTCTTCCAAACCTTTGACGTAGTATGCTCACAGCTTCGTAGTAGCCCTCTTTTGGATTTATAAACTTACAACACTGTATAGCTCTTGCAGCAACTCCAGTGCAATACCTCATCAAGTACATTAACTTCATTTCATCATTTAATAAAAACCACTCAACATGATCTCAAACTCCTTTACAAATTGTAAATAATCAGCCGGGTTTCCTTCGAAACACCGTGGTTCAGATTTAGGGAGTTTGATGTTCCGGTTATCCCTGAACGGCGAAACAGTAACATCAACCATGTCATGCTTAACATCAGACACATCGTTACAATTAACAGACAAGTCACCATGACTTACTTTCCTGTTTGTATCCAAGACGCTCTGTCCCTTCTTTGACCCAGGCATTGTTGAACTTGACCCAATTCCAAAAAGTTCCAGATATTGCTTGTTCAAAGAGGACTTGACCGGCACCAGGAAAAATGAACGGCGACTATCCAAACTTTCACCAACTGTTTCAATCCGCCAGATCTGTTTCTATCGTCAGAAACTGTCAGTCACGTCTCGTAAACCGTTAATGCCCAGCTCTTGATGCACTCGAGCTCACGCTGTTCCTTGAAGTTTCTCAGAAACGCTTAGTAATAACGGACGAAAAAACCAAAACACCAATTGGCGACTCGAGGATTCTTTATTGTAACACCAACATATAAACACTGTTACAACTAAGGTCTGTGAACGAATATTACAATAATAAATCACAATATTACTTCTGACGGTTTTCTGCTGACTTCTTTCTGAACAGCGACCGATGAGACGATGACTGTCGTATTGATGCCTCCGCGAAAATTGGGGAAGTTGGGTTTGAGCAAACAACCATGAATTGATCGTTCAATCTCCAACTACATTGACAGATACCGTCCCTTTAGTCACTGACGAGCCCAGGAGAATGACGTCATGGTTGAAGAGAGGCAAGCAACGTATTCTGGAAGCAAAGCGGAAGGCTTGGTTTACGTGGCGTGTATCTAAGAGTCAGACCGACCGCGATGCATACCTCGAACTCAGGAACCGGTGTAATGCAAGAGTCAGGAGGGACAGGAGTTCATTCCAGGCTAACCTTGCCAAAAAACTCCTAGCAAACCCCAAAGCTTGTACCGATTCATGTCGGAAAGAAAACCGACAAACCAAGGGGCATGCGCCTTAGTAGGTCCAAACGGTCAGTATCTCACTAGTCTGGAGATGGCTGAAACATTCGGTTCAGCCTTCGCTAAACAGCTAAACAGCAATGTGGATAATACAGTTACGGACCAAAATGGTGGCACCACTATTTCAAATGAGGAAGACCTAGCGACGACTCCCCAAATAAACCCCGCAATAGTACTAAGGAAGCTACAGAGACTCACACCTGGGAAGTCCCCAGGTTGTGACGACATCAGGCCATCTGTTCTGAAACGGTGCGCCGAAGCTCTCTGTAGACCCCTGTGCGACTTGTTCCAACACTCAATGGATTCCGGGACACTGCCAAGGGAGTGGAAAAGCGCCATCCTTTCTCCAATCTTCAAAGGTGGGGACAGGCAAAACGCTACTAGTTATAGACCAGTAGCTCTACTCCCAGTGGTATCAAAAGTACTGGAAAGTATTATTGACGACCACATCAGGGAATATTTCGATAGGTCTAATATACTATATGAAACCCAACATGGTTTCAGAAAAGGCAGGTCCTGCGTTACTAACCTACACTCAGCCTGGGACGACTGAACATCATGCTGGGATATGAATGTACCAGTCCATGTGGTCTTCCTAGACTTTGAGAAGGCATTTGACACTGTTCACCATGACCTTCTCCTACATAAAATAAGCCAGGCAGGCATAAGTGACCCACTTCTGTCATGGTTGAAGGAGCACCTAGCCGACAGGCAATTTTGCACTAAGGTTAACCGAGTCCGATCATCATGGCACAGGTCGTCATCAGGAGTGTCGCAAAGTTCTATCCTAGGACCACTGATGTTTTTGATTTTCATCAATGATCTACCACGCCGTCTGAGCTGCCCGACTCTCCTATACGCTGACGACGTAAAAAAATATGGAGGGCGACGAAGTGTCCGGAGGACTCAGATAGGCTGCAGGAAGACCTAAACCTTCTGGAAGACTGGGTGGTGGCCAGTGGCATGACTTTCAACTTGAAAAAGTGCAAAGTAGTGAAGTTGCGCATCTGTAGACTGCAGAATGCAAGTTACACCGTGTGCAATGAAAGCTTGTCCTGCACAACGTCGGAACGCGACTTAGGTCTAGTTCTAACGGAAAAAATGGACACAAGCGTAAATTACACAGGGGATGTAGCAAGGGCATATGCGGTCATACACTTTACGCATAGACAGTTAGGTGCACTCACTCCTGAGCTCTTTCTAAGGTTGTACAAAACATACGTCAGGCCACACCTTGAGGTGCATAATATTATTGCACCCCGAATGCCGAGAAGAGACGCCAACCTCTTGGAAAGAGTCCAACGACGGGCAACAAAAGGAGTGGTTAATATATGTGTAAAACTTGGGCACTGTGGTATTAAGTAATTCCATATTAGTTTGATTATTAAATGTATCACACAGTGAAACAGTATTGTATACTGGATGACGTTTTGAACACAATTTATTGTTCATAATCATATCAATTTTTGTCACACGACTTCGAGATTTGATTTTTATAGTTTTCTCTGTCTTCTATTTGTTGTTGTTCTACTGCCCATACAACAAATAGAAGACAGAGAAAACTATAAAAATCAAATCTCGAAGTCGTGTGACAAAAATTGATATGATTATGAACAATAAATTGTGTTCGAAACGTCATCCAGTATACAATACTGTTTCACTGTGTGATACATTTAATAATCAAACTAATATGGAAAAAGGAGTGGTTGGTCTCCGAAACAAACCATATGATGAAAGGCTGAAGAAACTAGGCCTGTTCACACTTAGCTACCGTCGGCTTAGGGGAATTCGATTGCTGCCTACAAAATAACAAATGACCAGAATCACCCAAGTAGAGGTGTTCTGCCGTTGAGTAGGTATAGGCTCCCATGTGGAAATCCCAGAAGGATAGCTCACCAGAGGGCAAGGACCCGGGTGCGCTCCCACTTCTTTCCACTGCGGGTTTGCCGTCCCTGGAATTCCCTACCGGCAGATGTAGCTATGGCACCGTCTTTGGACGCCTTTAAGCGAAGGCTGGACAACCATGCAGCGATACAAGGACTGCATCCAAATGGCCTATCTCCTTAAAATCGCATATACCAATCAGGGTAGATAATTAAACTCGTCGTTTTACTTCTTTACATTCTCTCCAGTCTTACTCTCCTGACAACTTAATTATATTATAATTATTATCACTATTATCATTATTATTACCGATATATATCTTATCCTTCAAACTTAATGAGCTGACTGTTGTTACGTTTCCTATTTTCGTTTCTGTCTCTTAGTCTGAATATGTTCACTAATTATATCTATCTATTATTATTATTATTACTATCTCTTTTCTCTTGTCGACGATACCGAGGGACTAACTGGCGAAAGGATCAACTCCGATCACAGTAGTAACAGTCTTAACATACCTCATACTACAAACCACATATAATTAATCCCAGCACTACTCCCTTTGGAGTCAACCAAAGCTACGACAGTCGAGTGGCGGGACAAGCTACGCAGAAGTTTACCGAAGATCAGGAACCTATACCTTACAATCAAGAAGCGAGCACAAAGAAATCAAATTGGTTTATACTAGTGTGGTGAGAGCAGGCTGCTAGCCGATTGGTTGGCACTAATCTACGTTAAGGTCTAGGTCACTAATATGGGCCGTGAGAAAATATGAACAAGCCTGAGTAAACAACCAATCAGAAGCCTGCGTTTGTCTACCTAAACAACCAATCAGATGACTGCGCTTGTCTATAATAATGTAGTTGAAAGATGTATAAATACGTGTTGATTTTCATAATAAAACGATCTGTTGCCTGGCCCTTGTCTTCTGTTGTTACACTAGCTCGTAAAAACGATATTGGATTTTGGAAGGTCATCAAGTTTTGTGAAGCGCTTTATTCCAAAATGACGGTACCGACAGAAAATGTGAAGGATGTAATATCAGTGAGAGGTAGGCATACAAAGATGACAAACATAAATGTATTTTTGTGAGTTGTTTAAAAATTTATGTGGTGTTATTAATGTGTTAAATGCGTTTTTTTAAACTCGTAACATTTTTAAAAAAGGGGAATGGTGGCTGCATAGTTCCTTTCCCAAACATTTTACTAAGTTAAAGAGATAAGTAGGATAAATCAATCTAAAAAATACCAAATTACGCCATCTTACTTATGAGGGACTTATATCTACCACTTCCACGGCCAAACGCGTTGGCTGTTGAAATTTGTCTCTAAAAACACGAAGTAATTACTTTGAAGTTCAGTGTAGCAGCAAGGGTTAAGGAGTCGTAAATGGCTTGCAAACAACTTTATCGCAGAGGATTTCGCCATCCTCACAGTATGTTATTGCGTCGTAATAGTAAATATTGTTGATTGCATTCTGATTATGTTTATTTTGTTAGTTTTACTCAGCAATTAATGAATCAGCTTTTATGTCTGTAAACAAAAGCGGGAGAGTTTACATTTCACACCCACTTGGCCAACTTTGCAGATAATTACTACTTTGTTTACCTTGATGGAAGTGTGAGATTAATGAAGAGCGTTTCTAAATAAAATTTGCCTTTTAATGCTTCAGTGTTTGAGGTTCCTTAAGAAGTCTATTTTGGAGACTTCTCACATATCGTGGTGTGTTGGGGAAATTCCTGGGAGTAAAATGTTGCGAATACCAGGCCACCGATTTTCTCGACGAGCAATGTTAGGTGACATGGGACTTGGTTGGAAAAAAGTTAGAGTCGGTCAAACCAAAAGCTGGCATTAATCCAGGAAGTCTCTGACAGTTGGCTTAGGCCAGTCACTGAAGCAGGTGTAGACAGTCTATTTGGGATGCTGAGGACTAGTGGATTGAGGCTGCCAGTGAAATGGGTGAAAATCTTTTTCAGCGACTCGGCTGTATTCACTCTTTTTAATCTCATGTATCTATTAAACCCTTATGCTTTTCTGTCACTTCCTTTTGCTATACATTTCTTTCCATCATAGTCCTCCTGGATCTCCATGTTTTCTCCTTAATTTACCTTTGTGTGTTACATGGAGTTTGGACCGCTGCACTTCTGTGCAAAGTTCTATGTTGAAACCTAGTAGGTCAGTTAGTCAGCTAGCAAGAAACCCAAGATGCCATGAAGTATTTCACTAACTCGGTTCCACTGCTTTATTACTTCAGTAATCTATAAGGTATAGTGTCAGTTAAGATCTACTAATCTGAGGAAACAGATAATAGAGGAAGTCCAATTACTGAAGCGTCAGGATGACTGATAATCTGCAAGCGAAAAACACTTGTTCTCTGTAGACCTATAGAATGTAATCGATGAAAAGAAGCAAATAATGACGGGATGCAAACATAATGAGGAGCAGGGGGTGCTTAAAATCCAGCAAATTTACAAAATTCCCAGCGACTGTGACCATTGATGATTTTTAAAAGCGAGAAATACTGAGAAGGTACCAATACTAAGCTTTACGAGTCATCTGTTCAGACTTACTCAGTATTAGATCTATGCGAAGATCAGTAAACGGAACCAGTGAAAAACATGAGATTCATCAGAACGATATGGGGAGGAGTTAAACCTCAGTAGTCATCCATCCAACCCCAGAGTGAATGAGATGTGGGAAAAAGTCTGTAAACTCTAGCCGTAGTTGTGAAGGCTGTTTCCTATCTGGAATTGATGATCTGGTTCCAGAAATGTGTCAGGATGATGGTGAAAACTATTCACTAAATTAAATAATGTGTGAGAATCCTTTGTTTTGTGTAAACCATAGACCATACGTTGTAGTCATCACACGTTAATGCGCCTGAATAAAAACATGTCTGATTCCGAATTCCATAGTCCTACAAGCACTAAGTGGGCTCCGGAAAAAGCGAATTAGAAAATAATGCAAGTTTTTGGTTTGGGAGAGGGTGCATTAAGTCTTCACCCTTTGACAAGCTGTGGAACACAGGCATACTTACTGTTGTGTAAAACGTCATCTTTGTCGACCTGAAAACGGAATCTGACTCAGTCTGTTGGATGTTGTTGTGGCAATAACTAGCTGTGTAGAGTTGTAGCCCACTCGGCCAGACGCTCAACTACCGACTGCTGGATAGAAAGTTTGAATTCCTCCACCTATATGGCTTCGAGCAACCAGTTAGTTCAAACTAGCCACTTAGGGAGGTGTAAACTTCCTCACTGGTTTAGATCCTCGGGATGGTAAAAACTAATGGCTGGAGACAATCACTGATGTGGCTCAAAATCGTTCTGAGTGATGGCGCAGATGCATTCACTCTTCACAATTTATCATATACAATAAAATTCTATTGTTCTTCCATATTACTATTCTTTTTGCCTCACACTTCTATGTATTATCGCTCTTCACTCTCTTTTCTTGCTTTGTGTGCTACATGAAGTGTGGTAACTCGAACTGCTGGACATCTGTTCGAAATTTTACGTTGAAACCAAACAGTCATTCCTTTGGGGGGCATGTAATCACCACATGCACAAAATGAACGGAATCTACTTTTTTCTCGTGAATTATTTTATCACCTACTTTGCATAGTTTGCTGCTTAGTCGGTGGTCTTTAAACCCAGCTGGTAACAGACATACACCCTGACGATTGCAAAACACAGTATGTAGGGTGTTTCTTTTAAAGATAGTTATAATAATTGATTTATCACAGAGTAAAAAAGCATGACATAGCTCACCCAGCATTTGTCTTCCATTTATGTTGAAAATTAGCCAAAAATAAGTTGTTTTAGTTGAATGCTGTATTTCATTTCAGGACCTACAGTCCCTTGGATTTCTACTTCTCTATTTAAATCAATGTTAACCGACTGCCGAGGACTGATTTATAGAACATTATAGGTCAGCAGGATTTCTTGGTTTTCCCAGTTCAACTGAAACTCTATCTTATTTTGACTGAACTTATGCAATCCTACAGTGTGAGTTCTCTATGGGCTTTTTCTTGAGTCACACCTAAAAATTAGGCTTTATTCCGGCAGCATCACATGTTAAAGTCTCTGATGACTGGCTATATCTGATGCCAAGCACCAGTGATATGATGTTGTGATGGAGATTCAACAGTTGTTCAACCTGGGTACTACTTCAAGATTTGCTAATTTATTTTTTATTTTATTAGAGCTTGATTCCACATAGTATTTTGGTACAAGTATGGAATTTTCAGCTTGTGATATCGGTAGCCCGAATTTCGAAGGCTAACCATTGATATCAGGTGTCCATCGGTCGGGAATCGAACCCCGGACCATGTGCATGGTCGGCGAGCGTCCTAACCACTGTGCCACCTGACGTGTTCTGTCGCCGATGAAAAATAACGCGAGAACACTTGCCAGCAAAAATTTAGATTCTGTTCTTTAAATATCTCACTATCAATGGTTACGTGTGAAATAGGTTTCCGCCAAACATGTCTACCGTTTTTTTGTATGAAATTTTCAGTAAAAGTTGATTGCAACACTCCTTTGTTGGGTTCAATTGACGACTGTATTTTTTTCCTCTGAATTTCATAAACTTAATAATTTCCTCAAATGCATGGTTTTTGCCTGGTTGTGAAAAGTTCAGTAACCTTAGTTCCATAATGCTCTGTTTATTAGATATATCAAACAATGAAACTATTATTTACTAGGTATCTTTTCGAACACAATTTATTCCTATTCAAAATCATATCAGTTATAACTACCACACAACTTTGAAACTTTCGTTTTATAGTTTTCTTTATACCTTCCTATTCGTCGTCGTACGGGTAGTAGAATTTTCTAGATGTCCGGGTAAACAGCTGTTGAATCGTTTGTAATTACATGTTCTTTCAGTTGATTTGTTGTGTAATGCTTCTGTTATCAATCTCTCCCTCCACCCTGTTACATCAGATTTTAAAATTGTCATCTTATCCCATCCTATGGTATGATTATGTGTAATTGCGTGTACTGCCATGGCTGAACTATTCTCCAGATTTCTTATCTTATTAGAGTCAGCTGATCCAAATTTTGGTGTTAAGTTTCTGTTCTCCGCTAGCCTGACTAACCCTCTTTCTACTACTCTGACCTATGTATTTGATCTGACAATCATTACAGGCAGGGTATTAGATAAACTAGATTGTTTTGTTTAATTGCCTCCACAGATTTCTTTAACTGACAAAACTTGTTTCTAAATGGATTTGAATGACACTTTTATTTCTGCCTGCATTGTTAAAAATTCTACTTAAGGTTTCCGAGGTTCCACTTTTGTATGACATTACTGCTGGAAACTTAAATTCCTTACTGTTTATTGTTGTCATCATTCTGTGCATGTTTGAAATGGATGTCTTTATTATTATCATCATCACAATCATTACTCTTATCATTAATTTTATCTTTGTTTTTTACATTTCCCTACATATTACCTGATTAATTTATCATGGTAATTATTAAGTTTCAAAGCTTTTCTTGTATGCCTGACATCCTGGTACTATTTGGTCATTGTGCCCTATTACTTAAACATTTCATCAGTCCTATTTTTTACTGATATAAGGTGGGATGATCGGAGATCCAAATATCGGTTTAAATGTGTGGGTTTTCTGTAAACACTAGTGTTTAACTTTCCATCTTTTTTCCTTTTTTATGCTACAATCTAGCATTAGAAGCTCCTCTTCCTGACTTTGTAATTCATAAGTGGATTGAATCGCCTCTAATAAATAGTACTTTTTCATCACTGTGTGATATATCTAACAAACAAATTAGTGTGGAATTTTGATTGAACACTAGTTACTAGTGCATCAAGGCGGATGTGAGAACAAATACTCGCTGAAGACGATAGCTAGTGGTCGCACTAGAATTCATGGGTCATTGGATCGGGTCCCAGTGGCGTAATCGTCTACAAGCTGGCTAGTCTTATAACCAGAAGGTCCTGGGTTTGAACTCCACTGGGGTGGGTGCTTACTATGGAAGAGTCCAAAACTAGGCAGACGAAACAGCTATCCAGTACTCCAGTGGTGGTGGTTTTCCAATGGTTCTCTAACCGATATCAGCTCATGATGAAATCCTGTAACCAATCTAGATGTGATAGAGAAGATTTGTAGCTCAGGTGGTTGATTTTGATGTGATTGTGTTCTCTGGGATGGATAGTTAATTTGCGAAGCTTTCATCGCCCTACAAGGCGACATTTTCGGCGCATAACTCAATTTGAAGTGAGCTTTTAGATTTCGCCACGAGTTTATTAGACATCTCTCCTGGTGAGTGATCTTGGACGTGATTGGTTGTTTTTGTGTGATTTCACCCATTCTAGGCTACTTGTGTTGGATCTGATTGTTTCTTTGTCCTGAAGTCTGACCCTTTATGTGTGAAATTTCTTTTTTATCGGTTGATAAATTTTGTCTATCTCGATGTGTCTATTGATTGGGGATTCACCGAAATACCAGGCTTCTAAACATTCTCTATCATTCTTGTTGTTTCCTCTGTCTGATATTTTAATGTTGTCTCAGTCGAATTGATGTCCGTGGTTGTCTGTATGTAGTTATATGAGGGAGTGGATATCATGTCTAGTGACGGCTAGCTTGTGTTCGTGGATACGACATGTTGACATGTCAACGAAAAGACTCAACAACGAAAGAAGATAAAGCCAACATCATCTACAAAATAAATTGCAACGACTGCGAAAAACACTACGTTGGCCAAAGTTGACGTCCTCTTCGTCTCCGTATCCACGACCATAAACTAGCCGTCAAAAGACATGATATCCACTCCCTCATATCACCATACTGCATACAGACAACCATGGACATTAATTCAACTGGGAAAACCAGCGTTCAAATATTAGACAGAGGAAACAACAAGAATGATAGAGAATTTTAAGGAGCCTGCCTGGTATTCCAGTGAATCGTCAATCAATAGACACATCGAGATAGACAAAATTTATCAACCGACAGGAAGGAAATCTAGTACACAAAGGGTCAAAGTTCAAGTCAAAGAAACAATCAGATCCAATACAAGTATCCTAGAATGGGTGAAAACACACAAAAACAATCAATCACTTTCGTGGTCACCCACCAGGAGAGATGATTAATAAACTCGTGGTGAAATCTGAAAGCTCACTTCAACAGATTGAATTATGTGCTGATGATATCGCCTTGTAGGGTGATGAAAGCTTTGCAAATTAACTATCCATCCCAGGGACACAACCACATCAAAAATGTAACCAATCTATTAGTTAGCTGTTTTAATGACCTTTCGCCTCTTAACTTCACCCTACTCCGTATACCTAAAACTGATTAACTTGATTGGTAAAATTTTGATGTAGAAATGAAAAGAACGCTTGCACATTTATGCATATATGTATATATATCGTTTATTTTTATCAGAAATAAATTAAATAAGTGTGGTTTTCCCAGCAAAAAGTAAAGAAATAGAGTCATATTTGTGAGAAACTACTAAACCATTAATTACTACACAAGCACTTATCTTTACAGTTTGCTAACTACAGTTATGACCAGTGATGATTTCCTTGTCTTGTTATTATTTATGTTCTCTTTTTGTTTCTTTTAAACTGAATCTGACTCATAATCTCACCAGGATCAAAGGTTTGTATATGGTGGCGATACATGAACAGAATGTCGATGATCTTTTTCTGCTACATTTTTTACAGTCGGCTGAACACTGGATCTTTTTAATCCTGTTTTTCGTGTTTTTGATGGATCCTCACCATCGTTTTGCTGTTGTTGTTGTTGCTGTTCTGAAATGACTTCACTGTTGTTATGCGTGATAGACATTCGTGAATCAGCATTTACACGATCGTTTAGATGAGATGTTCTCAGATGTTCTGTTTCTGCAGATTCATCCATTTCTTCAGGTTGTTGTTGTTGTTGTTGATTGGGATCTGTGAGCCAATTAGCTCTTCTAACACGTGTTTGTTGTCCTTCAAATACTGTTGGCGGTCTATGTTTATAGCTATTCAGCATTATTTCATTGTTAGCCGCCAATATGCTCAGCCTTAATTCATTATCATCAATTGATTTGAAATGATCATTGTACACGTTATGCACTCCATGTAGTCCACAAGTGTCTAAATAGTTGTCATATTCTAAAGGATGATCCATAGAACTAGTCGGTGTTGTGACAGTATCTGAAGAGGTTTTCTTTGCTGTTGTTGTTGTCGTTGTTATTGGCGGACTATTGATTCCATTGTAGTCGTCATTATTCATTGTCTCTTGTGAATATGTCGTGGAGGTTTTGCTTTTGCTTGTTCGGTGTTGGTTTCCAGCTGCGATAGCAGGTGTTACTGCAATCGCTGCAGCTGCCACGGCGGCAACAGAAGTCGCACTGAATTCATGTTGTTTCCCACCGATCATAGCAGCCATACAATTTTCTTCTTCACGTTTTTTTCTTCTATTTTGTAAGTAGCTTGTTAACCATTTCTGGATAAGAAGTATGAGAGAAAAAAGTGCGAATATTTAATTTAGTGATGTTTGATAAATAATAAAGATATGACAACTATGTCAACACGGACGAAACCTAGGTTCAGGGCTTTGTGCTGCCCACTTAATATGAAGAATTCATAGTGCACCATGATGGCGAGGCACCTAGTGGCATCCTCGCCCCATTGCAAACTTGACTGAGAGAATTCAGTTTGCACCAATGATAAGACTAGACACATTCCACTAGTCACTTACTGGTGTCCAATGAAATTATTCAATACAGTACAGTAGATCAATCGTAAGACCGAATAGCTCAATTGTTACGTCTCTGACTGACTTTTGCACTGGGTGACGTGGGTTCGGATTTCAGAAGGGACATGAGTTCCTTCAGGATTGCATATATGCATTGCTCACTGCTGTTGAGTGCACAGGAGCACGAAATCTAAGTCAGGCTGAGCTTCCTATTAGTCGCCTCCAACCATCTAATAATCAAGTTGTGGGCCGTGTGTAAAATATGTCTTTTATCGACCCTTGTTTAGTAATGAAATCAATCACTTATCATAGGGGGGGGTCTAAGCTATCTATCTGGAGGCCTTGAGTGACTAGGTAATTTTGCTTGGAAGGATTTGATGATATCGCTCAAAATGTACCAGTGCGGTACAGATGTGTTCATTTTTTTAATCATGAAGTACAGTCAAGAATGTAAGACATAAATCTCTGCCAGATTACTGAATTGAATCTCCATACTCATGCTCTATGAAGTTTGTATTTTGACTAAATACTAGTGATCTACTTTTGGGCGTCAGTGGTTCAGTGATACAATGCTTGTCAACCACGCACCTGTCCCAGGGTTCGATTCCCCACCAATGAGCTCTAAGCCTCACCTAGTTGGCTAGCCAGTAATAAGCCTTAAGGAATGGAAAGGTTGGGTATGTGGCTATCAATCCCACCCGGCTAAATAACACCCCTGCTACTGAAATTTAAAAAGCGTGAGGCTATACATTCCACCGGGAACACAAAGGAATGAATTATTTTTGAGCACACTTCCTATCTGCAATTATATTCCTGGACACCAAAATCCCACAATGTCTAGAATTTTAGAATTTTCACTAATCCCAATGTGGATTTCATCACCAATTTTCACCCAGTAGTCAGGACCTATTGACTGCAGGTTAATTCGTTTGAAAGAAGGTTAATTCAATGCAATAATACAATCAGCAGAATAAAGTTTACCTCCATAATTGTAACTGCGGCATGATATGCGAGTGGAATAGGTGCAAAAAATATTGTCCAAAGTGCAACAACAGCCGCCAAATCACCTTCTGGTGCGTGTACACATGTTCTAAGCATTGGCATGCATATTAGACCATTGAATACTGAAGATGCCGTAGATAATGTTCGTGATCCTGTACACCCTTGTTTTATCAGTATGCCTACTAGCCAACCAACTGCAAATCCACAAGTTATCAATGTTAATAAGGCTAAAATTAAGCTTTGTGTTACTTCATTGAAAGCATAATGATTAATATACACCCCCAGGGTAACCAGTAGTATACCAGATAATAACAGGAGTGGTCTGGTTACCCAGGTTAAGATTGCACGTGCCAGACCAGGTCGACATCCTCTCATTAAAGTGCCTAAACTCTGTGCTCCAGCAATAAGCAATAACCAGCCAAATGTTTTACCAATATTTATCGGACGATTGAACCAATACCAGCCTACTGTCATTGCCCAAATCGGCGTGATCACTGAAAGATAGAGATGGGGAAAATATTAAGGTTAATGTCCATATGATCGAAGGTATTTGTGATTAGGAATTCGGGTTTTATTCAGGTAGAAATTTTGAATGAAATTATAATCATCACAAGGATAGGTTTATAACTTGATATAAATAACATGTCCCATAAGACATATTCAAAAAATGTTACAAATAATACATTTTAGTTATTTGACGAAATTCTGCTTTGTAGGTAAAATGTTTACAAATTATTCTGACTACTTACAAGTAGTATAAAAGTAATACACGAAAGAAGTACGTGGTCATTTTGTGTAACACCGTGGTTCCATACTCATTTGTATTTGTATTATCTCATAGTGTAAGCATACATTATTATTATTTGTTAGATGTTGTTTTGAAAAGCAATACTGTGTGTCCATAATGTTGCCAAAACATACTTTTTGTAACTTATCACCAGTGCTGTTTAGTGAATTAGTAATCGGAAAGGTCATGGAGATGTTTCTAAAGGTCAGTGATTGATTTCATTGGGCAACAAAACACATGTAATAATAATATTGTAGGAAAAGTGTATAAATTGTGGAATTTAAAAACATTTAGTACCAAGTGGGCTGTCGAAAATACAGAGTCTTTTGATTATCTTGAGGAGCAGCAATCTTCGAATATTTGGCTTGCGATTCACTCATGTCACAAATGTAAGATGATCAGGCTACAGGATTGGAATGGACTACAACAACTCACTCCTAACTTAAACATAGGGAGTAAGTGAAGGGGTAGAGCGTGTTGACCACTTCACTTATGTGGGAAGTTGCAACAGCCAGCCCAACAGGTTGATCGCTGACGAAATCTCAGCACGGGTACAGAAGGCCCGTTTCACATATGCCAGTTTACGCCATCTCTGACTTAGTAGACTTGATATCTGGCTGAATGTTGACCAAAGGCCGTCTGTACTGCACGGCTACAGTTCGCTCCATTCTCCTATGGCTGCTAGAGATACGTGGCCATTAAAAGTGAACCGACGTGAAGAACTTAGAAGACCTGGATTTATGTTTGATGTCACACAAAATCGAAGCGAAAACCGACAAACTGGTCGATGAAGCAACCGGCGAAGACACGACTCCAAGTGAACACAGACAAGAAGGAAGTTATGAAAATAGTCAACCAATCAACAACAATAGCAGCAGCAACATTCAGCGCCAATCACCATCAACGGGAGGGATTCGAAAGAGGTCACTTCATTCACTTATCTAGGGAGCATTGTCTCAACTACAGGCAGTCGGAACGGACAAGGATGTCAAATCGAACGAGAATCAGGAAGGCGAGAAATACATTCATCAACCTGAAACCAATCTGGAAGGAAATCTTCGTCACTTGGCATCAACAACAAAATTCGGTCGGATTTTCAATACAAACGTCAAGTCATTCCTTCTATACGGATCGGAAACTTGACGGGCCACAAAGAATATTTCCAACAGCCTGTTGCAGACGCTTATCAACAACTGTCTTCGCTCTATACTGAAGATCAGCTGGTCGGAAAGAATCACCAACAAGAAACTGTGGGAACAAACAAAACAAAACAAGAACCAATCGGCCACCCAACAAATATGAAGCAGAAACTGGAGATGGGTTGGACACTCGCTAAGGAGGCCACTGGGTGACATCGTGCGTCAAGCCTTCAAGTGGAACCCGAAAGGGAAGCGGCGAGTTAGACGTCCAAGGATGACATGGAGGAGATCGTGAGAAGAGGAGCTGAAACAGTATGGACTAACATGGATGCAGGTGAAAAGTACAGCGGAAGACAGAAGCAAGTGGAGACGTGCAGTTGAAGCCCTATGTTCCATCAGGAACCCATGGGAACAATAAAAGAAAGTAGAAGATATGAAAAAGCTGGCTGTTTTTAATCATAGATAGATGTCTGCGTTCTATCTCCCGTGTTACTTGGTATAATAGGTTGAGCAACATCGAAGTTAGGCCTCAGAAAAATGCTAGGTAGGGAAAAGAAATTAGTAGATGATATTGTAAAATTACATCGATTGAGATGGTTGTGATATGTGTTCTGTATGCTTAGTCATCGCCTTCCTCGACGGGCAATGTTAGTTAACATAGAACCGATCAGATTTGTAAAAGAACCAGTGGTGGTCAAACGAAAACCTGGCTTCATCAGTCAATAAAATAAATCCACAACAGTTAGTTTAAGCCAGCCAGCTACGTAGGGAGGTGTTAACTTCCCGACTAGTTAGGGGCGTCGTGAAGGCAAAAACTAATGGCTGTAATCAGTTGGTGATATGCCTTAAAATTGTTCGCATTGGTGAAGATGCGTTCTCTCTCTGCGTGATCTATAAAACTATTCAAGCCCTTTTGTGTTTTCCACGTTACTTCTTCTTTTCTCCCTCATATTTCTGTCTATTATCGTTCTTTCTTTGATTATCTTTTCTTTCTCTTTTTTGAGTGAGGTACATGGAGGGAGTATGACAACTTGAATTGCTGCACTTTTGTACAAAGTGTTCTTTGTTGAAACCAGTCAGATGGAATAGCTCTCTGTAAGTAAGCAAAAATCTTGTTCATAAGACTAAGAGATTCAGAATATGTATACAGGGTGTATTTTTAAGTTTATAAATAAAATAAGTCGAGAGGGGTGTGAAGCCACGATAGTAAAATGCGATTGGACAAAGGGCTCTCCTATGAGTGCACTATTCACCGTTTTCTTTGCGTATAGTTAGAGCTTCAGTCGCATACTTGTTCAGTAACTTGGTATGTAATCCATCTTTTTTTAAAATTATTTTTCGTTCTTTTCGAACTCTCAACTTTAAAATAATAGTTCTATGCTCCTATGAACAGTATCCCTTTTTAAGGAATATTCATCATTTAACGAACGGTTTTAGACTACATAAGACTACTTAACCAAGTCAGTGACTACAGGTAGAGGAAAGGCTGTTTACTCCTCAAATTTGTATTTAGTAGTTTACCTTGTGGAGTATGAAGTGTAACCTCATTGGACAATTTGTTTAATACTTAGGGTCAACTACCAACCAATCACATGCATTCTAATATGGCTAAGAATGTATAAACAGGATGTATTTTTTTTCCTTAGTGAAGGTTCATCACTGAAGTCTTTTGTCTTCTCCTGTTGCAATATTGACTTTTGGTCAGCATTTTTCTGCGACATATCAGAATATTGTTTAACTGTACAACTTTGATGAGAAGTTATGACCCCGATTCTTAATTTCTTATGAATTCCCAAGTAATCCCATGAGAAGACGGAGGTGATAAAGATAACCAGCCAACCAGAAGCAGCAGCAACAACAACAACCACCACCACCAATCACTATCAATGGGAGGGATTTAACAGAGGTTACTTCCTTCACTTATCCATCAAGGAAAGGTGAAATACACACGCCCTCATCGACCTGAAACCAATTTGGAAATATTCTGCACTGAACATAAGGAACAAGATTCGAATTTTTCAATACCAATGTCGAGTGGATCCATCTATATATGGGTCAGAAACTTGGCTGGCATTTCCAATAGGCCACTGCAGACTAATTATCATCTGCTGTCCCCTTTTCGCTGGCTCCATATTGAACATCCAATGGCCAACCATCCAGAAAGAATAAGTAACAAGAAACTGTGGCTGGGAACAAACCAACAGGTGAGAGTCGATTGCTCAACAACAAATATGTAAGAGAAAATGCAGATGGACTGGTCGAGCATATATTGAATGACATCGCGTGCAGTGCAAGTCATCGCTTGGGTGGAATCACAGGGGTAAGCGACGAGTGAGTCGTCGGTGTGATGAGGGTGACATGGAGGAGGAGATGAGAGATTGTGGGTAATCGTGGTCCAAGCTGAAGAGGACGGCAAAAGATAGGACGAAGTGTAGGTGTATTGTTGATGCCCTATGCCCCTCTTGGAACTCAAGGGAATATTAATAATAATAATAACAATAACAACACAAATATTTTTTTTTGTTTTATAGACTAATCTAAGTGATGCGTCATATAGTATAGTATAGTATGGTAGTATAGTATAGTAGTATAGTATATAGTAGGCAGAAAACAGTTTTATTGTTGTCTGAAAGTTATGACACAGTCTAATATGACAAGGAGACAACATTCCCACAGTTTTGCGTGTGACGTTATTCACTTGTCTCGTTTCGATTATCCCACAATAAACTTAAGATAAATATTATTCTAACATCTTATATAAACTGAAATTTCTGTTTAAAACAAAAGTTACAAAGACTACCAGCCTTGTATTGGGCAATAATTAATCTATAATTCTTGATGCTTAAGTTTTACCGTGTGTGATTATGCAAGTTTCCGATGTCTTGTTTTTTTGAACTGTAAAGATCTATACAATTCATTTAAGTAGGAGGGAGGGGGGGGCGTTCCTTACATAGTAAAAGAACAATGTCTGGCACTTACAACCGGACATGCAGGTCTACCTAGGACAGCTGCGAAACACTGACTCCAAACTTATGCTGTACTTGAGCTCCTGAAGCTATATTACACTGCATTGTGGTTCAGGTATTAAGTCAAATGCTCGGAGACTGGTCCTTTGTGACAAGCACCTTCTTCAGTCTGGGCAACCTGGCAGTATTCCAGCACTTGCACATACCAAGAGACAATAATTTATTGGTGATTTATTTAAATTAATTTAGATTTCCCGTCAATTGATTAGTCCGAAGTGCTTGGTCCTTAGGTTGACATATCATCTGCTTGTGCAGATGCTTCGACGATGTCTGGTCATGTAACTTGAAGTCAACTGATGGGTGGATGGTGACGAGCAGTGGAATCCAGGACAACGAGCATTTTGTCTTATTTAGTACTCGTCAGACCCTGGATGTACCTGCATTCTCCAGTGAGAGTAATGGTGTTCCCATTGGGGCTCGAGTCCAGTGCTCCATTGACGAAGAAAGTTTCCATAAACAGGCTTCCTCATTCATTTAACGATCATTATATTTTCACAGATGACCGTGAGGGGTATGTGATGTAAACATAACAACCAATTAAGAGAATGTATGCAATTAGTAGTGTTCTCTGAGCCGGTTGGTTTAGTTGCAGAACTTTCGTCGTCCTTCTGGACAACATCTTCAGCGCAATTTTTAGCATAAAGTGGACTGATTTAAATTTTCCATGAGTGATGGAATTTTATCTCCCGGTAACCGTCGCTACATATCTGTTGATCATTTTCTATTGACTTGGTTTTTAAACTTTCTCGTCACATGGTTTACTATTTATAAGTTGGTATATTTGGTCTATGTATTAACATGTTTGTTAACGCATATTTTTTGACTGCCAGGCTTCTAGGAATTCCCTCACTGCACTTTTGGTGTTTCCTCTGTCTAAAATTTCAACATTATCCCAATCAAACTGATGTCTATAATTATCTATATGCATTGATATGAAACAGGAATATATATATCGTGTCTTTTCACGGCTGATTTGTGTTCTTGGATTCTTATTCGAATGGGACGCCACTTTGACCGCCTATGTAATGTCTGTTACAGTTCATACAGGCAATTTATTTTGTAAATGGTATTAATTTTATCTTCTTTTTCTCTTGGTTTTTTGGGTTTGTACAATATCGAATTAAGTGATTTGACTGGCTGACTTGTGTACTGTATCTATTTCAAACGTTTTCAATATTCTAGCTTAGATTAAAATTGATAGCTTTACCTATAATTATACCAAAAGTCTGGGTACATTACGTTGATGATACATTTGTAATAATTAAGAGAAATGATTTGGAATATACCCATAAATTAATAAACGACATATTTGAAGACATCAAATTCACCAGGAGAGAAGAAGAATTAGATGACAAAATCCCATTCTTCTTACAATGTCTTAATCAGGAGAACTAACACAGGAAATTTAGAAACACAAGTATACAGAAAATCAACGCACATAGATAAAATACTCAACTATACTAGCGATAATCCAATTACTCACTCACAAGCAAAACTGTGTGCAGACATTGTTTAAAAGAACTGCAACGCACTGTTACACTCCTTTGTTGAAGAGAATGGAGGAAAAATACCTACTAGAGCTGTCTTCAAAAAGAGGAATGGATATCCTCAAAATTTCATCACATAAAGTATAAAACTTGGGCACTGTGGTGGGGGTGTATAAGAAACCATTAGCAAAGACTACAAGAAAATTCATGCCGGCATATACAAAAATATCTCTGAAATGACAGCTGGAATATTGAAACCATTATTTCGGAGATATTTTCTATATATGGTAGGATGGATCTTTTTCGTGGACTTTAATGACGGTTTCTTGGTGCTGTTGTGATTCGATTTTAAAACACTTTTTGATGAAATTGTCTTCATGTTTGTTGATGAGACTATCAAAGATGAAATTCTTTTCTATTTACCTTTTTTGTTGATAATAAGATGTCAATGTTGTTAGAGTGATAATTAGATTTGATTGGAGCTCTGATATCAGAGTTAGAGAACTATTGGAAAACCTGCAGGCAGTACTGGACAACCGTTTCGTCCTAATTCGGGACTCTTCATCAATACGCACCAAACTAGAAGGAAACAGTCGTCCAGTACTCCAGTACTGGTTTTCCAATGGTTCTCTCACTGATGTCAGCTCATGATGAAATCCTCCAACCAATCACACAAAAATCCCTACAAAAAAACCAATACTTGAAAATTAGATATGAAGCGGAAGTTTGGATTAAAACAGCAATCACACCAGGAAGTGACTGCCTGTGTCAGACTTTGTATGCACAAGTCGCTGATATGTACCAGTAAGCGCAATCAGTCTTAAGGTTCTGAGTTCTTCTCTATATGCAAAACTTCCATATATTCGAAACCAAATTATTCCAACTAATTATTAGTAGTTATTGATCATGAGAGTGCGTAATTTCACACACACACACACATGCTCACCTAAATTGCATAGACTTGATACCAATGACAACGCTGCAGATAACTGTCTATCTCCATGACTTAGATAAGTCAATAAGTAGGCCAATCCACCAGCCGGTATAGTTGAACTCATAAATAAACCAAAGGCTTGATCTATGTCTAACGCGTAGACAATTCCAATACCTAAAGCAAGCTGTTAATAAAGGAAAAGAAAAGCAATATAATTAAAATACATTAGCTGGATATATATCAAAAGAATGGATACTAAACAAAGATTACTATTTTCGATAACTTCATCACCAGGCTCTACAGTTATATATACATTATAATGAATGTATGAATGAATTAGTGTTATGAACCACATTAATGCTGTTTAAATAACATCGAATCAACAATATTGATAGATTACAGTTCAACAGCATCAGCATAAAATAAGCTGAATGTCAGAAAAATTAGGAAAGATAATATTATAGATTCATGAATTTATAGTCTCTACTGAAGGCCGGCCAGGGCAGTAGTAGGATTGACTGGTTGGACTTGCTTCTTTTAAACACAGAGCACTGGTTGTTTGAGGCGAATTGCAATAGCCTCTGCTGTTTGGAGCATGCGGTGCTTCAATGATTTTGGCAATTTATTAGGCATCCGGTAGACCATGATAGAGAAGGATTCTTTCACGCTGGCTGGCTTTGTGGCCAGCTGGTTTGCGCCAGATGGTCCAATATGAAACTGTTATTGGTTTTAACTACACCTTTACTTAGCCATAGTGGGAGATGTTCTCGAGCACGAAAAATCAAGTTCGTATAGCAACGGCCAATATAACTGGCTTCACAAGCGCAGTTGAATTGGTAGATACAATTAGAAGTGGCCAGCTGGTCTAGGTACTTCATCTTTCAGTCGAGGTAGCACCATCGGTCGTGTAGAGAATAATACATGTAGTTCGCCAGCCTTAAAAGTCCTTTGAACTGATTTTCTTGATTTCTTCGTTATTATCTCACTGTGTATATTGCCCTTGAATTGAATGGGCTAAGTTTCAATAAAACGTGAATTTACCAATTTACTCCCTATACATTGCGTCGGTGATAGAATGCTTGTCACAGAAAGTCTGGATTCAATTTCCTGTTGACTCACTGCTAAGCCTAGTTCAGCTAGAAAAAATATGGAGGGTTAGGCATGAGATTAGGATTTCTGTCCCATGTAGAACAACACCGCTACTGAAACTGAAAATTAAATGCTTCAAAACCCTGTGTATACCACTCAGAACTCAAAGGAATGAAAGCAGAACTCTGTAGACTAGCATATATGAACTAAATATCGAATGTGTGATCTGATATATACCAAAGATAGTTTAGCTAGACCATTTGCTTATATTGGAAATGTTGAATAAGGGATCATTTGCTTTAAGGCGTAGTTCAGTCATAAAATGTTAAGAAAGAAACCAATTAAAATGATGATTAAGAGGCCATACCATCATCTTCATGTTTTGTCTTTTGAGCGATATTGAGATTAGGCCTGAGTTGAGTACTATGTAAGAAGGAGAAATCAATAGACGAGGCTGTGAAGCTACATCGACTGATAGAGATAGTTAGGACATGTGTTACTCATGCCTAGCCACAACTTTCCTCGACGAGCAGTGTTAGCTGATATAGGATCGGGTTGGAAAAGAGCCAGTGGTGGTCAAACGAAATCAGTCAATGAAGTCCACAACAGTTGGTTTACGCCAGCCATATAGGGAGGTGTAGACTTCCTGACTAGTTGGGTTCGTCGTGAAGGTAAAACTAATGGCTAGAGACAGTTGTGATATGTCTCAAAGTGATCGTTCTCAATCTGGCGCAGATGCATCCAATCCTTGTGACTTATAATTTCCAATAAAACTATATTGTTCTTCGATATTACTATTCTTTTTGCCTCATATCTCTGTCTACTGTATGTGTTTTGGATTTCTTTTTTTGACTTTCTTCTTCTCTGGCTTTGTGTGCTGAGTGAATTGTGGCGACTCGAACTGCTGCACATCGATGCAAGGTTCTACGTTGAAACCAGTCAGTCTATTGATAATTTTAATAGATTTTGCAATTTCCACCTCATGATCCGTATCAAAGATGTACCTGGTAATGGCACTATTGTAAGCGTCTGTTCCGTTGAGACGTGAACATCTCGGTACATGTTCAGAAAATCGGATGTGTGCCCTTCCTTCTGTTCTCCAAATGTAACTGCTCCCGCAGATACACGTAAATTTTTATACACAATTGGAATTAACTTAAGATGGGTATCTGTCGACTTTTGTCTGCACCAAAGAGCATGTTGCCCCGGTAGACGGGAACCAAGTTAACAAGCTGCAGGATACGCTCTGTCTAGTGACGTACTCAGTCTTCTGTTGACCATTGGTGGAATGTTTTCTCCTTTAAAATCGAGTTGAATGTAGATTGGTTTTTTTCCCACTATGATTTGTGTTTGATGTTTAGGATCCTTTTGAAGAACAGGAGGTTGCATCAAATGACGCCACGAACTTATTTGAAACGTTCATGTGGTTCACGCTTTCAGCAAAATAAAATGAATCTTTCATGGTGTACAAAGCTAGACTGGACACATACACACACGCTTAGGAGACCGTTAAGTGATATTATGTGCTAGGCCTTCGCCCGAGTGGAAAACGACGAATTAGGTCCAAGGGTAACATGGAGAGGAAATCGTGTGGACACAAAAAAAGAGAAAGCTTATGGGAATACAAGAGCCATCTAAAAAGACAGCAGGGAAGAGGATGACATGGAGATGTACTGCTTTAGCCCGATGTGTTTCACTCGAAATGCAAGGGAATAATAAACGAATAAATGCTAGAAATGACAACAAAGGACCTAAAGTCCAGTGTTTATCTGTTTAGCTATAAGACGTGAGATTACCTACTGCCTTCTATCATAAGATAGTTACAATCACGTAATCATGTAGAAAAGATTTTAGGATAGTCAATTATTAGAATTTAATTTGTGGATGGTGACTAGCAGTGGAATCCAGGATAACGCGCATTTCGTCCTATTTGGGACTGGGCATCTGGATGTACCTGCGTTTCCCAGTAAGTGATGATGTTCCCACTGAGGGTCGAACCCAATGCGCATAGTTTCAAACGCCAAAGCGTTATCCACTAGACAACTTGGACCACGAGAGCCACGTCTTGTTCAACGGGTGGGTCCCAAATAGGACGGCATGCGCATTATCCTGGGTTCCACTGCTAGTCACCATCCACAAATTAAAGTCTAATTAAATGCCCAGATATTGTCGAAGTATCTGCTCAAGAAGCCAACAGACATGTCAACGTGAGACCGAGGGCTTCTATCCAATCAACTGACGGGAAAATCTAGAAAAATTCAATTAAATAGTCAATTATTTACGTATAGTATTAGCAAAACCTCGCCTAGTTTAGTAGATGGCTTTGAAAAATCCACTCAGTCGCTCTACGGAACCTTGAAAGCACATGAAAAAAAATGTAATGATATTGTAGTTGTGAAAGTTACTCAATCACTCTATCATCTAAGAGTAATAAATACTAGCATTCATTTAAACTGTGTTTTCGTATAGTTGATAATTTTGACTTCCGTGCCGATTGATGATAATTATTATTGTTTCTACAATATGTTGATGTCAAGTAGTTAACTTTCCCATTGATGATTTCATCGACTGAATAGTTCTACTCTTCATGTTTGTATGTCTCTTTCTCTCTCTCTCTCTCTGTCCCTGTCTCTGAATGTGAACTTCACATGGTGAAGTGTTTTTTATGTTAGATAATTAACATTCCTAAATTAGCAGAAGTCACACTAGTTACAACATTACAAAGGATTTAGTCCAAAACATACACTTGACATTGTGTTTACGTGTTAATTTCTCTGAATGCTGTTGCGGAGTCGTTGTTTAAGCATATTGCACAAGATTTGAAGTAATAATAATAATAACAATAATAATACGGAATATGTATACATCAGGAATAGTAGTGAGATTGGGAATTTGACTAACTTACTTCGAGTATTTACTGGATTTCATCATAAGCTGACTTTGATTAGAGAACCATTGGAAAACCACTAGGGAGTACTGGACAGCTGTTTCGTCCTAGTTTGGGACTCTTCACAGTACGCATCCAGCGGGATTCGAACCCAGGACCTTCTGATTACAAGGCCAGCTGGCTGATATACCATTAAGCCACTGGGAGCCGATCCAATGGGCAGCCCATGAATTCTACCTTCTGCTGATTCGTGATGTAGTGCGACCATCAGATAACATCATCGCTGGAGAGAGTATTTATCCTTACACCTTCAACCTGCTGTACCCTACTGGTCACGACTTCCCAACAAGAACTCCAGGTAACTAACTAACTACCTGAATAGAGCCAGTTGCTAGTGTGGATCTCATTGATATTCAAGTTTTGCATTGTAGGGATTTGATTGATTGAATACGGGATTTCATCATGAGCTGACAAAATAACTGTCCAGTAATCTGTGCTTTTCCACTAGACCTCTAAATGATGTCAGTTGAACTGTGGCGTACAATTATAATCTCCTAATTTCAATGATTTGGCTACTAATCTACGTGTTTGTATTGTGTAAAACAACTGGCTATGTGTGTGTGTGTGTGCGCGTGTGTGTGACATAAAACAAGCGCCTACAATGAATGGAAACAGTTAACCTTGTTAATATAATGTTATCCTGTTGTTATAAATCAATGCAGAAGAAGAATGAATACTGAATACCTAGATACACTTGACTATTTATAATTATTCTTAAAAAGCAGGAGAATTATTTGAACTAGTTGTGCATATGCATAGGTATATGTATAGGTATATATGTATACCATTGTTTCATCCGGTTGTTGTCTTTTCATCCCCTTATTTTCAAAGTTCTTGTTCTCCCTCTTTTTCTAAAAACGAAACACGGTTTATTTCTTCCTATTTCCATCCCAAAAAGTAAAATAAGTTATCGAGTGTAAAGACAGAGAGAGAGAGAGAGAGTTAGAGATTCTAAACAGTTAGTAGTCGATTGCAATTCCTGATTAATAGAAAAGAATGTTTGACAATCATTCACTCTACCATCTTTGAAATTCCAAGCATTATTAATCTTAATTGTTTATAGTTATTGTTGTTCTAAATACCCTTAGGTTCCGAGTGGGGAACATAGGTCTTCAGCAGAATAATACTATCATTTTTATCCGGTTTTCTACGGGTAAAGTGATGGTCCCACGATTGCTTTTATACACGCCTTCATCTCTACCATATATCACTGGCAAACATTCAACTTGTCTGTCTGTCTGGATTCAACATAGAACTTGGCACCGAAGTGCACCAGTTCGAGTTGCCACGTTCCAAATAGCACACAGAGGTAGACAAGAAGATGAGTGAAGAGAATCAATAGAGTTTGACAAGTATAAGAGTGAAACAGAATGGGTAATGGTAGAAAGGAATATGAAAGATTACAGAGACTGAATACATCTGCGCTGGCCATTGACAACGATTTTGAGCCATGTCACCTATTGTCTCCAGCCATTGATTCCTAGAGTCCCGAGGGCCCCAACCCGGAAGTCTGCATCTCCCTACCTGACTGACTCAGTTTAACTGTCATGGATTGATGAGGCCATGTTTTTGTTTGGCCACCACTGGCTCTTTTCGAACCTGCACCTATATCAGCTAGTAATGCCCGTCGGGGGAGGCGGTGGTTAGGCATGCGCAGCACGTGACCTAGCCATCTTAGTCTATGTAACTTTATAACCTCGTCGATTGATTTTCCCTCTTTGCCCAACACTCTACGCCTAGCGTCAGCATTACTTACCTTATTAAACCGCCTAACGTGAGACAGAGATCGCAGACATCTATGATCGAAAGCAGTCAACCTTTTCATGTCTTCGACGCGTATTGGCCATGTTTCAGAGCCATAGAGAAGGACGGAGCGAACTGCTGAGCAGTACACACGTCCCTTGGTTGATAACCGGATGTCACGCCTACGCCAGAGATGGTGTAAGTCAGCGAAAGCAGCTCGAGCTTTTCGGATCCGTGCTGAGATTTCATCGCCAATCAGTCCGTTAGTGCTAAACATTCAACTTAGCGTTTCCCACTCGCGTTCCACTAGAGTTTACGTCTGGCGCTTGATATCCAGCCAACGGTCTCTTCACCGTGTGTCTGGTTCATCCCTATTTCCTTCTTGTTGGGTGATTCTTCACCAGAAGTGCTTGTCACTAATCTTTTCCAGCTGACCATCTCATCTTCAATATCCAGTGGAGATGACAGGTGTTTATGTGAAACTCTTCAGTTTGTTGGAAATAATTTTTTTTTCACAATACGCGCACTGATGCATAACATTAGTCTTGTTCCTTTATTCTGGATGCAGCAGAACACTTATTTATTTTTGTCCCATTATCATCCCACTTATTTTTTTTTCGAATTGTTTTCTACTATGGTAACTTGAACAAGTTTCATCTTTGCACTGAGTTTCATGTCGTTTAGTGAATCAGTTATTCGGTTGTTATTTGATGTGGTTAACCTGGACATTGAGAGTTGTGGATTGCAAGCGAGAATTTCGAGGGAATATCGTCTGTAAGTTGTAAAATATCCTATAAACCCGTGAAGCACACTTTCCTTCAAATCTGAAACTTATCAGACAAAAGTACTCTTGTTGTACATTGATTTGACGATATTAGATGGCTGGAAGCAATCGGCAGCAAGGCGTAACTGAAACTAGCTTGAAGGAACTCATCTCCCTTATGAGATTTGAACCCGCATCACTCAGTGTTGAAGTCAGTCAGAGAATTTACCACTGAGTTAGCTATTCGGGCTTACAATTGACCTCCTGTAGGATTGTGGTGGATACTTTGATTGGACACTAGCGCGATGTGTGTCTAGTCCTTTCTTTGATGTAGACTGAATTCTGTCAGTCAGGTACACCGTGATGTCGAGCTATCTAAAATGGTAGCCACATTGTAAAACTGACTGTCTGATAGAATTCAGTCTGCATCAATAAGGAAGGACTAGACACATCCCACTAGTTACTGACTAGTGTCCAATCAAATGTACTTACGTTTTCAGTCACTTTTGATATTCTAATAACCATTGTTGTATAAAGGATAAAATATTGTCTCTTATATTATTAAGCTATGACAATTAAGTATACTGGATTTCATCATGAGCTGACTTTGATTAGAAAACCATTGGAAAACCATCACCAGGGAGTACTGGACAGCCGTTTCGTCCTCTTTCGAACTCTTCACAGTACGCACCCACCGGGATTTGAACCCAGGACCTTCTGGTTGCAAGGCAAGCTAGCTCGTAGACCATTAGGCCATTAGGAGCCGATCTAATGGCCAGCCCGTGAATTCTAACTTCTCCCAATTCACGATATAGCTTGACCCCTAGCCAATGTCTTTGGCGAGTATTTGTCCTCACACCTGACCTGCTGCACCTTACTGGTCACGACTTCTCACTAGAACTCCAGGTAACTACCTAAGTGAATAGGGCTAGTCGCCAGTGAGTATCTCACCGATATTCAAGTGTTGGTTTGTAGGGATTTGATTGGTTACACGAATTCATCATGAGCTGACACTGGTTATGTTGTAAATGATCAGAAATACCATACTGTTTTAGACACACACATACACACACAGAGTTGATGAGAAAAATTAATCTAAACTTTTCTGATTAATTAATAATGACAATAGCTTTATTTTAAACAGTACACTTTTGTTACAAATATGGAATTTCCAACAGCATGTAATACAATACTGCATTTAATTTTCTCATTACATAGGTAATCATTAAAATAGGGCATTCACATTAATAATAATAATTTATATTAATATAATATTGTTCAAAAAGAGATGAATGTGAAATTAAATTAAATTAAAAATTAAATCAAATGAAAATATTAGCGACAATGTAACATTTACTTAAAATTCTTCAGTGTGTTGGCAATTTCCTGTTTTACACTTTTCTCATGACATTAAATGTGTGACCTACTAAATAAGGTAATGTTGAGTTTTTTTACTTCGTCGTTCGAGCATGCAGTCTTCTGTATGTAGTTGCTTTTAATTCTACCCTATGAGATGCTAGGAGACAGTTAGTTGTGTATAGAGAGGGGATGTTTTTAGAGTCTGACAGGATAATATTTGCTAATTTCTTGCAGGAATCCACTCTTAAAGCTCATCTAGTAAATAGTAGTATAAATAGCCAGTTTGAGAGAGACGAAAGAATTGAGCGTCAAACTAACAATCCTGACCAATGGACTACTTTCACCATAGAACTTTTTACAGATGTCCAGCAGTTCGAGTCGCCACACTCCCTCTATGTAGCACACAAAGCAAGAGAAGAGAGTAAGGAGAGATTCAAAAGTGAGATAATAAACAGAGATATAAGGCAAAATGAATACTAATGTGGAAGAACAATAGAATATTTTTGGATATTGTAAGTCAAAAAGAGTGAATGCATCTGCGCCAGTCATTGAGAACGATTTCGAAGCATATCACCGATTGTCTCCAGCCTTCATTGGTTCTCAGAATCCCGAGGACCCCAACTAGACGGCAGTCTACACCTCCCTACGCGGCTAGTTAAAACTAACTGTTAAAGATTTTCTGGACTGATTCCAACTTTTGGTTTGACCACCACTAGCTTTCTCTTTTCAAACCTTATTCATCCTATGCCAGCTAACATTTCCTGTCGAGGAATGCGATGGCTAGACATGCGTAATACACACGTGCTAAACATCTTAATCGATGGAACTTCATAAACTCCGTTGATGATGATTGACTTTCCCTGCTTACCGGGTTGACTGTCCATTGGATGACAGTCTAGGGGAGATGGCTAAACCCTGATTCCAAACCTCCAACGACTGGCGTATGAAGCTCACTGGAGCTCACCGGCAGACGTATGGACAAAGGGCTTGTTGGATGTCCTGGATGTCTGGCCCCATTCAAAAAGGCGTATGAACCAAACTCCGGTCACCGGCTGCCAATGGATAGTGGACTCCTTACTCCACTCCTACTGCCTTGTAGGTCACACTTGGCTGTGTAAAGGCTAGAGCTGCACTCTCAAACAAAAGGCCGAGCGATTCTGGGGACATCACTCGTACCAAATTCCCATGAAACTTCATGAACTCTCTTACAGATTGCCGCGCCTGGGCAGCGATGATTCGAGACGTTCATGAAGCCGGCTCATCCTCCCGTAGGAGATAGCCGAAGTAAAGTAAAGTAAGTTACCTAGCGCCCAACCGAAGAAGCCTAACCTCAATATTGCTCAACTTATTATGCCACCTAAGACAGGAGATATTATGCAGACCACTATGATCAAGAGACAGCTAGCCGCCAGTCTTTTCATGTCTTCCTTCCACTTTCAATAGTCATGTATCTCTCACAGCGAACTGCATAGCAATACACACTTCCTTTGACCGGTAGCCATCCAGATATCACCTCTACTAAGCGTATGCCAAAAAGCTCTAACATACTCATGCTGAGATTTCGTCAGCAATCAATCGACAACAATCCTACTCCATAAAGACTATAAAGTTACATAGATTGAGATGGCTAGGTCACGTGCTGCACATGCCTAACCATCGCCTCCCCCGACGGGCATTACTAACTGATATAGGTGCAGGTTCGAAAAGAGTAAGTTGTGGCCAAACAAAAGCATGGCCTCATCAATCCATGAAATCCTTGACAGTTAAACTGAGTCAGTCAGGTAGGGAGATGCAGACTTCCGGGTTGGGGCCCTCGGGACTCTGGGAATCAATGGCTGGAGACAATAGGTGACATGGCTAAAAATCGTTGTCAATGGCCAGCGGAGATGTATTCAGTCTCTGTAATCTTTCATATTCCTTTCTACCATTACCCATTCTGTTTCACTCTTATACTTGTCAAACTCTACTGATTCTCTTCACTCATCTTCTTCTTATCTACCTCTGTGTGCTATTTGGAACGTGGCAACTCGAACTGCTGCTCATCGGTGCCAAGTTCTATGTTGAATCCAGACGGACAAACAAACAGACCATAAAATCTTCAAAAGCTTGAAGTCCTATGTTCCATTCAAAAGAAATTCCGTTCTTGTTTAGTTTTCTCCCGTATATACTCCTCTTTTCCTTTGCTACAACGGTATTAATAACTTGAATTCATCGACTTCTGTCGGGGGTGGGGAGGTGATTTTACCATCATTTATCTTGTTGACTGTTAGACAGAAAAAAACAACAGTAAATGTATAAAAATCCTCTTATTGCTTGCATACATACATATATATTGTTGCGTTCTTTTCACTGTTCCACCGGCTTCTCCAGTTTGCATAGTGTTTGCAATCTTATGCGTTTCATTATTTTTCCCTGTAGGCTGTTTTTCTAGGATGTTTTTTTCTCTTCTTAATAATAATAGATTAATTAATTGCATAGATTCTTTTCTGCTTGCCATCTGCACCGATCGATCGATTAATTGAAACTAAGATACATTTGTGTGTGTGTTAGTGTGTGTGTGTATGTATATTTACATGAAGAACATGACTCTACCTTACTGGAATTTCGACAAATAAGTGGAATTGAATTATTCGTTGTAGTCGCTTGCATCAAATGAATGGAATTTCGGACAGGGTTATTGAATAATCTCAATGTACGATAATAGTCTTTTCAGTATAATATAAAATAATGTGCCATTATTCTAAATTCTTCTTTTGATGGACAGAACAACTTTAATATTTAAGACAGTTGAAGTATTTTTTTCTTTTTTATTCTTTAAACTTATCACTCTTACTGAAGAAGATTTGTAGCTCAGGTGGATGATTTTGATTTAATTACGAAGCTTTTGTCGTCCCCTATCTAGACAACATATTCAGTGCATATTTTTAGTATAAAATGAACTTATTTAAATTCTTCATGAACGATGTTATTTTATCTACCGACGATCGCTGTTGTGATTGGTTGTTAATTTACATTTGTATTGATTACTTTTTATTGACCTTGAATATGGACTTTCTCGTCATGTGACTTATTCTTTATTGGTTGGTAAATTTGGATCTATAGCAGTGGTGGTCACATTACAACCTGACTGATAGAATTCAGTCTACACCAATCAGAGGACTAGATGCATCCCACTAGTTACACAAGTGTCCAATCAAAATACCCATTACAGTCGTACAGGAGGTCAATCGGAAGCCTGAATAGCTCAGTGGTAACATCTGTGACAGACTTCAGCACTGGGTGACGTGGGTTCGAATCTCAGAAGAGACATGAGTTCCTTGAAGTCAGCTGCAGATATGCCTTGCTGAGTGGTGAGTGCCAACTAGCACGAAACCTAGGTCAAGCAAGGCATCCTGTGGGCGATTGCCTCTAACCATCTATAGCAGTGTGTTTGTTAATTAATCGCTGATTCTTTTGATAACTATACTTGGTGTTCATAACTGTTTACATATGCACCGATTCTAAAGAGTACATATCGTGTCTTTTTACTGCTAATTTATATGCTCTAATTCTGGTTCTAATGGGACGCCCACTGTGACCAACGTAGTGTTAATCTCCCCGGCCAATAACTGCTGCCTTGTCGTGGTGATCGGGCTTGAATACCGTAATGACCCAACATGCTAAACTGACTGAGACTCTGTCCCTGCAGGTCCTACTATGTCAGAAGGGTTGTTTGGATAGCTGTTAAACTAAAAGCAGTTACCATGGGGTACATGGGCTCCAGTATCCAATCGGATCAAATGGCGTATGAACCCATATGGGTCACCGGAAATCATGGGAATGCAGCTCCTGACGCTGCTCCGCTGCCTTGCGGATCAGACTTCAAGTCAAAGGCTCGGGGGTGGGGCGGTCCCTTAATAAAACCACCTGCTTCGGGCGCCCGGGCAGTATCTCAGCCCTCACACAATGAATTGAATGAAGTAACAAACAATCAATGAAACTTATCGCGTGCTATTACACGTATTGCAGTTTCCTTCTTTCTTCCCTTCCGATGATAGTTAACGAATACTGTTTGAACTTGTTAAGCATGACTGTTTTCCTTCCAGATGAAGTTCTTTATCCGTTCTCTACTTATATATATATATATATTTTTCTCTTTCTTTTTTTTCTTTTGATCTATGTTGTTTTATTATTATTTTGTGGCACATCCTTCTTGGTGCCATATTGTACCAAGTTTTTATGCGTTTAAATAAATAATATAATAAATAGTGTTAATCTCAGTTGATGCGATTTATTTTGTAAATGGTACTAATTTTATCTTCTTTTCCTGTTGGATCCTTTAGTCTACACAATACCAATACTGAATGAAGTGATTGTTCGACCGTGTGTGCTATATCTATTTCAAACGGTTTCACTATTCTAGCTGTTATTTCAGAGATATTTTTTTATGTTGGTGTTATGACTGGAGTTTAAACATAATTTTGATGAAATTGTGAGGATATACATTCTTTTTGAAGGCAGTTAATAGATATATCTCTTTATTCTCTTCAACTCTAGAGTGCTGCAGTGTGCTTGAACCCTTTTTTAAACAAATTAATTGGTGGATGGTGACTAGCAGTGGAATCCACTCAGGATGCGCATTTCGTCCCATTCGTGATTCGTCGTCTGAATGTACATGCATCTCCAGTGAGTGATGATGTTCCCACTGAGGCTTGAACACAGTGTTCACTTTCTCAAATCCCAAAGCTTTATCCACTAGACCACTTGGGCCACGAAAGCCAGTCGCCTGTTGTGCAACGCGTCATATTAATTATTTAATTCAATTTTAGTTTTTCTTGTCGATTGATTCGACCTGTCGCGCTTGGTCTCAGATTGACATGTCGGTTTCTTGTGCACTTGCTGTGACGATGAAAAGTCCAAAACTAGGATGAAACAATTGTTCAGTACTCTCAGGTTTTCCAATGGTTCTCTAACTGATGTCATCTCCTGATGATGAAATCCTGTAACCAGTAAATCAAATACCTACAAACCAATACTTATACTTGTGTTTCTAAATTTCCTTGCTATTTCTTTTGATTAAGACATCTAAGAATGGAGCTTTTTTTGTCTTATTCCTTTTCGCCTGTGAATTTAACGTCTTCAAATATGTTTTTTTTCATTAATTTGTGGATATATCCCAAATCACATTTTTCTTAACTATTACAAATGTATCATCAACATAATGTCCATTTTATACTAAAACGTGCACTGAAGATGTTGTCTAGAATGGGGACAACGAAAGCTTAGCAGTTAAATTAACCACCTCCTCAGAGAACAGAGTGAATTCAATCTCATCCATCTGAGCTACAAATTTTTTTCATTTTGCTTACTTTCATGAACAACATTTATGGTATCAGGATTTCATCATGAGCTGACATTGGTTAAAGAACCATTGGAAAACCATCACCAGGAGTACTGGATAGCTGTTTCGTCCTAGTGTGGGACTCTTCATCAGTACGCATCCACCGCCAGGGTTTGAATCCAGGACCTTCTGGTTGCAAGGCAAGCTAGCTCGTAGACCATTAGGCCACTGGGATCCAATCTAATGGCCAGCCCGTGAATTCTAACTTCTTCCAATTCATGACATAGCGTGACCCCTAGCCAATGTCTTTGGCGAGTATTTGTCCTCACACCTGACCTGCTGCACCTTACTGGTCACGACTTCTCACTAGAACCCAGGTAACTACTTAACTAAATAGGGCTAGTCGCTAGCGAGTATCTCATCGATATTCAAGCGCTGGTATCAAGGAGATCACATATTGTGGTGATCTGAATAATTCGCCCCTTGAACTGTACATTTTAGGTGACCAGCTAGTTTTCAAATTGTGAATTTCATTTCACATGTTCACAAGTTAATCCGTCGTTGTGCTACTTAATAGTCTACAAAGAAACAGAGAAGATTCACAGCTTAGGTTGGTTGATTTAATTGGAAAGCTTTCATCATCCTTCTAGTCTTATATCTTCAGCGATCGGTTTAATATGCGATAAAGTTGTTTGATTTTCCACGAATGATGATATAATTGTATCTCCTGACAATCGCTGCTGTGATTGGTTAATTAATTTACCTCTTTATCGATTATTTTTTATTGACTTTCTGCTGTTATGTGATTTACTTCTTTTTTTTAGTTAGCTGATAAATTTGGATCTGTGGCAATGTGTTTGTTAATCAATTAATCCCTGATTCATCTGAGTACCAGACTTCCAATGTTAGACATGTTTGACTAAATTAGTCTGTTTCTGCCCAGTATTCAGGCGGTAGAGGCATAGAACCAGCTGTAGCTAGTTAGCCACTTTCATACCTGATGCGTTAGTGAAATTATACAAATTTTTAGCTCATTTAAATGTTCCTGTTATTGTATTCTTTTAATCTGGATGGCTTAACTTAAATGAAGCCATCAAGAAGGTAGCTTCACTAATTTTTTGTCGGTTATCGAATATATAAAAGAAAAGATGTTCAGCGAAGAGTTACCCTTTTTCGGCGATATCATTCTTAAGCTGTACAATCGCATTTATATGTATAGTTAATTATCCTAGCAACAAAATAAGTATTTCCAAAGTTATGTCATCAGTATTCTGAAACACCTGATTGAATCGGAGCACTAAGCAAACCCACAGAGTAACTTCAAGGTCGTCTACAGAATACGTGGGAATCTTATTGAGAGAGCATGAACCAAACTTTTTCAAACAGCAGAAGCAATGACAATCCACATATTAAAACCTCAACTCTGTATACAAAAGAAGAAGTTTGTTCAGTGACTAAATCTAAAGTGGACCTGACCTATCTTAACTCCAAATACGTAATTTTTGTTTAAAGGATTTCATCATGAGCTGTAACCAATCAAATCCCTACAAACCAACACTTGAATATCGGTGAGATACTCACTGGCGACTAGCCCTATTCAGGTAGGTAGTTACCTGGAGTTCTAGTGAGAAGTTGTGACCAGTAGGGTGCAGCAGATCGGGGTGTGAGGACAAATACTCGCCAAAGACATCGGCTAGTGGTCGCGCTATGTCGTGGATTGACAGAAGTAAGAATTCATGGGCTGTCCATTGGATCGGCTCCTAGTGGCTTAATGGTCTACGAGCTAGCTCGCCTTGTAACGAGAAGGTCTTGGGTTCGGACCCATGTGGGGGTTGTGTACTGCTGAAGAATCCCACACTAGAACGAAACAGCTATCCAGTACTCTCAGGTTTTCCAATGGTTCTCTAACTGATGTCAACTCATAATGAAATCCTGTAATCAATCAGTCAAATCCCTACAAACCGACACTTAAATTTTTGTTTGTTTGTCTTTTAATTGTGTAATATTTTTCCTCCACCACTTATTAAATCTCTAGTCCTTATTAACCCACTTATTAACATGACTTTTTTACAATTCTAATGACAAATCTTTGGAAATATTTATTTTGTTGCTAAGACAATTAACTAATGTGTATGTGCGATTGTACAGCATGCGATAGATATTTGTCCGAAAAGAGTAACTCTTCTCTGAAACTTTTTTTTATGCTTTTATATGAATCAAAGGTTATCGAGAATAAACATGCGTTAGTGTAGCGACAGTAGGACTGCTTTTCAACCACACTTATATGGTGTGGTGCATGGGTTCGACACCCAGCTGATGCATTCTCATACTCTGCCTAATTTACTCGCCAGCAGTAAACTTGGAGGAAAAGAAGCAGAAATGTAGTACACTAGTCCAAAAACCTCATCCTGTGAAAAAAAAATACCACCGCTACCCGAACTTCAAATCCTAAAGCCCTGTGTTCCACTGAGAACGCTAAAGGAATCAGGAAACAAAGTATTGTATGATGTGTTATGTGTGGTTTTCTGTGTGAACAGAATTTTCGCACCTCACTACCACTGTTACTGACTGACTTGACCAACGCTCAGTTTCTAGTCATTTATGTTACGTCATTCAACTTATCTGCTCAATTTTAGTTCTTCTTAGTCTCTATCTATAGTTACCTCCGTTGCTATCCTGACCTAAGTTGAAACATTTAGTTAATTATATTACGTCATTTAACTCACTGTCTGTCTGTCTGTTTTCGACATAGAACTTTACACAAATGTGCGGAAGTTCAAGTCGCCACACTCCACTCCATGTAGCACACAAAGCAAGAGAAGAAAGTACAAGAAAAGCATAATAGAGACAGTAAGCAGAGGTGTGAGACAAAGAAAGAGTAATAACGAAGAACAAAACAGTTTCATTGGAAACCATAAGTCACAAAGAGTGGATGCATCTGCACTAGCCATTGAGAACGATCACTTTAAGCCATATCACCAATAATTTCCAGCCGTCATTGGTTTTTACCATCCCGAGGACCCCAATCAGGAAGTCTGCACCTTCATACGTGGCTTAGGCTAACTGTTGTAGATTTCATTGACTGGTGAAGCCATGTTTTGGTTTGATCGCTACTAGTTCTTTACCAGCCTGACCCTATGTCAGCTAATATTGCCCGTCGAGGAAGGCGATGACTAGGCACACGTAACATATGTCCTAACCATCTCAGTCTTTGTAGCTTCACGACTTCGTCGATTGATTTCCCCTGTTTACCTAAAACTCTACGCCTAACCTCAATGTTGCTCACCTTATTATGCCACTTTATACGGGAAATAAAGCGCAGGCACCTATGATCAAAGACAGCTAGTCAGGCTTTTCATGTCTTCCACTGTCGATGGCTAGGTTTCACAGCCAGCCATAAAGGAGGACGGAGCGGACTGATGAGCAGTACACCCGCCCTTTGGTCGATAGTCGAACATCTCGTCTACGCCAGAGTCGGCGTAAACTGGCAGATGCAAAACGAGCCCCCTGTATTCGTGCTGAGATTTCGTCAGAGATCAACCCGTTGACGTTGGCTGATGATACTTCCCAAATAAGTGAACAATCGCCCTCACAATCTGAAACGCACGCGAAACCTCTCTATTACTCACTCATCTTTGTCTTCATCTTCATCTCTATCATTTAACTCACAAATTCAACCCTACTTTAGTTGGTGTCTAAATAACCTTATTTTTATATTAGATCATTGTTGTATTATCTAATTAATTATCTAAACTTGACAAACCTCATGTACACACACACACACACAAATAATTGTATATAAATGTGATTGTACAGCTGTGTGAATGAATTCGCCACTGAAAACAGTCTCTTCGCTGAACGTCTTCTCTTTTTCATATGAACAGAATTATAATCAATCACCAAAATTATGTTATTTGTAGACCAATAACTTCGTTTGTTTCTAAAAAGGGAAGCTTGTCTAAGGTGTAGTTGGTCTAAAACATTCAAGGATTCGATATACTCAAGAGATACAGATTACAGGCCTGGTTATTTGTGTTGTGTTTGCTTTAGGATTATGTAAATCACTTTCACCAATTTTTTTAGAACAATTAGTCCTTTGTAAAAAAAGTAATATTTGTAAAATCTCAGCGATATTGAAATGAGTAATTCCAACGTTTCGTTCGGAAATCTGGTCTTGAGATTTTACAAATATAATTTTTTTACAAATGTCTACTCCTCACTCGGCGCCCAAATATTATAGAACTATTCTGTTAAATCTTGACTACAGTTCATTTGATTTACAATTAGTCCCTTTTATAAATTTTGATAGCGTTATTAGTAGATGGAGATTATCTGAAAAATGTGATGTGAGACAAAGGTTGAATTCGATCATCCGTAGAACCTACTATGCAACCCAGCTTGTAATTGTGGAAAAAGCTAAAAATATGCTTCACTGTAAACCTCAAAAGTGCACAATTGATTATATCACATCCCACACAATTTACCAATTTTCGTGTGTGTGTGTGTGTGTGGCCATACATACATTTTTTTCCTTCACGTTGCCCAGTGGAACATAGGGCTTCAAGCTAGTGGCTTGAAGTTTCTTTAGCATTGTATATTTTATAGGATTGGGTTGCTAGCCTCATGCCCAAACTTTCCTCTTTACCAGCATTATTTCTGGCTCAGCGAGGTAAAGGAGTGCGTCGGCTGGGAATCGAACCCAAGGCCATGTGCCCGGTCGGCGAGCGTCCTAATCGCTATACCACCGACGCGGACATACATACATAGGGAGGAGTAATCGCGCTTTGCACGTGAGGGTGGGAGAGCATATCCCAAAATGGTTGGAAAAACAGATGAATTGTGACAAGCCAATAGATGCAGGTGTCAGACTACCAACTCTGTCTATAGCTAAACATCTAATCGGGACGAACCATAAGATTGATGTTAACTCAGCCTTTAAGGTCATCTATAAAAACTGTCAAGGACGTTTACTGAAATACGCTGAGGCTCTAGCTATTCATAAACTCTGTGTATTCAAAAACAGTTTGTTATTACTCTTAACCTACCTTGGTAATCCTTATTTGATTGGATTACCAAACGTTTGTGTTAATATTTTCCTAATTCTTTTTTTGTCACTGTTTAATTTAACTTTTCCATATATATTGACTTGACAAGTAAGTGTGTTATCAGACTGTTCGAAATGTATAGCGCCAATTATTATCTACTGCTGCTGAGTGGTTAATTGTAGTTTTCCCCGTCGCCAGTAATGTTATATGTACTCGTCGAGTAGCTAAAAGTCCTGACGCAGAAAGAGGGAAATCAGAAGACCACCAGGTTTACGATGATACTTGTATTTTCCAGACAACGAAAATAAGTGTCACATAAGAGTGTGAGTGAAATGGTACGTAGTGTACGAAACAAGTATGAACAAGTATACAGTACAAAAGTATATATGAAAATGACTAATACACATGAACCAATAAATAGACAGTCTTACCATGATTGGTAGTAATGTCATGTGATAACAAGGTCATACATGTTTATTTAGTTAGTGGACAGACAAAAGCATATTGTCAGTTATAATGAAATATGGATCCATATATACATAGCAAAATAGACTATCAAAACAAAACACACATCATGTGGATACATATCACCAATACATCACATTTTTTAGATAATCTCTGTCTTCCAATAACGGTATCAAAATTTTTTAAAGATTTATTTCCAGTTTATTCTAGAAAAAATAGCTGAAGATTTGACTTTCACTCACATGTCCACGTGACTCTTCGTTATATATTGTCTAATTCGTAAAAGTATTTTTTTACTTCGAGTATTATTCAACTTTTTGGGATTGTAGTGTTCTGCATTGAATTATTAGGGATTTACCACAAGCTGATATCAGTTAAAGAAGCATTGGAAAACTAACTTGGAGTACTGGACATCGGTTTCGTCCTAGTTTGGGACTCTTCGTCAGTATTCACCCACCTCGTTTTGAACTCAAAACCTTCTGGTTACAAGGTGAACTCGTAAGCTGTTGAAACACTGATGCTCGGCCTAACAGTTGATGAATTTCAACTTGTGTCAGTTTGTGATATATATTTAACGGAACTGCCAGCCAACCAGTGTTCCAGGTGAGTACCTGTCCTCTCGACTGACTTGATAGACAGATCCTTCTCACTTACTTCCTGTGTATAGAAGCAGTCGCTAGTGAACATTAAGTTAATAATAAAGTGTCGGTTTGTTGAGGTGTAACTGGACACATCTTGGAAAAGCTGCTTGAGTTTCTCATAAGGGTTGTAAAGAAGGTAAATGTGTTTGTTATGGGTCAATTATTCTTAGCTTAGTTATGCATATTTTAGCTGGAAATTTTTTATCAGTTGTTATGATCAGGGTTCCAAGTGGTACTGAATTCTCTAAGTGGACTGAACTAACAGTATACAATTCAACACTCAGAGAATGCAACACACATGGCTTCATACTTGAGGTTTGAAGTTTCATTTGTAGTGATACTTTTTTCTCTCTTTCTACGGAGTTGCTAGCCTCAATTTCAACCTTCTGCTTTTCCTAGACTTAATACCCGTTGGCTGAGGTTTAGTAGGGTATCTTCTGAGAATCAAACCTGGCCCATGTACATAGCCATAAAACTATCCACAATAATATTTAAGTGGGATAGATGAAAGTTAGGCTTAAAGTGTTTCGTGGCATTTCTACTCTACTGTGTTGTAGACCATTAGGCATTTGTGCATACTTTATTCCTAGTCAGATCCTAAAATATATGATCAAGTGTTTGATGAAAGCAATTTGTTCTCTAGATTTATATACTTCTGTTAGTAAGTTCAGGAGTGCCATAAAAGCACTAAAACGTTTGATAATTTAAGCGGGTTATTAAATGAGAAGTGATGTTATATATGCGCACTATCTTTTAGTGTGATCATTCGAGTGGGATGTTTACTTAATATATTAGTGTATTCACTATTAGATTTTTGAAATCATTTGAAATCCTAAATCAGAAAGACAAATCGCTTAGAACTTGTGATGTAGTGGTTAGCGCGTCGGTGGCACAGCGGTTAGGACACTCGCCGACCATGCACATGGTCCGGGGTTCGATCCTCCTCCGACGCACACCTGATATCAATTGGTTGGCCTGCAAAATCGGGCTACCGATATCACATGCTGAAAATTCCATACTTGTACCGAAAATACAGTGTGAAATGGAGCTATAAAAAAGTACTGCGAATCCAATGACCCGAATTTTTGTTGCAGTTTAAGGCCTTCAGTGAAGCACTACATTGGTGATTCAATGATAGGTTGTTTGCCAACCATCCACATGGTCTAGAGTTTTGTTCCCAGCTAACGTACTCTTTTTAGAAAATTTAGAAAGAGGGAAGTTTAATCGTATGGCTCAAACAACACCGCTTCTACTGACACTTCTTCAAAGCCTGTTCCACTTAGAACGCCGCATGGTAAAGGATGGTAAGCAAGAACAATGTAGGACCTCTATAATCACCTGCAAATCAAAATACTAGTAATAACTCCATTATGGATAAGATTTCATTTTGATAAATCACACACTGTTGTACAGTGATATTACTTGATGACGTTTAGAGCGAAAACTATTGCCACTCATAATTATATCAAGTTACTACTGACACAACTTTTTTAGTGTGTGGATTGATTAGATGTTTGAATAAAAATTCGATGTAGGATAATGTACATTCAGAAATAATAATACGAGTGTTATTGAACAATTACAATCACATGGGAAATAAGACGAGTGTTTTTATAGTCATAATAGGTTACGTGTTAGAATGTTGTGATGTGCTTGAATTGAAATAGAATTTTAAGATTATTTATTATCCTCCTCTGATTTGACCGGCGGTAATAATATCTTGCATATTTCTGGAATGTGCATTGAATCATTTCTGTTGCGTGTGTTGGGTGTAGATGAACATGGATTCAGTAATCAATCTCTCTCTCTCTCTCTCCATCTACATGGATTACTTCTTAGAATTCTAACCTTCTCCCACCCTATTGTGTGGTTGTGTGCTAATGCATGCAGTGCAATTGTTGAATATTTTTCTAAATTACTCATCTGTCTACGCGGGGTCAACCATTCTTACCTTAGCTAAATTCTTATGTTCCGACAATCTGACTACCCCGCCCGATCTACTAGTTGGACGTATATAGTTGACCTCACAGTCATTGCAAGTTATTTTGTAAATTATATTGTTTTGTCTAATTGGGTCAACCGTTAGGCTCCTTTAACCTACAGACCTTGTCCTGCCTGAGTGAGTGAGTTTGTAGGTTTGAATGCCACACATATAATATGTATAAATGAAAGAAAAAACGTTGTGTGAGTAGTGCCTTGATATGATTTATGAGTGGCAATAGTTTTTTATGCTTGAAACGTGGTCACATCAGTTAATATTACTGTACAACACTACACTGTGTGACAATTTATCAAAATAAAAATCTTATCCATAATGGAGTTATAATCTACCAGCACAGTGCCCAAGTTTTATATACTTATATCAATGAAGCTAGTTGAGTTCTATGAAACACAAAAAGACCAAAACGAACGATTAGATGAAGTGTATTAAATATGCATTAAAGAGTTTACTTACCAATGGAATAATAAGTGATTGACACAATATCCCACATAATATAGATTTTGGTTCATGCAACTGTTCCCTTACTAAGATTGGATCATCACAACAACCGACCGATAGAGAAAGCATAAAAGCTATTACAGCTGAACTCCAATCTGAAGCTAGATAGAATTTTTGTGGTCTTAATAAAATTGTTAACCATAGATAGGCTTTCCATGTACCATTCAACGCATTATTATTATTATGATTGTCATCATATTGTAGATCAGAAGCAGAAGATGAAGGTACAAAGATCCCTGCCTCAGTAATTTCTATTTGTTTTGAATCTAATGGATTATTGACCAGTTTATTGGCTAATTGATATTGAGTTTGTTGTTGCAATTGTTTTTGATGTTGTTTCATATATCCTGGACTTGTCACTATTGTTGTTGTCGTCGTCATTGTTGTAGTTTTCGACGTCGTCGTCGTAGTAGTAGTACTACTACTCTGTTGATCATAATTATAATGCTGATCGTCTAATATTCCAAATGAATCAGACATTTTTGTTAACATGTCCACCTGTTTTCTTGATGTACTATTCATCCATATTAATGTGGTTGTTATCCGACTATGACCTAAATTCTCTGCGTGTACATAAAATCCATTCGGTGCATTACATTTCACTTCGATATATAATGTAGTACAAATAGAATTATAATTATTATAATAATAAAAGAAGAATAACTATTATAATTACTACCTTCATTAAACATAGTAGTTGTATTATCACAATGGTGTAAATGTCGATTAGAATGAGTCTTTTTCGATAGTGATAAAGCAATCACATGATCATTTGATGATGTAATCTTATACAGTAGAGTTGTCATACTTGTCTCTGTATTATTATTATTATTACTATTATGCTCTAAGGATTGATGAGTTGTAGGATGAGTAGTGCTAGTTGTTGATGCTGATGATGACGATGATTGTATTAACTGTGTGTTCGTGATACGTTTCCATAAATCTGAATATATACAACAACATGTACAAGTTAATTCAATCCATTGATATGTGCCTACACTTAGCACTGGTGATTGTGGCGTATGCGGGAACTGTGTATCCTCTTTATGCTGAATATCTGGTTTCATGCTCAATTGAATACTATACTCCACTGTACAATTTAACCGGTTAAATAAATTTGAATAACTTTTAGGCAATGAGGTAGATGATGAGTTTCTCTCATCAGCATTCAGTACTACTGAGTAGAGCAACATAATATAAGGACAATAAGTCAAGATAACCTTTAATGAGCATATGTTAGTTGCTAGGATCACTGTCATCGTTTTTAGCATTATTTTTACGTCTTGAATATATTTGAACAAGGTGTATGCATGTAGGTGTGCAGGTTTAGGGAGCAGCAAAGTATTAATCGATTATTATTATTATTCCAATGACACACTCCTAGCTTTATCCTTCCAGTTCATTCCTATTTGGCGCAAGCTTATTTGTACTGATTAGTGGTAAAGGCTATTTGTCTCTTCATGATGTTAGTGTTTTTTGTTGTTGTCGTCGTTGTTGTTGTTAAGGCTCTCTCCTCTATATTATTTGAGTTCATGGCAAATTGAGTTGTTTTTTTACATTTTTCTTCTTTTTGTGCATAGAGAACACGTCTCAACGACTTACTTACTCATGTGTAGAAGTTGTACATGGGTATGTATGTATGTTGTGCTTGTGTGTGCGTGTGCCTGTGTCCCCCCTGTGTTTTATACGCCTTATAAATAAATATGCTGTAATGATACTTTGATAATATGATGAATAGATTTCATTTCTGAATAAATTTCTTTCTATTGTCTTTGGTTTTCAGTTGTATTTATTTGCTGTTTTCTTATTTTATCAATTTTCCTCACATTTCATGACTGTTTCATAAAAGGCAACTAGCTTACTGTTTCAAATACAACATGAGGTCATTTATTAATATATTAGTGATAATAATAAGAATAATAATACTAACGTTGTTTGTTGTTTTCGTCCACATCTGTGCATGTGTGTCTCTCTCTCCTCCTGGGCGTGTGTGTGTGTGTGTGTTTTGTGATATAATTAGATGAGATCAAATAATCTAATTTGTGTGTAGCTAAATGCTGCTAATGTTAGGGAGTGTGTGTGTGTGTTATGCAATACACCATTAGACTTCCTTTGTGAAAAAATAATAATATACTAACGTATGCTTGATTTTCTCCTGTTTTGCAAAACAACCAGCCAATCACTGATTCTATATTCTTTTCTTTATTTTTGTCCATTTTCCATATGGCCTTAAAAAGTGAGGGGGTGGATGGGGGTATGGATGCATAACTACTGGACAATTTTAGGAAAAGAGATACCTTGCCTATCACCACGTCATTTCATTATCCTGGAATACAGACACAATTATATATATATAGATATACAGACGGGTACACATTGCATCATGATTTTGTTTCACTGAAATAGCCTATTTTGTGAACCTATTTTTAAATAAATGATCCATCCTATCGATTTTTACGATACATTTGTGTGTCCTTGAATGAAACAGATAGTGATGATGACTGGGTTTTTGGTGTAGTTGATGGTGGTGTTTTTGTTTTGTTATTCCTCTGTGAATTAAGAATATTTGGGCTTATTTGTTTCTTCTGTTAACTGAATGCTAATCTGAATGTGTGTTAATGCTAGAAATGTTGAACACGAGTGTCCTCTTTTTATGATTTATTATTCTTACTATTAATATTTTTCTCTTCTGGGGGTTCCCAATGGAATACACAGGGTTTCAACAGGGCACATTTTCATTTTATGCTGTTCTCCGTTGTCCTCTTTTAATTGGTTCCGCCATTGTCCATAGACTGAAATCTCCCACTCGCCATACAATCTTAACCCATGTCAACCTTGGACCAACGTCCAACTCTTTGTTTTCCATTCGGGTTCTTTTTCGAACGACGACCTAGCCCAGCCTAGCATGCAATGACATCCAACGGTCATCTCAACGTGTTTATCTCCTCTGTATCCCTTTATTAACATGAGAACTGTTTACGAAAATGTGATGGTATTTTCCCATCCTGATAGTTCAACACTTAGGGTTGTCTTTTGGATGAGGCTAGGTTAGATTGGGATACGAATACGGTGTACTGTCTGCTGTTTTCGCATGCGTCGTCCGAGACTGTTTGATAGGTACTTCTTTGCAATTGCCAGTGAATGTATGAAGGGAAAATGAGAAGTACACTCGTCTGTGATTATCTTCAGAAGGTCTTGGGTTCGAACCCTCTTTGGTGGGTACGTATTGATGAAGAGTCTCAGGCTAGGACGAAACAGCTGTCCAGTACTCACAGTAAGTTTTCCAATGGTTCTCTAACCGATGTCAGCTCATGATGAAATCCTGTAATCAAAAAGTAGATTTGTTAATCTTATTCAAGTAATCAGTTTAATGCCTAGTGTGCAGCTGCGTTCTATGATCATTACTCACTTGCTTCACACTTTGATTCACAATTCTATGTATATAATTCGACTTTATATCTACTGTATTCTTGTATCACTTGTATTCAATTTTTAAAATTAAATCAATAGTTAAATTAATCAGCAATATTCTCTCTCTCTCTGTGTTGTATTGTTGTGAGACATGGTCATTAAAAGTGGAAAATAAGAAAAGGCTCGCTGCCTCTCAATCACAGATGTTTGCATTCCATCTCCCGTGTTAAATGGCCAAATGTGCAAAGAATGAGGTGAGGAAGGCAAATCAATCGATTAAATTGTGAAGTGACATCGATTAAAGGTGTCAAGGAAATGTGTTGCACATACCAAGCCACTGGCTTCTTTGAAAAGCCAGTGTTAACTGAAAAGTTGGAGCTGGTCACACCGAAATCTGGAATCATGAAATTATGAAATCTTTGACTGTTGGTTTGAGTCAGCTACATAGGAAGATGTAGACTGTCTGGTTGAGGTCCTCGGTATGCCTAAGAACCAATTGCTGGAAACTGTTGGTGATAAGGCTAAAAATAGTTTTTCAATGTCGAAGGTTCATTCACCCTTTTCACTGACTCCTCATGTTTCTACTCTCTCCTCCGTGCATTTCTCATTTTGTTATATTTCTTTTGAATTTTTCCTCTTCTTTTCACTGTTTATCTGTCTGTTTTCGACATAGAACTTTGCACATATGTGCGGAAGTTCAAGTCGCCACACTCCGTGTAGCACACAAAGCAAGAGAAGAAAGTACAAGAAAAGCATAATAGAGACGGTAAACAGAGGTGTGAGACAAAGGAATAGTAATAACGAAGAACCACGTAGTTTCATTGGGTATTATAAGTCACAAAGAGTGGATGCATCTGCACTAGCCATTGAAAAAGCCATATCACCAATAGTTTCCAGCCGTCATTGGTTTTTACCGTCCCGAGGATCCTAATCAGGAAGTCTGCACCTTCCTATGTGGCTTAGGCTAACTGTTGTAGATTTCATTGACTGGTGAAGCCATGTTTTGGTTTGATCGCTACTGGTTCTTTACCAGCTTGACCCGATGTCAGCTAACATTGCCCGTCAGTCGAGGAAGGCATACATAACACATGTTCTTACCATCTCGTCGTTTGATTTCCCTTCCCACCTACCTAGCACTTGACGCCTAACCTCAATATTGCTCACCTTATTATGCCACTTCACACGGGAAATAGAGCGCAGGGACCTATGATCAAAGACAGCTAATCTTTTCATGTCTTCCACTGTCGATGGCTAGGTCTCACAGCCAGCCATAAAGAAGGACGGAGCGGACTGATGAGCAGTACACCCGCCCTTTGGTCGATAGTCGAACATCTCGTCTACGCCAGAGTCGGCGTAAACTGGCAGATGCGAAACGAGCCCCCTGTATTCGTGCTGAGATTTCGTCAGAGATCAACCCGTTGGCGTTGGCTGATGGTACTTCCCAAATAAGTGAAGCGGTCAACGTGCTCTACCACTTCACCCCCTATTTCAATCAATTCTATGTCAACCAAAAGACTCAACAACGAAAGAAGACAAAACCAACATCATCTACAAAATAAACTGTAACAACTGCGAAAAACACTACATCGGCCAAAGTGGACGTCCTCTTCGTCTTCATATCCACATAAGCTAGCCGTCAAAAGACATGATATCCACTCCCTCATTTCACTACACACAGACAACTACGGACATCAATTCGACTGGGACAACGTTCAAATATTAGACAAAGGAAATAACAAGAATGCTAGAGAATTTTTAGAAGCTTGGCATTCCAGTGGATCATCAATCAATAGACACATCGAGATAGACAAAATTTATCAACCAATAAGAAAGAAACTTCACACACAAAGGGTCAAAGTTCAAGTCAAAGAAACAACCGGTTCCAATACAAGTAACCTAGAAGGTGTGAAAACACACAAACAACCAATCACGTCCAAGGTCACCAGGAGAGATGATTAATAAACTCGTGGAGAAATCTAAAAGCTCACTTCAAATTGAAGTATGCGCTGAAGATGTCACCCAGTAAGGTGATGAAAGCTTCGCAAACTAACCATCCAGCTCAGAGAACAAAACCACATCAAAAAGAGTGATCTAACATAGAAACAAGGTTAATTAGATGGCAAGTCAAGTAAGATTAAGTTAGTAAGTTAGATGACATAATATATATAACTGACTAAAATGTTCCAACTTAGGTCAGGGTAGTAACAGAGGTAATTACAGGTAGAGACTAAGTAGAAGTGGGGTAGAGAGTAATACCATTTAAATTAGGACTAAAATTGAGCAAATATATTGGATGCCGTAACATAAATGACTAGTAATTGAGCGTTGGTGAAGTCAGAAACAGTGGTAATCAGGTGTAAAAATTAAATCGGGTGGGGGTAGAGGACAGAAAAGTTGAAAATGTGAAATGTCGAAATTGAAAAGACAAAATAATACTTATAAAGAGACAGAAAGAAGTAGAATTTATCGGGCAAGTATTAAGATAGATTACGTCCATTGCAAGTGTAGTGATTGAATGAACTTCTTCTGTATGCAGAGTTCAGGAATTAGCAAGTGAATTGCCACTGCTTCTGTAGTTTGAAGAAGCGTGATTTGTACACTCGTAGGAAGACTGTTTAATATCTATTATTCTGTCAGTCAGTTGGCAAATGTATTTCTAACAAAATAAATAAACTGGTGACACATTTTTAATGAAAATATACCCGTATACCCTCCTGTTGTATCTTGCCGTGGCTTCTTTATGTCATGACATTTGCAAAGTATTTTTTTACTGGTGATATTTATACCGAAAGTCGAGCTACTAACTAACTGCCCCAGGACAAGTGTATATCTACGTTGAAAGTATGATTATTTTTATAAATGAAATCTTGTGTTACTTTTCCAACAACTTCTGGATATAAACTTGATTTTAAATAAAGCAAGAACAAGATTTTGTGCAGAATAATCTATCTGTCTGTCTGTTTTCGACATAGAAATTTGCACAAATGTGCGGAAGTTCAAGTCGCCACACTCCGTGTAGCACGCGAAGCAAGAGAAGAAAGTATAAGAAAAGCATAACAGAAACAGTGAGCAGAGATGTGAGACAAAGGAGTAATAAAGAAAAACAAAACAGTTTCATTGGAGATCATAAGTCACAAGGAGTGGATGCATCTGCGCCACTGAGAACGATTTTGAGCCATGTCACCAATTGTTTGCAACCATAGATTTTTACCGTCCCGAGGACTCCAGCCTGGAAGTCTACACCTTCCTACGTGACTTAGACCAACTGTTGTGGATTTCATTGACTGGTGCCAAGTTTTTGTTTGACCGCCGCTAGCTTTTTTCCAGCCTGACCCTATATCCGCTAACATAGCTCGTCGAGGGAGGCGATGGCTTGGCATACGTAACACATGTCCTAACCATCTCAGTCTTTGTAGCTTCACGACTTCGTCGATTGATTTCCCCTGTTTACCTAGAACTCTACGCCTAACCTCAATGTTGCTCACCTTATTATGCCACTTCACACGGGAAATAGAGCGCAGGGACCTATGATCAAAGACAGCTAATCTTTTCATGTCTTCCACTGTCGATGGCTAGGTTTCACAGCCAGCCATAAAGAAGGACGGAGCGGACTGATGAGCAGTACACCCGCCCTTTGGTCGATAGTCGAACATCTCGTCTACGCCAGAGTCGGCGTAAACTGGCAGATGCAAAACGAGCCCCCTGTATTCGTGCTGAGATTTCGTCAGAGATCAACCCGTTGGCGTTGGCTGATGGTACTTCCCAAATAAGTGAAGCGGTCAACGTGCTCTACCACTTCACTTCCTATTTTTAGACTAGGCGTTGATGTAGTCCAGTGCAGTGCAGAATAATATGGTACCGTCATTGTTTATTTTGTTGGCTTCTCATCAGGTCAGCTGTTTACAGCCTTAGGATATTAATAAATTTAATTTGTACACAGAAATGGTTTTAACATACTTGAAATTTTCATATGATACCTACCACTTGATAGGAAGTTCTGGAATTAGTGAACAGTGCTTAGAAAATTACGCTTATATAATTTTTTTTACACAGACAATTCAGGTTTAAACAAAGTAAATATATGCACACAATGGTGACGTAATAAAAACGAGAGGTGACTAAGGGAATGATAAGTGACTAATAGATTAGGTAACAATATACCGAGTTCAACTCAAATCATGGAAATAAGACAAGCACAATTACACTATATATATATATATATATATATCATATACTATATGACCTAGGCTCATTTTCTTCATTCCGGTAAATATTCTATCATCATCATTGAAGGGGAGTTGTGTAGAAAATGAAAATAAATAATTCAGCGAAGAGACTTTTTCTCAACAAATTTATTATCAAGTCGTACAATCACGTATGTATGTATGTATGCAATAGTGTTCTTATTGCCAAATGATCGTATAAATTCTGAACCCATTTCTAATATTTTGGAGAATGGTAGCTAGCAGTGGAATCCAGACTGCTGATTTCTCCTTGTTTGGGGCTCGTCATCTGGATGTACCTACATTCCCCAGTGAATAGCTGTATCCACACTGATGCTTGAACCCGGTATTCATAGTTTCAAATGCTAAACCGTTATCCACTAGACCATTTGGGCCATGAGAGCCACCACCTCTTGTGCAACGTTTATCGGTTATTAATAAATTCAATTTGGACTTACACGTTGATTTATTGAAGTGGCCAACCTCTGTGGACATGTGTCGGCTCCTTGTGCCAAACCCTCTATTCCAATCATTCGAAGGTCAAGTTCAAATTGGATTAAATACTACCATATCTAAAATTCATCCATTTCATAAACTGTTCTATTCGTTACATAATCTATTTCTTAACTCAATTCCCATTGTAACATATAGAAAATCAAAACAAGTGATTCAGCGAAGAGACTCTTTTCAACGAATTTATCATCAAGCTGTACAGTCGTATATATATGGTTTTTAAGAAGTTATATCCGGTGAGGGTATTGAATTTTAGGTGTAAATGCATAAAATAATAATATGAAGTTCACTTAAAACTAAAATGTTTGTGATTATAATCGTAGTTAAATGTCAAGTGGCAAAGCAAATTAATGTCATATGGAGAATAATTCATAGGACGGATGTGCAATTATAGGATCAAGGGACAAATCGAATAAAACAAAAACGTTACGTAATATTGAGTGAAATTTAATAGCATAGAATTAATCGTTGTAAAGAAGAATTGATTTAGAATGACAAGTGGAACAAGTGAAATAATACCGGGACAGTTCGAAGTGAGAATAGTAATAATAACAATTGACTTAATAAGGAAGAGTATACAAACTGAATAGACAAAATGAAAAAAATAAAAAATTTGTAGAGCTAAAATATGATTGGGGATTACCATACTTTAAGACCATGGAAGTTGGAGGGGTTGAACGAACTTTTTCTGTACACAGAGATCTGGCTTTTCTGTTTCGATAGCCAAAGCTTCAGCAATACAGATGAGTCGGGTACGTAGGGATTTGGGTAAATTACTCTTTGCCTTGTAGATGACTTTAAAGGTGGAGGCTATAGAGATAGGGTGATCATTATCGACCAGATGTTCAATGATCACGCTTCTTATTTCTCCACTTCCACCTTTTCGTAACCATGCAGGATAGTGTTCTTGCACCCTCTTGGACAAAACTCGAGTCGAACGACCGATATACCTAGCTCCACACAAGCATGTGAATTGATAAACACACAGAGTTGGTCAACAGTGGGATCTTGTCCTTCAGGTTATTGAACAGTAATGGTCGGCTAGTAAAGGCTATTCTCAGAGATACAGCAGGTAATGTTCTTTTCAGGGACTGTGTTATCCTTCGTTTCATGATATCGGAAGCTAAGTCCCCTTTGAATTCCAAGCTCATGTAAAGTATTTTCTGGGAACGGTTGATAAGTCACGTTTTGTAGGCTTTGAATGCATATTCTTATCTACAAAACGTGGTAGAAATCCATTTTCCATTAGGATTTTCCTCAAAATGTATAACCCATCTTCCACAGTATCGGTGCTATGCATTCACACCTATAATTCAATGCCCTCACCGGATATAACTTCTTAAAAACCATATATATACGACTGTACAGCTTGATGATAAATTTGTTGAAAAGAGTCTCTTCGCTGAATCACTTGTTTTGATTTTCTATAATCTATTTCATCATCTGATATCGCTTTGTTGGAATTTACTCTGTTATTATTATTATTTGAAAAAAAAAACGACGAAACACCAGATACATACAATTGTACAGCTTGAATACATACATACATACCCCTCCGATTTTCTGTACATATACCAAAAAGTCTACGTCTCATAGGAACAAACGCTTACAACATTGCCATTACCAGGCGGAAATCAGAAAATCCTATAAAATTATCAATCGACAAAATAGCTCGATTCGGTGGCACAGTGGTTAAGACTCTCACCGACCATGTAAATGGTCCGGGGTTCGACCCCCTGCCGACGAACATCTGATATCAATGGTCGGTCTGCAAAATTTGGGCTATCGATATCACATGCTAAAAATTCCATACTTGTACCAAAAATACGGTGTGGAATCAACCTATGATAAGAAAATGAAATATATAAGAAATCCGTTGGGAAAAAAGAAACCAGTCTCTTTGGTGAAATCATTTGTTTTCAATTTATTCACATTGATTTTTGTTGTTTTGTACACACATGTCTGTTAACTGTACCAATTTATTCAAATGTTGAGAGAAATGAAAAAACAAACAGGTTCTTATGATTCAGTTATTTGGATCAGATTGTTTTTTCTATCTCAATGGAGCTGTAATTCATACACGATTGCAGAGGTGTGGTGCATTTTTACACACACCTGGTTTTCAGCTGACGGGTCTTAGGTTCGAGTCCTCTCCGCGCCTAGTTTAGCCCTTAGCCTGATGCATAGATAATCTTTTGATTTAGTTGTGTTCTCTGAGCTAATTGATGTAATTGCGAAGGTTTCATTGTCTATCTAGACAACATTTTTTAGCGTAAGCTTTAATATATACCTTTTTGAATTCTCCATGATTGACGATATAGTTGTATCTCCTGACCTCTATCGTAATTGGTTATTAACTTCCGTCTCTGTTAATCCTTTTTATTGACTTGGAATTTGAACGTTATTTGTCATATGATTTATTTTTTATTATTTGGTGAATTTGGTCGATGGTACCAGGTTTCTAGAAACTCTCTGGGATTACTTTTTGTGTTTCCTCTGTTTAAAATTTCCACATTCTCTCAATCAAATCGGTGTCCATAATTATCTACACACGCATCAATATGAAAGAATACCTATCGTGTCTTTTCACAGCTAATTTATGTTCTTGAATTCTAATTCGAAGAGGACGTCCACTTTTACCAATACAGTGTTTACTACACTTTGTGCAATTTATTTTGTAGATGGTGTGTTGTTCCTATCTTCTTTTTCTATTGGTTCTTTTTTGGTCTGCACAATATTGAATGAAGTGATTGTGATGGTTGGCTTGTGTGCTATATCTGTTTCAAATGGTCATAGTATTCTAGCCATTATCGCAGAGATATTCTTTATATTATGGTAGAATGAATTTTTTTTTGTAGTTTTTGTAGATGGGATCGATATTGGTGGTATTCCGATTTGAGTTTAAACATTTTCCGATGAAATTGTATGGGTATTTGTTTTTTGTGAGGACAGTCAGTAGACTTTGTCTTCCCGTTCTCTTCAGTACTGGAATACTACAGTATGGTTGAACTCCTTTAAAAAGATGTCTGCACGCAGTTTCAATTGGATTATTGCTGGTGTAGTTAAATATTTGGTCTCTATGTGGGTTGATTTCCTGCATAATTGTGTTCGTTCTCTTGACTAGGATATCTAAAATTGGCATGTTTTTCAACTGATTTTTTCTTCTCTTGTGAATGTGATATCTTCAAATATAAACATCCTCGGCTCAAGCTTTACTATAACTTGTTTGAATTCTTCATGATCGCTATATAATGATACGTAGATAATCTGTTCAGGATAGCTCAGCTTAAACCATGTCATACACCTATTTTGTGACGACTGTCGCTAAAATCCAGTTATGCTGTGGTGTGAATTATATGAAACTGGATTTAAAGAGTATGCGTCGGTGGCACATCGGTTAAGACGCTCGCCGACCATGCACATGGTCCGGGGTTCGAGCCCCGGCCGGCGCACACCTTTACCTCGCTAAGCCAGTAGTGAGACTGGTAAAGAGGAAAGGTTGGGCATGAGGCTAGCAACCCCATCCTGTAAAAAATCAACACTGCTACGGAATCTTCAAGCCTATAGCTTGGAGCCGTATGTTTCACTGGGAACGTGAAGGAAAAAAAAAGATTTAAAGTGTGGTAGACACGTTAATTGAAAATCGATTGTTGAAGCCAGTGAGCTACATATCTTCATAAAAGTAGAATGACTAAGGGAGTTCTCAAAGCAGTTCTTTTTAGGTGAAGATCCCCGTTTGTTTCTTCCAGCAGTAATAAGAATGTCCACTATCTAAACTGATTACAGAATGATGAAGGTGTGATTTACCTTTCGATACTAGTTTTGACATCCTCGTATGTGCCGTCCAACTGTAGTTGAAAGGATGCCTCCTAGATACGTGAATGAAGTGACCTTGTTCAAATTTCTTCCGCTGATAGTAATTGATGTCTGTTGTTGTTGTTGGTTGGCTATCTTCATCTCCATGTTCTGTGTGTTTGCTTGAAGTCCTGTCTTCACTGCTTCTTTTGCCAGTTTGTAGGTCTTCGCCTGTAGCTCGTCGAGTTTGTGTGATATTGACATAAGTATGTTGTACAGAGTTCCCATCTGTTTTTATCTCCTTATGCGCAATACGTGCACAAGTGTTTACAATGAGAAATGTGTTTACGTAGCATTTCAAGCATATATATATATATGTATCAAGTATTCAGGACTCAGTTCTTCTGTATGGAACAGAAACTTGGCGCGTTACGGAAAGCATTCCCAACAAGCCACTAGAGGCTTTTATTGACACCTGCCTTCACCTCATATGAAAGATCAAATGTCTAGAAAGAGTTAGCAACAAGAAACTCTAGCAACAAACCGACCAAGAACGTATCGCTCGACATATATCTTTGAATACAATGGAGATAGGTTGGGCACACGCTGAAGAGACCGTTGAATGACGTGGTGTACCAGGCCAGCGCTTGATTGGGACCTGATTAGGGTAACGACGAGTTTAGCTTGTGTCTGAGGGTGACATGGAAGAGATCGTGCGCGGGGGGGGGAGACAAGAAATTATGGGCGATCGCAGGTTCCACTAAAGAGGACCGGAGGATAATAGAACAAGGTGAAGATGTGTTGTTGAAGCCTTATGTTCGACTCGGAACCTAAGGGAACAATAATAATTATATAATATAATTCAGGACATGTGTTCCGTTCTTCGCGTATTTTTTTTCATCTTGTCTTATTTGTTTTGTTTTTTTCGCTTAGTTTTTCCTCTACTTTCTCCCGATTTTCTAAAAACAATCATTTCTCTCTATGTTTGTTGTCTTTGGAAAAGGTAAAAACAAAAGAATACGTCGTAAAATTAGTTCAAAATTAATCTTTGTTTATCGATCAAAGTAAAAAAATGTTTTCTTCTGTTTCGTTTTTAATCATTTACCGATTTGTGTACGTAAGCGGTCAGTTTGAGATTTGTTTTTGTTTGATGTGATCACGTTCTCTTCTAACCTGGATGGTAAAATTATGAAGCCTTGTTTCATTACCCTTGTAAACATCCTCAGTGCAAACTTTATCAAGATATTGGTATTCCCCTGTTAACCTTTAGGAGACGTGTTTTTCGGTATTCACACCAACAGGTTTTAACGATTGTGTAATAGACGCCTGTTGCACAACAAGAGGTGGCTCTCGTCGTTGTCCAGTGGTCTGGTGGATGAAGATATAACGTTTTGAGATGATCGGCGTTGGGTTCGAGTCCAGGTAGGGATGCTATCCCTTTTTAAGGATGGCCAGTACACCGAGCTAACGAGTCCCATATAAGCCGAAATGCATGTTTGATACTACACTGTTAGTGAGAAGTTTTAGTCAAAGTTATGCAGAGTGAGAGAAAAAAAAGTAATATTGTCTTCTTCATTTATTATTCTCTGTTTTCATTTTAGTTATGCGATTAAATCGTCCCACTTTTGTTCGACAACAATGTGAACCAGCTGAACTATATTTGGATGATATAGCTGGATGTTTAACTGCAGCTGATGCAGGTATTCGTGGAAATCTTGATGGTATTGCGTTAAATTTTCTATCGACCGGTAATATGCCTACTTCTGCTGCCGCTAATTCTGATGAACACCTCTCCAACACTGATAATAAAGTAAACGTTGATAAAAGAAATTATGATTCATTCCAACCGAAAGTTGGTGGATTCAGTGAACTGTTGAGCTTACCGCATTCTTTTGGGTAAGTTACGAAGATACTAAAACAAATTGAATGAATACTTAGAGTTGTATTGTTCTATAATAATAATAATTATTATTTTTATTATTTCCATGGGTTTTTGGTGGCACTTCTCGATTTTTCAGTGGGCTTTACTATTTCCCATAAGCTTCCATTTTATCCTTGGACTCTCAATTCGTTGTTTCTCATTCTAGTTCAATTCAAGAGCCTGGCTCGCTTCGTCCTTACAAGTCCTCTTCAACGGATCCTTAATATATCTCTATTTTCTTCTGCAAATTTGTTAAATGATAGATTGCATGTGTTGGTTGTTATAAATATATGTGTCCAACTTGGTCACTTTGGTAGTAAGCAATTCCATATTAGTTTTTTTATAAGATATACCACACACACAGTGTGAAACAGTATTATTTACTAGATGACGAAGTTTCGAACACGATCTACTATTGTTCATAATTATATCAATTATAATCACATGACTTCGAAACTTCAATTTTATGGTTTTATTTGTTCTCTGCTATTTGTCGTCCTTGGGGTAGTAGGATTTTCCAGATATCTGGGACAGGTATTGAATCATTCCTATTACATGTGTTTGCAGTTGATTCGGATAAACAAAGCTTCCGTTATCAACCTTTCCCTCCATTCACTCTGTTACATTAGATTTTAAAACTGTCATCTTATCCCATTGTTATGTACTCGTCGCTAAATTATTGTTATGTACTGGTCGAGAATTTAATAGTGCTGACGCAAGAAAGCGGAAATCAGAAGACCACTAGGTTTGCGATGATACTTCTATTTTCCAAACACAAGGAGAAGCAATAAATGGTCTCACACCAAAGTGGTAAGTAAGTAAAGTAAAGTCACAAGATTGTGAATGCGAAATATATATGAATGTTCCAGACAAAGCGTGGGAATAAATCATTAGACAGTCTTAACATGAATGGCTAATTATAATGGAGTGTCGATCCAAATATACATAGCGAATATAGCAGACATGTCAACAACCATATATGGATATATGTAACCAAGCTACGGACTGTCAACAAACACTCATATTATATATAATATAATATAAGGAGAATATACATTGTTAAAGGAGACAGGTTCATACCAGTGAAATGGTCACAGACTAAGAGAGCAAACAGAAAAAGAGACCAACATGCACACACACACATAAATATATATATGTGGATACATATCACCCATCCGATTGTATGGTTGTGTGTAATTGCATGTGATGCTTGCTACAGCTGAACTATTCTCCATATTTCTTATCTTATTCGGGTCGACTAATCTAGATTTTGCTAGGTTTTCTATGCTCGGCTAGTCTGAATGACCCGTTCTGCTACTTTGACCTATGTATTTGACCTCAAAATCATCTCAGGTAAGGTATTAGATAAACTAAATATTGGTGACGACATGCATGTCAAACATGCTCAATATGATGACAACACCAACAATAAGGAATCTAAATCATCAGTAGGAATTCCATACAAGGAAGGAATCTCGGAAACCTTACGCAGAATTCTTAACAATGCAAGAATATAAGTGGCATTCAAATCCACAACCTCAATTAGAAACAAGCTTCGTTGATTAAAGGATCCTGCCAGTGGAGCCTTTAAAAGAAAAAAAATAGTTTATCTAATGCCCTGCTGGAATGATTGTCAGGTCAAATACATAAGTCAGAGTAGTAGAATGGAGTCAGTCAGACTAGCAGAGCATAGAAATCTAAAAGCAAAATCTAGATTAGTTGACCTAAATAAGATCGGAAATCTGGAGAAATGTTCAGCTACAGAATTCACTACACGCAAATACACACAACCATACTACAGGATGGGATAAGATGACACTTTTAAAATCTAATGTAAATCTATTTACATTACAGAGATATTGAAAACGGAACTTTTCTTTATTGAATCAACTGAGGATACGTGTAAGAGAAACAACTCGACAACCCTACCGTATGTAGGAAAGGGCTACTACTCCGACGACGATTAGGAGAGTACAAAGAAAACCATAAAATTCAAGTTTCGAGGTCATGTGATTATAATTGATATGATTATGAACAATAATAGATTGTGTTCGAAACTTTGTCATGTAATAAGTAATACTGTTTCATACTGTGTGCGATATATCTAATAAACGAGTTAGTGTGTGTTGGTTCGTTTTCAGAGTTGTTTGTTGCTCTATCCTTTCTGGCTGGTCATCAGATCATCGTTGTCATCTGGTGATGGAGATCTGGAAGGGAAATTTTGTGGTAGCCTGTGAGAAATGCTTCATTCGCCGAGTGCATTAAACTTCTCAACCATGTTGAATTACTGGTTTGACAATGGTGTTGAAAATCCGGATTTTGTTCCGTATTCTAAGGACAGTACTGATTTTATCACAGTAATGAGGGCTGGCCTTGTATCACCTTTTCGATCCCAACTAACTTTAAATTTTTTCATCATCTTCATTGTTTTAACAGTTTTTTTTTTTAAATTTTGAATGTTTGATAGCTTGTTTTTCTTCTGCGTCTAATTTTCTACGGAATACAGCTATGATCCAAATGAAGGTTTCTCAAATGATACATTTTGAGATGAAATTTCACAGCATAGCCTCTTTTTGAAATTAGGGAAAGAGAAATGTTCAGACCACACACACACACACACACACACACACACACACTGTAATCTGTCTGATTGAAGACATAATAATGCCGTCAGGATTGGGAGAATTGGAACTTGTAATATAAACTGTGAGTCTTTACCGCATTCGTATAACTGTTTGACTCTCAACTCCAAATGGGTTATGAATAGTTAGAAGCCCATTCCACCTATCATAGTTTCTGGTTAGCAGTGTTAGTATCATCAGCCTTGATACAAAATGTTTGGCTCATTGCTTAGTGAATCTAAATGCATATGGTTGTTAGTCAACGTGTTTGCTATAAACTGATGTGACCAATTACCAACCAATGAGATCAATCAGAGTAGGCTGTAGACTCTCTTTCTTGTTGTTACACTGGTGGTTTGTGCTGAAGGGTATATGTTTTGTAATGAATATGCCTCGATAATAGTTTTATAGTATTTTCAACTGAAGTTAACAAGGAAATATTTCTTTTTGCAGCTTATTTCAAGAAAGAGAAAGAACTCTATTCATCAGTGAGAAGAATATATATATATATATATATATCCTGTCATAAGTTGGATCCAAGGTGATCTAAATTACCGGATGACAGGATTCGCTTGTTTGCTGCTCAACGAATTGATAATGTCTATTGATCTTCGAGAAAAGTTTTCACCATAGGATAATAATATAATATCAGGTTATTTGAAGAATTCCATTTTTTGATTCGATAGGTCTCATGATCAAATCGCATTCCATCCTAATTCTATTAGTAGAAGCAGGCGGTATGATCAACTCTCACTGCTTACTGCTTAAAGCATACTTGTTCATGGCATTGTTGACTTGTATGAAATCAAAGGCAATATAAAACAAAGAGGTTTATTAGTTACTTCCAATGTCACTTGGTCTACTGATGACAAAGGCTTGTAAGTATTCGATAATGAAATGTCTCCAGCTGACAAGAGTCTTCAGTGATCTTGTGACGGATAGCGTTGCAAACAAGTGGAATCAAGATCATGGTTAATCCGTATATATAGTGAAAACTTTGCATAGAAGTTCAACAGCTACCACACCATATGTAGTACAGTAAGGTGGAGCAAACAAAAGATTCCGAAAAAAAAAACTATGATGAAGAAAAATGTTAACAGTGGAAAGCTTGGGAGGAGCGTTTAATGGAGATTGGAAAGAGTGTGAATGTATCTATGACACTGAGAAGAATTTTGAACTATAATGATCAGTTATCTCCAGCCATTGATGGTTGTTAGTATCTCGATGGGTGCAACCAGGCATTCAACACACCTACCTACACTGTCAACCTGGACTGATGTCAGCTTTTGATTTGATTCAACCCTAACTCTTTTTCAAACTATTTCTATGTGTCGTTAGCTAATATTGCTCATCCAGGAAGGTGATGGTGGCTCGACATGCTCAATCGATGTAGCTTCATAACCTTACCTATTGACTCCTCTTCCTTACTTAACGTTCCTACGCCTAACCTCAATATTATTACTCATCACATTATTCAATGGCGCTAACTGAAGTTCCAATGTAAGGGGTAGTTTTCTATAAGATATCCCTGAATTTTCTGTCACATCAATAATTGTTTTTCTTTTAGTTAAAGAACCATTGGAAAACCAACAGGGAGTACTGGACAGCTGTTTCGTCCTAGTTTGAGTCCCCTCATCAGTACGCACCCACTGGGGGAGGGGGTTGGAACCCAGGACATTCCGGTTGCGAGACGAGTTCGTAGACCAATCCAGTAACTGGAACTCGATTCAATGGCTAGCCCATCAATCCTAACCGCTGCCAATTCGTGGTATATAAAGCTCGACTTCCAGCCAATGCCATAGGCGACTAACTGTTCTCTTACCGGACTTGGTGGATGCAAAAACTGTTCCAGTCGAGTTCCTGCAAACCACCACTTGATAATTATATCGCTTGTCGGTTGTTTCTCGGCTGATAGTTAGTTTATTAATGTGTTGGTTGAACTTCTGTGAATCATTTAAAAAAAGTTAACTTTCCAGAATGAATCAAACCACCTGTTTGTTTATTTTTTTATTTATGCCTATGTGTGTGTGTGAGAGAGAGAGAGAGAGAGAAAGAGCAGCTACGACTGAAAGCAGGAATACTTACGATATGAAGTCTAATATATATAACTTGAGAAGATAAATTCCGACGGTGATGTATTGATACAGTTGTGTGCTGTTTTTGTGTTTTCTTTTACATCTCTTTTTAGAACTACATATTTGGGTGAAACATTCTCAGCTCATGTTAATTTACACAATGAAAGTAATCAAATTTGTTACAATGTTGAATTGAAAGTAAGAAAATTGTATACGCGTGAATCTATATATATATATATATATATATATATATATATATATATATATATAGTTACATATATGCTGATGTAATAATTCCTATCTTTACAAAATAGACTGTATGATGCAAGCTAAGGTTGAATAGTCTTCCTCCGTTTTCTTCTTCTTCATCATCATCGTTTGATCACGAGAATTTAGTAACTTTTGTCTCTCTACGTGTTGAACTGTAATCACTTTGTTTTAAAATATAAAAGTGACTATATGAGATGGGTTTGCTGCCAGCGTGGATTATTATTATTACTATTATTATTTAGCTGATCCAAATTTAAGGAGATTAACAGTTGAATATTTTCACGGCACAGGTATTTTAAGCTTTATAGATAGATTATGTCTGATTAAAATCTAGTCGGTGAATTTTATCTTTGACTGTCTGATAGGAAGGGCTTCGTGTACTTTTGGAATTGTGTGTGGGAGGAAGGGAGCGGTTGTTACTTCCCGGCTGCCAACACCGTGGAAGTTGATTGATTCTTTGGGTATCTGAAACAGAAAGGGAGTTAGTGTTGAGTGACTGCAGAGCCCAGGGGACAACTGTCTGTCCGTCTGTTTGTTTTCAACATAGAACTTTGCACTGATATGTGGCAGTTCAAGTCACCACACTCCCTTCTTGTAGGACACAAAGCAAGAGAAGAAAGTAGAGGAAATGCATAATAGAGACAGTAAACAGAAGTGTGAGACAAAGGAATAGTAATAACAAAGAACAATATAGTTTTATTGGATATGATAAGTTATATGGAGTGGATGCATCTGCGCCAGCCATTAAGAAACTTAATGCCGTTACATCCATATTCCCCAACAGTACGACTTTGCCCACAGACCACCAACATGGTGTAGAAAAAATTCTTACACTATTTCGGCGACTGTTTGAAAATTAAGGAACACACACACAAAATTAGTAGCACTTCGACAAAACACTTGTTCACCACTTTTATCTAGGTTGTGGGTTGGTACTTTGAATACCAGAAAATATAGTATGGTATTTGAAAAATATATGCAGGAACATTGCAAAATTTTATGAAAGAGACTCTAATTGATGTTACTATAGTCATCTGTAAACTTATTATTCGCCGGTATTTTACCTGCATGAATTCAAAAAAAAAATTATAGCGTTTTCTTGCTCTGCAGAACATATCACTGAAAAAATATAAGTAGGCAAGACCCACCTACACCAAGAAACAGTGGTGCTCAATAATCTTATTTAAGACCTTCAATTGTTAGTTTCCAAGCATTTGATTAATTTCAAGTTTGATCATCGGTTGTTATCAGTTAGAGAAACATTGAAAACCAGTAGGAGATAAAGGGAAGTTGTTTCGTCCTAGCTGGGGACTCTTCAATAATGCGACGCCTAAACCCACCACTGGCTAAATCCAGGACCTTTGAGTTACATGATGAGCTGAATGACTATCCAAACACTGGTCTTACGTTACCATGTGTGTTAAAGGAGATTTATTATAAGACATGATTCTGAGCAGAAATCTTCGAATGTTTGGCATGCGTGCTAGTGCTATCAAATGTAAGACTGGAATGGACTACGCTAACTCACCCCTAGCTTTAATATAGGGAGTGAAGTGGTAGAGCGTGTTGACCACTTCACTTACATTGGAAGTTGCATCAGATGTAACAGGTTGATCGCTGACGAAATCTCAGCACGGATACAGAAGGCTAGTTTCGCATATGCCAGTTTACGCCGTCTCTTGCTTGGTAGACGTGACACCCGGCTAGCCGTCGACCAAATGGCGGATGTACTACTCAACAGTCCGCCCCGTCTTCCTCTATGACTGTGAGACCTGGCCACTGAAAATGGAGGATAAGAAAAGTCTAGCTGTCTTTGATCATAAATGTCTGCGTAATATCTCCCTTATAAAGTGGTATAATAGAGTGCGCAATATTGAGGAAGGCATCGGTCGAGTGTTAGGTAAGGAGGGGAAATCAGTCGACACGTTTGTGAAGTTTGTTTGGGACATGTGTAACGCATGCCTAGCCATCGCCTTCCTTGACCGACGGTCAATGTTAGCTAACATAGGATCGATCAGGTTGGAAAAGAGCTAGTGATGGTCAAACCAAAACATGGCTTCATTAGTTCATGGAATCTCTAACAGTTGCTATAAGCCAACCAATCACGTACGGAGATGTATTCTTCTTGACTGATTTGGGTCCTCGAGATGGTAAAAACCAATGACTGGAGACAACTGGTGCTATTGCTCAAAATCGTTCTTAATGGCTGGCACAGATGCAATCTATCCTTTTAGTTTATCATATCCATTAAAACTCCACTGTTCTTCTGTATTACTATTCTTTGTGTGTTTTTTTGTGATACATGGGCATCTGTACAAAGTTCCATTGTAACAACAGAAGACAAGGGCCAGGCAACAGATCGTTTTATTATGAAAATCAACACGTATTTATACATATTTCAACTACATTATTATAGACAAGCGCAGTCATCTGATTGGTTGTTTATCAGAAGTTAGGTAGACCAACGCAGGCTTCTGATTGGTTGTTTCGGGATTCCTTGACAAATAGAGTTCTCTATCTGCGAATCATATTTTGCCACGTTAACTTTGCTGTGATTGGTTGTTGACTCAGCCTTGTTCATATTTTCTCACGGTCCATATTAGTGACCTAGACCTTAACGTAGATTAGTGCCAACCAATCGGCTAGCAGCCTGCTCTCACCACACCATGTTGAAACCAGTCAATCAGTCAATCAGCTAATCTCAGAAATTGTAATTTGCCAATAGGCGAATAAACTGTTCTTTAAACGTTTATAGAGTGATACCTGGTTAGGGAAATGTAAAGAAGTTTCACAGTTTTGACCTTCACTCCATCAAGTGAATTTAAATTAATTCCTTTTAAATACCACACTACAGAAGGATTCACCCATCTCCCACTCCCTCTTTCTCTTTGTTGTGTTGCTTATTTATTTAAATTAGCCTGAAAAATGAATTGAGACATAGATTATGTCAGTCGAATGGGGAGAGTGATGGGATTAACTAAGTCTTGGTGCACTTGGATAATTAATTTTCTCACTTCAATGGGTAACGCTTATTTCTGGGACACACAGACCTATAGTTATAATTTCTCAGACATTAAGAAAAGTGCCAGTATATATATATATATATATATATATATTATTCGAGTGGAATTTCAATTTCATTGCATTGTTTATATATAATATCCAGTAAAAAGTCAAGTTGTACAAACACATCAGCCTATGATGCGACGGCAACATAAAAAAAAACCTCTTCAGAATGCAGTCACGCGCCCATATAGACAACCAGTGCTATTTATTTCCTTGTTCATCTATAAAGGGGGGGGGGTTGATATAAAATTTGACTATGAATAAAACTTGGAAGTCGGAAGTTAAAGAGACCATAAATTTCATTTATTATTGCATAACTATAAATATTATTCTTATTCTTATTATTTTATGATTTCTTTTTCCAGTTAATAAAAATGCCTCTTAAGATTAAATATAAATGATTTATTAGTTTTGGTTTCGGTTGTCGATGTTGTCGTGGATGGCAATAAAATGTTCTGTCTAAATTTTATAATGGTCAGAAGAGAGTAAACTTTCTTTACACTTTGTTTATTTTTTTGAAAGCAAGAGTGAATATATACACATTTATGTACACTGGGTAAATAAATAGCTCTGGCTTCCGTTCAACCATTAGCAGCAGCCTTATAATTATTCCTTGGGGTGTCACCCGACCGATAGTAGCCACCTTGATGTGGTATACTGCCTGGAAACTATTGTTCCTGCAGGTCCTAACCATGCCAGTAAGATTGTTAGGATAGCGATTAACTAAAAGCAGTTACGATATAGTGGGTCTGTCTGTGGGTGAAGTCGTACTCCTGGGGAATAGGGATGTAACGGCAGTAAGGTGTTTCCTAAGGTGGTGACCAGCATGCCAACCAGTTATGCTGTCTCTCCACTCTAGAGAGAGACGGAGAGTGGGTTAGGAAAGGTCAACACCAAAAATTGTACATTCCAACTTACCACCCCACAGTTGTTCATAACGGGCGGTAAGTTACTAATGTGGAACCAATCCGAGAAACCAGTTCATACCGGCCGTATGTGACCGGCTCAAAGCAGTTCGTCCACTGGGCTCAACATTAACCCCGGGAATCAATCAACTTCCACAATCTAGGCCGCTGGGAATTAATGACCGCCCCCCCGGTGACACACACACTTCCGAAGCACACGAAGCCCTTCCTTCCATGGTGTGTCGAGTGGGAAATAAGACTTCAGTACTACATCCACACTTTGTCCTGTCCTCTGCAGTCCCCTTCACCTGGCCCCATGTTTGCCTCTGATCTTCTCCTTACATGACCTCCTCCATGTCACCCTTGGATTCATGCCCAATTCATCGTTTCCCATTCGAAGGCATGGTGCATGATGTCACCAAACAGTCTCCTCAGTATGTGTCCTATACTTCTCCATTTTGGGTATATTTGTTGAGCGATCGGCTCTTGATTGGTTCGTTGTTTACCAGAGCTGTTTGATACTAATTCTTTCTGACTGATGATCTAATCTTCATTATGGAGCCAACAATGGGGACAGCTGTTGATAAGAGTCCGCATTAGTCTTTTGGGATGCACTCGCCAAGCTTTCGACAGGCTTCACGTCGGTGCTGAAAATCAGAATTTTTTGTTTATGCTGGCCGAGTGTAGAGGATTTCCACACAAATTTCGGAGTAATGAAGGTGTCTGCCTCGCCTCCCCTATTTGATTTCAGGATCTTCATCTGTGTTGTCGCCTTTAGGTTGCAATGATGCTTCATCGATAAGTGAAGTGAATGACCTCTTTTAAATTTCTTCCGTTGGCAGTGATCGGTGCGCTTATTGTTACTATTAGTTGGTTGGTTGGTTGGCTATCTCCAACACCTCCATCTCCTCTATGCTTATTTGAAGTCCCATCTCTACAGCCTGTCTTCCACAAAACTCTTTGGTTTTTCGCCTCTAAGCCTTTTCGAACTAATGTGGCACCAGACATAAATGACCCGCTTCTTTTTCAACTGTGATCTTCATTCAATTAGATTTTAAAGGTGAAAACATTGCAGAAATGGACAACAGAAGACTGAGAACGTCACCAGCCAGAGCCTACCCTGCAGCTAAGTTGGTTCCCATCCATCGAACAGCATGCTCTTTGGTGCAGTCAAAAATCGACAGATATCCTTCTCATGTTAACTCTGTGTATACAAATTTACGTGTATCTGCGGAGCAGTTGCATTGGGATAACAGAAAGAAGAGCACACCTCCGATTTTCTGAATATGTACGGAAAGCCTACATCTCAAGGGAACAAACTCTTAAAGTAGCGCTGTTACCAGACATCCCCTCGACACAGGTCATGAGGTAGAAATCGAGAAATCCTTTAAAATTATCAATAGGCAAAGGAGCTCTATCCTCCTCAAGTTAGCCGAAGCAAATTCTATCAAACGCTTGAAACCAGATTTATATGTTCAGAAAGAAGCAGTATTGGTGTTTCCTTGCCCTGGTAACTGGATGTCTTTATTCTGTCATCTGATTACGTAATCTTTGTCTTTAACCTCACCCCTTTTTGTAATCTCTAATTTTGCTTGTCTCTTGTTTCTATGATTTGAGTTCAACTCAGTACTTTGTTACCTAATTTATAAGTCACTCTACACCTAACGCATATCTCGTCTTTATTACGTAACTCTTTTACCATTGTATGCATACATTTATTTTGTTTAAACTTCAACTGCTGTGTAAAACTATATAAGCGCAATTTTCTAAGCACTGTTCACTAATTGTGGAACTTTCTGTCAACTGACAACATGTAAAATTTGCAAGTATGTTAAAACTTTTCTGTATGTAAACCTTATGATTTATTTGGGTTGTAAGCAACAGCTGATGAGAAGCCAACGAAATAAACAAATGATGGTACCATATTATTCTTGACAAACCACCACTGTTGTTCTTGCTTTATTCAAATACCTAAAATTCACACTGTACTCGATCAGTTCGTCTGACTGTTTGGCCACTTTTTATTTCGTATACCTATGCGTATAAACACAAGTCTCTTTTTTCTATTCTTACATTGTTATTATACTTTTTTTTTTACAAAATTTAGGTTGCTCTTCACAATCGTACAGAATTAATTACCCTACCTGTATGTCCTTCACTGAATGGTTCCTGTAACAATAATAATAATAATACACGTTTAAATACAAGTCCTACTGCTACTACTACTACTCCTGGTGATGGTGTTTTCGACTTACATCCAGGACAATCATTGAATGCTGTTATTAGTCATGAATTAAAAGAATTAGGCATTCACAATTTACGATGTACAGTTTCATATTTTCAAACAAGTTTGCATGGAAAGTCTGAAACACTACCACATGTCGCTGCCTATGAATCGCCAAGGTTAACATCAGGTAATAAGTGTGTGGTTTGCTTTCTTTTTTTTCTTTACCCTTTATATTTTCTGATGATTAATTGTTTCTGTCAGTGTGAATCACTACTGTCAGACAACTGTTTCGTTCGTCAGTCTAGTTTGGAACTCATCATCAGTACACACTCACACACACACCTACTGGAGTCCGTGATCATGCTTGAAACTAACTCTTGAAAAGTTTATTTAGGTTGATTCCATCTAAAATTGGTAAAGATAAGCTTAGTTGAATGTCTATATATGGTTGGGTGAGGAGACTAATTAGTAAGTCAGAGATTTGAGCAATGAAATCAAACAAATAAGGAAAATAGTACCAGTGCATAACCCACCGTATATTATCATCATTATTATTACTGTTCCCTTGGGTTCCAAGTGGAACATAGGGCTTCAACAACACATCTCCACTTTCTTCTATTTTCTACCATCCTCTTCAGCTAGGTGCAAGATTCCCCATAATCTCTTATCTCAATCCTCTCCACATGATCTCCTCCATGTCACCCTCGCACTGACGACTCATTCTTCATTTCCCCTTTGGGATTCCAGTCAAGCGATGGTCTGCATTGCACGCGATGTCATTCAATGTTTGCCCCACCGATCCATCCATCTCCACTTTCTTCTACATATTTGTTAAGCAACCAATCGGCTCACGGTTGGTTTGATCTCAGCCATAGTTTCTTGTTGCTAATTCTTTCTGGCTTGTCGGCTGACCATTTGATCTTCAGTATGAAACTAGCCAGCTAGGCGGAAAGCTGCTGATAAAAGTCTGCAGTAGACTTTTTCGTTACACGCCAAGTTTCTAAATCATACAGAAGAACTGACTAATTCAACATTGGTGTTGAAAATCCTAGTCTTGTTCTTTATGCTAGCCGGCTGGGTGCAGACGAATTCCAAACTGATTTCAGAGTGTTGAAGGTGTACTACCACCTAATGGACACGGACTATCATCATTCAACTCTCTCTCTCTCTTCTACAATGCTGACTCAGTCTTGTTAGATGTTAACTAATAAACTGATTGACTGTGTAAGTGGTAATATGGTTTAATTAGCATTAAACTAAACTGTGAAGCCTCAATGAATGACATTCAACTTATCTGAGTATAAAGTAAGCAAATCCATTGTCTCTTATTCCACTCTTTGCTACTAATCCCTCTCTTTTTCTTTTCATTCGTCTATCATTAGATTAATAATTCATTTATTATAATAATAGTAATAACGCAGTACATTAGTATGCTATATTTACACACACACTCTCTATATGTATATATATTATGTAATCCGTTTCGGCAGGATATTGAAGCAGTCGATTTTCCCCGACTTATTTCCCATCTTTTCTTGGTCAAAAAAAGACTTTCCTTCCTCCTCCTCCTCATCTCTCTCTCTTTTTCCTTTTCCTTTAGGTCTTTCATCACGAGATACAGCTAAACGAGAACCAATCACATTTCAACGTTTATACAAATTCTCAGTAAGTTAAAAGAAAACAACAACTACATAAGCATTTCTAACTAAATTTGTATATATATAATAACAGCAGCAACAAGAATAATGAGCGGCAATCAACATCACTAGGAGAAATCTCTTACATCACTTACTTAGACAGTAAGGTTTCCAACAGCACACGACAGAGATGATGAGGATGTCAACGCCACTGAGGATCTGAATTCAGTGTAGAAATACTATTGCATTCGACATCAATAACAAGATTTAGATGTTTAATACTAATGTCGAGGCATTCAGTACTTCTCTATGATGCATAAACGTGGTGGTGGGGGGACACGTCTCTTGGGGGCGTTTTCCACAGACTACGGTAGACTTCTTATAAAGAGATTTCCCTTCACTCGATGTCACTTGAGGCCAGATGGCTGACCAAAAATGATGGACAACTAGGAACTTTGTTAATGATGGTGATGGATTCGACTTACTGTGAGGAGACCGTTGTATGATATTACACTTCAGGTTCTAGAGTGTGGTACCCGATTGGGAAATGACAAGTTGACACATATAAGCGCTAGTGTGATACAGAGGAGGTCGTGTGAGGCGGAGCTAGCTCAAAAGAGACTGTAAAGAACCAATTGAGATTGGTGTCGGGCTTTCAAAGCCCTATGTTCCACTTCAACTGATATTTCGGGCAAAGTTCTACACTGGCGTCCCAAGGGATACGAACGCACGAGTCACCTTGAGTCGACCAATCAGAATAAGCAGGATTTTTACACAAAATATTACGTATATTTACATGAAAAAACACTAAACAGGGTATTTTTGTCTAATATGAGATAAAAAGATATTCCAATTATAATGGGGAGTGTCAGTTTTTAAATTAAACCAATTCCTATACATGTGTTCATCTAGATGACTAAAAATAACTTGATTTTGAGAGCCGTTTAAAGCTCTTATTCTATTTTGAGTCTTCGCCAGAAACCTTCTATTGAATTTGTGTGAGTACCAGTTCTGGGATCGACGAACTCATCCGATTGGTTAATTTGATGGTGTATGTATCTCAAATCCGATAATCGGTTATATGCTGCCTCTGAATAATAGGGAGAAGTGTGTCAGCACTCCTATCTGGAATAAGTTCGATAAATCCTTTCCGAATCTGGGTGTCGTAAATCCCCAGAACACAAACGTTATTCGCTCTAGCACATCCTCGTCTGTACTTCTTCTTTATGAGAACCATTTCATCGATATGAACGACTACACCGACTCCTCCCCGCACTTGAGTAATGCTATTCATTTTCCACGACGCTAAAACTCGACAAAACTGGAACCATTCCACAGTAGACGTTGACGTATTTTCTGTCTGAGCCGCAGTTGACCTCACACCGGACTTCAAAACCCAGTAATTGCAAAGAAACAGTATATTCGTCAAAGAAAGTATTGAATTTTCAAAGAAAGTTCCTAGAAGACAATTAACTGAGAGTTTCACTCACCAGTGCGAGCACTTATTCGTTTCCTACACTCTGTATATCCAAATGGATATCCAAGTTATGACTAACCTGTGTAATCTAATGCTGCAAAATTTACAACGACTTCTCATCGACATACTCTCACAGTTATGTAATCTTAAGTAACGTTGAAGCGGTAGAAGACGAGAACTTAACAAGGGATTGTTACCTATAGTAGGCGGATTGGTGTCTCTGTGTATCCAAATTATGTATACCTTATCTTCAAAGAACAATTCGCACAGATCTGCATGTTGTAGTACTTCTTGCCTTCCTTCATATCGTGTTTTTTGTGTTCCTTTCATGTCTCGCACGTATCTATCTCTCTAAAGCTGTATCATTTGCCTTCTCTGAAATCAAATCCATCTGCCTGCTAGTTGATGTTTTTATACCGGCCGATGAACGTTTCCTTACATATATATATACTACTGATAGCTCTTATCAGTAGCTCTCGCCACAACGTGTATTCGTTATTTTATGCATAAATACCAATCAACTTTGTTGACATTCAATCACATCTATCAAAAAATTCAGAGGATTTACTCAACACGTAGATTTTCGTTATTTGCTCTTCTAATCAAAACGTTTAACCTAGTGTATGTGTAGTTCTGACTGGTGAACAAATCATTTCTCATCTATATTAGTTTGTTTATTAGAAGATATATCACACAGTGAAACAGTATTACTGTTTACTGGATGACGTTTCGAACAAAATTTATTAATGTTGATAATCATATCATTTGTAATCAACGGACTTTGAAACTTGAGTTTTATAGTTTCCTTTGTCCTCTCCTATTTGTCGTCGTTGGGGTAGTAGAATTTTCCAGATATCCGAGTGGACAGGTGTTGAATCATTCCTATTGCACGTGTTTGCAGCTGATTCGGATAAACAAAGCTTCTGTTATCGATCTCTTCCTCCATTCACCCTGTTACATTGGATTTAAAAACCATCATCTTATCCCATCATTCTATTGTCTGGTTGTGAGACCTGGCCACTGAGAGTGGAAGACATGAAAAGCCTGACTAGCTGTCTTTGATCATAGGTGCCTGCGCTCTATTTCCCGTGTAAAGTGGCATAATAAGGTGAGCAACATTTAGGTTAGGCGTCGAGTTCTAGGTAAACAGGGAAATCAATCGACGAAGTCGTGAAGTTACAAAGACTGAGATGGTTAGGACATGTGTTACGTATGCCAAGTCATCGCCTCCCTCGACGAGCAATGTTAGCGGTCAGGCTGGAAAAGAGCTATCGGCGGTCAAACAAAAACTTGGCATCAGTCAATGAAATCCACAACAGTTGGTCTAAGCCACGTAGGAAGGTGTAGACTTCCTGACTGACTGGTTGGGGTCCTCGGGACGGTAAAAATCAATGGTTGGAAACAATTGGTGACATGGCTCAAAATCGTTCTCAGTGGCCAGGGCAGATGCATCCACTCCTTGTGACTTATGATCTCCAATGAAACTGTTTTGTTTTTCTTTATTACTCCTTTGTCTCACACCTCTGCTCACTGTTTCTATTATGCTTTTCTTGTACTTTCTTCTCTTGCTTCGCGTGCTACACGGAGTGTGGCGGCTTGAACTTCCGCACATTTGTGTATAGTTCTATGTCGAAAACAGACAGACAGACATTGTCTGGTTGTGTGTAACTGCGTGCAGTGAGTGGTATAGCTGAACTATTCTCTAGATTCCTTATCGTATTCGGATCAACCAATCTAGATTTTGTTAGGTTTTTATGTTCGGTTAGCCTGACTGACTGCCCCTGTTTTACTAGTTTGACCTGAAAATCATTGCAGGTTTTGTTTTAAAGGGTCCACTGACAGGATCCTTTAACTGATAAAGCTTGTTTCTAATTGAGTTTGTGGACAGCTTGTATGCCAGTCACTTATATTCCTGCCTGCCTTGTTAAGACTTCTGAGTAAGGTTTTCTAGGTTACTTTCTTGTATGGGATTACTACTGATGATTTAGATTCCTTATTGTTGGTGTCGTCATCAATATTATTATTATTATTATCACTATCGCTACTATCATTATTTATTTTATTTTTACATTTCCTTACATATTTCCTGACTAATTTATCCGGGTAATTATGAAGTTTCAAGGCTTTTTTATGTGATACTACAGTGACCAAGTGTTATGTACTCGTCGAGTAGTTTTAATGGTCCTGACACGGAAAGAGGGAAATCAGACCACCAAGTTTACAATGATACTTGTATTTTCCAGACAAGGAAAATAAATGTCACATAAGAGTGTGAGTGAAATGGTACGTAGTGTACGAAAATGTGTGTACAAGAATACAGTACAAAAGTATGTATGAAAATGACCAGTACACATGATCCAATAAATAGACAGTCTTAACATGATTGGTTGTAATGTCATGTGACAACAAGGTTATACATGTTTATTTAGTTAGTGGACAGACAAAAGCATATTGTCAGTTATAATGAAATATGGATCCATATACACATAGCAAAATATAACAGACTGTCAAAACAAAACACACATCATGTGGGTACATATCACCAAGTTTTACACATATATTAACATTTCTCATCTAAACTGCTTATCTGTTTTCTGTTACAGGTAAATAAGCCACTGGATGTTCGAAAGAAATTTTCAATCATTGATGTAAGAAGTATATGATTATTATTATTGTTATGAATCATCACTGTTGTCTATATTGCTTACTATTTCCTGGCCTTTTTTGTATTCGATTAACTATGGAAATATCGATCATCTTCATCCCCTTGGGTGTTCCAAGTGGGAACAATAGGTTTTCAACAGCGCATTTCAATTTTATCTTATTCTGTGTTGTCCTCTTTAGTTGGCTTCACGATTACCCTTGAGTTTTCATCTCATACTCATACAACGTGCTCCATGTCATCCTTCAGCAACGACCAAAGTGTTGTTCTTCGTTTAGGTTCCGCTAGGGGGCTTAGCACACTCGAGTGGAAATCTGAAACTTCAAAGCACCAAACAACTTCCAAGAGTGTAGGAAAATTGAAGTTTATTTTAAACATCCTTCATTAGAGTCATCTTTTTCCCATATGATCTGTAAATCAGAAATTCGATCCTAACCTGCTTTAAAAGAGTTATGTCATTCGTTATTTTATCAATGCATGTTTGGGATATATTATAGATCAATGTCCACAGTCTAGAAATAAAAACTAATCGGAGTGATCTTGAACGCATGATAATCGTTGGCTCCCAGTTTTAGAGTAGCAGGAGAGTATTACTCCATTGTGGGTAAAACTTTATTTCACTGACTGGCTCACTGAGTGTTTCTAGGTCATTGGTGCGGCGCACTCCAATGTTAGTCAGTGGTGCTTAAAGTTTAACTTGACCAATAAATTATGTAATAGGTGGAAGGAGTAAATAACGGGTTGGTTAAGAAAAAGATGGCGTTACTTAAATGTCATTTTTTTAAAATGCATAAAAGGCCTTATTAGCAAGGTAGTAGAACTTGGAATTATACCCAAGGTAGAAGGAGAGGGTGGAGAATTTTTTTCACTGTGCATAAATCAGTAACATCTTGCTCTTAACCAACCATCCACTTACTCTTTCTACCTATTAAATAATTTATTTTCTGTACACGTGTCTCCGTTATCATCCTATTCATATTATGCTACCTTGTCAATACTTACCAATCTTCACCCCTCCCTTCCTCCACTAGTTACTAAATTTTAATTAATAACCACACTTTAGAAACACTTTGATGACGTAAATAAGAAACCTTGCTAACTTTCATTTTTGTTTGACAATCTTAATGTGCACACACACACACAAACAAAGTGGTTATATGTGAATGCAATTGTACAGCTAAGTGAATGAATTCTCCACCGAAAAGAGACTCTTCTTTGAACTTTGTTATTGAAATAATAGAGACGATTTGTAACTCAGGTGGATGACTTGTAATTAATAGTGTTCTCTTAGCTGGTTGGTTTAGTTGAGGAGCTTTCGTCGTCTTTCTGGACGACATCTTCAGCGCAGTATTTAGGATAAAGTGAAATGATTTAAATTTTTCTTCATGAGTGATATAATTGCGTCTCCCGGTAACCACCTTTACATATGTATTGACCGTTTTCTATTGACTTGGATTTTAAACTTTCTGGTCACCTGATTTACCTTTTTATTAGTTCGTATATTTCGTCTATATAAACGTGTTTGTTAATTGCATATTCGTTTGAGTAGAGGCTTCTTGGAATTCCCTGGTACTTTTGGTGTTTCCTCTGTCCAAGATTTTGAATTATCCCAATCAAATTGATGTCCATAATTGTCTGTATGCATTGATACTAAAGAATTTATATCATGTCTTTTCACGGCTGATTTGTGTTCTTGGATTCTGATTCGAAGGGGACGCCCACTTTGACCACTGATATAATTTCTGTTACAGTTCATACAGGCAATTTATTTTGTAAATGGTGTTAATTTTATCCCCTTTTTCTGTTGGATCTTTCGGTTTGCATAATATCGAATTAAGCGATTCGACTGGCTGACTTGTATGCGATATCTATTCCAAACAGTCTTAATATTCTAGCTGTTATTTCAGAGATATTTCTCATGTATGGTAGGATGAATTTTCTTGTGTTCTTTAATGATGGTTCCTTGTCGGTGTTGTGATTCGATTTTAAACACTTTTTGCTGAAATTTTGTGGATAACGATTCATTTTGAAGACCGCTTGTAGGTATTTTTCTTCCATTCTTTTCAACTCTGGAGTGCTAAAATGTGTGTTTGAACTGTCTTTTAAACTGTCTGCACACAGTTTTGCTTGTGAGTGAGTAATTGGATTATTGCCAGTATAGTTGAGTATTTTATCTGTGTGCGTTGATTTTCTGTATACTTGTGTTTCTAAATTTCCTGTGTTAGTTCTCCTGATAAGGGCATTTAGGAAGAATGGGATTTTGTCATCTAATTCTTCTTCTCTCCTGGTGAATTTGATGTCTTCAAATATGTTGTTTATTAATTTATGGGTATATTCCAAATCATTTCTCTTAATTATTACAAATGTATCATCAACGTAATGTACCCAGACTTTTGGTATAATTATAGGTAGAGCTATTAATTCTATCATTGGATCACGGCTTCAGCTATTAATCCTGATATTGGCGATCCCATTGGTGTTCCTTTCATCTGTTCATATATTTGAGAATTCCTAGAAGCCTTCTACTCAAACGAATATGCAATTAAAAAACACGTTAATATAGACAAAATATACGAACTAATAAAAAGGTAAATCAGGTGACCAGAAAGTTTAAAATACAAGTCAATAGAAAACGGTCAATACATATGTAAAGATGGTTACCGGGAGACGCAATTATATCACTCATGAAGAAAAATTTAAATCATTTCACTTTATCCTAAATACTGCGCTGAAGATGTCGTCCAGAAAAACGACGAAAGCTCCGCAACTAAACCAACCAGCTAAGAGAACACTAATAATTGCAGAACTTTGTTATTCTTATATTATTCTATAGTTTGAATTTGTAAGGGTTAGTTTGTTTTTACGAGCTGCTCACCGATTGATATCAGTTCGAGAACCATTGGAAACCAGCCAACCAAGGAGTACTGCCAGACAGCTGTTTCATCCGGCGTAGTTTGGGAATCATCGGTAGTACTCACCCACCATATGGGTTCGAACCCAGGACCTTCCGGTTACATGGCTAGGCAAGCTGGTATACCTTTCAGCCACTGGGAACTGATTCAATGGCTCATGAATCCTAACTTCTACGAATTTGTGATTTGGGGTTACCCCTTAGTATATTAATATCAATTTATCAAGTCATTGTTAATTCCCCATGAATGAGAACATGAACTTTGTATACGGCGACACACTCAGTTATTCATAATTTGAAACTGTTGTCATCTTACAGATTTGATGGCGTATATGTTCGCTAAACGTTCAGAAAAATAAGCGTTATTGTCCTTGGTTAATTATAATCATGCTATTTCATGTTTATTTGTCTCAGGGTTGTCAATCTTATTAGCCCCCCCACACACACATTACATGTGGTTTGCAGCCCCGAGTATGGGGCTGAGTTCTATAATCAACTAATTAACTAACTAGATATAATAGAGAAGATTTGTAGCTCAGGTGGATGATTTTGATGTGGTTGTGTTCTCTGAGCTGAATAGTTAATTTGCGAAATCTTGGTTTCGATCTTTGGTAGAATTATGTTTTCAAGCCTTTGCATCACTGCTTCCGCAGTCAAACCTGATATTTGTGGTCCCATGGGTGTTCCTTTGAATTGTTCATATATTTAGCCGTTGAATTTGATGTACGTTGTTACGTATAGGTTTATGCATTCCATCCAGCTTGTGTGTTGCATTTTTGGTTGTTGTGGAAGGTGTTCGTCGTTGCTAAGTAATTGCTCCATGGTTTCTTTTGCTAGTTATTTGTCCGATTGAGGTATATAATGCTGTGACTTTGAAAGATATTATTATTTTTTGTTCACCTATTTGGATGTCTCTGATTTTCTCTAGGAATTGGATAGCAGAGTTGATGGAGTGATCACAAGATTCCGTTAGGTGTTTTAGTTTTCTGTATAATTCCTTGGATAAATTATATGTTGGAGTTCCTGAAAGTGATACAATTGGTCATCATGGGATATTTGGCTTGTGTATTTTAGGTCTGCCGTAGAATCGGAGTAGGACTGGTCCATTGGATTGCATTCGCCATTGGTCTTGTTTTGTGATCTGTCCAGTTTTGGTGAGCTTGTTTAAGGTCCTTTGATGCGGTTGTCCATTGTTTGTATGAGATTTGTTGGGAGTTGTTGATATACATCTTCATCTTTGAGTAGTTCTTCAGCTTTCTTGGTGTATTCTTCTCTGTCCATGACTACTGTTGTTCTCCCTTTGTCGGCTGGTGGAATGACGATGTCCTTCCTATTTTTCAGCCTTTTGAGGGCCTTTAGTTCTTGAGAGTTGAGTTGTGTGTATGTTGTCTTTTCTGTTTGACCATTGGTACAATTGTTTGGCGTATCTCTTCCTGTGTTTCCTCGTTCAAGTTTGATGATTTGAGTAATGATTCAAGGGCAGCGAAGAAATCAGTTTTCGAAGCATCTCCGGTGTTGTAGTTTAATCCTTTTCGTAGTAGTTGTTGTTCCATTTTTCATAGTGGTTGTTTTGATAGGTTGACTACGCAGTCTGTAGGCGTATTGTCTGGTTGTTGTTTTCTAATCTTGGCTAGCTTGGTTTTAAGGACTCTTCGTCTTTGTTCTCTGTGTTTTCTACTTGACAGTGTAATTGCGCTGATCAGCGTTGACATGTGTTCCTGGTTGAGGGTTTACTCTAGTTTTACTTTTTGGACATCTATTAATTAATTAACTAAATAACTGACTAACTAAGGACACTCAGGTGTATTGAACTGAAGTCGTAGTAGGAAAACGCCTCACTCTAATTTGTGAATTGATAGATAGAATTTTATCCAAGCAACGAGATATTTCAATTTATTAAGAAGTAAACTTCTCTTTTCAAATTTTTAAATCTAAATTTGGCTAACTTGTCTTATTTTTGGATATATATATTTTATATTTTACTTTATATATATAATATATATATTTCCGGAGAATGTTTACATTTATTTTATTGACTGATAGGTTTATTATTTTTTTGCTGAATTCCATACCATCTGTTGAAATCATTTTATTACTTCTTTTTAAAGGGAATATATTTCCCCATCTATTTCAAAATTTAATCCGCATTTCCTATTTGCATTCATTTCATACACTTCCCTTTGCCTTCCATGTGGTGATTGTGTTTTCGTTTACGGGATAAGGCCAACAGTAAAGAAGTAGACACTAGAGCTGGGTAACCTTGAACTGGCCAATCACTGTGTATTTTATTATTATTATTATTTCCTTGGGTTCCGACGTGGGGGGTGGGGAAATACGGCTTCAATAACACGTCTCCACTTTCGTCTATTTTCTGACGTCCTCTTCAGCTGGGTTGATGACTGACCATAATCTCTCGTCTCCTTCTCCTTCCAATACATTATCTCCTCCATGTCACCCTCTCAATAATGACTCAATCGTCGCTTCCCATAGGGATTCCATTCGTGCCATCGCCTGCTAATGGCGCAATGTTATTTGATGGCCTCTCTAACGTATTCCCGATCGATTCTTCTCTATTTTTTTCCTACATATTTGTTGAGCAATCTGTTCTTGGTCAGTTTTTTCTCAACCAGAGTATTTTGTTGCTAATAGTGTCTGGCCGGCTGATCATTTGATCTTCAGTATGGAGCCAGCCAGCAAAAGGGGCAACTGTTGATAAAACTATGTGGTGACTTGTTGGAAATGCTTTTCGTGACGCTCAGCGCACGTCCCTGACCGATGTATAAGAACTAACTGTTGAAAATCTGAATCTTGTCCCATTATTGCCTGAGTGCAGAAGATTTTCCAACTGGTGTTTCAGTTTGATGAAGGCGTATCTCACGTGCCCGATTCTGGCTGGCTGGCTGTGGCATCTTCATCCGTCCCGCTTGTGGTTGAAACCGTGCTTCCTAGCCGGATAAAAGTAAAGGAGATAACCTCTATTAAATCTCTCCTTTTGATGGTGATTGGCGCTGGCTCCTGTTGTTGTTGTTTCTGTTGTTTGGTTGGTTATCTTCATCGCCTTCGTCTTCCCTATGTTCATCGGGAGTCCTGTCTTCGCTGCCGGCTTCTTCAGTCAGTTTGTTGCCTTTCACATGCAAGTGATCGAGTCTGTGTAACATTAGACATATAGCATCTGCAAAGGTCAAATATTCTAGAATCTTCTCATTGGTGGTCTAGCGTATTCGTGTCTCCTCGCTCTCCACAGTCTTTCGCATAATCCAGTCCAGCACAATTAGAAATACCGTATGCTTTCAGGTAAAAAGTAACACTTATAGTGTAAAAAATGTATGTTTACTAAATATAATATACTGTAAGTAAATAGTAAATTATATAGGGTATATGTCACTAGTATGCTAAGAAAAGAGGTCTTTGTTTTCCAGAGGAGTGACTATAGTGATTAAACCAGAATCTGTATGAGTATCAGTTATAGCATCCACTAATTCTTCAGAATGATTGACTTCATGATTCATAGTAACGTTGTTCAGCACTTCAAATGGATGCTGCTAATAATGATCGTTTCAAGTTTCACTCGAACCTTGACCATCACCCTTATCTTCATCCTGTTGTAATCCTAATCTTGAATCAGAGTGACTAATATAACGATGTTGAGCAATCTGATTAGTTGGTTCAAGGTTGAATACCAGTAGTATCTATTCTTTACGAATGATTACATGGAATATCCCTTTTTTGAAGCGGCGCGACCTACTTTGTCCCGGGGGGGGGGGGGGAGGCGTTGAACCGTATCAATAAATGGGTCAAAAAAAATACAAGTATGATTCCGTTAATATTCAATCATACACTTTAAACTTTTGAACCTACTACCTCCTATAATCCTTGATATCGTGCAGATATAAGTATCAAGCGACGTTTTTTTTTTTTTTTGATAAGAGTGCAGCAAATGACCACAGTTAAAGAACACAATATCATCCAGATCCTTGAAATTTTTTGTCTGCGTTCATTTTAGGCCTGTCTCCTCGTTGGTTGCTGTTGTCTGTCGCATTCTCCAGTCTACCACAATCAGCGAAATCATTGGTTACTCCTGTCTTCATTTACAAGGATTTCATGAGTTTTCAGTTGTGGATTACTTGACATGCAGCATTTTCGTACAACTATTGAATGAGATGTATAGTTGTTGGCGGTACCTCGTAGTAGCGAAGTAGTTGCCAAACCACCTCTCGATTAACGCTATAGAAGGCCTTTTCAAAGTCGATGAATTGAAGGTAGAAAGTTGATTGCCATTTCAAGCTTTCTTCAATGATGATCCGTAGTGTTGCGATTTGATTGATGCATGATTTGTTCCTCCTGAATCCAGCGTGTTCCGATCGAATTTTTTTCATCCAGGACGTGTTTGATTCTTTCTAGGATGATGCAGCTTACTATTTCGTTTGGGTAAGACAGGAGCATAATGCTGTGCCAGATTTCGCATTGACTTAAGTCTCCTTTCTTTGGTAGTTTGAATAAGTAGCCTTTCTTCCAGTTCGCAGGTACCTTGCCGTCTTTCCACACCTTATCCAGTAGTGATGTCATCAAGTCCGCTGATGTCTTTTAATGCATGGCTGCTGTGGGCTAAAAAGCATTAGGCATTCGTTTTTCATCAAATACGGTTTGATGCCTATATTTTCATTTTCATCCTACCCACCGTCTAATTGACTTCTATGACAGTTTAGTCGAATGGTTTCTACTTCATCATGCTGTTATCCTCAAATATTCAATTTTTTTCGTCTCTGACCAGTACAACAAAACGTATTGAAGAGTGAATTATTATTCGCCATTATTTTCATGTCATCTTATGGCGTTTCTTACCGAACAAGAGACAACAAACACAAGAATGAAGAAAGACAACTTGAAGCAATATTATTGTGTCATTTGATGCATTTATTACAACGTAAATGTCAATTACTTTTGTCCTCTTTCTTTTCCAATGAAAAACATTCATTTCCTATCTCGGAATTTCATATGTGTGTCCATGTTTGTGCGTTTATACTTACTTCTGGTTGTGTGTATGTATATGCAACCGATGAAGCTGACTGTAACCTACTTACCATCGACTGACATTGTGACAATCATAGGCAACTTGTTTCAAGTAGGATAACTGTTTTTCCCGCCTATAGGAATGAGGAAGAGTAGTAGAAGAACGTTTTTCAAATCATCAGAGGTAAAGAATTCGGATGTGGGTGTTTTAATATGTGTAGATTATTATTATTATCATCATCATTATTGTCCAAAGACTTTCGACGTGAACAACTGAGAATGCTGAGACACAAGAGTGAACTAACTGGTGAAGGAGAATGCATATAATTCATCCTGTGAAGTGACTGTGTTTCTGTGTTTTTGTGCGTACATGGAATTCAGCCATAATTAATCCTTCGTTATAATTATGAAAATTACGTAATACATGGTGATAATAGAATAATAATAGTGATCATTTCATTTCAAACAACATACTTCGTATACAGAATGAAATTCTCAATGTTGTACATCTTTGAACAATTTATCTCCTTTTACAAACTGGAAGATATGCAATCAGAAAGCAACAAGTTGGCAGAACGAGCATCAAAGATAGGACCTCAGTTGAACACAGGGAAAACAGAGGTGATGAAGACTCTTGGCCAACACCAACAGCTACAACAACAACAGACAACAATCAGCCAGCATAAATGGGATGAACCTGAAGGAAACAACCTCCTTTACCTACTTGGGGAGCATCGTTTCGACTACAGGCGGAACTGGCGAGGATATCAAAGTGAAGATTAGGAAAGCGAGACAAGTTTTCATTACTCTCAAATCTGTGTGGAGATCAACAGCACTCAGCATGCAAATGAAAATAAGATCCGAATTTTTAACTCCAATGTAAAGTCAGTGCTACTATACGGATGGATGAGAGAATTGGCCAGCGCGTCATAAAGAGCACCTCAAACTAACTGCAGACCTTCATCAACAGCTGTCTTCGCTCAATACTCAAGATGAGATGCCCAAAAGAGATCAGCAGTAGGGTCTCTGGGAGCGAACCAACCTGGTACCAATTGAGCAACAAATATGCGGGAAGAAATGGAGATGGATTAGCCGTACTTTGAGGAAACCATCAAGTGACATCATTAGACAAGACATTACTCGAGTGGAACCCGAAAGGGAAGTGGCGAGTTGGTCGTCCAGGGGTGACATGGGGGAGGTGGTGGGGAGATGAGATGAAAGCGTGTGGGCAGACTTGGAGCCAGGTGAAAAAGTTGGCAGAGAGCCGAACTCAACGGAGACGCGCGGCTGAATCCTTATGTTCCTATAGGAATTAAAGAAAATAATAATAATAATAATAGTAATACATATAAATAAAATGGCAAAAATAATAGAACTGCAAAGTCTAAAGTTATTAGGTAGAATAATGAATGTAATAACAATGCTGGTAATCAGTTGACGTTTATTTACAGATTGCAAGGTAGGTTAACTGATTCTTTCCATCAAGCGCATGAAACCTGATTTATGCGTCCAGAAAGAAGCGGTTATCAGCCTTTCTTTGCCCTGGTAACTGGATAATTTCACCTCTCTTTCCTCCGAATGTGAAATGCTAAAAGCTTCCATTGTGTTTGATTATTATTGTTCGGAATAGTGGTTAATATTGCATATTTATATATGTATATATTTTTAGTGTATGAGTATATTGATCGATTGATTTTTGTTTAAACTGAACTCTGTGCAAGTATGTTAAAATTGTTGTTGTAGATATATTTGATAATGTCTTTGCCATGTAAGCAGCTGACGAGAAGGCAACGAAATAAAAGATGGTACCATTTTATTCTGCTAAAACTGTAGTTCTTGCATTGTTCAAATTCATTAAGGGGAATAAATGTATGAAATTCCATATTAGTTTGTTTATTAGATGTCTCACACAGTGTAACAGTATTATTTACTGGATGACGAGGTTTCGAATAAAATTTATTGTTCATAATCATGCTATCAATTATAATCACACCACTTTGAAACTTGAGTTTTATAGTTTCCTTTGTCCTCTCCTATTTGTCGTCGTAGGGGTATTAGAATTTTCCAGATGTCTGGTTGGACATATGTTGAATCATTCCTATTACACGTGTTTGCAGTTGGTTCGGATAAACAAAGCTTCTGTTATCCATCTCTCCCTCCATCCACCCTGTTACATTGGATTTTAAAACTATCATCTTATCCCATCATCCTATTGTCTGGTTGTGTGTAACTGCGTGCAGTGAGTGGTATAGCTGAACTATTCTCTAGATTTCTTATCTTATTCGGGTCAACTAATCTAGATTTTGTTAGGTTTTTATGTTCGGTTGGCCTGACTGACTGCCCCTGTTTTACTAGTTTGACCAATGTATTTGACCTGACAATCATTGCAGGCAAGGTATTAGATAAACTAAATTGTTTTGTTTTAAAGGCTCCACAAGATTGATTCTTTAATCGACGAAGCTTGTTTCTAATTGAGTTTGTAGGTTTGAAAGCCACTTTATTTCTGCCTTCTTAGGAATCCCGCGTAAGGTTTCCGAGGTTCCTTATTTATTAGGCACCCGTTAGATTATAGGGAAAGATTCTTCCACGCTGGCTGGCTTTGTGGCCAGCTGGCTTGCGCCAGATGGTCCAATATCGAACTGTTAATGGTTGTTAACTACACCTTTACTTAGCTGTAGTGGGAGATGTTATCGAGCTCGCACGAAAAATCAAGTTCGTATAGCAACGGCCAATATAACTCGCTCCACCACAAGCGCAGTTGAATCGGTAGATAAAATTTGAAGTGGCTAGCTAGTCTAGGTACTTCATCTTTCAGTCGAGGTAGCACCATCGGTTGTGTAGAGAATAATACATGTAGTTCTCCAGCATTAAAAGTTCTTTGAACTGATTTTTCTCGTAATTATCTCACTTTGTATATCGCCTTTGAATTGCAGTCGAATATAAAAAGTGGCTTATTGTTTTTGCAGATAGTGAGTAGTCCTTTTTCGCCGCTTTCTTGTCTCTGTCATGTGTTTCTTGATAAATTTGTTGGAATAGCTAGCTAGCTATTTTCGATCAAAGTATCAAATAATTTGCTTTAAAATATTCAACATCTTGACAAAATTCAGAGTGGTATATTCACATTTCAGAGATCTTGTTTATTATTTTTTTGTATGGCACACAATTGTTTTCTTAGCTTTTAATCCACTTTTGTCAAAAACAAAACAAAAATTGATCTTAATTAACATACACAGAATAAAAGTGGTACACAGTTGTAGTACATCATCATCATCTATTGTATCCTCTTCCCTTCTCTTATTTCTTCTTGTCTGCATATTTGTGTGTTTCGTTTTTTTTTTGTTCTTGTTGCGTAATGCATGTTTTTTGTAAAATAAAGTGCTTTTACTGCTTTCCATTGATGACGATGATGATGATGGTAGTGGTGATGATGATATATGGAGAAAAACACTTTGCTTATGTTTTTGTGTAAAAACACGAAAATTTACAGCAATCATCTGTCATTGTGATATTTAATAAAAGAGAATAAATTAGACGAGGAAATATTGATTTTTTTCCCCAATTATAAATCATCGTCAATAGTAATTCTTATATAATGAATTATATTATCAATAGCAAGCAGTGTTACACACTCATCGACAAGGGTTAGAACCCAGGACCTATTCTGGTTACAAGGCAATCTAGCCCGTTAGACCATTAAGCCACTGGGACTCGATTTGATGACGAACACATGAATCCTAACTTTTGCCAATTCATAGCATAGCGCGACCACTTCACAATGTCTTCCTCTTCGATGAGTTACTGCCTCACCTTCAACCTACTGTACCCTTCTGGTCATAGCTTCCCACTAGAACGCCTGGTTAACTGTTTGAATAGGGCCAGTCGCTAGTGTGCATCAGATTAATCGTCAACCAACCAAACAAAATCCCTACAAAATCAATACTTGACAAAGACGATGAAATTCTGTAAATTGAAGCATCCAATTGAAGGGAATCAACTGCACACATATCATCTACTTGATTTATAAATTATCTTATGTGCTAGAGCACATCTCTGTATGACTGGCTGATTCACTGTGTTTTTCAACATGGAACAGAAGTGAAGCAGTTCATTCGCTATACTCCAAAAGAAAGCAAACTAATAATCAGCAGAAGTGTAAGGAAGTAATAATCGCCAGTCATTGGTTCTAAGCATCCTGAGGATCCCAACTAGGAAGTCTACATCCTTTTAGGTGGCTGAAATCAACTGTAAAACGTGCGTCATGGATTGATTACAGATTTCGGTCTGATCCCTCTTAACTCATCTCTAACCTAACCCTCCTGGACGAATAAAGCGGTAACCCAGCATTAGAAACACGTATCCTAGGTATCTTAGTAGATGTAGTTTCACAACGTCATTGATTGAGCGTCACGTCTACATATCGCAGAAATCAACGGAACCCAATTGAATCAATAGGATTCGTGCATTCAGGAGTAATTAGTGGCCATTTTACCTGCAAATATCGAGTCTGACAATTTCTCCTCTTTCTATACTATTCACAAGCCGTTATTATTTTTAACTGTCGTATTATTCTGCCTCGCATAGTCCGCTAGTCGGCCCTACGCCAGGAAAAGAGAGGTGTGTATTTAGCCACCCCACCTCGTAAATATAACAATGCCACTTTATTTCAAAATAGAGAAGAAAACATTTTTCTCTGTTTTTAGGTGAATTATCATTTCATGTTGTGATTGATTACTTTAGACTGAAATGTTCTGCCTCTGGCGTCTAGTACGGACACCTCGATGCTGTGTTTATGGATTGAAGTGAAGTTACGGGACGAAGTTACCAGAAAGCTGGGAATCGGACCCCAGAACACGTGCGAGGTTGGCTAGCATTCTACGTTTGAAACATTGAGGCACAAAGTGCCAATCCCTCAGTCACCTAGACCAAAAACGTTAACTCCTTGACTGAGAATCTGCCTCTAGCCTTCCATGTGACAAGTCGTAATAATCATCAGCATTGCTTTAGTTATACGGTTGACATTTTTGATTCTAATTGACCGATCACTGGGATATCACTAGTGTTGTGTGTCTGTTATATGACTGAAATCTACCGATCAAGTCAAAAAGACGACTCATTGTGTTGTGGTGTATTTCGTATCATCATCAGAGGGTGGAAAGGCAAACAGCGACTAGAAGCTTTGAACGTAGGTTTCGCGCCTATCTGACACTCGTCAGCAAGATATATCTGCAGTAAAAAAAATTATATTTGTAAAATCTCAGCGAGATTGAATTGATTAATTCCAATGTTTCGTTCGGCAATCTGACCCGAACCTCTTCAGGGAAATTAATCGAAATTAACACAACAGAGGTGCGTTGGTGGCACAGTGGTTAGGACTCTCGCCGACCATGTGTATGGTCCTGGTTCGATACCCCGCCGACGCACATCTGATATCTATGGTCGGCCTGCAAAATTTGGACTACCGATATCCATGCTGAAAATTCCATACTTGTACCAAAAATACGGTGTGGAATCAAGCTGTAAATCAAAATAAAATAAATATTTAAAAAGAACATCTCTTGTTTTTTTTAAAACTCTTTTACAAACGTTTACTTCTCACTGGGCGCCCAAATATTTTAGAACTATTCTGTCAAATCTTGACGACAGTTCATACAATGCAATGCAGCCTTGTTACTTAGTGCTTCACTTAGAGGCATCACCACTGAGTTATATATATTGATCAATTACAGGACAAATTTTGTATAACTACGTTGTCACCAATAGAATATATGTCATGACTCATTGGGGTCTGTTCACACGAAACTGATCTCTGCATCCTACTGTACAGCTGTCTAAATACTTCCTTTAGAGACATACAGTCACAAAACTCTCCAAAGACAGTAAAAAGACGATTATTCGTGGTTACATATCTGTGATTCTATTCAACAGCTATAATAACATCAAAAACCTAAAATGTCCTGAACATTGTCGTTAGGCAAGTCCTTAGAATCCAGTAGAATATCCACAATAAAGGTGAGGGGGGTTTGGGCAGAATTCTATCAACAACAATCACACACCAACGTATCCTGGAGATAGTTTAATGTCTCAGAATGACCTTGATTCACTGATACAAATTCACTCCGTAGAACAACAACACATTATCAATATCATCCATCACACAACCATAAAGAGAAGTATCAAAGTTAGAGATTAAATAGGGTCAAAGACGTATAATAAGGATCAAGTCAACAGAAGATATCAAAACGTCAGGTTAATGATATACAGTCTAGAAGAAAAAGGCATAATAATTACAAAGTTAGTTGAAACACTCAAATTACTATAAATATTTACTAAAGTTAGTTTGTAAGGATCAGTTTTGTTTTACGAGTTGATCACGGATTGATATCAGTTAGAGAACCAGCCAGGGGAGTACGACACTGTTTCATCCGGCCTAGTTTGGGAATCATCGGCAGTTCACGCACCCACTAGGCGGCAGGTTGAACACAGGACCTTCCCTATACCATTCAGCCAGGGAAATTTTCTAACACCATTATTCCGTTACACATAGTCTAATTTAGTAGGTAAGGTGTAATTTTCTCGCCTATCACCTACTCTAATATTATACATATATGTCTATTGTTTTTCTGAGAAAAAACGACCAAACAGGAAAATGATCAGTTGCTTTTTAATGAGGAAAAAAGAAAGCAAACGATTTGTTGAATATATTATACCGTTTTTTCTCTCTTCAAATTTTAATGTTGTAATTAGTTGATTTCTTTTAAAAAAGATTCAAATGTATGCGTATTTCTATCTGATTTGTGTGTGTGCCTGGTGGTGCTGTGTGTGTGTGTGTGGAGCGATTTCGTTAGGATATCAACTAATCTCATCGGCTCATTTACTCCTGCCTACTTTTATACTACTATTAATTAATTAATTAATTGATTAATTTTCATTTTGAATAATTATAATTAATCAAATAAAATAATGAATAAAAAAGGAGAATAAGTTGTGTTCTTTGAGAAAAAAATACAGATAGTGAGTAGTCCTTTTCCGCTTTCTTTGTAATGTGTTTCTTGATAAATTTTTCGGGATAGCTATTTTCGATCAAAGTATCATATGCAATGCTTAATTCATCTTCAATTACTTCTTTCTGAAAATTGTGTTTATACACAATCAAGAGCAAAATATTTTACTGTCCCGTTCCGTATGGAATCTTCAATTCAAATATATATATGCACATGGTCCGGGGTTCGAGCCCATGCCGGCGCACACCTGATATCTATGGTCGGCCTGCAAAATTTGGGCTACCGATATCCGTGCTGAAAATTCCATACTTGTACGAAAAATACAGTGTGGAATCAAGCTGTAAATCAAAAATCAAAAAAAATCTAACAAAACATTTTAATATCTCAGTATACAAAAATATTGACGCACTGGATACAGAACTCCGACCAGAACAAGCTGGATTCAGGAAAGTCAGGCAAATCATGTTCTGACCAAATTGAAACTCTACACATCATCATCACAGAACAAAGCATGGAATGGAAATCAAACCTCTACGTCAACTTTATAGACTTTGAGAAGGCCTTCGACAGAGAGCGTTGACCGCGAAGTAATTTGGAAACTACATAAGTACTACAGCGTGCAGTGCCCCAAATATTCATCAACCTTATTCAACAGCTGTACGACAATGGCACATGTCAAGTGATCCACAACGGAAAACTCAGCAAGGCGTTTGGAGTAAACACAGGAGTCAGACAAGGGTGCTTATTATCCCCAATGATATTCCTAACTGTGGTGGACTGGATTATGCGTCAGACAGTGGGAAACGAGAAACAGGACAGGGATATCCTGGACCGACGTGAAGAACCTAGAAGACCTGGATTTCGCGCGTGGATGATTCATGCTTGATGTCATACAAAATCTAAGACTTACAAGCGAGCGAAAACCGACAAACTGATCGAAGAAGCAGCCGACGAAGACGGGACTCCAAATGAACATAGACAAGATGGAGGTTATGAAAAAAGCCAACCAACAACAACCAGAGCAGCAACATCCATTGTCAATCACCATCAACGGGAGGGATTTGAGAGAGGTCACTTCATTCACTTATCTAGCCATTGAGCATTGCCTCAACTACATGCAGTCAGAACGGACTAGGATGTCAAATCGAACGAGAATCGGGAAGGCGAGAAACACATTCATCAACCTGAAACCAATCTGGAAATCTTTGTCACTCAGCATCAACAACAAAATCCAGTCGGATTGTCAATACAAACACGTCAAGTCAGTCAGTTATTCTAAACGGACCAGAAACTCGGCGGGCGGGTTACAAAGAATATTTCCAACAGCCTGTTGCAGACCTTTATCAACAACTGTTTTCTCTCTATACTGAAGATCAGATGACCCGGCCGGAAAGAATCACCAACAAGAAACTATGAACACTAACAAGCAAAACAAGAACCAATCACTGCCCAACAAATATGCAGGAGAAAGTGGAGATGGATTGGACACTCGCTGAGGAGTGCGCTGTGTGACATCGCGCATCAGGCCATTCCTCGAGTGGAACCCGAAAGGGAAGCGGCAAGTGGGACGTCGGTGTAAGGGTGACATGGGGGAGATCGTGTGAAGGGGAGTTGCAAGAGTATGGGCTAACATTTATTTGCTAGGGATTTCACTGGTTTCAAGTTTGATCATGGATCGATATCAGTTTGGGAGAATCAAGAGGAGTTCTGAACACTTGTGTGTATCCTTGTTTGGGACTTTTCAGCAGTAATCACCTCTTTGACTTCCTTATGACTTGGACTAAGAAGTTTCAGGATTATCAAGCGAAAAGATCCTTCGTTGATTATTCACTCCCTGGAATGGAGGAATCCAATGGCCAGTTTATGAATTTGTGTCAATGTGGTAATTTTTAGCGACACAACCATACAATGTTATCGTTGATTATTTGTCCTCATAAGCAACTTCGTCGACCTCCACTGGTCATAACTTCTCACTAAAACTTTAGGCGAATTCTTTCTAAAGTTAGTTATTAGTGATGTGATAAGTGTGTTAGCTTGTAGACAGACAGGCGTTTGACCGAAGTTAGAATTGACTGTGAATAGGTTAACCAACTGGATTGGTGACATACAGGTCTTAAGTTCAATTAACAGTGCGGTCCTAGGTGTGTACTGATGAAGAGTTGAGAACAATGACAAAATGGCTGTCCAGTACTTCCTGCTACCCTAACTGATATCGATCCGTGACCGGACTTGATATTCACACTAACGTTGATTATCGGACGTTAAAAAGGAGGCATGAAATCCACTCGGAACATAAATAAAAAATGTTATTCGCTCCAATTGTTAAAATTTACTTTAAGGTAGCAAACACTCTTGAATGCTGCTATTGTGAAGTGTTATCAGACTATTGCTCTTTGTATAGCTGTGGATAAAAGAGATTTCGAAAACTGTCTACTTTCTTATCACTTTTAAACTCGAGATCGAGCAACCGCCTCCTGTTTGGGCCTTCCAAATGTCTCAGGAAAACATACTTCACCGCCACCTAACGGGTGATATTTTGTTGAAAGAAAAGCTGTCTCATTGGGCTACTTCAACATGCCTATACCACTTCATTTCTTCAAGAAGAGCCAAGTACAGGAACACTATCCAGTTTAATTAACATAGAGATGATGCAGGCGCATATATAGCTGAGTAACAGAGCATCTTGTGAACTTGGAGCATTTAGTTCCACTCGTAAAGACTCAGTTAAACTTCTAAAAATTAGTGAGATTTAAGGCATCTGGGTTCAGCTGAACATATGCCGATCCGAAAGTTCAAACCCACTCTATGTACCTAAAAAAAATACGTTCAACCTTTGTTGGTATCATGGTCATAATTAACGGTCAATTCCGTGAATATTCCGTGATTATTCTAATACTTTTCTTATCCTAACTTCCCCGTTTACGCCACTAAGTTTTTTTAATCTCAACTTCCTGTCTATTCTGATATTACTAAGTTTTAAATCGCTGACGAAATAACCTCAGCACGGATACAGAAGTTTCGTTTCACATTTATCAGTTTACGTCGGTCCTGGCTTAGTAGACATGACATTCTGATGACTGTCGACCAAAAGGCGTGTGTACTGCACAACGACAGTTCTCTGCGCGTCATCCTTTATAGCTGTGAGACCTGGCCACTGAAAGTGAAAGATATGAAAAGCCTGGCTAGCTGTCTTTGATCCTGGGTGTCTGCGTAATATCTCTTGTGTTACGTGGTATAATAATAAGGTTAGAAATATTAAGGTTAGACTTTGGTCAAGTGCTAGGTAAGGAGGCGAAATCAATAGACGAGGCTGTGAAGCTAAATCGATTTAGATGGTTAGGACATGTGTTACGTATGCCTAGCCGTCGCCTTCCTAGATGGGCAATGTTAGCTGACATAGGATGGATCAGGTTGGAAAAGAGCCAGTGGTAGTCAAACCAAAACATGACTTCATCAGTCATTGAAACAAATCCACAACAGTTAGTTTAAGCCAACCAGCCAAGTAGGCAGGTGTAGACTTCCGGATTTGTTGGGGTCCTCAGGATCCTATGAACCAATTGCTGTATATAGTTGCTGATATGGCTCAAAGTGATCGTTCTCAATGGCGCAGATGCCCCATTCCTTGTGACTTATAATACCCAATAAAATTCTTTTGTTCTTGCATATTGCTATTCTTTTTGCCGCATATCTCTGTTTACTGTCTGTGTTGAAATTTCTTTTTACTAACTTCTCTTGCTTTGTTTTATACATGGAATGTGGCTACTTGAACTGCCTCACATGTGATTTGAAAATTATGCATTGAAACTAGTCAGTCAGTCAGTCACATTGCACAAAACATCAATTTACTCGTTAATCATTATCCTACTATGTTTTTTTAATATGTTATTTTATTGTTTATTTTATTATTATTATTATTGCATTTTAATCCCTAATCGGAATCTTAATAATCTCACCGTTGACCGGAAATAATTCTTGAGGTTTTTTTTCACTCATTTACCATAAACTCACAATTAGTAGCGTAACTACTCCCAGACAAGACGAATTTCGAAATACACATTAGGAACAACACATTCAACAGCTGAATGACTGTTATTTCCTTGTTTTATTATTATTATTTCCTTTCATTCCAAAGGAACGTAGGGCTTCAGCTGCGCGTCTTCATCGCGTTCGGTTTTCTGCTAGAGTTTTCACCTGGCTCCAAGTCTGCCCACACGCTTTCATCTCATCTCCCCACCACCTCCTCCAAGTCTCCCTCGCACTGACGACCAACCTGCCGCTTCCCTTTCGGGTTCGACTGTAGCAATGGCTTGTCTAGTGATGTCACTTGATGGTTCCCTCAGCGTATGGCCAATCCATCTCCATTTCTTCCTGCCCCTATGTTTCACAATCGGTTTCTGGTTGGTTGGTTCGCTCCCAGAGATCCCACCCTGTGGCTAAACTTTTCTAGCCGGTCATCTGATCTTGAGTATTGAGCGAAGACAGCTGTTGATGAAGGTCTGCAGTTTGAGGTGCTCTTTATGACGCGCTGGCCAATTCTCTGATCCGTATAGTTAGCACTGACTGACTTCACATCGGAGTTGAAAATCTGGATCTTTTTTTGATGCTGTGTGCTGTTGACCTCCACACAGATTTGAGAGTAATGAAAACTTGTCTCGCTTTCTTAATCTTCGCTTTGATATCCTCGTCAGTTCCGCCTGTAGTCGAAACGATACTTCCCAGGTAGGTAAAGGAGGTTGTTTCCTTCAGGTTCATCCCATTTATGCTGGCTGATTGTTGTCTGTTATTGTTGTAGCTGTTGGTGTTGGCTAGGAATCTTAATCACCTACCTCTGTTTTCTCTGTGTTCACCTGAAGTCCTTTCCTATCTTTGATGATTCTTCTGCTAACTTGTTGCTTTTTACTTGCATATCTACCATTTTATGGGAAATCAGATACTTATATCATCGGTGAAGTCCAGATCCTCCAAGTTTTTTGTGTGGGTTTAATTTATGCCTGTTTCCTCATTGCTTGCTGTTTATCTAATTGCATTTTCATTGGTGTTATGTAGTGGATGGTGTACCCCTCCCTCCGCTGTTACAATCTAGCATTATTTATTTGCTTAGATTATTTGTCTTGTCTTAGCCTTTATCTATGACGTCTATCTGAAGATTTATTTGTTTAATTGCGCCATCTCTTACATTCATCTTGTTATCACAAATCGTTCTAGTGTTTCATCTCTGTTATTAATAGAATTACTAATATCATTATTATTACGGTTATGAATGATTGTACAACTGGTTTATATTTGTATAGAAGATGTGCATCTCTCAGAGAAAAGTCGAATGAGAGATCCAGTTGTTCACGCGTACATATATGTATGTATGGGTGTGAGTTTAGAGGTGTGTCGTCTTAAATTACACTATGAGAATCTTTAATAATTTAAAAAACAGCTGTTCGTTTGGTTTTTTGGATTTTGCTTTTGCATTTTTTCTTTTTCAAAATTTCTTTCCATTAATCTGTCAATCTGATGGTCACTAAAAACCTACTTTTTTTAAAATTTTTCTTTATGTTTCTTCTCGTTGTCTGACAGTCCTGCCGTGTCCTACCTACGATATATATATATGAACCGCAAATGAATCCCTTTATTTCACATCAGAATTGTAGAGGTGACCAATTTCCAGTCGCTTTCTGAGTACAACTCTGATAAAAAAAGATAGATTTGGTTCTACAGAATTCAAAGTATAGACAGTTGACATTATTATTATTATTATCATTATCATTACATATCATTGATTCCTCGTTTTCCGAGTGGAACATAGGGTCCTCTTTAGTTGGCCCTGTGATTACCCATAGTCTCTTATCTCCGTGTCACACCATCTCCTCCATGTCATTCTTAAACTGCGTATTACCCACTTAGGTTTCACTCGAGCGATGATTTGATGTGTGATGTCATTCGAAAATCTCCTAAGCGTGTATGTGATGTATGTGTGATGCATTTCCACTTCACTCTGTATTATTTTTTTCAAGTGCTAGGTTGCGAATTCGGTTCTTTCTCAGAGTTTCTTGTCGATTATATCCTTTCTGACTGGTTATCTTATCTTCAGTATCGATGCGATGCCTCAAATTCACCTGAAGCTTATACATTTAAATGGGCAATTCCCAGAATATTCTAAAACATAATATGATTTTCAGGTGTTATCAGATGGTTGGAGGTAATCGGTAGGAAGCCCAGCCTGACGCGTAGTTTTTATGCTTGTTGGCAGTCACCAGACAGCAAGGCTTATCTGCAGTCTTGAATGAGCTCATGCTCCGCCCCCTCTAAGACTTAACCCTTTGTTACTAAGTGCTGCAGTCAGAGACAACAGTTCAAAGCGCACCTTGATGGCAAGTCACCTAGGGTAGTGACTACATTGTCCATATGACTGATAGAATTAATAATAATAATAAACCACTTTATTCCAAAAACAGCACTTATAATACAGAATGGAATTCTCAGCATTTGTCACAATATCGCATCTGATTTACTTAAAATGTAAATGAAATTAAAAATTAAAACAAAATTAACCAGAGGAATTTGTCCACGTCTACGATATAAAGTCAAAATATACGAAGCACGAATCGAGAGTATTAATTATAATAATAATAATAACAGTGAGTTTGTTTCAAACAGTATTGTCGATTCAGTTTGGAAACTTTAGCATGTTATAGATTATTGGATCTTATGTTCTGTTGATATAGTTAGTGAGGGGAAATACAAAATTAACAGTTATCCACACAGTTTAAATGATGTTCACACTTATGAAAAATAAATAAAAGCAAAAAATTGAGAGGATTATAAATATAAGAAATACAATAAGAATTAAGTTTGATGGTGTAAGGGTGGAAGAAATGGTTTATTTAGTAGTGCAAAGGTTGGTTAGTTCATGCCTGACACTATTTTCATCACATAAAGTACGTGCCCTGAAATATGGTATAGTGGAATTTTTATACTTAGACGTACGTGCATAATGTCTTCTGAAAATACTTCTTGTTTTTCCTGAGGAGACACAAGGTTGTAGCTGCGGGTAGAGTGGTTGCTCACAAAATTCCTTTAGCAAATTTGTTGCATGACATCAAGTGCCTATCAATGACAATGTCAACGATATGGCCCAATGGGATTTGTACCAACACGAAGGACTAAACGCATTACACTAGTTAGTAGGTAGTGTGCGATCAGAGTAGGTTTTGCAGTTGTTCCTCATGAATGAAGCTCAATTCTATTCAATTTGAGACACTGTCATTTACATTTACTAATGTTCTGTATTTCTCCTTCAACCAAACAAACATCATTTCTACTTGACTTATTCATAATTGTTTCTTATTTAGATTGATCATAGTTTACTTATGGAGACACAAATTCAAAATCTGACTACAACACCAATGATCTTAGAACGTGTACTCTTCGAACCTAATCCTCAATTCAGTGTTATCAATTTAAATAATATGGACTTTACTCAAAAGTAAGTCTTTGATAACAGATTTTCTTTTTTTATTATTATTATCATCTCAATTTTATTGATTTGGATATCATATGTAATTTGGTTGTGGAATTAAAGATGCTCAATTCATTAAGTGTGGAATTTATCAACTCCATCCCTCATTGAGTGATGATGTTCCCCTTTGGATCTCGAATCCAGCACGGATCGTTTCAAATGCCAAAGCTAACATTATCCACTAGACCACTTGGGCCACTGGAGAGTTGCCTCTTGTTCAACGAGCAGAAGTTATTACCTGTTTGTTGAGAATATTGCAATTTTCATACGAGTACAGTGTGATTAGAGATCGTCTGTGAATGGCCTGTTCACACTGTGAGAGCATGAATTATAACTTGTGAGTTCTTCTCCCCCCCATCCCACTCTGCATAGATACATACACAATGAATGAAAAATAGAATGATGTTATATACAATTGGTGGATGGTGGCTAGCAGTGGAAGAAGCCGACATGTCAACCTGAGACCGAGCACTTCGGTCCAATCAATCGACGGGAAAATCAAGAATTCAATTCAATAATTAATATGACACGTTGCACAAGAGGTGGCTCTCGTGGCCCAAGTGGTCTAGTGGATAACGCTTTGGCGTTTGAAACTATGGGCACTGGGTTCGAGCCTCGGTGGGAACATCATCACTCACTGAGAAATGCAGGTACATCCAGCTGACGAGTCTCAAATAGGACGAAATGCGCATCCTGGATTCCACTGCTAGCCACCATCCACCAATTGTATACAAATCAAATCCCCAGACATCGTCGAAGCATCTGCACAAGAAGCCGACATGTCAACCTGAGACCGAGCACTTCGGTCCAATCAATCGACGGGAAAATCAAGAATTCAATTCAAGAATGATGTTATGATTAATTTTTCTTACTGACGTTTCGCTATTTAATGCCAGCAGAGTTAATCAAACTAATAATAATAAAGCAGAATTTACACATTGGATAATTGGAATTATGAAATGACAGTTGCAGCGAAGAGAATTTTCTTTTCTGGTTTCTTTTGGTTTCTGGTTGATCGAATAAAGGGCTTTTATTTACTTCTGTTAAATCCTGGTTTCTAGATCCTTAGGAATTCGATCTTTCTCAAATGAAGTGGTTAGTGTATGTTGTTGCATACATGCATGCCTTGATTACTCTTGTGGTATTGCTTGATATGTTTAATGTGTGTGTGTTAGTATAACAGCTTTCGTGGGAGATGTTTTTAGAGTACTTTTTCTAAGACATTTTATGCTGGTGTCTATTTCGGTGAATGATATTCTTTGGAGTTTTGTGCTTTCTCAAGAATTTAGGTAATATTTGATATACCTTCTTTTTCATACGTTAGCTTAAGAGTGTGTTCTTGTTAGAAGGTATGCTGTGAGATATGACCATTGAAAGTGAAAAAAAACTATGAAAGACCAGTTGTCTTTGACCACAGATGTTTCCGACCTACCTCTCGTTTTAAGTGGTATAGTATGATGAGTAATATTGAGGTTAGTTAAGGATGGTCGAAGAAGTTATGAAGGTGGATCGATTGAGATGGTTAGGACAAGTGTTGTGCATGTTGAACCCGCGTTTTCCTCAACGAGCCATACTACCTGACATCGTAGGAGGTTTCAAAAGAGTTTGTAATAGTCAAGCCCAAGCCTGGAATCAAGTCTGTGATTGTTAGTTTGAACCCATGTAGAGTTTGACTAGTAGACTGTCTTGTTAGGGTCCTCAGGATACTAATACCCAAGTGGTTCGAGACTTTTATTGGTATGGAGGATTTCATCGTGAGCTGATATTAGTTACAGAACCATTGGAAAACCTGGGAGTACTGAACATCTTTTTCGTCCTAGTTTGAGACTCTTCATCAGTGCGCACCCACTGGGGTTCGAACCCAGGAGCTTCTGGTTACAAGGCAAGCGAGCTCGTTGACCATTGGGTCACTCGGACCTGATTCAATGGTCCTTGAATTCTAACTTCTGCCAATTCACAACATGGCGCGACCACTTCAAAATGTCTTCTTCGATGAGTTACTGCCTCATCTTCAACCTGCTGTACCCTACCGGTCACGGCTTCTCACCAGAACCTCAGGTCACTGTCTGAATAGGGCCAGTCACTAGTGAGCATCCGAATAATTTTCAAGTATTGGTTTTGTAGAAATTTTTGTTTGATTGGTTGGAGGACTTCATCATGAGGTGACAACAGTCAGAGAACCACTGGAAGTACTGGACAGCCGTTTCGTCCTAGTTTGGAAGTCTTCATCAGTACGCGCCCACTTTGGTTCAAACCGAGGACCTTCTGATTACAAGGCAAGCTCGTAGACCATTGTGCCGCTGGGACCCGATATGGATATGGTTTTCAACCACCGTTTTCAGTGATGCAGACTGAATAACTGTTTGTAACCCCTTAGATCTATACAGTCATCATGTTTTCCTCTGGTGTTATTCTTCTAACCTAACATTTCTGATCGTTGTAGTTCTACAGAATTTTCAAATCTTGAAGTTTTGGCAGATGGTTGGAGGCAAACGGCTACAGGAAGCCTTTGAGATAGGTTTCTTGCTACTTGGCACTAGTAAGCAAGGCATATCTGCAACCTTCAAGGAACTGAATTCTTTTCTGAAACTCGAACCCGTGTCACCCAGTGCTACAGTCACCTCATAACCATCTCTTATGGACAATTCACATTGCACCGTGAATGGTGATCATATTGCAAACCTAACTAGCAGAATTCAGTCTGCACCAAACGAAGGACTAGACACATCACTCTAGTTACTGACTAGTGTCCAATCAGAGCATCTAGAACTATTCCTCTTTTAATGCAAAGTCCTATCGTGAAACTCAGTTAGTCAGTCAGTCAGTCAGTCGGTCAGTCAATCGAAGAAGAAGACCTAAGCGAACTATTTCGTTTACTCCGATGGGTGTTCACCTTTTAACTAAAATGTTATAGATTCGCACTTTGATAAATCTGTTAACAGTGAATAGTGTAGTGCGTTTGTATAAAGAAGCAACAACATCGTTTTGTTTTTCATGCATTTTCAAAAATCTAAAAATGCTTCTTATGCTCAGCAGTTATCATTAGTGTATAACCAATGTTGAGAATTGTTTTTGCAAACCATTAAATCTGAACTGGATTTAGACACGCATGCACCATTACCCCCTGATTAAAAAATCCTATCAGTGATTTGTTTTCCCTTTGTAACAGATATAATTTTAAACGTGTAAAGGTGGATAATTAAGGTAACAAAAAACAAGGAATGTTTATTTAATTTATTCTGTTATGTATATATGTGTAGTGAATGAAAATTGGTCTGGCATAGAAAGATAAATGATTGATTAATAATACTGATAGAATAGAACTAGGAGGAGGGAGGGGGGGGCAGATAGCTGCTGTGTCAATAAATCTTAATGACCTACGAGCTAGCTCGCCTTGTAACTAGGAGATCTTGAGTTCGAACCCTGTTGTGGTGGGTGCGTATTGCTGAAAAGTACCAAACTAGGCTGACGAAATAGTTATCCAGTACCCCCCCAGGTGGTCTCCAAAATTCCTCTAACTAATGTCAGCTGATGATGAAATCCTTCAACCAATCAAACAAACAAACAAAATCTCTACAAAACCAATACTTGAAAATAAATCTTAGTTCATAAGATGATATTTTCTAGGCAGTTAAGAAGAGCCAAGTATATGCTTTGGGAACTGTGATTATTTGGATCACCCATTATGTGATTAGACTGTTGATCAACAAAGACAAAAGATATACGCCTAATGCTATGTACTACTAACAGATTGATATGAGTAGTAATTAGTACCATAATGTTATGCCTGCTTTCCTGATTGACAAGTAGATCACATAGTGTGTGTTCTGAATAATCTTGATTTCGATAGGAAGCTTTGTGGAGAAATATTTCACCTCGCCAAACTGTATAAAATTGCTATTCATAAACTGATCTGTGGATTTCAATCAAATTTATCAAATTCAGTAGGCTATTCGATTTAGGTAATATAAACAACATTTAAGTGGTTTATAGGTTACAGTCTTTCTCCCCTTCTTCTTCTTTGCTGGAAAAGTATTCACATTTAAGGAAGGAAGAAAAAGGAAGAAACATCAATAGAGACGTAGAGCAAAAAGAGGAGAAGAAGGAATGAGATAAGAAGAAGTAGAAGTGTCAGTTATTTCGTTCTAATCTTCTTTCTACTGGCGATTTAAGTAGACACACATCATTCAGGAAAAAAAATCACCATCATCATCATCATCATTATCAACAACACCAGGAACACACATCGACTGCCCCTTGATTGACAGCACAGACAGAGATGAATATTGTATCAGCTGATAATTGTCTATTAGATTTAGTTATCTCTGTAATTGACATCTTTTACAATCATCTTTTCCATGTGGGTATAAACAGTTACACACACACACACACACACACATTGCAAACCTGACTGGTAGAAGAATTCATTCCCGCACCAAAGGAAAGACTAGACACATAACACTAATTACTGACTAGTGTCCACATTAAACTATCCCATACAGTCTTACAAGAGGTCAGTCGCTTCGTCTCTGACTGACCACAGAACTGGGTGAGGTGGGTTCGGGTCTCAGAAGGCAAGACATGAGTTCCTTCAAGCTGGTTGCAGATACGCCTTTCTGACTGGTGATTGCCAACAAACACAAAAACACTCTGGTTTTAGTGTTGATGAACCAATCCGAGTTTCATTGTCAAAACAAGGTAGAGTGAAACAAATGTATTTATCTCCACGTGAAATGATGGTTTTGTGAAATGGGAAGCAACTTGTTATTGATGAAATCTAAAGTTTCTTTTTTACAAGCATTTTACTGAAAAAGGGAAACATAGCTTTATGCTTTCATTATGAAACCTGTCTCTCTCTCTCTCTCTATAAGGGGTAGAGTTGAAGTGGATAAATTACAAAAATATTAAAGATTGTTCTATAACAAAAATGTCAAGTGTTGTCTAAAAATTGTGAAAATTAGGAGTACGATTACGATAAGAATGAAGATGTGAAGTGAAGTGGAAAGAATTCAAGTGGTAAAATAAAATAAAAACTAGAAAGAACATTATTATGACCAAGGTAAAGAAAGGGGTTTGACAAAACGCTTTTGAACACATAATTTAGGTTTCTGTTCATGTATAGCTAAAGCTTCGGCTATGCATAAGTGAAGAAAACGTAAACTTTTGGATCGATTCGATTTTGCCATGTATATAACCTTGAAAGATGAATCACGTGGGGCTAAATGACCAGACTCTAACAGGTGATCACAAATAGACGACTTTGCAGTTCTACGTTCGCCTTTCATTAACCAAACCGGATAGTGTTCAGCTACACGTTTTCGGAGATTACGCTTACAACGTCCAATATAAACAGCTCCACAAGAGCAAGTAAAAGAGTAAATGCACATAGATGTGGACAAAAGCGGTAATCTATCCTTGACGCATTGTCTGATCATATTTCGGCTGGTAAAAACTAGTTGCAGGTCAGCTGCAGGAAAAGTGCGTTTAACACATTTAGATAAACGATTTTTAATCAATTCTGAAATGGTGTCACCTTTGAATGCAAGACTCATAAACAGCTTTTTCTTTGGTACTGTGACTTGTCTCGGGGCGGATTCTTTCTTGATGTTACGTTCAATGAACCTTGTGGGATAACCATTGTTAAGGAGATTTGATCGAAGGTTATCTAGTTCCCTATCGATTGTCTCTGCAGAGCAGATTTTACGAATTCTGGAGCATAAGGAATGAATAAGATTTCTCTTTCTCCCTAAAGGTACCCAACTGTTGAAGTTAGTGTACTGCCCAGTGAATGTTGGCTTTCGGTAAATCGACCTTAGAAGCGTTCCATTCTCTCTTCTATCTAGCTTAACATCAAGGAAGTGAAACGAAGAATCCGACTCTTCTTCGATCGTGAAAAGCAAAGATGGGTGAGAACCATTAAATATTCTAAGAAGTTCGGCAGTTGAAGTGTTTTCATCACATACAATGAAGGTATCATCAACATATCTTTTATACATAAACAGACTATCGATGGTTTCCTTTAGTGGGCCATTCTCTAAGCTTGCCATGAAAACGTCCGCTAAGAGCGGTCCTAAAGGAGACCCCATGGCGACTCCATCCCTTTGGTTGTAGATGACATCATTAAATCTAAATTGCACATTCAGTGTGCATCTCAATAGTAGTTGTTTAAGATAATCAGTTGGTAAGCCAATGTTCATGCTATTTGAATCAATATACTCGCATAGATAGCAGATAGTGTCTACTAGTGGTACATTTGTGAACAATGAACAAATATCTAACGAAATCATATGCTTACCAGTCACATTAATTTCATCAACACAACTGACGAAGTCAAAAGTGTCGGAAAGACTATGTTTACATAGATTTAATCTAACTGGTTCCAGAATTTCCGCAAGCCATTTAGCGGTAGAGTGATACGGTGAATTCAGCATATCCAATACAGGTCGCAGAGGGACATCATCTTTGTGCACCTTTGGAAGACCATATAAACGAGGGATAGTTGAACCAGATGGTTTAAGCTGTTCATACATATATGGAGTAATGATGCATTCTTGCTTCAATTTCGTCAAAGTTTTAGATAATTCCTTCTCAATATTATCTGTCTTGTCCTTTTGATCGGGTGATTTTAGAAATTTTTCTTCTTCACTTATATCACAACGTGTCTTTTATTTATAATATTCTCGCCAGGCTGCGATGAAAATTTTGTCCTCAAGAATCACACACCGGGAATTCCCGCGAACAATGCAATGTCAAATATTACCTTATTCACTCAAATAATGTCACATTGTAATGTACACACAAACACAAAAAGAAGCTTAAAAATTAGAGATTAAACAGTGACAGAGACAACTAATAAGGATCAGATCAGCATATGATATGCGAATGTCAAGACAATGATGTACAGTCTAAGAGGAAAGAAGAAAATAATTAAAAAGTTAGTTGAAACGTCCAAATCAGTATCATTAGTGTAATTATATCGTCCAGGAGCGATCTTCCAAGCAATCTTTCCGTTACACAAACTAAAAGCCTATATGCAACGGTTAAAACCATGATTTATAGCTAGCTTAAGGGGGAGAAAGGCAGTAATTACTAGGTTGGTTGAAATAATCAGATCAAGTCTCATTACTGTAGATAGGATTGACTATTCATGTTGGAATTTTCAGATCGATTATTCTCCCACAATCATCACCTTACTAGAAGTAGAAACTCCTTCGTGGTTCTTAGTGGTTATGTAAGAGATTCTGGTTCATGATGAAATCTGTGCTGCAGGAACAGGATTTCCGTGTACCAAGTTAAGAGCCACACTTATCAAATGTTGAAATCGAAGGAATGGGATTTGAACAGCTTTCTCATAGGTTAAAAACTCAGTACTTAAGCAGTTTACACCCTGTTGCTCAACTCAAGCCAACTGTCAAAAGTTTCATGTACTGATGTCAGGCTTTGTGTTGGCCATCCCTGACTCTTTTCCAATTCAACCCTGCTGGACGAGGAAAGCAATGGCTCTGAATTTGCAACTCGTTTCCTACGTCTCAGTAGATGTAGCTTCACAACCTCATCGATTGACTTCGCTTCTTTTCCTAGTCACTCTTCGCCTAACTTCAATACTGCGACTATATTATTACCAGTCAACATAGGAGACAGAACTCAAGCAAGTCAAAGACATCTAGGCTTATCATATCTTCCACTTTCAATAGCCATGTATCATAGGCATAAAGGAAAACAGAGAGAACTCCTCAGCAGTACACACTCCCTTTAGTTGTTGATTGGATATCACGTCTCCTCCAGGTATGATATATACTATCACATACCATACGAGCTTTATATAGTCTGATAGTAGTTGAGTCCTGCAGCAATATCTTAAATTTGAAAGGAATGTATCGCATGTCAGACATTCGAAGATTGCTGCTCAGCGTGTTCAGATAGCTGTGCCTTTTCGTTAGTGTCTTCACCTACGACGACAGTATCATCATCCACATACTCTAATTGGGCGAGACTGTCCCTTGGTAACAAGTGAATCCCTGAGTCTCCAAAGTCACTTAGAGTCAATTTTATTAGTATATTTATAATGATATTAAAATACAATTAGGATCGATGTGTCGGGGGAAACAAATGTCCACTTGTGTAGTTCTTGCATTGTTCAAATAAATATAACTCTGAAATTTATTTACATAAGCAGTTGAACATTTTCACACATTTCAATAAGGTTTTGATGTTAAATGTGTCAATACCAGCTGGAGAGTTGTTAAATGTGATCGTATTCTACAGTTGTTCTTTTTAAAAATTCTGACTTAAGATTGTGAAGTAGAAAAGTCTAAGACTTTAAGTTTAAGTTTATTTCTCCCTGTTGGATAATTGAAATCATCACTTGACCATCCACAGAGTTCTAATAATGGTATATCATAGTTTAATACATACAGAAACTGGGAGTACTGCACATCCGTTTCGTCCTCCAGCAGCGTGTGCCCACAAGTGTTTGAACCTAGGACCCCCTGGTTACAAGGCGAGCTATTGGGCCCCAATCCAATGGCCCATGAATTCTAACTTCTGCAAATTCGCGATATGATGCTCTAGTGGGTGTTTACCTGAGGTTCTAGTAAAAAGCCTTGACCAGTAGGGTATGGCAGGCTGAAGATGAGGCAGTAACTGATCGAAGAAGACATATCGAAGTGGTCACACTATGTCATGAACTGGCAGAAGTTAGAATCCATGGGCTGCCTTAATGGTCTACGAGATAGCTCGCCTTGTAACTGAGAAGGTCCTGGGTTTGCATCCCGCCTGGTTGGGGCTTAATGATGAAGAGTTCCAAACTAGTCTGATGAAACAGCTGTCTAGTACTCCCTGCAGGTTTTCCAATGGTTCTCTAACTAATGTCATCTCATCACGAAATCCTCCAACCAATCAATCAAACAAAACCCGTACAAAAACCAATACTTGAACATACAGAAACTTTTAACATCTGACTTACATTAGAAGTCCACACTCTATTAACAATATTTGATACAAAAGAATTATTCTCACTCTAACTTTTTGATAAGAAATAGACATTTTCTATGCTTAGTCAAGTGATCTCATTGAGGCTGATACTCATTACTACGATGACGAAATAGCTAACTTCAAGTATGTTTTTAGGTTAAGACGAGAAATACGGCCCTTGTATTGACTGAAATCAAAAATAATTACCTGTTATCACTCAGCTACAGTATGCCGGATGGAATGCTCCCGGAAGCACTGAAAACCAATATAAAGACGGCAGGGGATGTGTTCACGCCACACTATTGCGAAACGTTTGGAAGGAAGACTACCAAAGGGAGACGACTTAAGGCCCTACATAAATAAACTGGTGTGAAATCACACTCCTGTCCTATCAGACAAGATATTAAGTCACATCATCCTGGGAAGACTGAAAGATGCTCTGGATTCTGGAAAGGAAAATCATGTTCACACCAAATCGAAATATTATGCATCATCATCGAACATTCATCGACTTTGAAAATTCCTATGATAGCTTTGACCAGGAAGGGATTCGGGAAGTGCCCAAACTTTTTATCAACCTCCTTCAACCGATGTATGATAATGCCACATATCAAGTGATTGACAACGGAGAATGGGTAAGATAAGGTTGGCTACTGTCAGCGACGATACTCATGATTGTGGTAGCCTTGATCATGCCAAGCACTGTGGGAGGCGATAAGGTGGGCATACGTTAGACTGAGATAAAGACGCTAGTAGATGTGAACTTTTGCTGATGACCTATGTGGAATGTTACATAAACTCGAAGAATTATTGATTTGGCGGAAAAGGTTGGCTGGCAGCAAAAATGGGACTCGAAGTGAACATATGGAAGACAGAGGAGGCAATGAAGATACCTAACCACCACCAACAACAAGCAGCAATCACTATCAACTGAAGAAATGTGAAAAAAGTTTACTTTTCTCACTTATCTCAGCATTATTGTTTCAACTACAGGCGACATGGACGAGGATGTCAAATGCAGGATCGGAAGAGTGAGATAGGCGTTCATGAATCTGAAATAAGTCTGGAAGTCTTCTGCCTCGAGTAATAAAAAACACGTTTGGAACTTTCAACGTAAAATCAAGTCAGTTCTTCTATACTGGTCAGAGATACTTGGCATTTGCGTCGACGAAAGTATTTTCAACAGGCCCAAAACATTCATCAGTAGCATATTAGGAGACTAAAGCTTGTGAGATGTCTTGAAGCCAGCCTAAAAGAATTATGTTTTACTCAGAACTCAAGGGAATAACAATATTGTAATAATCACTCAGAAATCGTCAGTGGACAACTTCAGGTGATCGAAATGCAATCAATTGTTGATTATCCCCTCATTATTTTTATAATTAGTCTTGCTGTTTTATGACTGTACTGGTTAACGGGATATATGAAGATTATGTGAAGCTTTCCAAACTTTTATACACTGGATTGTATACATATCTTCAGCCTAGCGTATAAAACAGATTACTAAGCTATTCAAAAAGAGGATTATGAGTGAATTAGAACTGAAATAACCTAGCAATATGTCGTATACCGTCAGTTTAATATTTTACCTGAGTGACTGAATCCCATTCTTCCTGGTGTAGTTATTGTTATTCCCTTGAATTCCGAGTGGAACATGGGACTCCAGCAGCAGACCTCTATTTCAGCCTGTTCTTTGTAGTCATTTTTAGCTTCATCCACAATTGGCCCCCCAAGGCTTATACTACTCACATGATCTCCCCCACGTCACTCTCTGACGCCTAACTTGTTTCTTCCCATCTCGGTTCCACATCAAGGTCTGATACTTGATGTCAGTCAGTGGTCTCCTCAGCGTGTGTCAACTCCGTCTGCATTTTCTTCTGAATATTTATCAGGCCATAAGTTCTTGGTTGGTTCGTTTTCTAACAAAGTTGCTTTGTGCTAGCTGTTTGTGGCTATATAAGCTTCAGTAGTGTGTCAGAGAAGGCAGCCTTTGATGAAAGCCTTTAGGAGTCTTTTGTTGCTTTTCTTTCTGCTGTTAGTGGACATTTGATTCATTTGTTTATTGATTTAGATTTTTATCAGCTCTGCCACCTTGACGTGGTGGTCGGGCTTGCACATCGCGATGACCCAACAACTTACACTGTCTGGAACCAATGTTCCTGCAGGTCCTACCATACCAGGAAGGTGGTTAGGATAGCGATTAGACTAAAAGCAGTTACCGTCTGATATGTATCCAATATTATTTATTGTGTTGTGTTGTCTCTCTTTCTTTGCTCGCTTAGTCTGTGACCATTTCACTTGTATGAACTTGTCTCCTTTAATAATGTGTATTCTATTATATTATATATGAGTGTTTGTTGACAGTCCGTTGCTTAGTGACATTCCATATATGGTTGTTTGACATGTCTGCTATATATTTTGTTATATATATATTTCGTTCACACATTCTGTGTGAACTACTTTACTTTACTTACTTATCACTTTGGTGTGAGACCATTTATTTTCGTCTCCTTGTGTTTGGACAATAGAAGTATCATCGCAAACCCAGTGGTCTTCTGATTTCCGCCTTCTCGCGTCAGGACTATTAATTTCTCGACCAGTCCATAACAATAATTTAGCGACGAGTACATAACAATTTGGCGAGGGGAAACTAGAACATAACAATAGTGCAAGAATTTTTTTACCCTACGCTGGGGGTCTTAGGGTGAAGTTGTACTGCTGGGGAACAGGGGTGCACCAGCAGTGAGATGTTTCCCTCAGATGACCTGAATTCCGGCCATCTATGTTGTTTCTCAACTCTGGAAAGAGGGGATTAAAAAAGGTCAACCTAAAAAATTGTACATCCCGACTTTCCCTATGGTGGTCAGTAACCTGCGGTACGTTTACTAACACGGAACCAAACGAAGAAACCATTTCATACAGGCCATGTGTTACCGGTCTCAAGCAGTCGTCCCCTGAGCTCTATGCTCACGCAACACTAACCCTTTCTCTGTTTCAAGTACCCGAAGAATCAATCAACTTCCATGGTATGGGCAGCTGGGAAGTAACAACCAACCGCATACTTCCAAAAGCACATGAAGCTTCGACTGACTGAGGTCTAAATAATCAAGTTTGATCTTATTGATGTTCACACAACAAGCGTACTTTGTATTGTCGAGTTCATAAAAGTGCACATGATTGTTGAGTACTTCATATTTTGTCATTCTTGAATGAATCCTAACTTTATAACCTCTCTTATTCTCATATCACAGGTCTGTGTCTAGCACCTCAACATACTACTTACAACCAAATGATGTACAACAATTTTTATATCGTTTAATGCCAACAACTACAAATTCACTACCGTATATAAATTCATCTGCAGTATCATCATCATCGGTAACTACACCACCTATACCTAATCCTCCTGAAGCTATTTCTACGTCTACCCATCAATTGTCTATATCAGCTGGACGTTTAGATATTACCTGGAGGTCAGTTATGGGTGAAAGAGGTCGATTACAGACTAGTTCTTTGAAGTATGAAGTAAGTTCTAGGTATGTATGTTATGCTCCTCAATGCACTGAGACTAAAATAGGAATGCTGAATCAGACAAAGACGTGCTGATTATGACTATCGCTTAACTATGCCAACAACATTACATGACAGACACCTTTCTCCCCAGCCCTAACTACTTAAATGAGAACACACAGTGACATGGGTCACCAAGTTTATTTTACTTACTGGCGAATTATTCCAAATATCACTGGGGATATATCCAATTAGTCTGTAATCATGATAAATAAATTAGTGGGCATTATTTTACGTCTGCCAATTCTGATTGGTTTATTTCCAGACTGGATATCGATCACCAGACCAGGTGTTGAAGGCAGTGTAAAAGCATTAAACAGATGTAGTTAGTATAAGGTTGAGTTTAGGCCAGAGGGTATATTGAATAGGACATCAGATTAGGGATAATATTATCTTAGGGTTAGAGATGACTTTACGATCCTAATTCACTTGTAAGCCCACAATTGTTCGTCTCCAGTTGGGTCATTTGTGCCTTTTTTTACTTTGCTGATAGATAAATACCATTTAAGTGAAGGCGAATACCTGTTTCTGTCGATCGATTATAGAATGGTTACACTGCATGAATGAATGTTTATCAAATGTTTTGTAAATAATAATATTTTAAGGGCATGGCAATCATCATTCATGTGAAAAACTTTAGTTGACCTGAAGTACTTACTAGGCATTGCTTAAAGCTTGGATAGGTAGATAGTCTGATGTAATAATAATAATAATAATAAAAGCATTGCTGCTTGCAAATGTAACCTCACCTCACCTATAAGTACAGAAATTGTGTTCTATCATAAGAGAGCTTTAATATAAAACAATCTATACAAAGATAGAAATGTTATGTATCACGGTGAATTTCATGGATATATATATAAATATACACACACTGACAGTGTTCCAGATTGTATTCAAGTGTTGGTTTGTAGGGATTTGATTGGTTTACAGGATTTCATCATGAGTTGACAATAGTTAGAGAACCATTGGAAAACCTGGGAGTACTGGAGTACTGTTTCATCCTAGTTTGGGACTCTTCATCAGTACGCACCCACCGCGACTTGCCCTATTCAGGTAGGTAGTTACCTGGGGTTCTAGTGAGAAGTCGTAACCAGTAGGGTGCAGCTGGTCGGGTGTGAGGACAAATACTCGCCGAAGACATTGGCTAGAGGTAGCGCTATATCGTGAATTGGCAGAAGTTAGAATTCATGAGCCATTGGATCGGATCTCAGTGGCTTAATGGTATACCAGCCAGCTTGCCTTGTAATCAGAGGGCCCTGGGTTCGAAACCTGGCGGTTGATGCGTACTGGTGAAGAGTCCTAAACTAGGACGAAACAGCTGTCCAGATAGTTTTCCAATGGTTCTCTAACTAATGTCAGCTCATAATGAAAATCTTTTCGATTTTGTTCTCCGTATCCACAAGGTGTTCCAATATGGAAGCAACCATGTTGGACAATGCTTAAGAAGCCGACGGTGGGCTTTCTACTTATTTAACTGTCTCCGAAGAAACAGTTAAATTTATAAAGGCATATTAAATTGGCCAGACTCAATAGTTTATCCTTCACATGCATTGGAATTATGAGTAATAAGGGGTGAATTTTAATAACAGTGGTGCAGCAGCGAAGAATATTTTTGCTACTGTTGCTTTTCGGAGTTTCCATGCAAATAATTCAGTGGCTTTGTCGCCTCTTGTGAACTGCAAATTCGCACATCTATACGTTCCTTAAGCATAGATTGCAAGCACTTCCGTTTATCTGTTCTCTTCATGGAGAGCTTAAAAGATTTTTCCTGGTTTTTACATTTTTTTTTCACTTTTTCTAAATGCATGTTAACAGACATCTACTAGTGTGTGCAGGCAGTGCTTGTAGGATCTCATCAGGAGATTTAGACTTACGGCAGATAAATGAATTGACTTCATTAGTAGTTATTCACCAAATGCACTATGTGTAAATTTAGCAAAACCAATACTCTTCACTTAATTTGTTGTTGTTGTTGGTTTGTTTCTATTTTATACACAAATATGTACTAAATGTGTTATTCAACTGTCACTTTCACATTCCATCATATTTTTTTACGTTATTATTTTTAAAGTAAACCTACAATAATTTATCTATTCTAAAAGAAAACTGTCATAAATTATAGTGGGTGTTAGTTATAATTCTTTCGTAAAATATGTTTGCGCGGGCTCCAAATTTAACAGCATAGGTCTTATAGGTGTTTCATCCTTGTGATACTGTGAAGGAATATCCAGTTACTTTATGACTGTAAACACGGCCATTGAAAGTGGAAGACATGAAAAGGTGTCTATGTTCTACCTCCTGTGTTAAGCAGCGTACTATTGACGTTAGGCTTGGGTGTGTTAGTTAAAGAGGGTGAGTCAGTCGATGGGATTGTGTAGCTACATCGTTTGAAACCGGCTAGCTCACGTGTCACGTGTATGCCTAATCATCGCCTTCTTCGACAATGTTAGCTGACATAGGACCCATGCCATTAATCCACGTAGGGATTTATGGAATGCTTGACTGGTTTGGGGTCCTCTAGATGCTAAAAACCAATGGCAGGAGATAATTGGTGGTATGGCCCAAAATCGTTCTCGTCAATGGAGCAAATGTATTCACTCTCTGTGATCCGTCATATCCTGTGAAACCCTACTGTTTTTTTCTTTGTTGATATTCTTTCTTTCTGGCATCGTTGCTTATTGTCGTTCTTTTGATTAAAATGCAAAGTATATTATCACGTGAATCAGTGAAAGAACAAGGGAAGTCATAAAAGTACCGCTGGATAATAATTTACAAGGAAGAAAAACCACAATTGTAAAACTAATGAACTCCAAATACATCTGAGAACAATGTAATGTGTTACCAGTTATTTGAACAGCATTTCGGCAAGACAGTTTAGTGCTCACGCAACAAAAAAATGCTGTCGTGTTTTTTTCCCTTTCCGTTTGTTCTTCTTTTCCTTGGAAATTCTGGTCTGTCGTGTTAGAACCAGATGTTTGTGGTCTTTTCGATCTAATGACAGGAATAACCTTCCCTAAATATAGAAGAAGGGCCTGGCGGTTTGGATACTGTTCATTTATAGGAGTCCCATCGTCATTCTTCAAATGCGTCCCTTTCCCTTGGATGAACTTTGGTTTCCAGTAGGTGGTCAAGTGACAGTTTTCCCAAAATCATAGTTGCTTCAGTGTTTGGGATTGTCTACACACTGTTCAACTGAAAGTTTTCTCCTCTAAGCTCTAGTCCGGCGGTTATTTAGATAAGCAGGACAAATACAGATCCATCTTTCTTTAGCGGAATGAGGTAAGTTAGGGCTAAATGCGGACAACAGTGGCCTTTCCATTCCAATAAAACGCCTTGTACATTATTATCCAACGGTATTTTTAATGTGACTTCTATTGTCGTTCTTTGAATCTGTTTTTTCTCTGGGTCTTTTCTATCTTCTTTTGTGTAGTGCATCGAGTGGGTCAACTTGAACTACTGCATTTCTTTGCAGAGTTTCCTATGCAAAAGTCAGTCAGTGTTCAGTTAGCATGATTTAACATCATATGATGCTTAGTAGGCTGTTATGATTATCCGTCGTTAGCGTTATAATGCGTACACCTTTATAAATAGCGTGTTTTTACTACTTGGCTGACTGACTGGCTTCAGTGTAGAAGTTTGCACAGAAGTGCAGTGTACTCCGCCCCCCTCCGCATGCGGCACACAATGCAAGAGAAAAGAGTAAAGAGAGATTCAAAACGGAGATAATAAACAGAGATATGAGGGTAAAAGGATAGTGATATGGAAGAACGATATAGTTTTATTGGATATTATAAATCATTGAGGAGTGACTGTTTCTGCTCTAGCCATTGAGAATAATTTTGACCCATATCGGCGATTTTCTTCAGCCTTCATTGGCTTTACCCATTCTGACGAACCCAACCAGCAAGTGTACACCTTCCTACGTGACTGCCTTTAATTAACTGTTGTGGATTTCCTTGAATAATGTAACCATGTTTTAGTTTTGACCACCACTAGCTCTTTCCCGACCTGTTCGATCGTGTGTCAGCTAACATTGAGCGTCGAGGAAGGCGATGGCTAGGCATGCGTAATACATATCCTAACCATCTCTCTCAATTGATGTAACTTCACAACATCACCGACTGATTTCCCTACCTACCTAGTACTCGACCAAAGCTTAATCTCAATATTTCTCACCTTCTTATACCACGTAACATGAGAGATATTATGCAGACACCTATGCTCAAAGTTAGTTAGCCATCTCATGTCTTCCACTTTTACAATGACCACGTATCTCTCACAGCCATACGGCAGGACAGAGCGGACTCCTGAGCAGTGCACACATCTTTAGATAGATAGCCATCCGGATATCAAGTCTACGCCGGAGATAACGTAAATTGGCTTATGCCAAACGAGCCTTCTGTACCCATAGTGAGATTTTGTCAGCTTTCACTGCCTATCTGTAAACTAGGAGGGAGTCAATGTAATCCAGTCCTGTAACATCATCCTACATTTTTACTACTTAAATTCGTTCAGTAGTTTAAAGTAAGGAAATGTCATTTGTTGTCATTATGTATGTGTGTTTTAAAAAAAATGAATTTTAACAGCTTCCCACAATTGGTGATATTCAACTTAAAGCATCAAGTCTTCCGCCGACTGTAACGACAGAACGACCATTCACAATTAAATTTGAATTAGTAAATTGCAGGTATGTTGGATTACACACTTTTGTATGTTAATGCTTTTTCGTAGTCTATTCGTTAGCAGTTCTTCATATTTTGTCTAATAGGATCTTTCAATAGAATCTCATCCGTATCATACAAAGTTTTGGAATTATAATTGCATATTAGATGTACTTTCAGTTGGCTTGAGTAATTTCACGTCGATATCTAACCAGCCAGGGAGAATTCGGGTGGTCTGAACTGATATGGTTATCTAAGATGAGTTAAATCAGGCCCTGCACTGATGAGTATGATCGCAAACTATCGAAGCGGCCATCCGGTGTTTAGGTTGCTTCGATATGACTGGCAAGCACTACTGGTTAGTGGGAGTGGTGTCAAATTACTGATATCATTCAGTAAGTGATATATTTGACAGCGTATATTATAAAGGACATTTCTAAATTGAAATTGGGAAACTTGACTTTACTCATAGAATGGTGTCTGCTTCCCAAGCTCTGATAGTTCAGGCGGTTGCTGGAATACTCTAAGGGTGCCCAGATTGAGGCACATGGTTGTCTTGACTTGTAATCTGATTCACAAGGCGGTGGAACAGCGTTGGGCGCTACATTTGGTGACTAAAACAAGTTTCTATGCCACTAGATCGTTTTTGATTCTGGATCCCTTGCGCACCATAGATTTGGCATCAGAGTTTTTCAATCTCCCTAGGTGGTAGACCTACATGTCTACCAGTGGGGTGCCGCATGAAGGCAATGAATAGGATTCATTTGGAAGGAGCTAAAGCCGCATGGTTACATGAGAGCATTTCGGGAGGAAGACCTAAATGTACTCGCGCTTGGTCGTACTAGGTCATTCGTTTTTTTTCGGGGGGGGAGGGGACTTCAAGTACCAGTGGCTAGACGCTGTTGGTTACATGGTTAAAAATTGTTTCCAGTGGCGCAGGTGCATTCATCCCTTTGTGATCTCATACTCTCCATGGAATTATCCTTCCTGGAGTACTTTGAAGTTTCACACTAGCGATGCGTTTTGACGGAGTTTGGTTGTGCTAACCTCACCCCCAACCCCTCCTATTTTCTGACCTTACTATCGGCTAGTAAACTAGACGAGGTATAGGAGTGCGTAGGCTACGGAGCATTGTGGCGTTTTACTGACGCATATTCAAGAGGTTATAATAATATCGATTTTTGTAAATAATTTACCTTGGTCACTGATTGTATTCTTTAAATTTTAAATTATTATCATCTACCATCTGTGTACTGTGTGCGTCGATGGCTCAGTGGTACATGGCTCGCCAGCTGCACACGTTGTCAGGGATTTGATTTCCTCCCCTGGCTAGCTGGTAAGTCTCATAAAGAAGGAAGGTTGGACAACACCAATGCTAAAAGCCTGAATCCCTGTGTTACACTCGGAACTGAAGCAATCATAGAAGAATCTATTGATCGTAATACTATCTGTAATTTCGACTTACAGCACACTAGATTTCCACATAGTGATCACTGAGAAAGGAAACTCTTAAAGATGTGCATTAGTTTCTGTCACTGTCGTCTTGATTTCTTGTTCCTATTGTAAACTTGAAGATGGAACGTCGGTGTGCTAGTGCATGAACTATTGTCAAATGTTGGCCTGCAGGAATCTGATTGGCTACAGGGTAAGTCACAAGCTGATATCAGTTAGAGAACCAATAGAAAACCTGGGAGTACTGGACAGCTGTTTCTTCCTAGTTTTGGGGCTCTTAAGCACCCACTTTCAGGGTTCGAACCCAGGAGCTTCAGATTACAAGGCAAGCTCGTAGACCATTCAGCCACTGGGACCCAACTTTATGGTCCATGAATTCCAACTTCTGTTAATTCATGATCTATACTTAGCGCAACTGCCAGTCGATTTCACTGGTGAGTAACTCTTTTTTTGTGTGACTTAGTGGACCCTTCTGGTTACGACTTCTCACTAAAACTCCAGATAACCTTCTGTATGGAGGCCAGTCGCGAGTGAGCATCATATTTATTGTCGAGTATTGGTTTGAAGGGATTTGATTGGTTTTAGGATTGATCATGATCTGACATTAGTTAGAGAACCGTTGGAAAACCTGGGGACTACTAGTCCTGTAACATACATATTTGCCTTTCCTTTTTTTCCCCAGTAAAACCAATTTAGACTTAGTTTTAAATCTTCATTCAGTCAATAATAATAATAATATCCCGTCGGTGAAAGCTGATGAAGATAATCAAGTTGACAGTCAAGCTGCTATTGCTCTGGATTCCTCTTCTATTGGACAAACTACTGGGGGTGGTGGTTTATCACCACTTGTCTGGTTGGGTAGAACACGTCAAAATCTTGGCCGATTATCACCTGGTCAGTGTATTCCATTTGAATTAAATTTAATGGCTACTACACCTGGTCTGCATGTAAGTGAGAATTTATGTGTGAATATTAATTACGATTTATTTTCGTACAAAACTAATCATAAACATCTGTTCTACTTTTTATATAACTAAATATGGATAAACATTATTGTATTAGAACAGTTTCTACATAAATAAGTATACACTCACTAGCGCACACACACGCGCGCCAGTACAGTGTACATTTTAGCTTGCATACATAACTATCCTTAAATATTCCCATTAATAATATTAGAACAAGACGTATAAGCGAACAATATTGTTCACTTATAATAATAATGTATATTCGATTTTAGATTTTCGCGTCGATTGATTGGACCGAAGTTCTCAGTCTCAGGTTGACTTGTCGGCTTCTTGTACAGATGCTTCGACGATGTCTGGTTCAATCAATCGACGGGAAAAACCTAAAATTGAAAGAAGTAATTAATAAGACCCTATCGCTCAAGAAAGAGGTGGCTCTTGTGGTCCAAGTGGTTTATCGGATAACTCTTTAGCGTTTGAAACTGTGGGCAGTGGGTTCGAGCCTCCGTAGAAAAATCATCACTCATTGGGGAATGCAGGTGCATCCAGATGACGAGTCCCAAATGGGATGAAATGCGTATCCTGTCTGGATTCCACTGTTAGTCACCATCCACAAATTAGCTTCTAATAATAATAGTGTGTTAAATGTTTTGAACGTCAGTAATAATAATGGCTATAATGGTAAGAAAAAATAATGATATTAGGGTTTATGCATGTGGTGACCAGAATAACAAAGGTAGCCAGTAATATGTGTATATGTAGACAATTCAATAAATAAATTCGGTCAAATCTTGAAAGTTACGTAATACTGTAGGTGAAGTGCACAGATAATCAGAGTTTAAATAAATATTATAAAAGTACGAAGGAGAGGGATGATAAGAAAGGGTGGGAGGGTTTTGAATAGAATTCACCTAGGCGAAGCAAGGGAGAGACAAAGGTAGAACAAACTTATTTTGTCGTATGCAAAGACTAGGATTGTCCTCTCGAACTAATTCCCATAGCTTCGGATATGTGTAAAAGACGAGTTAGAATTCCGTTTAAAAGGTTCAATGAAATGCGATAGATAACTTTGAAGGCACTATTTTTGTCCACTTGGTGACCGCTACCACCAATCAAACGAGACAAAATAGAACTTTTTATAGATTTTATTTGACCTTTTCCGAACCATGAAGGAAGATGCTCACCAATGCGTTTGTTAAGCTGTCTAGTTGTTCGCCGTATATAGCTTTCTCCACAGGAGCAACTAAATTTATAGATACACATAGATACTCAATGAAATCAAATAATAAATCCTGAGGAAGTTCATCGACCGCAAATTTCTTCTGTGATAAATTTCTTTCTATATCCGAAATGTACATTTTTAAAGAGTCTAATTGGTTATGTGCATAACGATTCAGTGATCGGGAATTAGGATAAACTTTATTACGACGAAGAGGTTTCCAGTATACGTATGTTTAGAAGCACATTTCTTCATCACACTTCGACGTAGACAGAAAACATATGACTGAGCGTTAGTTTATTCCGATGAACTGTTCAATTTATTGATACACAAGTATTGGCACAGTGATGGTATTAGAACAAGACATGTAATCGAACAATTATTGTTGTCTTCAATTAGATCTTCTTTGAGCTATACTCTAATTTACATAGATTTATGCCAAAAAAATTTAACCAATTTTGTCATATACCTCACGAACAGAGGAAGAAGGATCTGTATAAATGACTCCCTTAAAAAAAAGGAATTAGGATACAGTCGAAATACTCTGGTCAAAATGGATTATCCTAGTAGATTTGTAAGGAGACAGGCACATCAACACCAGGTTCAATAAAGAAAAACTGACAACAGTTTAAAAGAAACAACTGTTCATGTAATTTCAAGTTAATGTGGACGTGGCTAGCAAAGTCCTACATCTGAAATTGCCGAGGGCTATAAAGCGGACTTATACTGCCACCACCACCACCCTTTGGTTGTCATTTTCCAGCCGATCAATAATGATTACTCGGGAGGAAGACAAGCTGCCTAGCTGTGCCACTTCTATGTGTATCTATAAATTTAGTTGCTCCTGTGGAGAAAGCTATATACGGCGAACAACTAGACAGCTTAACAAACGCATTGGTAAGCATCTTCCTTCATGGTTCGGAAAAGGTCAAATAAAATCTATAAAAAGTTCTATTTTGTCTCGTTTGATTGGTGGTAGCGGTCACCAAGTGGACAAAAATAGTGCCTTCAAAGTTATCTATCGCATTTCATTGAACCTTTTAAACGGAATTCTAACTCGTCTTTTACACATATCCGAAGCTATGGGAATTAGTTCGAGAGGACAATCCTAGTCTTTGCATACGACAAAATAAGTTTGTTCTACCTTTGTCTCTCCCTTGCTTCGCCTAGGTGAATTCTATTCAAAACCCTCCCACCCTTTCTTATCATCCCTCTCCTTCGTACTTTTATGATATTTATTTAAACTCTGATTATCGTTCCATTTGATTTGACCTAATTTATTTATTTATTGAATTGTTATTTATTGAATTGTCTACATGTATGCATATACTAACTTTGTTATTCTTATCACCTATATAAGTCTTATTAACAATATTTTGTTGTTATTATTATAATCATCGTTATTAACTTCGTTCAAAACATTTACCACAATATTATTACTATTATTATTATTATTATTATGATTACGATTATTATTTGATCCACAAAATCACCGTCATTGGTTAAAATTTTAATATATATATAAGTCTATGTAAATTAAAGCCTGAAGAAGATCTAATTGAAGACAACAATATTGTTCGCTTATATGTCTTGTTCTAATATTATAAATGGGAATATTTAACGATACGTATATATGGTTAATTTTTCTTCTGAAATATGGGAAATCGGAAGGAAAGAAGAAGACAATTTGATATCACGTGTGTATCACTCTTAATGTCAACATGAAAGTTGGAAAATGTATGCTGTCTGCACACACACCAAAGGGACATGTTCACAAAAAGGGAAAAAATCACAATACCTCTGTTAACTGCCTACCGATTATACTGGGATTTGTAGCCTACACAAGTTAACTGCACAGACACACACACACACACAGCGCACATCTTCCGATATACACATCCACAGAGTACTGTTTATAGTTGTGTTAGAAGTAAAATCATTGAAGGAAGACTTTATAAGATTGTTCAGCTGGTTGGAATGATGCGCCAACTGACTGACTTTTCAGCAAAGAACTTTGTATAAATGTGCAGTGGAGTTCAACTTACTTCACACTTTGAAGATGCACATATCATCCGAAGTAGAGGAAAGAGATATTAGATAGTTGGAGGCAATCGGAAGGAAGCCTTAAACCTAGGTTTCGTGCTAGATGGCACTCGTCAGCAAGGCATATCTGCAACCAGCTTGAAGGAACTCATGTCCCTTCTGAGATTCGAACCCGCGTCACCCAGTGCCGCTGTCGGAGACGTTACCACTGAGCTATTCGGGCTCGCGGGTTCGAATCTCAGAAGGGACATGAGTTCCTTCAAGCTGGTTGCAGATACGCCTCGCTGATGACTGCCGACTAGCCCGAAACCTAGGTCAGACTGGGCTTCCTGCCAATCGCCTCCAACTATCTAATATCATCAAATCAATGTGTTCCGTGATGGCGAGCTACCTAAAATGGTGGCCACATTACAAAGCTGACTGATAGAATGCAGTCTGCATCAAAGAAAGGACTAGACACGTCACACTAGAGGAAAAAGATATATTGTGAAACTCTGAACAACCTCACTCACTGTATTATTTTAAGTTCAATTCTCTGCCTACTTTAGAAAGAATTCCCAATTTTTAAAATCTGGTTATTGATAACTTGTAACTGTGCCATTTCATAGAATAACTTAAATTACTGTACATTAGTTTCATTTCCTTATACTCGTCTAATATTTCTACAACTATCGAATTGATTTTCTTGGATGATGTCGCCAGTCCCATACACAGCGTCACCTCCTTTTCAGGGTTTAGAACTGGCTAGTGAACTAATAAACTAGGCGACAAAGATTTACCATTCACTCACATCTACGCAGCATCGTTTCAATCACAGGCAGTGGTGGCCCAGATGAAGATGTTCTGGCTGTCTGTTTTCAACATAGAACTTTGCACCGATGTGCACCAGGTCGACACACTCTATGTAGCACACAGAGCGAGAGAAGAAATGCTAAATAAAGACGGTAGACAGAGATATGAGACAAAAAAAAGAGTTATAACGAAGAACAACATAGTTTTGTTGGGTATTACAAGTCACAAGGAGTGGATACATCTGCGCCAGTCACTGAGAACGATATCCAGCCATATCACCAATTGTCTCCAGCCATTGATTTTTACCATCCCGAGGAACCCGGGATGTCAAAAAGTCAAGAAGTCTACACCTTCCTTTGTGGCTGGCTTTAACTAACTGTTGTGGATTTGAAAACATTTATTTCCCGATATGAATTTAAAACAAGCAATAAAGGTTAATAAAGCAGGATTTAATGAATTCATCAAATTTCGGTAGAACTCGTCAGCTGAATACTCTACATACACGGATATATATACTTTTGAAATTACATTGGGAGATATAAGACTGAAAAGTAAATAATCTACATTGAATTAGTCATGCAGAAAGACAGGTGCGAATGTTTTCCAGGTCATGTTCAAATAGATAAGGCGAGAGAGAGTATGAGAGATCGAAATTAAGATAAACTGCATTACGCTTCACTTACATCACTTAGATAAACAGGGAATCAGGAACTGCAGATAGACCACAAGCCAAGTTCAACACTCAAAAGCTGAAGGACCAGGCTACAAAGGACATCTTCATTGCAAGCATAAAGGACAAAGCCGAGACACAAATCAACACTAGCGAAGAGGTCGGCGTTGAAAAGCACTGGAACAACTTGAAAACGGTGTGGAGCCAAACCTGCATAGAAATTCTAGGCAGAAAAAAGAGACAGGACAAACAGTGGCTCACTATGGACACTTGGAAACTAATAGAAGAGAGAAGGACAGTGAAGCAAAAGATTATCCAGTGCACGGACGAGCAACAAAAACAGGAGCTGAATGCAAGCTACAATACACTGAACAAAAGAGTGAAGAAAAGTGCCAGGGAAGACAAAAGAAAATATTATGAAACCATGGCAAACGAAGCAGAACAAGCTGCAGGCAAAGGAGACCTCGCCACACTCTACCAAACAACTAGGAACCTTTCGGGCAAACGTTCGACACAGATTAAGCCAATAAAGGACGACAATGGAAAGTCAATCACCAAAGAGGTGGAACAGAGAAAGCACTGGGTTGAACACTTCAAAAGACTTCTAAATCGTCCGCCACCTACAACACGTCCAGCAATACCAACAACGGAAGCAGAACTACCAGTGAACACTGACCCCCCGACGAAATCAGAAGTCCTGAATGCAATCAAGATGCTTAAAACTGGGAAAACACCGGGACCAGATGGAATCCCAGCAGAGGCTTTGAAAATAGACCCAGAGACAACAGCGGACTTGATGACACCACTACTGGAGAAGGTGTGGAAAGAGGGCAAAGTACCCGAGGATTGGAAGAACAGTTACTTATTCAAACTTCCAAAGAAAGGAGACTTAAGTCAATGTAAAAACTGGCGTGGAATTATGCTTCTGTCCATTCCAAGCAAGATACTAAGTCGCATCATCCTGGAGAGAATCAAACAAGCCCTAGATGAAAAACTTCGTCCGGAACAGGCTGGATTCAGGAGAAACAAATCATGTATTGATCAAATCGCCACTCTACGGATCATCATTGAACAAAGCTTGGAATGGCAGTCACCTCTCTATCTCAACTTCATCGACTTTGAAAAGGCCTTCGACAGCGTCGATCGAGAGGTCATTTGGAAACTACTTCGCTACTACGGGGTCCCATCGACAATTATACACCTCATCCAACAGTTATACGACAATGCTGCATGCCAAGTAATCCACAACGGGAAACTTACGGAAGCCTTCGAAGTGAGGACGGGAGTGAGGCAAGGCTGTCTACTATCACCAATGATCTTCCTGATTGCAATTGATTGGATAATGCGACAGACAACGGCAACCAACGAGGGAACAGGCATAAAATGGACTGACACAAAAGACTTGGAGGATCTGGATTTCGCCGATGATATATGTCTGATTTCCCATAAACTGGAAGATATGCAAGTGAAAAGTAACAAGTTGGCAGAAGAAGCATCAAAGATAGGACTTCACGTGAACATAGATAAAACAGAGATGATGAAGATTCCTTGCCAACATCAACAGCAACAACAGACCACAATAAGCATAAATGGGAAGAACCTGAAAGAAACAACCTCCTTCACCTACCTGGGAAGCATCGTCTCAACTACAGGCGGAACTGACGAGGACATCAAAGCCAGAATCGGAAAAGCAAGACAAGCTTTCATTACTCTCAAATCTGTGTGGAGGTCAACAGCAATCAGCATCAAAAATAAGATCCGGATTTTCAACTCCAATGTGAAGTCAGTGCTACTATACGGATCAGAGACTTGGCGAGTCATAAAGAGCATCTCAAACAAACTTCAAACCTTCATTAACAACTGTCTCCGCTCAATACTCAAGATCAGATGGCCAGAAAAGATCAGCAACAGGGATCTCTGGGAGCGAACCAATCAGGAACCGATTGTGAAACAAATAGGCAGAAAGAAATGGAGATGGATTGGCCATACGCTGAGGAAACCATCAAGTGACATCACTAGACAAGCCCTCGAGTGGAACCCGAAAGGGAGGCGGCGAGTTGGTCGTCCAAGGGTGACTTGGAGGAGGTCATGTGAAGAGGAGATGAAAGCATGTGGGCAGACCTGGAGCAGGGTGAAAAAGTTGTCAGAAAACCGAAGTCAATGGAGGTGCGCAGCTGAAGCCCTATGTTCCTCTAGGAACTAAAGGATACAATATAATAATAATATAGATAAACAATTAGTCATTAGGGAATATAACGAGAATTGCAAACAGACTAATATCAATAGTAATAGTTATAATAGCAATTTTAATAGTGTTGAAGTGAGTTAGGATAATCTTACGGATAAAGCATAGATTTAAATGAATCAAGAATAATAATAATGATAGTAATAATAACAAAAATAAGAAGAGATAGAATAACAGTAATAACAAATAGAGAATAATAAGTAAAGCGTATTACCATGGTAGATTCAGAGTGACGACCATCTCCTTTTGTATACAGAGAGCTGGTCTGTAAACTCGAATTGCACAAGCCTCTGCAATTGCAAGCATCTTCTTGTTTCTTTGTTTGCTGACGATGGATTTGATTAACTGATGAAGCCATGTTTTGGTTTGACCACCGCTAGTTCTTTTCCAGCCTGACCCTATGTCAGCTGGCATTGCCCATTGAGGGAGGCGATGGTTAGGCATACGTAACGCGTATCCTAACCGTCTCAGTCGGAGTAACTTCACAGCCTCATCTGTTGATTTCCTCTCTTTAGCTAGGCTAACCTCAAAATTTTCACCCTAGTATACCACTTCACACGGGAGATACAATGCAGGCACCTATGATGTTGTTAAAATCAATCAGGATCGGGAAAAGCAAGACATACCTTCATCGTTGTGAAATCACTCTTGTCAAATGAGTCCTTCAATATAGCCTATAGACTTTGCACTCACGTCACGTGAAACATTTCCAATAAGCTATTAGAGATTTATATCAGCGGCTGCCTTTACTTCATCGTGAATATCTGACGGCCGATCGAAATGGATAAAATTCAAGGCACTGCTATTGGTTGATGGTGACTGGCATAGGGAATCCAGGATGCCATTTCATCATTTATTCCTGAAATCACATGGTACACATCATTCAAATAAATTTAATCTTTGTATTGACTTGGTTGAAAATCACTATAGGGAAACTACTAATTGCTTTAGACAGCAAGCAACATGATAATAATTACCTCATTAACTAACTAACTAACTAACTGACTGACCAACAAATAGACAGTAGGAAATAGAACAATTTTAATTTCTAACAGATATCACAACAGGAACAGAAAAAACCCAACAGTCAAACAAACAAACAAAAAAACAAGCAGGCAGAAACTATATGACAATGTCAAAGAATATTCAGAAAAATGGCATGGCTAACCCTGATAAACATGACTGTTCCTACACAGACACACACACGCACGCAAGCACACATGCGACCGCTAGCTAACTGGATATATCAATATATAAAAGTTGAAAGGATCTACAAATCCCCATTCAAGAATTGCACAGAGATACACAAGTGCATGGATGACAGGTTAGTAGGTAGGTATCTCTGCTAGGCAAATAAGAGTAGCACGCGAATACTATCAAAAGTCAACAGGATGTAGTGAATATTTACAAAAAAAACTTAGCTGCTATTTGTAGGAAGACGAAGTAAAAGAAAAAAAAAGATAACTGGGAATAAAAACAGACAAAGTGGAATGGGAAAAACGCTATGATAATCCTTTCAAGTAGGCATATTCATTCCAAATCAGTAAATAAATATACGAATTGCGTGATAAAACGCAAAAATGTGGTATATATACAACGGGTTTTGAGTAGCCAGAAAGGTGACGTAACTAGAAAGTCTATGCTGATGCGATGCAGAAATCAAATAGCTGAAAAGAATGACACACGAAAACATGGATTTACAGAAGAGTCTATCATTGTCGCATTTCATTTTCATAGTAAAAGAAACAGGCATGTTATTACGGTGGTTGACATCCAGTCTAGAAATAAACCAATCAGAATTTGGCCCACGTGATTGATCGATTTCCAGTCAGGAAATAGACCAATAAGAATTGGCCTCTGTGAAATAACTTTAACTAGTTTATTGATTATGATTATAGACAAGACTTTAGGTGAACATAGAGAAGTCGGGGGTAATGATGATGACTAACCAATCAAAGACAACAAACACCAAATACTATCAACGGAATAAATTCGACAGATGTCGCTTCTTTCACTTATCTGGTTAGGGAGCATCGTTTCAACTATATGAGGAACGGATGAAGGTGTTAAAGCCAGAATCGAAGAAGCAAAGTACGTCTTCATCATTCTAAAATCCGTTTGGAAACCTTCTTAACTCAGAATAAGGAAGAAGATTCAGATCTTTACCACCAATGTTAAGTCAGTCAGTTCTCCTATATTATTCAGAAACTTGGAGTGAGACACTGTTAAGGAAAGCAGTGTTAGAGAAAAGAAGTGAAGGATAGCCAAATCAAGACGTTGAATCAATCCACCAAGTAAGTGACTGTTAGTCTCAGGAACACAGAGAAATATGAGGTTATCTGGCTGCAATCCATTTAACAATCCAGACCTACACAATAAGGAACTTTTTGACTCAAAATTTATTTAAATGATCTAAGTGCATTTGTACTTAGAAGTTTGTGTAGCGATTCGAATGACTTTAGGGCTATGCCCAACATTCCCTGTCTCCCTGAACTCTGACAGTGAAGCACCTAGCACACTGGGTCAGGTTAGGCGAAGAAAGAACTAAGACAAGGGTGTCTACTGTTAACAAAAATATTCGTGGCTGTGGTGAACGTGTTCATGAAACATACCATGAGGAACAGGAAGATTCGACCGACTAAATAATCTTGGAGATTTCAACTTCGAGGGTGATTTATTTCTAATGTTATAATAACTAGACGATCTACAGACAAAAACCAACAGGTTTTCAGAAAAGACAACGAAGACAGAATTTCAAGTAGACATAGAGGCAAAGTTAAACCTTCAGCATCACTAACAACCAATAAGCAATATACAAAATCTGTGTCCAAAAAAATCCCTACGAAATATTGATATTACCAGCTTACATTCTCTAATGCTAACTCGTGTCTCAAAGAAATTTCACAACGATGGACAACATATCCATCAGTCGACCTGCTGAAGCTTTTTAAACTCATCACACGAACAAATTATCTCCTTCCTAAGCAAGCCCAAATCCAGGAAATACTGCAAAACATTATCCCCCTTGAACTGCAACCATAGCTTCGTTAGGGCACACATTTGAAACGATTCAAGAGCTATACAACATTGAACTCAACTTCATGAATCTCATTGGACAATTCGACTTCGTTAGCTGAGTGGTAGTTAGCGGTGGCGGTGATGTCAATTGTATGTTGTGTTTCAGAAACACGCATACAAGACCCAAGTGTGGTTATTCACCTAACCCCACCTGGCCAACAGGATGAATCTTCAAAATTCACCTTGAGGGTGTCAGGAGATGCCACAGCTAGTTCACGAGGATTAGCTGGCGTAGGGATAGCTTGAGTACTAGGGCAGAAAAGACATTACTTGACTGGATCCCAGTAGATAGCCGAATGTGTGCTGTCCGTCTGAACGGATCAGTAAGAAGGAGAAAGGACTGCACTACTCGCCGATGCCTTTTCGTAATCTCCGCCTACGCCCCCACTGACTGCAGTTCGGATGAAACGAAGGATGAGTTCTACCAAAAGCTGTCTAGTTTGGTGAGAAAGGCTAAACGCTCAGATATAGTCGTTCTAGCTGGTGACTTTAATGCTCAAGTAGGGAAATTGTGTCAATCTGAGAAGGATGTCGGTGGCACCTATGGAGTTCCGTGCCAGCGAACCGACAACGGTGACCGTCTCCTACAGTTCTGTTCAGATAATCATTTGTTTCTTGTAAGCACTAACTTTAAACACAAGGAGAGACACTGTTTAACCTGGCGACCCCCATCATCAAACCAACGCTGGACACAAATAGACCACATAGCAATAAGCTATCGTTGGCGTGGGTCGGTAGGAGATTGTCGCTCCTTCTGGAACACGTGTGTAGATACCGATCACGCACTGGTCCGGGCTCGTGTGTGCTTACGACTGAACGGACGTAGGAAACAGCTGGCGGTAAAACCATCACGTCCCCAGCTCGATCAGGAAACTAAATCCCTATTTGAGGAAGAACTAGCTAAACGCATATCTGAATTCGACAGCTGTGCTCACCCTGGAGAAGCCTGGAAGAATATTCAGTCAGCTATAGATACAGCTGTAAAAGCTGTGAATAAGGCAAATCCAAAGGTGAGTAAAAACCACTGGATTTCGACTGCCTCATCCGAACTGATAGATGCTAGAAGACTTATTCCGGCGAGCTCCGAATTCAATGAGGAGCGAAAGCTGCACAAAAGGAAACTTACTAAAAGTCTCCGCAAGGACCGTGAACAGTGGTGGGTGACAAAGGCGAAAGAGATGGAAAAAGCATCGGCGATAGGCAACACTAGGCAACTCTTTAGACTCATCAGAAACGGGTGGGAGAAGGCAAATCATAAGTGAGACTATTTCTGAGAAAAATGGCTCCTTAATTAGCTCTCAGGATAGACGCCTTGAACGCTGGAAAGAACACTTTGAGGACAATTTAACTTGCCTACAGCCACACTGAACCTCCCCGACATCCACACACACCCGAATGGGATATAGACACTGGTCCGCCGTCTGTAGTGAGGTCACAAAAGCTATCAGTAATTTGAAACGAGGCAAAGCGGCAGGACCCGACGGAATTATTCCGGAGGTGTTTAAATATGGGGGTGACATACTAGTTTGTAGATTAACTGAGGTACTAGGCAAAGTCTGGGAATCAGAGACAGTGCCATCAGACTGGGGTAAGTCACTTATTATACCGATATTCAAGAAGGGAAACAAGTCCTCGTGTGATAATCATAGGGGGATCAGCCTAACGAACATAGTCTCTAAAATCCTAGGCTCAGTAATCATGCATAGACTAAGCAGAACTCGGGAGGAACAGACAAGGGAAAATCAAGCAGGCTTTAGACCAGGTAGAGGGTGCATAGATCATATCTTCACTCTTCGACAGATTCTAGAACATAGACACACTTTTCGGCGTCCAACAATTGTCATATTTCTTGACTTGAAGGCGGCCTTCGACTCCGTGGATCGAAAGGTACTATGGCAATGTCTGACTGTGAAGGGAGTGCCAAGAAAGTACATTGCACTAATCAAGGCACTCTATTCAAACTCACGTAGTCGTGTAAGGGCTTATGGGGAATTGTCATCTGAATTGGTAACAACCAGTGGTGTCCGACAGGGATGTCCACTTTCCCCATTTCTGTTTAACTTCATCATAGATATGCTGATGGAAGTATCCTTAACTGAACGTAATGACTTAGGAATCGACTTGTTACCAGGGAATAGTCTTATGGACTTAGAATATGCAGATGACATAGTCCTGTTAGGGGAGGATGCTGACAAAATGCAGAGTCTTCTGAACACCTTGAGCAGCAATCTTCGTATGTTTGGCATGCGATTCGCCCCTACAAAATGTAAGATGCTGCTACAGGACTGGACCACGTCAACCCCTAACTTAGTGATAGGGAGTGAAGTGATAGAACATGTTGACCACTTCACCTATTTGGGAAGTTGTATTAGCACCAACGGACTGATTGGCGATGAAATCTCAGCACGGATCCGAAAAGCTCGAGCTGCTTTCGCTGACTTACACCATCTCTGGCGTAGGCGTGACATCCGGTTATCAACCAAGGGACGTGTGTACTGCTCATCAGTTCGCTCCGTCCTTCTCTATGGCTCTGAAACATGGCCAATACGCGTTGAAGACATGAAAAGGTTGACTGCTTTCGATCATAGATGTCTGCGATCTCTGTCTCACGTTAGGTGGTTTAAAAGGTAAGTAATGTTGACGTTAGGCGTAGAGTGTTGGGCAAAGAGGGAAAATCAATCGACGAGGCTATAAAGTTACATAGACTAAGATGGCTAGGTCACGTGCTGCGCATGCCTAACCACCGCCTCCCCCGACGGGCATTGCTAGCTGATATAGGTTCAGGTTGGAAAAGAGCCAGTGGTGGCCAAACAAAAACATGGCCTCATCAATCCATGAAATCCTTGACAGTTAAACTGAGTCAGGTAGGGAGATGCAGACTCCCGGGTTGGGGCCCTCGGGACTCTAGGAATCAATGGCTGGAGACAATAGGTGACATGGCTCAAAATCGTTGTCAATGGCCAGCGCAGATGTATTCAGTCTCTGTAATCTTTCATATTCCTTTCTACCATTACCCATTCTGTTTCACTCTTATACTTGTCAAACTCTATTGATTCTCTTCACTCATCTTCTTGTCTACCTTTGTGTGCTATTTGGAATGGCAACTCGAACTGCTGCACTTCGGTGCCAAGTTCTATGTTGAATCCAGATAGACAGATATCAATTGGAGCACTGTATAATATTCAATATTATACACATAATACTGAAACAATATATACAATTTTTCCCTGATTAACTTGAAAAAAGCAACAACAAAAAATCAAATTGAGCGAATGTAGTGAATTTTTCCGAAAATATGTGTTTTATTCTTGTAAAATTCTTTTCCTATGTACCCTCTAAAATTATCCTTAAAGCCTATCATTGAATTAGATATGTATTTATGATATTCTCTAGAAACTGTTATATTTTATGTGTGTGTGAATGTGTGCGTGTATGCCTATCGAAAAAACTGCCAATTATTATGACTGATAACCGTCAATACTTCCTCTTCTAGAACATATATATGTATATATATATATATGTAGGATGTGTACTTTATGGTCAGACAGACATGCCGACAGATTGTATAGGTAGGTTGGTATCAAAAGAAAGCAACGGAAGGTGCGAATAAAAAAAAGTTACACAATGATGGACAGGTGAAAAAACATTTTCATATGACGGCGATTCTAGTTTTACTGTCTATTATTTGTGGAAACTGTCATTTCTATGTTTAAAAGTTAATAAAAGAGGTAATGGGGAATAAGAAATCGAAATTACTTCTGGACATGGTTTCGAGTATGCTGCAAAATAAATTCAAAGAAGAAAATGGTGTAGCGAATAAAAATAATGTAATAATCCTATGGTTAGGATGTTGATCAGGTACAAATCCACCCTTCTATTATTAATTATGATCATTATTAATATTATTCCCTTGAATTCTGAGTGGAAAAAAAGGCTATAACGGCACATCGCTGTTTGATTCTATTTATCTCAGTCTTGTTTAGCTGACTGTACGATTTCCCAGAAGCTTTCGTCCCCCCTCCCGACATAACCACTTCCACGTCTCCCCTCGGGCCCATGCCCAACTCGTCTTTTCCTATTCAGATGGCCTGCTTTGTGGTTATTACTCAACGGTCTCCTCAGCGCATACGCGGTCTGTCTCCATCTTCTTCCGCATACTTGTTCGGTGATAGGTTCTTGGTTGGCTCATTGCCAGACTGTTGATGGTCGATTATTCTTATTTCTGGTCACTTAATCCTCAGGATAGAGCGAAGGCAGCTGTTGGTGAAAGTCCGCAGCAGTCTGTTGGAAATGTTTTTCATGACTCTGACACTGGCTTCACATTACTGTTTAAAATCTGAATCTTGTTCTATATACTGAGAGCACGGGATTTCTATGCCCATTCAGGATAATGAAGGTCTGTGCTGGTCTTTCTATCCTAGTTGGTTTTCTTTGACAGCTACAACTGTGCCGTCTGTTGTTGAAAACCTGCTACCTATCTAGTTGGATGAAATAGGTGTCTTGCGTCAGACGATGATGATGATGATTGATGCTTATTGTTCTTGGTTAAATATCTTCATGACCCTGTCTTCTCTATGTTGGCCAAGTTAAACTTCAGGCACCACTAACTATCAATCAGCGAACGAAGTCGAATTGTCCAATGAGATTCATGAAGTTGAGTTCAATGTTGTATAGCTCTTGAATCGTTTCAAATGTGTGCCCTAACGAAGCTATGGTTGCAGTTCAAGGGGGATAATGTTTTGCAGTATTTCCTGGATTTGGGCTTGCTTAGGAAGGAGATAATTTGTTCGTGTGATGAGTTTAAAAAGCTTCAGCAGGTCGACTGATGGATATGTTGTCCATCGTTGTGAAATTTCTTTGAGACACGAGTTAGCATTAGAGAATGTAAGCTGGTAATATCAATATTTCGTAGGGATTTTTTTGGACACAGATTTTGTATATTGCTTATTGGTTGTTAGTGATGCTGAAGGTTTAACTTTGCCTCTATGTCTACTTGAAATTCTGTCTTCGTTGTCTTTTCTGAAAACCTGTTGGTTTTTGTCTGTAGATCGTCTAGTTATTATAACATTAGAAATAAATCACCCTCGAAGTTGAAATCTCCAAGATTATTTAGTCGGTCGAATCTTCCTGTTCCTCATGGTATGTTTCATGAACACGTTCACCACAGCCACGAATATTTTTGTTAACAGTAGACACCCTTGTCTTAGTTCTTTCTTCGCCTAACCTGACCCAGTGTGCTAGGTGCTTCACTGTCAGAGTTCAGGGAGACAGGGAATGTTGGGCATAGCCCTAAAGTCATTCGAATCGCTACACAAACTTCTAAGTACAAATGCACTTAGATCATTTAAATAAATTTTGAGTCAAAAAGTTCCTTATTGTGTAGGTCTGGATTGTTAAATGGATTGCAGCCAGATAACCTCATATTTCTCTGTGTTCCTGAGACTAACAGTCACTTACTTGGTGGATTGATTCAACGTCTTGATTTGGCTATCCTTCACTTCCTTTCTCTAACACTGCTTTCCTTAACAGTGTCTCACTCCAAGTTTCTGAATAATATAGGAGAACTGACTGACTTAACATTGGTGATAAAGATCTGAATCTTCTTCCTTATTCTGAGTTAAGAAGGTTTCCAAACGGATTTTAGAATGATGAAGACGTACTTTGCTTCTTCGATTCTGGCTTTAACACCTTCATCCGTTCCTCATATAGTTGAAACGATGCTCCCTAACCAGATAAGTGAAAGAAGCGACATCTGTCGAATTTATTCCGTTGATAGTATTTGGTGTTTGTTGTCTTTGATTGGTTAGTCATCATCATTACCCCCGACTTCTCTATGTTCACCTAAAGTCTTGTCTATGATCATAATCAATAAACTAGTTAAAGTTATTTCACAGAGGCCGATTCTTATTGGTCTATTTCCTGACTGGAAATCGATCAATCACATGGGCCAAATTCTGATTGGTTTACTTCTAGACTGGATGTCAACCACCGTAACATCATTCCTGTTTCTTTTACTATGAAAATGAAATGCGACAATGATAGACTCTTCTGTAAATCCATGTTTTCGTGTGTCATTCTTTTCAGCTATTTGATTTCTACATCGCATCAGCATAGACTTTCCAGTTACGTCACCTTTCTGGCTACTCAAATCCCGTTGTATATATACCACATTTTTGCGTTTTATCACGCAATTCGTATATTTATTTACTGATTTGGAATAAATATGCCTACTTGAAAGGATTATCATAGCGTTTTTCCCATTCCACTTTGTCTGTTTTTATTCCCAGTTATCTTTTTTCTTCTTTTACTTCGTCTTCCTACAAATAGCAGCTAAGTTTTTTTTGTAAATATTCACTACATCCTGTTGACTTTTGATAGTATTCGCGTGCTACTCTTATTTGCCTAGCAGAGACACCTACCTACTAACTTGTCATCCATGCACTTGTGTATCTCTGTGCAATTCTTGAATGGGGATTTGTAGATCCTTTCAACTTTTATATATTGATATGTCCAGTTAGCTAGCGGTCGCATGTGTGCTTGCGTGTGTGTGTGTGTGTGTGTCTGTGTAGGAACAGTCATGTTTATCAGGGTTAGCCATGCCATTTTTCTGAATATTCTTTGACATTGTCATATAGTTTCTGCCTGCTTGTTTTTTTGTTTGTTTGTTTGACTGTTGGGTTTTTTCTGTTCCTGTTGTGATATCTGTTAGAAATTAAAATTGTTCTATTTCCTACTGTCTATTTGTTGGTCAGTCAGTTAGTTAGTTAGTTAGTTAGTTAATGAGGCAATTATAATCATGTTGCTTGCTGTCTAAAGCAATTAGTAGTTTCCCTATAGTGATTTTCAACCAAGTCAATACAAAGATTAAATTTATTTGAATGATGTGTACCATGTGATTTCAGGAATAAATGATGAAATGGCATCCTGGATTCCCTATGCTAGTCACCATCAACCAATTAACTTCGAATTACATCCCCAGACATCGTCGAAGCATCTGCACAAGAAGGCGCTGACATGTCAACTTGGGACCGAGCGTTTCGGTCCATTCAATCTACGGGAAAATCTAAAATTTGATTAAATATGTATACATATATATATATATATATATATATATATATATATATATATATATATATATATATTGAGAAGCATTTTTATTTTTATGCTTTAATAAATCCTTTGTTCATCTCTTCATGTTTTTTCAGATGGTCTCTGGTGTATGCATTCATGAATTGACAATGAATCGTGATTATGAATTCAATGATTTAGCTCATGTGTTGGTTTTTGCTGGTGTTCCATGCTAAACGTCTTTTTTGCTTTATTTCTTTCCGTTGTCATTAAGGTGTGTGTGAAACACAATTAGGAAGATGTCTAAGATTCATTTATGCATCGTCGTTACATATACTACTTACTACTACTACTCATAAAACCGGCTTTATTTCAAAAAACAGTGTGTTTAGTACAGTATGGAATTTTCAGCATCATGACGTAACTTTATTGCTTTGTTTCTCCTTTTAACAATATATTCCGTATTTATTTTTTTTTGATGTGGATAACAATACCCTGGTGAATGTTGTCGTTGTTGTTATTGTTGGTGTTATCGTGAATAAATTTATTCCCTTTTTGCTCTTCATTCATCTGTGGAATATTTTAACTGATTGTATTTGGTCAAAATGGTATTTTCTAACTGGAATATATAAATGTGTGTAGCATTTTAAAGTTAGTTGATTATTTCCTTTGCCAAATGAAAAGACAATTATTAAGTTCAGATGACCTGGATGTTGATATAAGAGGGTAGTAAGTAATAAAAGTGATGAGTTGTCACAAACGATTGTTAAAGAAGAGTTGCGTAATATAAAATGAATAATTTGATGAACGAATTGTGCTCAGGGTGAACATAGAAACAAAATAACATACGGAATTACGCAAGAGTTTTAAGTAGTTTTTCTGAAAAAACAAGCATACAAGCAAAAGTTAAGTAAAATCAAGAGAGTTGTTACCATGTTAGTAGAAGTGGTTGAATAATTTTCTCTTTTATGCGTAGTTCTCGTTGTCCTAACTGAATGTAATACAAGAAGACGGAAACATATTGTCTTTGGCAGGTTGTTCTTTTTTTGTTGAACAAATTGAACGAATGATCTTAACACTGGGAACTACTAGTCGATGCATTCCTCTGTATACCCCTTGTTGAACTTTTACTAGTGAGATGCAGTTCCAAAATTATCTTAGATGGTTGCAGGCAATCGTCAGCTGGCCTTGGACCTAGGTTTCGTGCTAGTTGGCACTTGTCAGCAAGGTGTATCTTCAACCTTGAAGGTTGCCAACTAGCACGAAACCTAGGTCCAAGGCCAGCTGACGATTGCCTCCAGCCATCTAAAATATCATCAAATCAATGTGCACCGTGATGGAGAGCTACCTAGAATGGCGACCTTATTACAAACCTGACTGATAAAATTCAGTTTGCACCATAGAAAGGACTAGACACATCACTCTAGTTACTAGTGTCCAATCAAAACGTTCCAAAATTATATTCCGAAAATACCAAAATTGATGTTTGACAGTGTCAGAATCTGTGGCCTTATTCAACAAGAATAATAATCATTGAACTGATTAAAAATGCTTGTTAACATTTTAAAAGGAATGGTTAGTGAACAAAGAATAGTCTTCTCGATAACCTACTCTTTATCAGGTTCTACAGTTATATATACATACATTATAGTGACTGTTTTAGTGTTATTAACAACATCAATGCTGTTCAAATAACATCGAATCAATGAGAATAATAGTATCAATGGATTACAGTTCAATAGCATCAATATAACAATACACACTGAATATCAGACAGGCAAATTTGGAGAGATAATAATAATACCAATTCCTGAATTTATAGTCTCCAATGAAGGCTGGCCAGGGCAGTAGTAGTGGCTGGCTGAACGTGATTCTTCTGCACACAAAGAACTGGTTGTTTTACACGATAGCCTCTGCTGTTTGGAGTATGCGGTACCTCGATGCTTTTGGAAATTTATTTGGTTCTTGGAAGATTATAGAGAAGGATTCTTCATTTCTGTCTTTGTGACCAGCCAGTTTGGATCAGATAATCTAACATCTAACTGTTGATGGATTTTATTGCACCTTTATTTAGCCATACTATTAGATGTTCCCGAGTGAGCACGAAAAATCAAGTTCCTAGAGCAACGGCCAATATAACTGGGTTCACCATTTTCGCAGTTAATTTGGTATATATAATTAGAATTGGCTAGCCAGCCTAAATACTTCATCTCTCAATCGAGGAATCACCATCGGTCGTGTAGAAAATAAGACTTGTAAATTACCAGTATTGAAAGTTCTTTGAACTGATTTTCTCAACTTCTTCGTAATTATTTCGCTAGATATTCCACCCATGAATTGCAGTCGTATGAATAAAGACGTCTTGTTCATGGATAGTGAATAATCATTTTCAACTTTCTTAGTCATATGTTTTCCGATGGATTTGCCTGGATAGCTGTTTTCAGTTAGGGTGTCATAAACAATCCTAAGTTCATCTTCACTTACCTTTTCTGAGCATATAGCTCTAACCTTGTGGCTTAGGGTCCTTACTAAATTTCCTCTGAACTGGAGAGAAACGAAGCTATGAAAATATGTATATTGTCCTGTCCATGTACTTTTCCTATGCACATTTTTCTTAATACTGTCATCTGATTTTCTTCTTAGGAGGACGAACATCTAGGAGGGTAATTAGTTTTATTTTGGGATTCTCCTTCTCACTTGCATTTCAAAGCAGAATGTCCTTCATTGAATTGAGTTATTCTTGTATTCCTATTCGTATAATTTTCACAAAAACTAAAGGCGTCATTCATATGCAAGCAATAAAATGAGAATTTTCTGATGATGAAGTTATCGTGAAAGAGTACAGTTTGTTCAGTAACCATTCTTTTGAAAAATAATAATTTTCATCGAAAATACAAAACTACCTCAATAATGCTCTCTGGCAGCTATAGAGTCTGAGGTACACAGAGCGTACTAAGAATCGATGAAAATATTTCCAACAGTGTGGATGAAAACTCTGTCTGCAAGATCGAACAGAAAGAAAACACATTTTTCTCGTTCATTTTGTTAACCACTGTTCCCTTGGGTTCCTAGTAGAACGAACATAGGGCTTCAACAACACATCTCCGCTGCACCACTATTCTCTGTAGTCCTCTTTATTTGCCCCCCCCCCGCCGCCAACTTCCCGTCAGCGGTTTTCATCTATCTTCTCACTAACATGATCATCTCCTCTATGTTCCGATTCGTCTCCATTTCCTTCTACAACATATTTTTTGAGCAATAGTTTCTTGCTTGGTTCGTTGCCTGATAAATATTTTTCGCTGGTCATTCTTATCTTCAGAATCGAGCAAACGTAGCTGTTGATAAGAGCCTGAATTGGCCTGTTGGAAATTGAGGAGGCCATCGAATGACATCGTGTACCAGTCATAACCAGGAGTGGATTCTTAATAGAGAGCAACAAGGGGGTCGTCGGGTACGAGGATGACATGCAGGAGGTCTTGTGGCGAGAATGAGATGGGAGATGACAGTCAGCCGTGAACGCAGATAAAGAGGACGGCAGAAAATAGAAGAAAGCGGAAATGTGTTGCTGAAGCTCTGTCTTCCACTTGGAACCCTAGGGAATAATAATAATAATACCACTTTACATCTATTTCACAAGACTTTTGTTTTATTTTTTAAACTTATTTTCCATTTTTTGAAAAACAAACACTAGAATTATTTTTTGAACAATTGTGTATAAATGAATAAAAGATATTTGATATTCTTTTCAGACTTTTCGAGTTTATTATTCACCATAGAGACACGAGGTAGTTCACGTTACATCTTGATCTGTTCAGTAAACTGCGTTCATTCATTGTCCAGAAGCTTAAGCATGTTGTATTGCGAAATATTTCCACTTTGTGTAAAATATTCAAGTAGGAAATAGTAATCGGTAATATTCTTCTATTCAAAGCACGTTGTAATATAACCTACAACACTGGCCCTCAATTTTTTTTCGAGATTTCCACAGCAGTAGTTTAAGCACTATTAGAAAATTAGGCGTAAACACACTTTATGACTGATGGATGTTATTGAATAACTAAGATCACGTTGAATAGACCAATTCAGATGCATTTGGATCAGTTGAAACTTAGTAGTCCAGTGTTCTACATCAATTTTTTTCCTTCACGTTCCCTAGTGGAACATAGGGCCTCAAGCTTGTGGCTTCAAGTTTCGGTAGCAGGATGGGGTTGCTAGCCCATGCCCAACCTTTCCTCTTTACCAGCATTACTTCTGGCTTAGCGAGGTAAAAGGGTGCGTCGGCGGGGGATCGAATCCCGGACCATGTGCGTGGTTGGCGATCGTCCTAACCGCTATGCCACCGACGCCGTTCTACATCAATGGATTACGTAGTTTTGTTTCTCCATACCGAAAATAAAAATCGGTATGCAATCTTCAGTATTCTGCACTGTCACCCCTGAAGTTAGATTAGTTAATCTATCCTCCTCATTAGTGTAACAAGTGATTAGTTCCAAATCCTAGTGAGATTTTATTCCGTTAGATTGTGTTCATTTTAACTTTGAATAGAGTACTACGCATTATCCGTGTATAACCTATACAATAAAATACATGGGAGGCATGATCGAGACATGCTGTAACACAATAAAAGCTTGGAGATGACATATATTCAGTGCTATTCTAAAAATTACAATGCGCATCGTACGATGTCGTTGAATTTCCAGATGGTAGCACGCCCCAACTGCTTTTTTGAAGGACATTATTATGGGAAGCTCCATTTTTGGGTTGCAACAAGTACCTTGTCGAGCCGGTATTTTCAGTAAAGCACATGATCGACACTTGTAAACCACTTTGCCACCACCAGATCCTTGGAGACTTACTTCAATGGAGTACATAACAAATTAGCTGCTAAGTCGCGCTTCATCAAACACTGAGTAAGACGAGTACAGAGAAACTCTCCTCTGGGATAATTTGGTAAGTCTGGAGAAGCCGCGTAAGTTAGGTATCTTAAATTATCGAAATAATCCAATGGTTTTACTCCAGGTGGTTGCTAACAGTTCAGAAAGGCAATATTATAAGTGAAGGAAATGTTGTCAGGATCGAAAATCACATCCAGGATCATCAAGTTGTCTATAATTGTGTTAGCATGTGAAAAATTACCTGCAATGGCTCGGTGGAGAATATCATCATTTAGGGCCAGCATCATCTGCATATAATGATATTGTGGCACAAGGCAGTTCAAGATACATTGCATACGAAATTTCCACAGTTCATAATCGCCACTAACATCCTAATCGGGTGACTCGTTTTGGTCCAACTTCTGACACCAATTTCGTAACACACTGTCTGGTAAGTACACAAAAAAGGAAGGTGAAACGCGAACTGAGAGAGAATGTATATTCAATACACTTACGGCCAAGCACTCATAAACAATCAGTCTTCTTGTCTTCATTAGTATGAAGTCTCAGCAACTGCTCTTCCTATTACGTCAAAAAGTTAATCCCCAGATATTTTCCTGAAAGGCAAAGAAAAGAAAATAGTCCAATGTTTGTCTTCTAAGGGTTTATGCGGTTACAATACTTCAGTCTCTTCTAAATGATATAAAGAAGGTAGTTGCCTTTATGAATTTCGACAACACAATAAGAAGACGTAGTTAATGTGCATTTGCGCAACACATTTCGGACATTCTGGTCACACACGTACTTCTCGTGCACAGCTACATAGAAGGTAAGACGGTATGAATTATTACAATACAGGTCAGATTTTGTACAGGTTTAGGTGACAAATGATGGGTAGAGAGTTGGCGCAATAGTGTGGGGGAGGGTTATAACTCGCTCCACCACAAGCGCAGTTGAATTGATCGATACAATTAGAAGTGGCTAGCTAGTCTAAGTACTTCATTGTTCAGTCGAGGAATCACCTTCGGTTGAGTTCTCTGAACTGGTTTTCTCAAATTGTTAGTAATTATTTCACTGGGTATATTGCCCTTGAATTGCAGTCCTATGTATAAAGGCTTCTTGTTCACGGATAGTGAATAGTCATTTTCAACTGTCTGAGTCATGTCTTTCTTGATGAACATTTCTGTATATTTATTTTCTATATAGGGTGTCATATACAATTCTTAGTTTATCTTCATTTACTTCTTCTGAGCACATAGCTGTCACCTTATGACTGAGGGTCCTTACTCAATTTTCCTTGTACTGAAGAAAAATGAAGCTTTGAAAATGTGTATATTGTCCTGTTCGTGTGTTTTTCCTGTGCAAATTTCTCTTTATAGTACCATGTGGTTTTCTTGTAAGCATTACATCTAAACAGGCAATTAGTTCTATTTTTGAATTCCTCTTCGTACGTGAATTTCATAGCAGAATGTACTTCATTGAATTCAGTTATTTTTGTGTTCCTATCGTATTATTTTCACAAAGAATAATTACAATGAAGTGGGAATTCCCTGATTAGGTTGCGAGGAGATCCGGCGTGTTTGTGTAGCTTGTGCTATAGGTGACAAGAATAAAATATTGATGGATACACTTGACGAAAAGGGAAATACTTTTAAGTTGTTGAACTCATGAGGAGGTCAGTTAATTTCAAACCTGTGGTATGTTCCGTACCAAAGTAGGTGTCTAATTCAATTACCTTACAAGGGGTTGAGGGGGGGTGAAGAAACGCCTAGTAAGATTTTACGACAGACTAGATTTGGTCATCCCGCTCATAATGATCGGAAAAGAGAAAGCCATGATCTACCACTAGTCCTAAGATTACGCCACATCCCATATTGCATGCCAACTTACATGTGTGTATGTGTGTGGTCACAAATGCATAGGGAAGAGTAGAATGCCTTGGTTGCATATCCCTGCGAACTGTAGCTTTATAATCCGTTGCTCTGATGTTTAATGGTAAGTTATACTTTCTATATGCTTTTTAAATAAAATTTAGTAATAAAGATTATTATAAAGATTATGTTATCGATGGCACTGGGTTCTTGAACTGCCTAACATTTGTCAAACATTTATCAGAAAATGTCGCTTGATACTGATATATCTGCTCAATGTAATGGATTAAAGGAGGCAGTAGGTTGACAAGTTAAAGTATATTACTGAATTTTAACGAATATCATGCTGTTATTTTTTGGCCTATTTATTGAGACGCCTCAAACTCCACAGGATAAAGCACGTGGCAGCACTTAAAAAAATGGGATACTCTATTTAATCGCCCGCAGGTGTATATTTTGTGATTCAAGGTTGTAACTGAATAATTAAAATGCGATGAAATAGGGAAAATAAACAGAGAATTTGATAACCCAGTGATTTCAATGGGCTGTTAGTGAAATAAAAACCAACGAATTACATCTTTACTTTGTGCGAAGAATGAAAAAGCTTAGTGTACACCTTTCACATTTCTGCACTTTTAGCCTCTGAAATCAAAATCACCTCGTCTTGATTTTTAGTCATATTCTTTGACCTGATTGATTTAATTAAGAAGCTGTCGTCGTTCTTGTAGACAACATCTTCAGTGTATGTTTTCAGTATGTAATGGACATGTTTAAATTGTCTATGAATGGTGTTAATGTATCTCCCAGTACTCACCGTCTGTCGTAACTAATTGTTAAAATAAATCTCGATTGATTTTTTTATTGACTCAGAATTCAGATTTCACTGTTATGTGATTTACTTTTTATCAGTTGGTAAATTCGTATACAATATTATTATTATTTCTTTTAATTCATAGAGGAACATAGGGCTTCAGCCACTCACGTCTCCACTGCCTTCGGTTTTCTGCCAACTTTTTCACCCCACTCAAAGTCTGCCCACATGCTTCATCTCCTCTTCACATGACCTCCTCCAAGTCACCCTTACACTGACGACCAACTCGCCGCTTCCTTTTTGGGTTCCACTGGAGCAATGGCTTGTCTAGTGATGTCACTTGATGGTTTCCTCAGCGTATGGCCAATCCATCTCCACTTCTTCCTGCCTATATGTTGCACAATCGGTTCCTGGTTGGTTCGCTCCCAGAGATCCAATCCTGTTTCTGATCTTTTCTAGCCGGCCATCTGATCTTGAGTATTGAGCGAAGACAACTGTTGACGAATATTTGAAGTTTGTTTGAGGTGCTTTGTATGACGCCATGAGTCTCTGATCCGTATAGTAAGTAACGCTTATTTCACATTGGAGTTGAAAATCCGCATCTTACTTTTGATTCTGAGTGCTGTTGACCTAAACACAGACTTAAGAGTAATGAAAGCTTGTCTTGCTTTCTCGATCCTTGCTTTGATATCCTCATCAGTTCCATCCACCTGTAGTTGAAACGATGCTTCCCAGGTAGGTAAAGGAGATTATTTCTTTCAGGCTCCTCCCATTTATGCTGGCTGATTGTTGTCTGTTGTTGTTGCTGTTGGTGTTGACCAGGAATCTTCATCACCTCTGTCTTCTGTATATTCTCATCACCTGAAGTCCTATCTTTGACACTTCTTCTGCCAACTTGTTGCTTTTCACTTGCATTTCTTTCACTTTGTGGAAAATCAGATATATGTATATCATCGGCAAAGTCCGGATCCTCCAAGTTTTTGTGTTGGTCCATTTTATTCCTGTTTCCTCATTTCCCACCGTCTGTCGCATAATCCACTCTACTGCAGTCAGGAAAATCATTGGCGATAGTAGGCAGTCAGCCTTGTCTTACTCCCGCCCTCACTTCGAAGGCTTCTGTGAGTTTCCCGTTGTGGATTACTTGGCATGCAGCACTGTCGTATAATTGTTGGATGAGATGTATAATTGTCGATGGGACCCCGTAGTAGCGAAGTACTTGCCAAATCACCTCTCAATCGACGCTATCGAAGGCCTTTTCAAAGTCGATGAAGTTGAGATAGAGAGGTGACTGCCATTCCGGCGGCCTTCGTTGCCGTTGGTGACATCATGATAGCCACGCCCTCATTGTGCGTGTGGTTGTCTTCTGTGTGACTGGAGTAGATCACTGACTCTTCCGTTGACAATTTGGTGAGTCCATTCCCATTCCAGCTGCTTTCACATATTCCCAATACTTGAATTCCGTATCTTTTCGTTTCGTTTGCAATCTAGGAAGCTTTGCCAATCTCGTATATTGTGCGGACGTTCCATGTTCCCATACAGACTTTTTCTCTTGGCGCAAGGAGATTCATCGTGCTGAAGTTTCTGTAGCAACTTTGTTTACAGGGTGGGGTTGCTATCCTCACGCCTGAGAAGGGGGTTGTTACATTAAGATATAGTTTAGAGAGAAGCGACCTTGTGGGTTGCTCGTCCTAAAACCAAGAAAACAAGGAATAAAACAAACAGAACAATACCTGCAAAAGGAAAATAATTCACAACAGGAAGGGCAGTAAGCGGCAGTAGTATCACAGTCACATACAGTTGGTTTACAATATTGGGTTTGTTAATCGCTAGTTCATTTGAGTACCACAAATTCCCTGTCATTTTTGGTGTTTCCTTTATTTAAAATTTCTAAATTATCCCAAACAAATTGGTACCTATAATTATCTAGATACCTTGATGTGAAAGAATGTATATGATGTCTTTTCACAGCCAATTCGTGTTCTTGGAGATGGATTCGAAGGGGACGCCTACTTTGACCGATGTAATGATTTTTCTTGCAATTCATACAATTTATTTCCTAAATGGTAACAATTTTATCTTCTTTTACTGTTGGATCCTTCGGTTTCTACAATGTCTAATAAAGTCATTGTGCTAGCTTGTGTGCCATATCTATTTCAAAGGGTTTCAATATTCTAGCTGTTATTTTAGGGATATTATTTTTATATGGTAGAATGAATTTTCTTGTGGTCTTTGATGATGGTTCCTTGTTGGTGTTGTGATTCGATTTCAAACACTTCTTGATGAAATTTTGTAGATAACCATTCTTTTTGAAGACCGTTTGTAGGTAATTTTCTTCCATTCTTTCCAACTCTTTTAAACCATGTATGTACACAGTTTCTTTTGTGTGTATTCGGGTTATTGCTACTATAGTTGACTATTTGGTCTGTGTGCATCGATTTTCTATATGCTTTTGTTTCTAAATTTCCTGTGTCAGTTCTCTTGACTAAGTGAGACATCTAAGAATGGCATTTTGTTGTCTAATTCTTCTTCTGTTGTGAATTTAATGCCTTCAAATAAGTTGTTTATTAATTTATGGGTATATTCTAAATCATTTCTCTTAATTATTACAAATGTATCATCAACGTAACCTACCTGTCCAGATTTTCGGTTTAATTATAGGTAGAGCTATTAATTCTAATCTTTGCATGACGGCTTCAGCTATTAATCTGATATGGGCGATGATCCCATTGGTGTTCCTTTTATTTGTTCATATACATGATTATTAAGTTGGAAGTATGTTGTAAGGCATAATTCTATGAGCTCTATCCAAGTTGGACATTGCGTTCTTGCTAGTTTTGGACCAGTTGAAGTGTATAATAATGTGACATCAAGGCACACCTTTATTTTGTTGTCATCTACTTGAATGTTTTATTGATTTTCTCTTAAATTGGATCGACGAATTGATAGGATGGTCGTATGGTTCTGTAATGTAACAAAATGATCCTTTCCTAACTTTTGATTAATTCTACCCTCATATTTCATTTAACAAACGTCAATAACGTTTTACTCTCTTTCTTGTGTTAAAATTTCAATAACTCAATAAGGAAAGCTTTCATGAAAGGAGACGAAGTCATTTCATTTCATGGAGGCTTCATCAGCCGGATAAAATCTGAATAGCAGTAAAATACTTAGATGATCAATGTGTGACAAATGTGAATATAACTTCAACCTCTTTTCTTTGGTTTAAGTAAGCTTTCACGCAATCGCGTAACCAGCTCCATTTTGTTTGAGTTCACCCCGAAATTCCAGAATATCTCCCTCTTCATACATAATACAGTATGTCTCTAATTCAATTAAATAACCTGATAATATCTCTTCAGACTAGAATCCTTAGAATATCCTGATCGAAATCAGTAGATGAAAGCGATCACTCCTTCGAGGAATACATTACTTGAGAATGGAGCTATTCACCACGCTTTATACATAAACACATAAGGCCGAAAATTAACAAAAAAATAACCCATCTCTGTGTCGAAGAATATGCTATACATGGAAGTGGTGTTCACAGACGACCATTTGGCTGAAATCCTTAGGAAGAGAACACCTAACGTCCTAAAAACTGAAAAGAACTTTCTCTGTTGTTACATTACGGTTGGTATTTCATGCCGCTCATTGTTCTGCAACTACTCCAAAAATAAGCTATCGCATTTGACCACTCCATTGTGTATTTACCTGATAACATCATGTTAATCATTGGGCATCTTCGAAGCCCTCTCTACTAGGAGAGAAAAATAAAGTTGACTTAAATTGTTTGATTACTTGTGCATTTTATTATTCAGCATCTGAAAACCTCAATGAAACAAGACAAGCTCACCTGATCTTTCCAAAACTCTTCTTACTGCGTAATGTAACTAACAGTCCTGTATATTGTGGTGCTAATAATCAATTGCTTGGCAAAACAGCCAAGTCCCAAGATACATTGGGATACGTCTGACGCTCAATAATGACTGGCTACTGGATGAAGTTGCCTGGAGGTTCAGTGAGAAGTCATAACCAGTGGGGTCCATCTAGTTGGGAGTGGGGATGGAGCTCCCACCGGTGACAGTGGTTGATGGTCGCGCTAAAATCACGAATTGGTAGAAGTTATAATTCATGAGGTGGGCGTTGAGTCGGGTCTTAGTCGCTAAATGGTATATGAGCTTGGCTTCTAACCGAAGCGGTTCTGGGTTTGAAACCCAGTGGGTGCGTTCTGCCAATGATTCCCGAACAAGGATGAAACGGCTGTCTTTCGAACTCCGTTCCATCGTACAAATCAATATGATAAAAAAGTATTTCTTTAACTCATAACCAATCTCCATAGGAAGAAAAATGCTTTCGAAGGACACTATTATTTCCTTGGGTTACCTCCAGTGAAATACAAGGATTTAATAGCCAGTCTGTATTTTAATCTGTTCTCCACAGTTCCTTTTACTTGGCTCCACGTTTGCTCACAGGTTCTCGTATCCTGTCTTTATACACGATCTCCCTCATATCTATCTTGAACCCACGCCCAATTCATCGTTTCACATTTAGATTCCATTTGAGGATTGGCCTGGCGTAAGATCCCACTCACTGGTCCCTTCAACGTGTACCTTATCTATCTCCATTTCATTCAGGATATTCAATGGGCAATAGGTTATTTGGTTTTCCGTCTCCAAAATTCCCTGTTGTTTATTCTTGATTTCCAGGCATTTGATGGAACGGTGCAGCTTCTGATTATGACTTCAGTTTCTCGGAAATGATTTCACTGACGCAACAAAAAAAGTATTAGTATTATCACGTTAATTCACTTTGAAAACACATTGAGTGTTGTCCATGTATAAGTGCGTGTGTCTATCAGATGGTTGAAGGCAATCGCATGGGAGCTTAGCCTGACCAAGATCTTATGGTTGTTGGCCGTCGTAAGCAAAGCGTATCTGCAACCTTAAACGATCTCATTAATTTATGTGTAAAACTTGGACATTGCGGTAGTAAGTAATACCATATTAGTTTGTTTATTGGATATATCACACAGTGAAGAAACAGTATTATTGTTTACTGGATGACGTTTCGAACAAAATTTAATATTGTTCACAATCATATCAGTTGTAATCATTCGACTTTGAAACTTGAGTACTATAGTTTTCTTTGCCTTCAACCATTTGTCGTATGGATATTAGAATTTTCCAGGTATCTGGTACAGGTATTGAATCGTTCCTATTACATGTATTTGCAGTTGATTCGATAAACAAAGCTTCTCTTATCAATCCCTTCCTCCCTGCACCCTGTGACATTAGATTTGAAAACTGTCATCCTATCCTATCCTATTTTACGGTTATGTGTGATTGCATGTAGTGCTGTAGTTGAACTATTCTCTAGATTTCTTATCTTATTTGGGTCGACCAGTCTAGATTTTGCTACGTTTTTATGCTCGGCTAGTCTGATTGACTGCCCGTGTCCTACTAGTTTGACCTACGTATTTGACCTGACAATCATTCCAGAAGGTTATTAGATAAACTAAATTGTTTTGTTTCATTGGCTCCACAGGATCCTTTAACCGACAAAGCTTGTTTCTAATTGAGTTTGTGGTTTTGAATGCCAGTCACTTTTATTCCTGCCTGGTTAAGAATTCTGCATAGGTTTTCCGAGATTCCTTCCTTGTATGGAATTACTACTGATGATTTAGACTCCTTATTGTTGGTGTCGTCATTAATATTATTATCATTATTATCCCTATTATTATTATTATTATTATCATCATCATCATTATCGCTACTATCATTATTTATTTTATTCTTACATTTCCTTACATATTTCCTGACTAATTCATTCGGGTAATTATCAAGTTTCAAGACCTCTTTTATGTGTATCACTTCCCGTCTTAAATTTTCCTTGGTACTACTTAGTGTTTGTGCTCTGTCATTTAAACATTTCACCAATTTTATTTTTATTGACATAGGATGGGATGATCGCAAGTCCAGATATCTGTTTGAATGTGTGGATTTCCTGTAAAAACACGAGTGTGTTTAATTTCCCATCTTCTTTCCTTTTTACGTTGCGATCTAACATTGGAAGCTCCCCTTCCTGACTTTCCAATTCATAAGTGAATCGAAATACCTCTAACTTGCAGTTGATATTTTGGAAAAATCTATCTATATCTTGTGTTCTAAGTACAGTGAACGTGTCATTTACACACCACCACCGTACTTTTGGGGTGGGGGTGAACGTTTCAATCGCTATGTTTTCCCACCTATCCATGAATATTTCTTCTACAACCAGGGACATTGGTGATCCCATGACAACTCCTTCAGTTTGTTTGTATATTTTCCTTTGGAATTTAAATACTGTGGAAGTCAGGTATCGCTGTACTCCCAGCATTATGTCTTCAAGTGGCACTCTTGTTCTAAGTTCGAGTTCTTGTTCAGAAATGAGTTCGTTTCTAACTGCCTCTAGATTGATTGACCCAAATAAGATAAGAAATCTAGAGAATAGTTCAGCCACAGCATTGTATGCAGTCACACACAACCATACAGTAAGATGGGATACGATGGCAGTTTTAAAATCTAATATATCAGGGTGGAGGGAGGGAGAGATTGACAACAGTGGCTTTGAATACATGTGAATACATGTAATAGGAATGATTCAACACCTGTCCAACCAGACATCTGGAAAATTCTACTACAAATAGGAGAATACAAAGAAAATTATAAAACTCAATTTTCAAAGTCGTGTGATGACAACTGACATGATTATGAACAATAAATTTTCGTCCGAAACGTCATCCAGTAAACAATAATACTGTTTCTTCACTGTGTGATACATCTAATAAACAAATTAATATGGAATTACTTGAAGGATCTCATTTCCCTTCTGAGACTCTAACCCATGTGGTCAGTCAGAGACGCAGTCCATGAGCTATACAACCTCGTGACTGACCTCCTGTAGGATTCTATGTGATATTTTTGATTAGACACTTGCCAGTAATTAGTTTCATGTGCCTAGTCTTATCTTCGGTGCAGAATGAATTCTATCAGTCAAGTTTGCAATGTGTGTGTATGTGTGTGTAACTGTTTATACCCATATATAAAAAGATGATTGTAAAAGATGTCAATTACAGAGATAACTAAATCTAATAGACAATTATCAGCTGATACAATATTCATCTCTGTCTGTGCTGTCAATCAAGGGGCAGTCGATGTGTGTTCCTGGTGTTGTTGATAATGATGATGATGGTGATGGTGATTTTTTTTCCTGAATGATGTGTGTCTACTTAAATCGCCAGTAGAAAGAAGATTAGAACGAAATAACTGACACTTCTACTTCTGCTTCTTCTGCTTCATCTTCTTCTTATCTCATTCCTTCTTCTCCTCTTTTTGCTCTACGTCTCTATTTATGTTTCTTCCCTGTTTCTTCCTTCCTTAAATGTGAATACATTTCCAGCAAAGAAGAAGAAGAGAAGGGAAAGACTGTAACCTATAAACCACTTAAATGTTGTTTATATTACCTGAATCGAATAGCCTACTGAATTTGATAAATTTGAGTGAAATCCACAAATTCATTTACGAATAGCAATTTTATACAGTTTGGCGATGTGAAATATTTCTCCAAAAAGCTTCCTATCGAAATCAAGATTATTCAGAACACACAGTATGTGATCTGCTTGTCAATCAGGAAAGCAGGCATAACATTATGGTACTAATTACTACTCATATCAATCTGTTAGTAGTACATAGCATCAGGCGGATATCTTTTGTCGGCAAAGTTAAACTTTCGACACCACTAACAACCAATCAGCAAACGACCTTGAACGAACCAATTACATTAAAGAGGCATATATGATGAATGGAAATGTATATTTATAAAAAAAAGCACAAAATAGAGAATGAAAAAGTTACATGGGATATCTTTCTCGAACATGTGAGAGAAACATCTCCCAGTTTAGCATGGGACTGTCAATGCTTTTCCATCTGCTATCCTTCCGATGAATCCCTTTCGGAGAGAGGTGTCATACAAACCTATTACCCAAATATTGTTCGCTCACTAGCGACCACGGTTGTATTTCTTTTTTACCAGCACTGTCGCATCGACACGCACGATAACGTCTTCCCCACCTAGTAAACAAGTGATTTTCCCCATTTTCCATGATGCGATGTCTCTGCAATGCTGGTACCGCTGAACTGTTGAGACATGGCTATTCTCCATCTCGGCAGCTGCTGCTCTCACAGCCTGTTTCAACACCCATTAGTTGCAGATATACAAAATCTGGGTTAGGGAGAGATGCAACCTAGTGAAAGTAAGTTCCTACGAAATATTAAAATTATCAGCTTACCCTCTCCAGATGAACAAACCCATCAGCTGATTTGGTATAGCTTTTAAAAGTAATGATACAACCACACAAACAAATTCGCTATTTCCGGAGCAACTCAAATCCAGGAAATAGTGGAAAACACTAACCTCCTCGAATTGCAACTGTAGCGTTGTAAGGTCACGCATTAGAAATGAATCAAGCGCTATACAACATTGAATTGCGTTCGTGAACCTCATTGGATAATTCGATATCGTTCGTGAATCTCATTGGATAATTCGCTGATTGGTAGTTAGTGGTGTCGAAAGTTTAACTTCGCCCTTTTGTCTTTGTTGATCAACAGTCTAATCACATAATGGGTGATCCAAATAATCACAGTTCCCAGAGGAAAGTATGTTGTCAAGTTTCACTTCACAATGTGTTATTTGTAAACCGCAAATTGCTTTACAAGATGTCGACTTCGATGCAATGTATTACCTACCAGTTCGCCTATGTATTATTATATAATTATTCCCTTGCGTTCCTGGTGGAAGGTTGGGCTTGAACAGAATACCTCCATTTCCCCCTCTTCTCTTCAGTCCTCCTTAGCTGACTCTATGATTGTCCATAGTCTCTCATCTCTATTTTGAGCGATCTCCTCCATGTCACCCTTGGACCAATCTCCGCTCATAGTTTCCTATTCAAATTCCACTCAAAAGTTGGTCTAGTGCGTGATATCAATGTACATTCGTCTCAGTGTGTATCCAATCCACCTAAATTTTTTTTCGCGAAATATTTATTGAGCAGTAGAATCTTGGTTGATTCCCCCCCCAGAGTGTCTTGTCGCCAATTTTTTTCTGGTTATTCTGCCTTTTGCGACTCTCAACAGCTTGATTGCATTCACGACTTCTCGATTTGTTGAAAGAATGGTGTCCACTGATAATTCTATGGATATTGGTGATGGTATTTTCGGAGGATTTGCAGGTGATGCTAAATTTAGGACTCCTATGAAGTGATCATCCCACTGTTTTATTTGTCTATAATCTTCGGTAATTCGGTTCCCTTGGTCATCTTGAAATTAATTCCGTCTGTATTGCACGCTTCCAGAATAGGGATCAGGTTTTCTGGTATAATGTTATGAGGTCTTTTTTGTCTGCGACCTGTTTTGCTCTAATTGCTGGAAATTACATGGTTTGGAGTGAGTCTTTTCTGTGTACTGATGAGCTAGGCGTCAAACGAGTGAAACGAGCATTCGGTGTGTATAAATTATTTCGTTCTGGCTAGGAAACACTAGTAGTTGATAGCATTGACAACAAGATATGCATTCTGATCAATCATCAGTTAAGATTTAGTGTTGAGTAGTATGGGCAATTATAGAACACGATTTAAGCAAGCAAATACGTATTTCCGGTAAATTATCATCATAAGGCTTTATGATTACATAATAAAATACCAGTCATCTACATTTAATATAATGTGGATCAATAGAATCAATTAGAATATTAATAAGTGGTCAAACTAAGATTAAAATGTGCACCTATGACACAGAATGATATTGATAATGAAGTTAGCAGTACACATAAAAATAATATTTACTGTTAGCCTATGTCACTGGGAAAGCCTTGCTAAGTTGGAGTTGAAGGCTATGCGAGGGAATGGGATTGAATAAACATTTCCCTTATCAGAAAACTGAGCTGAAATCTTTTCACGATGACTGCCTCACCTATGCTTAGCAATCGAAGGCGTACAAACTTAGGGAATTGAGGTGACACCTTGTATAGTATTGTGAAAGGGGAGGTTTCTTGTCAGTCTTGTGTTATGTATTCACAGGGTGTTTCAATATGGAATTCCTGATTGACTTTACAACTCCATTAACAAACAATGTTGGGCAGTGCTCAAGAAGGTGATAGTACTCTGTCCAAGTTGTTCTACCAATGTAACTGTCTCTACAAGAACAGTTAAAATAATAAATGCACATTTAAGTGGCCAGATTCGGTAAATTATCCTTCGGCTGAATCGGAATTATACAATGAAGGGTGAATTTTAGACGTAGTGTTGGGGGGGGTGGGGGAAGAATGTTTTAGATGCTAATTTTGAAAGTTTCCACTCCAGTAATTCATTGGTTGTGTCTCCTTTGAGTGGTGAAGTCATATATATGTGTATACGTTTCTTCTGTACAGTTTGTAAGCATTTCTGTCTGTCTAGCCCTCCATGCAGACTTTAAGAAAATTTCCTTGATATCTGTTCGCATAAAATAAGTTTAATATTTCCCTTATTTCGTTGTCAAGAGTGACAATTGTGCCGTTACTTCTAGAACGAAACATCAGGGTACTGATGAGATTTCATTTGTATGCAAGAGGAACAAATGACTTGAAATTGGTGTATTGACCGCCCCATGATTTTTCTTGGAAAATTATTATTATTATTGGTAAATGGGTAAGAATACTTAGTAGTGAAAGTTTTGCACTTGTTTCTACTCATCTTTTCTTAAAAGACAGAACTCGGTCCACTCGGTATTGCAGCCGGAAAATCTGTCGCTGGTCTGCTCATGTCATTCAGATAAAATCGATCAATTAGGTTGTTAGAAACCGAATTCAACAGTGAACGAAATAAGGCATCTTCTTATTGAACCTTAAAGCATGAATTAATTGGGAGTGGAATGACAAATGCTGAGGTGAAGCTAAAACTATCATATAAGCCAAGCAAGACACTTTATATACCTGCCAATATTTGTTATTAAAACATTTAAATACATAACTTTTCAGAGAATACCGCCTAATTCAATGTGATAGGCTAACTCATGAACAAATATAGTTCAAAAAGCTACAAAATAGATGAATCAAGAAAGTTAACCAGTAAAATATTGGAAACTGTACATGCTTGTTGTATATAACGGATGAAATACACAGTGAGGTGTATATTTATTCCCTTACGTTCTTATTGGAATATAATGCTTAAAGCTAGAGCTTTAAGTTTTGGTAGCAGTGATGCTCATTTTTACAAGGTGAGGTGGCTAACCCCATGTTCACCCTTCCTACTTTACCAGTCTTATTAATAGCTTAGCAAGGTAAAGAGTGCGTCAACTGTGAATCTAACCTCGAACCACATGTGTAGTCGGCGAGCATTCTACCGCTGTGTCACCGACGCAAGTGAGATTTATGGTACTACTAATTACGCATATCAAAGTGACTGGATTTGTGTCGGCAAGTATACAAAATGGGTGACTGTCTAGCATCTACCCGATTGATAACATTTATTTCCCTGAACGAATTTAAAACAAGCGACAAAGTTTAACAGAGCTGGATTTCATGAATTCATCTACGTGTGGTTCTGAGTTCTACTGAAATTTGATGAATTCATTAAATCCTGCTTTATCTACCCTCCTAGTTGAGACATTTGCAGATGCAGATATCCAAGATATCAACTGGCAAACATGTCCTGTATTAGGGAAGCTGTCATGTCCATATTAGGTAAGTTTATTTGATTTAGCACATGGATGGATGACATTTCGAGCATAATTTATTGCTCATAATCCTATCAATTTAGTCACATGTCTGCATAATTTGTTTTACATGAATATGTTTCTCTCGACCTCTTTTCCCTTTGTTTTTTGTTGCCACTTTCCATATCTTCAGTGTAGGGCTTAAGTCATTTCAACTGCACATCTGTTGTGTTGAATCGATAAACAAAGATTCAGGGATTAACTTCTCTATCCACCTAACTATATTACTTTCTAATACTTTCAACCTGTTCCACCTTATTGTGTAATTATATGCAGGTGAATGCCTTTTGCTGTGTCTGAGTTTTCTTCAGGTTATTAAACTTATCAGGGTCAGTAATTCTACGACTGGTTGAATTCATATCTTTCCAAAATCAAATTGACCCCATCTTGAAAGATCGATTCAGAGAGCTGACTTTAGAGTCATTACATGGGATTTGGTATATTGTATTATTTTTCCGTATCTGATCTATCAGATGGGTCTTTAAGCTGAAAAAAGTTCATCTCTAAAAGAGTTGGTTGGTTTGTTTAAATGCAACCCTAATTCCAGCCTCACTAAGGTCTCTACGTAAGGCCTGTGATGTTGTTTCTTTAAAAAGCAGTACTACAAAGGCTTTGAACACTATAAATTTTTTATTTTTATCATTTTCATTATTCATCTTATTCTTTCCTTTATTCCTAGAGGAACAAAGGGCTTCAGCCGAGCGTCTCCATTCCGTTCAAATCTCTGCCAGAGTCTTCATCTGGCTCGATGTCTGCCCACATGCTTTCATCTCCTCTACACATGACCTCCTCCAAGTCACCCTTGCACTAATGACCAACTCGCCGCTTCCAACTCGGGTTCCACTGTAGCAATGGCTTGTCTAGTGATGTCACTTGATGGTTTCCTCAAAGTGTGGCCAATCCACCTCCATTTCTTCCTGCCTATATGTTGCACAATCGGTTCCTGGTAGGTTGGTTCGCTCCCAGAGATCCAACCCTGTTTCTGATCTTTTCTGGCCATCTGATCTTGAATAGCATTGAGCAAAGACAGCTGTTAATGAAGGTCAGTAGTTTGTTTGAGGTGCTCTTTATGACGCGCTGGCCAAGTCTCTGATCCTTATAGTAGCACTGACTGACTTCACATTGGAGTTGGAAATCCAGATGTTATTTTTCATGCTGAGTGCTGTTAATCTCCTCCACACAGACCTGAGCGTAATGAAAGCATGCCATGCTATCCCGACCCTCGCCTTGATATCCTCGTCAGCTCTGTCCAACTGTAGCTGAAACGATGTTACCCAGGCAGATAGCTAACAGAGGTTGCTTCTTTTGGATTTCTCCCATTTATGCTGATGGTTGTTTGTTGTTGTTGATGGTGGTGGTAGCCAGGAATTTTCATCACCTACCTCTGTTTTCTCTATCTTCACCTGGATCCCTATCTTTGAGGCTTCTTGAGCCAACTTGTTGCTTTTTCCTTGCATATCTACAATTTGTGGAAAATCAGATTTTATTTCTATTTCCTCATTGCCAGCCGTCTGTCTATGGTTTCTCTAAATAAATTGTGGCAGTTAGTTATTCGCTGGTAATATTTTCTTTATTCGTTTGATTTCATTATTATGCGTTTTTTGATTGCAGCTCGATTCCACACCGTATTTTCGGTGCATGTATGGAATTTTCAGCATGGGATATCGATAGCCCAAATTGAGCAGGCCTATCAGGTGTGTGCCGGCAGGGGATCGAACCCCGGACCATGTGCACAATGGTCGAGATTCCTAAACACTGTGCCACCGACGCAGTGGCTTACTAGTCAGGCTTCTGGTTCGATTATATCGAGATTTAACTAAACCTATTTTTACCGATTATGGATGGGATGAATTGAAGTCCAGGTACATATCTCAGTGTGTCGGTTTCCTATAAATACCATTACCTAACCCAACATCTTGCTCTCGTCTTATTCTGAAGTCTAAAATTTCTAACTCACAAATGAATAGGATTCCATCTACTCTTAAGTTTATGTGTGAATAAATGAAGGTTGTGTTCAGAACACTCATACACATATTGCTCCACTCTGTGTGTCATAGCAAATAAACTTATCTACAGTTATCATGTTCTACACATCCATTAAATTGTTTTATGTCGTCAATAGACAAACATTTAAAGCCGACATTTGCAATCTCAAAAGACTTGTGAAATTAGATTCTATTAAACACAGTTTCTGTATGAAAAAGTAAGTGATTGTTGCTTTGAGCCTGCCATGATAGTTTTCACTAGCTCATAAGTTGTTGTTGCTACTAGAACTCTTTTTCAAGAGTTTGTTTGTAGTGATCTGATCTGTTTCAAGTTTGACCATTCTATCTTGTCAGTTGGAGAACTTATGATAATCACCTGGGAGTTCTGGACAGCTGTTTCGTCCTAGTTCGGGACTCTTCATAGTACGCACCCGTCACAGTCGAGCTCGTAGATCATTAAGCCACTGAGAACCGATCCAATGGCCCATGAATTAGAACTTCTGCCAATTCACGACATAGAGTGACCGCTAGTCAATGTCTTCGAAGAGTATTTGTCATCGCAACGGACCTGCTGCACACTATTGATCATGACGTCCCAATAGAACCCAATGTAACTACCTACCTACAAGTCGCTAGTTAGCATTTCATTGATATTCAAGTATTGGTTTGTAACCAGAAGGCCCTGGGCTCGAATCCCAATGAGTGTGTACTGCCCAAGAGTCCCAAACTAGAACGAAACAGTTGTGCAGTACTTTCAGGTTTTCCAATAGTTCTATAACCGATGTCAGATCATGATGAAATCCTGTCCCGAGTTATCAGATTAGTTGAAAGAGATCGCAAGTTTTTTTATGACTGAGCGGGCCCCCCACCATTTGGCAAATTGGCATCAAATCATTCAAAAAGTGGAATAAAAAATAAAAAAAAAAAAAAGATTACACGTCGATTGTATTTTAGTCGAATATTTGTAAACTTTAATCTCTACAGAAGATGAAGTATACACTAGAAGTGAATACTACTCCTATTTTACCAGGTATATTCTTTGGTTCCTTGTTAAACATTACAACTATCTTAAATGAGTTTGAAAGCGCGATGCTAAGTTTCTTTTTCGTATTAGTCAATCGTGTCTCAGAGATACATGGCATAAATGACCTTGAGTTATAATGAGGATGAATTTTAAAAAAAATGCCTGCAGCAAAGATGTTCTTTCAAATTAAATCATTAATTAAGCTTTACAATTATGTATTTATAGTAAATGAGTGAGCGATTTCTCGAACTATTTCCGGTCAAGCATCAAATTAACAAGCTTACAAACAGGGATTTTTAATTAAGTGATAAAAAAATAAAAGAAGATTACACAGAAACACAGTAGGATCATAATTACTGACCCAATTGACTTTTTGTGCAATTAAGCATTCAGAAGGCAATAATAACAAAATAGACTGGAAGTGCGGATTTAAAAAAGTGTAATAGAATAATCACTATTGGGAGAAATGACTGTTCATTATGTCCATGTTAAAGATAATGGTCGAATGTATTTCCTTTGAACACACAAGGTGAGTTTGAACACAAGTGAGTTTGAACTTGTGGATCATTAGTGCCTCAGCTGTACGCAGATGCCTTGATTTCACTCCCTTTAAGAAGTTTGGTCGGTTCTTGTATATGACTTTGAAAGACTTCACAAGTGCAGCTGAATATCCTGGGTGGTCATTAGATGTTCTGTTACTGAGCTATATATGTACACCTTCATTCTGCGTTTGTTAGACAGGCTGGATAGTATTCCAGAGGAAGTTTTACAAATGGACACATGGTATAGTCAATGTACTCAGCTGCGCACGAGCATTGGGGAACTGGTATATGCATACTGAAGTCGCCTTATTCGACAGCTTGTATTTCACGTTGCTTCTGAATAGTTTCTTGCAAGAAAAGGCTGTAAACAGGGTAAGCAATATGCCACTTAACCAGCTTGTTAAAATTCTGGTCAACAGGCACTTGGACTCATATGAAAAATGGGCTAAATCAATTCTATCTATCTAACTCACACCACCCTCTTCATTCACAACTTTCCCCTTGTATCTCATCTGGCAAAACAAGAAGCCTATTTAGAAAACTATATACTCGCACCAGCAAGTACAAAACTCAACCATGCCCTACTTAGCTCGTGTTCTGAGCGATAAAGAAAGCATTAGCGTGATACCTATAACTTATTAAATAGTCAGTAGAACAACTGGATCTCATCCCTCCAACTCATATCACTTATAGGTACAACGTTTTCTTTCTTTAAACGAACAAAATATTCCCATATTGAGTCATAAGAAAAAGGCACAAACAGCGAAGAAAATTTTCTTTTCGACGATTCCTTTTCATGAGCTGTTCAATCGTTATTATAAATAACACAGAAATCTTTAGACCAATCAGATACTGGTAAACTTTGTCCTTGAAAATTGTACAATATAATGTAAGGTGTAAGAAAGGATGACTGACTAATTGAATGTTAGAAAGGAGACAGAAGTTGGCATGTCTTGACAAGTGTGAGATAATGACTAATCAATAAGCCAGTGTAGAATGGACAGGAACTAGTGGAAAGACGATAAAGTAGTTTTGTATAAGATCTGTATGAAAAAGCACTGTTATTAATAAACAATACAGAGTGGTAATGAAATGTGGATGATGGGAATAATAATGATCATAAAAGTATCAATAATAATAGTGAACTTACATATTAAAAGAAAGAAGCAAAATTATAGCAAGAAATTTGCTCCGGCCATGGTAGGACCACAGAATGTTTGTATCGCTTTTGTATGCACAGGTCCGGTTTCAGGTCTCGAATAGCTAGTGCTTCAGATGGCATATCCGAAGTCACTTTGCACGATACTGAGGGACTCTGTGTACCACCGTGAAGCATTCATGTGTGGGTGCTGGATGTCCGGAGATGACAAGGTGTTCGAGGATCGAGCTGTTGCTATTCTTCTTTTCTCTTCTGGCTAACCAAGCTGGGCGGCGTTCCAGGATACGTTTGTTGACTTGACGTTGCGTACGGCAGATATACTTTGCTCCATACAAGCAAGTAAATTGATAAATACACATTGAAGTGCTCAAAAGCGGTATCTTGTCCTTAGCGTTAGACTGGATTAACTGTCTGCAGGAGAATGTGATACGTAGAGTGGCTTTTGGGAATGTCTTCTTCAGACTTTTTGAAAGCGGTTTCTGAGAATTTCCGCTGCAATATCACTTTTGCATGCCAGGTTCATGAAGAGAGTCTTCTTAGGAACCGCTGTGATGTTTGACACCGGTGGCTTCTTTTCATGTTTTTATCGATGAATCTTGGTGGATACCCATTCTCTAGTAGGGTTTAACGTAATAAATTTAATTCTTTCTCTACCATGTCTTCCGAGCAGATTTTTTAATGCTCCAACACAATGTACGTACCAGGTTTCTCTTTTCGATCAGTGGAACAAAGCTCTGGAAGTTGATAAACCGTCTAGTCCATGTTGACTTACAGTATATCGATCTTTGGATCGTACAGTCGTGTCTTCTGGTGAGTAGTACATCGAGAAATGGAAATGAGTTGTTCGATTCGGGTTCTAAGGTGAATCTTATTGATGGATGCGCTGTGTTGAAGGTTTTAAGGAGAGAATCTAAACCAAATTTTTCATCACAGATTATAAACGTATTACCTACGTATAAGTGCAGTTGACTTATCAAAGGATCAAGGATGTTGTTTTCGAGGCTCGCCATAAAACAGTCGGCTAGGAGTGGACCGAGAGGAGATCCCATAGCTACTCCATCTTTCTCTACATAGAACTGTTCATTGAATTTGAACTGAATATTGAACGTACATCTGAGAATAAGTTCCTTCAGGTAATTTATGGGGAGAGGAACTTCTAGGTTGTTGGTTTCGATGTAATTACAAATGTAGCATATTGTTTCGGTTAGGGAGATACTTGTGAATAGAAAGGCGACATCTAGTGAGATTATTTGTCTTTCAGACAAGTTGACATCCTTCACTGAATCGATGAAGTCAAATGCATCTCTGAGGCTTTCTTTCTTTCCTTTTCTCTCTTTTTTTCCTCTTATGTGCTGGTCTGTTTCTTTGTTTCTCTCTTTCTTACCAACTCTATTTAAAACATTCTTCTTCTTTCTTTCACACTCTATATATCTTGACCTTTTTGTTACCATTTACGCCAGTAAATATGCTAGTAGGATCTACTTTTCTAACACCTTCAAATACTCTGTTTCAATTTTGGCTTTGCTACCGACATGCAAATATGTTGTTGTCAAAACTAACTGAGATTGCCGTCAATTTATGTAGAATTTTATTTCTTGTTAATGTACTAAGGGGATGCAATACTGTAGTGAAATGCTGAGAATTCCATTCTGTATCACAAGTACTGTTTTGGAATAAAGCAACTTATTATTATTAAAAATGTCACTAGTAGGTTAGCGGCGAACGATGTTTTACTGAGACATTTCGAAAGTAGTCCACAGAAAATATCTGCTTTATTATCAGCTTTGAAATTGGAGATCTAGCATTAGTATTTTATTGGGGGGGGGGGGGGAGCTTGAAACTATCAATCAGTTTTCCTTAGTGTTAGATTCTTGTCTGTCAGTCTGGATAGGAAATCATTTTCCATCAAGATTCTTCTGAGATTTTGAAGTTTTTCGTCAACGAACTCCCTTGGTTTTCAAAGCAAGAGAGTATGCGAGGTTTCTGTTTCATCTTAGAAGGACACATCTTTGAAAACTGATAAACTGTCTGTTCCATGTGTATCTTTTGAATATGGATTTCCCAGCGATTTTTCAGCATTTCTCCTAAGTTGAACATCGAGCAAATGGAACATGGATTGTACAGTGAAATCGAGGTTTGGAATATACGGTCAGATTCAAGTTCTCGAGTGAGATCAATGTTTGAATGGACATAACTGAAAAGTTTGCATTAGCTTTCTGGAAAGCTTCCAGATTCTCGTCACAAATAATGTAAGCATCACCAGTGTATCACTTGTAGACATAAAGGTAATGGAGGATAAGAAATTATTTTTTAAGCTAGGCCAGAAAATAGTCAACAAAGAAAGTTCCTAGAGGACAATCCATTGCTACGTCATCCGGTTACCTGTAGATTTTGCTATTGAATCTAAAGTAAATCAAGAGTGTACGCCTGTCAACCCTTTCGTTAATATAGTTATGGATTTTTCTAAATAGATGAAATCAGAATATAGTGCGATGAAGTAGACTTCATATGGAACACAATCACGTCAAACAATATACTGTCGACAATTATATGCCCCAAAGATTCTTTTATTATTTTATAAATTCTTTAAAACAGACACAATCAGATATGTACATTTTGGGTTTTGCATATGACGTAGTTTCTTGTCCTTTGAAAAATGTGGGTGACGTCAATGTTTCTTTTTCAAACAACTGTACACAGCTGAAACAGTCCAGCTGACCAATTCATAAACACTATCACTTACATGGATGAATGATTTTTTCTTAAATCTAATCACAAGTCGATGTTATTTCTTAGGTTGACACACACAAGGTACCTTATTCGTTTTAAATTTGACGGCTAGTATACTTTGTTAGTTATACAACTAATAAAATTGACCAATCACAGCATAGATGATCATAGACATCAAATAATACATAGAAGCCATAGTAAAATTAAACTTTACTATGAATAGACAATGTTTATCTACAATATAAATGCAGATATATATCCGGTCACTACAAAATGCCTCTTGACGCCACTTTCAATCACTGATATGGACTTTACTGGTGTATATTTTCTATCAAATGGCTACGACTTAAAGAAGGTATGCGTTTGGTAATTAAATAAGTTTCAAATGTCACTTTCATCAGTAAATTAAAACACTAATTAGAGGATGGTTGAAAACTAAAGAGCACTGTGGAGCTGTTTTATTCTAGTGTGAGACTTTTCAACACTTTATTGGAGTCCAATTACGTATAAATTCTAACTTCTGTCTATTTAAGTAGGCGTTGAATAGTCAGTAGTCACATTTGGTAATCTGAGGATTATTGATTTGATTCCTGATGAGGATGAAAATCTATATTGCTGGAAAAGTTCTGAAATGAGATGAGACGACAGTCAAGGGCTCCTTGGCTTTTTGAATGTCTGCCTAACTGATGTCGGTTTTCAAAGCTGTTCACACCAAAAAGTTTTAGAATCCCTACGGAATTCTAAATCTTCATTTAAATAATAGTTATTATTTCCTTTAATTCTTAGAAGAACATAGGGCTTCAACTGCGAGTCTCCATTGAGTTCGGTTCTCCGCTAGAGTTTTCACCTGGCTCCAAGTCTGTCCACACGCTTTCATCTCCTCTACACATGACCTCCTCCAAGTCACACTTGCACTAACGACCAACTCGCCGCTTCCAACTCGGGTTCGACTGTAGCAATGGCTTATCTACTGATGTCACTTGATGGTTTCTTCAAAGTGTGGCCAGCCAATCCACCTCCATTTCTTCCTGCCTATTTGTTGCACAATCGGTTCCTGGTAGGTTGGTTCGCTCCCAGAGATCCCACTCTGTTTTTGATTTTTTGTGGCCAGCCATCTGATCTTGAGTATTGAGCGAAAACAGCTACTGATGAAGGTCTGTAGTTTGTTTGAGGTGCTCTTTATGACGCGCTGGCCAATTCTCTGATCAGCATAGTAGCACTGACTTCACATTGGACTTCACATTAGTGACAAATAATTCCTAGTTAAGTCATCAAGATGTTATTTGGTGGTGGATGGTAAGAAGCGGTGGAATCCATGAAGCTCTCTTAGTCCTATTTGAGACATATTATTGTACTCGTCGTCAATAAGTTATGGAGTCGTTGCCGATATTGTGTTGTTACCGAGTATAAATATACGCTAATGAGATAAAACGGACGATAACGTTCAGACTGGTATTGCTGAGTGGTTAATTTGTCTTGACTCGAAGGAGGCAAATCAGAAAACCCCCACGTTCACGAAGATACGTGTATTTTCCAACAAGGGAAAATTAACTGTCACACAAGAGTGTGAGTGGGAAAGTACTGAAGTGTACGAAAAGGTGTGAAAGATTGTACTGACTGTACAATTAAAGAGTGTATGTGAAAATGACTAACAAACACGAACCAATAAGATAGACAGTAGTTTTTCTTACCAATATTGGATTCTGATTGGTTGTAATGTCATGTGACAAAAGGTCATGAGATGCTCACTGGCGACTTTTCCTATTCAGGTAGGTAGGTAGTTACATTGGGTTCTAGTGGGAAGTCATGTTCACTAGTGTGCAGCAGGTCGGTTGCGGTGACAAATACTCTTCGAAGACATTGACTAGTAGTCACTCTATATCGTGAATTGGCAGGAGTTGGAATTCATGGGCCATTGGATCGGTTCCCAGTGGCTTAATGATCTATGAGCTCGACTTGTAACCAGAAGGTCGTGGGTTCGAGCTCCACTGTGACGGGTGCGTACTATGAAGAGTCCCGAACTAGGACGAAACAGCTGTCCAGTACTCCCAGGTTTTCCAATGGTTTTCTAACTGATATCAATCCGTGATCAACTCGTAAAACATAACTAATCCTTACAAACCAAACTATAGAAAGACAATGCTATTTTATTCAAATGGTCTTAAACTGAATTCCTCCTCTAAATATCAGACGGTTAGTTTTAGTTTCAAATGTGAACCAGACTTGTGTGGATTGATTTAGTCGCATAATTCTTGCAATATCCACAGTATTGTTATAGGCGATAAGTCAAATATTATGTATACCATTCTTTGTTGATTGTCTCATATTTTACAGATTTCGAAGGAAAATCTTTCGATTGACTTTCTAACATGAAGCACTTAAGACTTTCCTGTCTTAGATTTTCCCTAATACTTCTTAGTGTACGTGATCTGTTACTTAAACATTTCACCAATTTTCTTTTTTACTAACGTAAGATGGGATGATCGGAAGTCCAAATATCTGTTTCAATGTATGGGTTTCCTGTAAACACACACTAGTGTGTTTAATTTGCCATCTTCTTTCCTCTATACGCTGCAATCCAACATTGGAAGCTCCCTTTCCTGACTTCCCAATTCATAAGTGAAATGAATTGCCTCTACCTTCACATATGAAGTGGGAAGTCAGGAAGGGGAACTTCCAATGTTGGATTACAGCGTATAGAGGTAAGAACATCGGAAGTTAAACATAAGTGTGTGTTTACAGGAAACGCACACATTCAAACAGATATCTGGACTTCCACTCATCCCATCTTATGTCAGTAAAATAGGATTGGTGAATTGTTCAGGTGACAGAGCACAAAAACTAAGTGATACCAAAGAAAATCTAAGACAGGAAGTGATACGCATAAAAGAAGCCTTGAAACTTGATAATTACCCGAATGAATTAGTCAGGAAATATGTAAGGAAATTTAAAAATAAAATAAATAATGATAGTAACGAAAATTATGATGATAATAAAATTATTGATGACGACACCAACAATAAGGAATCCAAATCATCAGTAGTAATTCCATATAAGGAAGAAACCTCAGAAACCTTACGCAGAATTCTTAACAAGGCAGGAATTATAGTGGCTGGCATTCAAACCCACAAACTAAATTGGAAACGAGCTTTCTCGGTTAGAGGATCAATCCAGTGAAGCCTTTAAAACAAAACAATTTAGTTTATCTAATAGCCTACTGTCTGTGATTGTCAGGTCAAATATAAAGGTCAAGGTGGTAGAATAGGGTCAGTCAGATTAGCCGAACATAAAAACCTAGAGAAATGTAGATTGGTAAACCCAAATACGATAAGAAATCTAGAGAATAGTTCAGCTATAGCACTCAGTGCATGCAGTTACACACAACTAGACAATAGAATGATGGAATAAGGTGACAGTTTTAAAATCTATTGTCACAGGGTGAAGGGAGAGGGAGATTGATAACAGAAGCTTTGTTTACCAAATCAACTGCAAATAAATGTCATAAGAATGATTCAGCACCTGTCCAGCCAGTTATCTGGAAAATTCTACTACCTCTACGACAAATAGGAGGAGACAAAAAAGACTATAAAACTTAAGTTTCGAAGTTGTGTGACTGCAATCTGTATGCTTATGAACAGCAGTGAGTTGTGTTCAAAACGTCATCCAGTAAATAATACTGTTTCTGTGTGTGTGTTACGTCTAATAAACAAACTAATATGGAATTACTTACTACTACCACAGTGCCTAAGTTTTACAGATATATAGTATGACTCTTCTTTTACAATTAATTCATATTTCGTGCATTCTTCCTACTCTGATTCCTAAATTCTTTCTCATTCTTCCCTTGGCATTTTGAAGTAAGCTATAGTAAATAATTAAAATACCCATTAAAGCCTTTTTTCAAAAGAATGGTTACTGAACACAGAATATTCTTTTCGATGACCTGGTTTTCATCAGTGAATGAACTAGTGTTATCTGAATAATATCGAATCATCTATCAGTTGAGGAATCACCATAGGTCGTGTAGAGAACAGTTCTTTGAAGTGATTTTCTCGTAACTTCTTCGTAATTTTTTCGATAGGTATTCCACCATGAATTGCAGTCGTATGTGTAGAGGCTTGTTGTTCACGGATATTGAATAGAACTTTTCAACTTTCTTGGTCATATGTTCTCCGATGAATTTGTCTGGATAGCTGTTTTCAATTAGGGTGTCATATACAATCATAAGTTCATCTTCATTCGCCTCTTCTGAGCATAGAGCTGTAACCCTGTGGTTGACCATCCCTACTAGATTTCTTTAGTACTGGAGTGGAACAAAGCTATGACAACGTCTATATTGTCCTGTCCATCGGCTTTCCTGTGCAAATTTCTCTTATTGCTTCCCATCTGGCTTTCTTGTAATGAGGACGAACATCTAAGAAGAGAATTAATTCTATTTCGGGATTCCTCTTCGCACGTGAATTCCATAGCCGAATGTACTTTACTGAATTGAGTTATTATTGTGTTCCTCTCCGAATCATTATTGCAAAGAATAAAGGTATCATCCACAGCATACTGGCGATAAAATGAAACTTTTCTCACAAGGTTCTTCAGAGGTGCAGTTTTCTAGTTTCCTTCGAAAGGAATACGTCGAAATGGGACCCAATCGGGAGCCCATCACCTCTCCGGTCTACTTGTCTGTGAAGTGTGCCATCAAATTTGAAGTTTACACTCATGGTACACCCTAATAATAATAATAAATAACAATTCTTTTAGGATTTACGTTACGATGCCAATATTAATCGACTGGTTATATACTTGATCACATTTGTACTTAACCGTTTCTACAAGAGGTAAATTTGTGAATTAAGATGTTATATCCAAAGATATCATAGTTTCATCCTTGAAAAAAGTAATACTTTTGCTTTTGTCTACGAATCCAAATACACCTTTGACGCCATCTGTTTCACCATCTGTTCATGCAAAGGTTTAAGAATGTTTACTAACCATCTAGCTAGAGTATGAGGGGGGGGGGGGTAATTTTGCATATGAAATATTGGATTTAACAGAAAATTTAGTAGTGTGTCTTTGACTCAACCACCCGATTAATTGTTATGGATAGGCATTTGAGTCATTGCAAGCAGTTGGCTAAAGTAACTTTGCTGAATATTGAACAGCCTCTTTATTCCCAGCTTTCCTCTTGAATCTCCTTGAATAAAAAAAAGCAGAAGGCGCTTCATAAGAATTTCTACTCATGTGGTCACATGTAAAATGTCTGTCATATCATATTCAGCACACTTTTTCTGTGACGAAAGACAAATGTCACAGAGTAATAAATTGATCTCCTTTTCTACGATCTGTTAATAAATGTCGACTGATTACCAGCATTGTTGTTACATTCATTATTCTACCTATCAACTTCAGATTTTTCAATTGTATTATTTTCGCAATCTTATTTATATGTATTACTATTATTATGGTTTCCTTTAATTCTTAGAGGAACATAGGGCTTCAGCCACACGTCTCCATTGCGTTTGGTTCTCTGACAACGTTTTCACCTGACTCCAAGTCTACCCACATTCTTTCATCTTCTGTCCACAAGACGTCCTCCATTGTCACTCTCGCAGTGACAACAAACTCGGCTCTTTCCGCTCGAATTCCAATCCAGCGATAGCCTAGCGTGTGATGTCACTTGATGGTTACCTCAGAGTATGGCCACGGAGTCCATCTCCATTTCTTCCCGCATATTTGTTGCACAATCGGTTCCTGGTGGGTTGGTTCGCTACCAGAGATGCAACCTGTTTCTGATCTTTTCAGCCCATTTGCTCTTGGGTATTGGGCGAATACAGCTACTGATGAAGGTCTTTAGTTTGTTTGAGGCGCTCTTCATGACGCACTGGCCAAGTATCTGATCCATGAAGTAGCACTGACTGACTTCACATTGAAGTTGAAAATCCGGATGTTATTTTTGATGCTGAGTGCTGTTGACCTCCACACAGACGTGAGGGTAATGGAAGCTTGCTTTAATAACCTCACCAGTTCCGCCTGTGGTTGAAACGATGATTCTCAGGTAGGTGAAGGAGGTTATGACTTTCAGGTTCCTCCCATTTATGCTGGCTGATTGTTGTCTGTTGTTGTTGCTGTGGCTGTTGGTGTTGGCTAGGAATCTTCATCACCTCTATTTTCTCTATGTCCACCTGAAGTCCTATCTTCGATGCTTCTTCCGCTAACCTATTGCTTTTCACTTGCATATCTTCCAGCTTGTAAAAGGAGACAAGTGTTCAAAGGTGAACAATGCTGACAATTTCATTCTATGTACGAAGTATGTTGTTTGAAATGAAATGATCACTATTATTATTCTATTATCACCATGTATTACGTAATTCTCATAATTATAATGAAGGATTAATTATGGCTGAATTCCATGTACGCACAAAAACACAGAAACACAATCACTTCACAGGATGAATTATAAGCATTCTCCTTCACCAGTTAGTTCACTCTTGTGTGTCAGCATTCTCATTTGTTCACGTCGAAAGTCTTTGGACAACCATGATGATAATAATGACAATAATCTACACATATCAAAATATCCACATCCGAATTCTTTACCCCCGATGATTTGAAAAACGTTCTTCTACTACCCTTCCTCATTCCTATAGGCGGGAAAAACAGTTATCCTACTTGAAACAAGTTGCCTATGATTGTCACAATGTCAGTCGATGGTAAGTAGGTTACAGTCAGCTTCATCGTTGCATATACATACACACAACCAGAAGTAAGTATAAACGCACAAACATGGACACAATATGAAATTCCGAGGTAGGAAATGAATGCTTTTCATTGAAAAAGAAAAGAGGACAAAAGTAATTGACATTTACGTTGTAATAAATGCATCAAATGACACAATAATGGTCACTTCAGTTGTCTTTCTTCATTCTTGTTTTGTTGTCTCTTGTTCGGTAAGAAACGCCATAAGATGACATGAAAATAATGGCGAATAATAATTCACTCTTCAATACGTTTTGTTGTACTGGTCAGAGTCGAAAAAAATTGAATATTTGAGGATAACAGCATGATGAAGTAGAAACCATTCGACTAAACTGTCATAGAAGTCAATTAGACGGTGGGTAGGATGAAAATGAAAATATAGGCATCAAACCGTATTTGATGAAAACGAATGCCTAATGCTTCTTAGCTCACAGCAGCCATGAAATAAAAGCACTGTAAACTATTTCAACTAACTTAATATTTTGTTCTTATTCTTGTCAGAGACAGGTAAGCATATATATGAGTGATTACAGAGCATTCAAGAATACAAAAAATAGCCCATGATTTTGGTTTATTTGTTTCCTCTGACCTGGATAGGTTAGTCACGAAGCTTTCATTGTCTTACTGGACAACATCATCAGTGCGTACTTCAGTCTGAAGTATGCTTTTAAAATTCACCATGGATATAAGCATCATCTCTCCTGGTCAACCTGAATGTGACTGGTTACTTTTTGTGTATTTTCTTACTCTCTAGTCCATTTGTAGTGGTATTGATTGTCTGCTTTGCGTGAAAGGTGATCTAATGTTTATTTATTATTATTTATTTTTATTTTTTATTACAGCTTGATTCCACACGTATTTTTGGTACATGTGTAGAATTTTCACCATGTGATATCGGTAGCCCAAATTTCGCAGGCCGACCATAGATATCATGTGAGCGTTGGCAGGGGATCGACGTCAGACGATTGGCATGGTCGGCGAGAGTCCTAACCACTATGCCACCGACGCACTGATTGGTAATATTATCGATGACAATGTGTCAACTAATTACCTGCAAGGTAACCAGAAGGATAACTAATACATATCACGTAAAGGGAAGAATATATTCAATATATCTAAACATGTTAGGATTTCTATACCTCACTGACAGTAGTGTGTGAAAAAAGCCCACTGCAATTTTCACTTGTATGATTAATATTACCTTAGCTGTTATTATTATTTCCATCTTATATGCTGCATGTTTTTGACATTACCCCTATTCTAAATGTAGAAATTTTTCTGTGTGATTAATTTTATTTATCATTATTATTATATCCTTTAATTCCTAGAGGAACATAGGGCTTCAGTCTCATGTCTCCATTGCGTTCGGTTTTCTGCCAACGTTTTCACCCCCTCCAAGTTTTCCCTCATGCTTTCATATCCTCTTCACCTCCAAGTCACCCTCACACTGACGACCAACTCGCCGCTTCCCTTTCGGGTTCCACTTGAGCAGTGGCTTGTCTAGTGATGTCACTTGATGGTTTCCTCAGAGTATGGCTCATCCATTTTCATTTCTTCCTGCATATTTGTTTTACAGTCGGTTCCTGGTTAGTTGGTTCGCTCCCAGAGATCCAGCCCTGTTGTTGATCTTTTCTGGTCGGCCATCTGATCTTGTGTAGTATTGAGCGAAGACAACTGGCAATGAAGGTCTGAAGTTTGTTTGAGATGCTCTTTATGACGCGCTGGCCAAGTCTCTGATCCGTATAGTAGCACTGACTGACTTCACATTGGAGTTGAAAATCTGTATCTTATTTTTGATGGTGAGTGGGGCTGTTGACCTCCACACAGACATGAGAGCATTGAAAGCCTCTCTTGCTTTTCCGACTCTTCCTTTGATATCTTCGTCAGTTCCACCTGTAGTTGAAATGATGCTCCCCAGGTAGGTAGGTAAATGAGGTTGTTTCTTTCAGGTTCCCCCATTTATGCTGATTGTCGTCTGTTGTTGTTGCTGTTGGTGTTGGCCAGGAATCTTCATCACCTGCCTCTGTTTTCTCTATGTTCACCTGAAGTCCTATCTTTGATGCTTCTTCTGCCAGCTTGTTGCTTTTCACCCTCATACCTTTCAGTTTGTGGGAAATTAGACATATATCATCGGCGAAATCAGATCCTCCAAGTTTTTTTTTGAGCCCATTTATGCCTGTTTCCTCATTGCCGGTTGTCTGTCTCATTATCCAATCAATTGCAATCAGAAAAATCATTGGCGATAGTAGATAACCTTGCCTCACTCCCATCCTCACTTCGAAGGCTTCTGTAAGTTTCCTGTTGTAGATTACGTTGTGGATTATTATTATTATTATTAAGATACAGTTCCGCAGAGTGCTCACCTATTGTTAGTATCTTAGTTTAGAATATTCAATCTGACGAAGATTGAAAGTTAAAACTACCTACTCTAACTAGAAGAATTCAAAACAAGAAACAAAATAAGACAGGAAAGTGAAATAAATTCATAATTTCTGTCGGTTAGTGAAAAATATATACTGCATCGTAAATAGTTTAATTAAATTTCAGAAAGAGAGAAGACATCTGCTGTAGCATATATAACTTGTAGTATCAATTTAATAAGTTTATGCGTCATAAACAAGATTATCACGACTGAAGAGGATACACCTGTCACAGTGAATATAAAGTATTTTGAAAAGCATGAAGTAAAAACATGAAACAGACGAGATCGAACATAGATCAAACATTGTCAAACGACAACAACACGATATCATTTGGCGTCAATGAATTTCAGACAAGAAAAAAAGCAGGTGACATATTTGTAAGTCGTGACGCAGACTTAATGGACATATCAGGCAATATGGTGATGGTGCTGATAAGATGAAGTAAGAAGAGCAAAGAAATATGTTTACACACACAAACACGTAACCAAAAGCAAGGAAACGATGTTGTCGACTGTTTCATTAAATCAATACACGTAATCTATTTTCTTGATACATATAATTCCATCTTTTAAATTAGAACTAATAGTTTTGTACAAGATAAGTTCATATGAAGATAAGTAAGTTATAAAGAATGAAACGTAGGATTTAATAAAGTGTGAAGAATAAACTGTCACATTTCTTCTGAAGAGAGAAAGAACGAACATGTTTGCAGGATAATACGAGCTCGTTTTATTTCGTGGATACTCATCAACTGCATACATCCTAAACAAAATCAAATTATAAGTTTCAAAAAAGTTTTGGAACATACTTTTTCATAATTACTTGGAGTTATAAATAGAAGGTATAAGGAACATAATTTCGGAATTTGATGTAGGTAGACAGATTATTCAGTGTCAAAAAAAACAACTAATTATATATAGTGGAATAAGATAAGAGGGTTTAGAGTTCAGATAACTATTGGGAAACGCAGATTGGTTAGAGGCATATTATAGGGTCAAGGTCAAGAGAACAGAGTGAATTTACACATCTAATGGTGGAGAGTTTAAGAGGGTGGGGGTGAATAGTGGAGTAACAGTGAAGTAAGTAAAAAAAAACAAAAATAAATAAAATAGGATTAGGGTTACCAGGGTAGTGAAAGATTAGTCACACTATCTTTCTGTGTACAGAGGTCTGGTCGAAGTCTCTTGATAGCGATGGCTTCTGCGGAACGAAGTAGCCATGGGTTTCTATGCGTATTGATTATTTTGAAGGCATGGTTGATTTCTACTGTGTGTCCTGTGTCAATTAAATGTCTGGCGATTGCACTCGATAACACTTTTCTTCCTTTTGTATGGAGGTTCTTAGGAATGTGCTCAGAAAATCTAGTAGATGCTCTCCTCTCAGTCCTTTTTGTTACCAACTCTGTAAGCATCTACTCTCTCTCTCACTCACACATGCTCTTGTAGAGTTGATTACATCTATTAACCGAAATCTCCGGATATGCACAGATGAACATCATCTGGTTTGGTTGATGAAAGGTGGACACAAGATGACAAAGTCTCCTCTTTGTGAAAATCTTATTCAATCAAATCACATAGTTCATTTTATGAAGTAATTGAAAATTTATGGAGTCCCATAATCATAGATAATTAATGCAAAAAAACATACAATCTGACCAAAATAAAATGTTAATGTAAGGTAGTTATTTGACTGACACAATGACTTTTCAATCTAAACAATATTTTAAAACTTGTGGCTCCCTGATAAACAGAAAAAAAACACAATAAGAAGACGTAGTTTATCTGAAACGTGTTATGTAATGTATAATTGCACAACACATTTCGGATATTCTGATCACACGCGTGCACTTGTCATGCACATTTAATGTAGAAGGCAAGAAAGCATACACCATTTTAATACAGGTCAGACTGTGTACAGGTCAAGGTCACAAGGTGTTTGTTCAAACAAATTCACTGTTTTCTCTACGAAGATTAATTTCGCTGCATAGAAAGTTCTATTAATTGAGGCCTTGATTGTTTGTTTAGTGACCAGACTTTGTTGATTATCACTGAATGGCAAGGATATTTAAACATCCTTTTGGGAGTTGATTAGATAGGTAGAGCTGTTTGGTTCAGATTTAAGTAACGCCTAATAAATCTCAGTGGATAAACGTTGTCTATAATATTTCAGTGGTGTTGCGTTTCTTCTTCAGTTGTGTCACCTGCACATATACAGTGAATACGTTTGAACAAACACTTAACCAACACCTTTTTTCTAAACCATTTTATACCTATTATTTGTGACCTTGACCTGTACACAATCTGACCTGTATCATAATAATTCATGCTTTCTTGCCTTCTATGTAATTGTGTATGACAAGTGCACGTGTGTGATCAGAATGTCAGAAATGTGTTGCTCAAATGCACATCATATTACACGTTTCAGATTAACTACTTCTTCTCATTGTGTTGTCGAAATTCACAAAGAGAATCAATCAATTGCTTTAAAAGAGAAGAGACTTACGAATCCAAAGAAATTTGTACATACAAACGAAATTACAGCAGAACTAACTCATAAATGATATTCTAGATCTTCAGATGAAATATTCATGACTATAAATACTGCTTAACATCAAAGAAATTCAAATCCAAGGATTAATCACTGTGATTGAAGTTTTCAGGAGTCATAAAAACCATTAACCCTCTGTATAATAATAAATTAGTATTCATTTGAAAAATAAGACTTCCCTGTCTTACCATCTTCTCTTCAGTTTTCTTTAGCTGGCTCCATGTCTGTACTTAGACTTTCAGTTCCTCCTCCAAATCACGTCAAAATGCCCCCATTCCATCGGTTTCCGTTTGAGTCTCACTTGAACTCCTGATGTTTAGTGTCACTCGGCGGTCTCAGTAGTGTGTATCCATTTCATCTCCATTTCTTTTTGCATATTTTTGTCAGTTGATAAATTCTTGATAGATTCGTTTAAGAATTCCATTTTGCTTATCGTTTCTTGTCGACCATGTGGTCATCAATATATATCGATGACTGTGGTCTGTTGGAATGCCTTTTGTAACGTGATTGCTTAGTTTGTAAATTATACAAAGTCGCTTACTTAACATTGGCGTCTAATGTCCAGATTTCGTTCCTTATACTGTGTTCAGCGAATTTCCACACTATTTGCTGAGGAATGAACACCTGTTTCGCCTACCCGATCCTGACATCCTTCAACATCTTCATTGGAGCATCCTGCAGTTGAAAAAAATGACTAATTTTATATTTCTTGAGCTGACAGTGATTGATGCTGTTTGTTTTCGGTTTGATATCTCAAACATCTATGTCGCCATTATGTTTTCTTCAGGTCCGTCTTCACTAACTCTTCATTATACCTGTTGATTTTCGATGGAAATTCTTCTAGTTTGTCTGACATTAAACATAGATCATTCACGAAGTCCAGATCTGCTAGAGTGTTCTTCTCATCTGCTTTAAGTTTTCTACTCGTTAACATCTTTTAATAAGACATACCATACCTAAAACTTTGACCTCGATGACATTCAAAACTGGATTGCAAGTTAATAGCGGCAAGTATCAACTCGTAACTGTCATGGTGTGTGAATGTCTGCGTGTGTGTGTGTGTGTGTGACCAATGGCTTGTCGAGACGCTTAACTCAGTCTACGATATACGGTGTTCTCATTCATTTCACCAGGAAGTTCATCACATCTTAAATGTATTTTGACTGTATTCTATTAGAATATGAAAAGGGAGATATTGTATAAGTAATCCGATAGCCATAGTGAACAGTCTAGGTTTTTATTCATAACGTGATTCATTCTGGTACACTAGTGTTCATTCTTCGCTACCGTTATAATCTTCATTTTCTGAATGATGATTCCATATGTAATGTGATAAACTGAAAGGTAAACATGATACTTTATCATGAAAGTCTGATAATCATAATGAATCAAGGTTGTAAATAGTGTAAAATGAATGATACCGTGTGGCGTATGCTACTGACAAGATTTATAAGTAGTATGTAAATGCAGATATAAATGTGTGCCCATGCTACAAGAAAATAGACAGTTAAGAGGTGAATCTAGTGAAAGATGCTTGTTTAATAACATGGAGAACATGAAAGGAAGACAAAGAAGCGTGATAACCAAGAAATGCACAAGTTGTGATTCTCCGACATAGTAGGCGTATTCAGCCTATATAGGCATTTCAAGCTGCCAGCCAATAAATAATTCTGTTAACAAATTCTCTGATCTTATGGTTTTTTTCTCTTCCTCTTGTTATTCACTGAAATTTTCCACATATCTCCTGTAGGCATTTCGTCATTTCAGTTACATGTATTCGTCATCGATTCAGTGGACAAAGATTCAATCATTAACCTATCTGTCTCCCTCTCTACTTAACTATATTACCTTCTAATACTTTCATCTCGTCTAAATCTGTTGTGTGATTACATGCATGAGGGTAGATTACGACTTTGACCCTGGCCTACTAGTTTCACCTGCGTAATTGACCTCACTAACAGCTATTACATGATATTGGATAAACAAGTTGGTGGACTAGGTTTACTTTGCATCAGTGAGGGAAGATCTTAGACTTTCGACTCAGGGGATGTTGATAGCTTTGACTTAGTGATCTAATCAGTGTGCGCTAAGCATTCTGTTGCGTAAATAGTAACCGCCAGTCGATTTCGCCTTCCACTCTTCCAACTGCCTTCATAAATTTTTGACCTTCTATTTGCTAACATATAGACTGACAGTTATTTCCAAATGTAGGAACAAAAAGTTTGAGCGAAAAGTCTCTTTACGATGGCGAATTCGTTCCATTAGTTGTACAATTACAATTATACATATATATAAGTCTCACCCGGGGTTACATAGTATGAAAGATGTCCAAACAAATAGGATGTTAGTGAAAGAGCATGGAGACAAGTATCCGAAATAGAATTGTCTAGTAGGTAAAAGAGTAAATAGAAGGTTAGTTAAGAAAAAGATATTACCAAAGTGTTGTACGAAAAATACACAAGATAGTATTGATAGCAAAATAGACAAGATCAGAATTAAACCCAAGGTAGAAGGAGAGGATGAGGAAATTTCTTCTGTGTGCATAATAAATAAGAGTTTCCTACCCGAATAGCTAAAGCCCCAGCAATGTTAAACTATATGGATGCTTACCGTTTTCGAAAGATATCTTTTGACTTTGTAGATAACTTTGAATGAATTCTCTTTGCATACTGAGTGACCGGTGTTGAATATATGTTCATTGGAGCACTCCCTATTGATCCACCATTACCTTTCTTTGCCGCATTGTGATAATGTTCTTTGGCTGTTTTAAATGAAATACGAATCTTTCTCCACAGGAGTAAGTGAAATGGTAGATACACATAAAAGTGCTCCAATGCGATAATCAATCTTTAGAGTTTTTGAAGAACGATGAACAGCATGAAAACACCAATCGTAATGTAGCAGCAGAGAATATTCTTTCAAGGATGTTAGATATTCTTCTTCTCGGGATGTCAGCCAGAAGGTCGCCCGCCTTTGAATGCCACATTCATGTATAGCATCTTCTTCAACACAGAGTTGGGTTTTTCTTTGTTGGTTTTACGCATTACCTCTAATGCATGAGGGATAGCTACTCTCAGATTGTTACCGCCTCCAAATACTGATCGCCTTTTCTACTGACTCGGATCCGCAGATTCTAGGGATTCTAGTCGCAACGGACAATATCAGTTTCCGCTTGCATTTAATGGGTAGCTAAATGAGAAAGTTTGTCAATTGACCATTCCAAGTAGGCTTTCTATTCAAATTGACATCATTCTTCTCTGTTAGTCGAACCTCCAGAAGGGAAATTGTGTGTCCGGTTTCTATTTCACTTGAAAATTTGATGGCTGAATGGCAGTTATTAAAAACCTGCAGGACTTTATTCAGGCCACATTTGTTACTACAGATGATAAAGGTGCCATCAGCGTACCTTTCGTAGGGAAAAAAGTTGTCAATGGCCGGTTTTGGCAGAAAGATAAAAATCTTCAAGTAACGGGCCTAAAGGTGAACTCATAGCCACCCCCATTCGCTATCTATAAATAGTACCACTGAATGTGAACGGAACGTTCATAGTACATCTAAGTATAAGTTCCTTTAATTTGAATGTCAGTATTCCAATGTTCAAGCCATTGTCTTCCAAGTACGTGTTTAGGAAACAAATGATCTTCGTAATCGAAACATTTGTGAAGAGAGATTCGAAATCGAGTGATATCGTGCGGCTGTCACCTACTTTCATACCTTTGATACAGTCGATGAATTGAAATGTGTTTTGAAGACAGTATTTTGAAATTTGTTCCCTAATAGGTTGTAGGAGTTCAGGCAGATCCGGACATGTTTAAAATGGGGCGCAACGGAAGTCCCTGTTTGTGCGTTTTGGTAATCCATATAGTCGGGGTATAATCGAATCTGTTGGTCGAATGATCTCATAGACATTTTCAGAGATAAGTTGACCAACTTTTATCTTTCTCAAAATAATCCAGTGAGTTGCATTTCAATTATTTCTGCTTTGACTTCTTCTTTGTCAGATGCAGCGAACTTGTTGTGATTGTCCGGAAAAATTGTTAACACTTTATCAATATAGTCTTTTCTATCCGTGTCTTTAACAGGGCATGTGAACAACGTTTCCTTGTAACGTTCCAGTTAGTTAAGCTGTTCTCTGTGTTCTTTAGTTAAAAGATTTTTGCACTTTGACACTACGTTGAGGCACTGTTTGCATGAGTCTAGAACTGCTGACTTAAAACTTTTAAACTCCTCCAAAATGACTGAAAAAAATATCACTAGTCTGAGTGTTCACACTTTCACACTCAACACGCGTATGGAGCTTGCTTATACTTTGCTTCATGTCTCAGAATTTTAGCCCAACAGACAAGGCCTCCAGTTGCATAGGACATAAATTTAGTGAAGAATGACTAAAGACAAATTTAGCAGGATTTTCTGAAAACTTGTGTTGTATTCCAGTGGGTTTTTTAAATTTTGCTAATATGTTTGAATGGATGGCTTTTGTGCGCTTCTCCGTAACCACACTGATGTATAGTCTGTGAAAGCCTGGTGTTCGTCACACGGCAACTCACATTACTCAGAGGAACATTGTGCTATTTCAAAATAAATGCATAGTACTGCATACTACTGATTCACTGGGATGAGTAGTAGCATACCATTCATATTAGTCACTAGCGCTTACTAGACAGTCATTTCGAAGTGATCTAACCATCGAATGACTGTTTAACGCTAGGCTCGTCAGCAGTGTACTCATTTTGACTGAGCTTAGATACACCAGTTAATTTGAACTGATCTGTGTAATTCCCAGATCACGAATTTATTTGAAAATTGCAATTTAGGTTCAATGTATCACTATTTCGCCCAGGTAGTTAGCCGGAATTCAGGTGGTCTGAACCGATTCTGCCGTCTAAGCTAAATTAAACCTGACAAACCGTAGATGATCGAGGCCTCAAACTAGTGAAACATCCGTCCGATGTTCAAATCATTTTAATCTGGCTAGCTGGTTGATTTAAGCGGTATGCAACTACTCATGTGAATCATTAAGCAGTATATAGCACCGTGCATTTATATTGGCCTTCTTGATGACCATTTATGATATCAAGTAGAACACATGTTTCGATCTGAACGATTTCTGCTTCCAAAGGAAACTATGCCAGTGAAGCTTCACCTCGATCTGTGTAACAAATCATGAATTTAATAGCAAATTACAAATAGTATTTAGTGATTTCAGCTATTTAATGATGGTTACTCAATAAACATTTGCTGTATTGTTTCCTGTAGCATTTCTAATCCTCATTTTATATAGCCGGTAATCAATCAGTCAATCAATCACTTTCTTGTGCTAGCAATTCCACTAGGATAATAGAGAGAAGAGTTCACTTAAGGCTCGCTGGGCTTGTACCATAAACATACGTCTCATGTAAACAAGTGCTTTCAGGAGTTCTCTTCTCAGGTGTCTCGCTGATACGAGTGGCTCATGAGATGGACGCTCTGAAGTTATCAACAGATAGTGTAGTTTAATTATCTTTAGGTTTTCTGAGGTAGTAGTTATTGAATACTTAAAACCTCATTAATACTATAAGAAATAAGCAGTTATCAATCATTCCTTGATTACGTAATGTTCAGCTTTAACCTCCTCTCCTTTTGATTTTCACTACAATATAATTTTCCCTGTTTTCTGTTTCCTTTGTTATTGAAATTATTGGCTACTTGTCATCTACTTGTTCACCTCCTGTTTTTATTACGGAATCCCTTTCTCAAGGAATTCAAATATTTGTTATTTTGGACTGAACAGTATTCACTGACTAGTATGATGTGTCTAATCCTTTGTGTTGTGCAGGCTGAATTTTATCAGTCATGTTTACAGTAAGTGGCCATCATGCTAAGTGGCTCGGCATAACGGTGCACTGTAAATTGTTGATTTTAGACGGTTGGAGGTAATCGGTAAGAAGCCTTGGACTTAGATTTCGTGCTTGTCAGCACATGTCAATAAGGCATTAAGACTACAACCTTCTGTGAATAAATTATAGGGGTGGGATTTTTGAGTAGTTTTTTTTATTCGTTTCAAGCTGTCCTGTTAACTGACATCATGTGTCATAATCTATTCATTTCGATTAATTCAAAGTTTCTAAATGTTAACTCTTGGCGAATTCTACGGATTTCATGGTGGATTTCGCCTTTACTGACGTGATTTTTAAGAATGATGGAACACTGAACATCTTTCTCATCTTAGTTTTTTTAACCTTCATCAGTGAGCGTCCACCAGAAGTTGAAATAATAAGCTCCAAGTATTGAGGTTAACTCGTTGTCTTTCACTTACTGAGCTGGAATCCACTGATCCATGAAATCTAACTTCATTTGAGTCGTGATTTATATCCATTGTTATTTAATGCTATCAATGAGTATTTGAGTATGGCTGAATCATATTGGACACTATCAATCATTACTTCACGTTAGAATTTCGGGAAATTCATTGTATATAATCACTCAGTAATGAACAATGCCTTCAAAGCCTCAGGATGGTCGGGGGTGGGTGCCTTGCGCTGTGGGTTGGCCACCCCTCCGTACACCTCTTGAAATGCTCCCATATGACCGTGCGTCTTACATAGCCTCTCCTGAGGAAGTCCTACTCACTGCCTTCACGTGGCGGAGGTGTTTTTCACCGAAGTGAGAGGGCAAAAGCGGATGCCTGGCGCTCTTCACCGGGTTGACTGTCCATTGGATGACAGACTGGCGTATGAAGCTCACCGAAAGACGTATGGACAAAGGGCTTATTGGATGTCCTGGATGACTGGCCCCATTCAAAAAGGCGTATGAACCAGACTCCGGTCACCGGCTGCCAATGGATAGTGGACTCCCTACTCCACTCCTACTGCCTTGTAGGTCACACTTGGTTGTGTAAAGGCTAGAGCTGTGCTCTCAAACAAAAGGCCGAGCGATCCTGGGGACATCACTCGTACCTAATTCCCATGAAACTTCATGAACTCTGTTCATGAAGCCGGCTCATCCTCCCGTAGGAGATAGCCGAAGTAAAGTAAAAGTAAGTAAGTAATGAACAATAGATTAGTGTTGAATTCGTGAGGAGTTTACTAGATTTTAAAATAAATATTGCTATGAAACAGTAGAGGAAGTTATATGTTGGGCAATAGTTCGACGTGAAGAAAGGGGAAGAAGAGGGAGAGTGGGAGAGCGAAATCGAGGAATGAGTAAACAAAAGATGAAGAGCTGGAACAAACAACAAAGAATATTTTCATTCCTCTAACAATTATACCAAATAGTCAAACACACCGATCAGTAAATAAATCCCCTAGCAACCTCTGCTGAGATTGAAACCTATTCGTTGTGCTCTAAAAGCAGGAAACCGATCTCTGTACCCTACTACAAAGCTGACAAAACTACTTTGAGAGATGCACAATCATACAATGCTTTAAAGACAGCAAACAGATGATTATTCTTTGGTGGATGAAATCTGTGGTTCTTCTGAATAATATAAACATTCAGAAACCCGAAATTACCTCAACAGTGCTGTTTGGTAGCTATATAGACAAAGTTAATAAAATGGCATATACCTAACAAGGTGAAATGAAATCTCTGTCCACAAAAATCACACACCCAAAAGTTTTCACACACACACACACACAATCCAATGTCTGAATGACCTTCACTCACTTAAACAAAATCACATGGGCGTAAAACCAGAATCTTATCAATAACATCCCGTAACGATAAAGAGAAACATTAAACATGGGAGTACTGAACAGCTGTTTCGTCTCCCTAGTTCAGGACTCTTTATCTGTACGCACTCACCCCAGTGGAGTTCGAACCCACGACCTTCTGGTTACAAGGCTAGCGAGCTCATAGACCATTAAGCCACTGGGACCCGACCCAACGGTCCATGAATTCTAACTTTTAACTTCTGGGTTCGAACCCCGGTGGGTGCGCACTGACGAAGAGTCCCACACTAGGACGAAACAGCTGTCCAGTACTCCCAGCTGGTTTTCCAATCGTTCTCTAACCAATGTTAGCTCATGATTAAATCCTGTAACCAATCAACCAAATCCCTACAAACCAATACCCGAGAAATATTAAAATTCGAGATCAGACAGTGACAAAGATAAATAATAAAAAGGATCAAGTCAACCAACATATGACATGCGAATTTCAGAGCAATGATATAAATAGCCGAGTAGAAAAGAGAATAATAATAATTACAGAGTTAGTGAAAATATCCAGATAAGTATATAGTGTAATTAGACCGTTGATGAGGGATTTTTCTTAACAATTTTGCCGTTACAACCTCATTTTAAAAAAAATAACAATATAGTATGCAATTATCATATAAATATCTCATCATAATAAAACGAATCCTTAGATAAGGCAAAAGAAATAGAGCAAGGATGAAAGACGTTCAATTTGTGTCCTTATGAGAACAGAGAACAGTCAATAGCTGAATAGGATTTTATTTAGCTCATAAAGTATAACCACTTCATATCATATTGATGAATAATGCTTGACCTTCTTCAGCCATTTATCTTAAAATATGCGGGTCACAAATAATCTCTAGATGGATTTTCCAAATATAGTGTCATTAAAAATGAAGGATATAACGAGTCACGCAAGAAAAGAAATACCATGAATTACTGGTCATTCAAAAGAAATTTTCAGAATCATGTAACCTATGTAAAACCCAAATGTGTATAAGTCTATCGCACAGATGAAATTTTAGAGGTTTTCTTAGTTTCTGTCTTATTCCGATGAGTATGCATTCGGCTCTTTCTGGACAGAATTTAAATATGTTGCGACCATGAACCTTTCAGTAGAATTTCTCCAAGCTGTGTCATAAATGTTGTATGACAGATATTAGTTTTCATAAATTTGTGGGTATAACAAAATGATGAACATTGATGTGTAGCTTTACCGTATTGTTCTGAGTTGCGATACGTTGAGATTGAAATGCGGATGCCGATGTTAGACACAGACTTGTTTATTAGGAACATCGCTTGACTGAGCCAACAACATTATATGACAGCTACCTGTTTCCCCAATCCACACTACTTAAGGAAGAACATTCAACGACATGAGCCACAAAGTATATTTTATGAAATAATGTATGGTTCAAAATATCACCCGTGATATGTCAATCAGTCTGTATTCATGATCAATAAAGTATTGACGTTGTTTTACACTGACCAACTGTGATTGGTTGACTCCTAGACTAGACGTCGATCACTATATGGCATGTTTAGGGAGATTTAATAATGCTACGACTAGACAAACACTCAGCACATATGCATGTTTTTTTTATTACATCTTGATTCCACACCGTATATTTTGGTACAGGTATGGACTATTCAGCATGTGATATCGGTAGCCGAAATTTCGCAGCCCGACCATAGATATTAGATGTGCGTCGACAAGGGATCAAACCCTGGACCATGTGCCTTGTCGGAGAGAGTCCTAGCCACTGTGCCACTGACGCACAAGATGTCTTTTATCTAATTATTCTGTTTACAGATAGGTGTAAAGCTAACTTACAAACAATATAATCAACCCCCTAATGAAGGGTTTCCATAAGTGATACCCTTACTTGATGACAGTTTGTCCTAATAACTGATCGGTATCTTGTGTATTTTCATAGACATTTCAAAATATTAACATATCGGAATCATCTGAATATTATGCATTATGATGTGGGTAGGTTAATGGAGAAAACTTACATTGTCCCGCTAGGCAATACCTTCAGTGTCTACTTTAATATGAAGTGAACTTACTTGAATTCTCCATGAATGATATGGTTTTATCTCCTGACAGTCTCTGTAGCGATTAGACTTTTAGTTCAAATCAGGTTAAGTTAGTAAACGTTATGTGATGAGCAATCACACATTAAGCAATATTCAGATTATACATAGCGTGTTAGTTGGAGAAAGTATGTAAACTATGTTTATCGGCTGAAGTTTTGAGATGTGCTTTAAGCATGCCGTCGACCAGCAATGAAATCTAAAAAAGTCTATAATAACGGAATTAGTATTACTTCACTGTTCTGAAATACTCAGAATGTTAGGAATCAACAGTTGGAGACTCACAATCAGATGTATGAAATTCGTTGATAATGATGCATATGTATTCACATCCCAGTGGCTTAATGGTATACGAGCTCGCCTTGTAACAAGAAGGTCCTGGGTTCGAATCACGGTGGGTGCGTGCTGATGAAGAGTCCCAAACTAGGACGAAACAGCCGTCCAGTACTCCTGGCTGGTTTTCCAATCGTTCTCTAACCAGTGTCAGCTCATGATTAAATCCTCCATGTATTCACTATATGTCTGAAAAGCTGAAACAAAGGAGTTTTCAATTTGTTGACGATCGAAGAAGAAACCTCTTAGATTCGTTTGGAAAACGTTTCCTTAATCAGCCACATTCTTCATGAATTCCTAGGCGTTTGTTTGATGGCAAAAAATGGCAACTTAAGACAAATTAGTAATGCTCCATTGCTCCACTCACTCCAGTATCCCTTTAAAAGATATTTGTTCTTCAAGAAGTACATCTTCAAATCGATCAAATTACGATAAGCTCCATAGCCTAAAAATTCCCTTAAAAAGAAGATTATGGCAAGTACTTCGATTAGATGCTAACCAGGATCATACGTTTGGTCCTTTTTTACCGAAGACTCAATTCTATCATTGAAGTTTGTAGTGTGGCCACCATGCTAAATAGCTCTCCATCAGTAGATGCTTAGTGGTAGTTGAAAGGAAGCCCAGCCTCATCCAGGTTTCGTGCTAGTCAGCAAGTCATATCTGCATTCTTGAAGGAACTCATATCCCTTCAGAGATCCAGTTGCTATGGGATACTGATAATTATTATTACTTTTGCCTGGGGTCTCAACTAAAACACAGGTCCCCAATAGCACATTGGTATTTCACCCTGTTTTTAACTCAATGAGTGATAGCTCATACGCTTGCATTTGCTCTTCACATCATCACCTACATGTTACCGTTGGAACCACGCTCAACTCATTGTTTCCCGCTTCAGTTCTAATGGAGTGAAGGCCTAGTGTGCAATGTCACCAAGTGGTCTGCCCAGCGTGTGTCCAGTCCATATTCATTTCCTTCTCCATGTTTGTTTGATGAAAGTTTCTTGGTCAATTCGTTGTCAGTGCTTTTTACTGCTAATTCTTTATGGCCCGTCATCTGATTTTGATTATCGAGCTACACCAACAATACTCACGTATTATTACCACTAAGGTTACAGATAATACTGGGCTTGTTTGAAACACAGTTGGATACTGGTACATATGCAAATAAGATATCCATATGTTGTTTATAGTCAACCATCGAACTGTAGAGCTGTTGTAGAAAACGTGTCTTCGAGATATAAGAAAGAAATGATTATGAATAAAACTGATGATGTAATTACTGAAATCTCTAAGTGAATCCTGAGGAATGACCTCTAACTACGAGATTCTATCTGAACAGTTGAACAATCTGCTTAAATGTCGATCCAACCTTTCCAGACCTTAGTCTATTTGGTCGCATTTGCTTCAATAACTGTATAGGGATGGTGACGTATAATGCCTAGCTTTCAGGTAAAGTAAAAATCTGCTAACCGACAGGCAAGTCGACCCTAATGTTCTGACTTTTTTGGTTCAAATGTACAATAAACAGGCTATACCTCAACTACCCGAATTATTAATAGCTGTATGGCCTAGAAAGTCAATGTCAAAAGCTTGAATGAATTAATATTTATTTGATTTATAACCTCGCCTAGTCTTCAGTGGTTCGCTAGTTTCCTAGCCTGTCATATGCCTTTGAAACGAGGGGAAATTGAGTATGCAACAAAAGACCTTCCCAGGGGATATCATTAGAACCGCTGCAGAAAATTCAAGGCACTAGCTAATTAACTAACTCACGTATTCTTTGAGCAATTTAAGGAAAGATAAAATCACTAAATAATACACTGACTTTTCAAGTCAACAACACATACTGAAATAAAAGTTAACATTAACATTTGGAATGAAATAAAAAGCAACCAGTAGTGGATGAAAGGGACAATGACAAAAGAAATAAATAAATAAATGGATTGAATAATTTTCTTTCTAATAATCCAATAATATTTAAGTGATTTATGACTTCCTTGAGATAATACTGAATGTTGATTGAGGAAATACTTAGGATCATTATGGGTTGATGACTGAAAAATGAATTCAAATTGTCGGTAACTGCGGAATCCAGAGTTAGTTTGCCTTTTCACACTTGTAACCACCCCACTCACTGCGTCAGTGCCGGATAAATTTGGGCGGAATTAAAATTTAACGAAACAACTTCCTATCGAAATATACGTTTGTGCGTCTTTCATTTTAATCTTTAGTGTAATGAATTATAAAAGCTCACCGCTTTTAAAGGAAAACATTTTTTGTTGACTGTGTTGGCGACTTGCTTAAATCACCAAACTGCCGAAATTTTTCCTTCCCGGCTAAGTCCATCTACTTTTCACCATTTTTAGATGCTTTAATCTCCCAAATATATCTCTCAAATATAATAATGTGGTGAGATATGGGTCCTAACAAGACAAAATTGTAAACAACAGTTTACATTTGTGTTACGTCCGGAATCACGGTCATGAGAAAAAAAACACTAACAATGCTTAACCTTGAGGAACTCACCAGCCAATCACAGCAAACTTAGCATGTGCATATACGATTGGCAGATATATGGCCTAACATTCTAAGAAACGGCCACAAACAGATGACAGAATAACCTTCAGCAGGAAAACAACCAATCAGAAGACGCTGTTTCTCTGCTAATGATAACGTATAATAATGTGCATAAAAATCCATAAATATCTCTTGATTTTCTAAATAAAGGATTTGTTGCCCGGCTCTTGCCTTCTGTCGTTACAATATGACACCATGCAAATAATTTTTACAGCTTCTAACCTATCGCTGTGCACCTAAAGAAGAAAATATACAGCTGAAGTGTCGTAGAGGATTGAGTCTCCTTTTCAGATAGAAAGACGACGCGTCATACAATATACAGTCGATGAATATTTTGATCGAAGATGCTATACGAACGGGGAGTAAATATTTTGCAATAAATAAGACTGAAAGTTCTGTATCGTGTATAAATATAATTCTTTCTCCTTCACGTTCTCGGTGGGACATAGGGCTCCAAGCTAGTGGCTTGAAGTTTCTGTTGTAGAGTTTATTCTTACAGGATGGGGTCGCTAGCCTCATGCCCAACCTTTCCTCGTTACCAGCATTATTTCTGGCTTAGCGAGGTAAAGGTGTGTGTCTGTGGCCGGGAATCGAACCCCGAACCATGTGCATGATTGGCGATCATCCAAACCGCTGTGCCAACGACGCAGTAAATATAATTTTATAGAATGAAACTGATACGATTTCGAGAGTCTTCTCAACTGGGTACAACCTGAACAACACAAAAGTATAGATAACATTACATGTACGTGGCAAACCACATACACTGGAATAACAGAGAGTAGCATTATTTTAATAAAGACAAGACAAGGTGATCTGTGTACCCAATCTCATTTCGCTTCTGTCCGTACAGTCGCATTTATATGCAATCTTTTCTCATGAAATAGGGTAGTCACAAAAGAGTGATAAGCTGTCAAGAACATAGTCTCTAATATTAGTCAATGCATAAAGCGGAATTAAATAAGTGTATTAGAGTTACCTAATAAGATGAATAAATTATTGAATGAGTTGTAATCACGATGCATAGAAGAACGAAGGAAAAGATGAGATTGTCTAAGCGTTCGACAGAAATACAGGAAGCTCTAAGGAGGTAAAAATATTCAAGTCACTAGAAATCAAGACGGTTGTTACAATGACAGGAAAAGTGGTTGGATAATTTTCTTTTGTATGCATAGCTCCCGCTTCTCAAACTAAATGGTTAAAGTTTCGGCAATGCTCAGAGCAGATAAAAGAGTACTGCCTTTGTCAGGTTATTCTTCACTTCGTAGATCACTTTGAAGGAGACTTTTGTTGAGATGGAATGACCAGTGTTCACAAGGTGTTTGAATATGGAACTCCTTATAGTTTCCATATCGCCTTTCTGCAAACATACAGGATAATGTTCTTGAACCCTGCTAGATAGGATACGCAAGCTAGATACACTCCACAAGAACAGGTGAATGGATATACATGCACAAATGTGGTTAGATGTGCGGTGTTGTGTTCCAGCCTCCTGTTGACCAATAGGCGACTGGAGAATACCAATCTCGGTGTTGCTGTGTAGAAAGTTCTTCGCAAAAGAAGCTAAAATTTCTCCCTTAAAGACATCACTGAGTAGGTCACCTTTGAAGTAGAAGTTCACGTAGAGTTTCTTTTTTGTCACAGATGACGTCTCTTGTCTCTGAAATCTCGTCTTTATTTTCTTGTCAGTAAATCTTGGTGAATATTCGTTTTCCATGAAGATTTCTTTCAAAAAGTGTAAAAGCATTAATGTCTGTATTTCTAAATACATTCCAAAGGATACGAGACCAAATGTCTCATAGGTATTAAACAGTGTGACTATGTTCCATCTACTAGACACTGGTCATGTTGTGGATAATTTGAAGGCGTTCAGAGTAATCGACAGACAAAAGAAACCTAGCCTGCTACGTTTTGCTGAGGCTATCGCCATCGGACGATGGAAACCGTATCTATGTACACAAAGTGGAGACAGTGTTAAATCTTCCACCGCCTTGGTGATAACAAAGTTTACACATTTTATTACATCATCCACTGTCCTTCGTTGAAACGTTTATTGTTTCATCTAAATATAACTTTCCCTACTCCCCTCTTTTTGCTCTTTTGTGAAAAAACACTTTTTGTAGTTGCGTAACCTGTTATATTGTAATACTCTATCTAGTTAAACTTTGTTTTTATTATTATTATTATTGTATCCTTTAGTTCCTAGAGGAACATAGGGCTTCAGCTGCGCACCTCCATTGACTTCGGTTTTCTGACAACTTTTTCACCCTGCTCCAGGTCTGTCCACATGCTTTCATATCCTCCTCGCATGACCTCCTCCAAGTCACCCTCGCACTGACGAACAACTCGCCGCTTCCCTTTCGGGTTCCAATCGAGCAATGGCTTGTCTAGTGATGTCACTTGATGGTTTCCTCAGTGTATGGCCAATCCATCCCATTTCTTCCTGTCTATTTGTTGCACAATCGGTTCCTGGATGGTTCACTCCCAGAGATCCCTGTGGCTGATCTTTCCTGGTCATCTCATCTTGAGTAATGGGCGAAGAAAGCTGTTAATGAAGGTCTGAACTATGTTTGAGATGCTCTTTATGACGCGCCAAGTCTCTGATCCGAATAGTAGCACTGACTTCACATTGGAGTTGAAAATCCGGATCTTAGTTTCCATGCTGATTGCTGTTGACCTCCACACAGACGTGAGAGTAATGAAAGCTTGTTTTGCTTTTCCGATTCTGGCTTTGATGTCCTCGTCAGTTCCGCCTGTAGTTGAGACGATGCTTCCCAGGTAGGTGAAGGAGGTTGTTTCTTTCAGGTTCTTCCCATTTATGCTTATTGTGGTCTGTTGGTGTTGTTGATGTTGGCTAGGAATCTTCATCATCTCTGTTTTATCTATGTTCACTTAAAGTCCTATCTTTCATGCTTCTTCTGCCAACTTGTTACTTTTCACTTGCATATCTTCCAGCTTATGGGAAATCAGACATATATCATCGGCGAAATCCAGATCCTCCAAGTCTTTCGTGTCAGTCCATTTTATGCCTGTTCCCTCGTTGGTTGCCGTTGTCTGTCGCATTATCCAATCAATTGCAATCAGGAAGATCATTGGTGATAGTAGACAGCCTTGCCTCACTCCCGTCCTCACTTCGAAGGCTTCCGTAAGTTTCCCGTTGTGGATTACTTGGCATGCAGCATTGTCGTATAACTGTTGGATGAGGTGTATAATTGTCGATGGGACCCCGTAGTAGCGAAGTAGTTTCCAAATGACCTCTCGATCGACGCTGTCGAAGGCCTTTTCAAAGTCGATGAAGTTGAGATAGAGAGGTGACTGCCATTCCAAGCTTTGTTCAATGATGATCCGTAGAGTGGCGATTTGATCAATACATGATTTGTTTCTCCTGAATCCGGCCTGTTCCGGACGAAGTTTTTCATCCAGGTTGGCTTGTTTGATTCTCTCCAGGATGATGCGACTTAGTATCTTGCTTGGAATGGACTTTGTTTTTACCCACGGAAAATTTGTTGACCTCAATCTTCTGGTTTCCAAGCCTATTCGTCTAATTTCCCTGTAAATATTCAATATCTTTTGCTCTTAATTATTTGACAACTTACATTATTCCTGAACAATGTTACTCTTAGTTACTACCGACCGCTTTTTGGTATAGTGGAAAAACAGTATGTTCAAGTCTGTGGCGTAATTTATATTTCAGTTGTATCATCCAGGGTGTGAGCAACCAGTTGAGAAGAATCCTCAAAATAGTTAATAAAACGTGAGCTCAGATTATTACCTGGTACATATTTGTCACTTTTGATGATTCAAGTCTGCTAATGGAAAGAATTGGATGAGCTTTCTGAGGCTGATATTATTATTATTATTACGACATTTCACAACAGAATCAACAAATAACATTCGGTTCAATCAAATCCCTACAAACTAACATTTGAATATCAATCTGAGGCTCACGAGCGATTGACCCTATTCAGGTAGGCAGGCAGGCACCCGGATTCTAGTGGGACATTGTGACCAGTGAAGTACAGCGGTTTGGATGTAAGGAAAAATAGTCCCCAGCGATGATATTTGGTAGTGCCAGTCGTGCTATATAGTGAATTGGCAGTGGTTGAAATTCTTCAGTCGGCTATTGGATCGAGTCCAGTGTGTGAATGGTCTACAAGCATACCTTGTAACTGCCAGGTCCTGCGTTCGAACCCTGGTGGTAGTTGCATTTTCATGATGAGCCTGAAGATAGGCAGAAACAGCTATCCAGTAGTCAGTGGTTTTCCAATACTTCTGTAAACGATGTCAGTTCATGATGAAATCCTATGAATAACATTCAGCCAGAGTTTTTTTGTTAACTGTCTAGTTACCAATGAAAATTAGGTATTCTGACAACGGAGTAAGTCAAATCAGAACGCTAACAGAAGAAGATAATTTAGTACAAAATAACATGATACTATGATATCTGAGATCGAAATAAGAGTTGGAACCTTTTTGAGTTTTAGTAAATTTTAGTCTTCTTGGTCACCTCCACAATTTTAAATATAGCAATAAAGATCTGTGCGAAGTAATTCATTCTTTCTAATTCAAATTGAACTTAATACTCAGAAATGAAATGACAGATCGCTAATTCTTAATCCCACTGTAATTATATGTAAGCGTTGTCTTTAGCTCACTCCCTTTGAGAGGTTTGATCGGATCTTGTATAAGAAAAAAGAAAGACAACCCATAAAAGAAAATGTTCTTTATAGACGAAATCATCTTCAGAGGCTGTACACTCGTATTTATATTTGCCAAAAATGTATAGTAGTCTATTATTGAGTAATAGAGGGTGATATAACTGATATAGCTACTCAGAAGCGGCTTTATGAGTGAAAATAAAAGTTGTAAATTACTATGTGCGTGCTCACAAATTGCACACTTTCCAATCACATCTCTGAACATTATCCAGCATGGTTAGCAAAGGGACAGTGCAAGACAGTTTTACTGGGTCAATTCTCTAGCACTTGGTGAACTCAAGCCAAACGGCTCCACCAGAGTCGTCTTTCAAGATCATCTACAAGGTGAAGCCATATGGTATAAAGGGCATCAGGTTTTGGCATTTGTGTATGGAGGAAGCGTTGGCAATTCCTGAATACAACCCAGAACTCTGCATACCGTAAACGTTTGTCAAGTCTCTTATTCTACCATGGTCTTAACCTATTCGCTAGTCGTTCCCTGTAAAAAAAAATGTATTTTCTAATTTTCAATTTCACTTTTAGTTTTGCTTTTATTTTAATAATCAATTTAACATTTTCACTCTCATATGTTCCTTTTACACACTTTCATACACTCTTCACACTTGATACATTGACACTCAACTGCATTTATTCTCACTCAATAGCAGTATTAACCTCGGCGAATTTCTTCCTTTGTGAAGTTGAGTACTATGTAATTTATAACTTTTGTACTTTTTTTAATTCTAAAGCCACTTCTGAGTAATTATATAATAATAACAGCTTTATTCCAAACAGTATTTGTGGTACAGGTATGGAATTTTCAGCGTGCATTACAATATATCGCATCTAATTACCTCATAAATTTTATGAAATTTTAAAATCAAAAAGCAACACAAAGAAAGATAAATAAAAAAAAATAAAAAAACAACAGCGTCGCGTTTACATTTTAAACAATGTACCACAGGATATAAAATATAAAATTGATGTGTAATAGAAGATGAAAACAACAGTGTAATAGTAACGAGGAAAGGAAAACAAGAACTAATGGGACTATTTGTTAAAGTGCCGCAGTAAGTTGATCGTGTCATACCTAACGGATTTCTCATCACATAACAGCTGTGCCAGATATGGTATTGTGGATTTTTTGTATTTGATAGTCCTAGCATATAGCCTCCTATAGCTGCTTCTAGTTCTTCTACCAGATGAAATGCAAGGAGACAGCTGTGTATAGAGGGGATGCTCAGGGTCCGACAATATTGTATTCGCGGGTTTTTTACATGAAATAATATGTCTATCCACAATAGTGTTAACCAGTTGTTTTAACGATATCCCACTTGCCCTACTAACGGCTTTTAGTGCCTTTCTCAGCAAAGCAAAGTCCTTCTTAAATAGTCCAGGATAGATTAATGGGGAGCAGTAAAGGGGGATGGGTAAAATACAAGAATCGACAAACTGAGAAAGCAAAGACTGCTTTATGCCAGACTGCCTAAATTTCCTAATGTAGAACGTTAAGCGAAACATCTTTCTAGTAACTAGCAAGATGTGGGAGGACCAGGAAAGATCGGTGGACAATCTCAGCCCAAGGTACTTGACATTAGATGTGTTTTCAACCTCTGTGTCATGTGAGTTAACTGGTTGTTATAGGTCACGTTTACGTCTGAAAGTGAAATTGACTACATGACACTTAGACAGGTTTAGCTTAAGACCGTTTGAAGAGGATCACTGACTAATTTCCGACAGAAATTTATTTAATTTGGAACAATCTGACTGAGAGTTGACAGGCATAGAAACAGAGAGGTCATCAGCATACTTAACAAAAGTGGCTACATCAGAATGAGGCAAGTCATGTAAGAAAAACAAAAACAGAAAGGGAGTAAGAACAGCACCTTGAGGAACACCAGCTAAAGTAAGGGAGATAGTTGAGGACTTTCCATTGTAGACGGTGTACTGCTTCCTATCAGAAAAATAGGAATGCAGCCACTTATTTGTCCAGCTCTCAGCCTGTGTTGCAGCAAGCTTACTTAGCAAGAGAGGCCTAGGAACAGAGTCAAAGGCAGATGTGTAATCAAGGAAGGAACAGAGATCACCCCTTATTATTCACTGATAGACTACTATACATTTTTCGTAGATATAAATGCGATTGTAGAGCATCTGATGATGATTTCGTCTATGCAGAACATTTTCTTTTCTGAATTGTCTTTTATTTTCTTGTATAAGACTTTGGACGACTTTTAAAGTGAAGCCGAGTGTGCTTAGTTCACCAAATATTCTGTTACTGAGCTACAAACACACCTACGTTCTCCGTTTTCTAGCCAGGCTAGACAGAATTCTAGATTGTGTTTTACAGATGGACGCATAGCACTGACAGCTGATGTTTGGATGTTCCCAAATGAGTGTTTGAGTCTTCGTGAAACCGAGAGGTTCGAGTCAAGGAAAATCTACTCGAGGAATTGTCAGGTGTTCATTACCATTAGCCTTATTTGTTTAAATATTCAGCAAATATAAAAATACGCTGTAAAATATTTACGCAGTAATTTCTCGAAAGGATATGTATATATTAATTATGACCCAAATAAACCATATATTATTAATATATGTGTAAAACTTAGGCACCGTGGTAGTAAGTAATTCCATATTAGTTTGTTTATTATATATATATCACATACAGAGTGAATCAGTATTATTTACTGGATGACACAGTTTCGGACAAAATTTATTCTTCACAATCATATCAATAATATTCACACGACTTCAACACCTGAGGTTTATAGTTTTCTTTGTCCTCTCCTATTTGTCATCCTTGGGGTAGTAGAGTTTTCCAGATATCTGGGACAGGTGTTGCATCATTTCGATTACACGTGTTTGCAGTTGATTCGACAAACAAAGCTTCTGTTATCCATCTCTCCCTCCATTCACCCTGTTACATTGGATTTTAAAACTATCATCTTATCACACCCGTCCTATTGTATAGTTGTGTGTAACTGCATTTAGTGCTATAGCTAAACTATTCTCTAGATTTCTTATCTTATTCGGGTCAACTAATCTACATTTTGACGAATCAAACTATTTTTAGATAACGTGAATTCTCACATGGAAACCGGACCATATGAGGAAATTATAAAATCAATAGACACAGTTATGAATAAGGTTAATAAAATTCACAGGGGAAATTATATGCCGAATGAAGCCGTTTCTAGGTGAGTCTAAATGGTTTCATTTAATACCCAAAACTAATAACTCCAGTACGATATATGGTGTTGTTAAAGTGCGTAAGTCAGGTTACCGTATTAGGCCTATAGTTGATTTTAGAAATTCACCCACTTTTGAATTATCTAAATATTTAGCCATGGTATTAAATCCCCTAAAAAGCCACTCGAAATCTAGACTAACTAATTCTTATGAACTAAAACACAGATTAGATAAATTAAAATTAGATAATGAAGAGAAAATGGTTAGTTTTGACATTGTCAGTTTATATACGCGTATACCAATAAATATGGCTATAGAGGCAGTCAGAAACGAAGTGATTTCTGTTTTGAATGCCGGTTCTCAACACTGTTCTTGTCTAAATGACCACTGATAGCTAATTCGTGGAATAATCAAGTCTGTGAACATTTGTGAAATCTCAGTGAGATTGAAATGAGTAATTCCAAGGTTTAGTTTGGCAACGTGGTCCAAACTTCTCCAGGGAAATGAACCAAAGTTAACATAACAGAGGTTTATACATAAAAGGAACATCTCTTGTTTTGTAACACTTTGTTTACTTTTCACTTGGCGTCCAAATATTTTAGAACTGTTCTGTCAAATCTTGTCGACAGTTCATTTGATTTATTTTGCAATCGAAGTAAATTAACAAAGAAACTACATTATTAGCACAATCATCGTGTTTCCACTCTCCGTTGTCTGCAACAGAATGCGTATCCTAAATCCGTAGCTGTCAACCCACCTGACAACTCCAGTAGGTCGAATAAAGCAGCTCAATCTTCAGAAAGAAGAGAAAGCAATGAGTTCGCCAGGGTGCTTCAACTAAACTCTAATCCTAAACACCATAATTTTGAAAATACGTTTAATCATAAAATTCTAGATACTAACAGTTTGAACAGACACGAAGGTGTGATGTTAGCTGATGCGTAAGAAATTCTGATTATCAAGTAAGAATGGATATGTATCACTAACTAATAATACTTGGTCAAAGTTCCCGACCGTCTATATCTACTTATGGAGACGTTAAGACATTGTTTTACAACTGTTTATGGGCACACACATACACACTGTGTTTAAATTGCTTGACAAGTGTAGATCAATATTCGTAAGTCTGAGGTCAAATTTTGGTCACAACTCGTACAGTTTTGTTTATTATACTTGTTAATACTTGTTTTATGACTCGTGATTGCACAAAGTTTTTAAGAACAAGAGATGTTCCTTATATATATAAACCTCTGTTATGTTAATTTCAATTAATTTCCCTGAAGAAGTTCGGACCAGATTGCTGAACGAAACGTTGGAATTATTCATTTCAATCTCGCGCAGATTTTACAAATATATTTTTTTAGAAATATCTACTTCTCACTCGGTGCCCAAATATTTTAGAAGTATTCTGTCAGATCTTGACGACAGTTCATTTGAATCAAGTCTGTGGTTAATTGTGTCATAACACTTCTTGATAAAATCTTAGGCATGTATTTAATTCTATTCAGAAATCCTCAAGTAGATTTACCTACGCATATATATATTGACGCAGACTGTACAATTTCATCAATAGCTGCTACCTTTCCTTGACAGTGAATATCGGATGCTCAGTGAGAAAGAATAAGCAACATTAAACTCTGGAAAAGAATCAACTAAGAGCCTATCGTCCAGCAAATATGCTGAAGGAGGTGAAGATGGTTTGGAAACACACTAAGAAGTCCATCGAATGACGTCACGTGATAGTCCGTCGAATCTAATCTGAATGGGAAACTGCAAAATAGTTTCGGGGGTTTGAGAGTGACAGGAATGAGATTGTGTGAGGAGGATTTCTGAGGCTAGAGGCAGTCTTCAAATCAACTAGACTGGATTAAAGTGAACACGATGGCATGGGGATGTCATGTTGAAGTCCTATCCTTTACTCAAAGCAAAAGGGAATAATAACACTAATACACTGACACTTATTCATACAAAGCGAGGAATGTATTATTATATCCTTTAATTCCTAGAGGAACATAGGGCTTCAGCTGCACATCTCCATTGCCTTCAGTTTTCTGCCAACTTTTACACCCCGCTCCAAGTCTGCCCACATGCTTTCATCTCCTCTTCACACGACCTCTTCCAAGTCACCCTTGCACTGACGACCAACTCGCCGCTTCCCTTTCGGGTTCCACTCGAGCAATGGCTTGTCTAGTGATGTCACTTGATGGTTTCCTCAGTGTATGGCCAATCCATCCCCATTTCTTCCTGCCTACTTGTTGCACAATGGGTTCCTGGTCGGTTCACTCATTGCCAAAGATCCCTGTTGCTGATCTTTTCTGGCCGGCTGGCCATCTGATCTTGAGTATTGAGCGAAGACAACTGTTAATGAAGGTCTAAAGTTTGTTTGAGATGCTCTTTATGACGCACTGGCCAAGTCTCTGATCCATAAAGTAGCACTGACTGACTTCACATTGGAGTTGAAAATCTGGATCTTATTTTTGATCCTGAGTGGGGCTGTTGACCTCCACACAGACATGAGAGTAATGAAAGCCTGTCTTGCTTTCCCGACCCTTGCTTTGAAATCCTCGTCAGTTCTGCCTGTAGTTGAGATGATGCTTCCCATGTAGGTAAATTAGGTTGTTTTTTTTCAGGTTCCTCCCATTTATGCTGATTGTCGTCTGTTGTTGTTGCTGTCGGTGTTGGCCAGGAATCTTCATCACCTGCCTCTGTTTTCTCTATGTTCACCTGAAGTCCTTCCTATCTTTGATGCTTCTTCTGCCAGCTTGTTGCTTTTTATTTGCATATCTTACAGTTTGTGGAATGTATTACCTATTAATACAATCATAGGCATGTTCACCAAACTCATAAGCTACGCTATTTCCTTTGTATATTGTAGACTCTTCTATTGACACCTACTTAAGACAACCACCTATTTGATCGTCGTGATATCCTGCAAGCGTTTGTTACCTTAAAACACACTAAAATTATCAACATATTTTAATTCGATTCATAGGAATCATTCTCTGTTAGAATTATGACGGAAAATAATGAAAGTAAGGGGAACCAGTGGAGTAAGGTAGACCCATGAAATTGTTTTAGTTGACAGTGACTAGTGGAGGAATCCAGTATGGGCATTTTGTCCTATTTAGGACTTATCAGGTGAATCTATCTGCATTCACAGTAATTGCTGGTGTTCACAAGGAGTCTGGAAACCAACACTCATTGTTTCAAATGTCTAGAAGCATTATCTATTAGACCACGAGAGTCACATTAAGCTAAGGACTGATACGAGTGGATCTATGTTACACTATGAAACGTGCCTACTGACTGGAGGAAAGGTTACCTTGTGAAACTACCAGAGAAGGGCGACTTAGGACTCTGCAAGAACTGGCAAGGAATCGTGCTCCTATCGACGCCAAGTAAAATCCTGAGTCGCATCATCCTGGAGAGATTAAAGGACGCACTGGAGACAGAACTCCGACCAGAACAAGCTGGATTCAGGAAAGGCAAATCATGTATTGACCAAATTGCAACTCTACGCATCATCATCACAGAACAAGGCATGGAATGCCAATCAAACCTTTACCTCAACTTTAAAGACTTCAAGAAGGCCTTCGACAGCGTTGACCGCGAAGTCATTTGGAAATTACTCGAGTACTATGGTATACCCCAAATATTCATCCACCCTATTCAACATGACAACTGATCCACAAGGCAAAACTCAGCGAGCCATTGTGAGTAAATAAAGGAGTCAGACAAGGGTGCTTATTATCATCAATGATATTCCTAATTGTGGTGGACTGGATTATGCGTCAGACAGTGAGTGGGAAACGAGAAGACAGGGATATCCTGGACCGACATGAAGAACCTAGAAGACCTGGATTTCGCGCGTGGATGATTAATGTTTGATGTCACACAAAATCGAAGACTTACAAGTGAAAACCAACAAACTGGTCGAAGAAGCAGCCAGAGAAGAAAGGACTCCAGATGAACGTAGACGAGACGGAGGTGATGAAAATAACCAACCAACCAACAACAGCAGCAGCAACATCCAGCGCCAATCACCATCAACGGGAGGGATTTGAAAGAGGTCACTTCATTTACTTATCTAGGGAGCATTGTCTCAAATTCAGGAAGTCAGAACGGACGAGGATGTCAAATCGAGCGAGAATCGGGAAGGCGAGAAACACATTCATCAACCTGAAACCAATCTGGAAGGAAATCTTTGTCACTCATCCAGTATCAGCGACAAAATTCGGTCAGATTTTCAATACAAACACGTCAAGTCAGTCAGTTCTTATATACGGATGAGAAATTTGGAGGGCGGGTCACAAAGAATATTTCCAACAGCCTGTTGCAGACTTTTATCAACCAACAACTGACTTCGCTGGATCTATACTGAATATCAGATAGCCAGCCGGAAAGAATCACCAACAAGAATCTATGGTAACAAACAAAACAAGAACCAATCGCCGGCCAACAAAATATGCAGGAGAAAGTGGAGATGACACATTGGACAGTCGCTGAGTTAAGCCTTGTTATTGTTTTATCTCATGACCCTGATTTTGTACGTAAGCATTAACGTAAATTGGCGTCTACAATTTCGTCTAGCGGACAGCTTTCACCACAGCATCATTCTGAAACAAAACATATGAGGTAGCAAAACAGACTTCAAGAAGTAGTATATATGTAGAGAGACTGGTAAAATAAACTAACAAACAGAAGTTACACTTTAGAGTGCAGTTCTTTGTGGTATATTAAGTCTCCAATCGACTAAGCCTATTGAAATAACACACAAAGCTGAAAATTAATACTTCAATTCTTCATCCAGATGTATACAGCCACAATGGAGCAATGGGAAATTACCGCGCATAGTCAAACCATTTTTAGACTTACAAATTAAACATCACATGGAGAGTTAGTTATATGCATCTTACTCCAAGTACTTTGTCCTTAAGCACTTGTGAAACACGTAATCGTTTGGCTGCGAAAAAGACTAATTAAGTCAATAAATCTTGCCGCCTTAATTTATGTGTAAACCTTGAGCCAGTTAATGACGACACCAACAATAAGGAATCTAAATCATCAGTAGTAATTCCATACAAGGAAGGAACCTCGGAAGCCACCTTACGCAGAATTCTTAACAAGGAAGGAATAAAGTGACATTCACACCCTGAAACACAATTAGAAACAAACTTCGTCAGTTAAAGAATCCTGCCAGTGAAGCATTTAAAACAAAACGATTTAGTTTATATAATACCCTGCCTGAGATGATTGTCAGGTCAAATACATAGGTCAAACTAGTAGAACAGCGGCAGTCAGACTGGCCGAACATAATCTAGATTAGTTCACCAGAATAAGATATGAAATTTAGAGAATATTTCAGCTATAGTACTACGTGCAGTTACACATAATCATACAATAGGATAGGATAGGATGATAGTTTTAAAATCTAATGTCACAGGGTGGAGGGAGGGGCAGATTGATAACGGAAGCTTTGTTTATCGAATTAACTGCAAACACGTGTAAGAGGAATGATTCAACACCTGTCCACTCGTATATCTGGAAAATTCTGCTACCCCAACGACGACAAATAGGAGAGGACAAAGAAAACTATAAAACTCAAGTTTCAAAGTCGTGTGATTACAGTTGATATGATTATGAACAATAAATTGTGTTCGAAACTGTGTCATCCAGTAAATAATACTGTTTCACACTGTGTTTGATATATCTTATAAACAAACTAATGTGGAAATCTTGCCCTCATTTAGTAGGTAGTGAAAGTTAGATCAAAATATATATATATATATATATATCGATATATCGAACGCCGAATAATCTGCCTGCAAGTAAATCTCTTATGCTGTATAGCTTTCAAGGCTACTGGAATCAATACAAATAAGTCTGATCTATGCGTTCATCAGTAAGGTGAAATTCAAATTCACTGTTTTTCATTGGCCTATTGTAAGGTCAGCCTAGAATTAATCTGAATACTGGCATCATGATAATCAGTGGATGCCGGTAAAATAATTCTTCATAAGACTACCTAACTGTAAGTTAAACTTATTCATTATAGACGGTTCATACTACTGTGATTAACAAAATTAAAGGTCAAGGATAGAGAGTTATATATGTAATTATTAGGGCGATGATAAAGATAATATTAACAGTATTAACCAGAAGAAAAGAAACATGGAAGCGCCTGTTTAATCAAGGGAATCAGTTACTGTCAGTGTATGCGAAGATTGTGATTGGGCATAGGAGTAAAGCCGGTGAAGGTTATAAATCACTTAGATGACTAGCTTACGGGAGGCTAACTGATTGCTACGCAAATACCTCATCACAAACTGAAATCTTTGGGTTAATAGTTGGAGGCCTTCCTAACTTGTATGCACACTGGTGAAGAATCATAAAAACTGTGGAGAATATCTGTCCTGCTTCTCAGTACGCAATCATTCAGTTGGGTTTTAAGCTGGCCGTAAGTATTTTTCTTCCATTTGTTGCATAATCTGCTTGAAAGTGAAAAGGTTTTGATTAGAGGACTATCGAAGCAGCTGAAAGAACTGAAAGATAATGAAAATTTGATCATCACATGACCAGATAAAGGCTCCAGAATCGTCTTGATGAACAAATCAGACTACCTAAGCAAATTCTCGGTGATACTATTTCATGATGATAAAAAGTTTCAGAAACAGTCTCCACAGAAAGATCCCACTGAACAGACGGAGATGCAGCAACAAAGATATTCAAGAAAATGAAAGACGAATCCATTATCAGTTCAAAACTATACGAACAACTGCGCCCATCTGGTTCTACAACGCCGCGCATGTACGGCCGTGACACATTCGACTTTGTTGATTCAATCGAGAATGTCAATGTGTTAGAAAAGAAAATAGTCTCCCTGGATGTCGTGTCTCTCTTCACCAACGTTCCATTGACAGAAACCATATGTTTCCTTTGTGACTACATGCGATCCAGTAGTATCGATGTCGGTATACCGATCCATTACCTGAAAGAACTGTTACTTCGATGCACCTTCAACGTATTCGTTAGTTTCAACAAGGAAATATACAAGCAAGTAGATGAAGTAGGAATGGGTTCTTCCTTAGGACCCCTTCTAGCTGACTGCTTTATGGCTAGCTTAGAGAACAACGCCTTATCAACAACTACCAACGACCTCCATCTCTACAAGAGATATATCGGTGATACTTTCATTATTTCTGATGAGAATTGTGATTTAAAAAACCTACTTCAAATCTTCAGTAACGCCCACCCAAACATCGACTTTACACTTGAGACTGAATCCGATGGAATGTTCCACTTCCTCAACGTCCATCTGACAAGAAACGCCAACAACTCCCTGAAAAGGTCCATGTAAAAAAGCGTACATGGAATGGACAATTCATCAACTTTCAAAGCTTCGTGCCCCTAAGCAGAAAGAGGAACCTGATATACGGTCTTTCCTTGAGGATTCGAAAGATATGCAGCGAGGAGGTGGTTGAAGAAAAACTGCGTAATCTTCGAAACACCCTGATGGAAAACGGTTTCCCACCCAAGTTCATAGACAAGAATCTCGAATCTAAGAAGACTTCCGAACAAGTCCAATCCGATCCAAAGAAAATAATTCTGCTTCATCTATAAGTCAAAGGTGATATTGAAGCGGAAATCCTTCACAAACACCTCTTCAAATCTCTGAGAAAAACATACTTCGCCGCGAGCCCACGACTGACGTTTTTCTGCAAAAAACTGTTCAACCAGAACGCGAATGACAAGCTGTCGCATTGGGCCACCTCAACGTGCATATACCAGTTTACTTGCTCTTGTGAAGCTGAGTACGTTGGCCGTACCATGCGCCCACTTGAAAAACGCGCTCGTGAACACTACCCAGCCTGGTTAGTAAAAGCAGACCAAAAGCGTGTATACAGTGCAGTGACAGAACATCTGGTCAATTCGGGACATTCAGCACCTTCAAAGTAATATACAAGATCCGATCAAATCTATCAAAGGGAGTTAAATCAAGACATCTGGGCACAGCCGAGGCGCTAGCTATCCGAAAGCTCAAACCCACGCTTTGTATCCATTAGAGGACTATTTAAAACAATTAGTCCCTTTTGTAGATTTGGATAGTATTGTTATTAGAAGACGGAGATTATTTAAAACATTCTGTGATGTATTAGCACACTTCACTTCAAACTACAATTTGGTCCCTCACATATTACTTGTCAAGTCAATTTACATGAAAAATAAACACTAATCCTATTTACACTGAGTATCAAAAAAGAATTTAAAAATATTAAGTATAATTAACACTACATTTGGTTATCTAATCAAATAAAGATTACTAAAGTATGTTAACAAGAATAAAAATTTGTTTTCCTACGCACAGGCGTAAAGGAAGGGGGCTTAAGTTTACAAATAGCTATCGTCTCAGAGCCCTGAACCTTTTTTCTCCATAAGTAACTTCAGAAACTGTTTTAACATGGTTTATGTTGGTTACGTGTGTTTAGCCTGTAGATGAAGTTGGTAGTCTGCCATCCAAGTCAATCGATTTTCAATGTTCACCTGTCTTTCTAACCATTTTGGAATATGCTCTCCCACCCTCACATTGCAAAGCGCCATTACTCCTCCCTATCTTTGTGTGTCCACACATATGTAAATTAGTATGTGGTGTGGGAAGTTACACAATCACATGTGCACTTTTGAGGTTTGCAGTGCAGCATTCAACAATTTTTAAGGCGGGCTGCATTATAGGTAGATTTATTTATTTTTATTTTTGATTTATTTTTGATTACAGCTTGATTCCACACTGTTTTTTTGGTACAAGTATGGAATTTTCAGCGTGGATATCGGTAGCCCGAAACTCGCAGGCCGACCATAGATATCAAGTGTGCGTCGGCGTGGGCTCGAACCCCGGACCATGTGCATGGTCGGCGAGAGTCCTAACCACTGTGCCACCGACGCACACACTGTGTCACGGAGTTCCACAAAAATAGCAGATAACCAGGAGTACTGGATAGCTACACTGCCCTAGTTTTGGACTCTGCAGCAGCACGCATCCGTGACCCCACCGGGGATCAAACCCAGGATTCTCGGGTTACTACGGGGGCCTGTTGGCGATTCGACAACAGAGGTGGAATCAAATGACACTCTTCGTATCATGAAGGTCTTAGATACCTCTGAATAGCTCCAAACTAAGACGAAGCAGCTGCCTAGTACTCCCTAGTTTTCAATTTTCCCCTAATCGCAATCAGTTCATGAGCTAAATAGTCATTCAAACCCCACCTAAGATACACGCTTTGCGTCGGTGGTTCAGCGGTAGGATGCTCGCCAATCACGCATGTGGTCTAGGGCTCGGCTCCCAGCAGACGCACTCCTTAACTTCGCTTACCTGACAGTAAGCCCGGGAAAGTGAGGGGCAGTTGGGCGTGAGACCAATAAACGCATTCAGTAAAGATAAAATCACTGCTAATGATACACTTCAAAGCCTGAAACCCTATGTTCCAATTGGAATGCAAAGGAACCAAAAAAAATCCCTGCAAAACAACTCCTGGAGTAGATAATACATGCAGTACTCAATGAAATCTGGTCGGTTCTCCACTTTATGAGTAAAAATATGAAATGAACTAGTATACTTCAAGTGTTTTATTTTTGTGCTGATTAAAATCTATCGTGATAGTAATGTCTATGGATTTTTCACACACTAAATTACAGTAGGTAGCCAACATAAATATTTTGGTAGACATTGTTAATCGTTTAGTTGAGCATAGAATATGCAAAGGCAGGGATCACAGCAGTCACAACGAAAAACTTAACTATTTAAAAACAGAGTATGGCACAAGAGAGAGGGAGATATATCAATATCAAATATTTGGAAACGGTCCCACAGATGACCGAGTTTATTCTGTATCTTAAAATCCTACTGATAAACTACCCATTGTTTGGTAATTTGATGTAGGGATCTTTCATTGGGGTGGGGTGGGGAATAGACTGTTTGACTCCCACACTGTTTGAAAATGTTTTAAAGCATACCCATTTTCAACAAGAGTATACATCAGTACTTCTTTTTCATTCTCTATAAAATCAGCTGCAAAAATATACTGAATCCTCTTGAGTAAGCATTTCACTAAGCCTCTCTTATACTGTAATGGACAGAATCTGTGAAAATTTAAGTATTGCCCTGTCCAAGCAGGCTTTCTGTAAATTGATCGTCTTATCGAACCATCATATTTACGACTCAGAAGTATGTCTAAAAATGCAAGCTGGTTGCGACTCTCATCCTTGAATGTTAGACTTATATGATTCTGTAAGGAGTTAAGTCTATTCAATAGACGGCTAGCATCTTCATGATCATCACATATCAAAATAATGTCATCTATAATATATCTACTATGGAAGGGCACTTTAGAATTTAAATCAAGGGACAAAGTTTACAACATAAAACATATAAACATCTGTCAACAGAGGTCTCAACGGGCTCCCCATAGCAAGCCCGTCCACCTGTCGAAAGTGATCACCTTCAAGCGTGAGATGGACACTATCACAGTACATAAAAGGAATAAATCTTTCAAATCAGTTCAAGAGAAAGGGAATGAAAAACAACGAGAAGGTATATAGTCACAAAGAATATCAACAGTCTTAATCAAAAGTACATTAGAAAACACGGAATCGACATTAGCAGGACACGTCTTAACATCTATTATACTGATATCTACAAGAGTCAACAGGTTCAAATGTATCCGTAAAAGAGAACCTACTTAATTCAGCGTGTTGCCCGAACTGGTGAAACTGAATACACTCAAAGTGAATTCAATTGCATATTGCTTATGTAGGATCTTCGATAGTGTTCGCAATAAAGCTTACAGTCTCTGACAGCAATGAGGATGGATTCATCCAATGTCATCGTTGAGGGTATTAGCAACTTTGATCAATCTTTGTTCATTATCATTATCATTCCCTTTACACTTTCATCCTATTTACCTTTCGTTCACTTTCTCTACATTGTGACAACTTTAACTAATAAAGTTTTTGTAAAAAGCGTTATGCTGTTAACTCAGTCATATAAGCTAAGGATATTGAAACTAATTAAGGGAGAAGGAGAATTATATAAACTATGCTGAAGAGAGAACAAATAAAAAATAAAAATTAGGCAATATTTTGACTGGCCCAAAGTGATACTACTTAATCTAATTGAGTAGTATAAATCCGAAACTAGAAGGGATGTGCAATTAGTAATGAAATGAAGATGCCGAAAAGAAATTATACTTTCATTTATAAGAGGTTTCAGCAACTATTTACTATATGTGATTATATTGTACAGAATTGTGTTGTAGAATAACACAGTTGTATACGGAATAGAAAGGAAGCATCAGCAAGTAAACAGAAAATCCCTTATCTGAGTCATAGAGAGACGAATTAGCAACGAAGGAAATTTTCTACTATCACTAAGTGGAAAATTGTGCCACTGGAGACAATTTTGATTCATATCATCAGTTGTCTCAAGTTATTGATTCTTATCTTCCACAGGACCTCAACTGAACTGAATGACTTACATTACATTTGTGTTGTGAATCCGAATCTTGTTCCTCGTGTTGAGTGCAGTAGATTTCCAAACTGGTTTCGGGTTGATGAAGGCGTATCTTACCTTTCCGATTCTGACTTTGACATCTCCACCCATTCCGCTTGCAGTCGAAACGATGCTTCCTAGCCAGATAAGTGAAGGAGGTAGCCTTTTTCCAAATTTCTCCCATTGATGGTGATTGGTACTGGTTGTTGTTGCTGCTGTTGGTGGTCTGTCTTCTCTATGTTCACCTGCAGTCCTGTCTTTGCTGTTGGCCTCTCCAGCCAATTTGTTAGTTCTCGCCTGCAAGTCTTCGAGTTTGTGTGGCATTAGACACATATCATCTGCGAAATCCAGATCTTCTAGAGTCTTCTTATTGGTCATCTAGCGTATTCTTGTCTTCTCACACTCTGTGCACAGTCTTCAGCATAATTCAGCCCACCACAATTAGGAATATCATCAGTGATAATAGGTAGACTGCCTTGTGTTACTTCTGTATTCACTTCGAACTCCTCACTAAGTTTTTCGTTGTGGATTACCTGATACATGACAGGTGTTTTCATATATATGCAGTTGTTGAATAAGGTTAATAAAGACTTAGGCACTGCACGCAATAGTGTTTAAGTAGTTTCCAAATGACTTCACGGTCGACACTGTCAGTCGAATGCCAATCTGAAGTCGGTGAAGCTGACCGCCATTCTATGCTTTGTTCTCTGATGACTATGCGTACACTTTCAATCAGCATATGATTTGCCTTTTCTGAATCCAGCGTATTCCAGTGGGTGGCGGAGTTCTATATCCAGTGGATCCTTTATTCTCTCCAGGAAGATGAGACTTAGTATTTTATTTGGCGTAGAGAAGAGAATTATTCCACACCAGTTCTTGCAGGGGCGTAATTCACCCTTCTTTGGTAGCACGACGATGTAGCCTTTCTTCCCATCAGTAGGCACCTTCTCTTCCTTCAAAACCTTTTGCAATAATGGCATGAGAATATCACTCCATAAGTCATCTTATAACAATACATGCTTATTGTAATGAATAGAAGTGAACCACTCCTTGTAGTTCATCAAATATACTTCCTAATAGATAAGATCATTATTTCAGAACTTCGAGTTAAATGACATCAGCCGAACTGTAACTCTTGGCTTCTATTGATAAGTCGGTTACTACTACTACTACTACTACTGTGGTGAGAGCAGGCTGCTAGCCAAATTGGTAGACATTATTTTACGTCAGTGTATACGTCTCAAATATTGGTCGTGAGAAAATATGAACAAGGCTGATTCAACAAACAATCACAGCACACTGCGTAGGCAGATACAATTAGCATATAGGTGATCTGACATTCAAGAAACGGTCACAAAGAGATGCAAGGTCAACTTTCTGTGAGAAACGGCCAATCAGAATAGTGAGTTTGTTTGCTTGAATAATGTATAATAATGTACATGAAAATATGTAAATACGTGTTGATTTCCTTAATAAAAGATCTGTTGCCTGGCCCTTGTCCTCTGTCGTTAGACTACTACTACTACCAAGGACATTTCGTTGATGCTTTAGGATTAAAATCATTTTATTTGGCTGATATTTTTCAGCAGTAAGATATATATCACTCACTGGCGATTCAGGTACATCCAGTTGAAGAGTTCAAGATGAACTGTGAACAAATTTAACAACTTCTTCAGTCACATTATTAGCGAAGAAATTGTGTGCAGATCATTTTGTGGGTGAATAATCCTACATATTGATGAATTATGATAATTCATCCTGTATTCTCCTTTTGGATGTACAAACCAAAATTGGAAAGGCAAGGAACACGTTCATCGCTATGAAGTCAGTTTAGAAATCTACTGAAACAACAAAATTCTTATTTTCAGCACCAATGTTAAGTCAGTTGGTGCTTCCATATGGATTAGAAAATTAGCGCATCACGAAAACCACCTGCCAGCATTTATTGACCTACCCCTTCCCATGCTGCATAGTGGAGATCAGATGGCTGGTCAGAAAGAATCATTAACAAGAAATGGTGATAATGAACCAGTCAAGAACCGAGTATTTATCAAATATGCAAAAGAAATTATTGATGGATAGACGGGACAAACACTGAGGAGATCTTTGGGGGATACTGCACGCCATGTCACAGCTTGAGTTCATCCCGAATGGAAAATTACGATTTGGGTGCTGTCCATATGTGACATGAAGGAGATCGTGTGACGAAGAGACGAAAGCTTACGTGCAATTGTGATGACAGATGAAGAAGATTGCCGAGAATAGGACAAAATGGAGATGTGCTGTTGGAACCCGATGAAATAACTGTAAATAATTAATTCCCATCGCTCTTGTCAACCACTGATTTTATATGATCATACAAATAGATTACAGTATTAGATATCCACAGAGTTATAATAAAACCGGAAGATGAGTCAGTATATCCGGCTAATGTTTGCACCAACATAGACTTTATAAAGATTTGTTCTCTTTAAGATCCCTTCAGCTTTCCAGCGATCCTCAGTTTCTTTTGATTCTCTAACTTTTTGTCGACCTGTCAAGAAATCTGTATCTGAAAAAACATCGAATTTCACCATATCACAATCTTTTCTGTTTTATTTTTTCACATTTTAGAATTAGCCTACTTACAACAATTGAGTAGTTAGCAATAATAACAAAACTGACGAAAGTAAAAATTTATGCTTCAATAATCCAATATAAAGTTTTCACCACTTTCATGTTAATGTTACTACACCTCACATATTGAACACGTTCACCAGATATATTTTTTAGATAAGCAATAGAGAATACATCTGGGTACCTATGGCTGGTGGAAGTTTATTCTAAACGTACCTTAGTATCGAAAACCTGAAATATTCATGTAGCTTCATGAGTGATTTACGCCAGTTATAAGATGCGACATCTGTTACTATTGTTGTTATTCATCCCTTGCGTTCCAAATCAGAACTTGTTGCTTCAGAGGCTCAGAATTTCTCTTAGGGTTGATAGAATCATAACCCCTGGCTATTTCATGTTCGAGCAATCCTTCGTTCGTAGTTTAAATGGCGTCTCATCTTTGATATAAGAATAAAACTTGTGCACTGTGGTAAAGTATAATTCCATTATGAGTGAAATTTATTTTGATAAAGTCTCACAGTGTTATACGGTAATATTTACTGATCAGTAAGTAACACTGTGAGACTTTATCAAAATAAAATTTACCCATAATGGCGTCTCATCTTCCAATCCTCAGGTGACATTTCTACAGTTTAGTAACTCTACTTGCATTCAACCCTTTTGCTCCTATCAGGTGACCGATGACCACTTGTGATTCAGTGTGTGGTGGTCATCAGTTCAAAAGTCGTTTGCAGTGATCAGCATATCCTCTATTCCACATGATTTTTAATTCACCTCCCCACACTATGTTTTATTGGCTTCACCTGCGTTGATACATTATTGCAAGGTCTCTCACCACCAGCCTGATTTGCTTCAGTCTCCGGGGGTCATAAAAAGCGTCTTTTCCCTTTCCTAGTACACTTCTTCATCACTTTCTTCTTAAGTACCTGTTATGTACTGGTCGAGAATTTAATAGTCCTGACGCAAGAAAGACGGAAATCAGAAGACCGCTAGGTTTGCGATGATACCTCTATTTTCCAAAACACCAGGAGAATCAATGTCACACAAGAGTGTGAGAGCAAAAGTATATGAATGTCCGAAAGTGTGAACACAAGTGTGTGAGCGAATATTCAAAATGAACAAATCAATAGACGGTCTTAACATGACTGGCTAATTATAATGGAATATAGATCCATATATACATAGCAAATATACAGATTGTCAAACAAACACACATATTATATGGATATATATCAGTACCCTGTATAGTATACTCATCTAATGCTTTCTTAGTTCATCTTCTGCCCCAAAATTCTTCATTGCTCTAACGTTGTTTGAATGACTTGATATGATTATGAACAGTACTAGAGACGCTCGAGACGTCTGCAATAAATAATATTGTACAGCACTGTGTGATTTATCAAAATAAAATCTTATCCATAATGGAGTTGTACTCTATCGGTGGTCTTTAATCCCTAAGTGTTGAACTTGAATTGTGGTGTCTCCATAACTGCATTAACTTGACCAAGAAGACTTCTTGCACTAGACAATAGTCGAGGTCTACATCTGCTTCCTTTCTCGATTTTGTATACAGCAGGCTGCATCTCAACTTTATTGAGCAGCATTGAGATGAAGTTTGTCTGATATTTGGTGTGTCCTTGTGGTAAAACCTCGTGTCACCTTGTGCATTTCTTTGTGCTCGCACACACTACCCTCGATCACCGAATCATGGTTGGTGCATAAGTCTGCGAACAGTTTTCAGTTCTGATTCATTTCGCATAGCACAGCCCTACCCATGATAAGTTGTCTCCCTGTGTTACTTGCTCCATAAGGACTTTGATGTCTCCAGCTGGCCAGCGTCTTTTCCATTGGGGTTTGCAGTTGTATTTGGAGTCCTTCCTTCTTTTTTTGATTTCCGTTGTTTGTAGTTGTATAGCAGTAGATAATGGTAACTTTCCTACCTTTTGAGTTGAGTTTTGGTATCACTAGCCCAGAGGACATTGATTCTGAATGCATAAGAGCTTTAGGTGCCGTTGATGACATCACAGCAGCCACCCCTTCAATGTTCTTGTAGTTAGTGTCTGGATAATCGGAGTAGATTATTGACTCTGTATTTAACAATTCAAAAAGTTCACTTCAATGCCATGTGCTTTCAAGTATTCTTAGCACTTCTAAAAGCAATATTTTTTCATTACTTTGTAATCTGAGCAGCCTTCGCATCTGCGAACATCATGGGGATATTCCCTTTTGCTATGCCTACTTTTACTTTTGTCAAAAGCAGGCACATCAGCCAAATGGCTTCCCTAAATGTTTCACACTTTAACGTCGTTTGTCCACTCTGACTGTAGAATAAGTTTATTTTTTCTGTGCTCTGAATTTTTCATATCGATTGGATAGTCTTTTAACGGACGGTGGTTGCTAGCCCCATAAGCAACCTTCCCTCTCTGTGGAGCCTAGAAACATATAGTTAACTAGGCAAGGATGCAAAGGAATAAGGCATTAAAATGTTGTAAAATTCGTGTCATGTTATGTTTTTTTCTACACAATTAATTTCTGTCTTCTAAACAAGTTTTCTGATAAAGTGATTAACTTCACCAAAGATTTCTATGGCAAGTAACATCGGTTAGAAAACCACTAAATGCCTAAACCTTCATCCATATACTACATACCATTGATCCTTTGTGGTGCATATATTATCTATTTGAACTTATATAGTTAGATCTAACCATTAGAAAGCTTTGGGTTATTAAAATAAGTAAAAATCTTGGGCACTGTGGTGGAGTATAACTCCATTATGGATAAGATTTTATTTTGATAAGTCACATAGTGTTACAAAGTAATATTAACTGATGACAGCGTTTCGAGCACAATTTACTGCTCATGATCATATCAAGTTACTCACACAACTTATTTCCTTCATTTATATACATGTGTGGAATTGACTAGATATTCAAATAAAAATCAATGTAGGATAATGTACATTCAGAAATAATAATATGAGTGTTATTGATCAATTACTATCAGACGGGAGATAAAACGGGTGTTTTTCATAGTCATAATAAGTTGTTTGTTAGAATGTTGTTATGTGTTTGAATTGAAATAGAATTTTGAGATTATTTACTATTCTCTTCTGATTTGAATGACTGGTGGCAAAAATATCTTCCCTATTTCTGGTATTTGCATTGAGTCATTTCTGTTGGACATGCGTAGGGTGTAGACTCAATGAACAAGAATTCAGTAATCAATCTATCTTTTCCACTTACACAGACTACTTCTAAAAATCTTAACCTTCTCCCACCCTATTGTGTGGTTTGTGTGTTAATGCATGCAGTGCAATTGCTGACCTTTTTTCTAAATTACTCATCTGTCTTCACGGGATCAACCATTCTTACCTTAGCTAAATTCTTTTGTTCCAACAATCTACTAATTTGACCTATATAGCTGACCTCACAGTCATCGCAAGGTATTTCGTAAATTATATTATTTTATTCAACTGGTTCCACCGACAGGGTCCTTTAGCCTACAGATCATGTCCTCCATGAGTGAGTTTGTAGGTTGGAATGCCATCCTAATTCATGCTTTATTGAGAATCCTGTGTAGAGTCTCAGATATCCCCTCCTTATATGGTAAAACTGTACATGCCTTATATTCTCTCTTATTTATGTTGTCACTACTAGTTTCACAATTATTTTTATTTTTGTTTGGCATTTTTCGATCTTCCTAATGAATTTTATAGGATAATTGTTTAACACCAACGCCTCTTCTTCTATCTGTTTTATTTCATCATTTGGATCTTTCATTTCGCTGTGGACCTTGATCTCTTTCTCAGTGACATCATTTACAGCCAAGTAGGAACTATTATCTCCACATGACGCTAGTCTGCAGTCAGAGATGTCGTAACTGAGCCGGGGTGTCGTCGCGTTTATGTTGTTGACGCCTTCGTGTTTTGAGTGAATTCAATCAGTTTTCGACTAACAAAGTAGAAAGTGAGCTCAACGTGTTTTATGGTGGCAAATATGAACTGCAGACTGTTAAAAAAAGGGACGAAGAAACACTTTGAATACCTCATACATAAGAAAAAAATGAGTATCACCATTCTTACTTTACTAGAATTTATTATAGGAATTAATTTTACTGAATTAATTTGCAAACTTACTAAATCACACAACATGATATGGACAGACAAGTTTTGCATCACTGATCACAAGAAAAGAAAGCTAAACAGAACAATTATTTATCTAACTCTGTCTGTATTTTCTATACACAAATGGAAACTAAACGTTTAACTGAAACGTTTACTTGGCTAATTATCTAATGTTATTTTTTCCACTCTAATTGTCTTCATTTCACAATTAAATGAGTCCGATAATGGTAATGTTTACAAGCTACCAGTGTAGTGACCAAAACTGACTAGTTACGGTTTGAATAAAGAGAAAGCAATCTCTGCATCCTACTGTATATCTGAGGGAAACTTCCTTGAGACAGGTACAACAAGAGGATATTTCAAAGCAAGAGGAATTAGGATTATTCGTTGTTGAACCTGTGTACGGTTCTATTCCACGCTAACAACATCAAAACTCAAGATTATTTCAACAGTGACCTAAGGCAGTTACACAGGCAAGGCACACAAAAAGTACTATAGAACAAAATCAGCTGGCCAAATTCAACAGTAGAAGTACCTTAGAATCAAGCAGAACATCCTAAAGATGGTGAGATGAACACTGTGTCACACACCAACACTTCCAGAAGACAGTTTAAGATCAGAATCACCTTCATTCACTCAGAGAAAAGTTACCCCATATGGGGCATAATAGCTGATAACTAGACAAAGACTGGATGCTGCTGTTAAAAAATGACTTTTCATGCAGCTAATATCATAATAATTGAGAATGTGAAGCGAATATATTCAATTATGCCTTTTTACATGCAGAAAATGATGTCAAATCCCACTGTATTTAACAATTTGAATTTACCTGTGGACACATAGATCTATGCAAGTAAGAGCTGGTTTTAGAGCATATTCCTAAATGGCTCCAGAAACAAATGGAATCTTCAGAACCCATTAATCGTGAGAACAGGTCACCTAGCTCCTCTATTGCGAAAAATATTGTAGAGACAGGACATAAAATTGACGTTAACACATCTTTTAAACCCATTTATAAAACGTGTTTGGGGCATATCCTGAAGTTTGTGAAATCCCTAGCTAGCAATTAGAAAGTTTAAACCATCTTTATGCATTGAAAGCAACAATTTGTAGTAATTTATTGTAATCGAAATATTAGTATTTCGAGATGACCGAATTACACGAATCCAACCAAAACACAGAGAGGGCGGAATTCAGGAATTTGTATTTAGCGGAATTATTATACCATTCATATAAGAAACATATTAGCAATCAACAGTAAGTATTTAAACAATACAGAGATAGAAATTGTCAATCACCACATCCGCCACACCTCGAATGTCTCCTTGCGTACTTATAACGATGTTTCGGTTTGCTTGCAAGTAGCTGCGACCTAACTGATTTTGTGATATTATTTTCATCAGTATTATCTGGACCTATTTCTGAATTATCTACAAAATCAGGATTATTAGCGAAATCATTAAAATAATAATTGGAACGACCTACTTCATTTATTGTCACTTTGTCCAGGTGTCTGTTATGAACTGAGTGATGTTTGATGTCTAATATCTTCACCACTCGATTTCCCATTTTTGTAGTATAATTCCAACAGAAGGTCTATAGTTATTACCTTTGTAATAATGTACATTAGAAGTAGTGGACATCAGATGCTTTTTGAGAATTCGAGATTTGAAAAGTTTTGCAGGACTTTCACGGGTACTTGTATGCTCTGCATTCGACAGACGCAGTCTATGCATATGCAGTAATTCCTCAATTTTAATCAGTTGCTCTCTCATCTCATTCAGGTCTTTTCGTGTTTTCGACAGTTCACATTGTAACTCGGCTACCACATTTTGAAAACAGTTGACACTTGAGTTGCCGAACTTGTAGTGGAGGTTTTCATTGGATGAGATTGAGTATTTTGAAAAGTTGAAAGACACATTGACTCCATTTTACTAGACAGCTTGGGAGAATTATAAGAATGTTGAGCAACATAAGTATTCGAACTTCTGCAAACAGTCTTGATGTGTCCAACTTTACCACATTTATGGCACTTAGCACCCCGAAAACGGCAAGTGCTTCGTAGATGTAACTTTCCACAGGATAAACACGGTTTAATGTTTTTGATCTCTCGCTGCATTCTATTACCTGTGGACGACGGTTTGGATTGCTTTCCATTACCACTTGTATTTTCGACTTTAGAAAGCATAACATCAGATACTGACGTAGTGGGAGCAGAGTATTCATTATTGACATCTTCATATGTAATACATAAATCTTTAGCAGTTTGAAAGGTACAAGAAGGAATCTGAATTAACTCTTTCTCTAACTTAGGAATATTGATTCCAGCAATTAGACGATCACGTAGTTGAGTATGCAGCTGATCTCCAAAGTTACACTTTGAAGCTTGAATTTGAGTTGAAGAATGAAGTCTCTAATCTTCTGGTTGGGAGAACGTACCAGTTTGTTGAAGTGAGCCCTCTCTCTGGTCTCAAATGTAGTTACATGAAAGTGATTTGTCAGAAGTTCACGAATCTTGACATATGACAGAGAAATTGGTTGATCTGGAAATGACAGAGTCTTTACTAGGCTATACGCATCTAGCCCAATAGCAGTGATGAAGTGTGCTGGTATTTTGTCATCCCGAACATTCTTGGAAATGCACCACGCATCGAAGCATTCCAAATAATCAGGAATCTCCCGCGGAGACCCATTAATGGGAAATTTTCCCAGGTTATTTAAATCCTTCGCGACGCCAATTTGTAGTAATTTATTGTAATCGAAATATTAGTATTTCGAGATGACCGAATTACACGAATCCAACCAAAACACAGAGAGGGCGGAATTCAGGAATTTGTATTTAGCGGAATTATTATACCATTCATATAAGAAACATATTAGCAATCAACAGTAAGTATTTAAACAATACAGAGATAGAAATTGTCAATCACCACACAATTCTTCATTACACTAAATATTTCTTGGTAAACTTTGTTGTAATACCAGCCACTGTAGATGTACTATTGATTACCTCTGTTATTTGGTTTAGTGATCTTCATTGCCATTTTGACCTTCAATATGTCCTTTTAACTTGACCGAAATTAACTTTCTCACCTCTTAACTCTTTATTAATTTCACATATGTCTATTCCTATGACAAGTCCGTTTTTGTGATCAGATTGCTCGAAATTTGTTGCGCAAATACACATAACACGATTCAGGCAAAATGCGTATTCTTATTGCTTTGTCTAAATTCATAAAGGGAACTAATTGTTTTAAAATTACATTGTAAAACAACACACTGTCAGTATATCGCACAGGCACAAAGGCAAACATTAAAATTGCAGTTTGTGGAGGGACAAAAATTGATTATAAGAACGATTGCAAAATGAAAAACAGTGAAATGCAGTCTAGGAGAAAAGAGGAAAATAGTAATAAAGTCGCTGACATAAGAATATAATATATATATAACATTAACTGATGACCACGTTTCGAGCAAAATTTATTGCTGCCGCTAATATCCATATCAAGGAACTAATCACACAACTTTCTAACTTCGTTTATTTAATCCCATCATTTTTCGTCGCTTGATTTGATTGGCAGTAGTATTTTCCATATTTCCGGTACGAGTGATGAGGAATTCCTATTGCACGTGTTGAGTGTAGGCTCGATGCACAAGGATTGAGTAATCGACCTCTCTCTCTCCACCTACCTGGATTACTTCTTAGAATTTTAACCTTTTCCCGCCCTACTGTGTGGTTGTGTGTTAATGCATGCAGTGCAATTGCTGACCTTTTTTCTAAATTAATCATTTTCTTGGAAATATGGAAAATACTACTACTGATAGAAACGTCATCAGTAAATATTACTGTATAACACTGTGAAACTTTGTCACATTAAATTTTAATCACCATGGGGTTACAAAGTCAGTTGAAACATCCAAGTATATATATATAAATATTGTAATTAGGTTGCTCAAGAAAGATTTACTAAATAGTTATCCCGCTACAACCAGCACTTAGTGTAGCACTATCAAATAATGAAAAAATAACAGGTGGGAAATTTTAGTTTTCTAACTGTTATGACGTTGTTTTCTAGTTGCACCATATTCCTAACCTTCTTTAATTTTATACGCTTTCGATATAGTGGGAACTAGTAGCCTGCTGTACGCGTTGGGTCATCAAAGCTACTTCATCACTTCACCTTGATTCAACTGTCAAATGGATTTCACTATTTGAACGTGTTTCATATCTAACAATATTTTAGCAAATTATACACCATAGATTTTCAGCATTTGACTCATGGGATTAGATATCAGTCAGATAACTACTAAAAACCAAGGAGTACTCTACATATGTTTCGTCGCAGTTTTGGCTCTTTTGTAGCACACAACCATCGGGGTTCAAACTGACAGAACTTGAAATTCATGGGCTATTGATTTGGGTTCCATTCGCTGGATGATCTTCGAGTGCGCCTTGTAGGCTGAAGGTCTTGGGCTCGAATCCCGGTGGGTACGTGCTACCTGTCAGTTCCATATAAGGACGGAACAACTGTTTTTAAAACTTCCAACACCTGTGGTTCAAAGGGTACTCCTCTAAAATGTCATTTCATTCAATTTTTCCTGGGTTGCTTACAAAAAATTTGTTACATTGTGAAGGGTATTACAAGCTATCGACAGGGCAAGTAGTATACTCCTCAACCAGCTATTTAATATTGTTGTGGGCAGCCAATTGAAATCATGCAAACTATTGGCAAAATTGTCTAATCAGTCTCTCAGCACCCTCTTCTTAATTCACACGTTTGTCCCATATGTCTCATTAGTTAGGACTAAAAGCAATTAAAAAAGGCCAAATATTCAGATGATTAAATACAAAATCCCACGATATCTTATTCAGCACGCATCCTATGTGATGAGAAACGTATTGAGCATAGAACTGTAACAACAGAAGACAAGGTTCAGGCAACAGATCCTTTATCAAGGAAATCAACAGATATTTAAGGATTTTCATGTACATTATCTAACTGCAAATTGTATTCGCCTACGTAAAGTTTGCTGTGATTGGTTTTTGAATCGGTCTTTGTTCTTATTTTCTCACGACCAATGTTGAGGACGTAAACATGGACGTAAATTACTGCCTACCAATTTGGCTAGCAGCCAGCTCTCACTACACTCGTCCTCCCGTCAAAGACTTGCGACTGAAGTTGGTTCTATGGGCTTTGTTCGTTTGTCTCGCTGTCTGGAATCTTGGCGCTGAGTGATGTTCACCTGTTTCTCTTTGTTTACCATTGAAATTGTGCCTGCGTAACCCCATCTCAATGTGACCATATGTGGTGCTTTTCACTTTGGAAACTGTTTGCCTGACCCTGTAGCACATTCGTCGGTATTTCACTTCACACTTTCATATGCTGCTTTCTTCCGACCTCCCAGCAGCGTCCCAAGTAACAGCCTCAACGCCGACAGATCTTGAACGCCAATCAACTGCTCAGAAGCCTCGAAATCCTGCCCAAAGATCCATATGTCTCCATCAAAACTGCAGGGCATAGGCTTTCCATCTGTCAGTAGGCACTGACACGAAATGTAACAACAGAAGACAAGGTCCAGGCAACAGATCGTTTATATAGGAAATCAACAGATATATATAGATTTTCATGTACATATTATAGATTATTCTTAGCAGAAAAACACAGTCTTCTGATTGGTGGTTTCTCGCTGAGCGACAATTTTTCATCTCTTTGTGGCCGTTTCTTGAAGTTCAGGTTATCTATCTGCAAATTGTATTCGCCTACGCAAAGTCTGTTGTGATTGGTTTTTGAATGGGTCTTTGTTCTTATTTTTCCCACGACCAATATTGGGGACATAAACATGGACGTACATTACTGTCTACCAACTTGGCTAGCAATCAGCTGTCACCACAGAACTACTAAATTATTGCGAAACAGCTAATAAGTGTCTTTTGTCATTCTCTCTATATATTATTGTGACTAATGTATAATTTAATTTTACATTTATGTAATATTAAAATTAATAATACTATAAATTTCAAAAGGAATTGTGTAATAAATGTCAAGGGGAAATTAGATGCAATATTGTACTACATGCTGAGAATTCGCCACACAGTATCGATGGTATTCTCCGGAATAAAGCGTTGGTGGTTATCAGTATAATATCAGAATTAAAAGAAACAGCGTGTGAAATAATGACATTCAGAAGACAAATTGAGTGAGTGAAGAAAGTTTTCACTTTTCAGTTAGATCTTTATCTATGACTGTAATCTCATAGATATTTTAATACAACACAATACAAAACGCATTTACCGATCTAGTGGCGATAAGTCTGTTAACGACATTCAGTGAAGATAAACCAGTCAGGAGTGATGGGAGTGATAATTAACCACGGAGATGACTACAAACCAATAAAGGCTAGAAATAATTGCAAAAAAAAACCATTGGATTATATGATGCATAATTTTGGAAAAAATAAGAGGAGCAATTCAGAAATAAATGAGGATGGGTGGGGGGTGAAATTGTCAGTTTTTGTGTTCATGTAGTGATGGCCAAGGTAAGGAGAGTGGCCGCACGAACTTCTTCTTGAATGGACACCTCTGGTTTGTTCAGATGGATTTTGATAGCCTCAACTGTATGCAGAAGACGAACTCATAAAGGTAAAATTAAAAATGGTCGGAATCTGATGGATAACTTTATACGCAAATTGGATCATAGGAGTTATTAAAAAAGACCGTTGCAGTGAAGAAAAAATTTTCTTTTCGAGCTCTTGGGAGCACTATCCAGCATGGTTACCAAAAGGAGAATGCGAAGGTGTATACAGTTCGGTAATGGAACATCTGGTCAGTTCACGACATTCATCTCCATTTGAGAAGTCCTCCAAAGTCATAGACAAGATCCGATCACACCTATCAAAGTGAGTGAAATCAAGGTATCTAAGAATAGCTGAGGCACTGGTGATTCAAAACCGCGCAAGCCCATACTATGTATCCAAAAATATACGTACAACCGTTGTCCAAACCGTGGCCATCAGAAAAAATCAGTCTCACCAATAGTAATTTTCCTACTACCTTTCTTGTCCAATCTTCTCGTTTATCTATGTAATTTCTACGTTTTTTAATTTCCGTCTGCATTACTAGATTTGTCTGCCGTTTTCTATTATCTTTATATGTGTCTGATCTTCCTACCTGTTTTGTTAATACTACGTCCTTAATCCGTAATTGTAAAAAACTGACTAGTTTTCAGGAATTATGATCTTATTATGTCTCTTCTATTATATCTTCCTGATTATTACTCTTCGTAATTTTATTAATTTAACCTGTCACCGGAGTAATTCTGAAACTTTCTGCCCCCCCCCACAATTTACTATAAATGCACCAGTGTGCAGCTCTCTAGTTGATGACTTCGTCGAAAAGAAAATATTCTTCGCTACAACCGTCCTTTTAACTTTATGTACTTTAGTAACATCAATTTTGTTTTTTTTGTATTTTTAATATATTTATGCGTTGAAGTTTCTGTGGCAATTTGGTTAAGTTTTCAGGAAGGAGTTGCTAGCACCACGCCCCAACCGTCCCTCTTTATCCGGGTTTGGGACCGGCTAGAAAACTAGTGAGCCAGTAATTCAGGCGAGGCAATCAAACATCTACCTCAACTTTAAAAACTTCAAGAAGGCCTTCGACAGCGTTGACCGCGAAGTCGTTTGGAAACCACTCGAGTACTACGGAGTACCCCAAATATTCATCCACCCTATACAACATGACAAGTGATCCACAACGGAAAACTCAGCGAGGCGTTTTGAGCAAATACAGGAGTCAGACAAGGGTGCTCATTATCACTAATGATGTTCCAAATTGCAGTGGACTGACTGAATTATGCGTCTGACAGTGAGTGGGAAACGAGAAACGGGACAGGGATGTCCTGGACAGACGTCAAGAACCTAGAAGACCTGGATTTCGCGCGTGGATGATTTATGTTTGATGTTACACAAAATCAAAGACTTACAAGCGAGCGAAAATCGACAAACTGGTCGAAGAAGCAGCCGGCGAAGTCAGGACTCCAAGTAGACATAGACAAGACGGAGGTCATGAAAATAACCAACCAACCAACAACAACAGCAGCAACATCCAGCCTCAATCACCATCAATGGGAGGGATTTGAAAGAGGTTACTTCATTCACTCACTTATCTAGGGAGCATTGTCTCAACTACAGGCTGTCGGAACGGACGAGGATGTCAAACTGAGCTAGAATTAGGGAGGTGAGAAACACATTCGTCAACCTGAAACCAATCTTCGTCACTCAGCCAGCATCAACAACAAAATTCCGTCGGATTTTCAATACAAACAACGTCAATTCAGTCAGTTCTTCTATACGGATGAGAAACTTGGTGGGCGGGACACAAAGAATTTTTCCAACAGGTCACTGCAGACCTTCATCAACATCTGTCTTCACTCTATACCGAAGATCATTTGGCCGGGCTGGAGAGAATCACCAACAAGGAGCTATGGGAAGAAACAAAACAAGAACCAATAGCCCAACAAATATGCAGGAGAAATTGGAGATGGATTAGACACTCACTGAGGAGGCCGGTTAGTGACATCGCGCGCGCGTCAGGCCATTGATCGAGTGAAGTCCGAAAGAGAGGCGGCAAGTGGGACGTCAGTGCAAGGGTGACATGGAGGAGATCATGTGAAGAAGAGTTCAAACAGTATGGACTAACATGGATGCAGGTGAAAAGTACAGCTGAAGGAAGACAGAAGCAAGTGGAGACGTGCAGCTGAAGCCCTATGTTCCATCCACTAGGAACGCAAAGGAACAATAATAGTAATAACATCAACTTTATGTCCGGTATATACATTCTGTGCGTAAATAAAGCTACGAAAAAATCTTGTTCATCCCTTGCTTAATCATGCAGAATGATACTGAGAAATCTTATGATGTGAAGTGATGGAGTACTTCTTATACACTGAATGTGTTCATTTTACTGAATTCCTTAGGCGCTGTGTTAGTATTTCACCAGATATCTAACAGCAGCTCTGTCGCTTCATACTGAAGAACAGATTGCCATCAAGAAAGGATATAAACCATATAGAACTCTGGAAATGAACCGATCAAGTACTCATCAGCCAACAAATATTCAGCAGAACGCGGAGATGGATAAGACACATACGCTGAGGAAACTGTTGAGTGAAATCGCATGGGAATCCTGTCCTGAAGTGAAACTAGAATATAAATAAAATTTAAAATTAAAACAAAAGTAACCAGAGGAATTTGTCCACGTTTACGATATAAAGTCAAAAATATTCGAAGTACGAATTTAGATGATTAAATATAATAATAATAACAGTAACAGTGATTTTGTTTCAAACAGTATTGGCGATTCAGTTTGGAAACTTTAGCATGTTATAGATTATTGGATCTAATATTCTGCTGATATAGTATAGTGAGTGGAAATACAAAATTAACAGTCATCCACACAGCTTAAATTATGTTCACATTTATGAAAAAATAAACAAATAAAAAAACAAAAATTGAGGAGATTATAAACATGATAAGTACAATAACAATAAAGTTTGATACTGTAAGGGTGGAGGAAATGGTTTATTCAGTAGTGAAACGAAGGTTAGTTAGTTCATGCCTAACACCATTTTCATCACACAAAGTACGTGCCAATTATGGTATAGTGGAATTTTTATACTTAGACGTACGTGCATAAAGTCTTCTGAAAAGACTTCTTGTTTTACCTGAGGAGGAGACACAAGGCTGGAGGTGAGGGTGCTGCTGTGGTTGCTCAGAGTCTGACAAAATTCCTTTGGCAAATTTGTTGTATGAAATCAAGTGGCTGTCAGTGACAATGTCACCGATATGGCCCAATGGGATACCACTCGTCCTACTGACTGACAGTCTTCAATGTTCTACGAAGTATGACATAGTCTTTTTCAAGCAATCCAGGAAAGAATAAGGGTGAACAGTAAAGAAGAATAGGTGAAATATACGAGTTGATAAACTGTAAGAGGAGAGGTTGGGTTATGCCTGAGTGCCCCAACTTCTTAATGTAAAAAGTCAGACGAAATATTCTTTTAGAAATCGCTCAGACATGGGAAGACCAGGGTAAGTCTGAAGAAAGAATTAATCCGAGATACTTAACTTAAGACTTGGTTTCTATATCAGTATCATCAATTTTGCAAAGGTCATAGGAACCAACAGCTTCATTTAACTTTCGTTTATATCGGAGACTGAAATTAACAGTCTGACATTTAGGAAGATTTAGTTTAAGACCGTTAGACGAAGACCATTTGCTAACTCCTGATAGAAAGCTGTTCATCTTAATACAGTCTAGCTGGGAGTTAACAGACAATGAAATAGTTAGATCGTTTGCATACTTAACAAAGTTCATTTCATCAGGGTGAGGCAAGTCATACAAGAAGAAAGAAAACAGAAAGGGAGAAAGGACACCAGCCTCAGTAAGCCTACAGCTAGTCTTGGAGCCAGCAAAAACAAACGGACGGCATAGGAAAACAGTGAAATAGCGATATACAGCTGAAACTGAATGTTTCACCCCAGGAAACCCAAGGAAACAAAGGAGAAATCACATCTGTTTATAAGTTTACCACATCTATGCTTAGTCACTTTTCTCAAAGAAGGAAATATCCTTACAACAAACAAGAAAATGTCACGTACTCAAGATGAATATTAAAATTTGTAAATACATAAACAGACAACGAGGCAGTAACTGTTTCTATAACCGAATCAGCAAGCTGATGAACAAGCAAAGAGATGATAAATACTTAGTGAAGTGAGATGACCGTATAACCCTGTCGATAGTGTCTTCTTCCGATTGTTGTTTACCCTTCGTTGCCTTTATTATTTTTAATGTTATTGTTTTTGTTGTTACTGTCGACGATAAGGTCGTCTCTGTTTACCGCTTACCTTTGTGCCTATTTTCAATCACACCCTGATATATAAAACCATGATAATTTGAGATTTAGAACCATACTATTAGTATCTGTATGACTTGTAGATATACATCAGTGGGTTTCGTAATCGAACCTGTGAAAGGATAAACCTGAGGGAGAATATTATTGATGTAAACTACCAGGTTTTTCAGCTACAGTGGAGAACCAATAAGACTCTATGATTCTAATCTATGATGCTTGAATTATAAACACCGTGGTTTTATATCATTCAACAAAGCCGCTTTCATTAACATGACACCTGAATGAAATGGAAGACTGAAGCAGAGAGAAAAATGAACGTACTAAGATACGCTAATCAACCATTTCGCAAACGTTTACTATTTCGAATAGGGATTAGAATTAACCTGATTCAACTGATAAATTCAATGACTTGATTAATAAATTATAATGGAATTTTCTGGACTGATATTGAAAATAAATCGTCGCTAAACAACTCGCCTCTTTTAATGTAATCGTCTATAATTTTATTTACTATTTATTTTATTCCATCGCGTTCCAAGTGGAACACATAAGGCTTTAAGCTAGAGCTTTAAAGTTTCATTAGCAGTGATGCTTTATACGGCGTGGGGTTGTTAGTCTCACGCCCAACCTTCCTTCTTTTTTGAAATTATAGCCGTATAAGGGAGGTAAAGGTGTGCACCGGTCAGGACTAGAAACGTGGACCACATCCATCTTTGGCCACCACCATACCGCTGAACTGCCAACTCACGTGGTCATCTATAAGGATGTTAAATATGATTATTCCTCACAGATTCATGTTGATCAGAGAACCTTTAAAAGCTAAGGAGCATTGCATAGCTATTTTTGTGCTGACTTCAGGATGCCTTATTGATACAAAAATTGCTGCTACCGCGAGGAATCCAGTCTGATTATGAATCCTGGAAATGTGGACTTCATTCCCTGACTTCTGGATTTCACAGTTCACGGATCTGTAATTCAAAGTCCTTATCATCCTAAGATCATAGCCGGAGTCTTGCACTCAGCTTAGATAACCACACAATAAAAATGATTAAAAATGGAGAGATTAAAACATGAGTGATAATGCCATATCTCTGGTTTTACTAAGACACATTATTATTAATACTCTGTTAGGTTCCGAGTGGGACATACAGCCTCAACAGCACATCTTCACTTCATCCACTCCTGTTCTATCCACTTCAGCTGTCTCCATAACTGACCAAAAGATCTCATACCCCTTTCAGATGATCTCCTCTAAATGAATCTTGGACGCGGGATTTCTGTAAGCATTCCGAATGCTTACAGTGGAGCTAGTGGCATATATGTGATCATGGATGATAGAGAGACACTTTGCTTCTTCCTTACACCTGAGTGTTGCTGTCTGATTGGACAGTAAGTATGTGTATCTATTTGTGTATCTGTTCCCATGTAATATAGTAAGCAAAAGCACTGAAGCTGATGAGTGTAATAAAAGTCAGATTTAATCTGATTAGTTAGGGGATTTCACCATGGGTTGACATCAGGTAGTGAGCCACTAGAAAACCTGGGAGTACTGGACAGCTGTTTCGTCGCAGTTTGGGACTCTTTACAGTACGCACCCACAACAGGGAGTCGAACCCAGGACTTTTGGGTTACAAGGTGAGCTCGTAGACAATTAAGTCACCGGTACTCGATCAGATGACAGAAAATATATTATTATTATAATGTGACAAAATCAATATCATGTCCATAATCCACAAGATGCTTTATTATTGAACTTTCTGGTATTTTAACTTCAGCTGTTTTCAGCCACTTTGGGTAATGCTGCATCATGAGAGCAGACAATCATCCTTCTCCACGACCAATATATTTGCTTCCACAAACACATTCAAGTTGACATACGCATTTTGAAGTCTTCAAGATCGGCAACTGATCTTTCTCAGATTGTTGAAGACCCCGCCTGGTGGTATTAAGGAAGACAAGTTTCGCAGCAATGTAAGTTCTCTTGATAGCTTTATCGAGTCTTCGTTTGACTACCTCTTGTACATCACCTCCTTTGAATAGAGGATTGATATAGACATATTTCTTCGAAACTGTTTGAATAGTTTTGCAGGAGCTCATTTCTTTATAGCTTTTAATAATGAACTCAAGATATGCATTTCGAGATAAAATATCCTTCAGAATCTTTAATTCATATTCAGTTGTACTGTCAGAACTAATTGTTATTACTCTATTGAACGGTTTTCTGACTAAGTTCTCTTAACACTGGATTGGAACAAAAATTTTGAAATACTTGTGCTGTCATGTCCGTGAAAATTTTCCAAATATATGTCTTTCGATTGTGCCAACAGTCCTTTTCACTAGAGAAACTTCTAGGGATTTAATAGTATCATTTTCCTAGTATTCTGTTGTGAAATACCCACTTCTAAGCTTGATAGGAATAAATCCGCAAAAAGTGGTCCCAGTGGTCTTCCCAGCGCAACACCATCAACTTGACGCAATAGACGCCCCTCGAAGTGAAACTGAACACTTTATTCCCATGTTGGGATGAGTATGTCATCAGCTTCTCTACACATTAGGTAAATATTCTCAACTACTGAAGCATTTATGCATTGGGAGGTGACATTGAAAGAGATTAGATGCTTTTAGATACAGTGACAATATTAATTCGTCTGACAAATTGAAATAAATTGGAAACTATAAACGTTCCAGTGTTTTCGCAAAGGTTGCAGCAATCACATGAGGTGACAAATAGACAATAAATTGGTCATAAGAATTTTCAAATTGACATTCCATATCAGCTTGCTTTACCATTCTCATGGGAACGCAAAACTTGAAATCCACTGAAAGAATTTCTCCTTGTTCTTTTAACAGGGAAACATGAGATAAGATGTCATTTGGTGGTCCCGGAATAAGTGACTTCGTCAATTTCTTTTCTTTGAATTTTAGATAACAAACGAAGGTCATGTCATTCTGTATACTGAGCAGTTTGCTTGATAATATACATAAATTACTGATTTCATCTGATTCAGAGATCAAATGTGATTAAGTTAGACGGCAAATGATCTTTACGCAAGAATTTGTAAAATATGTGAGGAGATATACTAGTCTGATGACATTCTCTCAAAAAATCTCTACAATCAGAGTGCTTGTCAATCCCACACCCTAATTTCACTAGATCATTAATAGTACTTCCTCGAAGGTACTTCTTTAGGAACTGGGATAATTTATATGCCGAAACGAATTTAAAACAAAGGTTAATAAAGCAGCGTTTGATGAATTCATCAAATTTCAGTAGAATTCTTACTTTCACCATCCAAATATTAATCTTTCAAAATCTCTGAAAACACGACTGGTATACTCTACAGTCGAAATATCAAAAAACATATCTGGCTTATACATATTTATGCAGGTAAAAATTAGAATTCATTAACTATTGAGTTGAGGCTCAGTGACTGAGTGGTCTAAGAGCTTTCTTTGTAACCGGGAAGTTCTGAATTGGAACCTCAGCGAGTGAGTACTACTGATGAATGTCAGATTCAGACGAAACAGATTTACAGCTCTTGGTATGTATATATAGGGGTGTAAGCAATAAACTATCTCATGCACATAAATACCTCAGGTTGATTCCTTTTTATCCCTCCCTAATAAGTATATTGACGTGAAGCGAAATGGTTGCATAAGAGCCATAGATTAAGAATAGATTTAATTTAATCTTACTGGAATAGAACCAGACAAATTTATGGTATAATGGGGTTAATATTTCAGCAAGTTTAAATTTACAAATTACCAGTGAAGGGCTCAGAAAGACAGTCGACTGTCAACTTTAACTTTAACAGCTGTGAAAAGATTTTTCACACCACTAACTAAAGAGTAGTTTGGCAGCTGCTTCAATGTTATAGAATGCTACGAATCCTGATGAACTTTGTTCAGTGGTTGTATGATGAAATGAAAACGTGTGTAAGAAAAGACTGCCTAGCATCATCAATAATCTTCCTGATTGTAGTGGAATGCGTCGTGAGATATACTATGGGGAACGAGAAGATGAGCATACATTCGACTGATACAAGGAACCTAGGAGATTTGAACTTCGTAGATGACGAATCCTGTGTCTGGTAAAGCTGAAGATTTATAAGCAAAAATCAACAAGCTGGCAGAAGAAGATAGAACTTCAAATGAAAATAGAAAAGACACCGGTGATGGCAATAACTAACCAACATCAAGAAGCATTATTCACTGTCGACGTCAGGCGAAGAACTTCCAACATGCTGAGTATGTTCTTCGTCAAGGATTAGGTGGAAGGTTGGTTAGTGTAAGCAAGGAAGAACTGTGTTACAAGTATATAACACTTGGGCACTGTGTTGGAGTATAACTATACTGTTATAGACAAAATTGATTGTAATAAATTGTCATACAGTAATATTTACTGACTACCACGTTTTGAGCACAAATTATTGGTGTTCATAATCATATCGAGTCACTCACACAACTTTCTCGCTTCATTTATACACATGAGTGGAGATTGATTATACATTTGAAAGAATCAATATAAGATAATGTACATTCAGAAATAATAATATTAGTGTTATCAATCAAATACAATAAGATGGGAAATACGATATTTTGTGTAGTGACAATAAGTAACTTGTTAGAATGTTATAATGTAAATTGATGGAATACATTTTAACATTATTTATTATTCTCCTCTAATTTGACTGGTGGTAATAATATCTTCCATAACTCTGGTAGTTCCATTGAGTCATTTCTGTTGCAAGTGTAGGGTGTAGACTCGATGAACCAGACAGGATTCAGTAATCAATCTCTCTCTCTGTATCCACCTACCTATATTACTTTCCAGAATTTCGACTCTGTCCCACCCTATTGTATGGGTGTGTGTTAATGCATGCTGCGCGATTGTTGATCTTCTCTTTTTCTAAATTACTTATCATCGTGGAATCATTGATTCTAATCTCACCTAAATCCTTATGTTCTGAAAGCAGTCTGACCATACCTGATCTACTAGTTTAACCTATGTATTCGACCTCACACACAGTCATTACAAGTTATTTTGTAAACTGTATTATTTTGTTTAATTGGGTCCAGTGACAGGGTTCTTTAGCCGACGGAGCTTTTATTACCTGAGTGATTTTGTAGGTTTAAATGCAACTCTGATTTCTGCTTTATTGAGGATCCTATGTAGGGTCTCAGCTGTCCCCTCTTTACATGGTAAAACTACTGTGGACGCGTAATACACTTTCTTGTTTATTTTGTCATTATTAGTCTCGCCATTATTCTTATTTTGCCCTTGACGTTTTCTGATCTTTCTAATGAATTTCATGGGATAGTTATTTAACACAAAACAGCCATTCTTCCATCTGTTTCATTTCATCATTTGGGTCTTTTGATGTACTACTTAGTGTTATTGTTCGGTTTGTTACCCTGCTTATAATTAAGTCTGCTTTCACAGATAAGCGATGAAGTGAATTAAAGTCTAAATATCTATTAGCAGAATGCGTTGGCTTTTTATAGACGCTAGTGTGTAGTTTACCTTCTCTGTTGGTTTTATGTTGCAATTTTAACAAAGCTAATTCTCCTTGTTTATTTTCCGATTCAAATGTGAATTTTATTTTCTTTACTAGTGAGTTTATATGCGTCAAGAAGCTGGAGATATTCTGTGTTTTTTTTAACACTGTGGATTGACCAAGAATCTATTACCAAAGGAATGATGACAAGAAAGTGAAGACAGATGTGATATACGCTGAGAAGACGATAAAGTGACACTTCTCTCCCACTCCAGTGTAACCGACAAAGTGAAAAAATAGTTTGATAAGGACAATATGCATTCATCGACTTTACAGTGATAAATCTCTAGCCAACGAAATAGCGAATTTGGAGCCCAATGTACAACAGAAAATTTTTCAACCACTTCTACTATCATGTGTAAATAACCGTCGTGCTTTCAACCAGTTTTTTTCGTTTTACATCTTGAAACTTTCAACTCGTCAGCTCTGTCAAACTCTTATGTAACGTCAGATGTTCCATTGTTTTTTTTGTACATTTTGATTACGACTGTTTCATTAAATCACTCCTACTATTATGTAACTTCAGCAATTTTCCAACTCATCGCATGTAGTAATTCATATTCGCAACTGGAATTACGACAACTCATCTCTTTTATTGCTAAACCTTTTGTGAAAAAAAACGAATTGTATTTGAATGCGATTGTACAGCTATAGAAAATAAGTTTGCTGAAATAGTACGTTTGTTGAACAGTTTTCTTTTTTTGTTTATCATGATCGTCTTCATGGTGATTATTTAAATTGCTTCGCAGCAACGCTAGCAGTAATTTTCCTTAGTCATCCATTAGTCTGCAGAAGCCTAAGGACAAAATCTTGCACCTGACCACTTCTATACGACTATATCAGTTCACCTGTTCTTGTGCATTCAAGTATATTGATCGTACGATGTATATTCTGTCTAGTAGGATTCACGAACACTATCCTATGGAATGGTTGTAGAAGCAAGTAGTGGCTCTATAAGGAATGAAATAATTGAACACCTTGGTTATAGGATTTCATCCTGAGCTGACATTGGTTAGGAAACCATTTGAAACCTAGTAGTACTGACAGCTGTTTCACTTTAGTTTGAGACCCCCTAGCAGTACGCACTCATCGAGGTTAGAACACATGAACTTCTGGTTAAAAGGCGAGGTCGTAGACCATTAGACAACAGGATCCGATTAGGTGCCCATGGATTCTAACTTCTGTCAGTTCACAACAAAGCGCGACTATCACTAGCTAATGTCTTCGGCGAGTATTTGTCCTCATACCCGACCTGCTGCCCCCTAGTGGTCACTACTTCCCATCAGAACCCCAGGCAACTACCTACCTGAATAGGGCAAGTCGCCAGTGAGCATCTCATCGATATTCAAGTGTTGGTTTGTAGTGATTCGATTGGTTACAGGATTTCATCATGAGCTCGCATTGGTTAGAGAACCATTGGTTACATGTGGTTCTAATAGGAAGTCGTGATGAGTAGGGTACAGCAGGTCGAGCATGAGGACAGATACCCGCCGAAGACATTGGTTGGTGCCAGTTGCGCTATGTCGTGAATTGATAGACGTTGGAGTTCATGGAACATTGGATCGGGTCCCGGTGAGTAGATGGTCCACGAGCTAGCATGGCTTGTAACCGAAAGTTCCTGGTTACAAACCCCGGTGGGTGCGCACTAGTGAGAAGTCTCACACTAGGCTGACGAAACAGCTGTCCAGTACTCTCAGGTTTCCCAATGATTCTCTAACTGATGTCAGCTCATGATGACATCCTGTACCAGTCAATAAAAGCCCCTGCGAATTGATCTAACAAGTGAAGAATAACCTTTCAAAGACGATACGCCTTCATATTTTGTGCACTACCCAGAGTCTAGCTGTTCAAGTAGAGAAATTGAAGCCATGAAAACCATGGAAAATTATTCAATCACTTTTACTGTCATGGTGATGGCCTTTATCAAATCTAACGACTTGATTTTTGTTCGCTTGTTCCTCTAACTTGTTATAATTCTTGTGTTACTTTAAAACTTCTGTATAATTCCATATTTTCCTTCATTTCTATGTACATCCTGATTACAACTCATCCGTTAGATTATTCACCATGTTACGTAACTCCAATACACTTAATTACTCAACTCCTTTTATGCATTGAATAATAATAATAATGACTATGTCTGTGGCAATTAATCACTTTTGTTACTGCCCTCTTTCATGAGAAGAAATTGCATATAGTTGTGACTGTAGAGCTAAGGAATACCGACTTGCCAGAAAGGAGGTCTTTGCTGAATTGTGTGTTTTGTTTTCATTGATGTCTGGATACGGATTATTCAACAATACCGAATCCTCAGGGTAAATGTTTCCGCAGTATTTACTCCCCAATATCGAACCTAAGTATTAGTCATTAGTATACTGCATGATATGATGTTGCTGTAAATAAAACAAAACTCTATCCCCTACTACACTTTTGCTTCACTTTCTTTGAAATGCACCTAGTAATGATATAAGTCAATTAGATATTTGCTTAAGTTCATGTGAAAATCCAGAGATAAAATTAAATAATTAACATGGCAAGACATCTGAGAAGATTGGATACATTTTATTGGATGGATATTCAGCTGGCCAAACAGTTTAAGAAATATTCATCTTATACTCATATAGTCTACTGAAAATTTAAAATTAAACTCGCATTTATCTCATCTACAATAATTGTATAACTGGTTAGTTAACCTGAATTTCTATAGTTAATAAATGTTTCAAATTGAAGTATGCGCTGAAGATGTCACCCAGTAAGGTGATGAGAGCTTCGCAAACTAACCATCCAGCTCAGAGAACAAAACCACATCAAAATCATCCACCTGAGCTACAAATCTTCTCTATCATATCTAATTTATAACTATGGTTGGACGTTCTCATCATGAGGTGTCATCATTTAGAAAATCATTGGATAACCAGCTAAGAGCACTGGACAGCTGTTTCGTACTAGTTTGGCACTCCTCATCAGTATTACGCACCCACTCGATGGGTGGTTTGCTAGCTGATGTCAGCTCATGATGAAATCCTTCAACTGATCGAATGAAATCCCTACAAAAGCAATACTTGAAAATTTCTGACAATATTTGTCTTAATAAGCTGTGTGTGTGTGTATGTATGTGACTGACACATAGTTCAGTATTCATTCTGTAGTTACATTTGTCAGTGCACTTAATATTCTCTGCTAGTGAGAAAAGAAAGAATAATGTTGAGCGTATACTTCATAGGAAGTATTTCAAAGCAGTAAAACCCAGAAGAGAAAATCCAATTGTTTTGTCTCCTCATCACCTGCAGATGAGTCATCATGGTATAGTTTTTCCTAATAATTTTATTTCTTCAATGAGACAACTACTTGTCACAGGTTAATCCAAGTTTAACACATATTTCAGAGGATATTTATACAAGTGATTAACTCATATTAAGTTGCGTCAGCCTAGAGAGACTAAAACATGTTCTGGATGCAAAACTCCGACCGGAACAAGTCAGATTCATAAAAGGCAAATCATTTGAGGATCAAAAATGCAACTCTACGCATCATTATCGAATAAAGCAGAGAATAACACCTTCTTAGACCTTGAAAAGGTCTTCAAAACCTTCTGTATTCAATGATATAAGAATAAAACTTGTGCACTATGGTAGAGTGTAATTCCATTATGGGTAAATTTTGTTTTGATAAAGTCTCACAGTGTTATACAGTAATGTTTACTGATGACCGCGTTTCGAGCACAATTTGCTGCTGCTCATAATCATATCAAGGTAATCACACGACTTCCTAAATTCATTTATATAGTTCCATTGTTTTTCTCTTGATTTTCACTTGATTTGATTGGTAATAGTATTTTCCATATTTCAGGTATGAGTGACGAGTCATTCCTATTGAATGTGTTGGGTGTAGACTCGACGAACAAGGATTCAGTAATCAACCTCTCTCGTTCTCCACCCACCTAGATTACTTTTTAGAATTTTAACCCTGTCTCACCCTATTGTTTGGTTGTGTGTTAATGCATGCATTGCAATTGCTGAGCTTTTTCTAAATTACTTATCTTCTCGGGGTCAACCATTCTTACCTTAGCTAAATTCTTATGCTCTGACAATCTGACTACCCCTAACCTACTAGTTTGACCTATGTAGTTGACCTCACAGTCATTGCATGGTATTTTGTAAATATATTATTTTGTCAAATTGGGTCAACTGGGTCCTTTAACCTACAGAGCTTGTCCCTGAGTGAGTTTGTAGGTTTAAATGCCCCCTTAATTCCTATTTTATTCAGAATCCTACGTAGTGTCTCAGATGTCCCCTCTTTATATGGTATAACTGTGGATTACTTATATTCTTTCTTATTTATGTTATTATTACTAGTTTCAAAATTATTTTTATTTTGTTTTTAGCCTTTAATGATCTTCCTAATGAATTTTATAGGATAGTTATTCAACACCAACGCTTCTTCTATCTGTTTTAATTCATCATTTAGATATTTTTTGTGCTACTTAGTGCTACTGCTCGGTTTGTTTGACACTTAACTAAGCCTGCCTTAACAGTTAAAGGATAAGACGAATTAAAGTCTAAATATCTATTAGTAGAATGCGTTGGTTTTCTATAAACACTAGTGTGTAGTTTGCCTTCTTCTATTCTTTTTATCTTACAATCTAACATAGCTAATTCTCTTGTTCTTTTTCTGATTCAAATGTGATTCTGTATTCAACATAAAATACAAGGTTAACTTTTAACAATAATAATAAGTCAGCTGGTATTTCTTTGTGGGTCACAAACTTCTCTCTTGCATTACGAAAAGCATTTCCAACAGGCTATTCCAGACTTTTATCGATCGCTGCTTTGACTGACTCCATAGTGAAGCTAAAATGGCCTCAGAGAAATTAATTAGTAACCTGAAACCCTGGGGACGAACCAACCAAGAATGTACTGCTCAACATATATGTAGAAGGAAATGGAGATTAATCAAACATGCAATGAGGAGACTATTAGATGACATCGTACGTCAAGTCACCCATTGGAACGCGATTGGGAAGTGAACAGTTAGGCATATGTCCTAGGATAAAATGGAACTGAGAGCTTGTGGGCAGTCGTGAGTCCAACTGGAGAGGAGTACGGCAAACAAGAAAAAGTGGAGAGGTGCTGTTGCAGCCCCATGTTCCACTTGTAATCGAAGGAAATGATGATGATGATAATAATAATAATGGTGAACCCGTACAGTAATCCACAAGTTAAATCTGCAAATCTACCGATGGCTGAAAATCATCACGGTTCAATAATTCCTATTGAATGTCCCTAACTATCCAACATCTCTTCAGATTTATTGAATGCCACATTGTCACAGCCTAAACCTCTAATTTATTGATTGGATCAATAATGCGCTTAGCCTTTTTCATTCAGTAAACTGTAAGATTATTCTCTACTTCAGTAGAGTTTGTTATTAGGCAGTGACAGCTATAGACAGAACAGGAAAATGTCTTCACATATTTATCTGATGTTAATTCCTTTATGTTAGAGATATTGACTACTAACCAGTTTGTCAGATCACTTGTTGTTTTGGTCAAATAAAAACGACACCATCACTCCACCAGTGTCAACAGCAACAACAACAAAAACAAAATCTGCCACCAACTAAACAAGTGTGCAAATATCTTTCCTTAACATTAAGAACAAAAACAGAGAAATACAATGGAACATTTTGCTTACTAGACTAGAATCATTTCACAAGTTAGTTGGTTAGTTAGTTACTTTGTCTGTATCAGATATATTTGTAATAATATTTCAGTCATTTAGAAGACACATATCTTATGAAGTCATTAAGAGGAAAAAGCGGCTTCTAGGAAATCAAAATAAACAGCCTCCTAAGTAAACTGAAATATACACTGTTATGGTTATTGAACTTTCAGTGATGTAAATGCCAGTTGCGTAGAAATGCTAGAAAACTAATAGACATTAAATTTCCTGTATAACAGATAGGTGAATGCTAGTCTTTATTAACCTGATAGTTTCACCGGTGATAGAAATCTCCATTGTTAGCTGAAAGATTTGTAAACGTAGTAGTAATAGTAGTAGTAGTGGGAGACAAGAGAGATCGGTCATCTCTCGTTATGAGATCTTTCCTTTATCATGCGTTAAAACCTTCTAAAAACCTTTTCATAAATATATGATTGTAGTAAGCAAGATTTAATCTAATTTGGCTAACAAACAATTCAACGTGTTTTAGCTGATATATAATGTGTTAGTTGACAAAGTTCCGTAGGACAATAGAGAGTAACTGTTGAACAGCCTTGATTACATTTTGTTTTTCCGGATAAAAGAATGTGCTGGTGTCTTAAAGACACATAAAAATGAACGACAATGAAAAGAGTTAACTTCCTGTATGATAATAAAAAAGATTTTTATAGTCTACTTGAATTTCGCTATGATTTGGGAGTGGGGGAAAGGATGACTTCAACACATTTGAAAATATGTCAAAGTATCTCTGTCACTGCGTAGTGTAATGGTATGAGTTACAATGTGTGGTCTGTTGTATTTTTGATTTAAATATTTTACCTATCATTTTAGCTAATACAATGGTAAATTGTGTAATGCATCTTTTGGTAGGTTGATTGTGTCTGTTAAACACTTTTTAATCTGTCAATCTCATGTTACGTTTCATCAGATGATAAGAATATTCAAAATGTCTACTCACTAACTACTTCAAAAGTTGCTTTTTCTATGGTTGGGACAAATAAAGAAGAGGCACAGGAGATTTGTGACTTAATTTCAATTGTAGGACTTTCTGCAAAGATGTATACACTCATAAAACCGTCAATGAACAATTCTAATGCTATCAGGTCATCTATTATCCTGACTAATATCGGTTGTAAAGATTTAGTGCTTGTTCCTTCAGGTGGTTACCATGAAAAATGGATCTAGAAATCAGTTGTAAGTGAACAATCAGTAGTAACGCAACTAAATGGCTTTGATTGCATAGTGAATCTAAATTTAGTTAACATTTAACGCTTGTTATGTTGATGACACTGAATAATGAGTTTATATCATCAAAAATGGAGAATGTGACAGACAGCGGTGGGCAGCGAGGAAACAGGCATAAAATGGACCCACACGAAAAATGTGGAGAATCTGGACTTCAAGTGTTGGTTTTGTAGGGATTTGGTTTGATTGTATGGGGGATTTAATCATGAGCTGACATTAGTTAGATAAGACATTGCGAAGTGGTCGCGCTATGTCGTGAATTGGCAGAAGTTAGAATTCAAGAACCATTGGATCGGGTCTCACTGGCTCAATGGTCTACGAGCTCGCCTTGTAACCAGAAGGTCCTGGTTTCGAACCCCGGTGGGTGCGTACTGCTGAAGGGTCCCAAACTAGGGCGAAACAGCTGTCCAGTACTCCCAGGTTTTCCAGTGGTTCTCTAACTGATGTCAGCTCATGATTAAATCCTCCATACAATCTGGACTTCGCCGATGATATATGTCTAATTTCCTGCAAACTGGAAGATATGCGAATGAAAAGCAGCAAGTTGGCAGAAGAACAATCAAAGATAGGGCTTCTTTCAGGTGAACATAGAGAGAACATAGGTGATGAACAGCAAAAACAACAAGAGATAACAATCAGCATAAATGGGAGAAATCTGAAAGAAGCAACCTCCCTCACTTACCCACCTAGCTACCTGGGAAGCATCGTTTCAAAGACAGGGGGACAGAACAGACGTGGACATCAAAGCAAGGCTCGAGAAAGCAAGGCAAGCTTTCACTATTCTCAAGTCTGTGTGGAGGTCAACAGTAATCAGCATGAAATTAAAATAAGATCCGAATTTTCAGCTCCAATGTGAAACCAGTGCTACTTTGTGAACCAGTTACTTCACGCCTCATGAAGAGCATCTCAAACTACAGACTTTCATCGATAGCTTTCTTCACTCAATGCTACTCAAGATCAGACGGCCAATAAGCATCAGCAACGGAAATCTGTGAGAGCAAACCAACCAGGAACCGATTGTGCACTAAGTAAGCAGGAAGAAATGGAAGTGGATTGGCCATACTCTGAGAAAACAAACCATTATCAAGTGACACCACACTCTAGGTCATCGTTCGAGTGAAGCCCTAATAGAAAGTAGCTAGTTGATCGTCAGTGCGAAGGTGACAATGGAGGAGGTCATGTGAAGAGGAGATGAATGCTTGTGGCCAGACGTGGAACCAGGTGAAAACGTTGTCAGAGAACCGAACTCAATGGAGATGTGCGGTCAAGGCCCTATGTTTCTCTAGAAACTAAAGGAATCAATAATAATAATAATTCATCACAAATTGGAAGAATTTTAGAGTGTGACGTAATACATTAACGGGAAAATATCATCACGGGGTACATTCGTTCATGAAACAACGTCGGATGAAGATGTGTTTTCTCATAATCAGAGTGTTTCAAGCTTGAAAAGGAAAGGCAGTTAACTTGTCTTCCCATTCGTAAATAGCTATTCATGAAGAAACTCCCTTAAAGCCAGTGTAGCGACCAAAACTGAAAAGTTATGGTCTGAACAAAGGAAACTGATCTCTGAGTCCTACTGTATAGCTAGCAAATTTTCCTTGAGATACTTCCGCTCACAACAGGCTTTAAAAACTAGAAAACAGACGACTACTCTGAATTAATTTCGCGGTTCTATTAAGCAATCATAACATCAAAAAGTAAAATTTACCACAACGGCATTATCAGGCAGCTATTCAGTCGAGTCTATGTGTAAGTACTATCCACAAGAATCACACACCGAAGATTCCCTAAGGCAGTCCAAGGTTAGAATGAGATAGAATCACTCAAATAGTAGAAGAACGAATTATCAATGTATTGCACAACCAAAAAAAGAGTCATTCAAATGAGAGACTAATCAGAGACAAAGACAAATAATGAGGATCAAGTCAACATATGATATGCGAATGTCAGGAGAACTATGTACAGTCTAGGAGAAAGAGGAATTGACGTTTCAAAGTTAGCTGAAACATCCAAATAAGTATCTAAACTGTAATTAGATCGTTGAGTAGGTATATTCCAAACAGTTACTTCGTCGCAACTAGTGGTTCTCAGAGCAAAGGTTATTCATTTATTTGTAAAAAGGTTAAAAACTGTTTGGTAGTAAATATTTATTCAGAAAACACTGTATGATCATTACTGTTAAAACAATACAGATAGTTTGATGAAGGCAATAAGTGTTGGAATTGACTCCTAAGTAGTTCAAAGTTATCTTAATACCTAATCTAACAATGAAATAAAAATGTTTAGAGCTAAAATAACATGGGTCATTTTCAACTGTAAAGAGAAACTGAAAACAGTTGAAAAGAAACAACTGTTCATGAAACTGCAATTTAATGGGAACGTGGTTAGCGAAGTCTTACATCTGAGATTATCGAGAGCGATAAAACGGACTTATACTGCAGCCATCCTCTGTTTGTCATTTTCCAGCCGACCAATTATGATTGCTCAAGTGAAAGACAAGCTACCTAGCTGTGCCACATCAATGTGTATCTATAAATTTAGTTGCTCTTGTGGAGAGAGTTATATAGGGCGAACAACTAGATAGCTTAGCAAACGCATTAATGAGCATCTTCCTTCATGGTTCGGAAAAGGCCAGATAAAATCTATGGGAAGTTCTATTCTGGCTCACTTGATTGATGGTGGCGGTCACCATGTGGACAAAAATAGTGCCTTCAAAGATGTCTATCGCATCCCATTGAGCCTTTCGAACAGAATTCGAACCCGCCCTTTACACATAGCCGAAGCTATAGTAATCAATTCGAGAGGACAATCCTAGTCTTTGCATACAACAAAAGAAGTTTGTTCTACCTTTGTCTCTCCCTTGCTTTGCCTAGGTGAATTCTATTCAAAGCCCTCTCACCATTTCTTATTTTCCATCTCCTTCGTACTTTTACGATATTTATTTAAACTCTTATTATCTGTGCACTTCACCTTTACGTATTACGTAACTTTTAAGATTTGACCTAATTTATTTATTGAATTCCCTACATATACACATATTACTGGCTACCTTTGTTATTCTTATCGCCACCTGCATAAACCTTATTATCAATATTTTGCTATCATCATAATCATCGTTATAAACTACGTTCAAAACATTAACCACATTATTAGTATTATTATTATTTACATGAGTGTATTAGCTCTCTGTCAGTGGAAAGTATTCCAATAAAAACTTTCTAAAGTTTAATTTCAATTCATGCGTTTAATGCGCACTAATTTTGTGGGAAGAATATCCCTTCATTTCTTAATAATTTACCAGTTACTTTAAGTGTGTTTACGGAAACATTAAAATAAAACCAAATTAGTTCAGAGAGCCAATGGAAATTCTGGCACTGCTGGACAGCTTTTTCGTCAGCCTAATTCGGGACTTCTCACTAGTGTGTACCCACCAGTATTTGAACCCAGGACCTTTCAGTCTATGAATTCCAACTTCTACCATTTCACGACATAGCGCGACTGACACTAGCTAATGTCTTCGGTGAATATCTGTCCCTGCGCCCAACCTGCTCTACTCTACTGGTCACGACTTCCCACTAGAACCCCAAGCAACTGATAACCTGAATAGGGCAAGTCGCTAGTAACCACCTCACTGATATTCAAGCATTGGTTTGTAGGGATTTCATTGATTGGTTGCAGGATTTCATCATGAGCTGACATTAATTGCAGAACAATTGGAAAACCTGAGGGTACTGGATACCTGTTGGAATTCAATAATTTACGAGGTCGCTTTGTAACCGGAAGGTTCTGGGTTCGAGCCCTGGTGAGTGTATACTGTGATGAGTATGAAACAAAAGCTGACGAAACAGCTGTCCAGTACTGTTTGGTGGCTTTCCAGTGGTTCCCTCATCCATGTCAGCTCATGATGAAATCCTGTAAACAATCAATCAAATCCCTACAAACTATTACTTGAATAAAAAAAACTGATTGTTCCGGAGATCATATTCTACAAAAACGAACATATATGTCGAAACCAAGTTCACTTTTAACAGTTTGAAAAATAATTGAGCATTGTCTATATGCTTTTCATTATAATAACGTTTTTCTTGTATTTTCCAATGAATGAAAAACAAAACGATATTGTTTTGTTTACTGACGTTTAGCTAATTAATTAATGCTGATGCTAATAGCTTTATCAAAGTATTGTTAAACCAGAATTTACAAAATCTCAGCGAAAAACAATAATGTTTTGTTTTTCATTCATTCATTCATTCACTGAAAAACGAAGATAATTGATGGCAAAGAAATCGCATGATATTTTCACCTGAAAGATTTTTGCATACTACAGATGGTCTAAAATATACACACGATTAGTGGAATAAGAGCCTTAACTTTTCCCCTCTACTGAACAAAAAATAAATATAAAGATCGTGGTTCTACAAAATAAAATGCTTAGAAGAAGATTAGAGGAAGCTTTGGTAAACTAGTGGCGATGAAATAATGCTTACGTACAGCAACATACAGGCACAAAAAGGACCTAATGGTATACAGGAAAGCGTTCAGAAGTGATGTGAAATCAAATAAGTAAGCTCAGGTCAGTAAGTCAAGAATATAGATCACAAATTGAAACGGAATACATTATTGGACAATAGGTTGGATAATTTCTTAATAGGATAACCTGGGAATAATCACTGCTTCATTTTGTGTACACAGTTTGAGTTGAATTCAACAATGTACGTCGGGTGTTCAGTACTAGAATTTCCACAATCTAAACACGTGGTCTAGGATTTGATTCCCGGTTAACGCACTCCTAGACGACAGTAATCTAGGAAAAGAAGCTATGTAGAGCATGACGCCAGGGACTCCACCCAGCGTAACTAAGGAAAAAACGAAGATAGTTGCAGAAAAATACGAAGTAGTTTTATTTCGTGGGTTCTCGCCAATAAACAAAATCAAATTATAGGCGACAAAATTTCTGAACATACATTTTTCAAAGTGATTTCGATTTATAGATAAAAAAGTGTAAGTACCATAATTCTCAAAAATGATGTAATGAGACGAATTACACAATGTTAAAAGACCGATTACTAAATTTTTGGGCATATACCTCAACGTCTGCGTATGGAAGACGGTAAAGCACAGTCGCCAGACACGGGGCATACAGTGGAAATCAGTCAAGCTTTCAAAATAATCAATACACAAAGAAAGCCATGGTTACTTCCGTTCGCAGAAGTTTCTGCTTTCAAAAGACTTTCGCCTAATCTCTGCATCGACAAAATAGCGAGACTGATCTCTCGCTACTCTGGTAATTGTAATTGTTTTGTTCGTATACTTTTGTGTTTTCTCCTCTTGAGTAACATTCCACTTAATTTTAATTTTCAATTACTGAGTTGAACCCACGTTACCAGATCCACTTCACTGTTTCATCTAGGTCATGATTTTACTTTACCATTCACTCCCACCCTCTTTAAAGCTTTTATAATAATATGTATAAATTCATTCAGTTGGTCTATCTTGTATTCTGTCCCCAGTCGATTCCTTCTTTCCATGAGAAATCTGAACTCTACACCCCTCTTGTCGAATTACTTGATAAACAATGTATTTCAACTCTATGTAATTCGTCTACATAGATAATTTTAGGAATTACAACATTGATACTTTCTCTCTATAACTCAAAGTCATTATGCTCAGGAATTTTGTAGCCCACGCTACCCGCAGCTCTAACCATGTGTCTCCTCAGGTAAAACAAGAAGTCTTTCCACAAGACTTTATGCAAATACTTCTGAGGATACAAATTCCACTATACCATATTTAGCCCTACATCGCCACACTACGGATCATCATTGAACAAAGCTTGGAATGGCAGTCACCTCTCTATCTCGCTTAACTTCATCGACTTTGAAAAGGCCTTCGACAGCGTCGATCGAGAGGTCATTTGGCAACTACTTCGCTACTACGGGGTCCCATCGACAATTATACATCTCATCCAACAATTATACGACAATGCTGCATGCCAAGTAATCCACAACGGGAAACTTACGGAAGCCTTCGAAGTGAGGATGGGAGTGAGACAAGGCTGTCTACTCTCACCAATGATCTTCCTGATTGCAGTAGATTGGATAACGCGACAGACAGCGGCGGGCAATGAGGAAACAGGCATAAAATGGACTAACACAAAAACTTGGAGGATCTGAACTTTGCGGATGATATATTTCTGATTTCCCACAAACTAGAAGATATGTAAGTAAAGAGCAACAAGTTAGCAATAGAAGAAGCATCAAAGATAGGAATTCAAGTGAACATAGATAAAACAGAGGTGGTGAAGATTCCTGGCCAACACCTACAGCAGCAACAACAACAGACAACAATCAGCCAGCATAAATGGGAGGAACCTGAAAGGGAACAACCTCCTTTACCTACCCACCTACCTGGGAAGCATCGTTTCAACTACAGGCCGACGGAACTGACGAGGATATCAAAGCCAGATTCGAAAAGCAAGACAGGCTTTCATTACCTTTAAGTCTGTGTGGAGGTCAACATCACTCGGCATCAAAAATAAGATCCGGATTTTCAGCTCCAATGTGAAGTCAGTCAGTGCTACTTTACGGATCAGAGACTTGGCGCGTCATAAAGAGCATCTCAAACAAACTTCAGAGCTTCATTAACAGTTGTCTTCGCTCAATACTCAAGATCAGACGGCCGGCCAGAAAAGATCAGCAACAGGGATCTTTGGCAATGAGCGAACCAACCAGGAACCCATTGTTCAACAAATATGCAGGAAGTAATGGAGATGGATTGGCCATTCACTGAGGAAACCATCAAGTGACATCACTAGACAAGCCATTGCTCGATTGGAACCCGAGAGGGAAGCGGCGAGTTGGTCGTCAGTGTGAGGGTGTCTTGGAGGAGGTCATGTGAAGAGGAGATGAAAGCATGTGGGCAGATCTGGAGCGGAGTGAAAAAGTTAGCAGAAAACAGAGGGGAACGGAGACTTGCAGCTGAAGCCCTATGTTCCTCTAGGAATTAAAGGATATAATAATAATATTTAGCCCTTACTTTATGTGATGAAAATAGTGTCAGACATGAATTAACTAACCTTTTTGCACTGCTAAATAAACCATTTCCTCAACCCTTACAGCATCATGCTTTATTGTTATTGTACTTCTTATATGTTTAATCCTCTCGATTTTTTGTTTTTGTTTATTTTTTCCATAAGTGTGAACATGATTTAAGCTGTGTTAATAACTGGTAAGTTCGTGTTTCCCCTCACTATACTTTATCAACAGAACATCAGATCCAATGATCCAATGATGCTAAAATTTTCAAAGTGAGTCTACAATACTGTTTGAAACAAACTCACTGTTATTATTATTATATTTAATCATCTAAATTCGTGCTTGGAATATTTTTGACTTTACATCGTAACATGGACAAATTCCTCTGGTTACTTTTGTTTTAATTTTTAATTTTATTTATTTTTTAAGTAAACCAGATGCAATATTGTGACAAATACTGAGAATTCGATTCTGTATTATAAGTAGTGTTTTTGGAATAAAGTAGATTATTATTACTATTCAATTAAGATTTTCCCGTCAATTGATTGGACCGAAGTGCTGGGTCTCAAGTTGACATGTAGGCTCCTTGCGCAGATGCTTCGATGATGTCTGGTCATGGTCAATTGATGGATGTTGACTAGCAGTATAATCTAGACAGAATGCGCATTTCGCCCTATTTGGGACTCGTCAGCCACTGGATGTACCCATATTCCGCATTGTGTTATATTATGCCTATCAAAGCCCGAACACACTGTCCATAGTTTCAAATTCCAAAGCGTTATACACCTGAGACCGACCACTACAGTCCACTCAATAGACGGGAAAATCTATAAGTGAATTAAATAACTGATAAGGCCAGTTATCCAAGAGGTGGCAGTCGTGACCCGAGTGGTCTAGTGGATAACGGTTTGGCGTTTGGAACTATGGGTACTGTGTTCGAGTTTTGCTGAAAATACCATCTTTCTCACTGGAAACACAGGTACATTCCTGGCTGACGAGTCCCAGAGATAGGACGAAATGTGCATTCCTTCTGAATTCCACTGAAGGTCACCATTCACCAACTGACTTCAGTATGTAATTTGATCTTGTTTAGGATGTAAGCAACTGAAGAGAACGCATTAAATATAAAAAAATAAAACTCGTACTATCCTTCAAATAGGTTCATTCCACCTTTAACCAAACTAATGAAGGGAACAGGTTGTGTGAAAATACTCCTGCTACTAAAACTTTAAAGCTTATAACCCTATATTCCACTCGAAACTCAAGGGGACGAATCCAAGTGATATCTAAGCTATCTTAAATTTTCAAGATATAGTTTGAAGGGATTTGTGCGGTTTCAAGAATGATCAAGGATTCATATCAGTTAGAGAACCCTGGAATATCAGAGATTACTGCAAAAGGTTCCACCTCTGTTGGGGTCTTTGGTGAGTGTTGTGAAGAGTCCCAAATCAAGACGAAACACCTGATCACTGCTCCTCAGTTTTCAGTAATTTGTCTAAATGATATCTTTCTGAGGTTCCTGTGCACTGACCAAACAAAACTGATATATTGGATAATGGTTAGAGAGGGAATGGTAATCTTGATTATAACAGCATTCAAACTAACGATCATAGGACATCGAACTTCTTGTATTGAATCCTTCTGTGACACAGATCTCCATTTTTTCTTCATTTATCAACTTCACACAAAAACTACTTCCATTTTTATTTTTTTTGGGAAACAATCTTTCGACAAATGCGTTCCTTTTATTTAATTCATATCTTTCTGCAAAGTTTACACATCTTATAAAGGAATAATTGTTTGGAATATACCTCCTAAACGATCTGATTACAATATACATACCTATTTGGATGCTTTTGCTAACTTTGTAACTACAATCCCTCTTTCTCCTGGACTGTTTACATTTCTGATGACATTCGCTAACATATGTTGACCTGATCCTCATTATTTGGCTTTGTCACGGTTGAATCTCTCATTGAATGAATCTCTTTGCGGTTGTGCTACTATATTGATAATATGTTGTTTTTCGATATAATTTCACTCGAGTGAATGAAGATCATCCTGACCTTTAATTGACTATGCGTTGGAAGCTTTGATGTGTTATTCTTGTCGACAAAGTTTTGATCCCATCTTGTTGAGAATATTCTATTTGATTTGAAGGTACTTATAACAGCGAAATTTCGGTCATCCAATTTGGTTCTGCAGTGTCTGTTTTATAAATAGAAGGTTGATATGTCGGTATGGCTGCCTAACTGCATTGCTGAGGTTACTTTGATTTAAAATAGAAACATACATAATTTCTAATCACAAACAGTCATCTTTTAGGTACTTTACGGGAGTCTTTTGATCGTGCGTTTCTCCAGGAAGGTTTAGTCAGCTGTGCAGTGAGATACAGAGATTGCAGTTCTCCGTATGCAGTCTACATGGAGTCAATTTTAGCCATAAAACACCTATTTATATAACTCTAGAGGAAGTCTATATATTCCATATTAGTTTGTTTATTAGATATATCACACAGTGAAACAGTATTATCTACTGGATGACACAGTTTCGAACAAAATTTATTTTTCATAATCATATCAGTTGTAATCACACGACTTGGAAACTTGAGTTTTATAGTTTTTCTTTGTTTTCTCCTATTTGTAGTCATTGGGGTAGCAGAATTTTCCAGATATCTGGCTGGACAGGTGTTGAATCATTCCTATTACGTGTATTTGCAGTTGATTCGATAAACAATGCTTCTGTTACCAATCTCTCCCTCCACCATGTTAAGTGTATTAGATTTCAAAACTGTTATCTTATCATCCCATCCTATAATTTGAATGTGTTTGTAATTGCATGTAGTGAGTGCTATAGCTGAACTATTCTCTAGATTTCTTATCTTATTCGGGTCAACTAATCTAGATTTTGCTAAGTTTTTATGTTCAGCTAGTCTAACTGACTGCACCCGTTCGACTACTTTGACTTATGTATTCGACCTGACAATCATTCCAGCAGAGTGATAGATGAACTAAATTGTTTTGTTTTAAAGGCTCCACAGAATCCTTTAACCGACAAAGCCTGTTTCTAAGTGAGTTTGTGGGTTTGAATACCGGCCACTTTTATTCTTGCCTTGTTAAGAATTCTGCATAAGGCTTCCGAGGTTCCTTCCTTGTATGGAATTACTACTGATGATTTAGATTCTTTGTTGTTGGTGTCGTCATCAATATATTATTATTATCATTATTATTGTTATCATTATTACTATTATCACCATCACTACTATCATTATTTATTTTATTTTTACATTTACTTACATATTTCTTGACTAATTTATCCGGGTTATTATTAAGTTTCAAGGCTTCTTTTATGTGTATCACTTCCTGTCTTAGATTTTCCTTGGTACTTCTTGCTTTTTGTGCTCTGTCACATAAACATTTCACCATTCTTATTTTTACTGACGTAGGATGGGATGAGCGGAGGTCCAAATATCTGTTTGAATGTGTGGGTTTCCTGTAAACACACTAGTGTGTTTAACTCCCCATCTTCTTTCCTTTTTACGTTGGAATCTAACATTGGAAGTTCCCCTTCCTGACTTTCCAATTGATAAGTGAATTGAATTGCCTCTACCTTCGAGTTGATGTGTTCGAAAAATCTATCTATCGACCCAAATAAGATAAGAAATCTAGAGAATAGTTCAACTACAGCACTACATGCAATCACACATAACCGTAAAATAGGATGCGATAGGATGATAGTTTTAAAATCTAATGTCACAGGGTGCAGGGAGGGAGGGATTGATAACAGAAGCTTTGTTTATCGAATCAACTGCAAATACACGTAATAGGAATGATTCAACACCTGTCCAGCCAGATATCTGGAAAATTCTGCTACCCCAATGACTACAAATAGGAGAAAACAAAGAAAAACTATAAAACTCAAGTTTCCAAGTCGTGTGATTACAACTGATATGATTATGAAAAATAAATTTTGTTCGAAACTGTGTCATCCAGTAAATAATACTGTTTCACTGTGTGATATATCTAATAAACAAACTAATATGGAATTATTTACTACAGCAGTGCCCAAGTTTTACACATATAGAAACATATATATATATATATATGTTATTTAGTATAGCGTATATTACTGTATTGGTTTTTGTTAATTTTTAAGAAGCGTTCCCCCTCTTACTCTCGGTAGTAAATAAGTAGTTTATCAAAGCTGCTATGTTATTGATAACCGATTTTATATCTGTAAACAAAAAGCAGAAATCCAAGGAGACTATTATTATTATTATTAGCATTTTTCCGCAGATATTTTGTGTTACCTTCAGAAGGGAGTTGAGCAATTAACGAATAGGTCAAATTAAGATTATCATTATGCATAAGCATGGTTTCAATTTAGCAAAATAGTTAAATAAACCAATTCATCGGATCACATAGCCTTGTTATAAATGATGAAAAATGCTTATAATATTAAATCACAGAGGTAAGAATATACATTAAATAATGGGTGTGGTTAACGATAAGACAGTAAGAAGAAATAATGAATAGGTTAAGGGTAAGGGGATATATAATGTTAACCAGTGAAATAATTATTTATTTAATTATTAACAGAGCTTCCGATGCATATCTGTTCTGTTTCGCAGTATGTCAAGAATGAAATAGGGCACAGCTGTGCTGATCACAAATACCGGTTTCCCCTGCCTGCACTACTTAAGCGAGAACACACAACGACGTGAGCTGCAAAGTATATTTTATGCATAAATACATGAATCAAAATATGTCAGTTAGTCTGTAATCATGATATTGGGTGTTATTTCACGCAGGCCAAATTCTGATTGGTTAATTTCTAGACTGGATATCGATCACATACGTGGGTCAGTTGTGATTGGTTAATTTGCAGACTAGACATCAGCCAACATAACAATATACAAGTAAGCTGTGTATAATTCTACTAGGCTCATTCAGATTCACTTCAGTGCCTTATCATCGCCTGTTTTTCTATTATCACTTGCTTCTTATTCCTACCTGAACCTTACAGTTAGCCTCTTAGATAAATTTAAATAAGACATTTAGAAGATAAACAATATAAGATGACATCATTTATTGTTCTTTTAACATTTCTTTGCAACTAGGATAGTTAGAAATTCGGGCCTTTAAAATTTGCTAGGGTGATACATGAATAAATGAGCTACGCCATATAAATTCAGTTTCATTTGTTGGTTTGCATGTATTTGATTGAGTCGTTGATTGATCATGAACTCATTTCAGTCGGAGGACCAATAAGAATCAGGAAGAACTAGACAGACGTTTCATCTTTGCTTGAGACTATTCATCAGTACGCATCCACAACCCTACTTGAGACTGGGGCTAGGACCATTGAGCTATCAGGACGGAACCCAGCTGCCGTTTGATTCTAACTTCTGCCGGTTCGTGATATACAGCATGACCGCCATCCAATGCCATCTGAGTTATTCCTCAACACACTCAACTTGATAAACCCCACTGGTCATCACATCCGCTAGAAATTCTGGGGTGAGTACTGATGAGTTGTCTCGAACAAAGACGAAACAGTTGGCCAATAATCCCTAGTTTTTATTGGTTTTCTAGATGAAGTCAATTCGAGATCACTCTTGACATTCATGTGTTTTTTTGGCTGCTGGCTACCCTAGAAACTTTATTGCATATCATAATAAAGAGAAACCGGCTCTTGATAAGGCAGATTCCGTACAAATACTGGTGTCTTTATTAAACTGCTGTTGAGGGGGGGAGGTTGATCAAATCATTCACTTAACAGCTCAGTTGTCTCTGTCAGCTATCAACTACACATTCCAAGCCACATCACTTTTCCTTACATCTTTCACATTTTTAATTCCTGTGTCTAGGGTTAAAGAAAGCACACTGCATCAAAAGATTCAATTGTGGTTGCAGTGACACACATATAGGTAGGACCAATAGAATGTTTCAGGGGAATCGGAAAGAAAAGTTTCCAAAAATTATTATTGAGTCACACAGAAAATCCAAATGTATTTAATCTGAATAGAAGTCCAGCATCATCCTTTGAAGAACGCTTATTAATGTTTAGTTATAAAATCATTTATTTCAAATAACTTTAATTCAAGTTTATGAAAGGTCATGCAAGTACGTTGAATTACTTCCATCCCTACTAAACTGTGTGTTGAGAAGCTGCGAGGTTAACTTGATGTGGAGTACTTGTCCTATTAAAATATGATTAGTTATTATTATGAACTTTTACTTTTCAATTTTCAGTGGTCAATTTCGAAAAAGAGAATCAAATCCTTAAAAATGAACTCTTGAAAAATAATCTGATGCTCGCTAGTGACTGACAGCTGGAAAGAGTTTCCTGGAATTTTAGTGAAATGTCATGATCAGTAAGATCCATCCACTTGGGAGTGAGGATGGAGTTCACATCGATGACATTGGTTGGTACCAGTTGCGCTAAAATCACGAATTGTTAGAAGGTAGAAGTCATAGGTTGGCCACTGAATATAGTCCTAGTGGGTGAATGGTCTACTAGCTATTGAATTGAATTTTTGATTTTCCCGTCGATTGATCGGACCGAAGTGCTCGGTCTCAGGTTGACATGTCGGCTTCTTCTGCAGATGCTTCGACGATGTCTGGGGATTTGATTTGTATACAATTGGTGAGAAATGCAGGTACATCCAGCTGCCGAGTTCCAAATAGGACGAAATGCGCATCCTGGTCTACTAGCTACTTTGCCTTGTAACCACTAGGTCCTAGGTTCAAACTTCGATGGTGGATGAGTACTGCTGATGAGTTCCAGACCAAGATGAAACGGTTGTCTAGTACTCCATGGATGGTTTTCAATGGTTTTCTAACTAATATCAATCCGTGTACAAACTAAAAAAACAAATCAAATCCTTACAAATCAACTCTTGAAAATTATTAATCAAGTCCAGGGAATTTATGTTCATATTGTCTTAATAAGTTACCCTAAAACTTTGTCACACGATATAATCCCATGGCAGGTGTAGGATTGACGACGGTGATATAGGAATCAAATCATAAATTAAGTATCTTGGACTCATTCTCTCTTCTGATCTCTCCTGGTCTTCCCATGTCTTAGCAATCTCCAGTAAAATATTCCGCTTGACATTTTACATTAAGAAGTTAAGACACTCGGGTATAACTCAACCCCTCATCCTACAGTTCGTAAACTCTTGCATCCTACCTATTCTTCTTTATTGTTCACCCTTATTCTTTCCTGGTTTGCTTAAAAAGGACTATATCACAATTCGTAGAATGCTGAAGACTGTCGCTAAGGTGATTTGGTGTCCCAATGGACCACATAGTTAACCTCGTTGTCAATGGGTATTTGACTTCGTGCACTAAATTTGCTAGAGGGATTTTTTCTGACTTGGAGCATCCGCTTTACCCTCAGCTTTCACCTTGCATATCGTCCTCAGGTAGAACAAGAAGTAACTTCAGAAAACTGTTTGCTCACACGTCTAAGTATAGAAATTCTATGATACCATACTTGGCACGTATTTTATGTGATGAAAATAGTGTCAGGCAAGAATTAACTAACCTTTTTTCACCTAGTAAATGAACAATTTCCTCTACCCATCCTTATATACCTTCAAGTTTTACTTTTATTATTTCTATTATATATATGGTCCTGTTGCTTCTTTGTTTTACTCTCATAATTGCAAACACCAACTTATCTCCATAACGGCAGTAATCTTTGTTTTTCCCCTCACTATGTCATGTAAAGAGAATATTATATTCAATATTTTTAAACATGTTAGGATTTTTATACCGCATTTAACGACAATACTGTGTGAAAAAAGCCCACGGCAATTCTCACTTGTATTATTATTGTCATTTCCTTAGCTGTTATCATTAATATTGCTATTTCCATTTTATATGCTGCATGTTTTTGACATTACCCCTATTGTAAATGTGGAAAAATTTTCTGTGTGAATAATTTTTATTTATAATTTGAGGAAATTAGATGGAATATTGTGATTAATGCTGAAAATCCCATTCTGTATCACAAGTACTGTTTTTGGAATAAAGCAAATTATTATTATTATTACAGGTTTCATGGGAATTGATGAAGGGTATTCAAAGCAGTTTCTCAATAGAATGATATATATATATCAATTAGACATACCTTTATTTAAAACAGACCTATTTTTTAACTTAGATTTCTCTACACGGTTCATCTATTTCAGTTGAAGGTATTGGATTCACTGTCTTTTGACCATTATTTATATGTCATATGATGGCATACATTTTCTTATCGTTTAGTTTTAAATGTTACAGACTGTCTTATAAGAAGTTAGGCAAAATCAAGGAACTGATATGAAATAGCGCATTATTTTATTTACATGGAATGATCTTCTTACGAACTGCTTCACGAAGCTGCGCCCATAGATATAGGGACAAGTAACTTCTAGAGGAGAAGGATGGGTTCCCCTGTGAACAAAATTTACTTCTTACCTAATCTGCTACTCAAAACGGTTTTAAGATGACTACTTGTTTACAGAATTTTTTTTTAATTTTTTTATTTTCGATTTACAGCTTGATTCCACACTGTATTTTGGTACAAGTATGGAATTTTCAGCATGGATATCGGTAGCCCAAATTTCGCAGGCCGACCATAGATATCAGGTATGCGCCGGCGTGGGCTCGAACCCCGGACCATGTGCATGGTCGGCGAGAGTCCTAACCACTGTGCGTTTTGTCCCAGTTTGGGACTCACCATCAGCGCACATCCACCGGCTATTGACACCGGTCCATTCCATTTACAAGTCAAGATCGTAGACCATTCAGAGACTAAGATCACGCTCTCTCAACGGATTTTGTGCGTCGGTGGTACAGCGGTAGAATGTTTGCGGACCACGCATGTCATACGGAGTGTGATACCCGGTCGACGCACTCCTAAACCGCGCCAAACGGGTCATAAGGTAGTTAAAGAGGGAAGGTTGTGCATGAGACTAACAATCGAATCTCATAAAAATAAAAACCAAGGATAGGTAACTTCCAGAGCATCAGAATGAGTTTTACTCTAACCAAAAATGTATTTCTAACCTGATTTACGACTCAAAACATTTTAAAACGCCTTTCGTGTTGGCAGACCTTTCAATAAGTCGTTCTGTAAACATTTAATTGGTCTGCTTTTTATATACCACGTCTAAAGAAATTCGTAATCGTTGTTACTAATAATCCCTCGGTTTTTAGTGGAACATTTGGTTTCACCAGCATATTACCATTTCAGATTGTCTTCTGAAGTCTTTTTCACTTGTCTCCATGATTGCTCAGAAGCACTCGTTTCCTTATCATATTTTCTCCTTCACATTATACTCAGGTCAGCAACTACTCATTTCGCATTTGCGTCCCAGTAAACAGTACAGCTGACATGTCACTCAACAGCATCCGCAGAGTATGCTAAAACTATCCAAATTTTCTTCTGAATCTTTGCTAAGTAACAGCTTCTTGGATGGTTCCTTTCTGAAGTTCCTTGTTGCTCATTTTTCCTCAGTGATCATCTAATCTTCACTATGGATATATTTTCATGGTTACGATCTTTAGTCCCTTTCCAGGGTTTCAGAACATCTAAGAAACTAGCAGATTAGTAAACTAGATGGTCAGAAAGAATTGGCAACAAGAAACTCTAGTTAGGAACCAAACAATAACCTATTGCTCAACACATATACAGAAGAAAATGAGGGTTAAACGGATAAGACACATTCAGACAAAACCGTTGAATGACATAGAGCACCTGACTGTCACTCCAGTGGAACGTCAATGAGGGACGATGAGTTGGGCGTTGGTCCAAGGATGACACAGAGAAGATCATGTGAGGATAAAATGAAAGCTGATCAGCAGTCATAGAGGCAGATGAAGAGGATTGCTGAGAATGGTATAAAATGGCAGAGTAGTGCTGAAACTTTCAATGCATGTAAATATAAGATATGTGCAGCTCAAGCGATTCGCCCCTACAAAATGTAAGATGCTGCTACAGGACTGGACCACGTCAACTCCCAACTTAGTGATAGGGAGTGAAGAAGTGATAGAACATGTTGACCACTTCACCTATTTGGGAAGTTGTATCAGCACCAACGGACTGATTGGCGATGAAATCTCAGCACGGATCCAAAAAGCTCCAGCTGCTTTCGCTGACTTACACCATCTCTGGCGTGGGCGTGACATCCGGTTATCAACCAAGGGACGTGTGTACTGCTCATCAGTTCGCTCCGTCCTTCTCTATGGCTCTGAAACATGGCCAATACGAGTTGAAGACATGAAAAGATTGACTGCTTTTGATCATAGATGTCTGCGATCTCTGTCTCACGTTAGGTGGTTTCACAAGATAAGTAATGTTGACGTTAGGCGTAGAGTGTTGGGCAAAGAGGGAAAATCAATCGACGAGGCTATAAAGTTACATAGATTGAGGTGGCTAGGTCACGTGCTGCGCATGCCTAACCATCGCCTCCCCCGACGGACATTACTAGCTGATATAGGTGCAGGTTGGAAAAGAGCCAGCGGTGGCCAAACAAAAACATGGCCTCATCAATCCATGAAATCCTTAACAGTTAAACTGAGTCAGGTAGGGAGATGCAGACTTCCGGGTTGGGGCCCTCGGGACTCTAGGAATCAATGGCTGGAGACAATAGGTGACATGGCTCAAAATCATCATTGTCAATGGCCAGCCCAGATGTATTCAGTCTCTGTAACCTTTCATATTCCTTTCTACCATTACCCATTCTGTTTCACTCTTATACTTGTCAAACTCTATTGATTCTCTTCACTCATCTTCTTGTCTACCTCTGTGTGCTATTTGGAACGTGGCAACTCGAACTGGTGCACTTCGGTGCCAAGTTCTATGTTGAATCCAGACAGACAGACAGGACTCATCCGGTTTAATTCTATTCAGCTCGGAACCCAAGGCAAAAATATATCATATATATATATATATATGTATTGTATAGACCAAGCCTACTTGACCTTTTAAGTCATACGTGATAAGACATATTAAATAGATAAGGTTTCCAAATGAAGAATCACTCGTATTATTTCCATTCGACATTATTTAATTATTATTGCCTAAATTGGAAATCTAATAATATAACTATATTTCCTCTATTCTTAATTTAAGGACGTACTATGGTATGAGTAAATTGAGAAGATGAGAAAGTGGAACAGTTTTATTATTCTTCTTCTTATTATTATTATTATTCTAACAACCTCAAAATTAACCAATCAGAAGTCAGTTGAATAAAATTTAACGGAATAATAATGTGAATTCATCACCAATAATAGGCAATCAGAGGAATTAGAATTCTTATAGAGAATGTGACTGTATATTATATTACCTAGTAATGACGTTGAGATGCAACTCTTACTATTGTCATTATATAGTATCCTTCTATTATCTTTCTGATTAACATTGAGATAGTATAGTACACAGTCGATTGTAAACAGGAGTATATAATGCTACGAATACAAGTGACGAGATTATGTGTAACAGATTTACTGGGGAAAGATTTTCCAGCATTACCATTATCAGTACTAGTGTTCAAATTCATGATGTATATAATGTGGATTTTAAATTCTATGGATTGTGAATATATGGCTGGTGTAAAGAAATTACGATTGCAAAGTTTAGACATTGGTAAGTAACTTTGGTGCACTGATTATAAAATATATCTAATGTTTCCCTATTGTATACTAATTTATCAGTAAGAACGGTTGAATGTGAATATATATGGTACGTTCCGTTCACAAGGAACACCTGATGGCTGGTTTTTCATAGTTATAAACTCTTCGAAGGGTATTCTTCTATGGTCTTGCAGAGGATAAAGCCGAAAATGTAGACACAAAAGAGATCCAAGAATTGGTTTGTAGGGATTTGGTTGATTAGATACAGGATTTCATCATGAACTAATATTAGTTAGAAAGTGCGAGTACTACACAGCTGTTTCGTCCTAGTTTGGAACTCTTGAGTGGTACGCACCCACGGAAGTTTGGGCCCAGGTCCGTCTAGCTACAAAGCGAGCTCGAAGACCGTTAGGCCAAATCCCTACAAACCAATACTTGAGTGCCAGTAAGAAGCACTGGCGACTGCCCTATTCAGGCAGTTATCCTGGGATTTTAGTGGGACGTTTTGACCAGTAGGTGCAGCAGGTCGGGTGTGAGGACAAATACTCGCCGAAGACATTGGCTGGCGGTTGCGCTATATCGTGAATTGGCAGAAGCTAGAATTCATGGGCCATTGGATAAGGTCCCAGTGGCTTAATTGTCTAGAAGCTAGCTCGCCTTGTAACCAGAAGGTCCTGGGTTCTAACCGTGGCAGTGGGTGCGTACTGCTGAAGGGTCCCGAACTAGGACGAAACAGCTGTCCGGTACTCCCAGGTTTTCCAATGGTTCTGTAACCAATGTCAACTCATGATGAAATCCTGTAAACAATAGAGTGCCATTTCTGACCTAGTGTCTGAATGATACGCTAGGCTCTTAATCTAAACACCACTCATATGATGTACATTGTTACAGAGTCTCTATGTAGGGAAAGACATTTTGTAACAGTAATTTTGCCACGAATCTGGTATATACACATAAGGAAATTGTGTACACCTTATATTAAAATCGTCATTTGCAGATATCTTCTATGCTTTGCCAATTCTGCCCTTTGTTTTGTACATCTCTGGTCTTCTCTTTGTGTCTCTTATTCTCTTCTGCCACATCACTGTTCTATTTCCTGTCTTTGACATTAAATCTATTTCGCCACCAATTGATATTTTGTGCCTATGAACATCTCTTTATAAGCGTCTGGTAAATTTTGTCATTAGCACATGCTACACTCGTCTCTCTGTCAAGTAATTGCGAACGAAGCCGCTTCAACCCACTTAGTTTTACCTGTTCATGTTCTGCTTAGGTCCTGAATTCTTTATCCCAATTCTATCCATTTCTGAAGCTGGCTGACGTTAACCCGTTTCTGTTTGTTTCCTTTTTTGATGGTATCAGCGGGACCACGATCTTGTCATATAAAGTCAGACTGAAAGTGACCGTGTAGGGCATGTGGAAGCAGTTTGAAGGCTAATGGATGGGTTTGAATGAAACAATAAGAAAACAGAATCTCGAAAAACCCAGAGCAGTGTTACACTGTTGGGTCATTATATAGGCAATGGTAAGGTAAAACCGCTACCGAAGAAATTCTTGACGATAAAGACTGTTATGCCACTCAAATTCCAAGAGAAAGCTAGGACACTTTTTGGGGGGGCAGCATTTTATAATTGACTTGTGTTAAAATCTCAACAAGGCAGTAGCTCCAAGATTGTTTGATCAGAAGATTCTCCGAAGATATTCAATCGCTTTAAACCGCTTCTAGACCACCAACAGATGACACTAAAACTGTCTGTACCGGAAAACAGTTTAAAGTGTGCACAGATTCGAGTGACTACCGCATAGGTGCAGTATTAAAACAGGTTGGAGGAGTTGTCAAATATGGCAGTCATGTTTTGACACACACCAAAATTTCTCAATTGCTTTTCATATCTCAGTCATTCATTATATGACAATGGTTTCCACCTACACCGGCTCTATCACTAACCAGTTTGCTGAAGACATCATAATTAGTTTACCTAGTCGTGTTCAGAACAGTGAGAAAAATTACAATCTCTTTCCATCAGATGATAAAAGGCTTCAGGTTATGATTTCAGATCTAACAAAACCATAGTGGAAGAGATGAAAATGCTCAGTAAAGTACTATTTAGTGACAATTACCCATTACATCTCTTTGAATATGATGAATACAATCCGTGAAGTAAGGTGACCGCAAACAAGAGTTGTATATCCTTTTACCACTCATAGATAATTTACAGACAAAGACATCAAATTAGTCAGGCATGTAACAGCATTTACTGAGATGATCGCTACAACAAGGTGAATCAACCGATCCTGTGCCCCAAGGATCCTTAATTTTTACGAAAAAATAAAATCAATCCTATATTATCAGGCCTCTCATATGAATACACGGGGCGTATTTGCGGTCCTCAGTTAGTTTTATTGAAGCACTAGTCATGAAAACAAAACACTTTAAAAACACTAATTCACTGTGTGATAATGACTTTCTTTATCGTATTGAATTACTACTGATAATTAAGCTTCATTAAAGGAGATAGAATGTAAAACTGTTTTCCTAGCTAGATCCATTATGCTGTTCACCCAAGTGCATTTATTCAACTCTGATCACCATGTGTACACAGTGAAATACTTTAACACTGACTAAAACGTACGCCGAGAAAGCTGAAAAAAATAAAAGAATTCAACATTTATGTAATTAAAGTAAAATGATAAATTTAAATATATTTTAGATTTTCCCGTTGACTAACTGGATCGAAGTGCTCGGTCTCAGGTTAACATATCACCTCCTCTTGTAGATGCTTCGATGATGTCTGCGTATGTAACTAGAAGTTAATTGCTGAATGTTGACTAGCACTGGAATCCAGACAGAATGCGCATTTCATTGTATTTTCGGGACTCATCAGCCACTGGATGTACTTGCATCCCCTAGTGAGAGTGATGGTGCTCCCATCGAGGCTCGAATCCAGTGCCCATAGTTTTGAACGCCAAAGCGTTATCCTTTAGACCACTTAGGCCAGGAGACCAAACACTTTAGTCTAATCAATCGACGGAAAAATCTAAAAATGAATTAAATAACTAATACAACCAGTTGAACAAGAGCTGGCTCCCGTGGCTCATGTGGTCTAGTGGATAACGCTTTGGCGTCTGAAACTATGGGCATTCGGTTCCAGTTTCAGTGGGAACACCATCATTTACAGCGGAATGCAGGTAAATTCGCCTGACGAGTCATAAATAGGACGAAATGCGCACTCTGTCCGGATTCCACTGCTAGTCAACATCCACAGATTAACTTTTAAAATGATATATCTTACTGTAAAGTATGAACCTTGCATACAAAAATTATTTTTCATTGATGGTATATAGTATTTAACGATTTCAGTAGTTGGGAACGACCCAACTCGAAAATTTGAGCTTAGTACCAGAGAGAAGTGATCAAAACATCAGACGGCTTTTTAGCTAATTTAAGGCCTGACTTATCAGCAGTGTACTCTATGTAGCTGAGCTTAGAGACTCTAATCAGTCCAAACCAGTGTACTTGTATACTTGCCTTTTCTATTCCCATTTATGTTATCAGACAGGTCGCATATCATAATATGAATTTTCACGACAAACTTTGCCATTCTCAAATGGCAAAGTTAGTTGTATTCGTGAAAAATATTCATCCAGACATGGAGCCTCTATTCGGCGAAAATGTTTTCATTTAGAGTTGTACAACCACAATTTAATATATATAGTTACTTTTGTATTTGTGTGTGCATGAGTTTTGTCAAATAAGAATACAATATAAGTTTGGGATATTGTTGACGTCATAAAAATACTTCGAAAATGTAATGAATAATCAAAATTGTAAACAGAGGGGTTGAATATTAGTAAGTATAGACGAGGGTCGTACAATATGAAAATCTTCAAAATAAACTGGGGGGGAGGGAACATGGAGAAAAGTATCAAAATAAACTATGCGGTAGGCGAAAACAGTAAGTACAAGGCCAGCTAAGAAAACATCCTACGAAAAAGGTGAAAAAACGGTCAAAACAACAAAATTTTGATAAAAGTTGAACTTGAAATTATGCCTAAGGTAGAAGGAAGGGATGTAAAGGTTTTTTCTATGTACATAAATTAGAGATTTCCATAAGAATCCCTAACACCTCAGCAGTGTTTATATGGATGCTTAACGTTTTCGGGACTGGGGCATCTATTGACTTGAACTTTGACTATTATGGATAAAAGTTTATTCTGATAAAGCCACAGAGTATTGTACAGTAATATTTACTAATGAATATGATCCAAGCACAAATTATTACTGCTCATAATCATATCAAGGCACCACTCACACAACTTCCTTGCCTCGTTTATGTACATGAGTAAAATTGATTGGACACTTGAATAAAATCAACATAATATAGAGTACATTTAGAAATAATATTAGTGTTATCAATCAAATACAATCAGATGGGAAATAAGATGCTTTTTACAGTAAAAATAATAAGTAACTTGTTAGAATGTCATAATGGGAATTGATGGAATACATTTTAGGATTATTTATTATTCTCCTCTGATTTGACTGGTAGCAATATCCTCCATATTTGTGGTGAAATGGTGAAATTAATAATCATAACATATATATAAGGCATCTACAGTTTTACCATATGACGAGGGGACATCTGAAACCATACTTAGTTTTCTTAATAAAGCAATAATTAGGGTGGTATTCAAACCTACAAAATCACTCAGGTAGGGCAAGCTCTGTAGGCTAATGAACCCGGTGGACCTCGGCGGACCCAAATAAACAAAATAATATAATTTACAAAATACCTTGCAATGACGGTGAGTTAAGTCAACTACATAGGTCAAACTAGTAGATCAGGAGTAGTCAGATTGCTTTTCAGAACATAAGAATTTAGCTATGGTTAGAATAACTGAATACACAAAAAATGAGTAATTTAGAAAAAAAAATCAGCCATCACACTGCATGCATTAGCAACGCACGACCACAACGGAATAGGGTGGGTGAGACAGAGTAAAAATTCTCAAACGTAATATAGGTAGGTGGGGATAAAGAGAGATTGATTACTGAATCCTGCCTGGTTCATTGAGTCTACACACCCAACGTATACGAAAGAAGTGACTCAACGCAAATACCACAAATGTGGAAGATATTGCTACCAGTCAAATCAGAGGAGAATAATAAATATTGTTAAAATGTATTCCATCAATTCAGCTTATAACATTCTAAATTGTTACTTATTTCGACTATAAAAACACTCGTTTTATTCCCCATCTGATTGTATTTGATTGATAACACTAATATTATTTCTAAATGTACTCTATATTATGTTGATTTTATTCAAGTGCCTAATCAATTTTACTCATGTACATAAACGAGGCAAGAATGTTGTGTGAGTGGTGCCTTGATATGATTATGAGCAGCAATAATTTGTGCTGGGAAAATATTCATCAGTAAATATTACTGTACAATACTGTGTGGCTTTATCAGAATAACATTTTATCCATGATGGAGTTATCCTCACTCTACCACACTGCTCAAGTATTATACTTACATCAACTTTGACTATTGCTTTTTCTCTACGACATATCTACTCAGTAAAATATATTTTAAATGCTTTCTGCTTGGAAATTCTTCCTTCAACTCGGTTTGCAATGTTTTCTCTCTATCTTACCACTGAAATATATTTCGTTATTGGACTTTATTCATTTTTTTATTATTTTGAACTGCTATAAATCATTCCATTGAGTGCGTTTATCTTGATTAAGTTGTTTGTGAATTTTATTGTTATTTTCTAAACAATACATATGCATGTATGCATGCAGTGAGTGTCTGATGATCTTGTAATCTTTGAAGTCTTCGATTCGTCCATGTCTATCCGACTTTTGTCTTGTTTACTCGGATATGCATGCTACTTGTTTCAACTAAATTTATTTCCAGTTTTTTTCCTGAACAAACAAAATAAAAATAATGAGAGAAGAAAAGAAAATTAGATCAATTGGATTGATGTTGTTTCTGTCTGCCGGTGGTATCTCTCTAACCATTGATGTGCATATAGTATCATGTATGAATGAACAGAATTATTTATTAGAAAATGTTATGTAAATAAAGAAAAAATATTCAAAACTTCCGCTATTTTCAAGTATTGGTCTTGTAGGATTTTGTTTTTTATTGCATGAAAAATTTCATCATGAAGCTTTTGGAAGTATGTAAGCGATTGTTACTTCCTGACTGCCCACACCATGCAAGTTGACTGATTCTTCGAGTACCTGAAACAGAAAGACGGTTAGTATTGCGTGACCGCAGAGTCCAAGGGACAACTGCTTCAGACAGGTCACATACAGCCTGTATAAACTGGTTTCCGGAATCGGTTCCGTATTAGTAAAATTACCGCCAGTTACGGACCAAAGTAGGGTAAGTCCGAATGTATAATTTTTGGGGCCGACCTTTTCTAACCCTCTCTCTCCGGAGTGGAGAGACAGCGAGGCGTCATCGGAGGAAACACCTCATTGCTGTTACATCCTTGTTCCCAGCAGTACGAGTTGGCCCTCAGAACCTCAGCATAGTGCGAGAAAGATTCTTGCATAATACTGGTAACTGCTTTTAGTCTAATCCCTATCCTAACAAGCTTCCTGGCATGGTAGGACCTGTAGGAACATTAATTTCAGCCAGTGTAGGTTGTTGGGTCATCGCGATGTTCAAGCCCGACCACCACACCAAGGTAGCAGCTGTCGGTCGAGAAGATTTCACCATTAGCTGACATTAGATAAAGAACCATTGGAAAACCTGGGAGTACTAGACAGCTGTTTCGTCCTAGTTTTGGACTCACCATCAGTACGCCACCACCGCCACGGTTAGAATCCAGGACCTTCTGGTTACAAGGCGAGCTCGTAGACCATTGAGCCACTGGGAGCCGATTCAATGGCCCATGAATTCTAGCTTCTGCCAATTCACCACGTAGCGCGACCATTTCTCAATGTCTTCTTCTTCTTCGCAATGTCCGCTATTTGTTCATGCTTACGATATCCATCTTAATATATCTGGCCAAGACGGACCAGACTCATTTTACCTACACATACTCCTCAAACACACCGTACACTATGAATATCTTGTAGTAATTTTTTTTGTTGGTCGAGTCGAGGATGCTAGTTTCGTCTTGTCACAGCCTTTTCAAGTGAATGTACTTAGAGTCTGAAAATGTGATTGTGTTCCGAGGGACACTCATACCTAAAACCCTCCTCTTCAAACGTCAACACATACATCATACACAAGGCTACTTGGCCAAAAGAAATTGTCTGCTGACATTTGTTACTTAATGCAGACAAACCCGATCGAGACCGATTAAAGTGTGATAATTTACTATGAAACACGCTTTCTAGATTCTGCCTCTAATCCCCAATAAGTAAACATTTCATTTTCGGACATTCTCAGTGATTCATTAAACCGGAGTATAAGGCCACTGTTGACACGTTGGCTGCTTGTGAAGTTATTTTGATAATGTCTATGGATTCAACTTGAAATAATTTGGCGAGTGATGGCTGGCAGTGGAATTTAGGTAGCGCATTTCATCCTATTTTGGACTTGATATATAAAATGTTGCATACTGTATTAAAAATATATATACACACATATATATATATATATAAAGAACAGAATTTTCCTTATCAACGAAATCATCTTTAGATACTGTACAGTACATGAAAGTAAAGCAAAAGCTGAAAGAACCCAAACGTTTTAGTAGAAAACTACTACTTATGAACGTTGAATTTAAAGGGGTCGCCGTAACTGAAGAATCGCTTATCCAGACCACTGAGAAAAGCTCTCTTTACGGCTGAGCCACATATCAATTTCTACAGCCGACAAATGAGCAATGGTTGTGTGAAGAATACACTGCCACTTTGGACCACTTCACTGTGTGTTTATAAATTCACCTACTCCTGTGGAGCCAGTTTTATTGGCCGCACAGAGTGCACATTTTCCGAAAGCCTCTCTAAACATTATCAGCTATGGTTGGTAATAGGACAATGCAGGGCAGTTACTAGCTCAATTCTCTAGCACTTGGTGAACTCAGGCCACACAGCTCCACCAGAGACATCTTTCAAGATTATCTACAAGGTAAGACCAAGCGGTACAAAGGGCGTCAGGTTTCAGCATTTGTGTATCGCGGAGACGTTGGCAGTTCGCCAATACAACCTTGAACTCTGTATACAGAAAATGTTTGTCCAGTCTGTTATTCTACCATGGTCATAACCCTTTCATTAGTCGTTTACTGTAAATTTTTAATTTTCGCTTCACGTTTACTTTAATAATTAATTCGCCATTTTCACTCTCACATGTTACTTTTGTACATTTTCTCACCCTCTTCTCACTTGTTAAATTGACACTGAGCTAACTTTTTTCTCTCAATAAATAACAAATTTAACCTTATTGAATTTCTAATGCTTTCTCCTTTTACACCAGTGAGTATCACGTCTTTTATATATTATATTCTTACTTTCAAAGCCGCTTCTAAGTAATTATGTCAATCATATTACCCCTATTATCCAATAATGGACTACTATACACTTTTGGTAATTATGAATACGACTGTGCAGCCTCTGAAGATGATTTTATCGATAAAGAAAATTTTATTCACTTTACTGTCTTTTATATTCTTCATAAAACACTTTATTTAAAGGATACAATCACATCAAAGATATACACATGCGTTACAAATCTCTCTTACTATTTCTACGTTAGTTTTAGTGTTACGAAGCATAGATGAAAAGCAGTTAGTTTTTGCATAGTAAAATCTGATTATGGTTTATTTTGGAAACCCCATGTTGCCTAATCAGCTGGTACGAACCCAGGTGGTCTGCAAGCATTTGGTCCTACACATTGAGTCAGTCCAGTCCATGAAACCACTGAAGACCATTGACTAATTCAGCGTCATTTGGCACCTGATCGACACATAGCTTCACGTAGGTACCTTAAATTTATTTGAAGATAGAGTAACAAGGGAAGACAAGCCTTCTGAAGTTCGCAAACAGTATCACCAATAAACAGTTAGAACCTGATTTACTCATTTTAAAATATGCTTTAGTAAGTCTCTCTCTATCTAGTTAATGCTTGCTGTAAACTTTTAATTGGTTACACAATCTTTTGACAAATATAAACCTGGATTCCTTCATACTCTTGCTTAACTTCAGCATGCCTTATGTTCCTAAATATTTAACTAAATTAGCTCGAATCACTTCAAATCTCTGTATTTCATTTGTTTACAGTTTTGTCTTTCTAGTACCTGATACAATCGTATTGTTTTGTTCCTTGGTTTCTTATTTCTAATGTTTTCCTGGAAAATTTTCAAGTGCATATAATGCATTGCAATCACGATTCATTACTTTTACTAGCAATTTTTAAGATTGATTGACCACAAGACGCCCAATTCGCAACTCACAACAAGATTCATGACTGTGTCGCCTTCACCAAAACTCATGACTGAGGTTCTCCGCTAGCTACAGAGACCCTTCTATCTGTTGCCGCTACACCATAACTAGACTAAGTGCAGGTTGCCTTCACCCTTCTTAGTCTCAGTTTGCAGCAATATCACGTTATAGGTTCAGCGCTTGAACACCTTGCATTTTCAGGACTGGTTGATTCAGCAGGTGCGTTGTGAAACACTCCTCCCAGGTTTATGACTCTCATGATCGAAGTCCTGTTGGCTCGAGAAACCAGGATCAATTGGAGCATTTCATAAGCATGGTATCAGGCTATTTAACTATAATGTTTCCTTCATCTCACACTGTTAGATCTGATCACCAATAGTAGCCTACTTGGCACTCACATTCAACGCAAAACTCCATTTATGCGTGTTAAGCCATTCAACAGTTTGAGGATATGTTGAAAATGCTTCAAACATTACCCGTTTCATTCACTTCGGTGCAAAGAACTGTTCATTTTTCTGAATGCTAAACCTTCGCCTACACTACGTCTTTGGTTTTATCAACACTCAACGACTCACGTACATATTTAATTCGTGGTTCATGATAATTGCTAATGCCTGTTCGACATTTTATTTTCTCTAGTGAACTCAGACATGAAATGACGCCCATGAAGATAATATACACCTGTTATATCCTGCTGGTTGACGAGCAGTAATGATCAGCGTGTATGGTTACCAAAGATTTATTATTATTATTTCCTTTAATTCCTAGAGGATTATAGGGCTTCAGCCGCGCGTCTCAATTACGTTCAAATCTCTGCTGGAGTTTTCACCTGGATACACATCTGCCCCCATGCTTTCATCTCCTCTTCACATGACCTCCTCCATGTTACCTTCGCACTGACGTCCACTTCGCCACTTCCCTTTCGGGTTCAACTCGAGCAATGGCTTGTCTAGTGATGTCACTTGATGATTTGCTCAGAGTATACCCTCCAATCCACCTCCATTTCTTCCAGCTTATTTGTGGCACAAACGGTTCCTGGTTGGTTGATTCGCTTCAAGAGATCCAACGCTGTTTCCGATCTTTTCTGGCCTGCCATCTGATCTTGAGTATTGCGAGAAGAGAGCTGCTGATGAATGTCTGTAGTTTATTTGAAGTGTTCTTCAGGACACTCCAAGTTTCTGATCCGTATAGTAGCACTGAGAAAAGCATGAATGATCTGGACTTCGTCGATGATATATATCTGATTTCCCACAAACTGGAAGAGATGCAAGTGACAGGCAACAAGTTGGCGATAGAACAAGTATCAAAGATAAGACTTCAGGTGAACATAGATAAAACAGAGGTGATGAAGATTCTTGGCCAACACCAACAGCAACAACAACAACAGACAACAATCAGTCAGCATAAATGGGAGGAACCTGAAAGAAACAACCTCCTTTACCTACCAACCTACCTGAGAAGCATCCTTTCAACTACAGGCGGACGGAACTGACGAGGATATCAAAGCCAGAATCGGAAAAGCAAGACAAGCTTTCATTACTCTTAAATCTGTGTGGAGGTCAACAGCACTCAGCATGAAAATGACAATAAGATCCGGATTTTCAACTCCAGTGTTAAGTCAGTCAGTGCTACTATGCGGATCAAAGACTTGGCGCGTCATAAAGAGCCCTCATTAACAGCTGTCTTTGCTCAATGATATTCAAGATCGGATGGCCGGAGAAGATCAGCAACAAAGATCTCCGGGAGCGAACCAACCAACCAGGAACCGACTGTGCAACAAATAGGCAGGAAGAAATGGAGATTGACTGGGTGGCCATACTCTGAGGAAACCATCGAGTGACATCACTAGACAAGCCACTGCTCGAGTGGAACCTGAAAGGGAAGCGGAGAGTTGGTTGTCCAGGGGTGACTTAAAGGAGGTTATGTGAAGAGGAGATGAAAGCATGTTGGCAGACGTGGAGGCAGGTGAGAACGTTGGCAGAGAACCGAACGCAATGTAGACGCGCGACTGAAACCCTATGATCCTCTAGGAATCATAGGAAATAATAATATAATAATATTAATGAAGTAATTTTCACCCATGACTAGACATTCAATCTATTAAGTTAACGAAAGCACCATTAGTAATAGATTGACAAACGGATTCCGAATATGAAAACCGTAATAAGTGACAAGTAAAATGTGAAATTTTCACTGGTTTCACGAAACTGCTTTATATATATTTGATGATAAGATATGTATTTGCGTATCTGATGGCTGAAAGCTTTTCTTCTGTTATGGCCTTCATGTTAGTATCATGATTATCATGGTTCCCTTTGGGTTCCGAGTGGAACATCAAGCTTCAGCTCAGACACCTCCACTTTGTCCACTTTAATGTTACATTAGTTCACCAGACCAGAATTTGATAAAAGCTAAACTCAAGTTACCATTTAGCGGTGAACTTACATTACAAGGCCAGCTAAGAAAACATCCTACGAAAAATGCAAAAAACGGTCAAAACAACAAAATTTTGATAAAAGTTGAACTTGAAATTATGCCTAAGGTAGAAGGAAGGGATGGAGAGGTTTCTTCTATGTACATAAATTAGAGATTTCCATCAGAATCCCTAACGCCTCCACTAGTCCACTAGTAACTGACTACAGGATGAAACTGCCTGAAGTTCCCTGGGGAAAGTCATGACCAGTGGCGTCAACCGCTGGTTGGGTGCATGAACATCAGCTGGTAGTCACGCCATGAGGACGAGGGCCAAGGACTTCTCTTCTTGACTGTCCCTAACGATCTAATAGCAGAAATTCAGAATTCATCGAGACAGTGAGTCTCACTTAGCTAGGTGGCCGCATTGCAAACGTGACTGGTAAAATTCAGTCTGCACAAAACAAAGGATTAAGAAGCACGACACTCACTATTTACTACTGAGTGTTCGGACGAAGCATCTAATACAGTCATACAGAAAGTCACTCGTTAACCTGAATAGCTCAGTGATAATGTCTTTTACCGCAGCAGTGAATGACACAGGTTGGAATCTCACAGAGGAGATATGAGTTCTTTGTAGATTGCGGATACTCCTTACTGACTTGCTGAGTGCCAGCAAGCAACAAACTCAGGTCCCAGGCTTCCTGACGACCGCTTCCAGTGGCAACATCTTTAGAGGTGGTGCTATATAGGACAAAAAAGCTGTCCTGTACATCCTTTTTTAAGTGACTTTTCTAACTGAAATCAGTTGGTCATCAATCTTGAAAATAAGTTAAACGTGTGCAAAACAATACTGGAAAATTTTCTACTAAGACTTGTAACCTGCTAGATCGGTAACAATAGTGAAAAATTCCCTACTAACAGTTTGATATTCATCTTAGCTGTCAGGCGAAGAAAGTTCACTGTCCCTGTACTTAGAACTCTCTCGAATATATTTAACTTTGAAGCGGCTATTCCAGAGGTTCAAACACCTTTATACCATCATCTTAATTCACTATTCACCTGATTTATTGATGCCTATGGAAATGTATTAGTAAAAAGTAGCTAAGTCTTTCCTTCTCCTCAATATTCACAAATCTTTTATAGCCAAATTTAATTGGAGGCGAAAACGACTAAAGGAGAAAAAAAGGTTTAATTGTTCAGTAACTTTATAACAACTCTTCATCTTTTATCTTTTGATAAACGCTTCTTTTTCTTTCTTTCTTCCTTATCTTCTTATCTACGAAAAGACACTAATTCGAGTACTTCTTTGGAATAAAAAATGTTTTATATCTGTGATTAAATGTTGAAGTGTTTTTCTTGTAAAATTCGCATTAAAAAAATATTACTTGAATACAGGAAAACGACAAACAGGACAACTGACTGACTAGTAACTTAACACGGGCATTTATAAAACCAAAATAACGGAGTAAGGTGTTAAATTTAGATTTCTTTGTTCATTGTGGTTACAGCGTCGATGGTAAGTGACTCAAATCAACATGGCGGAAGTTTCGGTTCCTGTTTTCTTCTTTTGATGAATCATTAATTCAGTTGGAGAAAAACTAACTGGTGAAATGTTTAAAAAGGGAGAAACATTGAAGATGAATCCGTAAACACCTGGAGTGTAAGCCTCTGAGGCGATAGAAGAATTTCTGCTAAATTAGAGGATTTGATGCATATGTAGCTATATTATATAGGTAGTCTATTTAATGTTCCTCGTGTCTGAACAACAAGGACAGAGGCTGTAGTTGTACTCGGCAGGACCTAAAATGTGGATCAAAGGTCCAAAAGGTAGAATTCTTAACAACCGCGCACCTTGTCCGGAGTCCGATTCCTGACCAATGTACACGTAAACCTCAGTTAGGCAGTAGTAAGTGGTGGAAATGAGGACGATTTCAAGAGAGACTAGCTACCTAAACCAGCAAAAAAGATCATCCCTGCTGAAAATCGAAAAGGTGAAGCTTGAAGCCGTTTGTTCCTCCCGGAATTCAAAGAAAGGATATATCTATATATAATTAGCCAATAGTAAATTTAAATATGCATTTAAGGAAATATTTATGTTAACACTAAGCTATGAATCGAATAATGAACAGCTCAAAAATCATCCGAATATACGACCAAAGTCTCTGTCTCTTAGTAGCCACATGAGGTTTAGTGGGTATTAATAATTTTCAAATAGACCAAGCATAATGATGAGGATTAACACCAACCTTAAAAAATCTGAAGAGAAGAAAAAGTGCTTGTTGGATTTTCAGTTGAAAAAGAAGATCACAGACTTGGTAATGGGATATTTATTTGCAATTCGGTATGCATATGGGAAGAATTTCTGTATACCATATATATCAAAGTCATCGGTTGAACAGATCTCCTGAGTGAGTTATGCTAATTCTATCATTCCAACTATGTTTCTTTGTCTTCTCTTCGCGTCTGCCATGTTTTGCAACAATACAGGTTAATTTGCATTATGGGTAAATTTTGTTTTGATAAAGTCTCACAGTGTTTTACAGTGATGTTTACTGTTGCCACCACGTTTCGAGCACAATTTATTGCCACTCATAATCATATCAAGGTACTCACACGACTTCCTAACTTCATTTATATGGTTCCATTATTTTTCACTTGATTTTCACTTGATTTGATTGGTAGTAGTATTTTCCATATTTTGGGTATGAGTGATGAATCATTCCTATTGCATGTGTTTGGTGTAGACTCGATGAAACAGCCAGGATTCAGTAATCAATCTCTCTCGCTGTCCACCTACCTATATTACTTTTTAAAATTTTAACCCTCTCCCACCCTATTGTGTGGTTGTGTGTTAATGCATGCATTGCAATTGCTGAGCTTTGTTCTAAATTACTTATCTTCTCGGGGTCAACCATTCTTACCTCAGCTAAATTCTTATGTTCTGACTATCTGGCTACCATTGACCTAATAGTTTGACCTGTGTAGTTGACCTCACAATCATTGCAGGGTATCTTTTAGATTATATTCTTTTGTTTAATTGAGTCCACCTGGTCTTTTAGCTTACGGAGCTTGTCTCTGAATGAGTTTGTAGGTTTAAATGCCACTATAATTCCTACTTTATTTATAATCCTACGTAGGATCTCAGATGTCCCCTCTTTAAATGGCATAACAGTGGATGACTTATATTCTCTCTTATTTATGTTGTCACTACTAGCTTCATAATAAATTTTATTTTTCGTTTGGCCTTTTTCGACCTTCCTAATGAATTTTATAGGATAGTTATTTAACACCAATGCCTCTTCTATCTGTTTTATTTCATCATTTAGGTCTTTTCTTGTGCTACTTAGTGCTACTGCTTGGTTTGTTAAACACTTAACTAAGGCTGCGTTTACAGTTAACGGATGAGGTGAATTAAAGTCTAAGTATCTATTAGAATGAGTTGGTTTTTTGTACACACTAGTGTGCGGTTTACCTTCGCCTAATCGTTTTATTTTACAATCTAACATAGTTAATTCTCCTTGTTCATTTTCTGATTCAAATGTGAATTTTATTCCCTCAACTTGTGAGTTTATATGTGTCAAGAAGCTAGAGATGTGTTCTGTTTTCAACACTGTGAAAGTGTCATCCACATATCTCCACCAAATTTTTGGAGTAGGGTTAAACGTATAAAGAGCACTACTTTCCCAGCTGTCCATAAATATATCTGCTACGATAAGGGATATTGGTGATCCCATTGTTACACCTTCTGTTCGTGTATATATTTTGCCTTGCAATTTAAAGATAGCAGATGTGATGCATAACTGAATCCCTAACACAACTTCTTCAATGGGCAGCTTTGTCCTATAAGTGAGTTCAGGATCCGCAGTTAGTTCTTTTTTAACTGCTTGTAAGGCCATATTAACTGGTATATTAGTATAAAGAATAGTTATATCAAAACCAACCATTGTTTCATCATTCTCTAGTTGAATGTCGTTTAGTTTATTTTTCATCTCATATGAATTAGTTAGTCTAGAATTTGAACAGTTTCTTTGACGCAAAATCTATTTCTCCACTATTTTGGTGTTTGCCTGCCGATTAACTTCTCTTTATATACTACTAAAAAATCTTGTCAGTAGCGCACGTTACAAATTCCCGTGCTGGCGAATAACAGATTTCCTGTCATCCATATGAGAAGCCTATATGAACTAACAAAGACATCCAATACAACTAAGTGAAAAAAAAGATGAAGACTGGCAGCGACACCCTCTGTATTGAAAGACAGACTGATGAGGCTTGAGAGAATCAGTGCTGGAATAAAAGCAGTGTAGTTAATTAAATCTGGTACGCCTTATGCTTCAATGCTTTATCTGTATATCATTTGCAAAAAATTGGTTGAATATCAACACCTTGAATAGCTACTTAGATTCTACCCGGTGTTTGTAACGTTTATCTCGCAGTTCTTTCTTTCTATTGCCTTTTTCTAACGTCCAAAACATATGCTACTTTAATATATGTGCAAAACTTGAGCGGTGTGGTAGTAAGTAATTCAATATTAGTTTGTTTATTAGATGTATCACACAGTGTGAAACAGTATTAATTACTGGATGACGTTTCGAACAAAATTTGTTGTTCATAATTATATGAATTGTAATTACTCGACTTTGAGACTGGGGTTTTATAGTTTTCTTTGTCCTCTCCTATTTGTCGTCGTTGGGGTAGTAGAATTTTCCAAATGGCGGAGTGCACAAGTGCTGAATCATTTCTATTACACGCATTAGCAGTTGATTCGAATAAAAGATAAAAGATGCCCTGAAACTTAATAATTACCCCGATAAATTAGTCCGAAAATATGTAAGGAAATGTAAACATAAATAACGATAGTTGCGATGATAATAATAATAATTATTAAATCCTTTAACTCCTAGAGGAACATAGGGCTTCAGCCAAGCGTCTCCATTCCCCTCTGTTTTCTGCCAACTTTTTCACTCTGCTCCAAGTCTTCCCACGTGCTTTCATCTCCTCCTCACATGACCTCCTCCAAGTCACCCTCACGCTGGCGACCAACTCGCCGCTTTCCTTTCGAGTTCCACTCGAGCGATGGCTTGTCTAGTGATGTCACTCGATGGTTTCCTCAGAGTATGGCCACCCAGTCAAGCTCCATTTCTTCCTGCCTATTTGTTGCACAGTCGGTTCCTGGTTGGTTGGTTCGCTCCTAGAGATCTTTGTTGCTGATCTCTTCTAGCCTGCCATTTGATCTTGAGTATTGAGCGAAGACAACTGTTAATGAAGGTCTGAAGTTTGTTGGAGATGCTCTTTATGACGCGCCAAGTCTCTGATCCATATAGTAAGTACCACTGACTTCACATTGGAGTTGAAAATCCGGATCATATTTTTTATGCTGAGTGATGTTGACCTCCACACAGACTTGACAGTAATGAAAGCTTGTCTTGCTTTTCCGATTCTGGCTTTGATATCCTCGTCAGTTCCGTCCGCCTGTAGTTGAAAGGATGCTTCTCAGGTAGGTTGGTAGGTAAAGGAGGTTGTTTCTTTCAGGTTCCTCCCATTTATGCTGACTGATTGTTGCCTGTTGTTGTCTCTGTGGCTGTTGGTGTTGGCTAGGAATCTTCATCACCTCTGTTTTCTCTATGTTTACCTGAAGTCTTATCTTTGATGATAATTCTGCCAAAATAATAATAATAACGATAACAATAATGATAATAATAATATTAATGACGACGCGAATGTCAAATATGCGACAGATAATGACAGCACCAACAATAAGGAATGTAAATCGTTAGTATTAATTCCATACAAGGAAGAAACCTCGGAAACCACCTTACGCAGAATTCTTAACAAGGTAGGAATAAAAGTGTCTGGCAATCAAACCCCGCACAAACTCAATGAGAAACAAGCTTTGTCGGTTAAGTGATCCTGCGAGTGGAGCCTCTAAAACAAAGCAATTTAGTTTATCTAATACCCTGCTGGAATGATTGTCAGGCCAAATACATGGTCAAACTAGTGGAACAATTGCAGTTAGACTAGTTGAGCACAAAGGTCTAGCTAAATCTAGATTAGTTGGCCCGGATAATATAAGAAATTTAGAGAATATTTAGGCTATAGCACTACGTGCAGTTACACACAATCATACAATAGGATGGGATAGGATTAGGGTTTTAAAATCGAATGTAACAGGGTGGAGGGAGGGGCAGATTGATAACGGAAGCTTTGTTTATCGAATCAACTGCAAATACATGTAATAGGAATGATTCAACACCTGTCCAGCCAGATATCTGGAAAATTCTGCTACCCCAACGACAACAAATAGGAGAAGACAAAGAAAACTATATAACTGAAGTTTCTTAGTTGTGTTTGTTACAGGATTTCATCATGAACTGACATTGGTTAGAAAACCATTGGGAAACCTGAGAGCACTGGACAGCTGTTTCATCAGCCTAGTTTGGGACTCTTCACAGTACGCACCCAACCCATTATGGTTCGAATCCAGGACCTTCTGGTTACAAAGCGAGCTCGTATATCATTAAGTCACTGGGACCCAATCCAATGACCATGAATTCTAACTTCTGCCAATTCACGATATAGTGCAAACGCTAGCCAATATCTTCAGCTAGTATTTGTCCTCACACCCGTCCTGCTGCACCCTACTGGTCACGACTTCCCACTGGAACCTCAAGTAACTATCCACCTCAATAGGCCCTGTCTCCAGTGAGCATCTCGTTGGTATTCAAGTATTGGTTTATAGGGATTTGGTTGATTGGTTACAGGATTTCATCATGAGCCTATTCCTGGCATCAGTTCAGATGTCTTTCGACGACAACAAACATTATGATTTGATGTGGGGATTATAAATAACCTACATTATCATTAAACCCATTTCGCAGGAACATTGAAAATGTAAGTCCATCTGATTACGTTCACCAATAAACCAGTTAATAGCCAAAAGATTTCATAGGATGAACTTGAGAATAATCAAGCGGACATACATGTATTCATTCTAAGAATGAAGTAACAAATACATTCGACACTAATATTACACCATTCTAGATTTATAGTGACATATCAATAAGCAAGTCAGACCTTCATTAATCCGAAGTTAGTTTGGAAATCTACTGAGTTAAACCTGAAAAATAAGATCAGGATTTTTAAAATCAAGGTCAATTTGGTTCATATATATATATTTGGTTTAGAAACGTGACACGTCATCAAAAGCATTCCAAACATGTTACAAACTTTGATCTACACCTATTTTTTCTACCAAAAATAACTCAGGCAATAAACCAAACAACCAAAAAAAAATAAGCAGAAGGAAATGATGATGGATCGGACATACGCTAAGAAGACTGTTGAGTAACATCAAGTATAATGTATGCCTTCGAGTGGAACCTGAGTGAGAAACAAAGATTTTGGTTTCGATCCGATAATGACATGGACGAGATCATGTGAGCAGCAGCAAATGAAAGTCTATGGGCAGAAATGGAGCCTGTTTAAATCGAATACAGACAACAGGAAGAGACCGAGACGTCCTGCTTAAGCCTTGTATTCCACTCAGCACCCAAGGGAATAAGATTGACAATAACCACAAATTCTTCTCCTATTCTGCTGGATTCGCTTGTTTGATGAGGACGGGAGAATCAATTAAATTCAGTTTTTTTTTCTAGTAAATGATCCTTAGACTTTCATTATTTCATTGAATTGGCCAAATATGATTATGTCCCTATATTCAAAATATCCATAGGACACTTGCGTTTCCTGAAGAGTTTAAACATCCCATAGAAAAGATTTACATCAATAACATTGTTTTAATAGTTTCAGATATATATGTACATAAACACTGAACAGTACCCAATTTTCCGACAATTGATTCCCAACTATGTGAGCTTCAACATACTACTTAATTATAAGATAAACACTCCTGTTCAAATGACAAAATAATGTAAATCGCTTTGTTGTATTCTTTTAAAGGCTTCACAATAGTAATACTAATGATAATAATGATAATAATAATAATCGTAAAGAGAAATAGAAAAAGAAAGGCTATATAAATAAACATTCAAAACCCACTTCTCAAATTTGTTTATTTTTTTTCGATCGAGTTACTATTTTGTATACACATTAGTGGGGTTTAAGTGAGGAGAAAACTTATCAAGACTCTGAGAGGATTGATTCTTCACTAAATGAAAATATGGCATTCAGTGAAATTGACAATAATGCGTATTTCGTCCTATTCGGGACTCTTTAACTGAATGCGTCTGCATTCCGCAGTGAATGATGGTGTCCTCTGTTGACATATCGGCTTCTCCTCGCGAGCATTTCAGTACAATCAGTCAATGAGAAAATCAAAACTGAATTTTTTTAATATTAGGTGAATTTACTAACCAGAATCATTTTTTCAAAGGTAAAGCACCTTCAGAATCAAGCGTGTTGAAGATTTAAGAATTTGAAATGATTGATTGAATTAAATTGAAATATAATAAGAGTGAATTGCTTTGACAAAATTGACTTGACTGCAAAATGCAAAGGTCAGTAGTGTAATTTAAAGCAGTCGCTGTCTTTAATTAAAAATTAAACGGTCACTTAGTTGACTTTGGTTCTCAGTGTTTTTCATTATCGTTCTTAGTCTGTTTCAAACTCACTCACTCACTCAGAAATGCCTCTCCTTCTCTTCCTGTTTCAAAATTAGTTTAAAGTTAAAAAGGAAGGGGGGAGGTGACTCTTAACAGCTGACTTTGAATTGAGTTTAAACTGTGTTGACTCGCTTTAAAGTTTAATTGTTGTGAATGATTTCTATTGCCTTCCATTTAAGGCAGTTTCTTCAATCTCAGATTGTTTGAATGCCAGGATTCCTAAGATGAAGCTGAATAACAATTTATGTGTTTTCAAATTCACAATTATCATCCACTAGGGAATCACTGAGAGCCAAGTAATGATGGTTAGCTGTTTTATCCCAGGTTGTGGCTCTTCATCAGTATCTAGCCATGACCCCACCGGAGGGAAATCCAAGACCTCCAGTTTTCGAGGACAGATCGTCAACCACTCAGCCATAGTGATGGAATCCAGTTGCTCGATTGGCGCACTTTTAGCTCTAATGGCATCCAGTGTTATAAGGGCGGGTTTGTCATCGCGAACGGCAGGAATGACTCCACCAAGACTTCAGGCAGCTTAATCTTTTAGTCAGTCAGTGATAAGCGTTAGGTATCAATGGCTCAGTGGTTCACCAACTGATGTTAGTCTTTGATCAAACTTCCAACCTCTATAAACTAGCACTTTATGATTATTTGATTGGTAAACATTGTTTTCGCCAACATGGTGAAATACAGCAAACTCTGGTTTGAACCGTAGTCAAGACTTCATCACCTGGTATATCTTGCTGATAAATATTTAAATGGGTGATGTATCCACTTTGGATGCCACTGACACTGATTATCAAGGTTTTCAAGGGTTTATCAGTAGGGATCTGATTTGTTTCAAGTTTGACAACGGATTGATATCAGTTAGAGAAGCATCTAAATCAACATGGAGTACTGGACGGCTGTTTTCTCCTAGCTTTGGAGTAATCGGCATTGCCCACCCACTGGTGGGTTTCAAACAGAGGACCCTCTGGATACAAGTCACGCTCATAGACCATTCAGCCACTGAAACCAAACTCAACAGCCTTCGATATCAAACTTACACTAGTTTGTGATTTTAGCCTAACCGCAGGCCAATGTCATTGACAACTGGTATTTGTCTTCTCTTCAGACCCTGTGTAACCTACTGGTCACGACTTCTCACTAGAGCTCCAAGCAATTTCGTCTTGTGGCCAGTCACTAACGAGCATCAGGATTCCAGTATAGTAAATGCTTCGAGAATTTGATAACCACTGCCTGAAGTGCTGATCTTTTCGTCACTATTTTCATTTTACAATTATGTATAACTAGCTTTGTGAGTGTAATTTCTTGTCATTTGTCAGTCGACAAAGGTGAACACTTTCACCTGTGTTTCCTATGACATGAGTGAGATTGGAGGAAAACTGAGTATGTTTTGTGTATCTTTTTATTTATTTTTTATTTTTGATTACAGCTTGATTCCACACTGTAATTTTGATACAAGTATGGAATTTTCAGCATGGATAATGGTAGTCCAAATTTTGCAGGCCGAGCATAGATATCAGGTGTTCGTCGGCAGGAGATCGAACCCCGGACCATGTGCATGGTCGGCGAGAGTCCTAACCACTGTACCACCGACGCACAAAATTGAGCCTGCTGCCCTACGAGCTGCACACCAACTTGAGTTTCCCGGACATTTTCCAGAATGTATCATCCTACATGGAAAACATTCACTCCCAATACAGCTGAAATAAAGATAAAAACGGTTATTTGAGGTGGATCAGTCTCGTTCACAGAGCTATTCCAGTAAAAGGAAGTCAGACGATAGTTTGTTCCTATTGATTGGTAATATAAATAAATAGGGCGTAAGACGCTTTGAGAACGTAAATCACTGAGTAATAGGCAATCAACCCTCTGACTAAATTTCATCGACATTGAAAAGGCCTTCGACAGTGTAGACTGCTTGGTAACTTAAGAAATGACTTCTCCAAATATTCATCAAGCTCATTCAACAGCTAAGTGACAATTTCATGTATCAGGTGATCGACAATGAAAAACTCTGCCGGGCCTCTATGGTAAAAAGAAAAGAGTAAGTCAAGGCTACCTTCTAGCGCCTATAATGATATTTCTAATTGTGGTGCAATGGGTTATGCCAAAGACTGTGCATAAGGCTCTTGAAGACAGCAATACATTGAATAGATTAGAAGACTAAAGAAGATCTGGATTTCCTGCCTGCATGATTTATTTCTAATGTCACGTGAACTCGAAGATTTGAAGGTAAGAATCAACAAGATGGCAGAAGAAGCAGCCAACGAAGACAGGACTCCAGGTGAACATAGAGAAAACGGAAGTGATGAAGAGAACCAATAAACCAACAACATCATGCACCAATCACTACTAACGGGAAAAATTGGAAAGAGCTTACTACCTTCAGTAATCTAGGTAACGTCGTTTCAAGTACAAGCGTAATGGATGAACATGTCGAAGGCAGAATCGAAAAAGCGAAGTACACCTAAATCACTCTGAAATCAGTTCAGCAATCCGTTACACTCAACAAAAAGAACAAAATTCGGGTATTTAACATCAGTGTTATGTCAGTCAGTACTTCTTTATCGGTCATAAACTCGTCATCTGCGTCGCAGAAGCATTTCTAACTGTGCACTACTGACTTTAATCAACAGTTGCTTTCACTGGCTGCATAGTGAGGATCAGACGGTCAGCTGGCAAGAAACACTTAACAACACGAAACTCAGGTAACGCAGCAACCAAGAACCTGCTGTCCACCCAGTATGACGAAGAAAATGCAGATGGATCGAACACACATTAAGCAGACCATTGGGTGAACTCTTACACACCAGGCCATTGCTCTATTTTTGAACTTGAATGGGAGACGACGAGTTGGAAGTGTGTCCAAGGGTGACATGGAGAAGACCAAGTGAAGAGAAGATGAGAGACTATGAGGTATTGTAGAGCCAGCTAAAAATAAGCGTTGAGAACAGGACAAAATGTGTGGTGCTATTGAAGCCATATATTTCTTTACATCTGTGTCATATATTGCCGCTTGATCTAGTGTCCTGATTATAAAATTGGTCTTGCATTGCGTTTTGTTCCAACTGTTTAGTATTTCTTTTGTTCTATATTTCCAAACCAAGTTCAGTTTTAACGGTTGGAAAAAATTTGGGCATTGGGTATATGATATTCATTATATTAAAGGTTTTTGTATTTCCCAATGAATTAAAAACGATATTGTTTTGTTTACTGACGTTTCGTTGTTTAATGCTGATGCTAAAAGCCTTATCAAAGTATTATTAAACCGGAATTTACAAAATCCACTCAGCTTATATGCAACAAAGAGTTCAGGGGTGAAAATATAGACTCCCAAGCAAAATAACTACTCAGGGAATTTCATCAACAAAATCAACACAGATATTAAGTATGACCGAAAACGCCTTCCCAAAAAACATGGACTTCAACAGTCGTCATTCCATATAGAGCAGAGACGTCAGACGATAACAGAAGAGTACTCAATCAGCTTGACATTAGAGTTTTCTCCAAAACATCAGACACACTGCAGAACCTACTTGTCCATATAAGAGACCAAATCCTTATAGATTCTCTATCTAATTGTGTCTATAAAATAAAATGCTTGGAATGTGATGCGATGTACAACGGACAAATATCTCGGGAAATCGAAATCAGAAGAAGTGAACACAGTAAAGCATCTCTTCGACCACCGAGAAATCCAGTTGAACTAGAAAAACTTGAAAAATCATCAGCCACAGCTCGTCTACACGCTATAGAATTAGGCCACAAAATTGATTTTGATAATATTGAAATAATCCGGAAAACGCATTTCAGAAATCACAAAGAACGTTTAATATCAGAAGCACTTCATATCAAGTGGAATCCAAATAGCCTGAATAGGAATGATCAACTGAAACAGAATCTGACCTGGTTACAACACCTCCCTCCCTCAAAATCAACACGAATGTGATAAGCAAGTTCACTGTGTAAACACACACTGTTTTTACAATTTTACACACTGATCAAATACAACAATCTACACTTGATTTTGTTATCTTTACCAATTGACCAACTTGACAACAAAAAGCGACTCCAGACAGACGAACGATGATCAAGTATTAAAGTTTATTTTGATATGATGACAGATGTACTATCACCTTTGTTATTTGGTTTAGTGATCTTCATAACTATTTTGACTTTCAATATTTCCCTTTAACTTGACTTAACTTATATACAATTGGTGGATGGTGGCTAGCAGTGGAATCCAGGATGCGCATTTCGTCCTATTTGGGACTCGTCGGCTGGATGTACCTGCATTTCTCAGTGAGTCATGATGTTCTCACCGAGGCTCGAACCCAGTGCCCATAGTTGACTTAACTTTTCTATTTTCTCACCTCTTAACTCTGCTACATATAAGCTGAGTGGATTTTGTAAATTCCGGTTTAATAATACTTTGATAAAGCTATTAGGATTAGCATTAAATAGCGAAACGCCAGTAAAAGCGACAATATCGTTTTGTTTTTCATTCATTGGGAAATATAAAAACTTTTATTTTTATGAATTTTTTGGGCCTACACCTTCCAAATAGTAAGTGCATGATGATTCGACCTTCAGCTCTGACTTTTCCGTGGCTATTTATCAAATTATATTTGAAAAATCTCAGCGAAATTGAAATGATTAATTCCAACGTTTCGTTCGGAAATCTGGTCCGAACTTCTTCAAGGAAATTAATCGGAATTAACATAACTGAGGTTCATATATCAAAAGAACACCTCTTGTTTTTGAAACTTTGTCCAGTCATGAATCATGAAACAGGCATCATCAGGTATAATAAACAAAAATTGTATGAGCTGTGATCAAATTTTGACCTCAGACTTTCAAAATTAGTCTACTTTTGTTAAAGTATATGTGTATATGCCGTATACAGTGTTGTACGTGTATGTGTGTGTGTGGGCGAACGGCCGTAAAACATTTGTTAGACAATCGGGAATTTGACCAAGTATGACTAAGTGTTGTTACATATCCAATTTTATTTATTAATCAGAATTCGCCATGCATCAGCTACATCACACCTTCACGTCTGTTCAAAATGTTGGAATTCACCCATATATGTAGGGCTTCTGCAGTCACTTCTTCTTTATGTAAACCAAAACCTTTCTGTAAAACCTGAGTCTTCTTAGAGTCGATTTTGTGTCCCGTTTCTTTCGAATACGGTGCAATCGCTGAGTTGTTTTTTAGCCTCTTCAAGTCTGTAGAGGTCTTTGGAACCACCTTTAGACATTGTTTATACTCCTTTACTCTTATATTTAGCTGTCTGGAAGTTTCTCTTACATATACGGCGTTACAATCCCCACAATTGATCTAATGTACGCAATTCTGCTGGTTTTCTTGTTCTATTTTATCCTTAACGTTCACCAGTAATGAGCGTAAGGTGTTAGTTGCATAAAAATACACCCTTATGTTATGGTCGTTAAGGATTCGCTTTATTTCATCGGATGTTTCTTTGCGGTAAGGAACCTCCGCTGTACTAACCAAATTCTTAGCAGCAGGTTTTGATTCATCCTTATCTTCACATTTTAAATATATTTTTATGAAAGCTTTAGGATAATTATATGATTCAAGAGTGGATCGAACCAACTTTAGTTCCTTGCTAATATCTTCCTCCTCAGTAACTAGAAGTTTGGCTCTGTTAATCAGATTCTTGGCCACAGTTACTTTGGTGGTAAATGGGTGCGCTGAATAGTAATCTAGGTATCTATCCGAATTTGTCGGTTTTCTGAAAATGTTTATTTTAAATTTGCCATCTAGTTTTCTTTTTACTGAACAGTCCAGGAACGCCAACTCATTCTCATCGGATTCAACCTCTTTGGAAAACTTGATAGTCTCTGACATATTGTTTATTAAGTGGAAAAACTTCATTTAACAAACTATGTTTGATTATGACGAAGGTATCATCCATGTATCTTAACCACATCCTTGGAGAACTAGGGCATCTCATAACTGCATTTGGTTCTAATGAGTGCATAAACAGATTGGCAACTAGCGGAGATACTGGTGATCCCATAGCAATGCCTTCTGTTTGACGGTAAAGAACCCCTCTAAATGCAAATAACGTGAATCGAAGACACCATTATAATTCCTTCATAATTTCGTCTGAATTTAAACGACAACAGCCACTGATTCCGTCGACAGAATAAAGTAAATTATAAATAATACTTAAAGAATCATTTACAGGAACATTCGTGAATAATGAATAAACATCGAAACTTGCCATTACTTCTTCTTCTTCAATATGAGTCAAGTTTATTTTTCTCTTAAATTCATACGAATTCTTCACTCCATGCTAAACTTTCATTTCATATGGGCTAAGGGTTCGATAAATGTATTTAGAGAGTTTGTATGTTGGGGAATTATTAAAACCCACTACTGGACGTAATGGAACTTTTGATTTGTGTATTTTTGGTAACCCGTAAAATCTACAGGGTTTTGTCAATATCAGTCTCTGAAGAGAGGTGTGATATCAAGCTGTGAGCATCTGAATTACTATGCGGCATTTGTCTCTCATTTTACACTGGCTCTGTGAACGAACTGGTAGCCGCATTGTCCAACTTCAGGAAGCTGGGACTACTTGGATTGATGGTAGCTACGATGGAGTCCAGATGTACTGCCTTCGTGTTCCGTCTTCTTTCTTTGTCAGAATGACTGTCAGCTAGGCAAGTGTTGAGAAGTATGTCAGCCGAGAACCGTATTCGTGTCAAGTGCGTCCCATGAAGGCATTATATCACTGAACCACTCATAGAATAGTCTAAGCAGCTCAGAGAAAACTATCAGATTTTTGCAGTAATTTATGTGTTACCGTCAGTAGAAAGCCTAGGAATCTGTTTCATTTAAAAGGCTTCACTACTATTTAGAAATTGGATTCAATTATCATCGAAGTTAGTCACATTGTGATAGTCATTTTTTTCTAAGCTTTGAATGAGATAGACGAAAAGCATTCATCTCATATAAACAAACAATAGAGTATTGTTTGTAACCCAGTAATTGGTTAGCACATTTGTTTAACTAGTGAATAGTAGAATCATAAAACAATGGAAAGCAATTTCTTTTCTATTTGTTTATTATTATTATTATAATTATTATGTCTTCAAATAATCTATATAATTTAAACAAAAAGCGTCTATTTGTAAATATTTCGTCTAAAGAACAATGAGAATGAACAGCATCAAGGAGTAAAAGGCTTCAGGTGATCTAAACTTTGTGTGATAATGAAGAATGAAGAGATAAATAGATGATGAAGGTGTAGACTATAACATCAAGAAATGTGGAAACTTAATCACCAGTTTCTGAAGTCTATCGATGCAGGCCTCAGGAAGTCCTATCAGTTTCGTATTAGTCTGCTTGTTGATGGTTGTAATGCCCTCTGTTAAAATCAATGGAACGTTTAAGACCTAGTCAATGAAACCAGATAACATTTCTAGTGAAAATATTGTTTTCTCTGAAGGCCGGAAACTGCCAACTGAGTGCACTGCCTGACAAAAAAACTTCCTTCAGACACATACAGTTACAAAACACTCCAAAGACAGCGAAAAGTCAATTATTCTTGGTTAGATGTATGTTTAGTGAAGTCAAGCAGCTCTTTATTCATATAAGTATAAAACTTGGGCACTGGGGGTAGAGCAGTATAACTCCATTATGGATAAGATTTTATTTTGATAAATCGTCACACAGTGTAGTGTTGTACAGTTATATTAACTGATGCGACCACGTTTCGAGCACAAACTATTGCCACTCATAATCATATCAAGGCACTACTCACACAACTTTTTTTTCTTTCATTTATATACATGTGTGGAATTGATTAGACATTTGAATAAAAATCAGCATACGATAATTTACATTCAGAAATAATAATATGAGTATTAATAATCAGTTACAGTCAGACGGGAAATACGACGGGTGTTTTTATAGTCATAATTAGTTACTTATTAGAATGTTGTGATGTGTTTGAATTGAAATAAAATTTTAAGATTATTTATTATCTTCTTCTGATTTGACTGACTGGTGGTAATAATATCTTCCATATTTCTGGTGTTTGCATTGGGTCATTTCTGTTGCACATGTGTTGGGTGTAGACACGATGAACAAGGGTTCAGTAATCAACCTCTCTCTCTCTCCCACCTTAATATGCCACTTTTTATAATTTTAACCCTCTTCCACCCTCTTGTGTAGTTTTGTATTAATGCGTGAAGAGCAATAGCTGGGCGTTTTTCTAAATTACTTACTATAGATGTGATAACAAACACCTTATCCTGAAAAATCATGACCATACACAATGTAAACTTTAAGTATTACGTAATCAGATGGAAGACAGGATGAAAATATCCAGTAAGAAGGGCAAAGAATGACTTAAAACTGCTTCTTTATGAAAGAATAAATCAGGTTCCAGGCGCTTCATGAAGACTGCTTCGGCAAATTCCTTTATGAGTAAATTTTGTTTTGATAAAGTCTCACAGTGTTATACAGTAATGTTTACTGATGACCACAATTTATTGCTCATAATCATATCAAGTTAATCACACGACTTCCTTACTTCATTTATATAGGTCCATTATTTTTCACTTGATTTGATTGGTAGTAATATTTTTTATATTTCGGGTATGAGTGATGAATCATTTCTGTTGCATGTGTTGGGTGTAGACTCGATGATCCAAGCAAGATTCAATAATCAATCTCTCTTTCTCCACCTATCTAGGATACTATTGAGAATTTTAACCCTCTTTCACCCTCTTGTGTAGTAAAGTGTTAATGCGTCAAATGAAATTGCTGAGCTTTTTTCTAAATTACTTATCTTCTCGTGGCTGAATTCTTATGTTCCAACAATTTGACTTCCCCTGACCTACTAGTTTGACCTATGTAGTTGACCTAACTCACAGTCATTGGAAGGTATTTTGTACGTCATATTATTCTGTCTGATTGGGTCGACCTACAGAGTCCTTTAACCAACAGAGCTTGTCCTGCCTGAATGAGTTTGTAGATGTGAATGCCACCCTAATTCCTGGTTTATTCAGAATCCCACGTAGGGTCTCAGATGTCTCCCCCTTATATGGTATATCTGTAGATGACTTATATTCTTTCTTATTCATGTTGTTATTACTAGTTCCACAATTATTTTTATTTTTCGTTTGGCCTTTTTCGATCTTCCTAATAAATTTTAAAGGATACTTATTTGACACCAACGCTTCTTCTATCTGTTTTAATTCATCATTTAGGTCTCTTTCGTGCTACTTAGTGCCACTGCTTGGTTTGTTGAACACTTAACTAAGCCTGTCTTAACAGTTAACGGATGAGATGAATTGAATTCTTTTTTGCCTACTGATAATTTTGAAGGACCTTACAACGTCCACATCGATGATTCAAGTTGAATTTTCGAAACAATTAAACCCTTACAGATTTGATGCTTTGCAACTCCAAACAAAAGACAACCTACAGTACATCCAGGCAAATTATGCAAAAAGGTGATTCCTTATCTTCATCTGTTTCCAGGTTAATTACCCCCCCCTTAGTCATATAAACGATTTTTTCCACAGCCACTTTCAGAGTGCTGGATACGTTGGCTTTGTGAAACTGAACCAACTACTTATATGATATGATCACCATTCTAAGTGATCTACAATCTTCTCCCGCGAAACAATTAATATCTGCAATACACATCACTAGTGGCACAATGATGTTGGTGACGAAGTCTTTGGTCACATCATATTCCACGCATTGATCGGATATCAGATGCCGATAGCCAAGAAATCAAGGTTCACAGTGTTTGTGTCATTTACCTGTAACCACACAACATTAGAAGTCAGTTTATTGAAGGCATAAATTACAGTAGGATTTGTCAGGCTTTAAATACATACAGATACACGCAGTTCTGTTCTGTTGCCGGTATATGTATGCACACGAAATACAGACTAAGTCGCTGGATTATTCTCATGGTTTCTAATTGTCCTAACTCATTCAATAAATGCTGTTGTATGCATTTTGTATGTGTGTTAACTATGTATCACATAACTAACTATACAAGTAAATTGAAAACGTCTGACAAATCCTTATGACGTTTATGAATTCACTAGATCCTTGTTCAAAACAACTTTTGGTAGACATTTGACTCGAGACAAAAAGAAGACAGTAAGGTGAAAAAAATGGGGATTTCCAAGTATGCTTTAAAAAACCATTTTTGTCTGGATTTTATGATCTAATAGCCTTTGGATTATCTAGAAAGTGAATAGTTTTCTGATCAAAATACGTGAGTAATCTCAGCGTAAAAAAGCCAGTTGGGATAGAAGGGCGAGACTGATTGTCAGTGTATATATATTCTCAATATTGTACTGAGTTTTTGTATGAAAATTAATTCAATTTTTAAGTATTGGTTTTTGGGGATTTGATTGATTGGTTACCGGAGTTTATCATGATCTGACATTGGTTAGAGAACCATTGGAAAACCTGGGAGTACTAACTAGACAGCTGTTTGACCAACCTAGTTTAGAACTCTTCATCAGTACACACCCACCGCCAGAGTTTGAACCCGGGACCTTCTGGTTACAAGGCCAGCTAGCTCGTAGACCATTAAGCCACTGGGACCCGATGAAATGGCCAGTCCATGAATTCTAACTCCTGCCAGTTCACGACATATCGTGACTGGCACTAGCCAATGTCTTCGAGAAGTATTTGTCCTCACACCCAATCTGCTGCACCCTACTGGTCAAGACTTCCCACTGGAACCCTAGTTAACTGCCTACCTGAATAGGGTCAGTCGCCAGTGAGCATCTCATTGAGCTCGCCTTGTAACGAAGAGGTCCTGTTTTCGAACCCTTGTGGTGGACGCGTACTGATGATGAGTCCCAAGCTGACAGGAAACAGCTGCCCAGTACTCCCAGGTTTTCCAACAGTTCTCTAACCAATTTCAACTCATGATGAAATCCTGTAACCAATCAACTAAATCCCTACAAACCTATACTTGAATATTAGATTCCTTATTGTCGGTGTTGTCATTATCTTGCGCATGTTTGACATGCATGTCGTCGTTAATATTGCCATCATTACTACTATCACTATTACTACAATCATTATGTATTTTATTTTTACATTTCCCTACATATTTCCTGACTAATTTATCAGGGTAATTATTGAATTTCAAGGCCTCTCTTATATGTATCACTTTCTGTCTTAGATTTTCTTTGGTACTACATAGGTTTTTGTGCTCTGTCACTTGAACATTTCACCAATCCTATTTTTAATGACATAGGATGGGATGATTGGAAGTCCAACCTACCTAAATATAGCCAGTCACCAGTGAGCATCTCACTGATATTGAAGCATTGGTTTGTAGGGATTTGACTAATTAAACTTGCAAAATATATGAGCACAAAATTATGATCTATGCACTAGGTGACCAGTGCTCTCAGACCATAATACAATGTTTTACTAGGAGTAATATATATTGGTGAGTATGTTCTTCAATATTTACTCTATGGTCACTTGGTTATTTTGCTTAAACTGCTATTTGTTCTTCGTGTTTCACGTGGCCTGCTTCATGTCACCCTCAGACTCCGAACTAGCCACTTCCCAACCCGATACGATTCTACATCCAAGAGTGTCATTTCAATCAACAGTCTAATCAGCGTATATGCAGTCCGTCTGAATTCGCTTCCACCCATTTGATGGGTAATAGGTTGTTAGCTGGTCTGTCTGCATGACAGAATTCCTTGTTGGTTGTGTTCTCTAGCCTGCCATCTGATTCTCAATATCCAGTGAAGGTGGGTGTTAACTAAGTAGACTGTTGTAAGTGCCTTCAGCAACCTGACAGGTCTTTGAATCGTATAGATGCACTGGATTGAAAACTCGGACGTTTTTCCTTGTTCTGAAAACTGTAGACCTGTACAGTTATTTCAGGATAAGAAACGTCCATCTTTTCCTCCTAACACCATCCTGGTTTTGATCATCTCACTGACACTGCCTGTATTTGAAACCAGTTTGAGGAGTTAGGCGAAAAACAGACGAATTTCTTGAAATTTTTCCCGTTGATTGGTACTTGTTATTGCTAGCTGGATGTCTTTATCGCCTCTGTCTCCTCTATGTCCGCCTAAAATCCTGTCATATCCATCTCTCTTACCAACCTACTGATTTTCAATTATATCCCTTTGAGTTTACATCACATAAGGCATAATTCATCAACACCAAAATTCAGATCTTCTAGCGTCATGGAAACATAATTACAATATAACAATAACTAATGGAGAGGATTTTTTTAGCTTTGAATGGAAAATGAATATTATCTTATGTTTGCCTAGATTTCATATTTGGTTGTGGCAGCTTATCATCACTATTGGTAACTAACTTCCTTTTAGCAAGTAGGGCTAATTCTCTAGTGGCATAAATAATTAGGCCTTTATTTCTCCCAATTGTCAAATCCTTATCCATTTTTAATTTAGGAAATATGTTTTTGAAATAGTTAGTTACTGGAAATGGTCATTAGAAATTTCATGCATAATTTCTATTTGAATTAGATAAATGCACGATTAATTATCACTCGTAATCATACACTTAAATCTGATTCACTGTATCTGCCTCCTATAAATTTTATGTTTCGTGCATGCCTAAAATATATCCTCGATTTACCCGTCAGGATGAAATGCTGGAGAGATTTTCCATTACACAACAACGTGCGTTGGTGGCACAGTGGTTAGGACTCTCGCCGACTATGCACATGGTCCGAGGTTTGATCCCCTGCCGACGCACACCTGATATCTATGGTCGCTCTGCGAAATTTGGGCTACCGACATCCATGCTGAAACTTCTATACTTGTACCAAAAATACAGTGTGCAATCAAGCTGTAAATCAAAATAAAAAATATAAAAAAATTTAACTTCAAGTGACGAACTAATTAATCCAATATGATGGGTGAATTAAATGAACTGTCGTCAAGATTTGACAGAATAGTTCTAAAATATTTGGGCGCCGAGTGAGAGGTAGACATTTGTAAAGAATTATATTTGTAAAATCTCAATAAAATCTAAATGATTAATTCCAACGTTTCGTTCGGCAATCTGGTCCGAACTTCTTCAGGGAAATTAATCGAAATTAACATGACAGGTTTATATATAAAAGGAACATCTCTTGTTTTTAAAAAACTTTGTCCAATCATGAGTCATAAAACAAGTATTAACAAGTATAATAAACAAAATTTGACCTCAGACTTACAAATATTGATCTATCTTTGTTAAACACTTTAAACACAGTGTGTACGTGTGCGGATAAACAGTTGTAAAACAATGTCTTAACGTCTCTATAAGTAGATATAGACAGTCAGGAACTTTGATCGAGTATTATTAGTTAGTGATACATGTCCATTCTTATTTATTAATCAGGATTTCCTATGCGTCAGCTAACATCACACCTTCATGTCTGTTCAAACTGTTAGTATCTAGAATCTTATGATTAGACGTATTTTCAAAATGATGGTGTTTAGGATTAGAGTTTAGTTGAAGCACCCTGTCAAACTTATTACTTTGTCTTCGCTCTGAAAATTGAGCTGCTTTATTCGACCTACTGAAGTTGTCAGGTGACTGGACAGCTACAGATTTAGGATACGCATTTTGTTGCAGACAACAAAGAGTGGAAACACGATGGTTGTGCCAATTGCATGGTTTCTTTGTTAATTTAATTCGATTGCAAAATAAATCAAATGAAGTGTAGTCAAGATTTGACAGAATAGTTCTAACCTCTGTTATGTTAATTTCGATTAATTTCCCTGAAGAAATTCGGACCAGATTGCCGAACGAAACGTTGGAATTAATCATTTCAGTATCGCTGAGATTTTGCAAATACAGTTTTTTTTACAAATGATGGGTCAATGTTTGGATTTATCGATGTCAAATACCTTTATGACCTACTCATACGCATCTCTACTCTACTAACGGAATCCCTAACGTATGACTGAAATTCACAGTGAATTAGAGTCTCATCAAAGTTGTAGGTATTGGTGTCGCGATGAGTGATACAATTAAAAAGTTTGATTCAAATGACCTACATACTATTGATGATCTCCTGAACTCCATTAGAGCACGCTCTAAAGTGTCATACTACATAATCGATACACTGCGTAAATTGTTAACGCGTCTATAGTTCAGAAGTAAGTTACTCGTCAACCACACGCCTGGCTTGGATTCGATTTCCAACAGACTCACCGCTTAAATCTTGCTCATCCAGTAGAAAGCTTAAAATTGAGGGAAGGTTAGCAACTGCATCCTGTAAAATAACACCATTACTAAAACTTCATAGATCAAGCCCGACGTTCCGTGTTTCACTTCGAACGGAATGGAATGTAAACGTACATTGGCGATAGACATCAGTCGGTTAATATTGGTCACACGGCTACACTTATTACCATCCGAGTACTGAATTACGTATCGCCTATTCGTCCTTTTGTGCGTTCTGATCAGGGCAAAGGGTTTCATGCATTATACCTAATGCTTTGAAGTTTCGATAGAACTTATAATGTTTAAGCAGGTTGGCATTGCTAGCCTCAGTTTCAATCTTCGTTTATTTATAAATCTACTATTGGCTAGTTGAGATGTTAGGAGTTAGTCCGCTGAGAATAGGACCCTGAATCATATGCGTTGTTCGAGAGCATTCGAGAGTGTACTTACCACTGTTTCCTACCGATTGGATCCTGCCCTACCAATCACTATGATTATTAGAAAAAAAAGGCTAGATTATTAAATATACTAGAATTTCGACTTTAGAGAGGCCGTGCTTGATTCGTTACACAACAAACTAAGTCGAACATTTACTTACTAGTTTAAAAGAACTGAGATATTTCCAATTTTAATGTAAATTAGCGTGTATTATCAACTTCCAAGATTGATATTTAAGCCTCAAAACCAAACCAAAAAGATTGCAGAAAGTTTCTGACCATGTCTGCAGCACAAATTCTAACAAAAACTGTATTTTATGCTCACAGTTCTTCAAAAACTCAAAAATAACGAACATATTTTAACACTTGGTTTTACCTAGTCTAGAAGAGTTACTGTGAAGCAAACTGAAGGACATTTGGTGGGAAAAAGCCCTACCATAACAATCAACACATAGTACTATATACATACTCAGAAATCTAATGAATGCTTTCAAACCGATAAACTAGTGTGATGTGAGCTTAACACAATTTATTCCCTTGATAAACTCAAATTGCGTACCGATAAAACGCCTCGCAGAATAACATGAGTTCATTTTGCTTCATGTGGTCTTCATCAACTGTACACAACCTGAATAATAAAATGCCTAAGCATCTAATGTTACGTAATTTCAACTTTAAGTTAATAGCAGTTAGACATAGACGGATTAAGACCTTGAAAGAAGGAGTGGTTGAAAAAATAATTTCTGTATACAGGGCTCTGGCCAGAGCGTCAGCAATAGAAATGAGTCGGATAAGTAGGAATTTTCGCAGGTATTTCTGATTTGACAGATAACTTTACAGACAGAGATTGCAGATATAAGGTGACGAGAATCGACCAGAAATACAGTTATTGCTCTTCTTATAATCCTACTTCCAAGTCTCCACAGCAACGCAGGATAATACTACAACCCCTTATTGGACAAAACAACATATATGTGAACTGATAAATACACATAAAGCTAGTCATTTGTGAGTTCTTGTCCTTCAGGATATTGAGCGGTAACAGTTGACTAACAAACACTATTCTCAGCTATGCTGAAGTGAATGTCTTTTCCAGGGATTATGAGATCCTTTGTTTAAGGATATCGACAGTCATGTCATCTTTTTATTCAGGGTTTATATGTAACATTTTTGGCTTTAACTGTACATTTTTCTCTTGGTGAGTTATGTTTTAGTTGCCTACCAATCTTATTAATTCTAAACCCCCATCCAAGAGTTTTTTAAGTTCCATGAACCATTTTATAAAATATATAACCTATTTGGCGCTTCATTCATTAAAGGGTTTCTTCACTGGATTACTTGTTTAATTTTTTTCAATGCTCTAATAAGAATTAAACTGGATAAATTAGAATTAAGCGTCAAAAATGAAAGTGATGCGCACATTATACAGGAAGTTCAGGTAATCAGGTATGATCAAATCTGAGACATTGCATATTTGTAAAGATAGGAATGCGATGAAATTAGGAGGTGAACTTAGACATCAATGAAGTTGATTATAAAATCATATGGAGGGTATATCCAGACACAAGACTCTTTATAAACGTTAGTACGGAAGCGGATGGATAAGGAATACCAACCAACCTCATGAAGTTTCAATAAGTATAGAAGAAGGAGTCAGTACTAATGCGCTGACTAGCTTTCAAAGCATCTTACGAATTTGTAGTACCTCTTTCTGTGCAAATGCTGCTTTGAACAGCTTAGAACATTGTGCATTTAGGTTAAGTTAAATCCTATGTTGATAATATCTGCATGTTCGTCAATATAGTTTGCATCATTCCATGACATTATATCTATGAAGGTATGAGAAATAGAAATTACAAACACCTGTAAAAAATAGACAGCATTCCATGATTAATCATGTTTAAATATGAATATTGTAAATACTTGCTTGAATCGAGGGTAGAAGAGTAGAGGTATTAAAGTGACTAATATGATAAGAGAGAAGGGCTTAGATACTAGGGTGTACTCAATTATCGTGGGACTTATCAAGAAATAAGGTGGTTTTTCATGGCTGTCAGAAATTCAACAGAGGTTACAAGTCAAGTAGAAGGTGACTACACTTCATGGAATGAAAGAAAAAGTTAATGCTTGCAGTGCGCTTACTGATCTTTTTTTTCTAAATTACTTATTTTCACGAGGTCAGTCATTCTAACCTGAGCTAAATACAAATGTTCTGATAATCTGAATACTCCTGATCTACTAGTTTTACACATATAGTTGATCTAACTCACAGTCATTGCAAGGTATTTTGTAAATCATATTATTTTCAGGATTTCATCATGAGCTGACATTAGTTAGAGAACCATTGGAAAACCTGGGAGTACTGGACAACTGTTTCGTCCTAGTTTGGGACTCTTTAGCAGTACGCACCCACCGGGATTCGAACCCAGGACCTTTCAGTTACAATGAGATGCTCACTGGCGACTGGCCCTATTCAGGTAGGTAGTTACCTGGGTTCTAGTGGGAAGTCCTGGCCAGTAGGGTGCAGCTGGTCGGGTGTGAGGACAAATACTCCTCGAAGACATTGGCTAGTGCCAGTCGCGCTATGTCGTGAATTGGTAGAAGTTAGAATTCAAGAACCATTGGATCGGGTCCCAGTGGCTTAATGGTATACGAGCTCGCTAGCCTTGTAACAAGAAGGTCCTGGGTTCGAATCCCGATGGGTGCGTACTGTTGAAGAGTCCCAAACTAGGACGAAACAGCAGCTGTCCAGTACTCCGAGGTTTTCCAGTGGTTCTCTAACTAATGTCAGCTCATGATGAAATCCTGAAACCAATCAAATCCCTACAAACCAACACTTGAATATCATATTATTTTGTTTAATTGGGTATACCTACAGATTCTTTAACATACAGAGCCTTTCCTACCTGAGTAAGTTTGTAGGTTTGAATGCCAACCTAATTCCTTCTTTACTGAGAATCCTAAGTAGGGTCCTAGATGTCCCCTCCTTATATGGTAAATCTGTAGATGCCTCATATTCTTTATTATTTATATCATGATTATTAGTTTCACCATTATTTTTGTTTTGCTTTTGACCCTTTCTAAAATTCCTAATGTAAAAGAAATGAGTCGACGTAAAGACCAGAGATATGGAAGATATTATTACCACCAGTCAAATCAGAGGAGGATAATAAATAATGTTAAAATGTATTCCATCAATTCACATTATAACATTCTAAGAATTCACTTATTTATTTTATCATAAAAACATCTTATTTCCATCATATTGTATTTGATTGATAGCACTAATATTATTTCCGAATGTACTTTATCTTATATTGAATTGATTCAAATGTCTAATCATTAACTTTTACTCATGTATATAAATGAAGTAAAAGGTTGTGTGAGTAGTGCCTTGTTATGATTTTGAGTGGCAATAACTTGTGTCCGAATCGTGGTTATCAGTAAATATTACTGTATAACAGTGTGTGACAATTTATCAAAATAAAATTTTATCCTGAAATTGTCTTTACGATGGTGAGATGGTTACTGACCCTTCTGGTCCTTGAATCATATCCTTTCTTCTTCACCTCTCTTTCTACACTTTCCTTTCAAAATCCTGGTTTCTTTTACCGCCTTTACCCTAGCATCATCCGAACAAGAAGTGAGTGATTGATAGCACTTGTACCTTGTTGATACACTAACTTCCTTTATTGTCTGTCTGTTTGTTTTTGACACAGAACGTTGCACCGATGTGTGGCAGTTCAAGTCGCCATACTCCCAAGGACCTCAACCAGGAAGTCAACACCTTTCTACGCGGCTTAAACTAACTGTTGTGGATTTCATTGTCCTGTGAAACCATGTTTTGGTTTGTCCGCCGCTAGCTCTTTTCCAGCCTGACCCTATGTCAGCTAAGATTGCCCGTCGCGGAAGGCGATGACTAGGCATACATTCGTAACACATGTCCTAACCATCTTAGTCAATGTTATTTCACAGCCTCGTCGATTGATTTCCCCTCCCACCTACCTAGCACTCGACCGATACCTAGCCTCAATATTGCTCACCTTATTATACTACTTCACACGGGAGATAGAGCGTAGGCACCTATGATCAAAACACTTAGCCAGCATTTTCATGTCTTCCCCTCTCAATGGCCAGGTATCACAGCCATAAAGGAGGGCGGAGCGACTGTTGAGCAGTACACCCGCCCTTTGGCCGACAGCCAGCTGGATATCACATCTGCTAAGCCAGAAACGGCGTAAACTGGCATACGCGAAACTAGCCCTCTGTATCGTGCTGAGATTTCGTCAGAGATCAACCCGTTGACACTGGCTGATGGTACTTTCCAAATAAGTGAAGTGGTCAACGTGCTCTACCACTTCACTCCCTATTTCTAATCTAGGAGTCAGTGTAGTCCAGTCTTGTAACATCAGCATGCGAAACATTCGTAGATTGCAGCTCACGATGTTCAGGAGACTCTGCACTTTGTTAGCGTCTTCGCCTAAAAAGACTATATCACTTCCTTTATTATTGAACTCTCAGAATTTTTATCATAAATTTGCAAAGTTTCTCCTATGATTAATAATTCTGATCACAGTTTTCCAAGTTCTCTGTCATTTTAATTCATGTACTAGTATGACAAACAGTATCTTGATTTATCTAAATTTCTTGTCTCACTATCAGTTGCAACAGTGAACAATTTGTCAGTAGGAGAGAGAGGAAGAAAGAGAAACAGGCAGACCATAGTACTTAACTGATATCAGTAGTCTAGTTGGATACAATAGTTTAATTCATCACTAAAGAAATAGTACTATCAATAATTACTTTTTTCCTTTGCCTTCCGACGGGAACATAGAGTCTCAAGCTCCAGGTTCGAAATTTCATTGGCAATGGTGTTTTTTTCCCATTGAGTGTGGTCGCCAGCCTCCCAATTAACCTTCTTTCTTTGTTGACCTTGCAGTCGGCTTGAGAAGCTTAAGGTATGCGCCCTCAGGAGGTCGAACTCCAGACCACATGCATGGTTGGCAAGCATTCTACCGCCTAACCACCGACTCTTAGAGAAAAACAAACGAGTGATCATTTCACTGAACATACCCATACAAAATGAAAAGACTGATCACTGAAGAAAGAATATTCTTTTCGTTAAATTCACCATAAGTTTCCACATTTATTTTACCATAATAATAAAAAAAAACATTATTATTAGTATTAACGACATCACAAAACACACTGCTAAAAGCAGAAAATAATTCCACGGTGTCTGTCAAGAGGAAGCTTCTATAGAAATGACTATAATTCAGAGGGGATATACCAAGTTGAAAAAATTTATCCAAAGACAATTCATTGCCCGCAAGCTGCACGTCATATTTCCCAGACAACTGAATGTGATTGCAAAAGTGAAAGACGTAACTAGACAAGCCACCTCCAACTGCTGAGATCAATTCAACTACTTCTGTGGAGGTGGTAACAGTGCCCGTTGCTTCAGGAATCCAAATTTTTTACGCCTAGCAACACTTACCATTATATTTATCCAAAGATGTCAGAATCGCTAACACTTCTGTACTGGACCACTTAGTGCAAACAGACCATAAACCTGGCAGTGAAGAATCTTTCTCTATCATCATGGTTTCTAGAGCATCGAATAAGTTACCAAAAGTCTCTAGATACCAAAGATTTTCAAAAAAAATGGGCCGTTGTAATTCTCTTAAATCAACTGGAGTTCTCTGTACGAAAGAAACTAACCCATCCACTAATGCTAATCTGAACCTCAGTCTAACCTATAGACTCACTAGTTCTGCGTTACCTCCCTTTAGTTTTATATCAATACGTATTAACTGTTTCTGGTGCTTTTCAGATGTCATCTGTCGATACTAGTGATTCAGTGTAATTTGAAACAACATCACTGCTGTTATTAGTAATTATTATTGTCATATAAATGTAGAACCTGATGAAGAAGAGGTTATCGAAAGTCTGAATATCCCGTGTTCATTGGGTTTCCTTGGCTGTCTTTTATGAGTTTCACTTCTGTTGATCTCTTCCCGAAGAGAGACTTGGTTATCTGATATAATGTCCTCAGGTCCCTTTTGCCTGCTGCCTTCTCAGCTTCAGTGGCCAGGTTGTCGTAGAATTGTCTTTTGTCCTTCCTAGCACTCTTCTTCACTTCTTTGTCCAGTGCTTTGTAAGTTGAGCTCGGCGTCTCCTTCTCCTGTCCGTCCTTGCATTGAATCATTTTCTCTTTCACCATTCTCCTCTCTTCTATTCATTCCCAAGTGTCCGTTGAGAGCCATTGATTGTCTTGTCTCTTCTTTCTTCCTAGAACCGTTGAACACGTTTCGTTGAGAATCGCCTTCAGAGACTTCCAATGTTCTTCCACGCATGATTCTTCAGTGATGTCGCGTAGTGTTTCCTGCTTTGCTCTGACAGTTGCAGTGAAGGTGTCTTTTGTGGTTGTGTCCTTCAGTTTCTGAGTGTTGAACTTGCATTGTGGCCTATCACCAGCTATCCTCGAGGCTTTTAGCTTCATCTTGAAAGTCCCTTCTACTAGATAGTGGTCTGAACCCACACCTGCCCCTCTCCTCGACCTTGTGTCCAGTAGGCTCCGTCTCCACTTTCTTGAAATTGAGATGAAGTCTATTTGGTTCTTAGTGTTTCCATCTGGTGAAATCCATGTCGTCTTGTGTATATCCTTGTGTTTGAACACACTGCCACCAATCACGAAATCATTGAAGGCTCAGAAGTTTGAGAAGAGTTCACCATTGTCGTTCATTTCGCCAAGGGCCACACGACCCATGGTGAGTTCTCTTCCTGTGTTGTCTCGTCCCAGCTTCGCATTCATGTCGCCCATCAGGATTTTGATATCGCCATTTGGGACGTTGTCCATTACTGTTTGTAGTTGTCTGTAGAACGCCTCCTTCATCTCTTGTTCTGAGACGTTTGTAGGCGCATAGCATTGAATGACTGTAACTTTCCTTCCTTTTGAGTTGAACCTGGCTGTCATTATCCTGGAGGAGACTGGTTCCCACTGCATGAGAGCTTTGGCTGCTGTTGGTGACATCATGATGGCCACTCCCTCGGTGTGCTCGTGATTGTCATCTGGGTGACCAGAATAGATTATTGTCTCTCCAGTAGGTAGTTGGCACCTTCCAGTTCCGTTCCATCTGCTCTCACAGATTCCCAACACTTCTATTCTATACCTTCTTATTTCAGCGGCTATCTGGGCAGCTTTTCCAGTTTCGTACATTGTACGAACATTCCAGGTACCCATCATTACTTTTGCTTTCATCGAAAGAAGGCACATCCGCTGACTGGCTTCCCGAAGGCTTTCACCAGCCTGGGTCATTTCACTTCCCCGATTCCAGCGAAAAATAAGGTTATTGTTTATATTCTTAGTATTTTTATATATTTATACGTTGAAGTTTCTGTAATAATTCAAGTTCTGGGGGTGGAGTTGCTAGCACCACACCCCAGCCCTCCCTCTTTATCCGGGTTTGAAACCGGCTATAAAACTAGCGAGCTAGTAATCTAGGCGAGGTTGTTCATTAGTCAGTCAACTGATGATTAAATTATATTCCATCTAATCGAATGCTTTTATGTTTATTTCAGGATCATGTCTACCTGAAGGTGATTCATTCTGCGCACAACGTGTTCAGAATAGTTTTTGTTCAACAGAAAAGAATGAATGTTTCTGTAAGTCAGGTTATTATTCAATACAAGAAGATGATGGCATCACGTGTAAAACACGTAAGTTTATTACCTTCATACTATGTATGCTTTGTATTTTTATATCAATGAAATGGAATTTGAAAAATAACTAAAGAAGACCATTTCATAGTTGGATGGTTTTGTTGAAACTGCCGAAGAATTCATTTTACAATATATACGCTTAATCCGTTTTTATCACGAATATGTTAACTGAACAAAGAATTTTCCTTTTGATAACCTCTTCTTCATCAGGTCCTGCAGTTATATATGCATACATAATAGTGAGTGAATGAATTAGTGTTATTACCAACATTAATGTTGTTTAAATAACATCGAATCAATAGTAATAATAATATGAATGGATTACATTTCGATAGCAACAACGCATATATCACATTGAATATAAGAAAAATAAATCATAATCATAATACAAATTCATGAATTCATAGTCTCCATTTAAGGCCGGACAGGACAGTAGCAGTGGCTGGCTGAACTTACTTCTTCTGCACACAGAGCACCGGTTGATTCAAACCAATCACGATGGCCTCCGCTGTTTGGAGTATTCGGTATCTAGATGCTCTTGGCAATTTACTTGGTACTTGGTAGTTGACAGAGAAGGATTCTTCAATTCTGGCTTTGTGACTAATTTGGAACAGGTGGTCAGCTATCGAACTATTGATGGTTTTTACTACACCTATACTTAGCCACACTGGTAGATTTCCCCGAGGGGTTACAAAAAATCAAGCTCCTGGAGTAACAGTCAATGTAACTTACTCCATCACAAATGCTTTTGAATTAGTAGACACAATTGGAACTTGCTAGCTAGTATCGTCGTTGAATCGAGGAATCACCATCGGTCGTGTAGAAAACATCACTTGTTGTTTGCCTGCACTAAAAGTCCTTTCAACAGATTTTCGTAACTTCATTGTAATTATCTCAATAGGTATATCGTCCTTGAAATGCAGTCACATATATATATATATATATATGCTTCTTGTTCACGGATAGTGAACAATCCTTTTCTGCTTTCTTGGTCATGCGTTTCTCGATGAACTTTTATGGGTTGTTATTTTCAATCAAGGTACCATATACGACCCTTAGTTCATCTTCAGTTACCTCTTCTGAGCATATATCTCTAATTCTGTAGCTGAGGTTGTTTACATAATTTCTTTTGTATTGGAGAAGAGTGTCTTGTCCATGTGCTTTTTCTATGCGAATTTCTCTTTATGCTACCATGTGGTATTCTTGTAAGGAAGACGGACATTTTGGGAAGGCAATCAGTTCTATTTTGGGATTCCTCTTCGCACATGAATTTCATAGGAGAATATGCTTCATTGAACTGAGGTATTACTGTGTTCCTGTCCTAATAATTGTCACAATGAATAATGTTCTCACCTATATGCCGGCAATAAAATGAAAATTTTCTCATGAGGTTATTCTGAAGTCCATTTTCTAGTTTACTTAGAAAGAAATCTGGACTTTCTTGTTTAGTGCAACAAAATACAAAGTAGGAAATGCATAAGACATTGGTAGTATAACGTTGCCTCTTTAATTAAAGAATACAAAAAAGAGGTATTTTGAGCTGAGCATAAGTGTACTAAGGCAGTCAAGTATATCGGTTTCACTACACTAACACGAATTTCATTTCCACTTAAATGAATTGGCAGAAGTTAGAATTCATGAACTTACCATTGGATCGGGTTCAATTGGCTTAGTGGTCAACGAGCTAGCTTGCCTTGTAACCAGAAGAGCCTGGGTTTGAACCCCTAGTCCTAAATTAGTACTAAACATTAACAACATGGTAAACTACCAGAAAACAATGTTATATAAGCTAAGTAAGTCAGTAATTACTTGTTCAACAAGAAGACTATACAATTCTGGTTTTAACTGTGTAAAGTGGTGCTTTTTCAAGTGTTTAAATATGTCACATTGATAAATATTTAAATGTGAGAAGGCGGGAGTTAAAAAGTTAACTTTTTTCTAGTTTTATTTAACCATCTCCTATGAATGATACATTTGTATAACTCCAGTAATTCGGTGGATAAGATGGACTTGGGTTCATTTGGGTCTAAAACAAGTGATTTGTTTTCCTCAGGACCATGTTCGATCATTAGGTAGTCACTAATCATCATGTTTTGGCAACCACGCTGAGATTGAAACAAGGATACCGACTTGGAAATAGACGCCCGAATCACGAGTATTGCTCAACAACGCCAACAACATTTCTACAACAGCTATGCGTTTCCCCAACCTACTCTACTGAAGCGAGACCGCATAAAAACGTTAGCTGAAAAGTATTTTTTCCGTATCAGACACACTGCATTTTACGCAATAATGTATGGTTTAGAAAATCAAGAATATGTTAAATAGTCTATAACCATGACTAGCAAAATAGCGGCGTTATTTTACGGAAGTGGATGTCAATTCTGATTGGCTGACTTTTAGACTAACTTTACTCAGCTATATACTCAATAAGGAATAATCTTCATGTATTGGTTTGTAGGAATCTGATTGATTGGTTAGAGGATTTCATTATGAGCTGGCACCGGTTACAGAACCATTGGAGATCCACCAAGGAGTACTGGACAGATGTTTCGTCAGCCCAGTTTGAAACTCTCCAACAGTAAGCACCAACCACAGGGGTGCGAACCCAGGAACTTCTGGTTAAAAGGCGAGCTAGCTCGTAGACCATTAATCCACTGGGACCCGATCCAACGGTAAGTCAACGAATCCTAACTTCTGTCAATTCACTACATAGAGCAACCACTAGCCAGTATCTTCCGCGAGTACTTGTCCAGTATGGTGAAGTAGGTCGGGCGTGAGGACAAATGCTTGCCTAAGAAATTGGCTAGTGGTCGCTATATGTCGTCAATTGGCAGAAGTTGAGAAGTGTGGACTTACCATTGTATTGAGTCCCAGTGCCCTGTAACCAGAAGTTCCTGGGTTCGCACCCCTGTGGTTGGTGCGAAGAGTTGAAGAGTTCTAAACTGGGCTGATGAAGCATCTGTCCAGTACTCCTTGATGGTTTTGCAATGGTTTGTAACAAGTGCCAGTTCATGATGAAAACCTGTAAAAGAATAATCCATTGTTTATCTGTCGATATGCCATGCATTCCATCCTTGATTTGGTGCAGACTGAATTCTACCAATCAGGTTTGCGATACGGTCACAAAGTTAGATGCCTCTTCACCTGATTTTGTAATGAAGGTTCCAGTCTTAGGATGAGTTCCTTCAAGGACTCAGGTATGCAATGCTGATGGACGCTAATAAGCGCCAGACCAGTTTTATTCTGATAACCTCCAACCATGTAGCACCAATTCAGAATGCATAGAGGTAGTGAACTACGTGACTTGGTGATTGCATCCAAAACACTACTACCTAGTGATCAAAAAAAGTATTTTTAGATTCCTATAGGAACATTAAGAGCTCAATGATGTTGTTTCTGACTGCAGCACTGGGTGACACCAGATGTGATTTTCAGAGGAATTATGGGTTGTTTGATGATTGAGAATACGCTTAGCTGGCAAGTGCCGACACGCTGAAAACCCAAATCCACGGCTTCTTATCTACTGCCTCTAACTGTCTAATATTAGTAAATCATCTGCTGAACAAAAAGTTGAAGAGAAGGTTTATATTTGAAATATAAATACTGAAGTGAATTTGTGTTGAAAGAGACTTTCACAAACTTTAAGCTTAGAAGGGGAAAATAAATTGCCTTAAAATACAATTACTTGAATAAATGTGACGTTAAACAATACTGACCGACTTGTATCTTTACCATTATTTAATGGAAAATTCTCATTTTAATATGTAGAAAATCAAAACAAGTGATTCAGTGAAGAGATTCTTTTCAACAAATTTATTAACAATCTGTACAATCGTACATGAATATGGTATTTAAGAAATGATATGCCGTAAGGTAATTGAATCATAGGAGTGAATGGATAAAATAATAATAGTAGTATGAAATGCAATTGAAATATTTGTGATTACAATCACAGTTAAATGTCAGGTGACAAAACAATTAATGTCATATATAGGATAATTCATAGGATGCATAGAACTTGGTAGGAGTGTGCAATTATAGGATTATTAGGCAAGTAGAATAAGCACTTTATGCAATACTGTATGAAATTTGATATTTATTTATTATTATTATTGCTCACTTGGGTTCCTAGTGGAACATAGGGCTTCAACTGCACGTCTCCATTTTCTTCTGTCTTCTGCTGTACTTTTCGCCTGCATCCATGTTAATCCATATTCTTTCAACTCCTCTTCACACGATCTCCTCCATGTCACCCTTGCACTGACGTCCAACACGCCGCTTCCCTTTTGGGTTCCACTCGAGGGCTTGGAGCGCGATGTCACCCAGCGGTCTTCTCAGCGAGTGTTCGATCCATCTCCACTTTCTCCTGCATATTTGTTGGTTGGCGATTGGTTCTTGCTTTGTTTGTTCCCATAATTCCTTGTTGGTGATTCTTTCCGGCCATCCGATCTTCAGTATTGAGCGAAGACAGTTGTAAATAAAGGTCTGCAGCCTTTTGGAAATATTCTTTGTGACCCGCCAAGTTTCTGATCCGTAACGAAGAACTGACTTTACGTTTGTATTGAAAATTCGAATTTTGTTGGTGATGCTGAGTGACGAAGATTTCCAGATTGATTTCAGGTTGATGAATGTGTTTCTCACCTTCCCGATTCTCGCTCAATTTGATATCCTCGTCCGCTCCTCCTGTAGTTGAGACAATGCTCCCTAGATAAGTGAATGAGGTAACCTCTTTGATAACATAGAGCTTAACTTAGCAAAATCGAATTGATTTAGAATGACAAGTGGAACAGGTGAAATAATACCGGGGACAGTTCAAAGTGAGGACAGTAATAGTAACATTTGACGTAACAAATATTTTTTATTTTTGATTACAGCTTGATTCCACTCACTGTATTTTTGGTACAAATATGGAATTTTCAGCATGGATATCGGTAGCCCAAATTTTGCAGGCCGACCATAGATAACAAGTGTGCGTCGGCAGGGGATCGAACATTGGACCATATGCATGGTCGACGAAAGTCCTAACCACTGTGCCACCGACGCAATGTTCAAACCTGCAGACTGTCTGTCTGTCTATTTTCGACATGGAACTTTGCACCAATGTGCACCAGTTCAAGTCACCACACTACCTCCTTGTAGAACACAAAGAAAGGGAAGAAGGCAGAAGAAATACATAATAGGGACATTAAACAGAGGTGTGAGACAAAGAAATAGAAGTAACGAAGAACAATGTAGTTTCATTGGAAATCATAAGTCACAAGGAGTGGGTGCATCTGCGCCAGCGACTGAGAACGATTTTGAGTCATATCACCAAGTGTTTCCAACCATTGGTTTTTAACGTCCCGACGACCCCAACCAGGAAGTCTACACCTACCCATATGGCTTAAAATTAACTGTTGTGGATTTCATTGACTAGTGAAGCCATGTTTTGGTTTGATTACCACTAACCAGCTCTTTTCCAGTCTGACCCTATGTCGGCTAACATTGCTCATTAGTCGAGGAAGGCGATGACTAGGCATACATTCGTAACACATGTCCTAACCATCTCAGTCGGTGTAATTTCACAGACTTGTCAACTGATTTCCCCTCTTTACCTGGCACTCAACCGATGCCTAACTTCAATATTACTCACCTTGTTATACCACTTCACACGGAAGATAGAACTCAGGCACCTATGATCAAAGACAGCTAATCTTTTCATGTCTTACCCTCTAACAGCCATAAAGGAGGACTGTGCGGACTACTGAGCCGTAAACCCACCCTTTGATCGATAGTCGGATATCACGTCTACGCCAGAAAATACAGACTGTTACAGTGAAGTAAAAAAAACGCCATTAATAGTAAGCTGTAAACAAAATATGCCTATCAACACATTCACAATTAAAGAAGGAAAAATTCAAAAAAAGGAGGAAGAGGATGCAAAATAAATAGACAAAACGACAAACTTGGCAGAGCCAAAATATAATTAGGGATTATCATACTTTAGCATAGAGAGATTAAGATCATGAAAATTGGAGGAGTTGAACGACCTTTATCTGTACACAGAGATCTGGCCTTTCTGTTTCAATAGCCAAAGCTTCAGCAATACAGATGAGTCGGGTACTTAGTGGTTTGGGCAAATTACTTTTTGACTTGTAGATGGCTTTGAAGGCGGAGGCGGTAGAGATAGGATCTTCAGTGGTCGCGCTTCTATTCTTTATTTTTATTTTATTTTTGATGACAGCTTGGTTCCACACTGTATTTTTGGTACAAGTATGGAATTTTCAGCATGTGATATCGGTAGCCCAAATTTTGTAGGCCGATCATAGTTATCGGGCGTCAGTCGGCGTGGGCTCGAACCCCGAACCATGTGCATGGTCGGCGAGAGTCCTAACCACTTCACTCCCGTTTCTTCGTAAACATGAAGGATAGTGTTATTGAAACGTAGCTCCACACGAGCAGATGAATTGATAAATGCATATTGATTATTCTATATACGACATTAATTGTTTTGCCACTTGATATTTAACAATGATTATAACCACAAATATTTTAATTGCATTTCATACTACTATTATTATTTCATGTATTCGCACATTTGATCTAATTCCCTCACAGGATGATATAGGTAAATATATCCTTATTGTCTCAGAAACACTTTAAGATATGATAAGATAAGCTTTATTCCAAATCAGTACTTGTGATACAGAATGGAATTCTCAGCATTTTACTACAATATGCCATCCAGTTAGTACATTAACAATAAATATACTTCTATATAGATTAAGGTTATCTCAGTCAGTTTTGATAGCAACATATTAGCATGTCGGTAGCAAAGCTAAAATTTAAACAGAGTGTTTTAAGGTGTTAGAAAAGTAGATACTACTAGCATATTAACTAGCGTAAGCGATAGCAAAATGCTCGAAATATACAGAGTGTGAAAGAACGAACAAGAATGTTTTAAGCAGAAATTGCAAGGGAAAGAGAAACAAAACCACACATCACAAAAAACAGCAGAGAGAAAACGTTGTAACTATAAATGATATGAGTCGGAAAGACCAGATCCAGTTGTTCTACTGACTATTTAATCAGCCATAAGTTTCACGCCTAATGCTTTCTTTACCACACAGAACACGAGCTAAGTAGGGTATGGTTGAGTTTTGTTTTCGCTAGTGCGAGCATATAATTTTCTATAAAGGCTTCTGATCCTGCCCGATGAGATACAAGGGAAGAGTTATGAGTGAGACCACATCAAAAAGTAGTGTAATGTATTCGTGAATCAACCTAAGAACCAAATTTTTATTAGTTCACCCAACTCTTAGTATTGTACTATTCGCCAATAATAACAAGTATTAAAAACTCCTAAATTTCAAGCTTACTACAGGTAATATGATAAGTAGTGGAACGCTTATATCGGTTTAGAAATCTTCTGCACTCAGCGTAAACAAAAAACGCTTCGACATTTCAACACCACTGCTATATCAGTTCATCTGTATGGATCAGACAGTTGCAGAGCACATCCCGAAAAACATTTCCAATTATCTACTGCAGACTTGTATCATTCACCGCTCTCGCTGGTTCCTAGTGAACATCAGATGTCCGACGACCAGAAATACTTTGTAGCAAGAAACTCCAGCGAATTATCGAGGAACCTATTGCCCAAGAAATAATGATGGAGATGGGACACACGCCGAGAAGATCGTCGAATGACGTCTCGCTCCAAGCTACCGCTCAACAAGGAACTCGAGTGGGAAACGACGAGTTGAGCATGTATACCAAGCTGACATAGAGACGATTATGCTACGAGAGGGGGTGATAGCTCATTAGGATTCGTGAGACCAACTAAACAGAAGCGGAGACAATAAGACAAAGTGGAATTTTAAACAAAAAGCATTTAACGGGAACAGTATATATTCATCATGATTACTAGTAGACAATTGAAGCAGGCAAAATAAGGCCTGCCTTTAACAAAGCTTGACTAATTCAAGTTTTCCAGACAAATCTTTGAGCTTAGAAATGATTAGTACTGACCATCAATCTGCTATGGTATTAAGTGCTTCATGATTATGCCTCTTCAGTCCATTTCAACTTTCTTTGCTCTCTGATTAACTGTCTGTTTAAAAAACTATCATAGGTTACTCAGGAAAAGAAATAATCAAACAGAAGAAACAGAAAGTTAGGCTTGAATTCAAGTCTATTTTTATTTTAGTAGATGGAATCGAATTAATTTGACGTAGAAGATGTAATAGAAGAGGGTTAGTTATGATTCAGGGTTGCATAAAATTAAATGAAGTGTTTATGTAGTGATAAATGACAGAAGCGAGTTGTAATCACAGTGGAATTAGCTAATATCTGAATGCTATCAATATGTATATAACGTACTGATGATAGAAATTCACAGAAAAGTGACAAGTAATCATGATAAAAATGTGATTTCATTCTTTTTCAAACCAAAAAATGATCTTACTAAAGGAAGGAAATTAGAACAGGAAAATGTTAATCTATGGTGAAAAAGAAAATATTAAAACATTGGGATATCTTATGCATTTACTAATGATGACCAGGGTAAAAGTAGATATTTAATGTATTTTACTGAGTGCATTGGGTTATAATTTTACGTTAGGGTAGAACTTCTATTTTTAGATAAATAATAATAGCCTTTTTCCAAAACACTACTTGTGATACAGAATGGAATTCTCTGCATTTCACTACAGTATTCCATCCAGTTAGTACATTAACAATAAAAAAAGTTCTAGATAGATTATGGGTAATCTCATTTAGTTTTGACAAAAACATATTAGCATGTCAGTACCAAAGCCAGAATTAAAAAAGAGTGTTAGAAGGTGTAGGAAAAGTAGGTTCTAGCATATTTACTGGTGTAAACAGAAGAAAGAAACAAAGCAGCACATAGCAGAGATAGAAAAAGAGAGAGAGAGAGAAAAGGAAAAGAAAGTAAGAAAAACGTTGTACCTATAAATCTTATGAGTTCGAAGGACAAGATCCAGTTGTTCTAATGACTATTTAATCACTTATACGTATCACGCCTAATGCTTTCTTTACCACACAGAACACGAGCTAAGGAGGGTATGGTTGAGTTTTTGTACTTACTAGTGAGAGCATATAGTTTTCTATATAGGCTTCTGGTTTTCCCTTAAGAGATACAAGGAGGGAATTGTGAATGAAGTGGGTGGTGGTGTGAGTTAGATAGATAGAATGGATTGAGCCCATATTTCACATGAGTCCAAGTGCCTGTCGACCAGAATATTAACAAGCTGGTTAAGTGTCACGAAGCTTACCCTGCTGACAACCTTCAACATCCTATATAATAAGGTATAGTCTTTCTTCAGTAACCCAGGAAAGACTAAGGGGGAACAATAGAGAATAATAGGCAGGATGCAAGAGTTAACGAATCTTAGGAGTAAGGGTTGGGTTATACCAGAATGTCTCAACTTCTTAATGTAGAAGGTAAGACGGAGTATTTTCTTAGAAATCATCAAGATATGAGCCCACCAGGAAAGATCAGAACATTGAGTGACGCCTAGGTATTTAATTTCCGACTTGGTTTCAGTTTCAGTGCCATCAAAGTTGCACACCTCGTGATTGGTAACCAGTTTGTTTAGGTCAGGTTTGTACCTAAAGGTGAAATTAACTGTTTGGCATTTGGAGGGGTTTAAGGTGAGACCGTTTTTCTTGGATCATTGGCTGATTTCTGATAAAAGCCATTTAGTTTAGAGCAGTCACTTTGACATTTGACAGGCAAAGATACAGTTAGGTCATCAGCATATTTGACAAAGTTAATGTCATTTGAAGATGGTAGGTCATGTAGAAAGAAAGAAAAGAGAAGTGGGGCGATTACATCACCTTGGGGGACACCAGTTTTAGTGAGCACAGCAGAGGAGGATTCGCCTTTGTATACGGTGTACTGCATTCTGTTTGAAAAGTATGAATGCAACCAGTTAGTGACCCAGGACTCAGTTTGTGTCATAGAGAGCTTATTTAGCAAGAGACATCTAGGTACAGAGTCGAAAGCAGAAGTGAAGTCGAGAAACGTGCAGCGGACGCATTTGGCGCCTTTATCTAATGATGAGACGATACCGTTGTGTAAGACGACTGCAGCGTCTAAAGTACTCCTAACCTGTCTGTAAGCAAGTTGTTTGGCGTCTTCTAAGCTTTTAAGGGAGGGTTCGAGTTTAAGAAGTACTAGTTTTTCCATGAGCTTTAGAAAGGGGCAAGTGATGGCAATGGGTCTGAACATTACTTTTTTGCTATTTCCAGGTTTAGGGACAGGGACTATTTTAATGTCTTTCCATGGAACAGGTACAACGTTTTCGGAGAATGGAGCATTTAGGATATTAGTTAGAGGAGAGCATAAAGTATCTGCACATTGTTTTAGAACATATGATCATTGAAGCTTTTCAATGGTTTCCTCCTTCACCTATCCTACTAGGAAGCATGGTTTCAACTTCATGCTGGCGGAATGGACGAGGATGTCATAGTCAGAATAGGAAAGGCAAGATATTCACGCCTTCATCAACCTAAAAGCCGGTTTAAAAGTTTTCCGCACTCTACTCAGCATAAGAAAGAAGCTTTGGATTCTATTCAACCCCAATGTCAAGTCGATTCTTTTATACGGGATTCAGAAACTTGACCTGCTTGTAACGAAAAACGTTTCTAACAGCCTGTTGAAAACTTTCATCAAGAGCTGTCCACTTCGCTATCTCCATATTGAAGGTCGAATGGACATCCAGAAAGAATAAGCAACAAGAAACTATGAGAACAAACCAATCAAAAGCCGGCTGCTCAACAAATATGTAGGATAAAATAGAGATGGGTCGGACATACATAGAAAAGGCTGCCGAATGACATGTGGTTCGTTCTAGGATAACATGAAAATGACTGTGTGAAGAGGAGACAGGGGAATGAGAACAATCTGGAGAGGACTGCAAAAGATATGAAAAGGTGTAGATATGTTGTTGAAGCCGTATATTTCACTCGGAACATAAGGGAATAATAATGATTGTACGTTCCATAAATTCATTTAATAGAGCGCACAGTGATAGAATGCAAAGAAATAGATGATATTTGGAGCACAATTCATTGATCATAGCCATGCTAATGTATCCACACCACTACCTGGCTTACTATAAATGTAATCATTGACTCAACAGACAAACATTATGGGATTAGGCCTATCCCATGCAATTATGTGATCACAAGCAAATGATTGCAGTGAATCTATTAAATCGTCTTCTGCACTTACGAGGAAACATAATCAGAATACCTCCACAGAATTCTCGACAAAATTGGAATCAAGGTGGTATTTAAACAAACCAATTTACTTGAACACAAACTTTGTGGGTTTGTGGACCCGATAGATCCGATTAGGAAAAATAATACAATTTAACAAACACTATTTAATAAATGTGAAGTCAATTACATGGGTTAAACTAGTACATGGTGTCGTTTCGGTTATTGGAACAGAAGAACTTGACCAGATTCAGAATTACTGATACCGTTAAGTAACCGGGACAAAAGTTCAATCACTTTTGTTCCACTGGGAACGTTACAGAATAAAATGTATAAAATAATAAATCTGAAATTCTCACAACTGCTTATTTATACAGACACAACAGTCCAAAGAGATGTTGTACTGGTGAACCACGACGTTACACCTAAATATTACATGACTTTTATATATCTTTTATTAAATACATACCTTCAATGATGTCGACAACTCTGAAAGCATTTTATATAACATATTTAGAAAAAGCAATAAGAAGACGCAATTTGTCTGAATTGTCTAATGTGCATTTGCGCAACACATTTCGGACAGTCTCATCACACACGAAATTAATAAAAACTTAAGAGGTGAGAAAACAGATTTAGGTCAAGTTAAAAAGACATACTGAAGGTCAGAATAACAATAAAGATCACTAAACCAAATGACGGAGTTAGTAGATAGTACATCTACCGTGGCCGGTATCAAAACAAAGTTTACCAAGGAAGGTTTAGTGTTTTTATCTAATTCACTATTTGAAATTTTCTGTATTCGTGTAATTTCAACAATATCCAGAATGGGTTACAGGAATGAACTTGGCTTGTTGATCTTCATTCATCATTTCGAATCAATTCCTACTTAAAAGTAGAGTTCCAAGCTTCCAGTGATATTGTTTATTTATTTATTTTTTGATTACAGCTTGATTCCACACCGTATTTTTCGATACAGGTATGGAATTTTCAGCATGTGATATCTGTAGCCCAAATTTTGCAGGCCGACCATAGATATCAGGTGTGCGTCAGCAGGGGATCGAATCCCAGACCATGGGTATGGTCGGCGGGAGTCCTAACAACTGTCCCACCGACGCAAGTGATAGTGGCGGTGTTATCTTTTTAAGGGATGGAGTTCCTATTCTCATTGCTAATCTTTCAACCCCCCTTTCCCACCTTACTGTCAGCCAGTAAATTAGCTCTGAGCTGGGAGTAAGTCCGCCGGGACAGCCAGTGTAGCTGGAAAACATTATACCACTGAACTGCTAATGCATAATTTCGTATTCTCCCCATCGAATATCACTAATTTCTCCCTCACAGAATCCCCAATTTGATTAAACTGGAAATACACATCCAGTATTTAGTAATGAAAAGACATTTACAGGGAAAAATGTCCAGAATTGGTACATTCAAATAAGAATACATGCCTAATTCTCACTCCTGTTGTAGTAAAATGACAACATCTCTTCCATTATGCAACTTCTTTTGATATTGCCTAAGTGACTTTTTATCCTTCTATTTTATATGATTGCATAAAATGATGTGGATTGCACTAGTTAACACTAATGTCCACATAAAAGTTTAATTATCGACGCCATTACTATCAATTTCTTATCAGAGTATTATATATATATATATATATATATATATAATGCATTTAAAACAATGAATATTAAACAGTACAGTATAAATAGAACATTCAATAACATTACCAATAAACATATTAATTCCTGTCACTGTGTTTACATATACCCTCACTATTAATTTAAATTATTCTAATCATATGAATTTAAACAAAATCTGTTCAATGGTTCAATATATATATGAAAGTAATTATTGTTTTCTGCACTTGATTTGAATCAATTATTAATTATTTCATTATACTTTAATAGATGAATTAGTGACCAGTTTAGTAGGGTTATTCAAGTATTAAATGAACTAATGCAATACTGAAATTATCTTTTCATAAAAGAGAGAAACATTTGAAATATTCAAAGAGATTTCGTATTTCCTAAATGAATAAAAAACAAAAAAAACGATATTCCTGTTTTTACTAACGTTTCGCTATTTAATGCTCCTAATAGCTTTATCAAAGCATTATTATTATGATTATCATTATTAAACCAGAATTTACAAAATCTCAACTTAGATACAGTAACTTAGTCATCGTTTATCAGCATTAGTTGAACTAGAAAGGCTTGAAAAATCATCAGCCATAGGTAAACTACACGCTATAGAATCGCGCCAGAAAGCTGATTTTGACAATATCGAAATATTCAAGTATTGGTTCTTTTTTAGGGATTTAGTTTGATTAGTTGAAGGATTTCGTCATGAGCTGATGACATCAGTTAGAGAAAGAACCACTGGAAAGCCTGCAGGGAGTAGTGGACAGCCAACTGTTTCGTCAGCCCAGTTTGGGATTCCTCAACAGTACGCATCCACCACAGGGCTTCGAATTCAGGACCTTCTGGTTACAAGGCGAGCTAGCTCGTAGACCATTAAGGTACTGGGACTCGATCCAGTAGACAGCCGTGAATTCTAACTTCTGCCATTCACGACATAGCACGACCACTTTGTAATATCTTCTTTGACATCTTCTACTGCCTCACCTTCAACCTGCTGTAACCAGAAGGTCCTGGGTTCTAACCTTGGTGGGTTCATTCTACTGAAAAGTCTCCAACCAGTCTGAAACAGCTGTCCCAGGTTTTCCAATGCCTTTTAACTGATTTCAGCTCATGATGAAATCCTCCAACTAATATTGAAATAATACAGAAAAATTCCAGACATCATTAAGAACGTCTGATATCAGAAGCAGTTCATATCGTAAAATAGAATCTAAATTGTCTGAATAGGAATGATGGACTTAAACAGACGTTGACCTGGTTACAACACTACCTTTCCTATCCCATGAAATAACAGAATCAACATGAACGTGATAAGCAATTTCATAATGTAAACACACGCTGCTTTTGTATAATTTTACACATTTATCAAATTCGACAATCTACACTTGGTTTTGTTATCTTTATCAACTGACCAACTTGACAACGTAAAAATTCCCTCATGCTGAGGTACGATGATTAACTTGTCATATATAAGGTGAGATTTTGTGTATTCTGCTGTAATTAGACTTTGTTGAAACTTTTTGCGGAATTAAATCTCAAAACATCAGTGAAAGCTACATCGTTTTGTATTTTATTCACTGGGGAATACAAAATCATTTATAATTATGAATACCATACATCCAATGTCTATATTTTTTCAAAACTTTATAAAGTGAACTTGCTTTGGACATGTAATAAAAAATTTTCGATTATTGCTTTTACAAGGGACATTTTCATTAGATGTATTAAAAGTAAGGTGAACTCGAATCATACAAAAAAAGATCACTGAGATACTAGGAAATAATTCAAAAGATCAATCGCAAAGCAGAGGTAAATTTCGCTGCCTTCAATCAAATTCTGACTGCAACGTAACCGAAAGGTGTTAAATATGTTCACTAGTGAAAATAATGTGTAATCAAATAAGTGTTTGGCGGATCTCGACGTAATTTGCCATGTTGCACTCGGCTTCCAGTCAAGTGATGGCCTGACTGGCACGCTATGTCACTCGACTATCCCGTTAGAGTGAGAAACATCCATCTTCATTTTCTTCGGGCAATGGGTTCTTGATTACTTCGTTCTCAGTACCTGCTAACAAAACTTCTCCAACAGATTGTGGAAATGCTTCTTGTGACGCACATGACAAGATTCTGACCCGTACAGAAGAAGTGACTGACTTAACACTCGTGTTGAAAATGCGAATTTCGTTCATCTCATCCAGTGCAAAAGATTTCTAAATTGATTTCGAAATGATCATTGCCGGCTTTGACAGTCTCATCAGCCCCGTTTGTAGTTGATTTCGTGCTGCCTAGATAATTGAAGGTAGAAGCCTCTTTCAGATGTATTCCGTCGATAGTAATCCATGTTTGTTGTTGCCATTGGTTGGTTGGTTACTTTTATCTGCTCTATCTTCTTCGTATTCATGTACATAAATATATACATGTATATATTGGTATTAGGTGAGTGACATTCATAATTCTAGATAGATTTGCATTTCCCAATGAATGAAAGCCAAAGCGATATCAGTTGTGAATGATATTTCTCAACTGAAAACCGCTAATAGGTGTCAGATACGGTCGAATAACTGTTGAGTGGATCTTGACCACGATTCAAGGAAGGAAACACCTTTTTTTCGGCAAATTCTATTAACTATTAAAAAAATATCTGTCATGGACACAGTCATGAAACACTGTGAATCAAGAGAATCTAATCAAATCTAGGAGAATAGAGGTAGAATGTTAATACTAGGTCGTCCTTTCCACAATCATACATCGAACAAAATCTCATCAGTACTCTGATTCTCATGCTAGAAGAATCTGCGCGATCAACACTCCGACGACAAAAAAGGACACCCAGAAATGTGTTATATGATAACGAATAGCGAGAAAGTTTTGTTGAAGTCTACATGATAACAGCGGATAGACAGAGATGCATGAAAACTGAGTTGTAGAAGCACATATGCATATATACATATATATATTTATATTTGCATATATCATTCAACGGTGTAAAGGAGACTCCGTCACTGCGTTACTGGCATCGAAACTTAGAAAGATAATAGCGAAAACATTCTTGACCGCAGGATTGTGTTTGGCATTCCCTACTCATTCTATATTTCCAATGATGGTGAAGGATAAGCTGCCGAGTATAGTCTTTTGGAGAGAGCCTCACAGGCAGAAGGATCAAGAATGCGCAGTGTCACATCCTCGAGCATTGCCCGACGTGTTTGGATAGGTAACAGAATCGTAAAGTTAGTCAGAAGTGGCATTATGGCACAGATATCGGATACGGATCACAAGAGTGATAAAGATTCCGTTTTCAGCATTCTACATAAGAAGTCACCTACATTCCCTCTGTTTGTACTACTTCGATTACCGAGCATAGCTGATGTGGTCATTTTAAAACTTTTCAGCCGACATTTCGTGTTCACAAAGCGTTTGTTCATCCCTCTGCCTCCTAGCATAGCTGTCAGCCTCAACATGGAATAGCTATCCTGATGAAACGAGATAACTATTAATATTACTTACATATTTATTTGTACTACCAAATTCATTATCAATACCATACTGTGCTATGGTTGCATGTTTTAATATTACTTTCACCGTTTGCTATCATTCTCCCTCATAATGCTTCATTACTTCATTGTATTTGATTGCGTTGGTCCGTATAGTTTCAGATGTCTATGAATGATATTTTATCATGTGAATAATTTCAAAGCCTGATAAGAGAGAATTTACCATGGAAATCGTCTTCTTAAGTTATCTCGTGGATATTGATTATGCAGCGAGCGAATCACGTATGTGAGGTAGCTTTGATCTGGTGAAAACCATCAATGATGAGCTGAATCGGTGGGAAGTCTAAGGTAATAAGTCGGAGTAGAGGTTGAATTCGTTTGTGTTTTCAGGTATATCCCAATGACGAGTGTGAGCAGTTCCAGCACGCGTCATGGTTAGGGCGTCTAAGCTCAGCGGTGAGCCTATTCAAGTTAGTGAATCAGATGCTTGGTTGGATTAGTCACTTGTACTCCTGAAGGGACACAAACTGGGGGAGAATAGCTGACCATTGCTTGCTGATTCTCACCCGTCCTCTCATATATCCACTCTACCACCTTATTTGAAATTTTCCCGGATACCATTAAACAAAAGGTTATAAAACATCGTGACATTCAGCAACATATCGGACTCTCACTTCGCTGATTCCCTCACTTCTCCGTATTTGACATTTTGGAAACTGAAACTCTCACTGATTAGAATTTTCGGAAGAAAGTGTGATAATAAGGGGGGAGAAATTAACTGCTATGCTAACGTTAGAATGGAATGAATGGCTCGCTGTCCACCAGCCCACAGACCTGCCAGCTGTACCTCTAGACTCAGTTACTTAACAGCCATCAGTGGTTATTCACCAGCGGTTTGAAGGCCGGTGATGTTCAACATTAATTGCTCAATAATTCTTTATCATGTCGATCATATAAGGAGGCTATCACGACGCTCGTTGCTGCGACAGTCCTAAGTTGGTTTCACAAACGATCATTGAAGTCGAAAGAGTGATCTACCGATCCAACACCACAATTCCGTTGAGGGAATTATCCTAATCATCACTGTCACACTTCATATTACCATAACCCTATCTGTGTGCATGAATACTGAATGACGGTACGGAATAACTGAGAAGGTCTTCCATGATTCCTAGATTATTTCATGGTCATTACTCCCCAATGACATTTACATGGGAGTGTATTCATTCAGAATTAGACAGAATTTAGATCAATTAGAAATTTTAACTCGTGCATTGCATTAGAAGAAATGACTCTCGGTCAACAGGCAGTCTATATTGCTCTCACTCTAAAAAATACTAGAATGATATTCGACTGAAAGATCATTGGTTGGATGGTGTGTGAACTACAGTTGGTTAATATCGAAGACGGTGGGGTAGTCACATATCTACAACACATATTAACATGCAAATATGTACTAGTGTAACGGAAGAAGAAAACAGACTTGGTGAGTGACCACTTTCATCCAGGCAAAACACACCTCATTATTCTTAAATATTTACCACGTCATTGATGTAAAATGAAACCTCGGCACTGTGGTAGAGTATAATTACACTATGCCGACAATTCACTTTAAGCAAGTCTCACAGTCTTGTCATACAGTAATATTTTCTAATGATAACACTTAGAGCACAATTCATTACTGCTCATAATCATATCAAGTTACTCACACAATTTTACAACTTTGTTTAACTAATTCCAGCATTATTTGTCATGTCTTGATTTCATTGGTAGTAGTATTTTACATACGTCTAGTATTGGTGATGGGTAAGTGATTGCTATTGCATGTGTTATACTGGGTGGAGATTGGTGGATGAAGAAAGCTTTAGCGCCTCTCAACCGTTCTCTCTCTCTTTCTCTCCAAATCTATCTATGTTACATTTTAGAATTTCAACTCTGTCCCACACTGTGGTGTGGTTGTGTGCTAATGCATGCAGTGCGATTGCCGAATTATGCTCTGAATTGCCTATCTCCATAGGGTCAATCATTCTAACCTTATCTGAATTCTTATTTTCTGATAATGTTTTAACACAGAAGACAAGGAACAGGCAACAGATCGTTTATTAGGGAAATCAACACATATTATAGATTTTCATGGACATATTATAGATTATTGTTAGTAAACAAACACAGTCTTCTGATTGGTTGTTTCTCACAGAAAGTTAACCTTTCATCTCCTTGTGACTGTTTTTTGAATGTCAGATCATCAATGTGTTTACTGTATCCGCCTACACAAAGCCTTTGTTCTCATTTTCTCACGACAAATATTGGGGACATAAACATTGACGTAAATCACTGTCCATATTTTGGCTAACAGGCAGCTCTCACCACAATGTGACTACCCCTGACCTACTGGCGTGTCCAATACAGGTCAGAGGGCAACAAAACCTTTGATTAGCTGGCAATTTTCTCAAGGCTAGACAATCACACAAAACAATTTCCTTTACACTTATCTCTTCACTACAATGCTAACTAAATGCAGACCCGACGAATAAACACTTTTACGTCTGCAAATGGGCTGTTTCTGAATTCGACTGCTCTCCGCAGATCTTCCTCTGCTACTACTACTTATAAATCTTGTGAGTAGCACACACCACACTAGTTGTTAGCAGAATGTCCCAAATTTATAATCACTGATATGTAGAAGTTTGAAGAACACAAGGTAGTTCATGCAGAGACCTGAAATCAAGTTAGATATTTGCTTTCTAAATGAAAACAACTTGTTGCCTACGAAGTCTGAGAATAAGCTGTTTCATAGGAGAGTTTTGAGTAGTGCAGGAGTGTACGTATAACTCCTAATTATATAAGTGTGATTCAATTGACGTAGCCTGGTAAATAACATTTCATCACCATGTGTTAGGTTGTACAAATTCCTCTAATATCGTGGAAGAACTGCTTAACTTATCGTTAATGCTAATGCTGACTAAATCTCATCACATTTACGTTTGCAGTGGGCTCAACAGAGGTTATCTTCAACCTCATAGGAACTGACAGTCACTCTCTAAGATCCCAAAAACACACTCACGCATTCTCGCCATTTGTCCTGGCAAGATATTAGACATGCGTAGTTGATGAGGGAAAACAGGGCGGGAATCTGAAACAACGACTTCATACCGATTACCTCAATCATCGAACATAAAAGATTGTGCATATCAACGCGACACAACGAATTAGAAGAAAGTCAGTTTAATTAACACTTTGTACCAGCCAGCCATGAAAGAACTCGTTGAATGAGAGGAATACAAATCTTTACATGCATTAATGTGGTAATTAAAAACTGAATAGTGGCCTGTTGATTTGAACGCTTGACTCCACCTCATTCACTAATGGCTAGGGAGTGAATCGATATTATTAGATGCAACGTATTGCACAGTGACGTGTAGTTTAACGCAAATTCATACACAGTATTCCAAAGATGACTGGCTACAAAGGGCTCCACATCAACAAGACACGCGTACAACAATTAAATGAGTATAACAATTGCATTGTAGCTCTCAGAATCACCCAGCGGAAGCTATCGATTCTCGATCTATAAAAAAGAGATACACCTCAAAGATATTTAAAGCGAATAAGACAATCCAAATCCATGGCTTAGTCCAGATGGGAATGATATCAGTGCCAGTAGACGGCTGCTGATACAACAACCTTCTTCTTCTTCTTCTTCTCCCGCATATTTCTACGCAGTTTCGGCTCTCAAGTCCTCAATTCTAAAATGTCTACGTCGGATTCACTAACTGACCCAACATGACAAACATGACAACCTGATACTACATACCCGCTCCCATTAAACTCCTACCACGATCACTACCCAGCTTGACTCAAGCTAACCTTGTGTTCGCAGTCATCAAAAGCAGAAACAAAACAGTGGTAAACAGCAAGCCGCCATTGTTAAACGACGCTTACCTCCATGGTTTTCTTCGGCTTCCTTAAAGTATCCCTTCTCACCTATGCTAATCAGCAATGGAAATAATACAAACTCATGTATACACAGCTGAATTCGATCACTATACTTATTCAAACTACCAAAGAAAGGAGACTTAAGTCAATGCAAAAACTAGCGCGGAATTATGCTCCTGTCCATTCCAAGCAAAATACTAAACCGCATCATCCTGGAGAGAATCAAACAAGCCAACCTGGATGAAAAACGTCGACCGGAACAAGCTAGATTCAGGAGAAACAAGTCATGTATTGATCAATTCGCCAAACTACGGATCATCATTGAACAAAGCTTGGAATGGCAGTCACCCCTGTATCTCAACTTCACCGACTTTGAAAAGGCCTTCCACAGCGTCGATCGGGAGGTGATTTGGCAACTGCTTCGCTACTTCGGGGTCCCATCGACAATTATACATCTCATACAACAGTTTTACGACAATGTTGCATGCCAGGTAATCCACAACGGCAAACTTCGAAGTGAGGACGGGAGTGAGACAAGGCTGTCTATTATCGCCAATGGTCTTCCTGATTGCAGTAGATTGTATAATACGACAGACAACCGGCAATGAGGAAACAGGCATAAAATAGACTAACACAAAAAACTTGAGGATCTGAACTTCGCGGATGATATATGTCTGACTTCCCACAAACTGGAAGATATGCAAGTGAAAAGCAACAAGCTGGCAGAAGAAGCATCAAAGATAGAACTTCAGTGAACATAGAGAAAACAGAGGTGGTGAAGACTCCTGGCCAACACCAACACCACCAACAACAACAGACAACAATCAGCCAGCATAAATGGGAGGAACCTAAAAGAAACAACCTCCTTTACCTACCCACCTACCTGGGAAGCATCGTTTCAACTACAGGCCAACGGAACTGATGAGGATATCAAAGCCACGAGGATTGGAAAGCAAGATAGGCTTTCATTACTCCCAAGTCTGTGTGGAGGTCAGCATCACTCAGCGTGAAAAATAAGATCCGGATTTTCAACTCCAATATGAAGTCAATCAGTGCTACTATACGGATCAGAGATTTGGCGAGTCATAAAGAGCATCTCAAACAAACTTCAGACGTTTATTAACAGTTGTCTTCGCTGAATACTCAAGATCAGATAGCCGGCCAGAAAAGATCAGCAGATGGGAGGGATCTCTGAGAGAGAACCAACCACGAGGCGATTATGAAACAAATAGGCAGCAAGAAATGGTGATGGATTGGCCATACTCTGAGGAAACCATCGAGTGACATTACTAGACAAGCCATCGCTCGAGTGGAACCCGAAAGGAAAGCGGCGAGTTGATCGTCAGTGCAAGGGTGACTTGTAGGAGGTCATGTGAAGAGGAGATGAAAGCATGTGGGCAAACTTGAAGCGGTATGAAAAAGTTAGCAGAAAACAGAAGACAATGGAGACTTGCAGCTGAAGCCCTATTTTCCTCTAAGAATTAAAGGATATAATAATAATACCTTTCTCCTAATAAACTAATTCTCAGTACAATTTTCCATTCAACATGCTCAATATTCAAGCTCAACTCAACAAAACAGAACACCACACCGATTAGGAATAAAGCACGCCTCTCTATTACACATAAGAATGTTACATGTGAAATTCACAAAAACACACCATTGTTGTGAGGTATCACAGCAAAAATGTCATCAAAAGCGCTGTCATCATTCTTAGTCTGAGTTAACAAAGCAAACATATATGGTGTGTGTGTGTGTGTGTCACAAAGAGTACAATCACAGTCAATAACAATAATAAAAAAGAGAAAATTTTCGGATAGGAAGACAGCGAAATCATTCCACGAAGACGTGTTCATGAAAGAGAGAGAGAGAAAGAAAGAAAGAAAAACACATTCATAGCAGACAAGTCTCGAACACTCGAAATGATTACAACACATCAAATGGAGGAGAGTTAACAGAAAAATGACAAAATGAATGGCAATGGAAATAAACATTTGTTGTTATTAATTATACAGCCGAGACAGTCAAAAATCATTCAGGAATACAAAAATGCATTACAAAGTTAGAGGTGGGAAGGAGAACGAGGACAAGAAGGAAACGAATTCAACGAAAATGCCAAATGAAATGAACCCCATTGATATGACTTCCTAGCCACAGAGTGCTTCACTTCCACGATTTGTTTCAAGGCATAGCTGTTTTCATAAAACATCACCCCAATTAACCAGCATACACTCTACATCAGGATATGAAATATCTAAGTGAGGTATTCCAGATAAGTAAGATTCAACTGCTCATATCATTCAGTCGATTCTCCACACAAATGACAGATAATAATATATGCATGTGTTCAGAGATCATCTGCATAAATGACACATCCACACAAACTCACATCAACTTGTACGTGTCTGTCTAATATCTATTGATAAACACACTGCAATCCACAAAGCACATTTCATTGAGTAAACATCCTGCTCTCTCAATAACACACTTGTATTGATTGTTTGCTTCAAATCAGTCGTCATCATCATCATCACTTTCATGACCATCAACAACAGCCAACCTCCTGGCTCTTCGATATGATTTCACAGTCTGCCTTCAAAAGAAATATATACTCACCGATTTGTCTTGGCAACCGACTATCCTCAATATTCACGTTTACTCGTCCAATGTAGGCATGCCATTCTCTGTGTGTTCCATCATTTCACGGAGTTGATCGGTCAGCAATTACTCAATTAACTGACTGCATGTACGCCACTGAAAGTGTCCATGCACACATCTCAGCAGAGAATCACATTTGATTGAGCCTCCTGATTGTGAACTACACTGCAATGGACGGTGGGCGATTCTTGTAGTTTAGAACTTCTAATGTTTCCACATAAGCAGTAAGATGGCTGGCTGGAATTAACTTACTTTGGAGATGGGTGTAATCGTGGTGACAAGCCAACAAACGCTATTTTCCCCTGCTTACCACCAATCAATCATTATGTGTGAGAAGTGAATCCAGTTCTCAATGAATCGAAGTTACTTTTTGACGGAGACAAAATCAGAGACTGAGTATTTGTTGAAGTAGCTTAACCTTGTCAAATTGCATACCACAGTAAGCTATTTCAGTCTCTGAATTTGTCTCCGCCAAGAAAGTAACTTCGATTCATTGAGAACTGGATTCACTTCTCACACATAATGATTGATTGGTGGTAAGCAGGGGAAAATAGCGTTTGTTGGCTCGTCACCACGATTACACCCATCTCCAAAGTAAGTTAATTCTCAGCCAGCCATCTTACTGCTTATGTGGAAACATTAGAAGTTCTAAACTACAAGAATCGCCCACCGTCCATTGCAGTGTAGTTCACAATCAGGAGGCTCAATCAAATGTGATTCTCTGCTGAGATGTGTGCATGGACACTTTCAGTGGCGTACATGCAGTCAGTTAATTGAGTAATTGCTGACCGATCAACTCCGTGAAATGATGGAACACACAGAGAATGGCATGCCTACATTGGACGAGTAAACGTGAATATTGAGGATAGTCGGTTGCCAAGACAAATCGGTGAGTATATATTTCTTTTGAAGGCAGACTGTGAAATCATATCGAAGAGCCAGGAGGTTGACTGTTGTTGATGGTCATGAAAGTGATGATGATGATGACGACTGATTTGAAGCAAACAATCAATACAAGTGTGTTATTGAGAGAGCAGGATGTTTACTCAATGAAATGTGCTTTGTGGATTGCAGTGTGTTTATCAATAGATATTAGACAGACACGTACAAGTTGATGTGAGTTTGTGTGGATGTGTCATTTATGCAGATGATCTCTGAACACATGCATATATTATTATCTGTCATTTGTGTGGAGAATCGACTGAATGATATGAGCAGTTGAATCTTACTTATCTGGAATACCTCACTTAGATATTTCATATCCTGATGTTGAGTTTATCCTGGACAATTGAGTCGACATAATATGAATCCAACCAGATTTCAAAACGAAACCGGTAGCTATACACACTGAAACATCGAATCATACCATGGTAGCCTATTCAATTCAGCGTGGATTCTGTGGATGTATTCATCGATCCGATACGACACTTCATTTGTGGACATTATCTGTTGCAATATTCACGACGAGCCGCCTCAGGTTGGTTATTCTGAGAAACGGAATATACCAAAAACGCAACACTTACTGGTGAATAGGAGATAATTTTGATTTGACTGACGTATACTTCGCGATTTGTTCATCGAAGACAGAGAATCACAATGTAGGATGTAAGTACAAACTGTTGAGATGACACAATGAGTAAATTCAGATGTAGGATGTGAGGCCAGAAAGCAAATTCTTTTCTCTGGAGAACACATGTGAAAATGGAGTATTTTAGACTTTGACAGAAGAATGTTAGCTCCCGTTATGCAAGTGAAGACTCTGCCACTTCTACACGAAACATTGAGTTGTCCATCAGTCTTTATTTTCTTTCTTCCATCTACCTTTATTAATCGTATTGTCCATATGAGAATGTTGGGACAGTTTCAAGCAGTCCACCTGTCACCCAAATCATACATGTCGAAATGAAAAATGTCTAATAAGCAAGCAATAGTCAGATATATAATATAACTGACTGATGACTAATCATGACTGTCGCTCAACAATTCAACCTTCCTAAGTAAGTAATTACGTGAGTGAGTGAATAATAGCCAATCAGAAGCACTGCCCTGCCGATCATTTTAAATGCGGTCTGATTGTGATTTCAATTCAAAAGTGAAAGAATGTGAACAGAAATCACTTATTTATCGATTAGTCTAGCTACCTACAAAAATTACCTAGTTAGTCAAGAATAAGGCTGACTTCATTGATCACAGAGGGCGAGAGAGAGACAGAAAGTTAGTAATGCCATACAACATGTTTCCTAAGCTGAAATTTCGATCGATATTAGGAAGACGAGATTTGAATTTCAAAGCCCGCCTCTTTCTATTTCACAGGTTCTTATTTTCACTTCGATAACACTGATAGCAAAAAGTGTATTCATGTTGATGACTTTAGCACACTAGTCATTCGAAAATCAGTAGTGGCGTACAATCACAATGTGAAATGCTTGCGCTGACTGATAACGTTAGATTTTCGAAATTTAACATCTATTGAATAAATTCACGCTACAATTTAGTCAGAAAATGAGGATATTTAAATTGGGTAGATTGAAGTTGCCTAGGTACTAAAATGGATTTTTGATAGCTCTGAAAACCAAAGTAAGCTAGATTTGCATTCGAGTTTTTGATGCTATCACAAAACTCCCACCTTGCAGACAGCACCTTCCGATAAGAGTTGAATTGAAATATAACGCTGGGAATTCGATCACGTCATTAACGCTCTGCTTATTAAGCTTCCTACCTCGAGAGCCAAGCTCGTCTTTTTACTGGGACGCCAAAAGAATCACTACGTATCAGGTCGGGTATGAGGATAAATACTCCCTGAAGGTATTGGCTAGCGGTTGCGCTATGTTGTGAATTGGCAGAAGTTAGAATTCATGGGCAGGCCACTGGGTCGGGTTCCAGTGGCTTAATGGTATACGAGCTCGCCTTGTAACCAGAAAGTTTTGAAATTGAACCCTTGTGGTGGGTAGTCACTGATGAGGAGTCCCAAAATAGGACGAAACAGCTGCCCAGTACCCCCGGGTTTTCCACTGGTTCTCTAGCTAATGTCAGCTCTCAATGAAATCCTGCAACCAATCAGATCCCTACAAACCAATAATTGAATCACTATATATATGCTGCTCATTCTTTCTTGCCAGCCACTGAAGGCAGCCTTTTGTCAATGTTTGCTGCTAGAAATGCTTTCGGTTACACGTGTTCTAAGTTTTATTAATATATGTAAAAACTTGCGTACTATGGTAGTAATTAATTCCATATTAGTTTGTTTATTAGATGTATCACACAGTGAAACAGTATTATTTGCTGGATAACGTAGTGATAGTGGTAATAATAATAATAACATGAATGACGACATGCAAGTCAAATGTGCGCCAGTTAATGACAACACCAACAATAAAGAATCTAAATCATCAGTAGTAATTCCATACAAATAAGGAACCTCGGAAACCTTAAAGAGAATTCTTAACAATACAGGCAGGAATAAAAGTGGCTGGCATTCAAACCCACAGACTCAATTAGAAACAAGCTTTGTCGATTAAAGGGTCAATCCTGCGGAGCCTTCAAAGCAAAACAATTTAGTTAATCTAATACCCTGCTGGAATTATTGTCAGGAATAATGCATAAGTCAAACTAATAGAACAGGTGAAGTCTCACTAGCCAAACATAATAACCTACCGAAATCTAGATTGGTTGACCTGAATAACATAGGAAATCTAGAGAACAGTTCATCTTTGGCAAGAACTACATACAATTGCACATGCAAATACATATCTTGACGATTTCTAATAAAATATTCCGTCTTACCTTCTACATCAAGAAGTTAAGACATTCTGGAATAACCCAACCCTTACTCCTAAGATTCGTTAACTCTTGCATCCTGCCTATTATTCTCTATTGTTCCACCCTTAGTTTTTCCAGGGCTACTGAAGAAGGAGTATATCTTATTACTTAGGGTGTTAAAGGTTGTCAGCAGGGTAAGCTTCGTGACACTTAACCAGCTTGATAATATTCTGGTCGACAGGCACTTGAACTCATGTGAAATATGGGCTAAATCCATTCTATCCATCTAACTCACACCACCACCCTCTTCATTCACAATTCCCTCCTTGTATGTCTTCAGGAAAACCAGAAGCCTATGTAGAAAACTATTTGCTCGCACTAGTAAGTACAAAAACTCAACCATACCCTACTTAGCTTGTGTTCTGTGTGGTAAAGAAAGCATTAGGCGTGAAACTTATGACTTATTAAATAGTGAGTAGAACAAGTGGATCTGGTCTTTCCAACTCATATCATTTATAGGTACAACGTTTTCTTTCTTTCTTTTCCTTTTCTCTCTCTCTCTTTTTCTTTCTCTGATATGTGCTGCTTTGTTTCTTTCTTCTGTTTACGCCAGTAAATATGCTAGAACCTACTTCTCTTACACCTTCTAACACTCTGTTTAATTTTGGCTTTGGTACTGACATGCTAATACGTTGTTGTCAAAACTAACTGAGATTACCCATAATCTATGTAGAATTTTATTTATTGTTAATGTACTAACCGGATGCGATACTGTAATGAAATGCTGAGAATTCCATTTTGTATCACAAGTACTGTTTTGGAATAGAGCAAACTATTATTATTAAACCATACAATAGGATGGGATAGGATGACAGTTTTAAAATCTAATGTCACAGGTTGGAGGGAGGGGGAGATTGATAATAGAAGCTTTGTTTATCAAATCAACTGCAGATACGTGTAATAGGGATGAATTAACACCTGTTCAAGATATCTGAAGAATTCTACTACCCCAAGGACGACAAATAGGAGAGGAGGACAAAAAAAATATAAAACTCAAGTTTGAAAGTCGTGTGATTAAAATTGATATGATTACGAACAATAAATTTTGTTCGAAATATTGTCATCCAGTAAATAGTACTGTCACTCCACTGTGTGATTCATCTAATAAACAAACTAATGTGTGTTAAAAGTTTCTCTCTCATAGAGAATAACTTTCATGGAATTGGTTTTGAGACTATGAATTTTGTTACCAGTGGTTTTCAACCAGAAAGCGGTGAGTAGGAAAAAATTAGCTATCCATAAAATATAACATCATGGAAAAAATGCGTTGGATGATATTCGTTTAAACAATTCTGCAAGTGTGAAAGAGAGAAAGACAGATCCCATAAACACAGTAAAAGAGAAACGAGCCTAGTGGATTATTGACACAGAGAACTTTTGGAGGGACTCTATGATTGTCAAAAAGCATAAAAATGCAGCCTAAATATGCAGAAATTATACTCATTCTCATGAGTCAGCAGAAAAGCTAACGACAAATGCAGAGTGATCTATCTATTTAAGAAACCACGCAAGTCACTCTTAGTGGCACAGTGGTTAGGATTCTCGCCTACCAGGCACATGATCCGAGGTTCGATCCCCTGCCGACGCACACCTAATATCTATGGTCGGCCTGCAAAATTTTGGCTACCGATATCACATGCTGAAAATTTCATACTTGTACCAAAAATGAAGTGTGGAATCAAGCTGTAATAAAAAAAAACATATCTCACTCTTATTATAATGTACATGCCCTTTCCGTTGTATTATAAATTACTTTCTTGAACTATTTCTGCTTAATATCACGAGAATCTAATCCCTAAGGCTTAAGAAAACGCTTCTTCGTCTTAGGAAATCAAATATTGATAAACTTATAACCTCATATACTACTGATTTATCGGAGTCAGTAGTCAGATACCATTCATATCAACCAGTAGTGTTCTCAGACCAGCGCAAGCACTGGACGGCCGTTCCACTTATTCTAGACTGATGGTAACAGTGGTTTACTGCATATGAATCAGTGCGACAGAGCTGAATGAGTTCAAGTGATCGAAATCTGGTTAGCTGCTTGGACGAGCTGGTGATACGTAAAATCGGATACATTATTTTCAATTTACAGAGTTCGAGGGGAGATTTCACGACAGTTTTCTTAGTACGTAGGTGGCACAGCGGTAGAATGCTCGCCAACCATGCCTCATGTCGTTCGGGGTTCGATCTTTGTCTGATGCATTCCTTTACCTCGCTAGGTCAGGAATAAGGCCGATAAAGAGGGAAGGTCGGGCATGAGGCTTGCAACCCCATACCGTAAAAATAAACGCCACTGAATTCGAAACTTCAAAGCACTAGCTTGAAGCCCTATGTTTCACTGAGAACGTAGAGGAATAAAATAAATATTACAATAATTCCTCTCGAAACTAAAAATATTAAGTTCACAATTTATGATATACTTAGTACCATAAATTACTTACTCAGATAAGACTGAACCACTAGCATTGTCTAACGTTTAACTGTTGGAATCATATTTGATGACGTTAACAAGTCAAATGCCCGGACAGATGACAAACAGTTTGCTATTAGGACTACCAAAAGATCAACCAATGCTAAATTTGAAACTATCATAAGCACTGAATTGACAGAGAACTCGTAACATGAAAGGATACACATGCAATAAAAGCGTCATGCAACTTCAATATACACAGCCTAAAAGAACTAAACCTCATAGAACCTCTTTCATGATTGGCCTCGACATTTAGAGGACCTATGACAATAATGTTTGGGAATTGATTGATGGAACATAAAATCCGATCGATTTCGAACTAAGAATGCTAGAAGCAGGGATATAGCGATTAATTCAGCTTACTGTGCGGGTAATACGGTCACAATTTGGGACAATACTGCATGACGGTAAGATCGAGAATTCATAACCTGTAGGATGTTAGGCGAGTTATGTTGTGTATTTCCCGGAGGTTTCGAAGTGTTGTTGAGTCCAGGTGGTTCTTATTTTAAGCTATAAACTCACCAGGATTTGTAAGCGAACTAGTGGCTGACTATAATTTACAACCACTTCCACCTTATCTGAAATGGAATTCTGATAAGTAATCACTTGATAAGTCATTCCAATGAGAATCTCATCTCGTAGCTGATATCCAAGCCACATTTGTCATAGATTCATCAAATCAAGTCGAGACGAAACTTAGTCAAACAAGGCAAGTAAAACTGACGTGCAGATAGATCAGTAGATAGTGCGAGTAAACCGACTCCACGATATCTCTTAAGGGGACTGCCTGCCGTTTTTGCTATTAATAATACTGCTTAAAATAAACGTGCCTTTAATCTTTCTCAACCCTATTCAACAGCTATTCGACGACTACAAGTGTCATATGATGCATATCGGAAAGCTCAGCCAGTTGTTAGACAGGCAATACTGTCTACTAACACCCATGGTGATTTTTCTAATTGTGGTGGACTGAATTATGCGGAAGATTGTGCGAGAATGATTTATGCCTTATGTCAAACAAACTCTAAGACTTAAAGGTGAGAGCCAGCAAATCGGCAGAAGAGACAGGCAGAAATAACACGACTTCAAGTGGACTTAGAGAAAATGGAAGTGATGAGGATGACTAACCAGCAACAGCAAGTACCAGTCACTATTCAAAGAATAAATTTGAAAGAGGTTGATCCCTACACAATTCTAAGAAACACTGTTTCCATTACCGGTGCTATTGGTGTGGTTGTCAAAGTCGGTGACAATTGGAAAGGCAAGGCAGACCTTCATCTATCTTAAATCAGTTCGCAAAACTGTTGCACTTAGTGAAAGGAAGGGAATTCAGATTTTGAACACCGATGCTTGGCGGGATTTTCTACAAGGATTACAAACTTGTTATGTGCACCACAGAAAGCCTCTACAACAAGCTTCTGCAGACTTTCATCAATAACTGCCTTCAGTGGCCCGATATTGTGGATCACATGACGAGCAAGAAAGGACTTGTAAGAAGACACTCCTGAAACGAAGCAATCAACGATTCATTGTTCAACAAGCGTGTACAATTAGATGCTGACAGACTAGACACATGCTGAGGAGATCGTCGAATGACATCGCGCACCACGCCTTCACTGTAGTGGAACTGGAATATGAAATGATGAATTGAGCGTGTCCCAAGGGTGATATGGAGGAGATCGTGTCGGGAGGAGACAGAAGCTAATGGGTAATGGTGGGTCCTAGCTTAAGAGGAAAAGCGAGTACCAGACAAAATTGAGGCCTGCTGTTGAAGCCCTCTGCCCCTCTCATAACTAAAGGTGATCATAAGAAAAACAATAATGATAGTGCTGCACAATCACTAATTTTTTAATGCTTAAGAGCGTAAATGAAAATTCATTTCTGCGGCACAGGCATGATGGATTGTTTGAAGTCACTTATCAGTGGAACTAGATAAAAGCCATTCCCCTTTAAAACTCGTATGTATTATCCACGAAAACGTACATGATGAAGAAGCGAACAACAAAAAAGATAGCAGGCTCAGACAGACCTTATCAGACTGATCTAATCTGTTTAGAATTATTAAAGCTGGAAGGCTCTTCCCTCTTTTAAACACAACAAAAACATAAGAACCACCTCATGAAATCTTTGACTGCTGCTAATTTCTCAAAAGCACAATCTATCACTTCCCAATGACTGACTTTAGGATGAATAACCTTAATTCTAGGTCAGATGAGAGGTGAGAAACTCACCAACGATCTCGAGTATTTGTCATACTCTATCGCCATCTATCCACAGACGTTAAAACAGCTGCATCATTTGGTCCGACTCTAGTAGCCTAACTGTTGACGTGCTTAAACGAATTACAAAACTTTTGTATCCCTGATGTTTGCCTCCCAGACGTGAAGGTTTCTAGTTTGATTGTTGTGAAACTTTTGCAACCTTGATTATTTTTTATAAATTTTGTTACCCTGATGATGATTACTCGTTTACTTAACATCACAGTCTTCAAATGTGTCCATGTACTTTTGTCTTTTAATTATAGTTCTAACAAATCATAAATGCCAGTTGGATGGTGACTGTAAACACGTCAACAATAGTATTTGTCATCCAGGAGCTGGTGCGTGTATTTGTCCATCAGGAACTATTTATGTACCACAAGAACATGCTTGTAGTAAGTGAATTATGTGAGTGTATTTTATTTTCATTCGATCAATTCCAACATTGATGTTTGAACTAGTCATATCGAAATGTAAGTGACGATAATTTGAAAGAAGCATTTAATTTCATTGCCTGTTAACATGAAATGCCTAGAGAACTTGTTGATTTACTAATTTTTGACCCTAGAAAAGGCATGATCAAATGCTTTTAAAGTAAATATAGAACCTGTGCTCAGTGGCAGAATGCAATTACATATCAGATACGTTTATGTGAAATGACACACAGAGTGATGCAGTATGGGCATATGTGTTCTGGACACAATACCCCAGTTCTCCAAGCACAAACTCAGTAGTGGATGGAATCCAGTTCACTCTTGAGTCAGAAAACGAACATGGTGAGGTGTTCATGCTAGACTTTAGAATGAAACGAAAACAAGATGGTGGGTTGGATACTAGGAGTTTTAGGAAACTGACACACTGTGATAAGCACTTAGACATCGATTCATTCTATGCAGAATGGGTAAAGATTGGTTTAGTCAAAAGTCTGAATAATCGGGTCAGAAGCCTGACTAATGAGCCAGAGGATTTCAATAATGAAATCAAACAAGTAAAGAAAAAAATATCACTAAAGAATTACTTAACGCCTCTGTAGTACTGTCAAATAAAGAAGAGACGTCAGAGGCCTTACCTGGAATTCTCAGTGACGCTGGAATCAGGTTGGCATTTGAACCAACTAATTCACTTGGAGAAAACCTTTTTTACCTACAAATCCAATAGATTCAATCAAGAAAAATAATAATATGATTTTCCTGATACTAAGTAATGACTATGAATTCACTTACATTGGTCAGATCAGTAGATCAATATCAGTGCAATCATCGGAACACGAAAATTTAGCTGGACCGAGAATGACTGACCCTGTTTAATTGAGTATACAAGGTGAAATCTCAACCATTACATTGTATTCACTTGCGTTTAATCAGCTTACAATCTGGTGGAATAGGTTGAAGGCATTCATCCATGTCATCACTGACATTCCCCTTTTTTCCTTCATTTTCCCAAAACATCAAATACCCAGCTGTATCCGATTCGTCTACGTTTTCATACAACAAAGAAGCTACTTTTCTCACTTTTTACTCAAGATTTTGAAAATTGATCCACTTTACCCAATGTTATTCTTGTCATTTCAGGAAAAAGCCCACTTCCCCTCCCCCACCACTGCAACTAATTTTGAAGAGAATAAGACCCATGTTTCTAACCACTTTACCTCTGTTCCTAAAGAACATCTCTGACTGACTAAGGAATCTCTTTATCTCATATAGCCTTCTAGTTTAATAATCCAAACATACACTGGCAGTAAATACCCCCTAGGGAATAATATCTGTGATGGAAGCTCTTAACAGACTGATGACGACTCTTTCAGCTGATTTCACGTGGAACACATGACATATCAGATTACTTTAACTGGTCACCAGATAATAACCAGTGTCATACGTCTAGTCTTTGGCTTGATGCAGAGGCAATTCTCTTCGATGTGTGTCTGAAACCTTTAAGGAACTCGTGTCCATTTCTGAGATTGAACACACGTCATAGTGTCAATTGACGCGGTCACAGATGTTATCACTGAGATATTCAAACCTCCAGCAGTTTGATACCAATTCATAGTGTACTGTGGTGACGAGTACAAACTTGACGAAGAGAATCGATAAATTTCCATAAAGAAAGGAAGACGAAATTCGCAGTATAAAATGATATTATCATTCTATTTCACAGGTTCTCATCAGCTGCAGACTACCTTAGATTACAATGCTTATATAGATGATAATAATATCATTTAATATTTGGGTGGTGAGCTGGGGGTGAGTTAAGATAACTGAACAAATCTTCATCTTATAAACTGTGACCGCTTTTATTTTTTGGAGTTGTATGTGAACAAGCTAACACTGTTCTGTTAACTAATTTTTTCTGTTTTCTGTCTTACCCCTCCTCCCTCTTTTCAACTTTGAAAGCGTAAAAATTGATGATGAAATCTTAAACTAGAAATTGTAACGCTTCCATTTTAGATGTGTCAACTTTATAGTATGTCTTTTCTACTACCACTCAAACAATAAAGTGTGTTATTATCATCTATATAAACATTGTAATCTAAGGTAGTCTGCAGCTGATGAGAACCTGTGAAATAGAATGATAATATCATTTTATACTGCGAATTTCGTCTTCCTTTCTTTATGGAAATTTATCGATTCTCTTCGTCAAGTTTGTACTCGTCACCACAGTACACTATGAATAGGTATTAAACGGCTTTATTGTATCCTTTAATTCCTAGAGGAGCATAGGGCTTCAGCTACGCATCTCCATTGCCTTTCGTTTCCTGCCAATTTTTGCACCCCTCTCTAAGTCCGCCCACATTTTTTCATCTTTTCTTCACCCCTGGAGGCTTGAATAGCTCAGTGATAACGTCTGTGATCGCGTCAATCGACACTATGACGTGTGTTCAATCTCAGAAATGACCACGAGTTCCTTAAAGATTTCAGACACACCTTGCTGACAACTGCCAACAAGCACAAACCTTAGATCTAGAGCTTCCTGCTGATAGCCTGGACCCGTCTAATATATCAGACTGGTTAAATGTAAATTTGTATGGAGTTAATCAATAAAAAATTGAATCTGAGACAATACCCGGCAGGACATATATCAGCCCGTAGGCTGTTACCTCCTACCCGCCTCTGTCGAAAAAGAAAGTTAGGAAGTAGCATAATCCGCTAACACTTTGTTAATTTATATTACCACACTGTAAAGGAACTTTATGTCTGTTCATTATCTGCAATTTCTGAAATCTAACTACATCAAAATTGATTGATAAGCAATATAAACATGGGAATTATGACTTCTGAATATATATATATATATATATATATATATCGCAGCAATTGTCATTCCTTTCTCCAAAATCAATCTGATACCATCAGTTTAACCTGGGGGCATTTGAATTCAATGTTTCAGTGTGTTCTTGGTGGGTTTATTTTTCAAAAAATATTGGATCTTCTTAGAGTCTTCTTTTTCATTTCTAGGAGTCTATATCAATCAGTCTTCAAACAATTTTTGTATGAATTGTAAAAGTTACCATGGAGTTTGTTACTTACTTGAAGATGAAATGGCAGTTATGCATCATAAATCATCAATACAACCAAACAGACAAAACGAAAAGTAAGCGAATTATGAATCATATTCACTGATGTGTCTCCTATCTTGCTTAAGTCAAGGATGATAACTTGCCTTAGTAGAGTTTACAAATTAAGATTTTCCACATCGTTATTAAGTCCCTACCTTGATATGCATCAGAAACGGGAAGAGCACGTCACATAAAGGATTTTCGACAGGCCACTGAAGGATTTTATCAACAGCTGCCTCTTTGCTGGCTGGCTCCATACTGAAGATTAAATGGCAAGCCAGCCGGCCGACCGTCCGACTGACCAGAAAGAATTAGCAAGAAGAAACTCTAGGACAGAACCAACCATGAACCTGCTGCTCAACAAATATACGGAAAAAAATAATTCTGGATCTGACACACGCTGAGTAGACCGTTGAATGAAATCCCTAGCAAGGCGATCTCTCGAATGGAACCTAAAATATAAATAACGCGTTGGATGTGTTTCCAAGTGTGACATACAGGAGATCGTGCTAAGAGGCGACCAGTCACTATGGCCAATCATAGATCTGGCTTCAGAGAATCTCATAGAATAGTAGAAAGCGGAGATGTCCTACTGAAGCCGTAATCTTCACGAGAACCCAAGAGGATAATATAAATAATATAATATATTATGTTAGAAAATCTGAGGCGGTTTTAAATTTATTAAGGCTCTGATAACATTCAGCCATATAAACAATGCATTTGAAATTTTGAATAAAGCAAGAACAAGAGTGGTGTGTGCAGAATAATATGCTACCATTATTGTTTCTACCGTCATTGGTTTCGCATCAACGGCTGCCTACAGGCTAAATAAATTACTGTGAAATGTATGTACAGAAACGTTTTAACATACTTGCAATTATCACATGATGTCTGTTTACAGGAGATTCCAGACTAAGTGAACAATGCTCAGAAAATTACACTTATATTGTTTGTACACAGGGGTTCAAGTTTAAACAAAGTAAATTTATTTTAACCGAATTTTAGATTTTCCGTCGATTGATTGGACCGAAGTGCTCGGTCTCAGGTTGACATGTCGGCTTCTTGTGCAGATGCTTCGACGATGTCTCGTCTAGTGGATAAGGCTTTGGCGTTTGAAACTATAGGCACTGGGTTTGAGGCTCAGTAGAAACATCATCACTCACTGAGAAATGTAGGCACACCAGCTGACGACTCCCAAATAGGACGAAATGTGCGTAATCCTGGATTCCACTGCTAGTCACCATCCAACAATTAAAGTAAATTTATGCATACATTGGTAAAGGAGTTACGTAGTAAAGATGAGGATGCATAATATGATGAGTGACAAATAAACTAAGTAACAATGTACTCAAATTATGCAGACAAGAGACAAGCAAAATTACACTGTATCAAAAGGGGGGAAGCTAAAGCGAAAGATTCAGTAATCAAATAAAAGAGACAATAAAGACATCCAGTCACCAGGATAAGCAAGCAAAGATTAATAACTGCTTCTTTCTAAACACATAAATCTGGTTTCAAGCGTTTCATAGAAATTGCTTCAGCAAACTTGATGAGTAGCGAGCTGCTTTGTCTATTGATAATTTTAAAGGAGTTCGCGATTTCCCCTTCATGATCTGTATCAAGCAGATGTCTGGCTATAGCGCTACTATGAGACTTTGTTCCCTGAGATTTGTAATTACACGTTATTAGCCAATTCTATGTAGTAGCTATAGAAGCCATTAGTATTTGAAAAATGTGTCATTTTCCCAAACTAATTCCATTCTTATAATATCTGAATGGTGTATTTATTTGTATTTTGATGTAATCTACTAGTTAGTAAATGGACATAGAGTAAAATGTTTTGAGATATCCATTATTTATACTGGCAGCTTTGTGTATAATTTCTAACGAATTTATGGTTCACCCCTCAGTGTATGTGGCAGAGAAAGAACTCCCGATTGGATGGAGGCATGCTTCCTGGGCACTGTGACTATCCAGCACCAAACATGCTGAATATATAATTACTAAGTGGCAAATTGAGAATGGTCGCTGATAAGATCCATCCTACAAACTCTGTTAATCAACCGTACCTTGACTAGTTCGCCCTTCTCAGTAAAAAATCAAAAATGTCCATTATTTAGTGAAAGTGAGGATGTCATAGACAGAGTTGATTGAAATAATCCTAATCTTCTTGAAGCTCTCACTTCAATAGGGTATATGAGTTGTTATCAGTTCTTACATAAATTGTTACTCTATTGAATAATACCTTCCAAATTAGTCTACCTAGAACTGACTGAATGAACAAATACTAGAATTATGTGATTTACTCATTTCTGTCTGTCTGTCTTCGACACAAAACTTTGCACCAATCTGCGGCAGTTCTTGTCACCACACTCCCTCCTTGTAGTACACAAAGCAGAAAAGAAAGTAGGAGAATTGCATAACAGAGACAATAAACAGAGGTGTGAGACAAAGGAATATTAATAACGAAGAACAATATAGTTTCATTTGAAATCATAAGTCACGAGGAATGGATGCATCCGCACTAGCTATGAGAAAGATTTTGAGCCATATCACCGATTGTATCCAGCCGTCATTGTTTTTTAACGTTTCGAGGACCCCAACCAGGTAGTCTACACCTTCCTATGTGACTGGCGTAAACTGACTGTTGGGGATTTCATTGACTGATGGGGCCATGTTTCAGTGTAACCGCCGCTAGCTCTTTTCCAGTCTGACCTTATATCAGCTAACAGTGCCCGTCGAGGAAGGCATCTGTAACACATGTCCTAACCATCTCAGTCGATGTAATTTCACAGCCTCGTCGATTGATTTCCCTTCCTTGCCTGGCACTCGACCGATGCCTAAGCTCAATATTTATCACCTTATTATAGCACTTCACTCAAGAGATAGAGCGCAAGCACCTATGATCAAAGACAGTTAATCTTTTCATGTCTTCCACTCTCAATGGCCAGGTCTCACAGCCAGTCATAAAGGAGGACGGTGGGGACTGCTGAGCAGCACACCCACTTTTTGGTCGATAGCCAGCCGGATATCACGTCTACGCCACAGATTGCGTAAACTCGCATATGCAAAACCAGCCCTCTGTATCAGTGCTGAGATTTCGTCAGAGATCAACCCGTTGACACTGGCTGATGGTACTTCCCAAATAAGTGAAGTGGTCAACGTGCTCTACCACTTCACTCCCCATTTCTAGACCAAATAGTCAGTGTAGTCCAGTCCTGTAACACTCATGTAGGAATGAATTGTAACCAGAAGTGGTAAACATAAGGATGTCGGGGTCAGGACTGAAAAAGTAAAACAAACATTTACTACTCTGAAATATACTTCTCTTAGCACAGAGGAACATGATTCGAATCTTCTACACTAATGGCAATATAGTTCTTCTGTAAATTTCACAGATTTAACGTGTCACGAAATGCATTCCCAACAAGATGCTGCAGACATATGTTGCAAACTAAACGGCTAAGCTCGTTTATATACGAAGATAAAGGACAGAACAAATACAAACCAGTGATATGGTAATATATAGATCCATGTAAATATATATATATATATCATGGAGGATTTAATCATGAGCTGACATCAGTTAGAGAACCACTGGAAAACCTGGAGTACTGGATAGCTGTTTCGTCCCAGTTTGGGACTCTTCAGCAGTACGCACCCACCGCCAAGGTTCAAACCCAGGACCTTCCGGTTACAAGGCGAGCTGGGTTCGAACCCCGTGGGTGCGTACTGCTGAAGAGACCCAAACTAGGACGAAACAGCTGTCCATTAATCCCAGGTTTTCCAGTGGTTCTCTAACTGATGTCAGCTCATGATTAAATCCTCCATGCAATCAAACAAAATCCCTACAAAACCAATACTTGAAAATATATATATTTGTATTAAGAGACGATATCAGGCCACACACATTAATATATATAAACTAAAAAATGACGGTTGCAGCGAAGAAAATTTTATTTTCGGCGAAGTCATCAACTAGGCAGCTGTACATTCGTGTATTTATAATAGGTGGGTGGGAAAGTTCCAGAATAATTTCCGGGTAAGGGTCAAATTAATAAAAATTACAATTAGGAATTAAAATTTCCCATCCATTTGATATAAATACATGAATGTGCAGCCTAAAATGATGACTTCGTCGAAAAGAAAATTTTCTTCGCTGCAACTTTCCCCTTAATAACTCCCAACACCCAATGTGTATATTCCGTGATATATATATATATATATATATATATATATATATATATATATATATATATATATATATATTTCTAAATCACACGTTTAAGTGAAATCTAGACAATGCGAATATTACGGTCTGTTAGTATCTTCATTAAAAATTGTAGAGTTAATTTATTGCGCGTTGAATAAAATTCATTTCAGACCATATTATGGATGTAAATGTCCGCACAATACAATAACAATTAACAGTAATTTACTGATGGATAAGAAGAATTCACACATCATTCCATCATTTCAAAAGTTACAAGGTGATAACAAGCTTGAACGGGTTTCAGATGACAGTGACTTGCCTTCTGAATTACACAAACAAAATGACAATGTTATGTGTAGAGGTTTATTAGGTAAGGCTGTTTTATATATTTTTTTGAAATAATTTTATTGATTGTTTTATAAAACCTTACTTCCTGAAGTTGAACAGGCTAACGTGGATTTTTACTAGCGGTGATAAAAGTTTCTTATAAGACCAGAAGAAGTTACTGATGTAAGTATAGAAAACTTGGGCACTGTGGTAGACCATAACTCCATTTTGGATAAGATTTTATTTTGATAAATCACACACTTCCTTAGTTACGTGCCCATTAAATATAAAAGGAATGTTGTTAAATGTTTTGCGGGCGGAGCAAGAAAGCTATGAATGGATGACCTCTTACAAAAAGAATTTGAATATATTCACGATTCCTTGACGGAGATGGGCTATCCGGGTAGTTTCACAAAGAAACAAATGAAAACATCAAAGAAAAAACCTGAAACTCTGACTGAACGTAAGAAACCTCTATTTACTAAGTTACAATCGAATGGCGGCTCATCAAGTGGGATTTTATTCCAGACACTTTTCAAGAATATACGAAGAATATTTTACGCAGCATACCTGTGTTTATCATTCTCTAGCCGACGAATGATTGGGACGCAAACGAAGGATAAGCTTGACAGTTTTGCCACATCTATGTGTATTTATCAATTCAACTGCACCTGCGGTGACAGTTATGTTAGGTGTACTACTAGACATCTTAGCCAACGTGTTAGGGAACATCTCCCATCGTGGTTTGGCGAAGGACAGACGAAGGCAATCCGTAGCTCAATTTTGTTACATTTAATTGATAGTGGTCATGTAGTAGAGAAAACGAGAGCCTTCAAAGTAATTCATCGTATCCCACCTAACCTTTCCAATAGACTTCGTATTCGTCTATTGCACACAGCTCAGGCGATAGGCATTCGAACTATTAAACCTAAACTATGCATTCAAAAAAAGTTCGTGCAGCAATTATCCCTCCGGTGGCCTAATAAGACATAACCAACGAAAGACTTCTACGCCACCCTTTATTTATATTTTCAACCCCTTTCCTACCATCCCTTAATCTTATCCCATCTTCATTATAAACGTCTTTCATTTCCTTCCCTTACAATCTAACATTACTCAATCAGTTTATTTATTTTTACTAGCCTTTATCGACTACTTCCACCTGAACATTTGTTTGTTTAATCATGCTGTTTTTCATTATTCGTGCTATCACAGACTGCCTCACTTTTTCATCCTTATTATTGATAAGATCATTATTATTATCATTACTACTATTCTGACTAATTGCACCAGTTATATTCACCATCTTATTACCCTATAGACAAAACACCATGATTGGTTTAAATTTGAATTTTTTTTGTAAAGTTATATATATATATATATATATATATATATATATATATAATGGACTTAAGCCTGATCAGATCTAATTGAAAACATTATTGTCCGCTTAAATGTGTTGTTCAAAATCACACAGTGTTGTACGGCAATATTAACTGATGACGTTTCGGGCACAAACTATTGCCACTCATAATCATATCAAGGCACTCACACAACTTGTTTTCTTTCATTTATATAAATATGCGGCATTCAAACCTACAAACTCACTCGGTTGGGACAAGCTCTGTAGGCTAAAAGACCCAGTGGACCCAATTAGACAAAATAATGTAATTTACAAAATACCTTGCAATGACTGTGAGGTCAACTACATAGGTCAAACTAGTAGGTCAGGGATAGTCAGATTATCAGAACATAAGAATTAAGCTAAGGTAAGAATGGCTGACCCCGAGAGAAGATAAGTAGTTTAGAAAAAAGGTCAGCACTACATTGCACTTCACGCACTAACGCACAAACACACAATAGGATGGGAGAGGGTTAAAATTCTAAAAAGTAATCTAGGTAGGCGGAGAGCGATAGACACTGATTACTGAATCCTGCCTGCTTCATTGAGTCTGCACCCAACACAACATATGCAATAGAAGTGACTCAACGCAAATACCAGAGATATGGAAGATATTATTGCTGCCGGTCAAATCAGAGGAGGATAATAAATAATCTCAAAATTCTATTTCAGTTCAAACACATCACAACATTGTAACAAGTAACTTATTATGACTATAAAAACACACGTCTCATATCCCATCTGATTATAATTGATCAATAACATTCGTATTATTATTAATTCTGAATGTACATTATCACATATTGATTTTTATTCCAATATCTAGTCAATTTCACCCATGTATATAAATGAAGGAAAACGTTGTGTGAGTAGTGCCTTGATATGATTATGAGTGGCAATAGTTTGTGCTCGAAACATGGTCATCACTTAATACTTACTGTAGAACACACTGCGTGACAATTTATCAAAATAAAATCTTATCCAAAATGAACCAGAAGAAGCTGTCTACTGATACCTTAGATTATCGGATGAGTAGACCATTAACTCTTCAATCTTCTAAGAAACAGAAATTAACGATTTAAATTACTACCGAATAATGACTTTATCATTTCCCAGTGTTGATTTTTGGGGATTTCATTGACCGGTTACAAGATTCCATCATGAGCCGACATATAGGTTAGAGAACCATTGGAAAATCTGAGAGTAGGCAGTACACACCCCCATTTTGATTCAAATCCATGATCTTCTGGTTAAAAGGTGAGCTCGCAAATCATTCAGCCACTGTGACTTGATCTAATGAACTATGAATTCCAACTTCCAACAGTTCGCGGTATATATACAGCTCCATCACGAGCTAATTTCATCGGCGAGTATTTGTTCTCACACCCAACTTTCTGTACCCCACTGGTCTACGGGCTTGCCTTGTAACCAGAAGGTCTTGGGTTCGAACTCCGGTGGACACGTCCCGTGAAGAGTCCGAAACTGGGATGAAACAGTTGTCCATTACTCCCTGCAGGTTCGCCAATGGTTCTCTAACCGATGTTAGTTCATGGCGAAATCAGTTAAAGTTCCTATAGTTATAGAAATTAAACAGCTATGCCCTTTTGGTCTCACTTATCTTTAGAATTCATTAGCGTATTAAACTAAACTAATAATCTTATTTAAAACACTCTTTCAACTTTCAGTTATTCAAAACCCTTGTTAATTTTCAGTAATTTAATAATTACTATAGTACCATTAAGAAAACAATATTCACCGAAGAGACTCTTTTCAACGAATTTATTATCAAGCTCTACAATCGCATATACATTGTTTTTAAGAAATTATATCCGGTGATAAAATTAGATCACAGGTGTGAAAACATGAAATAATAATAGTATGGAATGTAATTAAATTGTCTTTGATTATAGCCACAGTTAGATGTCAAGTTGCAAGACAATTAATGTCACATATAGAATAATTCATAAGGTGTATAGATGTTGGAAAGGGGTGCATAATTATAGGATTATTTGGGGAATATAAAATGTTACATAACATGGTGTTAAATTTGATAAGATAGAATTCAGTATTGTAAAAAAGTAAACAATAATAATTTTCGATTTAGAATGACAAGCTGGACGAGCTGAGACAGTTCAACGTGAAAATAGTAATAATAACAAAATAATCGTAGTAATGAGGGAAAGGTAAACAGATTGATTAAATAAATAAATATCTATCCCTCTATGGCCAAGGCAGAAATAGGAATTTTACATACTTTTTTTGCACACAAGGGTCTGGCTTCAAGTCACGAATGGCCAAGGCCTTTACTGTCTTTAGAAGTCTACAACGAAGAAAACGCGTCAGGTTAACATGTATTTCATAGATGATCTTAAGATCATGGTCAGGGTTGGATGAGTGATAGCAGTCGATCAGGTGTTCAAGAACAGAGCTTCGCATACACTACCTTTCTGTTTCGTACAACCATCCTGGAATATGTTCTCGTATCCGTGCGGAAAGCATCCTCTGGCTACGACCAATGTACCTTGCTCCACAAGAGCATGTAAACCGATAGATGCATATGGAGGCGGCCAGATGGCAGTGCTTACCTTTTACAGAGCTGGAAAACAACTTGTGGCTGGTGAACGTCATTTTTAATTTCGTTGCAAACAACGTCTTACTGACTGCTTTAGAGAGACGAGTTTTGAGCCTATTTGAAACTTGATCACCTTTGAATTCCAAGTTCATGAATAAGGTTTCCTTTCCATCATCTATACACCTTATGTATCACTCTATATATGACAGTAGCTGTCTTGCTACTTGACATCTAACTTTGATTATAATCAAAAATATTTTAATTACGTTTTATACTACTTTTATTATTTCATGTTTTCACACTTGTTATCTGATTTTATCACCGGATATAATTTCTTAAAAACAATGTATATGCGATTGTAGAGCTTGATAATAAATTCGTTGAAAAGAGTCTCTTCGGTGAATATTGTGTTCTTAATTATTAATTTACATGTATAATTGGAAAATGTTCAAAATAAAAGATTCACAAGTCTTTTTGAATAGATGAAATTGAAACAGACACGTAATAATGCTATCGCAGCATTCTCCTCTTACCTATTACCCTGATTTCTGATTCGCTTTAAAATAAACGATGTGTTATGATGTCACAGCTTTTATATTATCGCAATAATACTGAGATTGAAATTAGGACGCCGAGTTGAACACAAACACGGAATTCACGAATACTGCTTAACTTATACAACAGTTATCTATTCCTCAGACCTCTTAACTTAAGCAAAAACATACAACGACGTCAGCTCAAAAGTATATTTCAGTGTTAGCCACAGTACAATCTACACGATAGCGTATAATTCAAAGAATCGCCAAAGTTATGTCGATTAGTCTATTGTCATGATCAATAAAGCAGTGGGCATTATTATACGTAGTAGAACGATTCTGATTATTTTATTCTCAGACTGATCTTGATTGTCATATCACTCATAACAGATTATCTATTGTTCTTTTTTAAAATGAGCATTTCAAAAGAATGCCATTTCTTACGTCTAGTTATATAACTAAATGCAAAAATTAAAGTGGAATTTAACATTATAGACTATATGCTATTAATAGCAGGCTCAATATATCTCTTATTCCATCTGTGACCTTGTAATTCCCAAGGATGAAGTAGTAGTAAGACAACAAGGAGCGTCTTCCAGTTTATCTGTCTGGTGTTATCAGTACCTGAATTTTACTAGGCATTAATTAAACTAATAATGCATATATATGCCTATATAATCTATCGTGGTAGGTGAGCGGTGAACGTACTTGTCTGAAAAATACATCCTGTAGACCTAAATCAGTTACGATGATAAAACGCTATATAAGCAACAAAATATAGTCAAGAAGGCTAGTTTAAATAATTCCCCCTTGAGCCTAGATAACAGTTATGTCTACACAGTGGGAAATTTTTCCACCGGAAATGATGAAATATGAATCATTTTGATTGGCGTGATGAATACAACAGGGAAATTTTATAACACAGCATAAAAAGGCATATACACCATGTCCATATCTTATGAAAAGAGGATATGTGGCTTTTTTTACAATTCGACGGGGATTTAATTCAGCCTCTGATGGGTAAACTGTCAATCTTATTCAGTCTAATGTTCATTTTCTTTAAAGTAAAAGAGGGAGATCTTTGAAACATGGTACATTTAGAAAGTCATGTGATTTACACTGATCTTTCTGTTACAATGAATTCTTTTATAATAATAAGATCTTTTCAAGCATTGTTTTGCATGGATTTAAATTATTTTACGCTTAATTACGAGTGGACTTTTTATAGAGAATCATCAAAAACCAGGGGTTACAACACAACCGTTTCGTCCTGCACTGGGATTCTTCAAAACTAAGCACCTATTACCGCCAGGTGTTACAAGGTGAGCTTGTTTAGCATTCAGCCAGTGAAATGGAATCAGGATAAACCTGCAAACCAACCGATGTAAATCGGTCTCATGCTCCCTGCTATCTGATTACACAATGAAGCTATGTCTGAAGTGCTAATGTGAAGTAACCAGAGGTGTCAACAAAGTGTTGGGCGTGAAAACAAGTTAGAACTGATTAACTGCTGGAATCTGTATCAATGACTGAACGATTAACGATCTCTCCATGTTACCTGAAAGTTCTGGTTTCAATCTCTGATGTGATTGTGGGTGCACACACTTCTGAAGAGTTCCAGACTACAAGAAGGTAGATGTTCCTTAGTTCCTTGTCTTCAGCGACTCAGCAACTGAAGTGGGTTTGTCAAAAACAACTTGAAAAACATCTTTCTTGTCCACAGGCTACATCGGTTATCATATTATGTACATATATAGATCTTTGCAGAGTTAAAAACAATGATTTACGTAATTTAAATCATCCTGAGGAATACCCATCTAGACACAGAAAGTAGGCACAATGTCAACAGCGACTCTTTGCAATCCAATAACAGAGAAACTGGCTTCTTCAGTCTCCTGTAAAGGTGACAAAACCTCCTTGGAACAAAAACATGCACAGTCACGAAATGCATCGTAGACAGCAAAAATACTGTTTTGCAATTAATAGTATTCTCTGAGGTGGTTAGTTCAGTTGCCGAGCTTTCGTCGTCCCCCTTCTGGACAACATCTTCAGCTCAATATTTGGCATAAAGTGAAATGATTTAAATTTCTTCATGAGTGATATAATTGCGTCTCCCCGTAACCATCTTTACACATGTGTATTGGTCATTTTCTATTGACTTGAATTTTAAACTTTCTGGTCACATGATTCACTTTTTATTAGTTGATTTATTCGGTCTATGCTGAGGTGTTTGTTAATTGCATATTCATTTGAGTACCAAGCCTCTAGGAATTCCCTGGCACTTCTGATGTTTCCTCTGTCTAAGATTTCGACATTATCCCACTCATCAAACTGATGTCCATAATTGTTTATTTGCATTGATATGAAAGAATACATATCGTGTTTTTTTCACGGCTGATTTGTGTTCCTGGATTCTGATTCGAAGAAGACACCCACTTTGTCAGACTCAGAAAAACAAAAAGGTATAGAGAACTCTTCACTCCATTAAAGTATTTGACAAATTACTGAACACTAATCAAAATGTAACTAAGGTTGTTTAGATTAGTGAGCTTCTATCAGAAGTTCCGTAATACGAGAAAGCCGTTTTATGAAATTATGCGTCAGTGGAAATGGCAAAGAAACATGTATTAAAATGTACTATGTACCAGGTGAAGAGAATGAACAATGATGATTTTAATAGTTGTTTTGCTGAAAATATACGAGACATAAACAGTGATGACAACAAAATATCTAAAACAACCTAGCTCTGACACATGTTCAAGGCAGGTTGAGTTGGTGGACAAGATTTTCCTGCATGAATAAATCCAAGTTTTCTGTATGAGTGGTTAAGGCTTCATCAATACGAAAACATGTCATTTGGTCAGCTTGGGCTTCTTTTGTATGCTCAGGTTGGACGTTGCTTTGTGTGTGATGACATGAATGAGTAGGCTTATAACACATAGTAGATCCAGGCTAGTGCCAGGGACTTGACCACATAGGTATGTGTACCACATGCCTTCTCCCAAGCAAAATATTAAGCCGCATCATTCTTGAGAGAATCAAACAAGCCAACCTGGATGAAAACCTTCGACCGGAACAAGCTAGTATCAGGAGAAATAAGTCATGTATTGATCAAATCGCCAATCTACGGATCATCATTGAACAAAGCTTGGAATGGCAGTCACCTCTCTATCTCGCTTAACTTCATCGACTTTGAAAAGGCCTTCGACAGCGTCGATCGAGAGGTTAGTTGGCAACTACGTCGCTACTACGGGGTCCTATCGACAGTTATACATCTCATCCAACAGTTTTACGACAATGCTGCATGCCAAGTAATCCACAACGGAAACTTATGGAATCCTCCGAAATGAAGACTGGAGTATAACAAGGCTGACTGTCTACTATCGTCAATGATCTTCCTGATTGCAGTAGACTGGATAATGAGACAGACAACGGGCAATGAGGAAACAGGCATAAAATGGACTCACACAAAGAACTTGGAGGATCTGGAATTCGCCGATGATATATGTCTGATTTCCCACAAACTAGAAGATATGTAAGTGAGAGGCAACAAGCTGGCGATAGAAGAAGCATCAAAGATAGGACTTCAACTGAACATAGATAAAACAGAGGTGATGAAGATTCTTGGCCAACAGCAAAAACAACAGAAAACAATCAGCATAAATCGGTGCGTCATAATGAACATCTCAAACAAACTACAGCCCTTCATTACGAGTTGTCTTCACTCAATACTCAAGATCAGATGGCCGACCAGACAAGATCAGCAACAGGGATCTCTGGCAATAAGCTAACCAACCAGGAACTGATTGTGAAACAAATAGGCAAGAAGAGATGGAGGTGGAATGGAGGGCATAGTCTGAGGAAACCATCAAGTGACATCACTAGACAAGCCATTGCTCGAGTGGAACCCGAAAGGGAAGCGGCGAGTTGGTCGTCCCACAGTGGGGTGACTTGGAGGAGGTCCTGTGAAGAGGAGATAAAAGCATGTGGGCAGACTTGGAGCGGGGTGAAAAAGTTGGCAGGAAGCCGAATGCAATGGAGGCGTGCAGCTGAAGCCCTATGTTCCTCTAAGAATTAAAGGATATAATAATAATAACCACATGCCTTCTGTATGTCAGGATAATCTATATGTCAACTGATTGGAATGAAGATTCAAACTGCTATACAAATAAAGACTAACTCTATCAACACCGATATACTAGTGGGTTACAATTAATTCGTCATATATATTATTACTGATATCAGATCGATATTCACTGCTATAAATGGTGATAGTTTCGTCCGACATTGCAAGCAACTAATAAAAATCATAATAATAATAGTTTCATTCTGAAAACTGCGTTCATACACACTTCAGAATTATCAGGAGTTTCATTGCAAGGTATTTAATACTTGTGTAGAATCTTCCAATAATATCATAATCTATCAAAAAAATCAATTGGAGAAAACATGTGTTCGCCTGAGGCTTGCTCCACAACTACTCTACAATGTTTTCCTTCTATTTTCCTTGGAAAATTCCAAGTGGAAGGTAGGAACCAAATTTGAAATTGTGTGCGCGTATAGGCTGCTACCCATTTTAATAATTTAATCATCAAAAACTGCTCCAACACCGCGGCGTATACTGCCCATGTATTTATTAGCCTCATTCAGCAACTGTACGACAGTGGTATACGTGTCAGGCGATCCAAAACAAACAAAAAAACTCGGCCAGGCGTTGGAAGTCAATACAAGAGTAAGACAAAGGCTACCCATCGCTATTGCCAATGATATTCTTAATTGTGGTTGACTGGATTATGTGTGAGACTGTGGGTGGGGGCAAGGAGACAGGAATACGCTGCACCACCGATAAGAGGACTCTAGAGTATGTGAACTTTTCAGATGGTTTATGTCTAATGTCACTCACACAAACTCGAATGCCTACAGGTGAAAATCAACAAACTCTCCGAAGGAGCAAGCAGCGAAGGAAAGACTCCAGGTGAACATACAGAAGACGGAGTTGATCAAGATAACCAACCAACCGAAACAGCAACAACAACAGCAGCAACTGGCACTAATCATCATCAACGCGAGAGATTTGACAGACATTACTTCTGATGTGCTTGTGTTCTCTGAACTGGATAGTCAATTTGCGAAGCTTTCATCGCCTTACTAGGCGACCACCCAGCCAGCCATCCAGATTCGGAAGGGCAAGATACGCCTTCATGAAAGTGAAACCAGTTTGCAAATCTTTTGCACTCCGCCAGCCACTATGAACAACAAGATTTGGATTCCATTCAACGCAAATGTGAAGTTAGTCAGTTCCTCTATACTAGTTGGAAACTTCAATAGCACATCACGGCAGGGATTTCCAACAGGCTACTGCACATTTCTATCAACACTCGCCACCACCGCTGGCTGCAACCTGAAGATCAAATGGTCAGTCAGCCGGCCAGAAAGAATTGACAAGAAGAAACTCCGACAGGTAACGAATCAACCAGGAGCCGATTGCTCAGCAAATATATAGAATAAAATAGAGATGGATCGGGCGTACATTTAGAAAGTCATTGACCAACATCGCACTCAAGGTCCTCAAGTGGAATCCGAATGGGAAGCGACGAATGGATTGTCGATGCAAGGGTGACATGGAGAATATTGTGTGAGTTGGAAGAGGATATGAAATATTATGACCCATCGTCGACCCAGCTGAAGATAACAACAGAAAATACAACAAAGTGATATGTGTTGTTGAAGCTCTATGTTCCATTCGGAACCCAAAAGAAACAATAATAATAGTCAAAACGATATGATAGAGAGTAAAAATGATAAATTTAGATGGTTAGAAAATTTGGGTAGTCAAGTGACTTAAGCTGGTCGCCAAGTCTTACAACTATTAGTATTTGGGTTGGATATTTAACTTCTATAATACTAGGGAGTATGTTAAACATTTCAGTTTCTATGTTACAATTGGGATTCCTCTGGTTCAAACCTTTCTGTAGCTCAAGATTTTATCTCACCTTCAGTCATCACGCATTTCATCAATGATTGTAAGTAGGCAATTCAAGACTACCCCAGATATTCATACCACAGGCAGTTTATTATTTGTTTCTATGGATAATTATTGTTTACTTTATCATATATTTACAACTCGTTCATCAGGTCCATAGTGGAAAGTGGGACTTCAGCAGCTCATATTCGTTCCCCATTGTCATTCTTATCCTGTTCCACTTAGGTTATCAAGCTTTCATTTCCTCTTCGCATGATCTTCACTCTGTCACCACCAAACGATAAAACACCTGGAGGGGTTTCTTCACTCGCATAGTGATGTATTTCTTCTGAATTCAAAGTTTAATTAGAAAAATTTCTTGCTCTCTATCGTCTTCGTCAAATCTTCTTTCTTAGGGAAACTATTTGGCGCTTCACTAATTTTAGGCAAAACTAGGACGAAACAGTTATCCAATTTTTACTGTTGGTTTTCAATGCTTCCCTAACTGATATCAATCCACGGCCAAACTGGAAATAAATCGAGTCCCTACTAACTAATTCTTGACGATTAATCTGATGCTCATAGCTAGTGAGGACTGCAGGATGGTGTTTCATGAAGTTCCAGTGAAAAGTCGCGACCAATGAGGTCCTGCCGGTCAGGATTGAAGACAAATACTCGACAATGAATTTTCCTGGATGTTCAGCCAAGATCGCGAATTGGTTGAAGTTAGCCTTCATTGACTGACCACAAAGTTAGGTAGCAGTGGTTGAATGGTCTATGAGCTTTACTTGCAACCAGAAGATCTTGACTTCTTCCAGTGGTCTCCTTACTGATATCACACCATGGTCAAACTTAGACGCATAAAGAAGCTAATTTGAACACGTATTCCATGTGCATAATGATTTTTACAGTTATTTCAGAGCCGTATGGATTCAACCAACAAGACAAATGCGATCCCTCAAGATATTATCCGTAACGTTTAGTATGACCATTAATAGTTTAATGTCACAGTTCGATTCTTGTAACGTTTAAAAACCTGATGATTTCACAAAGATTCTGAAAGAGTGCCCAGACAACACTGTTCGGGATTAAAAAGAACAATTGATATCGTCAAGAAAGGTGGGTGACGATATTCCATCGTCTACACATTGAAACTAACTTATATAACATGCTAGTGGTCGGAATAATTTATCATAAGGTCAATCTAACTTAGATATAAGACTTTTTATCTTCTAACTAGTAGGGAATGACCTTATTCAAACCTAAATGCTGAACTCTAAGGTTTTTCTTGTTAAGGACGAAACTGTTAGTAGATGTGTAACATGAATCCAACCCCATTGCTCACATTAGATGCATTTACGTGCTTCATCTTAGCTCTGTTTGCCCCTAGCTTATTCCATTATCACATTGGTTTTTTGCTCACGCTTTCTTCCTGTACTCTTACAAAATGTGTTCATTTAAGCTGATCAAAGCAGTAGGCTAAATTATCGTTCATTGATTTCTTACGTTTCGCAGGAACTGTGAGATACTTAAAAATGTCTAAAAACTGTCCACTATGTGTGAAGGATATTTTTAAGACCTTTGTGAATATCAAGTATGTCCTTTTCATCATTATCATTATTAGACAACTCGAAAAACAACCTAGATTATTATATACTTCAAATTCTCTGAATAACGTCTGCCTACATTCATGCATTTTTCGAGATACGCTCATAAACCAACTTAAAAGGGGAACTTGTAATCATACTTTCAACATCCAATTGTTCAGCGTTTAAAGGAACAAAAATATAGATACTTTGAAGTCTCTATTTACACACATCATTTGTCTACTCATATCATCCGATAAAACAAACGATTAGGTGATAATTTCTCAACTGAGTCAGTGGTGAAGGCTCCACGAAACCCAATATCAGATCAATTAACCAGCTTACTCATCAAATTACCCTCAAATGTATATTAAGAACTACAATGTTTTAACCCAAAGTTTTCCGTAAAATGAGATTCCTTTTCGGAAGACGCAAACATACACTATAAGATGGTTGGAGGCTATCAGCAGGAAGCCTTGGACGTAGGTTTCACTGCTAGCTGGCACTTACCAGTCAGCAAGGAGTGTATGCAAACAGTTTAAAGGAACTCATGTCCCTTCTGAGATTCGAATCCGCGTCACCCAGTGCCACCTGAAGTCAGAGACGTTACCACTAAGCTATTCCGGCTGGGGACTGACCTCCTGTAGGACTGTAGTGGATATTTCGATTGGACACTGGTGACTAGTGCGATGTCTGGTCCTTCCTTTGGTACAGACTGAATTCTATCAGTCAGGTTTATAATATGACCACCAATCTAGGTAGCTCATCTTCAAGGTTGCAGATACGCCTTGCTGATGAGTGCCAACTAGCACGAAACCCAGGTTCAAGGCTTCCACCATCTAATATCATCAAATCACTGTGCACCGTGATGGCGAGCTACCTAGAATGGTGGCCACATTACAAAGCTGACTGATAGAGTTCAGTCTGTACCAAAGGAAGGACTAGACACATCACACTAGTTACTAGTGTCCAATCAAAATGTAAACTACTTTTGTTCAATTAAGTAGCCTCTGCTTTATTCTTCTGCAACAATAAATCAGTGAGAGAAGAGTGAACATCTATTTAACTAATTCAATTAGCTAGTTAGTTAGTTAGTTACCAAAGTGAAAATACAAACGACTGAATTATATGTGACTTCTTCGGCATGTAAACTATAAAGTTTGTTTATTTTATTTTCAAATTTATTTAAGCGCGACATTTGAACAAATGGTTTTCTTTTCGTATTACTTAAAATCACACATTGTAGATAAGCAGCTAAGGACTGATCTTATTAACTAAAGTTCTCAACCGCCTAACAAGGAGACACCAAGGAGAATTAAAACAGTTGAAAGGTAACAAAGTTCTAAGAACAACCCATAATGACAAGGATGGGTGCAGTTGTGATTCTTTTGGACTGAAAAGACTACATGGAGAAAATAAAGAATATACAGACTGTTTGATATTGTGGAACCTGTAAGAAAACATTCATGCACGTACTGGCTTCGTGACACTCGCCAATTCATTGAATGCCTAAAGGACGTGAATGTTGCTAACAAAAGTATTCTGTCTTTCGGTACTCAGTGACCTCTCATCAATGGTTCACTCACAAAAACTCTCTATGTAAATATATAGGTAATAACAAGTTCTACAATGGAATACGAACAAGAAGTTTGAAAGAACCACCGTTGTGATGTGCTCTCAGTGTACAATTAACCCTCACTGACACCATCCTCAGACAAAAGGATGATATGTCAATGTTATCCTTTTTAGGTGTATAACTAACAGACTGCTTCTTGGCTAGCCTGCGGAAGAGTCCATTAAACTTTACTATTAGCGATTTTCAACTGTATACAAGGTACACAGATGACACATTCATCCTTTGTCACAATAGCTATTTATTATTATTATTGTTCCATTGGGTTCCTAGTGGAACATAGGGCTTCAAATGCACGTCTCCACTTGCTTCTGTCTTCCTTCTGCTGTACTGTTCACCTGCATCCATGTTAGTCCATACTCTTTCAACTCCTCTTCACACGATCTCCTTCTTGTCACCCTTACACAGACGTCCCACTCGCCGCTTCCACTTCAGGTTCCACTCGAGCAATGGCCTGACGCGCGCGCGATGTCATCCAGCGGCCTTCTCAGTGAGTGTCCGATCCATCTCCTGCATATTTGCTGGGCGGCAACTGGTTCTTGTTCTGTTTGTTCCCATAGTTTCCTGTTGGTGATTCTTTCCGGCCCGGCTATCTGATCTTCAGTATAGATCCAGCGGAAATAGTTGTTGATAAAGGTCTGCTACAGGCTGTCGGAAATATTCTTTGGGGCCCCTCCTCCAAGTTTCTCAAGCGTATAGAAGAAGTGACTTTACGTTTGTATTGAAAATCCGAATTTTGTTGCTGATGCTGAGTGACGAAGGTTTCCAGATTGGTTTCAGGTTGATAAACAACGTGTTTCTCGCCTTCCCGATTCTCGCTTGATTTGACATCCTCGTCCCTTCTGACTTCCTGTAGTTGAGACAATGCTCCCTAGCTGGATAAGTGAGTGAAGTAACCTCTTACAAATCCCTCCCGTTGATGGTGATTGAAGCTGGATGTTACTGTTGTTGTTGCTGGTTGGTTGGTTATTTTCATCACCTCCGCCTTGTCTATGTTCACAACAGTTATGAACTCAGTCAGTTGTTACAAGCATTTGACAAATTCCATCCGACAGTGAACTTAACTCTTAAAATGAGAAACGAATCAAAACTAACAAGATTAACCAACGAAACTTTAAGAATGTCTGTCCATAGAAAACCCACTTGGAACGGTCAAATAACAGGTTTCTACATTTGAGTGTCTTTTGAATGGAAGCGAAATTTAATGAAATCCCCTACCACTTAAATGTGACTCATCTGTAGTTCCAATGCCCTAGAAGCAGAACTATATCTTCTGAGGAAAATACTTATCTAAAATGGATACTTGCTAAGATTCATTCACAAGAACATCAAAATAGAAGTTCAGGAGAAGGTAGAATTACGTGAAAGTGGATTTCAAGAAAGACTTAATCTGTGATAACCGCAAGAGAATAATTTCAGTATATTCGAGGAAACCATTCTTTGCAGCAACCATAAGAGTGGTGTTCTCTAATTGTCCATTGGTTTGCAGAAGCCTTAAAGACAAGATCTAACACCTAACCACTTCTCTGTTTATTTATCAGTCTACCTGATGCCGTGAAGTCAGATATATATTTGTCGTTGAGCATGTATATTGTCTAAAAGGGTTTGAGAGCATTCACGGTTGCAGAATGGCTGTAGTGCAATAATCAAACACCCAGTCAAAACTAGCCATTCCATCTCAACAAAGACCTCCTTCAAAGTAATCTACAGAATGAAGAACAACCTGACAAAGACGATATGCTTCCGTTTCCTCTGCACTGCTGAAGCTCTATCCATTCTGTCAGAAATACTGGAGGTTTACATCCAAATAGATGAACAAGAAATAATGGTATCATTCGACGTGACAGCATTATATACATCCATCGGACAAAACCTAGCAAAAGAAACCATGGAGCAATTACTTAGCAACGACGAACAACTGCCACAACAATCAAAAATGCAACACACAAGCTGGATGGAATGCATAAATCTATGCCTAACAACATACTTCCAATTCAACGGCCAAATATATGAACAAGTCAAAGGAACACCCATGGGATCGCCAATATCAGGTTTGATTGCAGAAAAATAAAATATAATTCTACCAAAGATCAAACCCAAGATTTGGATACGCTACGTCGACGACACATTTGTAATCATCAAAAGAAACGAATTAGATAAAACTCACAACTTAATAAACAACGTCTTCAACGACATCAAATTCACAAGAGAAGAGGAATCCGAGAACAAAATACCATTTTTGGACGTCTTAGTCAGGCGAACAACTACAGGAGAATTAGAAACTCAAGTTTATAGGAAATCAACTCACACAGACCAAATACTGAATTACAACAGCAACAACCCAATAACACACAAAAGGAATTGCATACAAACACTATTCAAGAGAGCAAGGACTCACTGCAGCACTCCCACCTTAAGGAAAATTGAAGAAAAGTATCTCATGGACGTCTTCCAAAAGAATGGATATCCACGGAATTTCATCAAGAGACATATACCCCCAAGCCAACCTACCAAAGCAAAAGCCACCAAGGAAAGCACAAAGAAAATTGCCTTACCATATATAAAGGATATCTCAGAAATCACTACAAGACTCTTCAAACCTTTAGGAATTGACGTCGTACACAAACCAACAAAGTCGCTGCACTCAATTCTATGTCAACCAAAAGACTCAACAGCGAAAGAAGACAAAACCAACATCATCTACAAAATAAACTGTAACAACTGCGAAAAACACTACATCGGCCAAAGTGGACGTCCCCTTCGTCTTCGTATCCACGAACATAAGCTAGCCGTCAAAAGACATGATATCCACTCCCTCATTTCACTACACACAGACAACTACGGACATCAATTCGACTGGGACAACGTTCAAATATTAGACAAAGGAAATAACAAGAATGCTAGAGAATTTTTAGAAGCTTGGCATTCCAGTGAATCATCAATCAATAGACACATCGAGATAGACAAAATTTATCAACCAATAAGAAAGAAACTTCATACACAAAGGTTCAAAGTTCAAGTCAAAGAAACAACCGGTTCCAATACAAGTAACCTAGAAGGTGTGAAAACACACACAAACAACCAATCACGTCCAAGGTCACCAGGAGAGATGATTAATAAACTCGTGGAGAAATCTAAAAGCTCACTTCAAATTGAAGTATGCGCTGAAGATGTCACCCAGTAAGGTGATGAAAGCTTCGCAAACTAACCATCCAGCTCAGAGAACAAAACCACATCAAAATCATCCACCTGAGCTACAAATCTTCTCTATCATATCTATATAACGAAAAATTATTCAACCACTCCTGCTATGATGGTGACAATCGTGTTGACTTCTACTAACTAGATTTTTATTTATTTTACTTTTCTAACCCTCGATAACTCTCATAATTCTACACAGCTCTTATATAATTGCGTATTTTCCTTCGTTTTTATTTGCATCCTGATTACAGCTCATTCATTAGATTATTCACCCTGTTGCGTAACTCTAACATACCTATTCAACTTCTTTCATGCACCGACAAATATAACTAACTATGATCGTTACATTTCGTCGGTGGGTCAGCGGTAGAATGCTCGCCAACTACGCATTTTGTACGAGGTTCGATCCTCGGCCGACGTACACTTTAACCTCGCTAAGCCGGTTGTAAGGAGGGTAAAGAAGTAGGGATAGGCTTGACGCTAGCAGCCCTACCACGTAAAACCCATGCCTAACGAAACCTCAAAGCACGAGGTTATTCAGCTGAAGAGGAAAGTGAATTTGCCGAAAAGAAAGGTCCTTCGTTGAACTGCATGTTTTGTTTCCACCATTATTTTTTGGCTTACTTGTAACAATTTTAAATGTTATCCTATGGTTTAAGTCACCACTTTCTAGTGTCATATCACATTTCTGATGGCCTGTTTATACCACAGGGCTATCTAGATTTTCTATCCCTCACATTGCGTCGTCTGTACTCCATTTTATTGTTTTAACCCTAAAATTATGTCTGAGAATCACAATCTATAGTTATGCACATTTTGAAATAAGTTTCAACCTATTGCGATAAACTTTCTGGCCAAGATGGAGACGACACACTGTGAACTATTGAAGCATACTTCGGATAAAACAGTATCACTTTAGCTGATATATTATAGATTTTTTATATTATTTGAAGATTCCGTACAAGAAGTAAATATGCCTTGCAATGAAACTCGCTGAGAATTCTTCTATTGCGTATCAACGCACTTTTCACAATTAAGCTATTATCATTATTATTACTATTATTATTATTATGAAATGTACTGATCTCATCGAAACGTGTAGTCTAGTAAATTGATCCTTCAACAATCACCTTGATTTTAACACCTTCAGGTATAATAGAGAAGTTTTGTAGCTCCTGTGTTGTCCAGAAGGACGACGAAAGCTTCGGTATAAAACCGACTTCCTCATAGAACACAACTAATTCTAAACCTAAAGATTTAACATGGATTGCCCTTCAGAATAAAAACTGTTCATGTCCTACATTTATTTTCGTCTTGTTACAAAATTACCTTGAAAATATATTCCATAGTTCAGCTAAATGCTTGCTATAGAAAATCGATTGGTATAATCTTTTCCGATTTAAATATTATTATTATTATGACGATAACTTTTTGGGATAACTGAAGATTAGCTTACCAAATAAATCTCAAAGATAATCCATTCATTTATATTATGTGAACGGTATAAAAGAGAATCTTTAACATTAGAGTGACTTTCTAACGCGTTCGCAGAAACCTTTTTGATAATTGTATTTAGTGATAATCTTTAGTGAGTGATCCCTTTCACATGAAAGGATAGCATATAAATAAGAAAGTTGTTTTAGACTCGATTGACCTAATTGTCATTTTCAAGGGAGCTTGAGAAAGTGAAATAGACAGGCTGAAAGAAACTAAGCGAAGATTTCAAAATCATAGTAATTTAATATTCAAGATTTGGTTTGTATGCATTAGATTTGCTTTTCGAGTTTGACCACTTATTCATATACGTTAGAGAACCATAGAAAACTACAGCTGGGAGTACTGGACAGCTTTCATCAACAGAACCCGCCCACCATCGGGGTTCAAAGCCAGGATCTTCCAGCTAACAGGTAAGCTAGTATATCATTCAGCTACTGGAACCCGACTCAGTGCTTCAGAGCTGGTTTGTAAGGATTAGATCTGTAATTTTCAGTTTGACCATGGATAGATATCATTTAGAGAACCACTGAAAACCGCCGATGACACCAGTTGGTGGTCGCGCTAAATCACATATTGGTAGAACTTAGAATTCATGGTACATAGAACTGGGTCCCATTGGCTGAATGGTATTTAAGCTTGCCTTGTGACCGGAAGGTCCTGGCCTAGAGAATCATCGATTGCGTACTTCAGATAACTCCCAAACTAGAATAAAACAGTTACCAGTATTCCTAGCTGTGGTTTCCAATGGTTCTGTAGTTAATATCAATCCGTGGTCAAACTCGAAAAATAGCGACTTAAACTGTCTACCACCGATGAGACGGTGGCTGACAAATATCCTTTTTATTCTGTATACTACTCAGAGTGAATTATATCTATTACGAACTTCCGCAACAGTTTCCATGAGAAATTATTTGCTTAATGTAACATTTTATAGTGTCTGATGTTAACAACTAAGTTAAATGAAGTCAGGTTTGGATAATTCAATGATTTACTGGAACCAATTGACTGAATAAGCTAAGTATTGAGAGAAGACAGACTCTTTTCAGCGAATTCCGGTTCTCAGTTTTTAGGGATCTTTTTGGTTAAAACGCTGATTAACAATTGTATATCAGCCACAGAACCAATGAAAACCATGGGTATTGGACAACTGTTTCATCCTAGCTTCTGATACTTCTACAGTACAAATCCGTAACCTCACCAATATAGATAGAACCCTAGGACCTTCAGATTACCATCACGTTAACTGTTCGATTATTAGGATGGAATTCATCGGCCCATGAATTCTAACTCCTATTATTTGGTGATTTTCAGCACCACTGCCAGAGTATTGTTGAAGAGACCCAAACTAGGACTAAACAGCCGTTCAGTAGTCCACAATTGGTTTTCCATTACTTCTCAGTACATGTTGGGAGTCAAAACTCTGTAAGCCAACAGCTGGTAAATAAGCGCTCTATTCATCCTTTTTCTTCTATAGCCAAGTTTGGACTGAATCCAATGAATAGCCAATTCATCAGCTGTCTTTAGAAGTTTAAAAGAAAAGAAAACACAGCAAGTTGGTATGAATCTTGATAAGTAATTTTAGAATCATAGTAAGGATAGGAATAGCGCTGATGGGTTAACCAAGTGTTATAGAACAGATCTCAAACCCTTCCTTCGTCTCCTATAAAACCATACTGGAATGAGTCCATTTATTATTATTATATCCCTAGAGGAACATAGGACTTCAGCTGCGCGTCTCCATTACCTTCTGTTTTCTACCAACTTTTCACCCCGCTCCAAGTCTACCCACATGCTTTCATCTCCTCTTCACATGACATCCTCCAAGTCACCCTTACACTGACGACCAACTCGCCGCTTCCTATTTGGGCTTCACTCGAGCGATAGCTCGTCTAGTGATTTCTTATTGATGGTTTCCTCAGTGTATGGCCAATCCATCTCCATTTCTTCCTGCCTATACGTTGCACAATCGGTTCCTGGTTGGTTGGTTCGCTCTTAGAGATCCCTCACCATTGATGATCTTTTCTGGCCGGCCGTCTGATTTTGAGTATTGAGCGAAGATATCTGTTAATGAAGGATTGTCGTTTTTTGAGGTGCGCTTCATGACGCGCTGACCAAGTCTCTGATCCGTGTAGTAGCACTGACTTTACATTGAAGTTGAAAATCCGGATCTTATTTTTGATGTTGAGTGGGGCTGTTGACCTCCACACAGAATTGATGAGAGTATTGAAAGCTTGTCTTGCTTTGTCCATAGTATCCTTATATTTCAGAAAGCAATTTGAAAACAGTCGAATTCACTGAAAGTTATTCAATATATCACTTGAATCTGTCTAACAGGTGAAATGGCAGACAGCTATTCATTTGAATCAAATAAGAGCTTAACAGCTGAACTAACCGTTTCAAAAGATGACATTCTTGCAATGAAATTCACCTCAATTTTTCAGAAAGACATCAAAGTATTTAGAAATGAACTGCAAATAAAATACTTACTACTGACTAACTTTCAGTGACATTTTAATTGACTTAAAGTCACTGCTTTAAACAACTCATTTCAAATTCTTCAATGTTTTTACAGAAGAAATATTTTCTACAAATACACTTTTCATCATAATGATTTCATAGAGATTTAAAACCTAATTATAGTTGAGAATAGTGTTGAAATTAGCATCCTTTCAACTTGACCTTAATATAGCCTAATTTTAATTACTATTTATGAAGTATATCTCTTCTTTACTTGATTATTTTGATGGATATTCATTAATTTGCTCATTTTATTCTCTTATGGCGTCTGATAATTTGAACTGTTGTCATTTCCTATTTTTTCATTCCTTCCCATTGGAACATAGGGCTTCAAAATAGAGTCTTGAAGTTTCTGTAGTAGTGGTGATCACTTTTACAGGAAAGAGTTGCTAGCCTCATGCCCAACCTTTCCTCTTTACCAGGTTTCTAACTGGGTTAGCGAGGTCAAAGAGTGCGTCCGTGGCCGTGGGTCGAACCCCGGACTATGTGCATGATTGGCGAGCGTCCTAACCGCTGTGCCACCGACGCATAAAAAAGCTGGGAGTACTGGACAGCTGTTTCGTCCCAGTTTGGGGTCCTTCAACAGTAAGCACCCACCGGGTTTCGAACCCAGGACCTCCTGGTTACAAGGCAAGTTGAGCCAATGAGACCCAATATCCGCTTGCCTTATAATACATTTCGATACTGTTTTCTATTTGAATCAGAATGTGGTGTGTACACCGCTACTCATAATCACGGACTAATGTGTCAGTAGAATTTTAAACAATGCATTAGAATTTGGTCACTCTAAACTATAGAGCCCCAAAACGATACTACCCTAATAAAATGATACACTGACCTTAATCAGTCAACCAGATGAAACCGCAGTAAATGCTCATAACTTAAGAAAAAAACTCTTCTATAGACACCGTAATAAGTGTTGAAAGTTAGTTGTACGAGGTAACTTTTTCGTGCGTGTCCCAAGGAAACAACTGAATTTCTTATTGGAGGCTTTAGCGACAGTGCAAACCTACTTATGTGTATAAATTAATCCAGATGACTGTATATTGTGCTGTTTCATGACCTATTCACCGCTCTACACCATCCAACAACCTTAAGAATGAATGATATATCTCTTCGGACAGAATTTCTGTCCAGCTATCTGTTCAAACATATGCATGAACAGAGGCTGCATACCTCTGTAGAGATAACACCAAACGTCTGTAAGCTTCCTGTAGGTCTCTTATACTCACAGTAATCAAATAGTACTAACTCATGGTGGAGTTTGCACTCCATCTATATTTCCGCTTATTTACTAAAAACTCACCGGTTAATGAAAAAAAAATGATATTTCAACTGCTGGTCTTGTAGGAACTTTGTCTGATTGGTGGGAGGATTTCACCATGTGCTGACATCAGTTGGAGAACCATTGGAAAACCATTAGGTAGAGTACTGGACAGCCGTTTCGTCCTAGTTATGGACCCTTCAGCATCATGCATCCACCACCAGGATCCGAACCCATGATCTTCTGATTACAAGATGAGATAGCTCTTAGACCATTAAACCTCTGGGACCCGATCCAATTGGCTTATGAATTCTAACTTCTACGATGAATGAATGTCCTAATCGTCTACCTGCTATACCCTACTAGTCACGGCTTTTCACTAGAACCCCAGGTAACTGCCTAAATAGGGCCAGCCGCCAGTTGGTGAATATTGCTGAATATTACCACCAAACTAGGCTGACGAAACAGGTGTCCAGTACTCGCAGTTTTTCCAGTGGTTCTCTAACCGATATCAGCTCATTTAATAATGCTAATAATTTTATCAATATATTACGAAATTTAGAATGTAAAAAATCTCACCTTATGTACAGTAACTTGATCGCAGGTCTCCAGAATATGGTAAATTTTGTGCCATGAAGCCAGTCTATTGGTAAAGATAACGGGACCACGCGCAGATTCTTGGATTTCATAAATTTATTAAAACACCAAAACAGTATGTATTTACTCAGTGAAAATTCATTACCAAATCTGCGTCGTTTTTGTCACTTCATGAGGCGGTAGGTGTTAGGACCAAGTGAAATTCTTTCTTGATCCATTATTCCTATTCAGACCACTTGAATTTCACCTTTACAACATGAAATGATTTTGACATCAGACATTTTCAAAGTTTTCTGATATTTTTCTAGATGAATCCGTCATTGCCACAATTCATCTTGTCACCTGAATTTGTAGTGTGTAGACATATAGGACTGAAGATTTTTCGAGCTTTTCTAGTTCAACTGAACCTCTTGATGGACAAATAGTGGCTTCACAGTGTTCACTTCTTCTGATTTTGATTTACCCGGAAGCCTTGTCTGGTGTACATTGCATCATTCTCTAAGCATTATATTTTGTAGACATATTTAAATTGTGAATCTTTTAGAATTCGGGGTTTATAATTCCAAGTCGCTGTTGAAAATTCATATGATTTCAGATAGAAAAATAGAAAGCCAGAAAATTGATAAAGAGTACCCTATGATATGCCATAACACTAACTCCTTATATACTAGCATTCCAATTACTGGAAGTCTTGACGTTATTTTCAGTTAACTAGAATCAGACACAAATCTATCAGGAAAATATCCAATGAATACTTGAAAGATAATTAAGACATTAAAATTCTACCTGGAAATTAATTATTTTAGACAAGACGGAGACGATTTGTAGCTCAGGTGGATGATTTTGATGTGGTGATGTTCTCTGAGCTAGACAGTTAGTATTCAAAGCTTTCATTGCCCTACTAGGCAACATCTTCAGCCCATACTTCCATCTGAAGTGAGCTTTTAGATTTCTCCACGAGTTTATTAGTCATCTCTCCTAGTGAACACTTTGAACATGATTGGTTGTTTTTGTGTGTGGTTTCACACCCCCTAGGCGATTAGTATTGGTGCTGATTGTTTCCTTGATTTGAACGTTGACTCTTTGTGTGTGATATGTGTCAGAAAGATGTCCACTGGATACCTGCGAAATAAATAAGAACTCAAAATTCTCTTTGGAAACTAATTAGTTTTTACATTCAGAAGAAGTTGATATAGATACACAAGTGGTGTAGTTATAGGTTCACTAGTTTCCCTAATTATCACTGATCTTTCCATGAATATATTTGCAGGTAACGGATCAAACATACTCACACCTAAAAATACTCTCATTATACTAAAATTAGGACTTACACACTGCTCATTCTTGAGGCAAGCACAGCAGTAAGAACTCTCATTGACCATGCACATGATCTGAGGTTCGATACCCTGCCGACGCACACCTGATATCTATGGTTGACGTGCAAAATTTAAGATACCGATATCATATGCTCAAAATTCCATACTTGTACCAAAACGTACTGTGTGGTTTCAAGCTATAATCAAAAAAAGGAAAATAAAAATTAATCAATTACCTAGCGCTCAGCTTTCTCTGGAAGAATAATCAGACTCCTAGGAGTTGCCTTTTCTATACAGTCTAGTTAAGACGGGTGATAATGATTATTTTAGTATATCTGTATTCAGTAAGAAAACACACTTCAACAAGTAATTCGACTTTGGATCATCAAACCCCAACAGTGTAAAAAGTATCAGTTGTCTCAAGTCTTCTTAGACAAGCATACTCCTCAGCCATTCCATTTACCTGTAGTTGAACATGGGTGGTAAGGAAAGTATATTTACTTTACCCTTTCGTTTTTGTAAGAAGTCTGTGAAAGTCTGAGAACATGATAGCGCATTTCAAGGGTATGCACAGAGTCTATTCACTAGCGACTATACGAGACTATAAATGGGAAATATAATCGACCATTCTCAATATTTATATTAATTGTGAACTATCAACTAAGATATTTTGTCTTAGAACATCTTTTATTATTATTATTACATCCTTTAATACCTAGAGAAACAAAGGGCTTCAGCTGCGCGTCTCCATTGCCTTCGGTTTTCTACCAACTTTTTCACCCCGCTCCAAGTCTGCCCACATGCTTTCATCTCCTCTTCACATGACCACCTCCATGTCACCCTTACACTGATGAACAACTCGCCGCTTCCCTTTCGGGCTCCACTCGAGCGATGGCTCGTTTAGTGGTTTCTTATTGATGGTTTCCTCAGCATATGGCCAGTCCATCTCCATTTCTTCCTGCCTATTTGTTGCACATTCGGTTCCTGGTTGGTTGGTTCGTTCTCAGAGACCCTTGTTTCTGATCTTTTCTGGCCATCTGACCTTGAGCGAAGACAACTGTTAACGAAGGGCTGTAGTTTGTTTGAGATGTTCTTTATGACGCGCTGGCCACGTCTCCGATCCGTATAGTAAGAGGCACTGAATTCACATTGGAGTTGAAAATCCGGATCTTATTTTCATTTTCATGCTGAATGCCGTTGACCTCCACACAGACTTGAGAGTAATGAAAGCTTGTCTTGCTTTCCGACCCTTCCTTTGGTATCCTCGTCAGTTCTGTTCGCCTGTAGTTGAAACGATGCTTCACAGGTATGGAGGTGAAGGAGGTTGTTTCTTTCAGGTTCCCTCCATTTATGCTGACTGATTGTTGACTGTTGATGTTCTTGCTGTGGGTGTCGGCCAGGAATCTTCATCACCCCCGTTTTCTCTATGTTCACCTGAAGGAAGTCCTTTCTTTAATACTTCTTCTGCCAACTTGTTGCTTTTCACTTGCATATCTTTCTATAGTTTGGTTTGTAAGGATTAGTTATGTTTTACGAGTTGATCACGGATTGATATCAGTTAGAGAACCATTGAAAACCAGGGAGTACTGGACAGCTGCTGTTTCATCCTAGTTTGGGAATCATCGGCAGTACGCACCCACTGGGTTTCGAACCCAGGACCTTCCGGTTACAAGGCAAGCTCGTATACCATTCAGCCACTGGGACCCGATTCAATGGCTCGTGAATTCTAACTTCTACCAATTCGTGATTTAGCGCGACCCCAACCATTGTCGTTGGTGGGACATCCATCCACACACGTGACATCTAATTGGACCTCACTGGTCACGACTTCTCACTAGAACTCAGGAAACTCCGACCTGTAGCAAGTCACTAGCGAGCATCAGATTAACTTTCTATAGTTTGGTTTGTAAGGATTAGTTATGTTTTACGAGTTGATCACGGATTGATATCAGTTAGAGAACCATTGAAAACCAGGGAGTACTGGACAGCTGCTGTTTCATCCTAGTTTGGGAATCATCGGCAGTACGCACCCACTGGGTTTCGAACCCAGGACCTTCCGGTTACAAGGCAAGCTCGTATACCATTCAGCCACTGGGACCCGATTCAATGGCTCGTGAATTCTAACTTCTACCAATTCGTGATTTAGCGCGACCCCAACCATTGTCGTTGGTGGGACATCCATCCACACACGTGACATCTAATTGGACCTCACTGGTCACGACTTCTCACTAGAACTCAGGAAACTCCGACCTGTAGCAAGTCACTAGCGAGCATCAGATTAACTTTCTATAGTTTGGTTTGTAAGGATTAGTTATGTTTTACGAGTTGATCACGGATTGATATCAGTTAGAGAACCATTGAAAACCAGGGAGTACTGGACAGCTGCTGTTTCATCCTAGTTTGGGAATCATCGGCAGTACGCACCCACTGGGTTTCGAACCCAGGACCTTCCGGTTACAAGGCAAGCTCGTATACCATTCAGCCACTGGGACCCGATTCAATGGCTCGTGAATTCTAACTTCTACCAATTCGTGATTTAGCGCGACCCCAACCATTGTCGTTGGTGGGACATCCATCCACACACGTGACATCTAATTGGACCTCACTGGTCACGACTTCTCACTAGAACTCAGGAAACTCCGACCTGTAGCAAGTCACTAGCGAGCATCAGATTAACTTTCTATAGTTTGGTTTGTAAGGATTAGTTATGTTTTACGAGTTGATCACGGATTGATATCAGTTAGAGAACCATTGAAAACCAGGGAGTACTGGACAGCTGCTGTTTCATCCTAGTTTGGGAATCATCGGCAGTACGCACCCACTGGGTTTCGAACCCAGGACCTTCCGGTTACAAGGCAAGCTCGTATACCATTCAGCCACTGGGACCCGATTCAATGGCTCGTGAATTCTAACTTCTACCAATTCGTGATTTAGCGCGACCCCAACCATTGTCGTTGGTGGGACATCCATCCACACACGTGACATCTAATTGGACCTCACTGGTCACGACTTCTCACTAGAACTCAGGAAACTCCGACCTGTAGCAAGTCACTAGCGAGCATCAGATTAACTTTCTATAGTTTGGTTTGTAAGGATTAGTTATGTTTTACGAGTTGATCACGGATTGATATCAGTTAGAGAACCATTGAAAACCAGGGAGTACTGGACAGCTGCTGTTTCATCCTAGTTTGGGAATCATCGGCAGTACGCACCCACTGGGTTTCGAACCCAGGACCTTCCGGTTACAAGGCAAGCTCGTATACCATTCAGCCACTGGGACCCGATTCAATGGCTCGTGAATTCTAACTTCTACCAATTCGTGATTTAGCGCGACCCCAACCATTGTCGTTGGTGGGACATCCATCCACACACGTGACATCTAATTGGACCTCACTGGTCACGACTTCTCACTAGAACTCAGGAAACTCCGACCTGTAGCAAGTCACTAGCGAGCATCAGATTAACTTTCTATAGTTTGGTTTGTAAGGATTAGTTATGTTTTACGAGTTGATCACGGATTGATATCAGTTAGAGAACCATTGAAAACCAGGGAGTACTGGACAGCTGCTGTTTCATCCTAGTTTGGGAATCATCGGCAGTACGCACCCACTGGGTTTCGAACCCAGGACCTTCCGGTTACAAGGCAAGCTCGTATACCATTCAGCCACTGGGACCCGATTCAATGGCTCGTGAATTCTAACTTCTACCAATTCGTGATTTAGCGCGACCCCAACCATTGTCGTTGGTGGGACATCCATCCACACACGTGACATCTAATTGGACCTCACTGGTCACGACTTCTCACTA